>CM046879.1:325899113-328423191 GCA_025667525.1 Glebionis coronaria
TAGAGAGGGAAAGGGGAGGAGAGACAAAATTTTTGTTGCAAGAAATGAAGTGTGTGTGTTTGTTTGATGCTTATATATAGTGGAGTGGGGTAGAAAGTGTAAATAAGGCTATATTTTGGCCTTTGTTGCAAATTAACTTTTAAAGAGCGGGAATGACACCTAGTCAGTTTATAAAAATTCACGGGAGTCGGGTTTCGTCCCGGATTCATAAAAATATAAATCTCGTCCAATAAAAATACTTTTTCAAAGATTAAACGCACACAAAACAAAATAGTAAGGTTCTACTCGACTTAATACGTGATGAAATAAAAATTTCAAAAATCTCCAACATCGAGATAATCGATAATAAAACGTAAAATTTGGGCATCCATCGGCATCGCGATCACTATTAGTACTCTAAAACCGTCACAACATTCAAATAAAGCCACATACTACCGGTTTCAACATAAACCGTCAAACATAACAATACTCACCATCACTAAGGAATTATAAATCCGTTACATAATTAGGGTAAAATAGTGACGTTAAGTTCGGGGTATTATAGTATCCAAGAAAGTAACCATCATCAGATTTTTCATCAAACTTTCTACGGTGATCCTTGTGATTGTGAATGAATACTGGACACCCAAACACATGTAAGAATGTAATGTTTGGAATTCTCCCCCTGAAGACTTCATAGGGAGTCTTCATGTGTCTCTTCACAATGATGTATCTATTTTGAGTGTAGCAAGCAGTGGCTACAACATCAGTCTAAAAATGCTTAGAGAGAGCAGATCCAGCAAGCGTTGTCCTTGCTGCTTCAATCAAAGTTCTATTCCTTCTTTCAGCCAAACCATTTTGTTAAGGTGTGTAAGGAGATGAGAAATTTTGGGAAATTCCTTTGTCATCACAGAATTTGATCAGTGAGTGATTTCTGAATTAAGTTCCATTGTCAGTTCTAAGTTGTTTGACATGAGTGTCATTTTGATTTTCAACTCTTTTGATAAATGACATTATGGCATCTGGTTCATGGCTTTTCTTTGTCAGAAAATATACCCAGGTGTACCTAGAGTACTCATCAACAATGACAAGTGTATATTTTTCATGACAAATGGCCCTAGGTGATACTGGGCCAAATAAGTCTATGTGAAGCAAATGAAGACTTTCTTTGATTGAGAAAGTTTGCTTTGTTTTAAAACTGGCTCTATGGTGCTTCCCTTTTTCACATGCTGAGCATGGTTTGTCCTTAGAGTAGACAAGTGAAGGAAGACCAATAACAAGATTTTGTTTTGCCAAAAGAGTTATCGTTTTAAAATTGTTATGTGAGAGCCTCTTATGCCAAAGCCAATTGGTGATATTGGAGGCTTAGCAAAGAATCATGTCTCCTGAGTAGAGTTCATGTTCATGACATAAACATCTTTGACTCTTGGAGCAATCATCATAATTTCATGATTGTAGTTGAAGATTGTACCTTTTTTGTCATCAAACAGCACAAGATACTTTGCATCACAAAGTTGACTTATGTTGATGAGGTTGTGCTTCAATCTATTTACATATGCTACCCTTGAGAAAGCTATATCATTGCATTTTACTGAACCAAATCCTTAAGTAGTAGCTGATGAGTTATCATAAAAAAACAACTTTAGGACCTTGTTCTTCCTTATACTTGTGCAGATAACTTTTGATGTCAGTCATGTGCCTTAAGTAACCACTATCTAGGTACCAAATAGGTTTCCTGAGATCACATTGCACAAGTTAAGGAAATGGTCAGTTTCGTTTTGAAACCCACCTTTGTTGGGTGGGCGTTTTAGATCTAGAAGGTGTTCTAGATATGAAGGGTCCTCTTGTTGAGGGTAAGTATGATTGCTCAGAAGAAGAAGAGGTCTGAACAGATTTTGCTTTCTTAGCCTGGAGGGCTTCACCTCTTTTGAACCACTCTATATGGTTGTGATCAGATGTAGTGTAGACATCGCTTCCATAAGTCTCACAATATTTGGTAATAGAGTTTGGGTTTCTTGGTTTAATACCTCTTCTGAGTGAGATGATTCAGTTATGTCCATGAGTGTCATGGTAATAACTTCTACAAATATTACAAACAGGTCAATAGTGGCAGTCATGTGAGTGATGATTGCCTATACGACAATGAATGCATGGTGGGAAAGGCAAATTTCTCCTGGAATGAGATGCTTCCGATTTGTGAGCATCAACACTTGTTTTGGCCAGCATATACTGAGTGTGTTCACAAGTGCGATGGTCAGTCCTTTCACATTTGGTACAATAAATCACTTTTAGGCAAGTTTCAGTGAGATGGTTATTTAGACCACATAAATCACAAGCCCTTTTAAATTGTGTCTTGTACATGAGATGAGGAGAGTCTGGAGGTTCATCTCTGAATCGTGTTGGTGTTTGCTGCTGCCTGATTTGCAATTTAAGATCATTGATATCTTGCATGACAAGAGACATTCTCTCATCTTCCTCAGATCTATCATTCTTTAGTTTATTTATTGAAACTAAAGAGGTAGTTCCCATATATGAACCTTCAGTGGGAGCTGAAGAGTTCTTTGAAGTGTCAATTTTGACATGTTTGGAAGAACTACCTTTGTGTGTGGTATGTGACTTGATGATAGACTGGATAGTATTGGGTCCAGTAGAGGGTTCAGCACCAGCTAACTTCTACAAAGTAGGAAGTGGGGTACTTACTCCATTCTCTATATCATCATCAGAGTCATCCTCAGTAACTGAGGACTCAACTGGTGCTGAAGTGTCAACACTTGCTTGAAACTCCGGAAGAAGGATTCGTCCAGTGTCATGATTGGGTAGATTCTCTTCACCTGACCTTTCAATGTCAGGGGTCGAGCTACCATCCTCGTTTGAGGCTTTAACAAAGACAATAGTTTTGGTGGTGGAGGATCCTTCAGCACCAAGTATTTTCCTACTTTGAGCAGGTATTTGTTCACTTATGCATTGATTTACCCTATCAGAGTTTCTAAGCCAAGATTTAACAATGTCTTTTGCTTCTTTTAGTTCCACTCTAAGAGAGTTATTTTCCTCTAAAATTTCTTTGTTCAACTATTGAAAAGTAAGAATATCAAGTTTAGCTTCTTTTAGGTCTATTTGCTTACTTTCAAAATCTTCAAGTTGTAGAACAAGTTTGTGAAATTTTTCAAGCAAATTGTTTCTTTGCTCTTCAACAAATTTTAGATCAACGATTTAATTTCATCTGTATCTTCTAATTCAAGAAGATTTTGTACCTTGTTGAAAGTAACATTGACCCATTCACCATTTCTGACACATTCTTTGGTCACAACATTTGAATTGGACCCGTCATCATCATCAAGTGCCATCAACACTTTCACATTCACCATTTCATCATCATCTGAAGAAACATCTTCTTCATCCCATTCATAGGCTTCAGCAACAAGACCTTTGTTCTTGTCTTGTTTGGGAGTCTTGGATGAGGAGCTTTCAGTACTCATTAAGGCCAATCTTGCCTTGATTTCTCTGTATTTGGCTTCCATGTCTTTTGTTGGTCTGAGTTCAACCCTACTTTGCTGAAATGGAGTAGAAGCAATTTGTTTTGGTTGAAATGATGATTGACCAGTTGGTCTTGATTGAGCTGGTGAGGAATATGAAGGGAGAGATGTTTTTGAATAACAATCCCTAGCATAGTGATCAGTCTTCCAACATTTGTAGCAATCAGTGTCAACTGAAGCTTTTGTGGAGCTAGAGAACTTGCCTCATTTCTTTAAGAACCTTCTAGACTTGGCCAGAAGTGCTCTTTCATGAAATTCCTCTTTGAGGTCATTCATATATTCCTCATTATATCTAGTATCTTCCTCATCATCAAGACTATCTTGGTAGTCTTGAATGACAGCTTCACTAAAGAAGGCTGTGGAAAAGGGTGTAGCAATGGTTAACGCTTTACTCTTGCTTGAGCCTTCATAAATCCTATAAACTAGGTTTTCTTCGTATTTTAGTTTCCCAAAAAGAGAGGCTAGATCACAATCTTTAATGTGATTAGCATTTCTCAAGCTTTGGTAGAAACTAAGCCACTTCTTTGGCAATGCATTAACAAAAACTGTGTTGATTTCAAGTTTTGAAAGCTCAACACCATCATTCACAAGTTCATTCATCAGTGCTTTGTATCTAGTGAATGTCTGTGTGAGTGTTTCCCCTTCTTTGTGGTTGAAGGTGTTGTATTGAAGCTTTAAATCCATGATTCTGGTTTCTTTTACATCAGAGGGTCCCTCATAGTAAAGAATAAGATCCTCCCATGTTGCTTTGGTTGTTTTACAATTTACAACAGAATTCATTTGGTCATCTGGGAGTACAGACATGATGAGTGTTTTGAGACGCTGATCTAGGTTAGCATCTTTTCTCTCATCAGCAGTCCATTGTACTTCAGGTTTTTTATTGTCCCCAACCATGGGAACAAAAGGACCATTTTTAATGATTCCAAGGAATTGAGGTTCAATTCCAACCATGTGGACAAGAAACCTCTTCTTCTAATTTGTAAAGTTGGCTACCTTTAGTACAGGAGCAACATTGATTTGGCCACCCCTATATTCTAGGGTTTGTGGTATAAGTTGAGCCATTTTGGATCTTGATTTGAAAACTTCTAAATGAGCAGTTTAATAAAATAAGATTTTAACTAATCAAACTGCTCTGATACCACTTGTTGGTCCCTAGTAATTCGTTATTACTTATTAACTTAAGTAATAACTCTTACTTCGACTCAACTGAGTTGTTTTAACAATAGATAAGAACTATGAAAGATTAAAACAACAATACCAATTTACTTTTCAACGTATAGACTTTTATTAGAATCAAATAAAGAATCTATAACCCACTTTTTTTGCGGAATAACAAAGTGGTTGAATGACAATGGGGTTTGATCTCCTCTACTTAAACGTCTAACCAAAGTTAAAGTCTAAGCTCCAATTTAAATGTTCGTACGCATCTTGGCTATATGGTTTAGTTGGTATCGAGAGAGAAAGGTTTTCCAGAGTTTAAGCTCTTATATTGGTTAACCCTTTCTCTCCTAATGTACACTCCTTATATAGGCAATGTAATTAGGGTTTGCATTTTGCATGTACTAATGCATGGGTTTATCCAGTGGGTGGTTGATGCCCATGCTGGATAAACAATACAAAGTACATATTAATATATTCTAGAAAAGATAAAGGTTGTACTTGTATCTAAGTATACAAGCAACCTACTTTGACTTAAAGTTATATTTTCCCGCCTAATGCAAACCATCATAATACTAAAGAGTCTTCAGTATCCTAGAGGAGATCGACATCATTCAATTTGGTATTGTCGAGCCAAACTGAACTGAAAGACCTTCTTCAGTCCTTGTTCTTCAGCAACTAGACCGCCTAGTATTTGAAGCGAATACTCCTTTGTCTTCTAAGTTCACTGGAAGGGGAGTGCTGAACTTTCTTTAGCTATAAGGTCTTCAGTAGGAACTTTGTTCCCCTGGTCATCCTTCAACAGACTGGCCTTACTGGTGAGAATGAAACCCTTAGCGGGATTTTATATTCAAATCCTAGAGTTGCTTCAGGGTCAGTAAATACTGACCCAACAGAAGTAATGTAGGTGGAATTAAATGACTGAATTAGGAATGATGTTGGTGACTACTGATAAGAATGTAAAGATTAAGGATCGTTTGTTAGCAGTAAGGAGTTGTCAAAAGAGATATGTTGGTAATTGAAGGAAATCAATGGGCTTTGAAATTGGAAACGTGTTTATGCTTAAGGTGTCGTTATAAAGGGTGAAATTTTATTTGGGAACAACAAGGAAGGAATTCAACTTGAAGATAAGTTGCATTTCATAGAGAGAACTGTGAAGAGTTCATAAGAGGATGAAGCATAGTAAGATTTATATTGTGATGATACAAGAATTTTAAGAATGAACCTGAATTCGCGAAGGAAGTATGAGGATTTCTTTAAGGAAAAGAGTTCTCTTTTGTTCTAGAGATATGGAATGTGAGTATAAGAGGGGCCGAGCGTCGGGACGTCGCACTCTTTTAGGAGGGTAGGATATGATAACCCGAACCCGAGGTCATTATTTAATTTTGTTTTACGAATAATTTTGAAATTTTTGATATGCTTGAATGCTATGACGGTTGGCGGTTTAATTTAAAACCGATGTTGGAAGTCATATTTTTACCTTTTTACTAGTTGCCAGGACTACTGGTGATTACGATATCGACGGATGCCCGGAATTTTATGTTTTATTAATTGTTGTTTCGATGTTCATATTTTTGACGTATTATTTTTTAATGCGTATTAAGTCGTACCGAGACTATATTAATATCATATTTGTGTGCGTTTTAACTTTCGAAAAGTATTTTTACGAAACCCGAGTCTCGTAAATATTTTCAGAATTGACTAATATACATTTTCTACCTTTTTAACTATTTAATTGAATTTTGGTCCAAAAGATTGCAAAGTTGGCAAAAAATACCCCTCCAATCCCAATATATATAGTTTTTACACTATCTATAACACATACAAAATATTTATATAAAATTTTCAACCACCCTTTTCCTTTGCCGTCCAAAATACAACACAAAACCCCTTTGATTTTTGATTTCCAACTTGAATCTATAAAATCTAATCAATATCCCATCTAGCAAATTTAATTGTGGTTCTTTAGGTATAAAATTTATACACATGCACTAAGTTTCATTTTTTTCATATGATCTGTGACACCCCAGAAACCGAGGTCATTATTTAATCCTATTTTACGTATATTTTTGAAATTTTTAGAATTTTTGTTGGTCATAAGTTTGACTGTTTACGTTGAAACCAATGTTGGAAGTCTTAGTTTTAACGTTTTACGATTTAAGAGGAACCGATGACGACTACGTTACCGATGGATGCCCAAAATTTTATCTTTTAATATCGTGTGACAATCTGATATTTTCAGGTAGTAAAATTATTCTCGTAAATTATTTTTATATTTTACTTTTGTGTTGGTTCATGAACTCACATATTTACGGGATGAAATTAGATCTTACGTGCATAATTTAACGTCTTTTACGATTAAACCGTAAACCCTAGGTTTACGTATTTACGCTTTTGTGCTCCGTTTTTTATGAGACAATTTTTATTAGAATCGTTTTTTGTCGTAGTTTCATAATTTGCAAAAATGTTTTTCGTTAATCGACCCGAGGGCACCTAAATCGAGGAAACTAGAATCGAGGAGTACCCGTAAACTATTAGGGATGAGACAAGTTTAACACTTGTCCCACCCCTAATAGGGGCGGATTTCACAAGGGTATAACGCCCCTTTGTTGTCAAAATTTTAGCTACCTTGAGACACTTGTCTCATAACATGCATTTGATACTTAACCCTCAACCTCTCACACACACACACATGCAAGTGTAACAAGAAAGTTTTCACAAAACTCTCTCCCTCTCCCTTTTTGGCCGTCCACCACCATCACCATCCTACCATTTCCATCAAATTTTAACCAACAACTTAAACAATAATCAACCTATGATGATAACTACATAGAAGGAAGATGATGTAAGGTGATTACAACTTGTGAAAGGAAGTTTCTAAGGAGTCCTAGGGATGATTTTCAAGAAGGAGTTCATATACTTGAATATTTCAAAAAGTTATCTTACAAAGTTAAAGATTTGGTTACAAGATCAAGCCTTGTTCATCCAAAATCTCATCTTTTCCATCACTTTGGTTGGTATAAAAATTGTTTTCTTTCTATCATCGTATTAATTTTGTAAATGTATTTATCTATTTATTTCAAAATGTATATTTATGATGGAGATGAATGATGATCAAAGTATTGCATGGGGATTTTGTGTCACTAGATTAAGTTAAAAAGACAACATCTACAAGTAAAAGTGATAAAAATCATAACTAAATAAGTAGGCTGTAATAAACAGTAAGTTTCAATATTTTTACTTGATTAAATGGATTAGATTATTTGTTATAATGATAGATAAATGATTTTTACACATGTGGTTAATTATCTACACAATGGAATATTAAAAATGAGCAAGATATGGGCAAAACACTTTTGAGGTACTAATCTGACTGATCTTCTTTAGACGAATTAAAAGTGATATTTAGAGGCTGTTTGAGAAGGAGCCATAGAAGAGTTATTTATATAGCATATCAAGTAGTTTCTACAGCAAAAATTAGGGGTTCTAAATCCATATGAAACTCAAGATATGATAAAAATGGTGAACATGACTTTTGACATTAGATTTCACTATAAGGTATATAATATTAAAAGGCCACTTGAAGTAAATTAATATATAAAATAAGTATATAAAAGTAAATAATTTATAGTAACTACTATAAAATATGTTTATATACTATAAAAATAATTATCACATTTTATAAAAATAAAACTCAAATGGTTTTCTAACTACAAACTATGTATATGATTTTTACATCTTTTCGGCTAAAACCGAAAGGATGGCGTTTTCGCCAAATAAAACTTGGATGGTCGGACCCGTCTAATGTAAAATTTTTATAGAACATATACTGATATATAAACACATCTAACAAGTAAAAATCGACAAACCCGAGCTTTGTAACATATGGACCCATAATGGACCAAAGTAGCCTTATTGGACCACTAGGTCCAACTAGTTTGGTTTAGCACTATTGGACTTGCTCATGGGCTTAACCCACTTGGGCCTAACATATGAGTAGAGGCCTGGTCCTAAATAGATAAATGGACTAATAAAAATATATTTGACTCTTAATGGGCCTATTGGGCCTTAACATATACATGGGCTAAAACTAGTATAATTAGACTAAGTTAGCTAAATACTTAACAACTAATAATGTTGTATAAGGTGGTAAAATCCCACTTGATCATCATGATTTGACGTCATTACATACACATAAAAACTTTTTACAAAAAATATTCCACATATTCTAAGATCGAGTATTATTTGTTTAGGTTTCCTGTGATCGAGACACGCACTGTATATCCTAATTGCCGATAACCCGCCTTTCCCAACCAACGTGAGTTCATAGCCTCACACTCTTTTAAATGTTTTATGAAATTTTTTGTATACCCGCGAGGAAGATAACATGCGAGTTTTGATAAAAATAGAACACAAGTGGTCCCGATTGTATGCTTATTGATATGGACCCGATTGATTGTATGATCCAATGAATGATTGAAATGGATAATTATTAGTTAGGTTATGTCACAATAAGTCCCGTTAGCATGAATTGTGAACTATCGGGAGGTTGTAGACGCTTATGCATATAATAGTACTATTTGGGGAAGATCACCCCAGTTCGCGCCTTGACGTTTGATCCCCGTCGTGCCACTTGATTGGTAAGCGAATTTATGTATGAGAGGATTTATATAGTGTGATATTAGTGACGACACGCTGATTTAGATGGGCACATATTTGTCGGGCCCGCGACCCGTTGTATATTATAGAAAGGCAATAATGTCATGCGGCTTATAATAATCTGATAATAATACCGATAATGGTAAATACTGAGGCTTCGTCTCATAAATAATGTATGCTATATGATTTGAATTATAATATATTTCCTGACTAACAGTATGGGGTCTTATACTGATATTATGCTTGTGTTCTGCTTTACATAACTGTTTTATATAACGATTTTTTACTAAACTCTATGAATTCACTCGGCATTTGCTGATTAATTTTTCGCATGTTTTATCTCAGGTGCTTGAAGGTAACCTGGACGGAGATCAACTCTGATGGCCCACTTATTAATAATATTCATTCGAAACTTGTTTTGTAAACTTTAAGACTTTAAAACTGGGGGACCTTGTGTAGACTCTGTACTTTTATTTGGATGAATGTATGTTTAACTTTGTACAACCCTTTTTATGCGTTGTCTATGATTTGAGTTATTGTGTTATCCCGTAACACTCTATTGACCCTAACAAGTGTGTAAACACTTATCCTTTTGCCACTAAAATCAATGAAAAACAAGACCTAATAATGTGTTTAATATCGTAAAAGTCGGAATTACGCGTGGTTTTGTGTTTTTGTGTGAAATAGGTACAAAAGATCAAAAGGAAAGAAAACACGGGATTTCGCGGTAAATTGTTGAAGAACAGTCAAAGAAAGTGACAAAGTCAAAGTCAAAGAACCAAAAGTGTACCGAAGATCACGGAAACCGGCGAAAACGACATGAGATTGTAGAAAAATCGAGGAAGCCGAAAATCAAGTTCGATTTTGTTCGCGGATTTAAGTTTATGAAGGATTATGGGCCTAGTGGGACCCACATTTGGTTAATGGGCCTAAAAGCCCATTAAGATGGCTACATTTGTTAAAATTATTTTGCAAAACCCAAATATGGTCCAAGTCCATTTATATGAAACGGTTTGATAATAATATTGGGCTCAAGCCCATATCTTAACAAATATTAGAGACGAGTGGGAGTATTATTTATGGATCAATGGCCCAACAACAAACCATGGACGGTGTAAGTTTATAAACTTTGGGTCAAACTTGCACAGTCAAAGAAAACAAAGAGAAAAGAGAGACGAGAATGGAGAGAGGATTTTGGGAAGAAAAAAAAAGAAGAACACACAGCCACCAGATATAAACCCTAGAATTTAGGGCTTCCCAAATAAACCGTCGATTGGTGTCACGCGCCTGCTTTTCAGATAATTAAGGGTATAATGATGCGTGGTCTACACTTGGATTCCAAGAACAAGGCTCCAACGTGGCTAATTTATTTGTCACATCTCTGTTCCTATTGGTCCAAGACCTATCAATCCTGTCAAGATCCAATCACAATCATCCAAGTCAGCAAAGAACTAGCACAAAATTGCCACCGTGGCGATCTGTGTGCGAGAGGCCTCTTATCCACCCTTGGATCAAAATCGCAAAGAAAGAGAAAGAATGAAGATGGAATCGATGGCTGTGAATCGTCCTTCACCAACAAACACCCTCTCGGGTTTACCTATAAATACTATCTTATTTTTCATTGAATGAATCCCTTTTTCTTTCTTTAATTTTATAATGTCAATTTAGGTGTAAGATTTATGTAAAAAAATTTTAGTATTGTATTAAATTTTTTATATTAATAAAAGTGAGTTTTTTTATTTCAATCTGTTTTTTTTAATTTACAGTTAAACTTTATTGCATTTATTATGCTATTATCTATCTTGATATTATGTAAAAAGTTATTTGTTTCAGCTTAGTTATAGCTTAAGTGAATAGTTAAAGTGAGATTTGGATAAAAATCAAACCCTACTGGTTTGATTCACATTAAGCTGTTGGATTCGTTGATTATTTTGGTTCGAGGAAGGTGGTGTTGATTCGGGTTAATAGGCCAGCTCAGCTCCGCGTCATCATCATCAAAGGTTTTCAACATAAAAGTAAGACTTATTTTATTTTTATAAACATTGTTTTTTTTAGAATTAATTGTTAAGTAGCTGAATGTTTTATGAACTGTTTAATTTTTATAAATTTTGATTTATCTGTTATGCTATTTGTTATTTGTTTATGATTTTACTTAAACTGCATATTGCTTGTTGTTTGAGTCTTGTGTATGAGTTTCATGTGACTGATAAGTTCAGCTGAGAGTTTCTAGTCTGTTTATTTAGGTTATCTATTTGCTAGTATGCATTTTGAGATTTGATTTGTTATAATAGACTGGATAGGGAGTTCTACTGCTTTTATTCAGTATGGTTCTGCTACTGATTTGGAAAGCTGATGAGAATGTGATTTCTAGTTTAGTTACTTGCTGAATGATTTACTTGTCATATGTTTTGATTTTTTTACTATGGATGTTAAAAATTGCTTTTACTGTTAATTCAGTTAGTGTAAGCTTAGTTATATTCTAATTGATTTATTTTACTGCTTTTGGATCTGTTTATCCTTGTAGATTCATCATTCTGTGTTGATTTTTGAGCTAGCAATTTTTATCTGTTTTAAATGTTTGTGCAACAGTATTGATGAATAAATTTTTGCCTGCATTTTACTTGAATCTGATCTTTGAGTTTACTGTCATACGACCAAACGTTTGGTTTGGAGTAACTGATTAATTCATCAGTCCATAATAACCGCAAAAGTTAACTTTCTATTTCTTTTTAAAAAAAATAATCATCCAAAAAATGTCCAACACTGGACTCGAACCCGTGACCTCTTGGTCATGGGCCAAACGCGTTACCAACTCAGCTAGCTCTTGTTTGAGTTTAATCTCAGCTTTTCTAATTAATATAGATTTGTTAGATTAGGCTGTCAGCTTTTAAATAGATTTTAATACAAGTTTCAATTTTAAGTTTATTTTAATATATAGTTTTTGAAATTACTTTTATAAAATAGAAATATATTTTATTTTTTTAGAAATTTAAAATTAGCTTTTTAAATAAATTAGTTTTTTTAGTAATATAAATTCTAATTAATTTAGTTTTTAAATAAAAAATAGTTTTAAATAGATTTTGCTTATTAAGTAGTAAAAGTAATTTTCAAAATATATTTATTAGATGATAATTTTTAAATAGTTTTTAAATTGTTTAATTATATCTTAAATAGATTAAATAGTTTTTAGTTTTAAATACCAAACAAGTTTCTATAACGAAAAACGAGAAATCTCTTGAATAATTTGATAACAATTCGAGTCGAGTCGAGGAAGGATAAATAGAGATAAAAAGAATTGCAAAAATTCCTACATTAAAATGGCGCCGATGCCGCTTCGCTCGTTACGATTGACGATTTTTCTGGAGAAGACTTGGATTTTGGGATCCGTTCATTTTTGAACGTTACTCTTCTTGTTCAAAAAATAAAAAACATAAAAAAATCAAAAAGATAAAAATACAAAAAAATAAAAAAATACATTTCCTATGATTTGCACCAAAAAAAATTAATTAACAAATCCAAAAATGACGCTTTCCTAAGTGTTACACCAAAAATATTCCTCTTTATCCTCTATTGTGTTTAATTCTTTTCTCTACCCCTCTTATTTTTAATTCTTCATGGATTCGTATTGCGTAAGGTGTGGGAGACCATGGAATGGTTATCAAACATGTCAATGGTGTACATGTGAGCGATGCGGCTATCATATCAACAATACACAACTTAGACTTTGTCCACTTTGCAATTCAGCCAATTTGTACTTCACATCTCCCATATATGAGGATCCCTATTCGCAAAATGTACCAGGTTTTTCTCTATACCTGTGTTGCAACTATTGTGGGGCCCCTCACGATACTTCTTATTGTCAACCGATTAATTACTTTGAACCAAATCCGTGCTATGATTCCGGTTTTCATAATTTTGAGCCCCCACAATACACCCTTTATCATCAACTGTAACACCCCATTTTGATAAAGGAAATGTCACATGAAATTATGGCGTGTCATCAAATCATACAAGGAAAAATGTCTAAACATTACTTGACCATAAAAGGAAAATACCGGAATCAAACATCGGTAGTCCAAAAGTAAAGCTCATCACACACAAACATAGTATAGTAAAGGAAAGGACTAAACAATATCCATAGCAAATGTATAATAAGAAAGGAAATGCATAAAGTAAAGAAGGCTAGATAGCTTCCAGTCCATATGCACGTACTCTTAGTATCTACGAGCGTCCCTGAGTACCTGCCGTTTTGGGAACATAGAAAAGGAAAACGGCTGAGCAAATACGCTCAGTACACGGATGTACAATAAAGCATGAATAGGATAAGCATATAACATATAACAGCGAAAGAAAACTAAGCCCCGAGTAACCTGGTTAAGTCTTAAATAAACTGGTTTTATAGTTTGAAAGTCTTATGTTTATCTTATAAAAACTGTTTGTCATATTTTACCATTAGCCAATATAGGTCATGAAAATCCACCGTGCATGAATACTTGGAGGGGTGACCTCATCATGCAAATTAGAGGGGCTGTGATAGATGTAGAAATACAACTCTTGTTTAGGAAAACAAAGAGCGTAAATAGGGTAAGCGTGCACGACGATTTAGGAAAACCGTGTGTGAATGACCCTAAAAGTGAGTTCGTTCTCGAGGAGGTATGGTGTTGTGAATTAACTTGTAGTTCTTTGAGATTAATATTGAGAAGATGGAATGACGGTTTCTTGGAAATTACACTATGACGTAAAAAACGAAAACGTAAAACCGTAGAAAAACCACAAAAATTAAAAATTTATTAAAACCAAAAACAAAATATCAAAAATAAAAAGACTAAAAAGAAGTCTAAAATAATATAAATAAAGTTAAAAATCCAACAAAGATATTTTAAAACCTTTTATTAATTAATTAATTTTAAATGCTAATTAAAGCCCTAAAATTAAATTTAATTAATTCAAATGTCAAAAATATGATTTTATTGAATAATTACTCAACTTATATTATTATAAGACTAAAAAGTAATTTTCTAAAAATTAAAACCTATTAAAACTATTTTTAAAACCCTAAAAATGATTAAAAATGATTAAAACCTAATTAAACTTAAAATAATTATAAAAATAAATATAAAAGTGATAAAAATAATCTAAAAATGGAAATAGTCCTATTTAATGCTATAGAACTTAAGAAAAATGAAAAATAAAGAAAAAGAAAATTTTGAAAATTAAATAATAAAATAATATTAAAATAATACAAAAAAAATAAAAGTCACTTAGTTGCGCCGCAACGTTTGTGTCTTGCGCCGCAACTAGTGTTGCGGGAGCACCTTTGGTCAGTAACTCCTTCAGTTGCGCCGCAATGCTTCTGTCTTGCGCCGCAACTTGTATGACGGACTGGATGTTTTCTGATGAACCAAACAAGTGCACACTCGTGCACTTTTGATGCCAAGAGGAGCTTGGTAATGAGCTTGTTTGATGGTATTTTGGATCAATTGGGGCACCCTTGAGCTTATTGAAGCTCAAGGAGTCAAGTAACACACAAATAACAACAAGAATCAAAGATTTAGCATCAAAATCATGAAAAACCAAGCAATTTAGCAATATGCAGATTTTTAACTTACTCTTTCCTTAAAAACCTAACAAACTTGTTCAAATCTTGTTCCAAACTAATTAACTACTTACTAATAACCTTAATCAACCCTAAACAAGCAATCTAACACCTTTTAATTATCAAAACAAATCTAGATGTCCTGCTTAAACCTGTTGCCAAACACCCTTTTAAAATCTAAAAACCAACTTTTAACATACCAACATGCTTACAAAAGCTACCAAATTGATTCCAAGTGCATCTAACATGTAAACATACACACTAGAACACAAATCATGCAATATAAACACACTTAATCACCAAATCACTTAAGATCATACAACTTGCTATTTTTGAACTTTCAAAAGAAAAAGGAGTTTACCTAAGGTTCTTACATCCAAGAACCTAGAGGATGAAAATCCTCCTCCAATCCAACTCGGGTTGGAGCTGAACCAAATCAACAAGCCTTCAACCTATTGTAATCACAAAACAAGAAAACAACAAAATAATATAACAATATATATTTTTTTATGTTTCCTTTTTCTTCTTTCCAAAATACTTTCAAAACCTTAACCAACCTTTTAAATACGTTTTAAAACACTAATTAATCCAAACTTCTTAACATCCAAACCTTAGAACAATTCTCACCAAAATTTTCCAATTTTCAAAAACTTGAAAACAAGTTTTGAAACACAAATCACTTCACCAAAATTAAAACTTGGAACTCAGAATTAAGCTTAACACAACACTCAACTTTTAAAAACAATAAAAAAGGAATTACACTTGAATATTTCAAAAACCAAACTTTTTATTTCTTTAAAAAGGTATTACATGTGCAAGCTTAAAAACTGGAACAAAGGGATCACCACAGCTTGGGTCTCCTTTTATAGAGCCTATAGAACAATCTAGAATAGAAAAAACTAAACCCTAATCATAAGAAAATCCCAAATGTGCCCTTGAATGGTTTTGAGTGCATTTTGTCCTCTCATTTGATCTTGGCCTTTAAATTTTGCTTTGTGAGCAAGCATAGCATCTTGGACGTCCATTTTGCCACGTCACATAACTTGGGGACAAAGGAATGATGTGATTGGTGGATTGGGGAATTGGGGGTTTGGTGCACATGAGTGGGATGCAGGTTTTTAGGAGTGGGAAAGGTTTGTGAGTGTGTGAATTAAGTGTGTGTGGGTTTAATTGAGTTTTACCCAAGTAATGAGTAAAATAGAACCTGGGGTAAAAGATGAACAGTAAAAGCTCCTTTGATCCGTTTTTTTGGGGGTGGGATTGTGTTAGGCGCCTCTTTTTTTTTAAATGTTTCAGAGTTGACATTTCTGGCCCCTTTCTTTTGTTATTTTTGGCTTTTAAGGTTTCCAGCCCCAAAATGTGACTTTCCTTTGCATTTAAGTTTCCACACTTGACAATTTTGGCACAAACTTTCCATAAAGATGTTTCAAAGGCAATTTTTTGTCATTTGGTGATTTTTCAAGGACTAATCTTGGACAATGTTGATCTTCAAAGGTCTTCAATGAGTCTTTCACTTGTTGAGGGACCATTATTGACAATTTTGAATTGTTGAGGGACTATTCTTGCCATTTCTTCAAAGTTGAAGGACCTTTTTGTAATTTTGACAAACTTAAGGGACCAAACTTGTAATTATTAATATACAAGGGTTTTAAGTGTCATTTCTTCAAAGAATAAGGATCAATCTTGTTTTGTCTTCAAGTCTTCAAGGGTATTTGATGAAAATTCCATGATTAGGGCCCGGTTCTTTGTACGGCTTCGTTTCTCGTGTTCGTTTTTCCTTGATTCTTGTGATCTTTTGTCTTTTTCACGATATCCATACCTAAAATACACAAGTAAACAAACACAAGCATATATATGGTATTTTATGACATTTTAGTGCATTTAAAGCCCGAAAAGAACGATGAGATCATGTATAAATGCCATCTCATCACTCCCCCATACTAAGCCATTGCCGTGCCCTCACGCAATGCTAAGAATAAAGTATCTAAGCATCACCAAAGTTCAATTTTATTAACCTTTATTGAAGAGTAAAAGACTTGCAACATACTACGATGATGTGTAAAGACATAATGTATGATTTTCATCACCAAAATGTGACTTTTAGGGTCAAAGAATAGAAACAAGTTAATGTCCCTTAGAGTAAACTTCGTCATCCTTGATTGTCATACATTCCATGCTAAGTGCAAAAACAAGATCATTGTTGGTACAAGTCACAATGCTAACACTACTCATACGTTCAAATTGTGTAATACTTTTTCTCCCCGCAATCCTAGTTATTATAAAAGGAAATGGGTTACTAGCATTTTTTATCTATTTGTCATGGATCACAAGTGATTCATATTGACTTATTTGAGTAGTTATTAGTCCGAAAGCAAAGTAGCACGATTTGATCAATAGTTAGCCGAAGGACAAAATCTTTTAAAACGGCTTCTCGTGTATCTCCTTAAGTTCATATCTTGGCATAACTCGTTTCACGATTTGAGACCTTTCTCGGACCGATATTTGGCATGTACTTCATACTTCAAATCTTGGGAAGACGTTCTCGAAATTATGGTCTTCTCTTCATATAATTGGAATTTCTTCACTTGACGTTTTTGAGAGATTTCTTCATATAGGACCACGACTTCATCATTTTTCTTCAATCTTTACTTTGGATTTTGATATACAACGATCCGCCTCCTTTTCGGACTTGGATATATTTATCCTCATACCTTGTTAGGGTCTTTTTGGATAGACTTTCTCCATTTTTTTAGGGGAGTAATAGCTTCTCGTCGTGTGTCTCGATCCTTCATATTGATTTTGGAATAATGATACTTCACATCATCTTTGGATCTTTAGCAAAAATAGAGCTCCTCATGCCTTGTTAGGGCCTTTTTGGATAATCGCCAATCTTCGCGTCCCGTTTCAATAAGTTATGCCTTGGCTATGAACTCTATTCAACCCCGAGCAACTTTTAAACGATCTTGCGCTAGAGGCTAAGTAACCTTTCAAATCGTACGACCTTACTTATTGCAATTATGATTTATTCCTAATGCATTGATCTTATGGGAAGAAAAAGCCACAATTAAAAACATATGAGTTTTTGAAAGAACACTTCCATGTTCTACGTTTAGCATGATCACTTGTCTAACTCTATCATTTCTCGTTCTTCACTATATAAAGACCTCTAATTAAAGAGACTCGTGAATACTTAGCCATGCAAGTCAAAATTAAGCCAAATTTGGATTAGCTTTCATTAAGACTATATCAAATCAAAGTTTTGGGTTTTTAAGCTACCTATAGGATCTTGCACTTTCTTGGACTTTTTCAAGTTTAGAGAATGCGTTTTAAAGTTCCCTTGATAAGTGACTTTCTAGAATCAATTATAGGACTTTGCGAAAAGTTCTTGTTCTTAATCCGAATGAATTAAGACTTTCGCGTTTTAAAGCTCCCTATATAAAAGTCTAGCAAAACTTGAATTGAGCGGGTTAAGGAATGTAAAGGGCTCCAAATGCCCATCAAGTCAAAAATTAACTCTTATTCTACCCATCGGAAAATATACATTCGTGTCTTAAAAACACTTATGAAAACTAAGAAAAATTTTAAAATTTGGCCATTTTTAGCCTTATTAGCAAAACAAAACATTGAAAGTTGGAAAACGTGAGGGCGTAGCAAAGCAAGTACCTATTCACCCCCCCATACTAAAAGTAAACATTGTCCTCAATGTTTCGAGTCTAAAGGTGGAGCACCCCCATACTAGAGACGAAGAATCGAATGCTTAGGATCTAGCATGGAAAGGGTGATCAACAATATATCTAAAGCCGTTTATTAATTATGCTAAAAGATAATTGTTAGAACAATAAAGGATATGTCATGGAATCGTGAAAAACTTCTTCAAACGAACGATGGAGGCTCACGTAAACGAACACGAGAGTCTTCAATCGTAGATGATGATGATGATCTAGATAACACAATCACAAACAACCACGAGACAACGAGTTGGAAGGGTACAAGTCCCCTTATTAGTGAACATAAAGCATAAAGATAAGCATGGGATCTCCCCCACGAGGCACCTCGTTTTTGATTACCGAGTCATGAGCTCGACTCGATCCCCTCAAAATGTGAACATTTAGGGAAATTCATGGTATGGTCAATTTTTGATGGGGCTTACATGATAAACAAGGCCCAAAAAGCAACCGGTATAAAGGACTAAGTCCTTAAATGATGCAAAATACCGGGGTCGAAAATCGTGTCTTCGTTTTCGGATGATAAACGAAACAACACGACTTCAAATAACCTTGTCCCAAAGGGACACAAGAAAATAGATGAGAGAAAATAGAAGGGTGGGACATTGGTTGGGCAAAACAATCGAGTTACTCGAGGTAAACTCACATCATAAGTGTAGAAAAGATTTCTAGTGACTACTTTGGTGAAAGACCGAGATTTTATCTTAAACGTGATACCGGGGTCAAAAATCTCGTCCTCGGTGGAGAAGTGTGGGGCTTCCCCCATACTAGGTCCACACAAAACGTCGTCAAAAGGAGTAGACGCGTTTGTAGCAAATTCAATCAATCGAGGTGATGACGGAGTTAGAGTTGGAAAAATTTTCAAATCATTTGTCAAATCTTTTCCTTTGTCAATTTTTAACTCATTATTACGAAAACCCAAGTCGATTAAATTGAAAATTTTTGGTGTTTCTAAAATAGTTCTAGGCACACTTAAACTTTTCACATTTATCTTGAAGGTGGGAGGAAGATTTGAATTTTTAAAACATGAATCGATTAGAAAAATATCCCCCTCCGGGCTAACGTAATGGTCTTCATCAAACTCGAAAATCGAAGGCGGGTCGTCAAGAATACGTTTGATCTCGGAAAAATCTCCATCGGGATCAAAAACGTCTTCTCTTCCTCGTGGAAGAGGTTGAGCAATAAGATCGTCGATAATCGAGTCACTAGCTTCAACCGTCGTGAAACTAGGAATAGAAGGCTCTTCGATTGAAGATTTTGCCTTTGTCGTGTCGACCTCGATATCGAAAAACGTATCAATGTGAGCAAGGCCATCGGCGGACTTCTCACATGATAAATCCAAAATCTCACATGATGTGGGATTAGGAGCAAAAGGCTCGTCTCGTGACGATTTTGCCTTGACGGTTTCAAGTTTGTCCTTCGAAGGGATTGAACGTGGGCTCTCGAACATTTTAGCAAAACTACTAACACGTCCCTTCGGAATTAATTTTCGTTCATCTTGTAAAAACGAGGGTTTCATGATTTCCTTTAAAACCTTTTCACATTTTTCTTCTTTAAAATCATTTATTGGAATTTCTTCAAAATTAAGTGTATATTGATTTAGAAAATCCTCAATAATTTCATCTTCATTAGAAAAATTAGGTTTAGTAGGTACAAGATTTAATACTCCCAAATATCCTACGAGTTTTTCCTTAGGTTTATTTTCACAAACTTTTTTCAAAACTTCGTTGGATGACGTTTTCGTTGCCTCAACGTTCTTACTTGATGACGATGGTTGCACGACTCTAAAATTCGAGAGATATGGATCAATACGAGACGTACGAGGCTTAGGAGTCGAAATAACTTGAACCTCTCCTACGGGATTAGGATTGGTGTCTTTAGACAAAGAATTGAATTTTTCCACTAAGCCCTCGAACATTAAAAGAAGTTTATCCCTTTCATTAGCGTGATCATTATTAATTTTATCCACGCACTCTCTCCACATCACTTGATTTTGGTCATACAAACGTTGTTGCTCTTCAAGAAGGGTGTCATAATCGTGTTCCATTTTTTTGTAAGTCTCCCCTTGGGCTTCCAATTTTTCTTTGTAATACTTATCGAGATCGACCACATGTTCTTGAAGTGACGCTATAAGTTTGTTATGACGGCTCATATAATCACAAAAAGATTCATTTAGACTCATTTCTTCATTTTGATTTTCACCATAATTAAAAGACGAATCAAATGACGAATGTGGTTGGTGACCTTGGTCGTTAGATTGAAAATTGTCACCATCACCACGTGGAGGAGAGTTATAGATATAACCCTCACGACCTCCATAAACTTCACAATTAAAACAATTAGCCTCATCGGGTGGGCCTCCACAATATGGACACGAAAAATATCCCTCATCATTAGACATGATGCAACATAAACGGTGTTACGAGAATTAAACGTTTAGAGGGTGAAAGAAGAGAATTATGAAAATAGAGGGAAAGCAAAGAAGATTCTTTTTGGTTGTTTTGTGGATTTTCAATTTTTTTGTGTTTTTGATGATATTTAATTTTTTTGGTTTTTGGTGTATCTTCGTAGACAACAATCTACAAAATCTCTCCTCGAATCAAACTCTTGATTAAAGAAGCCTCAAAGGAATGAAAACGATCACGTGGAGTGAACGCCTTCGAATGACTTTAGAACTTTGGTGAAAACCAAATTGTTCACGAGGGTTTAATCACAAAGAAAACCAAGCAAATATAGTATACGTATTAATACTTTGGGCGGCAAAACCCTCGATTAGCCTTCAATCTCAAAATACTCACAAGCAAGCGGGGAAACGAGGCGGCGCGAAGCACTTAAGAGCCTTTTTCCTTAGGGTATATTTTATAATACCCGCCTTATACCCACCTTATAGTTCGTATCTTTCAAAATCGAGCTTCTCGAAAGTATTTATCTATTTTTGCCTTTTCTTTTTGTTTGAGATTCGAATACAATGATCGAGTGATGAAATCCCGAATCAAGGTTGTGTTTTCACACTTTTGGAGATATTGTATTTTGGTTGTGATACTTAATACAATATATTAATAATATTCACAAAGAAAAACCGAGAAAACCGATAATACGTGTTAAGGGAGTTCCACTTAACACAAATACTATTATGGATAATATCAAAAACAAAATTTTCCAAATTAAGACACGACACACCTCCCCGGCAGCGGCGCCATTTTGATAGATGTAGAAATACAACTCTTGTTTAGGAAAACAAAGAGCGTAAATAGGGTAAGCGTGCACGACGATTTAGGAAAACCGTGTGTGAATGACCCTAAAAGTAAGTTCGTTCTCGAGGAGGTATGGTGTTGTGAATTAACTTGTAGTTCTTTGAGATTAATATTGAGAAGATGGAATGACGGTTTCTTGGAAATTACACTATGACGTAAAAAACGAAAACGTAAAACCGTAGAAAAACCACAAAAATTAAAAATTTATTAAAACCAAAAACAAAATATCAAAAATAAAAAGACTAAAAAGAAGTCTAAAATAATATAAATAAAGTTAAAAATCCAACAAAGATATTTTAAAACCTTTTATTAATTAATTAATTTTAAATGCTAATTAAAGCCCTAAAATTAAATTTAATTAATTCAAATGTCAAAAATATGATTTTATTGAATAATTACTCAACTTATATTATTATAAGACTAAAAAGTAATTTTCTAAAAATTAAAACCTATTAAAACTATTTTTAAAACCCTAAAAATGATTAAAAATGATTAAAACCTAATTAAACTTAAAATAATTATAAAAATAAATATAAAAGTGATAAAAATAATCTAAAAATGGAAATAGTCCTATTTAATGCTATAGAACTTAAGAAAAATGAAAAATAAAGAAAAAGAAAATTTTGAAAATTAAATAATAAAATAATATTAAAATAATACAAAAAAAATAAAAGTCACTTAGTTGCGCCGCAACGTTTGTGTCTTGCGCCGCAACTAGTGTTGCGGGAGCACCTTTGGTCAGTAACTCCTTCAGTTGCGCCGCAATGCTTCTGTCTTGCGCCGCAACTTGTATGACGGACTGGATGTTTTCTGATGAACCAAACAAGTGCACACTCGTGCACTTTTGATGCCAAGAGGAGCTTGGTAATGAGCTTGTTTGATGGTATTTTGGATCAATTGGGGCACCCTTGAGCTTATTGAAGCTCAAGGAGTCAAGTAACACACAAATAACAACAAGAATCAAAGATTTAGCATCAAAATCATGAAAAACCAAGCAATTTAGCAATATGCAGATTTTTAACTTACTCTTTCCTTAAAAACCTAACAAACTTGTTCAAATCTTGTTCCAAACTAATTAACTACTTACTAATAACCTTAATCAACCCTAAACAAGCAATCTAACACCTTTTAATTATCAAAACAAATCTAGATGTCCTGCTTAAACCTGTTGCCAAACACCCTTTTAAAATCTAAAAACCAACTTTTAACATACCAACATGCTTACAAAAGCTACCAAATTGATTCCAAGTGCATCTAACATGTAAACATACACACTAGAACACAAATCATGCAATATAAACACACTTAATCACCAAATCACTTAAGATCATACAACTTGCTATTTTTGAACTTTCAAAAGAAAAAGGAGTTTACCTAAGGTTCTTACATCCAAGAACCTAGAGGATGAAAATCCTCCTCCAATCCAACTCGGGTTGGAGCTGAACCAAATCAACAAGCCTTCAACCTATTGTAATCACAAAACAATAAAACAACAAAATAATATAACAATATATATTTTTTTATGTTTCCTTTTTCTTCTTTCCAAAATACTTTCAAAACCTTAACCAACCTTTTAAATACGTTTTAAAACACTAATTAATCCAAACTTCTTAACATCCAAACCTTAGAACAATTCTCACCAAAATTTTCCAATTTTCAAAAACTTGAAAACAAGTTTTGAAACACAAATCACTTCACCAAAATTAAAACTTGGAACTCAGAATTAAGCTTAACACAACACTCAACTTTTAAAAACAATAAAAAAGGAATTACACTTGAATATTTCAAAAACCAAACTTTTTATTTCTTTAAAAAGGTATTACATGTGCAAGCTTAAAAACTGGAACAAAGGGATCACCACAGCTTGGGTCTCCTTTTATAGAGCCTATAGAACAATCTAGAATAGAAAAAACTAAACCCTAATCATAAGAAAATCCCAAATGTGCCCTTGAATGGTTTTGAGTGCATTTTGTCCTCTCATTTGATCTTGGCCTTTAAATTTTGCTTTGTGAGCAAGCATAGCATCTTGGACGTCCATTTTGCCACGTCACATAACTTGGGGACAAAGGAATGATGTGATTGGTGGATTGGGGAATTGGGGGTTTGGTGCACATGAGTGGGATGCAGGTTTTTAGGAGTGGGAAAGGTTTGTGAGTGTGTGAATTAAGTGTGTGTGGGTTTAATTGAGTTTTACCCAAGTAATGAGTAAAATAGAACCTGGGGTAAAAGATGAACAGTAAAAGCTCCTTTGATCCGTTTTTTTGGGGGTGGGATTGTGTTAGGCGCCTCTTTTTTTTTAAATGTTTCAGAGTTGACATTTCTGGCCCCTTTCTTTTGTTATTTTTGGCTTTTAAGGTTTCCAGCCCTAAAATGTGACTTTCCTTTGCATTTAAGTTTCCACACTTGACAATTTTGGCACAAACTTTCCATAAAGATGTTTCAAAGGCAATTTTTTGTCATTTGGTGATTTTTCAAGGACTAATCTTGGACAATGTTGATCTTCAAAGGTCTTCAATGAGTCTTTCACTTGTTGAGGGACCATTAATGACAATTTTGAATTGTTGAGGGACTATTCTTGCCATTTCTTCAAAGTTGAAGGACCTTTTTGTAATTTTGACAAACTTAAGGGACCAAACTTGTAATTATTAATATACAAGGGTTTTAAGTGTCATTTCTTCAAAGAATAAGGATCAATCTTGTTTTGTCTTCAAGTCTTCAAGGGTATTTGATGAAAATTCCATGATTAGGGCCCGGTTCTTTGTACGGCTTCGTTTCTCGTGTTCGTTTTTCCTTGATTCTTGTGATCTTTTGTCTTTTTCACGATATCCATACCTAAAATACACAAGTAAACAAACACAAGCATATATATGGTATTTTATGACATTTTAGTGCATTTAAAGCCCGAAAAGAACGATGAGATCATGTATAAATGCCATCTCATCAGGCTGCCTCTAATTTAGTATACTGGTTTTTGGGTAGGAGGGATCAGCTCCTTGTGAAAGATGCAAGGCACACACCACATTCACCATGAAATCCTGAATAAAAACATGTAACTAGGATGCACCCATACGCCCCATATGATAAATATAAATATAAATGGACAAAAGCTGAAGGGACGCCACGAGCAATCACTCCGCCGTGGTGAAGTCATAACATCAGTGCCTCTAATGTTATGGTTATGGTACCTCCATGACTAGGTGAAACTGGTCATGCATGTATATGGCTATAGCTAATCTTAATTAAACATAAGCAATCAAACACGTAACTTATACTACGGGAAAGCAGTTGGCTGCATACGGGGAATCCTAATAAGGAAAGAATGTCCATACTGAAAGGACGGGAATCCGTACCTTATGTCTAGTGAACGAAGAAGATGAACTGAGAGGAATCCTACTTCCGAATCACTAGTGCTACATAAATACATACATGAATAAGTATCTGCTTACTAAATACGTAGCTGGTTTTATGTCATGTCTTAGCTTATTTTATGTGTTCTTACCAAGTTTTATTGTTTTAAAGCCTTAGACTGTGTTTATCTTATATTCTGCTTAATCTGATTAAGTATTTCTGGTATTTCATGTGTTATTATACTTACTATGTAATAATAAGTAACTTTCCAAAAATAGCAGGTTTCCTAAAATAGAAAGTTTTCAAAAATAGAAAGTTTCCAAAAATAGGAAGTTACCAAAAATAGAAAGTGTCCATAAATAGAAAGTTTCAAAAAATAGAAAGATTCCAAAAATAGAAAGTTTCCAAAAATAGATTTACTGCTTAAAATAGATAAGTTTCTAAAAATAGAAAGTTTCCATAAATAGATTAGCTGCCTTAATTAAATAATTTTCCATAAATAGATTAGCTGCCTAAAATAAATAAGTTTCTAAAAATAGAAGGTTTCCATAAATAGATTAGCTGCCTTATTTAATTAAGTTTCTAAAAATAGAAAGTTTCCATAATTAGAAATAAGCTGGTTAAATAAGCTAAGTATATAAGCCTAAGTGTTCTCATGATTATTTTTCTAAGTCATATAATATAAGGTATAGTTTAATAATTATTTCATGTAATTAAACTAACCTATAGGTTAAAACATTTAATTAAAGTATAACATGTTTTTAATTAAATAAAGTTAAATACTTAGGTTAAAACTTGTATTATTGTATATTAATAATATAACCTAAGTCATGTTAATTAATTAATTATAGTCATGGTTTTTAAATAATTAATTAATTATAAGTCTAAAATATAAAATACTTAGGTTAATTAATTTCATGATTATTAATAACTAAATAACCTATGTCATGTTATTAAATTAAACATATCATTTTATTAATTTAATTTTTAACATAAGATCATAAAACATAAAAAAACTAAACATACACCATGAACCGGATGTAAACTAAAAACAATGAACCGGACATGAAATCGACCCCGTACCCCGAACCAACTCGGGGTACCCCGTACCTTGATGCTGCCGTGGGACCCACACACACCAACCGAGACCGTATGGTCTTGGTGGTGGTCGGTTGGCCAAACCGAAACCCCCTTCGGGTTCGGTGCAGCCTGCGGCCAAAACAAACACCCCTTAAAAACATACTTTTGATTTTATTAAACCTCAAATCATGTTAAATCCATGTTTATTTATTAGGTTTTTGTAAAAACATAACATGTTCTTGATTTATAAAAAGATCAAATCAAAAGAAAAGGTTTAAAAAGGATTTACCGAATTCGTGGATCAAAAGGATGAAGAACAAACACGATCACCAACTAAATTTCTAAGGTCCAAGATCACAAACCACCTCCTTGTGGTGTTCTTAAGGTGGCGGCACAAAGAAGAAAAGGGAAGGAGGGTTTTAGGTTTTTTCTAAAATCTTCTGTAAATGAAAGAAAATGAGTAGTGAAAATCCTTTTTTCCTTTTAGTAAAATTTGACAAATGGGCTTGGCCTATTTGTCCTTGTAGCCGCGGGTAGGGGGCCCCACTTGGGATACCCGTACCTTTTTCCGTGTCTCGATGTTAAGTTATACGTTCGTGATTATTTGTGTTCGCATTTTAAGTGTTCTCGTTACGTAAATATCGTTATTTAATATATTTAATTACGCTCGTAATAAATATATATACGTAAATAGTTCGTGTTTTAATTACGTTCATGATTTCATGATCGCATGTTCGTGATTAATTATTGTCAAATAATTATTACGTGCTCGTGCGTAGTAAATACTTATCGTGTTCTAACACGTACGTAATACGTAAAATCCTAACACGTAATCGTAATCATGCTATATTAGGAAAGTTTTAATCTAGTACGTATGATCTTAAGGGTACTATTCATGGTAAAAGCATGCGTATTTTACAACTCTTCCCCCCTAAAAAGAATAATTCGTCCCCGAATTATAGATAAAGTAAACTGGAAAAGAAGAACATACCCGAATTCAAAATATGAAATGAGGGTAAGAAGCCCGAATATACTCCTCTGTTTCCCAAGTGGCTTCCCGCTCGGTATGATCCCTCCATAGAATTTTGACGAATGGAATAGTCTTCTTTCTCATGACTCGTTCTTGTCTGTCAAGAACTCGTTCGGGTTCTTCTATAAAAGTGAGATCTTCACGTATCTGTTCCAGTGGATACTGAACCATGTGAAGGGGATGATACTGGTACCCTCAGAGTAAGGACACATGAAACAAATTGTGCACATGCGAAAGCTGCGGAGGTAACGCCAATCGGTAAGATACTTCACCGACTCGTTCAATGATATCTGATACATGGTTTTTGCAATGGGGTTCAAAATATGATTCTCGGAATCCCCTCGAATTGATCTCAGTTTAAAGTGGAATGATTGTTCTTGGTGACAAAAAGGGGATTTGGTTTTCTATTCTACTAAACAGGTAAGTGAATAAAATGGGAATGAAATAAACTTAAAACAAGCAACAAATAAAAAGCAAAACTTGAATTAACACTGGAAAAATACCCTTACAGAAAAATACCCTATGCGGAATGTAAGTCTTAAGCGGAAAGTATGGCCATTCGGAAAGACAGCTCTATTCGGAAAATTGACATCTATGCGGAATAATTGTATTATTCAGAGAAATTGCCTTATGCGGAAAATGCTCTATGCGGAATATCAAGGCCTATGCGGAAAATATGCTATGCGGAAAACATTGCCTATTCTGAATATTTTGTGCCATGCGGAATAAAAGGGGTCTATGCGGAAAATATGGGCTATTCGGAAAATGTTGCTTACTCGGAAAAACAAGTCTATGCGGAAAATTAAGTCAATTCGGAATATATAGAATATTCCGAATAAGAGACAAAACCAAAAAGCTATTCGGAAAGTTGGAAAGATTCCGAATAAGGCAAACTGAAACTGACCTATTCGGAATATTTGTTATGTTCGGAAAAATCTGGGAATCAAGAACAGTAACAGTAACAGCAAAAACAGGGGAACCGGTTTTAACTCCAAATCGACTCCAATACTCAAAAAGGTTTTACCAAATCAAACATAAATCATTTAGATACCATAAGCAATATATCCCACCAATAAAAACACTAAATCAACAACTTTTTAAGATCAAACTAGAATTAAATAAAAACTTAAGAACTTGCAATAGATGATGATGAAGAACAATATGAATGAAAAGATGGAATAGATTGATTAATAGAAGAGTAACAAGGTTAATGATTAAGGATTACAAGATTGAAAAAGAAAAATGAAAAATCACCAAACACCCTAATGGTGTTTGTGATACACGAACCAAAAAGAACTGGAAATAGAAAATGAACTAACTCCCTAATTGTGTGAAGGAGGGATCTATTTATACTCCTAGTGGTTGGTTGGTGAGTGGGCTTTCTCCCTTTCTTCTTGTCTTCTCGTCTTTTCAGAAAAGTTGGCGTTTTCGATTCTGATTCGGGATTTTTCGTCGATTAAATTCAACTCGTCTTTTAATTTCTTCGTTAAATAGACTTGAGTTTCTTCGACTTCTGTAAATCTTCCGTCTTTGGTCCTTTTCTTCGATAAATCTTTGAATAGGCCCAGTGACTTCAAATCTTTTGCACCTCTTGGACAATAGACTTCGTCTTGAGTCTTTTTCCTTGATAAAACCCGTGCAATCCCATGTTTTCTTTAATATTCATCCGGTTAGCTCTGAAAACACAATAAACACAAAAACCACGCATAATTCCAAACAAATGATATTAAATACGTGTTTTGGTTCTTGTTTTAGCCAGAATTAAATGGTAAAAGGATGGGTGTTTACACACCTATCAAATCCCCTACACTTAACCATTGCCATGCCCTCATGCAATGCTTAGTGATAAAGCAAATTTACATTTTTCTCGTAATTAATCAACCTTGGCCTTATTTAAATTCTACTAAATAAGAATCAAATTTCTAAGAGAAATAAAAACTTTAAGATAAACAAAAAGAATGGAAATAACTTGTAAAGAAATCAAGGACTTACATTAGGGCTTTGGTGTTGCGAAGATTTATCACCCTCAAGTTTCACGTTCCCCAAACTAAGCTTAAAAACGAGATCATTGTTATTATAAGTTAGTAAATCAAACACTTACACACATGGCTTAATTAAATGCTTAAACTCCCTTATTCCTAGGTGTATCTCTTATATTTTATTTTTGTCTTAGAATGATCATGAAGATGCATTTTTGGACTTATTTTGATACTTTATTTAGGCTGAAAGCAAAGTAGGACGATTTGATCAATAGTTAGCTAAAGGACAAAATCTCTTAAAACTGCTTCTCAGAATATCAAAAAGTTCATATCTTGGCATAACTTGGTTCACGATTTGAGACCTTTCTCGGGCCGATATTTGGCATGTACTTCATACTTCATATCTTCGAGAGACGTTCTTGAGATAATGGTCTTCTCATCATAATAGAGTTTCTTCACTTGGAGACTTTTGAGGGGTACTCCAACTTTGTTGACCACGACTTCATGATTATTTCTTCAATCTCTAATTGGGATTTTGAGATACAACGATCCGCCTCCTTTTCGGACTTGGATCTATTTATCCTCATACCTTGTTAGGGTCTTTTCGGATAGACTTCTCCGTGATCTTTATGGGAGTTGATTGCTTTTCGTCGTGAGTCTTGATCCTTCATATTGACTTTAGAAATAATGCTTTTCACATCACTTTGGATCTTCAGCAATAAAATTGAATCCTCATGCCTTGTTAGGGCCTTTTCGGACTCGCCAATCTTCGCGCCCCGCTTCATAAGTTATGCCTTGGCTATGAACTCTTATCATTACCGAGCAACTTTTAAACGATCTTGGGCTAGAAGCTAAGTAACTTTTCAAATCGTAAGACCTTACTTATTGCAGGTAAATTATTAGCAAGTGATGGGAGAATAGGCAAATAATTACACCAAGTGAGCTTGCGCAAGAATACCGACTTATAATTGACTCTATCATTTCTCGTCCTCCACAATTTAAAATCTCAAGTAATAAGACTCGTGGACACTTAGCCTAATAAACCAATTAAGGTCTACATGGTTAAGGATACTAGCTAGAATAAACTTGGATAAGTCTATTCGGGTTGAGTCAAAATAAACGCAACGGGCCTAATATATCAAAGACTTCTAAACTAGCTACACCACTTTATTAATATTTTTGACTTTATTGCGGGATATATACATATGAAAGCATCGATAAAAATTTAAAAATTACGACTAAATGGCCAAAGTTAATAAAAAATTTGAAAAATGTTGAAAAATATGATTTTCCGGTTAATTGAAGGCATTTTCATGGAAAAGTCCACTTAAAACTTCGATAGAAGTCTCCCCTACACTTAAGATAAACATTGTCCTCAATGTTTAAGCATGTGGGAAAAGTCTCCCCTACACTTATGACATTGTGCACGTTGGTTAACTCGAGTAAGGAAGAGACGACTAAAGTGATCAATTTCAAATGTGATTATGAAGAAAATTGAATCACGATAGTTGAGAGAAAGAACCGGATTTCGGATAACACGGGAGCACGGTTCTTCGAAGATTTCCAAGATTGCAGTTATCCCTGTAAGCACATCACCACACAAACACAAATGACCAAAATAGGTCCTCCCCTACACTTAGGGGGTTAAAGGGATAGATACTCGGGCTGCCTCCCGAGGAGCACTTGTTTTTGATAACCGAGTCACGAGCCTGACTCTTCCCAAATTCAGTTTATGGGGAACGTGGTGAGGGATGGAATCACCTCGTGAGAGGTGTCCTCACCAAAGTACAACTTCACTCGTTGGCCATTCACCTTAAAAGTCGGTCCATTAGGTTGAGCGAGCTCGAGAGTACCATATGGAAAAATTTGGGCAATGGTGAATGGGCCGGACCAACGAGATTTGAGTTTGCCCGAGAAGATTTTCAACTGAGAGTTAAAAAGTAAGACTTTGTCTCCAACATGGAACTCTCGGTTTTTGATCTTGGAGTCGTGAATGAGCTTAGTTCTTTCCTTATAGATCAAAGAATTTTCATAAGCCTCATTACGGAGTTCATTCAGCTCATTGAGTTGGATCTTGCGTAGGTCACCGACTTTGTTTATATCAAAATTAGCCCACTTCAAGGCCCAGTAAGCCTTGTGCTCCAACTCAATAGGGAGGTGGCACGCTTTCCCGTACACAAGACGATAAGGCGTACAGCCGATCGGGGTCTTGTAAGCAGTACGGAAAGCCCAGAAAGCATCATCAAGTTTATCAGCCCATGCGACACGATGCTCTCCCACGGTTCTTTCAAGAATTCGCTTAAGTCCTCGGTTGGATATTTCAGCCTGGCCATTAGTTTGTGGGTGGTAGGCTGTGGAAAGACGATGATTTACACCGTACTTAGCCATGACTCGAGCAAATTGGTCATTGCAGAAATGAGTCCCACGATCACTAATAATGGCACGAGGCACACCGAATCTAGCGAATAAAGCTTTCAAAAAGTTACAAACCACCCTTGCGTCATTAGTGGGCAAAGCTTTGGCTTCAACCCACTTTGAAACGTAGTCAGCGGCTACAAGGATGTATTTGTTTCCTTTAGACGATGGGAATGGCCCCATAAAGTCGATACCCCAAACATCAAAGATTTCACACTCTTGAATGAAATTTTGAGGCATCTCGTCTTTATGTGTGATTTTGCCTTGCTTTTGGCAAACATCACATCGTTTGACCATATCGTGAGCGTCACGATAAATGGAGGGCCAATAAAATCCCGAATCAAACACTTTTTTAGCGGTGTAGTTGGGACCAAAGTGACCACCGGTGGGTCCTTTGTGGCAAGCATCAAGGATTTCAGACGCTGCCGGTCCATCAACACATCAGCGAATAATCAGGTCAGCACATTGTTTGAATAGGTAAGGGTCGTCCCAAAAGTAAGTCTTAATGTCAGTGAAGAACTTCTTCTTTTGTTGGGACGTCAACCCTTCCTTCAGAATTCCACCCGCCAAGTAGTTTGCAAAGTCCGCAAACCACGGGGTTTCATTCGGCTTCGAGTTTATAGACATTAAGGTCTCCAAGGGAAAAGAATCATTGATTTCTTTGGTCGGATGATCCCCTTGGTAAGGATCCTCAAGTCTGCAAAGATGGTCCGCGGCTAAGTTTTCTGCTCCTTTTTTATCACGAATTTTGATTTTAAATTCCTGGAGCAGCAAAACCCAGCGAAGAAGTCTTGGTTTGGAATCTTGCTTTGTCAACAAGTACTTCAACGCGGAATGATCGGTATACACAATGGTGGTGGAAAGGACAAGATAGGGGCGAAATTTTTCCAAAGCATAGACAACAGCTAAAAGCTCTTTTTATGTTGTCGTATAATGCAATTGTGCCCCAGTCATTGTCTTGCTAGCGTAATGGATTGGTTGGAAGTGTTTGTTCACTCTTTGTCCAAGAACCGCTCCAATAGCAAAATCACTAGCATCGCACATCAACTCAAAAGGCAGCTCCCAATTAGGGGTAACTAAGACGGGTGCCTTAGTAAGCTTATCCTTAAGCGAGTCAAAGGCTTCAAGGCACTCTTTGGAGAAGATAAAAGGAGTATCTTTTTCCAAGAGGTGGGTCATCGGGCGAGCGATTTGAGAGAAATCTTTGATGAATCGACGGTAGAAGCCCGCATGACCCAGGAAACTTCTCACACCCTTCACAGTTGAAGGTGGAGGCAATTTTGCGATAACATCGACTTTAGCACGGTCAACTTCAAGACCGGCTTTCGAGATCTTATGTCCAAGCACGACGCCTTCTTTTACCATGAAATGGCATTTTTCCCAATTTAGAACAAGGCGAGTGTCTTTGCACCGCTTGAGCATACGTTCCAAATTGGCAAGGCAAGAAGAGAAGGAATCCCCGAAGACCGAGAAATCATCCATGAAGACTTCCATGGTTTGTTCAACCATGTCATGGAAGATAGCTAACATACACCTTTGGAAAGTCCCGGGCGCATTACATAAGCCAAAAGGCATTCTTTTGTAAGCAAAAGTGTCATAGGGACAAGTGAATGTAGTCTTCTCTTGATCTTGGGGATCGATGGGTATTTGAAAATAACCCGAGAAACCATCAAGAAAGCAGTAATATTCATTACCCGCTAAGCGTTCAAGCATTTGGTCCATAAAAGGTAGAGGGAAATGATCCTTTCTCGTGGCATCATTGAGTTTGCGGTAGTCTATACAAACTCTCCACCCAGTAACGAGACGAGTGGGAATCAACTCGTTGTGTTCATTGGGAACAACGGTTATTCCGCCCTTCTTGGGCACACAATGGATTGGACTAACCCATGGTGAATCCGAAATAGGGTAAATCATACCCGCATCAAGAAGTTTGAGAACCTCTGTTTTGATGACTTCATGGATTTTTGGATTCACCCTTCGTTGGCTTTGAATTGTGGGCTTAAAGTCGTCCTCCATGAGAATTTTGTGTGTGCAGAAGTGAGGATCAATTCCACGAATATCCGAAATCTTCCAAGCAATAGCTTTCTTATGATCTTTCAACACGGCAACAAGGCGAGCTTTCTCTTCATCCTTCAAATCCTTAGCAATGATGACTGGCGACTTCTTCTCTTCTTCGAGGAATACATACTCAAGATGGGGCGGCAACTCCTTAAGTTCCAAATCCGGAGGATTTTCGACGGGAGGCGTATTCGAAGTCGGAGTATCGATGGCAATAACAGTGGGAGATGGATGGGAAGGATTGTCTTCTCTGAGGAGGTTTGCAATGAAACTAAGATCGTCATCCCAATTGGCAGTAGAATCGTCATTATCTTGCTTCACATCTTCCAAGGTGGCTTCCAAATCTTTCCAAAGGAAATCACTTTCTCCAAATAGAGATAGTGATGAGTCGATAGAGTAAACGGTCTCAACATTGGGAAGAGAGGTAGGAATATTTTTACAAGCATCCTTGAAGTGTTCTTCACAAGCCTCATCAAGAACGTCAATACAATTAACATTCTCGTAAGAATAAGGCTGTTTAGAAAGCTTTCCCATGTTGAAGACTACTTTATCGTCACCCACTCTCATGATAAGCTCACCGGCTTCAACATCGATGAGAGTGCGACCGGTCCTCAAGAATGGACGACCAACAATGAGTGGCACACGGGGGTCCAACTCGTAGTCGACGACAACAAAATCAGCAGGGAAGGTGAATTTGTCGACTCCTACAATGACGTCTTCGGCTATCCCCACTGGATAAGCAACCGTACGGTTAGCTAATTCCAAAGTCATTTTGGTGGGGACTAGCTCTGGGAGAGATAATTGCTTCCAAACACTTAGAGGCATGAGATTGATACTGGCACCTAGATCGGCTAGGGCCATGCAATTCTCGACTCCCAGGAAATTGCAAGGGATAAGAAAACGACCCGGATCACCAAGCTTGGTTGGAAATTTCCTTAAGAGCACTGCAGAGAAGTTCTCATTAAGTTGGGTGTTGGCAATATCGAGGAGCTTTTCCTTGTCGCTCAAAAGATCTTTAAACATTTTCGCGTATTTGGGCATGTGAGCGAGAGCCTCAGCGAAGGAGATATTGAAATTCAGTTTTTTGAACATTTTTAGGAAGTTCGAAACTTGAATATCATCCTTGCTCTTTTGCTTCTCTTTCCTCAACCTAGATGGATAAGGTATATTGGAAGAAGAGGAAGGCTTTAAAGGAATAGGATCACTCACAACCACGGGTGGAGGAGGGGTAGAAAGAAGAGGTGGAGAAATTGGGGAAGGAGAAGGAGGAAGAATAGGAGCAGGTGACTCGTTCTCCTTAGTCACAACCACCGGTGGAGGTATAGGAAGCTCGGGTTCCTTGGTACCTTTGCCACTTCGAGTGGTGATTGCTTTCATCTCCCCTCTTGGATTTGCAACGGTGTTACTCGGAAGAGTACCCGAAGAAGAGGGTTGACTACTTTGGAAAAAACTAGCCATCATATTCCTCAAGTCATTTGTTTGGCTATCCAACGTATTTCTCATGTCTGCTCTCAAATCGTTTCCTTGCTTGACCAAGTCTGCTTTCAGGTTGAGCACCTCCCTCTGAAGATTTCCCACTATCGCATCGTTAGTTCTCATATAAGTTTCCACTTCTTGGTGAAGAGCGGTGGGTTGGTTGGGAGGAGCATTGTATGCAGGTGGTTGGTAAGTAGGTTGTTGGTAGACTTGATTGTTACGTTGAGGCGGTTGTTGTTGCTTGTGAGGAGGGATGTATGGTTGTCGAGGTTGTTGTTGTTGTTGATTTGGGCGATTAAGGTTTTGTTGTTGGTTTGGGTTGGCAGGAGGGAAACCAGGTGGTGAAAGATAGTTGTTGCTGCGGTAGCTAAGCAAGTTACGGTCACCTTGAGGTCTAGCTTGATAAGCAGGTTGTTGATAGGTACCATATGCCGCATTCACATTCTCAGCAGGGTAATCTTGGGTGGCGGTACAAGTTGTGTAAGAGTGTGGACCACCGCATATCTCACAAGGTTGGCTGACAGCATTTACTTGAGCATTTTTGGCGTTGTGGCTGTTGTTGTTGCTGACGGTGTGGGTGACAAGCGATTCAAGAAGCGTAGTGATTTTGTCTAATCGCTTGTCGCTGTCATTAGTGCTAGCACTAGCAACATTGGTCCGAACACTCTTGGTTTGCACACGAGATTTATTCTCAATGATGTCCCAAGCAGCATTGGAAGTCTTAGCCAATAGGTTACCCCCTGAGGCACTATTCAGTGAATCTTGGTCACTCATGCTTAAACCATTGTAAAAAGTATTAATTTGATGTACTTTGGTAAAACCATGTTGTGGGCATTTTCTTAAAAGATCTTTGAAACGATCCCAAGATTCACTGAACGACTCATCGTACTTTTGTTCAAAGTTTATAATCTCATTCCGCAAAGCGGTAGTACGAGAGGGTGGAAAAAAGTAATTTATAAACTTTGTTTCCAAATCCGTCCACGAGAGAATACTCTGTGGCGGTTCTTTAGCAAGCCAATGCCGGGCTTGTCCCTCTAAAGAAAAGGGAAAAAGTTGTAACCTTATAACTTCTTGCGGAACCCCATTGAACTTGACCGTGTTGGTGAGTTGTAGAAATCTCTTGATCTGGTCGTGTGGATCATTAATGGTTCGTCCCAAGAATGGCTGAGCGGAGACCATCTGGATAAAGCCTGATTTTAGCTCGAAATTGTTGGCGGCAATTGGTGGTATAACAATTGGATCCGTGTTGCCATCGACATGAGCTTGGAGCAATTCAATCATGGGGCGGTTATCCGGAAGGGGCTCATTGTTGTTGTTATTGTTCATGTTGTTGAAAGGTGGGTTGTTGTTATTATTGTTGTTCGGAGGTGGTATGTTATTGTTGTTTTGTACACCAGCCATGTCTAAGTTATCGAGAGGCTCGGGCTCTTGATAAGACGTGGATCGAGTGCGCATACACCTGCAAAAGAACGAACAAAGACAAACAAAGCAAAAATATTTTTGGTTTTTATGTTTTTTTACTTTTTAGGATTTTTGAAAATTTTATATTTTTTTAGAGTTTTTGAAAATTGTTATGAAAAAGTAACGTTCACGGGGAACGGATCCCAAAATCCAAGTTCTCACAAAAAACTTTTGATCTTAACGAGAAGAGCCGGCAGCGGCGCCATTTGATACATGGTTTTTGCAATGGGGTTCAAAATATGATTCTCGGAATCCCCTCGAATTGATCTCAGTTTAAAGTGGAATGATTGTTCTTGGTGACAAAAAGGGGATTTGGTTTTCTATTCTACTAAACAGGTAAGTGAATAAAATGGGAATGAAATAAACTTAAAACAAGCAACAAATAAAAAGCAAAACTTGAATTAACACTGGAAAAATACCCTTACAGAAAAATACCCTATGCGGAATGTAAGTCTTAAGCGGAAAGTATGGCCATTCGGAAAGACAGCTCTATTCGGAAAATTGACATCTATGCGGAATAATTGTATTATTCGGAGAAATTGCCTTATGCGGAAAATGCTCTATGCGGAATATCAAGGCCTATGCGGAAAATATGCTATGCGGAAAACATTGTCTATTCGGAATATTTTGTGCCATGCGGAATAAAAGGGGTCTATGCGGAAAATATGGGCTATTCGGAAAATGTTGCTTACTCGGAAAAACAAGTCTATGCGGAAAATTAAGTCAATTCGGAATATATAGAATATTCCGAATAAGAGACAAAACCAAAAAGCTATTCGGAAAGTTGGAAAGATTCCGAATAAGGCAAACTGAAACTCACCTATTCGGAATATTTGTTATGTTCGGAAAAATCTGGGAATCAAGAACAGTAACAGTAACAGCAAAAACAGGGGAACCGGTTTTAACTCCAAATCGACTCTAATACTCAAAAAGGTTTTACCAAATCAAACATAAATCATTTAGATACCATAAGCAATAAATCCCACCAATAAAAACACTAAATCAACAACTTTTTAAGATCAAACTAGAATCAAATAAAAACTTAAGAACTTGCAATAGATGATGATGAAGAACAATATGAATGAAAAGATGGAATAGATTGATTAATAGAAGAGTAACAAGGTTAATGATTAAGGATTACAAGATTGAAAAAGAAAAATGAAAAATCACCAAACACCCTAATGGTGTTTGTGATACACGAACCAAAAAGAACTGGAAAAAGAAAATGAACTAACTCCCTAATTGTGTGAAGGAGGGATCTATTTATACTCCTAGTGGTTGGTTGGTGAGTGGGCTTTCTCCCTTTCTTCTTGTCTTCTCGTCTTTTCAGAAAAGTTGGCGTTTTCGATTCTGGTTCGGGATTTGTCGTCGATTAAATTCAACTCGTCTTTTAATTTCTTCGTTAAATAGACTTGAGTTTCTTCGACTTATGTAAATCTTCCGTCTTTGGTCCTTTTCTTCGATAAATCTTTGAATAGGCCCAGTGACTTCAAATCTTTTGCACCTCTTGGACAATAGACTTCGTCTTGAGTCTTTTTCCTTGATAAAACCCGTGCAATCCCATGTTTTCTTTAATATTCATCCGGTTAGCTCTGAAAACACAATAAACACAAAAACCACGCATAATTCCAAACAAATGATATTAAATACGTGTTTTGGTTCTTGTTTTAGCCAGAATTAAGTGGTAAAAGGATGGGTGTTTACACACCTATCAATATCAAACTGTCCGATGAAACGAGGACTGAGCTTCCCTTTAATCCCGAAGCGTCTAACACCACGTGCCGGCGAAACCTTAAGGAAGACGTAATCTCCTACGTTAAAGTGTATATCCCTACCATGCTTGTCGGCGTAACTCTTCTGACGTGACCGTGCCTCCTGAATTTTCTGCTTAGCTATTGCGATCTTCTCATTGGTCATCTTTATGATTTCCAGTCCTTCACGTGTTCGCTCACCAACCTGATCCCAGCAGATTGGGGCCCGACACTTTCTGCCATACAACATCTCAAATGGAGCACACTTGATACTTGCGTGCCAACTGTTGTTGTATGCAAATTCCACCAAACAGATGTAATCGTCCCAATCACCCGTCCATTCCAACGCACAAGACGTCAACATATCTTCCAATGTCTGAATGGTTCGCTCCGACTGTCCGTCCGTTTGAGGATGAAAAGCCGTGCTAAGCTTAAGTTGTGTACCCCAATCTTTCTGCAGACTTTTCCAAAAGCGCGAAGTGAATCAAGGATCTCTGTCTGAGATGATGCTAGATGGTGCACCGTGGAGTCTCATGATCTCTCTTCTGTACGTATCTGCGTGTTTACTTACCGAATCTTCCTTGCGGATCGGTAAGAAATGAGCTGATTTGGTAAGTCGATCTACGATAACCCAAATTGCATCGTGCTTCCTCTTGGTAGGCGGAAGACCAGTAACAAAATCCATGGTGATTCTGTCCCACTTTCACTCTGGGATATCTAACGGTTGAAGGAGACCGCCAGATCGCTGATGCTCGATCTTAACCTGCTGGCAGGTAAGACATTTGGAGACGTAAGTGGCCACATCTTGTTTCATACCACTCCACCAAAAGTACTGCTTGATGTAATGGTACATTTTAGTCGAACCAGGATGTATAGAGAATGGGAAGCTATGAGCTTCAGCTAACAAAGCTTCCCAGAGTTCTTGTTCATCAGGAACACAAAGTCTCGTGCCCTGGCATACGATACCATCTACATCTACTCTGAATTCTGTCTGCTTCTCCAAATTCTGTATTATCGCTCAGATTTCTCCGTCATCCTTCTGAGCTTCCTTGATCTTAGAGAGTAACTCGGGTTCTACTCTAAGATTAGCCCAGTAACCGTGCTGTCCACGTACCATGATCTCGATGTCTAGTCGCTCCAAGTCTTTGATGATTTCCTCTTTAATTTTAATGCCGTTGATCATTCCGGACTTCCTGCTAAGAGCATATGCTACTACATTTGCCTTTCCGGGATGATACTGTCGATTAATGTCATAATCCTTTAACAGCTCCAACCATCTCCTCTGCCTCATGTTCAATATACGCTGAGTGAAGATATACTTCAAGCTCTTATGGTCCGTGAAAATGTCACATGATTCTCCATATAAGTAGTGCCTCCATATCTTCAATGCAAACACGACTGCAACAAGTTCCAGGTCGTACGTGGGGTAATTTTCTTCATAAGGCTTAAGCTGCCGTGAAGCGTACGCGATCACTTTCCCATGTTGCATGAGAACACAGCCAAGTCCCTTCCCCGATGCATCGCTGTTGATTTGAAATCCACCCGTACCAGATGGTAGAGTAAGAATAGGTGCAGATACTAGCTTCTGCTTCAGGTCTTCAAAGCTCTTCTCTCGATCTTCAGTCCAGACGAATTTCTCCCCTTTTCCGCATCAGTTTGGTCAATGGTAGTGCTAGGCAAGAAAAGTTCTCCACGAACCTACGGTAATAGCCAGCTAAGCCTAAGAAATGCGGACTTCCGTCGCTGATGTCGGCCTTGGCCACTTAGTAATGGCCTCAACCTTCACTGGATCCATAGTGATTCCTTCTGCTGATACAATGTGACCCAAGAATTCCACCTTGTCTAACCAGAACTTACACTTGGAGAATTTAGCATACAGCTGCTTCTGGCGAAGAATCTGTAGTACTGTACGAAGATGGTCTTCGTGTTCCTCCTTGGACTTTGAGAAAATCAGGATGTCATCGATGAAGACAATGACGAACTTGTCCAGAAATTCATGGAAGATTCTGTTCATCAAATCCATGAACACTGCTGGAGCATTTGTCAGGCCAAATGGCATAACTACAAACTCGTAGTGTCCATAACGGGTACGAAAGGCAGTCTTAGAGATGTCCTGCTCCTTGACCCGTAGCTGATGATAGCCTGACCTAAGATCAATCTTGGAGAAGTGTTTGGCCCCTTGGAGTTGGTCAAACAGATCGTCAATGCGTGGCAGTGGATATCTATTCCGAATGGTAATCTTGTTGAGCTCGCGATTGTCTATGCAAAGACGCATACTGCCGTCCTTCTTCTTAACAAACAAGACCGGTGCGCCCCATGGAGATGCGCTCGGTCGAATGAAACCTCATTCAAGAAGTTCTTGCAGTTGATCCTTCAGCTCCTTCAGCTCTATGGGAGCCATGCGATAAGGAGCCTTGGAGCTTGGTTCAGCTCCTGGAACCAACTAGATACTAAATTCCACTTCTCGTGCAGGTGGTATGCCCAGAAGTTCTGCTGGAAAAACATCTTGGAATTCCGACACTATAGGTTGATCCTGAATTCATGGGGATTCAGCATCCATGTCGTGAACCGTAGCTAGATAACCCTCGCAGCCATGTGACAGTAGTGCACGCGCTTGCAGGGTAGATATGACTTGTACAGACCGTCCGGGTATGAACCCATTATGAATGTACTCTGGTGCATTAACATCACCGAAGATAACTCGATATGAATGGCAGTCTATGGTAGCATGATGCTTGGATAACCAAACCATGCCCAAAATCGTGTCGAAGTCATTCATGTCCAGCGGAAGTGCGTCGACAGGTCGAACCTTATCGTCAAATTCTAGGGGAAGACTCTTGTATACATGGGTGATTAATACAGAGTCCCGCAAAGGCGTGGAAATAGTAAGCCTATTTTCTAGTGGCACGGGAGGCATCCTAATGTTCTTAGCATAAGCAGTAGAAATAACCGAGTGAGTAGCACCCGTATCGAAAAGAACACAAGCAGCTTCACCATACATATACAAGATTCCAGTGATGGTACCTGTAGACTTGTTGGCCTGGTCTCGAGATGTCGTGTAGACACGCCCGGCAGTAGGAGGCGGCTTGGTATCAACATGTCCTAATGTACCCTCCATCTCGCCCTTACGGCAATCCTTCATAGTATGGCCAGGAAGACCACACTTGAAGCACGCATCAGTATTACGGCGACATGGTCCTGGGTGCCTACGGTGGCAAGTAGAGCAAAGAGGATGAGTGTATCCTCCAGCAGGTGCTCTGGCTGGCTGAGAACCTGATAAAACTTTTTACATAGGACATGGTAATTGGGTACAAAGGACAAAGCGGATAATCGTAAGATTGAATACCAGTGATAGCTGGACGGCTAGGCTGCGAACCTCTCTGGTTCTGGTCCCTGCCGTTTCCATGGTTCCTGGTAGAAGTTTTTGCTAAAGTGTCAGAATATGAGTTATAACATGAAAACATAAGGAAATGCGTAAGTATTAGGACCTGCTGCTGTTGGAGTGCCCAGCGTTGTTACGGTAATTATCATTACCGCTACGCCTATCCGTAGCAGAACGGTCGTTAGTCTGACCGTTTCCCTTGGGCTGATGAGGCTGCTGCTGAGTAGCCGGCTGAGACCGGTCCCCAGTTTTCTGCCTGGAAGATACATTTAAACAGATGAAAAATTGACATACATGGAAAGTATACGGATTGATCACCGCTTGAATACTAATGTTTTACCTTTTGTAGGGTCTTTCAGCTTCCCCGAACTCATCTCTCTCCTGCAGCATCTCCAGTTTTCGTGCTGCTTCGGCCACTTGTGCTACATTGTTGAACGTAGCACACACCAGATTGTTTGCGACCGATGTGCGAAGAGCCCATCTAAAGTGATGTGCCTGCTCTTCAGGAGTACCTGCTGCCACACCAAGGAAACCAGCTAAGCGAAGAAAGCGCTGCATAAACTCGTTGCTATTCTCCCCAGCTCTCTGTCGGATCCCATGGTACTCTCTATTGAGCTTGTCCTGCTCAGCCTTGGGAAAGAACTGCTCCATCACCCTGTCCTTTAACTGAGCCCAAGTCAAACCAGCAACCCACTCGTCACCACCTTCAGACTGCATCAATGCTAACCACCAGTTGAGTACATCGCCTTCGAACCGATAGCATGCCAACCTCGCCTTGTATGCGGGGTCACAGCCCATAGCGTTGAAAATCTTCTTGATGTGTGCCAACCAGCTTTCAGCATCGCTGGGGCTATCTGTCTTCTCAAAAGCTCGAGGGCGGAGCTTGTTGAATCTCTCCAGCCATACTGCTAATGTCACTGGAGGAGGAGGTGCCTGATTATGCTGTTGATTGTTGGCAGCTGGAACTTCAGCCCTGATGTCATTCCTCAGTTGAGGAAGCAAAGCTTGCATGGCAGCCTGAATTGCAGCATTGAGCTGTTCCTGTTCGCGTGTGAGAACCATCTAACAGTATAACATAAAACATATGATTAAACAGATCAAAACATAAAATATATATATATATATACATGAAAAAAAAAATTATACTAAATTTCACGAGAAAAATTTTATGCAAGAAAATTTTTGTGTATGAATGCATGATGCAGTTTTATGAAAACTTTTGTATTCTCGAGAGTGAACTCCTCTGGTAAGTTCACCCAAAACAAAAGACATAGCGAGGGGACGCCTATAGGTCGGTCCCAAATCTAAAAGTTTCGATAAAACACATGCGACTAAATAGGGCCAGTCCTGTACCAACCATTACTTAGTCAAAAATCTGCGACAATGACATGTACATGTATGCATAAAAATGATGAATGCATGAAAACAACTGTCAGTTCTAGGAAGACCGTAGTGACTACCCACTAATCACAGGTCATATTTGAGAGCCTACAGGTCGAAGCCTTGGCTCTGATACCATAAATGTAACACCCCTTTTTGATAATGGAAATGTCACATGAAATTATAGCGTGTCATCAAAGCATACAAGGAAAAATGTCTAAACATTACTTGACCATAAAAGGAAAATACCGGAATCAAACATCGGTAGTCCAAAAGTAAAGCTCATCACACACAAACATAGTATAGTAAAGGAAAGGACTAAACAATGTCCATAGCAAATGTATAATAAGAAAGGAAATGCATAAAGTAAAGAAGGCTAGATAGCTTCCAGTCCATATGCACGTACTCTTAGTATCTACGAGCGTCCCTAAGTACCTGCCGTTTTGGGAACATAGAAAAGGAAAACGGCTGAGCAAATACGCTTAGTACACGGATGTACAATAAAGCATGAAAAGGATAAGCATATAACATATAACAGCGGAAGAAAACTAAGTCCCGAGTAACCTTGTTATGTCTTAAATAAACTGGTTTTATAGTTTGAAAGTTTTATGTTTATCTTATAAAAACTGTTTGTCATATTTTACCATTAGCCAATATAGGTCATGAAAATCCACCGTGCATGAATACTTGGAGGGGTGACCTCATCATGCAAATTAGAGGGGCTGCCTCTAATTTAATATATAGGTTTTTGGGTAGGAGGGATCAGCTCCTAGTGAAGGATGCAAGGCATACACCACATTCACCATGAAATCCTGAATAAAAAACATGTAACTAGGATGCACCCATACGCCCCACATGATAAATATAAATATAAATGGCCAAAAGCTGAAGGGACGCCACGAGCAATCACTCCGCCGTGGTGAAGTCATAACATCAGTGCCTCTAATGTTATGGTTATGGTACCTCCATAACTAGGTGAAACTGGTCATGCATGTATATGGCTATAGGTAATCTTAATTAAACATAAGCAATCAAACACGTAACTTATACTACGGGAAAACAGTTGGCTGCATACGGGTAATCCTAATAAAGAAAGAATGTCCATACTGAAAGGACGGGAATCCGTACCTTATGTCCAGTGAACGAAGAAGATGAACTGAGATGAATCCTACTTCCGAATCACTAGTGCTACATAAATACATACATGAATAAGTATCTGCTTACTAAATACATAGCTGGTTTTATGTCATGTCTTAGCTTATTTTATGTGTTCTTACCAAGTTTTACTGTTTTAAAGCCTTAGACTGTGTTTATCTTATATTCTGCTTAATCTGATTAAGTATTTCTGGTATTTCATGTGTTATTATACTTACTGTGTAATAATAAGTAACTTTCCAAAAATAGCAGGTTTCCTAAAATATTAAATTTTCAAAAATAGAAAGTTTCCAAAAATAGAAAGTTACCAAAAATAGAAAGTTTCCAAAAATAAAAAGTTTCCAAAAACAGAAAGATTCCAAAAATAGAAAGTTTCCAAAAATAGATTTACTGCTTAAAATAGATAAGTTTCTAAAAATAGAAAGTTTCCATAAATAGATTAGCTGCCTTAATTAAATAAGTTTCCATAAATAGATTAGCTGCCTGAAATAAATAAGTTTCTAAAAATAGAAGGTTTCCATAAATAGATTAGCTGCCTTATTTAATTAAGTTTCTAAAAATAGAAAGTTTCCATAATTAGAAATAAGCTGGTTAAATAAGCTAAGTATATAAGCCTAAGTGTTCTCATGATTATTTTTCTAAGTCATATAATATAAGGTATAGTTTAATAATTATTTAATGTAATGAAACTAACCTATAGGTTAAAACATTTAATTAAAGTATAGCATGTTTTTAATTAAATAAAGTTAAATACTTAGGTTAAAACTTGTATTATTGTATATTAATAATATAACCTAAGTCATGTTAATTAATTAATTATAGTCATGGTTTTTAAATAATTAATTAATTATAAGTCTAAAATATAAAATACTTAGGTTAATTAATTTCATGATTATTAATAACTAAATAACCTATGTCATGTTATTAAATTAAACATATCATTTTATTAATTTAATTTTTAACATAAGATCATAAAACATAAAAAAAACTAAACATACACCATGAACCGGATGTAAACTAAAAACAATGAACCGGACATGAAATCGACCCCGTACCCCGAACCAACTCGGGGTACCCCGTACCTTGATGCTGCCGTGGGACCCACACACACCAACCAAGACCGTATGGTCTTGGTGGTGGTCGGTTGGCCAAACCGAAACCCCCTTCGGGTTCGGTGCAGCCTGCGGCCAAAACAAACACCCCTTAAAAACATACTTTTGATTTTATTAAACCTCAAATCATGTTAAATCCATGTTTATTTATTAGGTTTTTGTAAAAACATAACATGTTCTTGATTTATAAAAAGATCAAATCAAAAGAAAAGGTTTAAAAAGGATTTACCGAATTTGTGGATCAAAAGGATGAAGAACAAACACGATAACCAACTAAATTTCTAAGATCCAAGATCACAAACCACCTCCTTGTGGTGTTCTTAAGGTGGCGGCACAAAGAAGAAAAGGGAAGGAGGGTTTTAGGTTTTTTCTAAAATCTTCTGCAAATGAAAAAAAAATGATTAGTGAAAATCCTTTTTCCCTTTTAGTAAAATTTGACAAATGGGCTTGGCCTATTTGTCCTTGTAGCCGCGGGTAGGGGGCCACACTTGGGGTACCCGTACTTTTTTCCGTGTCTCGATGTTAAGTTATACGTTCGTGATTATTTGTGTTCACGTTTAAAGTGTTCTCGTTACGTAAATATCGTGATCTAATATATTTAATTACGCTCGTAATAAATATATATACGTAATTAATAATATTTCGTGTTTTAATTACGTTCATGATTTCATGATCGCATGTTCGTGATTAATTATTGTCAAATAATTATTACGTATCGTGCGTAGTAAATACTTATCGTGTTCTAACACGTACGTAATACGTAAAATCCTAACACATAATCGTAATCATGCTATATTAGGAAAGTTTTAATCTAATACGTACGATCTTAAGGGTACTATTCATGGTAAAAGCATGCGGGTTTTACATCAACCTTCTTTGAATCCAGATGACGAAAGACAAGCCCTTCTTTTGAAAATCCATGACGGCTTAATTCGACTGACCGAAACATTGGAGGAGCGACAACGACAACGACAAGAGCATGTATCTAATCTTAGTGATTATACTCCGCCTCTTGTGCGTTCTTTTTATTATGATGATGACGAGGATGATATCTTTGATCTCAACCCATCTTCTGAGATTACTACTCCTACTCTTGATATCCCTGATGCGTCTAAGGATAGTGATTCATCGAGTGAGATTAGTGATTTTTCTCTCGACAAAATATTTGATGAGGTTTGTGATTTACCGACTTTTGCGGAGCCTACGGACGAGGTCGGTCTTACGGATGACATTTCTCCATGTTATGAGAATTTCACGTATGAAATTTCTCCTTTTCACCCATTTCCACCGGGAGATGAGGGCGATGTCGATTTATTCTCTCCGGCTTACGAGATGTTCACCGATGAACTTGCTTTTTTAGATGAGGTGGAAGACGTTATTCTTCGTGACAAATTATTGAAAGTTCATCTTCTTATTTCTCAAATTGAATCGTTGAATTCTACTCCTATCAATGAATCTTTACCTCCGTCTTTTATCCCGTTGAGAATAATGACCCATATATGGAAGAAATTGACAATCTCTCAATACCTCCGGGTATTGATGATGATGACACGGAGGGGGACATTCTCTTTAATAATTTTATAAATGAGATACTATCCCAAGTCCCCCTCCCGAGCACCTTTCCTCCCAACCTTTAGAACCTATTACCGAGGATGAGATCTTTGACCCGGGAGGTGACATTGACTATTCAATACTTAATACCGTTACGGCTTTGCCGCTTGGTGCGCATTCATTGTCTTTGCTTCCTTTACCCACCCCACCTCCCGTGGATCACGACCTCACATACTTTTCGTATGTTGAGAGGACTTTTCTACCTTTTAAGACTTATCTTATTGCCTCTCACTTATTAATGTCCTCCGGGAACGAGCATAAGGTCTTTGATCCTGGTATAACATTAGAGGCTTCCCCATGGACTATTTAATTCAGGGCCGAGTCAGGCTCGTGACTCGGTTAACAAAAACAATCGCTCTTCGGGAGGCAACCCGAGTATCATTTTTAATCTATTTTTTAACATAAGTGTAGGGGGAGGCAAGTTGGTTGTGTTTTGTGATGTTGTGTAGGGATGTGTGCTTTAATGATCCACTTTTGGTGCTTTTGACGCGACCCGTGATCCCGTGTTCCCGTGTACCCGATTTCTTCGATTAGTTTTTGCTATTGTGATTCAATTTTGTATATAAATAAAACGTGAAAATTGATCACTTTAGTTGTCCCTTCCTTAGCAAGATTTATACAACGTACTCAATGTCCTAATTGTAGGGGATTTTATTCTCCCACATGCTTAAACATTGAGGGCAATGTTTATCTTAAGTGTAGGGGGACTTCTATCGAATTTTAGTGGGCTTTTCCATGAATTTGACCTCATTTAACCGGAAAATTTAATTTTTCAACGTTTTTCAAATTTTTGATCTATTCTGGCCTAGTAGTATTTTCTATTTATTTTCTTTTATTTTCTTTCCTTTTGTCATCGCATCGTATTTGTTTTTTCCATTTCAAATAATAAAGTCAAAATAAATAAATAAATGAATAAAATAGTTTTAACAAGTTTAGATGTCTTTGATATATTAGGCCCGTCGTGAATATTTTGACTCAACCCGAGTTTACTTATCCAAGTTTACTCTAGCTAGTATCCTTAACCATATGGACCTTAATTGGTTTATTAGGCTAAGCATCCACTATTCTCATTCCTTGAGATTTTAAATTATGGAGAACGAGAGATGATAGAGTTGATAATAAGTTTAAGGGTTAATTCTTGCTTATATGAGTTTTGGTGACTCTTTCTTCCCGCTTGTATATTTAATTGCTTAATAATAGAGGATTTTTGCGGTGTCGATTCAGTATCTTAGCTCTTAGCCAAATCTTTTATCTCCTTGTAATTAAAGCATGAACACATTGATGGTGCCAGCGTTGTGGACTTTTGACTAAGGTGGCTCATAACCACTAAGTAGGAGGTATTCAGACCATGGGACCGCGGAATTTGGCCTAATATATATATCATAAATAAAGAAAGAGTAAGATTAAAACATGACCTCAAGGAGCCTTAGGGTGTGGGGCATGTAGCACGAACCTTGTCATTAGTACCTTGGGGTGTATGGCATGGTAAGTGTTGAATAAAAATTGATCAAAAATCAATTCCCTAGTTTATCGTTCAAGGATCCTTAGGGTGTGGATAATAGATGAGGAGTATTTTTACATCTTAAAGAGCCTAAGGGTATATGATGTGAATTTGCTAAACTCCACATAAAGTCAACATGACTTTGGAGGAATAAATAATAAGTAGTACTATTGGCTAAATTTTGGATCCGTGGATTTATTCCCTAAATCGTGTTAAATTATCCTTAATGTGGGCTTACTTTAGTGACAACGTTTTTGAGGACAAGGTTAGGTTCTGAGTGTCGGGTTTGCACCGTTTTGACTTCATTTTTGGACTAAAGATTATTCCATAAGTCAAATGAGCCTACGGGTGAATGATAATCTTTAAAATTTAGAGATACAACTTAGGAATTGGAGAAGGAGTATTACACAATTGTCTTATATAAGTGGTTTTAACTTAAGAACTTATGGTAAACAATGATCTTGTTTTTAAGCTTGGTATGGGGAACGTGAAACTTGAGGGTGATTAATATTCATGACACCAAAGCCCTAATTTAATTCTTAGATTTCTTTACGAGTTTCTTCCATCAAACAATTTCAAAGTTAATAAATTAATGGAAATTATCATAACTTTTGTTTCCTTGAATAAAGTTTTTATCTTTTCATCATAGTAGTAATAGTATATCTTGATAAAGGCCAAATGGATTAATTATGAGGAAAATGTAATTTTATGCTTTAAAATTATGCATTGCATGGGGTCATTGCAATGGGCAAATGTATGGGATTTAATAAGTGTGTAAACACTTATCCTTTTGCCACTAAAATCAATGAAAAACAAGACCTAATCATGTGTTTAATATCGTAAAAGTCGGAATTACGCGTGGTTTTTTGTTTTTGTGTGAAATAGGTACAAAAGATCAAAAGGAAAGAAAACACGGGATTTCACGGTAAATTGTTGAAGAAAAGTCAAAGAAAGAGACAAAGTCAAAGTTAAAGAACCAAAAGTGTACCGAAGATCACGGAAACAGGCGAAAACGACATGAGATTAAAGAAAAATCGAGGAAGCCGAAAATCAAGTTCGATTTTGTTCGCGGATTTAAGTTTATGAAGAATTATGGGCCTAGTGTGACCCACATTTGGTTAATAGGCCTAAAAGCCCATTAAGATGGCTACATTTGTTAAAATTATCTTGCAAAACCCAAATATGGCCCAAGTCCATTTATATGAGACGGTTTGAGAATAATATTGGGCTCAAAATATTAGAGACGAGGGGGAGTATTATTTATGGATCAATGGCCCAACAAAAAACCATGGACGGTGAATGTTTATAAACTTAAGGTTAAACTTGCACAGTCAAAGAAAACAAAGAGAAAAGAGAGACGAGAATGGAGAGAGGATTTTGTGAAGAAAAAAAAGAAGAACACATAGCCACCAGATATAAACCCTAGAATTTAGGGCTTCCCAAATAAACCGTCGATTGGTGTCACGCGCCTGCTTTTCAGATAATTAAGGGTATAATTATGCGTGGTCTACACTTGGATTCCAAGAACAAGGCTCCAACGTGGCTGATTTATTTGTCACATCTCCCTTACTATTGGTCCAAGACCTATCAATCCTGTCAAGATCCAATCACAATCATCCAAGTCAGCAAAGAAATAGCACAAAATTGCCACAGTGGCGATTTGTGTGCGAGAGGCCTCTTATCCACCCTTGGATCAAAACAGTAAAGAAAGAGAAAGAATGAAGATGGAATCGACGGCTGTGAATCGTCCTTCACCAACAAACACCCTCTCGAGTTTGCCTATAAATAGTCTCTTATTTTTCATTCAATTAATCCATTTTTCTTTCTTTAATTTTATAATGTCAATTTAGGTGTAGGATTTATGTAAATTTTTTTTCAGTATTGTATTAAATTTTGGATATCAATAAAAGTGAGTTTTTTATTTCAATCTGTTTTTTTAATTTATTGTTAAAGTTTATTGCATTTATTCTGCTATTATTCTATCTTGATATTATATAAAAAGTTATTTTTTAAGCTTAGTTATAGCTTAAGTGAATAGTTAAAGTGAGATTTGGATAAAAATCAAACCCTACTGGTTTGATTCACATTAAGTTATTGGATTCGTTGATTATTTTGGTTCCAGGAAGGTATTGTTGATTCGGGTTAATAGGCCAGCTCAGCGCTGCGTCATCATCATCAAAGGTTTTCAACATAAAAGTAAGACTTATTTTATTTATATAAACATTGTTTTTTTTAGAATTAATTGTTAAGTAGCTGAATGTTTTATGAACTGTTTAATTTTTACAAATTTTGATTTATATGTTATGCTATTTGTTATTTGTTTATGATTTTAGTTAAACTGCATATTGCTTGTCGTTTGAGTCTTGTGTATGAGTTTCATGTGACTGATAAGTTCAGCTGAGAGTTTCTAGTCTGTTTATTTAGGTTATCTATTTGCTAGTATGCATTTTGAGATTAGATTTGTTATAATAGACTGGATTGAGAGTTCTACTACTTTTATTCAGTTTGGTTCTGCTACTGATTTGGAAAGCTGATGAGGATGTGATTTCTAGTTGTTAGTTACTTGCTAAATAATTTACTTGTCATATGTTTTGATTTTTTTACTATGGATGTTAAAAATTGCTCTTACTGTTAATTCAGTTAGTGTAAGCTTAGTTATATTCTAATTGATTTAGTTTACTGCTTTTGGATCTGTTTATCCTAGTAGATTCATGTTTCTGTGTTGATTTTTGAGCTAGCAATTTTTATCTCTTTTAAATGTTTGTGCAACAGTATTGATGAATAAACTTTTGCCTGCATTTTACTTGAATCTGATCTTTGAGTTTACTGTCATACGACCAAACGTTTGGTTTGGAGTAACTGATTAATTCATCGGTCCATAATTACCGCAAAAGTTAACTTTCTATTTCTTTGTCAAATAATAATAATAATAATAATAATAATAATAATCCAAAAAAATGTCAATTGGTCACGGGCCAAACGCGTTACCAACTCAGCTAGCTCTTGTTTGAGTTTAATCTCAGCTTTTCTAATTAATATAGATTTGGTAGATTAGGATGTCAGCTTTTAAATAGATTTTAATACAAGTTTCCATTTTAAGTTATTTAATATATAGTTTTTTAAATTACTTTTATAAAATAGAAATATATTTTATTATTTTAGAAATTTAAAATTAGTTTTTTAAATAAATTAGTTTTTTTTAGTAATATAAATTTTAATTAATTTAGTTTTTAAATAAAAAGTAGTTTTAAATAGATTTTGCTTATTAAATACTAAAAGTAATTTTCAAAATATATTTATTAGATGATAATTTTTAAATAGTTTTTAAATTGTTTAATTAGATCTTAAATAGTGTAAAAGCATTTTCTTTTTAAATAGATTAAATAGTTTTTAGTTTTAAATACCAAACAAGTTTCTATAACCAAAAACGAGAAATCTCTTGAATAAATTGATATCAATTCGAGTCGAGTCGAGGAACTATAAATAGAGATAAAAAGAATTGCAAAATCCAGTATATTAGACCCTTTTGCTGTACCAATACGAAAATTTAGAGTGTTATAGTTTGGTACCAGAGCTCTCGTTATAGAGAACGAAAGATTTTTAAAACCAAGGTTTTGAATAAAACATTTCAATAATCTTGTAACTATAAATATTTTTAAATAAATATTTAGAGTAAAATGTTTAAGAATCTTTTGACTATAACGCTGCCGAAGATCTCCGATGTTACCAACAAGCTTTATTAAGAAGATATATATTTTGATATATAATCTAATTTATATATATCGTGATTTCAGTATGTAACTGTTTAATAATTATTTTTATGCTAATACGAGATATATTATATAATGTAGATTTGTCATGGCAGACCCTAACATTCCCGTAGAGAACCCTGCTATTCCTGAACCTAACCTAGATGATAAACCTTACCTAGACTTAGTGGATTATAATGTAGAAGATGATATAAAGGAAGAAGAGGAGGAACCATTCGAGGATCCTGAGCCCCAAATAGGACTAGGAGATTAGATTGCCCCACAGGTTGATATAGTAGAGGATGGTAATGTTGGCATCAAGGAAGATGTTGAGGTTGATATAGATGATGTAGGTAATGAGGATGACGATGAGGATGTCGAGTAGGAGGTAGATATAGGTGATGAGATTGATGATGATGAGGCGAAGCTTATTTTTCCTAATGATGTAGAGGATGGTGAGCTTTTACCCCCTCAAGTTGAGTGGTGTGATTTTGATTCTGAGTTAATTAGTAATGAATCGTCTGAATCTGATTCAGATGATGATGAGGATGATGATGCACCTTATGGCACTAATGGGATTACTACTCGTAGGACAATTGATAGGGATGACTTTCAGAGGAGTTATAGGTGTCTGTTGGTTGGAACAGTAGGTTTTATGTTGAGATGGTCGAGAGATGAGTGATTCATAAGCGCCCAACTGATGATGATGAGTCTTGTGATCGTCCGAGGAAGATACCAAAAAAGAAGAATGATGACGGACCCTCTAGCAGTTCTTAGAGGACTAGTTTATCCTTAGTAGTATCTTTGTATCTTTTGTAAAACCTTAACTATACCGGTATGTCGGTTAGTAGATCTAGCACAAATTTTGGGCTTGTATAGTGCTATGGTTATGATGTGGGAAGTTAACTAAGACAATGTGGTTGTTTATGTTCTAATGAAATATGTATCTTTTGTCTTAAAATCCATGTCATACCTTATATATATTTTGCTTCCTTGATTATCAATTCGACCCTTTTATTTAAACCCATCATTGAGTGAATGCTTATTATACTTTGAATTGTGCGATAATAGAATCATGCCGCCCAAGAAATCCGTGACTGAGGAAGAAGAATGTAGGATCATTTCGGAGCAAGTTGTCGCATCTATGGCTGAGTTTATGGCAAATGCTAGAAATGGAGTTGGCGGTAGTGGAGCTGGCGGTAGTGGAGCTATCGGTAATAATGTGAATGTTAATAATGTGAATGCTAATAGTGGAGGAAATGTTGGAGGACCTGAACTTAATGCACCAAAAGTCGGTGGTTGTACTTATGTGACATTCATGAAGTGTGACCCACTCCCTTTTAATGGAACTGAAGGTGAAGTAGAACTAAGTCAATCGATTGAAAAGATTGAGTCTGTGTTTCGCATTAGTAAGTGTAAGGAGGAAGATAAGGTGACTTTTGCTATGGCTACCCTTAGAGGTCGTGCATTAACTTGATGGAATGGGAGGATTGCTTTTATGGGCATTGATGTTGCTAATACTACTCCATGGGCTGAAATTAAGAAGTGGATGACACATGCGTTTTGTCCCCGTAGTGTGATTATAAGGTTGGAACAAGAGTTGACTCATTTGAAAATGAAAGGTGTGGACATTGATGGATATACTAATCGATTGCATGAGTTGGCTTTGTTGTGTCCTCGGTTGGTTGAACCTGAGGAGAGAAGAATTGAGAAATACATTAAGGGGTTGACCAAGAACATCTGAGGGGATGTGACATCGTCAAAGCCAATGACCATTGATGATGCGGTTCGAATGGCTTACCAGCTCATTGGACAAATCATTCAGGAGAAGGAGGATGAAGCACATGCTGGTGAGAAAAGAAAAGGTGAAGGCGATCGTGGAGATCGAGGTGAGAATAGGCAAAGTTTTAATCGCTGTCAAAATCAAAGAAGGGGAAATGCAAACGCTCTGACCAACAACGCGCCGCGTAATGATGAAAAGTGTCCAAAGTGTAGTAATAAGAGGCATGTTGGTGATTGCTGGAAGTGCAGAAATTGTGGAAAGCTAGGACACAAAGTGGAAAAGTGTAAGAGGGGAGTCGTTTGTTACAATTGTAGAGAAGATGGTCATAAGAAACCAGATTGTCCAAAGTTGAAAAAGAATGGCAAAGGAAGAAACAACCAGGGAGGTGTTTATCAAATTGGGACGGTTGATGTTAATAAGGAGGACCCGGATGTCGTTACTGGTAAGTGTTTACTCAACAATCATTATGATGTTGCTCTATTTGATTCGGGTGCTGATAGGAGCTTTGTATCTACCAAATTTAGTGCCCTTATTGACATTGAACCTGTTGAGATAGATATTAGTTATGAAGTAGAATTGGCTGATGGTAAATTGGTAAGAACTAATAAGTTACTGCAAGGATGCTCTTTAAATATCTTGAACCATTCCTTCTCGATTTATTTGATGTTAATCGAACTAGGTAGTTTTGATATTATTATTGGAATGGATTGGTTATCCTTGAATGATGCTACAATTTTATGTGGAGAAAAAAAGGTTAAAATTCCTCTTAAGAATAGGACGTTGGTAATTGATGGTAATTGAGGTGAATCCCGTCTGAAAATCGTTTCATGTATTAAAGTCCAAAAGGACATCAGGAACGGTTGCGAGCTATTCTTAGCTCAAGTTACCGGGAATGAGTCTAAGGAGAAACGATTGGAAGACGTGCCTATTATCTGTGGTTTTCCTGAGGTAATTCCCAATGATTTACCTGGACCTCTGCCGATAAGGCAAGTTGTGTTTCGAATCAATCTTGTTCATGGTGCCACACCGGTGGCACGTGCGCCTTACCGATTAGCAACATATGAATTGAAAGAATTATCCGAACAACTTAAGGAGTTGTCTGATAAGGGTTTTGATACAAGGCTTTTGACACCCCGTATAAAAATATTAAAGTTCGTTGTTCTAGTCTAATCGAATTGATCTAGGCTCTCTATGTGACTCTATTGTTTTTGGTGAAACAAAGATGTGTCGTTGTAGTGTTTTAAATAAAAGTGCGAAACAATTAAAGTAAATGGGCAATTAAAGTAAATCTAAGTCTAATTAAAGTAATGGTGCAAGTATTTAAAAACATGACTGAAGTTAAAGGGCACTAAAGTAAATGACGTAAACTTAAATCTATCTAAGGCAAACTTAAAGTGCGACTAAAACTAAGGCAAGTCTAAAATAAAACTAAGGCAAATAATCTTAAAGTGCAATTAAAATAAAGGCGGGAAAAATAAAGCTTGAAAATAAAAATCAAAGACAAAAGCTAATAAGAACCTGAATACAGCTCATTCGGAATAAACCTTCATTTGGAACAATCACTCGTCCGGAATGTCACCTTTGGTTGAAATGATTCTTCTTCGCTAGGAATATTGCCAAAATCCTTGATCCGGAACAAATTGATTTGAATATGTCACTTATCCAAAACAATCCTTCGTTCGGAACTTTACTGATTCGGAACTCTAAATCTTGCCTTGATTCGGAAGTATTTTGTCACCCTTGATTCGGAAGTTTCCGAGTGAAGACCCTTGATTCAGAAGTTTAGAACTTCCGAATGAACACCTCTTGAGTCGGAAGTTGCCCCTTGATCCGGAAGTTTATCCGGAACTTTTAAGTTCCGAATGAACAACTCTTGGTTCAGAACTTTGGAAACTTCCGAATGAATACCCACTGATCCGGAACTTTTAAGTTCCGAATGAACAGTGCTTGATCCGGAACTTTTAAGTTCCGAATGAAGCTTTTCTGGTTCGGAACTTTGGAAGTTCCGAATGAATGGTTCTTGAGTCGGAAGTTTTCCCTCGTCCGGAACTTTGAATGTTCCGGATGAACAGCTTGACTCGGAAGTTTTGCTGACCCAAAAATCTTTCGGATGAAACCTTGATTCGGAACTTTGGAAGTTCCGAATGAGCACCTTCCCTCCTTTTTGGTTCGGAACTTTTCCTGGAAAGATCCGAAACAAAGCAAACACTCCCCAAGAACAAGGAGATACAGTAACAGCAGATCTAAACAAAAACTAACCAAAATCAAACACAAACAATTCAATAAAAATAGTAACGAATCAACAGTAACATCAACAAACAATTAAAAACACGAAATCAAACAACTTTAACAACAATAATCAAAAACAACTTGGATCAAAATAAAAGCATAAACATGAACATAAACATAAACACATAAATCAAAGATTAAGAAAGGTAGATAAGAGATTGACAAGATAAAGTAAAGATTGACAATAATTAAAGGAAAACTTACTTGAAATTAAATGAATTTAAGGTGCAAGACAAGGTATTTAAATTTGACAAGAAAAGTAAATGACAAGGTATTTAACTGGTGGAAGAGCTAATTGTCACACTTAGCCAACAAAACAAATGAACACACTAATGGTCTATTTATAGGGGAGGATTAGGAAGCTTCCTCCCCTCCTTCATGTCTTGTTAATTGCAAGATTAAGCCCCTTTCTTCTTAATTCTTCATTAATTACACCATTAGTCCTTTTCTTCTAATCTTCTTTAACCTGGACTTAAGGGACTTTTGGCTTCGAGATTTCTTTTGAACTCGTCTTTAATTTCTTCAATAAAATAGATTTAAATTCTTCGGCTTTTGATAAACTTCCGTCTTTTGACTTTTTCTTCGATAAATCTTCAGAATTGGTCGTGGACTTCCGTTCTTTTTGCACTTTTGACTTCTTGACTTCGTCTTTCATCCTTTTCTTCAATAAAAGTCCGTAAATGCCCGTGAATGTCCGTGTTTTCTCCACTTTTCAACTTTTCGTCCTAAATCACAACAAAAACACAAACCACGCATAATTCCGACATAAAAGACATAAAATACATGTTTTGGTCCGGTTATTATTGTAATTAAGTGGTAGAAAAGATGGGTGTTTACACACCTATCAAATCCCCTACACTTAACCATTGCAATGTCCTCATGCAATGCATTAGTTACAAAGCAAGATTACACTTTTCATCATAATCAATCCACGTTGGCCTTTATTAAAGAGATAGAAAATTAAAATCATGCAAAATAAAGGAATCAAAAGCATACCTTGGGTTTTGGAAATGTCATGAATAATCATCATCCTCAAGTTTTCACTTTCTCCAAACCAAGATTAAAAACGAGATCATTGTTATTATAAGTTAGTAAACTAACACGAACTCATGTGGGCCAATTATTCACTTAGACTCCCTTATTCCTAGGGGTATCTCTTATATTTTATTATTTGTCTTGAATGATCACAAAGATGCATTTTTGACTTATTTCGGTAGTTATTAAGTCTGAAAATAAAGTGAACGATTTAATCAATAGTTAGCTAAAGGACCAAATCTTTTAAAACTGCTTCTCGGGACCTCATAAAGTTCATATCTTGGCATAACTCGCTTCGCGATTTGAGACCTTTCTCGGACCGATATTTGGCAGCGACTTCATACTTCAAATCTTTGAGAGACGTTCATGAAATAATGGTCTTCTCTTCATACAGGAATTTCTTCACTTGAAGTTTTGATAGATTCATACATGGACCACGACTTCTTCATTTTTCTCCAATCTTTATTTTGGACTTTGATATACAACGATCCGCCTCCTTTTATGACTTGGATCTATTTATCCTCATACCTTGTTAGGGTCTTTTCGGATACACTTCTCCATGACTTTTGGGGAGTATTAGCTTTTCGTCGTGTGTCTCGATCCTTCATATTGATTTTCGATAAATGATTCTTCACATCACTTGGGATCTTTAGCAACAAAATATAGCCCTCATGCCTTGTTAGGGCCTTTTCGGACTCGCCAATCTTCGCGTCCCGCTTCAATAAGTCATGCCTGGGCTATGAACTCTAATCCATACCGAACAACTTTTAAACGATTTGGGGCTAGAAGCTAAGTAACTTTTCAAATCGTACAACCTTATTCATTAGCAGATAAATTTATTAGCAAGCGATGGGAGAATAGGCTTATAATTAACTCACATAAATTCACGAAAGAATACCGAACTTATAATTGGCTCTATCATCTCTCGTTCTCCACAGTTTAAAATCTCAAGTAATGAGACTCCTGGATGCTTAGCCTATTAAATCAAAGTTTTGGGTTTTCGAGTCGCCTATAGGATCTTGCAAATTCTTAGACTTTTTCAAGTTTTAGAAATCGCATTTTAAAGTTCCCTTGATAAACGACTCTCTAGGATCAATTATAGGAACTTGCGAAAAGTTCTTGTTCTTAACCCGTGAGAGTTAAGACTTTCGCGTTTTATAGCTCCCTATATAAAAGCCTAGCAAAACTTGACTTAAACACGTTAAGGATACTAGCTAGAGTAAACTCGGATTGAGTCAAAAGATTCACAACGTTTGAAAATTAAAACCACTTATTAAACATTTATTCTAATAAGGAAAGAAAATAACTATACAAAGGGAAAAACTAATAGGCCAAAATAGATAAAAAATTTTGAAAAATGTCGAAAAATTTATTTCCCGGTTAAAATGAGGACAAATACAAGGAAAAGACCACTTAACTTTGATAGAAGTCCCCCCTACACTTAAGGTAAACATTGTCCTCAATGTTTAAGCATATGGGAGTAAACTCCCCTACACTTAGGACATTGTGCACGTTGTTTAAATCTTGCTAAGGAAAAGACAACTAAAGAGATTCCTATTTTAATATTGAGAAAATATAAAATAGTGAATCGAAAAGAGTTTAGGATAGAACCGGGAAGAAGTAGAACACGGAATCACGTGTCGTCAAGAATCATCAAGAGTGGATCATTGAAGCTCGAATCCCTGATTAAGAAGTGAGGAGAGGAAATAGCAAGCCAAAGGGTCCCCCCTACACTTATGATAAAGAAAGGGAAAAGATAGATGCATGGGTTGCCTCCCAAGAAGCGCTTGGTTTTTGTTTACCGAGTCGTGAGGCTGACTCGACCTTGATCATTCACGAAAGAAGCATAAAACATATCCACCAGGATCGAAGACATAGTTTTTATCCATCAATAAGCACAAGCTTAAGGCGAACAAGGCAATCCAAAGAAGAGTAGGCAAGGTTCCCTTAAGCAGTGATGGAGCACGGTGGGAGCAAGGGTGAAGTGGTGCAAGCATGTCTTCAACGGGTCCAAAGATTTTTCCTTTTATTTCATCAAGTGGATACTGAGATGGCTTAAAGACGTCAATACCGGGGTCAAACACCTTTTCCTTTAGGGGAAAATAGCACTCAGGCTCAGCCGAGTGTGAAGAAGATCCGCAAAGAATCACAACCTCGTCCTCAGGAGAAGGACAAAGAGGTGGCAAATCGTATGTGCAACGGATTTCGGTGTCGATCGATTTCTTCTCCTTTGACAGAATGCTCTTCAAATCCAAGGTAGGATCAAGACGATAATCTTCAAAGTCATAAGGAGGTGCATCACTCTCATGAGGGAAGTAAGTGTTGAGAAATTCAGAGAAATCTTCCTCAAATGAATAATCGTCCAAGTAGGATCGAGTGATGGCGGAGGATCTTCATCAAGTGAAGAATCGCTCGAGAGAGTATCGGCCTCATCGAAATCATCGAAGGTGGGCAGCTCGGGATACTCAGAAGTACAATCAAAATCATCCGAATCTGAGCTAGAATCATCATCATCATAAGCATCAAAGACCGGTGTAGAATCATAAATGGGAGAAGCGTCCAAAGTAGGGAGAGAATCATCCACATTATCTTCAAAGAGTGGATTATCAGTGGAAGAATCGAATAGAGGATTGTCGTAGACGATAAAGTCATCGAGCACATTAATCATATTCACTGATTCTCTTCCAAAAGATTTGCCTGTAAGCTTCCCCATTTTAAAAACTTTTGAATCATCCCTGACTCGTAATATTAACTCACCTTCGGCCACATCAACTAAAGCACGTCCGGTTCTCAAAAATGGACGACCAAGTATTAAAGGAATACGAGGGTCCATTTCATAATCAACTACAACAAACTCGACCGGGAAAGTAAATGTGCCAACTTTGATAAACACGTCTTCGGCTATACCAACGGGGTAAGCAAGAGTGCGATTTGCAAGTTCGAGAGTCATCTTTGTTGGAATGAGGTCGGGCAATGATAGTGTTTTCCAAACACTCAGTGGCATAAGATTAATACTAGCCCCGAGATCAGCAAGGGCAGTAAATTCTTCAGTTTTGTTGAACACGCAAGGCAACACAAAACGACCGGGATCTCCAAGATTTTCCGGAAGTTCTCTAAGAAGGACTACAAAGCAGTTTTCATTTAATCGTGTGTTGGTGAGTTAAATCAGCTTCTCTTTCTTGCTAAGCAATTCCTTGAATGCTTTTACAAATTTCGGCATGTGGCAAAGTGCTTCAACAAGGCTAATGTTGATGGTCATTTTAGATAGCATATCCATATATTTCGATACTTGACAGTCAATCTTGGTTAGCTCGTTGGTCTTGCCTATGCGAGAAGGGTATGGGATTCTGGGTTGATAAGGGGAAGGTGAAGGTATAGTTGGTAAAGGTTGTGATGTTGAAGGGTCCTTCCGAGATACATCGTCATGACGAGGCGGAGGCGGTAATGGTGTGCTAATACTAGGTGTAGGAGGAGTAGGGATACATGGTGGTGGAGGAGGTGTAGATGATGGTGGTGGGGTAGGTGGATTGACAATGGTAATTCCACTACGCGTAGTTATAGCACTCACATTAGCTCGCGGATTAGTGACGGTGTTTGAAGGTAGAGAACCCGAAGAAGAAGAAGGTTGAGCTTCGGGCAAGAAACTAGCCAATAGATTCTTTAATTCAGTCGTTTGAGTGATGAAGGAGGATTGAAGATTATCACGAACCTCGGTTCTGATGTCATTTCCTTGCTTCAAGATATCTCCTTTCAAATTGATTATTTGGCTCTGTAGATTCTTGATTAGCTCACCTTGAGTTCTCATGATGGCATCAACATCGGGATTAATGGGTGGGTTTTGTTGGGTGGGTGGTTGATAAGGGTTAGAAGCTCTTGGTGGTATTTGGTTGCTTCTATTGTAGTTGGTGGCGGAGTTTTGGTTTTGAGGAGAAAAACCGGGTGAAAGGTAATTATTGGATCGATAACTCAGCAGATTTCTATCCCCTTGTTGTCTAGCTTGGTAATTTTCCGTTGAATAATTACCGTAAGCTGCATACACATTTTCCGGATTTCCTTGTGTCGAAGGACAATCGGTGTATGAGTGAGGACTGCCACATGTTTCACAAGGACTAGCAACCGCTTTAACTTGTTGTTGTTGTTGGTTTGAAGCGAGAAGCGTAATACTTTTGCTCATTTCAGCCATCATGCGGGTGAGTTCGGTCATCTCAGGGTTTGCTGAGGTTGAGGAAACATTGACTCTCGGGTTGTTCCTAGAAGAAGCAGAGGAATCCCAATTCTTATGATGAGTAGTCATGTTCTCAATTAACTCTCTACACTCCTCGGGTCTCCTTTTCATGAATGTGCCACCGGCGGCTGCATTGATCGTATCACGATCTCGAAAAGTCAATCTGTTGTAGAAAGTAACTATTAATGTCACAGGGAGCATGTTGTGGTTTGGACATCTATCGATCAAGACATTATATCTCTCCCAAGCATCAAAAAGAGATTCATCAGGGTCTTGCATGAAACCGCTGATCTGATTGCGAAGGCTCGTGACCATGGATGGTGGAAAGTAGCGCGACAAAAAGCGTTGAGTCATGTCATCCCAAGTGTGAATAGAATTCTTCGGGAGACGATCAAACCATTTCTCGGCATGATGCGATAAAGTATGTGGGAAGAGTTGTAGGCGAAGTACATCCATTGTGGCCCCAGGCAACTTCATGCTTTGGGTGATTGTAATGAACTTGTCGAGGTGTTTGTTGGCATCATCATCAGGCAATCCTCTAAATGGGTTTGTTTGTACTTGCTGAATCATGTGGTGCTTCAACGAAAACTCAGGAGCGTTGATTTGCATCGGCGCAAGCGGTCCTCCTCGTCCAAACATTGTTGGTTGGCAAAGTTCCTCCATGGTCCGATGATCGGGCTGTGGAAGAGCATTGTTGTTATTATTATTATTGAGGTTCGGTGGAATGTTGTTGTTGTTAACACCTGCCATATCTAAATCTTCTTGAGGCTCGGGCTCTTGATAACTAGAAGATCTAGTACGCATACACCTGAAAATGCAAAAGAAAAAGAAACCAAACGCAAAGACAATATATATACACAATAAAAATAAAATCTTTTTGGATTTTTGAAATTTTTAATTTTTATGGTTTTTTATCAATTTTTAATTTTTATGAGTTTTTGGAATTTTTTATGCAACAAAAGTAACGCTCACAAGTGAACGGATCCCAAAAAGCAACGTGTCTCTCACAGAAAACCGTCAATCTTAACGAAAAGAGCCGGCAGCGACGCCATTTGATACAAGGCTTTTGACACCCCGTATAAAAATTAAGTGTTCGTTTAAGTGTGTCTAATCGAATTGATTAACTTGTGTTTAGTGTGTGACTCTATTGTTTTTGGTGGAAATAAAGATGTGTCGTTGTAGTGTTGCAAAGACTTAAAAGTGAATGGGCTCTTAAAATAAATCTAAGTCTAATTAAAGTAAAGGTGCAAGTATTTAAAAACGTGACTGAAGTTAAAGGGCACTAAAGTAAATGACGTAAACTTAAATCTATCTAAGGCAAACTTAAAGTGCGACTAAAACTAAGGCAAGTCTAAAATAAAACTAAGGCAAATAATCTTAAAGTGCAATCAAAATAAAGGCGGGAAAAATAAAGCTTGAAAATAAAAATCAAAGACAAAAGCTAATAAGAACCTGAATACAGCTCATTCGGAATAAACCTTCGTTTGGAACAATCACTCGTCTGGAATGTCACCTTTGGTTGAAATGATTCTTCTTCGCTAGGAATATTGCCAAAATCCTTGATCCGGAACAAATTGATTTGAATATGTCACTTATCCAAAACAATCCTTCGTTCGGAACTTTACTGATTCGGAACTCTAAATCTTGCCTTGATTCGGAAGTATTTTGTCACCCTTGATTCAGAAGTTTCCGAGTGAAGACCCTTCATTCGGAAGTTTAGAACTTCCGAATGAACACCTCTTGAGTCGGAAGTTGCCCCTTGATCCGGAAGTTTATTCGGAACTTTTAAGTTCCGAATGAACAACTCTTGGTTCGGAACTTTGGAAACTTCCGAATGAATACCCACTGATCCGGAACTTTTAAGTTCCGAATGAACAGTGCTTGATCCGGAACTTTTAAGTTCTGAATGAAGCTTTTCTGGTTCAGAACTTTGGAAGTTCCGAATGAATGGTTCTTGAGTCGGAAGTTTTCCCTCGTCCGGAACTTTGAATGTTCCGGATGAACAGCTTGACTCGGAAGTTTTGCTGACCCAAAAATCTTCCGGATGAAACCTTGATTCGGAACTTTGGAAGTTCCGAATGAGCACCTTCCCTCCTTTTTGGTTCGGAACTTTTCCAGGAAAGATCAGAAACAAAGCAAACACTCCCGAAGAACAAGGAGATACAGTAACAGCAGATCTAAACAAAAACTAACCAAAATCAAACATAAACAATTCAATAAAAATAGTAACGAATCAACAGTAACATCAACAAACAATTAAAAACACGAAATCAAACAACTTTAACAACAATAATCAAAAACAACTTGGATCAAAATAAAAGCATAAACATGAACATAAACATAAACACATAAATCAAAGATTAAGAAAGGTAGATAAGAGATTGACAAGATAAAGTAAAGATTGACAATAATTAAAGGAAAACTTACTTGAAATTAAATGAATTTAAGGTGCAAGACAAGGTATTTAAATTTGACAAGAAAAGTAAATGACAAGGTATTTAAATGATGGAAGAGCTAATTGTCACACTTAGCCAACAAAAACAAATGAACACACTAATGGTCTATTTATAGGGGAGGATTAGGAAGCTTCCTCCCCTCTTTCATTTCTTGTTAATTGCAAGATTAAGCCCCTTTCTTCTTAATTCTTCATTAATTACACCATTAGTCCTTTTCTTCTAATCTTCTTTAACTTGGACTTAAGGGACTTTTGGCTTCGGGATTTCTTTTGAACTCGTCTTTAATTTCTTCAATAAAATAGACTTGAATTCTTCGGCTTTTGATAAACTTCCGTCTTTTGACTTTTTCTTCGATAAATCTTCAGAATTGGTCGTGGACTTCCGTTCTTTTTGCACTTTTGACTTCTTGACTTCGTCTTTCATCCTTTTCTTCAATAAAAGTCTGTAAATGCCCCTTAATGTCCGTGTTTTCTCCACTTTTCACCTTTTCGTCCTAAATCACAACAAAAACACAAACCACGCATAATTCCGACATAAAAGACATAAAATACACGTTTTGGTCCGGTTATTATTGTAATTAAGTGGTAGAAAAGATGGGTGTTTACACACCTATCAGGTTTATTCGACCGAGATCGTCACCATGGGGAGCTCCAGTCTTGTTCGTTAAGAAGAAAGATTGATCTTTTCGTATGTGCATTGATTACCATGAGCTAAACAAGTTGACGATTAAAAATCGATATCCTTTACCAAGGATTGATGATTTATTTGATCAACTACAAGGCTCTAGTGTATATTTTAAGATTGATCTGCGGTCTGGATATCATCAACTTCGCGTCCGCGAAGAAGATATTCCCATCACTGCATTTAGAACTCGTTATGGAGACTACGAATTTCAAGTAATGCCATTTGGGTTAACTAACGCACCAGCGGTATTCATGGATCTAATGAATCGAGTGTGCAAACCCTATTAGGATAAATTTATGATCGTGTTCATTGACGACATTCTAATCTATTCCAAGAATAAAGAAGAGCATGGAGAACACTTAAGGACTATCTTGAATTTGTTAAAGGATGAAAAGTTGTATGCAAAGTTTTTGAAATGTGATTTTTAGTTGGACTCTGTTCAATTTCTTGGTCATGTAATTGACAAAGATGGAATTCATGTTGACCCGGCAAAGGTTGAAGCCATTAAGAAATGGTCTGCACCGACAACGCCAACGGAGGTGCGACAATTCTTAGGATTGGCTGGCTATTATAGACGGTTCATTAAAAAATTTTCTTTAATAGCTAAACCCCTGACCAAGCTTACTCAAAAAAATAAACCTTTTGTATGGGGAAGTGAAGAAGATGAAGCTTTTCAGGTATTGAAGTAAAAATTATGTAGCACACTTATTTTATTATTACCCGAAGGTAGTGAGGATTTTGTGGTATTTTGTGATACGTCTCTTAGAGAGTTATGGAGCTGTCTTGATGCAGCGAGAAAAGGTGATAGCTTATGCTTCTAGACAATTAAGGAAAAACGAGGAAAATTATACTACTCATGATCTTGAGTTAGGAGCTGTAGTCTTTGCTCTTAGGTTGTGGAGACATTACCTGTATGGCACCAAATGTATGGTATTCACTGATCATAAAAGCCTGCAGTATATCCTCGATAAAAAAGAACTAAACATGAGGCAACGAAGATGGATATAGGTGTTAAGTGATTATGATTGTGAGATAAAATATCACCCACGAAAAGAAAATGTTGTTGCCGATGCATTAAGTAGAAAGGATAGAGAGCCTATCAGGGTACGTTCTCTAGTCCTGACTGTACAAAATAATTAATAACTAGGCTTTTACCAAGTATAAAAATTATCGTTGTTCCAGTCTTTTCGAATTGAAAAAGGGATTAAAGTGCGACTCAGTCGTCTTTTGGTGGGAAACAAATATATTGGTCGTTGTAGTATAATTAAATTGCGAAACGTTATATTAAATGACGGTAATTAAATCTAAAACTAATTAAAACATAAACGGTGCAATATTAAAAACTTTAAAAGATAATTTAATTAAATGACAAAAATTAAAGCTCGACGAAAAGTAAATTTGACAATGTAATAAAAATGTAAACTTGAAATTTTAAATAAAGAAAGACAACTAAAATACACTTAAGAAAAATGGCGGGAAAATAAATGCTTAAAAATAAAAAGGAAGTAAACAGAACCTGAGCCGGGATCCAAAATACTGTCACTATTCGGAATCCAATCTTACTCTTATCCTGAATAACAAACCTGCTGCTTATCCGGAATAAAACTGTCACTCTTATCCGGAATCACCAACTGTTGCTTATCCGGAATCTTGTTCTACCCTCACTATCCGGAATAACTGATAGACAGCTTATCCGGAATACCACAAAATTCCTTATCCGGAATACAATCTGTCCACTATCCGGAATCCGAGTTGGGACCCTTATCCAGAATAATATTCTGAACGATATCCGGAATACCCACTTCGAACCTTTATCCGGAATCTCTTTTAACAGCTATATCCGGAATCCCCTTCGAAGCCTTATCCGGAATCTGGTTCAAAGCTTTATCCGGAATTCGGCTTATAATGCTTATCCGGAATGTAGTGTAGGCACTTATACGGAATATGAGGGTTTTACTAACCCGGATAAGAACAAGTTGCAAATAAGCTACACACTAATATTAAGCTAAAAACAAATAAGCACTTAACTAGAACTTTTACCAAATCAAATTTAAGAAAAAACAAATAAGCCAAAATTTAAAAACTTTTAAAAACACTAAATAATAAAAATATTAAAAATCAACTTTTTATAAAGATTAACTAATAAGAACTTAATTAAATTTGAGAAAAACACAATAAGCTATAAAATCAATAAGCTAACACAATCATAAACATAAACTCATAACAATTAATCAAATAAGCATAACAATAAGCACATAAACATAAAGATTAAATCAAGAACAAGAAAGGTAGAATGAGAGATTAATTAACACTTGAGTAAAATTAAGATTCAACAATAAAAGTAAAGACAAGAATTAAAAGCTTACAAGTTTAAGGTGCAAGACAAGAAATTAAAGGTGCAATTAAGTAAATGACATTAAGAAAAGTGCAAATAATTAAATGGAAGAAATATTTTGTCAAGATAGTCAACAACTCCTAATGTGTCATTAGGAGGGTATTTATAGTGATTAGGGAGGTTAAACATGTGTTGCTTCCTTCTTTCTTTCTTTCTCGTCTTTTCGTCTTCTAAATTCTTCGACTTTGTCTCAGGATTATTTGAACTCGTCTTATAATTTCTTCATTAATTAGACTTGAGTTCTTTGGCTTTATTAAACTTCCGTCTTTAGAATTTTTCTTCGATAAATCTTTAGGATAGGCCTTGGACTTCCGTTCTTTTTGCACTCTTGATCTTTTGACTTGGTCTTTTGTCTTTTTCTTCGATAAAAGCCCATGAAAGCCCGTGTTTTCTTCCCTTTTCACATTTTGATCCTAAATCACAACAAAAACACAAACCACGCATAATTCCGACATTTACGACATAAAATACACGTTTTGGCTTGGTTATTGTTATAATTAAGTGGTAAAAGGATAAATGTTTTCACAGTTATTAATAATTTGCCTGAACAAGTTAGAAATGCACAAATTTGCCTGACATTTACGACATAAAATACACGTTTTGGCTTGGTTATTGTTATAATTAAGTGGTAAAAGGATAAATGTTTTCACACTTATTAATAATTTGCCTGAACAAGTTAGAAATGCACAAATAAAAGCTGGTAAGAAAGAAAATTTTGATAATGAAGGGTTTCGAGGTGAAGGAGATCCTTTAGAGGTTAGAGCAGACGGAGTGAAATGCTTAAGAGTTCGTATGTGGTTACCTAAGTATGGAGGCTTAAGAGATTTAATCATGTTCGAATCCCACAACTCTAAATATTCCATTCATCCTGGTTCTGACAAAATGTATCATGACCTGAAGAAGTTATACGGGTGGCCGAATATGAAAGCTGATATTGCAATGTATGTTCGTCAATGTTTGACTTGTGCAAAAGTCAAGCTGAACATCAAATGCCATCAGGACTACTTAAACAACCCGAAACTCCTGAATGGAAGTGGGAGCGAATCACGATCGATTTCATCACTAAGCTTCCTAGAACCTCTTCTGGAAATAACTCGATTTGGGTCATTGTTGACAGACTGACCAAATCAGCTCATTTCATTCCTGTTAGAGAAGTTCTCACTGGAGAAGGTGACTCGTCTTTATCTTAAGGAGGTTGTATGTAAGCACGAAGTGCATGTATCGATTACTTCTGATCGAGACCCTCGATTCGCATCGAATTTTTGGAGATCCCTCTAAAGATCTTTGGGAACGAATCTTGATATGAGCACTGCTTATCACTGCCAAACTGATAGGCAGAGTGAAAGGACGATACAGACACTAGAGGATATGTTAAGAGCATGTGTAATAGATTTTGGTAAGGATTGGGATAAACATTTGCCATTGGCAAAATTTTCAAATAATAACAGTTATCATGCTAGTATTAAGGTTGCACCATTCCAAGCTCTATATGGTAGAAAGTGTAGGTATCCTGTATGTTGGAGTGAAGTTGGGGATACCCAACTTACAGGACCGGAATTGATTCGGGAGACTACAGAGATGATAGTTCAGATTAAGAAACGGTTGTTGACAGCCCAAAGTAGACAGAAAAGTTACGCGGATGTGCGGCGGAAACCGATGGAGTTCAAAGTGGGGGAACGTGTGATGTTGAAAGTGTCGCCATGGAAAGGCGTCATATGATTTTGAAAGCGTGGGAAATTGAATCCCCGCTATATCGGACCATTCAAGATTTTATCAAGAGTTGGTCCAGTGGCTTATAAATTAGAGTTACCCCAAGAACTTCATGGTGTCTATAATACATTCCATGTATCTAATCTGAAGAAATGTTTAGCTAGGTGTGATGAGAAAATTTCATTGGATAAGATCAGAATTGATGAGAAGTTGCATTTTATCGAAGAACCCGTAGAGGTTATGGATCGTGAAGTAAAGCAACATAAGCAAAGTCGAATAGCTATTGTTAAGGTTCGGTGGAATTCAAAGCATGTGCCAGAATTTACTTGGGAACGAGAGGATGAAATGTGGAAGAAATACCCACACCTCTTTGACTTCAATAAGAAACGAGCATCAAAATGAAATGGATCTACGAGGGCGTAGATCCCTTTTTAGGAGGAAATGCTGTGAAAATCTGACATTTTCAGGTAGTAAATTTATTCTCGTAAATTATTTTTATATTTTATTTTTGTGTTGGTTCATGAACTCACATATTTACGGGATGAAATTAGGGCTTACGTGCATAATTTAACGTCTTTTACGATTAAACCAGAAACCCTAGGTTTACAAATTTACGCTTTTGTGCTCCGTTTTTTTATGAGACATTTTTTATTAGAATCGTTTTGTGCTGTAGTTTCATAATTTACAAAAACGTTTTTCGTAAATCGACCCGAGGGCACGTAAATCAAGGATTACCCGTAAACTATTAGGGATGAGACAAGTTTAAAACTTGTCCCACCCCTAATAGGGGCTTATTTCACAAGGGCATAACACCCCTTTGTTGTCAAAATTTTAGCTACCTTGATACACTTGTCTCATAACATGCCTTTGATACTTAACCCTCAATCTGACACACACATGCAAGTGTAACAAGAAAATTTTCACAAAACTCTCTCCCTCTTTGGCCGTCTACCACCATCACCATTCCACCATTTCCATCAAATTTTAACCAACAACTTAAACTATAATCAACCTATGATGATAACTACATAGAAGGAAGATGATGTGAGGTGATTACAACTTGTGAAAGGATGTTTCTGAGGAGTCCTAGGGCTGATTTTCAAGAAGGAGTTCATATACTTGAAGATTTCAAAAATTTGTCTTGCAAAGTTAAAGATTTGGTTACAAGATCAAGCCTTGGTCGGTATAAAGATTGTTTTCTTTCTATCATCCTATTAATTTTGTAAATGTATTTATCTATTTACTTCAAAATGAATATGTATGATGGTGATGAATGATGATCAAAATATTGAATGGGGATTTTGTGTCACTAAATTAAGTTAAAAAGACTAATCTACAAGTAAAAGTGATAAAAATCTTAACTAAATAAGTAGGCTGTAATAAACAGTAAGTTTTAATATTTTTACTTGATTAAATAGATTAGATTATTTTATATAATGATAGATAAATGATTTTTACACATGTGGTTAACTGGCTACACAATGGAATGTTAAAAATGAGCAAGATATGGCCAAAACACTTTTGAGGTACTAATCTGACTTATCTATTTTGGATGAATTAAAACTGATATTTGGAAGCTGTTTGAGAAGGAGCCATAGGAGAGTTATTTGTAGAGAATATCCTGTAGTTTCTACATCAAAAATTTGGGGTTCTAACTCCTTGTAGAACTCAAGATATGAAAAAAATGGTGAACTTGACTTTTGACATCAGATTTCACTATAAGTTATATCATATTAAAAGGCCACTTGAAGTAAATTAATATATAAAATAAGTATATAAAAGTAAATAATTGATAGTAACTACTATAAAATATGTTTATATACTATAACAAATAAGTATCACATTTTATAAAAATAAAACTCAAATGGTTTTCTAACTACAAACTATGTATATGATTTTTACGTCTTTTCGGCTAAAACCAAAAGGATGGCGTTTTCGCCAAATAAAATTTAGATGGTCGGACCCGTCTAATGTAACATTTTTATAGAACATATACTGATATATAAACACATCTAACAAGTAAAAATCGACAAACCCGAGCTTTGTAACATATGGACCCATAATGGACCAAAGTAGCCTTATTGGACCACTAGGCCCAACTAGTTTGGTTTAGCACTATTGGACTTGCTCATGGGTGTTGGGAATTAATTTGATGAGACAAAACATAAATTAATGAAACAAGAGGACTTATGTGCAAATCTCAAAGACTACAAGAATATGGAGAACTTCTACACAAGGAAAAGAACTAAATTGCAAAAGATGGAAGGACTTCATTGTAATTAGATTTCTTGTAAGAAAATTTTTATATTATAGTATATAAAGAATACAGGACCGTAGGTTTCATTAATCCCATTATTCATAATGTAGTCATAAAGCGTGTGTCATATGTTCTAGGCGTGTAGTTTGCAATGTAAACACGTTTAGGGTTATTTGTTTTAATCGTTAATGTTTAATACAAGTAATCGTTGAAAAGTAAACACCTTGTTTATGTGTTTTGTTCAATTCCGCTATGCTAATCACATATGAACAAGATGCATTCCTAGTAGCCTAAAGATCCATGAATAAGGGTTTCCACAATTGGTATCAGAGCGGGTAGCTCTCGATACTAGGATCTAACAAGGTGTTGAGTCAAAGAACGAAGAAAAAACATAAAATAGGTCTATGATTTTATGTTCGGATCTCACTGTGCAGCCATTTTAAAAAAGCAATAACTCGTTCGTTAACCGTTGGATCGGCGTGAAATTTTTGTTGTAGGTTCTCGAGACATGTGTCTAGGATCTCACCGAAGGGATTGTCTAGATGAGTTCCCAAGAAAAGGTTACAGTCCATCGAAGTTGACAGCATAGGAGGTTTGAATTTTGGTTTTTGTGTTTATTGAATTAGATTTAGGGTTTCTTCTCATAAACCCTATATCTATTTATAAACAGAAAAGATGCTTCACATATGTTATTTTTTTATGGTGGTCGATCTTTAAACCTTAAGAATTAGGGTTTCAATGCGTAAATAGGTTTTTAAGGTTTCGATACCCTAGAATAATGTAGCCACTATAAAAGATAAAAGTACAGCAGTTCAGCAGCGATTGACTAATAAGATAAAGCTGTCATGGATGTTGACAGTATTGGTTCAAGAATAAAGTCACGTGATTCTAAGATTATTTGTTTGTTGCAAAAACAACAAAGGAGAAAAGCTGACGTGGACTTAGAAAGATAAATCAGGAACTATTCAAGGTATGGATACGTTTTGAAAACAGATTATGGTAAACTATTTTTATGGAAACGTGAGTTATCTAGACACAATATATCTTAGATGTGATATATGATTTATATATGGGTTTTATATGATGCTGGATGTAAATCAGCTTTATCTAAGATTTGTGTGGTACCCGAGGGTTTTTGTGAACACAGATGTATGTTTTGTCATTATGTGAGGTATCAAGAAAGTATTCACAAAAGCTTCATTATTACAGTAGATAAAGATGTAAAGTACTACTCAGCTGACATATAGTGACTACTCATGGTCCACTATGGTAATTGTTGATAGCTATGATCCCAAGAAACAATGCATTGTCTACATTATTGGTCGAATAAAATAGTAGAAAAAGGGGATCACGTGAGTATTTTGTTGATCAATAGAAGGTTTCCATTATGTAGTTTTGGCTCATGTATGGACAAAATTCTTTTGTTTATACTTACTGTGATGTACGATTAGCTATAGTCCCAGAGGTCTGCTGCAAATACGATTGTTGTAAGATTAAGTTGGAGGTATTGTTTTGAGAATAAAGGTTGTTGGGTTTCAAGACACAAAGGATGTGATCTAAAGAAAAATAAGTATATGAAGAAAAGAAAGTGGTATATGGTGGGAATTATGTAGCCACAAATGGTGTTAGAGGATGTGTCGAGCAGCTGACAAGAATAAAACGCTGACAGCGTGTTTTCCGATATATGGTTTTTAAGCGCTGACACGTATCGTCCAAAAATTGGACATTATATACAGAAGATATATTGGATGACTCAGGATCTCAGACAGAACTGTCTGTTTAAAATTTTATGGCTCGTTTTTGAAGATTGTGTTTGGTACAATAATGTTTTATTTGATTATGTGACAAGGCTAACCTTGCGGTTACGTACCGACTTGAATTAGAAGCAGAACGCCAACAGAGGCAGCAGTTGCATAAAAGAAGAGGATGATATTGTACTTAGATGATTTTCATTTCAAATTGGAGGTATCAATGAAGACGACTGGTTATTGCTTATTTGGTGTTGGAGTTGTTTTTCGTACGTCTCTTTTGAGATAACTTGCTTGTTCGTTTATGTTGATGACGAAGACTTGTCAAATCTAGCAAATTGTCAGCTTGCTATCACTTGAAAGAGTTACATTATCGTGCTCAGTGTCTCACAAAAGGATGAGGATTTTGAAAAAGAGATCGAGGTCTGCTTATATTTTTCCAAATCAATATAAGTTTGACGTCACACGGATAGTGCAAGATATAAGGTACAAGCTTGGGAGATTCCACTTCTCCAACAAATATGTTATATTCGTTTTTCTTCATTCGTAATCTACAATTAGAGTCTACATGGTTCGTGATTCATTTACAACTTAAGGGGAAGCGTTTATTAGTTGTTTATCTTTAGAAGACCCCTATTTGATGTGACAAAAAGGGGAAGAAGATTCAAAGATCAAGGTATGCAATTTAATTTTATGTGGTGATATGTTTTACAAGAAATCTTACTTTAAGGGGAAGCTTGTTTCATTCGTGAAAGATCAAGATTCGAAGATTGTTTTTGTCATCATCAAATAGGAGAAGATTGTTGGGAATTAATTTGATGAGACAAAACCTAAAATAATGAAACAAGAGGACTTATGTGCAAATTTCAAAGACTACAAGAATATGGAGAACTTCTACACAAGGAAAAGAACTAAATTGCAAAAGATGGAAGGACTTCATTGTAATTAGATTTCTTGTAAGAAAAGTCTTGTATTCTAGTATATAAAGAATACAGGACCGTAGGTTTCATTGATCCCATTATTCACAACGTAGTCATAAAGCGTGTGTCGTATGTTCTAGGCGTGTAGTTCGCATTGTAAACACATCTAGGGTTATTTGTTTTAATCGTTAATGTTTAATACAAGTAATCGTTGAAAAGTAAACACCTTGTTTATGTGTTTTCTTCAATTTCGCTATGCTAATCACATATGAACAAGATGCATTCCTAGTAGCCTAAAGATCCATGAATAATGGTTTCCATAATGGGCTCAACCCACTTGGGCCCAACATATGAGTAGAGGCCTGGTCCTAAATAGATAAATGGACTAATAAAAAGATATTGGACTCTTAATGGGCCAATTGGGCCTTAACATATACATGGGCTAAAACTAGTATAATTAGACTAAGTTAGCAAAATACTTAACAACTAATAATGTTGTATAAGGTGATAAAATCCCACTTTATCATCATGATTATGACATCATTACATATACATAACAACTTTTTATAAATATTATTCAATATAGTCTAAGATCGAGTATTATTTGTTTAGGTTTCCCGTGATCGAGACACGCACCGTACATCCTAATTGCCGATGACCCGCCTTTCCCAACCAACGTGAGTTCATAGCCTCGCACTCTTTTAAATGTTATATGAAATGTTTTGTAAACCCGCGAGGGAGATAACATGCGAGTTTTGATTAAAATAGAACACAAGTGGTCCCGATTGTATGCTTATTGATATGGACCCGATTGATTGTATGACCCAATGAATGATTGAAATAGATTATTATTAGTTAGGTTATGTCTCTATAAGTCCCATTAGCATGAATTGTGAACTACCGGGAGTTGGTAGACGCTTATGCATATAATAGTAATATTTGGGGAAGATCACCCCAGTTCGCACCTTAACGGTTGATCCCCGTCGTGCCACATTGATTGGTAAGCAAATTTATGTATGAGAGGATTTATATAGCGTGATATTAGTGACGACACGCTTATTTAGATGGGCACATATCTGTCGGGCTCGCAACCCGTTGTATATTATAGAAAGGAAACAATGTCATGCGGCTTATAATAATCCGATAATGGTAAATATTAAGGCTGCGGTCCCATAAATAATGTATGCTATATGATTTGAATTATAATATATTGTATGACTAGCAATATGGGGTCTTATTACTGATATTATGCTTGTGTTCTGCTTTACATAACTATTTTATATAACGGTTTTTACTAAACTCTATGAATTCACTCGGCATTAGCTGATTAATTTTTGGCATGTTTTATCTCAAGTGCTTGAAGGTAACTTGGACGGAGATCGACTCTGATGACCCACTTATTAATAATATTTATTCGAAACATGTTTTGTAAACTTTATGACTGTAAAACTGGGGGACCTTGTGTAGACTCTAAACTTTTATTCGGATGAATGTATTGCTGAATCTATATATTCACGGATCAATTAAGCTTACTAGGATAATCAACATTCATATTGTTGGAAATAAGTTTTTACGTATTTAGAAAGGATCGGTCACTCTAATGATATTGGGCTCGTGATCCAATATAACCCACCAAAGCCCACATGTAGGGTGGCTATATAAACCCCCTCCTAGCATGTTAGGAGGGGTTGAACACTTGGTCATTTATCACATTCCATCTTTCTTCTTATTTCTCTCCTTTCTCTCTCTTCTTTCTCTCTCTAAGTTCTTCCTTCTCTATCCTTCAATCGATAAACTATTACATTGCTAAATCCTAAGAAAAGGTAGACCTACTATTGGTATCAAGAGCCTTGGTTGATTCTTCGGATTTGAGCATTTTTATCTATTGAATTGGTTGTAAAATTTTTTTATTTTTACAAATTTCTTTCTCTCGTCTATTTTTCCTTTTGGGATAAGTTATTAAAGATAAAAAGGTTTTTATATTCTAAATTTTTTCCTTAAAGTTATCAAATTTTTGAAGTTGTTAGTATTGTCAAAATTTTGTTCTTAAAGTTATCAAATTTTTTGAAGTTATCAGTATTGTCAAAACTTTGTTCTTAAAGTTCTCAAATTTATTTTTTTAAGTTATCAGGAATGTTAAACTTTTCTTCCACTTTTCTCGTCTATATTTTGTCTCTAGCAACTGTCTCCATATTGTCTCCTAGCAAGTAGCACTGTTTCTTGTACATCAGTTTTATCAGGTACCATTTTGTCTCAGAAAGGTTGGTAAATTTCGATCCATACTCCATCAGAAAGGTCCAAGATTGTTCGTTACGATCGCATAAACCCTAGGGTTTGTAAAATGCGATAGTCATCTTACGATCAAAGTCACAATCAAAGTCACGATCGAAGCTGCGATCACGAGTGCGATCGAAACTGCGATCACGAGTGCGATCGTTGCTGTGATCTGAGTGCGATCTGAGTGCGATCGGAGTGCGATCGGAGTGTGATCTGAGTGAGATCTGAGGGCGATCTGAGTGCAATATGAGTACGATCTGAGTGCGATATGAGTACGATCTGAGTACGATCTGTGTACGAGTACGATCCTAGTACTATCAAAGACTGCGATGACATAATTTAAATATTTCCATACAAACAATGTTTTGACTCGACATAACCAATATTTAAACAAATTGACCAACCCTCGAACACTTAACCATTTTGACTCAAACCAGACCTCTCGACTCCAACATTTCAATACATGAGACTCTTACACCATCCCAAACAAAAGACTTGACTCGTCACTGATGAGACTGCTTTTATACATAGTCTCATCTTCCAAATTGGGCTTAAAATGCATTAAATATCATCAAAATACCCAAATATATGCTTGTGTTTGTTGCTTGTGTATTTTAGGTATGGATATTGAGAAAATGACAAAAGATCACTAGAATCATTCAAAAACGAACACGAGAAACGAAGCCGCACGATGAACCAAGCCCTAATGAAGAATTTTCCAAAGAAAACCCTTGAAGATTTGAAGAATTATGAAGATTGGTCCTCCAAATTTGAAGAATTGACACTTTATACCCTTGTATATTCATAATTACAAGTTTGGTCCCTAAAGTTTGTCAAAATTACAAAAAGGACCCTTAACTTTGAAGAATTGGCAAATTTAGTCCCTCAACAAATCTAAATTGTCAATATTGGTCCTCCTAGAAGTCAACAAACAAGTCAAGGCCTTGAAGTGTGAAGATATGTCAAAATCAGTCCTTGAAGAATGAAGAAATTACATGTTTAGTCCTTGTTTCAAGCTTATAAAGTTTTTGTGCCAAAATTGCCAAATGATGAAACTTGTTTACAAAGGGAAATTAAGTTTGAGCCATTTATAACAACATGAACAAAGTTTGAAAAGTAAGGGGTCAAACCTGCCAAGACAACCTAAGACAAATCCCCCACTCACAAGTTGCCACCTCACCTACCTTAAACCCTCCACCAATCATATCCACCCTCCCCTCCACGTCACAAATCCATTCACCATTTATTTAATTAACTTAAACCGGTTTTGAATTTTGGTGGCAAACACACTTTTTAAAACCTTAATCCCTTTTTCCAGATTAAACACACCCTAAATCAACATAAACCCTAATCCCTAAAAACCTTAAAACAAAGGGTTATTTGTTGATCTTTTCTAGATTGATAATTAAACACACCCTAATCACATCCCAACCCCCAAAAGGTGTCACCCTCACCCTCACATGTCTCTCCAACCCTCCCCTACCCCACTATTCACTCCCAAACAAAAATGGACAGCATGATCAACAACCCACAACAATTTCGTGTTCCCAAAGGCTAAATGGACGTCCAAGATCTCTTTTTCATCACTGGCATCTTCACAAACTGCCAAAGATCTTCACATGGCTTAGTTTTGACTGAAAATATCAAAATCGTCCAAGGGCAAGATTGGAAGTTCAAGTGTTAGGGTTTTTAGCTTCTTATCAGTTCTAGAATCACATTGTAGCCTCTATATAAAGGCATTGTAGGACTTAGCATAGTTCTTGTTCTTGATTTTTCTCCTTTTTCACAAGCTTTGTAAATCCAGTTTATTAAGGAATATAAATGGTTTAAGTGTTGTTGATGAGAAAGATTGAGTCCCCTTTACATTTCATGTTGATTTAAGTTCATTGTTTGAGTTTGGTTTAAGTTTCAGCAAAGGTTTTTTTAAATTTCCAAGTTTCTGATTTCTTTTCAAGTCTTTTCTCAAATCTTAAATTTCATTCAAAACCTGTTAAAATGGTGATTAATTGTGTTGGTGTGATGGTATTTGAGCTTGTGTATGTCCATAACACCATGGCTTGTTCTGGTGTAGTGGGTACCCAAGTTTAAATAAGCCATTGGTTTGGTCATTTCTTTCTTTTTTAAGTCTATCATAATCTGACCTATAAGCTAAGGTTTCCTTCTAGCTTAATCTATAAGCTAGGGGTAAGCTCTTAAGCTTTTACACAAGCTTTGTTCCCTTTTCTCTTAGCAGATTCAAAAAGGAACCAATCTTGTTCATTTTTGTTAAGCAAACTTCATCAGAACCTCAACAAAGTTCAGCACAAGCCCGCGCTTGTTTGGAGGTGACTATTCAGTCACTGTTGGGCCTTGATGTAGGCCCAACAAGGTAGCTTCCTAGCTCCTTTTTCAGTTCCCAAAATTTTAAGTTGTATGACTTATATGAAATTTGGTGAATTTGTGTGATATTTGTTTAAGTGTTGGTTTAAGTGTTTGGATGTGCTTAATTTATGATTGTATGCATGTTAAGAGTATCTTGATTCAGTTTGAATTAGATTTGAGTAGGATTGCTTTGTTAAAATTGATTTCAGTAATATAAAGGGGTGTTTGGATCAGTGTTTTAAATAGTTTAGATTGTTTAGAATCTGCTTGTAGACTTGTTATACACACTCTTTGGGTTGTAAATAGGTCTTAGGCTAGCTTGGTTTTTAATTTGAGTAGGTTTTAAACCATATGCATGCTTGAAAATTGGTTTAAGTGGTGAAAATCAGTTAAGTCTATTGTCTGCTTGTTTTGCCTGAATTTGTGCATCCATATCTTGTTGGCTGTTAGATTATAGGCTGTTTAAGGTTTGTGTGTTGCTTGTATACTATTTTGTGTGAGTGTATGCAAGATCTTGGTGTTTAAAATCCATTTGTGTGCAAGAAAGTAAGGGTCATTCGTGTTCATCAGAAACATAAGCTATTCAGCAACTTGTCCTGACTTTGTGTGTTTGATTCTTGCTAAGTGATCCTTGATTTTGTGTTTGTGTTGACTCCTTGTACTCAACAGAGTACAAGGGTGCCCCATTGTCCATAAATCATCAACAATATACCAAGATCAAGCCCCTCTTGATCATCATTGCACTTGTGAAGATATCAAATGAACACACACTTTTTGTTCATCAGAAAGTTGTGCATAACTGGGCACGTTTTGGCTTTCCTAAGCCTTAATCTTTGTTATTTTGGTTTTGTGTTTGTGTTTTAGAAGTTAATTAAGTACCTGGATTAAGTTTTAAAAGTAAAAAAAAAAAGAAAAAATTTGTAAAAAGCTCACCTTGCTGGGCTCAAACACGCGACCTTGCTTTCCAAGGACTAGCGTGTTAACCAGTGATCTAGATGACTTTTTACGTTTAGACTTCATTTCATTAGATATTTAAGTGGTGTTTGTTTTATAGCTTATTTGGCTAACAACTTTTAAATAAGCTGTTTCAAGCTTATTTCTTTAAGCATTTCCTGTTTAGCATTTTTCCTAGGATTGTACTAAGGTTTTTGACTTTTCTGAACAAAAAGCAAATTTTTCCCTTTATTCATTAATTTATTAGGATTATTATAAGTTTTTATTTTAGAAAGTCATTAAAAAATAGTAAAAAGTATATTAAAAATCTGAAAAAATATTTTTTAGGTTTTTAATCATATTTTTGAGGTTTTCAGCTATTTAGGTTTTCAATTTAGCTTATTTTTGATTTTATAAGATTTTAGGGTTTTTAAGCAACTTTAAAAATTAATATAAAATTATTAAATAGGTTTCTGAAAATTTGGATTGCATTTTTGTTTTAGTTATAATATTCTAGATTTTTGCTAATTTTTTAGAATTTATTTACAAAATTTTTATTTTTTTGAATATTTTAATATTATTTTATTGCTAAAAATAGAAAGTTGGTTTTTTCTAGTTTTTTCATTTTTCCTAGGTTAAGGACACTTAATTAGGAGTTTTGTCACTTTCCAAATATTTTTTAGGCTTTTCAATTAATTTCTAGAATTAATTTAAGATTTAATAGATTTTAATAGTTTTTAAGTGTTTAAAAATAGTTTAATTTGGTTTTAAAATTTTTAAAAATAGTTTTTAGCTTAATTAGGATATTTTTGAGGTTTACAAACTATTAGATCTTGTTTAAGGCTTTTTAATATTTAATTGTGTTTTTAGGGCTTTAATTAGCATTAAAAAGTCATTATTGAATTAATTAAAAGGTTTTAGCAAGTTTGGATTTTTTTGTAAACTCTTAGAATATTATTGGGGATTTTTAGTGATTTTTAGGAATTTTTAGGTTAAAATTTTAATTTTGGCACTATTTACGGTTTTACGTGTTCGCCTTTTTCGTCATAGTTTAATCCGTCTTTGTAACTGTCTTTCTCTTCTAATCCCATTTCTTTTTCAATCAATATAATCACAAATCAATATCAATTCTTAACACAACGCACTTGCCTCCTCGAGAACGAACTCACTTAGGGTCATTCACACACGGTTTTCCTAAATCGTCGTGCACGCTTGCCCTACTTTGTGCATCCTTTTCCTAAAGGGTACAAAAAGACTACAACCATTTTGGCGCCGCTGCCGGGGAGGCGTGCTGTGTTTTTGTTGAACAATTGTTGTTTTTATACTAGCCATAAATAGCTAATTGTATTAGTAGCACTCTACTAATACGTATTATCGGTTTTTCGTTTTTTGTGAATACTATTACTATATTGTATACGTAGAACAATAAATTTACAAGTACTCCAAATACGTGAGAAATCACAACCTTGACTTGGGAGGTCATTATCCAATCATTGTATTCGAATCTCAAACCAAAGAAAAAGGCAAAAATAGATAAATACTTTCGTGAATCTCGATTTTGAGAAATACAAACTATAAGGTGGGTATAAGGCGGTTGTATTTCACGACCTAAAGGAAAAAGGCTCTTAAGTGCTTCGCGCCGCCTCGTTTCCTCCGCTTGCTTGTGCGTATTTTGATATTAAAAGCTAATCGAGGGTTTTGCCGCCCAAAGTATTACCTAAGTATCATATATATTTTCTTGGTTTCTATTGATTAAACCCTCTTGAACGATTTGGTGTTCCACCATCGTTCTAAAATCATCGAAGGCGTTCACTTCACGTGATCGTTTTCATTCCTTGAGGCTTCTTTAGTCGAGAGATTTGATTAAGGAGGAGATTTGTAGATTTGTGTCTACCTAATACATTCCAAAAATCCAAAAAAGTTAAAAACAATCAAAAACCACAAAAAAATTGAAAAAGTAAAAACACCAAAAAGAATCTTCTTTGCTCGCCTTCTCGTTGTACGTGACGTTTATGCAAACTCGCTCTAAAGCAAGACGTGCTCGTAAACGAAGAAACAAATCAATCACTCCTACTAGTGAGGAGTCTCCTATTGACGAACCCATTATAGTGAAAGAAGCACCCATGGCTAATCGAACTATGATGGAGTTGCTTCAAGCACCCACCGAGGGTTATGGAGAAGCGATTGTGATTCCCGCTATCCTTGCGGAGAATTTTGAGGTTAAGACGGGTTTATTGTCCATGATTCAAAACAACAAGTTTCGAGGTGATGAAAAGGACAACCCTCATAACCACATTCGCCAATTTAATCGTCTCACCGCCACATGCAAGTTTAAGGACGTCTCAAACGACTCGATTAAGATGATGCTTTTCCGTATTCCTTAGCGGGGCCCGCAAAAATTTGGTTAGAGAAAGAGCCACCCAATTCTATATTGACGTGGAAGGATCTCGTTTCAAAATTCGTGAACCAATTTTTTCTGCCCTCTAAGACTACGCACTTGAAAAACGAGATTTCAAAGTTTTCACAAGAATATAATGAGAGTTTTTCAACGGCTTGGAATAGGTTTAAGGAAATGTTGCACAAATGTCCTCATCGTGGTTTTTCCGACTTGCATCAAATAGACACGTTTTACAATGGCTTGAACGATCATGAGCGTGATTATCTTAATGCCGCCGCGGGTGGTAATTTTTTGTGTAAGACGGTCGAGGAAGCATTGTTAATCATTGAGAATAGGTCTAAGGTGTATAGTCCTCGTAGCACGTCGAGTGTTCGTAAGACTTCGTCTTCGTCTTCGCCTTCATTGTCACACACCGTTGATGCTTGCCAAATCGAGGCTAATTTGGAGAACAAAATTTTTGATAAGTTGAAAGGATTGTTAATTAAGATTAAAGTTGGTGAACAACCTGCTCCCGCTACGATTAAAGCGGTTGAGGTTTCTTGTATGTATTGTGGTGGAGCTCACGATTATTCCGAGTGCATTACCAACGGTGGTAACACTTCGAGTGCCTTTGCGGCCGCGGGAACTTATAACCAAAACGGTCAAGTTCCTCGCACTAATCAATTGACTCCACCGGGTTTTCCACCAAATCAAAATGCTAACAATTATCAAAACAATCAAGTTGGTTACCAAAACAATCAAAGGAACAATTTTAAGGGTAATAACAACTATGGGAATCAAGGAACTAGTAGCCAATTTCAAAATCAAAATCAAAACCGTAATTTTCACAACACAAGTCAAGGTCTTCAAAATGTTTTCACAAAAGAATTTCCAATGGACTTTTTGAATTACGCCACGGCAAATGATAAGATTTTGGAAAACATACAAGAGCAATTGGCTAGTCAAGCTAGGGACACGGCTAAAAACACTAAGGAATTGGCTAACTTTGTGAAAGAAAATCTTAACATGAGGAATGAATTGAAAAATGATTTTGCTAATCAAATTCGAGGTCAGAACAACAAGATTGAACAAAGTCATGCTAGGCTTGAACAAAGAATTGACCAAAAAGCCGCTAGTCAAGATTTGAAGTTTAATAGTCAAGATGCTAAGCTTAATGCTATTTTAGAAGCCGTCATGGGAAACAAAGCCTCTACTTCGAGTGGTCTACCTAGTAACACCGTGTCAAACCCGAAGGGAGAGATGAAAGTGATTACCACACGTAGTGGTAAGACACTTAAAGAACCGACTCCTCAACCAATTACTCCAACGGTGGAGGAAATTGAGGAAGAACCCGAGGTGGTGGTCGAAAAGGAGCATATTTCAAGCCCACAAAGTACCGCTCATGCCACACCTACGGTTGACCCATTACCAACATTGGAACCCGAGATTCCAAAGGCTATGCCTATGCCCCAACCCACACCACCCTTGCCTTACCCATCGAGGCTTAGGAAGGAGAAACGACAAGAGCGCGACAACTACCAATTTGAGCTTTTTATGAAAACGTTTCGTGAGTTGCACCTAAATGTGAGTTTCGCTGATGCTTTGGTCATGATGCCTCGATTTGACGCTAACTTTAAGAGTATGTTGAACAACAAGGAGAAATTGCACCAAATGTCTAGTTGTTCGTCGGTTTATCTTAATCGCATACCTCAAAAAGTCGGTGATCCCGGTATATTTTTGATCCCTTGTGCAATTCAAGATATGGAAGAATGCTATGCCTTGGCCGATCTTGGTGCTAGCATTAACTTGATGCCACTTGCAATCTTCAAGTCGCTCAATCTTCCTAATCTTACTCCTTCACGAATGTCTATTGAGTTGGCCGACCATTCCACAATTCTTGCATGTGGTTTGGCGGAAGACGTTTTTGTGAAAGTAGGGAAGTTCTACTATCCCGTAGACTTCATTGTTGTTGACATCCCCACGGATCCTCAAGTTCCTCTTATTTTAGGTCGTTCGTTTTTAGATACGTCTATGGCTTTAATTGATGTGCATGCTAGAAAGATCACCTTACGTTTCAACGACGAGGAACTTGTTATAAACGCAACTCAAAATTCTCAACTTTCCCATGTTTATTCCGTTGCTACCATAAACCTCGTTGATATTATCGACGTGGTTTGCGAGGAATTTTCACAAGAAGTTTTAGGGTTTGGTGATGAAGAAACTAGTGGCAATCCCACTATGTTAGATCCAATTCTTGATAATTCGACACCAACCTTCACTCCTTTCGAAGGTGGTGGTTTTACGTTGGAAGAATTCGATGTTCCACGTACTTGTGACGAAGACCTCGACAACGATGAGGACTTCTCGATTATCAAGGATTTTCTCAACGATTTCCCATTTCCTCCACCCGAGGAGGTTATGAGTATCGAGCCCAAATCTTCACTTGAGGAACCACCTATCCTCGAGTTGAAAGATTTACCTCCTCACCTCGAATATGTCTATTTGGAGGAGGACGACAAGTTGCCGGTTATTATTGCGAAGGATCTTTCGAATGATGAAAAAACCGCACTTGTCGATGTTCTTAAGGATCACAAAGGGGCGATTGCGTGGAAGTTATCCGACATTAAGGGAATCGATCCCAAGTTTTGTACTCCCAAAATCTTAATGGAGGAGGATTTCAAGCCAACAATCCAAACTCAAAGGAGGGTGAACCCCAAAATTCACGATGTCATCAAAAAGGAGGTCCTTAAACTCCTTGACGCGGGAATGATTTACCCTATTTCCGATAGCCCTTGGGTGAGTCCTATTCATTGTGTCCCTAAAAAGGGAGGGATGACCGTTGTGCCAAACGATGCCAACGAGTTGATTCCCACTAGACTTGTGACCGGATGAAGAGTGTGCATTGACTATCGAAAGTTGAATGAAGCCATTCGAAAAGACCATTTTCCCTTGTCCTTCATGGACCAAATGTTGGAGCGTCTTGCGGGAAACGATTTCTATTGCTTTTTAGATGGTTTTTCCGGTTACTTCCAAATTCCCATCGATCCTCGTGATCAAGAAAACACTACGTTTACGTGTCCATATGGAACGTTTGCCTATCCTAGAATGCCATTCGGACTTTGTAATGCACCGGGAACTTTTCAACGATGCATGATGGCTATTTTTCATGATATGATCGAGAAGACGATGGAAGTCTTCATGGATGACTTTTCCGTGTTTGGTGATTCTTTCACTTCGTGTTTGTCGAACCTAGAGAGAATGTTGAAACGTTGTGAGGAAACCTACCTTGTGCTCAATTGGGAAAAATGTCATTTTATGGTTAAGAGTGGAATCGTCTTAGGGCACAAGGTCTCGAAAGCGGGGATTGAGGTAGATCAAGCTAAGGTAGACGTCATCGCCAAATTACCTCATCCCAAAACCGTCAAGGGAGTTAGGAGTTTCCTAGGCCACGCGGGCTTTTATCGTCGATTCATCAAGGATTTTTCAAAGATTTCTCGACCCATTACACATCTTCTTGAAAAAGAGGCACGTTTTGTCTTTGACGAAGATTGTGTACGAGCCTTTGAAATCCTTAAGAGGAAACTTACCGAAGCTCCCATTCTTGTTGCTCCAAATTGGAACCTCCCCTTTGAGCTTATGTGTGATGCTAGTGATTACGCTATTGGGGCCGTTTTGAGGCAACGTCATGATAAGCACTTCTTGCCTATTCACTATGCTAGCAAGACGATGACCGAGGCTCAACTTAAATACACTACAACGGAAAAGGAGTTCCTTGTCGTGGTGTATGCATTTGAGAAATTCCGACCTTATCTCGTCTTGACGAAATGCATAGTGTATACGGACCACTCGGCTATTAAGTATCTTATGGCAAAGCAAGATGCTAAGCCTAGATTACTTCGTTGGATTCTCCTCCTTCAAGAATTTGATCACAAAATCGTTGACAAAAAAGGAGCCGAGAATCTAGCGGCCGATCATCTCTCTCGTTTGGAAGATCCTCACCAAAGTGTTTACGAGCCTAAGGAAATCACCGAAACATTTCCGCTCGAGACACTTGGTGTAGTGAATTCTAGGCTTGAGTCTTCCACCCCATGGTTTGCGGACTTTGCAAATTACCATGCGGGTAACTTCATCATTAAGGGTATGACGACTCAACAAAAACGAAAATTCTTTCGTGACGTCAAGTTCTACTTTTGGAACGACCCTTACTTGTTTCGAACTTGTGCGGATCAAATCATCCGACGTTGTGTTTTTGGCACCGAAGCTTCTAACATCCTTAGAGCTTGCCATGAGGGACCCACGGGTGGTCACCACGGTGCTAATCTCACGGCTAAAAAGGTGTTTGATGCCGACTTCTTTTGGCCTACTATTTACCGAGATGCACAAGATCTTGTGAAGTCGTGTGATGCATGCCAACGACAAGGAAAAGCCTCACAAAAAGATGAAATGCCACAAAATATCATTCAAGTATGTGAGATCTTTGACGTTTGGGGCATAGACTTTATGGGGTCGTTCCCATCATCTCGTGGTAATAAGTACATTCTCGTTGCGGTTGACTACCTTTCTAAGTGGGTGGAGGCCAAGGCCTTGCCCACCAATGATGCTCGTGTGGTAGTCAAGTTTTTGAAACAATTGTTTTCTCGGTTTGGAACCCCTCGTGCTATCATAAGCGATCGTAGAACCCATTTTTGTAATGACCAATTTGAAAGGGTTCTAAGGAAATATGGGGTTACACATCGGCTTTCTACGGCTTATCACCCACAAACGAGTGGGCAAGTCGAGGTTTCAAACCGAGCTTTGAAGAGGATCTTGGAGAGATCCGTTGGGGAAAACCGACAATCTTGGTCGGATAAGTTAGACGATGCTTTATGGGCCTTTAGGACCGCTCATAAGACGGCCATTGGGTGCACTCCCTATAAGCTTGTGTATGGAAAGAATTGTCATTTGCCTATCGAGTTAGAACACAAGGCTTATTGGGCCCTAAAGCATTGTAATGATGACATGGAGACCGCGGGAAAACACCGGATAATGCAATTAAATGAATTGGAGGAATTGAGGGATATTGCTTATGAAAATTCATTGATTTATAAAGAGAAAACTAAAAAGTTGCATGATTCTAAAATTAAAAACCGGGTTTTTAACATTGGGGATCAAGTTTTGCTTTTTAATTCAAGATTGAAAATCTTTTCCGGTAAGTTGAAATCCCGTTGGTCCGGTCCATTCACCGTGAGTCAAGTGTTTCCGTATGGGACCATCGAGCTAGCTCAAGATGATGGTCCTAACTTCAAGGTGAATGGACATAGGTTGAAGCACTACTTTGGCGGGGAAGTTCCATCCTTGAACTACCTCGACCAAGTCACCTTCCCCAATGATAATTAGTATTGAGGGGATCGAGTCGAGCTCATGACTCGGTAATCAAAAACGAGGTGCCTCGTGGGGGAGTCCCATGCTTATCCTATGTACATATTATCGCTTTCTAATGTAGCTTACGTATGGGGATTTGTGCCCTTCCAACCTTTGTTCCGTGGTTGTTTGTGAATTGTGGTTTTTAGATCATGATCTTCATGATTGGAGCCTCTCGTGTTCGTTTTATGGGAGCACTCGATCGTTTGCTTTGGAGACATTTCTCAATATCCATGATATATCCTTGATTGTTCTAACCTTAGGTTTTTAGCACACTTCATAAACGGCTATTAATTTAATGCTTACACTCTTTCCATGCTAGATTAGGCATTCGACTACGTTTCTAGTATGGGGGTGTTTGCACCCCTAGACTCGAAACATTGAGGACAATGTTTAACTTTAGTATGGGGGGGGGGGGGTGAATAGATACTTGCCTTGCCAAACCTTCACGCTTTCCAAAGTTTATGTTTTGTTTATCGTTTTGTTGCAAAATAAGGCTAAAAATGGCCAAATTTTAAATTTTTTCTCATGTTTTATAAGTGTTTGAAGACACGAATGTAGATTTTCCGATGGCGAGAATAAGAGTAATTTTTGACTCGACCGTGCGTGTTGAGCACTTAGCTTTGATTCCTTAACTACACATTAGGCTAAGTCTCTTAAATGAGGACGAGAAATGATAGAGTTAATTATAAGTTACTATGCTAAACGTAGAGTACTCGTATTCTTTCAAAAACTCATGTGTTCTCGTTGTTTGCTTATTCTCCCTTCGCATGTAAATATTTTTTGCTTAATAAATATTGACTTAGCGGTTTAGTTAGGATTGTTGGGTTTCTAGTCTTTTCTAGTAGCTTCCGTGTAATTAAATTGGGAAGACATTAAGGTATCGCCAGCGTCACGGTTTTGAAGTATTGGCACCCCAATAATCAAAAGCTTCACCCAATAATAAAATTTCAAGTGCTCACCTAAATCTAGCAAACAATTTGAAGCCCCACAAGGCGAAAAATCTATGCAAAAATTAAAAGTGAATCAAGCCTTAATCTTCGAAGCTTTAAAGATCCAAAATTCTCTTTAGCAAAGAGGATATACGTCTTTGGCTAATAAAACCACCGATGAGGCGGATTATAAAAGGCAAGGCAAGACCGAAGTCATAAAAAAAGCTTCATGGCGAAGTTGAATAAAAGATGAAGGTAAACCAAAGATAATAAGGCCCTTCCGTTAGGGGGCATATAAAAGTCTTGGTAATAAGTCTCATTTTTAAAACCGTTATAAAACCGTGTTTATCGATTCTTCTTGTCAACTTAATTTTTTGACATCGTTGTCTATTAGGAGGGGTTATTGATTTGATGGTCTTAGTTACACCGTTAGGACTCTATTTTTAGACCTAAATCTCTATTATCGCATAAGTCAAACAATGTATCATCGTGAAACATTCAAGACATCATAAAATATAAGAGATACAACTTAGGAATAATGGGAGGATAAGTACGTGATTAGGGCATACGAGTAGTGTTAGCATTACTAACTTATAATGACAATGATCTTGTTGCACGCTTAGCATGGAATTGAAGTGAAAATCGAGGACGATGAAATTATTTCTAACGAAGCATTCACGTGTTCTTATTCTATGAACCTAAACGTCCTATTTTGCGATGAAAATCATACATTATGTCTAAAACGCAAGTAGTAGTAATAGTAGTAGTATAGCTAGTTTATCATTTCAATAATGTGAATAAAAATGAATTTTGGAGGTGCTATGATACTTTATTCTAGCATTGCGTGAGGGCACGACAATGGTTTAGTATGGGGGAGTGATGAGACTGTTTTTATACATAGTCTCATCCTCCAAATTGCGCTTAAAATGCATTAAATATCATCAAAATACCCAAATATATGCTTGTGTTTGTTGCTTGTGTATTTTAGGTACGGATATTGAGAAAATGACAAAAGATCACTAGAATCATTCAAAAACGAACACGGGAAACGAAGCCGCACGATGAACCAAGCCCTAATGAAGAATTTTCCAAAGAAAACCCTTGAAGATTTGAAGAATTATGAAGATTGGTCCTCCAAATTTGAAGAATTGACACATTATACCCTTGTATCTTCATAATTACAAGTTTGGTCCCTAAAGTTTGTCAAAATTACAAAAAGGACCCTTAACTTTGAAGAATTGGCAAATTTAGTCCCTCAACAAATCTAAATTGTCAATGTTGGTCCTCCAAGAAGTCAACAAACAAGTCAAGGCCTTGAAGTATGAAGATATGTCAAAATCAGTCCTTGAAGAATAAAGAAATTACATGTTTAGTCCCTGTTTCAAGCTTATAAAGTTTTTGTGCCAAAATTGCGAAATGATGAAACTTGTTTACAAAGGGAAATGAAGTTTGAGCCATTTATAACAACATGAACAAAGTTTGAAAAGTAAGGGGTCAAACCTGCCAAGACAACCGAAGACAAATCCCCCACTCACAAGCTGCCACCTCACCTACCTTAAACCCTCCACCAATCATATTCACCCTCCCCTCCACGTCACAAATCCACTCACCATTTATTTAATTAACTTAAACCGGTTTTGAATTTTGGTGGCAAACACACTTTTTAAAACCTTAATCCCTTTTTCCAGATTAAACACACCCTAAATCAACATAAACCCTAATCCCTAAAAACCTTAAAACAAAGGGTTAATTGTTGATCTTTGTAAATCCAGTTTATTAAGGAATATAAATGGTTTAAGTGTTGTTGATGAGAAAGATTGAGTCCCCTTTACATTTCATGTTGATTTAAGTTCATTGTTTGAGTTTGGTTTAAGTTTCAGCAAAGTTTTTTTTAAATTTCCAAGTTTCTGATTGCTTTTCAAGTCTTTTCTCAAATCTTAAATTTCATCCAAAACCTGTTAAAATGGTGATTAATTGTGTTGGTGTGATGGTATTTGAGCTTGTGTATGTCCATAACACCATGGCTTGTTCTGGTGTAGTGGGTACCCAAGTTTAAATAAGCCATTGGTTTGGTCATTTCTTTCTTTTTTAAGTCTATCATAATCTGACCTATAAGCTAAGGTTTCCTTCTAGCTTAATCTATAAGCTAGGGGTAAGCTCTTAAGCTTTTACACAAGCTTTGTTCCCTTTTCTCTTAGCAGATTCAAAAAGGAACCAATCTTGTTCATTTTTGTTAAGCAAACTTCATCAGAACCTCAACAAAGTTCAGCACAAGCCCGGGCTTGTTTGGAGGTGACTATTCAGTCACTGTTGGGCCTGGATGTAGGCCCAACAAGGTAGCTTCCTAGTTTCTTTTTCAGTTCCCAAAATTTTAAGTTGTATGACTTATATGAAATTTGGTGAATTTGTGTGATATTTGTTTAAGTGTTGGTTTAAGTGTTTGGATATGCTCAATTTATGATTGTATGCATGTTAAGAGTATCTTGATTCAGTTTGAATTAGAATTGAGTAGGATTGCTTTGTTAAAATTGATTTCAGTAATATAAAGGGGTGTTTGGATCAGTGTTTTAAATAGTTTAGATTGTTTAGAATCTGCTTGTAGACTTGTTATACACACTCTTTGGGTTGTCAATAGGTCTTAGGCTAGCTTGGTTTTTAATTTGAGTAGGTTTTAAACCATATGCATGCTTGAAAATTGGTTTAAGTGGTGAAAATCAGTTAAGTCTATTGTCTGCTTGTTTTGCCTGAATTTGTGCATCCATATCTTGTTGGCTGTTAGATTATAGGCTGTTTAAGGTTTGTGTGTTGCTTGTATACTATTTTGTGTGAGTGTATGCAAGATCTTGGTGTTTAAAATCCATTTGTGTGCAAGAAAGTAAGGGTCATTTGTGTTCATCAGAAACATAAGCTATTCAGCAACTTGTCTTGACTTTGTGTGTTTGATTCTTGCTAAGTGATCCTTGTTTTTGTGTTTGTGTTGACTCCTTGTACTCAACAGAGTACAAGGGTGCCCCATTGTCCATAAATCATCAACAATATACCAAGATCAAGCCCCTCTTGATCATCATTGCACTTGTGAAGATATCAAATGAACACACACTTGTTGTTCATCAGAAAGTTGTGCATAACTGGGCACGTTTTGGCTTTCCTAAGCCTTAATCTTTGTTATTTTGGGTTTGTGTTTGTGTTTTAGAAGTTAAATAAGTACCTGGATTAAGTTTTAAAAGTAAAAAAAAAAAATTTGTAAAAAGCTCACCTTTCCTGGGCTCGAACACGCGACCTTGCTTTCCAAGGACTAGCGTGTTAACCAGTGATCTAGATGGCTTTTTACGTTTAGACTTCATTTCATTAGATATTTAAGTGGTGTTTGTTTTATAGCTTATTTGGCTAACAGCTTTTAAATAAGCTGTTTCAAGCTTATTTCTTTAAGCATTTTCCTGTTTAGCATTTTTCCTAGGATTGTACTAAGGTTTTTGACTTTTCTGAGCAAAAAGCAAATTTTTCCCTTTATTCATTAATTTATTAGGATTATTTTAAGTTTTTATTTTAGAAAGTCATTAAAAAATAGTAAAAAGTATATTAAAAATCTGAAAAAAATAGTTTTTAGGTTTTTGATCATATTTTTGAAGTTTTCACCTATATAGGTTTTCAATTTAGCTTATTTTTGATTTTATAAGATTTTAGGGTTTTTAAGCAACTTTAAAATTCAATATAATATTATTAAATAGGTTTCTGAAAATTTGGATTGCATTTTTGTTTTAGTTATAATATTCTAGATTTTTGGTAATTTTTTAGAATTTATTTACAAACTTTTTATTTTTTGAATATTTTAATATTATTTTATTTCTAAAAATAGAAAGTTGGTTTTTTCTAGTTTTTTCATTTTTCATAGGTTAAGGACACTTAATTAGGAGTTTTATCACTTTCCAAATATTTTTTAGGCTTTTCAATTAATTTCTAGAATTAATTTAAGATTTAATATATTTTAATAGTTTTTAAGTGTTTAAAAATAGTTTAATTTGGTTTTAAAATTTTTAAAAATAGTTTTTAGCTTAATTAGGATATTTTTGAGGTTTACAAACTATTAGATCTTGTTTAAGGCTTTTTAATATTTAATTGTGATTTTTAGGGCTTTAATTAGCATTAAAAAGTCATTATTGAATTATTTAAAAGGTTTTAGCAAGTTTGGATTTTTTTGTAAACTCTTAGAATATTATTGGGGATTTTTAGTAATTTTTAGGTTAAAATTTTAATTTTGGCACTATTTACGATTTTACGTGTTCGCCTTTTCGTCATAGTTTAATCCGTCTTTGTAACCGTCTTTCTCTTCTAATCCCATTTCTTTTTCAATCAATATAATCACAAATCAATATCAATTCTTAACACAACGCACTTGCCTGCTCGAGAACGAACTCACTTAGGGTCATTCACACACGGTTTTCCTAAATCGTCGTGCACGCTTGCCCTACTTTGTGCATCCTTTTCCTAAAGGGTACAAAAAGACTACAACCAGTCACACCAAAAACAGAATCACTGATCCAACAAACCCTGACTCGATCTAATCTATATCCCTCGTCTCATATAACCAAAACATATAAAACTAATCAATATCTCAGTTTCAATCATCTCATAAACAAATCTTTACATATTTTGAGTGAAATCTATCATCATCATAGATCTTTTATAGATCCAACCACTAAAACGGGAATCATCATAGATTTGTTTTGGGGATTACCCATTTTTTATATACGAAAGGTATTGAAGATTCATAACATTTATTGTTACAATCTTTCTCATTTTTGAGTGTAAAACCAACATGTAATCTCATATCTGTCCTTAATTTACGAAAACAAAGAAGATTTTTAAAATTTTTGTTAAAATCGTTCTTTAATTCGTCTTATAGACACACGAATGATAACATATACCTACCTTTGACCTCATTACAAGATCTTGTTTACCAGTAACCTCATAACGAGATCATCGTGGCTTGGAGTACATGATTTTTTCTATTCTTTGTTATATAACAGAACAATCTTATGTGTGTTAATTGTTTTCGTTGGTTAAGGGTATGGTGTAAAGGATGAGATCAGTTATATGATTGATTTGAGATGAAGTATTGATTTTCTTTGTGTATAGATGAATTTGGGGCGGTTGATCATATGTTTGAGATTAGAGCAGATCATGGTTTGAGAGAAGTAATTTGATGGGAGCAGATTGGATATTTGATGGGAGTAGTGAATGGTTTTTGAGGCGGTTTAAACGAGATGGGGTTGAGAGTGTAGTGTGGAAGAAAAAGACAGATTGAAAAGTGTGATTAGGGTTGCTAATCTTTAGGGTTTTGTAACTGTTTTATACTGATTTTTTTGTTGGACCGGGTTTCATTGAGTTAAGTATTTTTGTTGGGCTTCAACTTAACTATTGGAAAGTAATTGTGGGTCGTGTCATTTCACTCTATACACGATTTTTTTATCTCAAATTTTTATTTTTGAATAAAATTTGTGTGTATTAAGTTATACTTCGGTCATCATCGGGACGTGACAAAATGACTAAATAATGTGACAAAAAATACGTGACAATGTGACAAAATTTATTTGACGAGACCAAGAAAAAATGGGTATATTTTTAGTGGCTACAGATTTGTTTGATCGGATATTAATTATGTGAAGTTGAAGACGGATTTTTTGGAGTGAGCCGAGTTTTATTTGGACTCTTTTTTATTTTATCTACGTTTGAGCCGTCAACAATTTTTGAACCAAGAAGAGAGTTATATCATCAATCGAGGATTTTTAAGAGTTATTTACGGATCTTTTGTTGGTTTTGTCATATCCCGTGAATTTCATTTCTATGTTTCTTCACGAATTGTAAAATCCCGAAAACAACCACAATCATTTTTCATCAAACTTTCAATGGAGTCGTTGAATTTGACACTTCAAGAGGGAGACTTGCATCGAATGCAAGACAAAGCTAGAGAAAGTAGTATAACTTTATTTCGACTACTTCAGTCTCATCTAATGACCATTTTATGGCTTCACGGAGGAAGATAATTTGTGACACTCTTTGGTCAAGATAGTAATACATTCATCAATTCTCTATTCCTCAATTTGAACCAACTTGCTGATCAACTTCAAAAAGAAGACTTTAATCACTCTACATCAGAAACTGCATATAAGGCTCTTGTGACACAACTCACGCCTTTCCTCCAATTCAATATCATCAAGTTTGACAATTCAGGGATATGCCGGACATTTTTTCAATACACACATAACAAGGTTAAAGACTTCCGTGATAAACTGTTGAAAATTATGACATCGGTTTCGTCTTCGATTTATAAAAGATCCAGACTTCAGCAAGCGTATGATAATGGAGTGCAAGAATCTATGATGCAGATGCAAGAGGAGAATGGTCATATGGTTGAAAACTTCGAGCCTAATGATAGCACGAGCACTGAATCAGGAGGACAACATGATACCAGTGGCACGTCAGGGAATGTTCACGAGATTTCTTTTGATGACACCTTACCCGTTTATGACGAAGCCTGCAAAGGTACAATGTAATGTTGTTTATGATGGATATGCTGATGAAATGCCGCATATTGAGCATTCTGAACCTAATTATGACAAACATGGTATGGAAAAGAGTGATAGAAATACCGCTTTTGATTCATCCGATGTGAGTCATAATGGGGGAGAAAGTGTTCAAAATGCTAAACATCATGATAATTGTCGTATAACTGCTTCATTGACTGCTTCTGATTCCAAGATTAGAGAGCTCGAAACGATCGTAGCTCAACAATCAACTGATCTTGAGGATGCCAAATTAGAATTTTCCAAGAAAACGGACAAATTTGAAACACATTTTGAAAAACTTGAAAAGTCAAACGTTGTTCTTGAAAGAAAATTGGATCAAAAAGTTTTAGATTCTAAAGCTAAAAAGGATAATCTTTTGAAACAAATTCAACTACTAGAATCTAAGTTGGCATCCCAAGATAGATTGCTCAAAGAGAATGAGACTTCAAAAGCTCAAGTTCAAGAAAAGGTTTTTGCCATAGCTGCGTTGAAAAACGAAATAAGGAAAAATAGAGGAACTAATGTGGACACTCGGCTTGAAAAACCATCAATCTTAGGGAAACCGCCTACAAATCAGTTCGTCAGACAACCGACCGTCAGACAACCTACTTCATTTAGATCCGAGCGACCTCAATCCTCGAGACCACGGTTTGCCTCCCAAGTTGTTAATCCCATTCAATCCATAACACAATATTTAGAAGAGATATTTAGAGAGAGAAAGAGAAGAAAGTAGAGAGAGAGACAAGAGAGAATTTGGAAGGTTAATGTTTACTAGAGAGAGAAAGTAAAATGAACCAACACCCTCTTCCACACATGGAAGAGGGTATATATACCCTTGGCTTATGGGCCGTGGGTTTAAGTGACTTGGGCCAGGCTTGGCTTTGTTTTGGGCTTACGCCCCTAACTTATACAATATTAGCTTAAAGTCCAAGCCTGGTTTTCCCGACTAACCTATTACAATACAAGACCTTTAACGACTAAGATGACCTATTACATTCTTGTTCGACTATATAAAATATAGGGCTAACACAAGTTGATTTTGGTTCATCTTTCTAGACCAGTTACTCCAGCTACTAGGCCCAATGTGACCAAAACAGCTTTAGCAAGACCTAATCACATGATTGCCTCTAGTTTCTCTAAAAATAACAAGACCACATCTAGAACTAGTTCAAATGACGTTTGCCATACATTTGATCTAAGGGAAGCTAATTAAAAGATACAAGTAAGAGATAGGAATTTCAAACCTAGTCAGATGCCTTCTAGTTTACCCAACACTGCTAACCGTAGCATGTCACATACTAGGAGCATCAATCAATCCTCTAGGAATTCTAGATCTTACTCGAACATTAAACATGCTACTTGTAAAACATGTAGGAAATGTGTCTTTAAAGCCAATCATGATTCTTGTATCAAGAAATTACTTAATGAGGTGAACTCCCGTGCTAGACTTAAATCCTAGTGGGTGGCTAAAATCAAACCCATTGGTAAAACGTGCGCCCTACTGGTAGAACTTTCACTCTTGTAGGAAACGAGTGCCCTTTAACTAGGATAGTCTCTTATTCTACTAAGACTACTCAGGAGGAAATTGAAAAGCATGATACATCACTTAAGCCTGAACTTAAGGTTTTCTATAAAAGGAAACGTTTGCCAGCTAAGAAAAGTGAATCATCTCCTCAGGTCACCTCTGGCAAAAGAAAAGACAACTGTGAATCCCCACTTGCTTCTAAGATAGATATCGCTAACCCATTTCAAAGCATGCAAATTCCTAATGACAATGCAGGTACCAAAGTTGATGTTCCAAAAGAACGAAACGGTCCAATCATTGTATACCGTTCAACTAAGGACACTCTCAGAGTTTGGCTACTGAAGAAGCAAATATCGGAGAAACAAGTGTCTCAGGGGATTCACGGTTAAGCTTACCAACAAGATGGTGTATAATCACATTACAGTTTATGCCCCGTTCTTCAAGGTAGGAAAGTTTATCGTCGATGATAAACTTATCCTCACAATGAGAAATTAAGTTTTCTCGGGTATGAGCTAAAATAAAAAACATTCAATGTTTTTTAAGCTCATGCACAAGGACTTATAGTCACATCACAGACTGTAACTCGTTCATCAAAGAAAGGAAAGTTTATCGCCGATGATAAAATTATCCTCAAAAACGAGAAATTAATTTTTCTCGGACACGAGCGTACACTAAAACCATTCAATGGTTTTAAGCTTGTGTACATGGATCCTCGTTAAATGACAGACGATGACCCGGACTTCAGAGACAGGGAAATTTATCTACGCAATGATAACTTACCCTCTTAACGAGAAATTAAATTTTCTCGGGCATGAGCTAAAATTAAAAACATTCAAAGTTTTTAAGCTCATGCACATTGGCTCACATTCAAATCACAGTATTTGACTCGAACATCAGAGAAAGGGAAGTTTATCTCGTCAATGATAACTTACCCTCAAAACGAGAAATTAATTTTCTCGGACACGGGCTTACATTTAAACTATTCAAAGGTTTTAAGCTCGTGTAAATGGCTCCTCGCAAAATGACAGACGATGACCCGGACTTCAGAGACAGGGAAGTTTATCTACGCAACGATAACTTACCCTCTTAACGAGAAATTAAGTTTTCTTGGAAACGAGCTTATCCTAAAACCATTCAATGGTTTTAAGCTCGTGTATAAGGCTCATCAATAAATATCAGATGATGACCCGATCTTCAAATAAAGGAAAGTTTATCGCCGATGATAAACTTATCCTCATTAACCAGAAATTAAATTTTCTCGGACACGAGCTTACATTAAAACTATTCAAAAGTTTTAAACTCGTGTAAATGGCGTATAATCACATTTCAGATTATGCCCTGGACCTCAAAGAAAGGAAAGTTTATCGCCGAAGATAAACTTGTCCTTACAACGAGAAATTAATTTTTCTCGGACATTCGAAGTTTTTAAGCTCATGCACAAAGACTTACAGTTAAATATCAGACTGTAACTCGGACCTTAATTTTAGGAAAGCTTATCTTTAAAGATAGCTTATCCTCGTAACGGGAAATTACATTTTCTCGGTCATGATCTTGTATTAAAACACTCCAAGTTTTAAGCTCAGAAAGGAAAGTGTATCTGTAAAACCCGCATGCTTTTACCATGAATAGTACCCTTAAGATCGTACGTACTAGATTAAAATTTCCTTTTATAGTATGATTACGTTCACGTGTTAGGAATTGTAAGTATTACGTACGTGTTAGATCACGATAAGTATTTATTATGTATGAACACACAATAATTATTTAAACAATAATTAATCACGAACATGCGATCATGAAATCATGAACGTAATTATATCACGAGCTAATATTAATTACGTATATATATTTATTACGAACACGAATAAATATATTAAGTCACGGTTCATATTTAACGAGAACACATAAAACACGAACACGACAAAACACAAACGAACACTAAAATAAATGGACTCGAGAAAAGGTACGGGTACCCCATGTGGGGCCCCCTTAACCGCGGCTACACCAAAGAAGGATGGGCCAAGCCCATCAAATTTTACTAAGAAAGGGGTTAAGGTAAATCTTTTATTCATTTTCACTTTATAGTAAAATTAAGCAAAACCCTAAAAAGATTTTTCCTCTTTCTCCTTGCTCTCTCCTTGGCCGCCGCATATAAACACAAGAAAGGGGGTGTTTGTTTGAGTTTGATCTTGAATTTGGTGCAAGTGTTCGTGTGTGTTCATCCTTGTTTGATCCACGCATTCGGTATACCTTTTTAATCCTTTTTCTTTTATGTTTTGATTTAATAAATTAATTAAGAATATGATATTTTTAAAAAGCAAATTAAAAACATTAATTAAACATGTAAATGGTTATGGGGAAAATCAAAACATGGGATTTAGGGGTGTTTGTTGTGGCCGGCGCCTAAACCGAACCCCAAGGGGGTCTCGGCTTGGCTTATGGACTACCACCGAGACCTCAAGGTCTCGGTTTGGTGGTGTGGCTCCCACGGCAGCAGCAAACAAGTGAGAACCCCGAAGTGGTTCGGGGTATGGTGTTGATTACGGGTCCGGTTCATGGTTTCTAGTCACGATCCGGTTCATGGTTTATGTTAAGGTTTATGATTTTAATATTATATGTTAAGATTAAATCAATAAAACATGACATATTAATTTAATAAAACATGACTTAGGTTATAATTTAATTATTAGATCATGGAATTTTTAACCTAAGTATTTATATTTTTCTATACTTTATAATTAATTAATTATTAAAAAACCATGGCTATAAATAATTAATTAACATGACTTAGGTTATATTATTAATAATTAATAATACATGTTTTAACCTAAGTATTTAACTTTATTTAATTAAAAACATGATATATTTAATTAAATACTTTTAACCTATAGTTTATTTAAATTACATGTAATAATTAATAAACTATACCTTATATCAATATGACTTAGAAAAATAATTAGAAAAGACTTAAGCTTATATACTTAGCTTATTTAACCAGCTTATATCTAATTATGGAAACTTTCTATTTTTAGAAACTTATTTAATTAAGGCAGCTAATCTATTTATGGAAACTTTCTATTTTTAGAAACTTATCTATTTTAAGCAGTAATTCTATTTTTGGAAACTTTCTATTTTTAGAAACTTTCTATTTTTGGAAACTTTCTATTTTTGAAAACTTTTTATTTTTGGAAACTTTCTATTTTTGGTAACTTTCTATTTTTGGAAACTTTCTATTTTAGGAAACCTGCTATTTTTAGAAAGTTACTTATTATTACACAACAAGTATAATAATACATGAAATACAAGTAATACTTAATCAGAATAGACAGAATATAAGATAAACACAGTTTAAAGCTTAAAACAGTAAAGCATGACATGAACGTATAAAATAAGCTAAGAGGTGACATAAAACCAGTTTCGTATTTAGTAATCAGATACTTATACACGCATGTATTTATGTAGCATTAGTGTTAACGAAGTAGGACTCTCCTCGGTTCGTCTTCTTCGTTCACTGGACATAAGGTACGGATTCCCGTCCTTTCAGTATGGACATTATTTCCTTACTAGAATTCCCCGTATGCAGCCAACTGTTTTCCTGTAGTATAAGTTTATATGTTTGATTTGCTTATGTTTAATTTAGAATACATATAGCCATATATATGCATGACCAGTTTCACCTAGTTATGGAGGTACCATAACCATAACACTAGAGGCACTGGTGTTATGACTTCCCCACGGCGGAGTGATTGCTCGTGGCGTCGATTAACCTTTTGGCCATATTATTATATTTATCATGTGGGGCGTATGGGTACATCCTAGTGACATGTTTTCAGCAGATTACTCAGTGTGAATGTGGTGTGTGCCTTGCATGGTTCACAAGGAGCTGATCCCTCCTACCCAAAAAACAGTATATTAAATTAGAGGCAGACCCTCTAATTTGTATGATGAGGTCACCCCTCCAAGTACTCATGCATGGTGGATTTTCATGACCTATATTGGCTAATGGTAGAATATGTTAAAGAGTTTTTATAAGATAAACATAAGGCTTTTCAAACTATAAAACCAGTTTTACCAAGACTTAACTAGGTTATTCGGGACTTAGTTTCTTCCGCTGTTATATGCTTATATGCTATTACTAATCATGCTTTATTGTACATCCGTGCACTGAGTGTATTGCTCAGCCGTTTTCCTTTTCTATGTTTCCAAAACCGCAGGTACTCAGGGACGCTCATAGACTTTAAGCGTACGTGCATATGGACTAGAAGCTTTCTAGCCTTTCTTTACTTTATGCATTATCTTTACTTTAATACTCTTACCATGGACATTGTTTAGTCCTTTCATTTATAGTACTTATGTTTGTGTGTGATGAGCTTTACTTTTGGACTACCGATGTTTGATTCTGGTATTTTCCTTTTATGGTCATGTAATGTTTAGACATTTATCCTTGTATGCTTTGATGACACGCCATAATTACGCGTGACATTCCATTATCAAAATGGGGTGTTACAATTATGGTATCAGAGCCAAGGCTTCAACCTGTAGGCTCTCAAAATATGACCTGTGATTAGTGGGTAGTCACTATGGTCTTCCTAGAACTGACAGTCGTTTTTCATCCATTCATCATTTTTATTCATACATATATATGTCATTGTCGCAGGTTTATGACTAAGTAATGGTTGGTACAGGACTGGCCCTATTTAGTCGCATGTGTCTTATCGAAACTTTTAAATTTAGGACCGACCCATAGGCGTCCCCATGCCATGTCTTTTATTTTGGGTGAACTTGTTAGCCTTAAAATGTGTGCGACTAACGGAATTACATTAGTTTCATAGCCGAGACTTGGAGGGACTAATATTGTCATATGTAAAGTCCAAGTCCCGGGCTATATAAACCCCTCCATACTTCCATGGAGGGGTGAGGCTTTTCATTTCTTGCCTTACCTTTCTCTCTCTAGAATAAAACACACTTTTATTCTCTCTTGTTTCTCTCACTAAAATGGCTAAACACCACTTCTATCCTCCCCGAGCTCCGGATCGAACCCGTGTTCTTAGTGAATCCATGTTTAACAATTGGCATCAGAGCTAACCGAGGGTGTTTCGTGTTTTTGTGCCACGTTTTGTGTTCGTGTTTGTGTGTCGGATGTATTTTGGTTTGGTACGTTTTTTATTATCTTTTAATATCTGTGTTACACATCTCCACATCATCCATATCTTATTTCCATTCAATTTCTTATCAGTCCATTTATTACCATTTTTTATCAGTAACCTATTTTTGGTTTCATCAAATCTCTGTCCACATCTGTCCTTTGTCCCATCATTCCCTTCAAAGTTTAATTTTTTTATATATATTTCTGGGTTTTTGGTGACTGTCTTTGACGATGATCAACACAAAAAAATCACATGGTCCAGTTCCATTATTTTCGAGGTTACCAAAACTGGTCAAAACCCCATTCAGATGGTGCACTCTGATGGTAAGTTACGATGGGGTGAGACTGGCTACCATGGAACTTTCAATCGCATTGAGTGCGATGGGTACACTCTGATGGCTCACCGCGATGGTCTGTTGCGATGGACCATTCTTATGGCCCATTGCATTGGGTACCATCGCGATGGCTTCCATCATATTGCGATGGATGTGGTACTAGACTGCGATGGGAATACGATGGGAATGCGATGGACTCGATTTTTTTAATTGCGATGGGACTGCGATGGTGTCCATCAGGGTGCGATGGAACCATCGAGTTGATGTGCAATAAGACTGCGATGGACTCATTCTTTTAGACATACTTGCGTTGACTGGTTCTTTTGGTTAGACAAATAATGAGACTCGTTAACGTAACTTTTATTTCTGAAAATGCTTTGACCAAACCAGGAGTTCTACTTCCCTCACCGAGTCAACTCGGCAATTACCGAGTTGACCATGTCAACTAAGTGAGTCGAGATAATCAACAAAACCCGTATTTTTCTCACCATCCTTTTAACTCCCATCAACACCAAATATCTATCCTAGCCCATCGACACCTAAAACCCATCTTGACTCATTTTATTGACTCGAAAAAAACAGTTAAACAATGATCTCAATTTCAACTCTTTCGTGTTGTCTCAGACAGTGAGTGACCTCTTGGGTCTATCACACGAAAGAAGACACCATCACTGACCTTTGTTTAAGTGGTTCAATCTCTTAGTTTTGTTTGAGATATAAAATCAAATTAAATCAAAACAATCGTTAATCGTCACATGCATAATAATCACCTACCATGATCTCTTTCAGAGACCTTGAAGCGTCTTTTAGATCATCTGTTTGTTAGATATTCGAACCAAGCTTAAAGATCTTGAAGATGAGATTAGGAGCTGATTTATGCAATTAGATTGATGGTGTGGTGAGATTTGGTGGCAACTAGAAAGAATGGGGATAAAAGATGGTTTGACTATGAGATTTATGGTGTTGTCATAAGTAATGTCTCCAATGTTGGGAGTATCGAAAGATAACCAGATTGAGATGGGATCATTTTTTGAGATATGTATTTTGACTAGGAGAAAGTGGCAGGCGGTGATAACAAAGAAATTATGATTAGGGTTTCCTAATCCTTAGGTTGTTGTCATTATATACTCCAAAACAGTTGGACCGGGTATCATTTAGTGGTGATGGGCCTTGAGTCATTTTATTATGTTCATAGGAGAACTGGGCCACTTTGTGCTACTATACTCTAAATTTCATATATGTGGGAAATGAGTTGGTGCAACATCATACTTTTCATTTTGGTTATTCACCATTAAATTGAATGAAACGTGAACCTTGGTATTGGGCTGCTATGTTGAATTGGGTTATACACTATGGATCGGACTTTATTAGGCAGCAATATTTTTGGACCAAGGATGATGAATGAGCTATTTAATGGGTATTAGGGTCTAGGTATTCATTTCGATCAAAGAAAAGCCTTGTTTTGAACCCCTATTTTTCGAAAAAAATTTCAAGTAAAGTTAACTAGATGACATTGACAGCTTCTCATCTCTTTTAGTCAATGTCTAGTTAATGGCACTCAAACAACACAGACACACACGACAAACTCACGACAAAAACAAACAAACACCAAAACGATCCTTTAAGATTCACTGAAATTGTCAAAAACGGCTAGTATTCGGGCAAAGTAATGTCAAGTGATTACGAAGTGGATTTGGTATTTATTGTTTGAAGGTGAAGTGGAATATCACGAAGGCGTCTACTCAAATCATCATCGAGCCTCTTTCACCCCCTATATCGATTGATGATTCGCTTCAGCATTTATGATTGAGACTTGATTTATCTAGTTTCCATTGTCAAGGGGTGGACGGTCGACGACATGGACAACTATCACTTAAGGAGTTACGTTGTAGTGCTCAGTGTCACACTCACCTGTAGTTGTGGATACTTCAAGAGGTGTTTTACATCTTATACTTCTCTCTTCTTATATGTATAAGGTACTTAGAGACGTTTCTCTGCACCGTTCGTCAATCAACAACAGTGCTAAGCGTAAGTAACAAATTTGGGAGATTGTACTTCAGTTTCAAATTTGGAATATCAGGTTTACTTCACCAGTGGTCCCTACAGATAGCCGAAAGAATATGAGGTCGGTAAGTTTAGCCAGAGAGTACAAGAGTAGAGATGTGATCAGCAAACAATTCTCACGAGCAACTTGAGCTACAAAATGTCAACAAAGATTTCTACTTCAGACACGAACATCTCGCGATTTTGATTGTACTTGTCAGATGATGCTCCTGAGTGTTCTTAACCACCATACTCTTGACAAGAACATCTCACGATTCTGTGCGTACACGACGGATGATGCTTCCGAGTGTTCTTAACCTTCTTACTCCTGACAAGAACATCTCGCGATTCTGAGCGTACACGTCAGATGATGCTTCTGAGTGTTCGTCACCATCATACTTTCCACAAGAACATCTCGCGATTTTGACCGTACACGTCAGATGATGCTTCCGAGAGTTCATCACCATCATGGGGGAAGAACGTGTACTTTAGAGACTTTGTTCCCACTCTGGAGTACTTAGTTCAACTTCCAGGGGGAAGCATTCTACAAGCGTAAGAATAATTGTTGCTGATTTCTTACATGTTCCCCCAAACACATAATCATTAAGACCAAAAATGTCAAGGTAGTAGTTACTTGGTGGAGTTTACTTCTTCTTCTACAAAATTCCGCTGTGCACTTTAAATGTCAAAGATAGAAGATTTCTCAAGCTACAGATTCTGCTCAAGACAAGGATATTGGTTTGGGGGGAAGCTGATTCAGAAGCTTCGTCAAAAAGAAGTATATGAAGAAAGCTTTTCAAGACATGTGGTATGAATTGGGGGGAAGTTAATCCAGTTCATACATGATACAATGGTTCCTCAACAAGCAAAGACAAAGAGGATTTAAACTGGGGTATAAGTTTTTCTAGAAGACTTGAAGACAACGGTGTCATCCTCAGCATTGGAAGCAAACTTAATATTGTCATATTTTTGTTGTATTTGCATTTGTTATGAACATTGTAAGTAATTCCGTATGTCTCCACATTGGGGGAAGATTGTTAGCCTTAAAATGTGTGCGACTAACGGAATTACATTAGTTTCATAGCCGAGACTTGGAGGGACTAATATTGTCATGTGTAAAGTCCACGTCCCGGGCTATATAAACCCCTCCATACTTCCATGGAGGGGTGAGGCTTTTCATTTCTTGCCTTACCTTTCTCTCTCTAGAATAAAACACACTTTTATTCTCTCTTGTTTCTCTCACTAAAATGGATAAACACCACTTCTATCCTCCCCGACCTCCGGATCGAACCCGTGTTCTTAGTGAATCCATGTTTAACAGAACTGACCATAGGCGTTCACTCTCGAGCATACAAAAGTTTTCATAAAACTGCATCATGCATTCATACATAAATTTTTTCTCTGGATTTATTGGTATAAATTTTTTTCATGTATATATATTTTATGTTTTGATCTGTTAATCATATGTTTTATGTTATACAGTCAGATGGTTCTCACACACGAACAAGAACAACTCAATGCTGCAATCCAAGCTGCAATGCAAGATTTGCTTCCTCAACTGAGGAACGACATCGGGGCTGAGGTTCAAGCTGCCAACAATCAGCAGCATAACCAAGCATCTCCTCCTCCTCCTCCAGTGACATTGGCAGTATGGCTGGAGAGATTCAACAAGCTCCGTCCTCGAGCTTTTGAGAAAACAGATAGTCCCAGTGATGCTGAAAGCTGGTTGGCTCACATCAAGAAGATTTTCAATGCTAGGTGGGTTGTGACCCCGCGTTCAAGGCGAGGTTGGCATGCTATCGGTTCGAAGGCGATGTGTTAAATTGGTGGTTAACGTTGATGTAGTATGAGGGAGGTGACGATTGGGTGGCTGGTTTGACAAAGGCTCAGTTCAAAGATAGGGTGGTGGAACAGTTCTTTCCCAAGGCTGAGCAAGACAAGCTCAAGAGGGAGTACCATGGGATCCGACAGAGAGCTGGGGAAAATAGCAATGAGTTTTGGCAGCGCTTTCTTTGCTTAGCTGGTTTCCTTGGTGCAGCGGCAGGTACTCCTGAAGAGCAGGCACACCACTTTAGGTGGGCTCTTCGCACATCGGTCGCAAACAACTTGGTGTGTGTTACGTTCAACACGGTAGCACAAGTGGCCGATGCAGCACGTAAGATGGAAATGCTGCAGGAGAGACATGAGTTCGGGGAAGTAGAGAGACCCGACAAGAGGTAAACATTCGTATTCAAGTGGTGACCAATCCGTATTCTTTCCATATATGTCAAATATTCATCTCTTTAAACTGTATCTTCCAGGCAGAAAACTGGGGACCTGTCTCAGCCGGCTACTCAGCACCAGCCTCATCAGCCCAAGGGAAGCGGTCAGACTAACGACCGTTCTGCTACGGATAGGCGTGGCGGTAATGATAATTACCGTAACAACGCTGGACACTCCAACGGCAGCAGATCCTAATACTTACGCATTTTTCTTATGATTTCATGTTATAACTCATATTCTGACACTTTAGCAAAACTTCTACCAGGAACCATGGAAACGGTAGGGACCAGAACAAGAGAGGTTCCCAGCCTAGCCGTCCAGCTATCACTGGTAATCAATCTTACGATTATCCGCATTGTCCTTTGTACCCTATTATCATGTCTTATGTAAAATGTTTTATCAGGTCCTCAGCCAGCCAGAGCACCTGCTGGAGGATATACTCATCCTCTTTGCTCTACTTGCCATCGTAGGTACCCAGGGCCATGTCGTCATAACACTGACGCATGCTTTAAGTGTCGTCTTCCTGGCCATATCAAGAAGGATTGCCGTAAGGGCGAGATGGAGGGCACATCAGGACATGCTGATACCAAGCCGCCTCCTACCACTGGGCGTGTCTACATGACATCTCGAGACCAGGCCAACAAGTCTACAGGTACCATCACTGGAATCTTGTATATGTATGGTCAAGCTGCGTGTGTTCTTTTCGATACGGGTGCTACTCACTGGGTCATTTCTACTGCTTATGCTAAGAATATTAGGATGCTCCCCATGCCACTAGAGAATAGACTTACTATTTCCACGCCTTTGAGGGACTCTATATTAATCACCCATGTATACAAGAGTCTTCCCCTAGAATTTGACGATAAGGCTCGTCTTGTTGACGTACTTCCGCTAGACATGAATGACTTCGACATGATTTTGGCATGGATTGGCTATCCAAGCATCATGCTACCATAGACTGCCATTCATATCGAGTTATCTTCGGTGATGTTAATGCACCAGAGTACATTCACAACGGGTTCGTACCCAGACGGTCTGTATAAATCATATCTACCCTGCAAGCGCGTGCACTACTGTCACATAGCTGCGAGGGTTATCTAGCCACGGTTCACGACATAGATGCTGAATCTCCATCAATTCAGGATCAACCTATAGTGTCGGAATTCCAAGATGTATTTCTAGAAGAACTTTCGGGCATACCACCTGCACGAGAAGTGGAATTCAATATCGAGCTTATTCCAGGAGCTGAACCAATCTCCAAGGCTCCTTATCGCATGGCTCCCATAGAGCTAAAGGAGCTGAAGGGTCAACTGCAAGAACTTCTAGAACGAGGTTTCATTAGACCAAGCGCATCTCCATGGGGCGCACCGGTCTTATTTGTTAAGAAGAAGAACGGTAGTATGCGTCTTTGCGTAGACTATCGCGAGCTCAACAAGATTACTATCCGTAATAGGTATCTACGGCCGCGTATAGACGATCTGTTTGACCAACTCCAAGGGGCCAAAAACTTCTCCAAGATTGATCTTAGGTCAGGCTATCATCAGCTACGGGTTAAGGAGCAGGACATCGCCAAGACTGCTTTTCGTACCCGCTATGGCCACTACGAGTTTGTAGTTATGCCATTCGGCCTGACAAATGCTCCAGCAGTGTTCATTGACTTGATGAACAGAATCTTCCATGAAATTCTGGACAAGTTTGTCATTGTCTTCATCGATGACATCCTGATTTTCTCAAAGTCCAAGGAGGAACACGAAGACCATCTTCGTACAGTACTACAGATTCTTCGCTAAAAGCAGTTGTATGCTAAATTCTCCAAATGTGAGTTCTGGTTAGACAAGGTGGCATTCCTAGGTCACATTGTATCAGCAGAAGGAATCACTATGGATCCAGCGAAGGTTGAGGCCATTACTAAGTGGCCGAGGCCGACATCAGCGACGGAAGTCCACAGTTTCTTAGGCTTAGCTGGCTATTACCGTAGGTTCGTGGAGAACTTTTCCCGCTTAGCACTACCATTGACCAAACTGATGCAGAAAGGGGAGAAATTCGTCTGGACTGAATAATGAGAGAAGAGCTTTGAAGACCTGAAGCAGAAGCTAGTATCTGCACCTATTCTTACTCTCCCATCTGGTACGGGTGGATTTCAAATCTATAGTGATGCATCGGGGAAGGGACTTGGCTGTGTTCTCATGCAACATGGGAAAGTGATCGCATACGCTTTACGGCAACTTAAGCCTTATGAAGAAAATTACCCTACGCATGACTTGGAACTTGCTGCAGTCGTGTTTGCATTGAAGATATGGAGGCACTACTTATATGGAGAATCATGTGACATTTTTACGGACCACAAGAGCTTGAAGTATATTTTCACTCAATGTGAATTGAACATGAGGCAGAGAAGATGGTTAGAGCTGTTGAAGGATTATGACATTAATCTACAGTATTATCCCGGAAAGGCAAATGTAGTAGAAGATGCTCTTAGCAGGAAGTCCGGAATGATCAACGGTATTAAAGTTGAGGAGGAAATCATAAGAGACTTGGAGCGGCTAGACTTCGAGATCATGGTACGTGGACAGCACGGTTACTGGGCTAATCTTAGAGTAGAACCCGAGTTACTCTCTAAGATCAAGGAAGCTTAGAAAGATGATGGAGAAATTTGGGCGATAGTACATAATCTGGAGAAACAGACGGAATTCAGAGTAGATGCAGATGGTAACGTATGGCAGGGCACGAGACTTTGTGTTCCTGATGACCAAGCACTCCGGGAAGCCTTGTTAGCTAAAGCTCATAGCTCCCCATTCTCTATACATCCTGGTTCGACTAAGATGTACCATGACATCAAGCAATACTTTTGGTGGAGTGGTATGAAACAGGATGTGGCCACTTACGTCTCTAAATGTCTTACCTGCCAGTAGGTTAAGATCGAGCATCAGCGATCTGGCGGTCTCCTTCAACCGTTAGATATTCCAGAGTGGAAGTGGGACAAAATCACCATGGATTTTGTTACTGGTCTTCCGCTTACCAAGAAGAAGCACGATGCAATTTGGGTTATCGTAGATCGACTTACCAAATCAGCTCATTTCTTTCTGATCCGGTAAGTAAACTCGCCGATACGTATAGAAGAGAGGTCATGAGACTCCACGGTGCTCCATCCAGCATCATCTCAGATAGAGATCCTCGTTTCACTTCGCGATTTTGGAAGAGTCTGCAGAAAGCTTGGGGTACACAACTTAAGCTTAGCACGACTTTTCATCCTCAAATAGATGGACAGTCGGAGCGAACGATTCAAACATTGGAAGACATGCTGAGGTCATGTGCGTTGGAATGGACGGGTGATTGGGACAATTATATCTGTTTGGTGGAGTTTGCATACAACAACAGTTGGCACGCAAGTATCAAGTGTGCTCCTTTAGAGATGTTGTATGGCAGAAAGTGTCGCGCCCCAATCTGCTGGGATCAGGTTGGCGACCGAACACTTGAAGGACCAGAAATCATAGAAATGACCAACGAAAGGATAGCAGTAGCTAAGCAGAAACTTCAGGAAGCACGGTCACGTCAGAAGAGTTACGCCGATAAGCATCGTAGGGACATACATTTTAACGTAGGAGATCACGTCTTCCTTAAGGTTTCGCCGGCACGTGGTGTTAGACGCTTCGGGATTAAAGGGAAGCTCAGTCCTCGTTTCATCGGACTGTTTGATATCATTGAACGAGTCGGTGAAGTATCTTACCGGTTAGCGTTACCTCCGCAGCTTTCGCATGTACACAATGTGTTTCATGTGTCCTAACTCAGAGGGTACCAGTATCATCCCCTTCACATGGTTCAGTATCCACTAGAACAGATACGTGAAGATCTCACCTTCATAGAAGAACCCGAACGAGTTCTTGACAGACAAGAACGAGTCATGAGAAGGAAGACGATTCCATTCGTCAAAATCCTTTGGAGGGATCATACCGAGCGGGAAGCCACTTGGGAAACATAGGAGTCTATCCGGGCTTCTTACCCTCATTTCATATTTTGAATTCGGGTATGTTCTTCTTTTCCAGTTTACTTTATCTATAATTCGGGGACGAATTATTCTTTTTAGGGGGGAAGAGTTGTAAAACCCGCATGCTTTTACCATGAATAGTACCCTTAAGATCGTACGTACTAGATTAAAACTTTCCTTTTGTAGTATGATTACGTTCACGTGTTAGGAATTGTAAGTATTACGTACGTGTTAGATCACGATAAGTATTTATTATGTATGAACACACAATAATTATTTAAACAATAATTAATCACGAACATGCGATCATGAAATCATGAACGTAATTTAATCACGAGCTAATATTAATTACGTATATATATTTATTACGAACACGAATAAATATATTAAGTCACGGTTAATATTTAACGAGAACACATAAAACACGAACACGACTAAACACGAACGAACACTAAAATAAATAGACTCGGGAAAAGGTACGGGTACCCCATGTGGGACCTCCTTACCCGCGGCTACACCAAAGAAGGATCGGCCAAGCCCATAAAATTTTACTAAGAAAGGGGTTAAGGTAAATCTTTTAGTCATTTTCACTTTACAGTAAAATTAAGCAAAACCCTAAAAAGAGTTTTCCTCTTTCTACTTGCTCTCTCCTTGGCCTCCGCATATAAACACAAGAAAGGGGGTGTTTGTTTGATTTTGATCTTGAATTTGATGCAAGTGTTCGTGTGTGTTCATCCTCGTTTGATCCACGCATTCGGTATACCTTTTTAATCTTCTTTCTTTTATGTTTTGATTTAATAAATTAAATAAGAACATGATGTTTTTAAAAAGCCAATTAAAAACATTAATTAAACATGTAAATGGTTATGGGGAAAATCAAAACATGGGATTTAGGGGTGTTTGTTGTGGCTGGCGCCTAAACCGAACCCAAGGGGGTCTCGGCTTGGCTTATGGACCACCACCGAGACCTCAAGATCTCGGTTTGGTGGTGTGTGTGTCCCACGGCAACAGCAAACAGGGGAGAACCACGAAGTTGTTCGGGGTATGGTGTTGATTACGGGTCCGGTTTATGGTTTCTAGTCACGATCCGGTTCATGTTTTATGTTAAGGTTTATGATTTTAATATTATATGTTAAGATTAAATTAATAAAACATGACATATTAATTTAATAAAACATGACTTAGGTTATAATTTAATTATTAGATCATGGAATTTTTAACCTAAGTATTTATATCTTTCTAGACTTTATAATTAATTAATTATTAAAAAACCATGGCTATAATTAATTAATTAACATGACTTAGGTTATATTATTAATAATTAATAATACATGTTTTAACCTAAGTATTTAACTTTATTTAATTAAAAACATGATATATTTAATTAAACACTTTTAACCTATAGTTTATTTAAATTACATTTAATAATTAATAAAGTATACCTTATATCAATATGACTTAGAAAAATAATCAGAAAACACTTAACCTTATATACTTAGCTTATTTAACCAACTTATATCTAATTATGGAAACTTTCTATTTTTAGAAACTTATTTAATTAAGGCAACTAATCTATTTATGGAAACTTTCTATTTTTAGAAACTTGTCTATTTTAAGAATAATTCTATTTTTGGAAACTTTCTATTTTTTCTATTTTTGGAGACTTTCTATTTTTGGAAACTTTCTATTTATGGTAACTTTCTATTTTTGGAAACTTTCTATTTTAAGAAACCTGCTATTTTTAGAAAGTTATTTATTATTACACAACAAGTATAATAATACATGAAATACAAGTAATACTTAATCAGAATAGACAGAATATAAGATAAACACAGTTTAAAGCTTAAAAACAGTAAAACATGACATGAACGTATAAAATAAGCTAAGACATGACATAAAACCAGTTATGTATTTAGTAATCAGATACTTATACACGTATGTATTTATGTAGCATTAGTGTTAACGAAGTAGGACTCTCCTCAGTTCGTCTTCTTCGTTCACTGGACATAAGGTACGGATTCTCGTCCTTTTAGTATGGACATTCTTTCCTTATTAGGATTCCCCGTATGCAGCCAACTAGTTTCCCGTAGTATAAGTTTATATGTTTGATTTGCTTATGTGTAATTTAGAATACTTATAGCCATATACATGCATGACCAGTTTCACCTAGTTATGGATGTACCATAACCATAACACTAGAGGCACTAGTGTTATGACTTCCCCACGGTAGAGTGATTGCTCGTGGCGTCCCTTCAGCTTTTGGCCATATTATTATATTTATCATGTGGGGCGTATGGGTGCATCCTAGTTACATGTTTTTAGCAGATTACTCAGTGTGAATGTGGTGTGTGCCTTGCATCCTTCACAAGGAGCTGATCCCTCCTACCCAAAAACCAGTATATTAAATTAGAGGCAGCCCCTCTAATTTGCATGATGAGGTCACCCCTCCAAGTATTCATGCACGGTGGATTTTCATGACCTATATTCGCTAATGGTAGAATATGTTAAACAGTTTTTATAAGATAAACATAAGGCTTTTCAAACTACAAAACCAGTTGTACCAAGACTTAACTAGGTTATTCGGGACTTAGTTTCTTTCGCTGTTATATGCTTATATGCTATTACTATTCATGCTTTATTTTACATCCGTGCACTGAGCGTATTGCTCAGCCGTTTTCCTTTTCTATGTTCCCAAAACGACAGGTACTCAGGGACGCTCGTAGACTTTATGCGTACGTGCATATCGACTGGAAGCTTTCTAGCCTTTCTTTACTTTATGCATTATCTTTACTTTGATACTCTTACCATGGATATTGTTTAGTCCTTTCATTTACAGTACTTATGTTTGTGTGTGATGAGCTTTACTTTTGGACTACTGATGTTTGATTCCGGTATTTTCCTTTTATGGTCATGTAATGTTTAGACATTTATCCTTGTATGCTTTGATGACACGCCATAATTACGCGTGACATTCCATTATCAAAATGGGGTGTTACAGTATCTTTTAAATAAGAGAACTTTTCCTCATAACGAGAAATTCACCTTTCTCAGTCATGAGCTTTACGTTAAAACATTCAAAAGTTTTTCAAACTTATGAAAACGACTTCTAAGTAAATGTCAACTTAGGACTCGTTCTTTAGTTAAAAGGAAAGTTTATCGCCGATGATAAACTTATCCTTAACAACGGAAGTTTAGAACTTCTCAGACTTGAGCTCGTTTTGTAAGATATGCAACATCTTAAGCTCAAGTAATAGGTTTTCAAAACTTTGAACACAATTTTTCGAGAATTTCTCAAAAGGTTTTTCTAAATCTTTCAAAATTTTGTGTTCAAAAACGTTTTGATAAAAATAGCATGTCTTCTGGAATCGATAATATTTACGATACTAGAAATGTCATTCAATAATGACACGGGGTTGTAAATAAAGTTCGAGCAGAAGTTCAAATGTTTTTAAAACATGCTCAATTATGGCTTGCTATTATTTCAGATAGTAACCCGTTTTTCATACTCAAGTCAAGCATTTCACCGGAAAGCTTTGACTCAACAACGGGAATTAATTTTCTCATACATGGTTTAATTTATAACCATGTAAGGGATTGTGTTTACGGAATAACACAAACTGTTGATCCCTTTGGTTGGATCTATATTCTGTTAAGAATTAGTATAATAGTTTGTAATCAAACTAAAACACTTTGAGCACTCTTACTAATACTAAATAAGTTATGTAGAATCTAACTTATAAAGCACAGAAGAACATACTTACTTTTAACTATTCGATTCTCTTATTAATCGACTGGTATGAGGTACATAAAAGACATTGTACCTATGTTCCTTTTATAGAGTAAGGAACCCTAGAAACCTTAGAGTATTCTATAAAGATGATATATTATCAATATTCTAACTATTTAGGTATATCACATAAGATATACCCTAACTATAACTATGACATATCTTATATAAAGATATATTCGTCCTAATCATCATAGCAGTACTTACTTTATAAGTAGCAGTGCTTACTATGTACCGCGTTAACACTAACGGTACTTACATAACACTAACAGTACTTGGAATATACTAACAGTACTTGACACTTAACAAATAATTCCCAACAATCCTCTCCTAAACAAGAAATGATAACTTGTTGTCTTCTTGTTTCTCTTGTACTGAATGTATTAAAAATACATGTCTTCAGTCTTTCCTTCATCCTTGGATTGAACTTGGTAATTTGTATTTGTATCCAACTGAATGTAGCCAAACACTTCAAATGTAGATCTTCTTCTGATAAGATAATCTTCAAACATTATGAGCATCATCTTTGTCTTCAAACTATGATCTTTTTGTGTCTTCTAAACATTCATTCATCTTTGCAGCATCAGTTATTGTCTTCTTGAGTTTAGTCCTTTAACTCTTGATCATAAATCTTTGTCTTGATTTGATGATAACAAAACCTTCTAGGTATTATATTTTTAATACTTCTTTTCCTACAATCTTAATACCTGAAATAAAACAGTTAACAACAAACACCAATCTGTATTGGCTTCATGATTTTTAGCAAATCACCAGCTATTAACGGATTTGAATAAGCTTTTTGTCATAAGCATCTCTTATAAAGTGATGTCTTATTTCAATATGCTTAGTCATGGAGTGAAATACTGGATTCTTGACAATGCATATAGTACTTTCATTATCAATTTAAATCTTGGTTTTCATGAAGTTAAACCCATAGTCCAACAATTGATTTTGAATCCAAAGTACTTGTCCACAGCAATGAGCAGCAGCTACATATTCAGCTTCAGTTGTAGAAGTAGCAACAAAGGTTTGCTTCTTACACTGCCATGATATGAGTCTTCTGCCTAGGAATTGACAACCTCCTGTTGTGGATTTCCTATCATGATTTGCTCTAGCATAATCACTATCTGAGTAAGCTTCCAATTCAAAGGTGGAATCTCTAGGATACCATAATCCTAAATTAGGTTGACTTTTAAGATATTTAAAAATCTTCTTCACAACATATAGATGTGACACCTTTGGAGTAACTTGGAATCTTGAACAGGCACACACAGCAAACATCATATCTGGTCTTGAAGCAATAAGATACATCAATGAACCAGTCATTAATCTATAGAGATGAATGTCAACATCTTCTCCATGTTCAGCTTTTGATAAAGATCTCTTGGCTTCAAAAGGTGTGCTTGTACTCCTTGTATCCATACATGAAAATTTCTTTAAGATTTCAGCAACATATTTATCTTGGCTGATAAATATTCCATCTTTCTTTTGTTTGACTTGCAGTCCCAAAAAGAAAGTTAGTTCTCCCATAGAACTCATTTGAAATCTTCCTTTCATCAAAGCTTCAAACTCTTCACACCATGTCTTCTTGGTAGAACCAAAAATGATGTCATCAACATAGACTTGAACTAGAATGATGTCTTTGGCATTTTTCTTGATGAACAGAGTTTTGTCAATGGTTCCTCTCCTATATCCATGTTCTAGCAGAAAGTTGGATAAAGTTGCATACCAGGCTCTTGGAGCTTGATGTAGACCATAAAGTGCTTTGATAACTTTGTAGAATCTATTGGGGAATTTAGGATCTACAAAACCTGGAGGTTGTGAGACATATACCTCCTCTGAAATAGTACCATATAGAAAGGCACTTTTCACATCCATTTGATAGACTATAAATCCCATATATGATGCAAAGGCCAAAAATAACCTAATGGCCTCTATCCTTGCCACTGGTGCAAAAACCCCATCATAGTCTATCCCTTCTTCCTGTCCTTGAGAAACAAGTATTTCCTTGTTCCTCACAACAACCCCTCTTTCATCCTTCTTGTTCTTGAAGACCCATCTAATACCAATTACTCTTTTACCTGAGGGAAGATCCACAAGAATCCAAAAATTTTGTAGATCAAATTGTGTTAATTTCTTCTTGCATGGCATCTACCCAACTTTCTTCATCAAGAGCCTGAGAGATGTTTTTGGGCTCTACCTGAGATAAGAAACAGGCAAACAAACAATGCTGAGTATCTTTATGATTTGTTCTTTGCTGTTGTTTGACATAACTCACTAGTGCATGAGTTTCAATATTGATTTGCAGTTGTCTTCTGGTTTGTACAACAGATTTTGGATCACCAATAATCTGTGTAGCAGGATGGTTGTTGTTGACTTTAAGAGTGGGAATAGAACTGACTGGAATTTCTATTTCCAAACTGTTGATATCAGTTACTGCGCCCTGCTCATCATAGGAAGCTTTGGAGAAGATTCCTTCAGTAGGACTGGCATATAAGTCTTCATCATCCAATGCTTGCAAAATCTCTTCTAGTAAGTCAGTAGATTTAGCAGATTTTGACTTAGCAGTACTTGCAGATGAAGTACCGCTAGGTATAGTATGTACTGATGAGTGTTTTGAATCAAAAGACTCTTCTCCTGAATGCTTATTAGTAGATGTAGCATTCTTTTCTTGATCTTGAAGCCTTTGAAGCTCATAGGAGGCTTGATCATCATTTGATGGCATGGTTTGCTTCTTGGGAGTTGCAGACATGGGAATAACAGTAGGCATGTTTGGCACATAGATATGAATATCATCATCTGATGAAGAAACATGTTCTTGAGTACCTGCATTATTTGCACTTGACTCCTCACCTGCATTGTTAGTTTGGCAATCCTTTTGCAAAGAGTAGTAATCCATGGAGTTAGTTAGATAATCTAAATCAAACATCCAAGCATATCCTATTCCTGGAACAATTGGTTTATTTTCTAAGAAATTGACATGAGAATTTTCTTCAACTCTCTTAGTTACCAAATTGTAAACCCTATATGCTTTACTTTGCAATGAATATCCTATAAGATATCATGGATCAGACTTTCCATCAAAATTTCCCAAATAATCAAGAGTATTTAGTATGGACACATGGCACCCAAAAGGTTTTAAATGATTTATTTTAGGCTTTACGTTAGTCAAGAGTTCATAAGGTGTTTTATTTTGAGGTTTAGTTACTAGGACTCTATTTAACACATAACATGCAGTATTGATTGCTTCTGCCCAAAAGGTATTTGGCAAAAGTGAATCAGCCAACATAGTTCTAGCAGCCTCAATTAATGTCCTATTCTTCCTTTCAGCTACTCCATTTTGTTGTGGAGTTCTAGGATTACTAAATTGTCTCTTAATTCCTTTAGACCTACAAAATTCATCAAAATCAGCATTCTTAAATTTTGTTCCATTATCAGTCCTAATGATTAAAACCTGTTTAGTGAACTGTTTTTCAACTAAAGTGATAAAATCGTTTAGTAATTAATAAGTGTGAAAACACTTATCCTTTTACCACTTATTTCCAATAATATCAAGACCAAAACGTGTATTTATTTCGTAAATGTCGAAATTATGCATGGTTTGTGTTTTTATTGTGTTTTAGGACCAAAAGATGAAAAAGGAAGAAAACATGGGCTATCACGGGCTTTTATCGAAGAAAAAGACAAAAGACGAAGTCAAAAGATCGAGAGTGTAAAAAGAACGGAAGTTCAAGGCCTATTCTGAAGATTCATCGAAGAAAAAGTCTAAAGCTGGAAGTTTAATGAAGTCGAAGAACTCAAGTCTAATAGAAGAAGAAAATTATAAGACCAGTTCAATTTGTATCGACGAATCCCGAGACGACGTCGAGAAAGATAAAGCATTTAAGTCGAGTCGAGAAGAAAGAAAGAGGAGGCAACACATGCACCTTCCCATCTCCTATAATTACCCTCATAAACACATTAGGAGGGTGGTTAGCTAGTTTTATTTTCCTTTCTTTAGTTTTTAGAGAGAGAAAGTTTTAACATTCTCTCACTAAGTTTTCATCTTTTCTTCATTTTTCCTTTCAAGTTTAAGCTTTACTTTCATCTTTGTATTTGGAATTCATTAATCAAAAGTTCAAGTTTAAGCTTTTAATCTTTAATCTTCTTCTACCTTTCTTGATTTTGAGTTATTTTTTATCCGAATTTTAATGCTTCATGTTTGATTTTGATGTTTATGTGATTAAAACGTTTATCTTTTTAATCCTTTCTAAGTTTTTGTGCAAATTAAGCTTTGAGCTTATTATGCTTATTGGCTTATTTGGTACTTAGCTTATTTACTTTTAAGTTTTCCTAAGAGTTTTATCTTATTAAAGTTCGTTTTATAAAAGTTCCCATATTTAGTATTTCAAAAGTTGTAAAATTTATGCTTAATTAGTCTTGGCTAAGAGTTGGTAAGTGCTTATTCGATTAACAGATTATTCGTTTTAACTTAGTTACTCTTAGGAGGGTTTTACTTGTCACGATCTCTTGGATACGATCACATTGATTGCGATCCAGACTTCTTTGTTTGACTACGATCCATACCACGATCTGTGGGTGCTATCCATGTCACTATCTCTTGGGTACGATCGCATTGACTGCGATCCTTGTGGTTACGATAAAAGACCACGATCCACTTGTTGCGATCGTGGTTGCGATCAGTGAGTCCGATCCCTCACTTCTTGAGTGCGATAACTCTTTTCCATCGCATTGAGTGCGATCTGATCCCTAGGTTGCGATCGGTGGTCACGATCCACCACTTCGATCCATCTTGCGATCTGAGTAGGATCGTGTTGCGATCTGACTCAGATTTTTGTTTTATTTATCTTAGTTTTCAAATTTAATTTTTCCCGCACTTTTTCTTAGTATTATTTTGAAAGAGTTTTGTCTTAGTTTATTTTTACAAAGTTTTAAGTTTTAAATTCATTACGTTTTAATTTCCAAAAATTGCACGCTTCCCGAAATCTCTATTTTTACCAAGTGTTTTTCTAGTAAATTCTAGTTTAATTTTTAAAGCTTTTATTCTACTCAACGACATTTTCATATTTACTTTTAGTTTAAAATAGATAACCAAACCATTTATTTTTCCACCAAGAACGACTGAGTCACACTAATTAACGGTAATCAATTCGAAAAGACTGGAACAACGAACTTTCATACGAGGCAAACCGATGTATTAAATGGCGTCGCTGCCGGCTTTTTTCGTTAAGATTAACGGTTTTTAGTGAGAGACGCGTTCGATTTTGGGATCCGTTCACCTTTGAACGTTATTTTCCTTGCTTAAAAATTTTCAAAAATCCATAAAAATTAAAAATTTTCAAAAATCCAAAAAATAGAAAAACCATAAAAACAGAAAATATTTCTTGTCTATTTTTCTTTTCTTTTTGTAGGTGTGCATGCGTACTCGTGCTCATAAGAAGAAAGTAGCTCAAGCCGAAGTCATTACTCCACCTATTCTCACCATGGAAAATCAACCAATGATCGAGCTTTTGCAATCACACGTAGAGGGTAACACCGATGCTATTGTCATACCTGAGATTGGAGCCAACAATTTTGAACTAAAATCAGGCTTTATTCAAATGGTCTCTGCTCAACCATTATTGGGGCGTTCAGTTGATGATCCTCATGACCATATAAAAAGGTTTCTTCATCTCACCAATACGGTTAAGTACATGGGGTATCACAAGAAGTGATTCGCTTGCAACTTTTTCCTTTCTCCTTAGAGGGACAAGCCCGGAATTGGCTTGATAAGGAACCGCCACAAAGTATTCTTACGTGGACAGATTTAGAGACCAAGTTCATTAACTACTTTTTCCCACCCTCACGTACTACCGCTTTACGGAATGAAATCATTACATTTGAACAAAAGTATGGTGAGACATTTAGTGAATCTTGGGACCGTTTTAAGGAACTTTTAAGAAAGTGTCCACAACATGGTTTAACAAAAGTACATCAAATCAATACTTTTTACAATGGTTTAAGCATGAATGACCAAGATTCACTAAATAGTGCCTCGGGGGGTAATATTTTGGTTAAGTCTTCTAATGCCGCTTGGGATATTATTGAGAACAAGTCTAGAGTGCAAACCAAGAGTGTTCAGACTAATGTGGCTAGTGCTAGTACTAGTGACTCCGACAAGAGAATTGATAAGCTTACTTTGCTTGTGGAATCGCTTGCTGTACAAACCACCAACAATGCCACACAAATCACTGCCCAGGCTAATGCTTTGACTCAATCATGTGAAATATGTGGGGGATCTCACTCATACACCGATTGTCCTTCGACTAACGACAATCAGGAAAATGTGTATGCCGCCAACGGTAACTTTTCTACGGGAGGCTATCAAGCACGTCCTCAAGGTGACCTCAATTTGCTCAGCTATCGCTCAAATTACTTTCTTTCACCACCCGTTTTTCCACCTAAAAACCTAACTAACCTCAATCGCAACAATCAAAACCAACCTCATGCTCCAAATCAATATCAAACCCAAAGAACCTCATATCCACCTCAAAGAAACAATCAAGTTCACCAACCACCTGCTTATCAACCACCTACCTACCATGCTCTTCCTCCCACCCAACCCACCACATATAATCAAGAGGTTGACACTTACATGAGGACTAATGATGTGATTGTGCAAAATCTTCAGCGGGAAATGGCCAACATGAAAGCAGATATGGTGAAACAAGGGAATGATCTTCGAGCCGATATGCGAAATTCTTTGGAAAGTCAAACGAATGACTTAAGGAACATGATGGCTAGTTTCTTCCCAAGTAATCAAGCCTCTGGTTTGGGTTCTCTTTCGAGTAACACTGTTGCTAATCCCAGAGGGGAGATGAAAGCAATCACCACTCGTAGAGGAAAAGGTTTAAAGGAACCCGAGCTTCCTACACCTACACCGGTGATTGTGACAAAGGAAAACGAGTCTCCTTCTCCAATTCATCCACCTTCTATTTCTCCAACATCTCCAATTTCTCCTTCTCCAATTCCACCACCTTCTACTTCCACCCCTCCACCACCCAAGGATGTGAGTGAGAATTCCATACCAAAGCCTTCATCTCAACCCAATATACCTTATGCCTCAAGGTTGAGGAAAGAGAAGTTGAAGAACAAGGATGATATTCAGGTTTCTAACTTTCTCAAAATGTTTAAACAACTGAATTTGAATATATCCTTTGCTGAGGCTCTCGCTCACATGCCGAAGTATGCCAAAATGTTTAAAGATCTTCTCAGTGATAAGGAGAAACTCCTTGATATCGCTCAGACCCAACTTAATGAGAATTGCTCTGCAGTCCTCTTAAGGAAATTACCAACCAAACTTGGTGATCCGGGTCGTTTCTTGATTCCTTGCAACTTCCCTGGGGTAGAGAATTGTATGGCCCTAGCCAATCTAGGTGCTAGTATAAAATTAATGCCATTAAGTGTTTGGAAACAATTATCTTTACCCGAGCTAGTCCCCACACGAATGACTTTGGAATTAGCTAACCGTACGTTTGCTTATCCGGTGGGGATAGCCGAAGACGTCTTCGTTGGTGTCGACAAATTCACCTTTCCGGCGGATTTTGTTGTCGTTAACTACGAGATGGACCCCCGTGTTCCATTAATCGTTGGACGTCCATTCCTAAGGACCGGTCGCACTCTCATTGATGTAGCCGCGGGCGAATTAATCATGAGAGTTGGTGACGATAAAATCGTTTTCAACATGGGTAAACTTTCTAAGCAGCCTTCTGAAAATGAGAGCGTTAATTTCATTGACGTTCTTGATGAGGCTTGTGAAGAACACTTCAAAGAATCTTGCAAAAGTGGTTCTTCTTCTCTACCCATTGTTGAGACCGTTGCCTCTATTGCTCCATCACTAACTCCATTTGGAGAAAGTGACTTCATTTTGAAAGAATTTGAAGCAACTTTGGGAGATGTGAACTTAAAATATGACGATTCTCTCTCCAATTGGGATGAAGACATTCGTACCATTGATGAACTTCTCAATGAGGACCATATTTCTCCACCATCTCCTAAGGATATCTCTATCGATGATCCGAATTTGAAAGCGTCTTCCATCGAAAATTCTCCGGATTTAGAACTTAAGGATCTGCCACCTCATCTCGAGTATGTTTTCCTTGAAGACAACAAGAAATCACCCGTCATCATCGCTAAGGACTTGAAAGAAGAAGAAAAATCCCGACTTATCGCCGTGCTGAAAAATCATTAGAAAGCGATTGCATGGAAAATCTCCGATATTCGTGGAATTGATCCTCACTTTTGCACACATAAAATTCTGATGGAGGACGACATTAAACCCACTATTCAAAACCAAATAAGGGTGAATCCCAAGATCCATGACGTTATCAAAAAAGAGGTTATCAAACTTCTTGATGCGGGAATGATCTACCCTATCTCGGATTCACCATGGGTTAGTCCCGTCCATTGTGTGCCTAAGAAAGGCGGAATCACCGTTGTGCCCAATGAAAACAACGAGTTGATTCCTACTCGTCTCCTTACAGGGTGGAGAGTTTGTATAGACTATCACAAACTCAATGATGCTACGAGAAAGGATCATTTTCCCCTTCCTTTCATGGACCAAATGCTCGAGCGTCTAGCGGGTAATGACTATTATTGCTTCTTAGACGGTTTCTCCGGGTATTTTCAAGTCCCCATCGATCCCCAAGACCAAGAGAAAACCACATTCACTTGTCCTTATGGAACATTTGCTTACAAAAGAATGCCTTTCGGCTTATGCAATGCTCCCGGGACTTTCCAAAGGTGTATGATGGCTATCTTCCATGACATGGTTGAGCAAACCATGGAAGTCTTCATGGATGATTTCTCGGTCTATGGTGATTTCGTCTCTACTTGCCTTGCCAATTTGGAACGCACTCTTAAGCGGTGTGAAGACACTCGCCTTGTTCTGAATTGGAAAAAATGCCATTTAATGGTAAAAGAGTGCATTGTGCTTGGACATAAAATCTCAAAAGCCGGTCTTGAAGTGGACCGTGCTAAAGTGGATGTCATAGCCATATTACCTCCACATTCAACCGTGAAGGATGTGAGAAGTTTCCTTGGTCATGCGGGCTTCTATCGTCGATTCATTCAAGATTTTTCTAAAATCGCTCGCCCGATGACCCACCTCTTGGAAAAAGATACTCCTTTTATCTTTTCTAAAGAGTGTCTTGAATCCTTCAATCTTCTTAAGGACAAGCTTACTAAGGCACCGGTCTTGGTTACCCCTAATTGGGAGCTACCTTTTGAATTGATGTGTGATGTTAGCCACTTTGCTATTGGAGCGGTTTTGGGCGAAAGAGTGAACAAACACTTCCAACCAATCCATTATGCTAGCAAGACAATGACGGGGGCTCAATTTCATTATACAACTACCAAAAAGGATCTTTTAGCTGTAGTGTATGCTTTTGAAAAATTTCGCCCCTATCTTGTCCTTTCCACCACCATCGTATACACCAACCATTCCGCGTTGAAGTACTTGTTGACTAAGCAAGATTCCAAGCCAAGACTTCTTCGTTGGGTTTTGCTTCTTCAAGAATTTAAAATCGAAATTCGTGACAAAAAGGGAGCAGAAAACCTAGCCGCGGATCATCTGAGTAGACTTGAGGATCCTTATCAAGGGGATCATCTGAATCAAGAGATCAATGACTCTTTTCCCCTTGAAGCCTTAATGTCTATTAATTCCAATCTTGATGACACCCCGTGGTTTGCGGACATTGCAAACTACTTAGCGGGTGGTATTCTCATCGAAGGGTTAACATCCTAACAAAAGAAGAAGGTCTTTAAAGATGTTAAGACTTACTTCTGGGATGACCCTTATCTCTTTAAACAATGTGGTGATCTGATTATTCGTCGGTGTGTTGATGGACCTGCAGCTTTCGACATCCTCGAAGCTTGCCACAAAGGACCCACCGGTGGTCACTTTGGTCCCAACTACACCGCGAAGAAAGTGTTTGACTCTGGATTCTATTGGCCCACTATTTATCGTGACGCTCACGAGATGGTTAAAAATTGTGATGCTTGCCAACGCCAAGGCAGCCTCAAAGTTTCATACAAGAATGTGAAATCTTTGATGTATGGGGTATCGACTTTATAGGGCCATTTCCATCATCCAAAGGGAACAAGTACATCCTTGTAGCCGTTGACTACGTATCCAAATGGGTTGAAGCAAAACCTCTCCCTACGAATGATGCGAGGGTGGTTGTGAACTTTTTGAAGCAGCTTTTTGCTCGATTCGGTGTTCCTCGTGCTATAATCAGAGACCTTGGGACTCATTTTTGCAACGATCAATTTGCAAGAGTCACGGCTAAGTATGGTGTCAATCACCGTATTTCCACCACTTATCATCCTCAAACTAATGGTCAAGCCGAGATATCTAACCGTGGATTGTAGCGAATTTTGGAGCGTACTATGGAGAGCATCGTGCCTCGTGGGCCGATAAGTTAGATGATGCTTTGTGGGCTTTCCGTACCGCATATAAGACCCCGATTGGTTATACACCTTATCGTCTTGTGTACGGGAAAGCATGCCACCTCCCTATTGAGTTGGAACATAAGGCATACTGGGCCTTGAAATGGGCTAACTTCGACATCAACAAAGTCAGCGATCTTCGTAAGATTCAACTAAATGAGCTCAACGAACTGAGGAATGAAGCTTATGAGAACAAATTGATCTACAAGGAGAAGACTAAGATCATCCACGATTCAAGGATTAAGAACCGAGAGTTCCACGTTGGTGATCAAGTTTTACTCTTTAACTCTCGGTTGAAGATCTTCTCGGGAAAGCTAAAGAGCCGTTGGTCTGGTCCATTCACCATCCCCAAAGTCTTCCCATATGTCACCATTGAGCTTTCTCAGCCAAACGGGCCAAATTTTAAGGTGAAAGGCCAGCGCGTGAAGTTGTACTTTGGTGAGGACATCTCTCATGAGATGATTCCATCCCTCACCACGTTTCCCTTGAATTAAGTTATGGGTCGAGTCAGGCTCGTGACTCAGTTAACAAAAACAAGGGTTTCTTGGGAGGCAACCCGTGATCTATCGTTTACGGTTTTCATAATAAGTGTAGGGGGATCCCCGTATGTGTTTGTTGTCTTGTTTCTTCTAATGTGTAGGGATTTAAGCTTCAAAGATCCATTCTCGGTGACTTTTGACGAACTGTGATCCCGTGTACCCGTCTTCCTGGTTCTATCCTAAACTGTCGTGATTCAATATTTCATATCTTATATATTCACACTGAAATCACTATAGTTGTCCTTTCTTTAGCAAGATTAAACAAAGTGTACAATGTCATAAGTGTAGGGGAGTTTACTCCCACATGCTTAAACATTGAGGAAAATGTTTATATTAAGTGTAGGGGGGACTTCTATCGAAGTAAGTGGTCTTTTCCATGAATTTGCCCTCATTTTAACCGGAAAATCCAATTTTTCGACATTTTTCAAAATTTTTAATCTATTTTGGCCTAGTAGTATAGTAGTATTTTCCTTTGTTATCGTTATTTACTTTCTTTGATAAAATAAATTTTTGAATAAAGTGGTTTTAATTTTCAACGTTGTGAATATTTTTACTCAACCCGAGTTTACTTATCTAAGTTTACTCTAGCTAGTATCCTTAAAGTGTTTAAGTCAAGTTTTGCTAGGCTTTTATATAGGGAACTTTAAAACGCGAAACTCTTAACTCTCACGGGTTAAGAACAAGAATTTTTCGCAAGTTCCTATAATTGATCCTAGAGAGTTGTTTATCAAGGGAACTTTAAAATGCGAATTCTAAACATGAGAAAGTCTAAGAGTTTGTAAGATCCTATAGATGACTCGAAAATCCAAAACTTTGATTTAATTGGCTAAGCATCCACGAGTCTCATTCCTTGAGATTTTAAATTGTGTAGAACGAGAGATGATAGAGTCAATTATAAGTTTGGTATTCTTTCGTGAATTTATGTGAGTTGATTATAAGCTTTTTCTCCCATCGCTTGCTAATAAATTTATCTACAATAAATAAGGTTGTACGATTTGAAAAGTTACTTGGCTTCTAGCAAAAGATCGTTTAAAAGTTGCTCGGTATTAATTAGAGTTCATAGCCAAGGCATAACTTATTGAAGCGGGATGCGAAGATTGGTGAGTCCGAAAAGGCCCTAACAAGGCATGAGGGCTACATTTTGTTGCTAAACATCCCAAGTGATGTGAAGAATCATTTATCAAAAATCTATATAAAGGATCGAGACACACGACGAAAAGCAAATACTCCCCAAAAGATCATGGATAAGTTTATCCAAAAAGGCCCTAACAAGGTATGAGGATAAATAGATCCAAGTCCTAAAAGGAGGCGGATTGTTGTATATCAAAGTCCAAAATAAAGATTGGAGAAAAATGAAGAAGTCGTGGTCCAAATATGAAGAATCTCTCAAAAACTTCAAGTGAAGAAATTCCTAATATGAAGAGAAGACCATAATTTCATGAACGTCTCTCAAGATTAGAAGTATGAAGTCGTTGCCAAATATCGGTCCGAGAAAGGTCTCAAATCGTGAAGCGAGTTATGCCAAGATATGAACTTTAAGAGGTCCCGAGAAGCAGTTTTAAATGATTTTGTCCTTTAGATAACTATTGATTAAATCGTCCCACTTTATTTTCAGCCTAAATAACTATCGAAATAAGTCAAACAATGCATCCTTGTGATCATTCAAGACAAAATTAAAATATAAGAGATACACGTAGGAATAAGGGAGTCTATGTAAATAATTGGGCCACATGAGTTCGTGTTAGTTTGCTAACTTATAATAACAATGATCTCGTTTTTAAGCTTGGTATGGGGAACGTGAAACTTGAGGATGATGAACATTCATGACTACCAAAACCCCAATGTAAGTTTTTGATTTCTATCTTTTTAATCTCCTTAAAGTTTAGTATTTAATAAAGGCCAAGGTGGGTTATCTATGATGAGAAATGTAAATTGTGCTTGGAAATTAATGCATTGCATGAGAGCATTGCAATGGTCAAGTGTAGGGGATTTAATAAGTGTGAAAACACTTATCCTTTTACCACTTATTTCCAATAATAACAAGACCAAAACGTGTATTTTATGTCGTAAATGTCGAAATTATGCGTGGTTTGTGTTTTTATTGTGTTTTAGGACCAAAAGATGAAAAAGGAAGAAAACATGGGCTATCATTGGCTTTTATCGAAAAAAAAGACAAAAGACGAAGTCAAAAGATCGAGAGTGTAAAAAGAACGGAAGTCCAAGGCCTATTCTGAAGATTTATCGAAGGAAAAGTCTAAAGACGAAAGTTTAATGAAGTCGAAGAACTCAAGTCTAATAGAAGAATAAAATTATAAGACAAGTTCAATTTGTATCGACAAATCCCGAGACGACGTCGAGAAAGATAAAGCATTTAAATCGAGTCGAAAAGAAAGAAAGAGGAGGCAACACATGCACCTTCCCATCTCCTATAAATACCCTCCTAAACACATTAGGAGGGTGGTTAGCTAGTTTTATTTTCCTTTCTTTAGTTTTTAGAGAGAGAAAGTTTTAACTTTCTCTCACTAAGTTTTCATGTTTTCTTCATTTTTCCTTTCAAGTTTAAGCTTTACTTTCATCTTTATATTTGGAATTCATTAATCAAAAGTTCAAGTTTGAGCTTTTAATCTTTAATATTCTTCTACCTTTCTTGATTTTGATTTATTTTTTATCCGAATTTTAATGCTTCGTGTTTGATTTTGATGTTTATGTGATTAAAAAGTTTATCATTTTAATAATTTCTAAGTTTTTGTGCAAATTAAGCTTTGAGCTTATTATGCTTATTGGCCTATTTGGTACTTAGCTTATTTACTTTTAGGCTTTCCTAAGAGTTTTATCGTATTAAAGTTCGTTTTATAAAAGTTCCCATATTTAGTAATTCAAAAGTTGTAAAATTTGTGCTTAATTAGTCTTGGCTAAGAGTTGGTAAGTGCTTATTGGACTAACAGCTTATTCGTTTCAGCTTAGTTACTCTTTGTGTTCCATTACGATCTTAGGAGGGTTTTACTTGTCACGATCTCGTGGATACGATCGCATTGATTGCGATCCAGACTTCTTTGTTTGACTACGATCCATACCACGATCTATGGGTGCGATCCAAGTCACTATCTCTTGGGTACGATCGCATTGACTGCGATCCTTGTGGTTACGATCAAAGACCAGGATCCACTTGTTGCGATCGTGGTTGCGATCAGTGAGTGTGATCCCTCACTTCTTGAGTGCGATCACTCTTTTCCATCGCATTGAGTGTGATCTGATCCCTAGGTTGTGATCGGTGGTCACGATCCACCAATGCGATCCATCTTGCGATCCGAGTACGATCGTGTTGCGATCTGACTCAGAGTTTTGTTTTATTTATCTTAGTTTTCAAGTTTAATTTTTCCCGAACTTTTCCTTAGTATTATTTTGAATGAGTTTTGTCTTAGTTTATTTTTACAAAGTTTTAAGTTTTAAATTCATTACGTTTTAATTTCCAAAAATTGCATGCTTCCCGAAATCTCTATTTTTACCAAGTGTTTTTCTAGTAAATTTTTAGTTTAATTTTTAAAGCTTTTATTTTACTCAACGACATTTTCATATTTACTTTTAGTTTAAAATAGATAACCAAAGCATTTATTTTTCCACCAAGAACGACTGAGTCGCACTAATTAACGGTAATCAATTTGAAAAGACTGGAACAACGAACTTTCATACGAGGCAAACCGATGTATTAGTAATTCACTTGTCTCACTTTTAAGGGCTAAAAAGAAAACCCAACTGAATCTACTATAATCATCAGTTATGACTAGACAAAAGGTCTTATGACTAATGCTTCTGATAGAAACCGGACCAAATAAATCTATATGCAAGAGATGCAAAGGTTTTGTCACAGTGTTTATAGTCTTGGTCTTACAAGAGGCTCTATGTTGTTTACCTTTTTTACAAGCAGCACATGTGAAATCATTTTGAAAAGATTTGTTAGGTAGACCTCAAACTAAATTTCTTTTTACCAATCTATTAAGATTCTTGAAATTTACATGACCTAACCTTCTATGCCATAAGTTTGACTCATCTAAAGAAGCCTTAGCTAGCAAACATGTAATACCACCTGTTGGAGTAATAGTATGAAGATTAAAGGTGTACATATTTTCTTGCCTGGGTACTTTAAGCAGTATTTGAAATTCCTTGGGCATCTCAAAGTCTTTGGACAATACCAAGCAGTCTTTGTCTGTGAATAGCACCTTGTTCTTCTTATCACACATTTGTGATACAGAAAAGAGATTGAACTCATTCAATTCTTTTACAAAGAAGAAATCTTCAAATTCCAACTTTCCTGTGTTGATTTTACCTTTGCCAGTGATTCAACCTTTGCTACCCCCAAAGGCTACTGGACCTCCGCTGAATTCTTCAAATTCAGCAAGAAAATCTTTGTTCCCTGTCATGTGTCTTGAGCATCCACTATCTATAATTCCTTTATCTTTTAATTCATCAATGAGATGCCCCGGCACACAAATAAAACTCATTATTTTTTAACAGGGACCCAAGCCACATTTGGCTCGGATCTTGTAGGACCTACACATTTAAGAGTGTGTATTGAAGCATTTCCAGTAATGCTACTTTTACTCTTATACTTCATGGTTTCATTTATGTAGTCAAATTCATAGGGTGACTCTATGTGCTTTGACTTCCTTGACTTAAGTACTACTTTAGCGGTACTTGCTTTAACACATGGTATATCTCTTTTAGGAACCCACATTTGTACTGGTTTGTTCTTGTCCTTTCTTCTAGGTGTTTTAACTTTTTCAAAAACTTTCTTAGATGTCTTGGAGAACATTGGTTTTACAGACTTGAAACCAACAGTACTTGAGTTTGGTCTAGCAGTATTTGTAGGTTTTGGCTTGCTGGTACTTAGTTTACCAGACTTTTAAGGATACAAGTCCTTGTTTCATAAGTACTGCCCTAGGAACAAAACATTTGGTAGCATTATTTTTAACCTGTTTAACTATCCTTGTGTGATCAAACTTAGGTTTGTCATCTTTAAGTTTCTGTTTCCTATAAACCTGTGCATTTTTTCCATTACTGTTTTTCACGACCCTTTGTGTAGCCTTCTATTTCACAATTTTATCTTCATGTAATGTACAGTCTTTGATAAAATGACTTAGACTACCACAAACATAACATCCTTTCTTCTTAAAGAAGACCCAAAAGGTTGTTTTGACTTTACTTTTTCAAAACCTAGCCCACCCCTTTTGGTTTTAGTATGTTGTTCATTGTTTTCTAATATCTTGCTAGGAGTTTTTACCTGCTTGGGAGCAGAACTAGTCTTAGATTCCAAAGAAACAAAGTTGTTCATTAGAGGTGGATAAACAATATTCTTGGTCACATCAGTGTTATCTTGAAACACAGTACTAGAGGTAAAGACATTATTAATCTTAGGTTCTTCTAACTCTATACTAGTATCATTACAAGAGGGCATGAAAATTCCTGATACTAGTGGAGGAAATGCCTTCATTCCTTCAGCATATCTATCATTTTCAGGTGTATCATCTACCTCACTAGAACTATCAAAAATCCCTCTTGATAAGTCTTTGTTAGTTAAGGTTATCCCAGGTTGATCCTCAATATATCCTAGGCCTGTTTTATCATAATACCCCATTTGTGAATTGATCCATTTTCCCAATCCCTTAGAGGATTGTTGCCAATGACTAATCACTTCCCTCTCATTACAAAGATTGGTTTTTAAAGCTTCATTTTCTGAATTTATTTTTAAAAGTTGTCTTTCAAAAGCTTTTATTTCCACATCTTTTTCCCTCATTTGAAGAGTCAAAATCCTTATTTTTTCTTCATAGTTTTGTTGAGCCTTTTTGTACAAAACTATATTTTCTTCTAATTTAACAACACCCTGATTAAAAGCCTCTACTTCTAAAGTGCACGTGTTAACCTTTTGATACGGTTACTCTAGTTCTACTTTTAGACTATTAAATTTAAGAATACGATCTTTAGAACAAGGATGTACCTCAGTATCTTCATGTGAGAGAGCCATTAATCCAAGCTCTTCTTCTTCTGCCCAATTCACCACTCCCTCTACAGTAACCAATGTTTTGGTTCCTTTAGGACTCATGCTGTTTCCTTTTGGAAAGATTTTAGTTATTCTTGGACTGGTTCTATAGCTGTTCTTGGACTTCAGATTGCTAGTTTCACCTTTATCTCTATTGCATTCTCTTGCAAAGTGTCCATTCCTGCCACAGTTATAGCATTCAACTTTAGACTTGTCATATCCTAATGGCTCATTAGGATCAACAGTCATTTTTCTTCGAGTCTTCTTGAAAAACCTGTTAGATCTTACTGACACCATACCAGCTTGCCATTTAAGATCCATCTCTTCAACATCAGCATCATCCATTTGGAACAAGTCATTGAGATTAATCTTGGCCTGTTGTCTTGTCCAGCAAAGAATGAGAAGGCATCATTGTCACTAAACAATGGTGAAGACCTTCCATGTAGATTTTGAGAGACCATTGGACTGCTTTCAATAATTTGTGGGTAAGTACTGCTTGTAAGTCCTCCAGCGGTATTTGTGATGTATGTACCGCTGCTAGATCCACTAGCGGTATTTTGAAAGTAAGTACCGCTGTTCCCATCTGACACAAAAGCCAAATTAGACTTTGAAGCAGTTGTTGTCTTTATTTCAGTTCCTTTCACATCCATCTCATATGCTCTAAGATTGTTGTATAGATGATCAAACGGAATTGTTTCCAAATCATCTCTTGTGATGAAGTGCATAGCCATTGCTTTGCACTCTAGTGGAACACTTCTTAAGAATTTTAGATTAGCTTCTTAATTAGGAATTACTTGTCCATAAACTGCTTACTGAATAAGCAACTTGCTGAACCTTCCATATCCACCATGTACTCCCTCTATACTGGTAATTGAGAAGTTATCCAATTCTTGTTTAAGAAGAATCTTCTTAATTTTCTTAGATTTGTCATTGCCTCCAAATCTAAGTTTTATAGCATCTCACATAGCTTTGGCATCTTTATAATGATGAAAGCTTGGTAGAATGTCTTCAGAAAGAGCCATAGCCAAAGCAGTTCTGGCTTTTCTTTCTCTGATCTCTGCTTGTATCTGCTCAGCAGTCACAGCAGGTAGAGCATAGCATGTACCGTCTGGCAACCAGTGTAGCTTCTTTGGTGTGTTCCCATTCTTGATAACTTGCCACACAGTATGATCTGTGTGATTCAAGTAATGTTCCATCTGTATAGCCCAAGTCTCATGATTGTCACCTTTGAGAACTGGGAGTTTAACAATAGACAGAGTATGAGAAGGTGTTGGTGTAGAGGTAGCTACAACATTCACGACTTGAGCACCTTGTGCTGGTGCAGGATGCACAGCTTATGGTTGTCCCTGTGGAATAGGATCAGGGATCTGAGCATCATCCAAGTGAGAATTATTACCATCTGGTTGAGACATTGAGATTTTGTATGTGTGGAGTGTATGGGGTCGTGTTCTTCTTTTTTAGAGTTTCTCAACAAGCTCTGATACCACTTGTTGATCCCTTTGGTTGGATCTATATTCTGTTAAGAATTAGTATAATAGTTTGTAATCAAACTAAAACACTTTGAGCACTCTTACTAATACTAAATAAGTTATGTGGAATCTAACTTATAAAGCACAGAAGAACAGCGTTACTTTTAACTATTCGATTCTCTTATTAATCGACTTGTATGAGGTACATAAAAGACATTGTACCTATGTTCTTTTTATAGAGTAAGGAACCCTAGAAACCTTAGAATATTCTATTAATAAGTGTGTAAACACTTATCCTTTTGCCACTAAAATCAAGGAAAAACAAGACCTAATCATGTGTTTTATATCGTAAAAGTCGGAATTACGCGTGGTTTTGTGTTTTTGTGTTTAAATAGGTACAAATGATCAAAAGCAGAGAAAACACGGGATTTCGCGGTCAAAAGTTGAAGAAAAGTCCAAAAAGAGACGAAGACGAAGTCAAAGACCAAAAGTGTGCCCAAGTTCACGTAAACCGACACGGTTTTGAAGAAATGAACAAGAAAGCCGACATCGAGCTCGATTTCCTCGGATTTAATCTTTTTGAAAACATTGGAGCTTTGTGGGTCCCACATTGGGTTAATGGGCTCAAAAGCCCATTTGAAAGTTATTGTGCTTGATAAAAAAGTTGGGGCACAAAAGCCCATTTGTTTAATATATATAAGTGGATGAAATTTGTAATTGCCATCTTGGGCCAAACAACCAAAAGCCCATATGCAAAATTATTGGTCGGTTAGAAAAATTCTTTTGTAAAGTGAAGTTTATTCACTCAAAACCCGGTCAAACCCCCTTACACAGTCAATACCTCACCACCCTGACACACGTGTACACCCATTAATCTTTATCTCACCCACTCATTTACTTTAATAAAACGTCTTTTTCATTTACCCCTCACCCCCACTTTACGTTTAATAAATCCCCCCACCTCACATTAATAAAAACGTTTTATTTTCCCTAACCCTTCCCATTTACTTTGATACATACTAGAAAAATCCACCATCACCTCCTTTCTCTTCCCCAAAAAACGCACCAGACGCATCATTTACCCACAAACCCTAATTCTTCCCACATAAAAATTACCCATAGAAAAAGGGGGGGTTTTACCCTTATTGATTAATTCACCCAAAGGGAATTAAATCCCCAAGAATTTCGGGGAAGAACACCAAGGGTGGTCCTCAATACAATCATCTCACGTGGCTTCTTCCTTTATTTTGATTGGTTAAAACACCACATCTCACCAATCCCACCAATATATATCTGCCTCCTCAGCCTCAAGAAACACAATAAGCACAATTAACGCCACCCTGGCAATCCGTGGCTCACAAGTATTATTTTCCACCATTGGATCGAAGAGAAGAGAGAGAAAGGAAGAAAGAAGGGCCAGGATTTAATCCTTATTGAAGAAGATTCAAGAAGAGGGTTTCAGGGGTTTTGCCTATAAAACCCCCTTTTCACATGTAATTGAGTAGCATTTTTTTTCTTTATTTAATTTCACTAAATTAGTTTTAGGTTATTTGTATTTTTAATTTTCTAGTATTTGTAATTTCTTTTAATTAATGAAAAGTTTATTTTCATTAAATTCAGTCTCATTTTAATATTTCTGTCAAGATTTAAATTCATGTTTAATCTCTTTTTATCTACTGTTCGTTTATTATTATTATTATGAATTAAAAAAAATAAAAATAAAGAAGAAAGTGAATAAAAAAATCTTCCCCACTAGGAGATTTGTAAAAGATTACTGTTTGGTTATCATTTAGCTACTGTTCGAAGATGTTGATGTTCGTGGTTCGAGCACTGTTTGGAACGTTGATAATGGTGATGATATTGGGTTGATAACAAGGTGGTGTTTGTTGATTCGGTTTCGATAAGACAGCTCAGCGCTGCGTCTTCGGCTCAACGGATTCAACATTAGGTTCTAATTCTTTTTATTTTATTGTTAATTTTAATTTAGTTAAAGTTTGTTTAGTTAGTTTGGTGTTAAATCTGCTCTTCTAAATCTGCTTGGTAGTTTATTTAGTCACTGTTTGTGTTTTTGATTATTTGACTTCTTTGTTTTTGTTGATTGTTTTAGTTTGTTAAGTTTATATCTGTTTAAAAGGTTTAGCAATTAGTTTATTTTGTTACTGTTCGAGTCAATTTGTTTAGTTGTTACATATTTAGTTTAGAAAGTTTTGTATCTGTTTCTATGATTTTAAATATTGTGCTTATTTGTTTAATTTCAGTTTTATCTTTTACAGCTTATTTCGGTTAGCTTATTGAGAGTTTAATCTGTTAGTTAAAAGTCTATTTTGCTTATAGAATTCTTAGTTCAGTTTTGCTTATCTAGAATTTATTTGGCTTATAATTTTTAAATTTGCTTATTTGATATTATCTGTCATAGCTTATTTTGTTTCTTCTTATGAGTTTTTTTATTTCTGCATAATAATACTTCAGACATACTTGATCTGTATGTTTAAAAAGTCCAAAAAAAAATTAATATAACCAAAATTTTGTCTGGGGTGGGATTCGAACCCCAGACCTCTCGCATCACAGCCAACGTCCTTACCAACTGAGCTAAACCCTTATTTGTGTATTGTTTTGCAACATCTAATTAATATAGGGTTAGTACTTCACTGGCAGTTTATATAATCTAGTTTAAATACATGTTTTCAAATTTATTTTAATTAATTCTAAAAGTTTTATATTAGCTTTCTTTCATTCAGTTTTTATATTAAAAATATAAAAAGATAAAAAAAAATATTTGATTAACTTTTATAATTTTAGATTTGTTTTGATTTTATTTTGTTTACTTAAAATAGTTTTTATCAAAAGTTTTTTTTATTTTAGTTTTATTTATAAAATTAGTTTTAATTTCGTTTAAATTTTAAATTAGTTTTATTATTTTTAATTAGTTTGAATTAGTTTCTTAGATTTTTTTTAGTTTTATTTAAATTTTAAAATAGTTTTTAATTAGTTTTAAATTCCAAAAATATATTTTACCAAAAACAAAATTAAGTAGAAACGTTAATTGGATATAAATTCGAGTGAGTCGAGGAAAAACGAACTTAATTGCAATACATACAAAATCCCTGTATTATCTATAAAGATAACTATATCACAGACGATATATTATCAATATTCTAACTATTTAGGTATATCACATAAGATATACTCTAACTATAACTATGACATATCTTATACAAAGATATATTCGTCCTAATCATCATCGTAGTACTTACTTTATAAGTAGCAGTACTTACTATGTACTGCGTTAACACTAACGGTACTTACATAACACTAACAGTACTTGGAATATACTAACGGTACTTGACACTTAACAAATAATTCCCAACACAATCTAACACGAATTTATGTAAGCATCAGTGCATTTATTTGTTAAAACAAGAGAAATATTGTTTTTATGAAGTTATCATCTCCACCAATCATAGCAATATACAATTGATATCTATATACTCGACGATGCGAGTACTCAAACGGTGACCTACAGCTCTTTCAATAGAACACGGGTCAACAATTGAGGGGGAGCAATTGTCCAGCATTCAGAATCTTTGACGCTGAAAGTGCCAAGTTCACATATTGGTGTCAATACAACGATATCAATCGTAAACATGGAGTCATGAGATAACTTCCGACGTGACGAGGCGACCAACATTCGTGAACAAGAACCATGTGATTCTTTCATATGATGTTCTCCATCATTCAGGTCCAACCTCCTAAACTGCTAATCTTGTGAATACATTATCATATATGATCTTTGCATGTGACAAGTACCTTACACTTGTGTTTAAAAGGTACTTCATTCACGTTTCAAGTACACCCTCATTAATTTGAGGGGGAGCTTGTGTAAATCATGAAGATAATTGGATTTGCATTTTTCTTCCCAAATTTTCTTAAAATGTTATTAAATCAATTGATATTAAAAACATCGACTGGGTTAATAATTTTAATATGGGGGAGAGAATTTGATTTAATATTGAGATCAATAATGGTTTGACTTAATGTGCTAGCTCATCCCGACATGTGCGAAATGTTTTCGAATATCGTGGCATATGTTAAGGGGAGCAAAATGGATTTGGATATAATAATGGATTTCATGGTGACATACACTTACCTAAAACATCTCTATTCACGACAATGACGATTGTGGTGACATAAGGATGGTAGGATAGGTTAAGTCCAATGATTCTTTGAAAACCGGAGGAATCTTCCCAAGGACATTCCATAGCTAGAAATAGTAGTCCTTAGGAAAGATGGAGAAAGATTGTGAACGTAGCTGAATGCCGACCAAGTACATAAGTTAGCACTGAAAAAATCATAACAAGTACTATTTATGACGTATTGGTAAGCATTGAAGGGGTTGAAGAATGAAAAAGAATTGTAAAGATAAAGGGTGAAAAGAAAGAAGCCCTCCTTACAACTTAGACAGAAACCGGGTCAACACATACGCCATTGAGATCATTTTTAATGATGCTCGATATTGAAGATAGACATCATGGACCCAGTGATTCAATGCATAACACAACCCAACTAACTCATATATCTCTTAATAGGTATTCGTTTTAATCACACAGAGATCAACATGTCTTCTATCGATTTATTCACTCCGAATAAGTTGGTATTGAAATGGTGGCACTCCTCTCCAGCCTTCGATCACTAAAATCCAAAATGCACGATTGAGTCTAGAGACATTTGAGATCATCAATTATCTCATTAGGAAACGCTTTCATAATTCCTTGCTTCTTCACACACTGTTAAAAGTAAGAAAGATTTTAAGAGTCCTACGCAAAATCTTCATGATATTGCCTGAACATCCGAGTAATACGAAAGTATTTACAATGAAGATGGAAATCCTTCTTGAGCGAATATCAAAAAGCTCATGGTAGGTGACTTGTGCGATTCTTTATGAATCAAACTTGTGATAACTGGAAAGCAAGAGTGGTTTAATTCTTAAATGAATTTAAACACGTTCCAGGCCTCTACGCAATATCTTAGTGATCTTGCCAGAACACTCAGAGTGATACCTTAGTGTTCACAGTGATGAGTGGAAATCCTTCTAGTGTTAACCTCAAACAGCACTTCGTAGGTAACTTGCAAGATTCTATACGAATCAAGCTCGTGACAACTGGAAAACAACGATGGTGCGGTTCTTAATTGAATTTCACTTGTTCCAGGAACATGAATTGACGGCTTCAAATCATGCGGATATTATTATCCAAATGATTCACTCTTTATGTTCGCAGTCACATTTGGACGGTCGAATAAAGTAAACGGGTTTACCCGTGAAATCTTGTCAAGGAGGTTCTTAATTGAAACTACCTGCCACACGTACGATATTTCATATCGTCCAACGGTCTTCAACGACCGGAGGTAAAATGCTACCGAATTAGATTGAAATGTTCAAGACCATTTCATCCGTGTATATGTTTTGTTGCTAACTGTCTTATGCAACGTAACAAGAAGGTGGCATTGCGGTGTACAATCCAGAAGAAGTCGTAAACACATGCTTATGCTTTATGCACTTAATACTTCAACAAATTCAAGAAAGCCTAAAAGTCAAGTCTTCCGATGTATCAAACTCTGAAGCTTTCAAGAATTTATAAAGGTATAAGTATGTGGAACATGAAGTCACGAGGAGGCAAATTTCACAAGTGATGAATGCACAAGGTCAAGGCAAGGAGACATGCTCAAGACTAAAGTCAAAAATCACATCAACCATATTCACAAGAACAAGATCGAAGACTCAAGCATAGTATGCTAGGTTTAAGATTTTGTAAAATGGTGTGCCCTCCCTTAGGGGGAGATTGTTAGAAATACATTTTTCTAAAGAAATTCTCGGTCACATCATTATTAACATAGGATACAAGCTATAGACTATTTAGGACATTGTAACTTGGAGTGACCTCCCTTAGGGGGAGATGGTTGGAAATACATTTTTACGTATTTAGAAAGGATCGGTCACTCCAATGATATTGGGCTCGTGATCCAATATAGCCCACCAAAGCCCACATGTAGGGTGGCCATATAAAACCCATCCTAGCATGTTAGGAGGGGTTGAACACTTGGTCATTTATCACATTCCATCTTTCTTCTTATTTCTCTCCTTTCTCTCTCTTCTTTCTCTCTCTAAGTTCTTCCTTCTCCATCCTTCAATAGATAAACTATAACATTGCTAAATCCTAAGAAAAGGTAGACCTACACATATGATAAACATAGCGGAACTAGAACATTGATTATAACAGGGTTTTGTGGACAAGATGAATTTTCCCAAACGTTACTTGTATTATTAAACACAAATAACATCTAGACGTGTATACATTGAATCCCACGTCTAGACACACGAATTGCTTGTAGGTTACATTGTGAATGATTGTTACGAATAAAACCTACGCAGGGTATGTGGTTATATACTACACATAAACCCTTGTTACAAGGGAACTAAATAAGATATTCAGTAAATAATATTCACTAAATAAGATATTTACTAAATCTTCTATTCTTCTTGCAATATATCTTCTACAAGTTTGACCACCACCTTGTAGAATCTTCTCTTGTCAGATTTAGTCCTTGTCGTTTAGTTTTGACACATCAACTCATAATACTTCATATTTTCGACCCAACAATCTTCCCCTAGTTGATGATGTCAAAACCTTTTGTATATAGTACACGATCTTCAAATTGCTTCCCCTTAAGTATAGCACATATTCTTCCCCTTTTTGACACTTCAATAGGGAATATGTGAAAGTATGCAATCTTGAAAATTCTCCAAAAGTAGCTCTATGTAATGATCTTGAAGTAAAATAAATACAATAATCTTGATGTAGAATTAGAATAACCCAAACCCGTGTTCCATGTCTTGCACTATCCATGTGACGTCGAACTTAAATAATGCAGGATACTATAAGTAGACCTCGATCTCTTTGTCAAAATCCTCATCCTTTGTGAGACACTGAGCACGATAATTTAACTCCTTCAAGTGATAGCAAGGTATCTAGTTGCTAGATTTGACAATTCTTCGTCACCAAACATTTAAAGCACGAACAAGTTACCTTCAAACCAATGGGGTGCAATCCACATGATTTAAAGATATGATAAAACACAAACTCGCAAAAATCTACTCCAAGCATCAATTTTACCATAAGAATTCTTCCCAATAAGCCAACACCTCTTCATGACGAGTCTAAATGAAACAATATCTTCATATGTAAAAGTGATCTATGGATAACTCTTTCACAAGGCTACCCCGATTACATAATAAATATTACTCCAATAAAATACTTCACGAATTGTTGCTAACTCACGTAAAATCATAAATTCTTTTTAAAAAACTCCGAGCCATCAATATCAAAACGATATTCTGAATAAAATAGAGATTCCATGTACATTCGTGTGTAAATACCTCGTTTTGTGTGCCAATACCTAATCAAATTTCCAAACAACAGCTTTTCTTCCTTTATCCGAGATCCTTCACTGTCCAAGATCCCATCAGTATGTGTTGACATATCTCTGACACGCATCATTCTCTCAACGCTTCTGTCAGCGTTTGACTTATTCCTATCAGCGTCTACTTCTGTCAGCGGCTGACCTACACTCGTCAGCGTCTCGATTACAAACGTCAGCATCTTCGAAAACATATACTCTGTCAGCGGATGAATTTTAATGCATCAGCGTCAACTTTTCTTCATGTCAGCGGCTCGATCCACCCACAGTTAATCACAATCATGATCATGCATGCATACTGTCTTCTTTTAATACATCACTGAATAAACAGAACAGTAAACACTTCACGTGAACAATGTGATTACAGAAGTCATGTCTCTTTCTTAGAAAGTAAGCAATTGTATTTGAACTTCTTGGTCCACACAAGCTCCATCTCACGTCCATATCAAACCATTGTGTTTAGTGGACACTTTTATTAACCAGGGACCACAAGTGCACTACTCCTTCATATATCTTATACAAATCCAAAGTTGCTCCTTTGTACCACATCTCGTTAATAACAAAAATATTAAATAACGTACATGAATATAGAAGTATAGAACCTTTTTACTGGACTTTCATCACGTGGACATCTCTTTACTTTTGAATCATGTGAGCAGCTTCAATATATTACTTTTTCCTTTGCTATTATCCATAAAAAACCCTTGTGTACAAACAGTACCAACATGTAGATCTCTAATAGTACTACCATTCGTTTCTATTCTTTACATACTTCACGTGACCTATGGGGCAAACAAATTCAATCTTTATTTCTTTCTGCTTTTACGCCACGTGTGTCCATAAACAATATATGTTCAATGTCTGTTTCCATTCAACATGCATCATTCAATATAAGCTACAACTACGTGAGCATCATAAACAATTAGGATCGAGCTGCTGCCTTTCTCCTTCACCAATCAAATCCCTTTGTGATCACAAATAATATATAAAACTGTACCATATTATATATGACACGATCTGCCTTTTCTTGTATTAATAATCGCCGGAACGAATTAATATCATGGCACCATACACTTCCAACATAGAACTGCTGCTACTGTTGTGTTTTAATAAGATGGATCTAGGGTTTATGCAAACCCTAAAAACGAAAAATCTTTCGACATCACATATTTTATTCACGAACAACACCTTTTCTGTTTTAAACTCGATCTAGGGTTTAGGGGAAAACCCTAAATCTTATTCAATAAAAACAAAAACAGAAAATTAATACCTCTTTTTACAGCGAACTTCGACTGCAAATAACTTCCTCATGAGAGCTCAGATCGAAGATCCCTTCGGTGAGATCCTAGACACAAGTGCCAATAATCTACAGCAAAAATTTCACGATGATCCAACGGTTAACGAAGGAGAAATCGTGTTTTGAATACGGCTGTCCACAAAAAACTGCATGTGATCATTCTTTTCTACTGCTGACCTTGACGCTTAATAACTTTTTCTCGAGGATAGATCTTGACAATCCCTCCGGTGGATATCGAGATATATGTTTGTAGAACAAACAAAAAAAATTTCGCGTCGATCCAACAGTTCATGAAAAAGTTATGCCCTTCACAACACTGCTGCACACAAAAAACGTATATAAACCCTAGACGGGTTTTCTTCATTCATCACTACAAACGAACACCTTGTTGATCCTAGCATCGAGCCACCTGCTCTGATACCAATTGATGAATCTATAGATTCACGGATCGATTAAGCTTACTAGGATAATCAACATTCATATGATAAACATAGCTGAACTAGAACATTGATTATAACAAGGTGTTGTGGACATGATGAATTTTCCCAAACGTTACTTGTATTATTAAACAAAAATAACATCTAGACATGTATACATTGAATCCCACTTCTAGACACACGAATTGATTGTAGGTTACATTGTGAATGATTGTTATGAATAAAACCTACGCAGGGTATCACATAAACCCTTGTTACAAGGAAACTAAATAAGATATTAAGTAAATAATATTCACTAAATAAGATATTTACTAAATCTTCTATTCTTCTTGCAATATATCTTCTACAAGTTTGTCCACCAGCTTGTAGAATCTTCTCTTGTCAGATTTAGTCCTTGTCTTTAATTCTGACACATCAACTCATAATACTTCATATTTTCGACCCAACATGTATGTTTAACTTTGTACAACCCTTTTTATGCGTTGTCCATGATTTGAGTAATTGTGCTATCCCGTAACACTCTATTGACCCTTCCGCTGTACCAATACGAAAATTGAGAGTGTTACATATCTATTGATCGATATTTGGATTTTTCGAAGATTTATTTTTATTGTGTGTTAAGTCGAGTCAGAACCATTTTTACTCCATTTTGTGTGCGTTTGAACCATTTAAAAGTATTTTGAGGTAGCCGGGACGAACCCCGACTCTCGCAAAAATTCAAAATCGACTAGTGGGTTATATTCCCGCTCTTTAAATAGTTGTTTGCCATTTAGGCCAAAAGATAGCAAAAACTGCAAGTTGGTCCCTCCTAACTTAGAAAAAGGGCTAAAAAAACACACACAACATAATACATTTCAAAAATCTCATTCTCTCTTTTTCTTCTCTCTTTACCACCGGCCACCACACACCACACCACCACCACCATTTTTTTTTTTAGTTTTTGAAGAAACTAATCAAAGACCATCCTCTCTTTCATCATTGTAAGTCTTTTGATCCACTAAAAACAAACATGCAAGGCTTTGATTCATACAAAAATTTATAATTTTTAAAAAGGGGGTTTTGATCTAATTAAACTTGATGCATGTTTTAATTAAGTGTTTGTGATGATAAATCACAATAAAATATGTGGGAAATATTTTTCTTGGTGTTTTTGATCACCAAAACCCACGACCAAAAGGGGGGTTGGCTTGATCTTGGTGTTTGATGATTTTTGTTGTTTGGTTATGTTTAAAAACATGTTCTTATCATTTTTAGTTGATTTGATTTGAATGCATGTTGATTTTATGAAATGGGTTTTTATGATGATTAATTATACAAGTGATTTAGGATTATGTAAATGTGTTAGGATAGTTTATTGATGGTATTAGGGCTATAGGAATTGACGGAATAGATTGAAAATAAGTAGAGATATGATTTTTAAAGTGTCGTTTTTAATCAGATTATTTAAGGCTATTTTTCATGGTTTTAAGTTTATGTCCAGGTTTGTATTATAGAATGTAGTTATAGAGATTCTTTTTACCTTCGTTTTGGTATAAGATAGAGCTTTTAACTCCTAACAAGTCACAAGTTATGTTAGTTTGATGTTTCGTGTACCGGGAGATGAAAATCGACATAATCCGAAATTGTGTTCAATTTTAGGTAAAATCTCGGGGACTATAAGTAGAGTTTCAAATATGGTTGAGGGCTGTTCTTTAGCTCAAAACCTGTAGATATGAGTGTATTTTCAAACTTAGGAATTTGTTTTAGAAATGGAATTGGTTAGGTGAGTCAAAATGGTTTGATAACGTAAGGGTGTAAATCTGCCCGGATTTTCAAGGTTGGAAATGTGTTGGGCAGCGTGACCTAAAATTAATATCTTTTGATGAAAGTTTTTGTGAGCATTATACATGATGTAATTAAAATCTACAGAGAGTTTCGTAAAAATTCGTGATATTAAAGTATGGAAATTCAGTCCGTACATTAGGTATGTACCGGCAGAATTGTAAATTGAGTAACAGTTTTAATAACGTATAACAATGAATGCGTCTAGTAAATATCACTTGTTTGAATTTTTGGCATGAGTTTAAATGAACTTTGAGTGTTATTAATTATGTACATACAGTACTTGAAAGTACTATAAGGTTTTGATTCATTACGCGTTTCGTTTGTTAGGTGTTGTAATTGATTTCCCGGGGCGTCCTCATCGTCGGTGATTGTTTTTCGTCTACGTCTTCGCTAATACTACCACTACTACCAAAGGTGAGTCTAGAGCCTCGCTTTCTACTGTATTTTAAATGATTTTTACCCGCGAGGGGAATACATGCTATTAAAATGAAAAGGAACATAAGTCGTGAATGATTATTGGACCCGAATGATGTCTTGAATTATGTTAAGTAGCTAGTTGCCAAAGACCCTAAATTCATGAACCGTTAACTATTGTTTGATCCTTGTGTGGATTGAAAATAGCCGCTTGATCAATTGGTAGTACTATTGGGTTGACGACCCTATCCTAGACGAGAGCTAGTACGTTGAGTACCCTCTGCGTATGGATAACTTGTGTCGAGAAAAAGGTATAAGTGGCAACGAATACCTAAGAGGGGTAATGACTTTATTTAAATCATGTTGGCATTTGGTGCGGGTGATTAGTTTATGGGGTCGGTGTCATGTGTTTAAACATAATTAAATAGCTTATGCTATAATGAGTAATACCCAATAATAGTTTGTAATGATCTGCATACTATTGAATAATCATGAATGATTTTTATACTTATGTTCAATTGTGATTTTTGTAAACCTATATATCTCGCTCAACATTATTTGTTGACGATTTCAAGCATGTGTTTTAGTTAATCGAGGATGATTGTGGCAGAGCATGCAATGGATGTTGTTGTGGCTTGTAGGCTGTCTAACTTGTTTTCCTCCCTTTTAACAAAGACAATTTATTTTTCATGATGTCTTGTAAAAAAATTGTGTTGGTTTTAATGGGTTGAGATTTGTGGGGACCTAACGCTACTCTGGTTATACTTTGGGGTTGGAAACAATTAGACATTGTTGTTATTATTGTAATTTAACATGGATTAAATTTACCTATGCTTTAAATGTCTCTTTTGAGTCGTTCAATATGACTTGTGTGGGATGATTCTTTGACTAACACCCAATTGTGATATTCCGCTGTGCAAGGTAAATTGGGGGTGTTATAGATTGGTAATCAGAGCCATAAGTTATAGAGAACTAGGTCGTTTTTGAAAAAGGCCCTAAACTATAACTTTGGTGTCGTAAATATTTCATTCCCACACAACTATCCCGCATGGCTCTGGTAAGAATTCTTTTAGCATTGTTTTATTATTAGATGTATCCCTTTGAAACTGAAATGATATCCTGGGTATCTATTAAGTAAATACTATGGTATTATATGGAGGTATTGTGAACGCACGCGGAGTACTTAACATCGTAATTTTTGAATTGCATTTGCATGGCTATCATTTTGTTTCATATTGGCATACATACGCCATTTGCATTGCATGTGCATGCATGTATATATAATTTTGGGATAATGACCTTATATACACTCGACTTTTCTGTATTTTGAAGAAATGGTAGAAATACCACCGAACGGTAATGGAGACGAGTGCGTTGTAAGAGCTGAGGGTGGAACCAATGCCCCTAACCCGCAAGGCGAAAATGGATGGATTGAACCAGATGAGGTGGAAAGGAATGAGGCTTAGAAGAATGAGATTGACAGCGATGAGGACCCGGAAGAGGATCCTGTGGAGGATGAAGTTCATGTGGCTGCGGTTGGACGATCTAAGCCGCAACATGTTCGTTCTCGTTCTGCTACACCCACATGTGATGCTTATTAGAAAGGTTTTCCAGTAGTTGCTCGTGATAGTAGTGATGATGATCAAGCTGATTCTAGTATTGCGGTTAATGCGCGTTCTCTCCACGAGAACATTGCAAGGGTTAAATGTCATGGACGAAGGATTTACAATAACACGGAGCATTGTTTGAAGAAGTTTGATCGACTGTTGTATGAGAGGTATGTAGTAGAGACAAGGGTAATTAAGAGGTTTCAGAAAAATGAGAAGGCTTTTCAGAGATTTTATTCGGGTGTGATGAGAGCTAACAACACTAGGGATCGTGAAAGGGTAGAGATGGCAAAGTTGAAAATGATCATGGAGAATCTGTGTGTTGAGTTTGAAGGATTCAAGGGAGATTGTGTCATGTATGATCGTCTTCGATGTTGGGAGGCTCGTGTACGACCTTTCTTGATGAACGCATGGAAGTTTCGAACTGACCCAAAGTATGCTAACACGCATTTCATGGTCGAACAACCAGAAGTTGGCGAGTACTATACTTTTGAGGATAAGTTGTATTTGGCTCAACGTATGGTTCCATCAGGTGAAGGCTCTACTTCAAAAGGAAAAAGGAAGATAGACGAGAGAACTACTTCGAAGGGCAAGGAAAGGATGGAGGATAGTGATGAAGAGCCAGAAGAAGAGGATGATGATGATAAGGACGAGCGGAACCAAAGAGATCATGTGGATCACCACTTGATTAGTTACTTGTATTTCATTTCTATTTCCTCGTTGTAATCGAACTATTTCAGACTTCTATATTATGGTATTATGGTAGAACTTGATAACTTTAAGTTTTATTCGGTGAATGATTGTAGTGGCAAATCTTGTCACAATGTTGTTGATATCAATGCAATCGATGTTTACCTCTCATGATCTATGATGTGTCTTTACAAGCACTTTGGTGATTTGGTTGATGAATATTGGTAGCATTTGTTGATTGTGCTTGTTGTATTTATATTATGTCTTGAAAAAGAAATCCTTCTTGATCTTGATGTGTATACTTACTTTGTTTCCTTTCTCTATCATTGCAGTAAGGTGTAAGGGAAGGAGCTTGAGAGGCATTGTTCTGTTATCACTAAACCATTGTGTGACTAATTGTTAATCATGCCTCCAAAGTTGACAATTGATCGTGTGAACACTATGATTCAAGAGGAGATTGCTAATGCTCTTGAAGTGGATCGTGCAACTAGAGTTCAAGGCCAAGGTGGAAATACTGGAGGACAACAAGTCCCAAGGGAATGTTCTTATGCCAGTTTTATGAAGTGCGGACCTACGTAATTTCGTGGGACAGGAGGAGCTATAGAAATTCGTCATTGGGTGGAGAAGATTGAAAGCACGTTTAAAATCAGTGGGTGCTCTAAGGATAATAAAGTGAAGTTCGCGACTGCTACTTTTCTTGATGACGCTTTGAGTTGGTGGAACAACCAAGTGGCTACTGTTGGGTTGTAGTGGCCAATGAGAGGACTTGGGATGCTACAAAGGAACTTTTGACCAAGAAGTTTTGTCCCGAAGATGAATTGGTTCAGTTAGAGGATGAACTGAGGCATCTAGTGTTGAGAAACAATGACATCACTGCTTATACAAGGAGGTTTAATGAGTTGAGCTTGCTGTGCCCTGATACTTTTGTGGATGACCGCATGAAGATGAAGCAATACATCAAAGGATTGTCAAGCAACATAAAGGGTGAGACTACTTAGTCAAAGATGAGATGTTTTGATGAAGCTGTCTAAATGGCTCATGCTCTATTAGATGTGAAGGTGCAAGATGAGAAAGATAGTGTAACTAAGGGTAACACGAGGAAATGGGAGACTGCTCAAGCAAGTCAAGCACAAGGTCAGTATCGTGGGGGTTATCGCAATAACACCTAAGGAGATAACCGAAATCAGCAGTTTAATCAAAGGAGGAATGATGGAATAAGAGCTGCTATATTGCCAAAAGGAAAAAAGGTCAATCTAAAATGTGACCTTTGTAGTTTGTATCACGTGGGGAATTGCCCTCCTGCGTTAAACAAGTGTGGAAAAGCAGGGCATAAGGCGGTGGAATGTCGAGCAAGAGGCGTGGAAACGGGTGCAAATGCCACAAGAGTGATGGTATGTTTTGGATGTAGTGAGAAGGGACAAAACAAGGAAACTGTCCTACGGCTGGGAATCGACAAGGAGGAAACGCTGCTGCTCTAGCTTATGTTGTAGAGAACGTAGACAAACCCCATGGTCCGAATGTGGTGAACGGTACGTTCTTACTTAATGCTCGTTATGCTAGTGTATTGTTTTTTTCGGGTTCAGATAGGAGCTTTTGTAGATATACAAATTTAGTCGCCTTATCGATTAAGAGCCAGTAGAGTTAGAAACTAAGTATAATGTGGAATTAGCCGATGGAAAGATTGTTAGCACTAATTCTATACTAAAATGGTGTTCCTTGAAGTTAGGGAATTATGTGTTTGATGTAGATATGATACCTTTAGAGTTAGGATCGTTTGATGTAATTACTGGGATGGAATAGTTAGTTTCGCATGGCGCCTGTGTTGTTTATGAAGAAGGACGGATCATTCAGAATGTGTATTGGCTATAGGGAGCTAAATCAATAAGTCATCAATCCCGGTGTATTAACTTATTTGATCCTTATAACTGATTGGTACGTGTGTCTACTCGAAGATCAACTTGAGATCGGGCTATCACCAACTACGAGTTAGAGAGGAAGATATTCCTATAATTGCTTTCCGTACCTGCTATGGGCGTTTTGAGTTTCAAGAGATGTCGTTTTGTTGACGAATGCGAAAACTGTGTTTATGGATTTGATGAACCGTGTGTATGTGCAAGCCGTAAATGGGATAAGTTCTTCATTGTGTTATTGATGATATCCTTATTTATTCCAAGGGCAAGGAAGAACATGAGGAGCATTTGAGAACAATTCTAGAATTGTTGAAGAAAGGGAAGTTGTACGCAAAATTCTCTAAGTGTGAATATTGGTTGGAATCGGTACAATATTCTTGGGCATGTGATTGACAACAAAGGTGTTGTGGAGATCCTGCCAAGATTGAGGCAATTAAGGACTGGTTGGTACCAACAACGCTGACTGAACTTAGACAATTTCTTGGTTTAGCTGGTTATTCTCGGTGATTCATCGAAGGATTTTCATTGATCGCAAAGCCATTGACCAAGCTTACTAAGAAGAATCAGGATAAGTAGGGAGCCACTCACTATTAGAGATGATTAGCTATGAGTGCATCAGCTACTACTGCACTTAGTAGGAAGGAAAGGGAAAAGCCTCTTAGAGTTAGAACTTTGGCAATAACGGAGAGTGTAGATTTGACTGGAAAGACTTTTGAAGGTGTATATGAAGGAGATCGTGTGTCGACATGGAGTACCTTTATCGATTATTTCGGAGCACGACAGTAAATTTACTTCTGAGTTTTGGAGATCTCTTCAGCGTGCGTTAGGCACTAAGTGAGTTTGAGTGCGACCTATCAACTCAAGACCGATGGCCAGAGCGAAAGGACTATTCTGACGTTGGAAGATATGCTTGGAGCGTGTGTTATTGAATTTTATGGATGTTGGGAATGTAATTTGCCTTCAGTGGAGTTTTCGTATAACAACAGTTCTCATGTGATTATTAAGACAGCGCTGTTTTGAAGCTTTGAATGGAGGGGAATGTAGATCGTCAGTATGTTGAAGTGAAGTAGGATGAACTCAATTGACTGGACTTGAGACAATTTTAGAGACTACCAAGAAGATTGTGCAAATCAAACACCGTTTACTTGCTGCGAGAAGCCGACAAAAGAATTACACTTTTCCATGGGGTAGGAATTTGCGTTTTGTAATTCGTTTGGAAAGAGAGGAAAGTTGAGTCTGAGGTATATTAGACCAATTGAGATCATTAAACGAATTGGACGGTAGCTTATAAGTTTGATTTACCTAATGAGCTTAGTGCTATGCATAACGCATTTCACGTGTCAAAACTGAAGAAGTGTTTAGCGGATAAGGATTTGGAAATTCCTTGGATGAGATTCAGCTCGACGATAAATTGCAATTGCGGAGGAACCGGTGGAGATTATGGACCGAGAAGTCAAGAGATGGAAGCCTAGTAGAATTCCATCGTATTTTGATAATAGTGATTTTGTGTGAGTTCCTTGTAACGATGAAATTCTAGGCATGGACCGAAATTTACGTTGGAACGTGAGGACTTCTTTAAGAAAAAGTATCCTCATTTGTTCTAGTGGTACGAAATGTGACTATACGAAGAGGAGAATGCCGGGACATCGTTCTTTTAAGGAGGAGAGGATGTGACACCCAAGAAACAAAAGTCATTATTTAATCCTATTTTACGTATATTTTTGAAATTTTTAGAATTTTTGTTGGTCATAAGTTTGACGGTTTAAGTTGAAACCAATGTTGGAGGTCTTAATTTTAACGTTTTACGATTAAACAGGAACCGATGACGACTACGATACCGACGGATGCCCAAAAATTTATCTTTTAATTTCGATTGATCGATATTTGGATTTTTCGAATTTTTATTTTTATTGCGTGTTAAGTCGAGTCGGTACCGTTTTTAATCCATTTTGTGTGCGTTTGAACCAACGAAAAGTATTTTGAGGTAGCCGGGACGAACCCCGATTCCCGCAAAAATTCAAAACCGACTAGTAGGTTATATTCTCGCTCTTTAAATAGTTGTTTGCCATTTAGGTCAAAAGATAGCAAAAATTGCAAGTTGGTCTGTCCTAACTTACAAAAGGGCTAAACAAAACACACACAACATAACACATTTCAAAAATTTCACTCTCTCTCTCTTTTTCTTCTCTCTTTACCGCCGGCCACCACATACCACACCACCACCACCATTGTTTTTCTTTTTAGTTTTTGAAGAAACTAATCATAGACCATCCTTTCTTTCATCATTGTAAGTCTTTTAATCCACTAAAAACAAACATGCAAGGCTTTGATTCTTACAAAAATTTATGATTTTTAAAAAGGGGGTTTTGATCTAATTAAACTTGATGTATGTTTTAATTAAGTGTTTGTGATGATAAATCATCAATAAAACAAGTGGGAAAACATTTTTCTTGGTGTTTTTGAACACAAAACCCACGGCCAAAAGGGAGGTTTGGTTTGATCTTGGTGTTTGATGATTTTTGTTGTTTGGTTATGTTTAAAAACATGTTCTTATCATTTTTAGTTGTTTTGATTTGAATGCATGTTGATTATATGAAATGAGTTTTTATGAAGATTGATTATACAAGTGATTTAGGATATTGTAAATGTGTTAGGATAGTTTAATGATGATATTAGGGTTATAGGAATTGACGAAATGGATTGAAAATAAGTAGAGATATGATTTTTAAAGTGTCGTTTTTAATCAGATTATTTAAGGCTATTTTTCATGGTTTTAAGTTTATGTCCATGTTCGTATTATAGAGTGTAGTTGTAGAGATTCTTATTACCTTTGTTTTGGTATAAGATGGAGCTTTTAACTCCAAACGAGTCAAAAGTTATGTTAGTTTGATGTTTTGTGTACCGGGAGATGAAAGTCGACATAATCCGAAATTGTGTTCGATTTTAGGTCAAATCTCGGGGACTATAGGTAGAGTTTAAAAAATGTTTGAGGGTTGTTCTATAGCTCAAAACCTGTAGCTATGAGTCTTTTTTCAAATATAGGAATTGGTTTTACAAATGGAATTGGTTAGGTGAGTCAAAATGGTCTGATGACGTAAGGGTGTAAATCTGCCCGGATTTTCAAGGTTGGAAATGTGTTGTGCAGCGTGACCTAAAAGTAATATCTTTTGATGAAAATTTTTGTGAGCATTATACATTATGTAAGTAAAATCTACAGCGAGTTTCATAAAAATTCGTGATGTTTTCAGTCCGTACATTAGGTATGTACCGACAGAATTGTAAATTGAGTAATAATTTTAATAACGTATAACAATGAACGCGTCTATTAAATATCACTTGTTTGGATTTTTGGCGTGAGTTTATATGAACTTTGAGTGTTCTTAATTATGTACATACAGTACTTGAAAGTACTTGAAGGTTTTGATTCATTACGCATTTTGTTTGTTAGGTGTTGTAATTGATTTCCCGGGGCGTCCTCTTCGTCGGTGATTGTTTTTCGTCTACGTCTTCGCTAATACTACCACTACTACTTAAGGTGAGTCTATAGCCTCGCTTTCTACTGTATTTTAAATGACTTTTACCCGCGAGGAGGATACATGCTATTTAAATGAAAAGGAACATAATTCGTGAATGATTATTGGACCCGAATGATGTCTTGAATTCTGTTAAGTAGCTAGTTGCCAAAGACCCTAAAGTCATGAACCGTTAACTATTGTTTGATCCTTGTGTGGATTGTAAATAGCCGCTTGAACAATTGATAGTAATATTGGGTTGACGACCCTATCCTAGTGGCAACGAATACCTAAGAGGGGCAATGACTTTATTTAAATCATGTCGGCATTTGGAGCGGCTGATTATGTAACACCCCCAAATATTCATACTTCAGTTCATCGGAAGAGTCGTTGGTGTTACAGGATAGCACATCACTCAAATCATAGACAACGCTTAAAAATCGCGTCGTTTAATAATAAAGGATTTTCCATTCATAAACATCCAATCACATAGGTCCTCAGGTCATAGTATATTATAAAATTTTACAAAACATTTGAATGGAAATTTTATTTGGATACGGGCCATAAATTCTTGTCGTCTTCCCGAGAATTACCTTCAAGTACCTGAGATAAAACATGTTAAAAAGTCAGCAAAACGCCGAGTGAATTCATAGAGTTTAATAAAAACCATTAATATATCACCGGTATATAATTATTACCAAAAATCATTTTGTACAAATCTTTATCGTAGGCTATAAAATAGGCCAAAGACATTTTATACAAATCTTTGTTGTGACACCCTAGAACCGAGGTCATTAACGTTACCCTAAATTACGCTAATTTTTGAAATTTTTAATAAATTTTAATTTCTATATTTATAAGTATTTTGGTTAAAGCCGATGTTCGAGGTTATAATTTTTACGATTGACGATTCAAGAAGGACGATGACGATTACGATCCCGAGGGATGCCCAATTTTATATAATTATTGACGATTTATCGATAATGTGATTTCTCGAGAATTTTATTTACGATTCGTGTTAAGTTGAGTCGGGTGAGTTTTATAGCCTTCCGAGTACATTTAAAGTATCCCAAAAATATTTTGGAGTGTTCGGGATGATTTCCGACTCCCGTAAAATTTTCAAAATTGACTAGTGAGTCGAAACCGCAAAGTTTTAATGGCGTTTTTACTTAAGGCCAAAAGAAACCAAAAATTACCAAATTGTTCCCTCCCAATCACACAAAAATACACAAACACAAACACATAGAACATTTCACAAAACAAAATCAAACACTCTCTCTCTCTTTGTCCTTAGGCCGACGGCCAAACCCAAAGAACCACCACCCACCATTTATTTCTTGAGTTTTCACAAAAACTAACTCAAGACCACCTCTTAGAATCCCTTGGTGAGTGTTAATCCGTGGTTTGATTACACATGCACTAACAAAAATTTTCCAAAAATTTTCAAGATGATCCAAATTCGTTTTTGAGGCTAATTGTTGTAATGCATGTTAAATTCATGTGTAATGGAAGCATAATCACCAACAAAACCCACCAAAATTCATTTGGTTGTGGTGATTGGGTCACCCAAACCCCACGGCACAAGGGGTGTTTGGGGAGCCATGGTGGTTGATGGATTTTGAGATTTACCTTGTGTTTGGTTTAGTGTTTAGTGATGATTTAAATAGGTTTAGGTGATTGCATGTTTGATTTCTTTGATTTTAGATTATGAGATTGGTTGATCAATAGGGGTAGGACTGAAAATTTGTGTTTGGTTGTGATTAAGGAAGCCTAGGATGATGCCTAGTGGTGATTAGTAGGCTTGGAATCGAGTTTAAGCATGATTTTGGAGTAGCCAAATTTAGGCAGAAAGTTTAAGGTCATTTCATAAAAATTATTTTTCTTACAGGTCTTGAAAACTAAATTTAGTTATAGAGGGTCTTCTTGTCTTTAATTTGGTATAAGGTAGAGCCCGTGACTCAAAACGAGCTAAAAGTTATGAGGTTTTAAAGATCGAGTACCGGGAGACGAGGACTTTCATAATCCGAATTTATGTAAAGTTTTAGTCAAATCCCGAGGGTCACAAGTATGAATTGGTAAATGGTCAAGGGACAAAATTTGGTCACGAACCTGTATAAATGAGTCTATAAGTTGACTTAGGAGTCAAAGAAGTCAAAGGTACATTTCATATAGGTCAAAAAGGTCAAAGTTGGTCGATGTACAATTTCAGCCCGTAAAATATAGTTTTTAAAAAGCGTTGCGTAACGGGTCGTAAAAGTAAAAACTTTTATTGGGCTTAAAAACATGTTATCTACAGGTCTTATAGGATTTTTGAGAATTTTGTCAAATTTTATAAGTATGGTTAAATATGGTAAAACAGCCCGTACTTTCGGTAAGTACCGGCGAGAACGAGTAAAAATGGATAACGTAAGTAATGAGAACGAATGGTGTAAAATGAGTAATGCTTGTTGTTTTGTTTTTGGCGTGAGTTATAATTGTCCTAAGTGACTAGTATATATGTATTCTATACAGTACCGTGAGGTATATAAAATGAGATTACTCATTACGCGTTATTTGTGATAGGTGTTGATTTAACCGGGCATCCGTTTCGTCGTCAGTGATCATCCCTCGAACTACCGACTACTTAAAATATATGGTGTGAATTTATAGCCTCGCTTATATTTATTTCAAATTGTTTTACCCGCGAGGGAAATGCATGCTAGTTTTTAAAAGGAACGTATATCATGAATGATTGTTAGACCCGAAAGTTGCCTTAGAAATTGTGTTGAGTACCAAAGTTGCAAAAGACCCTAAATTCATGAACTATTAACTATTGTCCTGCCCTCGAGTAGGGGGAAATAGCCGCTTATACAATTTGTAGTACTACGGGGCTAACGACCCAATGCTAGCCGAGAAGCTGTACGTTTAGTAAGTTCTGCGGTAGATTATCTTGTATGAGAGATAAGGTATAATTGCAACTGATGCCTTTAGAAGGGGCACTGGTTTCATCTGAATCACGCCGGTATTTATTACGCGGGTGATTGAGTTAACGGATTAGTGTCATGAGCTTAAACACAATTGTCAGTATCCTGATTATAGATTGTTTGATCGACAAGTCTATAAATGATCACGAATGGTTTTTATTTTATATACGTTCAAATTGATTGTAAAACCTATGAATTCCACTCAACGTTTTCGTTGACCAAATTTTTGGCATGTGTTTCAGGTAACCGCTGAAGTGTAGAATGGAGCATGCATGGGATGGATGTTGTGTGTATGGCTTGGAGTCCGCTTGTTTTTCCTCCTTTTTCTACTTAAACATTTTAAGTTTTAATGTAATGTTGTTGTAAAACTGAAATTCTTGGGTTGTGATTCATGTGGACCGAAAACGCTAAACTCTGTTGTACCAAATTGGGGTTGGAAAAACCGTGGACATGTATCATCTAACAATTTTTAAATTCAAGTTTTAAGTTGACGTCTTTTTAGCGTCGTTTGATATATCTTGTGTGCAATGAATACTGTGTAGCACCCATTGTTGTAGTTCCGCTGCGCATAGCAATTGTGGGGGTGTTACAGATTGGTAATCAGAGCCATAAGTTATAGAGAACTAGGTCGTTTTTGAAAATCCTAAACTATAACTTTTGGTGTCGTAAGAAATGGTCCAAGCACACACAACTATCCTGCATGGCTCCGGTAAGATTTATTGTTGTATTTATGGCATTTGACGTATACTTTTGAGTGAAGTATATATGTGGGTAATTATTACGTAAGTATGGAATTACTATATGTAGACGTTGAATTTTACGTGGAATATCCGACATCGTAATTTTTGTATTAATCATGCATGAGCATCATATTATTACATTTCGGGCATATGTACCACCTTTGCATTGCATTTGCATGCATGTATTTATAATTATTGTATAATTACTTATGTACCCTCCGAAATTCGCTGTTATTGCAGGAATGGCTGAGGTACCGCCTAATGATAATGGAAACGATTACGTCGTAGGTCGCGAAGGGGGAAGTGTTGGAACAGCAGCTGAAGGACAAGCTGAGACGAACGATGTACAAGCCCAGGACCCCGACCAAAGGAGAACTACTTGCCCCAGGCCTATGCGTACTTCCCATCTGGTTGGTGCACCAGGTATCCCCAGAAGAGCCGAAGGTGCAGTGAGTGCAAATTCTCTTCATCAAGGCATCCCAAGAATTTGTTGTCCCGGACCGAGGATTTATCATGACGTACGACGGGTTGTGAGAGGTTTGGACGAATCGATGTGCATGCGGTACGTAGTGGAATCAAGGGTGATCAGTAGATTCGACGAGAATGAAAGGGCAGACCAAAGACTGTTGGAAAGGACTGCAAGAGTTGAGTATGATGGAAATGTGAACAAAAGTGACATCAACAGTCTAAGATCGATGGTTGCAAATTTGAGCGCTAGTCTTGACCGTGTTAGGGAAGATCAAGTGAGGTTGTCAAGGATGCAGAGTTGGGAGCATCGTGTGAGAGCATCATTGCCCCCGGATTGGAGATTCGTGGACGATTTGGAGATGGAGGCAAATGACTTCATGATTCAGCCGCCTACTAGAGGTGCTTGTATTACGGTGGGAAGTCAGGTAGCGATTGAGTGTGGATCCACATCAGGGACGAAAAAGGAGACGGAATGTGGGTCGGATGACAAAGGAAAAAGAAAAATGGATGATGTGGATGAGGACGATAGTGATGAGGAACCCGAGGAAGACGATGACGAGCCGCCATCCAAGAGGCCTTGTGGATCACCACATGCCTAGTTACTTGTTTTGTATTTTCTTTGATCATTGTAATAGAACTGTTTTAGACTTTTGTATGATGGTATTATGACGAGAAACTTAAGTACTTGAGTTTTGTGGTGAACGATTGTAGTGGCAATACTTGTCACGATTTTGGTTAATTATCAATACAATCTATGTTACCTTTCATGATCTGTGATATGTCTTAAATTTGATCTTTTGTGATGTGAATTGATGAATATTAGTAACTCCGTAGTGATGTGTCGTTGTATGTATATTATGTCTGGGAAACTTGATATGTATACTTACATTGTTTTTTTCTATTTTCCCTGTCTTGCAGAAAGAGATATTCGATAACACCATGCCTCCAAAGTTGACCGCCGATCGTGTTAACACCATGATTCAGGAAGCTATAGCAAACGCGTTGGAAGCGGACCGAGCCGGGAGAAATCAGGACCAGGGAAGGAACGCGGGGAGACAGCAAGCCCCGAGAGTGTGTACCTATTCTAGTTTTATGAAGTGCGGTCCCACGCAGTTTCGTGGAACGGGTGGAGCTTTAGAACTTAGACGATGGTTGGAAAAGGTTGAAAGTACGTTCGAAATCAGCGGTTGTGCAGAAGCGGATAAAGTGAAGTTTGCAGCTGCTACGTTTCTTGATGATGCGTTAAGTTGGTGGAATACCCAGGTAGCTACGGTTGGATTGGCTGTAGCGAATGCAAGGACGTGGAATGCGACAAAAGATCTGTTAACTAAGAAGTTTTGCCCGGAAGAGGAATTGGGGCAATTGGAGGATGAGTTGAGGCACTTGACCCTGAAGAACAACGATATAGCTGCCTACACCAGGAGGTTCAACGAATTAAGCCTTTTGTGTCCAGACATATTTGCCAATGATGCCAAGAAGATGAAGCAGTACATTAAGGGTTTATCTAGCAATATCAAAGGTGAAACAACTTCGTCAAAACCTGGGACGTTTGATGAAGCGGTCCAGATGGCTCACGCTTTGATGGACGTCAAGCTCCAGGACAAGCAGAACTCCATTGCTGAAGGCAACAAGAGGAAATGGGAAGCGGCACAAAGCAACCAATCCCAAGGCCAGAACCGAGGTGGAAATCGAAACAACCATGGTCCAAACCGAAATCAGCAGTTTAACCAGCGAAGGAACGAAGGGATGAGGGCAGTGACGAACCCTAGAGGTGTAAAAGTGAACCCCCATTATGGTAAGTGCAATTTGTACCATGTTGGAAATTGCCCGCCTGCATGCGGCAAATGTGGGAAAGCAGGTCATAGGACATCTGGTTGTCGAACGGGAGGAGTAGCCACTGGGGCTAATGCTATCAGAATGAGGGGATGTTATGGTTGTGGAGAGAGAGGTCATGTGCAAGTGAATTGCCCGAAGGCAGGAAACAAGCGGGGAGGTAATAATGCGGCTGCTGTGTATCAAGTGGGAACGGCTGATAAACCACAGGGTCCTAATGTGGTTACCGGTACGTTTTTGCTAGACGCTTGTTATGCTAGTATTTTGTTTGATTCTGGCTCCGACAAGAGTTTTGTAGATGTTAAATTTAGTCGTCATATCGATAGAAAACCGGTGTTGTTAGCGACTAGTTATAACGTTGAGTTAGCCGATGGAAAAATTGTTAGTACGAATTCTATACTGAAAGGGTGTACCTTGAAGTTAGGAAATTACGCTTTTAAAATCGACTTGATGTCTATAGAGCTAGGATCGTTTGACGTGATTGTGGGAATGGATTGGCTAATGGCGCATAGTGCTATGATCGTCTGTGGCGAGAGATTAGTTCAGATTCCGTTGAGGAATAAAGTTTTGACGGTAAAGGGTGACGAATGCACTTCTCGTTTGAAGGTGATTTCCTGTTTGAAAATGATGAAGTACGTAGAGAGCGGATGTGATGTGTTTTTGGCACAAGTTTCGAGTGATGGTGATTTAGGCGAGGATTGAAGAGGTACCAGTTATTTGCGAGTATCCGGAAGTTTTTCCAGACGAGTTGCCAGGTTTACCGCCTACCCGTGAGGTCGAGTTTCGAATTGATTTGGTGCCAGGAGCTGCGCCGGTTGCGCGTGCACCTTATCTCTTAGCACCATCTGAGTTAAAGGAGTTATCGGATCAACTGAAGGAATTGATGGACAAAGGATTTATTAGGCCGAGCTCATCACCTTGGGGAGCGCCAGTGTTGTTCGTGAAGAAGAAAGATGGTTCGTTTCGGATGTGTATTGACTATAGGGAACTCAATAAGCTGACGGTTAAGAATCGGTACCCATTGCCGAGGATTGACGATTTGTTCGATCAATTGCAAGGTTCCAGTGTATACTCAAAGATCGATTTAAGATCAGGGTATCATCAACTGCGTGTAAGAGAGGAGGATATTCCTGTAACTGCCTTTCGTACGCGGTATGGACACTCTGAATTTCGAGTGATGCCGTTTGGGTTGACGAACGCGCCTGCTGTATTCATGGACCTTATGAATCGCGTGTGCAAGCCGTATCTAGATAAGTTTGTTATTGTTTTCATCGACGATATACTTATTTACTCTAAAAGTAAGGAGGAGCACGAGAAGCACCTAAGAAAGATTTTGGAGTTGTTAAAGAAGGAGAAGCTGTATGCAAAATTCTCGAAGTGTGAATTTTGGTTGGAATCAGTGCAGTTTCTAGGTCATGTGATTGATAGTAAGGGAGTTCGTGTGGATCCTGCCAAGGTCGAAGCGATCAGGGAATGGTCAGCACCGACGACGCCGACTGAAGTTCGACAATTCCTTGGTTTAGCGGGGTATTATCAAAGGTTTATTGAAGGATTTTCGTTGATTGCAAAACCATTAACAAGGCTTACCGAAAAGAATAGGGTGTATGAATGGGGAAATGAGGAAGAACTTGCTTTCAAAACGCTCAAGGATAAGTTATGTTCCGCACCGATTTTATCATTGCCTGAAGGAACCGAAGACTTCGTAGTGTATTGTGATGCGTCTCGTAAGGGTTATGGAGCGGTATTAATGCAACGTGAAAAGGTGATAGCTTACGCGTCGAGGCAACTAAGGAAGAATGAGGAGAACTACACGACGCACGATTTGGAATTAGGAGCTGTAGTTTTTGCGTTGAAGTTGTGGAGACACTATTTGTATGGGACAAAGTGTGTTGTATTCACTGACCACAAGAGTTTGCAGCACATTTTAGATCAAAAGGAGTTGAATATGCGACAGAGACGATGGGTTGAACTACTGAGTGATTATGACTGCGAAATTCGCTACCACCCTGGCAAGGCGAATGTTGTAGCGGATGCACTAAGTAGGAAGGAACGGGAGAAACCTTTGAGGGTTAGAGCTTTAGTGATGAGTGAGAGCGTTGACTTGACCGAAACCATACTGAAGGCTCAGGAGAGGGGACTAATGAAAGGGAATGTTGAAGCCGAAAACTTGGGACGAATGTTGAAACCTCTTTTCGTGATTAGGTCAGACGGACTAAGATATTTTGAGAATCGGATTTGGTTACCATTGTGTTCATCTGAGGAAGGAAAGCCTGGAGTTCGAGAATTGGTTATGAACGAGTCGCATAAGTCGAAGTATTCGATACATCCTGGATCGGACAAAATGTATCACGACCTGAAGAAAGTTTATTGGTGGCCGAAAATGAAGGCGGATATTGCTCGTTACGTTAGTAAGTGTTTGACTTGCGCGAAGGTTCAGGCAGAACATAAGAAACCATCTGGATTGTTGGTACAACCAGAGATCCCAGAATGGAAATGGGAGAAAATCGCTATGGATTTCGTAACGGGTTTACCTAGGACTCCTAGTGGATGTGATATGATATGGGTAATTGTGGATAGGTTAACGAAATCTGCTCATTTCTTACCTATGAAGAAGACGGACAGCATGGAAAAACTAGCCAGCGTGTACGTGAAGAAGATCGTCTGTAGACATGGAGTGCCGTTATCGATCATTTCGGATCGCGATAGTAGATTTACGTTGGAATTTTGGAAATCGCTTCAACGTGCGATGGGCACTGAATTGAGTTTAAGCACGGCTTATCACCCGGAAACTGACGGCCAGAGTGAACGAACTATTCAGACGATGGAGGACATGCTCCGAGCATGCGTAATTGATTTTGGAGGAAGTTGGGAACGCCACTTGCCTCTGGTGGAATTTTCGTATAATAATAGTTATCATGCGAGTATCAAGGCAGCACCGTTCGAAGCATTGTATGGAAGGAAGTGTAGATCGCCTGTGTGTTGGAGTGAAGTAGGAGAAAGTCAATTGACTGGACCCGAAATGGTTTTAGAAACGACAGAGAAGATTGTGCAAATCAAGAACCGACTACTTGCTGCGAGAAGCCGACAGAAGAGTTATGCCGATAACAGAAGGAAACCGTTGGAGTTTGAAGTTGGAGATATGGTTATGCTCAAGGTATCGCCGTGGAAGGGTGTAATTCGTTTTGGGAAGAAAGGAAAGTTGAGTCCGAGGTATATTGGACCGTTTAAGATCGTTGAACGAATTGGACCAGTAGCGTACAAGTTAGAATTGCCGACCGAACTTAGTGCTATTCACGACACGTTTCACGTATCGAACCTGAAGAAGAGTTTGGCGGACAAGGAATTGGTGATTCCTTTGGACGAGATTCGACTGGACGACAAAATGCACTTTGTGGAAGAACCTGTGGAAATTATGGACCGAGAGGTCAAGCGGTTGAAGCGTAGTAGGATTCCTATTGTGAAAGTCCGATGGAATTTTAAGCGTGGACCGGAATACACTTGGGAACGTGAGGACTTTTTCAAGGAAAGGTATCCTCATCTGTTTCAGTAGAACGAAATGTGAGTACAAGAAGAGGCGAGCGCCGGGACGTCGCTCTCTTTAAGGAGGGGTGGATGTGACACCCTAGAACCGAGGTCATTAACGTTACCCTAAATTACGCTAATTTTTGAAATTTTTAATAAATTTTAATTTCTATATTTATAAGTATTTTGGTTAAAGCCGATGTTCGAGGTTATAATTTTTACGATTGACGATTCAAGAAGGACGATGACGATTACGATCCCGAGGGATGCCCAATTTTATATAATTATTGACGATTTATCGATAATGTGATTTCTCGAGAATTTTATTTACGATTCGTGTTAAGTTGAGTCGGGTGAGTTTTATAGCCTTCCGAGTACATTTAAAGTATCCCAAAAATATTTTGGAGTGTTCGGGATGATTTCCGACTCCCGTAAAATTTTCAAAATTGACTAGTGAGTCGAAACCGCAAAGTTTTAATGGCGTTTTTACTTAAGGCCAAAAGAAACCAAAAATTACCAAATTGGTCCCTCCCAATCACACAAAAATACACAAACACAAACACATAGAACATTTCACAAAACAAAATCAAACACTCTCTCTCTCTCTTTGTCCTTAGGCCGACGGCCAAACCCAAAGAACCACCACCCACCATTTTTTTCTTGAGTTTTCACAAAAACTAACTCAAGACCACCTCTTAGAATCCCTTGGTGAGTGTTAATCCGTGGTTTGATTACACATGCACTGACAAAAATTTTCCAAAAATTTTCAAGATGATCCAAATTCGTTTTTGAGGCTAATTGTTGTAATGCATGTTAAATTCATGTGTAATGGAAGCATAATCACCAACAAAACCCACCAAAATTCATTTGGTTGTGGTGATTGGGTCACCCAAACCCCACGGCACAAGGGGTGTTTGGGGAGCCATGGTGGTTGATGGATTTTGAGCTTTACCTTGTGTTTGGTTTAGTGTTTAGTGATGATTTAAATAGGTTTAGGTGATTACATGTTTGATTTCTTTGATTTTAGATTATGAGATTGGTTGATCAATAGGGGTAGGACTGAAAATTTGTGTTTGGTTGTGATTAAGGAAGCTTAGGATGATGCCTAGTGGTGATTAGTAGGCTTGGAATCGAGTTTAAGCATGATTTTGGAGTAGCCAAATTTAGGCAGAAAGTTTAAGGTCATTTCATAAAAATTATTTTTCTTACAGGTCTTGAAAACTAAATGTAGTTATAGAGGGTCTTCTTGTCTTTAATTTGGTATAAGGTAGAGCCCGTGACTCAAAACGAGCTAAAAGTTATGAGGTTTTAAAGATCGAGTACCGGGAGACGAGGACTTTCATAATCCGAATTTATGTAAAGTTTTAGTCAAATCCCGAGGGTCACAAGTATGAACTGGTAAATGGTCAAGGGTCAAAATTTGGTCACGAACCTGTATAAATGAGTCTATAAGTTGACTTAGGAGTCAAAGAAGTCAAAGGTACATTTCATATAGGTCAAAAAGGTCAAAGTTGGTCGATGTACAATTTCAGCCCGTAAAATATAGTTTTTAAAAAGCGTTGCGTAACGGGTCGTAAAAGTAAAAACTTTGATTGGGCTTAAAAACATGTTATCTACAGGTCTTATAGGATTTTTGAGAATTTTGTCAAATTTTATAAGTATGGTTAAATATGGTAAAACAGCCCGTACTTTCGGTAAGTACCGGCGAGAACGAGTAAAAATGGATAACGTAAGTAATGAGAACGAATGGTGTAAAATGAGTAATGCTTGTTGTTTTGTTTTTGGCGTGAGTTATAATTGTCCTAAGTGACTAGTATATATGTATTCTATACAGTACCGTGAGGTATATAAAATGAGATTACTCATTACGCGTTATTTGTGATAGGTGTTGATTTAACCGGGCATCCGTTTCGTCGTCAGTGATCATCCCTCGAACTACCGACTACTTAAAATATAAGGTGTGAATTTATAGCCTCGCTTATATTTATTTCAAATTTTTTTACCCGCGAGGGAAATGCATGTTAGTTTTTAAAAGGAACGTATATCATGAATGATTGTTAGACCCGAAAGTTGCCTTAGAAATTGTGTTGAGTACCAAAGTTGCAAAAGACCCTAAATTCATGAACTATTAACTATTGTTCTGCCCTCGAGTAGGGGGAAATAGCCGCTTATACAATTTGTAGTACTACGGGGCTAACGACCCAATGCTAGCCGAGAAGCTGTACGTTTAGTAAGTTCTGCGGTATATTATCTTGTATGAGAGATAAGGTATAATTGCAACTGATGCCTTTAGAAGGGGCACTGGTTTCATCTGAATCACGCCGGTATTTATTACCCGGGTGATTGAGTTAACGGATTAGTGTCATGAGCTTAAACACAATTGTCAGTATCCTGATTATAGATTGTTTGATCGACAAGTCTATAAATGATCACGAATGGTTTTTATTTTATATACGTTCAAATTGATTGTAAAACCTATGAATTCCACTCAACGTTTTCGTTGACCAAATTTTTGGCATGTGTTTCAGGTAACCGCTGAAGTGTAGAATGGAGCATGCATGGGATGGATGTTGTGTGTATGGCTTGGAGTCCGCTTGTTTTTCCTCCTTTTTCTACTTAAACATTTTAAGTTTTAATGTAATGTTGTTGTGAAACTGAAATTCTTGGGTTGTGATTCATGGGGACCGAAAACGCTAAACTCTGTTGTACCAAATTGGGGTTGGAAAAACCGTGGACATGTATCATCTAACAATTTTTAAATTCAAGTTTTAAGTTGACGTCTTTTTAGCGTCGTTTGATATATCTTGTGTGCAATGAATACTGTGTAGCACCCATTGTTGTAGTTCCGCTGCGCATAGCAATTGTGGGGGTGTTACATTTGTCGTAAATCATAATATAGGCTTTTGCCTTCAAAACCATTATACGAACCATTGTCGCAAAAACATCATACAATACGTTTTAATACGTTGTATAAATTTAAATAAAAACCGTTATATGAAAATGGTTATGCAAAACCAAAACACGAACATAATATCAGTAATAAGACCCAGTATTGTTAGTCAGACAATATATTATAATTCAATTCGTACATCAGTATTTTCATTATTGGATTATTATAAGCCGCATGACATTGCTACGTTTCTATAACATATAACGGGTAGCTAACCCGTAATTTCCTTTGCCCATCTAAAACAGCGTGTCGTCACAATAATCATGCTTATATAAATCTTCTCATACATAAATTCGCTTACCAATCAATGTGGCACGACGGGGATCAACCGTCAAGGCGTGAACTGGGGTGATCTTCCCCAAATGGTACTATTATATGCATAAGCGTCTACCAAATCCGGTAGTTCACTATACATGATAATGGGACTCTTACTGACATAACCTAACTAATAATAATCCATTTCATTTCATTCATCGGGTCATATAATCATTCGGGTCCATATCAATAAGCATATAATCGGGACAACTAGTGTTCTATTTTTATTAAAACTAACATGTTATCTCCCTCGCGGGTTTATAAAACATTTCATAAAACATTTAAAAGAGTGCGAGGCTATGAACTCACATTGGTGTGGGAAGGCGGGTTATCGGCGATTCAGATAAAGTGCTTTAATCACGGAAACCTAGACAATAATACTCGGTCTTAGACTCTTATCCAATGACTTTATAAAAATAATGGTTATTATATATGATGATATCATAAGTATGATGATGATCAAGTGGGATTTTATCTCTTCATACAACATTATATTTGTTATGTGTTAGTCAATTTAGACTAGTTACATTAGTTTTAACTTGTTTACATATTAAGGCCCAATAAGCCTATTATAAGTCCAATTCATTATATTAGCTCATTTATACTTTTAATACCAGGCCTATACTCATATGTTGGCCCAAAGTGGGTTAAGCCCATGAGTAAGTCCAATAATGTTAAACCAAGTAGTTGGGTCAATAGTCCAATAAGGCTACTTTGGCCCGTTAATGTCCATAAGTTATAAAGCTCGGGTATATCGATTTTTACTTGTCAAATGTACTTAAATATCAGTAGATGAGTTATAAAAAATGTTACATTAGACAGGTCTGACCGTCTAAGTTTTATTTGGCGAAATCGTTAATCTTTCGGTTTTAGCCAAAAAGACGTAAAACTTATATATAGTTTTATAACTTTAGGAAACATTTGAGTTTGTGTTAGCCCTAAAATGTGAGCGCCATTTACAAAATTACATTAGATTCAGATAGGCAAAACGTGGAGGGACTACTATTGACAAGTTTTCAAAGTTATTCCTTGTTTAGCCTATATCTACCCCTCCCTACTTCCATGGAGGGGTGAGGATTCCCATTTTGTGTATTTCACTTTCTCGCTCTAAAAATGTCTAACTATTTCTTTTATCCTCCCCGACCTTCGGATCACCCTCTTATTAGCTTGAATCTTATGGTTAACAATTGGTATCAGAGCTAAGCGGGGGTGTTTTGTGTTTGCTGATTTGTGGCTTTTTCGGCTTATTTTTTAAGTTGTTATAAGTCACGAATTTATTGGTGTTGATTATTTGGTTTCCGTCCAAAAGTCATATGTTACTTTATCCAATCTGTCCAAATGTCTCCAATATGTCCAAATGTCTCATATTCTGGGAAACTATTAAACACTGTCATATTAACTGGTCATATGGGCATAGTACTTTCTGGTTATTTTTTTATGGTTCAAATCTGAGTTTTTGAGATTTTTTTTGAAAATGAAAATGAACAGATGAAAAAAGGGGGCCAGATCTAAAAAAAACCAGATCCACCATTTTCGTTGATATTAAGAAAAAGTCAAAGCCCTTTTGCGATGGTAATTGCGATGGTTAAAGAGATGGTTATTGCGATGGGGTGATATTGTGGTCTTGACATTGCTATGGGGGTATGGATACATTGCGATTGTGCATATTTTCATGAACACATTGCGACAGAAATATGTCTAAACATTGCGATAGTAGTTTTTTGAAAGACTTTGCGATAAGTAGTGTTTTTGAATGACATTGCGATGGTGCATATTTTTTATGAAAACATTACGATGACTCGTTTTAAAAGAAAATACCGAGACAAAAAAAAACTCATCAGTCAACCATTAACCATCAATAAAAAAACCCGACTCTTATCTAATACCTTTTACAACAAACACTCAAAACCAACAAACCCTGACTCGATATAACGTATCCCATCGTCTCCTATATTCCTTATACACCATCTCTAGACTCGAACAAAATAAATCAAAGATCTCAGAATCCCATCCGTTTCTGACATGCATGCCAAGATTCTTTAAGGATCTACACGAATTGAGACTTTATCTTCACTGATCTATAAAATAAATATTCCTTTCTTATATGTTCGATAATAAATAAATATCGGAACAAGTTTGTTCAAATATGTCCTTTGTTTCGAATTAACGACTCTACAACCACATAATCAAACCTACCTGAGATCTTTGTAAAAGATCTTGATGCCTCGTTCTTCGTTCATGTATGAGATGGAATATGTACAACATAAAGATTAAAAAAAGGGTGCATGAGGAGACATGGATATTGTGGATCTTGAGTCAAAAGGTGTGATTCATTTCTCAAGGGAATGATGAAGCAAATGAAGATTTTGAGTAGTTTCATTTGATTTGTGATGTTTTGATCATGAGGTTTCTGATCGTTTATGTTAGGTTTGAGATTGGTTTATTCATCTTAATCTTGGCAGAAAGATGAGATGTGATTGATTTGTATTTTGAAAATGTTTGGTAGATAGATGGGATGAAGGGCGGAGAAGTTTATGTGAGAGATATTAGGTTTAAGAATGTGCCAGAGTTTAGGGTTGGAGGTTACTTATATCTCAATTGGACGGGCCATACTTTTATTTAATATATATTCGGTGTGGAAGAGGTATAGTGGGCCGAGTGTTTGTTTCAAATGGACTGGTGCTTCTTGATGTAGTGTTTTGGAAATTGTTGTCATTTTGTTGTGTAAGGGATTCATAATTTGGGCCTAATTGATGAATGAACCGAAAGAAAAGTGCTACCATGGTGTATTGAATTTCTTTTTCTATCATGATAGTGAGGTAGTATACTATTTAAGGCGGGTATTCGATATGTGTCAAACGAAAGTGCTTCAACGACAAAGAAAATTATTGGTTTAAAACCCAATATTTTTGAAACAATTTCGACGACCGCGCGCATCAGTTTGGGCATGTGACTGACGTTGGGCTTACATGACAAGTTATTTAGACAAATTTTGTCCTTCAACGACAATTAGTTTCATCATTTGTTCTAGTTAACGACATTCACACAACACCAAAGCAAACAAAACACTTAACGCTAAAACGATCCGATATAAGATTCACTTAAACGACAACGACTAGTTTGATTCTACAAAGACAAGTGACCACGGAGTGGATTTGGTATTCTTTATTTGAAGTTGAAGTGGGATTTCATGAAGGCGTCTACTTATTTCATCATCGAGCCTTCCTTCTATTTTTCTACCCCTTTTCTTCAAACCCAGTCTATCGATTGATGACTTGCTTGGGCGATAAAATTTATGATTGAGACTTGAATTATCTAGTTTCCACTGTCAAGGGGTGGATGGTCGACGACATGGATAACTATCATTTTTGGGTGTCAAACGCAGTTGCTCGTGTGGATAACTTCAAGAGGTATAAGAGACTTGTTTCTGCACCGTTCTTCAATCGACATAAGTGCAAGCTTAAGTAACAAATTTGAGGGATTGTACTTCAGTTTCAAGTTTGGAATATCGGGTTTACTTCACATGTGGTCACAACAAATAGCCGAATGAATTCGAGGTTGGTAAGTTAGACAGAGAGAGATGGAATCAGCAATCAATTCTCACGGGATATTTATGAGCTTCACAACGACAATGGTACTTCATAGTCTAAGCAAAAATTTTCAAAGTTTCTCAATGACTTACAAAACTTTTCAAGACATTTGCATAAGACTAAGAACTTCTCGAGTATATGGACGTCCACGATAATGATGCTTCCGAGAGTTCGAAATCATCATGGGAGAAGATCGTGTACTTTGAAGTAATCAGATCAACTTCGAGGGGAAGTAGTGTACATGGAATGGTATCTACTTACTTTATATGATTTTTATGAAGTATTCTGCAGGCGTGAGAAGAATTGTTGTTGATTTCCTGCATGTTACCCCAAACGGATTATCACCAAAAACTTAAACGACATGAAACAGTATAGAAGCATTGTTATTTGGTGTGGTTCTTCTACAAATTTCCGTTGTGCACTTAAATCGATGAGCTAGAAGATTGTTCAAACTACATAAAAGTGTCAGAATCTGCTTAAGATACATATATTGGTTTGGGGGAAGATGATTCTGTTGTCCCTAATATATGATTGTTATAATCACACGAATTAAAGAAAGAAAGGTAGATAAGAGAAGAATTCTAGAGAGAGAAAGTAGTGAGAGAAAGTAGAGAGAAAATGGTTGGTGAAACATGTGGAATATTAGATTTGAGAAAATGAAAATGACCAACACCCTTCCTAACATGCTAGGAAGGGTTTATATAGCCTTTGCTTACATGTAGCTTAATGGGCTATATGATCATGGGCCGGGCTTTCCTTTTGGGCTTTGGTTACTTATTAATGAACCTTAGCTTAAAGTTAAGCCCGTAATTACACGACTAATATACTACCTATTACAACGTTCTAAAATACGATACATAATAAACATATGACCGAGCATTCTTGTTTGGCTCAATATTTTGAGGCTAACAATCTCCCCCAATGAGAGGTCATAAACCTTGGTCATTTAGGAAATTTGTAGAGATTACTAATCTCGCCATAAATGAGTCTTGAACGTGTAATCGTAGCCTTGTTTCTTCATGCTATGATCTTTGAGCCTTTGTCGTTGTCTTTCGACTTTGTCTTTAAGCTTGAGATCTTCAAATCATCCTTGACTTGTCTTTTCCATCTTGCGATCTTGTGTCTTCATCCACATGCTCACACTATTAATTGTTGAATATGTCTTTAGGCATGAGTATGTGGTTTTGAATCTTTGACTTAGCTGAGTACACCGTGACGCCACCTTCTCGAGACAAAACATAGACACGGACTGAATGGCTTTGACATTCGTCCTAAATCGGTAGCGTTTTACCTCCGGTCGGTGAAGACCGTTATACGATATTAAATATCGTACCTGTGATCAGGTAGATTCAATTAAGAATCTCCTTGACAGGGTTTCGCGGCTGTACTAGCCGTTCTCTTTACTCGACCGTCTCAAAGCAAGACTGCGAACATAAAGAGTAAATCAATTGGATAGATATCCGCTTGATTAAAGTCGTCAATTCAAATTCCTGGAACAAGTTAGATTCATCAAGAATCTTACCATTGTTGCTTTCCAGTTGACACAAGTTTGATTCATAAGAATCTCACAAGTCACCTACCGTAGCGCTGTTTGATGTTGACGCTAGAAGGATTTCCATTCGTCACTGTGATTATTAATAAATATCACTCTGAATGTTCTGGCAAGACCATGAAGATATTGCGTAGAAACCTGAAACGAGTTTGAATCAATTAAGAATCAAACCACTGTTGCTTTTCAGTTTTGCACATGTTCAATTCATAAAGAATCTTGCATATGACCTACCGCAGTGCTGTTTGATGTTAACACTGGAAGGATTTCCACTCATCATTGTGAATACTAAGTAGTATCGCTCTGAGTGTTCTCGCAATATCGCAAGGATATAGTGTAGGACTCTGTTGATCTTCATCCGTGTGTCCTAACGAGATTTGATTGATCTCTTGGCTCTAGACTCGATTTGTGCACTTTTAGTGGTTGGAGGCTGGAGCAGATGCCACCTATTCAATATCAACTATCTCGGAGTGAGAAAGTCAATAGAAGTCATGTTGTTCTCCGTGACAATAAAACAAACTTCTTTTGAGAGAAGCCTGAGTAGCTAGGAAAGGGTTGTGCTTCACATCACTGGGTCCATGATGAGTTTGTCTTCATGATGAGTTGACCCGGTTTCTGCCTAAGTTGTATGGAGGGCTTCTTTATTTAGACCCTTTATCCTTACATTTCTTTTTCATTCTTCAACCCCTTCAATGCTTACCAAGACATCATTAATAGCACCTTGTTGTGATTGTTCCAGTGCTATCATCAGTACTTAGTCGGCATTCAGCTACGTTCACATTCTACTCCATCTTTCCTAAGGACTTCTAATAATCTATTGGATTGTCCCTGGGAAGATCCCTCCGGTTCTGGTTGGATCATAGGACTTAAACCTAACCACCCTTTTGACACCAATAACGTCGTGAATTAAAGATGTTGTGGGTATTTGATCGTAACCATGAAAACCACTTTAAATTCTAACAAAGTGTTTGAAAAACATTTAACACCTTGCTAGTTTTGTCGTTTCAGAAATGCTCCCCCTTCACATGTGCATCGATAATCGAAAGTGTTTCGCACATGTAGGTAAGAGTTAAAGTGCTTGAGTCTTATATTAGATCACATTTTAATCACATTTTCTCCCCCTATCTCTAATATATAAAATCTTTTGATATTAGAGATACCAAATTTTATTAAAATATATTTTGAAAAAATAGTCTTGAAATCTCTGGGAGAAAGATGTGTTAATCTTTTGCATGAAGTTAAAATGCTCCCCCTCAAAAATTGATCCAATTGAATTGTCATTGTGAGGATATGATCCACATTTCGCTTTTTGAGGATGGGAGTTGTTGAAAAAATTGTGTTCAATGCTTTTTGAAAAATCAATTCTTTTTGACGAAAGGTTTTTCTAAAGCATAAACTTGAGTTCATAGACTTTGAATGTCTTGACGAATCCACTCAAGTGTAAGAAGATTTCTCTTCTTTTGCTGAGGGTAAGGGTACTAAATCGTACACTCCCCCGTGAATATCGATCCGGGTTGCAACCTGAAAGTGATTACAAGTCATTGTGTTGAGCTCAAAACGTTGAATGTTTTGTGACAAGCTCAACCCGTGATAGATTGCTCTACCCGTTGTTTGGAAATATTTGTCCAAAATAGACAATTTCCTTTATTAAAAGAAGAAATGACATGTTTTGAAAAATATTTACAACTTTCATTCGAGCTTTATGTACACACCCGTGACGTTATTGAGCGACATTTCTAGGCACGTCCATATTATCGATACTGAAAGACATGTCGAGAAGAATATTTTTGGATTTTGAAAGATTTTTAATTTTGTGTTTTGCTTTTATGTGTTTTATATTTTTGTATTTTGCTTTTTTTCAAAGATATTTACAGGTTGATGTTTGATAGATAAATCAAGCAGGCACCTTTGCCAGAATCTCCAGGTCTGCTGGAGTCAAACATCTCATACCAATTTGCCTAACGAGGTACTCAAACCTATCTTTCGACAAAGCTTTCGTAAACATGTCGGCTAATTGGTAATCCGTTCCAACAAAGTATAATTCATCGATACCTCTTTCAACTTGTTCCTTTATGAAGTGGTATCGGACATCAATGTGCTTCGTGCGGGAATGCTGTACTGGATTGCAGGAGATGGCTATGGCCGACTTTGAGTCACAGTACATAGGTACTTTATCAAAGTGGAAGCCATAATCCGTGAGTTGTGTTCTCATCCATAGAACTTGCGCACAACACGCAGATAGAGACACATACTCCGCTTCGGCTGATGAAAGTGATGTACAATCCTGCTTCTTGGAAGACCATCCCACAAGCTTATCTTGACCTAGAAATTGTGCACCACCAGAAGTACTTTTTCGTGTATCAAGACACCCTGCATGATCAGAATCTGAATAGGCCGTTAGAAAGAAACCGGTTTCCCTCGGATACCAGAGTCCTAAATGAATGGTATTCTTGAGGTACCGAAAGATCCGTTTAACCTCCTTGAGGTGCTTTTCAGTGGGTGGTGCTTGATAACGTGCACAATAACATGTAGCATGATGAATATCAGGTCTGCTTGCTGTCAAGTACATGAGGGAACCAATCATGGAACGATATCTCGTTTGATCGATGGCATGTCCCTCCAAGTCAGCATCTAGCGATGTGGTTGATAATGGTGTCCCAACGGGGTCACATGATGTCATACCATGCTTTTTGATTATCTCTTGACAATACTTAGCTTGGTTTATAAAGATACCACTTGGGGATTGGTGAACTTGAATTCCTAGAAAGAATTCTAGTTCTCCCATCATAGACATTTCAAATTTGCTGTGCATTACTTTTTCAAACCATTTTGAAAGTTTTGGGTTTGTAGACCCGAAAATATTGTCGTCAACATAAATTTGCACAAGCAAAATGTCATACCCATATTTATAAGTGAACAAAGTTAAATCAATAGAACCTTTTGAGAAACCTTTGGATACCAGAAATTTCGAGAGCTCGTCGTACCACGCCCTTGGAGCTTGCTTGAGTCCATATAGTGCCTTGTGGAGACGATACACCTTGTCAGGATAATGAGGATTGACGAATCCTTCCGGCTGCATGACATAGACTTCTTCCTTCAAAGGACCGTTAAGAAATGCCGTCTTTACGTCCATTTGATAGATAGTGAATCCCTTATGTGCAGCATAAGCAAGAAAAATCCTGACTGCTTCCATCCGAGCAACTGGTGCAAATGATTCATCAAAATCAATTCCCTCTTTCTGGCCATACCCCTTAGCCACTAGCCTAGCTTTGTTCTTGATGATCGTGTTTTCTTCATCCATCTTGTTTTTCCAGATCCAACGAAGATTCAAAGGAGTGACATCGTATGGTCTGTCAACAAGTTCCCAGACTTTAAGTCTTTCAAACTGTTGAAGTTCATCCGTCATCGATTCAATCCAAGCATGATCAGCCATGGCTTCTTTGATGTTTTTCGGTTCAGCAGTACTCACGGCGAGTGCGAACATACAAACATCGCCATCGGTTGCTAGTTGTCGTCTTGTACGAACAGGCTGTGAAGGGTTTCCAATTACGTGAACCAAAGGATGATCTCGGGTCCAATGATGTGTTGAAGGATGTCGTTGGTAGAACGTATGCATATTTGACGGATCAACATGGCGAGTAGAAGACTCTCCAGTTTCGTGTACCGGTGTACCGAATGGGTTGATAAATTCGTCTTCGTCAGATAATGCATCGTCTGCTTGTTGTGTGTTCTCTGGAGCAATGACAGTAGTTGTGGATGTTGTAGGATCTATTGTTAATGTGATATTCTGAGGAGGTAAATCTGCAACAACCGGTGTTGAAGTAGATGAAGTTGTATCCTTGTGTTGACGATGAACGGTATCATCATTCTTATCATGAGTGACAGCGGAAGACTTCGATGCAACTTGTTTCTCCCCCGTGAAATATTCATCATACATTGGTCCATATAACATTTCCAACTCTTCAAGTGTCGTGTCCACTGTCATATCTGCTCTAGGAACATGTTCAGGAACCAGCTTTGAACTTGACGGTTCATTACTGTGGTCTTGAGTTCCGAGTTCCGTGCGGTTGTGAACGGAAGTCGTTTGTCGTTGTGGATCGGGACTTAAACTGCTTTGTTCAAGTGCCATTTCTTGCAATTCATCAAATCTGATATGAATAGTCTCGACTATCAATTTTGTTCTCTTGTTGTACACTCTGTATCCCTTTGACTGAGTTGCATATCCCACTAAAATGCATGCATCACCTTTCTCTTTCATCTTGTCCAGATTTTCACCATCTCAAATAATGTAACACGTACATCCAAAAACGTAGAGGTGTTTGAGTGAAGGTTTGCGATCATTATTATGTGATATGGTGTCTTTTCGTGTCTTGGGATAACTAAGGAGCGGTTTTGTGTGTAGCATGCGGTTGACACGGCTTCGGCCCAAAAGTATAGTGGAAGTTTTGAAGCGGATAACAATGTTCGAGCAGCCTCAACTAAAGTACGGTTTCGTCTTTCAACAACGCCGTTTTGTTCGGGTGTTCGAGCAATAGATGTTTCATGTTCAATTCCTTCAGCTTCAAAATAGTTTCTCAGTTTTGAATTCAAAAATTCAGTACCTCTGTCAGTACGAACCACTTTAACTTGAGCTTGAAGACCACGTTGTATCACTTTAAGGAAGCTGATGAGAACATCGGGTGTTTCATCTTTGGACCTCAAGAACTGAGTCCATGTGTACCTTGAGTAGTCATCGACAATTACCATAACGTATTTCTTCCCATTGATACTTTGAACACGCATGGGACCACACAAATCTATATGAAGAAGATCTAACCGTCCTTTAGAGCTTGGTGTAGTCTTTGTCTTAAAACTACTCCGTTTAGCTTTACAAAGCTCACAAGAAGAACAAAGATGATCTTTGATGAATTTCAAGTTAGGAAGGCCTCGCACAATATCTTTCTTAGAAAGCAAGTTGATGGTATCGAAGTTAAGATGAGATAAACGTTGATGCCATAACCAAGCTTGAGTCATTGAAGCTTTAGCCATGAAACAGATTGGAGTTGAAGATGTGGAGTCTTGTAGTGAAATAGTGTAGAGATCAGTACCCCGTGTTCCGGTAAGTAAGTCATTCCCATCATAATCACGAACAAAACATGTCTTCTTTCTAAAAGCAACCTCCAAATCCGCATCACAGAATTGACCAAACGAGAAAAGATTATGATTGAGCCCTTCGACGTAGTAAACCCTTTTGATAGTGATATTCCCCTGAACCAAGTCTCCATATCCTAGGATCGGTACAAATTGATCATTTCCGAATCGGACCGTACCCAGGAACTTCTCCACGAAGTTAATTAGAAGCTTGAGATTCCCCGTCATGTGCTTCGTGCATCCGGAGTCCATTATGAAGAGAATTACTTCGATCACCTGCAGAAGAATTAGAACACGATGGAGCATTTGCTAAATTGGATTCCATGTTAGTTGTGATTTCCGATTCATTAGTTTCCCTAGTTTCATCACTTAGAGGCACACTAACGCTCGTAGTCACATTTTCTGTCCTAACCTTAGGCATCCATTTATATCCTGGAGGACATTGATTAGCAAACCACCATTTCCAAGGCTTGCTAGCAGACTCATATAATTCCCTAATTCTGCTTCTAGGGTTCTTAGTGGTGGAGTCTGATGCAATACTTTTCTTAGGGGGGTTGCACCAGAATGGTTCACTTTGCATTTGGGTTTTCTAGCACTAATAGGCATCACAGTTTGCTTCTTAGTTCTAGTTTCTACGCCTTTGACATTATTCGAAACACACATAGCATGATTAGCATTAGCACAATTTCCACATTTCACACAAACAAACTTAACTTTCATAGCATTCAAAGTCGAATCATTTAAATCGTCATTACACGCGATTACAGACGTTTTATTCTTAGAAACATTGAAAATCCTAGGGTGGTCTTCTACTTGCTTCATCTTCCCTTGACTTTTGTTTTGCCAGACCTTTTCATTCATGCGAGTGCTCTTAAGCTGGGGCCGGCTAACACTAGCAGTGGGGACTACTCCTGTAGTAAAAGACACACGTCTATTAGTGTTTCTAGAAGTCTGAGGTGATTGAATTTCTTTTTTTTGTGTGGGTTTAGTGGTCAATCTATACATCCCTGGTTTAACCACATTTGTGTTCTTAATGCTTTGTGATCGAATATTTGTTTCGGGAGTGTTTTGTGGTAACCTATCCTTCCCATCCGTCTTGGGGGCAAACGCAGGTTTTGCAAATGCAGAATTAGAGAAAATAGATGGTTTTCCCAAGACAGAGGGTCTAGTCACTTTTTGAGCATTGGGTTGTCTTACAACAGGTTTCTTAACACTAGGTTCCACAATCTTCCCACCCATCTTAGCAATGAGTTTCTGCAACTCTGCTATCGCTCGGTCCCTGTCTTGTAACTGAGCTTTCAACCCTTTAATTTCCAAATTCTGTTCGTTCATTTCTCGAAACGTTTGGGAAAGTTTTTCTTGCAATTTATTATCATGTGGAAAACTACCAACGTCTTTTTGCAAAGCAAGTTCAAGAGAATGACAATGTTTTTGAAGGAAATCAGTTTTGTGTTGAAGTAACTCAAAAGCCTTTTTATCAACATTTTCTTTATGTTTCGAAAGCTCAATTTCAAGACGCTCACACTCTTTGATTTTATCAAGATATTTGCATGCAACATCAGAATATTCATCGATATCAGCACAAGATTGAAGAGTAACACACAAAATATCTTTGGAGAGACATTCTTCTAAGAGTAGATCATATTCGTTTGAAAATTCTAATTTGTCATTTTGAAGGTCATCAATTTCTTTTTCAAGAGACTCAACATATTTCAAATCATCAAACATTTCAGACTGAATTAAATTTTCAAACTCAAGAACATGTTCTTTTATTATCTTCGTATTTGGTATTAAAAGTTCTTTCACAAGCACAGTTATATCGTGAGGAATCTCGGTTTTCCACTTATCCTTTTGACGTTTCTCCCAATCGCTTTCAACAATTGATTGAACATTATTAACGTGGTGTTTAAGAAAACCAAGTATTTTTCTACTTTTGCTTTTAGAAGCATCTAGAGGCAAATAGTTAATATATTTAAAAACATTAGTTTTCCTCTTAGTGGCAAAAGCTTTTTTCAATTGAATTCTTTTTTGTTTGCATTCTAAAAATAATTCCTCACGAGACTTCTGTTTTTGTGGTGTGAAAAGACCATAGAGACTGTTTTCATAAGCATAGTTATATGGTTTCACAAAATCTTTATTGACCGGTGATCTACTCTCATCATCCCAAAGGGACGTCTCTTCACTATCGAGGTTAGCTACAGGGCAATCATGATTGGTCCATTCAGACTCGTCAAGATATAAATGGGGGTTTGCAGCTTGAGCTTGTTCGAGGTACTTGGGGGTGGCAAAGCTAGGTTGACCCTTGAAAAACGACCGAGGTGCTATCATTCTTACGGTTTGAATAGAGTCATGTGTATTATAAACAAATTTTTTCAAAAAATCGACTTGTTCTTCGAGATCCTTTACTTTTTCAGTATCTTTGCTTTGTCTATTTTTGAAATCTTGTTTTAATGTTTCAACCTCTTGTTTCTTCTCGTCAAGAATTTTAGCAGAATCGGTGGTGTTCATAGAAATCCGCTGTTCAAGTTCATTAACTTTTGTTGTGGCAAGGTACGTTTTCGGACGTTCATCATTTAATAAAACATTAAATTGACGTTTTTCTTTAGTTAACAAAGCAAGAGCTTCATTGTATTTATTTTCAAAATCGTCCTTTTTAACGTTGATGACACGACTTTTGTACCCCTCAAGCTCGTTGGTCTTTTGAAGAAGCTCAGCCCTATAACTATCAATAGTCTCACTAGATTTTATAAGAGCGGCTTTGCATTCTTCAAAGTTTTGAGTGAGCGCCGCGTTTGCCTTCTTTAATTGCTTTTGATTCTTTCTATTTTCATTGAAATCTTTTTGTAAACTAGCAATTAAATTAGCAAGCGCGACACGCTCCTCGTCATCATACTCATTTGCATGTTGATCATCCTCAAACTCATTATTGCACATGTCTGATGAATCAGGTGTGGTATTGCTATCAACCGTTTCCATCATACACGTGTCAGTAACTGTTGTTGGTAGATCACTATGCTCATGTGTATCACCAAACACATTATATTCAGCATCATCTTGTACCTTATAAATTAGCTCGGTATCAAAGATAGGACCATTGTCATCTTCAATGACGTTAAGGACCTCATGAATCTTTGCCATGTATGAATAATGTGCCTCGAGTTCATGGTCGGAGAGTTCATCATCTGTGTCGTCAAGCATTTCTCCTTCCTCAGCTGATAACTTGATTCCAGCTTCCATTTTCTTGCACAACAACATCTTTTCCTTATGATAACCATAATCTTTAACCCTCTTTGGCTGCCTGCATTCCTTGGCCAAATGCCCAAAACCTCTGCAGTTAAAACACTGAATCCCACTTTGTTGCACAACTTGAGTACCAACAGTTTCCCTATTTCCAACAACAGTAGCCACCCTCTGGTTATCATACTTAGGTTGTCGATCATACTTTGGAGGACTCTCAACACGTCTTCGTGTGTCATACCTTGGAGGACTCTGTACATGGGTGTTCCTCGAGTTTGAAGATGTTTGAAGGATGTTGTTGGTGGGTTTGTAGATTTTCTTATATTGCTTCATAACGAAAGCCATTTGTTGCTTGAATTCCCTATCCCTTTGAGCTACTTCTTCATCACTGTCTTCTTCGGATGATTGCTCAGGTATGGGTGATGGTGCTCTTGCAACTTCTTTGCCTCGGGATCGTGTTGGAACATGTGACTTGGAGACAATGGATGATCGTGGTGATGATGATTGAGTAGAGTAGGTCTTTGAAGTACGGGAGTGATATTCTGGGTAATGTTGAGTGGTAGACACCAAAGCAAGTGGATTGGAAATCTTTGCAACTCGTTCAGCTCGAAGTTTATTTGCCTCATTTTGAAATTGTTTCAAGATGTCAAAGAGCTTGTGATATGAAACTTCGTCTAACTTTTGTTGTTGTTTGACCAAGGTGACAAACCGTGTCCACTCTGGTTGAAGTTGCTGTAGAAATTGGACATTGACTTGCATGGTGGAAACTTGCAAGTTGTTTCGGGTCATATCATTCATCATCTTGTAGAATCGGGAGTAATAAGAATCAATTGATTCCCCATCCTTTGATGTAAACTTGCCAAAGTTCCAAAACATCTTAGTTTTCACATCTTGTTTGTTAAGAGACTCACCTTGTTGCAATCTTTCAATGGCCGTCCACATTTCTTGAGCAGTAGGACATGCGTCAACCGTAGAGTAAATCTCATCTCCAATGCCACTGAGAATTAAGTAGATTGCTTCCTTCTCTGCATCAAACCACGCACGGTTCTCTGGGGTGAGGTCGGTCCTCTTCTCATCACGTTCATATGCGGGTTGTGCGTCACTTGTGTCTGTGGCTGGTACAGCAGGAACTTGAATCCTTGAGAGTTTATAGGGTCCTTCCAAAATACATTGCCTTAAAGCATCACCGTTAGGTTTTGTGTCAAGGTAACGTATAAAACGGGATTTCCAATGATCATATCGACCCGACACAAGAATTGGTGGTCTTTCCTTGTTACCTGCCACCATTATGTTGTTGTTCGTCACACGGTATTCGGCAGTAGAATCCATCTCAATATTCTCTGAAATGATGAATTGAATGTGGATCTTAAGTAGTTGTGTTGTGATTGTTTGGTTGTTGAAATTCCGAAAATTGCGATTTTTTCTCAGCCCGACAAAACGGAAGACCTAAAAAATTTGTAATCACCAAATTTTGAAATTGAGCTAGAAATGTCCTAAAACTAGTATGGAAAAAATTTGATTTAACTTGACCTAAATATTTTAACTCTTTTTTTTTTTTTAATTTTTTTTTAATCTTCGTGTAAACTACGTTTCGAAACTAGTGTAGATGGTGGCTAAGTCTAAAAAATACTCAAACAAAAATTTGGCTAAACATGTCATCGGAATGTCCATCGGAATGTGCCATCGGAATGCTGCTTAGATCGCAATGTGCACCTGTCGAAATCCTTAGATCGAAATGTACTTGTCGAAATCCCAGATCGGAATATGCAGATCGCAATGAGTACCTATCGTAATCCCAGATCGGAATAATCTGTCGCAATAACACCTATCGTAATGTGGCTGTCGCAATGTGGGCAGAGTAACGTTTCAAGATTGCCTTAAATTCCGTCGCAATCCAGATCGCAATAACGATCAGAATAACCAGATCGGAATAAGGGGGCTATCGCAATACTGATCGCAAAGTAAAACCCTAGGGTTATTGTGATCCAAATCGTACTCTCCTTTTCCGAAATTCAAGCTGTCGCAATAAGGGACTTTTTTCCAACTTTTTAGGCAACGATTTTAGCAACTTTTAGGCAACAAGATCGTGTTTTTAACCAAACCAAAACAACCAAATCTCTACAACAAGTATATAGAAGATTTGTAGCAAGAGATAGAACACGAAAAACACAAAAAATTCGAATTCGAGATGATTTATGGATTAAATCACACGAATCATATGAAAACACAACAACCAATCACAAAACTACTCCATGGCGATTGATACCAATTGTTGTCCCTAATATATGATTGTTATAATCACACGAATAAAAGAAAGAAAGGTAGATAAGAAAAGAATTCTAGAGAGAGAAAGTAGTGAGAGAAAGTAGAGAGAAAATGGTTGGTGAAACTTGTGGAATATTAGATTTGAGAAAATGAAAATGACCAACACCCTTCCTAACATGCTAGGAAGGGTTTATATAGCCTTTGCTTACATGTAGCTTAATGGGCTATATGATCATGGGCAGGGCTTTCCTTTTGGGCTTTGGTTACTTATTAATGAACCTTAGCTTAAAGTTAAGCCCGTAATTACACGACTAATATACTACCTATTACAACGTTCTAAAATACGATACATAATAAACATATGACCGAGCATTCTTGTTTGGCTCAATATTTTGAGGCTAACAGATTCAGAAACCTAGACAATAATACTCGGTCTTAGACTCTTATCCAATGACTTTATAAAAATAATGGTTATTATATATGATGATATCATAAGTATGATGATGATCAAGTGGGATTTTATCTCTTCATACAACATTATAGTTGTTATGTGTTAGTCAATTTAGACTAGTTACATTAGTTTTAACTTGTTTACATATTAAGGCCCAATAAGCCTATTATAAGTCCAATTCATTATATTAGCTCATTTATACTTTTAATACCAGGCCTATACTCATATGTTAGCCCAAAGTGGGTTAAGCCCATGAGTAAGTCCAATAATGTTAAACCAACTAGTTGGGTCAATAGTCCAATAAGGCTACTTTGGCCCGTTAATGTCCATAAGTTATAAAGCTCGGGTATATCGATTTTTACTTGTCAAATGTACTTACATATCAGTAGATGAGTTATAAAAAATGTTACATTAGACGGGTCTGACCGTCTAAGTTTTATTTGGCGAAATCGTTAATCTTTCGGTTTTAGCCAAAAAGACGTAAAACTTATATATAGTTTTATAACTTTAGGAAACATTTGAGTTTGTGTTAGCCCTAAAATGTGAGCGCCATTTACGAAATTACATTAGATTCAGATAGGCAAAATGTGGAGGGACTACTATTGACAAGTTTTCAAAGTTATTCCTTGTTTAGCCTATATATACCCCTCCCTACTTCCATGGAGGGGTGAGGATTCCCATTTTTTGTATTTCACTTTCTCGCTCTAAAAATGTCTAACTATTTCTTTTATCCTCCCCGAACTTCGGATCACCCTCTTATTAGCTTGAATCTTATGGTTAACAATTGGTATCAGAGCTAAGCGGGGGTGTTTTGTGTTTGCTGATTTGTGGCTTTTTCGGCTTATTTTTTAAGTTGTTATAAGTCACGAATTTATTGGTGTTGATTATTTGGTTTCTGTCCAAAAGTCATATGTTACTTTATCCAATCTGTCTAAATGTCTCCAATATGTCCAAATGTCTCATATTCTGGGAAACTATTAAACACTGTCATATTAACTGGTCATATGGGCATAGTACTTTCTGGTTATTTTTTTATGGTTCAAATCTGAGTTTTTTAGATTTTTTTTGAAAATGAAAATGAACAGATGAAAAAAGGGGGCCAGATCTAAAAAAAAACCCGATCCACCATTTTCGTTGATATTAAGAAAAAGTCAAAGCCCTTTTGCGATGGTAATTGCGATGGTTAAAGAGATGGTTATTGCGATGGGGTGATATTGTGGTCTTGACATTGCTATGGGGGTATGGATACATTGCGATTGTGCATATTTTCATGAACACATTGCGACAGAAATATGTCTAAACATTGCGATAGTAGTTTTTTGAAAGACTTTACGATAAGTAGTGTTTTTGAATGACATTGCGATGGTGCATATTTTTTATGAAAACATTACGATGACTCGTTTTAAAAGAAAATACCGAGACAAAAAAAAACTCATCAGTCAACCATTAACCATCAATAAAAAAACCCGACTCTTATCTAATACCTTTTACAACAAACACTCAAAACCAACAAACCCTGACTCGATATAACGTATCCCATCGTCTCCTATATTCCTTATACACCATCTCTAGACTCGAAAAAAATAAATCAAAGATCTCAGAATCCCATCTGTTTCTGACATGCATGCCAAGATTCTTTAAGGATCTACACGAATTGAGACTTTATCTTCACTGATCTATAAAAGAAATATTCCTTTCTTATATGTTCGATAATAAATAAATATCGGAACAAGTTTGTTCAAATTTGTCCTTTGTTTCGAATTAACGACTCTACAACCACATAATCAAACCTACCTGAGATCTTTGTAAAAGATCTTGATGCCTCGTTCTTCGTTCATGTATGAGATGGAATATGTACAACATAAAGATTAAAAAAAGGGTGCATGAGGAGACATGGATATTGTGGATCTTGAGTCAAAAGGTGTGATTCATTTCTCAAGGGAATGATGAAGCAAATGAAGATTTTGAGTAGTTTCATTTGATTTGTGATGTTTTGATCATGAGGTTTCTGATCGTTTATGTTAGGTTTGAGATTGGTTTATTCATCTTAATCTTGGCAGAAAGATGAGATGTGATTGATTTCTATTTTGAAAATGTTTGGTAGATAGATGGGATGAAGGGCGGAGAAGTTTATGTGAGAGATATTATGTTTAAGAATGTGCCAGAGTTTAGGGTTGGAGGTTACTTATATCTCAATTGGACGGGCCATACTTTTATTTAATATATATTCGGTGTGGAAGAGGTATAGTGGGCCGAGTGTTTGTTTCAAATGGGCTGGTGCTTCTTGATGTAGAGTTTTGGAAATTGTTGTCATTTTGTTGTGTAAGGGATTCATAATTTGGGCCTAATTGATGAATGAACCGAAAGAAAAGTGCTACCATGGTGTATTGAATTTCTTTGTCTATCATGATAGTGAGGTACTATACTATTTAAGGCGGGTATTCGATATGTGTCAAACGAAAGTGCTTCAACGACAAAGAAAATTATTGGTTTAAAACCCAATATTTTTGAAACAATTTCGACGACCGCGCGCATCAGTTTGGGCATGTGACTGACATTGGGCTTACATGACAAGTTATTTAGACAAATTTTGTCCTTCAACGACAATTAGTTTCATCATTTGTTCTAGTTAACGACATTCACACAACACCAAAGCAAACAAAACACTTAACGCTAAAACGATCCGATATAAGATTCACTTAAACGACAACGACTAGTTTTGATTCTACAAAGACAAGTGACCACGGAGTGGATTTGGTATTCTTTATTTGAAGTTGAAGTGGGATTTCATGAAGGCGTCTACTTATTTCATCATCGAGCCTTCCTTCTATTTTTCTACCCCTTTTCTTCAAACCCAGTCTATCGATTGATGACTTGCTTGGGCGATAAAATTTATGATTGAGACTTGAATTATCTAGTTTCCACTGTCAAGGGGTGGATGGTCGACGACATGGATAACTATCATTTTTGGGTGTCAAACGCAGTTGCTCGTGTGGATAACTTCAAGAGGTAAAAGAGACTTGTTTCTGCACCGTTCTTCAATCGACATAAGTGCAAGCTTAAGTAACAAATTTGAGGGATTGTACTTCAGTTTCAAGTTTGGAATATCGGGTTTACTTCACATGTGGTCACAACAAATAGCCGAATGAATTCGAGGTTGGTAAGTTAGACAGAGAGAGATGGAATCAGCAATCAATTCTCACGGGATATTTATGAGCTTCACAACGACAATGGTACTTGATAGTCTAAGCAAAAATTTTCAAAGTTTCTCAATGACTTACAAAACTTTTCAAGACATTTGCATAAGACTAAGAACTTCTCGAGTATATGGACGTCCACGATAATGATGCTTCCGAGAGTTCGAAATCATCATGGGGGAAGATCGTGTACTTTGAAGTAATCAGATCAACTTCGAGGGGAAGTAGTGTACATGGAATGGTATCTACTTACTTTATATGATTTTTATGAAGTATTCTGCAGGCGTGAGAAGAATTGTTGTTGATTTCCTGCATGTTACCCCAAACGGATTATCACCAAAAACCTAAACGACATGAAACAGTATAGAAGCATTGTTATTTGGTGTGGTTCTTCTACAAATTTCCGTTGTGCACTTAAACCGATGAGCTAGAAGATTGTTCAAACTACATCAAAGTGTCAGAATCTGCTTAAGATACATATATTGGTTTGGGGGAAGATGATTCAGAAACTTCATAAAAAAGAAGTCTATGAAGAAAGTTTTTTTAAATACATGCTGCATGAATTGGGGGGAAGTTAATCCAAATCATGCATATTGCAATTGTTCCACAACAAGCAAAGACAAAAAGGATTAAAGCTGAGGTACAAGTTATGAAGACCAGAAGAATTAAAAGACATCCTCAGCATTAGAAGCGCCTTGGAAGACTTTATTTTGTTGTATTTTTACTTGTTAGGAACATTGTAAGTAATTCCGTATGTCTCCACATTGGGGGAAGATTGTTAGCCCTAAAATGTGAGCGCCATTTACGGAATTACATTAGATTCAGCTAGGCAAAACGTAGAGGGACTACTATTGACAAGTTGTCAAAGTTACCCCTTGTTTAGCCTATATATACCCCTCCATACTTCCATGGAGGGGTGAGGATTCCTATTTTGTGTATTTCACTTTCTCTCTCTAAAAATGTCTAACTATTTATTTTATCCTCCCCGACCTCTGGATCACCCTCTTGTTAGCTTGAATCTTATGGTTAACAGTTTTTATTTTTATGAAAATGTCATACTTATTTATCATAGTATACAACTTATTTTATAAGTATTATCATAAGTTAGTGGGTTTTATATATGTATTTTATAATAATACTACTTGAGTGCTCATTTTATATTATATACTTTTATTCAAAAATCTGATTATCAAAATCATTTTCACCATTTTTACCATATCTTGAGTTCTACAAGGAGATAGAAGCTCAAATTTGGGCAGAACCAACTATATAATATATTCTACAAATAACTCCTTTTTATCTACTACTCAATCATCCTCTAAGTATCCCTAATAATTCGTCCAAAACAGACTATACAGATTTGAACCTTAGTAGTATTTTGATCATACCTTGCTCATTTTAATGATTCCATTGAGTGGCCAACTCTCCACATATGTAAAAATCATATATATAACTGTATATTCAATAATCCAAGTCATTTTACCAAGTGATCATATGGTTACTTACTGTTTTATACAGCCTATAACTTTAGTCAAGATTTTAACATCTTTACATGTAGATTTTAGTCTTTTTAACCAAATCTATCAACACAAAATCCCCACATAATACTTTGATCATCATTTATCATCATATACATATACATTTATAAAGAAAATACATGAATACATATTCAAAATAATCAAGATGATAGGAAGAAACAATCTCTATACCACCAAAGTGATGAAAAGGTTGAGATTTTGGATGAACAAGGCTTGATTCTTGTCACGAAATCTTTAATCTTGGCAAGATCACTTTTAGAAACCTCGAAGTAGATGAACATACTCTTGAAATCAGCCCTTGAACCTCATGAAAACTCCTTTTCATAGGTTATAATCACCTCCAATCTTCATCTTTCAACTAGGCTTCAACATATGTTGATGATAGCCTTTGTTTATGGCTAGATTTTTGATGGTGGCGGTGTTGTGGTGGTGAATGTTGGACGGCAAGGGAGAGAAGGAAGGAGAGATTAATAAGCTTCTTGATTAAGTTGGATGCTATGTGTGTGTGTGTGAGAGAGAGATGTAGCTTTTGTACTTAGCAAAGTTTTGAGACAAGTGTCTCATGACTTAACCAAAATTTGACACAAAGGGTTATGTGTTGGCTAGTTTTGGCTTCCCATAGTAGGGGTGGGACAAGTGTCCCACTTGTCTCATCTCCACTAATTTACGGGTACTTATCTATTCTAGTTTCCTCGATTAGCGTCCCCTCGGGTCGTTTTACGAAAAATGTTTTTATAAATTATGAATCAATGGCACACAACGAATCTAATAAAAATTGTCTCATCAAAAACGGAGTTCAATAACGTAAATATGTAAACCTAGGGTTTCCGGTTTAGTCGTAAAGGACGTTAAATTATGAACGTAAGACCTAATTTCAACCCGTAAATTTGTGAGTTTATGAACCCACACAAATTTAAAATTCCAAAATAATATTTGAGAATAAATTTATTTCCTGAAATGTCGGACAGTCACCAAAAACGGTGTATGTAAACGTAAACACGTAACGTAGAGTTCTCTGGTTTAGACGTAGTTGATGCTACTTTAAGACGTAAACCTCAATTTCTTCCTAAAAGTGAGTGAGTTCATAAATTAATAACAAAATAATGATTTTAAATAATACTTGAGAATAAAATATCGACCTCAAATTGACGGATTGTCACAGTAGTTACCCCTAAATAGGATCTTTGTCCTCAAAGATCGATTTATGTTACTACTCTCTTCTTATAGAGTTAAAGCCATGTGGGTATTCCTCCACATTCAGTCTTTTCTCTCAAGTGTAATTAATTACAATACACGAGTTTCATCAACATAACTATTGGAATACGATCAGGCTTAGGTTGACTTACTTTCTCTATCCATGATGTCCACGGGTTTTTGATGAATGCAACTTTTTGTCTATCCAAACTTCATTAAGAAACTATCAGATTTTCACTTGATAGACATTTTATCAAGTTCGATATACGAAACATAATTCACGCAGCCCTTGAAGTCCTAGGGTAGATCCAGCTTACATGCCTTTCAAACCAACTTTATACATTATCTCAATGGTCCCATACAACGGGGACTTATTTTCCCATGATCTTTCAGATCATCAATTCACTTTTCCATGGTGAAATTTTTTGGCATAACTTAGCTACCCATCCTGCACTTCAAGATCTACATCTCACAATGCGTGTATTTTTTAGGGTTAGGTTTGTCATCATAGGCAATCTTAAACCTAAAAGACATGTCCAACTCACAATGGGTGTATGTCGGGTATCTTCATCCCAATTCCTACCTACAGATGTTTTTATATTTAGATCCTCACAAGATTAGATCTCAATCCTAATGCGATAATCATCAATGATAATCTCTCCAAAGGAAAGCGAATATCCTGTTCATTACCAAAGGTCAATTATTCAAACATAAAATAAGACTTCTAATGTTTGTATCGTTACTTTACCTCGTCCCTTCGATTGGGGTGGTAAACAGTACTCTCATCAAGATTCGTTCCCAATGACTTCTAAGGAAATCTCTATAAATTCGATACGAAGCGAGGATCTTGATAGAGATGATTGATACCAGCACACTATGCTTACAAAACCCCTTTAAATACAAAAGAGTCAACTTCTCCATCGGGAATCTATCATTATCGGAAATGATATTAGCAGATTTGGTCAGCATGTCGACGATGACCCAAATCGAATCAAATTCAGATGATGACGTTGGAAGATTTGTGATAAAATCCATGGTGGTTCAATCTCACTTCCAAACAAGAATTAATAAGCGGTAGAAGCAATCCTTATGGATTTTGTGCTTAGCCTTAACCTTTGCAAAAGTTAGACATTTGCCAACGTATGTTGCGATGTCTGCTTTCATATTTGGTCATCAGTCCAACTTCTTCATATAAGATACATTTTATCAGAAATGGCATGAATAAAATACTTAAACTTATCAGATACCAACATGACTAAATCTCGAAATCCTCCATATCTAGGCATCCACAAGCGGCCTTTTAAACATTTAATGCCATCAGCTCTCATTTCTAATGGTTCACATTAGCCGGCGAACCCCTTTTTATTATCTATACCATCCTTCTTACATGCATCAGTTATTTATAAATTGCTCGGGAAAATTATTGTGTATGGTCAATACTAAGGAACACATCTTAATTGGTTCTTTATCCTTTCTACATAACGTGTCAGTAACTACATTCGCCTTCCTCGATGAAATAAATATTATGACCGATTCATTCAAAAATCCTTTCTTCATATTTTCTAAGTTTTAGTTTCGTCTCAACTATTATCTTATTCAGTTTTGCGCAGTCTGGCGTTTAAAGCGTCGATAAATATTACAAGTAATTTAAATAATAAATATTTAAATATTTTTTTTAGTTTTTTGGAAACGTAAACGTAAAAATCTTTAAATTTCTCAGTTCGTCCAATTATAGAAAAATGTTCAAAAATAAATTTGAATTTAAATAACACAATTTTTTTTTATTTATCGAAAATAGTTAATAAGATCTGTAAATGATCAAAAAATCTTTGTTTATACATTGGTCAAAATTTTCTTAGTTGAAGAGCAAAAATTGCCGCTCCAAATTCCAAGTCATGGTTTAAATGTTTTTCTCAATTTCTCCTAGGTTGTCTTAAGGTATACACAAACATCTACTCCTAAGGGAGTTTAGTTAAATGATCTGGTTATCAGGAAATAATCCCAAAAAAATATCGTTTGATGAATATTTGTCAAATGTTTTTGCACTTTCCTTTTTGGTATAACCCAAAGCCTTAATGGCTCTTAATCTTTGAAGAGTCAATATAGATTCCATTATCTATTAATCACACAGTCAAATAATGTAAAGGATTGAGCCTTAAATCATATGTTAAATATTCAAGATACAGGTTTTCATTGCTCGTCCAACTCCGGGCAGTCTACAAATGATTACTAATTCCTTCTTATGCTTAGAAACAAACAGATGGTCCTTATTGATCACAAGCATTAATTTATCAAATTACAGCCTACACAAGTGATTCACCAAATTTATGGATGCTACATGTGCATTGGTCAATCCAAACAACATCACATGAAACTCATAATATTCATTACGAGTTCTGGATGTAGTGACTGGAATGGATAATCTTCTTTGCAAACGCGAAGTTGATGATAACCATGCCATGGATCAAATTTTTGAATATACGCTAGAACTTTGTAAATGATCGAACAAATCTTTCATCTTGGGTAATGGATATAAATTTTGATCGTCAATTTATTCAGTTCACGGTAATCCATAAATACAAGGAATGATAACACCATAGCTCTTCATGATGACGAGCTTGGTAAAATAAAAGCTTTCTCCGACAACTCTCTCAGTTGTACGGTAACTATTTCGATTCATATGATGTTGACGTACAGTGCACATGCCACAGGTGCAACACCGGGAATATAATCAATACCAAATTCAACTTTTCTTAATGGCGAAAGTCTAGGTAATTCACCAGCAAATACCTTTCGAAAGTTTCAGATAGCAGGAACATCTTTTAATAAATTTACTTTAAGTTCTTACTAGATTCCAAGATCTATGACTAGTTCATAACTATTCATGGTATAATTTCAAGCCTAAATGCAGGATATGGTCACCCATCGAGAATTATTTAGATCACTTTTGATAATCAACATCTTATCTTTTTGGGGAATTCTACTCGAGTTCCCATCAATTAAGACAATGACATTATGTCATAATCAATCATTCCATTCTACTGGCACTAGCAACTTTCCAGTTTCATTACCGTTGATAATCCTTCACAAAATCAAGGATATCTGGAGACATAACTACTATTAAAAGAGTAAGGTCAACGCATAATCTACGCGAGAGAATTTCAAATCAGATACAGACGAAATCTGTAACACCCCCACAATTGCTATGCGCAGCGGAACTACAACAATGGGTGCTACACAGTATTCATTGCACACAAGATATATCAAACGACGCTAAAAAGACGTCAACTTAAAACTTGAATTTTAAAATTTTTAGATGATACATGTCCACGGTTTTTCCAACCCCAAATAGTACACAGAGTTTAGCGTTTTCGGTCCCCATGAATCTCAACCCAAGAATTTCAGTTTTACAACAACATGACATTAAACTTAAAAATTGTTTAAGTAGAAAAGGAGGGAAAAACAAGCGGACTCCAAGCCATACACACAACATCCATCCCATGCATGCTCCATCCTACACCTCAGCGGTTACCTGAAACACATGCCAAAATTTTGGTCAACGAAAACGTTGAGTGGAATTCATAGGTTTTACAATCATTTGAACGTATATAAAATAAAAACCATTCGTGATCATTTATAGTCTTGTCGATCAAACAAACTATAATCAGGATACTGACAATTGTGTTTAAGCTCATGACACTAATCCGTTAACTCAATCACCCGCGTAATAAATACCGGCGTGATTCAGATGAAACCAGTGCCCCTTCTAAAGGCATCAGTTGCAATTATACCTTATTTCTCATACAAAATAATCTACCGCAGAACTTACTAAAAGTACAGCTTCTCGGCTAGCATTGGGTCGTTAACCCCGTAGTACTACAAATTGCATAAGCGGCTATTTCCCCCTACTCGAGGGCAGGACAATAGTTAATAGTTCATGATTTTAGGGACTTTTGCAACTTTGGTACTCAACACAATTTCTAAGGCAACTTTCGGGTCTAACAATCATTCATGATATACGTTCCTTTTAAAAACTAGCATGCATTTCCCTCGCGGGTAAAACAATTTGAAATAAATATAAGCGAGGCTATAAATTCACACCTTATATCTTAAGTAGTCGGTAGTTCGAGGGATGATCACTGACGACGTAACGGATGCCCGGTTAAATCAACACCTATCACAAATAACGCGTAATGAGTAATCTCATTTTAAATACTTACGGTACTGTATAAAATACATATATACTAGTCACTTAGGACAAGTATAACTCACGCCAAAAACAAAGTAACAAGTATCACTCATTTTATACCATTCGTTCTCATTACCTACGTTGTCCATTTTTACTCATTCTCGCCGGTACTCGACTAAAGTACGGGCTGTTTTACCATGTTTAACCACACTTATAAAATTTGACAAAATTCTCAAAAATCCTATAAGACCTGTAGATAACATGTTTTTAAGCCCAATAAAAGTTTTTACTTTTACGACCCGTTACGCAACGTTTTTCCAAAACTACATTTTACGGGCTGAAATTGCACTTCGACCAATTTTGACCTCTTTGACCTATATGAAATGCACCTTTGACTTCGTTGACCCCTAAGTCAACTTATAGACTCATTTATACAGGTTTGGGACCAAATTTTGACCCTTGACCATTTACCAATTCATACTTGTGACCCTCGGGATTTGACTAAAACTTTACGTAAATTCGGATTACGAAAGTCCTCGTCTCCCGGTACTCGATCTTTAAAACCTCATAACTTTTAGCTCGTTTTGAGTCACGGGCTCTACCTTATACCAAATTAAAGACAAGAAGACCCTATATAACTACATTTAGTTTTCAAGACCTGGAAAAAAAATAATTTTTATGAAATGAGCTAAAAGTTTCTGCCTAAATTTGGCTACTCCAAAATCACGCTTAGACTCGATTTCAAACCTTCTAACCACCACTAGGCATCATCCTAAGCCTCCCTAAACATATCCAAACACCAAATTTCAGTCCTACCCCTATTGATCAACCAATCTCAAAATCAAAAATCAAAGAAATGAACATGCAATCACCTAAACCTACTTAAATCATCACTAAACAATAAACCAAACACAAGACTAAGCTCAAATTTCAACAACCACCATGGCTCCCCAAACACCCCTTGTGCCGTGGGGTTTGGGTGACTCAATCACCACAACCAAATTGATTTTGGTGGGTTTTCTTGGTGTTTATGCTTCCATAACTCATAAATTTAACATGCATTACAACATTTAGCCACAAAAACGAATTTGGATCATCTTGAAAAATTTTGGAAAATTTTTGTTAGTGCATGTGGGATTTGAGCACATAGAAATGTAGGGAATGACCAAATTAGATGTGGTCTAACCTTAATTTTTATGAAAATCAAGTGAAAAAAGTTTTTGATGGATTTCTTGGTGGGTTGGGGGTGTCCGTCGGCTATGGGAGCAAGAGAGGGAGAGAGTTGTTTAATTTTTGGTGAATGTTACTATGTGTTTGTGTTTGTGTCAATTTTGGGCTTTTTGGTGGATTGGGAGGGACCTTTTTGCAATATTTGGTTTCTTTTGGCCTTAAGTTGAAAACGTCCTCAAAACTTTGCGGGTTCGACTCATTTGTCAATTTTGAAAATTTTACGGGAGTCGGAAATCATCCCGAACACTCCAAAATATTTTTGGGATACTTTAAATGTACTCGGAAGGCTATAAAACTCACCCGACTCATCTTAACATGAATCGTAAATAAAATTCTCGAAAAATTACATTATCGATAAATCGTCAATAATTATATAAAATTGGGCATCCCTCGGGATCGTAATCGTCATCGTCCTTCTTAAATCGTCAAACGTAAAAATTATAACCTCGAACATCGGCTTTAACCAAAATACTTATAAATATAGAAATTAAAATTTATTAAAAATTTCAAAAATTAGCGTAATTTAGGGTAACGTTAATGACCTCGATTCTAGGGTGTCACATCCACCCCTCCTTAAAGAGAGCGACGTCTCGGCGCTCGCCTCTTCTTGTACTCACATTTCGTTCTACTGGAACAGATGAGGATACCTTTCCTTGAAAAAGTCCTCACGTTCCCAAGTGTATTCCGGCCCACGCTTAGAATTCCATCGGACCTTCACAATAGGAATCCTACTACGCTTCAACCGCTTGACCTCTCGGTCCATAATTTCCACAGGTTCTTCCACAAAGTGCATTTTGTCGTCTAGTCGAATCTCGTCCAAAGGAATCACCAATTCCTTATCCACCAAACTCTTCTTCAGGTTCGATACGTGAAACGTGTCGTGAATAGCACTAAGTTCGGTCGGCAGTTCTAACTTGTACGCTACTGGTCCAATTCGTTCAACGATCTTAAACGGTCCAATATACCTCGGACTCAACTTTCCTTTCTTTCCAAAACGAATTACACCCTTCCACGGCGATACCTTGAGCATAACCATATCTCCAACTTCAAACTCCAACGGTTTCCTTCGGTTATCGGCATAACTCTTCTGTCGGCTTCTCGCAGCAAGTAGTCGGTTCTTGATTTGTACAATCTTCTCTGTCGTTTCTAAAACCATTTCGGGTCCAGTCAATTGACTTTCCCCTACTTCACTCCAACACACAGGCGATCTACACTTCCTTCCATACAATGCTTCGAACGGTGCTGCCTTGATACTCGCATGATAACTATTATTGTACGAGAATTCCACCAGAGGCAAGTGGCGTTCCCAACTTCCTCCAAAATCAATCACGCATGCTCGGAGCATGTCCTCCATCGTTTGAATAGTTCGTTCACTCTGGCCGTCAGTTTCCGGGTGATAAGCCGTGCTTAAACTCAGTTAAGTGCCCATCGCACGTTGAAGCGATTTCCAAAATTCCGACGTAAATCTACTATCGCGATCCGAAATGATCGATAACGGCACTCCATGTCTACAGACGATCTCCTTCACGTACACGCTGGCGAGTTTTTCCATGCTGTCCGTCTTCTTCATAGGTAAGAAATGAGCAGATTTCGTCAACCTATCCACAATTACCCACATCATATCACATCCACTAGGAGTCCTAGGTAAACCCGTCACGAAATCCATTGCGATTTTCTCCCATTTCCATTCTGGGATCTCCGGTTGTACCAACAATCCAGATGGTTTCTTATGTTCTGCGTGAACCTTCGCGCAAGTCAAACACTTACTAACGTAACGAGCAATATCTGCCTTCATATTCGGCCACCAATAAACTTTCTTCAGGTCGTGGTACATTTTGTCCGATCCAGGATGTATCGAATACTTCGACTTATGCGACTCATTCATAACCAATTCTCGAACTCCAGGCTTTCCTTCCTCAGATGAACACAATGGTAACCAAATTCGATTCTCAAAATATCTCAGTCCGTCTGACCTAATCACGAAAAGAGGATTCAACATTCGTCCCAAGTTCTCAGCTCCAACGTTCCCTTTCATTAATCCTCTCTCCTGAGCCTTCAGTATAGTTTCGGTTAAGTCAACGCTCTCACTCATCACTAAAGCTCTGACCCTCAAAGGTTTCTCCCGTTCCTTCCTACTCAGTGCATCCGCTACAACATTCGCCTTCCCAGGGTGGTAGCGAATTTCGCAGTCATAATCACTCAGTAGTTCAACCCATCGTCTCTGTCGCATATTCAACTCCTTTTGATCTAAAATGTGCTGCAAACTCTTGTGGTCAGTGAATACAACACACTTTGTCCCATACAGATAGTGTCTCCACAACTTCAACGCAAAAACTACAGCTCCTAATTCCAAATCGTGCGTCGTGTAGTTCTCCTCATTCTTCCTTAGTTGCCTCGACGCGTAAGCTATCACCTTTTCACGTTGCATTAATACTGCTCCATAACCCTTACGAGACGCATCACAATACACTACGAAGTCTTCGGTTCCTTCAGGCAATGATAAAATCGGCGCGGAACATAACTTATCCTTGAGCGTTTTGAAAGCAAGTTCTTCCTCAATTCCCCATTCATACACCCTATTCTTTTCGGTAAGCCTCGTCAATGGTTTTGCAATCAACGAAAATCCTTCAATAAACCTTCGATAATACCCCGCTAAACCCAGAAATTGTCGAACTTCAGTCGGCGTCGTCGGTGCTGACCATTCCCTGATCGCTTCGATCTTGGCAGGATCTACACGAACTCCCTCACTATCGATCACATGACCTAGAAACTGCACTGATTCCAACCAAAACTCACACTTCGAGAATTTTGCATACAGCTTCTCCTTCTTTAACAACTCCAAAATCTTCCTCAGGTGCTTCTCGTGCTCCTCCTTACTTTTAGAGTAAATAAGTATATCGTCGATGAAAACAATAACAAACTTATCTAGATACGGCTTGCACACGCGATTCATAAGGTCCATGAATACAGCAGGCGCGTTTGTCAACCCAAACGGCATCACTCGAAATTCAAAGTGTCCATACCGCGTACGAAAGTCAGTTACAGGAATATCCTCCTCTCTTACACGCAGTTGATGATACCCTGATCTTAAATCGATCTTTGAGTACACACTGGAACCTTGCAATTGATCGAACAAATCGTCAATCCTCGGCAATGGGTACCGATTCTTAACCGTCAGCTTATTGAGTTCCCTATAGTCGATACACATCCTAAACGAACCATCTTTCTTCTTTACGAACAACACTGGCGCTCCCCAAGGTGATGAGCTCGGCCTAATAAATCCTTTGTCCATCAATTCCTTCAGTTGGTCTGATAACTCCTTTAACTCAGATGGTGCTAAGCGATAAGGTGCTCGTGCAACCAGCGCAGCTCCTGGCACTAAATCAATTCGAAACTCGACCTCACGGGTAGGCGGTAAACCTGGCAACTCGTCTGGAAAAACTTCCGGATACTCGCAAATAACTGGTACCTCATCAATCCTCGCCTCTAAATCACCATCACTCGAAACCTGTGCCAAAAACACATCGCATCCGCTCTCTACGTACTTCATCATTTTCAAACACGAAATCACCTTCAAACGAGAAGTGCATTCGTCTCCCTTTACCGTCAAAACCTTATTCCTCAACGGAATCTGAACCAATATCTCGCCACAGACGATCATAGCACTGTGCGCCATTAGCCAATCCATTCCCACAATCACGTCAAACGATCCTAGCTCTATAGGCATCAAGTCGATTTTAAAAGCGTAATTTCCTAACTTCAAGGTACACCCTTTCAGTATAGAATTCGTACTAACAATTTTTCCATCGGCTAACTCAACGTTATAACTAGTCGCTAACAACACCGGTTTTCTATCGATATGACGACTAAATTTAACATCTACAAAACTCTTGTCGGAGCCAGAATCAAACAAAATACTAGCATAACAAGCGTCTAGCAAAAACGTACCGGTAACCACATTAGGACCCTGTGGTTTATCAGCCGTTCCCACTTGATACACAGCAGCCGCATTGTTACCTCCCCGCCTGTTTCCTGCCTTCGGGCAATTCGCTTGCACATGACCCCTTTCTCCACAACTATAACATCCCCTCATCCTGATAGCATTAGCCCCAGTGGCTACTCCTCCCGTTCGACAACCAGATGTCCTATGACCTGCTTTCCCACACTTGCCGCATGCAGGCGGGCAATTTCCAACATGATACAAATTGCACTTACCACAATGGGGATTCACTTTCACACTTCTAGGGTTCGTCACTGCCCTCATCCCTTCGTTCCTTTTCTGATTAAACTGCTGATTACGGTTTGGCCCATGGTTGTTTCGATTTCCACCTCGGTTCTGGCCTTGGGATTGGTTGCTTTGTGCCGCTTCCCATTTCCTTTTGTTGCCTTCAGCAATGTAGTTCTTCTTGTCCTGAAGCTTGACGTCCATCAAAGCGTGAGCCATTTGAACCGCTTCATCAAACGTTCCAGGTTTTGATGAAGTTGTTTCACCTTTGATATTGCTAGATAAACCCTTAATATACTGCTTCACCTTCTTGGCATCATTGGCAAAAATATCTGGACACAAAAGGCTTAATTCATTGAATCTCCTGTTGTAAGCAGCTATATCGTTGTTCTTCAAGGTCAAGTGCCTCAATTCGTCCTCCAATTGCCCCAATTCCTCCTCTGGGCAAAACTTCTTAGTCAACAAAGCTTTTGTCGCATTCCACGTCCTTGCATTCGCTACAGCCAATCCAACCGTAGCTACCTGGGTATTCCACCAACTTAACGCATCATCAAGAAACGTAGCAGCTGCAAACTTTACTTTATCCGCTTCTGCACAACTACTGATTTCAAACGTACTTTCAACCTTTTCCAACCATCGTCTAAGTTCTAAAGCTCCACCCGTTCCACGGAACTGCGTGGGACCGCACTTCATAAAGCTAGAATAGGTACACACCCTCGGGGCTTGCTGTCTCCCCGCGTTCCTTCCCTGGTCCTGATTTCTCCCAGCTCGGTCCGCTTCCAACGCATTTGCTATAGCTTCCTGAATCATGGTGTTAACACGATCGGCAGTCAACTTTGGAGGCATGGTGTTATCGAATATCTCTTTCTGCAAGACAAGGAAAATAGAAAAACAATGTAAGTATACATATCAAGTTTCCCAGACATAATATACATACAACGACACATCACTACGGAGTTACTAATATTCATCAATTCACACCACAAAAGATCAAATTTAAGACATATCACAGATCATGAAAGGTAACATAGATTGTATTGATAATTAACCAAAATCGTGACAAGTATTGCCACTACAATCGTTCACCATAAAACTTCAAGTACTTTAGTTTCTCGTCATAATACCATCATACAAAGGTCTAAAACAGTTCTATTACAATGATCAAAGAAAATACAAAACAAGTAACTAGGCATGTGGTGATCCACACGGCCTCTTGGATGGCGGCTCGTCGTCGTCTTCCTCGGTTTCCTCATCACTATCGTCCTCATCCACATCATCCATTTTTCTCTTTCCTTTCTCATCCGGCCCACATTCCGTTTCCTTTTTCGTCCCTGATGTGGATCCACACTCAATCGCTACCTGACTTCCCACCGTAATACAAGCACCTCTAGTAGGCGGCTGAACCATGAAGTCATTCGCCTCCATCTCCAAATCGTCCACGAATCTCCAATCCGGGGGCAATGATGCTCTAACCCGATGCTTCCAACTCTGCATCCTCGACAACCTCATTTGATCCTCCCTAACACGGTCAAGACTAGCACTTAAATTTGCAACCATTGATCTTAAACTGTTGATGTCACTTTTGTTCACATTCCCGTCATACTCAACTCTTGCAGTCCTTTCCAACAGTCTTTGGTGTTCCCTTTCAGTCTTATCAAACTTCTTAATTACCCTAGTCTCAACTACAAACCGCTCATACATCAACCTTTCCATCCTCCCCAAACGACCTGCGGGATCCCAGTAGTGTCTCGGTCTCGGAAAGTAGACCCTTGCAATATTCTCATGAATCGATGGCGACTTGGATGACTTGCTGGACTCTCCACTGCTCCCATTACTTACTCGAACAAATCCTGGCACTGTTCTCAAATAGTCCTTACAATTGTCCATCGGGCGATTAAAGGGTTGCTGCTCATAACGACCGGTCGGTGGTACCTCATAACCCTTCGGCGAATTCGGGGATTGAAACAAATCGGGTTCGGTCTGGCCTACGGCATTCTCGGGAATGCCATCATCCATTAGCTCCTCGGGCTCTTCTTCGGAATCCTCACTCTCGTCACTACTCATGCTGAAATTATCCACCTCACTTTCGTCATTGTCGTTTTCCGGCCCTATTTCCTCTTCTGGAGCGATCCATCCATTATCATTGTCCGGCGGGTTCGGAGGAAACGGTCCCCCTTCGTGACCTACGACGTAATCGTTTCCATTATCGTTAGGCGGTACCTCGGCCATTCCTGCAATAACAGCGAATTTCGGAGGGTACATAAGTAATTATACAATAATTATAAATATATGCATGCAAATGCAATGCAAAGGTGGTACATATGCCCAAAATGTAATAATATGATGCTCATGCATGATTAATACAAAAATTACGATGTCGGATATTTCACGTAAAATTCAACGTCTACATATAGTAATTCCATACTTATGTAATAATTACCCACATATATACTTCACTCAAAAGTATACGTCAAATGCCATAAATACAACAATAAATCTTACCGGAGCCATGCAGGATAGTTGTGTGTGCTTGGACCATTTCTTACGACACCAAAAGTTATAGTTTAGGATTTTCAAAAACGACCTAGTTCTCTATAACTCATGGCTCTGATTACCAATCTGTAACACCCCCACAATTGCTATGCGCAGCGGAACTACAACAATGGGTGTTACACAGTATTCATTGCACACAAGATATATCAAACGACGCTAAAAAGACGTCAACTTAAAACTTGAATTTTAAAATTTTTAGATGATACATGTCCACGGTTTTTCCAACCCCAAATAGTACACAGAGTTTAGCGTTTTCGGTCCCCATGAATCTCAACCCAAGAATTTCAGTTTTACAACAACATGACATTAAACTTAAAAATTGTTTAAGTAGAAAAGGAGGGAAAAACAAGCGGACTCCAAGCCATACACACAACATCCATCCCATGCATGCTCCATCCTACACCTCAGCGGTTACCTGAAACACATGCCAAAATTTTGGTCAACGAAAACGTTGAGTGGAATTCATAGGTTTTACAATCATTTGAACGTATATAAAATAAAAACCATTCGTGATCATTTATAGTCTTGTCGATCAAACAAACTATAATCAGGATACTGACAATTGTGTTTAAGCTCATGACACTAATCCGTTAACTCAATCACCCGCGTAATAAATACCGGCGTGATTCAGATGAAACCAGTGCCCCTTCTAAAGGCATCAGTTGCAATTATACCTTATTTCTCATACAAAATAATCTACCGCAGAACTTACTAAAAGTACAGCTTCTCGGCTAGCATTGGGTCGTTAACCCCGTAGTACTACAAATTGCATAAGCGGCTATTTCCCCCTACTCGAGGGCAGGACAATAGTTAATAGTTCATGATTTTAGGGACTTTTGCAACTTTGGTACTCAACACAATTTCTAAGGCAACTTTCGGGTCTAACAATCATTCATGATATACGTTTCTTTTAAAAACTAGCATGCATTTCCCTCGCGGGTAAAACAATTTGAAATAAATATAAGCGAGGCTATAAATTCACACCTTATATCTTAAGTAGTCGGTAGTTCGAGGGATGATCACTGACGACGTAACGGATGCCCGGTTAAATCAACACCTATCACAAATAACGCGTAATGAGTAATCTCATTTTAAATACTTACGGTACTGTATAAAATACATATATACTAGTCACTTAGGACAAGTATAACTCACGCCAAAAACAAAGTAACAAGTATCACTCATTTTATACCATTCGTTCTCATTACCTACGTTGTCCATTTTTACTCATTCTCGCCGGTACTCGACTAAAGTACGGGTTGTTTTACCATGTTTAACCACACTTATAAAATTTGACAAAATTATCAAAAATCCTATAAGACCTGTAGATAACATGTTTTTAAGCCCAATAAAAGTTTTTACTTTTACGACCCGTTACGCAACGTTTTTCCAAAACTACATTTTACGGGCTGAAATTGCACTTCGACCAATTTTGACCTCTTTGACCTATATGAAATGCACCTTTGACTTCGTTGACCCCTAAGTCAACTTATAGACTCATTTATACAGGTTTGGGACCAAATTTTGACCCTTGACCATTTACCAATTCATACTTGTGACCCTCGGGATTTGACTAAAACTTTACGTAAATTCGGATTACGAAAGTCCTCGTCTCCCGGTACTCGATCTTTAAAATCTCATAACTTTTAGCTCGTTTTGAGTCACGGGCTCTACCTTATACCAAATTAAAGACAAGAAGACCCTCTATAACTACATTTAGTTTTCAATACCTGGAAAAAAAATAATTTTTATGAAATGAGCTAAAAGTTTCTGCCTAAATTTGGCTACTCCAAAATCACGCTTAGACTCGATTTCAAACCTTCTAACCACCACTAGGCATCATCCTAAGCCTCCCTAAACATATCCAAACACCAAATTTCAGTCCTACCCCTATTGATCAACCAATCTCAAAATCAAAAATCAAAGAAATGAACATGCAATCACCTAAACCTACTTAAATCATCACTAAACAATAAACCAAACACGAGACTAAGCTCAAATTTCAACAACCACCATGGCTCCCCAAACACCCCTTGTGCCGTGGGGTTTGGGTGACCCAATCACCACAACCAAATTGATTTTGGTGGGTTTTCTTGGTGTTTATGCTTCCATAACTCATAAATTTAACATGCATTACAACATTTAGCCACAAAAACGAATTTGGATCATCTTGAAAAATTTTGGAAAATTTTTGTTAGTGCATGTGGGATTTGAGCACATAGAAATGTAGGGAACGACCAAATTAGATGTGGTCTAACCTTAATTTTTATGAAAATCAAGTGAAAAAAGTTTTTGATGGATTTCTTGGTGGGTTGGGGGTGTCCGTCGGCTATGGGAGCAAGAGAGGGAGAGAGTTGTTTAATTTTTGGTGAATGTTACTATGTGTTTGTGTTTGTGTCAATTTTGGGCTTTTTGGTGGATTGGGAGGGACCTTTTTGCAATATTTGGTTTCTTTTGGCCTTAAGTTGAAAACGTCCTCAAAACTTTGCGGGTTCGACTCATTTGTCAATTTTGAAAATTTTACGGGAGTCGGAAATCATCCCGAACACTCCAAAATATTTTTGGGATACTTTAAATGTACTCGGAAGGCTATAAAACTCACCCGACTCATCTTAACACGAATCGTAAATAAAATTCTCGAAAAATTACATTATCGATAAATCGTCAATAATTATATAAAATTGGGCATCCCTCGGGATCGTAATCGTCATCGTCCTTCTTAAATCGTCAAACGTAAAAATTATAAACTCGAACATCGGCTTTAACCAAAATACTTATAAATATAGAAATTAAAATTTATTAAAAATTTCAAAAATTAGCGTAATTTAGGGTAACGTTAATGACCTCGATTCTAGGGTGTCACAAAAACATTAACGAATATGAATATATCCCATGTTTTCATGAATTGAGTACGCATTTGAAAGCTCATCGGATCGTTACCCAGGTCATTCAAATGAAATATAATCAAAAGAAATGATAGGAACGTCGATACACTTCTTGCAGATCTCATAAAATTTAATCTTTCACAATTTCAAGGAAAATGTAATGTTTATTAACAATTTCATGGTGACTACTAATCAGCCTTGCATGGTCCCTTCCAAATTGTACGTAGGCGCGCAACTATATGCAATTTTAGGATTAACGATGCAATACTCAGTTCGTCAAAACATTGTCATCATGTTTAAAATATATATATTTTCATGCTTAATTCTGAAATAAGAATTAAAAATGAATTTATAGAGATTTCCTTTGTTATGGAAACAATTAAATTTACAAGGTGTTTCATAAACAACTTTATCACGTTAACAATTACTTATGAGTCTCACTTTGAATAATCCATATGGTGATGAAGATTCAATTTTTTTTTTCTCAAGAGATACTGTATTAACTTATAAAAATAATGAGTGATCTGCAAAAGCGTGATGAAAAGTTGTTCACCAAGAACTAACTACAATATGCTAGTAAATGAGCTTAGCCAAATAATCATGAGGTTCGTGACCTCATTGGAACTCGGGAATACAAAGAGAATAATATACAACGCAACTCTATCCGAAATGAGTACTTGTTCAATGGTTGCATCACTAATGCAAACATTAGGAAGAAGCAAGAAAAGATAGATAACATTGATACATGTAAGATTTAACAATCAAAGTTAGTCTTTTCATTAATAACAAACAAGTCAAAATTATATCGTAACACATTACGTGTCGCCATGTCATACAATTCCAAGAACTCATCCTACCAACTGATGTCTCAGTTAAGTTAGGGATTTCAAAAGATACCTCAATGAATACTAATCTACAAGAGTTATTAGGTGTTCCACCTATCTCAGAAGATCCATCGGGCCCAATTTAGAAGAAGATTTCTTCAATTTATTTCTTGGACACTAGGCATCCTCGTCATTGGACAATGGCCTAGGAACAACCCTTAACACGAACCAACAATCATTTAAAACCTTATAATTCAATCACAGGACTTAACGACTTCCTCTTAACAATCTCGTATTCTATACGCCACCATCTGAGTATATTGAGGAAACAGAGCATCATCAACCTCCAAATAGGCAACCATGTTATGCTGACTTCTGAATCCCAATATCAAGTCACTCGGTTTATACTTAGGCGCTATTGATGTAGAAAGCTGTGTGAAAGGTTATGAAAGATGAATTATAGGAGAAAAATTTGTTAGACAAGAATATGAAATTACCCTGTTTAAAAAGAAAGAGCCAAATATATAGGAGAGGTAGGCACATGTGATTGGTAAAAAAAGAGGCAGTTATTTTCAAAATAGAATGATGAAAATATTGAAAAGAAAATAACTTATCTTGTTTATTAATTAAAAGTTACCAACTCCTAAAATTACGACCCCAATTTTTGTCAAAAATAACAACTGGGTAGGACCCAATGAGTGTTAATGGTCAAAAATAACCCATCAACGCCCAACGGCTATATTCTTGTCAACGTTGGAAAAAGCCATGTCAACGTCTAAATTGGTCCTAACAACGTTTGGAAAGATATCTGTCAACGTCCAAAAATAAAAATAATAAAAATGAAAAAGGACCTTAACAAAGTGATTTATCCTAGTTAAGATAACCTATACACTGAAAATTACTATAGGGTGGCAAGCACTATCCAATCATGCATACTTGCTTATGCAAGATAGACATAACAGTCCTCTAGTGTCCCTTGCTAACCAAAGTTCTTAACAGTGAAGTTATCTCATAAAATCCTTTGTAACATCCCAGGTAAGCCCAATATAAATCATACCTGAAATGTAATATAATGCAAGTTCGTTTTCTCAGTTCTTAACTAATAGAAAGTCCAACCAATATCGGATTTATAATTGTTTTTGGTTGTTTAAGCTTGCTTGGTAATCTATTGCTAATTCAAACAACACTATTTAAAAATGAAAAATATTAAACTACTTATACGTAAAACAATTTGCAAATACCACGTTTTTATTCAAGTAAAAGTCTAAAATGCAAAATATAAAACTAAAAGGACTGAAAATGTAATTTCTATGAAAGTTAAATTCTCAAAATGTAAATTCTACAACTATAGGGACTAAGAATGCAAAACAGTAAACTATGAGGGTCAACAATGCAAAATCTATAACTAACTAACTAAAAATGTAACAAACCAACAAGTTTCTAACTGAAATCTAACAAATTGCAAAGTCCAGGGACCAAGATTAAGCAAACCCTAATTACTTGAAAGATTAGCCAGGTTTACAAAACTGATAGAAAAGAAGGGACTAAAGTGCAATTAAGTAAATTTTTTAAGTAAAAACGGGGTAACAAGAATGAATAAGCTCGTTTGAGCTTATTACTCAACCAAAATCAGTGAAACAACTTGCAAAAGACTTAAAATTCAATTTAAGCAACATGTATCTAAGGAATCTTGCTAAAAGTCAGAAATAAGCAAATGAGTGCTTATTGATAAGCTCAAAATAAGCTCTAGCTTAAACCAAACAGTCACAACTTGATTTTTGTGATGAAACTGATTAAGCAACTTATTATAAGAACGGGAAATCAAACCAGAACTATTTTCATCAAGTAATGAACCAGAAATCTGCAATAAGCTCTTTTGAGCTTATGTTGACCAAGTTTGACCGGATTTTTGAAAAAAGCTCAAAACTTCAAGAATCAATATTCAACACTAACTAACTGGTTTGGTGAAAGAAAATCATAACTTTTATGAAGTAGATTAAGAGAACTAGGAAAACAGTCACCACTTTATATCAGAGAATGAGCTTTGCTCAGACCTTGACCAAAAAGCTATTTACCAGCTTAATTCCTAGAACTGTAGAATTTCCTCTTAGAATCTAAAAGTTTATGATATAAGCTAAGTTTGGAAACAAGTTTGGTAAAATTTCATCTAAGAATGAGTAAGAAATCAGCAATTGAAAATGGTAAGTTTTAAAGAACAAAGCTGAAATAAGGCTAACCCAAACTATTTTAATGCCAATTGCCTGATTGACTATTTATTTGACTTGTAAAATGTATAAATCCACTTGTTATCAACTAAGGACTGGAAACAAACTCTAAAACAACAAATCTTAAAACTTGAAATCTACTTTTAAGCTATTCCCAAACACACCTTTAACTGCTTATAACAAGATTTTACAAAGACTTTTTAAGTACTGGATTAAGCTGATTCAAAAGCTATAGCAGACTAGTTTTAATAGACTAAATGAAAAGTATTCAAGCTGAGAACAAACAATTAGCAAGACTAGAACAGCAAATAAGCTAAAAGGCTAAAAAGATGACAAAAATGATGCAGTAACTACAAAGCTCTTAATTCAGTAAACAAGAAGGCAAGATTAAGCTACAAATGAAATAAGATCAATCAAACTTCAACTACTATCAAGTAAAACATGCAGCCATCAGAATTAAACTAGGAAATTGAGCATGCAATTGACTGTTTAGAGGAACTAAAACAAGAACTTTGGAACCTAATAAAGATATCCTTTGGGAAGAAGAGGAGCGCTGAGCTCTCTTGCCCCAGTGATAACCACCACCTTATCACTAGGGAACACTTAATCAACAAACAAATCAGCTACAATCATCTATAATCATCATTCTGCTACAAATCTTCAAATGAACAATAGTATGGACTGAATTCTGATCAAACAGCTACAAGACTTCACCAATGTCAGTTATGATCAATGTATGATCATAACAAACATCAAACAGCAACAATAAGATCTCTCAATAGCAGGAAAGGAACTGGAATGATAAGAACACTTTTGGCGGGAAAAAGGTAATTTGAATTTTATTGAATGAATTCAGTTACAAAAGTTGTTACAAGCTACCAACTAACTAACTAACTCAAGAGTTTGTCAGACTCTTGAGTAGTTAGGGGAAAAGTGAGGGAAAAAGGTAAGGAAAGTAAGAACTATGTGTTTTACAAAATTAAGCTCCCCTCAAAAATGAAGACTAGTCTAGGTATTTATAGGCAAGAAATGAGAGTTTGTTGGAGTTGGTGACGTGTCAGAACCAGTAATAACTTGCCACGTGGAAAAATTCTGCATTTGGCACTTGAAGGTATGAACAATGATTTGGGGGTTTTAAATCCACTCAATGATTTGTTAATTGGATACTTGGGTTGTGTTTGTCTCTTCAAAACGATCATCTTTGGTGTTTATAACTTTCCCTGAAATTGCTTCTATCAAAAACGCGATCCTGGCAATTTTTCTTGTTCTTGAAGATGACACGTGGCATTTTATGGTTGGCTCTCATCTGGTCACACGGATCATTATCCAAAATTGGATAATAGGATTATGGAGTGGCGCTCTCTCATTGGTTGATTTTAAAGGTAGTGCGCTTTCCTGTTGAGATCTTGCATTTAATGGAAAAACGGCGCTAGTGGCTGACGTGGTGATCCATGTATATTATTTACTTGATTCTGATTGGTTTAGAGCTATGGCACTTGGATCATGTCTTGTATATTTTCCAAACTTGGCAAAACAAACCCCATGACTTGGCAGATTGCTGTTTTAAGCTAGGATCTTCATTCCTTTGACATTTTTGGTCCTTTAACTTCCATAACTTGTACAAAATGGTCCTTTGACTGAGTTGACTTGATAGTTGACCAGGTTTGACTTGAATCTTGACTTTTCATTATTTGCACTTTAAGTCCTTCAACTTTCATAACTTGTCAAGATAGGTCCTTGAACTTCAAAGTCTTGTCACTTTTGATCCTCTTTTGTCTTTTTCATCCATTTGAGCTTGATTTTTCCTTGTTTGCTTGAAAATGTATCTTCTTACCTACACAAGTGCACACAAACACAAACATACCACATAATACTGTTTTTGCCAAATAATTTGGTATTTTGCTTCATGTTTTAGGGTTATTTGTTGATAAAAGGATATGAGTTTAAGCTCATATCAAATTCCCCTACACTTGAACATTGCCATGTCCTCATGCAATATTATATTTCAAGGCTTAAAAATTTACATTTCCCTCATAGTTAATCCACCTTGGCCATATGAGATGCATCTACACTACTCTAAACTAGATGATGCATGATTTTGACTTTTAATAATGCAATGAATCAAAATACAATTCTATCTATATCTTTTTGATTTTTCTTGAAATGGTTTTGATGGAAATAACTCATTAAGAATTCAATGACTTGGATTAGGGCTTGGATACCATGAACATTTATCACCCTCAAGTTTCACTTTCCCCATACCAAGCTTATAAATGGGATCATTGCATTCACAAGTAAAAAGTGCATCAACTTATTCATGACAATTAAATGTGGAACCGGTTATTATTTGAACAAATTGCTTGTGGGCAAATTTGTCATTATTTCAAGCGTGAAGTATAAGAAATGTAAAATCCAAAAATAAGGAAGCATGGTTTTAATCCTAAGTAATCTTCTCATCCATTACTTGAAAAACCGCTCACAATTAATATAGGTCTTCTATCGAAGTGACCTTACCTAGAACTTGTCATTGTCTTGCATGATAACATGGAAAATTGAATTTTCAACATTTTTCAAATTTTTGATCTACTTTGGCCACCAAAAATATGCATTCATAATTTTTGCATCAATCATTTTTCATTTGCATAACACATTTGCATTGTATATATTTCTTCTTTTATTTTCATCAAAAATATATAAAAAGGAAAAATAAAATAAAACATGGTTTTAACAAGTTTAGACTTCTTTGACATATTAGGCCCGCCATGGATATTTTGACTCAACCCGAGTTTGCTTATTTTAGCACTCTCTAGCTAGTATCCTTAACCATGTAGTCCTTCATTGGTCTATTAGGCTAAGCTTCCACCAATTTCATTCTTTGAAATTTTAAATTTGTGGAGAATGGGAAATGATAGAGTTGAAGCAAGTGTAAAAGGGCTAGATAGACTTCATGGCAATTACTTGTGGCTAAACCCTTCTCTTCTTTACCTCTATTTTCTTCGCATGTATATAATTGTTAATAAATAATCAAGTACGGTTTTAATTGGTTTGTAATCTCTTATGCATTTTTGGCTAATCATTTATGGTTAATATAAGTCCGTATTAAGAGTAATAAGTCATTCGCCTTATGTGTAAAATCCTCATGTCATGCTTTCATAAGTAACTACACACTCGCTAAGGAGAGAAAAATAAAACTCACGCAATAATTTACATCCGCATCTTTTTGAGATTTTGGATCTTCAACCCCGCAACCCGTCAAGGTAATATTGGATTGGAGCAATCTATTGAATCCCCGCAACCCGTCAAGGTAATATTGGAACTCAATAGTCACTATAATTAACACCACACTGCCCCTCTTGGGAGTCTTGCATTATTTTTTTTTTTTTTTTTTTTCTTTTTCTTTCTTTTTTTTTCTAGCCACTCATTTTTTTTCATAAGCCGCTCTTATTTTTCTTTATTCCTCACCAAGAAATTTGCAAAGAAGAAAAGGAAAAACACCCGCTAAATATGGAGCATGACATAAGTCTAGTACACATAAAACGTGCTAACTTAGAATCTTAAGACGTACTCATATCAACCATAAATGATTAGCCAAAAATGCATAAGAGATTACAAACCAATTAAAACCGTACTTGATTATTTATTAACAATTATATACATGCGAAGAAAATAGAGGTAAAGAAGAGAAGGGTTTAGCCACAAGTAATTGCCATGAAGTCTATCTAGCCCTTTTACACTTGCTTCAACTCTATCATTTCCCATTCTCCACAAATTTAAAATTTCAAAGAATGAAATTGGTGGAAGCTTAGCCTAATAGACCAATGAAGGACTACATCGTTAAGGATACTAGCTAGAGAGTGCTAAAATAAGCAAACTCGGGTTGAGTCAAAATATCCATGGCGGGCCTAATATGTCAAAGAAGTCTAAACTTGTTAAAACCATGTTTTATTATATTTTTCCTTTTTATATATTTTTGATGAAAATAAAAGAAGAAATATATACAATGCAAATGTGTTATGCAAATGAAAAATGATTGATGCAAAAATTATGAATGCATATTTTTGGTGGCCAAAGTAGATCAAAAATTTGAAAAATGTTGAAAATTCAATTTTCCATGTTATCATGCAAGACAATGACAAGTTCTAGGTAAGGTCACTTCGATAGAAGACCCCCCTACACTTAAGCTAAACATTGTCCTCAATGTTTAAGAGCATGGAAGTATAAAAACTTCCCCTACACTTATGACAATGAATAGACTTTGCTTAACCCAAGTTAAGGAAAGGACTACTATTAGTGAAATCAAGTTTAAGCACAAGGTGTCAATGAAAAATCACTAAAGTAACGAAGTGAACCGGATACAAGGGCCTCCTCCAAAAGCTCCAAAGCATGAGATGAGTGAGCAACCCTACAAACAAGCATGAAGACAAAAGAAGGTCTCCCCTACACTTATCTCCAAATCTATGCCTTTATTTCTAGCCTACAACACTCTAAACCTAGTTATACGATGCTTGAGTTAATGAGTCTCTAGCTCGACTCGTCCCTCAATGAACTAATTCATGGGGAAAATGGGGACCTCTTGGACCATTTCAACGGAAATGTCCTCCCCAAAGTAGTGTTTAACACGGTGACCATTCACTTTAAAATTTGGACCATCGGGTTGGGAAAACTCAAGAGTTCCATATGGAAACACTTGAGCAATAGTGAATGGACCGGACCATCTCGACTTAAGCTTGCTCGCAAAAAGCTTCAATCTTGAGTTAAAAAGGAGAACCGGCTCTCCAACTTTGAACTCACGATTCTTGATCTTAGCATCATGCAATTTCTTAGTCTTTTCCTTATAAAGCAAAGAATTCTCATAGGCATTGGATCTCAACTCATCCATCTCATTGATTTGATCTTTCAGATGTGAACCGGCTTGGTTTAAATCAAAGTTAGCCCACTTGAGAGCCCAAGATGCCTTATGTTCTAACTCAAATGGAAGGTGGCACGCTTTTCCATAGACAAGCCTATAAGGAGTACAACCAATTGGTGTCTTAAAGGCCGTCCTAAACGCCCACAAAGCATCATCAAGCTTATCCGACCAAGAAGCTCTATGCTCTCCCACCGTTCTCTCTAAAATTCTCTTTAAACCACGATTTGTGACCTCGGTTTGACCATTTGTTTGAGGGTGATACGCGGTAGAAAGTCTATGATTCACTCCATATTTCTTCATAACTCTCATGAATTGATCATTACAAAAGTGCGTACCACGATCACTTATGATGGCCCGAGGTACACCAAATCTAGCAAACAATTGTTTCAAAAACTTTACAACCACTCTAGCATCATTAGTAGGTAAGGCTTTAGCCTCCACCCACTTGGACACATAATCCACCGCCACAAGTATATACTTGTTTCCCTTAGAGGATGGAAAAGGTCCCATGAAATCTATTCCCCATACATCAAATATCTCACACTCTTGGATAAAATTTTGTGGCATCTCATCACGTTGTGTAATTTTTCCTTGTCTTTGACAAACATCACAAAATTTCACCATCTCTTGGGCATCCTTGTAAATGGAAGGCCAATAGTAACCCGAATCAAAGACTTTCTTGGCGGTGTAGTTAGGCCCAAAATGTCCACCCGTAGGTCCTTTATGACATGCCTCTAAGATTTTAAATGCCTCGAGCCCATCTACACACCGTCTAATGATTTGGTCTGCACATTGCCTAAAAAGATATGGATCATCCCAAAAGTAATACTTAACTTCCTTAAGAAACTTTTTCTTTTGTTGATAAGTAAGACCCTCAATAAGCACATTGCCCACAAGATAGTTTGTTATATCCGCAAACCAAGGTGTGGCATCCTCTTGGGAAGAGATAGACATGAGCTCCTCTAGTGGAAAGGATTCATTGATTTCTTGATGTGGGAAATCTCCTTGAAAAGGATGCTCAAGTCTACTCAAATGATCCGCCGCTAAATTCTCGGCCCCTTTCTTATCACGAATCTCTATCTTAAACTCTTGAAGCAACAAAACCCATCTCAAAAGCCTAGGCTTAGCATCTTGTTTTGTCATAAGATACTTGAGAGCGGAGTGATCCGTATACACTATGGTCTTAGAAAGCACAAGGTATGGTCTAAACTTCTCAAAAGCATATACTATAGCAAGCAACTCTTTTTCCGTGGTAGTGTAATGAAGTTGTGCACCGGTCATGGTTTTACTCGCATAGTGTATAGGTTGAAAATGCTTATTAACTCTTTGTCCTAAGACGGCCCCCACCGCATAATCACTAGCGTCACACATAAGCTCAAAAGGTAAATCCCAATTTGGAGAAACCAAAACGGGAGCCTTTGTCAATTTTTCCTTAAGTGTCTCAAAAGAGTCTAAACAAGCTTGATCAAAAATGAAAGGAGCCTCTTTCTCCAAGAGATGAGTCATCGGTCTAGCTATCTTAGAGAAATCTTGTATAAAGCGCCTATAAAATCCCGCATGACCTAAGAAACTCCTCACACCTTTAACCGAGGTGGGTGGGGGAAGCTTAGCAATCACATCAATTTTAGCTCGATCAACTTCTAATCCCTTATTGGATATCTTGTGTCCTAAAACAATCCCCTCTTTCACCATAAAGTGACATTTCTCCCAATTAAGCACCAAACGTGTTTCCTCACAACGCTTAAGCATTCTCTCAAGATTGGTGAGACAAGAGCTAAAGGAATTCCCAAATACGGAAAAATCATCCATAAAAACCTCCATGGTTTGCTCTATCATGTCATGGAAAATCGCCATCATGCACCTTTGAAACGTCCCCGGTGCATTACATAGGCCAAAAGGCATCCTCTTGTAAGCAAATGTACCGTATGGACAAGTGAATGTGGTCTTTTCTTGATCCTTAGGGTCAATGGGTATTTGAAAATAACCCAAAAAGCCATCAAGAAAACAATAGTACTCATTTCCCGCTAAGCGTTCAAGCATTTGATCCATAAAGGGAAGCGGGAAATGGTCTTTCCTAGTTGCCTCATTGAGTTTTCTATAATCAATGCAAACTCTCCAACCGGTTACAAGTCTCGTGGGAATAAGCTCATTGTTCTCATTAGGCACCACGGTGATTCCACCCTTCTTTGGAACACAATGAACCGGGCTAACCCATGGAGAGTCGGAAATGGGGTAAATCATACCCGCATCTAAGAGTTTAATCACTTCCTTCTTAATAACCTCATGAATTTTTGGGTTAACTCTCCTTTGGTTTTGAATGGCGGGTTTATAATCATCCTCCATAAGGATTTTGTGAGTACAAAAATGTGGATCAATTCCCCTTATGTCGGATATTTTCCATGCTAAAGCTTTCTTATGTTTCTTAAGGACTTCAATTAGTTGCTCCTTCGCATCCTCTTTCAATTCCTTAGCAATAATCACCGGTAATTGGTCTTTTCCTTCTAAGAAAGCATATTCTAAGTGGGATGGAAGTTCCTTAAGTTCAATGGGAGGTGGACTCTCTATGGAAGGTTTTACTATGGAAGGTTCCTCAATGGTAATCTCTTGTGGAATAGGAGAAGGAATAGGGTCCTCATTGAGCAACTTTTGGATTGTAAGAATATCTTCTTCCCAATTAATGGGAGAATCATCATCACCAAGAAAGTTGGACTCAAATTCCTCCAAGAGGAAATCACTCTCTCCAAAAGGTGTTAAAGAGGGAGCAATTGAGGCCACGGTTTCAACATGGGGTATCTCATCACTAGCATTCTTACAAGCATCATGAAAGTGTTCATTACACACTTCATCTAGCACATCCACAATGTTAATAGTCTCACAAGGTCTAGACTCCTTAACCTCTTTTCTATCACAAACTTTCCCTAACTTAAACACCACTTTCTCATCCTCTACTCTCATAATTAATTCTCCTTCCGCCACATCTATCAAGGTACGACCCGTTCTCAAAAACAGTCTACCAACAATCAAAGGCACTCTAGGATCCATGTCATAATCGACCACTACAAAGTCGGCCAGAAAGGTAAACTTATCCACACCTACAAACACATCTTCCGCTATACCTACGGGGTGAGCTATGGTTCGGTTGGCTAGTTCAAGAGTCATCCTAGTGGGAGTGAGCTCGGGAAGATATAGTTGTTTCCAAACCGATAAAGGCATGAGATTTATGCTAGCCCCTAAATCCGCCAAAGCCATGCAATTTTCAACACCGGGAAAATTACAAGGTATCAAGAAGCGCCCCGGATCTCCAAGTTTTGTTGGTAAGGTTTTAAGTAAAACCGCGGAACAATTTTCATTAAGTGATGTGTTGGGCAAATCAACCAATTTTTCTTTGTTTGAGAGCAAATCCTTGAACATCTTAGCAAACTTTGGCATATAAGCAAGAGCTTCCGCAAAGGATATGTTGATATTGAGTTGCTTGAACATCCTTAAGAAATTGGAGACTTGTATGTCATCTTTGTTCTTTAACTTGTCCTTTTTCAACCTTGAAGGGTATGGAAGAGTAGGTTTTGGTGTAGGTGGAATAGGTGTTGTGGTGGAAGATTTGTCTTTGTTAGCCTCTTCATTGGGAAGTGTGGAAGGTAAAGGAGAAATATGAGGTGGTTGAGAAGGTGTGTTTGAGTGAATAGGAGCACTTTGAGGAGGTGGAGTAGAAGTAGAAGGCTTATCACAAGTAGGAGCACAAGTGGGTTGAACAATAGTAGGTGTAGGAGGTGAAGGATCCTTTGTTGTTGTACCACTCCTGGTTGTAATAACATTGACATTAGCCCTAGGGTTTGTTTGTGTGTTGGAAGGTAAAGCCCCTTGTGGTCTTTGAGTTACCGCCATTAAAACCTTATTGAATTGGTCATTGATTTTCTTTTCTATAGCTTGGAATTTCCTTTCATTCTCTTGATTCATCTTTTCCAAAAGATCCATTGTGTTAAACTCTTGTGGCACATAACCTTGAAAACCTTGAGGTTGGAAAGGTAAAGGTTGGGAGTTAAATCCTTGATTTGGGGGATAAAAGGTATTTGCTTGAGGTTGATATTGATTGGGTGCCTTGTAGTTATTTCCTTGGTATGGTTGTCTTTGCCCTTGACTCCTTGCTAAAATTTGAGGAGGATTTTGTGGAATTTGGGTGGGTGGTTGGGGTGGGAAGCCGGGTGGAGTAAGGTAATTTTGTGATTTGTAAGAAAGGTTATTTGGATTGATGTTAGGCTTAAAGTGTTCACGATGTTCCTCTTGGTAAGCATAGCATTCCCCTTGATACCCTTGCACCTTGTCACATTGTTCATAAGAGTGAGGGCCTCCACAAGTAACACAAGAAATGGTGATGGCATTCACATTATTTGAGGAATTGTTCAATGTCATTCTCTTAAAATCTTGAAACATGCCTTGAGTAATTTCTTGTCCTTGTTTGACTGTTTGAAGGATCTCTTTAAGAAGTTGTATTTCACAAGGAGTTTGAGAAGTGTTTTGGATGACATGAACCTTTTCTTCAAATAGATTGTTTGTTTGAACCATTGCCTTAGTCTCAATAATGTTCAAAGCCTCGTGGTATGTCTTAAAAAGAATACTCCCTCCCGCGGAAGCATTTAGTGAATCTTGGTGGTGAGGTTTAAGGCCATTGTAGAAGGTATTGATTTGGTTTAGATCATCCATTCCATGGTTAGGGCATCGCCTCAACAACTCACTATACTCTTCCCAAGCATCACTAAAGGATTGACTAGGTTTTTGTGTAAAGCCCATAATTAAATTCCTCAAAGCCATAGTCTTTTGTGGAGGAAAGAATTTGTTCAAAAACTTAGTGGTAAAATCATCCCATGTGGTGATACTATCGGGTGGTTGGGTGTCTAACCAATGCTTAGCACTCCCATCTAAGGAAAATGACACTAACATCAATCTAATGACCTCATGTGGAACCCCATTATGCTTAATGGTATTGCAAAGTGAAAGGAATCTCTTAAGGTGAGCATGGGGATCCTCATTTTGTTTTCCAAAGAAAGGTGATGAAGAAACCATATTGATAATAGATGTATGTAGCTCAAATGTGTTAGCGGGAAAGTCGGGAATCTTAATGGCACTAACATATCCATGAATGTTGGATTGCATACGTTCATACAAAGTACGATTATTAATAGCCATGGCTTCTTGTGGTGGTGACAAAGCACGATTCTCGTGATCGGCTTGGTGGACGGTGGTGGTCTTACTCTTTCTCTTTTTCTTCCTTTTCGGAGGAAGAGGTTGTACACCAATCGGTATTTGTGCACGCCCGCGAGTGAGCATGCAACTCAATACGAGGAATGAGAGAGAAGCTCTCGTGTGACTTTGAAGAGAAATGGATTATCCTCTTCGAGTTTCAATATTAAATATCCACAAGAAAATAACAATATATGTATTACTACTTTGGGAGCAAGACCCTCAATGAAGCCTTCCTTCTTAGAATACTCCCAAGTGAACGGGGGGTTAGGTGGCGCGAAGCACTTAAGTACCTATTGACCCTTAGATGGCATTTTATAGCACATCGCCTTTCTATTCACTTAAATGTTCGTATTCTTCGAATTGTTGCTTATTGAGAGTATTTATCTATTCTTGCTTTATTTTGTTTGATCGATACGCGTGTCAAGGACCAGAACGCCCCTCAACACGGTGTATTGCCTCGGCAATACTTATGGAAGATATGTAGATTGATTGTTCTTATACGTATACGTATTTACTTATAATAATATATGGAAAATATTTTTGTATTTATGAGTTTTTTAAAGGAAAATACTATATGTACATAAAAACCGAGAGAATCCAATAATATATATTTTTGGGTGCAATCTCTTAGGAAAAAGATTGCTTTTTGGATTTTTTAATTTTTTTTGGTCAATTCTTTAGGAAAAGAATTGTTTTGTTAATTTTTAAGTTTTTATATATTTTTATATTTTTGATTTTTTTATTTGTTTTTGATTTATGATACGTAAAAATAACGTTCACAAAATGAACGGATCCCAAAAGCCAATGAAAACCATCAATCGATAGTCTCTCGTGTAGTCAAAGAACCGGCAGCGGCGCCATTTGAAATGTAATATAATGCAAGTTCGTTTTCTCAGTTCTTAACTAATAGAAAGTCCAACCAATATCGGATTTATAATTGTTTTTGGTTGTTTAAGCTTGCTTGGTAATCTATTGCTAATTCAAACAACACTATTTAAAAATGAAAAATATTAAACTACTTATACGTAAAACAATTTGCAAATACCACGTTTTTATTCAAGTAAAAGTCTAAAATGCAAAATATAAAACTAAAAGGACTGAAAATGTAATTTCTATGAAAGTTAAATGCTCAAAATGTAAATTCTACAACTATAGGGACTAAGAATGCAAAACAGTAAACTATGAGGGTCAACAATGCAAAATCTATAACTAACTAACTAAAAATGTAACAAACCAACAAGTTTCTAACTGAAATCTAACAAATTGCAAAGTCCAGGGACCAAGATTAAGCAAACCCTAATTACTTGAAAGATTAGCCAGGTTTACAAAACTGATAGAAAAGAAGGGACTAAAGTGCAATTAAGTAAAATTTTTAAGTAAAAACGGGTAACCAGAATGAATAAGCTCGTTTGAGCTTATTACTCAACCAAAATCAGTGAAACAACTTGCAAAAGACTTAAAATTCAATTTAAGCAACGTGTATCTAAGGAATCTTGCTAAAAGTCAGAAATAAGCAAATGAGTGCTTATTGATAAGCTCAAAATAAGCTCTAGCTTAAACCAAACAGTCACAACTTGATTTTTGTGATGAAACTGATTAAGCAACTTATTATAAGAACGGGAAATCAAACCAGAACTATTTTCATCAAGTAATGAACCAGAAATCTGAAATAAGCTCTTTTGAGCTTATGTTGACCAAGTTTGACCGGGTTTTTGGAAAAAGCTCAAAACTTCAAGAATCAATATTCAACACTAACTAACTGGTTTGGTGAAAGAAAATCATAACTTTTATGAAGTAGATTAAGAGAACTAGGAAAACAGTCACCACTTTATATCAGAGAATGAGCTTTGCTCAGACCTTGACCAAAAAGCTATTTACCAGCTTAATTCCTAGAACTGTAGAATTTCCTCTTAGAATCTAAAAGTTTATGATATAAGCTAAGTTTGGAAACAAGTTTGGTAAAATTTCATCTAAGAATGAGTAAGAAATCAGCAATTGAAAATGGTAAGTTTTAAAGAACAAAGCTGAAATAAGGCTAACCCAAACTATTTTAATGCCAATTGCCTGATTGACTATTTATTTGACTTGTAAAATGTATAAATCCACTTGTTATCAACTAAGGACTGGAAACAAACTCTAAAACAACAAATCTTAAAACTTGAAATCTACTTTTAAGCTATTCCCAAACACACCTTTAACTGCTTATAACAAGATTTTACAAAGACTTTTTAAGTACTGGATTAAGCTGATTCAAAAGCTATAGCAGACTAGTTTTAATAGACTAAATGAAAAGTATTCAAGCTGAGAACAAACAATTAGCAAGACTAGAACAGCAAATAAGCTAAAAGGCTAAAAAGATGACAAAAATGATGCAGTAACTACAAAGCTCTTAAATCAGTAAACAAGAAGGCAAGATTAAGCTACAAATGAACTAAGATCAATCAAACTTCAACTACTATCAAGTAAAACATGCAGCCATCAGAATTAAACTAGGAAATTGAGCATGCAATTGACTGTTTAGAGGAACTAAAACAAGAACTTTGGAACCTAATGAAGATATCCTTTGGGAAGAAGAGGAGCGCTGAGCTCTCTTGCCCCAGTGATAACCACCACCTTATCACTAGGGAACACTTAATCAACAAACAAATCAGCTACAATCATCTATAATCATCATTCTGCTACAAATCTTCAAATGAACAATAGTATGGACTAAATTCTGATCAAACAGCTACAAAACTTCACCAATGTCAGTTATGATCAATGTATGATCATAACAAACATCAAACAGCAACAATAAGATCTCTCAATAGCAGGAAAGGAACTGGAATGATAAGAACACTTTTGGCGGGAAAAAGGTAATTTGAATTTTATTGAATGAATTCAGTTACAAAAGTTGTTACAAGCTACCAACTAACTAACTAACTTAAGAGTTTGTCAGACTCTTGAGTAGTTAGGGGAAAAGTGAGGGAAAAAGGTAAGGAAAGTAAGAACTATGTGTTTTACAAAATTAAGCTCCCCTCAAAAATGAAGACTAGTCTAGGTGAGTTTGTTGGAGTTGGTGACGTGTCAGAACCAGTAATAACTTGCCACGTGGAAAAATTCTGCATTTGGCACTTGAAGGTATGAACAATGATTTGGGGGTTTTAAATCCACTCAATGATTTGTTAATTGGATACTTGGGTTGTGTTTGTCTCTTCAAAACGATCATCTTTGGTGTTTATAACTTTCCCTGAAATTGCTTCTATCAAAAACGCGATCCTGGCAATTTTTCTTGTTCTTGAAGATGACACGTGGCATTTTATGGTTGGCTCTCATCTGGTCACACGGATCATTATCCAAAATTGGATAATAGGATTATGGAGTGGCGCTCTCTCATTGGTTGATTTTAAAGGTAGTGCGCTTTCCTGTTGAGATCTTGCATTTAATGGAAAAACGGCGCTAGTGGCTGACGTGGTGATCCATGTATATTATTTACTTGATTCTGATTGGTTTAGAGCTATGGCACTTGGATCATGTCTTGTATATTTTCCAAACTTGGCAAAACAAACCCCTTGACTTGGCAGATTGCTGTTTTAAGCTAGGATCTTCATTCCTTTGACATTTTTGGTCCTTTAACTTCCATAACTTGTACAAAATGGTCCTTTGACTGAGTTGACTTGATAGTTGACCAGGTTTGACTTGAATCATGACTTTTCATTATTTGCACTTTAAGTCCTTCAACTTTCATAACTTGTCAAGATAGGTCCTTGAACTTCAAAGTCTTGTCACTTTTGATCCTCTTTTGTCTTTTTCATCCATTTGAGCTTGATTTTTCCTTGTTTGCTTGAAAATGTATCTTCTTACCTACACAAGTGCACACAAACACAAACATACCACATAATACTGTTTTTGCCAAATAATTTGGTATTTTGCTTCATGTTTTAGGGTTATTTGTTGATAAAAGGATATGAGTTTAAGCTCATATCAATACCCAAGTCTCCCAACAGACCACTCCCAATTCTAGGCCAAAAAGTCTTGGCAGCGTGCATAGTATATAAACTTTGCATGCTATAGTGCCTCATGAGTTAGTAAACTAATTCATACTTACCAGTGGACACAATCTAGAATTGTGATAAGAGTATTATGTGAATACCCAAAAAGTCCTAAAATGTTCCTAAATCTCCCCTTAAACTATGATACATAAGTTGTCAAATAATATGCATGAAATAAAAATTTATGTCAAGATAGGAATATAAATATTCCAACCATCATATATAACTAAAACATGCTCCAATAATGCTTCAAGAATCCACAAGAAACTCTGTATCCAATGGTACAATTCTAACAACGCCTGCATAATTAGATCAAAAACCACAAAACTAACATGTTGCTGACAACGTCAAGTTAACACTTATCAGCGTTAAAATAACCTTTGTCAGCGTTAGACAAATAAAGTGGAAAATCTAATTTTGTATAAAGACCAATAGCAAATGCTTATCCTGTACATACTTTTACAATAAGATCCCAAAACACATATTAAGTGATATTGATCTTTCCAATACTTGTTACCAAGTATTGAAATCTTCCAGTATCAAAAGGTTTAGTTAGTAAATCAGACACATTTTCTTCTGTGTCAACCCTATCTGGTTGTATTAAACAATTTCAAAACAATCTCTTATAAATTGATGTCTAATTTCTATGTGTTTTGTTTTAGAGTGATGTACAGGATTTTTAATAATGCATAAAGTACTGTTATTGTCTAGAAAAATCTTGGTATGCATGAAATTATACCCATAATCCAACAGCTGGTTCTGAATTAATAAAACTTGTCCACAACAAGCAGCTGCAGCAACATACTCTGCTTCAGTTGTAGAATTGGCCACCACTGTTTGTTTCTTGCATTGCCAAGATATTAATATACTCCCAAGAAATTGGCATCCACCAGTTGTGGATTTTCTATCAAATTTGTCACCACCATAATCACTGTCTGAATATGCAATAAGCTCCAGTGGGGAATCTTTTGGATACCATAATCCCAGGTCTACATAACACCTAAGGTACCTAAAAATCCTCTTGACAGCATGAAGATGACATTCTTTGGGAGTCAGTTGATGGTGTGCACATGCACACACATCAAACATAATGTCAGGTCTTGAATGTGTGAGATACATCAATGAACCAATCATTGACCTATAATGCCTGACATCCACCTCTTTTCCATATCCAACTTTTCCCCAAGGGTGTTCCCTATCCATAGGAGTACTAGCCCGTTTCTCATGTGGAGAAAAGCCAAACTTCTTCAAGATTTCTGCTACATATTTATCTTGAGAGATGAAGATACCATCTTCTTTCTGATGTACTTGTAACCTTAGAAAGAAGTTCATCTCCCTCATTGCACTCATCTTGAACTTGTCTGTCATGAGTTTTGAAAAATCTTCACTCATATTTGGACTAGAAGAGCCAAAGATGATATCATCCACATAGACCTGTACAAGTAAGAAATCCTTACCAATCTTCTTTGTAAACAAGGTCTGGTCTATGGTGCCCCTCTTGAATCTATTTTCCATCAGAGAGGTGGACAATGTGCCATACCATGCTCTTGGGGCTTGATGAAGTCCATACATATCTTTCTTCACTCTATACACATTGTCTAGATGTTTTGAATCTTCAAAACCAGGAGGCTGCATTACATAAACCTCCTCTGCAAATTTGCCATAAAGAAAAGCACTCTTGACATCTATTTGATAGACTGGAAATCCCATGAAGGAAGCATAGGCTAGAAAAATCCTTATAGCCTCAATCCTTGCAACAGGTTCAAAGACCTCCTCATAGTCTATCCCTTCTTCTTGTGTATATCCTTGTGCCACTAAACGTGCCTTGTTTCTGACCACAATGCCTCTCTCATCCTTTTTGTTCCTAAGAACCCATCTTGTCCCAATAGGTTTGACATGTCTGGGACAATCAACTAACTCCCAAACATCCTGAATAGCAAATTGGTGAAGCTCATCTTGCATTGCTTCCACCCAACTTGGTTCTTTGAGAGCATCAAAAATCTTCTTGGGTTCCTTTTGTGAAAGAAAACAGGCAAACAAACATGCTTGAACAAGAGGGGTATCAACCTTCTTGTGAATATTGGCAATAAATCCTCCATGATTCTGATGAGACCTTCTAGTTTGCACAGGAGTCATTACATCACCAATAGTTAGAGAATAAGGATGATTTTTTATTATAGAAGTAAGCACTCCTCCCTCAATAATGGTGTTGTCCTCAATCTCATCTTCCAAGTTACCAAGATCCTCTTCAGACTCTCTTCCATCATCATTTGAATGAACCCCTCCATGATTGTTGGAAGGTTCACCTTGTTCAAAGTTATTGGAAGAGAAAAGATGGTCAAAAGATCTGTCAACGCCTGAACCAAAGCTGTCAACGGTTGAGCCATCAACGCCTTAATTTGTCTTGTCAGCGCCAGAATTTCCTTTGTCAGTGCCTGAAGGATCATGCATGTTTTCAACTGGTGATACTTGGGGACCACCTTTTTGAAGGTTTATAGAGTTCATAACAATTATTTAAAAACCCTAATATGGATCAAAGAACGCATAGGGGAAGCGATTAACAAGATCATTAATTTAACACAATTATATTAATCAAGATTAGGGTTACATACCTTTATCCTAGCAAGATCCACAAGACGATAGAACGAACAGCAACTAGGGTTTATCACGAACACCACCAAGAATATAATCTAAAGGAAGATTATATCACGCTCTTGTACACACGTAATACGGCGAGTTAACCGTGAGTCTAGCACGAACAAACCAAGCTTCAACGCTTATGGAGTATCTACCCAATAACCTTAGAGAGGGACTAGGACTAGATAAAATAGACTTGATCGAAAACCAAACGAAACCCTAAGATGGGAGTGGGTGGCCGGCGATCAAAGCAAAGAAAATAAAAAGAGGGATGAAAAACTATGAGCTAGGGAATTGTTTATATAGCCTTGAAGAACCTTGGGCTTCAAGTAATAAACAAGGATTAGGAAACAAAAGTTTCCCTTTGCCCCCTCCCTTTGTAACCGACGGACAACACCCCCCCCAAGGGGTGTTTGTGTAATTTTTCCTTCTTTCTTTTAGCTTCTATTTAAATTCCATAACGGTCGTTATAACTTAACTATTATTTATTAACGATCGTTAGTTAAGCTTTGGTTTGATTTAATAAATATATAAAATATATTTAATAAATAAATTAACCCTTTACGTTATGTGTGCAATCCCGTGATCCCGAGTTCGATCCTATCTCACGACTATTAATTTTAAGTCCAAAAACTTTCAGCTCCCACTTGGACAAAATTCTAATATTGTGATCACATTGACTAGCGTCTAGTTACACAAGCAATGTCACTAGTACAAACCAGGTAAGGTCTCCTGGACAAGAACCTTTTAATGATTGTATCATTTTATTATCCTTTCATTTCAAATACATCGTTAATAAGGATATGGATCTCAGTCATTCCTTCATTAACTATTCTTTTTCTCATTTACGGATATAGCAAGATTACCAAAACAAATTTGGGTGTGGCCACACAAACATCTTACTACTCCCCCGATGTAACACCCCCAAATTTATACAATTCAATACAGCGGAAGACTCGTTGGTGTTACAGGATAGCACATTACTACATCATAGACAACGCATAAAAATCGCGTCGTTTAATAATAAAGCATTTCCATTCATAATTATCAAAGTTACATAGGTCCCAAGTCATTGTATTTCATACAAGTTTTACAAAGCATTTGAATGGAAATTCTTATTTATGTGCGGGCCATGAATTCTTGTTGTCTTCCCGAGAATTACCTTCAAGTACCTGAGACAAAACATGTTAAAAGAAAAGGTCAGCGATAACGCCGAGTGAATTCATAGAGTTTGATAAAACCATTAATATATCATCGGTATATAATTATTACCGAAAATCATTTTGTACAATTCTTTGTAATATGCAATAAAATATCCAAAGTCATTTTATATAAATCCTTATCAAAAATCATGATATAGGCTTTCGCCTTCAAAACAATTATACGAACCAATGTCGTAAAAATATCATACAATACGTTTTATAACGTCGTGTAGAGTTAAATAAAAACCGTTATATGAATATGGTTATGTAAAACCAAAACACAAAAATAATATCAATAATATGACCCCGTATTGCTAGTCAGGCAATATATCGTAATTCGGTGCGTATAACAGTATTTCGTTATTTTTGGATTATTATAAGCCGCATGACATTGTTACCTTACTATACCAAACAAACAACGGGTAGCTAACCCGAAACTCATTTTCCCATCTAAATTAGCGTGTCGTCACAATAATCACACTTGTGTAAATCTTCTCATACATTAATTCACTTACCAATCAATGTGGCACGACGGGGATCAACCGTCAAGGCGCGAACTGGGGTGATCGTCCCCAAATAGTACTATTATATGCATAAGCGTCTACCAAATCCCGGTAGTTCACAATTCATGCTAATGGGACTTTTAGTGACATAACCTAACTTTAATAATCCATTTCATTTCATCTATCGGGTCATATAATCATTCATCGGGTCATACAATCATTCGGGTCCAAATCAATAAACAAACATTCGGGACAACTGGTGTCCTATTTTAGTAAAACTAACATGTTATCTCTCTCGCTGGTTTATAAAAAATTTCATAAAAATATTTAAAAGAGTGCGAGGCTATGAACTCACGTTGATTGGGAAAGGCGGTTATCGGCAATTCGGATGTACGGTACGTGCTTCAATCACGGAAACCTAGACAAATAATACTCGTCTTAGACTTTTGTCCAATGACTTTATAAAAATAACAATTATGTATACATATGATGATTTTATATATATGATGATGATCAAGTGGATTTATACATTCTCATTCACTCATTTTAGTGTTATGTATTGGTAACTTTTATACTAGTTTTACTTATTTACATGTTTTAGGCCCAATAAGCCTATTATAAGTCGATTACCTTAAATTAGACCATTTTATACTTTTATTATCAGTATTATACTTTACATGTTGGGCCCAAATGGGTTAAGCCCAATATGCATGTTTATAAGTGTTTTACTAGCTAGTTGGGTTTATAGTCCAATAAGGCTACTTTGGCCCGTTAATGTCTATATGTTGTAAAGCTCGGGTTTTATCGGTTTTGACTTGTTATATAAGTTCATATATCAGTATGTGAGTTTATAAAAGTTTATATTAGACGGGTCCGACCGTCTAAGTTTTAATTGACGAAAAACGTTAATTTTACGGTATTAGCCGAAAAGACGTAAAAATCATGTTTATAGTTTTTATAACTTATAAAACTTAACAAACTACCATTTTTATAAAATGTTCATTTATTTATCGTTATACATATTTATATCAATGTATTATATAAGTTAGTGGGTTTTAATTCACATTTTATACTATTTTTATTTGAGTGCTTATATAATACTATTATACTTTAATTTCCCAAAATCTGATTTTTTCTTTCACTTTCACCATTTTTACCATATCTTGAGTTCTACAAAGAGATAGAAGCTAATTTTTGGACACCATAAACTACATGATATGTGATACAATTAACTTAGTTTTAGCTACTGCTGAATCCAACTCTAAATATCCCTAACAGTCCGTCCAAAACTGACTATTCAGATTGGTACTCTAAACTTGTTTTGATCATATCTCACTCATTATAATGATTCCATTGCATGGCCAACTCTCACATGTGTACAAGATATATTACTTACTGTATATCCATTAATCTATGCCATTTTATTAGTCTAACATGTGGTTAGTTTCTGTTTTTATACAGCCTACCATTTAAACAAGATTTAACCATTTTACATGTAGTTTGTCCATCTTTTTACCCATGTTTATCCAATCTATCAACACCAAATCCCCACATAATATTTTTAATCATCATTCATCATCATATACATATACATAAGTAAAAGAAATACAAGATTACATAATCAAAATAACAAGAGGATGGGGAGAACAATCTTTATACCACTAAGATTAAGTAGTTGGAAGGATCAAGACTTGGTTTTGGGTCACCAAATCTTATGAACTCTTGTATGAAATCTTCAAGATTACCAAGGGAGATGTTGGTCTTTGAAAATCAGCCCTACTTCATCTTGCAAACTTCTCTTTGGATGTTAAAATCACCACCAATCTATAGAGCTTAAAAAGGGCTTCATCATATGTGTGAATAACACATGATTTCATGGTTAAAATTGATCATATGAGGGTGTTTTTGGTTGAAATGGGACGAATTTAGAGAGAGAGGGAGGATTTTGATGGTTTGCATGAGTGAAAATGAAGTTAGTGGTTTAGTCTTGAATGGTTTTTTTAGGTTGCTAGTTTGGTAAAGTAAGTTTGACACATGAGATGTGTTGTTGGCTAAGTTAAACCATCCCATATTGGTGGGGTGGGGCAAAACTTGTTTTGTCTCATCCCACTAATTTACGGGTATTCCTCGATTCTAATTTTCTCGATTTGCGTGCCCTCGGGTCGTTTTACGAAAAAAAAATTTATAAATTATGAATCAACGGCACAAAACGAATCTAATAAAAATTGTTTCATCAAAAACGGAGTTCGAAAACGTAAATACGTAATCCTAAGGTTTCTGGTTTAGTCGTAAAGGACGTTAAATTATAATCGTAAGTCCTAATCTCTTCTCGTAAATTTGTGAGTTTATGAACCAACTCAAAATTAAAATCCCAAAATAATATTCACGGATAAATTTATTTCCTAAAATGTCGGACTGTCACCAAAACGGTGTATGTAAATGTAAGCACGTAACGTAGAATCCTCCGGTTTAGACGTAGTCGATGCTACTTCAATATGTAAATCCAAATTTCTTCCTAAAAATAAGTGAGTCCATATTATAACTTTAAAATAATGTTTTCAAATAAATATTGAGAATAAAATGTAAACCATAAATTGACGGATTGTCACACCTGAGGTGCCCAACTGTATTTATTCTTCAAAATGATTTGAAGGAAACAAAACTCATTTTGACTACGAGCAAAACACATGAACTTTGCAACACTTCTGAAAATAACCCTTATAACTACCAGTTATGTTTAGCGTTAGGTTACCTTACAGAAATGCACTACATTCAATGCAGTTTTCTGGTATCTCAGGTCTAAGGATAACTATTTATGATTTACTTAATGATAAAGATCCATAAAGCGAAATTACATAGTTGGGATAAGTCCAATATTTGATCTATCAAATATCATCCAAAATTGAACAATATACTTTCAAGTATACTCTGTCACTATTTTGAATTGTCTTAGTTTAATAATACTCCCATATTATTAATCGACAACGGACATTTAGAAACATCAAAATGCTCACGGATTAAAACATGTAAAATAGGATATAAAATCAAATAACAGAAAAATAAACGAAATCCAATATTTATTTCATCAATTCAATAATGTCTTACATCCTTTATCCAAATACTAATCAACAGATTTATTGTATGAATTCGCTAGCTAGTTGCAACCCAATTTCCTTGGCATGCTTAACTACCTTTGGCCTAGATAAAGCCTTAGTAAAAGGATCAGCTATGTTATCATCTGTGTGAACTTTTATTAATTTTATTTCTCGAGCTTCCACTTGTTCTTGAACGTAGTGATATCTACATTTAAAGTGTTTGGCGCCTTTCATAACTCCAGGGTCATTGGCGAATATTATTGCCGCAGAATTGTCGCAATATATATCAATAGGTTCTTTAATTGAAGTCATCACTCCAAGATCTCCAATAAACTTCCTAATCCAAACCGCTTCCATTGCAGCTTCTGAAGCGGCCTTGTACTCAGATTGAGTCGCATGCATAGCAATGGTTTTCTGCTTACTGCTCTTCCAGTCAACTGCTCCTCCATTGATGACAAATACGTAACCCGTCTGAGACTTCGTATCGTCTTTATCACATTGACAGGACGCATCACAGAACCCTGTTACATTCATTTCTGTGTCTGGTTTACCCCCGAATACCAAAAACATATCTTTCGTACTCCTCAAATACTTTAGAATATGCTTAACAGCAATCCAGTGGAACTTTCCTGGATTCTGTTGGTATCTACTGACCAAGTTCTGGGCAAACGCCACATCAGGCCTTGTGCATCTTACAACATACATAATAGATCCTACTGCCGAAGCATAAGACACCTTCTGCATGTAAGCCACCTCTTCAGGTGATGATGCATCTTTCTCATGACTTAACTCATGCTTAACCTCCATCGGTAGAAAACCTTTCTTAGAGTTATGCATGTTATACTTCTTCAATATCTTATCAATATAAGCATCTTGGCTAAGACCAATTAACCGTCTACTCCTATCTCGATAGATTTTAATTCCCAGAATATATGCAGCATCTCGCAAATCTTTCATAGAAAAATATTTACCAAGATAATCCTTAACTTCCTTAAGTCTTGGAATGTTACTTCGCATGATTAATATGTCATCGACATATAGAATTAGGAACACTACATTACTCCCACTAGCTTTGCGGTATACACATGGCTCATCACGATTTTGAATAAATCCAAACTTTTTGATTTCTTCATCAAATCACTTATTCCATTGACGTGATGCTTGCTTCAAACCATAAATAGATCTTTGAAGTTTACACACGCGCTTTGGATATTTAGGATCAACGTACCCTTCCGGTTGTTGCATATAGATATCTTCATCTAAGCGACCATTCAAGAAGGCAGTTTAACATCCATTTGCCATATCTCATAGTCATAGTATGCTGCTATAGCTATGAGAATCCTAATAGCTCGTAAGTTTGCTACAGGAGAAAATGTCTCCTCGTAGTCTATGCCAAAAGTTTGAGTAAAACCTTTAGCCACTAAACGTGCTTTATATGATTGTACATCACCATCCATGTCAGTTTTCTTCTTATAGATCCACCTATTTTTCACTACTTTAGCATTTTTAGGCGCGTCTACAAGAATCCAAACATCATTAATTTCCATGGATTTCATTTCCTCATTCATTGCAACTATCCATTTTAACTTTTCTGGATCAGACATTGCGGACCGATAGTTAGCAGGTTCACCAAGATCCCCTACTTCCTCCTCATCATCCTCTATGTATAGACATAGTTTGTCCGTCGCATGTATAGTCCTTTGACACCTATGTGGAGGAATTAATTCCGGTGGAACACTCAGACTTTCTGGTTCTACAGGAATTTCTTCGCTAGTATTTTCAGAAAGCAATGTATCTTCTTGAATTTATTGAAGATCATAATTTCTCCCACTGAATTCTTGATTTACAAGATCATTTTCAATGAAATCTCCATACCGAGCCACAACTATTTTGTTCTCAGCCGGATAATAAAAGTAGTAACCCATAGTTTCCTTAGGGTAACCTACAAAGATACATTTTACTGAGCGTTGTTGGAGTTTATCTCCAGAGTCACGTTTCACATACGCCTCACAACCCCAGACTTTCAAATAAGACAAATATGGCTTCTTGCCATACCATAGTTCATATGGTGTCTTATCAACCTTCTTTGTGGGAACCATATTCAGAATACGAACAACAGATTCAAGAGCATAATCCCAAAAGGATAATGGTAAAGTTGTAAGATTAAACATAGATCGCACCATATCTAATAATGTACGATTTCTCCTTTCAGATACACCATTTTGTTGTGGAGTATATGGAGAAGTAAGTTTCTGAACAATTTCAGTCTCACTTAAATAATCTTTAAACTCTTGACTTAAATATTCACCACCACGATCAGAACGAAGAGCTTTAATCTTCTTTCCTAGTTGTAACTCTACTTCCGCTTTAAACGTCTTGAATGTTTCAATTACCTCATGTTTATGCTTAAGTAAATAAACATAACCATAACGGCTATAATCATCCGTAAACGTCAAGAAGTAGCTAGCACATTTCCTTGACACATGTCTAAGTGGTCCACACACATCAGTATGTATCAAACCAAGTAGTTCAGTGGCCCTTTCAATATTGCTATTAAAAGGTTTCTTGGTCATCTTTCCAGAGATACAAGATTCACATTTATCAAATGATTCATCATTGATACTTTCCAAAAGCCCATCACGTTGAAGCTTTTGTATGCGAGTCTTCCTAATATGGGCAAGCCTATAATGCCAAAGATAAGAAGAGTTCTTGTCTAACTTACTCTTCTTATTCATGCTAAAAACATAATTATTTTTCCTCTTGGAATTTTTATTATGCATGTTAATTTCAAAAACACCATTCACAGAAATTGCATCAAAATAGAATAAACCATCTTTGAAAACAGAAATTCTATTATTATCAATCGTGTGATTAAATCCAAGATCCAACATACAAGAAAAGGAAATGACACCCCTAACAATTGTAGGTGCATAATGAAAATTATTTAAAAAACAGTACTAAACCCAAAGGTAAAACTAATTTAAATATTCCTATAGTTTCAACCGCTGCTTGTGCGCCATTGCCCACTTGCAGAAATTGTTCCCCATAGGTAAGCCTCCTTTTTAACTCAAATCCATGCAGGGTATTACAAATGTTAATACCACATCCCGTATCATATACCCAGGAGTTTGATTTGTATGAAAGATTAAATAACTCTATCATAAATAAGTTACCAGAAGATGGTGCTGTAGAAGCTTGCTCAGCCTTCTTCTTATGTTCTACCATTTCATGGAGATAGAGAGAGCAATTCCTCTTCTAGTGTCCAGTCATCTTGCAGTAGTGACAAGTCTCATCTTTCAGATATTTCTTAGCAAAGTTCACCTTCGGTTTTGATGTAGTCGCAACTTGCTTGCTCTTATCAACCTTGCCTTTGCCTTTCTACTTCTTATTCACTTGCGGTTTTGGTTTCGACATTCTACCCTTTTGTACATAAAGTACTTGAGGATTAGCAGTGGATGCCTTATTTTTCAAACCCTTTTCGAAGTCAATGAGCATTGCATGTAAATCATTAACTGTCTTCCCCGTGCAATGCATATTATAGTTACGAACGAAATCATTGACGTCCTTATTAAGGGACCTATTGATCAAGTTAATAGCCATATTATGATCAAAGGGTTGTACTAGTGCCATGAGTTGTTCCATATAACCCCTCATCTCCATATAATGAGCACTTACGGACTTTCCAGGTGCTTGCTTGCAACTATGTAGAGCATCAACTAGATCATAGATCTCTATAGCTTGTGGTGTTTCATACACAGCCTTGAGTTCATCAAGCATTTGCTGAGGTGGAAATAGCTCATACTTCCTTTGAAGTGATGGAGCCATTCTCCGTAACATTACAGCAGTCACCTCATGGTGCTTCTTTACGTTAGCAGCGTGTTGAAGCCTTTCCGTATCAGTTGCTCCTTCAGCAAGATCCTCCAGAAAAGGAGTTTCCAAGATATTGATAGCACCCGCTGCTCTTAGAACAATTCTTAGTGAGCGGTACCAGTCATTGAAATTAGGGCCAGTAAGTTCAGGCCGTTCAAAGAAAGCTTTAAACACCGAGCTTATTGTCAGATTGCTTTCGGGTTGAGCCATTTCTACAGAAATAAGTTCAAACATTAGTATTTTTGATAATACAATTCAAGAAAATAAAATTACCCCGGTAATAAAACCATAGTATTTTCCTTGAAACTAGAATCCATATTGACATAGATTCATCACATCAGTTGATCTGCTAGTGAAAAAATGTATTCAACACAGTAACTTGTCGAACAATAATTGACAAACAAATTTGCAATTTCTAGATATGTTAGGGATTTACATTGCCAAAATCATTTGCATTGTAAACATGTTTTATCCCTACTTTATGCCTTAAGTTTCCAGTTCTCACTGAGTAACTCAAATTAAGTCGACTAATCTAAAGAACGTAAAACCTTCATGTCCAATCTTATTCAGTCATGAAGTTTTCTCTCCATTACAACATCGTCCGATATCTTATATGACGACAATTGTAACTTCAAGTGTTCGTCAATTAGAGGGCATATGACTTAAATTTTAGGGTATAGATTTTGGTGTCAAAATCATGTATGGAGAAGCATGCATACATCTCCATAACATAAGTTTAATAAAAACGTTTAGTAAACCTTTTGATGAGACTAAAAGTTCATCATATACTTGCAAGTTAAGGTATTGCTTAAAACCAATTAAAGATTTTACACACAACTAAATTCACACCGTACTTTTTCTAGAACTTTAGTTATAGCACAAAGCAATAACCTTATTCACTGTGTTTCGGATGTGAATTAATGTAGTTAAATCAACCTTAAATAATTGTACCAATAACAACCGTAGGTAATTCCAATTTTGACGCACAGGCGAGCCGGGAATTTTGTCAGCGCTGAAGCATAACACCTCCTTCCTTAACTGGGTACAAGACCAGCGGTGCATTATACCCACTTTATAGTTTGCCAAAATTGAGTAGCCGTTAAGTTGCTATTGCAATTCTAATCAACACAAATCATATGTAATTTACATCTCAAAACAATTCATTAATTTTGATAAGATTTAGTCCGTATTATTTTTTCTTGGAAAAAATTACCCTCGTTCACAACATACAATATAAAAACGCATGAAAACAAGTAGTACAAAAAAAACTAAATCAAATAGCCACGCATAACAATTTATTCAAAGAACATCAAATCTAGGGTTTTTATGAACATAAAAAGTCTTCCCTAATTTTAAAACTTTGAATCAAATAAAGCAAATAGCAATCAAAATTATATGATCCGTAAGAAACATGCATGTTTATTACGGATCTCCCACATTCTATTAACACTTAAAAAACTACGGATCGTAACCACACATGACATAACAATTAATTCATGCAAAAACATCTAAAGTTAATTACCATGTAATTTTAGGGTTTACAAAATTTTTTATTTTTTTTATAAAAATTCAGCATAGCCGATATTAAGAAAACAATAAAAACAAAACCCTAATTTTTATAAAACCTAAAAAACAACATGTAATTTTTAACACAAATAAATATTAGTTAAAAAAACTTTAGATCATGATAATTATAATCATGTTAAAACGGCTCTCGATGCCACTGAAGGTTTATAGAGTTCATAACAATTATTTAAAAACCCTGATATGGATCAAAGAACGCATAGCAGAAGCAATTAACAAGATCATTAATTTAACACAATTATATTAATCAAGATTAGGGTTACATACCTTTATCCTAGCAAGATCCACAAGACGACGGAACGAACGGCAACTAGGGTTTATCACGAACACCACCAAGAATGTAATCAAAAGGAAGATTATATCACGCTCTTGTACACACGTAATACAGCGAGTTAACCGTGAGTCTAGCACGAACAAACCGAGCTTCAACGCTTATGGAGTATCTACCTAATAACCCTAGAGAGGGACTAGGACTAGATAAAATAGACTTGATCGAAAACCAAACGAAACCCTAAGATGGGAGTGGCTGGCCGGCGATCAAAGAAAAGAAATGAAAAAGAGGGATGAAAATTATGAGCTAGGGAATTGTTTATATAGCCTTGACAAACCTTGGGCTTCAAGTAATAAACAAGGATTAGGAAAAAAAAGTTTCCCTTTGCCCCCTCCCTTTCTAGCCGACGGACAACACCCCCCCAAGGGGTGTTTGTGTAATTTTTCCTTCTTTCTTTTAGCTTCTATTTAAATTCCATAACGGTCGTTATAACTTAACTATTATTTATTAACGATCGTTAGTTAAGCTTTGGTTTGATTTAATAAATATATAAAATATATTTAATAAATAAATTAACCCTTTACATTATGTGTACAATCCCGTGATCCCGAGTCCGATCCTATCTCACGACTATTAATTTTAAGTCCATAAACTTTCACTTTTTCCTTTCCAGCAGCAGCAGCAGCAAATGTATCTGTCCATATGGGAATGGTAACATACTCAAGTATGGGTCCTATTTTGTCTGCTTATGATCCAACCTCTTCATCAACCTATTTACCTGAAAGATCAACAACTGGTTCTTCCACAACATTTGAAGTCACTTTCACAATGTTTGGATTAGTAACAGGCATATAATTAAATGTCCTAGATAGAGGTTCCAAGTCAAATAACCAATTGGGACCACTTTCAGGATCACTAGGTTTACTTTCTAAAAACCTAACATGTACCTTTTCAAGTATACGTTTTTTTTCTTAAGGTAAACTCTATATCCTCTACTCTGCACAGAATAACCCATCAAGTAGCCTTCATCAACTTTAGCACTAAACTTACCTAAGGCATCACTAGTGTCCAACACAACTACATGACATCCAAAAGGTTTAAGAAAACCAATATTAGGTTTCCTGCCCCAAAGTAACTCATAAGGTGTTTTGTTATGAATCTTGTTGACTAATGCCCTATTCTTAACATAACAAGCTATATTCACAGCCTCAGCCCAAAAAGCAATGGGAAAGTGAGCATCAGCCAACATAGTCCTTGCTTCTTCTATGAGGGTTCTATTCTTTCTCTCAGCAACCCAATTTTGTTGTGGGGTTCTAGCTACACTAAACTGTCCAGTAATCCCTTTCTTGGCATAAAAGTCATCTAATAACTTATTTCTAAACTCACCACCATTGTCACTTCTAAGCATCTTAACCTCATTACCAGACTTATTTTCAAGTTGGGTAATAAAGTTAATCAAAGTATCAGCAATTTCACTTTTCAAAGCTAAAAAGAAAGTCCAAGTAAACCTAGAAAAATCATCAGTGATGACAAAACAGTAGGATTTACCATTTAAGCTTTCTATATTAGTTGGACCAAACAAGTCCATATGCAGTAAGTGAAGAGGTTTAGAACTAGAATGCACAGGTTTAGACATAAATGAGACCTTGTGTTGTTTGCCTTTGAGGCATGCAACACAAGAATGGTCATTGTGGAAAGACTTTTCAGGCAAACCATCAACTAAACCATGTCTCACAAGTCTATTTATATTCTTAAAATTAATGTGCCCTAATCTTCTATGCCAAAGATTACTCTCATCAACTGAAGCCTTAGCTGTGACACCCTAGAATCGAGGTCATTAACGTTACCCTAAATTACGCTAATTTTTGAAATTTTTAATAAATTTTAATTTCTATATTTATAAGTATTTTGGTTAAGTCGATGTTCGAGGTTATAATTTTTACGTTTGACGATTTAAGAAGGACGATGACGATTACGATCCCGAGGGATGCCCAATTTTATATAATTATTGACGATTTATCGATAATGTAATTTTCCGAGAATTTTATTTACGGTTCGTGTTAAGTTGAGTCGGGTGAGTTTTATAGCCTTCCGAGTACATTTAAAGTATCCCAAAAATATTTTGGAGCGTTCGGGATGATTTCCGACTCCCCGTAAAATTTTCAAAATTGACTAATGAGTCGAACCCGCAAAGTTTTGAGGACGTTTTCAACTTAAGGCCAAAAGAAACCAAATATTGCAAATAGGTCCCTCCCAATACACCAAAAAGCCCCAAAATTGACACAAACACAAACACATAGAACATTTCACCAAAAATAATCAACTCTCTCCCTCTCTTTGCTCTCTAAAGCCGACGGACACCCCCAACCCACCAAGAACACCATCAAAAACTTTTTTTCACTTGATTTTCATAAAAATTAAGGTTAGACCACATCTAATCTTGTCATTCCCTACATTTCCATGTACTTAAAACCCACATGCATTCAAGTAAATTTTCCAAAAATTTTCATGATGATCCAAATTCGTTTTTGTGGCTAAATGTTGTAATGCATGTTAAATTCATGTGTTATGGAAGCATAAACACCAAGAAAACCCACCAAAATCAATTTGGTTGTGGTGATTGGGGCACCCAAACCCCACGGCACAAGGGGTGTTTGGGGAGCCATGGTGGTTGTTGAATTTTGAGCTTAGTCTTGTGTTTGGTTATGTGTTTAAGGGTGTTTTACATAGGTTTAATGGGTTGCATGTTTAATTTCTTTGATTTTTGATTTTGAGATTGGTTGATCAATAGGGGTAGGACTGAATTTTTGTGTTTGGATATGTTTAGGGAGGCTTAGGATGATGCCTAGTGGTGGTTAGAAGGTTTGAAATCGAGTCTAAGCGTGATTTTGGAGTAGCCAAATTTAGGCAGAAACTTTGAGCTCATTTTATAAAAATTATTTTTTTTCCAGGTCTTGAAAACTAAATGTAGTTATAGAGGGTCTTCTTGTCTTTAATTTGGTATAAGGTAGAGCCCGTGACTCAAAACGAGCTAAAAGTTATGAGGTTTTAAAGATCGAGTACCGGGAGACGAGGACTTTCATAATCCGAATTTATGTAAAGTTTTAGTCAAATCCCGAGGGTCACAAGTATGAATTGATAAATGGTCAAGGGTCAAAATTTGGTCCCAAACCTGTAAAAATGAGTCTATAAGTTGACTTAGGAGTCAAAGAAGTCAAAGGTACATTTCATATAGGTCAAATAGGTCAAAATTGGTCGAAGTGCAATTTCAGCCCGTAAAATGTAGTTTTGGAAAAGCGTCGAGTAACGAGTCGTAAAAGTAAAAACTTTTATTGGGCTTAAAAACATGTTATCTACAGGTCTTATAGGATTTTTTGAGAATTTTGTCAAATTTTATAAGTATGGTTAATAATGGTAAAACAGCCCGTACTTTAGTCAAGTACCGGCGAGAATGGGTAAAAATGGACAACGTAAGTAATGAGAACGAATGGTATAAAATGAGTGGTGCTTGTTATTTTTGTTTTTGGAGTGAGTTATACTTGTCCTAAGTGACTAGTATATATGTATTTTATACAATACCGTAAGTATTTAAAATGAGATTACTCATTACGCGTTATTTGTGATAGGTGTTGATTTAACCGGGCATCCGTTACGTCGTCAGTGATCATCCCTCGAACTACCGACTACTTAAGATATAAGGTGCGAATTTATAGCCTCGCTTATATTTATTTCAAATTGTTTTACCCGCGAGGGAAATGCATGCTAGTTTTTAAAAGGAACGTATATCATGAATGATTGTTAGACCCGAAAGTTGCCTTCGAAATTGTGTTGAGTACCAAAGTTGCAAAAGTCCCTAAAATCATGAACTATTAACTATTGTCCTGCCCTCGAGTAGGGGGAAATAGCCTCTTATGCAATTTGTAGTACTACGGGGCTAACGACCCAATGCTAGCCGAGAAGCTGTACTTTTAGTAAGTTCTGCGGTAGATTATTTTGTATGAGAAATAAGGTATAATTGCAACTGATGCCTTTAGAAGGGGCACTGGTTTCATCTGAATCACGCCGGTATTTATTACGCGGGTGATTGAGTTAACGGATTAGTGTCATGAGCTTAAACACAATTGTCAGTATCCTGATTATAGATTGTTTGATCGACAAGTCTATAAATGATCACGAATGGTTTTTATTTTATATACGTTCAAATGGATTGTAAAACCTATGAATTCCACTCAACGTTTTCGTTGACCAAAATTTTTGGCATGTGTTTCAGGTAACCGCTGAAGTGTAGAATGGAGCATGCATGGGATGGACGTTGTGTGTATGGCTTGGAGTCCGCTTGTTTTTCCTCCTTTTTCTACTTAAACAATTTTTAAGTTTAATGTTATGTTGTTGTAAAACTGAAATTCTTGGGTTGAGATTCATGGGGACCGAAACGCTAAACTCTGTTGTACCAAATTGGGGTTGGAAAAACCGTGGACATGTATCATCTAACGATTTTAAATTCAAGTTTTAAGTTGACGTCTTTTAGCGTCGTTTGATATATCTTGTGTGCAATGAATACTGTGTAGCACCCATTGTTGTAGTTCCGCTGCGCATAGCAATTGTGGGGGTGTTACAGATTGGTAATCAGAGCCACGAGTTATAGAGAACTAGGTCGTTTTTGAAAATCCTAAACTATAACTTTTGGTGTCGTAAGAAATGGTCCAAGCACACACAACTATCCTGCATGGCTCCGGTAAGATTTATTGTTGTATTTATGGCATTTGACGTATACTTTTGAGTGAAGTATATATGTGGGTAATTATTACGTAAGTATGGAATTACTATATGTAGACGTTGAATTTTACGTGGAATATCCGACATCGTAATTTTTGTATTAATCATGCATGAGCATCATATTATTACATTTTGGGCATATGTACCACCTTTGCATCGCATTTGCATGCATGTATTTATAACTATTGTATAATTACTTATGTACCCTCCGAAATTCGCTGTTATTGCAGGAATGGCCGAGGTACCGCCTAACGATAATGGAAACGATTACGTCGTAGGTCACGAAGGGGGACCGTTTCCTCCGAACCCGCCGGACAATGATAATGGATGGATCGCTCCAGAAGAGGAAATAGGGTCGGAAAACGACAATGACGAAAGTGAGGTTGTCGAGGATGCATAGTTGGGAGCATCGTGTGAGAGCATCATTGCCCCCGGATTGGAGATTCGTGGACGATTTGGAGATGGAGGCGAATGACTTCATGATTCAGCCGCCTACTGGAGGTGCTTGTATTACAGTGGGAAGTCAGGTAGTGATTTAGTGTGGATCCACATCAGGGACGAAAAAGGAAACGGAATGTGGGCCGGATGATAAAGGAAAGAGAAAAGTGGATGATGTGGATGAGGACAATAGTGATGAGGAAACCGAGGAAGACGACGACGAGCCGCCATCCAAGAGGCCGTGTGGATCACCACATGCCTAGTTACTTGTTTTGTATTTTCTTTGATCATTGTAATAGAACTGTTTTAGACTTTTGTATGATGGTATTATGACGAGAAACTCAAGTACTTGAAGTTTTGTGGTGAACGATTGTAGTGGCAATACTTGTCACGATTTTGGTTAATTATCAATACAATCTATGTTACCTTTCATGATCTGTGATATGTCTTAAATTTGATCTTTTGTGGTGTGAATTGATGAATATTAGTAACTCCGTAGTGATGTGTCGTTGTATGTATATTATGTCTGGGAAACTTGATATGTATACTTACATTGTTTTTCTATTTTCCCTGTCTTGCAGAAAGAGATATTCGATAACACCATGCCTCCAAAGTTGACCGCCGATCGTGTTAACACCATGATTCAGGAAGCTATAGCAAATGCGTTGGAAGCGGACCGAGCCGTGAGAAATCAGGACCAGGGAAGGAACGCGGGGAGACAGCAAGCCCCGAGGGTGTGTACCTATTCTAGTTTTATGAAATGCGGTCCCACGCAGTTCCGTGGAACGGGTGGAGCTTTAGAACTTAGACGATGGTTGGAAAAGGTTGAAAGTACGTTCGAAATCAGCGGTTGTGCAGAAGCGGATAAAGTGAAGTTTGCAGCTGCTACGTTTCTTGATGATGCGTTAAGTTGGTGGAATACCTAGGTAGCTACGGTAGGATTGGCTGTAGCAAATGCAAGGACGTGGAATGCGACAAAAGCTCTGTTGACTAAGAAGTTTTGCCCAGAAGAGGAATTGGGGCAATTGGAGGACGAGTTGAGGCACTTGACCTTGAAGAACAACGATATAGCTGCTTACACCAGGAGGTTCAACGAATTAAGCCTTTTGTGTCCAGATATTTTTGCCAATGATGCCAAGAAGATGAAGCAGTATATTAAGGGTTTATCTAGCAATATCAAAGGTGAAACAACTTCGTCAAAACCTGGAACGTTTGATGAAGCGGTCCAGATGGCTCACGCTTTGATGGACGTCAAGCTTCAGGACAAGCAGAACTACATTGCTGAAGGCAACAAGAGGAAATGGGAAGCGGCACAAAGCAACCAATCCCAAGACCAGAACCGAGGTGGAAATCGAAACAACCATGGGCCGAACCGTAATCAGCAGTTTAATCAAAGAAGGAACGAAGGGATGAGGGCAGTGACGAACCCTAGAGGAGTGAAAGTGAACCCCCATTGTGGTAAGTGCAATTTGTATCATGTTGGAAATTGCCCGCCTGCATGCGGCAAGTGTGGGAAAGCAGGTCATAGGACATCTGGTTGTCGAACGGGAGGAGTAGCCACTGGGGCTAATGCTATCAGAATGAGGGGATGTTATAGTTGTGGAGAAAGGGGTCATGTGCAAGCGAATTGCCCGAAGGCAGGAAACAGGGGGGAGGTAATAATGCGGCTGCTGTGTATCAAGTGGGAACGGCTGATAAACCACAGGGTGCTAATATGGTTACCGGTACATTTTTGCTAGACGCTTGTTATGCTAGTATTTTGTTTGATTTTGGCTCCGACAAGAGTTTTGTAGATGTTAAATTTAGTCGTCATATCGATAGAAAACCGGTGTTGTTAGCGACTAGTTATAACGTTGAGTTAGCCGATGGAAAAATTGTTAGTACGAATTCTATACTGAAAGGGTGTACCTTGAAGTTAGGAAATTACGCTTTTAAAATCGACTTGATGCCTATAGAGCTAGGATCGTTTGACGTGATTGTGGGAATGGATTGGCTAATGGCGCACAGTGCTATGATCGTCTGTGGCGAGAGATTGGTTCAGATTCCGTTGAGGAACAAGGTTTTAACGGTGAAGGGAGACGAATGCACTTCTCGTTTGAAAGTGATTTCGTGTTTGAAAATGATGAAGTACGTAGAGAGCGGATGCGATGTGTTTTTGGCACAAGTTTCGAGTGATGGTGATTTAGAGGCGAGGATTGAAGAGGTACTAGTTATTTGCGAGTATCCGGAAGTTTTTCCAGACGAGTTGCCAGGTTTACCGCCTACCCGTGAGGTCGAGTTTCGAATTGATTTAGTGCCAGGAGCTGCGCCGGTTGCGCGTGCACCTTATCGCTTAGCACCATCTGAGTTAAAGGAGTTATCGGATCAACTGAAGGAGTTGATGGACAAAGGATTTATTAGGCCGAGCTCATCACCTTGGGGAGCGCCAGTGTTGTTCGTAAAGAAGAAAGATGGTTCGTTTCGGATGTGTATTGACTATAGGGAACTCAATAAGCTGACGGTTAAGAATCGGTACCCATTGCCGAGGATTGATGATTTGTTCGATCAATTGCAAGGTTCCAGTGTATACTCAAAGATCGATTTAAGATCAGGGTATCATCAACTGCGTGTAAGAGAGGAGGATATTCCTGTAACTGCCTTTCGTACGCGGTATGGACACTTTGAATTTCGAGTGATGCCGTTTGGGTTGACAAACGCGCCTGCTGTATTCATGGACCTTATGAATCGCGTGTGCAAGCCGTATCTAGATAAGTTTGTTATTGTTTTCATCGATGATATACTTATTTACTCTAAGAGTAAGGAGGAGCACGAGAAGCACCTAAGAAAGATTTTGGAGTTGTTAAAGAAGGAAAAGCTGTATGCGAAATTTTCGAAGTGTGAGTTTTGGTTGGAATCAGTGCAGTTTCTAGGTCATGTGATCGATAGTGAGGGAGTTCGTGTGGATCCTGCCAAGATCGAAGCGATCAGGGAATGGTCAGCACCGACGACGCCGACTGAAGTTCGACAATTTCTTGGTTTAGCGGGGTATTATCGAAGGTTTATTGAAGGATTTTCTTTGATTGCAAAACCATTGACGAGGCTTACCGAAAAGAATAGGGTGTATGAATGGGGAATTGAGGAAGAACTCGCTTTCGAAACGCTCAAGGATAGGTTATGTTCCGCACCGATATTGTCATTGCCTGAAGGAACCGAAGACTTCGTAGTGTATTGTGATGCGTCTCGTAAGGGTTATGGAGCGGTATTAATGCAACGTGAGAAGGTGATAGCTTACGCGTCGAGGCAACTAAGGAAGAATGAGGAGAACTACACGACGCATGATTTGGAATTAGGAGCTGTAGTTTTTGCGTTGAAATTGTGGAGACACTATCTGTATGGGACGAAGTGTGTTGTATTCACTGACCACAAGAGTTTGCAGCACATTTTAGATCAAAAGGAGTTGAATATGCGACAGAGACGATGGGTTGAACTACTGAGTGATTATGACTGCGAAATTCGCTACCACCCTGGCAAGGCGAATGTTGTAGCGGATGCACTGAGTAGGAAGGAACGGGAGAAACCTTTGAGGGTCAGAGCTTTAGTAATGAGTGAGAGCGTTGACTTAACCGAAACTATACTGAAGGCTCAGGAGAGAGGACTAATGAAAGGGAATGTTGAAGCCGAGAATTTGGGACGAATGTTGAAACCTCTTTTCGTGATTAGGTCAGACGGACTGAGATATTTTGAGAATCGGATTTGGTTACCACTGTGTTCATCTGAGGAAGGAAAGCCTGGAGTTCGAGAATTGGTTATGAATGAGTCGCATAAGTCGAAGTATTCGATACATCCTGGATCGGATAAAATGTACCACGACCTGAAGAAAGTCTATTGGTGGCCGAATATGAAGGCAGATATTGCTCGTTACGTTAGTAAGTGTTTGACTTGCGCGAAGGTTCAGGCAGAACATAAGAAACCATCTGGATTGTTGGTACAACCAGAGATCCCAGAATGGAAATGGGAGAAAATCGCTATGGATTTCGTGACGGGTTTACCTAGGACTCCTAGTGGATGTGATATGATATGGGTAATAGTGGATAGGTTGACAAAATCTGCTCATTTCTTACCTATGAAGAAGACGGCCAGCATGGAAAAACTCGCCAGCGTGTACGTGAAGGAGATCGTCTGTAGACATGGAGTGCCGTTATCGATCATTTCGGATCGCGATAGTAGATTTACGTCGGAATTTTGGAAATCGCTTCAACGTGCGATGGGCACTGAATTGAGTTTAAGCACGGCTTATCACCCGGAAACTGACGGCCAGAGTGAACGAACTATTCAAACGATGGAGGACATGCTCCGAGCATGCGTAATTGATTTTGGAGGAAGTTGGGAACGCCACTTGCCTCTGGTGGAATTTTCATACAATAATAGTTATCATGCGAGTATCAAGGCAGCACCGTTCGAAGCATTGTATGGAAGGAAGTGTAGATCGCCCGTGTGTTGGAGTGAAGTGGGGGAAAGTCAATTGACTGGACCCGAAATGGTTTTAGAAACGACAGAGAAGATTGTGCAAATCAAGAACCGACTACTTGCTGCGAGAAGCCGACAGAAGAGTTATGCCGATAACCGAAGGAAACCGTTGGAGTTTGAAGTTGGAGATATGGTTATGCTCAAGGTATCGCCGTGGAAGGGTGTAATTCGTTTTGGAAAGAAAGGAAAGTTGAGTCCGAGGTATATTGGACCGTTTAAGATCGTTGAACGAATTGGACCAGTAGCGTACAAGTTAGAATTACCGACCGAACTTAGTGCTATTCACGACACGTTTCACGTATCGAACCTGAAGAAGAGTTTGGCGGATAAGGAATTGGTGATTCCTTTGGACGAGATTCGACTGGACGACAAAATGCACTTTGTGGAAGAACCGGTGGAAATTAGGGACCGAGAGGTCAAGCGGTTGAAGCGTAGTAGGATTCCTATTGTGAAAGTCCGATGGAATTCTAAGCGTGGACCGGAATACACTTGGGAACGTGAGGACTTTTTCAAGGAAAGGTATCCTCATCTGTTCCAGTAGAACGAAATGTGAGTACAAGAAGAGACGAGCGCCGGGACGTCGCTCTCTTTAAGGAGGGGTGGATGTGACACCCTAGAATCGAGGTCATTAACGTTACCCTAAATTACGCTAATTTTTGAAATTTTTAATAAATTTTAATTTCTATATTTATAAGTATTTTGGTTAAGCCGATGTTCGAGGTTATAATTTTTACGTTTGACGATTTAAGAAGGACGATGACGATTACGATCCCGAGGGATGCCCAATTTTATATAATTATTGACGATTTATCGATAATGTAATTTTCCGAGAATTTTATTTACGGTTCGTGTTAAGTTGAGTCGGGTGAGTTTTATAGCCTTCCGAGTACATTTAAAGTATCCCAAAAATATTTTGGAGCGTTCGGGATGATTTCCGACTCCCCGTAAAATTTTCAAAATTGACTAATGAGTCGAACCCGCAAAGTTTTGAGGGCGTTTTCAACTTAAGGCCAAAAGAAACCAAATATTGCAAATAGGTCCCTCCCAATACACCAAAAAGCCCCAAAATTGACACAAACACAAACACATAGAACATTTCACCAAAAATAATCAACTCTCTCCCTCTCTTTGCTCTCTAAAGCCGACGGACACCCCCAACCCACCAAGAACACCATCAAAAACTTTTTTTCACTTGATTTTCATAAAAATTAAGGTTAGACCACATCTAATCTTGTCATTCCCTACATTTCCATGTACTTAAAACCCACATGCATTCAAGTAAATTTTCCAAAAATTTTCATGATGATCCAAATTCGTTTTTGTGGCTAAATGTTGTAATGCATGTTAAATTCATGTGTTATGGAAGCATAAACACCAAGAAAACCCACCAAAATCAATTTGGTTGTGGTGATTGGGGCACCCAAACCCCACGGCACAAGGGGTGTTTGGGGAGCCATGGTGGTTGTTGAATTTTGAGCTTAGTCTTGTGTTTGGTTATGTGTTTAAGGGTGTTTTACATAGGTTTAATGGGTTGCATGTTTAATTTCTTTGATTTTTGATTTTGAGATTGGTTGATCAATAGGGGTAGGACTGAATTTTTGTGTTTGGATATGTTTAGGGAGGCTTAGGATGATGCCTAGTGGTGGTTAGAAGGTTTGAAATCGAGTCTAAGCGTGATTTTGGAGTAGCCAAATTTAGGCAGAAACTTTGAGCTCATTTTATAAAAATTATTATTTTTTCAGGTATTGAAAACTAAATGTAGTTATAGAGGGTCTTCTTGTCTTTAATTTGGTATAAGGTAGAGCCCGTGACTCAAAACGAGCTAAAAGTTATGAGGTTTTAAAGATCGAGTACCGGGAGACGAGGACTTTCATAATCCGAATTTATGTAAAGTTTTAGTCAAATCCCGAGGGTCACAAGTATGAATTGGTAAATGGTCAAGGGTCAAAATTTGGTCCCAAACCTGTAAAAATGAGTCTATAAGTTGACTTAGGAGTCAAAGAAGTCAAAGGTACATTTCATATAGGTCAAAGAGGTCAAAATTGGTCGAAGTGCAATTTCAGCCCGTAAAATGTAGTTTTGGAAAAGCGTCGAGTAACGAGTCGTAAAAGTAAAAACTTTTATTGGGCTTAAAAACATGTTATCTACAGGTCTTATAGGATTTTTGAGAATTTTGTCAAATTTTATAAGTATGGTTAATAATGGTAAAACAGCCCGTACTTTAGTCAAGTACCGGCGAGAATGGGTAAAAATGGACAACGTAAGTAATGAGAACGAATGGTATAAAATGAGTGGTGCTTGTTATTTTTGTTTTTGGCGTGAGTTATACTTGTCCTAAGTGACTAGTATATATGTATTTTATACAGTACCGTAAGTATTTAAAATGAGATTACTCATTACGCGTTATTTGTGATAGGTGTTGATTTAACCGGGCATCCGTTACGTCGTCAGTGATCATCCCTCGAACTACCGACTACTTAAGATATAAGGTGCGAATTTATAGCCTCGCTTATATTTATTTCAAATTGTTTTACCCGCGAGGGAAATGCATGCTAGTTTTTAAAAGGAACGTATATCATGAATGATTGTTAGACCCGAAAGTTGCCTTAGAAATTGTGTTGAGTACCAAAGTTGCAAAAGTCCCTAAAATCATGAACTATTAACTATTGTCCTGCCCTCGAGTAGGGGGAAATAGCCGCTTATGCAATTTGTAGTACTACGGGGCTAACGACCCAATGCTAGCCGAGAAGCTGTACTTTTAGTAAGTTCTGCGGTAGATTATTTTGTATGAGAAATAAGGTATAATTGCAACTGATGCCTTTAGAAGGGGCACTGGTTTCATCTGAATTACGCCGGTATTTATTACGCGGGTGATTGAGTTAACGGATTAGTGTCATGAGCTTAAACACAATTGTCAGTATCCTGATTATAGATTGTTTGATCGACAAGTCTATAAATGATCACGAATGGTTTTTATTTTATATACGTTCAAATGGATTGTAAAACCTATGAATTCCACTCAACGTTTTCGTTGACCAAAATTTTTGGCATGTGTTTCAGGTAACCGCTGAAGTGTAGAATGGAGCATGCATGGGATGGACGTTGTGTGTATGGCTTGGAGTCCGCTTGTTTTTCCTCCTTTTTCTACTTAAACAATTTTTAAGTTTAATGTTATGTTGTTGTAAAACTGAAATTCTTGGGTTGAGATTCATGGGGACCGAAACGCTAAACTCTGTTGTACCAAATTGGGGTTGGAAAAACCGTGGACATGTATCATCTAACGATTTTAAATTCAAGTTTTAAGTTGACGTCTTTTAGCGTCGTTTGATATATCTTGTGTGTAATGAATACTGTGTAGCACCCATTGTTGTAGTTCCGCTGCGCATAGCAATTGTGGGGGTGTTACATTAGCATATAGACATGACAAATTATTATTCATCCTAATTCCATTAAGATTCACATTATAAATGTCCTTATGCCTAGGTGTTCTATATTCAATGAATTTCTCATCTGGTATTTTAAAATCTTTGCTTAACACAAAGCATTTAGTATCAGTGAAAAGAACCTTATTTTTGTTATCACACACTTGTGATACACTAAACAGATTGTAGTCAAGTTCTTTTACTAGAAACACGTTTTCAAAACGCAAATTGTTGGTGAGAAGAGTGCCTTTGCCAGTGATAGTCCCATATCCACCTCCAAAGTACACTTTGTCACCATCTTTAATGGGGATAAAATTTGTCAGATAATCTTCCTTCCCCGTCATGTTCCTAGAGCATCCACTACCCCAATAGCCATAATCATTAATCTGCTTTTGAATGCCCTGCACATAAAGAAAACAAATTAGTTTTCTTCAGGAACCCAAGCATGAGTAGACTTGGATTCATTTGGTTGTTCAACAAGAACAAACTTAGTCCTTATGAAAACCCCTTGTTCATCCCTTTTTGAATTAAACATCCAGTTAAACCCAATTGGTTTTGTTATGACCTTTGAAATATAACGAAATCTGTTACAGTTCATAGAAATCCCATCTAAATTAGGGTTTTGATCTTGCTTAGGTCTCCATGTCAAGCTAGAGGAAGCTTTAGACCCCTTTCCCTTTGGTTGCAAATATTTTCCATTGCTTGGTCTGGCAAAGTTCCTGTCAGCGTTTAATTTATTCTTGTCAACGCTGAAATTACCCTTATCAGCGTTGAACCTAGGGTTTGCTACAAAAACCCATTGTATGTTAGACCACGTATTGGTCTTCTGAAAAGGTCTTTGTCCATAAGTATTAGACCCTTTAGTAAAGAATGGGGCTGGTCTATCAACTTGTGGACTTTGCTGGACAAAAGGTTTGGGTTTGACAGTGTTTGACTTTCTATCAGCATTGACCTTTGAAGCATTGACACACTTATAAGCTAAATGTGAAAAACTTCCACAAGAATAACATGCTTTTCTAGACATAACTCTAGGTCTAGAAGAAAAGAAACCTGTCCCATTATCACTAATTTGGCTTTTTGGTGACCTAGGTTTTCTATACATTTCTGCATATTTAATACTAGGTTTTCTATAAACGTTTAAGACAAGGTCAATAGTCTTGCCAGAAGTAGGATTGGTCACTTTTATTGGTGTAGAATCATTTGGGTTGTCTGCCACCCTTAACAAACAAGGTAGGGTTTGCTTTCTTCCATTGGTCCAAATCAGTCAACTTCTGCTTGTATTCCTCTACTGGGGTTAGAACTCTTGGTGGAGGAATAAATTCCTCTTCTTAGAGTTCTAGAATACCAGTCCAAGACAAGTCCTTTCTAAGGACACCATAGAAGTTCCCAGTGGGTGGTGGAACACCAACATACTCTTTCATCCTAATCCCAGTCATATCCTTAGAATCCCTTTGTTCACTAACACATTTTTCTAGGGTTTGTGAAGCTTTATCAAATCTCTGAATTTTAAGATCCACATTATCTTTGTTTTTTATAGCCTCATCTAACTTAGCTTGTAAAACACCATTGCCTCTCTCCATGATGTTTCTAACCTCAACACTAGCATTTAAATCATGAGTTAAAATATTGATTTGATCTTTTAGGTCAAACTCCATTTTCTTATACTCAGCTACAGTCTTTTCAGTTTGAGTAAGAGCAAGTTGATAGTTAGATAACTTGCATCTTTCATTAACCACATCTGTTGTCAATTTTAAAACTTCTTTGTTAAGTTTTTCAGTGTTTAGACGACAACCCTTACTACAAAATGCATCATCATATACCTCATTGTCTGATGAAGATGAAGAGTGTGCCATGAGAGCATAGTGAACATGCTCCTCTTCTTCCTTTTCTGCAACCAAAGCTTTGTTTTCTTCCCCATCCTTGGCCAAATAGCTCCAGTCCCAGCCAACACCATCAATATCTTGCACAACAACCATATCTTTGGAATCCTGAGCCTTGATGATTTGGCTTGAGGGTTTTCCAGCATCAGATCTTCTTGGAGATCTGCATTCTCTCATAAAGTGTCCCATTCGATGACAATTATAACACTCAACCTTGGATTTATCAAATCTAGCAGTGTCCTTAGCATTAAAAGTCATCTTCTTCTTAAATATTCGATTCCATCTATTTGCTCTTATGCTTGCAAGAGCCATATTCCACTTTATGTCCATCTCCTCCAAATGCTCATCACTAATTTGCTCAAGGTCCTCATATGTAATCATTGAACCATTGGGCAATGAAGCAATGTATGCACACACAGTATCTAAATCAATACCAGCAGGCTTAACTCTTGGTGAGTCAACATTGTATGTGTCAGCGTTTGAATGTGGGGCGTTGACAAAGCTTGATCCAGCGTTGACACAAGGCGATCCAGTAACTGTGTGCAAGCATGACCCCTTTGATCAAATTTACCTTCACTGTGTGAGAAGAAGGCCATATTTCTATTGGTAGACATGCGTCCTTGATCCAAAAGAATTTCATTCTCTACCAGCCTCAGTTTATTGTAAACATCATCAAAAGTATAACTTTTATGAGTATTATTAGCAATTATAGACATTGCTTTAATCTTCCATGCATCACCAAGACTTTTAAGAAAAGTGGTGATGATATCAACATCACCAAGGACTGTTCCCATAAAGGACAGCTTGCTTGTAATGTCAAGAAGTCTGCTTCTCACTCCACTTAGCTTTTCATTGGGTTGAGCTTTAAAAACAGCATACTCATGCAAGAGTTGCTTCTTTTACTCTTGTACAGTATCAGCATTACCACCATAAGCAACTTCAAGGGATGACCAAAGATCTTTTGCAGACTCATAGCTTCTATATTTGTGCTGATTGGCTTGTCCCAAAGAGAGTTTGAGAATGCATAGGGTTTTCATGTCATTCCATCTCTTTCCAACGTCCTCAGCTGAGACAGCTCTTCCATCTTCAGGTTTTTCTTTTCGATCCTCTTCTGAAGAGCCTGGATTTGATCTTACCAAGATAGCAGCTGCAATCTTGGCAGCCTTATTGAATGTGTTTCCATATTCAATAATTTCCCATAGGGTGTGATCATGGATTTGAAGATACTGTTCAAAGTTAAACTTCCACAACTCAAAATTGTCTGGGTCTAGCATGGGAATCTTGATGTTGGGGGTTGACGAGGAGGACGAGTTTAACTCTGGAGTAGACATGGAGTTTTAGTTTCGGGTTTCTTGAAAATTAGGGTTTTTGTGTTCTTTTTTTTGATCAAAGTTTCTCAACAAGCTCTGATACCACTTGTTGATCCCAAACTTAGATCGATTTAGCTTGTGTAGACTAGATTAGATCAAGTTAAACACGTAGAGAAACTTTGTTGTATATATAACAATTCAAGTATTTTGCGGAATCAATACTTAAACAAGAACACACAAACAATATAAATCAAACTTTCACTTTGATTGATAAATCAAACTTGCGTACAATGAAAGTGAAACGTACGAAAACTTATATTTAACAAAACCTAAAGGCCTCTTTTTATAGATCAAGGAACCTTTTACAAGAGTCTACGTATCAGCTATTTGATACACAGATTTTGTATGGGTTCAATTAAGTTCTCGGTATCTTCTCGAATCGATCACAGTTCAAACTGGAATAGTTGTTCTTGGTTACTAAAAAGGGGTTTGGTTTTCTATTCTACTAAAAAGGTAAATGCGTGAAGTAAATAAAGATAAAATAAAAGCAATTAATTAAAAGCAATTAATAAAAATAAAACTTGAATTAAAATAAAATAGTTAAATACCTAAACTCAGAAAAAGTCACTAATTCAGAATGTTTATGCTTGATCCAGAATATACTAAATAGAAACCTTTATTCGGAACATATGCTTCATGCGGAATAAAACTGGTTCGGAATAATCTTGAGAAAACCTTGATTCGGAACAACCTTGATTCGGAATAACTGAAAATTGCTCATTCGGAATACATGCTCATTTGGAATAATCTGACAAACTATGATTCGGAACATTTTGGCTCATCCGGAATATTTTGTGATTCGGAACATTTTGGCTCATCCGGAATATTTAGTGATCTGGAACAATTTAAAGAAAAAGCTTCATTCGGAACATTTAAAAAAACTGACTCGGAATATTTTTTTTGTTGATGCAGAATAATGGAACTGATTCGGGATAAAGAAAGAAAATTTTGTTCGGAACGAATTAACAAATTGCTTGATTCGGAATATAAATACTCATCCAGAATATTGATTATTCCGGATGAACAGATTGATTCGGAATAATTTGAATGACACCTTTGTTCGGAATAAAAAACTGATTCGGAATATTTAAATCAACAACTTCATTCGGAATGTTTTCAACTCACACCTTTATCCGGAATAAATGTTGCTCATTCGGAATCTGGGGATTGTAAAGAACACGAAGAACAGTAACAATATAATAAGACAAATTTGACTAAAATCACCAAGTTTTTAACCAAAACTTAACCCAATCTAACCACTAATCATCTACTAATCATAAACATCAAACCAAAACAATAAAATCACAAAACCCACTTACTTTTGAAGATCAAAATCAACCAAATGAAACTTAAGACTTTGAATCAAAAAGAGAAAAATGAACAAGATTAAATGAAAGATGACATTGATTGATTAAGGTAAAGTAAACAAAAGGGAAGATTAAAAACTTACAAGATCTTTTGATTCAACAAAAATGAAAAATCACCAACACCTTAATGGTGTTGGTTTCCTACGAAAACAAGAAAAAGAAAGAACTGAAAAAAAATAAAAGCTAGTCTAAAATGTGGGAAGGGAATCCTATTTATAGGTCTTCAAGTTGGTTGGTGAGTGGGCTTTCTCCCTTTCTTCTTGTCTTCTCGTCTTTTCAGAAAAGTTGACGTTTTCGATTTCGATTCGGGATTTGTCGACGAATAAATTCAACTCGTCTTTTAATTTCTTCGTTTAATAGACTTGAGTTCTTCGACATATGTAAATCTTCCATCTTTGGTCCTTTTCATCGATAAATCTTCAAATAGGCCCATTGACTTCAAATCTTTTTCATCTCTTGGACTATAGACTTCGTCTTTTGTCTTTTTCTTCGATAAAACCCGTGCAATCCCATGTTTTCTTCAATATTTATCCGGATGGCTCTGAAAACACAACAAACACACAAACCACGCATAATTACAAACAAATGATATTAAATACGCGTTTTGGTCTCGTTTTAGCAAGAAATAAGTGGTAAAAGGATGGGTGTTTTCACACCTATCAAATCCCCTACACTTAACCATTGCCATGCCCTCATGCAATGCTTAGTGATAAATAAATTTTACACTTTTCTCATAATCAATCAACCTTGGCCTTATTAACAATAACCACTACTACTAGAGAGATATATAAAATCTTTTTATGAAACAGAACGGATAGAAAACCATTTTCACTTGAAAATAGGTATATGGAAATAACTCGCAAAGAGATCTAAGACTTACATTAGGGCTTCGGTGCTGCGAAGATTTATCACCCTCAAGTTTCACGTTTCCCAAACTAAGCTTACAAACGAGATCATTGTTATTATAAGTTAGCAAAACAAACACTTACACACATGGCTTAATTATATGCTCTAACTCCATTATTCCTAAGTGTATCTCTTATATTTTATTTTTGTCTTAGAATGATCACGAAGATGCATTTTTGGACTTATTACGATAGTTTATTTAGGCTGAAAGCAAAGTAGGACGATTTGATTAATAGTTAGCTAAAGGACAAAATCTCTTAAAACTGCTTCTCGAGACCTCAAAAAGTTCATATATTGGCATAACTCGCTTCACGATTTGAGACCTTTCTCGGGCAGATATTTGGCATGTACTTCATACTTCATATCTTGAGAGACGTTCTTGAGATAATGGTCTTCTCTTCATTAATAGAGTTTCTTCACTTGGAGACTTTTGAGGGATACTCCAACTTTGTTGACCACGACTTCATCATTATTTCTTCAATCGTTAATTGGGATTTTGAGATACAACGATCCGCCTCCTTTTCGGACTTGGATCTATTTATCCTCATACCTTGTTAGGGTCTTTTCGAATAGACTTCTCCATGATCTTATTGGGAGTTGATAGCTTTTCGTCGTGAGTCTTGATCCTTCATATTGATTTTGGGAATAATGCTTTTCACATCACCTTGGATCTTTAGCAATAAAATGGAATCCTCATGCCTTGTTAGGGCCTTTTCGGACTCGCCAATCTTCGCGCCCCGCTTCATTAGTTATGCCTTGGCTATGAACTCTTATCATTATCGAGCAACTTTTAAACGATCTTGGGCTAGAAGCTAAGTTATTCAATAAAATTGTACGACCTTACTTATTGCAGATAAATTATTAGCAAGCGATGGGAGAATAGGCTTATAATCACACCAAGTGTGCTTGTGCAAGAATACCGACTTATAATTGACTCTTTCATTTCTCGTTCTCCACAATTTAAAATCTCAAGTAATGAGACTCGTGGATGCTTAGCCTAATAAACCAATTAAGGTCTACATGGTTAAGGATACTTGCTAGAATAAACTTGGATAAGTCTATTCGGGTTGAGTCAAAATAATCGCCACGGGCCTAATATGTCGAAGACTTCTAAACTAGCTACACCACTTTATTAATATTTTTGACTTTATGTTGGGATATATACATATGAAAGCAACGATAAAAATTTAAAAATTACGACTATATGGACAAAGTTAATTAAAAATCTGAAAAATGCTGAAAAAGATGATTTTCTGGTTAAATGAAGGCATTTTAATGGAAAAGTCCACTTAAAACTTCGATATAAGTCTCCCCTACACTTAATATAAACATTGTCCTCAATGTTTAAGCATGTGGGAAAAGTCTCCCCTACACTTATGACATTGTGCACGTTGGTTTAATCAAGCTAAGGAAGAGACGCCTAACGTGATCAATTTCAAATGTGAGTATAAAGAAAATTGAATCACGATAGTTGAGAGATAGAACCGGATTGCGGATAACACGGGAGCACGGTTCTGCAAAGGTTCCAAAAGTGCATTCATCCCTGTAATCACATCACCACACAAACACAAACAACCTATATAGGTCCCCCTACACTTAGGAGGTAAAACGGAAAGGGAGAGATACTCGGGTTGCCTCCCGAGGAGCGCTTGTTTTTTATAACCGAGTCACGAGCCTGACTTGGCCCAAAACTAGTTGGAAACGTGGTGAGGGATGGAATCATCTCATGAGAGATGTCCTCACCAAATTAAAACTTCACTCGTTGGCCATTCACCTTAAAATTAGGTCCATTAGGTTGAGCGAGCTCGAGAGTACCATATGGAAAAATTTGGGCAATGGTGAATGGGCCGGACCAACGAGATTTCAGCTTGCCCGAAAAGATTTTCAACCGAGAGTTGAAGAGTAAAACTTTGTCTCCAACTTGTAACTCTCGGTTTTTAATCTTAGAGTCATGAATGAGCTTAGTCTTTTCCTTATAGATCAAAGAATTTTCATAAGCTTCATTCCGGAGTTCATTAAGCTCATTGAGTTGGATTTTGCGTAGGTCACCGGCTTTGTTGATGTCGAAGTTAGCCCACTTCAAGGCCCAGTAAGCCTTGTGCTCCAACTCAATGGGGAGGTGGCATGATTTCCCGTACACGAGACGATATGGTGTACAACCAATCGGAGTCTTGTATGCGGTACGGAAAGCCCACAGAGCATCATCAAGTTTATCGGCCCATGAGGCACGATGCTCTCCCACGGTTCGTTCAAGAATTCGCTTTAACCCTCGGTTAGAGATTTCAGCCTGGCCATTAGTTTGTGGGTGGTATGCGGTGGAAAGACGATGATTGACACCATACTTAGCCATGACTCTTGAGAATTAATCATTGCAAAAATGAGTCCCGCGATCACTAATAATGGCACGAGGCACACCGAATCTAGCGAATAGCGACTTCAAAAACTTACAAATCACCCTTGCGTCGTTAGTGGGTAAAGCTTTGGCTTTAACCCATTTGGAAACGTAGTCAACGGCTACAAGGATGTATTTATTTCCTTTAGATGAAGGGAATGGCCCCATAAAGTCGATGCCCCATACATCAAAGATTTCACATTCTTGTATGAAATTTTGAGGCATCTCATCTTTATGTGTGATCTTGCCTTGTCGTTGGCAAGCATCACAATTTTTCACCATTTCGTGAGCGTCACGATAAATGGAGGGCCAATAAAATCCCGAGTCAAACACTTTCTTTGCGGTGAAGTTGGGACCAAAGTGACCACCGGTGGGTCCTTTGTGGCAAGCTTCGAGAATGTCTAAAGCTGCCGGTCCATCAACACATCGGCGAATAATCAAATCAGCGCATTGTTTGAAGAGATACGGGTCATCCCAAAAGTAAGTGTTAATGTCTTTAAAGAACTTTTTCTTTTGTTGGGATGTTAACCCGTCAATGAGAATTCCACCCGCCAAGTAGTTTGCAATGTCCGCAAACCACGGGGTTTCAACAAAATTCGAGTTGATAGACATTAAGGTCTCAAGGGGGAAAGAGTCATTGATCTCTTTGTTTGGATGATCCCCTTGATAAGGATCCTCAAGTCTACTGAGATGATCCGCGACTAGGTTTTCGGCTCCCGTCTTATCACGAATTTCGATTTTAAATTCCTGAAGTAGCAAAACCCAGCGAAGAAGTCTTGGTTTAGAATCTTGTTTAGTTAACAAGTACTTCAACGTGGAATGGTCCGTGTACACGATGGTAGTAGAAAGGACAAGATAGGGGCGGAACTTTTCAAAAGCATACACTACAGCTAAAAGCTCTTTTTTAGTAGTGGTATAATGCAATTGAGCCCCTGTCATTGTCTTGCTAGCGTAATAGATCGGTTGGAAGTGTTTATTCACTCTTTGGCCCAAAACCGCTCCAATAGCAAAGTCGCTAGCATCGCACATCAACTCAAAAGGTAGCTCCCAATTAGGGGTAACCAAGACCGATGCTTTAGTTAGCTTATCCTTAAGAAGGTTGAAGGCTTCAATACACTCTTTAGAAAAGATAAAAGGAGTATCTTTTTCCAAGAGGTGGGTCATCGGGCGAGCGATTTTAGAAAAATCTTTGATAAAACGACGATAGAAGCCCGCATGACCGAGGAAAATTCTCACACCCTTCACGGTTGAAGGTGGAGGCAATTTTGCAATAACATCGACTTTAGCACGGTCCACTTCAAGACCGGCTTTGGAGATTTTGTGTCCTAGCACGACGCCCTCTTTTACCATGAAATGGCATTTTTCCCAATTAAGAACAAGGCGAGTGTCTTCACATTGCATAAGCATACGTTCTAAATTGGCAAGGCAAGCAGAGAATGAATCACCATAAATCGAGAAATCATCCATGAAGACTTCCATAGTTTCTTCAACCATGTCATGGAATATAGCCATCATACACCTTTGGAACGTCCCAGGAGCATTGCATAAACCGAAAGGCATGCGTTTGTAAGAAAATGTTCCGTAGGGACAAGTGAATGTGGTTTTCTCTTGGTCTTTGGGATCGATGGTAATTTGAAAATACCCGGAGAAACCGTCTAAGAAGCAATAGTAGTCATTACCCGCTAGACGCTCGAGCATTTGATCTATGAAAGGAAGAGGAAAATGATCTTTTCTCGTGGCATCATTTAGTTTACGATAGTCGATACAAACTCTCCACCCCGTAACGAGACGAGTAGGAATCAACTGGTTGTGTTCATTGGGAACAACGGTTATTCCGCCCTTCTTGGGCGCACAATGGACGGGACTTACCCATGGCAAATCGGAAATAGGGTAAATCATGCCGGCATCAAGAAGTTTGATAACCTCTTGTTTGATGACGTCGTGAATCGAGGATTAACCCTTCTTTGGCTTTGGATTGCGGGTTTAAAGTCATCTTCCATGAGAATTTTGTGAGTACAAAAGTGTGGATCAATTCCGCGGATATCGGAAATTTTCCAAGCAATTGCCTTCTTATGATCTTTAAGCACGGCAATAAGGCGAGATTTTTCTTCTTCTTTCAAGTCCTTAACGATGATGACGGGTGACTGCTTCTTGTCTTCAAGGAAAACGTACTCGAGGTGAGATGGTAACTCCTTAAGCTCTAAATCCGGAGGATTTTCCATGGTAGGCGTAGTCAAATTCGGTTCATCGATAGCAATAGCCTTGGGAGATGGTGGAGAAATATGGTCCTCTTTGAGAAGCTTCTCAATGAGAAAAATGTCTTCATATCAATCGGTAGGAGAATCGTTATATTCTAAGTTCACATCTCCCATAGTTGCTTCAAATTCTTTCCAAAGGAAATCACTTTCTCCAAATAGAGTTAGTGATGGAGCAATAGAGGCAATGGTCTCAACATTGGGAGGAGAGGTAAGAATACTTTTTCAAGCATCATTAAAGTGTTCTTCACAAGCCTCATCAAGAACGTCGATACAATTAACACTCTCGTACGAATAAGGCTGTTTAGAAATCTTACCCATGTTGAAGACAATTTGATCGTCACCAACTCTCATGATAAGCTCGCCCGCTTCTACATCGATGAGAGTGCGACCGGTCCTCAAGAATGGACGTCCAACGATTAATGGAACCCGAGGACCATCTCGTAGTCAACGACAACAAAATCCGCCGGGAAGGTGAATTTGTCAACGCCAACGAAAACGTCTTCGGCTATCCCCACTGGATAAGCAACCGTACGGTTAGCTAATTCCAAAGTCATTTTAGTGGGGACTAGCTCGGGGAGAGATAATTGCTTCCAAACACTTAATGGCATTAATTTAATACTAGCACCTAAATCGGCTAGGGCCATGCAATTCTCTACTCCCGAGAAGTTGCAAGGGATTAAGAAGCGACCCGGATCACCAAGTTTGGTTGGCAATTTCCTTAAGAGAACCGTGGAGCAATTCTCATTAAGTTGGGTGTTAGCGATATCAAGAAGCTTCTCCTTTTCACTAAGAAGATCTTTAAACATCTTCGCATATTTCGTCATGTGAGCGAGAGCCTCAGCGAAGGAGATGTTGAAATTCAATTGTTTAAACATTTTGAGAAAGTTTGAAACTTGAATATCGTCCTTGCTTTTGAGCTTCTCTTTCCTCAACCTTGAGGGATAAGGTATATCGGAAGAAGAGGAAGGCTTTGGAATAGTAGGATCACTCACATCCTTGGGTGGGAGAGGGGTAGAAGTAAGAGGTGGAGGGATTGGAGAAGTAGAAGGTTGAGGAATAGGAATAGTGGACTCATTTTCCTTTGTCACAATCACCGGTGTAGGTGTAGGAAGCTCGGGTTCCTTAGTACCTTTTCCACTGCGAGGGGTGATTGCTTTCACCTCCCCTCTTGGATTAGCCACGGTGTTACTCGGAAGAGTACCCGAAGAAGAGGGTTGATTACCTTGGAAGAAACCAGCCATCATGTCCCTTAGGACATTCGTTTGACTACTCAAAGAGTTTCGCATATCGGCTCTAAGATCGTTCCCTTGTTTCACCATATCGCCCTTCAAGTTAATAATCTGGGTCTGCAGATTCTTCACCAACACATCATTCGGCCGCATGTACGTTTCGACCTCGTGGTTGAAAACGGTGGGTTGGGTAGGAGGATGTGCTTGATAAGCAGGTGGTTGGTAAGGAGCGGGTTGGTAAACTTGAGTAGGATTTTAAGGTGGATATGGTTGTCTTTGAGGTGGTTGGTATGGTGCTCGAGGTTGATTTTGATTGGTTCGGTTAAGGTTTTGTTGTTGGTTTTGATTGTTTGGAGGAAAACCGAGCGGGGAAAGAAAGTTGTTTGAGCGATAGCTGAGCAAGTTACAGTCTCCTTGAGGACGAGCTTGATAACCGGCCGGAGGATAGGTACCGTATGCTGCGTTAACATTCTCACAAGGATAGTCTTGGGTGGAGGTACAAGTAGTGTAAGAGTGAGGACCCCCGCATATTTCACATGGTTGGCTTACAACATTGACCTGGGCGTTTTGAGCGTTGATGCTTTTGGTGTTGTTAGCGGTGTGGGCAACAAGCGATTCAAGAAGCGAGGTAATTTTGTCAAGTCTCTTGTCGTTATCACTAGAGCTAGCACTAGCGGCATTGGTCCGAACACTCTTGGTTTCCACTCTAGACTTATTCTCAATAATATCCCAAGCGGCATTAGAAGACTTAACCAAAATATTACCCCCCGAGGCACTATTTAGTGAATCTTGGTCATTCATGCTTAAACCATTGTAAAAAGTATTAATTTGGTGCACTTTGGTAAAACCATGTTGTGGGCTTTTTCTTAAAAGTTCTTTAAAACAGTCCCAAGATTCACTAAAAGTCTCATCGTACTTTTGTTCAAAATTAATAATTTCATTCCGCAAAGCGGTAGTACGAGAGGGTGGGAAAAAGTAGTTTATGAATTTGGTCTCTAAGTCCGTCCACGTAAGAATACTTTGTGGCGGTTCCTTTACAAGCTAATGTCGGGCTTGTCCCTCTAAGGAGAAAGAAAAAAGTTGTAAGCGGATTACCTCTTGTGGAACCCCATTGAATTTGACCGTATTCGTGAGTTGAAGGAACCTTTTGATGTGGTCATGAGGATCATCAATGGTACGCCCCAAGAATGGTTGAGCAGAGACCATTTGAATAAATTCGGATTTGAGCTCAAAGTTGTTGGCTGCAATCGCGGGTATGACAATAGGATCGTTGTTGCCCTCTACATGTGCTTGCAAAAGTTCGATCATAGGACGATTGTCCGGTAGAGGTTCATTGTTGTTATTATTCATGTTGTTTTGAGGTGGATTATTATTGTTGTTGTGTACACCGGCCATGTCTAAGTTATCGAGAGTCTCGGGCTCGGGATAAGACGTTGATCGAGTGCGCATACACCTGCAAAAGAACTAACAAAGCAAGAAATATTTTGGTTTTTTATGTTTTTTAATTTTTTTTTATTTTTGAAAATTTTATATGTTTTAGGATTTTTGAAAAAAAATTTATGATGATAAAGTAACGTTCACGATGAACGGATCCCAAAATCTAATTTCTCACAAAAACCGTTAATCCTTACGAAAAGAGCCGGCAGCAGCGCCATTTGATACACGGATTTTGTATGGGTTCAATTAAGTTCTTGGTATCTTCTCGAATCGATCACGGTTCAAAGTGGAATAGTTGTTCTTGGTTACTAAAAAGGGGTTTGGTTTTCTATTCTACTAAAAAAGTAAATGCGTGAAGTAAATAAAGATAAACTAAAAGCAATTAATTAAAAGCAATTAATAAAAATAAAACTTGAATTAAAATAAAACAGTTAAATACCTAAACTCAGTAAAAGTCACTGATTCGGAATGTTTATGCTAGATCCGGAATATACTAAAAAGAAATCTTTATTCGGAACATATGCTTCATGCGGAATAAAACTGGTCCGGAATAATCTTGAGAAAACCTTGATTCAGAATAACTGAAAATTGCTCATTCGGAATACATGCTCATTCTGAATAATCTGACAAAAAATTGATTCGGAACATTTTGGCTCATCCGGAATATTTGGTGATTCGGAACATTTTGGCTCATCCGGAATATTTAGTAATCCGGAACAATTTAAACAAAAAGCTTCATTCGGAACATTTAAAAAAACTGTCTCGGAATATTTTTTTGTTGATGCAGAATAATGGAACTGATTTGGAATAAAGAAAGAAAATTTGGTTCGGAACAAATTTAACAAATTGCTTGATTCGGAATATAAATACACATCCGGAATATTGATTATTCCGGATGAACAGATTGATTCGGAATAATTTGAATGACACCTTCGTTCGGAATAAAAAACTGATTCAGACTATTTAAATCAACAACTTCATTCGGAATGTTTTCAACTCACACCTTCATCCGGAATAAATGTTGCTCATTCGGAATCTGGGGATTGTGAAGAACACGAAGAACAGTAACAATATAGTAAGACGAATTTGACTAAAATCACCAAGTTTTTAATCAAAACTTAATCCAATTTAACCACTAATCATCTACTAATCATAAACATCAAACCAAAAAAATAAAAACACAAAACCCACTTACTTTTGAAGATCAAAATCAACCAAATGAAACTTAAGACTTTGAATCAAAAAGAGAAAAATGAACAAGATTAAATGAAAGATGATATTGATTGATTAAGGTAAAGTAAACAAAAGGGAAGATTAAAAACTTTTCAAGATCTTTTGATTCATCAAAAATGAAAAATCACCAACATCTTAATGGTGTTGGTTTCCTACGAAAACAAGAAAAAGAAAGAACTGGAAAAAAATAAAAGCTAGTCTAAAATGTGTGAAGGGACTCCTATTTATAGGTCTTCAAGTTGGTTGGTGAGTGGGCTTTCTCCCTTTCTTCTTGTCTTCTCGTCTTTTCAGAAAAGTTGACGTTTTCGATTTCGATTCGGGATTTGTCGACGAATAAATTCAACTCGTCTTTTAATTTCTTCGTTTAATAGACTTGAGTTCTTCGACATATGTAAATCTTCCATCTTTGGTCCTTTTCTTCGATAAATCTTCAAATAGGCCCATTGACTTCAAATCTTTTGCATCTCTTGGACTATAGACTTCGTCTTTTGTCTTTTTCTTCGATAAAACCCGTGCAATCCCATGTTTTCTTCAATATTTATCCGGATGGCTCTGAAAACACAACAAACACACAAACCACGCATAATTCCAAACAAATGATATTAAATACGCGTTTTGGTCTCGTTTTAGCAAGAAATAAGTGGTAATAGGATGGGTGTTTTCACACCTATCACTATTCTTGGTAAAGATAAACATATAAAATACATTGTTGAACATATCTTTACTAGAAAAATACTAGAAACATAATACGTGTAAACTAAGTCTTCTATCAGTGCTTGACTTCTTCTTATCAACGCTTGACTTCTTCCTGTCAACACTTGTCCTGTCAATGCTTGATTTCTTCTTAACAACGTCCAGATTGCTCTTGTCCGTGTCCAAGTGTATTGGCTACATTTTATTCCCAACAAGAGTTACCACTAGAACATCTCAACTTTCTTGTAATGTCTCTTTACTAAATTTCTTTCATTAGCTTTGTGACTTAGAGAAGTTGTCACACTCAGTTTGACATTGCAATGTTTTCTTTGTCAAGTTTATATTTTTACATAAGTTTTCTTTAAAAACTTCCCGTGAGTAGTTTTTTAAAAAACGTTCCATTTAAGTGTTATTGATTTTGATTTTGAATTTAGATTTAGATTTTGTTGAATAGAATTTACATTTTGATTTTAACTGTTTTAGATTTAATAGATCTTTTTTTTTGAGAAATAAATGTGGTAATTGCTAAATGTTTTTAGTGTAGTACGTATACATAGTATAAATACTATTTTTACCATTTTTACGTGCTTTGTGCCAAGTAGAAATAAATTCCAAACAAGCCTGTTATTCACTAAAAACAATTAAGTCACACTTGAAAACGTTAAATCATCTCGATTAGATACTTATAAAAACGAACTAAAAAGTGAAATATTAGTCTGTTGTAGACCTTCTTGTTGGACTGCCTTAGTCAACAAGTTTTGTTCAGTTTCATAAGCTTCTTTAGCCTTCATTAAGCCAAAAAGTGAACTCAAGGAAGGCGTCGGCTACTGGTATGGGCTTGAACCCTTTGTATGAGCTTTCTACTAAAATTGAGTGGTTATATGGTTTATGTTCAAAAAGTTGTTAAATGATGGATTCATGTTAGTTTAAGGTTAATACAATATTTCTGTTAGTTGTGATTGTTAGGAACTGATTTGTGAAAGTTTTGTTGAAAAATCTTTGTTAAGTCTTGATTTTGTAGAAATTGAGGGGTGTTTGGTTTGATTGAGTATAGGTCTTGGGGTGAGAACCAAGACCATCATTCAGACCTTTAGACTTTGGGCTTGGTTTATTTAACTTGGTTCAAGTGATGTTCTAGTTATTTTAGTGTGTACATTAAGTTTTGCACGATGTGGTAAGAATCTGTCAAGTCTAATCTGTAGGTTTAAGGTCTTATGAGTTGGTTGAATCTTGTTAATCTGTGAGCATTAGTTTTAGTTCACACATGTGTTTTTATTAGTTGTTGTTTATTTAGTATGTTTGTATGATTAGTTAGCTTTAATATCTCATTTGTGTCATAAAAAGCAACAAACTTGCCCTCTGCCTGCTGTGTCAAAACAGTGATCATTTTTGCCTTTGTTTGTGTGTGTTTGGCTTGAAAATCTTTCTACATATTAGGTATTAGGTTAGGTCTAGGAGTTTATTAGTTAATTGATGGATTTTGAGGGTTTTGGTGTAGCTTAAAACCAAGTTGAAGCTCACCATTTGACCATTTGAACCAGCAACCCTCTTGTTTCTGCCTACCAAATGCACCAGTAGGTTTTAGGGCTTTGATTTTTTCAATTGATGCTTGAATCTTGGTGGTCTGTTAAATTTGGTATTAGTTTAGGTTAGAAGTAGCTAGTGTTGGATTCTCATAGGATTTTAATAGTCAATATTTCATTTTAGTCCACTATTGCCCAACAGCAAACCAGCAGACCTTGTGTATTCCCCAAACAATTAGTGTAATTGTTTGATTTTGTGGTTTTTTGTGATTGAGCTGCTGTTTTTTCCGTTTGCATTGACTCCCCACTACCCAACTGGTTGTGGAGGTGCCTTTCTTGTCCAAAAACTCTAAGAAACAAGGGGTCATAAGCCTTAGTTTCATTCTCTATGATACATCAGTGGGAACCAAGTTCCCAATGCTTGTTCTTTTTTTCCCACTACCTAGCTAAAAAACAAAAGGGGGCCACATGTCACTTTCATGTTCAGCTGTTTTTGTATTTAGTGCCTTAAAATCACTTTTTTCTTAATTTTTCATTTTCCCTAGTTCTTTATATTCTTTTAGAATTTTCCAAAAAGAAATTTTATTTTTCTGATTATTTAATTATTTTTAGCATTATTTTAATATTAAATCAGTTTTTAGCTAATTAAAAATAGAAAAATAGTTTTAAAAATTTAGAAAAATTTTTTTTAGCTTTTAATTAATATAAGTAAGATTTTAGTTTGATAAAATATAAATTTGGACTTTTTGTTGATTTTATTTAATTTTAGTGCTTTAATTTGCATTAAAAATTAAATATTAAATCAATAATAAGTTTTAAAATTTATTTATTGATTTTTTATTCTTATTTATATTATTTTGGACTTAATTTTGATTTTTAATTTATTTTTAGATTAAAATTTAAATTTCGTCACGTTTTACGTATTTTTACGTATACGTTTTAATTTTATCGTCGTAGTTTAAATTGGCGTAACTCGTCATTTTCTTTTCTCTCTTTCAAAACCCAAAAACGTACTAATCCAGACATTGTTTTATACGTATTGGAACAACACATACACCTCCTTCGAGAACAAACTCGCATTTGTTGAATTTGTCGGTTTTCCTAAATCGTCGAATTTAATACTTGTCGCATATACGTTTTTCCTAAAACGTGTGCGATTTTACTACATCAATTTTGGCGCCGCTGTCGGGGAGGTGTTTTTAGTGCCTTATGTATATCGTGTTTGTGTGAGTAGTCCGTTTTTGCTTTTCATTTTTGGAAAGCGTAAATATCGTACATACTCGTTTTTTTTTACTATATTGTAGAATATCCAAATAAATCGTGTTAAATTGTCCCTCAATTAACATACAAATCTTTTTCATTTTATTGTGTTCGTTTTCTTTTGGTGAATACTATATTATATTACGTAGAACAATTTATAAACAATAGTTATCCAAATACACGAGGAATCGCACATCAATAGTTGAGCGTTCCGGTCACTATTGTTGTATTGAATTTGAACAAAAATCAAAGGGCAAAATAGATAAATACTCTTAAGAAATTTAATCTCAATTGATACCAATTATAAGGTGGGTATAAGGCGGTTGTATTTCATGACCTAAGGAGAAGAGGCTCTTAAGTGCTTCACGCTGCCTCGTTTTCCCCACTCGCTTGTGCGCATCGATTTAGTGATGATTGATTAAGGGTTTGCCACTCAAGTATTAATACATCTATTTTTGTGAGTTTTTATTATTGAACCTCAAAACATTTTGGTGTTCCGCCAACGTTTTAAAGTCGATGAGGGTTTTCACTTCATGTGATTACTTTCATTCTTCTTGGATTCATTAATCAAGACCTTTGATTATTGGATAATTTTTGTGGATTAATTATCTACGCGACATACCAAGAATCTAAAAAAATTAAAAAACAATCAAAAAATAAAAAAATTGAAAAAACGAAAAACCCCAAAAAGAATCTTCTTTGCTACCCCCATTCTACGTTTAGTGCATGCGTACTCGATCGAAGGACTATACATATTCTAGCAACGCATCGAATCGACACAATCGAAATCGAAGGAATCGACAACGAAGACGTGATTTAGAAACGAATGTTCCTAATTTTGTTGTCGAAACGGTAGACGAGATGGCCGAGAATCGTACGATGATGGAATTGCTCTAAGCACCCACCGAGGGTTATGGAGACCCGATCATAATTCCCACTATCGAAGCGGAAAATTTTGAAATCAAAAGTGGCATGTTGAGTTGAATTCAAGCAACGAAGTTTAGAGGTCTTGAGGCGGATAATCCTCATGATCACATTCAGAATTTTGATCGTCTTTTGGCCAAGAGCAAGTTTAAAAACGTTGACACCGATGTCTTTAAGCTTATGCTTTTTCCGTACTCGCTCGATGGTGCCGCCAATGATTGGTATGAGAAAGAACCACCTAATTCCATAATTACGTGGAAGGATCTCGTTTCCATGTTCGTTAATCATTTCTTTCCGCCGTCTAAGACCACGTTTTTCAAAAACGAGATCACGAGGTTCGAACAAAAGCCGAATGAATCGTTTAGAGACGCGTGGGATCGTTTTAGGGAATTGCTTAGGGAATGTCCTCACCATGGATTTTCCGAGTTACACCAAATCGATACTTTTTATAACGCTCTTAATTTTCAAGAGGAAGATTTGTTGAATTCCGCCGCCGATGGCAATTTTTTTTGTGTAAAACTCTGAAAGACGCTTTAATGATTATCAAAAATAGATCCAAGGTTTTCCAACTCCGTAGCACATCGAGTGTTGCCAAAGTCGTCAATGTTAGTAATTCTAATCGCGATATTGAGAGGGTTGATGCGAAAGTCGATAATTTAACGAATGTGTTTATATCATTCTTGATCGAAATGCAAAAGAAAGACGCTCCCGCTATGGTGAAAGCGGTTGAGGATTCGTGTACATTGTGTGATGGACCTCATAATTATTACGAGTGTGCGGCTACGGATGGCCAAACGTCGAGTGTAAACGCGTTAAACAACAATTTTCAAAATCAAAACAACGCGGGTCCATCAAAAGGAAATTATCAAGGCAACAATTTTAATCGTGGAAATGATTTTCAAAATCAAAACCGTAACAATTTTCATGGGAATAATAATCACCAAGGGAATTTTTCAAATTAATAAGTGTGAAAACACTTATCCTTTTACCACTTATTTCCAATAATAACAAGACCAAAACGTGTATTTTATGTCGTAAAAGTCAGAATTATGCGTGGTTTGTGTTTTTATTATGTTTCAGGATAAAAATATGAAAAAGGAAGAAAACACGGGCTGTCACGGGCTTTTATCGAAGAAAACGAGAAAAAACGAAGTCAAAAGATCAAGAGTGTAAAAAGAACGGAAGTCCAAGGCCTATTCTGAAGATTTATCGAAGAAAAAGTCTAAGACGGAAGTTTAATGAAGTCGAAGAACGCAAGTCTAATAGAAGAAGAGAATTATAAGACAAATTCAATTTATATCGAGAAAATCCCGAGACGACGTCGAGAAAGAAAAAGAATTTAAATCGAGTCGAGACGAGGAGAAAGAAAAAGGAAGCAACACATGCACCTCCCCACCTCCTATATATACCCTCCTAATGACACATTAGGAGGGTGTTAGCTAGTTTATTTTTCTTTCTTTAGTTTTTATTTTTAGAGAGAGAAAGTGTTTAACTTTCTCTCTCTATAACTTCATCTTTTCTTTCCTTTCATGTTTAAGCTTTGATTGAATCTTGTATTTTGGAATCATTAATCTATAAGTTTAAGTTTAAGCTTTTCATCTTTAATCTTCTTATACCTTTCTTGATATTTATTTGTTTTTGATTCGTGATAGTCTTGATCTTGTTTCATCTTGATGTTTATGAGATCAAAAAGTTTATCTTTTGGTTTCTATCTAAGTTTTATACGGATTAAGCTTTGAGCTTATTATGCTTATTGGCTTATTTTGTGTTTAGCTTATTTACTTTTTAGTTTTCTTAAAAAGTCTCGTCTTATTGAAGTTTGTTTTAAAAGTTTTGCTTATTTGAAGTTTTGAAAGGTTCTTATTCATTCTTATTGAGATCTCTTCATTATAAATTTGGTTAAGTTTTGGTTTGAGCTTATTAAAAAGTAGCTTATTAACTTGGCTTATTACGATTTGAACACCATCGAAAAAGGGTTTCCCCTTTCCGACCGTTTATTCCGACACTCCATCGGATTTTGGATTCCGACTGGTATTCCGACACTTCCATCGGATTAGGGTTTTGACATTCCGACTGATTTTCCGATCGTGATTCCGATTGTACTGAAAATTTGGTATTCCGATAGAGGTGATAACACTATTCTGATAGTTTTCTTTTTCTTACATTCCGACAGAATCGTTTTTCGATAGGGGGATTCCGACGCCTATTCTGACGGGTCGTTCCGATTGCTTTGGGTTTTCAATATTCTGACAGTGTTTCCTTTGACATATTCTGACGAAGCATTCCGATGGGATTCTGATCGTGATTATTTCGATGGATTTAAGTTTTTAGATTTACTAAGTTTTAAGTTCTAAATTTACTTTTAAGCTTTTAAGTTTTTAATCATTTATTTTTAACTCGTATTTTTAGTTTAATTGCTAAAGCTTTTATTTCTACTCAATGACATTTTCATATTTGCTTTTAGTTTAAGATAGATAATCAAACTATTTTATTTTTTTACCAAGAACGACTGAGTCGCACTTTTAACTAGTAATCAATTCGAAAAGACCGGACAATAACTTTTTATATACAAAATATCTTGTATTAAATGGTGCCGTTGCCGGCTCTTTTCGTTAAGATTAACGGTTTTTAGTTAGAGACGCGTTGGAATTTGGCATCCGTTCATTTTTGAACGTTATTTTTCTTCCTTAGAAATTTTCAAAAATCCATAAAAATTAAAAAATTTCAAAAATTAAAAAAAAAATAGAAAAACAATAAAAATCCAAAAATATTTCTTGTCTATCTTTCTTTTCTTTTTGTAGGTGTGTATGCGTACCCGTGCTCGTAAGAAGAAAGCAATTCATGCCTGTTAGCCATATAGTTTATATAGTTGAACAAGAATGTAATAGGTCATCTTAGTCGTTAAAGGTCTTGTATTGTAATAGGTTAGTCGGGTTAACCGGGCTTGGACATTAAGCTAATATTGTCTAATTTAGGGGCATAAGCCCAAGTGTAAGCCAAGCCCGGCCCAAGTCACAAACACACGGCCCATGGAAAGCCCATTGGTTCGTGGGTATATATACCCTCTTCCATGTGTGGAAGAGGGTGTTGGTTCATTTTACTTTCTCTCTATAGTAAACATTAACCCTAAAAAATCTCTCTAGTTTCTCTCTCTACTTTTCTTCTCTTTCTCTCTCTAAATATCTCTTCTAAGTCTTGTGTTATGGATTAATTTTGAGATTAACATTTGGTATCAAGAGCCTATAGTGGATAGGTGATTGAAGATTCGTGTGTTGTGTTCTTGATTTTTCGTGGCTATTTTGATCTATATCTCACGTCCCAAATTTATTTATTTTTGTGTTTTATGGTCTATTCTCGATATAAATCATCTACATACTATTGGTAGTGATTTCGTATTGTTTCTTTGGGTAAAAACGCAAAATTTTTGGGTGTTTGGATCACTTTTTAGCTCAAAATCTCGAAATGGTTGTGTTTTGTCCGAGATAGGTGCATATTCCGATCGCAATAACATTGGGGTTTTACATTGCGATACTTCATTCAGACAGGTATTCCGATCGCAATAACCTTAGGGTTTTACTTTGCGATCATACATTGCGACAGTCCCTTATTCCGACCGTGAATTGCGATCGTACATTACGATCGTGGATTCCGACGGAATTTAAGGCATATTGCGACGTTACTCTGCCAATATTGCGACAACCATATTGCGATAGAAGCACATTCCGACAGAACATTCCGAAAAAATATTCTGACAGAACATTCTGAGAGAACATTCCGACAGAACATTCCGGTAGAACATTCCGACAGAACATTCCGACAGAACATTTCGATGGCCATTCCGACATGTATTGCGATGTGTGACATTCCGATGGGCAGATAAATTTTGTGTGAGCAATTTTTAGACTTAGCCACTATCTAGACTAGTTTCGGAACATAGTTTAGGTCAAGTAAATTCAAATTTTTTTCCTACTAGTTTTTGGCTATTTCTAACTCAATTTCAAAATTTGGCGATACAAAATTTTTCGGCTTACCGTTTTGTCGGACTGAGAAAAAAATTTGAATTTTCGAAATTTTAAGCACACCTCATCGCAACAAATCCACTAAAATCCGTAATCTATTCACAAGTAATCACCATGTCAAATAACAACAACAACAACAATGCAACAACTAATCAAATTCGTCTAGAACAAGGTGGCAATGGAAATCCACCTGTGCTCACTGCCGGTTGCTACGTTCAGTGGAGATCTCATTTCCTTAGATTTCTTGACACTAAAGAGAACCGAACCGCTCTTCGTCATTGCCTTGAGAACCCACCTCCAGTTTTTGAATTCAGACCCTTTACAACACAAGTAGAGGATGGTACTTCATCAACTACACGAGCTATGGAGAATTTCGACACATGTCCTGCAGAGAAAAAGAAACTCCTCCAAGCTGAAGTTGATGCCATCAACTACATACTCACTGGGATTGATAACGATATCTATTCCACGGTTGATGCATGTCCTAATGCAATGGAAATGTGGAATGCAATTCATCGAATGAAGCAAGGTGAGTCGATCAATGTTCAAGATATCGAGACTAATCTGCTATGGGAGTTTGGAAAATTCACATCCGAAGATAGATAATCCATTGACTCATATTACTCGAGATTCTACAAAATGATGAATGAGCTTGTCAGAAATCAGTTCACCATCTCCAATCATCATGCCAGTGTTCAGTTTTTACTTCAACTCAAACCGGAACGGCAAAGGTTTGTGACATTGGTCAAACAAAGGGAGGATATGAAGACTATATCTTACCACAAACTTTATGATATATTGAAACAACATCAGAATGAAGTGAATGAACTTAGAGCTGAAAAGGCAGAATGATCTGCGAATTCTATTGCTTTTGTGGCTGCTACTTCAACAAAACCCGTTTCCCCTCAACAACCAGCTACACATTCCTTAAGGTCATCAAGCTCATCCACCAAACCTCTAGCTCCTGCTAGAAACAAAGAAAAAGCAATTGTCCCCAATCCACCTCCAAAGTATGACACCGAGTCAGATGGAGACAGTGATGATGAACAAACTTCAAGGGACAAGAAGATTGAAGAACTCTTGTCTTTACTCACCACAACTTATAAGAAGATCTACAAACCTACCAACAACAACCTCAGATCATCATCCAATGCTAGATATAAGGAAGTTGATCATGCACCTCGGTATGATCGTGATGCTAGGTATGATAATCAGAGGATGCCGAATCAAGTTAGGGCTAGAGATACTGTAGACACTCCGATTGTGTAGAAGACTAGGATTCAATGCTTCAACCGCAAGGGATTTGGGCACATGGCTAGGGAATGCAAAAAGCCAAAACGGGTTAAGGATTCGGGATATCACAAGGAAAAGATGTTGCTGTGTAAGAAAGAAGAAGCAGGGATTCCACTCACAACATATGAAGTTGACTGGCGTGATGACACTGATGATGAAGCCGATGATCAAGAGTTGGAGGCACAGTATGTGTACATGGCAAATATTCAAGAAGTGATCTCAGAGAGTGATGATACTTCTGGACCCATCTATGATTCTGAGCCACTTGAAAAGGTACCATCACATGATAACTATAATGTGTTTGCTAATGAAAGACGACATCCTGAGCAACTCGAAAGCATCAATGACACATATGTAATGGACACGGAGGATAGCAATATGTAACACCCCCAAATTTATACAACTCGATACAGCGGAAGACTAGTTGGTGTTACGGGATAGCACATTACTCACATCATAGACAACGCTTAAAAATCGCGTCGTTTAATAATAAAGCATTTCCATTCATAAATATCAAAGTTACATAGGTCCCAAGTCATTGTATTTAATACAGGTTTTACAAAGATTTGAATGGAAATTATAATTTAAGTGCGGGCCATGAATTCTTGTTGTCTTCCCGAGAATTACCTTCATGTACCTGGGTTAAAACATGTTAAAAGAAAAGGTCAGCGATAACGCCGAGTGAATTCATAGAGTTTAATAAACCATCAATATAATATCGGTATAAAATTATTACCGAAAATCATTTTGTACAAATCATTTTAATAGGACATAAAATAGCCAAAGTCATTTTTACACAAATCCTTATCGAAAATCATAATATAGGCATTTGCCTTAAAAATCATTATACGAGTCAATGTCGTAAAAACATCAAACAATACGTCTTATGACGTTGTATGAAAATAAAAACCGTTATATGAATATGGTTATGAAAACCAAAACACGAACATAATATCAATAGTATGACCCTGTATTGCTTGTCAGGCAATACATCATAATTCGGAGCGTACAGCAGTAATTCGTTAATTTGGATTATTATAAGCCGCATGACATTGTTACCTTACTAAACCAAACAACGGGTAGCTAACCCGATTCTCAATTTGCCTATCTAAAGTAGTGTGTCGTCACAAAGGTCACGCTATGGAAATCTTCTCATACATAAATTCGCTTACCAATCAATGTGGCACGACGGGGATCAACCGTCAAGGCGCGAACTAGGGTGATCGTCCCCAAATAGTACTATTAAATGCATAAGCGTCTACCAAATCCCGGTAGTTCACAATTCATGCTAATGGGACTTTTAGTGACATAACCTAACTTTAATAATCCATTTAATTTCATCTATCGGGTCCTTTAATCATTTATCAGGTCATACAATCGGGTCATACAATCATTCGGGTCCAAATCAATAAACAAACAATCGGGACAAATGGTGTCCTAATTTTATAAAAAAAACTAACATGTTATCTCCCTCGCGGGTTTATAAAACATTTATAAAAACATTTAAAAGGGTGCGAGGCTATGAACTCACGTTGATGTGGGAAGGCGGGTTTTCGGCAATTCGGACGTACGACACGTGCTTCAATCACGGAAACCTAGACAAATAATACTCGTCTTAGACTCTTGTCCAATGACTTTATAAAAATAACAATTATGTATACATATGATGATTATATATATATGATGATCAAGTGGGTTTACATATTCTCGTTTACTCATTTTGGTGTTATATGTCGATAACTTTTATACTAGTTTACTAGTTTTACCTATTTACACGTTTTAAGTCCAATAATCTTATTATAAGTTCTTTAACTTGTTTTAATCCATTTTATACTTATATTATCAGTATCTATACTTTCCATGTTGGGCCCAAATGGGTTAAGCCCAATAAGTTCTTTTTATAAGTGTTTATCTTATTTAGTCCAATATGCTTAGTTAGCTCGTTAATGTCCGTATGTCCTATAGTTCGGGTTTTATTGGTTTTTACTTGTTATATATGTTTATATATCAGTATATGAGTTTATAAAAGTTTACATTAGACGGGTCCAACCGTCTAAGTTTTATTTAACAAAAACGTTAATTTTACGCTAATAGCCGAAAAAGTCGTACAAATCATGTTTATAGTTTTATAACTTATAAAACTTATCAAACTACCATTTTTATAAAATGTCAATTTATTTATCATTGTACATACTTATATAAATGTAATATATAAGTTAGTGGGTTTTAATTCACATTTTATACTATATTTATTTGAGTGCTTATATAATACTATTATACTTTAATTTCTCAAAATCTGATTTTTACTTTCACTTTCACCATTTTTACCATATCTTGAGTTATACAAAGAGATAGAAGCTCATTTTTGGACACAATAAACTACATGACATGTGCTACAATTAACTTAGCTTTAGCTACTGCTCAATCCAACTCTAAATATCCTTAACAGTCCGTCCAAAACTGACTATTCAGATTGGTAATCTAAACTTGTTTTGGTCATATCTCACTCATTCTAATGATTCCATTGCATGGCCAACTCTCACATGTGTACAAGACATATTACTTACTGTATATTGATTCTACTTTGCCATTTTATCAGTCTAACATGTGGTTAGTTACTGTTTTTATACAGCCTACCATTTAAGCAAGATTAACCATTTTTACATATAGTTTTTCATCTTTTTACCCATGATTATCAACACCAAATCCTTACACAATACTTTTATCATCATATATTCATCATATACATATATAATAGGAAATAAAATACATGATTACATAATCAAAAATAACAAGAGGATAAGGAGAACAATCTTTATACCACAAAAGTGATGAAATGATGAGTTTTTTGATGAACAAGACATGGTTTTGGGTAACCAATCTTATGAGATATCAACACCACTTCTAGGATCACCAAGTATTTATAGATTCCTCCAAAAATCAGCCCTTGTTCTTCATGAAAACTCCTTGAGAAATCAGCCCCAAACTCTCTTAAAAACTCCTTTTTACATGTTAAGATCACCTCCAATCTTCATCTTTTCAAAGGGTTATCAACATGTGTTGAATATAGATGAAGTTTATGGTTAAATTGATGATGATGATGGGTGATTTGGGGTATTGTTTGGACGAATTTAGAGAGAGAGAGGAAGGGAAGAAAGTTTTGCATGTTGAAATATGAAGTAACTGGTTTGAGGTGGTAGTTTTGATGGTTTTTGTTAGCTAGCTTACAAGTTAAGCTTAAGTTAACATGTGTTTTAGCTTCCATATGAAGCTTTGACGCATATGGGGTGAGGTGGAGCATTTGTAGCCTTCATATATTAGTGGGGTGGGGCAAAACTTGTTTTGTCTCATCCCACTAATTTACTGGTATTTCTCGATTCTAGTTTCCTCGATTTGCGTGCCCTTCGGTCGTTTTACGAAAAACATTTTTATAAATTACGAATCAACGGCACAAAATGAATCTAATAAAAATTGTCTCATCAAAAACAGAGTTCGAAAACGTAAATACGTAATCCTAAGGTTTCCGGTTTAGTCGTAAAGGACGTTAAATTATAATCGTAAGTCCTAATCTCTTCTCGTAAATTTGTGAGTTTATGAACCAACACAAATTTAAAATTCCAAAATAATATTCACGGATAAATTTATTTTCTGAAATGTCGGACTGTCACCAAAACGGTGTATGTAAACGTAAGCACGTAACGTAGAATCCTCCGGTTTAGACGTAGTCGATGCTACTTCAAGACATAAATCCAAATTTCTTCCAAAAAATATGTGAGTTCATAATATAACATTAAAATAATGTTTTTAAATAATATCTGAGAATAAAATATAAACCATAAATTGACGGACTGTCACAGCATTTACCCCTAAACAGGATCTTTGTCCTCAAAGATCATCTTACCTTACTACTCGCTTCTTATAGAGTTAAAGCCATGTGGGTATTTCCTCCACATTCGGTCTTTTCTCACAAGTGTAATTCATTATAATACGCGAGTTTCATCAAACATAACTACGTGAATAAGATCAGGCTTAATGTTGACTTACTTTCTCTATCCATGATGTTCACGGGTTTTTGATGAATGCAACTTTTTGCCGATATAAACTTCATTAAGGAATAGTCAGATTTTCACTTGATAGGCATTTTATCAAGTTCGATATACGAAACATAATTCACGCAGCTCTTGAAGTCCTAGGGTAGATCCAGCTTATATGCCTTTCAAAGCAATCTTTTACATCATCTCAATGGTCCCATACAACGGGGACTTATATCCCATGATTTGTCAGATCATGAATTCATTTTTCCAAGGTTAAAAATTGTGGCATAACTTCGCTACCCATTTGGAACTTCAAGATCTACATTTCATATTCACATAACCTCTTGCCCACTACCGGCTGTCAATAATCAGATCCTAATTTCAATAATCATTTCAGATCTCGCGGGTCGGGTATTTTGTAAGGTTAGGTTTGCCATCATAGGAAACCTTAACCCTAAAAGACATGTCCAACTCACAATGGGTGTATGTCGGGTGTCTTTATCTCAACTCCTGCTTACAGATGCTCTAATATAGATCCTAACAAGATTAGATCTCGATCCTAATACGATAATTATCAATGATAATCTCTCCAAAGGAAAACGATTATATGGTTCATTACTAAAGGTCATTCATTCAAACATAAAACAACACTTATATTACTTTGTATCGTTACTTTACCTTGTCCCTTCGATTGGGGTGGTACATAGTACTCTCATCAAGGTTCGTTCTCAATGATTTCTGAGCAAATCTTTAGAAATTCGATGCGAAGCGAGGATCTTGATAAAGATGTTCGATACAGGCACACTATGTTTACATAACTCTTTTGCATTTATCATTAACGGGAATGATATTAGCAGATTTGGTCAGTCTGTCGACGATGACCCAAATCGAATCAAATTCAGATGCTGACCTTTGCAATAGCTAGACGTTTACTAATGTATGAGGCAATGTCTGCCTTCATAATTTGTCATTAGTACAACTTCTTCAGACAAAGATACTTTTAGTCATAAATGACATAAATAGAATACTTATACATACAAATTCCAACATGACTATATCTCACAATCTCCATATTTAGGCAATCACAAGTGGTCCTTATAACATTTAACGTAATCGGCTCCTCAATTCTAATTGTTCACATTAGACGCGAACCCCTTTTATTATCTATATTTTCCTTTTTACAAACACCATTTATTTTTATATTTGTTCGGCAATTTATTTTGCACAGTCATTATTAAGAAATACATTCTAATTGATTCTTTATCCTTTTTACATAATGCGTCAGTATTTATATTCATTTTTCCTGATGAAATAATTATCATGTCCACAATTTACTCAGAAATTCTTTGTTTATATTTTCTAAGTTTTAGTTTCGTCTTTACTATTATCTTTATCTATTTTACTCAATCCTACGTCTAAAGCGTCGATAATTATTACATGTAAATTAACAATAATTATTTAATTTTTATGAAACGTAAACGTAAAATTTTTAAATTTCTTAGTTCGACCAATTATATAAAATGTTCAAAATAAATTTGAATTTAATTAACAAGATTTTTGTTGATTTATCGAAAATATTTAATAAGATTCGTAAATGTTCGAAAAACCTTTGTTTATACTTTGGTCAAAGTTTTCTTAGTTTGAAAAACAAAAATTGTCGTTTCAAATTTCAAGTTATGGTTTAAATGGGTTTCCTCAATCCTTCTTAGGTTGTCTTAAGGTATGCAAAAACATTTACCCCAAACACAAGTTTTGTTAAATGTTTTGGTTATAAAGGAATAATCCCTTAAAAGTTCTTTGTTAAAACATTTGTCAAAACATATTTCCATTTTCTTTTTGTTATAACCCTAAGCCTTAATGGCTCAAATCTTTGAAAAGTCAATATAGATTCCATTATCTATTAATCACATAGTCAAATAATGTAAAGGTTTAAGTCTTTAATCATATGTTAAATATTTAAGGTACAGGTTTTTATCGTTCGGCCAATTTAGGGCAGTCTATAACTAATTATTAACTCATTCTTATACTTATAAACAAACAAATAGTCCTTAATGATCACGAGCATGAATTTATCAAATTACAGCCTACACACGTGATTCACCAAATTTATGAATGCTACATGTGCATTGGTCAATCCAAACGGCATCACGTGAAACTCATAATGTTCATTACAAGTACCGGATGTAGTGATTGGAATACATAATCTTTTCCGCAGATGCGAAGTTGATGATAACCATGCCGTGGATCAAATCTTTATAACATACACTAGAACCTTGTAAATGATCGAACAAATCTTCCATTTCGAGTTATGGATATCGTTTTCGATTGTCAATTTACGCAGTTCACAGTAATCTATAAATATAAGGAATGATAACACCATAGCTCTTCATAATGACGAGCTTGGTAGAATAAAATCTTTCTTCGACAACTCTCTCAGTTGTACGGTGATTCCTTTAATTTAGATGGTGCTGACGTACAGTACACAAGCCATAGATGCAGCACCGGGAATATAGTTAATACCAATTTCAACTTGCCTTAATGGCGAAAGTCTAGGTAATTCACCAGCAAATACCTCCTAAAGTTTCAGATAACATAAACATCCTTTAATAAATTCATATTAGGTTCTTTCTAGATTATAATATCTATGACTAAATCACAACCATTCACAATATAATTTCAAGTCTAAATGCAGGATATGGTCATCCATCAAGAATTATTTAGATCACTTTTGATAATCAACATCTTATCATTTAGGGGAATTCTATTCGAGTTCCCACCGATTAAGACAATGTCATCATGTCATAATCAATCAATCCATTCTACTGGCACTATCAACTTTCCAGTTTTATTGTCGTCGATAAGATGTGAACTTCTCAAAAGACTAATAATAATTCATAATCCTTCACAAATTCAAGGATATATGGAGACACAACTTTCATCTAAAGAGTAAGGTCAACGCAAAATCTACGCGAGAGAATTTCAAATCAGATATAGATGAAAACACTTAATGAATATGAATATATCCCATGTTTTCATGATTTTAGTACGCATTTGAAAGCTCCTCGGATCGTTACCCAGGTTATTCAAATGAAATCAAATCATAAGAAATGATAAGAACGTCATTACATCCAGTCGGGTATCAACACTCGGTAATCAGATACTTTTCCTAAGAATCTCACTACGGGAGAATTGGACAAGAAAGAATTGTCAATTTTCAAATAAGACAATTTCCACAGATGAGTAAATTCGACTCAGAAGAATAAATAGTACGGGCACATATATAGGTGTCCCTATCAATATGTCCCTATTTTTCACTTCTTGCAGATCTCATAAAATTTAATCTTTCACAATCTTCAAAGAAAATTTAGTGTTTATTTATATTTTCATGGTGACTACTAATCAGTCTTGCATGGTTACTTCCAAATTGTATGTAGGCGCGCAACTATATACAATTTCAAGATTAACGATGAAATACTCAGTTCGTCAAAATTTTATCATCATGTTTATAATAAAAACATTTACAAAGATTTTCTTTGTTATGAAAACAATTAAGTTTTCCAAGGTATTTCATAATCAACTTTATTTTAATAATGATTATTTATAAGTCTCACTTTAAATAATCCATATAGTGATGAAAATTCAATTTTCTCAAAGGATATTGTTTTATCTTATAAAAACAATTAGTGATCTGCAAAAGAGTGATGAAGAGTTGTTTACCAATAACTAACCACAATATAATAGGAAATGAGCTTAGCCAATTAATCATGAGGTGCATGACCTTGATGGCACTCAAAAAGAATAATCCACAACGTAACTCAATTCGAGATGAGTACTTGTTCAATGGTTGCATCACTAATGCGAGCATTAGAGACAAGCAAGAAAAGATAGATAACATCAATACATGTAGAATTTAGCAATCAAAGGTATTCTTTTTATTAATCACAAACAAGTCAAAATTGTACCGTAACACATTACGTGTCACTATGTCATACAATTCTCAGAACTCATCCTACCAACTGATGTCTCAGTTAAGTTAGGAATTTTTAAAAGATACCACAATGAATACTAATCTACAAGAGTCATTAGGTGTCCCACCTGTCCTAGAAGATCAATCGGTCCCAATTTAGAAGAAGATTTCTTCAATTTATTTCTTGGACACTGGGCATCCTCATTAGTGGACCATGGCCTAGGAACAACACTTATCACAAACTAACAATCAATTAAAACCTTATAATTCAATCACAGGACTCAACAACTTATATTAACAATCTCATATTCCATATGGGTTAAATTTTACTTTATTCAAGTTTCAACCAATTTATACTCAATGCGATATTCTACCTCATTCTCCAATACTTTCAATCTTTATTCTTAGGCCTTAAAAGGGCAATAAAAGTTCAATATAAACAACACTTAATTTCCAATCCTATATCCCTTACAACAACAATTATCAAATGAGTCACTAGTATGAAATGACTTGATCATTCAACTAGACTTATCCAAAAGGTACTAGTGCCATGAGGCTTTTGGGTAATGGTTCCAATGACAGCCTCAAGTGCAACATTCACCCCTTTCGATTTCAAATTTAAGAATTGGATGACAACGAATCAGATGACATCTTTCTAGGTGGTAACGTTTTGTCAAACTCCACTCTATAAGGAAAGATCGTCATGACATCGATATCAGATTTAATCTCGCCAATTCTTTTTTAGTATCACAATCAACTAATATCTACATTTCTACGAATATCAACCATTTGTTGGGATCATAAATATCCATAACTTGGTTTAGATCTAGGAAGCTAGAATTCCTACGAGAATAGCTTCAATTAATTTACTAGGGGATTTAGGGTTTCTTCTGACAATCTACGTCGTATAAATACCTCGTATAAAAATAAAAATAATCATCAAACAATCATGTAATAAAATTACATCATATATATATAATCCAAATTATATATATATTAAAATAACACTTCTCAGTCTTGAGCTTGTCGGTAACTCGGGAATTCTTCGGCACCGTTATAGTCAAAAGATTTTTAGACATTTTTAAAAAAATGTTTATAGTTAAAAGATTTTGAAAAGTTTTATTCAAAACCTTGGTTTTAAAAATCTTTCGTTCCCTATAACGAGAGCTCTGATACCAAACTGTAACACCCCCAAGTTTATACAACTCGATACAGCGGAAGACTAGTTGGTGTTATGGGATAGCACATTACTCACATCATAGACAACGCTTAAAAATCGCGTCGTTTAATAATAAAGCATTTCCATTCATAAATATCAAAGTTACATAGGTCCCAAGTCATTCTATTTAATACATGTTTTACAAAGATTTGAATGGAAATTATAATTTAAGTGCGGGCCATGAATTCTTGTTGTCTTCCCGAGAATTACCTTCAAGTACATGAGATAAAACATGTTAAAAGAAAAGGTCAGCGATAAAGCCGAGTGAATTCATAGAGTTTAATAAACCATCAATATAATATCGGTATAAAATTATTACCGAAAATCATTTTGTACAAATCATTTTAATAGGCCATAAAATAGCCAAAGTCATTTTTACACAAATTCTTATCGAAAATCATAATATAGGCATTTGCCTTAAAAATCATTATACGAGCCAATGTCGTAAAAACATCATACAATACGTCTTATGACGTTGTATGAAAATAAAAACCGTTATATGAATATGGTTATGAAAACCAAAACACGAACATAATATCAATAGTATGACCCTGTATTGCTTGTCAGGCAATACATCGTAATTCGGAGCGTACAGCAGTAATTCGTTAATTTGGATTATTATAAGCCGCATGACATTGTTACCTTACTAAACCAAACAACGGGTAGCTAACCCGATACTCAATTTGCCCATCTAAAGTAGCGTGTCGTCACAAAGGTCACGCTTTGGAAATCTTCTCATACATAAATTCGCTTACCAATCAATGTGGCACGACGGGGATCAACCGTCAAGGTGCGAACTGGGGTGATCGTCCACAAATAGTACTTTTAAATGCATAAGCGTCTACCAAATCCCGGTATTTCACAATTCATGCTAATGGGACTTTTAGTGACATAACCTAACTTTAATAATCCATTTAATTTCATCTATCGGGTCCTTTAATCATTTATCGGGTCATACAATCGGGTCATACAATCATTCGGGTCCAAATCAATAAACAAACAATTGGGACAAATGGTGTCCTAATTTTATAAAAACTAACATGTTATCTCCCTCGCGGGTTTATAAAACATTTATAAAAACATTTAAAAGGGTGCGAGGCTATGAACTCACGTTGATGTGAGAAGGCGGGTTTTCGGCAATTCGGACGTACGACACGTGCTTCAATCACGGAAACCTAGACAAATAATACTCGTCTTAGACTCTTGTCCAATGACTTTATAAAAATAACAATTATGTATACATATGATGATTATATATATATGATGATCAAGTGGGTTTACATATTCTCGTTTACTCATTTTGGTGTTATATGTCGATAACTTTTATACTAGTTTACTAGTTTTACCTATTTACACGTTTTAAGTCCAATAATCTTATTATAAGTTCTTTAACTTGTTTTAATCCATTTTATACTTATATTATCAGTATCTATACTTTCCATGTTGGGCCCAAATGGGTTAAGCCCAATAAGTTCTTTTTATAAGTGTTTATCTTATTTAGTCCAATATGCTTAGTTAGCTCGTTAATGTCCGTATGTCCTATAGTTCGGGTTTTATTGGTTTTTACTTGTTATATATGTTTATATATCAGTATATGAGTTTATAAAAGTTTACATTAGACGGGTCCAACTGTCTAAGTTTTATTTAACAAAAACGTTAATTTTACGCTAATAGCCGAAAAAGTCGTACAAATCATGTTTATAGTTTTATAACTTATAAAACTTATCAAACTACCATTTTTATAAAATGTCCATTTATTTATCATTGTACATACTTATATAAATGTAATATATAAGTTAGTGGGTTTTAATTCACATTTTATACTATATTTATTTGAGTGCTTATATAATACTATTATACTTTAATTTCTCAAAATCTGATTTTTACTTTCACTTTCACCATTTTTACCATATCTTGAGTTATACAAAGAGATAGAAGCTCATTTTTGGACACAATAAACTACATGACATGTGCTACAATTAACTTAGTTTTAGCTACTGCTCAATCCAACTCTAAATATCCTTAACAGTCCGTCCAAAACTGACTATTCAGATTGGTACTCTAAACTTGTTTTGGTCATATCTCACTCATTATAATGATTCCATTGCATGGCCAACTCTCACATGTGTACAAGACATATTACTTACTGTATATTGATTCTACTCTGCCATTTTATCAGTCTAACATGTGGTTAGTTACTGTTTTTCTACAGCCTACCATTTAAGCAAGATTAACCATTTTTACATATAGTTTTTCATCTTTTTACCCATGATTATCAACACCAAATCCTCACACAATACTTTTATCATCATATATTCATCATATACATATATAATAGGAAATAAAATACATGATTACATAATCAAAAATAACAAGAGGATAAGGAGAATAATCTTTATACCACAAAAGTGATGAAATGATGAGTTTTTTGATGAACAAGACATGGTTTTGGGTAACCAATCTTATGAGATATCAACACCACTTCTAGGATCACCAATTATTTGTAGATTCCTCCAAAAATCATCCCTTGTTCTTTATGAAAACTCCTTGAGAAATCAGCCCCAAACTCCCTTGAAAACTTCCTTTTACATGTTAAGATCACCTCCAATCTTCATCTTTTCAAAGGGTTATCAACATGTGTTGAATATAGATGAAGTTTATGGTTAAATTGATGATGATGATGGGTGATTTGGGGTGTTGTTTGGACGAATTTAGAGAGAGAGAGGAAGGGAAGAAAGTTTTGCATGTTGAAATATGAAGTAAATGGTTTGAGGTGGTAGTTTTGATTGTTTTTGTTAGCTAGCTTACAAGTTAAGCTTAAGTTAACATGTGTTTTAGCTTCCATATGAAGCTTTGACACATATGGGGTGAGGTGGAACATTTGTAGCCTTCCCATATTAGTGGGGTGGGGCAAAACTTGTTTTGTCTCATCCCACTAATTTACGGGTATTTTTCGATTCTAGTTTCCTCGATTTGCGTGCCCTCGGGTCGTTTTACGAAAAACGTTTTTATAAATTACGAATCAACGGCACAAAATGAATCTAATAAAAATTGTCTCATCAAAAACAGAGTTCGAAAACGTAAATACGTAATCCTAAGGTTTCCGGTTTAGTCGTAAAGACGTTAAATTATAATCGTAAGTCCTAATCTCTTCTCGTAAATTTGTGAGTTTATGAACCAACACAAATTTAAAATTCCAAAATAATATTCACGGATAAATTTATTTTCTAAAATGTCGGAATGTCACCAAAACGGTGTATGTAAACGTAAGCACGTAACGTAGAATCCTCCGGTTTAGACGTAGTCGATGCTACTTCAAGACATAAATCCAAATTTCTTCCCAAAAATATGTGAGTTCATAATATAACATTAAAATAATGTTTTTAAATAATATTTGAGAATAAAATATAAACCATAAATTGACGGATTGTCACACAATATCTCTACGGATTTACAGCATATGTTTAATGATGACGGAAATGCTACTCAGGATACTGACTCGGATGAGGACCGTGCTTTGCTTGCGTCTATTATTGACTCTTTAAAACGTGAAATTGATGAAAACAAAGAGGCTAATAAACGTTTGAAGCAAGCAAATGCATCCTTAGCCGAGGAGATAGACAGGGTTAAAGAGTGTGATTATGTAAAAGAAGCTGATCGACGAGTTCCAGTAGCTAATGGTTTGGTATATGAACGTAACGTACTCAACGAACAATATTGTTCTGAAGTAAAACAAGAAATTCATATGTCAAAACAGAAGATATCGGAACTTGAAGAACTACTGCTGCTACATAAACTCCAAATTACCGAGTTAGAGTTGGTTAAGAAAGAACAAAGTGAGCTTTATAAATATAACACCCCAACAAATGCTATGCGCAGCGGAACTACAACATTTGGGTGCTACGTAGTTATCATCACACATAAGCTATATTAAACGACTCACAGAGACGTAAAAATTTGAACATAAGTTAAAGATTGACAAACAACATACAAGCCTACAGTTTTGCAAATCCCAAGATAATACGAAACAGAGTTATGTTTTGGTCCCCATTGAATCTCAACCCAAAAGTACATTTTCGTTCACATGACATAATATAAAATATTTAAGTGCTAAAAGGGAGGAAAAACAAAGTAGACAGCCAAGCCACACCAACTTCAATCCTCGCATGCTCCGCTGCAATCAATCCTGATTACCTGAAACACATGCTTAAAATCGTCAACACAAAGGTTGAGCGAATCTATAGGTTTATCAAATCATAAGTTGAACATAAGTATTAAAACCAATCATGACCATTCAATATCATTGTCATATACACAATCTATTATTCAAGGATATTATCTTTAGCAATAGCTAATAATTGTGTTTAAGCTCGTGGCACTAATCCGTTAACTCAATCACCCACGTACATTTACCGGCATGATTAAGATGAAACCTGTGCCCCTTTTAAAGGCATCAGTTGCAATTATACCGTATTTCTTATCACAAGTTATCCGTCCGCAGAGGGTACTCAACGTACTAGCTCTCGTCTCGGATAGGGTCGTCAACCCCATAGTACTATCAATTGTATAAGCGGCTATCTCCAACCCACACAAGGGCAAGACAATAGTTAATAGTTCACGAATTTAGGGACTTTTGCAACTAGGTACTCAACACAATTCAAGGCAACATTCGGGTCCAACAATCATTCATGACTTATGTTCATTTTCATTTAAATAGCATGTATCCCCCTCGCGAGTAAAAACATTTGAAATAAGTAAAGAGCGAGGCTATAGACTCACCTTGCGTAGTAGTAGTGGTTTTAGCGAAGACGTAACAAAAATATCACCGACGATGTGGATGCCCCCGGGAAATCACATACAACACCTAACGAATAAACACTTAATGAATAAACTCCTTCAAGTACTTTCAAGTACTGTATGTATATAATTAAAGTCACTTAAAGTTTGTATAAACTCACGCCAAAATTCCATACAAGTGATTATTACTAGACTCGTACTATCTATCTATGGTACTTCCCAAAAGTACGGGCTGTTTACTAAGACTTAAGCATTCCTATAAATTACAAGAAAATTTGGAAAAATACCTCATGACCTGTAGAAAACCCATCTTAAATCCCATAAAAAGATTTTACTTTTAAGACCCATTACTCATTTCATCACTAGACGTAAACTTTTCGGACTGATTTTGCACTTCTAACACGTAAGACTTGTTTGACCCATTTAAAAGACACCATTTGCTAATTTGACCATTAAGTCTAAAAATAGACTCCACAATGCAGGTTTAGAACCAAATAACAACTTTCAGTCATTTATAAAACTCTATCTATGGTCCCTGGGATTTGATCCAAAACCAAACATAATTTCGGATTATGTTGATTCTCATCTCCCGGTACACGAACTTTCAAAATAGCATAACTTTTGACTCGTTTGAAGTCGTAAGCTCTACTTTATACCGAAACGAAGCTAAGAAAAAACTCTACATCTACATCCTTTGTTTATGACCTGTTTACAAAATTAAACCCACGAAAAATATGCCTAAACAATCTGCCTAATTTTTACCCTTCCAAAATCATAACAAATCATCATTCCAATCACACCTAATGATTCCTAGACCTATTCTAACATCAGTTAATCAATCCAAAACATCCTAACTATCCTTAATCACTTGTATGAGCAATCACAATAAAAACTCATTTCATAAATCACACATGCAATTCAAAGATAATAATAATATAATAATAATAACAAGGAGATGGAGATGGAACCTTACAATGATTAAACAAGATCGAACAACAAGAAAACCAAGAACACCCCTTGGGCCGTGGGGTTTTGGGGCTGAAATCACCAAGGACAACGTTTTCCATGCTCCATTATTTAAATAGTGTGTTCCTAAACACAATTAAACACAAACCCAATAACTTAATTAGATCAAAACACCATATTTTTCAAAATCTATCAAAAATTAAATCTTAAAAAAAATGTTGTTGCATGTTGGATTTTTGTGGTGGGATTTAATTAACTTGATGATATAAACAATGGGTATTGATTAGATTTTCCAAAAACAAATTTTTAGTGGTGGATTGGTGGTGAGTGGTGGTGGCCGTGGGTTTTGAGAGAGAACAAGGGAGGAGAAGAAAATTTTTTGAAGTGTAAAATGAGGTGTGTGTTTTATTTTAGGCTTATATATAGTGGTGGAGGGGTTGAAAGTGTAATATTGGTTTTCTTTTGGCCTTACTAGTAAAACTAGTTATAAAGAGCGGGATTATGACTAGTAGTCGGTTTTAAAAATTTACGGGAGTCGGGTTTCGTCCCGGCTACCCCAAAATACTTTTAAATGGTTCAAACGCACACAAAACGAATATTCATATGGTTCCGACTCGACTTAAAACGTAATAAATATAAAAATATCGAAAATTCAAATATCTATCAATCGATAATAAAAGATAAATTTTGGGCATCCGTCGGTATCGTAGTCGTTATCGGTTCTTCTTAAATCGTCAAACTTTAAATTACGACCGTAAACGTTGGTTTCAACTTAAACCGTCAAATATATAGCAAACGAAATTTCTTAAAAATTTCAAAAATATTCGTAAAATAGGATTAAATAAATGACGTTGGGCTCGGGATATCACATCCACAAGTGAGCCACAACTTAAGAGAAATGCTCATACTGAACAACTCTTGAGACAATAACTTAGCATCATACGGCACATTCACGGGTATTACATCCTCCCCTCCTTAAAGGAGCGACGTCCTGGCGCTCTCCGGTTCTTATACTCGCATTTCGTACTACTAGAAAGATGAGGGTACTACTTCCTAAAGAGGTCTTCACATTCCGATGTGGAGTTCGGTTCACTTCTCGGATTCCATCTCACCTTCACGATGAGTATTATACCTTGCTTCAATCTCTTAACATCTCGATCCATGGTCTCCACTTTAGTTTCCCAATTTCTTCCTACGGTTATCAACACATCCCTCCTCACAGCTTCTCGTGGTCAACAAGTGATTCTTAACCTGCACCATCTCTTCCGTAGTCTCTCGAATCATCTCAAGTCCATTCAACTGACTTTTTCCCACTTTATTCTATTCAACTGGCGATCTATCTTTACATCAACATAATTCTCCAAATACTGCAGCTTCAATTCTAATCATGGTACTACCAATGGCAAGTGTCAATCTCAACTACTACTAAAGTCAACCACACACGCTCAGAGCATGTTTTCGAACTTTCGAATCGCCCTTTCACTTGGTTCATCGTCTCATAAAAACAATTAATCATAAAGAAAATCACACGGATCGCACATAACCCAATCGAAACGTTCAGAATAAACAAGATGAAGTAATTAATACTAGTCGTACAATTCTACTTATTGCAATATTACGTACATACAAATCTATTTCGTCAAAAACGAATTCATCGATACGAAATCATCCGTCGTATACATAACTCTCTTGAAAACATCACAGTCCAATCAAACACAAAAGCCATAATAAAACACATACAACGACATTACGACATGTTTGCAAAAATAGCTAAACCATGCCAAGTTAATAAGTTCATTCACGTTAACCCACGCTTGCTAATCAGCCAAGCCATGATAAAATAAGAATATTTGACATGATTCTCGGATGAGTCTAGTCAAAAGAAAATTGCAAGTTAAAGAAGGTTCACGAGCTTGCTAGCTATGGATGCATATCCATAAAGAAAGAAAATACTTACATGTTTCATCGTAGGGTGCTCACACACGGATCCATACCAAATATATATATATATATATATATATATATATATATATATATATATATATATATATATATATATATATATATATATAATACAAGAACACCATATTACTTCCGTCCCAAACGTGGTCAAAATCTCAATAAGCATCACCGTTCACAGTTAAAAATAAAAAGAAATATATTACATGGCACATGTTTTCCAGGATCGGGCGCCATTGGACAATGTCGTATCAAGTTCTCACAACTTTCGATCATTCGACAAGATCACATACTACATAAACACATAAAAGGCAAGGGTTTAGCACATAAACATCAACTATGGCTATTTATCGTTTAACCATCGATGATCAAAGAAAATCGAGTCAAGCAAAAACGATTCCTTACTTTGAATAAACGAACGTGGCAAATGGAATTGTCTTCCAACTACCGATGCACAGTTGGTAAACTTCAACAGTTTATCGCGTGTCGTTTCACATATCAAAAGAACAAGAAAATAATAATCAATAAAGTACGATACATTTGATGTAGGGGAAGTCTTCGTCATTTCCTCAGAGTTACTCGAACTCAGATTTCCTCTACTTCGGCAGGCTTCTATTTTTGTTAAAATTTCTTCTCAGTGTCGGTACGAGCTCCTTTGGTATTTCATCAACACCCTAGTGATTCCGATAAATTTCACACGTTACACACGACACATAAAAACAATTTTCCAAAACTACTCGGTCACGGTGACTTACTAAGTCAACGCCAGGAATACAAGAAAATTCAAAAATTTTATTTAGGAATCAAAGAAAATACGATTACTTGCATAAGGATCTGCCATTTAAAAAACGTTTCCAGACATTTATCAAAAGCACTACCAGTTTAAAGATGACCAATTAATTTTGACACTACATTGCCCTTCCTAAACTATGCATAATTAGCTAGATCATGTATACTTGAGGACCAAGCAACGACAATCAACAAAACAGGACTCCTCCCGAATTATGCATAGTTAGCTAAGCTGTGCATAATTGAGGATCGAGTGACGACACAAACATTATTATTACACACCAAATATGACTATGAAAGTTTTCGACCTAGTCTTCAAAATAATTAAATCGTTTGAAATGAAATTTGAAATGGGGAAGAAAATACTGCTACCATCATTTTAAGGAACACATCAAACATTTTTCATCTACTTTGGAAACATACTATTACTTTGCCTATTTATGGAAAAATGAATAAATAATTAAGTAAATAAATCGACACCATTTACATTTGGTTAAACGAAACATTTCACACACTCATACATATTTTCAAAATAGACTACTCACCAATCAATGGTAAGGTGGTTCTGGATTAAAGATTATTGCAAGCACAACAAGTAATTAAATAAAAAATCAATGAGATCGAACTAGGTAAACGAGCAATATAATTGCCAACTGAAATTTAACTATATTAGAAATGAAAATACTTTGAATATATGACAAAAGTCTCGGGATAACAACAACGATCTACGAATACATGGAGTAAAAATTGAATATCAACACAAGAGTCAAAAATAAAACAACGATCATAATTCCCATCGTCTCGAGTTGCACACACTTTCCACCAAGGGTATACGGGGAGAGGAGAATAATCACTTGGTCGAATAGAAACAATTTCACCAGGAAGATCGAGTTCTTTCACCTCTACAATTTGGTAAAGCGGCTTCGCCTCCTCACTTTTGTTCAATATAAATAAATAACTAATTTAATGAAGATTTATAGCATCATTCAAGTAAATACCGAATTTTAGGTTCCATTAACCGAAAGAAGAAAAATTACGGGGTCCATGAAGAGGACAAAAATACACCGGGTGACATACCCTCATCATCAAGTACTAGCGAAGTAGCAACCCAAAGTTAAATATAATAATAATGGTTTCATACCATAGACAATATTAAAATCAACAATCCCACTACTACCCAAGTTTAGATATAGACTCGCAAAATCAAAGAAGGGATGTCGTACGATCGAACCATCGTGACTCAAAACATTATACATACATCGTTATAAAATATTATACAAGTAGGCGTGTGTTGGGTAATTCATTCTCGCTTTCTAATTAATGTTACCATGTACCTTGTAAAAGCGAGCATTTACACATTTTTAATTTATGTTACACCATTAAAGAATTTATACCTTTCATTTTTCAATCTTTACGAAGTTTTCATTTTTGGAAAAATTTCAATCTCTCGGAAATTATTAACATTAGTAGGTGCGGTGAATTCGGTTATCATAATCGACAAAATCATTAGGTTTGAAAATCTCCATACTTGTGTCAAAATCTCATTAATGTTCATATCTTAAGTACCAAAAACGTATACAGTAAGAATTTTCAAAGTTTTAAGTTATTATTATTACGACTTACCTTACCACATATATACACGTATCCAACACGACTCAAACTAGTCCAATTGACTCTTAAAATTAACCTTGACTTTTTATTATCCACATGTCTTCCTTAAAACTGATTTGTTAAATCATATTCACGCGATTCGACTCAAATGCTAAAGAAGTTTCACGTAGTACTATTTCGGATAAATTACTGATTTTAGTCGACACTTGAATCTTGATAATAATAATAATGAACTAGGTGATCAAAATGCTTATTTCAATAATTCTAAAATATATAAAATTCAACTTTTAATCCTTAGCCCGTTATCAAACGATTTTAAAATTAACACATGTCTCAGCGGAATAAAATAACGTTCCATTAACATTTAATAATTTGTTTCAAGCATTATAATTTTTCACTTAAAGTGTACATTCCGATTTTTATCCCATTTTATTTACTACAACGAGTTATGAGTTCAAGTTTATACCAATGCATATAACATGACCTTATGTTTAGAATAAAGCCAATTTTACAAAGTCTCTAGTTCCAAAATACATGGCCAATTTTTCTACTCATGTTCTATATTACAAAATATGCTAAAAGTTTGCTATATTGACCCAAGAATAATTCACACCAAACCTCAAGCCGTCTATACTCGATATTCGTATCGTAAATTCATTTATAACTCCGGTTCTTAAATTTAATTAAACAAGTTCTTAACAAATTTATCACAAGCTTCTAGTATTAAATTATTAATATATGAAAACAAGGGTTTTACGAGTAATAATATTTACTTATTATGATCTACCAACCAAAGTTAAAAGAAAAATAATTTCACTTTATCCATTTATTCTCTATAAAAATTCTACTTGTGATAAGACACACCATAGGTCATTTTTATCCAAAAGTTTTATTCACCATTTATTTAATATGTAAAACACTTTATGTTTAAATCATTCAATGAAAAAAGTTTAATGCTTATTTAACTCACACAAATGCCGGACATCGTCATGTATTCGAATTCAAAATAATGAAACAGCAAAAACGAAATGAAATAAACGAAGTGAGAATACGTATGTCAACTAAGTGTTGTTATCGGCCTCAGATGAGTCTCGACATCGTACTCCACAAAATTAACACAAAAACCAACCAAATTCCAGGTTATCGCGATCGATCACAACGCTAGTCTATTTTTAAAATGCATCTTTAAATTCGAGTAAAATGGTAAACAACGAGTAAATGACGACGCGCCTCAGCCAAGTTTCATAATATACACACATGATTCGCCGCCACGATGCACGCATCGTTGATTATACTTCGTCTATGTTATAGTTACGCCAACCAATATATCAAACCCATAAGGAATAAAGGAATTACAGTAATACGATAGTAATTTACGTTCCAAAAAGAAGATGTCCCAAAATGACACATCACGGTGCGATAACGACCATCGAGATCACTCTAGTCAATATACAATATATTACGAAGAATTATTTACGTATCTAGAATATCAAACGAGGTTTACACTCAGTTACTCGAACAATAAATTAATCATCAAGATTGATAATTGGCGGTGAGGCTGAATTCTCAACAAAACCGTATTTTAAATGTACAATAATCACGCAAGGACCATTGCTTCGCGGTGTAATGCCTTTAAATACCATAGTATATACATACTTATACATACAATCATTCCTACATACACGTAGGATTACAACGCAGTGTTGCCATGTAATGCAATGTAGCCCGTTATGCCAAATACATGCAACATATATGATAGCCGTATAAATGTTTGTAAATTACGATGATAAGTACTCAACGTACATAATAATATATCTCAATATATATCATAGTATTTACTTACTAAATACTAGAGAATTCATGTCAGTTTTGAGGGATACATCTAAAATATAAAGCAATGCTAAAGAAATCTTACCAGAGCCATGCAGGATAGTTGTGTGCTTGGACAATTTCTTACGACACCAAAAGTTATAGTTTAGTATTTTTAAAAATAACCTTCTTCTCTATAACTCATGGCTCTGATTACCAATCTATAACACCCCAACAAATGCTATGTGCAGCGGAACTACAACATTTGCGTGCTACGTAGTTATCATCACACATAAGCTATATTAAACGACTCACAGAGACGTAAACATTTGAACATAAGTTAAAGATTGATTAACAACATACAAGCCTAAAGTTTTCCAAATCCCAAGATAATACAAAACAGAGTTGCGTTTTGGTCCCCATTGAATCTCAACCCAAAAGTACATTTTCGTTCACATGACATAATATAAAATATTTAAGTGCTAAAAAGGAGGAAAATCAAAGTAGACCGCCAAGCCACACCAACTTCCATCCTCGCATGCTCCGCTGCAATCAATCCTGATTACCTGAAACACATGCTTAAAATCGTCAACAAAAAGGTTGAGCGAATCTATAGGTTTATCAAATCATAAGTTGAACATAAGTATTAAAACCAATCATGACCATTCAATAGCATTGTCATATACACAATCTATTATTCAAGGATATTATCTTTAGCAATAGCTAATACTTGTGTTTAAGCTCGTGACACTAATCCGTTAACTCAATCACCCGCGTACATTTACCAACATGATTAAGATGAAACCAGTGCCCCTTCTAAAGGCATCAGTTGCAATTATACCTTATTTCTTATCACAAGTTATCCGTCCGCAGAGGGTACTCAACGTACTAGCTCTCGTCTCGGATAGGGTCGCCAACCCCATAGTACTATCAATTGTATAAGCGGCTATCTCCAACCCACACAAGGGCAAGACAATACTTAATAGTTCATGAATTTAGGGACTTTTGCAACTAGGTACTCAACACAATTCAAGGCAACATTCGGGTTCAACAATCATTCATGACTTATGTTCATTTTCATTTAATAGCATGTATCCCCCTCGCGGGTAAAAACATTTGAAATAAGTAAAGAGCGAGGCTATAGACTCACCTTGCGTAGTAGTAGTGGTTCTAGCAAAGACGTAACAAAAATATCACCGACGATGTGGATGCCCCCGGGAAATCAAATACAACACCTAACGAATAAACACTTAATGAATAAACTCCTTCAAGTACTTTCAAGTACTGTATGTATATAATTAAAGTCACTCAAAGTTTGTATAAACTCACGCCAAAATTCCATACAAGTGATTATTACTAGACTCTTACTATCTATCTATGTAATTAAAGTTGATTCCCATTTTATAGATTTTCCGGTACTTCCCAAAAGTACGGGTTGTTTACTAAGACTTAAGCATTCCTATAAATTACAAGAAAATTTGGAAAAATACCTCATGACCTGTAGAAAACCCATCTTAAATCCCATAAAAATATTTTACTTTTAAGACCCATTACTCATTTCATCACTAGACGTAAACTTTTCGGACTGATTTTGCACTTCTAACACGTAAGACTTGTTTGACCCACTTAAAAGACACCATTTGCTAATTTGACCATTAAGTATAAAAATAGACTCCAAAGTGCAGGTTTAGAACCAAATAAAAACTTTCAATCATTTATAAAACTCTATCTATGGTCCCTGGGATTTGACCCAAAACCAAACATAATTTCGGATTATGTTGATTCTCATCTCCCGGTACACGAACTTTCAAAATAGCATAACTTTTGACTCGTTTGGAGTAGTAAGCTCTACTAACGAAGCTAAGACAAAGCTGTACATTTACATCCAATGTTTATGACCTGTTTACAAAATTAAACCTACGAAAAATATGCCTAAACAATCTGCCTAATTTTTACCCTTCCAAAATCATAACAAATCATCATTCCAATCACACCTAATGATTCCTAGACCTATTCTAACATCAATTAATCAATCCAAAACATCCTAACTATCCTTAATCACTTGTATGAACAATCACAACAAAAACCCATTTCATAAATCACACATGCAATTCAAAGATAATAATAATATAATAATAATAACAAGGAGATGGAACCTTACAATGATTAAACAAGATCAAACAACAAGAAAACCAAGAACACCCCTTGGGCCGTGGGGTTTTGGGGCTGAAATCACCAAGGACAACATTTTCCATGCTCTATTATTTAAATAGTGTGTTCCTAAACATAATTAAACACAAACCCAATACTTAATTAGATCAAAACACCATATTTTTCAAAATCTATCAAAAATTAAATCTTAAAAAAAATGTTGTTGCATGTTGGATTTTTGTGGTGGGATTTAATTAACTTGATGATATAAACAATGGGTATTGATTAGATTTTCCAAAAACAAATTTTTAGTGGTGGATTGGTGGTGAGTGGTGGTGGCCGTGGGTTTTGAGAGAGAACAAGGGAGGAGAAGAAAATTTTTTGAAGTGTAAAATGAGGTGTGTGTTTTATTTTAGGCTTATATATAGTGGTGGAGGGGTTGAAAGTGTAATATTGGTTTTCTTTTGGCCTTACTAGTAAAACTAGTTATAAAGAGCGAGATTATGACTAGTAGTCGGTTTTAAAAATTTACGGGAGTCGGGTTTCGTCCCGGCTACCCCAAAATACTTTTAAATGGTTCAAACGCACACAAAACGAATATTCATATGGTTCCGACTCGACTTAAAACGTAATAAATATAAAAATCTCGAAAATTCAAATATCTATCAATCGATAATAAAAGATAAATTTTGGGCATCCGTCGGTATCGTAGTCGTTATCGGTTCTTCTTAAATCGTCAAACTTTAAATTACAACCGTAAACGTTGGTTTCAACTTAAACCGTCAAATATATAGCAAACGAAATTTCTTAAAAATTTCAAAAATATTCGTAAAATAGGATTAAATAAATAACGTTGGGCTCGGGATATCACATCCACAAGTGAGCCACAACTTAAGAGAAATGCTCATACTGAACAACTCTTGAGACAATAACTTAGCATCATACGGCACATTCACAGGTATTACAATAAAACTCGTGAAGAAAAGGATATTGAAAAAATTCTTGATTTGGAAAAGAGAGTCGAAATGTTAAACAACATTGTTTACAAAACGGGTCAGTCCATTCAAACCATGAATATGCTCAATAGAAATATGAAAACGAGTTTTGTCAAGCTTGAATATCTCAAGAAATTTCAAAGTACCAAGCCTGCTCTCTATGATATCGGTTGTTATGTTGATAATCTTACTCTTATGCTCTCACCCGACTGCGACGAAATTATTCGTCATCAAGAAGAAAGTCGATCAAACTTAAGTGATTTAATAAACCTTTCTGATTTTGATAATTATATTAAGTTTGTTCCTCAAAAAGAACTTTCCAAAGAACAAAAGATGTATAATAGTGTCCCACCACCAAATGATGAACCCCAAAAGAAAGTTTCTTTAAAAAGGAGTTTCAAAAAGCAATCAATTTTGTTAGAAAAACAAATTTCAGATGAAAAACGTAAATGGGATGAGAAAAGCAAAAGTGTTCAGCAATTTGAGTTTATAAAACAAGGGGTTTTAAATTTGTACAAAGGTGTCGTCGACTATGAAAAAGTTTCTAGGGATACCATTTGGAATATTAAACCTAACCCACAAGTAGAAGTCTTCATTCAACAATGCATTGTTCCAACAATTGATGATCTTTCAAAAATTGTGGAAATGTTTTATAATGCTCTCACTAAGGAAATGTTAACTGATTTAAGTTATGTTAAATCTCTTGAAGATGAAGTTGATTTTCTTCAAACTAAATTAAAAACACTAGAACACCAACTTTCTAACGAAATTGATCGAATTTCTACGGAATACTTTTATGCTGACCATATGAATGCTATACTTGGTGTGTATACCGATCTTGGTCAATATTGTCATGTAGCATGTCTAGTTTCAGAATCGGACGAGAAATGTCGCAATCTTGATGTAGAGCTTTCGAAAAAAATTCAGTCATATAACAAACTTTCGAAAAGTTTTTCCCAACTTGAGAAACACTCCATTTCTCTTGAACTTGCTTTACAAAAAGGTGATAAATCTTGTAATCATAAAAAATGTCAAGAAATGGCAGCTTCTTTGTTTCGACAATTAAATGAAAAAGGTTTCGAAATAAATGATTTGAAAGCTCAGCTACAAGAAAGGGACATAGCCATCAGTGAGTTACAAAAACTCATTGAGAAAATGAAAGGGAAGTCTGAATTGGGTAAAACATCCGCCGTTCGTTAACCGAATGCGGTTAAATGCCCTAAATCGTCTATTTTAGGCAAATCGCCACAGACTTTGCCTATGATAGGAAATGATAAGAGCACAAATGTGATAGAACCAGGAATGTATAAGATGAACACTAAGCCCACTCAAACTAGAACATCGCGGTTCCCTCAGAATATTAAGAAAACTTATCAACGTTTGTCTTCTTCTACAGGAGTAATCCCCACTACTAGCGTTAGCGAACCACAGCTTAAGAGCACTAGAATGCAAGATAAGGTCATGCCTAACAATAGTCTAGGAAAGAAGTTGGAAGTAGAAGACTACCGTAGGAATTTTAAGTTTTCTAAGAATAAAACGTCTGTAACTGCATGTAATGACAGTATAAATGCTAAGACCTCGAATGTTGAATTTGTTTGTGTTGAATGTGGAAAATGTGTTCGTACTTTCAATCATGATGCTTGCGCTCTTAATCATAATGGCGTGAATGCTAGAACTAGGAAGCCTATTCTTGTGCCCACTAGTACTAGAGAACCCAAAAGAACTTTGAACCAATCCACTAATCAATCATTTAAGAAACTAAGTGCGTTAGAGTCCACTACTCTACGTAATCAAAGCAGGTTAAAGAAGCTTTATGAGAACATGATTAGGACATGTACACGGGGGTACTCAAGATTTACACCACCCGGATACAAATGGGTACCTAAGACAACCCTTATTCTATATGGGTCTATGAATGTTAGCTTGCCTTTAGATTCTAGGTCCACTACTATTTTGGAACCCGTTTCTATCAAGGGCTCCCATTTGTCAAATGCTACATTGTATTTTAATTCTTCTACAGCTCATCAAAATCATCCTATTCATAATGGACTCCGGGTGTACAAAGCACATGACGGGCTATCTCAAGCTTCTCATTAACTTCGTGGAGAAGTTTCTTGGTACGGTACGGTTTGGAAATGTTCAGTTTGCACCGATACTTGGATATGGCGATTTGGTTCAAGGAAATCTCACTATCAAACGGGTTTATTACGTCGAGAAACTGAATCTCAATTTATTCTCGGTTGGTCAATTTTGTGATGCGGATTTGGAAGTGGCTTTTCGGAAATCTATTTGCTATGTTAGAGACTACGATGGGAATGACCTTCTTACAGGTTCTTGTGGTTCTGATCTCTACACAGTAACTCTTCAAGACACATCTTCAACAAATCCAATTTGCTTAATGGCTAAAGCTTCATCCTCTCAAGCATGGTTATGGCATCAACGATTGTCACATCTCAACTTTGACACCATCAACTTGCTTTTAAAGAATGATATTGTGACCGGTCTTCCTAAGTTAAAATTCATCAAAGACCATCTTTGTTCTTCTTGTGAGTTGGGGAAAGCAAAATGGAAGTATTTCAAAACAAAGACTACCCCAAGCTCAAAAGGACGATTGGATCTTCTACACATGGATTTATGTGGTCCCATGCGTGTAGAGAGTATTAACGGGAAAAAGTATATTCTCGTGATTGTTGATGATTACTCTAGATACACATGGACTTTCTTCTTATGGTCCAAAGATGAAACACCAGAGGTTCTCAAAAACTTTCTCAAGATGATACAACGCAATCTTCAAGCTCAAGTCTTAACCGTAAGAACGGATAGGGGTACTGAATTTTTGAACAAGAACTTGCAATCTTACTTTCAAGAAGAAGGCATCGAACATCAAACGTCTATTGCCCGAACTCCTGAACAAAACGGCGTTGTCGAAAGACAGAATCGTACTTTGGTTGAGGCAGCTCGAACAATGCTTTCTGCTTCAAAATTACCACTATTCTTCTAGGCTGAAGAAATTGCAACTGCCTGTTATACTTAGAATCGTTCTCTCGTCATCCCTAAACATGAAAGACACCTTACCACATCATCAATGGCAGGAAACCTACTGTCAAATTCTTTCACGTATTTGGATCCTTATGCTACATTCTCAAAGACGGTGAGAATCTCGACAAGATGAAAGAAAAAAGTGATGCATGTATTTTTGTGGGGTATGCTACATTGTCGAAAGGATATCGGGTCTATAACAAGAGAACAAAGATTATCGTCGAAACAATTCATGTGAACTTTGACGAATTGCCACAAATGGTACTTGATCACAACAGCTCAAGTCCGGCACCTCAATGTCCAACAATGGCACCTACACACAACAGTGTACGTCCCGTGCAAGAATGTCAAGAAAGTACTCCTACAGCAGACTCGACGGATACGAAGAATATGAATGAGTTGGTTGATTTATATGATCCAATGTTTCATGAATATTACTATGGAAACAATCAAGTTGTGTCAAAGCCTTTCGATGTCAATGCTGTTGATGCACCCGAACAAAATCAACAAGATACAACTGCATCTACTTCCGCAACCGTTGCTCAAGAGACAATTCCATCCGATACTCAACAAACTCAAGAAACTTTCATACAACCAACATCACCAACCGTTAATGCTGAAGGAGGAAGCAACAATCAAGCAGTCAATGCAAAACCTGACGAAGAAGAATTTATCAATCCGTTCGGTACACCGGTACGTGAAGTCAGAGAGTCTTCTACTCAACATGTTGATCCGTCAACATGCATACATTCTACCAAAGGTATCCATCCACTCACCATTGGACACGTGATCATCCATTGGAGCAAGTCATTGGAAATCCTTCACAACCGGTTCGAACACGCAGACAACTCGACACCGATGGCGATGTGTGTATGTTTGCACTCACCGTGAGTTCAACTGTACCTACAAACATCATACAAGCCATGACTGATCATGCGTGGATTGAATCAATGTAAGACGAAATTCATCAGTTTGAATGTCTAAATGTTTGGGAACTTGTTGACAGACCCTATGGAATGTCAATTTTAGATTTCAAATGGATCTGGAAAAACAAACTGGATGAAGAACAAACCATCATCAAAAACAAATCTCGTCTTGTGGTTAAGGGAGACCGTCAACAAGAAGGCATAGACTACGATGAATCATTCGCTCCAGTTGCTTGTTTGGAAGCTCTCAGGATATTCCTTGCTTATGCTGCACATAAGGGCTTCACGGTTTTTCAGATAGACGTTAAAACTGCTTTTCTCAATGTTCATTTGAAGGAAGAAGTGTTTGTTAATCAATCGGAAGGATTCATCGATCCTCATCATCCTCACAAAGTCCATCGTCTCAAGAAGGCTGGATATAGACTTAAACAAGCTCCAAGGGCATGGTACGAAGAACTATCAAACTTCTTGGTTTCCAAAGGTTCTATTGATCCTACTCTTTTTACTAATAAATATGGGGATGACATACTGCTGGTACAAGTTTATGTTGATGACATTATTTTTGGTTCTACGAACCCAAAACTTTCAAAACGTTTTAAAGAATTAATGCACAACAGGTTTGAAATGTCAATGATGGGGGAGCTAAAATTCTATTTAGGCCTCCAGGTTCATCAATCCCCACGTGGTATCTTCATTAACCAAGCTAAGTATGCTCAAGAGATACTTAAAAAGCATGGTATGACCTCATGTGCTCGCGTTGGTACACCATTGTCGACCAAATTCCTAGACGTTGACTTGTACTCATATTCCGTAGATCAAACGCGATATCGTAGTATGATCGGGTCACTTATGTACCTTAAAGACAACATGCCTGATATTCATCATGCCACATGCTATTGTGCACGATATCTAGCCAGACCTACTCAAAAGCACCTCAAAGAGGTTAAACGGATCTTTCTGTACCTTAAGAATACCATTCACATGGGACTCTGGTATCCGAAGGAAACCAGTTTTCATCTAACAGCTTTTTCAGATTCTGATCACGCAGGTTGCCTTGATAGTCGCAAAAGCACTTCTCGTAGCGTAAAATTTCTAGGGAAAGACAAACTTGTGAGCTGTTCATCAAAGAAGCAGGATTGCACTTCGCTCTTATCAGCTGAAGCAGAATCTACGGCTCTATCCGCGTGTTGTGCTCAAGTCCTCAGGATAAGAACTCAAATCACAGATTATGGCTTCCACTTTGATAAAATACCTATGTATTGTGACTCAAATTCGGCCATAGCCATCTCTTGCAATCCGGTTCAACACTCCCGTACCAAGCACATCACAGTCAGATATCACTTCATCAAGGAACAAGTAGAACGTGGTATAGTGGAATTATACTTTGTCAGAACTGAATACCAGATAGCTGACTTGTTTACAAAAGCCCTATCTCAAAATAGGTTTTAGTATCTCGGTGGCCCTCTTGGTATGAAGTATATGACTCCAAAAGACTTGGAGGTTTTGGCAAATGAAGCTGCTTGATTTTTCTCTCATAATGACTTCTAAGCGCATGACATCTTAGGACTTGGACCACAACTAAGGAACGTTTATCTCAGATGATAACTTATCCTTCACAACGGGAAATTTATTTTTCTCGGTCATGAGCTAGTCACAAAACAATCCAAGTTTTAAGCTCATGAAAAAACGGACCCGACAGGGAAGTGTACGTTTTAGTGCGCTTTCCCTAAGGAATAGAAGAGAAGTCTTCTATCCTGATTATTTTAAAACCGTTGAACACAATTTTTCATGAATTTCTCAAAAGGTTTTTCTAAATCTTTCAAAATTTTGTGTTCAACACTCCCTTCCTCATATGTGGTTTTTATATCTCAAAATTGTCATATGTTATTTTGATCATTTTTGAGGGGGATCATTTTAAAATCAAGCCTTTAATTTTGCTGGGGTACATCTCTGAAACTGTCATATTTCATGTATCCAACACATTCCGAAAATGATATGAAATTGTCAATTGTAATATATTATATCGGAAAAGGCATCTCATCTTCGTACCTCAACATATTTTGTGGTGTCCTTTCTCCAAAATTCTGTCAAATTTTGTCTCAAGACACACTTATATTTTTGAGGGGGAGCAACCCAACTTAATGTTCCATGATTCATGCGTGCACACATGTTTCTCTCCCAATCGGTTTTCAGAAATTGTCATATTTTAATCAATTGGTATCTCTAATATGATTTTTTTATATTAGAGATAGGGGAAGAAAATGTGATTAAAATGTAATATATCGCAACATGTGATATTAAAGACTCAAGTGAAACTCTTTCCTTCACATGCCAAACTATTTCGTATATCGATGCATGTGTCTAGGGGGAGCTTTTCGGAAATGTAAAACATTCAAAGTGTTAAAAGTTTTGATTTTTATCAAGCCCTTTGAATGGTTTTCAATGGTTTTATGGTTACGATCTATACCCAAAACAACCTACTATCTACGACAGAATGTTGGAGTCAAAAGGTGGTTTAGGATAGGAAACTAAGTCCTATGATCTAACCAGAACCGGAGGGATCTACCCAAGGACATTCCATAGCTAGAAATAGTTGTCCTTAGGAAAAATGGAGTTGAATGAAGCTGAATGCGGACCAATTACTTAAGTTAGCACTGGAACAATCACAACAAGGTGCTAGTGATGACGTATTGGTAAGCATTGAAGGAATTGAATATTCTATGCAACTTAGGCAGAAACCGGGTCAATACATCTATTGAAGATAAGTCATCATGGACCCAGTGATGCAATGCACAACCCGTCCCAGCCATTCGATTTTCTATCAAAAGAAACTTGTTTCATTGTCACAGAGATCAACACGTATCTATTGACTCTCTCACTCCGAGTTAGTTAATATTGAAAAGGTGGCAGTCTGCTCCAGCCTCCGATTACCAAAATGCACTTATTGAGTCTAGAGCCAAACGAGATCTCATTAGGACACAATCGAGTCCTACGCATTATCCTTGTGATATTGCCAGAACATCTGAGTGATACGATTCACAATGAAGATGGAAATCCTGCTTGAGCCAGCATTAAACAAGCTCATGGTAGGTAACTTGTGCGATTCTACACGAATCAAACTTGTGAGAACTAGAAAGCAACTAAGTTTGGATTCTTAATTGATTCAAACTTGATTCCAAGTTTCTTTGCAAAATCCGTGTGATCTTGCCAGAACATTCAGAGTGACACTCTTTAGTGTTCATAGTGACGAATGGAAATCCTTCCAGTGTCAACTTCAAACAGCACTACGCTAGGTAACATGCAAGATTCTTATGAATCGAGCTTGTGGAAAACTGGAAAGAAACAATGGTGCGATTCTTATAGAATCAAACTTATTCTAGGAATTCTGAATTGACGACTATAATCAAACGAATAACCGTATCCTTTTTGATTCACTCTTTACGTTCGCAGTCTGCTTTCAGACGGTCGAGTAAAGAAACTCCCTATTACCGCCGGGAAACCTTGTCAAGGAGGTTCTTAATCGAATCTACCTGATCATAAGTACGGTATTTAATACCGTTTAACGGTCTTCACCGACCGGAGGTAAAATGCTACCGAGTTAGGGTGAAATGTTCATAGCCATTTCATCCGTGTCTATATATGTTGCTGCATATCAAGAAGGTGGCATATTTGTGTACTAACCGATGTCGATTTAGAAGTCACAAGAGCACAAGATGGCGATAATCAAGATACCTAAGAATGTAAGAATGTATTTGGTCATCTTAGTCACAAAGAGCACAAAATGAAGATCTCAAGCACTCAAAGTCAAATGACAAAGTCTCAAGATAAAGATCACAAGGCATGAAGGAACAAAGCCGTTACAAACAAGATCAAGACCAAGATACAAGACCAAAGCATGAAGATCTCCTCTACAAGAATGTATTCACTCAATCATCTTATGCTTTTTTAAGCTTTTTAAGATGACCGATACATTGGGGGAGATTGTTATCCCTATATTTTATATAGTCGAACAAGAATGTAATAGGTCATCTTAGTCGTTAAAGGTCTTGTATTGTAATAGGTTAGTCGGGTTAACCGGGCTTAGACTTTAAGCTAATATTGTCTAAGTTAGGGGCGTAAGCCTAAGTGTAAGCCAAGCCCGGCCCAAGTCACAAACCCACGACCCATGGAAAGCCCATTGGTTCGTGGGTATATATACCCTCTTCTATGTGTGGAAGAGGGTGTTGGTTCATTTTACTTTCTATCTATAGTAAACATTAACCTTCCAAAATCTCTCTAGTTTCTCTCTCTACTTTTCTTCTCTTTCTCTCTCTAAATATCTCTTCTAAATCTTGTGTTATGGATTAATATGAGATTAACAAAGCCGTAGTCGAAACTCCACCTATTGTCACCATGGACAATCGACCAATGATCGAGCTTTTGCAATCGCAAGTAGAGAGAAACACCGATGCTATTGTCATACTCGAGATTGGAGCCAACAAATTTGAGCTCAAATCCGGCTTCATTCAAATGGTCTCTGCTCAACCATTATTGGGGCGTACACTTGATGATCCTCATGAACATATCAAAAGGTTCCTTCAACTCACTAATACGGTCAAGTATAATGGGGTTTCACAAGAGGTGATTCGCTTGCAACTTTTTCCTTTCTCCTTAGAGGGACAAGCCCGCCATTGGCTTGATAAGGAACCGCCACAAAGTATTCTTACGTGGTCGGATTTAGAGACCAAATTCATCAACTACTTTTTCCCACCCTCACGTACTACCGCTTTGCGGAATGAAATCATTAACTTAGAACAAAAGTACGGTGAGACATTTAGTGAATCTTGGGACCGTTTTAAGGAACTTTCACGAAAGTGTCAACAACATGGTTTCACAAAAGTAAATCAAATTAATACTTTTTACAATGGTTTAAGCATGAATGACAAAGATTCACTAAATAGTGCCTCGGGGGGTAACATTTTGGTTAAGTCTTCTAATGCCGCATGGGATATTATTGAGAATAAGTCTAGAGTGAAAACTAAGAGTGTTCGGAATAATATGGCTAGTGCTCGTACTAGTGACGCCGACAAGAGAATTTATAAGCTTACTTCGATTGTTGAAACAGTTGTTCTACAAACCGCTAACAATACCAAAAACATCAATGCGCAAGTTAATGCTTTGAGTCAGTCATGTGAAATATGCGGGGGTTCTCATTCATACACCGATTGTCCTTCGACTCATGACAATCCGGAAAATGTGTATGCCGCCAACGGTAACTTTTCTACGGGAGGCTATCAAGCACGTCCTCAAGGTGACCGCAATTTGCTCCGTTATCGTTCAAACAACTTCCTTTCACCACCCGGTTTTCCCCCACAAAACCAAAACAACCTCAATCGCAAAAATCAAAACCAACCACGCGCTCCCAATCAATATCAAACCCAAAGAAACCCATATCCACCTCCAGGAAATAACCAAGTTTACCAACAACCCGCTTATCAACCACCTGCCTACCATGCTCTTCCTCCCACCCAACCTACCGCATTTAATCACGAGGTTGAATCTTACATAAGGACTAATGATGCGATAGTGCAGAATCTTCAGAGGCAAATCATCAACTTGAAAGGAGATATGGCGAAACAAGGGAATGATCTTCGAGCCGATATGAGAAACTCTTTGAGCAGTCAAACGAATGACTTAAGGGATATGATGGCTAGTTTCTTCCAAAGTAATTAAGCCTCTGGTACGGGTTCTCTTCCGAGTAACACCGTTGCTTATCCAAGAGGGGAGATGAAAGCAATCACCACTCGCAGTGGAAAAGGTTTAAAGGAACCCGAGCTTCCTACACCTTTGTGACAAAGGAAAACGAGTCCCCTTCTCCAATTCCTCCATCTTCTATTTCACCAATTCCTCCACCTTCTACTTCCACCCCTCCACCACCCAAGGATGTGAGTGAGAATTCTATTCCAAAGCCTTCATCTCAACCCAATATACCTTATCCCTCATGGTTGAGGAAAGAGAAGTTGAAGAACAAGGATGATATTCAGGTATATAACTTTCTTAAAATGTTTAAACAACTAAATTTCAACATCTCCTTTGCCGAGGCTCTCGCTCACATGCTGAAATATGCTAAAATGATTAAAGATCTTCTCAGTGATAAGGAGAAACTTCTTGATATCGCTCATACCCAACTTAATGAGAATTGCTCCGCAGTGCTCTTAAGGAAATTACCAACCAAACATGGTGATCTAGGTCGTTTCCTCATTCCTTGCAACTTCCCCGGGGTAGAGAATTGTACGGCCCTAGCCGATCTAGGTGCTAGTATAAACTTAATGCCATTAAGTGGTTGGAAACAATATATCTCTACCCGAGTTAGTCCCCACACGAATGACATTGGAATTATCTAACTGTACGGTTGCTTATCTAGTGAGGATAGCCGAAGATGTCTTCGTCAGTGTCGAAAAAATTTACCTTTCCGGCGGATTTTGTTGTCGTTGACTACGAGATGGACCCCCGTGTTCCATTAATCATTGGGCGTCCATTCTTGAGGACCGCTCGCACTCTCATTGATGTAGCCGCGGGCGAATTAATCATGAGAGTTGGTAACGATAAAATCGTCTTCAACATGGGTAAACTTTCTAAGCAGCCTTCTGAAAACGAGAGCGTTAATTTCATTGACGTACTTGATGAGGCTTGTGAAGAGCATTTCAAAAACGCTTGTAAAAGTGGTTCTTCTTCTCTACCCATTGTTGAGAGCATTGCCTCTATTGCTCCATCAATAACTCCATTTGGAGACAGTGATTTCCTTTTGAAAGAATTTGAAGCAACTTTGGGAGATGTGGACTTACAATATGACGATTCTCCCTCCAATTGGGATGAAGACATTCGTACCATTGAGAAACTTCTCAATGAGGACCATATTTCTCCACCATCTCCTAAGGAAATCTCTATCGATGATCCGAATTTGACTATGCCTTCCATCGAAAATCCTCCAGATTTAGAGCTTAATTTTCTACCTTCTCATCTCAAATACGTGTTCCTTGAAGACAATAAGAAGTTACCTGTCATCATCGCTAAGGACGTGAAAGAAGACCAAAAATCTCGACTTATCAACGTGCTGAAAAATCATAAGAAAGCAATTGCTTGGAAAATCTCCAATATTCATGGAATTGATCCTCAGTTTTGCACACATATAACTCTCATGGAGGACGACTTTACACCTACTATTCAAAACCAAAGAAGGGTGAATCCCAAGATCCATGACGTTATCAAAAAACAGGTTATCAAACTTCTTGGTGCGTGAATGATCTACCCTATCTCAGATTCACCATGGGTTAGTCCGGTCCATTGTGTGCCTAAGAAAGGCGGAATCACCGTTGTGCCCAATGAAAACAACGAGTTGATTCCTACTCGTCTCGTTACAGGGTGGAGAGTTTGTATAGGCTATCGCAAACTCAATGATGCTACGAGAAAGGGTCATTTTCCCCTTCCTTTTATGGACCAAATGCTTGAACACTAGCGGATAATGACTATTATTACTTCTAAGACGGTTTCTTCGGGTATTTTCAAATTCCCATCGATCCTAAAGACCAAGAGAAAACCACATTCACTTGTCCTTATGGAACATTTGCTTATAAAAGAATGCCTTTCGGCTTATGCAATGCTCCTGGGACTTTCCAAAGGTGTATGATGGCTATCTTCCATGACATGGTTGAGGAAACTATGGAAGTCTTCATGGATGATTTCTCGGTCTATGGTGATTCTTTCTCTACTTTCCTTGCCAATTTAGAACGCATGCATAAGCGTTGTGAAGACACACGCCTTGTTCTAAATTAGGAAAAATGCCATTTCATGGTAAAAGAAGGCATTGTTCTTGGACATAAAATCTCCAAAGCCGGTCTTGAAGTCGACCGTGCTAAAGTCGATGTTATTGCTAAATTGCCTCCACCTTCAACCGTGAAGGGTGTGAGAAGTTTCCTTGGTCACGCGGGCTTCTATCGTCGATTCATTCAAGATTTTTCTAAGATCGCTCACCTGATGACCCACCTCTTGGAAAAATATACTCCTTTTATCTTTTCTAAAGAGTGTCTCGAATCTTTCCATCTTCTTAAGGATAAACTAACTAAGGCACCGGTCTTGTTTACCCCTAATTGGGAGTTACCTTTTGAATTTATGTGTGATGCTAGCGACTTTGCTATAGGAGCGGTTTTGGGCCAAAGAGTGAACAAACACTTCCAACCAATCCATTATGCTAGCAAGACAATGACGGGGTCTCAATTGCATTATACCACTACCGAAAAAGATCTTTTAGCTGTAGTGTATGCTTTTGAAAAATTTCGCCCCTATCTTGTCGTTCCGCCACAATCGTGTACACCGATCATTCCGCGTTGAAGTACTTGTTGACTAAGCAAGATTCTAAGCCAAGACTTCTTCGTTGGGTTTTGCTCCTTCAAGAATTTAAAATCGAAATTCGTGACAAGAAGGGAGCCGAGAACCTAGTCGCGGATCATCTAAGTAGACGTGAGGATCCTTATCAAGGGGATCATCCGAATCAAGAGATCAATGACTTTTTTTCCCTTGAGGCCTTAATGTCTATCAATTCCAATCTTGATGACACCCCGTGGTTTGTGGACATTGCAAACTACTTAACGGGTGGTATTCTCATCGAAGGGTTAACATCCCAACAAAAGAAGAAGTTCTTTAAAGATGTTAAGACTTACTTTTGGGATGACCCTTATCTCTTCAAACAATGTGCTGATCTGATTATTCGTCGGTGTGTTGATGGACCCGCAGCTTTAGACATTCTCGAAGCTTTCCATAAAGGACCCACCGGTGGTCACTTTGGTCCCAACTACACCGCGAAGAAAGTGTTTGACTCGGGATTCTATTGGCCCACCATTTATCGTGACGCTCACGAAAGGGTTAAAAATTGTGATGCCTGCCAACGACAAGGCAAGATCACACATAAAGATGAGATGCCTCAAAATTTCATCCAAGAGTGTGAAATATTTGAAGTATGGGGCATCGACTTTATGGGTACATTTCCATCATCTAAAGGGAACAAGTACATCCTCGTAGTCGTTGACTACGTATCTAAATGGGTTGAAGCAAAATCTCTCCCTACGAACGATGTGAGGGTGGTTGTAAACTTTTTGAAGCAGCTTTTTGTTCGATTCGGTGTTTCTCGTGCTATCATCAGTGATCGCGGGACTCATTTTTGCAATGATCAATTTTCTCGAGTCATAGCTAAGTACGGTGTCAATCACCGTGTTTCCACCGCTTATCGTCCCCAAACTAATGGTCAAACCGAGATTTCTAACCGTGGATTAAAGAGAATATTAGAGCGAACTGTGGGAGAGCATCGTGCCTCGTGGGCTGATAAGTTAGACGATGCTTTGTGGGCTTTCCGTACCACATATAAGACGCTGATAGGTTGCGCTCCATATCGTCTTGTGTACGGGAAGGCATGCCACCTCCCTATTGAGTTGGAACATAAGGCGTACTGGGCCTTGAAGTGGGCCAATTTTGACATCAACAAAGCCGGTGATCTTTGGAAGATTCAACTCAACGAGCTAAATGAACTGAGGAATGAAGCTTATCATAATTCATTGATCTACAAGGAGAAGACCAAGATTATTCATGATGCAAGGATTAAGAACCGAGAGTTCCACATCGGTGATCAAGTCTTACTCTTTAACTCTCGGTTGAAGATCTTCTCGGGCAAGCTGAAGAGCCGTTGGTCTGGTCCATTCACCATCGCCAAAGTCTTCCTTTACGGCACCATTGAGCTTTCCCAGCCAAATGGGCCTAATTTTAAAGTGAATGGCCAGCGTGTGAAGCTGTACTTTGGTGAGGACATCTCTCATGAGATGATTCCATCCCTCACCACGTTTCCCTTGAATTAGTTCTGGGTCGAGTCAGACTCGTGACTCGGTTAACAAAAACAAGCGCTTCTTAGGAGGCAACCCGTTGATCTATCCTTTACCGTTTTCATAATAAGTGTAGGGGGAGCCCCGTATGTGATTGTTGTCTTGTTTCTTATGATGTGCAGGGATTAAAGCTTCAAATATCCATTTTTGATGACATTTAACGAACCGTGATCCTGTGTACCCATCTTCCTGGTTCTATCCTAAACTGTCGTGATTCAATATTTCATATCTTATATGTTCATATTGAAATCACTATAGTTTCCCTCTCCTTAGCAAGATTTAAACAACGTGCACAATGTCCTAAGTGTAGGGGAGGTTACTTCCACATGCTTAAACATTAAGGACAATGTTTATATTAAGTGTAGGGGGACTTCTATCAAAGTTAAGTGGGCTTTTCCTTGTATTTGTCCTCATTTTAACCGAAAATTTTGAGTTTTCCACATTTTTCAAAGTTTTTAATCTATATTGGCCTAGTTGTATAATAGTATTTTCCTTTGCTATCGTTATTTATTTTCTTTGCTAGAATAAAATTTTGAATAAAGTGGTTTTAATTTTTCAACGTCATGAATCTTTTGACTCAACCCGAGTTTACTTCTCCAAGTTTACTCTAGCTAGTATCCTGAACGTGTTTAAGTCAAGTTTTGCTAGGCTTTTATACATGGAACTTTAAAACGCGAAAGTCTTAACTCTCACGGGTTAAGAACAAGAACTTTTCGCAAGTTCCTATAATTGATCCTAGAGAGTCGTTTATCAAGGGAACTTTAAAATGCGAACTCTATACTTGAAAAAGTCTAAGAGTTTGCAAGATCCTATAGATGACTCAAAAACCCAAAACTTTGATTTAATTGGCTAAGCATCCACGAGTCTCATTCCTTGAGATTTTAAATTATGGAGAACGAGAGATGATAGAGTCAATTATAAGTTTTTTATTCTTTCATGAATTTATGTGAGTTGATTATAAGCTTTTTCTCCCATCGCTTGTTAATAGATATATTTGCAATAAATAAGGTTGTACGATTTGAAAAGTTACTTAGCTTCTAGCACAAGATCGTTTAAAAGTTGCTAGGTATTAATTAGAGTTCATAGCCAAGGCATAACTCATTGAAGCAGGATGCGAAGATTTGCGAGTCCGAAAAGGCCCTAACAAGGCATGAGGGCTACATTTTGTTGCTAAAGATCCCAAGTGCTGTGAAGAATCATTTATCAAAAATCAATATGAAGGATCGAGACACACGACGAAAAGAAAATACTCCCCTAAAGATCATGGAGAAGTCTATCCGAAAAGACCCTAGCAAGGTATGAGGATAAATAGATCCAAGTCCTAAAAGGAGGCGGATCGTTGTATATCAAAGTCCAAAATAAAGATTGGAGAAAATGAATAAGTCGTGGTCCAAGTATGAAGAATCTCTCAAAAACTTCAAGTGAAGAAATTCCTATTATGAAGAGAAGACCATAATTTCTTGAACGTCTCTCAAGATTCGAAGTATGAAGTCGCTGCAAAATATCGGTCCGAGAAATGTCTCAAGTTGTGAAGCGAGTTATGCCAAGATATGAACTTTAAGAGGTCCCGAGAAGTAGTTTTAAAAGATTTTGTCCTTTAGCTAACTATTGATTAAATTGTCCCACTTTATTTTCAGCCTAATAAACTATCGAAATAAGTCAAACAATGCATCCTCGTGATCATTCGAGACAATCATAAAATATAAGAGATACACCTAGGAATAAGGGAGTCTAAGTAAATAATTGGGCCACATGAGTTCGTGTTAGTTTGCTAACTTATAATAACAATGATCTCGTTTTTAAGCTTGGTATGGGGGACGTGAAACTTGAGGATGATGAACATTCATGACAGCCCAAACCCCAATGTAAGTATTTGATTTCTTTACTTATTTTGTACATATTTCTGTCTTTTTAGTTTCCTTAAAGTTTAGTATTTAATAAAGGCCAAGGTGGGTTATTTATGACGAGAAATGTAATCTGTGCTTTAAAATTAATGCATTGCATGAGGGCATTGCAATGGTCAAGTGTAGGGGATTGAATAAGTGTGAAAACACTTATCATTTTACCACTTATTTCCAATAATAACAAGACCAAAACGTGTATTTTATGTAGTAAAAGTCGAAATTATGCGTGGTTTGTGTTTTTATTGTGTTTCAGGATAAAAATATGAAAAATGAAGAAAACACGGGTTGTCAAGGGCTTTTATCGAAGAAAACGAGAAAAGATGAAGTCAAAAGATCAAGAGTGTAAAAAGAACGGAAGTCCAAGGCCTATTCTGAAGATTTATTAAAGAAAAAGTCTAAAGATAGAAGTTTAATGAAGTTGAAGAACTCAAGTCTAATAGAAGAAGAGAATTATAAGACAAGTTCAATTTATATCGACAAAATCCCGAGACGACGTCGAGAAAGACAAAGAATTTAAATCCAGTCGAGACGAGGAGAAAGAAAAAGGAAGCAACACATGCACCTCCCCACCTCCTATATATACCCTCCTAATGACACATTAGGAGGGTGTTAGCTAGTTTATTTCTTTCTTTAGTTTTTATTTTTAGAGAGAGAAAGTGTTTAACTTTCTCTCTCTAGAACTTCATCTTTTCTTTCCTTTCATGTTTAAGCTTTGATTGAATCTTGTATTTTGGAATCATTAATCTATAAGTTCAAGTTTAAGCTTTTCATCTTTAATCTTCTTCTACCTTTCTTGATTTTTATTTGTTTTTTATTCGTGATAATCTTGATCTTGTTTCATCTTGATGTTTATGAGATCAAAAAGTTTATCTTTTGGTTTCTATCTAAGTTTTATACGGATTAAGCTTTGAACTTATTATGCTTATTGGCTTATTTTGTGTTTAGCTTATTTACTTTTTAGTTTTCTTAATAAGTCTCGTCTTATTAGAGTTTTTTTTTAAGTTTTTCTTATTTAAAGTTTTGAAACGTTCTTATTCGTTCTTATTGAGATCTTTTCATTATAAATTTGGTTAGGTTTTGGTTTGAGCTTATTAGAAAGTAGCTTATTAACTTGGCTTATAATGATTTGAACACCATCGGAAAAGGGTTTCCCCTTTCCGACCGTTTATTCTGACACTCCATCGGATTGGAGTTTTGGATTCCGACTGGTATTCCGACACTTCCATCGGATTAGGGTTTTGACATTCCGACTGATTTTTCGATCGTGATTCCGATTGTAGTGAAAATTTGGTATTCCGATAGAGGTGATAACACTATTCCGATAGTTTTCTTTTTCTTACATTCCCACAAAATCGTTTTCCGATTGGGGGATTCCGACGCCTATTCCGACGGGTCATTCCGATTGCTTTGGGTTTTCAATATTCTGACAATTTTTCCTTTGACATATTCCGACGAAGCATTCCGATGGGAATCCGATCGTGATTATTCCGATGGATTTAAGTTTTTAGTTTTACTAAGTTTTAAGTTCTAAATTTACTTTTAAGCTTTTAAGTTTTTAAACATTTATTTTTAACTCGTATTTTTAGTTTAATTGTTAAAGCTTTTATTTCTACTCAACAACATTTTCATATTTGCTTTTAGTTTAAGATAGATAATCAAACCATTTTATTTTCCACCAAGAATGACTGAGTCGCACTTTTAACTAGTAATCAATTTGAAAAGACCGGACGATAACTTTTTATATACAAAATCTCTTGTATTACAAATCAAGGTTATAATCAAGGTCGAAATTTGAGTTGGCAAAATCGAGATAATAACAACAATCAAAACTCGAATTTTCAAAACAACAACAATCAAGGAAAAAAATTTTCAAGTGGTAATCAAGGAAATTTTCAAAGAAATAATCAAAACCAAGGGAACTCTAATTCTAATCAAAATAGTTCGTCAAACGAGTTTCAAGAATATATGAAAACGAATGAGGATAATATGAGACGATTAGAGGGACAAATTGGTACTTTGAAAACGATTTTTCCAATACGTTGAAAAATCAGAATACTAAAATTGAACAATTACAAATCGACATTAAAAAGATGTTTTCGGCCATAATGAACAAGTCTTCGGGTGCGTCATTGAGTACCTTACCTAGTGACACGGTTACTAATCCGAAGGAACATGTTAAAGTTGCCTCGTCTCGTGGGAAAGGTCGTATTATTACCCCTACCCTTGATAATTTTAGAATTGCTCCTTTTTCTCAACCCTCGACTTCTAAAACGTCTTCATGTTCTAAAGTAGAGGGGGGGAACGTGGTGACCAAGGATAAGAGTGCACACCCTCGTGTACCTCAAATTCCATCCACGATTCAAAAAGAGAGCTTTATCGACCTTACCAAAGTGACCCTTGAGGATACTTGTGCTTCGATCCTTCTTAAAAAACCCAAAAGGCATATGCCGAGAAAGGAAGAGGATCCGTGCCAATTTCTATTACCTTGTGATTTTTTCGAGATTGAGGGATGTTTAGCCCTTACCGACCTAGGTGCTAGCATCAATCTCATGCCTCATTCTCTTTGTAAATTGATGAAATTGCCTAGACTTACCCCCGCGAACATAAGTATTGAGCTAGCAAATTGTACACCATTAAAACCAATTGGAATAGCCGAGGATGTTTATATTAGAATTGGAAAATTTGTTTTTCCCGCGGACTTCGTCGTTTCCGATTATGAGTGTGATCCTAAATGTCCCATTATTTTAGGTCGACCCTTTTATCGACGGCTCGAGCCGTAATCGACGTTCACGGTGGAAAATTAACTATGAAATATGGGGAGGAAAAAATGGACTTTTTCGCGAGTAGATCCCAAGTTTAAAATGATCATGATAAAACCGAGGTTACTAGAACTGATATTTCAAAATTTGATAATATCAAAGCTCATACTTTAGCGGAAAAATGAGGCTAGATGCATGTTTTGAAAGAATAGAAATGAACGGTTTTCTAGATGAGGATTTTAAGGATAAAGAATACGTTTACTTAGTTCAAAAGGGTATTCGTAAATTTATGGATGAAAAATTATTTTGGGATATATTCGGCGAAACAAGTCAACAACCAATTCCGAAGGGAGACGTTAGTTCCATCACGACAATGACCAATATGGACTCGTTTTCACCACCTTCGAAGGGCCACGTAATTGAGGCTTCAACTTCTAATTCCAATGAAGTGCCTCCATTTCCTAGCCCAATATCCATTGAGGCTAAAGGTTTTATCGATATCGATCCTCTCGTCATTGAAATGTCAACTAAGCATAGTCATTCGACTTGTAAGACCATGGTTGTGAGTTCTCACATCGACACTTTCTTTGATAAAGACGATGAGGACGATTTTACCGAAATTGATCACATACTCAAAAAGCCACAATTTTGATTCTCCTTAAAAGAATTCTTCGTGTCGCGAGTATGATGATTTTGAATTTGTTGTTACAAAAGTTGGATGGACCGATCTTGACACGAATTAGGCTTAATTCGGGGTCTTGTGTACTCCGGCTCTTGCACCAAGTGAAACTTGCTTTGAGGACCCGACGCACTAAATAGACACCGTTAGGCTTACCGTGGGTTTGTGACCCACGATTAGACTCCAACGTGAGAGTAAGTAATCGATTTGAGTGAAGAGTGTTTAGGGTATTATGTGTATCATACCTTTGTGGAACCATGGGGGTTTCTTTTATAACCGAGAGAGTCCAGGCTGGGCTCCCTGTTCTTGCGGCCTAAGGAAGAGATAATGACTTAAAATAGCTTGATCCTTATCGCGTAACTAAGGTAAGTGTATATCTCTTTCCCTTAGGAGAATATATTTATATGATAGATTATATTCTGTCTGATCCTATCGCACTATGACGAGGAACTTGGTTAAGTAATTAACCTTATGTGTGACAACGGCTTACCAGGCCTCCTGAGCTGCGCGCACATCGCATAAGCATTAATCCATTCCCGATAGATACGGGTAGTACCCGGGAGTCGGACTATCCTGCCCGACTAGGGACTATACGTCATCCTGTCCCCCCAGTCTAGTGGTCGCAGGTGCTAACCGCGGCTACTAGACTATAATCGTCCAAGTGCTCAAAAAACCAAAACGCGCATAAACCATATATGAGTAATTCAAACACTCCCTCCAAGAAGAAATTCATCCCCCTTGCACCTAACCTCCTCGAAACCCGGGAAAAGAGTCTGCCAAGTCATAGGTACCTCTTCATATTCCACCGTTGGATCTAGCAAGTAGGTAACACGTGGCACTCATCCAGGCGGGGAACAGTAATTTAACAGGGCTATATATACACCCTCTATTCCTCCTTTTGACTGTTTCATCTATTGTCAAACTCTCAAGCTTCCACTATCGTCGACAAATCCTCCGATCGTTCATCAGATTCAGCAAAGGTAACTTGTGCGACCACTTTAGTTAATACACGCCACCATGGTGAAGAATTTATCCGATATAACGTCAATCTTAACAATAGGATAGCTAGATCAATTCATGACGGACTACATACCAAATTATCTACACCCAGAAATTCTTAACCCCCGACATAATATAAGCCAGGCTCAAGTAGGAAATATAGGAGTGTACACCCGGTTTTTTGACTACGCAAACCAGCGCATACCCATGTCACGTTTTCTTGTTAGTGTACTGATGCATTACGAGACCCATGTCTCCCAATTGCATTTCATAGGGGCGGCCAAAATTTCAAATTTCAAAATCAATTGCCGTACCCTAGATATTGAGCCCACCATAGACTTATTCCGAGTCTTCTGCCAACAACAACTAGCTAATGGTTGGGTCTCCTTCGCTAAGCGAAAGATCAGGATGCAATGTTATGATGGGAAATAGACTCCCTAAGGGACTGGAACGACAAGTTCTTTTGGATTGACGAAGCTACCTTTCCTTTCCACTTTCCTTTTTTAACCCCTGGAACGGTGAGGAAGGACCCGATGCCTGGCCCCAATGCCTACAACTCTGAGGATTCGAAGACCTTAAACTACAACCGCATCCCCGTGCAACCTTATCCTGAGGCGTTGTTGGTAATCCTTGGTTTGAGTTGCGCAGTCGTCTGCGACACACATCAAGTACCCTTCTTCCGCACCCAGAGTGGCCAGGGTTAGTAGTTCTTCCCGCGTTCTACATATCATTCTGTAAGTACCATCTTGTGCCAAAAAACTAAAATATATTCTCCTGTTTGTCTGTTTGTGTGTTTGCAGTAATGGATATTCTCAACCTCGTTCGTGGTGCGTTTCCCGAAGATCTGATAATGTACTCTCGTCCCAAGATGGAAAATGAGGAGTCGATCCAGGAACGGGCACCGAAGAACACCATGGATTTGTAAGTGGGGGAGGCGTCCGCCGCACAAGATCAGGAGGATACTGGCGCAGACCAGCCATCACCCCCACCAATACAACAATCACAACAACAACCACCATTACAACATCAGCCACCGCCCTTACTCAGCTCTTCGTTGTCGTCGGATAATCTTACCGAGGACGTTGAGAAGGTTGTGGATGAGTTTGAAAAAGATGAGAACTCTTCCTTGGGTAAGAGGCAAATGAGCCCCCTTTCACCGCGCAAAGCCGCTCGCACAGGGGCTGGGCGCTCATGGACAGAGGCGCGTGCGACCGAAGAAGAATTTGAGGAGAATCTCGCGAGGACTCCTCCACATACTCCACCTGCAACCTTCAATTTAAGGTAAACAATTGTTCTTGTATGATGGCTATCATCTATATCCGTCCGTATATCTCTCTAACCATCGTTCTATGCATCAGTGATGACCAGGAGAAGTCCTTTGCGAAGGCTGACACTACACCTTCCCCCCAAAAGGAGACTTCAATAGCGGGGGGAAGCGGGTTTCCCCAAGATCCTGTCTTTGTGCTAGATTGGTAGTTGCCCGTGTCCTCAGATTTGACTGGGGCGTTCGACTGCTCCAGCTTTTTGGACAACATCGTACCGCCTGGCCTAGCTGCGGTTTTAGAGGGGATGAGCGATGCGGTTCTGGTGGACGAGGTTAGCTATTTTTCGTCGCAGAACGTGACATTGATGTCACGCATCAAAAAGAGGTTTGTGGAGCTTTCCACCCAAGTTCGGACTACGGAAGAGAAACTTGGGAAAGTTATGGAGGAGAATTCTCACAAACTAGGGGAAATGCAAGAGAAAATCACCTAAGAGATCGAGAGAGGCTAACAAGACGCGTCCCTCATCCACTCTTTGACAAAAGAGAAGAACAAACTAGCCTTCGCACTCGAAGAAGAGCACGCCCAACTGAACCAACTGAATACCTCCAACCAAGCTGCAATAGGGGCTTTTGAATATGGGAAGAATAAATTTGTGGCGGATGTCGATGCACTGGGCGCAAGGGTTAAAAAGGATGTGAGTGATCTCAGCATCCACCTAAAGCGGTTGAGTATTGAGTTTGATAAAGATCTATACCCGCGGTTGATGAAGGAGATAGCCAAGAAGCAATGGCTGGTACATTATGGTTTGCTATTAGCCCTATATTTTATATAGTCGAACAAGAATGTAATAGGTCATCTTAGTCGTTAATGGTATTATATTGTAATAGGTTAGTCGGGTTAACCTGACTCGGACTTTAAGCTAATATTATATAAGTTAGGGGTGTAAGCCCAAGTAAAGCCAAGCCCGACCCATGAACAAGTCCACCAAAGCCCATGAGGCATGTAATATAAATACCCTCTTCCATGTGTGGAAGAGGGTGTTGGTTACATTTACTTTCTCTCTCTAATAGTAAAAACCTTCCACCATCTCTCTAGTTTCTCTCTCTACTTTTCTTCTCTTTCTCTCTCTAAACATTGTGCTATGGATTGAAGTGAGATTAACATTTGGTATCAAGAGTCTATAGTAGATAGGTGATTAAAGATTCGTGTTTGTGTTCTTGATTTTCGTGCCTGTTTTTTATCTAAGTCATTCGCACCAATTTTTTTGTGTTTTTATGGTTTAATCTTGATACAAATCATCTACATAGTTGTGGTAGTGATTTGGTATTGTTACTTTGGTTAAAAACACAAATTTTTTGGGTGTTTGGATGATTTTTGGCTCAAAATATCGAATTGATTGGGTTTTATGCGTAAAAAGTGGAAATTCATATACTGTTTGTCACATTGCGACAAAATCTGCCTGTTTTCCATCGCAATGACTTAGGGTTTATCATTGCAATCCAGATTGCGATCCATATTGCGATTGGTAGCTCTTAATTTGTGATATTGCGATAGCCTCAAAGTTCAGTATTGCGACAACTTTGTTTGACATTGCGATAGGATCACATTGCGACAGCTTTGCTACATCATTGCGATAGAAATATTGGTCATTGCGATTGGCTTAAGTGAGACATTGCGACAGGATACTCATTGGGTTTATTGCGATACTTTTTGGGCATTGGGACAATATTTGCACACTTAGAGGATTATTGAATATTCTGAAAATACACTTAAAAAATTTCGTGTGTTTTTGGTCTTGGAGAATTTTTGGTTTTCGAGAACAATTTTAAGGAATTTCATCAACCTTTTCTGAATTGTCAACCACAATCAAATCACAACACATCCACTAAGATCCTCATCCATTCACAAGTATTCACCATGTCTAACAACAACATCAACATTGCGACTGCTAATCAAATTCGTTTGAACAAGGTGGCAACGGTAATCCACTTGTGCTGACAGCCGGTTGCTACGTTCAGTGAAGATCTCGTTTCTTGAGATTTCTAGATGGAAAAGAGAACCAAACCGCTCTTCATCACTGCCTTGAGAATCCACCTTCAATTTTTGAATTCAGACCAATTACCACACAAGCAAAGGATGGTACTTCATCAACTACATGAGCTATGGAAGATTTCGACACATGTCCTGCTGAGAAAAAGAAACTCCTCCAAGCTGAAGCCGATGCTTTTAACTACATACCTCACTGGGATTGATAACGATATCTATTCTATGGTTGATGCATGTCCTAATGCTATGGAAATCTGGAATACACCTTCATCGATTGAAGTAAGGTCAGTCAATAAATTTTCAAGATCTCGAGACTAATCTACTTTGGGAGTTTGGAAAATTCACATCCGAAGATGGTGAATCCATTGACTCATATTACTCGAGATTCTACAAAATGATTAATGAGCATGTCAGAAATCAGTGCACCATTTCTAATCATCATGCCAATGTTCAGTTTCTACTTCAACTCAAACCGGAATGTCAAAGGTTTGTGACTTTGCTCAAACAAAGGGAAGATATCAAGACTATATCTTATCACAAACTTTATGACAACTTGAAACAACATCATAATGAAGTGAATGAACTTAGGGATGAAAAGGCAGAACGATCTGCGAACTCTATTGCTTTTGTGGCTGCCACTTCAACAAAACCTGTTCCCCGTCAACAACCACCTACACGTTCCTCAAGGTCATCAATCTCATCCACCAAACCTCTAGCTACTAGAAACAAAGCAAAAGCAATTGTCCCCAATCCACCTCCAAAGTATGACACCGAGTCAAATGGAGATAGTGATGATGAACAAACTTCAAGGGACAAGAAGATTGAAGAACTCATGTCTTTACTCACCACAACTTATAAGAAGATCTACAAACCTACCAATAACAACCTCAGATCATCATCCAATGCTAGATATAAGGAAGTTGATCATGCATCTAGGTAAGATCGTGACGATAGGAATGATAATCAGAGGATGTCGAACCAAGTCGGGGCTAGAGATACTCTAGGCACTCCGGTTGTGAAGAAGACTGGGATTCAATGCTTCAACTGCAAGGGATTTGGGCACATGGCTATGGAATGTAAGAAGCCAAAACGGGTTAAGGATTTGGGATATCACAAGGAAAAGATGCTGCTGTGTAAGAAAGAAGAAGCAGGGATTCCACTCACCGCATATGAAGTTGACTAGCGTGATGACACTGACGATGAAGCTGATGATTGAGAGTTAGAGGAACATTATATGTACATGGAAAAGATTCAAGAAGTGATTCCAGAGACTACTGAAAATTCTGAACCTATCTTTGATACTGAGCCAATTGAAAAGGTACCATCAAATGATAACTATAATGTGTTTGTTAATGAACGACGACATCCTGAGCAACCCGAAAGCATCAATGAAACATATGTAATGGACACTGAGGATAGTAATATCTATATGGATTCATAGCATATGTGTAGTGATGACGGAAATGCTACTCAGGATACTGACTCGGAAGAGGACCGTGATTTGCTTTCATCTATTATTGATTCTTTAAAACGTGAAATCAATGAAAACAAAGAGGCTAATAAACGTCCGAAGCAAGCAAACAAATCCTTAGCCGAGGAGATAGACATGCTTAAAGAGTGAGATTATGTAAAAGAAGCTGATCGGCGAGTTTCAATAGCTAATGGTTTTGTATATGAATGTAAGGTGCTCAACGAACAATATTGTTCTGAAGTAACACACGAAATTCATATGTCAAAACAAAAGATATCGGAAATTGAAGAACAACTGCTGCTACATAAACTCCAGATTACTGAGTTAGAGTCAGTTACAAAGAACAAACTGAGCTTTATAAAACTCATGAAGAAAAGCATATTGAAAAAGTTCTTGATTTGGAAAAGAGAGTCGAAACGTTAAACAGCATTGTTTACAGAACATGTCAGTCTATTCAAACTATGAATATGCTCAATAAAAATATGAAAACAAGTTTTGTTAAGCCTGATTATCTCAAGAACGTTCAATCTATAAAGCCTGGTCTTTATGATATCGGTTGTTATGTTGATAATCTTCCTCTTATGCTTTCACTTGACTGCAAAGAAATTATTCGTCATCACGAAGAAAGTCGATCGAACTTAAGTGATTTGATAAACCTTTTTGATTATAACGATCATATTAAGTTTGTCCCTCAAGAAGAACTTTCAAAAGAACAAAAGAGGTATAATAGTGTTCCACCATCAAGTGATGAACTGCAAAAAGAAAGTTTCTTTAAAAAGGAGTTTAAAAAAACAATCAATTTTGTTAGAAAATCGAATTTTGGATGAAAAACGTAAATGGGATGAGAAAATAAAAAGTGTTCAACAATTTGAGTTTATAAAACAAGTGGTTTTACATTTGTACAAAGGTGTCGTCGACTATGAAAAAGTTTCTAGGGATACCGTTTGGTATATTAAACCTAACCCACAAGTAGAAGTCGTCATTCACCAATGCATTGTTCCAACCATTGATGATCTTTTAAAAAATGTGGAAATATTTTATAACACTCTCACTAAGGAAATGTTAACTGATTTAAGATATGTTAAATCTCTTGAAGATGAAGTTGATTTTCTTCAAACTAAATTAAAGACACAAGAACACTAACTTTCTAACGAAATTGATCGAAATTCGAAGGAATACTTTTATGCTGACCATATGAATGCTATACTTGGTGTGTATACCGATCTAGATCAATATTGTCATGTAGCATGTCTTATGTCAGAAATGGACGATAAATGTCACAATCTTGAAGTTGAGCTTTCGAAACAAATTCAATAATATAACAAACTTTCGAAAAGTTTTTCCCAACTTGAGAAACACTCCATTTCTCTTGAACTTTCTTTACAAAAATGTGATAAATCTCATAATCATAAAAAGTGTCAAGAACGGGCAGCTTCTTCAATTCGTTAATTGAATGAAAAAGGTTTCAAAATAAATGATTTGAAAGCTCAGCTACAAGAAAGGGACATAGCCATCAGTGAGTTACAAAAACTCATTGAGAAAATGAAAGGAAAGTCGGTATTGGGTAAACCATCTGCCGTTCATCAACCAAATGCGGTTAAATGTCCTAAATCATCTGTTTTCGGACAATCCCCACAGACTTTTCCTAAGATAGGAAATGATAAGAGCACAAATGTGATAGCACCAGGAATGTATAAGATGAACACTAAGCTCACTCAAATTGGAACATCGCGGTTACCTCAGAATATTAGGAAAACTAATCAATGTGTGTCTTCTTCTACAGGAGTAATCCCCACTACTAGCGTTAGCGGATCACAGCTTAAAAGTACTAGAATGGAAGATAAGGTCATGCCTAACAATAGTCAAGGAAAGAAGTTGGAAGTAGAAGAACACCGTAGGAATTTTAAGTATTCTAAGAATAAAACGTCTGTAACTGCATGTAATGACAGTTTGAATGCTAAGACCTCGAATGTTGAATTTTCTTTTGTTGAATGTGGAAAATGTGTTCGTACTTTCAATCAGGATGCTTGTTCTTTTAATCATAATGAGGTGAATGCTAGAACTAGGAAGCCTATTCTTGTGCCCACTAGTACTAGAAAACCCACAAGAACTTTGAACCAATCCAATTCTCAACCACTTAAGAAACTAAGTGCGTTAGAATCCACTACTGTGCGTAAACAAAACAGATTACAGAAGCTATATGAGAACATGATTAGGACATGTACACGGGGGTATTTGAGATTTACACCACCCGGATAGAAATGGGTACCTAAGTTAACCACTTTAGTGATTGGGTCTATGAATATAAACTTGCCTCTTGACTTTGCATCTACGCCGACTACTATTTTGAAACCCGTTTCTATCAAGGTATCCCATTTTTCAAATGCTACATTGTCTTCTAATTCTTATGCAGCTCGTCAAAATAATCCTATTCATAATGGACTCCGGGTGCACAAAGCACATGACGTGCAATCTCAAGCTTCTCATTAACTTCGTGGAGAAGTTTCTGGGTATGGTGCGGTTTGGAAATGATCAGTTTGCACCGATACTTGGATATGGCGATTTGGTTCAAGGAAATGTTACTATCAAACGGGTTTATTACGTCGAGGGACTGAATCACAATTTATTCTCGGTTGGTCAATTTTTTGATGCGGATTTGGAAGTGGCTTTTCGGAAATCTACTTGCTATGTTAGAGACTACAATGGGAATGACTTTCTTACAGGTTCTCGTGGTTCTGATCTCTATACAGTACCTCTTCAAGACACATCTTCAACAAATCCAATTTGCTTAATGGCTAAAGCTTCATCTTCCCAAGCATGGTTATGGCATCAATGATTGTCACATCTCAACTTTGACACCATCAACTTGCTTTCGAAGAATGATATTGTGACTGGTCTTCCTAAGTTAAAATTCGTCAAAGACCATCTTTGTTCTTCTTGTGAGTTGGGGAAAGCAAAACGAAAGTCGTTCAAAATGAAGACTACCCAAGCTCAAAAGGACGATTGGAACTTCTACACATGGATTTATGTGGTCCCATGAGTGTAGAGAGTATTAACGAGAAAAAGTATATTCTCGTGATTGTTGATGATTACTCCAGATACACATGGACTTTCTTCTTAAGGTCCAAAGATGAAACACCGGAGGTTCTTAAAAACATTCTCAAGATGATACAACGCGATCTTCAAGCTCAAGTCTTTACCATAAGAACGGATAGGGGTACTGGATTTTTGATCAAGACGTTGCAATCTTACTTTCAAGAAGAAGGCATCAAACATCAAACGTCTATTGCTCGAACTCTTAAACAAAACGGCGTTGTCGAAAGACGGAACCATACTTTGTTTGAGGTTGCTCGAACAATGCTTTCTGCTTCAAAATTACCGCTATTCTTCTGGGCTGAAGCAATTGCAACTGCCTGTTATACTCAGAATCGTTCTCTCGTCATCCGTAGACATGAAAAGACACCCTACCACATCATCAATGGTAGGAAACCTACTGTCAAATTCTTTCACGTATTTGGGTCTTTATGCTACATTCATAAAGATGGTGAAAATCTCGACAAGATGAAAGAAAAAGGTGATGCATGTATTTTTGTGGGGTATGCTACATTGTCGATAGGATATCGGGTCTATAACAAGAGAACAAGGATTATTGTCGAAACAATTCATTTGAACTTTGACGAATTTCTACAAATGGTACTTGATCACACCAGCTCAAGTCCGGCACCTCAATGTCCAGCAATGAACCTACACACAACAGTGTACTTCCCGTGCAAGAATGTCAAGAAAGTACTCCTACGGAAAACTCGACGGATACGACACAAATGAATGATTTGGTTGATTTATATGATCCAGTGTTTGATGAATATTACTATGGAAACAATCAAGTTTTGTCAAAGCCTTCCGCTGTCATTACTGCTGATGCACCTGGACAAAGTCAACAAGACACAACTGCATCTACTTCAGCAACCGTTGCTCAAGAGACTATTCCATTAGATACTCAACAAACTCAAGAAACCGTCATACAACCAACATCACCAACCATCAATGCTGAAGCAGGAATCAACAATCAAGCAGTCAATGCACAATCTAACAAAGAAGAATTTATCAACCCGTTCGGTACACCGATACACGAAGTCGGAGAGTGTTCTAATCAACATGTTGATCCTTCCAACATGCACACATTCTACCAACGATATCCATCCACTCACCATTAGACACGTGATCATCCATTGGAGCAAGTCATTGGAAATCCTTCACAACCGGTTGAAACACGCAGACAACTCGAAACCGATGGCGATGTGTGTATGTATGCACTCATCGTGAGTTCAACTATACCTACAAACATCAAACAAGCCATGACTGATCATGCGTGGATTGAATCAATGCAAGACGAAATTCATCAGTTTGAACGCCTAAATGTTTGGGAACTTGTTGACAGACCATATGGAATGTAAATTTTATATTTCAAATGGATCTGGAAAAACAAACTGGATGAAGAAAAAACCATCATCAAAAAAAAAATTCTCGTCTTGTGGTTAAGGGATACCGTCAACAATAAGGCATAGACTACGATGAATCATTCGACCATGTCGCTCGTTTGGAAGCAGTCAGTATATTCCTTGCTTATGCTGCACATAAGGGCTTCACGGTCTTTCAAATGGACATTAAAATTGCTTTTCTCAATGGTCATTTGAAGGAAGAAGTGTATGTGAATCAGCCGGAAGGATTCACCGATCCTCATCATCCTGACATAGTATATCGTCTCAAGAAGGCTGTATATGGACTTAAACAAGCTCCAAGGGCATGGTACAAAGAACTATCAAACTTCTTGGTTTCCAAAGGATTCTCCAAAGGTTCTATTGATCCTACTCTCTTTATTAATAAATATGGGGATGACATACTGCTGGTGCAAGTATATGTTGATGACATTATTTTTTGTTCTACGAACCCAAAACTTTCAAAACGTTTTGAAAAATTAATGCACAACAGATTTGAAATGTCAATGATGGGGGAGCTAAAATTCTTTTTAGGCCTCTAGATTCATCAATCCTCACGTGGTATCTTCATTAACCAAGCTAAGTATGCTCAAGAGATACTTAAAAAGCATGGTATGATCTCATGTGCTCGTGTTGGTACACCATTGTCGACCAAATCCCTAGACGCTGACTTGTACTCGTATCCCGTAGATCAAACGCGCTATCGTAGTATGATCGGGTAACTTATGTACCTTACAGCCAGCAGGCCTGATATTCATCATGCCACATGCTATTGTGCACGATATCAAGCCAGACCTACTCAAAAGCACCTCAAAGAGGTTAAACGGATCTTTTGGTACCTTAAGAATACCACTCACATGGGACTCTGGTATCCGAAAGAAACCGGTTTTCATCTAACAACTTTTTCAGATTCACGATCACGCTGGTTGCCTTGATAGTCGAAAAAGCACTTCTGGTAGCGTACAATTTCTAGGGGAAGACAAGCTTGTGAGCTGGTCGTCAAAGAAGCAGGATTGCACTTCGCTCTCATCGGCTGAAGTGGAATATGTGGCTCTATCCACGTGTTGTGCTCAAGTCCTCTGGATGAAAACTCAACTCACGGATTATGGCTTCCACTTTGATAAAATACCTATGTATTGTGACTCAAAGACGACCATATCCATCTCATGCAATCCGGTTCAGCACTCCCGTACCAAGCACATCGCAATATCACTTCATCAAGGAACAAGTAGAACGTGGTATCGTGGTGTTATACTTTATCAGAACTGAGTACCAGATAACAAAGTTGTTTACAAAATCCCTATCTCAAAATAGGTTTCAGTATCTCATTGGCCGTCTTCGTATGAAGTATATGACTCTAGAAGACTTGGAGGTTTTGGCAAATGAAGCTGCTTGATATTCTCTCATAATGACTTCTAAGCGCATCACAGCTTAGGACTCGGACCTCAACTAAGGAAAGTTTATCTCGAACGATAACTTATCCTTATCAACGAGAAATTCATATTTCTCGGTCATGAGCTTCTCATAAAAACATTCAAAGTTTTTAAGTTCATGAAAAACGACTTCTAAATAAATGTCAGCTTAGAACCCGAACTTCAACATAAGGAAAGTTTATCAGGGATGATAACTTATCCTTCAAAACAGGAAATTTATCATTCTCGGTCACGAGCTTGTCACAAAACAATCAAAGTTTTGAGCTCATGAAAAGCGGACCCAAAAAGGGAGTGTACGTTTCAGTGCGCTTTCTCTAAGCAATAGAAGAGAAGTCTTCTATAATGATTATTTTAAAACCATTGAACACAATTTTTCAAGAATTTCTCAAATGGTTTTTCTAAATCTTTCAAAATTGTGTGTTCAACTCTCCCTTCCTCATAATGTGGTTTTACATCTCAAAAATGTCATATGTTATTTTGATCAATTTTTGAGGGGGAGCGTTTTAAAATCAAGCCTTTAATGCTGCTGGGTACATCTCTGAAATTGTCATATTTTATGTATCCAACACATTCGAAAAATGGTTTAAAACTGTCATATGTAATATACTATATCGGATAAGGCATCTCAACTCTGTACCTCAACATATTTTGTGGTGTCATTCTTCCAAAAATTTCTCAAATTTTTGTTTCAAGACACACATATATTGTTGAGGGGGAGCTACCCGACTTCAAAAGTTCCATGATACATGCGTGCGCACATGTTTCTCTCCCAATCGGTTTTCTGAAATTGTCATATTTTAATCAATTTGTATCTCTAATATTTTTTTTATATTAGAGATATGGGGAGAAAATGTGATTAAAATGTAATATATATCACAACATGTGATCTTAAAGACTCAAGTGCAACTCTTTCCTTCACATGTTAAACCATTTCGTATATCGATGCATGTGTGTAGGGGGGGCTTTTCGGAAATGTAAAACTTTCAAAGTGTTAAAAGTTCTGATTTTTATCAAGCACTTTGCATGGTTTTCAATGGTTTATGGTTACGATCTATACCCAAAACAACCTACTATCCACGACGAAACGTTGGAGTCAAAAGGTGGTTTAGGATAGGAAACTAAGTCCTATGATCCAACCAGAACCGGAGGAATCTACCCAAGGACATTCCATAGCTAGAAATAGTTGTCCTAAGGAAAGATGGAGTTGAATGAAGCTGAATGCGGACCAATTACTTAAGTTAGCACTGGAACAATCATAACAAGGTGCTAGTGATGATGTATTGGTTAGCATTAAAGGAGTTGAATATTCTATGCAACTTAGGCAGAAACCGGGTTAACACATCTTTTGAATACAAGTGTCATGGACCTAGTGATGCGATGCACAACCCTTCCCCAGCCATTCGAGTTTCTCTCAAAAGAAACTTGTCTCATTGTCACGGAGATCAACACGTATCTATTGACTTTCTCACTCCGATTAGGTAATATTGAAAAGGTGGCAGTCTTCTCCAGCCTCCGATAACTAAAATGCACTTATCGAGTCTAGATCCGAAAAGAGATCAACCTATCATCTCATTAGGACACAATCGAGTCTTACGCTTTATCCTTGTGATATTGCCAGAACATCTGAGTGATACGATTCAAAATAAAGATGGAAATCCTCCTTGAGCCAGCATCAAACAAGCTCATGGTAGGTAACTTGTGTGATTCTACACGAATCAAACCTGTGAGAACTGGAAAGCAACTAAGTTTGGATTCTTAATTGATTCAAACTTTATTCCAGGTTACTTCGCAAAATCCGGGTGATCTTGCCAGAACATTCAGAGTGACACACTTCACTGTTCACAATGACGAATGGAAATCCTTCCAGTGACAACCTCAAACAGCACTGCGGCAGGTAAGTCGCAAGATTCATTAGGAATCGAGCTTGTGACAAACTGGAAAGCAACAATGGTGCGATTCTTTTTGAATCAAACTAGTTCTAGGAATTCGGAATTGACGACTCTAATCAGACGGATAATTTAACCTTATGATTCACTCTTTACGTTCGCAATCTGCTTTGAGACGGTCGAGTAAAGGGAACTGGCTACTACCGCCGGGAAACCCTGTCAAGGAGGTTCTTAATCGAATCTACCCTATCATAGGTACAATATCTAATACCGTCTAATGGTCTTCACTGTCCGGAGGTAAAACGCTACTGAATTAGGATGAAATGTTCAAAGCCATTGTATCCGTGTCTATATATGTTGCTACATATCAAGATGGTGGCGAAGCTGTGTACTAACCGAAGTCGTCTTCACATGTTTATACAAAAAGTTAAAGTCTTCCGCACCTCTTGTGAATATTTGAAGGACTAACTTCAACTATATTTATATGTGAGATTGTTAGCCTTTCAAAATCAACAAAGTATGAACATGTCGAATCAGAAGTCACAAGAGCACAAGATGGTGATAAACAAGATACTTAAGAATGTAAGAATGTAATAGGTCAGTGATGAGACTGCTTTTATACATAGTCCCATCGTCCAAAATGGGTTTAAAATGCATAAAATATCATAAAATGTGCCAAATATATGCTTGTGTTTGTTCAATGTGTATTTTAGGTACGAATATTGAGAAAATGGCAAAAGATCACAAGAAACAAGCAAAAACGAACATGGGAAACGAAGCCGCACAATGAACCAAGCCTTAGAGTTGATTTTCCAAGAATAACCCTTGAAGAATTGAAGATTGTACAAGAAGGGTCCTCCAATATTGAAGAATTGACACTTTAAACCCTTGTATATTCATAATTACAAGTTTGGTCCTTAAAGTTTGTCAAATTGCAAAAAGGACCCTCCATTGTGAAGAATTGGCAAGAATGGTCCCTCACATGTAAAGACTTGTCACTTTTAGTCCTCCACAAAGTCAACAATACAAGTCAAGACCTTGAAGAATGAAGACATTACAAGATTGGTCCTTCAAAAATCATCAAATGGCAAAACAAGTCCTTGAAAACACTTTGCAAAACTTTTTGTGGCAAAAGTGTGAAAAACCAAACTTGGATAACAAAGGAATCTGAATTTTGGCTTAATAAAAAAGAAATGAAAGAAGTATGGAAGAAGGAGGGTGTATTCTACCAGGACATCATAGATACATAGACTAGTGACAACCCAACACGTGTCCCACTAACTCCATTCAACCAATCACCAGCTACCATTTTGTCACCTCACTTCCCACTTAAACCGTTTATAACTAATTTTATTAATTAGTTTTAAAAAAACGCGGTTAACAAGTTTTTAAAATCAAAACTGGATTAAACAGCCACTATTCACCATATGAACAAGATTAGGGGTTTGTTAATTACTTGAAATTAAACTCTAAAAACCTCCATTTTTATGATTAAGGGTCTCTTAATCATAACCTAAGTCCTAAACATCATGCCACATCACCCCATTAACCCACACGAGATTCCCCTGCCACAACCTTTGGGGAAAATGCCAAAACCTTTCAAAAAATCAACACACCTTATTCAGGTTCATTCCTAAGCATTCCTTTGAGCCTTTGGATCAAATTCCATCACTTTACACCTCAACAAAACGCCAAGAAAACATCACATCTACTCAAATATTCAAAATTCAGCAAGGGAATTTTGGGACTTCTACAACTTAGGGTTTTGAGTTTTATTAGTTTTAAGGACCATGTACACCCTCTACAACTTAGGGTCATACATTAGCTTTTGCTCTTGGTTTTTCCTTGTTCAACTTTCTGTAAATCTTATATTCAGTTTAATGAAATAGAGTTTGAATTTGTTGAAGAAATCCAAGTGCCCCCTTTATTATATGGTTGTTATTGATTGATGTTTGTGATTGTTAAGTTTCAAACCTTTTTTCAAAGCTTGTGCAAGAAATTGCAAAGTTTTCTAAAATCTGATATTTTTCTAAGTCAAACCCTTAGAATCTTTGGGTCAAAGATTGATCACATCACCCTGATAAGGAGCTTATCAAGGTGAGGTGAGATCTTGGCTTGGGGATAATCAATGAGTGGGGTAACAAAGCTTGAATCAATCAGCTTTTATTTCCATTTTCTTTTTCATATAGACTGCTTATTAAGCTATGCACATAAGATCAAAAATTCGTGAGTGTGGATGTACATTCATGAGGTTTGAGTCTTCTTACCAAAAATCTGTTAAAAAAGTGATATTTTGTGATTTTGTGATCTGCTGGTATATGTGTTGTTCTTGTGGCTTGAATCTGGTTTATACTGTATAATAATGTTGTTATGATGCTGGATTAAGCTTGGGTAAACCTGAAATACACATTTGCTTGTTTAAGTCTTTGATTAAAAAGTGAAAGGGGTGTTTGGGTCTACTGTTTTAAGGTTTTTGTTTGAGTTTGAGTAGGTGCTAAGTGTTGGTTTGAGTTTGTATCTGATATACAAGTGTTTGAGTTTTGATATTTGCAAGTTTTGCTCTTTGAAACACCAAATCTGCTATTGTGCTATATCTTGCTTGATTTTGCATATTTTGACCTAAAATCTTGGTAACACATAGAGTGTATGCATGTTTAGGATTAACAAGTGCTTAAATCAAGTTTGTGTAACATGTTTTAGAGATTTGAAGGATTGAAATTGGATCTGTGGTCAAATATATCAGCAATCTCACTTTGTGTTCATCTTTGTGTTCATTAGTAACATTCATTAGCTTGAATCTTTGTCTAAACCTTGAACCAGTGTATGAATCAAGTTTGTTTATGTTCATTTAAATTTATTATAGCTTGTGTATGCATTCGGTGAACTTTAGATGGCTTATTTTTTCTTAATCTGCTTATTTGTGCAAAACTGCTTATTGTTCAAGTATGTATCATATATGGGAAAAGATTGAATTAACTGTATCAATTGGCTGGTTGTTTTTGTGTTTGTTTGATTGCTATTAACTCCTTATAACCCACTGGTTATAAGGGTGCCTTTGTGTGCGTTGATTCCAACAAAAAACCATATAAGACAAAAAGTCAAGAAAGTCAAGCAGTTGCAACTTTTCCCACTGTTGGACACCCAAAACTAGCCACTTCTAGTATTATTTTTCAATCAGCTTATCAATAAGCTGTAATAGCTTATTTAGACTCGCAACAACTTTGTTTTTGTAATCAATCTTCCTCAATTGACCCATTGGACTAATCTGGAGCTTTTTAGGGTTTGACTAGAAAACCAACTAAGTTGACTTTTATATAAGTGCTTATTGCTTATTCCAGCTTATTCATTGTGATTTTTGGAAATATTTTTTATTATTAAGCTTAGTTTTGTCATTTGAAACCTTTTGCAACAAGAATCAGCCCTTGAATTGGTCTAGAACTCAAAAACGACTATTTTGTCGTTTTCTGTAGAGAGCTTTTGCTTATTTTAGGCTTATTTCTTGGGCTTATTCAAAAATTATTTTTACAAACAGCTTAATTAGGTCAAGAGAAGGTTGTGTGTCAAATTTCAGCTTATGGCATCAGCTTATAGCTTAATGGTCCAAAAAGCCCATTAAGAATAAGCTGTTTTGAAATAAGCTGTGATAAGCTCACTTTCAGCTTTTGGGCCTTTGAAATTTTTTGTTTAAAATTAAAATTTAAGCTTAACTTGAAGTTTTGGGCCATTTTTGTGAACATTTTCTTATTGGGCCTTCATTTAGCCCATTAAGGGTCTGTTTTACTATTTGGCCCATTTGGAGGCCCATTAGGGGTAGTTTGGTCATTTCAAGTTCATTTTCTGTTTAATTAGGTTAAAATAAACTAGTTTGCAAGTTTTTATAATTTTTATAATTTTTGGATTTTTAATATTATATTAATATTATTTAATTATTAAAATTAATTTTTAAGATTTTTGCAAGTTTTTCATTTTTCTTAGGTTAAATATTAAGTTAGGAGTTTTAAAACATTTAGATTAATTTTCTTGTCATTTAATTAATTTTTTTAATGATTTTAATATTTTTATAGTTTTTAATCATTTTTAAATAGTTTTAATTAATTTTAAAATTTTAAAAAATATTTTTTAGTTTAATTAAGTTATTTTGAGGTTTATAAAGTGAAAAATCTGATTTTGGGCTTTTTGTTAATTAAATTGATTTTTTGGGCTTTAATTAGCATTAAAAAGATAATATTTAGTTAAATAAAAGTTTTGAGTGATTTTTGAATTTTTATAAACTCTAATTACATTTTTTAGGATTTATTGCAATTTTTAGGATAATTTTTAAATTTCGTCACTTTTTACGGTTTTACGTGCACAACTTTTCGTCTTAGTGTAATTTTAATCATAACCTCATCCTTTTCTCTTTTCTTTTCTCATAATCATAATCACAAATATTTAATCACTTCTTAACACAATACACAAGCCTCTTTGAGAACGAACTCTCCTTTGGGTCATTTACACTTGGTTTTCCTAAACCACTTGTTTAATACTTACCCTAATTACCTCGTTAGCCTAAACGAGTGTGAATTTACAACTATCATTTTGGCGCCACTGCCGGGGAGACATGTTGTGTTTTGATTTAAATAAATTTTGTTTTTATATTAGCCATAATAACTATTTTTGTGATAAGCACTCTAATCATACGTATTATCGGTTTTTCGTTTTTTGTATGAATATTATTTCTATATTGTATACGTAAAACAATAAATTCACTAGTACTCCAAAATTGTGAAAACAAAACCTTGATTCGGGATTTCATCACTCGTTCATTGTATTTGAATCTCAAATAAAGAAAAAAGGCAAAATAGATAATTACTTTCGTGAAGCTTAATTTTGAAAAACACAAACTATAAGGTGGGTATAAGGTGGGTGTTATAAAATACACCCTAAAGAAAAAGGCTCTTAAGTGCTTCGCGCCGCCTCGTTTCTTCTCTTGCTTGTGCGTGTTTAGATAAAAAGGGCTAATCGAGGGTTTTCCAACCAAAGTATTATCTACATATCATATATATTTTCTTGGTTTCAATTGATTAAACCCTCTTGAACGTTTTGGTGTTCCACCAACATTCTAAAGTCATCGAAGAGGTTCACTTCACGTGATCGTTTTCATTCCTTGAGGCTCCTTTAATCGAGAGATTTGATTTGAGGAGAGATTTGTAGATTTTTGTCTACGTAATACATCACCAAAATCCAAAAAAGTAAAAATAATCAAAAACACAAAAAAATTGAAAAAGTTAAAAACACCAAAAAGAATCTTCTTTTGTCACACCCACCATGGCGGAATATGGGGCGCGACGTATGGATATGATCACAACAATAGCGTGTCTATAGAGATAACTAAATGAAATGGAAATATCATAAATGGTGACACAATGTCATGAAGATATCTCAAACAATGCAGGCATCTAGATAAGTAGGTAACAGGTCTACCTCTTACTAAAGACATACGATTAACAAATAACAAACATATATGTGTCTACAAAGAATCACTTATTCAAACATAAATAAAGACTAAGAGGAAAGGGGGTTCCACCAAATGCAATCCTAAGCCTTCCAACTAGCCATTCCTATTCTCACGCTTAACCATATTCTCACCTGAAAGAGACACTAAAACACGTCAACATAAAGTTGGTGAGAGTCATAGGTTTAGACTCCAATGCCAAATCAGTTATATGCTGTGAATAACAACCATTAACAAAATAACATATGGACAATGTCTTACAATTATGTATTAACAACTAGCATTCAAGATTAACCAATCACCACAAATCCAAGGCTCCAAGCCTTACCAATAACCACAATTCCAAGGCTCCAAGCCTTACCAATAACCATGGTCCCATAGGCGCCCATACACCTATGAACCAATCCCAAGGCCCCGCCTTGTCAACATCCCCTTGGTACCAAGTCAAACCACAATAACTGAGACGGTACGTGTCCCCCGATCCAAATCATAAACAAGATCAAGAATCACATAGCAGTTAACCACATAAGTGCACACACAAGTCCATCACAAACCATAAAAACATTCACAGCATTAGTTACAAAACCATAGAGTGTCTGTTCCATCCCATCTGGAAATCAAATCATAAAAGACATGGGACTATGAAACTCACCTGAACAAGCTTCTCCAAGTATCTGCGCTCTAGCAAAAATCTAAACACACAAACGTATACAATCAAGACATGAACCACATACCAAAATAGATCATCAATCTATGATGGATATATAACCTTATCCTACCACTTAACCCTATTTATATGCCATATAAATCTCATTACATCCCTCTATAAATCCCTTAACTTAGTTTAGTTCATAACATGCCCCGTTAACATTTAACCCAAAACAGTCTCGTTTTTCATACTTCAAACTATTGGTTGAACACACCCTTTAACCAAAATAACATGCCCTGTAAAAGAAATCCTATACCCTTAAATGTGTTAGCTAACTCTCCCCTTAGACTACAACCTTAAAGCTACTGTTAAGGCCTCCATATATATATATATATATATATATATATATATATATATATATATATATATATATATATATATATATATATATATATATATATATATATATATATATATATATATATATATATATATATACTTTTACCTATCCAGAATTTACTTATTTTGAACATATAAAAAGTTTGTTATGGTCATAGGGTCTTACCCTAATCCATTTGTTTAGCCCTCCTCCAGATCTTTTATTTAATATATAATATAAGTCTCATGTTCGTTTTAAGGTCCAATTATACTTCTAAGTATCCTAACCATCTTAAAACATTAATTTAAACCCGACTGATTTCAAAACTGCTTTGACCTCCGACTGTTGTAACCTGTTTTTAACCCACTTTCTGACCTCCAATTTAGTTCTCGTTTCTTGAGTTTGAAAGCCAACTCAATTACCTTTCCACTTTCTGACATAAGATTCGAAAACTAAAAGTTTTTATAACTCTATATATGATCAAAACAATGGACTAAAAATTCTGTCCAGTTTTTAAAAACGAATTTAAACATGATTAAACCCTTTAATCATCATTAAACCTCATAATAACCTAATTAATTGAATATTAAGAGCCCTAATATTATTAATTACAGAAATTATCATTCCTAGTATGAAACCCTAATCAATAATCAAAAATCTTAAACCCTAATCCACCATAATAGGTTAGATACGTAAATTTAACGTTAATCGAGCTAGTTTAATTACATACCTTTAATCCTTATGCAATATTTCGGTTTTGATCTTTCCCATGGATGTTTCAACTGATATTAGGTATATTGTAGGGTTATGGGTCGCTTTTAGGGGTCTAGGGGTGTTTATATAGGCTTTGGTAACCTCCTTAACAAGTTTGAGCCCAAAACGGACTCTACTTGGGCCTTTCCTACCCGTTTCCTTCCTTTAGTCGGCCATAACAGCCTATCCACGACCCACCCCCTTAAATTTGGGGTTTTTACACTCTCCCCCTTCTATTTTATGTTTACCTATACTTCCATACACTTTCGTGTCAAAACCGGACACCCTTTCGCTAATTTTTCGACTTTCTGCGTAATTTTCGATCTTAACTTTATTTTCAAAACTTTCCTAATATAGAAAACTCCTATATTACATAGAATATAGATAATATATATATAATGTACATATATCACGTATGATACATACACAAAATCCTACGAAAACGATAATTCAACTTTCACGAAATTTTCGCGTGATCTCATTTCATTTCACTTTATTTCATTTCATTTCACTTCATTTCATTTCATTTCACTTCATAGTCAATATAACGTGAGCTTATGACTCATGAAATAACCATTCATCGATTTACTTAAGAGCACTTCGTACTCATAAACGATGTCCAAACCATCCTCATTCACACCAAATAAACACGTAAACACATAAAACACATAGTCACACATAACACCCTAAAATACGACTAAGTGACGAACCTCAAAAACACGGTTGTCACATTACTTCCTCCTAATAGAAATCTCATCCCGAGATTTACTCCTTAGGATCAAACACACAATAAACAAATCATATGAGGATACTTGTTCTAATTGAACTCCTCTCATTTCCACATGAACTTTAGTTCATGACTCAATTTACTAGATATATTAACCAACAATATTTAAATTCATTCCCAAACTCTTGACTTCACAGCCCATAAATCTCACAAATGACTCTTTGACAAATTGAAGACTCTTATTAACACTAATCCCGAATAACCGTACATGCACATATGCATTCTCAAACCACATTTCCCAAATCTTAATACATGAAATATATCATGTACACCACCCAATTCCACAGGTAATTCTATTCCCATAAGCTATTGGTCCAATCTTTCCAAAGATCATAAATGGACATACAAAACTCGCCATCAACTTTTCTCTTTTACCAAAACATGGCGCCCGTTACTATGGGTGAAACTTCCTACATAACTTTGTCACTAAACTGTAGTGGTTTCCTCCTTTTTAACATATCATCTCTTGTTTCTCTCGTCCTTTACACAAACACCATTATTATATTAGCAACCTCCTTCACCAATTCTAGTCCGCAATAGGGGAAACTCACCCTATCCTTACATATAGTTCCTCAAATGGCATTCATCGACTTCTAGTATGATAACTATCATTATATGAAAACTCAAACATTGCTAACGAGGTTCCCACCTCCCTCTAAATCAGTCACCCAAGCTCTCAACACGACTCCTATACTTGTAGCAATTTCTCACTTCGCCCATCCATTTTCAGTTAGGCGGATATACACATGTCCAATCATGTTCATCAACTCCCTTTAGTCCATACCACAAACTAGTTAAAAATTCCAATTTCCTTACACAAGTGACCTATGACGATATTTCACATATTGATTAGTTTATCACAACGAGGCTCTTCCAATCCAAATCAACTTATGATCTATACACATCACCAAAAGGAAGGTTATCTCAGTTAGTCTATCAACTGCCATCCAAACCCATGCTACAACTACTTCCATAAAATTTGGATAGATCATTAGTAGCACCTATACACTTCTTTCTCACTTTTCTCCATGAAAGGTTTTTTTTCTTGATACTCAACACTTTCTTTATACCTACACAATGTCTTACCTTCAAGGTCATAGTGCTCCTCATCTTGTCTCAATTAGACCAAGCCCTTCGTCTCTCATGACATATCACATCTATAACTCCTCAACCATTCGATTATCGATACTAAGCCTTCCAATCAAACAGTATAGGTCAGTACCATTTCCTTTCCACATTACAACAATATTAGCATGCTTAGCGCCTTAGTCTACTCATTATGCTATACCAAAGTTTTACCTTCGGTTCCTATCTCGACCTATTTCATTCATGATTCGCATCCATCCATACTTCCTTCTTCTTCCTCGGCTCATGACATACATCACGATTTTATGCTTCCCGTCTTTCAAGTCATCTATATCTCAAGAATTTTACAAGTAGCTTCACTTGTTTTTCCTCACGATCAGTTCTCCTACTCCCTCCTAATAGGGACAGACTAGAGTTTTATGTGATCCCATGTGGATCACACTCTCATCTTATACCCATATTAGTTTCTATTTGTCTAAACTAAGCTATATTTTAAATTCTTATTCAAATCTCATACTTCTATTTTGATCTTGCACCCAACATGAGGTACTTTCAATCATCATCTTCTAGGAATACTTGGTTCTCTCCTTCCATGGTTCTCCCTAATTCCTACACTATCATGTCCAACATAAATTCCATACTTCATTCATCAAATCTATGGAAATCTCTAGTGCATTGGATAATGCATAACTGTCTCTTCCAAAGATCTTTCATAACACCTTCACAAAACCGACTCTCTAATCACTTCTCTATGAACTTATTCAGCTCAGCTTCACTACTCATCCCTCGATATTGATTGCCATAAAAATTCTATCCGCGTAGTCACTTGACTCCCCTTGTTACCTCCACGAATTCTTAATCTCCCATGTTATGTATTCAATTCATCACTATCCACTAGTTCAGCTCTTTGTAACTCCACTCCGGTACTCGATCTGTCCTTCTTCGTCGTGAACCATACAGAGATTCCCATCATAGTTCTTGTCACCTTTCCAGCCTTGCAACTTCTGCGACTCCTTCAAAATCTCTTGCTTTCTTCTAGCAGTCAGCACGTAGTCCTTTCAGCTCCTTGATTCACGATGTAGCTCTTCACACACTTCTTCTCGTCTCTATGATGTTACCTAGGAACTTCACACTACCTAGTAGGCTTTAACTTCAACTCATCTACCACAATATTTCTAAAAGTACTTCAACCCCTCAATGGCTCACTCTTCCTTACTTGTTGTAATCACCATTAATCAGCCTCCTACCAATCATTCTTTCACATCCATGTTTTCCTTCACGTGTCTACTACTACCTCGCCTGCATAACTATACCAATTCCCTTGCGTGTTATTTACCCAATCCTTCCATTAGTAGAAAATTTCTACTCTACCCTCACATCTGCTGGTACTTTCATCAATCTCCTAATGGTACTTCATCCAACTTCTCATAGCATGACATCTTGTTCCCACGACCAGTCAACTAACTTTACTTACTCCCTTATTCCCGTAACCAATCTAAGTTTCAAAAATCCGCAAATCTTAATCATTCCTTTAACACAACCTTTAAACCAAAACACATCTCTCCATTCTAATATCTAACCATAAGTAATACTACCCAACTCTATCCTCTCATCCTAACGTTTCCACAACCGCATAACTAAATCAACCATGAAGTGTACCAAAAGAATTCCAAACGATCGCGTCCCATAATAAATATAGGGTAAACCGAAAGATCAACCATAATGAACCCAAGCCAAAACAACTGAAAACGAAACAACGTAATCCAAAAGATTCAATGGAGTGTGCCAACAACGAAAAATTAGACTCGTCACGGTTAGTATTACCAAATTTCGATACCTCAAAAAATTTTAAACTTTCACCCCATTTAGTTACTCCTCATAAGAACCAAACTTCAATACTACTAAAATCAATCATACTCGTTTTGAACAATAAACTCATCTTTTATCTTCATCATTTTATCAAAGATATCAACTAGTTAGTATACTACAATCTTATTCTAACCATTATCTTGTTTACCCATATTAAACTTATTTTACTTGTTATGATGAAACCAATACATGTTTATAAAATACAGTATTTTTTTCATTTTATTCTATATTATTATTATTATTTTATAAAATCCATTTAGGCTGGTTATTACTAAACTACTACACGTTCACAAGGTGTGGTGTTATTATTATCATTACTATAATAAAATCACCCTTTTTACTCTTTCCGTTTAGTTAAATACTTCTAAAATTTTAACTTCACTTAAGAAATTTTTTGTAAAATTTCTTTACCCCTTAAAATGTATTATCACATGTTACACAGAAAACTAATCCAACTATTATCAAGGAAATTCTTTTTTTATAGCTTACTACCACAAACTTAAAAAAAATATGTAAGTCACGATATCATACCATACACTTACAAATTATTTTCAAAACCGTTTTCCTATAATTAGCCACACTTATTTGTAAGAAAGTTTAGTAGTTCTCATTTATTAAAATACATACCCGAATGTAGACACACATCAAAAGACTCAAAACGTCGTTGGAACTCCATCAAACTCTAGCACCATAAAACACGAGCAAACACAAGGTACGTTCAAGTTATAATAACTACTGAACGACCATATATCATAACTTAACACATACTAGTGTATATACATCCGCATATATATACCTATTAAATCACCCAAAACATACTCGTTACCATACATGTCAGATCAATCAATCGCGTCATACACTCGTTTTTCACTACGAGTAATCACCATCTTACCACAAGGCATAAAACCCATCACTAAAACTAGTCCATATCGTGTGACCCCATAATCACACAACATGAGTATAACCCAAAACATATAACATACTTAAAAATAGCCATATGGTAGACATCCGTTACATAAACCCATACATTATACATATACCAAAAATCCACATCTCATCATATACAAGCATGTACTAACCCTCTTTCATGCAATCATACTTGAGAACCTATTGAAGTTGTGGTACTTGTATAACTATGTTGGCCACCATACTTATACAATTACCCATTCCTCCATGCACTCCCTCCTATGATGACACTTATAAGAATCAATACAACATATAACACATAAATCCATCTACTCACATAAGCTCATAACCACATAAACAATAAGGTACAAAACTTCATCTACTAAAATAATATAGTCAAACTCTCGGAATACATAAATCCATAGTCTAGCTAAAACAGCATAGACAAACTCCAACACAACATCATAACCAGTTATAAGTCATGTCGCCCATAAGAGTGGAAACAACTTAAAATCCTTCCTATCCACCTACTCCTAGTAACTTGAATCACCACATGATTCTTAGGGAACATGACTTAAACATCAAAAGAAAAATACTATACATTAGGTACACCAAATAACTTACTATGGTGAAAGTAATTTATATATCAAAAGCAAAACAGAAATTAACAGGTGACTAAGTATGGGCAACTACAGTTCAACTCATACTAGTCAAAATTCACAAAAAATAAAATTTAGGAAAATACAAGACCACACGCAATCCTATGACGCCTATATGCAGGGATCCTTAAGCTATAGACTAGGCTAGGAAACCTAATTCTCTATAACATTTGTCTCTGATACCATTCTGTCACACCCCACCATGGCTGAATAAGGGGCGCGACGTATGGATATCATCATAACAATAGCGTGTCTATAGAGATAACTAAATGAAATGGAAATATCATAAATGGTGACACAATGTCATGAAGATATCTCAAACAATGCAGTCATCTAGGTAAGTAGGTAACAGGTCTACCTCTTACCAAAGACATATAATTAATAAATAACAAACATATAGGTGTCTACAAAGAATCACTTATTCAAACATAAATAAAGACTAAGAGGAAAGGGGGTTCCTCCAAATGCAATCCTAAGCCTTCCAGCTAGCCACTCCTATTCTCACGCTTAACCACATTCTCACTTGAAAGAGACACTAAAACACGTCAACATAAAGTTAGTGAGAGTCATAGGTTTAGAGTCCAACGCCAAATCAGTTATAAGATGTGAATAACAACCATTAACAAAATAACATATGGACAATGTGTTACAATTATGTATTAACAACTAGCATTCAAGATTAATAACCATGGTCCTATAGGCGCCCATACACCTATGAACCAATCCCAAGGCCCGCCTTGTCAACATCCCCTTGGTACCAAGTCAAACCACAATAACTGAGACGGTACGTGTCCCCCGAACCAAATCATAAACACAATCAAGAATCACATAGCAGTTAATCACATAAGTTCACACACAAGTCCATCACAAACCATAAAAACATTCACAGCATTAGTTACAAAACCATAGAGTGTCTCTTCCATCCCATCTGTAAATCAAATCATAAAAAGACATGGGACTATGAAACTCACTTGAACAAGCTTCTCCAAGTATCCGCGCTCTAACAAAATCTAAACACACAAACGTATACAATCAAGACATGAACCACATACCAAAATGGATCATTAATCTATGATGGATATATAACCTTATCCTACCACTTAACCCCATTTATATTCCATATGAGTCTCATTACATCCCTCTATAAAGCCCTTAACTTAGTTTAGTTCATAACGTGCCCCGTTAACATTTAACCCAAAACGGTCCCGTTTTTCAAACTTCAAACAATTGGTCGAACACCCCCTTAACCAAAATAACATGCCCTGTAAAAGAAACCATATGCCCTTAAATGTTAGCTAACTCTCCCCTTTGGCCGCAACCTTAAAGCTACTGTTAAGGCCTCCATATATATATATATATATATATATATATATATATATATATATATATATATATATATATATATATATATATATATATACTTTTACCTATCCAGAATTTACTGATTTTGAACATATAAAAAGTTTGTTATAATCAGAGGGTCTTACCCTAACCCATTTGTTTAGCCCTGAGCCAGATCTTTTATTTAATATATAATCTAAGTCTCATGTTCGTTTTAAGGTCCAATTATACTCCTAAGTACCCTAACCATCTTAAAACATTAATCTAAACCCGACTGATTTCAAAACTGCTTTGACCTCCGACTGTTGTTACCTATTTTTAACCCACTTTCTGACCTCCAATTTAGTTCTCGTTTCTTGAGTTTGAAAGCCAACTCATTTACCTTTCCAGGGACATAAGATTCGAAAATTAAAAGTTTTTATTACTCTATATATGATCAAAACAATGGACCAAAAATTCTGCCCAGTTTTTAAAAACGAATTTAAACATGATTAAACCCTTTAATCATCATTAAACTTCATAATAACCTAATTAAATGAATATTAAGAACCCTAATATTATTAATTACATAAATCATCATTCCTAGTATGAAACCCTAATCAAAAATCAAAAATCCTAAACCCTAATCCACCATACTAGGTTAGATACGTAAATTTAACGTTAATCTAGCTAGTTTAATTACATACCTTTAACCCTTATGCAATATTTCGGTTTTGATCTTCTCCATGGATGTTTCAACTGATATTAGGTATATTGTTGGGTTATGGGTCGTTTTTAGGGGTCTAGGGGTGTTTATATAGGCTTTGGTAACCTCCTTAACAAGTTTGAGCCCAAAAGGGACTCTACTTGAGCCTTTCCTACCCGTTTCCTTCCTTTAGTCGGCCATAACAGCCCATCCACTACCCACCCCCTTAAATTTGGGTTATTTACACTCTACCCCTTCTATTTTATGTTTACCTATACTTCCATACACTTCCGGGTCGAAACCGGACACCCTTTCGCTAATTTTCGACTTTCTACGTAAATTTCTATCTTAACTTTATTTTCAAAACTTTTCTAAAATAGAAAACTCATATAATACATAGAATATAGATAATATATATATAATGTACATATATCACGTATGATACATACACAAAATCCTACGAAAACGATAATTCAACTTTCACGAAATTTTCGCGTGATCTCATTTCATTTCACTTTATTTCATTTCATTTCACTTCATTTCATTTCATTTCACTTCATAGTCACTATAACGTGAGCTTATGATTCATGAAATAACCATTCATCGATTTACATAAGAGCACTTCGTAATCATAAAGGATGTCCAAACCATCCTCGTTCACACCAAATAAACACGTAAACACATAAAACACATAGTCACACATAACACCCTAAAAATACGACTAAGTGACGAACCTCAAAAACACGGTTGTCACATCTTTTCTCATCCCCACGTTGTACGTGACGTTTATGCAAACTCGCAACCAAGCGAGATGTGCACGTAAACGTAGAAACCTAAAGGAAACCACACTTAACCTTTCAAGTGAGGAATCTACTATTGACGAACCTATCATAGAACAAGAAGCAACCATGGCTAATCGAACAATGATGGAGTTACTTAAAGCACCCACCGAGGGTTATGGAGAGGCTATTGTGATTCCCGCCATCCTTGCGGAGAATTTTGAAGTAAAGACGGGTTTTTTGTCGATGATCCAAAACTACAAATTCCGTGGTGATGAAAAGGACAACCCGCACAACTATATCCGCCAATTCAATCGTCTTACCGCCACTTGGAAGTTTAAGGACGTCTCTAACGACTCGATTAAGATGATGCTTTTTCCGTATTCCTTAGCGGGGCCCGATAAAATTTGGTTAGAGAAAGAGCCACCCAATTCTATATTGACGTGGAAGGATCTCGTCTCGAAGTTCATGAACCAATTTTTGCCGCCATCTAAGACTACGCATTTGAAAAACGAGATTTCAAAATTTTCACAAGAGTTCAATGAGAGTTTTTCTATGTCTTGGAATCGGTTTAAGGAAATGTTGCACGAATGTCCTCATCATGGTTTTTTTTACTTACATCAAATTGACACGTTTTACAATGGCTTGAACGATCATGAGCGTGATTATCTTAATGCCGCCGCGGGTGGTAATTTTTTGTGTAAAACCATCGAGGAAGCATTGTTGATTATTGAGAATAGGTCTAAGGTCTATAGCTCTCGTAGCACATCGAGTGTTCGTAAGGATTCGTCTTCGGCTTCACCTTCGTTGTCTCATACCATCGATGCTTACCAAATTGAGGCAAGTTTGGAGAACAAAATCTTGGATAAGCTTAAGGGACTTTTGATTGAGTTTAAAGTTGGTGAACAATCTACTCCCGCTACGGCTAAAGCGGTTGAGGTTTCTTGCATATATTGTGGTGTAGGTCATGATTTCTCCGAGTGCATTATGAACGGTGGTAATAATTTGAGTGCCTACGCGGCCACGGGAACTTATAACCAAAACGGTCAAGTTACCCGCTCTAATCAAATGACTCCACCGGGTTTTTCACCCAATTAAAATGCTAACAACTATCGAAACAATCAAGTTGGTTACAAAAAAATTACAAGGGTAACAACTATGGGAATCAAGGGGCTAATAATCAAGTTCAGAACAAAAATCAAAACAATGATTTTCAAAACAACAACAAGAGTTTGCAAAACTTGAAAGATCTTCCAAAGGAATTTGTTAAATACGCAAATGGAAATGTTGCTAGGTTTGATAATATACAAAGGGAGATCATTAGCCTAAGATCCGAGTTTAAGAATGACTTGAAAAAGGAGTTGAAAAATGAGTTAGAAAATGAGCTTAAGATTCATACCAAAAAAATGGAGGGTAATGTGACTAGGTTACAACAAAACCAACAAAAGATGGAACAAGGGCAACATGAAATAAAACAAGAGATGCTTAAGGCCGATAAGAGGCAATCTATGTTTGAGGATAAAATTTCATCCATGTTTGAGGCTATACTGTGTAAACCGTCTTCGAGTAGTCTTCCAAGTAACACCATATCGAACCCTAAGGGAGAGATGAAAGTGATTACCACACGAAGTGGTAAGACACTTAAGGAACCAACTCCTCAACCAATTACTCCAAGGATGGAGGAAATTCAGGAAGAATCCGAGGTGGTGGTCGAAGAGGAGCATATCCCAATCCCACGAAGTACCGCTCAAACCACACCTACGGTTGACCATTTACCAACATTGGATTCCGAGCTTCCAAACGCTATGCCTATGCCTAGACCCACACCACCTTTCCCTTACACATCGAGACTTCGTAAGGAGAAACGACAAGAACGAGAGAACTACCAATTTGAGCTTTTTATGAAAATGTTTCGTGATTTGCATTTCAATATATGTTTTGCCGACGCTTTGGTCATGATGCCTCGATTTGCCGCTAACTTTAAGAGTATGTTAAACAACAAGGAGAAATTGCAACAATTGTCTAGTTGTTCATCGGTTTATCTTAACCGCATACCTCAAAACGTCGGTGATCCCGGTAAACTCTTGATTCCATGTGTAATCCAGTATATGGAAGAATGCTATGCCTTGGCCTATCTTGGTGCTAGCATTATCTTGATGCCACTTGCAATCTTCAAGTCTCTCAATCTTCCTAATCTTACTCCTTCACTAATGTCTATCGAATTGGCCGATCATTCCACGATTCCCGCATGTGGATTGGCCGAAGACGTTTTTGTGAAAGTGGAAAAGTTCTATTATCCGGTAGACTTTATCGTTGTTGATATTCCCACGGATCCTCAAGTTCCTCTTATTTTCGGTAGTTCATTTTTGGATAAGTCAATGGCGTTGATTTATGTGCATGCTAGAAAAATCACCTTACATTTCAATGACGAGGAATTTGTTATAAATGCAACACAATACTCTCCAATTTCTCATGTTTATTCCGTCACGACCATAAACCTCGTTGATATGATCGACGTCGTTTGCGAGGAATTTTCACAAGAATTTTTAGGTTTTGGTGACGATAAAGATAGTGGCAATCCCACTATGCTCGATCCTATTCTTGATAATTCGACACAATCCTTCACTCCATTTGAAGGTGGTGGTATTAAGTTGGAAGAATTTGATGTTCCTCGTACTTGTAACGAAGACCTCGACAACGATGAGGACTTCTCGATTATCAAGGATTTTCTTAACGATTTCCCATTTCCTCCACCCGAGGAGGTTATGAGTATCGAGCCTAAATCTTTAATTAAGGAACCACCAATTCTCGGGTTGAAAGATTTACCTCCTCATCTTGAGTACGTATTCTTGGAAGGAGACGATAAGTTGCCGGTGATTATTGCGAAGGATCTTTCGAATGATGAAAAAACCACACTTATCGATGTTCTAAAGGATCACAAAGGGGAAATTACGTGGAAATTATCCGACACTAAGGGGATCGATCCCAAAATTTATACTCACAAAATCATAATGGAGAAGGACTACAAACACGCAATCCAATGTCAAAGGAGGGTGAACCCCGAAACTCACGACGTCATAAAAAAGGAGGTCCTTAAACTCCTTGATGCGGGAATGATTTACCCTATTTCTGATAGCCCTTGGGTGAGTCCTATTCATTGTGTCCCTAAAAAGGGAGGAATGACTGTTGTGCCAAACGATGCCAACGAGTTAATTCCAACTCGACTCGTGACCGGTTGGAGGGTGTGTATCGACTATCGTAAGTTGAATGACGCCACTCGTAAAGACCATTTTCCCTTGCCCTTCATGGACCAAATGTTGGAGCGTCTTGCGGGAAACGATTTCTATTGCTTTTTAGATGGTTTTTCCGGTTACTTCCAAATCCCCATTGATCCTCGTGATCAAGAAAAAACTCCGCTTACGTGTCCATATGGAACGTTTGCCTATCGTAGAATTCCATTCGGAGTTTGTAATGCACCAGGAACTTCCCAACGGTGTATGATGGCTATTTTTCATGACATGATCGAGAAGACGATGGAAGTCTTTATGGATAATTTTTCCGTGTTTGGTTGTTCGTTCACTTCGTGTTTGTCGAATCTTGAGAGAATGTTAAAACATTGTGATGAAACCAACCTTGTGCTCAATTCGGAAAAATGTCATTTTATGGTTAAGGAAGGAATCGTCTTAGGGCACAAGGTATCGAAAGCGAGGATTGAGGTAGACAAAGCTAAGGTAGACGTCATCACCAAATTACCTCATCCCAAAACCGTTAAGGGAGTTAGGAGTTTCCTAGGCCACACGGGCTTTTATCGTCTATTCATCAAGGATTTTTCAAAGATTTCTCGACCTATTACACATCTCCTCGAAAAAGATGCTCCTTTTGTCTTTAACGAAGAATGTGTACGAGCCTTTTAATGCCTTAAGAGGAAACTTACCGAATCTCCCATTCTTGTTGCTTCCAATTGGAACCTCCCCTTTGAACTTATGTGTGATGCAAGTGATTACGCTATTGGGGCCGTTTTGGGGCAACGTCATGAAAAGCACTTCTTGCCTATCCACTATGCTAGCAAGACGATGACAAAGGCTCAACTTAAATACACTACAACGGAAAAGGAATTCCTTGCCGTGGTGTGTTTGAGAAATTCCGGCCTTACCTTGTCTTGACCCAATTCATAGTGTATACCGATCACTCGGCAATCAAGTATCTCATGGCTAAACAACATGCAAAGATGAGATTGCTTCGTTGGATTCTCCTCCTATAATAATTTGATGTCGAAATCCTTGATAAGTGTGAAAACACTCATTAATAATGATCCAAAAACCACTCAAAACACAGTCAAATACATTATTTTAACTTTAAAATATCATAATTATGCGTGTATTTGTGTTTTATGTGTTTTCAGGTAAGAAAGACACATTTTGGAACAAAGACGCGTTTTCAAGGGATTTATATCACAAAAGACGAAGAAAAGGACGAAAAGATGATTCAAGGACTTTACTTGGCATAACTTCAAAGATCGAGGGCTTAAGTTGCATTTTCTAAAGAATGGAGGATGAAAAGAGATTGATTTAAAAAATTTTATATAACTTTTGCAAGAAAGTAAAAATACAAAAGACTAAAAGGCAAAGTTGTGGAAAGTTATAACTACTTGGTCAAATGGACCAAGACCGGTCAACACACAAAAACAATGTTCGTTTCACTTTCTTATCCATTGTGAAGAGAGAGAAAGAAACGAAAAACCAACTTCATCTACCTCCATAACCTGCAATCACCAATAACAAGCGATCTAGAAAGATTCAAGCGAAGCCTTCAACAACAAAAATGATCACATCTTTCTCCTCTACACGATGATATGAATCAATTAGATCAAGACTCAAGGACGAAGAAAGCCCGAATTTGAAGAATGAAGAATTTATAAAGATCCTCGTATTTACACGTGTCGATTGCTTATTGGATCGAACACATCACATCTCCACTCTTCAGGCCTATAAATAGAAGACTAAGGTTCATTTGCAAATAGTTAGCATAGGAGTAGAGCTTCACACATAGTTAGTTAGTTAGATTAGTTTAGTTTAGAAGTAAAGTTAGTTAAACTTTCATATTGTAATCAGTTAATCTGATCAGTTACATTCGGTTAGATAGTTTGTTAAAGTCGTTACCATTACTTCCATTAATGAAAATTTTAAGTTTTTCAATATACTTTCTTTCTAATCAAGCTAGAGTTTTGTGTTTCTTGATCCTATTATCGTACTGTTACTGTTCAGGTGGTTATTAGGATAAAGCCATACTTCTTTTCCTGCCACTGAGGATTCATTTTGTTTAACTTTTGGTTAAAAAGTTTACTGGATCGAATTAGTTAAAGTTATCAAGTGCATGATTTTTATTTTTGAAAATAGTTTGGTAAAGAATATGTTGATACATTTAGTTTCAGTAATAGTCAGTTGATTTAGTTAGTTTAGTAGATTTTTTATTGATAGACTTGTTCACAGCTTTATAGCAGATTCGGTTTGTTCAGTAAAATCATAGGTTCGGTTTGGTTTCGATAATTAGGATTGTTCAGCTAGCTTATTCTTTTAGTGATCCTATCATGACGTTAGATCAGTATTCGTACTCTTGAAGTTTGTGAAGGATTTATTAAACTGTAATGAAAACAGCATATGTTTGGTTTCTTGTTTCGGTTTGATCTTGCAAGATTATCAGGTTAAGCAGATTAGTTCGAGTTTACACAGGTTTCAGTATCGAAAAGTCCTGTTTTGATTCTCTTTGCTTCGTTTCGTTTTTGCAGGGTAACAATCTTGCAGGTGTTTGGTTTCGTTGGTGACGTAATTGTAGAACAGTTTAGAGCAGTTAGAGTGACGTGGTGTTTGATTTTTAAGCGAGCTCAGCGCTCCGCTTCGACTCAAAGGACTAAACCTTTAGGATGTCAAGTAATTCTCGATCTATTTTCTGCACATTTTAGCGTATCTTGTTAGTAGTAAAGATTAGTAAAAATTCTTGTTGTTAACTGTTTAGAATACTTGTAACATCAACTTTATCATCTGTTTTTGTCTTGAGCATTAGTTCGTAGTGTCTAGCATTAGTAAAATTACATTTTCTGTTTGTCATAGGGTGCTTGGTCTAATACTTTTAAGTTTGAATATGTTAGAGATTGAACTTGTATAAATCAGTTAGTGAACTTAGGCTTATTCAGTAAGAATTAGTTGTGGAATGTAAAATCTGTTAGAAAGTAGTGGTCAAGTTTGTGTTAGAGCTAATGTTATAAGTCAACAGGTTAGTACAAATTGAAATAGCAAACTGTTCGTTTTTAAGTTTTCACATTCTGTTAGATAGTTAGTATGTAAAAGTTTGACTAGTTATAGTAGATTACTCTGTTTACATTCAATGTGTTAGAAAGAATTTGTCAAATAGGAAATTAAAAAGAGTTGATAAGTAGAAATTGAGATTAGAAATGTGTGCATTAAGCTTTAGAATTTTATTAGGGCCAACGTCATTTTGATTTGCAAGTTAAGGATTAGAATTTCAATTTTGGTTTACATTTTAGATATCATTTTAATTTTCATCATTAGTTTTAAAAAAAGTCGTATTTTTTGCTTTTATAAAAAATTGATTTAGTTTTATATTTTGTTATTTTGCATTCCAAATTTGTAGAATAAATTTGCATTTTAAATTTCTTATAAGTTGTGCATTTAAATGTAGTATGTGCAACTTGTTTTTAGACTAGTACGTATATGTAGTGTTATAGTGTATTTTTTTTACATTTTTTTTACATGCTTTTTGTGCCAAGTAGTTAATAATTCCAAACAAGATCTTTTAACCAAAAACAATCAAGTCGAGCTTAACAACGTTATATCAATTCGAATCGATACCGAGAAAAACGAACTAAAAATTTAATATTAAATGGCGCCGCTGCCGGTTCTTTTCGTGAAGATTAACGATTTCGAGTGAGACGATTGGATTTTGGGATCCTTTCACTTTGTGAACGTTATTTTTGCGTATTATAAATCAAAAGATAAAAAAAAAATCAAAAAGATAAAAATACAAATAAATAAAAAATAAACAAATCAATTCTTTTCCTAAAGAATTGAACCAAAAAATAAAAAATCCAAAAAGTAATCTTTTTCCTAAAAGATTACAACAAAAATATATATTATATCGTTTTCATCGTTTTTACGTACATATAGTATTTTTCTTAAAAAATCAAATAAATACAAAAATATTTTTGATATATTATTATATGTAAATAATTATACGTAGATACGAACAACCAAGTTACCTATCTCCATAAGTATTGTCGAGGCAATACACCGTGTTGAGGGGCGTTCCGGTCCTTGACACGCGTATCGATCCAATTTAATTAAGCAAGAATAGATAAATACTTCCAATAGGAAATAATTCGAAGAATACAAACTACTAAAGTGAATAGATAGGCGACGTGCTATAAAATGCCATCTAAGGGTTAATAGGTACTTAAGTACTTCGCGCCACCTAACCCCCCGTTCACTAGTGCGTATTCTAAGAAGGAAGGCTTTATTGGGGGTCTTGCACCCAAGTAGTAATTATATATATATTATACTTTCTTGTGGATATTTCATATCGAGCCTCGAGGGAGATAATCTCTTCTCTCTCAAAAGTCGACCGAGGGCTACTCCCTCATTCCTCGTGTTTATTTACACGTGTACTCGCACGCGTGTAACCATACCACCTTTGGTGTATTACTTCCTTCCCCGAGGAAGCTTTTAAACGTCATTATACTTGTATATACATTCGGCCACCTTATTAAACATGGATACTCGTTCCATGTTGGAGATTTTCCAACAACGATCCGCCAACGCTAATTATTCGCCTTGTTCGACTTGTGGTGGTCCACACGATACGTATTTATGTGATCAAAATAATGGTTATTATGGGGAGGGATATACTTACAATGGAACCGAGAACCCTAATATTCGACCTAACATTCAAATGGACTACACTTGTAATGACTATATGGGCTATTCCGGTTTTTCATCACAACTTCCACCATCATTTCATGATCAAACCTTTAATGAGCCATACCAAAACCAAGGATTTTCCGATTATGAGGGTTTTCAAAATAATGATAATTTTCAAGGCTATAATCAAGAAACCTTTCATAATCAAGGATTTTCAAACAATGAAGGCTTTCAAAATGATGAGAATTTTCCATGCCATAATCAAGATACCTTTCAAAATCAAGGGTTTTCACATTCGACCATTTTGCCACACATGGATACTCGTCCTATTTTGGAGATATTACAAGACGAGCAATATCGAGCTATGTATGGGCCTTGTGCGACTTGTGGAGCATCGCATAATGAAAATAGTTGTCATCTATACGCGAGTAATTATGATCAGGGGTTTGATGAGGATTTTCAAAATCAAGAATTTTTAAATCAAGATGATTTTCAGAATGAAGAGAATTTTCAAAGTCATAATCAAACAACCTCTCACAATCAAGGCATTTATCATTTCTTGAGTAAAGACACTTTTAATATGGTAATGCAAGCACTTGAGACAATGCAAGAGGCAACTGATCCGAAAATCTTAGGCTTGAGCACACACATCTTGCAACACATGAGACCGAACGATGCTTTACCTGATGATGAGACTTCTTTGAGAGTAGATGTTGAGGATGATACACTTAGTGATGTTCCTATTATAGACCCTTCCATCTCTCCACCGACTATACTTGAGCCATACACACCTTCATCACCTTTACCTCACGTGGAACCCACCGACTCTTTAACCATGGGGGACGAGCCTCTTAGCACTAATACAAACACCAATTCGGATGAATTAACCTCTTCTAGTGTTGAGAACCTTATCCCAATCCAAAGAGACCTTGAGAGGGTTTCCAATGAACCATGTGATGAGCTTTGTGTTGATACATCTTCTCCTCATGATCACATTGAGATTTTATCACATATTGACCTTCATGCTACTACTAGTGATTTTGGTGACTTTGATCTTGATGAATTGTTCAAAGAAAGGGTTAATGAGATTGAGGAAGAGTTTGTGAAAGACTTTAAACAAATAGAGAATGAAAATTGTGATTCTAGTGACGCGTCTTATGCTAAATCATCTGATGATTTGTCTTGTCAAGATAACATTCCTAAATTGGATGAAAAGTTTGCTCCTAAAGGAAAAGTGGATCCTTCTCTTTTACCATCTTATGATTCTTGTGATGAAACCTTTAATGATCCTTATAATAGTGATGAGTCTTTTACTTCTGATGATGATGACTCCATTTCTTCTATGACTCCTTTATCTATTCCTCTAAATGATTTTGTGATACATTCAAATCCTCTTTTTGAGACATGTTTTGATAACCCACTTTTTGAGGAGTGTGAAGAACCTAATAATGAGTCTATAGAAGAAGAACCCTTGATTGATCCTCCTTCACTGGTTTTTGAGGATACACCTATTGATTTTCATGATCATATCATCCCTTTGAGTGATTCTCTCATTAATACACCTCCTTTTGAGCCTTATGTTCCCACCCTCCCACCCTTGAAGTTGGTTATTGATGAAGATCCTTTCCTCTTAGAGATTGATACTTTATCATCTAAGGCACCTTTAGAACTCAAAACCTTTGATATGGACTCTTTTATGGAGATTGATGCCACCATAGAGGGTACTCTTGCACATTTTGATATAGAGGTCAACGATAGTGTTCCTAATTTGGAAGAGGAGGTTCGTCTTATTACTACATTTCTTTTTGGGAACATAGAGCCTACACCACCTCCACATGACACTATTAATTTTGATCCTCCTTTCGCTATGCCTTCTATGGAAGATTACCCACCTTTTGATGATGATGATGATGAGCCTAACATGGACATAATAGTTATGAATGTTTTGATACCTACACCTTCATATTCTCATGATGCTTTGATCACTAAGGGGGAATCTTATATGGTTGACACGAGCTCATCTTCTTATTTTCCCATGAAGGGAAAGGTTTTTGATCCTGGGATGCGTATGTTTTGGAAAAATTGGTTTTCATCTACTCCACTTAAGAGTGTGATTTCTATTGAGATGGAATTCTTGTATGAGCTTACTTTGGTGATGCTATCTACTTTGGAGTTGTTCACTTGTCGAGATAGAAACTATGTATTTGATCCTGGGGTGCTTCCTATTTTAGAGATTTCGTATGTTGGGCAAACTTGAGACACGTTGGACCGTTCCATTTATCGAGGCGGATATTGTAAATCTTATAGTAAATGGCAACGTGCTAAGTTTGAGTGTATCATGTGAGATGTGCTTCAAAGTGGATATTCTTTATTCTCCATGATGGTTTCCCCAAGGACAACTTAATTCTGGGCCGAGTCGAGCTAGCGACTTAGGGTTAAAAAAAACTGAAGCATTGTATAACTAGGTTAGAAAACGTAGAGTAGATTTTCAATAGGTTAGGTTTAATTAAAAGGATGTTATAGTATAGTTGAAGTGGAGGGGTGCCTTTCTTCGTCTTTTGGTGTTTGTTTCAAGGGTTGCTCTCTCACATTTCATGCTTGGAGCTTATGGAGGAGGCCCGTGTATCTGGTTCACTTCGATTAGTTTTTGCTATTGTGATATTCACACTTGTGCTTAAAATGAATACCCTTTAGTTGTCTCTTCCTTAATTTGGGTTAAGCAAAGTAATCAATGTCATAAGTGTAGGGGAGTTCATTCCAATACTCTTAAACATTGAGGACAATTTTTATCTTAAGTGTAGGGGAGACTTCTATCGAAGTGACCTTACCTAGACCATTGCCTTAACTTCATGATAACTTGGAAAATTAATTTTTCAAATTTTTGATTTACTTTGGCCACCAAAAATATGCATACATAATTTTTGCATTAATCATTTTTCATTTACATAATACATTTGCATTGTATATATTTCTTCTTTTATTTTTCATCAAAAATATATAAAAAAAAAATAAAAAAATATACATGGTTTAACAAGTTTAGATTTCTTTGACATATTAGGCCCGCCATGGATATTTTGACTCAACCCGAGTTTGCTTATCTTAGCATTCTCTAGATAGTATCCTTAACCATGTAGTCCTTCATTGGTCTATTAGGCTAAGCATCCACCACTCTCATTATTTGAGATTTTAAATTTGTGGAGAATGGGAAATGATAGAGTTGAAGTAAGTGTAAAAGGGCTAGATAAACTTCATGATGATTACTTGTGGCTAAAACCTTCTCTTCTTAACCTCTATTTTCTTCGCATGTATATAATTGTTAATAAATAATCAAGAACAGTTTTAATCGGTTTGTAATCTCATATGCATTTTTGACTAATCATTCATGGTTGATATTAGTACGTCTTAAGATTCTAAGTTAGGACGGTTTATGTGTACTAGACTTATGTCATGCTCAATATTTAGCGGGTGTTTTTCCTTTTATTCTTTTCAACTTTCTTTGTGAGGAATAAAGAAAAATAAGAGCGGCTTACAAAAAAAATGAATGGCTAGAAAAAAAGAAGAAAAAGAAAAAAAAAGAAAAAAAATAATTATACAAGACTCCCAAGAGGGGCAGTGTGGTGTACTTATAGTGACTATTGAGTTCCAATATTACCTTGACGGGTTGCGGGGATTCAATAGATTGCTCCAATCCATATTACCTTGACGGGTTGCGGGGTTGAAGATCCAAAGTCTCAAAAAGATGGCGGATGTAAATTATTGCGTGAGTTTTATTTTTCTTTCCATAGCGAGTGTGTAGCTACTTACGAAAGCATGACATGAGGATTTTACACATAAGTCGAATGACTTATTACTCTTGAAACGGACTTGTATTAATTGTGAGCGGTTTTTCAAGTAATGGATGAGAGGATTACTTAGGATTAAAACCGTGCTTCCATATTTTTGGATTTTACATTTCTTATATTTCACGCTTTAAATAATGACAAATTTGCCCAGAAGCAATTTGCTCAAATAAAAACCGGTTCCACATTTAATTGTCAAGAATAAGTTGATGCACTTTTCACTTGTGAATACAATGATCCCATTTTTAAGCTTGGTATGGGAAAGTGAGACTTGAGGGTGATAAGTATCCATGGTACCCAAGCCCTAATCAAAGTCATTGATTTCTTTATGAGTTATTTCCATCAAAACCATTTATGAAAAATCCAAAAAAGATATAAATAGAATTGTTTTCTCTTGCATTGTATTGTAAATATTCAAAACCATTCATCATGTAGCATAGTTTAGGTTATTAAATCATAAAATGTCCAAGGTTGGTTAATTATGAGAAAAGTGTAACTTGGTGCTTTAAAATGCTGCATTGCATGAGGTCATGACAATGGTCAAGTGGAGGGGAGTTGATAAGTGTGAAAACACTCATCAATAATGATCCAAAAACCACTCAAAACACAGTCAAATACATTATTTTAACTTTAAAATATCAGAATTATGCGTGTATTTGTGTTTTATGTGTTTTCAGGTAAGAAAGATACATTTTGGAACAAAGACACGTTTTCAAGGGATTTATATCACAAAAGACGAAGAAAAAGACGAAAAGATGATTCAAGGACTTTACTTGGCATAACTTCAAAGATCGAGGGCTTAAGTTGCATTTTCTAAAGAATGGAGGATGAAAAGAGATTGATTTAAAAAAGTTTATATAACTTTTGCAAGAAAGTAAAAAGACAAGGGACTAAATGGCAAAGTTGTGGAAAGTTATAACTACTTGGTCAAATGGACCAAGACCGGCCAACACACAAAAACAATGTTCGTTTCACTTTCTTCTCCATTGTGAAGAGAGAGAAAGAAACGTAAAACCAACTTCATCTACCTCCATAACCTGCAATCACCAATAACAAGCGATCTTGAAAGATTCAAGCGAAGCCTTCAACAACAAAAATGATCACATCTTTCTCCTCTACACGATGATATGAATCAATTAGATCAAGACTCAAGGACGAAGAAAGCCCCAATTTGAAGAATGAAGAATTTATAAAGATCCTCGTATTTACACATGTCGATTGCTTATTTGATAGAACACGTCACATCTCCACTCTTCAGGCCTATAAATAGAAGACGAAGGTTCATTTGCAAATAGTTAGCATAGGAGTACAGCTTCACACATAGTTAGTTAGTTAGATTAGTTTAGTTTAGAAGTAAAGTTAGTTAAACTTTCATATTGTAATCAGTTAATCTGATCAGTTACATTCGGTTAGATAGTTTGTTAAAGTTGTTACCATTACTTCCATTAATGAAAATTTTAAGTTTTTCAATATAGTTTCTTTCTAATCAAGCTAGAGTTTTGTGTTTCTTGATCCTATTATCGTACTGTTACTGTTCAGGTGGTTATTAGGATGAAGCCATACTTCTTTTCCTGCCACTGATGATTCATTTTGTTTAACTTTTGGTTAAAAAGTTTACTGGATCGAATTAGTTTAAGTTGTCAAGTGCATGATTTTTCTTTTTGAAAATAGTTTGGTAAAGAATATGTTGATACATTTAGTTTCAGTAATAGTCAGTTGATTCAGTTAGTTTAGTAGATTGTTGATTGATAGACTTGTTCACAGCTTTATAGCAGATTCGGTTTGTTCAGTAAAATCATAGGTTCTGTTTGGTTTCGATAATTAGGATTGTTCAGCTAGCTTATTCTTTTAGTGATCCTATCATGACGTTAGCTCAGTATTCGTATTCTTGAAGTTTGTGTAGGATTTATTAAACTGTAATGAAAACATCATATGTTTGGTTTCTTGTTTCGGTTTGATCTTGCAGGATTATCAGGTTAAGCAGATTAGTTCGAGTTTACACAGGTTTCAGTATCGAAAAGTCCTGTTTTGTTTCTCTTTGCTTCGTTTCGTTTTTGCAGGGTAACAATCTTGCAGGTGTTTGGTTTCGTTGGTGACGTAATTGTAGAACAGTTTAGAGCAGTTAGAGTGACGTGGTGTTTGATTTTTAAGCGAGCTCAGCGCTCCGCTTCGACTCAAAGGACTAAACCTTCAGGATGTCAAGTAATTATCGATCTATTTTCTGCACATTTTAGCGTATCTTGTTAGTAGTAAAGATTAGTAAAAATTCTTGTTGTTAACTGTTTAGAATACTTGTAACATCAACTTTATCATCTGTTTTTGTCTTGAGCATTAGTTCGTAGTGTCTAGCATTAGTAAAATTGCATTTTCTGTTTGTCATAGGGTGCTTGGTCTAATACTTTTAAGTTTGAATATGTTAGAGATTGAACTTGTATAAATCAGTTAGTGAATTTAGGCTTATTCAGTGAGAATTAGTTGTGGAATGTAAAATCTGTTAGAAAATAGTGGTCAAGTTTGTGTTAGAGCTAATGTTATAAGTCAACAGATTAGTACAAATTGAAATAGCAAACTGTTCGTTTTTAAGTTTTCACATTCTGTTAGATAGTTAGTATGTAAAAGTTTGACTGGTTATAGTAGATTACTCTGTTTACATTCAATGTGTTAGAAAGAATTTGTCAAATAGGAAATTAAAAAGAGTTGATAAGTAGAAATTGAGATTAGAAATGTGTGCATTAATTTTTACTTCGTCAGAACATGTCACACATTTTTTTCCCTTCAATGTTTATTCATTTCTTGAGTTTAGTATTGAGCTTTAGAATTTTGTTAGGGCCAACATCATTTTGATTTGCATGTTAAGGATTAGAATTTCAATTTTGGTTTACATTTTAGATATCATTTTAATTTTCATCATTAGTTTTTAAAAAAGTCGTATTTTTTGCTTTTATAAAAAATAGATTTAGTTTTATATTTTGTTATTTTGCATTCCAAATTTGTAGAATAAATTTTCATTTTAAATTTCTTATAAGTTGTGCATTTAAATGTAGTATGTGCAACTTGTTTTTAGACTACTACGTATATGTAGTGTTATAGAGTATTTTTTTACATTTTATTTACATGCTTTTTGTGCCAAGTAGTTAATAATTCCAAACAAGATCTTTTAACCAAAAACAATCAAGTCGAGCTTAAAAACGTTATATCAATTCGAATCGATACCGAGAAAAACGAACTAAAAATGAAATATTAATCCTTGACAAAAAAGGAGCCGAGAATCTAGCGGCCGATCATCTTTCTCGCTTGGAAGATACTCACCAAAGTGTGTATGAGAACAAGGAAATCACCGAAACATTTCTTCTCGAGACATTTGGTATAGTGAATTCTAAGCTTGACTCATCCACCCCATGGTTTACGGACATCACAAATTACCATGCGGGGAACTTCATCATTAAGGGTATGACGACTCAACAAGAACGTAAATTATTTCATGACGTCAAGTTCTACTTTTGGAACGACCCTTACCTCTTTCGAACTTGTGCGGATCAAATCATTCGACGTTGTGTATTTGGCACCGAAGCTTCTAATATCCTTAGAGCTTGTCACGAGGGACCCACGGGTGGTCACCATGGTGCTAATCTCACGGCGAAGAAGGTCTTTGATGCCGATTTCTTTTGGCCTACTATTTACCGAGATTCACATGCACTTGTCAAGTCATGTGACTCATGCCAACGACAAGGAAAAGCCTCAAAAAATGATGAAATTCCACAAAACATCATCCAAGTGTGTGAGATCTTTGAAGTTTGGGGAATTGATTTTATGGGGTCGTTCCATCATCTCGTGGTAATAAGTACATCCTTGTCGCCGTTGACTGTCTATCTAAGTGGGTGGAAGCTAAGGCTTTGCCCACAAACGATGCTCGTGTGGTAGTCAATTTTTTGAAGAATTTGTTTTCTCGGTTTGGACCCCTCGTGCATTCATAAGCAATCGTGGAACCCATTTTTGTAATGACCAATTTGAAAGGGTCCTAAGGAAATATGGGGTTACACCTCGTCATTCTACGGCTTATCACCCACAAAAGAGTGGGCAAGTCGAGGTTTCAAACCGAGCGTTGAAGAGGATCTTGGAGAGATCGATAGGGGAGAACCGATAATCGTGGTCGGATAAGTTAGACGATGCTTTATAGGCCTTTCGTACCGCTCATAAGACGCCCATCGGGTGCACTCCTTTCAAGCTTGTGTATGTGAAGAATTGTCACTTACCAGTTGAACTCGAACACAAAGCTTATTGGGTCCTTAAGCATTGTAATGATGACACTGAGACCGCGGGAAAACACTGGAAAATGCAATTGAATAAATTGGATGAATTAAGAGATATTGCCTATGAAAATTCATTGATTTATAAAGAGAAAACAAAAAAGTTTCATGATTCTAAAATTAAAAACCGGGTTTAACATTGGAGATCAAGTGTTGCTTTTTAACTCACGTTTGCAAATCTTTTCTGGCAAGTTGAAATCCCGTTGGTCCGGTCAATTCACCGTTACCAAGTATTTCCATATGGGACCATCGAGCTAGCTCAAAATGATGGCCCTAATTTCAAGGAGAATGGACATAGGTTGAAGCACTACTTTGGTGGGGAAGTTCCCTCTTTGAACTACCTCGACCAAGTCACCTTCCCCAATGATAATTAATATTAAGGGGATCGAGTCGAGCTCATTACTCGGTAATAAAAAATGAGGTGCCTCGTGGGGGAGTCCCATGCTTATCCATGTACATATTATCGCTTTCTAATGTAGTAACGTGAGGGGATTTGTGCCCTTCCAACCTTTGTTCCGTGGTTGTTTGTGATATGTGGTTTTTAGATGATCATGATCTTCATGATTGGAGCCTCTCGTGTTCTTTTTATGGGAGCACTCGATCATTTGCTTTGAAGAGTTTCTCGATATCCACACATGATATATCCTTATTTGTTCTAACCTTAGGTTTTTAGCATACTTCATAAACGACTATTAATTTGACGGTTATACCCTTTCCATGCTAGATTAAGCATTTGACTACGTCTCTAGTATGAGGGTATCCTACCCTTAGACTCGAAACATTGAGGACAATGTTTAACTTTATTATGGGGGGTGAATAGATACTTGCCTTGCCAAACCTTCACGCTTTCCAAAGTTTATCTTTTTTTTATCGTTTGTTGCAAAATAAGGCTAAAAATGGCCAAATTTTAAAAATCTTCTCATGTTTTATAAGTGTTTAAGACACGAATGTAGATTTTCCGATGGCTAGAATAAGAGTAATTTTTGACTCGACCGTGCGTGTTGAGAACTTAGCTTCGATTCCTTAACTTTATATTAGGCTAAGTATCTTAAATGAGGACGAGAAATGATAGAGTTAATTATAAGTTATTATGCTAAACGTAGAGTACTCGTATTCTTTCAAAAACTCACGTGTTCTCGTTGTTTGCTTATTCTCCCTTCGCTTGTATATATATTTTGCTTAATAAGTATTGGCTTAGCGGTTTAGTCTTGATTGTTGGTTTCTAGTCTTTTCTAGTAGCTTCCATCTAATTAAATTAGGAAAACATTAAGGTGTCGCCAGCGTCACGGTTTTGAAGTATTGGCAACCCGAATAATCGAAAGCTTCACCTAATAATAAGATTACAAGTGATCACCTAAATCAAGCAAACAATTTGAAGCTCACAAGGCCGAAAAATCTATGCGAAATTGAAAGTGAATTATGCCTTAATCTTTGAAACTTTAAAGATCCAAAATTCGCTTTTAGCGTGAGGATATACGCCTTTGGCCATAATAAAACCACCGATGAGGAGGATAATAAAAGGCAAGGCAAGACCGAAGTCATAATAAAAGCTTCATGGCGAAGTTGAATAAAAGATGGAGGTAAACCTATGATAATAAGGCCCATCCGTTAGGGGGCGTATAAAAGTCTTGGTAATAAGTCTCATGTTCAAAACCGTTATAAAACCGTGTTTATCGATCCTTCTTGTTGACTTATTTTTTTGACATCGTTGTCTATTAGGGGGGGTTATTAATTCGATGCTCTTGGTTACATCATTATGACTCTATTTTTAGACCTAAATCTCTATCATCTCATAAGTAAAAAATGTATCCTCGTGAACATTCAAGACAAAAATAAAATATAAGAGATACCACTTAGGAATATGGGAGTCTAAGTACGTGATTAAGGCATATGAGTAGTGTTAGAATTACTAACTTATAATGACAACGATCTCGTTGCACGGTTGGCATGGAATTGGGGTGAAAATCGAGGACGACGAAATTATTTCTAACGAAGCATTCACGTGTTCTTGTTCTATGAACCTAAACGTCCCATATTGCGATGAAAATCATACATTATGTCTAAAACGCAAGTAGTAGCAAATAGTAGTAGTGTAGTTAGTTTATCATTCAATAAAAGTGCATAAAAATGAATTTTGGAGGTGCTAAGATACTTTATTCTAGCATTGCGTGAGGGCACGGTAATGGTTTAGTAAGGGGGAGTGATGAGACTGCTTTTATACATAGTCTCATCGTCCAAAATGGTCTTAAAATGCATAAAATATCATAAAATGTGCCAAATATATACTTGTGTTTGTTCAGTGTGTATTTTAGGTACGTATATGGAGAAAATGACAAAAGATCACAAGAAACAAGCAAAAACGAACACGGGAAACGAAGCCGCACAATAAACCAAGCCCTAGAGTTGATTTTCCAAGAATAACCCTTGAAGAATTGAAGATTGTACAAGAAGGGTCCTCCAATATTGAATAACTGAAACTTTAAACCCTTGTATATTCATAATTATAAGTTTGGTTCTTAAAGTTTGTCAATTGCAAAAAGGACCCTCCACTTTGAAGAATTGGCAAGAATGGGCCCTCACATATGAATACTTGTCACTGTTAGTCCTCCACAAAGTCAACAATACAAGTCAAGACCTTTAAGAATGAAGACATTACAAGATTGGTCCTTCAAAAATCATCAAATGGCAAAACAAGTCCTTGAAAACTCTTTGCAAAACTTTTTGTGGCAAAAGTATGAAAAACCAAACTTGGATAACAAAGGATTCTGAATTTTGGCTTAATAAACAAGAAATGAAAGAAGTATGGAAGAAGGAGGGTGTATTCTGCCAAGACAACATAGATACATAGACCAGTGACAACCCAACACGTGTCCCACTCACTTCATTCAACCAATCACCAACCACCATTTTTCCACCTCACTTCCCACTTAAACCGTTTATAACTAATTTTATTAATTAGTTTTAAAAGCGCGGTTAATAAGTTTTTAAATTTGAAAATGGATTAAACAACCACTATTCACCATATGAACAAGATTAGGGGTTTGTTAATTACTTGAAATTAAACCCTAAAAACCTCCAGTTTTATGATTAAGGGTCTCTTAATCAACCCAAGTCCTAAACATCATGCCACATCACCCCCTTGATGCACACGAGATTCCCCTGCTACAACCATTGGGGAAAATTCCAAAACCTTGGAGAAAATCAACACACCTCATTCAGCTTCATTCTTAAGCATTCCTTTGAGCCTTTGGATCAAATTCCATCACTTTATACCTCAACAAGACGCCAAGAAAACATCACATGTACTCATATATTCAAAATTTAGCAAGGAAATTTTGGGACTTCTACAACTTAGGGTTTTGAGTTTTATCAGTTTGAAGGACCATGTACACCCTCTATATAAAGGGTATAGGGTCATACATTAGCTTTTGGTCTTGGTTTTTCCTTGTTCAACTTTCTGTAAATCTTATATTCAGTTTAATGAAATAGAGTTTGAATTTGTTGAAGAAATCCAAGTGCCACCTTTATTATATTCTTGTTATTGATTAATGTTTGTGATTGTTAAGTTTCAAAACCTATTTTCAAAGCTTGTGCAAGAAATTGCAATGTTTTCTAAAATCTGATATTTTTCTAAGTCTTTGTTCAAACCCTTGGAATTTTTGGGTCAAAGATTGATCACATCACCCTGATAAGGAGCTTATCAAGGTGAGGTGATATTTTGGCTTAGGGATAATTAAAGAGTGGGGTAACAAAGCTTGAATCAATCAGCTTTTATTTCCATTTTCTTTTTCATGTAAACTGCTTGTTCTAACGTTGTTGTTCTTAACAGCCTATTGGAAGCTTGTGCCTTGTTAAGCTAGGCACATAAGCTCAAAAATTCGTGAGTGTGGATGTACATACATGAGGTTTGAGTCTTCTTACCAAAAAACTATTAAAAAAGTGATATTTTATGATTTTATGATCTGCTGGTGTATGTGTTGTTCTTGTGGCTTGAATCTGGTTTATACTGTATATTAATGTTGTTATGATGCTAGATTAGGCTTGGGTAAACCTGAAATACACATTTGCTTGTTTAAATCTTTGATTAAAAAGTGAAAGGGGTGTTTGGGTCTACTGTTTTAAGGTTTTTGTTTGAGTTTGAGTAGGTGCTAAGTGTTGGTTTGAGTTTGTATCTGATATAAAAGTGTTTGAGTTCTAATATTTGCAAGTTTTGCTCTTTGAAACACCAAATCTGCTATTGTGCTATATCTTGCTTGATTTTGCATATTTTGACCTAAAATCTTGGTAACACATAGAGTGTATGCATGTTTAGGATTAACAAGTGCTTAAATCAAGTTTGTGTAACCTGTTTTAGAGATTTGAAGGCTTAAAATTGGATATGTGGTCAAATATATCTGCAACCTCACTTTGTGTTCATCTTTGTGTTCATCAGTAACATTTATTAGCTTGAATCTTTGTCTAAACCTTGAACCAATGTATGAGTCAAGTTTTTTTATGTTCATTTGAATTTATTATAGCTTGTGTATGCATTTGGTGAACTTTGGTTGGCTTAATCTTGCTTAATCTGCTTATTTGTGCAAAACTGCTTATTGTTCAAGTCTATATCATATCTTGGCAAATATTGGTTTAACTATATCAATTGGCTGTTTTTTGTGTTTGTTTGAGTGCTATTGACTCCTTATAACCCACTGGTTATAAGGGTGCCTTTGTGTGCTTTGATTCTAACAAAAAACCATATAAGACAAAAAGTCAAGAAAGTCAAGCAGTGGTAACTTTTCCCACTGTTGGACACCGAAAACTAGCCACTACTAGTGTTAATTTTCAATCAGCTTATCAATAAGCTATAATAGCTTATTTAGACTTCCAACAAATTTGTTTTTGTAATCAATCTTCCTAAATTGACCCATTGGACTAATCCGGATCTTTTTAGGGTTTGACTAGAAAACCAACTAAGTTGACTTTTACATAAGTGCTTATTGCTTATTCCAGCTTATTCATTGTGCTTTTGGGAAATATTTTTGATTATTAAGCTTAGTTTTGTCATTTGAAACCTTTTGCAACAAGAATCAGCCCATGAGTTGGTCTAGAACTCAAAAACCATAATTTTATCGTTTTCTATAGAGAGCTTTTGCTTATTTCAGGCTTATTTCTTGGACTTATTCAAAAATTCTTTTTACAAACAGCTTAATTAGATCAAGAGAAGGATGTGTGTCAAATTTCAGCTTATGGCATCAGCTTATAACTTAATGGGCCAAAAAGCCCATTAAGAATAAGTTGTTTTGAAATAAGCTGTGATAAGCTCACTTTAAGCTTTTGGGCCTTTGAAATTTTGTGTTTAAAATTGAATTTTAAGCTTCACTGGAAGTTTTGGGCAATTTTTGTCAACATTTTCTAATTGGGCCTTAATTTAGCCCATTAAGGGTCTGTTTTACTATTTGGACCATTTGGAGGCCCATTAGGGGTAGTTTGGTCATTTCTAGTTCATTTCCTGTTTAATTAGGTTAAAATAAACTAGTTTGCAAGTTTTTTAAATTCTTTATAAATTTTGGATTTTTAATATTGTTTTATTATTAAAATTAGTTTTTAAGATTTTTGCAAGTTTTTCATTTTTCTTAGGTTAAATACATTATGTTAGGAATTTTAAAACTTTTAGATTAATTTTCTTGTCATTTATATAACTTTTAGAATTATTTTCATATTTTTATAGTTTTTAATCATTTTTAAATAGTTTTAATTAATTTTAAATTTTTCAAAAATAGTTTTTAGTTTATTTAAGTTATATTAGAGGTTTACAAAGTGAAAAATCTCATTTTGGGCTTTTTGTTAATTAAATTGATTTTTTGTGCTTTAATTAGCATTAAAAAATTAATATTTAACTAAATTAAGGGTTTGAGTGATTTTTGATTTTTTGTAAACTCTAAATACATTTTTAGGATTTATTGCAATTTTCTAGGAATTTTTTGGGTAATTTTTAAATTTCGTCACTTTCTACGGTTTTACGTGCACGACTTTTCGTCTTACTGTAATTTTAATCATAACTGTCATCCTTTTCTCTTTTCTTTTCTCATAACCATAATCACCAATATTTAATCACTTCTTAACACAATACACAAGCCTCCTTGAGAACGAACTCTCCTTTGGGTCATTTACACTTGGTTTTCCTAAACCACTTGTTTAATACTTACCCTAATTACCTCGTTTTCCTAAACGAGTGTGAATTTACAACTATCAGTCATCTTAGTCACAAGGAGCACAAGATGAAGATCTCAAGCACTCAAATTCAAATGACAAAGGCTCAAGATAATGATCACAAAAGTATGAAGGAACAAATCCGTTCCAAACAAGATCAAGACCAAGATACAAGACCAAAGAAGGAAGATCACCTCCACAAGAATGTATTCTCTCAATCATCTTATGCATTTAAAAATGACCGATACATTGGGGGAGATTGTTAGCCCTATATTTTATGCGTTCCACTGTTAGGAGATTCGTTCATAAATGCTGGCGGCTAAAAGTGGGGGTATGTGGCAATCCTTGTCACATAAATACTCTATTCTCATTGGTTCATTCTATCTTCACACGGATCAAGCCCCAAAGTAGAATGAAACTTGACAATTCCAGTCCCTAGACTTTGGCTGAATCTTCATTGGAGCTCCAATCTTTATTTCTTTGACATTTTTGACCCGTTAAACTTCAAATTTGTTCATAAAGAATCCTTTGACTTTTTTACTTGAATGTTGACCAGTTTTGACTATGATCTTGACTTTTCTAAAATTTGCACATTAGTCCTTCATCTTTTGAATGTTTTCAAGATAGGTCCTTTGTCTTCACATGGCTTGTCATTTTTTGATCCTTCTCTTGTCTTTTCTTCATCTTTAAGCTTGATTTCACTTGTTTACTTCAAATTTGTATCCTTGTTACCTAAACAAGCACAAACACAAAACATCCCACATAATACTACTTTATTGTATAAAAGTTAGGTATTTGCTATGTGTTTTAGGGTGATTTGTTAACTTATTGATATGAGATTTTGCTCATATCAACTACCATATATTTCCTGCTTCTGCCTAATACTACACACTAGTTGCTTATCACTTCCTACTGCCAATTTATAGCTACCCACTATTATTAACCAAACCCCACTGTTGGTGTTTAGGAGCTTGCGACTACTCCACAAAACATACGCCGACCCTTAGGGGTTGCGGCTGTGTGTTCCAAAACACCAACGAGACCAAGTTTGGTCTCGGTTTACATGATCCCGACCACAAACGTAAATTCTTGGATCACACAAGTTATATCCTCTTGTTCTTGGTGTGGTAAAACGATGGCAGCAAGATGAAACAAAAAAAAAGAAAAAGTCGACGGTTGTAGTTATGTTTTAGGATTTTGTGATTTGTTGCATAAATATAAAATCCCCCCCCCCCTGTGTTTTTATTAGTTTTGGACTAGGACTCCCAAATGGGCCATGGGCCCTTTTGATTGGCCCTCTACTAGCCGTCAAAAAACAAACACCCTACACCTTTTGTTTTAATTTCGTGCCTTGTTAGATCTTATGCGTGTTCGGATTTTTAAATGTCGTGTTACATTCTTGTTATATTTATACATGTTATACGTAAATACATATCGTATATTAATAATAATAATATACGTAATAATCATATCAATGATCGTGTCGTGTGTCGTATGTTAATTAATAGTAATGTTTTAATTTATACGTAATTTCATGTATTTAACGTACTAAGGTATTTTAAAGCGGGTTTTACAACTCTACCGCTCTAAAAAGAATAATTTGTCCTCGAATTAGAGATATGCTAAACTGGAAGGGACATGGACGTGACGTGACTGTCAAGAACATGGACCATGACGTGACTGGAGGGAACATGGAACATGAAGTGGCTGAAAAGAACATATCTGTATCATGAAAGGAAAAGAGAATAAGAATCCAGATGGACTCCTTCGTTTCCAAGTGGCTTCCCGCTCGGAACGGTTCCTCCAAACGGTCTTTATGAAGATAAATAATCTTGGTCCCCATGAATCTGTCTTGACGGTACAACACAGTTTCTGGTTTATCAACGTAATATGGATTCTTCTAGATCTGACCGAGTAGATAAGAAATAACATGCAAAGATACATGAAATGATATGATACGAAGTGACATACTTACTGGTATAAGCACACTAAGAGCATTGATGCACGAGACATATTGAGACGTAGTACGTGAACAATTATGAACGTGATACGTGAAAATTATGAACGTGATACGTGGAGATATGGTGCATGAAATATGAGAAAATAAGGCGAACGCGAATGCGTGCAACATATCGTGAACGTGATATGAGAATGTAGGGTGAACATGATATGGGAACATATCTTGAATGTACAATAACTGAGGAGGTAACGATCAACGATATGAGACGTGAAATATGACGTGAAACGTATGTCTGAGGATGGAAAGTCATATAATCTTGAGTCTGGTCTCCCAAGTTCTCTACAATTCTTTCCAGAACGAAAACTGAAACGTAAATCGCGAGATAGGATATGATCATGAACGTGGAAGTGAAAATAGATCATAAAATTGAACAAGATTTGAACGTAAATAATGAACGTGGTCGTGAACCTCTATCTAATCTGATAGCTGAAGGAGTCTCAAGTGATTGTACGATCTTTGGCTGGAAATGTCTAATAATCTGCTAAATGTGAACTTCCTGCAGATGAAAGGGTATGCAAACTTTGTCAAACTGTTGACAACAACTGAGATAGAATCATGCTCCTTTTGAGCCTGTGGTAGTCTGGTGACAAAACCCATTGAGATCTTGTCCTATTTCCATTTTGAAAGTCTTTCCGGTGGAAATAGCTACTAGCATGTTGGTGTTCTATCTTAACATGCTGGTATATCAGGTACTTAGATATGAACATAACTGCACGTTGTTTCTTATAAACTAGATACATAGAAGTTTGGAGAACTATGATTATCAGAAATTTGACTTCTCTTAGCGTAGGATTCTCTGGCACACATAATTCAGTGTAGGATTCTCTCCTATACGCGTAAGATTAATCATGGTAAAACTAGTCATGAGAAACAATGTTATTCAGCGTGTGACTGTGATCAACCCAAAAATTCATACCTAAAAATGGTTCAGTGTACTATTTCTCCTGTCTCAGAATCCTCTGAACTTAGAGGAGATCAGGCTTTCTTCAATGAAACACGTTCTTGTAAAGTAGAAAATTCCTTAGATTTTCTTGATAAAAAGCCACGATGAATGCATTCAGGATCCTGAACATCTCTGAATATGATCATATTGAATTTCTATCTGTCCGAGGGGAGTGTGTTATCAGAGTGGATCTTATCATTAGATTGAAAGGAAAATCTTCGTACACATGGACGATACGAATGGCGTCCTTTATGGTCATGGATATATGATATCTGTGATCTAGAAATAAAAATGCCATGTCGATACATGAAGTAAATGTGGTAGATTTCACTGAATGTGTTCCGCTTGTCTCACACTGAACGAACACCGCATGTCCAAACGTGAACAATATGCTAGTGATGGTACTGGAATTCTTATGGCCTGAATTAATACATGGCACCACATAATGAATATACCCCTTGGAGGGTACTTTGAATTACTTCGGGTGTTTTCAAATGATAGACGTGAGTCATGCGTCCTGACTCGTGTCTTGAGAAGTATGCGTAAGACATGTGTCTTGGCTGGTGTCTTGACGTGTGTCTTCAGGAATTATACTTGAGATGTGTGTCTTGACTGATGTCTTGACATGTGTCTCGAGATGTGGAACGAATAAAATTGAAAATATTAAGTTATCATGCCAGAATTAGCAGATCGGTTGGACACTGACCCTTTGTATTTTTGATCACGTCCATTACCGGAGTTTTTGTCATTACTACAAGAGTATTCTCTTTCACGGTAGTTGTTACTACCTCCTTGTCTATTTGTTTCATGACAGTCATTATTATGATTGTCATTCATGTAACCTTCCAACTGAGTGTCGGTTGGTACCGGTTCTCACTCATATGCTGGAAAAGACAACTAGACAGCGTGTGACACATAATTGAGGGGATAAAGACATAGAATGAAATGGTAACATCTGTTGGATGAAGTATAATTCTAGTCTGGTTGCTCCGATATATCACATTCGTCCTGGTTTTGTAGAATCTCTAAGCTGCGAGCCGCATCATCTCTTGAGCAACATTGGTAAGTGGAAAACATCTGAGATAACTGAAAATCGATTTGCAATACACATGGAGTGCGGTAACTGGAATACATCCGGAATATGGTACTTGTAGTACACATGGAATATAAATGATATGATCGCTACGGTGTCAACCATCTGACATGATCAGAGGAAGATAAACGATTATGTGATTAAAATCAAACTGAACAGGACAACGTAATAGGCTAGCTAATTTAGCATAGACATACTCCTAGTTGCGTAAATAGCACAAAATCATGATTAACCAGAATCGAATGATTGCCAACATGAGAACATGATGAATGAAAACAAACCATGACTATCATGAAAGCATTATTAAATACAATCCATCAATGTATAGTAATACATGTTATTTTGTATGTAAAAAGTTATCGTTCGATCTCATCGAACTGACTACCAGTTTAAGTGTGACTCAGTCGTTTTTTGGTGAAAAAGAATATTTTTGGTTGTTGTAAAATAAATTGCAAAACTTTTAAAGTAAATGACGGTTAATTAAATATAAAACTAATTAAAAAGTAAATGGTGCAATCTTAAAAACTTCAAAAGGTAATTTAACTAAATGATAAAAATTAATGATTCATGAAAGTTAAATTTGACAAAGTAATAAAAATATAAACTTAAAAATAAAACAAACCTAAAAATGAAACAAAACCCCAATCCATCGGAATCCCATCAGAATGATGTCACCATAAGCCATCGGAATGCTAGATCGGAATCCCAGATCGGAATGCTAGATCGGAATCCCAGATCGGAATGATAGATCGGAATCCCAGATCAGAATGCTAGATCGGAATCCCAGATCGGAATGCTAGATCGGAATCCCAGATCGGAATTCTAGATCGGAATCCCAGATCGGAATGCTAGATCGGAATCCCAGATCGGAATGTGGCTATAGAAAATTGGGCAGCACTTTGTTTCAATAAGACCTTAAGCCCCATCGCAATATGCAATCGCAATGAGCGATCGCAATCACGATCGGAATAAGGGGGAAAGAACCGTCGGAATATCAAATCCCTAAGCCGATGTCACGATCGGAATAAGTGAAGCTGTCGGAATCCAAAACCCTCATTCCGATGGAAATGAAATTCGCAATAAGCATAGATCAAATAAGCACTTAGACAATAAGCAAATACCAAAAACTAACCAAAACAATAATAAGACGAGACAATAAGCAACAAATTTAAAGACTTTTTCAAAACATAAAATAAGCAAACAAAATAAGAAAACGTTAAAAAGATAAACTTTTAAGAAAACTTTGAAACAAATAAGCTAAATACAAAATAAGCCAATAAGATTGTCAAGCTTATGGCTTAATTCGTATAAAAGCTTAGTTAGAAATGAAAACATACTCTTTTTAATCAAATAAGCAAATGGAATAAGCAAATTAATGCTTAAGCCGAATTAATAATCAAAATCAAAATAAAAAAAAGTAGAATAAGATGGATAATAGAAAGCTTGATTAAAGGAAAATTAAGATTCAACAATAAAATTAACTTACTTGGAATTAAAAGGCAAGAAATTTAAGACATGAAATTAAAATGACATGAATATAGAAATGGTGCAAGTAATTAAAATGGTGGAAAGACTAACTTGTCAAATTAGCTAACAAGTGAAATGTGGTGAAATGAAGTCTATATATAAGGAGAAGGGAAGCATGTGTTGCTCCTTTCTTTCTTTCTTTCTACTTTCTCGTCTTTTCGTCGTCTTGATTCATCGACTTTTTCGACTTTGTCTCGGGATTATTTGAACCCGTCTTATAATTTCTTCATTTATTAGACTTGAGTTCCTCGGCTTTATTAAACTTCTAGCTTTAGACTTGTTCTTCGATAAATCTTCAGAATAGGCCTTGGACTTCCGTTCTTTTTTCACTCTTGATCTTTTGACTTCGTCTTTTGTTTTTTTCTTCGATAAAAGCCCGTGAAAGCCCGTGTTTTCTTCCCTTTTCACATTTTGGTCCTAAATCACAACAAAAACACAAACCACGCATAATTCCGACATTTACGACATAAAATACACGTTTTGGCTTGGTTATTATTATAATTAAGTAGTAAAAGGATGTGTGTTTTCACACCTATCATATAGCATGAATCAAATCAACACGAAGAAACATTGAACAAAATTCACATAAAGGAGCATAAAAACATAATCAGCATGAAAATGAAGTTAACCATGAAAGTATGAAAACATAATTGACATAAGGAGACATGACAATTAATGAGGGGACATGAAAGAAATATGACTGTAATGATATGAAATCAAAAAATCGCTGGTGTGGACGACCATGGGTCAGTTCACAAAACAAGATTGACATGAGTAAAGGTGAACGCCTATGGGTCGGTTCACAAAATAAAACTAACATGGTGTAAAACCCGTAAAAATAAGGTCATAATTTAATTCTATTTTCAATTATTTTGAAGTATTTTATAACGTTAAATATTATTATGTTTAACGGTTTAAGTTGAAACCGATATTAAATATCATATTTTAATATTTTGACGAGCAACGAGGACTACTAGTGATCGCGATACCGACGGATGCCAAAAATTTTATATCGTATAATATTTTGAAACTTATTTTTGTGTTGGTTAATGAACTCACAATTTACGGATTTAAATTTGGGCTTACTTGCATAACTTAGCGTCCTTTACGACTAAACCGGAAACCTTAGGATTACGTATTTACGTTTTTGAACTCCGTTTTTGATGAGACAATTTTTATTGGATTCGTTTTGTGAGGTTGATTCATAATTTATAAAAACGTTTTTCGTGAAACGAACCGAGGGCACGCAAATCGAGAAAACTAGAATCGAGGAATACCCGTAAACTAGTGATATGGGACAAAATACATTGTCCCACCCCACTAGCTAGCTTGGATGGCACCAACATGACACCACAATCATATGTGGCATCATGTTAGCTAAACACTTACAAGTGTAAGCAAAGCTTACACCTTAAGCTATTCATTCCACTTCCTAGCTAAAACCATCAACTAACTTCTCATTTCCATTTCCATACATGCAAAACTCTCTCAAATCCTCTCAAAAACCTTCCCCTTGCCGTCCATATTGAAGCTACAAACACCCCTTTTGATCTTTTCTAGCCATGAAATACATGTTAACTAGCTCTATCATGGAGTTATCTTGAAGCCTTGATCATTTGGTGGCCATATTAACAACATTGGAGATGATTTGCTTGTGTCCTAGGGCTGATTTCTCAACTATTGTTCTTGGTGTTTGATGATCTTGGAGTTATTTGTGGTGTTCATAAAGTTCTTGTCTTCCAAAAACAAGGAATACACTTGGTTGGTAAAGAAGATCATCCTCTCCATTTTCTCTTGTTATTTTTGTAAAGAACAAATGTATTTTCTTTCATTTTGTATATGTATATGATGTATATATGATGATAAAAATGTTGTGTGAGGATCAAGTGTTGATAGATATGCTTAAAAAGGTTAATAACTATAAGAAATGAGGCTAAAATCATGCTTATTTAGTTGGCTGTATAAAAACAGTATATAACTAAAACTTGAACTGATAAAATTGCATGGTATGATCCATTTACAGTAATTACAAGATGTTATACACATATGAGAGTTGGCCATACAATGGAATCAATATAATGAGTGAGATATGATCAAAACAAGTTGGGTGTTCTAATCTGAATAAGCAGTTTTGTAGGGACTGTTAAGGCAAGATAAACTTAAAATGAGCAGTAGCTATAACTAAGTTAAATGTATCACATAATATGAAGAACATGTCATCCAAAAATAAGCTTCTAATTCATTATAGAACTCTAGATATGATAAAAATGGTGAACATGAAGATAAAAATCAGATTTTGAGAATTAATGTTTATTATTATTATATAAGCACTCAAATTTTATTGTATAAAATGTAAAATAAAAACCCACTAACTTATGAAACTTATTTATATAAATATGTAAAAGGTTAATTAAATGGATGAATTATATAAATGGTTGTGGAATAATACTTATAAGTAATAAAAACTATAAACTTGATTTTTACGACTTTTTCGGCTATTACCGTAAAATTAACGTTTTTCGCCAAATAAAACTTAGACGATCAAATCCGTCTAATGTAAAGTTTATAAAAGTCATATACTGATATATAAGTAACTAATACAAGTAAAAACCGATAAAACCCGAACTATAGGACATACAGACATTAACGAGCTAACTAAGCATATTGGACTAATAATTGGACTAAATAAGTTAAACATTTATAAAAAGAACTTATTGGGCTTAACCCATTTGAGCTCAACATGGAAAGTATAGATACTGATAATATAGGTATAAAATGGATTAAAACAAGTTAAAGAACTTATACTAAGCTTATTGGACTTAAAATAGGTAAGTAGGTAAAACTAGTAAACTAGTAAAAAGTTACCAAAACGTAAACACTAAAATGAGTAAACAAGGATATATAAACCCACTTGATCATCATCATATGTACAAAATCATCATATGTACAAAATCATCTTATGTATATTGTTATTTTGATAAAAGTCATTAGACAAGAGTCTAAGACCGATTATTATTTATATAGGTTTCCGTGACCGAAGCACGCCCGTAGCCGATAATCCGCCTTTCATTATCAACGTGAGTCTATAGCCTCCCTTTATACTAGTTATTAAATGATTTTAAACCCGCGAGGGGGAATACATGTTTTTATAAACTTAGAACACAAGATTTTTATGGTATGCTTTGTCCCTCTATGAATGGACCCGTGGTTGCCTTTAAATTGCATTAAGTGATTGCCTTTGTTAAAACCTTAATTATGGACCGTTAATTAACCTATGATGGGTTAACCGCTAGTACAATAAATAGATCTATGGGGGAAGCCGCCCCAGTTCAGTTTTTGTGGACTTGTCATAGAAGCTTAGGCCCGACCTCCACACTGTTTGAACATATTGTATTGAGAAGTCAGGTATACGACAATGTACCAATAATCTGGAGGTAGTCGACAATTAATAAATCTCTCGTCTTATTAGACTGATATGGGAGTGTCTAAGGGCTCGGTTCCATGAGCTTATTGCAATTTATGCTATATACAATTATCATTGTTGATGCAAATTATTATTTGATGCTTATAAGCATGCCACAAACTTATAATCTTTGCTTGTCTTCAAATTGATTTCATAAACCTATAGATTCACTCGGCATTTTTGCTGATTGTTTTACTCACATGTATTTCAGGTTATCAAGAAGTGGAAGCTTGGAGGTCACGAGAATGAAATTGTGCACTGCTATGTTGTTCAAACTCTTTGATTTATTTATCGTTCCATTTTTAAACATAAACTAATATGTTGTTTTAACTTATCTTTTGGTAACGATTACTTGGGACTACACTACTCTGACAAATGTTTTAGGAACGATAAATCTAAAACGTCTCTTTTCGAGTCGTTCTTTATAAATTATGTGTTGTTGTTAGAACCCAAAGATATATTCCGCTGCGTGTAAATTTGGGGGTGTTAAAGATTGGTACCAGAGCCATGAGTTATAGAGAACTAGGTCTTTTTCTAAAAACCTAAACTATAACTGTCGGTTTTATTTTTCAAAGAGTCGGTGCACATGATTTCGCGTGACTTCAGGTTCAAGCTACTTCTGGGATTACAACTTTAGTATACATTATTATGTATGCCTTATTGCTAAGTATTTCTAAATAAATACTATAATCCTTTATCGATATATATTTATGTCGTTAAATTTTTCGGTAAAAGTTTATTATTTATTAATGATTAACTTAAATAAATACAATGAATTTCAAGATCTTTCTGTATTTATTTTTGAAGTATTTAAATTGCTTTTATTGCAAAATTTTTATATTATGACCTTACATAACTTCATCTACGCGTGTTACTTTCATTGTTTAACCCTTTGTGATATCTATATAGATATTCAAATCGTCTTCCGGCTATTTGTGCTTGGACGTCTTTTAACATAATCTCTAGACCATTGTGTAGCTCAATGTGTCCTTGGAATAGACTAACCTCTATCGTGTGAGTCATACATTTTGAAACATTTCTTAAAGTAGTGTTGAATAACACCATGGTTTTCCATAATATTTTGTTGATTTTTATTATTTATCGTTTTACACGACATGCGAAGATTTAATTCGTTGACATTTATATGTATCGACTGCAAAGTGTATTGTTCGCTTATATCTTGGTAACGTCATCGTCATTTTATAAATCATCGTCTAGATTATGGCGCTAGATCGGAATACGATTTTACTTCTATAAAATTGTATCATTTGTTTTTCATTAACTTTCTTGCTCCCGGAGTGCAACCCTTTAATGTTCCATTCTTTTCTTGTTATGTTTTGTGTTTTTGGACAATCGTGGCACCAAGTATATTTGCCTACATTGCATTTTGAAATCTAAATTACGAACGTCTTTCACCGTCTTGCTTCCTAAATTTCGTGTTGAATACCTTGAAGCATTTTCTGTCATTCATCATGCTATATTTTATTTGATGCTCATTACGAGATTTATTTTTCGTTGTTCTAAAATCCACAAGACATGTGTGTATATATATTTTGAGCCGTTAGGAAGTGTCGAAAAATATATTTAATGGAGGAACTGCAGGGGGTGTATAAACAGGTCAAAACATAAAAGTAAAACCTGCATTTTTAAAATAAAATAGTCAAAACTGCACAGAACTTGCAGGGATATTTTAGTCATTTTATATTAGGTTTCGGGTCTCGGGCAAAATTAGAAAGTTGTCTGAAACCTCGTTTTGTATCAAAATGCTTTAGACTCCGAGTCTTGGAAATGTCGATTATCGGGTCAATTAATCGGCTCATATTTAAAAGTCAAATCTGACAGAAAATTCGAAACATGAGTTTTAAATGTTTCTAAGCTGTTTTGATTTCATTTGAGATCGTAAAATTTTAACAAAATATTATTTTACAACTAACGAATACTAGTTGCATGTGAAAATATTTAAAAATAAAAACAGTACAGGATTAGCAATTACCGGATTAATGGTGTAATTTAAAAACGAATAACATACTTTCTTAAAAGCAAGTTGTGTCGAGTATCTTACAAAGAATACACATGTGGATTGTTTTATTCTTTTTATATATATGACTCATTTGTCATTCGATGTTATTTTATTTTCGTTTTCTTCTAACCTTCCACTGATTGAGTTGAGCTTTGAAGTTTTGCCTTCACATTCTTCGTTAACATTCTTATCGCGTATCTCATGACGTTTTCGTCTAAACCTTATAACCCTTTGAAAAAATAACAACTTGTAACCATTTCATTGGTTGTTTTATGAGCTACTATTTGCCACTTTTTGCAAAACTTTGACTACTTTACACGTTGTCATAATGTCATATTATAAATAAATCTGATATCGTTTTACGATTATTTTCACCAATTATTTTTACTTTGGTCTTATAAAATACTTTTCGTAAGATTAAAAGTTGCTTATTAAGTATCTCACAAATTACCTGTATCCTATAAATTTATAAACTATTTCTAAATTCCATTTTACAGATGGCATGGTTTATATATAAACATAAGAAACGTAATACTTTTCGACGAAAAGGAGCACTGCATTGCTAGCCCTAAATTATACATGGCCTGATCACCTATGTCTAATTTAGAAGGAGCCATGCTAGGCTGAATAGTAGTCAACTTAAAAATCTTGATAATAAAGAACTTTTTACTTGTATTTATGATAAAAGATAAATAAAATGAAATAAAGTGAAAAGAAGTTTTGAAAACCTTTTTAATTTATGCAAGTGGCGCAATTTCTTTGCATCCACATACGTTTTCTTACCTTTTCTTAAACGAATTACGCGCTTACAAATACGTTTTTACTCGACGATCGCTTTTTCACTTGTTACTTCATTTTGTCTTATAACTGATTTCTTTTGACCGTTCGTTTAATTACTGACTGTTGATAAATGACCTAAAAGTCTCGATATTTTATCCTTCCGTCTCGTCCAATCTTCCTTATGCGACTGGGTAGATCTTTGGAATGTCTCCGCACGTGAATAATGAATTATGACTAGAGTGATTTCCGTATATCCGGGATGACGTCCGTCACTCTCGTTTGTCTCGAAATACACCCTTGTGAACCGTGCTTTGACTTCTCCCTTTAAACACTAACATCGTCCATTTGATTTGTTTTAATTACAAGTGATTATTAGGAATTTTAATTATTAAAATTTTTGTATGGATCTTCTTTCCGATCATGTATCGACCACCGCTAAGTTAACGAGCTGATATTGGTGAACCATCAACTGCACTAACAAAATTGACAACTTGTTTAATCTATTATTTCTTAGCGTCTTACCATCAACGCCTTTATTTTATTATTCTCTTTAAGAATTCATACGACATTTGCTTCGTCCTCTTTTGTACCGTTGATCTCGTACTAATTGCTGACTATTATTTTCATTCGTATTCGTTTGTTATCTTGTCACATTTCGAAACCCGAATATATCCCATGTTATTTTGAAATAATAAACACCTTTATGTACTTCTACAAAGTATTATAAATTTTTTATGGAACTTTTATACATTTTCCAATGATTTTCAATTATCGAAATAACCATTACAAGTAAAAGGTCAAATTTATACATCATATTTTGTATAACTAAAACTAATGTCTAACATGAAATTATACTATATCTTTTGAACTAAGTGACTTATCATACTTTACTTTTAATGTAATAAAATTACCGGTTTAATTTATATTCCTAATAATGATTTAATTTGGAAATTATATCTTCTAATTGTAACCATCAATACGAGTTTAATCGGCTCATATTTAAAAGTCAAATCTGACAGAAAATTCGAAACATGAGTTTTAAATGTTTCTAAGCTGTTATGATTTCATTTGAGATCGTAAAATTTTAACAAATATTATTTTACAACTAACGAATACTAGTTGCATGTGAAAATATTTAGAAATAAAAACAGTACAGGATTAGCAATTACCGGATTAATGGTGTAATTTAAAAACGAATAACATACTTTCTTAAAAGCAAGTTGTGTCGAGTATCTTACAAAGAATACACATGTGGATTGTTTTATTCTTTTTATATATATGACTCATTTGTCATGCGATGTTATTTTATTTTCGTTTTCTTCTAACCTTCCACTGATTGAGTTGAGCTTTGAAGTTTTGCCTTCACATTCTTCGTTAACATTCTTATCGCGTATCTCATGACGTTTTCGTCTAAACCTTATAACCCTTTGAAAACATAACAACTTGTAACCATTTCATTGGTTGTTTTATGAGCTACTATTTGCCACTTTTTGCAAAACTTTGACTACTTTACACGTTGTCATAATGTCATATTATAAATAAATCTGATATCGTTTTACGATTATTTTCACCAATTATTTTTACTTTGGTCTTATAAAATACTTTTCGTAAGATTAAAAGTTGCTTATTAAGTATCTCACAAATTACCTGTATCCTATAAATTTATAAACTATTTCTAAATTCCATTTTACAGATGGCATGGTTTATATATATACATAAGAAACGTAATACTTTTCGACGAAAAGGAGCACTGCATTGCTAGCCCTAAATTATACATGGCCTGATCACCTATGTCTAATTTAGAAGGAGCCATGCTAGGCTGAATAGTAGTCAACTTAAAAATCTTGATAATAAAGAACTTTTTACTTGTATTTATGATAAAGATAAATAAAATGAAATAAAGTGAAAAGAAGTTTTGAAAACCTTTTTAATTTATGCAAGTGGCGCAATTTCTTTGCATCCACATACGTTTTCTTACCTTTTCTTAAACAAATTACGCGCTTACGAATACGTTTTTACTCGACGATCGCTTTTTCACTTGTTACTTCATTTTGTCTTATAACTGATTTCTTTTGACCGTTCGTTTAATTACTGACTGTTGATAAATGACCTAAAAGTTTCGATATTTTATCCTTCCGTCTCGTCCAATCTTCCTTATGCGACTGGGTAGATCTTTGGAATGTCTCCGCACGTGAATAATGAATTATCACTAGAGTGATTTCTGTATATCCGGGATGACGTCCGTCACTCTCGTTTGTCTCGAAATCCACCCTTGTGAACCGTGCTTTGACTTCTCCCTTTAAACACTAACATCGTTCATTTGATTTGTTTTAATTACAAGTGATTATTAGGAATTTTAATTATTAAAATTTTTGTATGGATCTTCTTTCCGATCATGTATCGACCACCGCTAAGTTAACGAGCTGATATTGGTGAACCATCAACTGCACTAACAAAATTGACAACTTGTTTAATCTATTATTTCTTAGCGTCTTACCATCAACGCCTTTATTTTATTGTTATCTTTAAGAATTCATACGACATTTGCTTCGTCCTCTTTTGTACCGTTGATCTCGTACTAATTGCTGACTATTATTTTCATTCGTATTCGTTTGTTATCTTGTCACATTTCGAAACCCGAATATATCCCATGTTATTTTGAAATAATAAACACCTTTATGTACTTCTACAAAGTATTATAAAATTTTTATGGAACTTTTATACATTTTCCAATGATTTTCAATTATCGAAATAACCATTACAAGTAAAAGGTCAAATTTATACATCATATTTTGTATAACTAAAACTAATGTCTAACATGAAATTATACTATATCTTTTGAACTAAGTGACTTATCATACTTTACTTTTAATGTAATAAAATTACCGGTTTAATTTATATTCCTAATAATGATTTAATTTGGAAATTATATCTTCTAATTGTAACCATCAATATGAGTTTAATTAATAAATTCGTGTCATTCTTTCAAAGTTTCTTAAGACAACCAAAATAAATTATGAAGCTATTTAACTTCTATTTTTAATATATCATCTTTATCAAGAAAGTACCTCAATTGCGTTTTAAGGTAATACCAAATCCGGGACGGATAATTGTGACAAACGTTATTTTAATGTTAATATTTAATTTATTCTTCGCTCTCATTTTTCTAGTATTGTGAATTATTATGTTTTACGGTTGCATGAGTCGAGATCCCTCGTCGATCGTCAACCTTGAATCATTTTACCACATCTTGTCCATTTATGCGTTTATTGAATTCATTTTTATCTCGTTCTGTTCCTCGTATTGAAGATCACTATTTTATTCTGAGTTTAAAATGAATCTTGGGAAGCAGTGTATACGAAGAAACGATAAGTGTCACCAGGATTTATGCGTGTACTAGTGGAATGATTGAGGACCGAATCTCTTAATGAATAGAGTTAATAAATTCGTTACAACCTCGAGGAGTAAGTTGAAGCCGACATCGCAAGTGGAAAGACTCTTGAGATCAAGTAGTTATTATCAAGGGTTCTTTCAAGGTTTTCTCGATGATTAATGGTGGAGATCTATACTCGATGTGTGTGTTCGACCTTTTCTTTTATGTACTTACATGGTGCGTGATCTAGTCAAATGATCGTAAGTTGTGAGAACTTGAGACGGCATCACCCGATGACGTCCGGTCATGTAGAACACTTATTATGTAATATCTTTTGACTTTCAACGACGATATTTATTGAGACTTTAATGCGCGTTGGCGAAAGTGAGGCGAGTTGAGCGCCGGGAGGTCGCTCCCTTAAGGTGGTGAGGATGTAAAACCCGTAAATATAAGGTCATAATTTAATTCTATTTTCAATTATTTTGAAGTATTTTATAACGTTAAATATTATTATGTTTAACGGTTTAAGTTGAAACCGATATTAAATATCATATTTTAATATTTTGACGAGCAACGAGGACTACTAGTGATCGCGATACCGACGGATGCCAAAAATTTTATATCGTATAATATTTTGAAACTTAATTTTATGTTGGTTGATGAACTCACAATTTACGGATTTAATTTGGGCTTACTTGCATAACTTAGCGTCCTTTACGACTAAACCGGAAACCTTAGGATAACGTATTTACGTTTTTGAACTCCGTTTTTGATGAGACAATTTTTATTGGATTCGTTTTGTGACGTTGATTCATAATTTATAAAAACGCTTTTCGTGAAACGACCCGAGGGCACGCAAATCGAGAAAACTAGAATCGAGGAATACCCGTAAACTAGTGAGATGGGACAAAATACATTGTTCCACCCCACTAGCTAGCTTGGATGGCACCAACATGTCACCACAACCATATGTGGCATCATGTTAGCTAAACACTTACAAGTGTAAGCAAAGCTTACACCTTAAGCTATTCATTCCACTTCCTAGCTAAAACCATCAACTAACTTCTCATTTCCATTTCCATACATGCAAAACTCTCTCAAATCCTCTCAAAAACCTTCCCCTTGACATCCATATTGAAGCTACAAACACCCCTTTTGATCTTTTCTAGCCATGAAATACATGTTAACTAGCTCTGTCATGGAGTTATCTTGAAGCCTTGATCATTTGGTGGCCATATTAACAACATTGGAGATGATTTGCATGTGTCCTAGGGCTGATATCTCAAGTATTGTTCTTGGTGTTTGATGATCTTGGAGTTATTTGTGGTGTTCATCAAGTTCTTTTCTTCCAAAAACAAGGAATACACTTGGTTGGTAAAGAAGATCATCCTCTCCATTTTCTCTTGTTATTTTTGTAAAGAACAAATGTATTTTCTTTCATTTTGTATATGTATATGATGTATATATGATGATAAAAATGTTGTGTGGGGATCAAGTGTTGATAGATATGCTTAAAAAGGTTAATAACTATAAGAAATGAGGCTAAAATCATGCTTATTTAGTTGGCTGTATAAAAACAGTATATAACTAAAATTTGAACTGATAAAATTGCATGGTATGATCCATTTACAGTAAGTACAAAATGTTATACACATGTGAGAGTTGGCCATGCAATGGAATCAATATAATGAGTGAGATATGATCAAAACAAGTTGAGTGTTCTAATCTGAATAAGCAGTTTTGTAGGGACTGTTAAGGCAAGATAAACTTAAAATGAGCAGTAGCTATAACTAAGTTAAATGTATCACATAATATGAAGAACATGTCATCCAAAAATGAGTTTCTAATTCATTATAGAACTCTAGATATGATAAAAATGGTGAACATGAAGATAAAAATCAGATTTTGAGAATTAATGTTTATTATTATTACATAAGCACTCAAATTTTATTGTATAAAATGTAAAATAAAAACCCACTAACTTATGAAACTTATTTATATAAATATGTAAAAGGTTAATTAAATGGATGAATTATATAAATGGTTGTGGAATAATACTTATAAGTAATAAAAACTATAAACTTGATTTTTACGACTTTTTCGGCTATTACCGTAAAATTAACGTTTTCGCCAAATAAAACTTAGACGATCAAACCCGTCTAATGTAAAGTTTATAAAAGTCATATACTGATATATAAGTAACTAATACAAGTAAAAACCGATAAAACCCGAACTATAGGACATACGGACATTAACGAGCTAACTAAGCATATTGGACTAATAATTGGACTAAATAAGTTAAACACTTATAAAAAGAACTTATTGGGCTTAAACCATTTGGGCCCAACATGGAAAGTATAGATACTGATAATATAGGTATAAAATGGATTAAAACAAGTTAAAGAACTTATACTAAGCTTATTGGACTTAAAATAGGTAAGTAGGTAAAACTAGTAAACTAGTAAAAAGTTACCAAAACATAAACACTAAAATGAGTAAACAAGGATATATAAACCCACTTGATCATCATCATATGTACAAAATCATCATATGTATATTGTTATTTTGATAAAAGTCATTAGACAAGAGTCTAAGACCGATTATTATTTATATAGGTTTCCGTGACCGAAGCACGCCCGTAGCCGATAATCCGCCTTTCATTATCAACGTGAGTCTATAGCCTCGCTTTATACTAGTTATTAAATGATTTTAAACCCGTGAGGGGGAATACATGTTTTTATAAACTTAGAACACAATATTTTTATGGTATGCTTTGTCCCTCTATGAATGGACCCGTGGTTGCCTTTAAATTGCATTAAGTGATTTCCTTTGTTAAAACCTCAATTATGGACCGTTAATTAACCTATGATGGGTTAATCGCTAGTACAATTAATAGATCTATGGGGAAAGCCGCCCCGGTTCAGTTTTTGTGGACTTGTCATAGAAGCTTAGGCCCGACCTCCACATTGTTTGAACATATTGTATTGAGAAGTCAGGTATACGGCAATGTACCAATAATCTGGAGGTAACCGACAATTAATAAATCTCTCGTCTTATTAGACTGATATGGGAGTGTCTAAGGGCTCGGTTCCATGAGCTTATTGCAATTTATGCTATATACAATTTTCATTGTTGATGCAAATTATTATTTGATGCTTATAAGCATGCCACAAACTTATAATCTTTGCTTGTGTTTAAATTGATTTCATAAACCTATAGATTCACTCGGCATTTTTGCTGATTGTTTTACTCACATGTATTTCAGGTAATCAAGAAGTGGAAGCTTGGAGGTCACGAGAATGAAATTCTGCACTGCTATGTTGTTCAAACTCTTTGATTTATTTATCGTTCCATTTTTAAAAATAAAAGAGATATGTTGTTTTAACTAATCTTTTGGTAACGATTACTTGGGACTACGCTACTCTGACAAATGTTTTAGAAACGATAAATCTAAAACGTCTCTTTTCGAGTCGTTCTTTATAAATTATGTGTTGTTGTATCATTGTTTAGCACCCAAAGATATATTCCGCTGCGTGTAAATTTGGGGGTGTTAAACATGGAAAGGGTGAACGCCTATGGGATGGTTCACAAAACAAAATTGACATGAGCAAGGGTGAACACCTATGGGTCAGTTCACAAAACAAAATTTGAATGAAAAGCACATGCGACTAAATCTGGCCAGTCATGTACCGACCATTACTTAACTAAAATACCTGTAACAATAATACATGAAAATAATTAATGAAAATCAACTACCAAAAACTTACAGACAACGTGTGACTAACTATGAACTACTATGGTCAGTCCATACTAGCCAAAATTCACAAGGAAACTTCATGCATAAAACAACGACATGTAACTAAGTATGAATGAGTATTGATCAATACATATTAGTAAAAATAATTTCGAGAGAAAACATCATGGTTAAACACCATAAGGTTATGAAATAGTCATTACGTATAATGACAAGCGTCGACTTAGGAAGATCCTGGTGACTACCCACTAGTCACAGGTCAAGTTTTAGAGCCTACAGGTCGAAACCTTGTGCTCTGATACCATAATTGTAACACCCCACTTTGGTAAGTGGATCGTTACGTGTATTTATGATGTGTCATCAAAGCATGAAAGATAATATGTACTAAAACATACATGCCCAAAAGGGAAAACTGGAATCAAACATCGGTTCCCAAACATAAGCCCAAAACATGAATAAAGTTAATGAAATGAGAAGGACAAACAAGTGTCCAAGCAAGCATAAGTATAAGAGGCAAAAAGGAGAAGAACTCTAAGGAAGCTTCCATCCTATGCACGTCCTCCAAATGCTAAAATATGTCCTTGGGTACCTGCCGTTTTGGGACATGGAAAAGAAAATATACGGCTGAGCAATACGCTCAGTGAACGAATATATAACCTGGTATGAATCACTGAAATATAAGTAAAGACAAAAAAGCTGCGGAAATGTATACGTCCTGGAAAACCTGGAACATGTTTATAAAACTGGTTTTATAGTTTGAATAACTTATGATTAACTTATGAAAAACTGTATTTTAAATTTAGCCAAGAGCCCATATAGGTCATGATCAACGTGCATGAATACTTAGAGGGGTGACTTCATCATGCAATTAGAGGGACTACCTCTAATTATACTGGTTTGGGTTGGAGGGATCAACTCCTTGTGAAGGATGCAAGGCACACACCACATTCACCATGAAAATCATGACTGATAAACATGTAACTAGGATGCACCCATACGCCCCACATGATAATATAAATAAATGGCCAAACTGAAAGGGACGCCACGAGCAATCCCTCCGTCGTGGGGAAGTCATTACACAGGTTCCTCAAGTGTTATGGTTACGGTACCTTCATAACTAGATGAACTGTCATGCATGTATATATAGTTCAGGCATTTAAAATCAAACATAAGCATTCGAACCTATAAAATAACTGGGGAAACAGATGGCTGCAAACGGAGAATCCTAATCAAACATATGAAGGAATGTCCATACTAAAGGACAGAATATCTATATCTTATGTCTAGTAGAGAAGCTAGAATGGAAGCTGAACGATCTACTCCGACTTCACGGATACTACATAAATAAGGAACGTGTATGAGTTGCCTGAATATTGTATACTTTTACTGGTTCTGAGTGTTCTTAACTTATTTTATATGTTCTTATCATGTTTTACTGTTTCTGTATTACCTTGTAATCATTCATGTTTTCCATGTATTCTGATTATGTATTTCATGTATTCTTGTGTTATAATACTTGTAGTATCATAATGAGTAACTTTCTAAAAATACCAGGTTTTCAAAAATAGTAAGTTTCCAAAAGCAGTAAGTTTCCAAAAATAGAAAGTTCCCATATATAATGATAAACTTGATAATAAGTATAAAACATAAGCTAGTGCTTAATAGTCTTAATTTATAAGTCATGATGACTTATTAGTAAAGCTTATTAAATAAAATACTTAGGTTAAAATGATTATTAATTAATAAAGAAATGCATGGTTATTAATTAATAATGTGACGTGATTCATTAAAACTTTACCTTATCTCAATAATTAAATTAAAGTATGGTTTTTAATTTAATTAAGCCATAATAAAAATACTTAGGCTATTTCATGAATTATTACATTTAATAATTATGACCTAAGTTTTCATGATTAAATAAGTAATTATAATAATAACACGTATTTAAATTAATTAATTTAATAAAAGTAATTTAACCAAATAAAACCCACGTAAACCGATTCCTAACCCGATCCAACCGAGAATCCCATGTCTCGGTCACACAAATAAACGACAAACTCTGCAAAACAATCAAAACAGTGTTGTCCAACATATATAGTTAGTTATGTCCAATATCTAAGCACAATTTTGTCCAATATCATTTTATTAGTTCTGTCCGACATCTTTTTGCCCAAACCTATACAATAACCTTGTACCCCCTATTTGGCAGCAAGTTAACCCCGACTACCCTGTTTTTCCTGCTTCTGCCTAATACTTCCCACTGGTTGCTTATCACTTCTTGCTGCCAGTTTATAGCTACCCACTGTTATTAATCAAACCCCACTGTTGGTGTTTGGGGGCTTGCGACTACTCCACAAAACACACGCCGGCCCTTAGGGGTTGCGGTTGTGTGTTCCAAAACACCACCGAGACCAAGTTTGGTCTCGGTTTACGTGATCCCGACCACAAACAAAGCCCGAAACCCTTTTTACTCTTGTTTACTTCCTTTATTAACATTTTAATTCTTATTAATGAATTCTTAAACATTCTAAATAAAAGGAAAAGGGATTAAAGATTACCTAATTGCGTGTTATGGTGTAGTGAACAATGACATGAACACAAACCTAAATTCTTGGATCACCCACGTTATATCTTCTTGTTCTTGGTGTGGTGAAACGACGGCAGCAAGAGGAAACCAAAAAAAAGAAAAAGTCGACGGTTGTAGTTGTGTTTTAGGGTTTTGTGATTTGTTGCCCAAATATAAACTCCCCCGTGTTTTTATTTGTTTTGGACTAGGACTCCCAAATGGGCAATGGGCCCTTTTTTTGGCCCTTGACTAGCCGCCCAAAAAACAAACACCCTACACCTTTTGTTTTTATTTCGTGCCTTGTTAGATCTTATGCGTGCTCGGATTTTTAAATGTCGTGTTACATTCTTGTTATATTTATACATGTTATACGTAAACACATATCGTATATTAATAATAATAATAATAATAATATACGTAATAATCATATAAATGTTCGTGTCACGTGTCGTATATTAATTAATAGTACTGTTTTAATTTATATGTGATTTCATGTATTTAATGTACTAAGATATTTTAAAGCGGGTTTTACATGACCTGTCGTAGGGCCTTCGTGACAAGCTCTAAGGATATTAGTAGCTTCGGTGACAAACACACAACATCGAACCAGTTGATCCGTACAAATCCGAAAGAGATAAGGGTCGTCCCAAAAATAGAACTTGATGTCACGAAATAATTTCCGTTTTTGTTGAGTCGTCATACGCTTGATTATGAAATTCCCCTCATGGTAATTTGCAATGTCCATAAACCATGGGTTAGATGAATCTTCTTTGGAATTCACTACACCAAGTGTCTCGAGAGTAAGTGTGTTAAGCTGATTTCTTTGTTTTCGTGCACACTTTTGTGAGGATCTTCCAAACGAGAGCGGTGATCGGCCGCGAGATACTCGGCTCCTTTTTTGTCAAATATTATGACATCAAATTCTTGTAGGAGGAAAATACAACAAAGCAATCTCATCTTAGCGTCAAGTTTGGCAAAGAGGTACTTGATAGCCAAATGATCCGTATACACTATGCTTTTTGTCAAGACGAGATAAGGTCGGAATTTCTCAAATGCATACACCATGGCAAGTAATTATTTTTTCGTTTTAGTGTATTTAAGTTGAGCCTCGATCATCGTCTTACTAGCATAGTGGATAGGCATGAAGTGTTTTGCTTGACGTTGCCCTAAAACGGCCCCTATTGCGTAATCACTTGCATCGCACATGATTTCAAAAGGGAGAATCCAATTTGGAGCAACAAGGATGGGAGATTCGGTAAGTTTCCTTTTAAGAGTTTGAAAAGCTCGAACACAATCTTCGGTAAAAATGAATGGAGCATCTTTCTCGAGAAGGTGTGTAATGGGCCGAGATATTTTTGAAAAATCTTTGATGAATCGATGATCAAAGCCCGCGTGGCCTAGGAAACTCCTAACTCCCTTGACAGTTTTGGGATGAGGTAATTTGGCGATGATGTCTATCTTAACTTTATCTACCTGAATCCTCGCTTTCGAGACCTTGTTACCTAAGACGATCCCTTCTGTACACATGAAATGACATTTTTCCCAATTAACCACAAGGTTAGTTTCTTCACAACGTTTTAACATTTTTTCTAAGTTGTCTAAACACGACGTGAACAAATTACCAAACACCAAAAAGTCTTCAATGAAAACTTCCATCAACTTCTCGATCATATCATGAAAAATATCCATCATGCACCTTTGAAAGGGTCTCGGTGCATTACAAAGTCCGAATGGCATTCTACGATAGGCAAACGTTCTATATGGACACGAAAACATAGTTTTTTCTTGATCACGAGGATCGATGGGGATTTGAATGTAACCGGAAAACCATCTAAAAACCAATAGAAATCGTTTCCCGTAAGTTGTTCCAACATTTGATCCATAAGGGCAAGGGAAAATGGTCTTTACGAGTGACGTCGTTAAGTTTACGATAAAAAAAAATGCACACCCTCCAACCGGTCAGGAGTAGAGTTGGAATTAACTCTTTGTGATCGTTTGGCACAACGGTCATTCCTCCCTTATTAGGGACACAATGAATGGGACTCACCCAAGGGCTATCGGAAATAGGATAAATCATTCCCGCGTAAAGATTTTTTAAGACTTCCTTTTTGATGACGTCATGAATTTAGGGTTTACCCTTCTTTGAAATTGAATTGCGGGCTTGTAGTCCTCCTCCATTAAAATCTTGTGAGTATAAAATTTTGGGTCAATGCCCTTAATGTCGGAAAGTTTCCACGAAATTGCCCCTTTGTGAGATTTCAAGACTTTGATAAGTATGGTTTTTTTGTTTTGTGAAAGATCTTTTGCAATTATAACCGACAACTTATCGATACCTTCTAAGAATGTGTATTCGAGATGAGGTGGAAGATCTTTCAATTTGAGGGTTGGTGGTTCCTCGATTGAAGGATTTTGTTCAAGACTCATAATTTCTATTGGCGGTGGTTCCTCAATGGTGGATATTGATTGAGATTTCATCGGAATTAGTACAAGGTACATTTACTTCTTCCAAAATAAAATCGCCTCCTTCAAATAGAGTGGGAGGAAGTAAAGAATTAGCAAGGATCGGATCACAAATAGTGGGATTGCCACTAATAGAACTATCGGAAAAACCTAACACTTCTTGTGAAAATTCATCGCAAACGACATAAACTAAGTCAATGTGGTTCATGGTCGCGATTGCATAACCATGAGAAGATGTAGAGTTTTGTGTAGCGTTTATAACAAGTTCCTCCTCGTTGAATCAAAACGTAATTTTTCTAGCATGCACGTCAATTATCGATTTCGAGGAATCTAAAAATGGGCGTCCTAAAATTAGAGGAACTTGAGGATCCATGGGAATGTCTACTACGATAAAGTCAACCGGGTAGTAGAACTTCCCAACTTTCACAAAAATGTCTTCGGCCATTCCACACGCGAGATCATAGAATGATCGGCCATTTTGATAGACATTTTTTGAAGGAATAAGATCCAGAAGTGAAAGTGATCTGTACATGGAAAAAGACATCAAGTAAATGGTCGCACCATGATCCGCCAAGGAGAGGCATCCTTCCATCTCTTAAATATCACATGGAATAAGGAACTTGCCGGGATCACCTACTTTTTCTAGTATTCGATTAAGAAAAACTGAAGAACAATTTGATAGCTTTAAAATCCTTTCCTTATCGTTCATCATACTTTTTGTTGTACCCAAAATATTATCACTTCACCATTGTTAATCTATGAATTAAGTAAAGAAAATAGATATAAGGTAGATAAATAAAGTAGAGAGAGATAAAGTAGTTAGAACTTGGGTGATATTAGATTAAGAGAGAAAATGAAATGAGCTAACCACCTCCTAACATACTAGGAGGTGTGTGTATATATAGTCCAAGCTTACATGTAGCTTAATGGAATATATGTTGATGGGCCGGGCTTGATATATGAACTATATAACCTAAAAGTGTACTATTAGCTATTTTATCAAGCCCGTGAATCACGACTATTCTACTATCTATTAAAACGTTCTAAGAAATGATACTTAAATAACCTATGACCGAAAATTCTTGTTTGACTCAATATTTTGAGGCTAGCAATCTCCCCCAATGAGAGGTCATTCCTTTATTACATTTGTAGATTTATAGAGATTACTAATCTCGCCATAAATGAGTCGGGAACGTGTAATAGTAGTCTTGTTCCTTCATGTTGTGATCTTTGAGCCTTTTGTAGTTGTCTTTCGACTTTGTCTTTGATCTTGAGATCTTCAAATTTGTCACCGAATTATTCTTGACGATACAATATTTTGAGACTAACATCTCACTCACTAAGAGGTCATTCCTCTACGACATGTGAGTATTTATGGAGATACTTAATCTTTAGTATTTAAATCTTCAAAAAGACTGCTTCATTCTTGATGGTCACCATCCTTGACTTTTCTTTTCCATCTTGCGATCTTGTGTCTTTATGCACATACTCACATTATACATCATCTTGAAAGCTTGCTGACAATCTCCACTGAAGAAGGGTCATTCCACTACATTATTTGTTAAGGAAGATTCTGAACATCAGAGTTGCAGAAGACTTTTGCTTTCTTGATTGTTGAATATGTCATTGAGCATGAGTATGTGGTTTTGAATCTTTGACTTTGCTGACTGCACCGTAACGCCACCTTCTTCAGACAAAACATAGACACGGACTAAATGGCTTTGAAATTCTTCCTAAATCGATAGCGTTTTACCTCCGGTCGGTGAAGACCGTTACACGAAATTAAATATCGTACCTGTGATCAGGTCGATTCAATTAAGAACCTCCTTAAAAAGGTTTCGCGGTTGTACTATCCGCTCTCTTTACTCGACCATCTCAAAGAAATACTACGAACATAAAGAGTGAATCAATTGGTTAAATATCCGCTTGATTAAAGTCGTCAATTCAAATTCCTAGAACAAGTTTGATTCGTAAAGAATCTTATGTTGCTTTCCAGTTGACACATGCTTGATTCATAAAGAATCTCGTAAGTCACCTACCATAGTGCTATTTGAGGTTGACACTGGAAGGATTTCCATTCGTCACTGTGAATACTAATGTTTATCACTCTGAATGTTCTGACAAGATCATAAAGATATTGCGTAGAAACCTAAAACGACTTTTTATGGATTAAGAATCAAACCATTGTTGCTTTTGTTTTGCACATGTTTAATTCATATAGAATCTTACACATCACTTACCGCAGTACGTTTGATGTTAACACTAGAAGGATTTCTACTCATCATTGTGAATACTAGGTAGTATCACCTCTGAGTGTTCTAGCAATATCGCAAGGTTATAGCGTAGGACTCTCTTCTTCGTCATTCCGTGTGTCCTAACAAGATTTGATTGATCTCTAGGCTCTAGACTTGATTTGTGCACTTTTAGTGGTCGGAAGCTGGAGCATATGGAACCTATTCAATATCAACTATCTCGGAGTGAGAAAGTCAATAGAAGTCGTGTTGTTCTCCGTGACAATAAAACAAACTTCTTTGAGAGAAGCCTGAGTCATCTGGGGAGGGTTGTGCATTAAATCACTAGGTCCATGATGGGTTGTCTTTATGATGTGTTGACCCGGTTTCAACCTAGGTTGTATGGAGGGCTAATTTCTTTACACCCTTGATCCTTACATTTCTTTTTCATTCTTCAAACCCTTTAATGCTTACAAGACGTAATCACTAGCACCTTGTTGTGATTGTTCCAGCGCTAGCTTATGTACTTAGTTGGCATTCAGCTACGTTCACATTCTACTCCTTCTTTCCTAAGGACTTCTAATAATCTATTAGATTGTCCCTGGGAAGATCCCTCCGGTTCTGATTGGATCATAGGACGTATGCCTAACCACCCTTTTAACACCAATAACGTCGTGAATTAAAGATGTTGTGGTTATGAGATCGTAACCATAAAATCACTTGAAAGTCTATTAAAGTGTTTGAAAAACATTTAACACGTTGATAGTTTTTGTCGTTTTAGAAAAGCTCCCCTTCACATGTGCATCGATAATCGAAAGTGTTTTGCACATGTGGGTAAGAGTTAAAGTGCTTTAGTCTTACATATATGTTTCAAGTATTAGATCACATTTTAATCACATTTCTCCCCTATCTCTAATATATAAAATCGTCTTTTATTAGAGATACTAAATTTGATTAAAATATATTGCAAAAAATAGTCTTAACAATCTTCGGGAGAAGAATGTGTCTTACTAGCATGAATTATTTGGAACGTTCTTCCTAAAAAATTCATCCAATTGAATTGGCATTCTGAGGATGTGATCCATATTTCACTTTTTGAGGATAGGAGTTGTTGAACACACATTTTTTGAAAGATTTTGAATAATCATTGAAAATTTCTTTAAAAAACTATGTTCAACGCTTTTTAAAAACCATTTCTTTTTGGCGACATGGTATGTCTAAAGCATAATATTGAGTTCATAGACTTTGAATGTCTTGATGAATCCACTCAAGTGTAAGAAGATTTCTCTTCTTTTGCTGAGGATAAGAATACTAAATCGTACACTCCCCCATAAATATAGATCCGAGTTGCAATCTGAAAATGGTTACAAGCCATTGTGTTGAGCTCAAAACATTAAATATTTAGTGACAAGGTCAACACAAGATAGATTCCTCTACTCGTTCTTGGAAATATTGTCTAAAATAGACAATTTCCTTTATTATAAATGGAAATGACATCTTTTGAAAAATATTTACAACTTTCATTCGAGCTTTATGTACACTCCCATGTCGTTTTTTAGCGACATATCTAGTCGCGTTGATAGGTGTGTAAACACCCATCCTTTTACCACTTAATCACAATAATAAACAGGACAAAACGTGTATTTTATGTCGTAAATGTCGGAATTATGCGTGGTTTGTGTTTTTGTTGTGACTTTATGATCAAAATGTTAAAAGGGAAGAAAACACGGCTTTCACGGGCTTTTATCAAAGAAAAAGACAAAAGACGAAGTCAAGGAATCAAGAGTGCAAAAAGAGCGGAAGTCCAAGACCAATTCTAAAGATTTATCGAAGAAAAAGTCTAAAGACGGAAGTTTAATAAAAGCCGAAGAAGTCAAGTCTAAATTAATGAAGAAATTACAAGACGAGTTTATTAATCCCGAGACAAAAGTCGAAGAATTAAGAAGACGAGGACTAAACGAGAAATAAAGAAAGAAGAAAGAGAGGAGGAAGCTTCCACTAATCACCTCCTCCCCTATAAATAGAGTCATTAGCTTCATTTTTAAGTTTTGTTGGCTAATAGTGACAATTAGTCTTCCATTTACATTACTTGAAATTTAAATTCATGTCATTTCCTTTATTGTCTTGCACTTTTAATACCTTTAATTCGAGTAAGTTTCCTTTGATTGTTATTGAATCTTTACTTTTCTTGCTAATCTCCTATCTACCTTTCTTGATTAATCTTTAATCTTTATGCTTTATGTTCATGTTTATGTTCTTTAATTTTTATTAATTTGATCAAGTGGGTTTTGATTATTTTGGTTATTATTGTTAGTTTTTTTTTATTTGGATTGATTCGTTATTGTTTACTTAATCATTTGTGCTATTTTGGTTTAATCTTTTGGTTGATTTTGGTTAGATTGGTTTAGATTTGTAGCTATTGTTCTTCCTTGTTCTTCGCACTTTCTGTTTTCCCAGGATATTCCGAATCAAGGTTTTCAGGCAGTTTATTCCGGATAAAGGAGTTGGTCTAAAATATTCCGGATCAAGGCAATTATTCGGGATAAGTGATTTATTCCGAACCAAGGATTTATTCCGGATCAAGAGATTATTCCGGATGAATCCATATTCCGAGTGAAGCATTTATTCCGGATGAATCAAATATTCCGGATGAGCAACTTATTCCGGATGAAGGTCTTAGTCTAAAATATTCCGGATCAGCAACATATTCTGGATCAACTTAATATTCCGAATCAGCAACTTATTTCGGATCAAGACATTCCGAATGAAGGTTTGAAATTTATTCCGAATCAAGTGAATTTCAGATTATTCCGAACGAAGACTTTTATTCCGGATAAGCAGACATTCCGACCCAAGCCTGATATTCCGAATAAAGGGTTTATTCCGGATGAACTAATTATTCCGGATGAAGGATTTCGTTTGATTATTCCGAATAACAGATATTCCGGATGAAGCTTTTATTCTGCATGAGGTAAATATTCCGAGTGAAGAAGAATTATTCCGAACGAAGGTGACATTCCGAACGAGTGATTATTCCGAACGAAGGTTTATTCCGAATGAGATGTTTTTAGTTTATTTTAAGTTTCTGTTTTTTAAATTTTTAAGCTTTATTTTTCCCGCCTTTTTACTTAGTCGCACTTTAAGTTTACTTGCCTTAGATTTAGTTTAAGCTTGCCTTAGTTTAAATTTAAGTTTGCCTTTAGGATAGTTTTAAGTTCGCGTTATTTACTTTAATTGCCTTTTAATTTCTCGTCACGCTTTAACTTTAAGTCATTTATTTTCAATTAGATTTAGATTTATTTACCCTGTTTTTACTTTAAAGTTTTTGCCCTTTAATTTTACTACAACGACACAACATTTGTTTTCACCAAAAGACAGCTGAGTCGCACGTTAATCCATTTTTCAATTCGAAGAGACTGGAACAACGATAATTTTTCTTACTAGGCCAAAAGCTTCGTATTAAATGGCGCCGCTGCCGGCTCTTTTCGTAAAGATTAACGGTTTTCTGTGAGAGACGCGTTGCTTTTTGGGATTCGTTCATTCGTGAGCGTCATTTTCTTGCTTAAAAATTTCCAAAAATCCATAAAAATTAAAAAATTTTAAAAATCCATAAAAATTAAAAAATTTCAAAAATCCAAAAAGATTTTATTTTTATAGTGTATATATATTGTCTATTGCTTTGGTATTGTTTTCTTTTGCTTTTGTAGGTGTATGCGTACTAGATCTTCAATTTATCAAGAGCCCGAGACTCTTGAAGATTTAGCTAGGGCAGGTGTGAACAACAACAATAATCCACCACACCTCAACAATAACAACAACAATGTTCTTCCACAGCCCAATCTTCGGACAATGGAGGAGCTTTGTGAACCCACAATGTTTGGACGAGGAGGACCGATTGCGCCGATGCAAATCACGGCTCCGGAGTTTTCGTTGAAGCATCACATGATCCAGCAAGTGCAAACTAATCCATTTCGCGGATTGCTTGATGATGATGCCAACAAGCACCTCGACAAATTCATTACTATCACTCAAAGCATGAAGTTGCCCGGTGCTACTATGGATTTTCTTCGCCTTAAACTCTTTCCACATACTTTATCACATCACGCCGAAAAATGGTTTGATCGTCTCCCGAAAAATTCCATTCATACTTGGGATGACATGACTCAACGATTTTGGTCGCGCTACTTCCCACCATCCATGGTCACGAGCCTTCGAAATCAAATTAGCAGTTTCATGCAAGAACCCAATGAATCTCTCTTTGATGCTTGGGAAAGATATAATGTTTTGATCGATCGATGTCCAAACCACAACATGCTCCCCGTTACCTTAATTGATACTTTCTACAACGGTTTGACTTTTCGTGATCGTGATACGATTAATGCAGTCGCCGGTGGCACATTTATGAAAAGAAGACCCGAGGAGTGTAGAGAGCTTATTGAGAACATGACTACTCATCACAAAAATTGGGATTCCTCCGCATCTTCAAGAAACAACCCGAGAGTCAATGTTTCTTCTACTTCAGCAAACCCCGATATGACCGAATTCACCTGCATGATGGCCGAAATGAACAAGAATATCTTGCTCATCGCTTCAAACCAACAACAACAAGTTAAAGCGGTAGCAAATCCTTGTGAGACATATGGAGGTCCTCATTCATACACTGATTGTCCTTCTACTCAAGACAATCCGGAAAACGTGTATGCGGCTTATGGTAACTATTCACCGGAAAATTACCAAGCCCGACCTCAAGGAGATCGAAATTTGCTAATTTACCGGTCTAACAACTACCTTTCACCCGGTTTTTCTCCTAAAAACCACAACCCTAACAACAATTACAATAGAAGCAACCAAATCCCACCTCGAGCTTCTAATCCTTATCACCACCTGCTCAACAAGCCCGACCCATTAATCAAGTTGTTGAAGCTTTAATGAGAACCCAAGGAGAGCAAATTAAGAATCTGCCAAGCCAAATTATCAATTTGAAAGGGGATATCACCAAGCAAGGGAATGACATTAGATCCGAGCTTAGAAATGATATACAATCCTCCTTCAGCAATCAAACGAATGATTTGAAGAATATGCTGGCTAGTTTCTTACCCACCACTCAAACCTCTACTTCGGGCTCTCTACCTTCAAACACCGTCACCAACCCGAGAGTGAATGTGAATGCTATTACTACCCGTAGTGGAGCAACTTTAGTAGGACCACCTATCCCACCCCAGTTACATCATCTACACCTCCTTCACCACCATTTATCCCTACTACTCCCACACCTAGTATTAGTTCACCATTACCGTCTCCGCCTCGTCATGAAGACGTACACAACAAGAATCCTCCACCAACCCCACCTTCCACCTTTAACCCTTCAACATCTCAACCTTCACCTTCTACACCTCCACCACCCAACCCAAGCATTCCTTACCCTTCTCGACTCAACAAGGCTAGAATTTTGACTAAGAATGACATTCTAGTCTCTAACTTTTTGGAAAAGATTGCCGGCATGAAAGTCACCTTTACCCTTGTTGAAGCTCTTGCCCAAATGCCACAATTTGTCAAGATGTTTAAGGAATTGATTAATAAGAAGGAGAAGATGGTCGAGTTTTTTAATACTCGCTTGAATGAAAATTGCTCTAGAATCCTTCTTAAAGAACTTCCGGAAAAACTTGGAGATCCCGGTCGTTTTGTGCTACCTTGTACTTTTAACCAAACCGACAAATTTACTGCCTTAGCCGATCTCGGGGCAAGTATAAATTTGATGCCTTTAAGTGTTTGGAAAAAGTTATCATTGACCGACCTTACACCAACGAAGATGACTCTTGAGCTTGCCAATCGCACTCTCGCTTACCCCGTTGGTATTGCCGAAGATTTGTTCATTAAAGTTGGCACATTCACTTTTCCGGTCGACTTCGTCGTTGTTGATTATGAAATGGACCCTCGTATTCCGTTAATACTTGGACGCCCATTTTTGAGAACCGGTAGAGCTTTAATAGATGTGGATAAATGTGAACTCATCTTAAGAGTCGGGGATGATGCACAAGTTTTTGAAATGGGGAAGCTTACAAGCAAATCCTATGGAAGAGAATCGGAGAATATGATTAATGTGCTTGATGATTTTGTCGTCTAAAACAATCCTCTATTCGATTCTTGCAATGATAATCCACTTTTTCAAGATGCTGTGGATGATTCTCTCTCCAATTTGGAACCTCCACCCATCTATGATTCTCCACCGATCTTTGATGCTTATGATGAATCTAGTTCCGATGGGTATGATTATTATGATTTTACTTCTGAGTATCCCGACATGCCACTTATGATGATTTTGATGAGGCCGATACTCTTTCGAGTGATTCTTCACATGATGAAGATCCTCCGCCAACCATGCTTAATCCTACTTTGGATGATTACTCATTTGAGAAAGACTTTTCTACATTTCTCAATACATACTTCCCTCATGAGAGTGATGCCCCTCCTTTAGACTTTGATGATTATGGTCTTCATTCTTCTACGGATTTGAAGAAAATTGTTTCAAAGGAACCGACACCGGACGACACCAACATCCGCATCACGTATGTTTTGAAACCTCTTTGTCCACCTTCTGAGGACGAGGTTGTGCATTTTCTTAGTGGATGCTCTTCAAATTCTGCTGAGCCTGAGTGCTATTTTCCCCTAAAGGAAAAGGTGTTCGACCCCGGTATTGCACTTTTCAAGCCATCTCAGTATCCATCTGATGAAATAAAAGGAAAAATCATTGGAACTTTTGAAGATATGCTTGCACCACTTCACCCTTGCTACCACCGTGCTCCATCTTTGCTTATGGGAACCTTGCCTACTCTTCTTTGGCTTGCCTTGTTCGCCTTGAGCTTGTGCTATTTGATGGACGAAAATTATGTATTTGATCCCGGTGGATGTTTTTCAAGCTTCTTCCTATGCTAATCAAGGTCGAGTCAGGCTCACGACTCGGTAAACAAAAATCAGGCAACCCAAGTATCTATCTTTTAGCTATCTTTATCCTAAGTGTATGGGAGACCCGTTGGTGTTTGTTATTTCCTCTCTTCTCATATTCAGGGATCCGAGCGCTCAATGATCCACTCTTGATGATTTTTGACGACTCGTGATTCTGTGTTTCCGTCTTCCTGGTTCTATCCTAAACTTTTTTCGATTCACTATTTTATATTTCTCAATATTAAAATAGGAATCTCTTTAGTTGCCTCTTTCTTAGCAAGATTTAAACAACGTGCACAATGTCCTAAGTGTAGGGGAGTTTACTCCCACATGCTTAAACATTGAGGACAATGTTTATATCAAGTGTAGGGGGGACTTCTATCGAAGTTAAGTGGTCTTTTCCTTGTATTTGTCCTCATTTTAACCGGAAAATCAATTTTTTGACATTTTTCAAAAATTTTGATCTATTTTGGCCTAGTAGTTTTACCTTTGTATAGTTATTTTCTTTCTTTATTAGAATAAATTTTAATAAAGTGGTTTTAACTTTCAACGTTGTGAATCTTTTGACTCAACCCGAGCTTACTTATCTAAGTTTACTCTTGCTAGTATCCTTCACGTGTTTAAGTCAAGTTTTGCTAGGCTATTATATAGGGAGCTTTAAAACGCGAAAGTCTTAACTCTCACTGGTTAAGAACAAGAACTTTTCGCAAGTTCTTATAATTTATCCTAGAGAGTCGTTTATCAAGGGAACTTTAAAATGCAATTTCTAAACTTGAAAAAGTCTAAGAATTTGCAAGATCCTATATATGACTCGAAAACCCAAAACTTTGATTTAATAGGATAAGCATCCACGAGTCTCATTCCTTAAGATTTTAAATTGTGGAGAACGAGAGATGATAGAGTCAATTATAAGTTTGGTATCCTTTCGTGAATTTTTGTGAGTTAATTATAAGCCTATTCTCCCATCGCTTCTATTAAATTTATCTGCAATAAATAAGGTTGTACGATTTGAAAAGTTACTTAGCTTCTAGCCCAATATCGTTTAAAAGTTGCTCGGTATTGATTAGAGTTCATACCCAAGGCATAACTTATTGAAGCGGGATGCGAAGATTGGCGAGTCCGAAAAGGTCCTAACAAGGCATGAGGGCTACATTTTGTTGCTAAAGATCCAAAAGTGATGTGAAGAATCATTTATCGAAAATCAATATGAAGGATCGAGACCCACGACGAAAAGCAAATACTCCCCTAAAGATCATGGAGAATTCTATCCAAAAAGGCCCTATCAAGGTATGAGGATAAATAGATTCAAGTCCTAAAAGGAGGCGGATCGTTGTATATCAAAGTCCAAAATAAAGATTGGAGAAAAATGAAGAAGTCGTGGTCCAAATATGAAGAATCTCTCAAAATTTCAAGTGAAGAAATTCCTATTATGAAGAGAAGACCATTATTTCATGAACGTCTCTCAAAGATTTGAAGTATGAAGTCGATGTCAAATATTGGTCCGAGAAAGGTCTCAAATCGTGAAGCAAGTTATGCCAAGATATGAACTTTTTGAGGTCCCGAGAAGCAGTTTTAAAATATTTTTTTTCCTTTAGCTAACTATTGATCAAATCGTCCCACTTTATTTTCAGCCTAAATAACTATCGAAATAAGTCAACAATGCATCCTCGTGATCATTCAAGACAATAATAAAATATAAGAGATACACCTAGGAATAAGGGAGTCTAAGTAAATAATTGGCCCACATGAGTTCGTGTTAGTTTGCTAACTTATAATAACAATGATCTCGTTTTTAAGCTTGGTTTGGAGAATGTGAAAATTTGAGGATGATGATCATTCATGACATTTCCAAAACCCTAAGGTATGTCTTTGATTTCTTTACTTACTATCTTCCTTTGAATGTTTATAAATTCTATCTCTTTAATAAAGACCAATATGGATTGATTATGATGGAAAATGTAAAACGTGCTTTGTAACTAATGCATTGCATGAGGACATTGCAATGGTCAAGTGTAGGGGATTTGATAGGTGTGTAAACACCCATCCTTTTACCACTTAATCACAATAATAAACAGGCCAAAACGTGTATTTTATGTCGTAAATGTCGGAATTATGCGTGGTTTGTGTTTTTGTTGTGATTTTAGGATCAAAATGTTAAAATGGAAGAAAACACGGAGTTCACGGGCTTTTATCGAAGAAAAAGACAAAAGACGAAGTCAAGGAATCAAGAGTGCAAAAAGAACGGAAGTCCAAGACCAATTTTAAAGATTTATCGAAGAAAAAAGTCTAAAGACGGAAGTTTAATAAAAGCCGAAGAACTCAAGTCTAAATTAATGAAGAAATTACAAGACGAGTTTATTAATCCCGAGGCAAAAGTCGAAGAATTAAGAAGACGAGGACTAAACGAGAAATAAAGAAAGAAGAAAGAGAGGAGGAAGCTTCCACTAATCACCTCCTCCCCTATAAATAGAGTCATTAGCTTCATTTTTATGTTTTGTTGGCTAATAGTGACAATTAATCTTCTATTTACATTACTTGCAATTTAAATTCATGTCATTTTCTTAATTCTCTTGCACTTTTAATACCTTTAATTCAAGTAAGTTTCCTTTTATTGTTATTGAATCTTTACTTTTCTTGCTAATCTCCTATGTACCTTTCTTGATTAATCTTTAGTCTTTATGCTTTATGTTCATGTTTACGTCCTTTAATTTTTATTAATTTGATCAAGTGGGTTTTGATTATTTTGGTTATTATTGTTAGTTTTATTGATTTGGATTGATTGGTTATTGTTTAGTTAATCATTTGTGTTATTTTGGTTTAATCTTTTGGTCGATTTTGGTTAGATTGGTTTAGATTTGTAGCTATTGTTCTTCCTTGTTCTTCGCACTTTCTGTTTTCCAAGGATATTCCGAATCAAGGTTTTCAGGCAGTTTATTCCGGATAAAGGAGTTCGTCTAAAATATTCCGGATCAAGGCAATTATTCCGGGTAAGTGATTTATTCCGAACTAAGTATTTATTCCGGATCAAGAGATTATTCCGGACGAATCAATATTCCGTGTGAAGCATTTATTCCGGATGAATCAAATATTCCGAATGATCAACTTATTTCCGGATGAAGGTCTTAGTCTAAAATATTTCGGATCAACAACATATTCCAGATAACTTAATATTTCGAATCAGCAACTTATTCCGTATCAAGACATTCCGAATGAAGGTTTGAAAGTTATTTCGAATCAAGTGAATTTCAAATTATTCCGAACGAAGACTTCTATGCCGGATAAGCAGACATTCCAAACCAAGCCTGATATTCCGAATAAAGGGTTTATTCCGGATGAACTAATTATTCCGGATGAAGGATTTCGTTTGATTATTCCGAATAAACAGATATTCCGGATGAAGCTTTTATTCCACATGAGGTAAATATTCCGAGTGAAGAAGAATTATTCCGAACGAAGGTGACATTCCGAACGAGTGATTATTCCGAACGAAGGTTTATTCCGAATGAGCTGTTTTTAGTTTATTTTAAGTTTCTGTTTTTAAATTCTTAAGCTTTATTTTTCCCGCCTTTTTACTTTGTCGCACTTTAAGTTTACTTGCCTTAGATTAAGTTTAAGCTTGCCCTTAGTTTGAATTTAAGTTTGCCTTTAGGATAGTTTGAAGTTCGCGTTATTTACTTTAATTGCCTTTTAACTTCTCGTCACACTTTAATTTTAAGTCATTTATTTTCAATTAGATTTAGATTTATTTACCCTGTTTTTACTTTAAAGTTTTTGCCCTTTAATTTTACTTCAACGACACAACATTTGTTTTCACCAAAAGACAGCTGAGTCGCACGTTAATCCATTTTTCAATCGAAGAGACTGGAACAACGATAATTTTTCTTACTAGGCCAAAAGCTTCGTATTACGCGTCCATATTATCAATACTGCAATACATGTCGAGAAGACTCTTTTTGGATTTTCAAAGATTTTTAATTTTGTGTTTTGTTTTTATATGTTTTATATTTTGGTATTTTTTTCTTTTTCAATGATATTTACAAGTAGATGTTTGATAGATTAATCAAGCAAGCACCTTTACAAGAATCTCCAAGTCTACTGGAGTCAAACATCTCATACCAGTTTTCCTAACGAGGTACTCAAACCTATCTTTCGACAGAGATTTTGTAAACAAGTCGGCTAATTGGTAATCCGTTCCAACAATGTATAATTCAACGATACCGTGTTCAACTTTCTCCTTTATGAAGTGATATTTGACGTTGTTTGGAATAAAATTTGCTAAGTCACTATGCCGCTGACAAAGGGATTTTGGACGGTGACAAGAGTAATTGAGGCGCTGACAGATTAGACGCTGAGAAGAAATATCAAGGCGCTGACAAAGGAAATTCCAGCTACATCAGACTACTTAGTCAACACGTTTTGTCTATTTAGGAAAGATATGTTCTACATTGTATTCTCTATATTTATCTTTTCCTAAAATTGTTGATAGGTAGATTATTGTTCAAGACTCCTTGTGTTTTAAAAGGAGGTCTTAGGGTTTGATATAAATATACGTTTTCCACACTTCCATTGTACACAGTTATTATTATCAATCGAAGTGAAAGTTTGGTATACATACTTTGTTTTTATTTGTTATTTGTTCTAAGTGTTAATTCCGCATAACACTTAAACTTTTTATCATTAAGAACAAAAACCATAAATCGCCAAAAACCCTAAATCGTTGCAAACACTAGAAAACATCCAAACATCATGTCTGTCACACCTGAAGCTTCACATTCATCAAATCACAATCTCAAAATTCCTATACTTGATCCTGATAACTTTGAACTTTGGAAGTTCAACTTTGAGCAATATTTGCAAGTTGATAAATATATTCTCTGGAAGTCATTGAATATGGTAATCAATTCAAGAAAGAACTTAAAGATTACTACTACTACAGAAGCAAGAAGAACAGCTGGACAGTCTGGTGATGATCATCTTCCAAAACCTGAAGATGGAAGAGCTATGTCAGCTGGTAAGATAGCAGAGAGAAGGAATGATATGAAACCTTTGAGTCTTTCTCTTGGTCCTAAGGAGTAACACAAATTCAGAAAGTATGAATCTATTAAGGATCTCTGGGCAGCCCTCAAGACCATCTATGGTGGTAATGAGGAAACTGTTAAACAAAGGAAGAATCAGTTAATGATTGAGTATACTTGTAGGATATTGTAAATCTTGCTTATATTATAGAGAGAGAAAGAGATAGAAAGATGGTGAGAACACACACACTTAGAGAGAGAAAATAAAAGGAAAACACCTTCAACTATGTGAAATATTATGTGAACCACACCCTCTCCAACTAAGGAGAGGGTTTACATACCCAAGCCCATGAGATGAGATTAGGCTTAAAATGGGCCGCCGGCCTACACATGTTGTAGGCTTGGATTGGCCTTTTTTGTTTAATATCAAGTTAACTAGACTACGAGCTACTACTAAATCTATTGTTGGAGTGATCGATCCTTTCTAATATGTAAAACGTATTTCCAACAATCTATCACTAAGGGAGGTCACTCCAAACAAGGGCGTCACCCGAGTTACAATAATAAAATAAACCTAGCATACTATGCTTGTCTTGAGCTCGTAGTCTTCGTCTTTCTTTTCTTTTTCTTTTCTGGTGAACATGTTGATGTGTTCTTTGATATCAATCTTGAACATTAATCTCTTGCCTTGATCTTGTGCATCCATCACTTGTGATATTGGCCTCTTTGTGACTTCATGTCCCACATACTTATACTTTCGTAATTCTTGAAAGCTTCAGAGTTCGATACAACGAAAGACTCGACTTTTAGGCTTTCTAGAATTAGATGAAGTATTAATTTCATGAAGTATAAGCATGCGGGGACGACTTATTCTCGGATTTCGCAACGCCACCGTCTTCAAATGTAGTAACATAAGTAGACACGGACAAAATGGCTTTGAACATTTCATTCTAATTAGGTAGCATTTTAACTCCGGTCAGTGAAGACCGTTGGACGATATTAAATATCGTATGTTGGGAATAAATTAAGGTCAGATCACTTGAGCGCTGATAAGAACAAAACAAGCGTTGACCAGAACAAAACAAGCGCTGACAGCTCAAGCGTTCACAAGATAAAGTCAAGCGTTGACACATTGAAGACAAGCACTGATGGAAGATATATTCTACGCGTGTATTCTATTCTAGATTACTTCTAGTAAAGATAAGAACAACAATGTATTTTCTATATTTATCTTTACCTGGAATAGTTAATACGTAGATTATTGTACAAGGCTTCTTATGTCTATAAAAGAAGGCCTTTAGGTTAATGTTTAATATAAGTTTCATATAAGTTTTCATTCGTAAACTACTTTCATTGTAAGCAAGTTTGATATTGATAATCAAAGTGAAAGTTTGTTTATATCCTTGTGTGTTCTTGTTTAAGTGTTAAATTCTGCATAACACTTAGATTCATAAGCATATACAAAGGTTTCTCTACGTGTATTACTTGATCTAATCTCGTATACATAAAGCTAATCGATCTATGTTTGGGATCAACAAGTGGTATCAGAGCTTGTTGAGGAACTTTTGATCTTAAAGAACACCAGAACCTTAAAAATCACCAAAACCCTAATTTTCTCAGAAACCCTAACAACATCATGTCTGAAGCAATAACCTCCTCTTCCTCAGCCTTACCAAACATCAAGATTCCCATGCTTGATGCAACCAACTTTGACTTATGGAAGTTCAACTTTGAATAATATCTAGGGATCTATGACTACACACTCTGGGAGATTATTGAATATGGAAACACATTCAATAAGGCTCAAAAGATTCTTAATGCCATTTCTCAAAGAACAGCTGTTGCTGGATGTCCTGAAGAGGATAAGAGAGAAAAACCTGGAGATGGTAGAGCTGTGGCTGCTGATGACATTGCAAAGAAAAGGGTTGACATGAAAGCCCTAAATACTCTGAAAGTCTCTTTGGGACAAGAAAACCAGCATAAATATAGAGGCTATGAATCTGCTAAGGATCTTTGGGAAGCTCTTGAAGTTGCATATGGTGGCAATGCAGACACTAAGGAAGAAAAGAAAAAGCAACTTCTACATGATTATGTTGTCTTCAAATCTCAACCCAATGAGAAACTGAGTAGTGTGAGAAGCAGATTGCTTGACATTACAAGCAAGTTGTCCTTCATGGGGACACAAGTTGGTGATGTTGACATCAATGCTACCTTTCTTAAAAGTCTTGGTGAGGCATGGAAGATAGAGGCAAGATCTATTCTTGCCAACAATACTTACAAGAGCTCCTCGTTTGATGACATCTACAACAAACTAAGGCTGTTGGAGGATGAAACTGTTTTAGAGCATGGAAGCAAGTCTACCACCAGCAACATGGCCTTCTTCTCTCATAGTGAAGGTCAATTCAATCAGAAGGACTCTTACATGCATCCAGTTACTGGATCATCATATGTCAGCGCTGGAACAAGTCCTGTCAACGTCTCCTTTTCAGACGCTGACACATACAAGAATGACTCCCCAAGAGTTAAACCTGCTGGTTTAGATTTGGATACTGTTTGTGCTTACATTGCTTCTTTGTCCAATGGTTCAGTGATTACATATGAGGATCTTGAGCAGATAAGTGATGAGCACTTGGAAGAGATGGACATCAAGTGGAACATGGCTCTTGCTAGTATAAGAGCAAACAGGTGGAACAGAAGGTTTAAGAAGAAAATGACCTTCAATGCTAAAGACACAGCTGGATTTGACAAATCCAAAGTTGAATTCTACAACTGCCATCGTATGGGGCACTTCATGAGGGAATGTAGATCTCCTAGAAGATCTAATGTTGGTAAACCCTCAAGTCAGGTTGTTAAAGCTCAGGATTCCAAAGCCATGGTTGCAGTTCAAGGAATTGATGGTATGGGATGGGATTGGAGCTATCTGGCTAAGAATGTTGAAGAGGACAAAGCTTTGGTTGCTGATATTGAAGAAGAAGAGCATGTTGAATATGCTCTCATGGCACACTCCTCCTCTTCATCTGATAATGAGGTATATGATGACGCTTTTTGTAGCAAAGGTTGTAGGCTAAATACTGAAAAACTTAACAAAGAGGTGTTAAAATTAAAAGATGATATGAGTACTGAAAGATGTAAATTGTCTAATTACCAACTAGCTCTTACTGAAACTGAGAAAACCATTTCTGAATACAAGAAAATGTAATTTGACTTAAAAGATAAAATCAATATCTTAAAACATGAGTTAGAGGGTAGTATGGATATTAGAAACATCATGGAAAGGGTTAATGGTGAATTACAGGCTAAGTTAGATGAGGCCATTAAGAATAAAGACAATGTTGGCCTCAAAATTCAAAGATTTGATAGAGCCACCCAAACCCTAGGAGACTGTGTAGCTAAACAAAGGGATCCTAAGGACATGACTGGGATTGGGATGAATGATTACTCTTTGGTTCCACCACCAGCTGGTGACTTCTATGGTGTCCAACAAAGGGACTTATCTTGGACTGGTTTGCCAGAGCTCCAAGAGGAGGAATTCATTCCTCCACCAAGAGTTGTCACTCCAGTTGAAGAGTATCAACAAAAGTTGACTGACCTGAATGAATGGAAGAAAGCTAACCCTACTTTGTTTGTCAAGGGTGGCTTGCTATGTGAAAGTCCAAATGAGTCAACACCCATTAAGGTTACTAACCCAATCACTGGTAAAGTTGTTGACCTAGGCTCAAACTCTGTTAGAAGACCTACCATTAAATATGTAGAGATGTATAGGAATACTAGGTCTCCCAAGAGCCAAGTTAGCAATCATGGAACAGGCTTCTTCTCTTCTAGACCTAAGGCTGTGTCTAGAAAAGCCTGTTACACGTGTGGTAGCTTTTCACACTTGGCATACAAGTGTGTCAACACTCCCAAAGCCAGCGCTGACAGGAACAATTTCAGCGCTGTCAGGAACAAAGTCAACGTTGTTAGGAAGTCAAACGTTGTCAGACCCAAACCTTGTGTGCAGCAAAGTCCACAAGTGATTAGACCTGCCCCATTCTTTACTAGATGGTCTAACACTTATGGACAAAGACCATTTCAGAAGACAAACACCTGGTCAAATAGGCAATGGGTTTCTGTAGCAAACCCTAGGTTCAACGCTGACAAGGGTAATTTCAGCGTTGACAGGACAAATTCTATCGCTGACAGAAACGTGACCAGACCGAAATATTTGCAACCACAAGGTAAGGGGTCTAAAGCTTCTTCAAGCTTAACATGGTGACCCAAGAAAGATCAAAACCCTAATGATAATGGGATTTTAGTGACCTGCAACAGATTTAATTACATTTCAAAGGTCATTACAAAACCTATGAGGGTTAACTGGGTATTTCATCCTAAGAAGGATGAGAATGGGGTTGTTGTGAGAACTAAGTCTGTTCTTATTGAACAACCAGATGAATCCAAGTCTTTTAAGACTTGGGTTCCCATAGAAAACTAATTTGTTTTCTTTATGTGCAGGGCATCCAAAGACAGGTCAATGATTATGGATATTGGGATAGTGGATGCTCAAGGCACATGACAGGAAAGGAAGACTATCTGACGAACTTCTCTCCTATTAAAGATGGTGATAAGGTATACTTTGGAGGCGGATATGGTACTATCACAGGCAAAGGAACCCTTCTCACCAAGAATCTGCGTTTTGAGAACGTCTTCCTGGTAAAAGAACTTGATTACAATCTGTTTAGTGTATCACAAGTTTGTGATAACAAGAATAAAGTTCTTTTTACTGATACTGAGTGTTTGGTGTTAAGCAAGGATTTTAAGATTGTAACACCCCCAAATTTATACAACTCAGTTCAGCGGAAGACTAGTTGGTGTTACGGGATAGCACATTACTCACATCATAGACAACGCATAAAAATCGCGTCGTTTATTAATAAAGCATTTCTATTCATAAATATCAATGTTACATAGGTCCCAAGTCATATTAATTCATACAAAGTTTTACAAAGTGTTTGAATGGAAAATATTGTTTAAGTGCGAGAAGCAGATTGCTTGACATTACAAGCAAGTTGTCCTTCATGGGGACACAAGTTGGTGATGTTGACATCAATGCTACCTTTCTTAAAAGTCTTGGTGAGGCATGGAAGATAGAGGCAAGATCTATTCTTGCCAACAATACTTACAAGAGCTCCTCGTTTGATGACATCTACAACAAACTAAGGCTGTTGGAGGATGAAACTGTTTTAGAGCATGGAAGCAAGTCTACCACCAGCAACATGGCCTTCTTCTCTCATAGTGAAGGTCAATTCAATCAGAAGGACTCTTACATGCATCCAGTTACTGGATCATCATATGTCAGCGCTGGAACAAGTCCTGTCAACGTCTCCTTTTCAGACGCTGACACATACAAGAATGACTCCCCAAGAGTTAAACCTGCTGGTTTAGATTTGGATACTGTTTGTGCTTACATTGCTTCTTTGTCCAATGGTTCAGTGATTACATATGAGGATCTTGAGCAGATAAGTGATGAGCACTTGGAAGAGATGGACATCAAGTGGAACATGGCTCTTGCTAGTATAAGAGCAAACAGGTGGAACAGAAGGTTTAAGAAGAAAATGACCTTCAATGCTAAAGACACAGCTGGATTTGACAAATCCAAAGTTGAATGCTACAACTGCCATCGTATGGGGCACTTCATGAGGGAATGTAGATCTCCTAGAAGATCTAATGTTGGTAAACCCTCAAGTCAGGTTGTTAAAGCTCAGGATTCCAAAGCCATGGTTGCAGTTCAAGGAATTGATGGTATGGGATGGGATTGGAGCTATCTGGCTAAGAATGTTGAAGAGGACAAAGCTTTGGTTGCTGATATTGAAGAAGAAGAGCATGTTGAATATGCTCTCATGGCACACTCCTCCTCTTCATCTGATAATGAGGTATATGATGACGCTTTTTGTAGCAAAGGTTGTAGGCTAAATACTGAAAAACTTAACAAAGAGGTGTTAAAATTAAAAGATGATATGAGTACTGAAAGATGTAAATTGTCTAATTACCAACTAGCTCTTACTGAAACTGAGAAAACCATTTCTGAATACAAGAAAATGGAATTTGACTTAAAAGATAAAATCAATATCTTAAAACATGAGTTAGAGGGTAGTATGGATATTAGAAACATCATGGAAAGGGTTAATGGTGAATTACAGGCTAAGTTAGATGAGGCCATTAAGAATAAAGACAATGTTGGCCTCAAAATTCAAAGATTTGATAGAGCCACCCAAACCCTAGGAGACTGTGTAGCTAAACAAAGGGATCCTAAGGACATGACTGGGATTGGGATGAATGATTACTCTTTGGTTCCACCACCAGCTGGTGACTTCTATGGTGTCCAACAAAGGGACTTATCTTGGACTGGTTTGCCAGAGCTCCAAGAGGAGGAATTCATTCCTCCACCAAGAGTTGTCACTCCAGTTGAAGAGTATCAACAAAAGTTGACTGACCTGAATGAATGGAAGAAAGCTAACCCTACTTTGTTTGTCAAGGGTGGCTTGCTATGTGAAAGTCCAAATGAGTCAACACCCATTAAGGTTACTAACCCAATCACTGGTAAAGTTGTTGACCTAGGCTCAAACTCTGTTAGAAGACCTACCATTAAATATGTAGAGATGTATAGGAATACTAGGTCTCCCAAGAGCCAAGTTAGCAATCATGGAACAGGCTTCTTCTCTTCTAGACCTAAGGCTGTGTCTAGAAAATCCTGTTACACGTGTGGTAGCTTTTCACACTTGGCATACAAGTGTGTCAACGCTCCCAAAGCCAGCGCTGACAGGAACAATTTCAGCGCTGTCAGGAACAAAGTCAACGTTGTTAGGAAGTCAAACGTTGTCAGACCCAAACCTTGTGTGCAGCAAAGTCCACAAGTTATTAGACCTGCCCCATTCTTTACTAGATGGTCTAACACTTATGGACAAAGACCATTTCAGAAGACAAACACCTAGTCAAATAGGCAATGGATTTCTGTAGCAAACCCTAGGTTCAACGCTGACAAGGGTAATTTCAGCGTTGACAGGACAAATTCTATCGCTGACAGAAACGTGACCAGACCGAAATATTTGCAACCACAAGGTAAGGGGTCTAAAGCTTCTTCAAGCTTAACATGGTGACCCAAGAAAGATCAAAACCCTAATGATAATGGGATTTTAGTGACCTGCAACAGATTTAATTACATTTCAAAGGTCATTACAAAACCTATGAGGGTTAACTGGGTATTTCATCCTAAGAAGGATGAGAATGGGGTTGTTGTGAGAACTAAGTCTGTTCTTATTGAACAACCAGATGAATCCAAGTCTTTTAAGACTTGGGTTCCCATAGAAAACTAATTTGTTTTCTTTATGTGCAGGGCATCCAAAGACAGGTCAATGATTATGGATATTGGGATAGTGGATGCTCAAGGCACATGACAGGAAAGGAAGACTATCTGACGAACTTCTCTCCTATTAAAGATGGTGATAAGGTATACTTTGGAGGCGGATATGGTACTATCACAGGCAAAGGAACCCTTCTCACCAAGAATCTGCGTTTTGAGAACGTCTTCCTGGTAAAAGAACTTGATTACAATCTGTTTAGTGTATCACAAGTTTGTGATAACAAGAATAAAGTTCTTTTTACTGATACTGAGTGTTTGGTGTTAAGCAAGGATTTTAAGATTGTAACACCCCCAAATTTATACAACTCAGTTCAGCGGAAGACTAGTTGGTGTTACGGGATAGCACATTACTCACATCATAGACAACGCATAAAAATCGCGTCGTTTATTAATAAAGCATTTCCATTCATAAATATCAATGTTACATAGGTCCCAAGTCATATTAATTCATACAAAGTTTTACAAAGTGTTTGAATGGAAAATATTGTTTAAGTGCGGGCCATGAATTCTTGTTGTCTTCCCGAGAATTACCTTCAAGTACCTGAGATAAAACATGTTAAAAGAAAAAGTCAGCGATAACGCCGAGTGAATTCATAGAGTTTAATAAATTCCATCAATATAACTTTGGTATAAAATTAGTACCAAAAATCAATTCGTACAAATCGTTGTAATACGCCGTAAAATAGCCAAAGTCATTTTATATAAATCCTTATCGAAAATCATAATATAGGTATTTGCCTTAAAAATTATTATACGAGCCAATGTCATAAAAACATCATACAATACGTCTTATGACGTTGTATGAAAATAAAAACCGTTATATGAATATGGTTACGAAAACCAAAACACAAACATAATATCAATAGTATGACCCAGTATTGCTAGTCAGGCAATACATCGTAATTCGAAGCGTCTAATAGTATTTCGTTAGTTTTTTTGGATTATTATAAGCCGCATGACATTGTTACCTTACTAAACCAACAACGGGTAGCTAACCCGATACAAATTTTGCCCATCTAAAGTAGCGTGTCGTCACAAAGGTCACGCTATAGAAATCTTCTCATACATAAATTCGCTTACGAATCAATGTGGCACGACGGGGATCAACCGTCAAGGCGCGAACTGGGGTGATCGTCCCCAAATAGTACTATTAAATGCATAAGCGTCTACCAACTCCCGGTAGTTCACAATTCATGCTAATGGGACTTTTAGTGACATAACCTAACTTTAATAATCCATTTGATTTCATCTATCGGGTCCTTTAATCATTTATCGGGTCATACAATCGGGTCATTCAATCATTCGGGTCCAAAATCAATAAACAAACAATCGGGACAAATGGTGTCCTATTTTGTAAAAACTAACATGTTATCTCCCTCGCGGGTTTATAAAACATTTATAAAAACATTTAAAAGAGTGCGAGGCTATGAACTCACGTTGATGTGGGAAGGCGGGTTATCGGCAGTTCGGATGTACGGTACGTGCTTCAATCACGGAAACCTAGACAAATAATAATCGGTCTTAGACGTTTGTCCAATGACTTTATAAAAATAACAACTATGTATACATATGATGATTATATATATATGATGATCAAGTGGGTTTACATATTCTCGTTTACTCCTTTTAGTGTTATACATCGATAACTTTTATACTAGTTTACTAGTTTTACCCATTTACGTGTCTTAAGTCCAATAAGCTTATTATAAGTTATTTAACTTATTTTAATCCATTTTGTACTTATATTATCAGTACATACACTTTTAAGTTGGGCCCAAATGGGTTAAGCCCAATAAGTTCTTTTTATGGGTGTTTATCTTATTTAGTCCAATTATTAGCCCAATATGTTTACTTAGCTCGTTAATGTTCGTATGCCCTAAAGTTCGGGTTTTATCGGTTTTTACTTGTTATACATGTTTATATATCAGTATATAAGTTTTATAAAGTTTACATTAGACGGGTCCAACCATCTAAGTCTTATTTAACAAAAACGTTAATTTTTCGGCGATAGCCGAAAAAGTCGTTAAAATCAAGTTTATAGTTTTATAACTTATAAAACTTAACAAGTTTCCATTTTTATCATTTATACACTTATTACACCTTTTATATATTTATACAAATAGAATCCATGAGTTAGTGGGTTTTAATTTATATTTTATACATTAAAATTTTGAGTGCTTATATAATAGTATTATTCTTTAATTTCCAAAAATCTGATTTTTATCTTCACTTTCACCAAAACTGCCATATCTTGAGTTCTATATGGAGATAGAAGCTCAAATTTTTATCTCATAAACTACATGACATGTTCTACATTTAACTCTTCTATAGCTACTGTTGAATCATCTTTTAAGTATTTTCTAAAAATCGTCCAAAACAGTAACCTCAGATTTATACCCTAAACTTGTTTTGATCATATCTCACTCATTATTTTGATTCCATTGCATGGCCAACTCTCACATGTGTACAAGACCCATAGCTTACTGTAAATCCATTTTACTTCATCATTTTATCAGTCTAACATGTGGTTTTTTACTGTTTTTATACAGCCTATCATTTAAACAAGATTTACCCATTTTTACTTATAGTTTTTCATCTTTTTATCCATGATTATCAACAACAAATCCCCACATAACATTTTTATCATCATATAATCATCATAAATATATACAATAGGAAATAAAATACATGTTTACATAATCAAAATAACAAGAAGTTGAGGAGGACAATCTTTATACCACCATGATGATGTAGGTTGATCAAAACATGGATTTTTGATGGAGAAACTTGTGGATATCCATGACCATCTTCAAGACCACCATTCTTCATGAGAACCTTGTGGAAAATCAGCCCTACTACTCCATGAAAACTCCTCCTTGGATGTTATAAGTACCACCAATCAATAGGGTTTCAAAAGGGCTTCAACATATACAAGTATAACATAGGATTTTGTGGTTAATTTTGATCAAATTAGGGTGTTTATGGTGAAGAATGGGACGGAATTTTTGAGAGGGTGAGAGAGATTTTTAGTTGTTTGCATGAGTTGCAAATGAGTGTGTGGTTTTGGTTTGGTGGTTTTGTGTTGTAAGTGGAAAGTTGCTTAACTTGTAAGCTTTAGCTTACAAGTGTAAGCTTTAAGCTAAAATGTGGACACATCATAGGATGTGTGGTTACTTAGGCCGGTTTTGGAGTGGGGTGGGACAAGTGTCCCACTTGTCTCATCCCATTTATTTACGGGTACTCCTCGATTCTAGTTTCCTCGATTTGCGTGCCCTCGGGTCGTTTTACGAAAAACGTTTTTATAAATTATGAATCGACGTCACAAAATGAATCCAATAAAAATTGTCTCATCAAAAACGGAGTTCGAAAACGTAAATACGTAATCCTAAGGTTTCCGTTTTAGTCGTAAAGGACGTTAAAATAAAATCGTAACTCCTAATCTCTTCTCGTAAATTTGTGAGTTTATGAACTAACACAAATTTAAAATTCCAAAATAATATTCACGGATAAATTTATTTTCTGAAATGTCGGACTGTCACCAAAGACGGTGTATGTAGACGTAAGCACGTAACGTTGAATCCTCCGGTTTAGACGTAGTCGATGCTACTCCAAGACGTAAATCCAAATTTCTTCCCAAAAATAAGTGAGTTCATATTGTATTATTAAAATAATATTTTCAAATAATATTTGAGAATAAAATATCGACCATAAATGGACGGATTGTCATAGCATTTACCCCTAAACAGGATCTTTGTCCTCAAAGATCATCTTACTACTCGTTTCTTATAGAGTTAAAGCCATGTGGGTATTTCCTCCACATTCGATCTTTTCTCACAAGTGCAATTCATTACAATACGCGAGTTCTATCAAACATAACTACGGGAATAAGATCAGGCTTAATGTTGACTTACTTTCTCTATCCATGATGTTCACGGGTTTCTGATGAATGCAACTTTTCGCCGATCTAAGCTTTATTAAGAAGAATTCAGATTTTCACTTGACAGATATTCCATCAAGTTCGATTTACGAAACATAATTTACGCAGTTCTTGAAGTCCTAGGGTAGATCCAGCTTACATGCCTTTCAATCCCAACTTTTACATCATTTCAATGGTCCCAAACAACAGGGACTTATATCCCATGATTTGTCAGATCATGAATTCATTTTTCCAAGGTTAAAAATTGTGGCATAACTTCGCTACCCATTTGGCACTTCAAGATCTACATTCCACATTCACTTAACCTCCTGCCCACTGTCGGCAGTTAATAATCAAATCCTAATTTCAATAATCATTTCAGATCTCGCGGGTCAGGTATTTTGTAAGGTTAGGTTCGCCATCATAGGAAACCTTAAACCTAAAAGACATGTCCAACTCACAATGGGTGTATGTCGGGTGTCTTCATCTCAACTCTTGCTTACAGATGCTCTAAGATTTAGATCCTAATATGATGATTATCAATGATAATCTCTCCAAAGGAAAACGATTATACGGTCTATTACCAAAGGTCAATCATTCAAACATAAAACAACACTTATATTACCTTGTATCGTTACTTTACCTCGTCCCTTCGATTTGGGGTGGTACATAGTACTCTCATCAAGGTTTGTTCTCAATGATTTCTGAGCAAATCTCTAGAAATTCAATGCGAAGCGAGGATCTTGATAAAGATGTTCGATACAGGCACACTATGTTTACATAACTCTTTTGCAATTATCATTAACGGGAATGATATTAGCAGATTTGGTCAGTCTGTCGATGATGACCCAAATCGAATCAAATTCAGATGATGACCTTTGCAATAGCTAGACGTTACTAATGTATGAGGCGATATCTGCCTTCATAATTTGTCATTTGTACAACTTCTTCAGACAAAGATACTTTTAGTCATAAATAACATAAATAGAATACTTATACTTACAAATTCCAACATAACTATATCTCACAATCTCCATATTTAGACAATCACAAGTGGTTTTTAAAACATTTAACGCCATCGGCTTCTCTATTTTAATGGTTCACATTAACCGCGAACCTCTTTTATAATCTAAATTATCCTTTTTACAATCATCGGCTATTTTTAAATTGTTCGGAAATTTATTTTGCACCTTCATTATTAAGGAACACGTCCTAACTGGTTCTTTATCTTTTCTACATAATGCGTCATTATTTATATTCATTTTTCCTGAAGATATAATTATCATGTCCATAATTCACTCAGATAATTTTTTTTTTTCTAATTATACGTCAGTAATTACGTTCACCTTCCTGATGAAATAAATATCATAACCATATTTTTTCAAAATTCTTTCTTCATATCTTCTATGTTTTAGTTTCGTCTTTATTATTATTTTTATCATTTTTACTCAATCTAACGTCTAAAGCGTCGATAATTATTACAACTAATTAAATAATAAACATTTAATTTTTATGCAACATAACGTAAAAATTTTAAATCTTCTTAATTCGACCAATTATAAAAATGTTCAAAAATAAATTTGAATTTAATTAACAAGATTTTTGTTGATTTATTGAAAATAATTAATAAGATTCGTAAATGTTCGAAAAACCTTTGTTTATACTTTGGTCAAAGTTTTCTTAGTTTGAAAAGCAAAAATTATCGTTTCAGATTTCAAATCATGTTTTCAATGGTTTTACTCAATCCTTCTTAAGTTGTCTTAAGGTATACACAAACAATTACCCCTAAACAGAAGTTTAGTTAAATGGTTTGTGTATAAGGGAATAATCCCTTAAAATCCTTTGTTAAAACATTTGTCAAAATATATTCGCACTTTCTTTTTAGTAAAACCCAAAGTCTTAAAAGGGGCTCTTAATTTTTGAAGAGTCTATATGCATACATCTTATCATTATTAATCCAACGGTCATTTTATGTAAAGGATTAAGTTTTTAATCCCTAAGCGTTAATGGTTCTAATTTTTGAAAAGTCAATATAGCTTCCATTATCTATTAATTACACGGTTAAATCATATAAAGGATTAAGTCCTTAATCACATGTTAAATATTTAAGGTATAGGTTTTCATTGTTTAGCCAATTCAGGGCAATTTATAACTAATTATTAACTCATTATTATTCTTATATACAAACAAATGGTCCTTAATGATCACGAGCATGAATTTATCAAATTACAGCCTACACACGTGATTCACCAAATTTATGAATGCTACATGTGCATTGGTCAATCCAAATGACATCACATGGAACTCATAATGTTCATTAAAAGCACCAGATGTAGTGATTGGAATAGATAATCTCTTTCGCAGATGCGAAGTTGATGATAACCATGTTATGGATCAAATTTGCTAGAACCTTGTAAATGATCGAACAATTCTTCCATTTCGAGTTATGGATATCGTTTTCGATTTTCAATTTACTCAATTCACAGTAATCTATAAATATAAGGAATGATAACACCATAGCTCTTCAGGATGACAGGCTTGGTATAATAAAATCTTTCTCCGACAACTATCTCAGTTGTACGGTAATTCCTTAAATTCATATGGTGCTGACGTACAGTGCACATGCCACTAGTGCAGCACCGGGAATATAATCAATACCAATTTCAATCTGCCTTAATGGCAAAAGTCTAGGTAACTCATCAACAAATACTTACTAAAGTTTCCGATAATATAAACATCTTTTAATAAATTCATTTTAGGTTCTTCTAGATTACAATATCTATAACTAGTTCATAACCATTCACGGTATACTTTTCAAGTCTAAATGCAGGATATGGTCATCCATCAAGAATTATTTAGATCACTTTTGATAATCAACATCTTATCATTTAGGGGAATTCTACTCGAGTTCCCATCAATTAAGACAATGTCGTCATGTCATAATCAATCAATCCATTCCACTGGCACTATCAACTTTCCAGTTTTATTGCCGTCGATAAGATGTGAACTTCTCAAAAGACTAATAATAACTCATAATCCTTCACAAGTTCAAGGATATATGGAGACACAACTACCATTAAAGAATAAGGTCAACGCATAATCTACGCGAGAGAATTTCAAATCAAATACAGACGAAAACATTTAACGAATATGAAATATCCCATGTTTTCATAATTTGAGTACGCATTCGAAAGCTCCTTGGATCGTTACCCAGGTCATTCAAATGAAATCGAATCATAAGAAATGATAAGAACGTCGATACATCCAGTCGGGTATCAACACTCGATAATCAAATACTTTTCCTAAGAATCTCACTACGGGAGAATTGGACAAGAGCGGAATATCAATTGTCAAATAAGACAAATTCCACAGATGAGAAATTTTAACTCAGAAGAATAAATGGTACGGGAACATATGTAGGTGTCCCTATCAATATGTCCCTATTTTTCACTTCTTGCAGATCTCTTAAAATTTTAATCTTTCACAATCTTCAAAGAAAATGTAGTGTTTATTCATTAGTTTTATGGTGACTACTAATCAGTCTTGCATAGTCCATTCCAAATTGTATGTAGGCGCGCAACTATATACAATTTCAAGATTAACGATGCAATACTCAGTTCGTCAAAATTTTATCATCATGTTTATAATAAAAACATTTTCATGCTTAATTCTCAAATAAGAATCAAGAATATATTTACAAAGATTTTCTGTGTTATGAAAACAGTTAAGTTTTTCCAAGGTGTTTTACAAACAGCTTCATTTCAATAACAATCACTTATAAATCTCACTATGAATAATCCTTATAGTGATGAAAATTCAGTTTTTCTCAATGGATACTGTTTTAACTTTATAAAAACAATGTGTGATCTGCAAAAGAGTGATGAAGAGTTGTTCACCGAGAACTAACTACAATATGATAAGAAATGAGCTTAGCCAAATAATCACAAGGTTCATGACTTTGATGGCACTCAGGAATACAAAGAGGATAATCCACAACGTAACTCAATTCGAGATGAGTACTTGTTCAATGGTTACATCACTAATGCGATCATTAGGATGAAGCAATAAAAGATAGATAACATCTATACATGTAGAATTTAGCAATCAAAGGTAATCTTTCTCATTAATCACAAACAAGTCAAATTGTATCGTAACACATTGTGTGTCACTATGTCATACAATTCTCAGAACTCATCCTACCAACTGATGTCACAGTTGAGTTAGGGATTATTTTTAAAAGATACCACAATGTATACTAATCTACAAGAGTCATTAGGTGTTCCACATGTCCCGGAAGATCCATCGGTCCCAATTCAGAAGAAGATTTCTTCAATTTATTTATTGGACACTGGGCATCCTCATTAGTGGACAATGGCCTCGGAACAACCCTTTAACACACACTTATAATCATTAAAAATCCTATAATTCAATCACGGGACTTAACGACTTCCTCTTATCAATCTCATATTCCATACAGGTTAAATTTTACTTTATTCAAGTTTTCAATCAACTTATACTCAATGCGATATCCTACTTCATTCTCCAATAGTTTCATCTTTATTCTTAGGCCTTAAAAGGCAATACAATCTCAATATGAATCAACACTTAATTTCCAATCCTATATCTCTTACAACAACAATTATCAAATGAGTCACTAGTATGAGATGACTCGATCAGTCAATTAGACTTCTCGGAAAGTTATTAGTGGCATGAGGCTTTTGGGTACTGGTTCCAATGACAGCCTCAAGTGCAACATTCACCCTTTCGATTTCAAATTTAAGAATTGGGTGACAACGAATCAGATGACATCTTTCCAGGTGATAACGTTTTGTCAAACTCCACTCTATAAGGAAAGATCGTCATGACATCGATATCAGATTTAATCTTGCCAATTCTTCTTCAACATCACAATCATCTAATGTCTACAATTCTACGAATATCAACCATTTGTTGGGATCATAAATATCCACAACTTGGTTTAGATCTAGGATAGCTAGAATTCCTACGAGAATAGCTTCGATTAATTTACTAGGGGAATTTAGGGTTACTTGTGACAATCTACGTCGTATAAATACCTCGTATAAAAATCAAAATAATCATCAAACAATCATGTAATAAAATTACATCATATATATATAATCCAAGTTATATATATTAAAATAACACTTCTCAGTCTTGGTCTTGTCGGTAACTTGGGAATTCTTCGGCACCGTTATAGTCAAAAGATTTTTAGACATTTTTAGAAAAATGTTTTTGGTTAAAAGATTTTGAAATGTTTTATTCAAAACCTTTGGTTTTAAAAATCTTTCGTTCTCTATAACGAGAGCTCTGATACCAAACTGTAACACCCCCAAATTTATACAACTCAGTTCAGCGGAAGACTAGTTGGTGTTACGGGATAGCACATTACTCACATCATAGATAACGCATAAAAATCGCGTCGTTTATTAATAAAGCATTTCCATTCATAAATATCAATGTTACATAGGTCCCAAGTCATATTAATTCATACAAAGTTTTACAAAGTGTTTGAATGGAAAATATTGTTTAAGTGCGGGCCATGAATTCTTGTTGTCTTCTCGAGAATTACCTTCAAGTACCTGAGATAAAACATGTTAAAAGAAAAAGTCAGCGATAACGCCGAGTGAATTCATAGAGTTTAATAAATTCCATCAATATAACTTTGGTATAAAATTAGTACCAAAAATCAATTCGTACAAATCGTTGTAATAGGCCGTAAAATAGCCAAAGTCATTTTATATAAATCCTTATCGAAAATCATAATATAGGTATTTGCCTTAAAAATTATTATACGAGCCAATGTCGTAAAAACATCATACAATACGTCTTATGACGTTGTATGAAAATAAAAACCGTTATATGAATATGGTTACGAAAACCAAAACACAAACATAATATCAATAGTATGACCCAGTATTGCTAGTCAGGCAATACATCGTAATTCGAAGCGTCTAATAGTATTTCGTTAGTTTTTTTAGATTATTATAAGCCGCATGACATTGTTACCTTACTAAACCAACAACGGGTAGCTAACCCGATACAAATTTTGCCCATCTAAAGTAGCGTGTCGTCACAAAGGTCACGCTATGGAAATCTTCTCATACATAAATTCGCTTACCAATCAATGTGGCACGACGGGGATCAACCGTCAAGGCGCGAACTGGGGTGATCGTCCCCAAATAGTACTATTAAATGCATAAGCGTCTACCAACTCCCGGTAGTTCACAATTCATGCTAATGGGACTTTTAGTGACATGACCTAACTTTAATAATCCATTTGATTTCATCTATCGGGTCCTTTAATCATTTACCGGGTCATACAATCGGGTCATTCAATCATTCGGGTCCAAAATCAATAAACAAACAATCGGGACAAATGGTGTCCTATTTTGTAAAAACTAACATGTTATCTCCCTCGCGGGTTTATAAAACATTTATAAAAACATTTAAAGGAGTGCGAGGCTATGAACTCACGTTGATGTGGGAAGGCGGGTTATCGGCAGTTCGGATGTACGGTACGTGCTTCAATCACAGAAACCTAGACAAATAATAATCGGTCTTAGACGTTTGTCCAATGACTTTATAAAAATAACAACTATGTATACATATGATGATTATATATATATGATGATCAAGTGGGTTTACATATTCTCGTTTACTCCTTTTAGTGTTATACATCGATAACTTTTATACTAGTTTACTAGTTTTACCCATTTACGTGTCTTAAGTCCAATAAGCTTATTATAAGTTATTTAACTTATTTTAATCCATTTTGTACTTATATTATCAGTACATACACTTTTAAGTTGCGCCCAAATGGGTTAAGCCCAATAAGTTCTTTTTATGGGTGTTTATCTTATTTAGTCCAATTATTAGCCCAATATGTTTACTTAGCTCGTTAATGTTCGTATGCCCTAAAGTTCGGGTTTTATCGGTTTTTACTTGTTATACATGTTTATATATCAGTATATAAGTTTTATAAAGTTTACATTAGACGGGTCCAACCATCTAAGTTTTATTTAACAAAAACGTTAATTTTACGGCGATAGCCGAAAAAGTCGTAAAAATCAAGTTTATAGTTTTATAACTTATAAAACTTAACAAGTTTCCATTTTTATCATTTATACACTTATTACACCTTTTATATATTTATACAAATAGAATCCATGAGTTAGTGGGTTTTAATTTATATTTTATACATTAAAATTTTGAGTGCTTATATAATAGTATTATTCTTTAATTTCCAAAAATCTGATTTTTATCTTCACTTTCACCAAAACTGCCATATCTTGAGTTCTATATGGAGATAGAAGCTCAAACTTTTATCACATAAACTACATGATATGTTCTACATTTAACTCTACTATAGATACTGTTGAATCACCCTTTAAGTATTTTCTAAAAATCGTCCAAAACAGTAACCTCAGATTTATACCCTAAACTTGTTTTGATCATATCTCACTCATTATTTTGATTCCATTGCATGGCCAACTCTCACATGTGTACAAGACCCATAGCTTACTGTAAATCCATTTTACTTCATCATTTTATCAGTCTAACATGTGGTTCTTTACTGTTTTTATACAGCCTATCATTTAAACAAGATTTACCCATTTTTACTTATAGTTTTTCATCTTTTTATCCATGATTATCAACAACAAATCCCCACATAACATTTTTATCATCATCTAATCATTATAAATATATACAATAGGAAATAAAATACATGTTTACATAATCAAAATAACAAGAATTTGAGGAGGACAATCTTTATACCACCATGATGATGTAGGTTGATCAAAACATGGATTTTTGATGGAGAAACTTGTGGATATCCATGACCATCTTCAAGACCACCATTCTTCATGAGAACCTTGTGGAAAATCAGCCCTACTACTCCATGAAAACTCCTCCTTGGATGTTATAAGTACCACCAATCAATAGGGTTTCAAAAGGGCTTCAACATATACAAGTATAACATAGGATTTTGTGGTTAATTTTAATCAAATTAGGGTGTTTATGGTGAAGAATGGGACGGAATTTTTGAGAGGGTGAGAGAGATTTTTAGTTCTTTGCATGAGTTGCAAATGAGTGTGTGGTTTTGGTTTGGTGGTTTTGTGTTGTAAGTGGAAAGTTGCTTAACTTGTAAGCTTTAGCTTACAAGTGTAAGCTTTAAGCTAAAATGTGGACACATCATGGGATGTGTGGTTACTTAGGCCGGTTTTGGAGTGGGGTGGGACAAGTGTCCCACTTGTCTCATCCCATTTATTTACGGGTACTCCTCGATTCTAGTTTCCTCGATTTACGTGCCCTCGGGTCGCTTTACGAAAAACGTTTTTATAAATTATGAATCGACGTCACAAAACGAATCCAATAAAAATTGTCTCATCAAAAACGGAGTTTGAAAACGTAAATACGTAATCCTAAGGTTTCCTGTTTAGTCGTAAAGGACGTTAAAATAAAATCGTAAGTCCTAATCTCTTCTCGTAAATTTGTGAGTTTATGAACTAACACAAATTTAAAATTCCAAAATAATATTCACGGATAAATTTATTTTCTGAAATGTCGGACTGTCACCAAAGACGGTGTATGTAGACGTAAGCACGTAACGTTGAATCCTCCGGTTTAGACGTAGTCGATGCTACTCCAAGACGTAAATCCAAATTTCTTCCCAAAAATAAGTGAGTTCATATTGTATTATTAAAATAATATTTGAGAATAAAATATCGACCATAAATGGACGGATTGTCACAAAGATCCCTGATGAGAAATATATTGAGTATAGAACACCTAGGCATAAGGACATATATAATGTTAATTTAAATGGGATTAAAATGAATAATAATATGTCTTGTTTTTATGCTAAGGCCTCAGTAGATGAGAGTAATTAGTGGCACAGAAGACTAGGGCACATAAATTTCAAAAATATAAATAGACTTATGAGGCTTGGTTTACTTGATGGTTTGCCTGAGAAGGCCTTCCACAATGACCACTCTTGTGTTGCATGTCTTAAAGGCAAGCAGCACAAGGTCTCATTCAAGTCCAAACAGGTGCACACTAGTTCTAGACCTCTTCATATGCTACACATGGACCTCTTTGGTCCAACCAATATAGAAAGTTTGAATGGTAAGTCATATTTCTTTGTCATCACAGATGACTTTTCTAGGTTTACTTGGACATTCTTTCTAGCTATGAAGAGTGACACAGCTAATGTTCTTATTGATTTTATCACTCAGATTGAGAAGAGGTCTGGCAATGAGGTTAAAATGCTTAGGAGTGATAATGGTGGAGAATTTAGGAATAAGAAGCTAGATGATTTATGTGCCAGTAAAGGAATTACAAGGCAATTTAGTATTGCTAGAACCCCACAACAAAATGGGGTTGCTGAGAGGAAAAATAGAACCCTAATTGAAGCAGCCAGAACAATGTTGGCTGATGCTCACTTTCCTATAGCCTTTTGGGCTGAGGCTGTTAATACAGCTTGCTATGTGCAAAATAGAGCATTGATTAACAAAATTCAGAACAAAACACCTTATGAGTTACTTTGGGGAAGAAAACCTAATATTGGTTTTCTCAGACCTTTTGGTTGTCATGTAGTAGTACTAGACACTAGTGATGCCTTAGGGAAATTTAGTGCAAAAGGTGACGAGGGCTACTTCATGGGGTATTTAGTTCAGAGCAAGGGTTATAGGGTTTATCTTAAAGAGGACAAACGTATAGTTGAAAGAGTACATGTTAGGTTTTTAGAAAATAAACCTAGTGATCCTGAAAGTGGTCCTAATTGGTTGTTTGACCTAGAACCCTTATCTAGAACTTTAAATTATATGCCTGTCACTAATCCAGACATTGTGAAGGTAACTTCAAATGTTGTAAAGGAACAAGTTGTTGATGTTTCAGGTACACAGGTTCATGAAAAGGTTGGATCACAAGCAGAAAAGACATCTCCTATTCAAGAATTTGTTACAATTCCCATTTGGACAGATGCTTTTGCTGCTGCTGCTGCTGCTGGACAAGATAATGGTGGTTTCCAAGTACCACCAGAACAAACATGCATGGTCCTTCAGGCGCTGACAAAGGTAAATCTAGCGCTAACAAGACCAATTCAGACGTTGATGGCTCAGACGTTGACAACAACAGTTCAAGCGTTGTTAGGCCAAGCGCTGACAAACAAGGTTCAGACGTTGACAACACCTTTGCACATCTTTTCTCTTCCACTTTTGAACAAGGTGAACCTTCCAATACATATGAAGAAGGTCATCCTTATTTTGATTTAAGAGAGTCTGATGAAGAAGATATTGGCAACTTGGAGCATGAGGTTGAGGACACCAGACTTTTTGAAGGAGGAGTTCTTACTTCTACAATGAAGAATCACCCCCCTTCCCAGATCATTGGTGATGTTATGAATCCAGTTCAGACTAGAAGGTCTCATCAAGGTCTTGGTGGGTTTATTGCTAATATACACAAGAAGGTTGATACCCCTCTTGTGCAAGCATGTTTGTTTGCCTGTTTTCTGTCACAAGAGGAACCCAAGAAAATATTTGATGCTCTCAAAGAACCAAGTTGGGTGGAAGCAATGCAGGATGAGCTTCACCAATTTGCAATTCAGGATGTTTGGGAGCTGGTTGATTGTCCTAGATATGTTAGACCTATAGGGACAAGATGGGTTCTTAGGAACAAAAGAGATGAAAGAGGCATTGTGGTCAGAAACAAGGCAAGGCTAGTGGCTCAAGGTTATACACAAGAGGAGGGGATAGACTATGAGGAAGTCTTTGCACCAGTTGCAAGGATTGAAGCTATAAGGATTTTTCTAGCCTATGCATCCTGCATGGGCTTCACTGTCTATAAAATGGATATCAAGAGTGCCTTTCTCTATGGCACCATTGTTGAGGAAGTATATGTAATGCAACCTCCTGGTTTTGAGGATCCAGAGCATCCAGATGAAGTATATAGAGTCAAAAAAGCTATGTATGGCCTTCATCAAGCCCCTAGAGCATGGTATGGTACTTTGTCTACCTATTTGGTGGACAATGGATTCAAGAGGGGCACCATAGATCAGACACTGTTTACAAAGAAGAAAGGCAAGGATGTCTTGCTTGTGCAGGTCTATGTTGATGATAACATTTTTGGGTCTATTGATTCAAAGATGAGTGAGGATTTCTCCAAGCTTATGACAGACAAATTCAAGATGAGTGCTATGGGGGAGATGAACTTCTTTCTTGGTTTACAAGTTCAGCAGAAAGAAGATGGTATCTTCATCTCCCAGGACAAATATGTGGCTGAGATCTTGAAGAAGTTTGGCTTTTCTCCACATGAAAAGAGGGCTACTACTCCTATGGATAGAGAACACCCTTGGGGAAAGATTGGAGATGGGAAAGATGTTGATGTCAGGCACTATAGATCCATGATTGGATCCTTGATGTATCTTACTGCCTCCAGACCTGACATCATGTTTCATGTGTGTGCTTGTGCATGCCATCAAGTGACTCCCAAAGAATGTCACCTTTATACTGTGAAGAGGATCTTTAGGTACCTAAGATGCTATCCTGGTCTTGGTTTGTGGTATCTAAAGGATTCACCATTGGAGCTGATTGCTTATTCAGATAGTGATTATGGAGGTGATAAATTTGATAGGAAATCCACAACTGGTGGATGTCAGTTTCTTGGGAGCAGGTTGTTATCTTGGCAATGCAAGAAACAAACAGTGGTGGCTAATTCTACAACTGAAGCAAAGTATGTGGCTGCAGCTGCATGTTGTGGCCAAGTTTGGTTGATTCAGAACCAGCTGTTGGACTATGGGTATAATTTCATGCATACCAAGATATTTGTTGACAATAACAGCACTTTATGCATCATTAAGAATCCTGTACATCATTCTAAAACTAAACACATAGAAATTAGACACCATTTTATAAGAGATTGCTTTGAGAAAGGTTTAATACAACAGATAGGGTTGACACTGAGGAAAACGTGTCAGATTTATTAACTAAACCTTTTGATGCTGGGAGATTTCAATACTTGGTAACAAGTATTGGAATGGTCAATCTCACATAATATGTGTTTTGGAGTCTTTTTGTAAAAGTATGTACAGGATGATGCATTGTTATTGGTCTTATTGATGATTTAGATTTTCCACTATATTTTTCTAACACTGACAAAGGTTGCTTGAACGCTGATAAGTGTTTTTGCAACGTTGTCAGCAATATATTTGTCTAACGCTGACAAAGCTTCCCTCAACGCTGTCATGTGTTATCGGGCGTTGTCAGCAACAATGTTAGTTTTGTGGTTTTCAATCTAAATGTGCAGATGGTGTTAGCAGTATACCATTGGATATAGAGTTGCTTATGGATCAATGGAGAAGCATTTGGACAAGTTTTTATTTATGGATGATGGTTGGAATGTTTCATTCCTATCTTGACATAAATTTTTTATGTTCATGCATGATTTTAGCAAACTTTTGTATCATAGTTTAAGGGGAGGTTTTAGGAACCTTTAGGATATTTGGGTATCCATATGATACTCTTATCACAATTCTAGATTGTGTCCACAGGTGAGTATGAGTTAGTTTTACTAAATCATGAGGCACTATAGCATGCAAAGTTGATATACTATGCATGCTGCCAAGACAGTTTTGGCCTAGATTTGATTGTGGTCTGTTGGGAGACTTGGGAATGATTTTGATATGGGATTTACTTGGGAGTAACAAGGATTTTTAAAGGTAACTTGGTTGTTAAGAGTTTTGGTTAGCAAGGGACACTAGAGGACTGTTATGTCTATCTTGCTTATGCAAGTGTACATAACTGGACAGTGCTTGTCGCCCTATAATAATTATCAGCTGTTGGTTATTTTCTCTAGGATAAATTACTTGTTAAGGTCATTTTTCACTTTTTAAAACATTTTTATTTTTGGACGCTGACAAGAATTTTCAAAGCGTTGTTGTGACCAAATTGGACGCTGACATGGCTATAGGCAAACGTTGACAAGATTATAGCCGTTGGGCGTTGATAGGTTATTTTTGACCGTTGACACTCAATGGGACCTACCCAGTTGTTACTTTTTGACATATTTTTGAGCCGTAATTTTAGGAGTTGTTACTTTCATTTAATGCATGAGATAACTTATAACTTTTTCAATATTTTCATGATTGATTTTTGAAAATACTTGCCTATTTTTGGGCCTATCACATGCATCTACTTCTCCTATAAATTTGGCTCCTATTTTAAACAGGGTATCTATAATTCTTGTCTAACACATTTTTCTCTTATCAACTTCATCTTCTTCACTTCAAATTAACAGCTTTCATCAATGGCACCCAAGTTTAAACCATCAGAATTGGAATTGGGGTTCAGGTCTCAACACAACATGATTACATATCTTGAAGCTGATGATACTCTGTTTCCTCAATACACACAAATGGTGGCGTATTTGAATGCATCCCCATTAAGGTATGCTCTTTCTCATGTACCACTCATTCCAGTCACACATATTAAGCAGTTTTGGAACACTGTCAGTTCCTCAACAGTTAATAGAGTGACCACATTGACTTCTATTGTTCATGGGAGACCTTGGGTGGTTACTGAGGCTTTGGTACGCCAAGCCTTGCATCTTGATGATGCTGATGGTATAGCCACTCTTCCCATAAATGAAATCGAACAAGGGCTTAGGGCTTTGGGATATCCTTTTCCTGATGAAGGTACTCTCAACAAGTATCATAAGCAGGAATTTCCCCCAGCCTGGAAGTACCTCATACATGTCCTTCTTCAATGTTTGAGTCCCAAATGTACTGCACACAATGAGATCAATAGATCCATTGCCAGTGCTATTGTGTGCATTGCAACAGGGCAAAAATTTAACTATTCTAAAATGATTTTGAGGTGATGTGTAAAAACAAGGGGACAAAAATGACTTTAGCTTATCCTCGTTTTCTACAAATGGTTTTTGATGTTCAAGGTTACTGCTCAAGGGATCACAATGATTTTTATAAGATCCCTGAGCAAAAGAAAGCTATTTTTATGAAGATGAACTCACCACCCCATCGTGACCTACCTTTAACCCAAGCCATGCTTGCTGTTATTGCAGCAGCACAACCCCAACCAGACCCCCAACCTCAAATTGACCCTCAACCACAACTTGAACCAATTCCTGAACCTTTACCTTTACCTGAACACATGCAACTTGACTCAGAATCCTTCAACGCTGATACATTTAATGTTGGAGTTGATGTGCCTATTTCCAACGCTGACACACAACCTTCACAAACCCAAACACCCCTTAACTAACCCACATACACCCATTCTTCCACACCATCTTTCACACCCCCTGAATATAGGTTGATGAAACGCCAAAGGACTACTAGAGTGTTCTCCTCTGGTGGTCCTAGCCATGTAGCAGAGAGAACCACCACCACATGTGTGGCTGGTGACCTGGATGAGGCTGGGACTATTGGTTCTGGCTTAGATGCTGGCCAAGGCAGTCCCACCATCATTAAGTCCTCATCCTTGCCCAATGAATCTGACTTGGGAGGTCAAATCCCCATTTTAGAAGAGGGCAGACTGGAACCAATGACTATTATGGAATTGACGGCAGTCTGCATAAGCTTGCAAAAGCAAAATGCAGACTTAGTACAAGTAGTCAGCTCACAAGGCCTTGAACTCAAGCAATTGAGGGAGAGGATTGTTGTTTTGGAAAGTGATCGTGCTAGGAGGGGTATGGAGGAATCTTCCAAAGGGGAGGAAGATCCAATAAATCTGAGTGATAAGGGCAGCCATGATGGTCAATCAATGGATGTTGCTGAGGCCCTTACAACTTTGAAGAAACAAACAGGTTTTGATACGTCCTTAGTCTCTCCCGCCAACTTAAATTTATCATTTACAGCTATGTTGAGAGAGGTTACACAAGGCGCTGAGGGAAGATATTTGAGCGTTGACAAGGAAAATTTGGACGCTGATAGAAGTATTTTGGGCGCTGATAGGACAAATTTGGGCGTTGACAAACCTGCACATGAAGGTGATGTATCCCAGTCATCATTTATCATCAAGGAGGTTTCTACTCAGGTATTACCATCTACCTTACCAACCATTGCACCATCAGATAAGGGTAAGGGTATAATGGTAGAGGAGATTGTTCCAAAGGATGCAGCTCAAGTTGAATTTGATAGAAGATTGGCTGCACAAATCATGGAACAGGATGAAAAGAAAAAGTCACCATTTGTTGTGAATTTTGAAGAAGGAAGTGATGAAGCTAGCTCAGACTCAAGTGTGATGATTATAGAACCTGAAAGGCTTGAGTATGGGGATGAGTTGGCCAAAGAGAAGCTGAGAGAGTTGAAATTGCAGGTTGACTTTGACATGCCAGAGGTGGTTCAAATGTATAATGCTTGGTAAGAAAGATGCATGGATAATCCAGACTTGACCATTTCAGATCAAATATGGGGTTTGGAGCTTCTTCTTAGAGTTCAGAAGGATTGCCAGGTAATTTTGAAACACAAGGCAAGTAATATTCTCTCAGAGTTGAAAAGGGACAGAAGGGAGCTCTACTTTATGTTGCTCAGATGTCATGGAGTTGGATGGACATATCAGAAGTTGAAGGCTTTGACATTTGATGAGTTGGAAAACAGGGCTTATCCCATTTGGGTGAGAGTGCAGGAAGCAAACACTCTCAGACTTCTTTCAGATGAAAGAAAGGAGGAACTTGCAGAAGAAATGGAACTCAAGAAAGCTATGATTGTTCCCAGGCCAGTGAAGAAGGGAATTTCATTTGAGTTTCCCAAAGATATGGATCCACTATATCCAAGTGAAGCTGTCATCAGAAAGAGCCTCAAGCTCTCACCTTTAGAAGCTTCAGATATGGTGCAAGTGTTACCATTAGATTCCAGGAACCCAATTGTGAGCTATGAAGAAGATGAATTTAGGTTTTGGAAGATTGGCAGATTTGGCAAGGAGGTACACACTTTTACCACTCTCATATCTTTGTTTGCAAGTTGTGATAGAGAAGACTTGGTGGACCTTTGGAGGTTGCTGGAGACCAAGTATGAGGCTGAAGCACCAACTTCAGCTAATGGAATAAAACTTTGGACCACATTCAAAAGGATGTGTGGACCAAAAGATGAGGATCCTGCAATTTGGAAGGATCTTGAAGATGACCTCAGTGGTCTTCAATGGAGGTTATATTCAGCTGCTGGTGTTTACCATTTGAGTTCTACAAAGTTTGCTGAGTATCTACTTGTGGATGCTAAGTATTTCATATCCAAGGCTATTTTGGAAAAGATGAAGGACACTCAGCTGGAAATAGATTATTCAAGTGATGTGGCAAAAGATTTGATCAGATTTATTCACTATCAATATGAGAAGGTTTGTAAGATTCCTCCTAGTCCTTAATGCTTATTCAGAAACTTGATCATAAGAGTGGATATCAAGTTTAGGGGAGGATTGTTGGGAATAAATTAAGGCCAGATCACTTGAGTGCTGATAAGAACAAAACAAGCGTTGACAAGAACAAAACAAGCGCTGACAGCTCAAGCGTTGACAAGATAAAGTCAAGCGTTGACACATTGAAGACAAGCACTGATGGAAGATATATTCTACGCGTGTATTATATTCTAGATTACTTCTAGTAAAGATAAGAACAACAATGTATTTTCTATATTTATCTTTACCTAGAATAGTTGATACGTAAATTATTGTACAAGGCTTCTTATGTCTATAAAAGAAGGCCTTTAGGTTAATGTTTAATATAAGTTTCATATAAGTTTTCATTCGTAAACTACTTTCATTGTAAGCAAGTTTGATATTGATAATCAAAGTGAAAGTTTGTTTATATCCTTGTGTGTTCTTGTTTAAGTGTTAAATTCCGCATAACACTTAGATTCATAAGCATGTACAAAGGTTTCTCTACGTGTATTACTTGATCTAATCTCGTATACATAAAGCTAATCGATCTAAGTTTGGGATCAACATCGTAATTATGGCAGGTAGATTTAATTAAAAATCTCCTTAACAATATTTCGCGGGTAAACCGTTCTCTTTACTCGACCATCCAAAGCTGACTGCGAACGTAAAGAGTGAATCATTTGGATAAAATTATCTGCATGATTGAAGCCGTCAATTCCGATTCCTGGAACAAGTTTGATTCATTAAATAAGGGCACCATCGTTGCTTTCTAGTTGTCACGAGCTCGACTCATATTGAATCTTGCAAGTTACCTACCAAGTGCTGTTTGAGGTTAACACTAGAAGGATTTCCATTCGTCACTGTAAATACTTAATAGTATTACTTTGAATGTTCTGGCAAGATCACTAAGATATTGCATAGAGGCCTGGAACGTGTTTAAATTCAATTAAGAATCAAACAACTGTTGCTTTCCAGTTATCATAAGTTTGATTCATAAAGCTTCAAGTCACCTACCATGAGTTTTTTTATATTCGCTCAAGAAGGATTTCCATCTTCATTGTAAATACTTGCGTATTACTCGGATGTTCAGGAAAGATCGTGAAAATTTTGCGTAGGACTCTTAATATTTTTCTTAGTTTTCACAGTGTGTGAAGAAGCAAGGAAGTATGGAAATGTGTCCTAATGAGAAATTTGATGATCTCAAATGGCTCTAGACTCGATCGTGCATTTTGGAATTTTAGTGATCGGAGGCTGGAGAGGAGTGCCACCATTTCAATACCTATTTATTCAGAGTGAATAAATTGATAGATAATGTGTTGATCTTCGTGTGATTAAAAAATACCTTTTGTGAGATATCTGAGTTAGTTGGGATGGGTGGTGCATTGCATCACTGGGTCCATGATGTCTATCTTCAATATCGAGCATCATTAAAAATAATCTCAATAGCATATGTGTTGACCCGGTTTCTGCCTAAGTTGTAAGGAGGGCTTCTTTGTTTACACCCTTTATCTTTACAATTCTTTTTCATTCTTCAACCCCTTCAATGCTTACCAATACTTCATAACTAGCACCTTGTTGTGATTGTTCCAGTGCTAACTTAAGTACTTGGTCGGCATTTAGCTACATTCACAATCTTTCTCCATCTTTCCTCAGGACTACTATTTCTATCTATGGAATGTCCTTGGGAAGATTCTGCCGGTTTTGGACGAATCATTGGACCTAACCTATCCTACCATCCTTTTATCACCACAATCTTCATTGTCTTGAAATAAATGTTCTGTGTGTAAGTATAAATCACCAAGAAATCCATTTTTGATATAGCAAATCCATTTTTCCCCCTTAACATATGCTAGGATATTCGAAAACATTTCACACATGTCGGGATGAGCTATCACGTAAAGTCAAACCATTTATGATTAATCATTTCCCACATTAAATCACATTTTCTCCCCCATATTAAAAATATTAACCCAAACGATATTTTTGATATCAATTGATTTAATGAAGATTTAACAAAGTTTTTGGGAAGAAAAATGCAAGTCCGTTTTATCTTCATGATACCAATGTGTGATATATGATACCGATTTGTAAAATAATCACAGATTCACCATATAAGAGTAAATTGACAAGGTTGGACCTGATTGATGAGAACATTATATGATAAGATCAAATGGTTCTTGTCGACAAATGTTGGTTGCCTCGTCACGTCTGATGTCATCTTTTGACACCACATGTACAATTGGTATTGTTGTCTTGGCACCAATTAGTGAACTTGGCACTCTCGGCATCGAAGATTCTGAATGCTTGACAATTACTCCCTCTTAATTGTTGACCCGTGTTCTATCTAAAGAGTTGTAGTCGTCGTTTGAGTAGTCGCATCTTCGAGTATGTGGATACCAATTGTAGATTGCTACGAATGTACAGATGATAACTTCATAAAAATAAGATTTCTCTTGTTTTAAAAAATTAATGCACTGATGCGTACATATATCCATGTTAGATTGTGTTATAACGTAAACACAATACCTTACATGGTTATAAAGTAAACCATGCCTGAGAAAATTAATTCTCGTTTTTGAGCTAACGCTTTCATAAGAAATACTTGACTTTAATAAAAAAAACGGGTTGGAGTCTGAAATAACTACAAGCCATATAGACATGTTTTATGAAATATTTACAACTTTTGTACGAACTCTATTTATGGCTCTGTGTCAATGTTAATCAACATTTCTAAGGCCGTAAAAATTATCATCCCAAAAGACATGCCTTTTAAAAAAAAGTAAAAGTATTTTTGGATATTTTTTAATATTTCAATTTTTATGGTTTTTATATGGGTTTATATTTTTTTATTTTACTTTTGTGGATAATAATATAAACAATATATAATGATGATCACCAAGGATACAGAGAATAGTTTACCACCACTATTCTTTCGCTTCATCTGCCAGATCCTTAAGAGTCACGGGCGAGAAAGTTCTCAACCCTAGCTTGTCGGCCAAAAATTCAATTCTAGCGCGATCTAAAGCCTTCGTGAAAATATCCGGAAATTGATACTCAGATCGGACAAAGTAAAGCTCGATCACTCCATTTTCCACTTTCTCCTTGATAAAGTGGTAGCGAATGTCAATATGCTTCGACCGGGAGAATTGAACATTGTTGCAGCATAAGGTAATTGCACTTTTGTTGTCGCAGTACACCAGCGTTTTGTTGAAACCTAGACCATAATCGGTTAATTGCGATCTCATCCAAAGAATTTGAGCACAACAACCGGACATAGCTATGTATTCTGCTTCCGTACTTGAAATTCCAGCTCTTTTTTGCCTTTTTGATGCCCAACTGATAAGTCGATCTCCTAGTAGTTGCAAAGTTCCACTTGTGCTACGCCTTGTATCTTGACAATCCGCGTGATCCACATCTGCATATGCCATTAGTGCAATTAAAGAGTCCTTAGAATACCAAAGTCCCTGATTAATGGTTCCTTTAATATACCAAAAGATCCCTTTAACTGTAGCTAAGTGTAACTCAGTAGGCCTAGTTTGATATCGAGCACACATACATATAGAAAATTGAAGATCAGGTCGACTAGATGTAATATACAGAAAGGGTACCAATCATTCCACGATAAAGTGTCGGATCAACAGCAATCCCATGTGGATCTGCATCTAGCTTAGTTCGTTCCACCATTGGAGTATCCACGGGGTCGCAAGATTCCATCTTATATTTCTTTAGAGATTCCAGGGCATACTTGGATTGATTGATAAAGATTCCTCTGGGACTCCGAGATACCTGAAGTCCTACAAAAAATGATACCTTGCATCATTGACATCTTAAACATGGAAGACATGAGTGTACCAAACTCATCCGATAAGGTTTGGGTCGAGGCAGCAAATATAATATCATCAACATATATTTGTAATCATACCTTTACCTCGTTTTTGAATGAACAGCGTGGGATCCACCTTGCCTTTGGCGAAGCTTTGCGTAATGAGGAATTGTGACAGTAGATCATACCACGCGCGTGGAGCTTGCTTCAACCCATAAAGAGCCTTCTTAAGCTTGTACACGTGATTAGGATATTTAGAGTTCACAAAACCATCTAGCTGTTGAACATAGACCTCTTCCTTGATCTCACCATTGAGAAATGACATCTTCACATCCATTTGATAGACGATCATATTCACATGAGCTGCATAAGCGAGGAATAGTCTAATAGCTTCCAAACGGGCAACGGGTGCAAAGGATTCCATAAAGTCGATGCCCAATAATATCTTGTATCCAAGAGCTACTAGTCGAGCTTTGTTCTTTAATATTCCACCTAACTCATCGAGTTTTACCTTGTAAACCCATTTCAAAGTAATTAACTTCACTTGATCCGGGCATGGGACAAGTTCCTATACATCAAGACGTACAAATTCATTAAGTTCTTCTTACATAGCTTCTATCCAACAAGATTGGTTAAATGATTCTTGCCACGTCTTAGGTTCAACTTCACTGAGAAAAGCATCAAAATGACAAAACATTGCACTTTCTTGTAACTGAATTCGTGTGGATACCGGACGATTAGGGTCACCAATAATAGAATCTATAGGATGATCCTTTGTTCACTTGATGTCATGTTCACGAATCTGTGGATTAGAGTAGACCGTAGTATGAGCTTCCTCTGAGGTGGACGACCCACCTTGATTAGAGTCGGTAATTAGTACACCAAAGAATGGAAGTTCACGCATTTGAGAGATTTCCAAATCATGATCATCATCATCTTGTTCATCATCAACATGCATGACATGGGTAGTTGATTTGGGTGTTGGTTGAGAATTACTCTTTGAAGGTATATCTTGACCAATTGTAGGTGTAGACGTATCTGATTGTGCTTCGGTTGCTGGAGCTACAACTTTGGTAACCAAAGCTATTACCTCAGGTTCTGGAGCAACAATACTTGGATGTGTAAATAATTCATAAAATAACGGTTGGAACAACGTATCCCATTCATTCCTAGAAGGTGGTGTAAATGATGATGAAGCAGGGTTGTTTGGGACAAGACCAGAGCTAATGTTATTGGGTCCCATTTCATGAAGTGCGGGTTCAGAGCTGCTTTGCTCAGAAGCCATTGTCGTCAGCTCATCAAAATCAACATTCATAGTTTCGAGGATCATACGAGAATTACGATTGTACATTTGGTATGCTTTCTTTGCGGGTGCATAACCAATGAAAATACCAATATCAGCCTTTGGTTAAAGTTTCCCCAAATGGTCAGCAAAGAGATCCAAATACATGAAGATATGATAAATCTGGTACTTTTCCATTTGAAGCTCATAAGGTATTTTACCATGGCGTTTTCAAATTAGTGACCGGTTTTGGGTGTAAACTGCTGTAGATACTACTTTTTCCCATAAAAACAATAGAGCCTTAGCGTAAATTAACATCGTTCGAGCAGCTTTCATAAGTGTGCGATTTCGCCTTTTAACGACACCGTTTTGTTGTGGAGTGCGAGCAACGGATGTTTCATGAGATATGCCAACTTCTTCATAATAATTACGCAAGATTTGGTTCACGAATTTGGTTCCATTATCTGTACGAATGCGCCGAATAGTAGTGTTGAGACGAACTTGAATCATCTAGAGAAATCCGATGATGAATTTAGGTGCCTCATTTTTTGTTGAAAGAAAATTTCACCCATGTAAACCGAGAGTAATCATCGACAATGACGAGGATGTACTTTTTACCACTAAGACTTTCAACATGCATTGGCCCACAAAGATCCATATGCAACAGATAAAGTTTCTCTTGGTTAGTGTCTTTAGTCTTGGGTTTGTATGATTTCTTAGTGCTCTTCCCTGTTGTACACGCGGAACACAAATGATCCTTGTGAAATGTAAGTTTAGGAAGACCACGAACAAGTTCGTTTTTTGCCATATGATTAATAGCGTCAAAGTTAAATGAGATAACCATCGATGCCATAACCATGACTTAGTCTTTGATGCTTTGGAGAGAAGACATACGGGAGAAGCGACCATCATGTCTTGTAGATACAAAGTGTACAAATTATTCCCTCGAGTACCTTTCAATAAATCTACCCCTTCCAAATTACGAATGAAGCAGGTATGCTCTCGAAAAGCAACTTCTAGGTTTGCATCACAAAATTGTCCCACAGAAAATAAGTTGTGACTGAGTCCTTCCACATAATACACTCTTGAAATTATAACATTCCTAATATGATATTCACCGTAACCCATTATCTTGCAGTATGATCATTTCCAAATTGAATCGTACCAAGAAACTTGCTGACGAACTTTCTGTGCTGAGAGCGATCTCCGGTCATATGCTTGGAGCAACCAGAGTGCAAATACCAGAGAACAATTTGGACCACCTGTTTTCAGTAACAACAGTAGACACTGTATTAGAAACTATTGGTTCTGGAGTGTTAGCAGAGACAGATATAATATTATCAGAATTGCTAACATTTGTGTTATCCTTAGATTTCCAGCATTTTCTAATGTGAGTTTTACCAATAACAGGTTTTATTGTTCCAACTTTTTAAGGTTTTGGATTATTAGTAGGCAATACAATGGGAGTATACCTATTTAAAGGGCGCTTGGTTCCTATAGTAGTGTCGGTGTTCCTAGTTAAAGGACATGCTTGTGTTTTAGTAGCCTTGGTACTTGAAATTGAGTATTTATTTAGTTCGTTTATTCTCGATTCTTGACAAATTGAAAGACCTAAAAATATCGAGCTTTTAATTGTTCTTGGTTGGTAAGGGTATTTGGATTTCTATGTCTAATTCAATCAACACGTAAAAAATGGAAAATATTAAGGCTACGTATCCGTAAAACAAAGTGCACGTACCAATTACTATTCACAAAGTATAAATTTTAAATGCAATAAAAGTAAAATTACTTGAAACGTAAACTAATTGAAAGTATAAGGACTGAAATGTAAAATTCAGAAACTACAAGGACCAAATATGTAAAATGTAACCAACTACTAACAAACTTAACAAACTTAACAAACTTACAAACTGGAAATGTAACAAACTGAAAGTTAAAGGACAAAGTTCTAGCAAACCCTAAAAACTTGCAAGATTAACCCTGATTACACACACTAACAAAGAACAAGGAACATTGTGCAATTAAATGGAATGTTTTGTAAAACGGGCTAGGTGAATACAATAAGCTGGACAGAGCTTAATTCTCAACAAAATTAAGTCTGATTTGTTTTAAACTGCTTAAAATGGAAAATAAGCTAGGCCGGTAATAGGAAATCTCTTAGAAGCTTTAAAATCCCAAGATTGCTTATCTCAATAAGCCAAGAATAAGCTAATTTGAAAACCAGACAACCACAAAATTGATTTTATTGATGAAACTGATTTATCAACTAACAAGAAGTTTGGAATGTCTTTTAAAATTGAAAATGATTCACTGAATAAACCAAAATCCAGATTTAAGCAAAAATGAGCTTATTTGACCAACTTTGACCAAAATTCCAAAAAGCTGAAAATCTCAAATTCTCCTCAAGACATGTTGGTAAATCGATTTATGAAAGAAAATTGACATGTTTTTGAAGTGGATTTCAAGATCTAGTGAAACAGATTGAACTTTATCACAGAAACTAGCATTTGCTTATAAGCTGATTAAAAAGCTATTTTCTCACTCGGACTGGTAAACTGTATAATTTCCTTATGACCACTGAAACTTCATATGTTGAACTACAAATGGAAACAGGTTTGAGCTAATTTCATCCAATAATGAAGTAATGGCAAGTAATCAAAGTAAACAAGTTTGACTGATGAACTACTTTAAAATCTTGACCCATACTTTTTAACTACCAATTGAATTTTTTAAAACTATTTTGACCACTAAATTGAACCAAAATGATTACCCTATATAACCTAATGTAAATGAACACAATTCAAAAAGTTTAACAAACTAAATGTACCAACAATTTCTTAAACCAAACACTTCTTAAAAATCTGTTTAGGAACTTTCTCAAAGAGAATTTGATTTCAAATCTAAGACAGGTTAATACTTTTATTAAAACTTATTTGAATGAACAAATGAAGTGTGTTTGGACTGAAAACAAGCAGGTAAACAGTTTATATCACAAAATGAGACTAATGACTTTTGACTGATGAAAATTCTAACAGAAATCAAGTAAGCTAATTTATAGGCTAGAAATCAACAAGTAATCAATCAAACTATCACAATCATACTACAAACAGGCTAAACACTCTATCAGTTAAGTACATAATATCTAAACTCGGAATGTAGCATGCAGAGCACTTGAGAGGAACCAAAAACATGTTTCTTAGAACCTTTTAGCTAAAGGCCTCCTCTGATGGAGTAGAGGAGCGCTGAGCTCTCTAGAAAACACTTATACACTAATAATCAACCCAAATTCATCATCATATCAACACCAGTAACCATCTACAATCATCAATCTGCTACAATCTATGAAAACGGCTGAAAATGGACTTCTTATGAACTACAACTGGAATGAACAGCTACAAGTAATTCAAAACATCAACAAGGTCTTCATTGATCAATGAAGATCAACATAATCACACAGTATCAACAGGAATTGAGTATGAGAGAAGTAGAATGAATGTAAGTGAACTGAATTTTGAGTTTTATTTATTTGGAGGGAAAAACTGTTACAAGAGCTAACTGTCTAACTAACAGACTCTTAAGTGTTTGTCAAACACTTAAGAGTTGTTGTAACTGAAAAGGAAGACTAAATTGAGAGAAAGAAAATTAAGTGTGTGTTATTCACACTCTAGGCTACACAATACAAATGAGGGATCCAAGTGCTATTTATAGAGAACAGATGAAAGTTTATTGAGGTAGATGACGTGTTGTGACCAATACAAATCTGCCAAGTGTCATGATCTTGTTAATTGAAAATTCTCGTGTTCAACACAAATTGGGGGAATTTGATCTGGTTAATTTCAGTGTAATTGGATAGTCTAAGTAGCTTCCTTGCTTGATTCCGAGTAAGTTTCATGTTAAGTTCAAATTCTATAACGCCTTCTTTCTCATAATCGAATATAGGCACGCTCAACTTTGAAGGTAACATGTGGCGTCCTTTGATAGGTATTCGTTTGATCACACGTATTAATATCCATTTTTGGATAAAAGGATTATTGAGTGACTCCTTGTGATTGGATAAAAGAAAGATAGTAGGCTGCACTGTGCTTGACTAGATAATAAATGCGAGTTGAGTTAGTGGCCCAGCTGGCGCTGACTTGGTGATCCTTGTATCACTTTTCAAGCCTTCTCATTGGAGGATATATTTATACATGGATTAAGACCAAATTTGGTATAATTTTGTCAATTCCAGTCCCTCTTCTTTAGTAGAATCTTCCTTTAAGCTATTTTCTTCATTTCTTTGGAAATTAAGTCCATTGAATTGCATTCTTGATCATTTGAGTCCTTTGACTTGGTTGACTTAAGAGTTTACCAGTTTTGACTTTGATCTTGACTTTTTCCAAAATTGCACTTAAGTCCCTCAACTTTTGAACATTGTCAAGATAGGTCCTTTATCTTCAAATGGCTTGTCATCTTTGATCCTTCTCTTGTCTTTTCATCATAAATGAGCTTGATTTCACTTGTTTGCTTGAAATTTGTATCCTTGTTACCTATTTAAGCACAAACACAAAACATACCACATAATACTTCTTTATAGAATAAAAGTTAGGTATTTGCTATGTGTTTTAGGGTGATTTGTTGACTTATTGATATTAGATTTTGCTCATATCAAATCCCCTACACTTGATCATTGCTATGACCTCATGCAATGCTATATTTTAAAGAACAAATTTACATTTTTCTCATAACTAATCCACCTTGGCTAATATGTAATGCTTTTACACTACTCTACACTATATGATGCCTGATTTTGATTTTATACAATGCAATGCAAAGAAGAAAAAAATCTATTTATATATTTTTTTGGTTTTTCTTGAAATGGTTTTGATGGAAATAACTCATAAAGATATCAATGACTTGGATTAGGGCTTTTGGTACCATGAACATTTATCATCCTCAAGTTTCACTTTCCCCATACCAAGCTTAAAAATGGGATCATTGCATTCACAAGTAAAAAGTGCATTAACTCATTCATGACAATTAAATGTGGAACCGATTATTATTTGAGAAAATTGATTGAGAGCAAATTTGTCATTTTTTAAAGCGTGAAGTATAAGAAATGCAAAATCCAAAAATAAGGAAGCACAATTTTAATCATAAGTAACCCTCTCATCCATTACTCGAAAAACCGCTCACAATTAATATAAGTCCATCTCAAGAATAATAAGTCATTCGCCTTATGTGTAGGATCCTTATGTCATGCATTAATAAGTAACTACACACTCGATAAGGAAAGAAAAATAAAACTCACGCAATAATTTACATCCGTCGTCTTTTTGGGACGTTGGATCTTCTATCCCGTAATCCGTCAAGGTAATATTGGATTGGAGCAACTATCAAATCCCCGCAACCCTTGTGAGAGTAATATTGGAATTCAATAGTCACTATAATTAACACTTCACTGCCCCTCTTGGGAGTCTTGTATAATTATTTCTTTTTCTTTTTCTTTTTCTTCTTTTTTTCTCTAGCCACTCATTTTTTTATAAGTCGCTCTTATTTTTTTTTATTCCTCACAAAGAAAGTTGAAAAGAATAAAAGGAAAAACACCCGCTAAGTATTAAACATGACATAAGTCTAGTACACATAAAACGTTATAACTTAGAATCTTAAGACATACTTATACCAACCATGAATGATTAGTCAAAAATGCATAAGAGACTAAAAACCGATTAAAATCGTTCTTGATTATTTATTAACATATATACATGCGAAGAAAATAGAGGTAAAGAAGAGAAAGGTTTAGCCACAAGTAATTATCATGAAGTTTATCTAGCCCTTTTATACTTGCTTCAACTCTATCATCTCCCATTCTCCACAATTTAAAATCACAAATAATGAGACTAGTGGATGCTTAGCCTAATAAACCAATAAAGGTCTACATGGTTAAGGATACTAGCTAGAGAATGCTTGGATAAGCAAACTCGAGTTGTGTAAAACCCGCATGCTTTTACCATTAATAGTACCCTTATGATCGTACGTACATGATTAGAACTTTCCTTTTATAGCATGTTTATGTTTCACGAATGTTGAGTACAAGTATTACGTATGTGTTATTACACGATAAGTATTTAAGCATATTAATACACGATAAATATTATCAACAATAATTATAATCACGAACATGAAATCATGAACGTAAATAATCACAAACCTATTATTATGTATTTACGTATTACGATCACGTATAAATATATATATATATATATATATATATATATATATATATATATATATATATATATATATATATATATATATATATATATATATATATATATATATATATATATATATATATATATATATAACACGAACAATAAATGAATAAATCACGTAAACACGACAAGAGAACACGTAATATTTAGAACACGAAAAACATCGGGTTCCCCTTGTGGGCCTCACCTAGTCGCGGTAAGAAACAAGCAAAGGGGCCAAGCCCACTTTGTTTTTAACTAAATAAGAAAAGAAGGATATCATATTTTTCATAATACAGAAAAGTTAGAAAAATATAAAACCCTAGCTCTCTTTTTCTCCCTCTTGGTCGCAGGTTTTAGAACACCACAAGAAGGGGTGTTGTTGATTTTTGGTGATCCAATTCTTGCAAGATCGTTCGTGTTATTATTTTCCTTTTGTTCACGCATCGGTAATTCCTTAAACATTTTTCATTTTAATTCTTTATTAATCAAGAACACATGAAATCATGAGTTTATTAAAAACTAATAATTAAACATGTTAATTAAATCATGGGGCTAATAAACATGGATGTTTTAGGGGAGTTTGGTTCGGCCGATGCATCAAACCGAGAGCTGAAGCTCTCGGTGGTTGTTTGATCACCACCAACTGAGACCCTATGGTCTCGGTGGGGTTTTGGTGTCTCGATCGCAAGAAAAACAAGAGACCCCGACGCATGTCGGGGTTGGCCTTGTGGTCTTTGGGGGTCTCGGCTGAAAAACAACAAGCACCACCAGCTTAAGCCGGTGGCGGTTTGTCTCAAACCGTGGCAACCGGTCAAGCTGGTTCACCACCATTAAGGGTTTGGTTGTTTGGTCCGGTTCAAGGGGTTGCACGGACCAGTTCACGACATGTCTAGATTTAAAACACGGGTTCGGTTCATGACTTAATTTTACAAGGTAATTATTTTTACAAGTTAAATATTTACAAGATTAATTAAATTAATTTAACATGCTATATAATTAATTTAATTTAGTCATGACTTAGGTTAATTATTATTAGTAATAATACATGATTTTAACCTATGTATTTTATGATTTAATTTAAACTAAAGTAATTAATTAATTATTAAAACATGATATATAATTAATTAATTTCCATGACTTAGGTTATATTAATATTAAATATTAATAATTGTTTTAACCTAAGTATTATTTACATTTTAATTTAATTAAATCATGTTATATTTAATTAAATCTTATAACCTATAGTTTATTTTATTTACATGTATTAGTTAATAAACTATACTATAAATCACATGACTTAGAATATTAATCAGTAAAAACTTAAACTTATATTATTAGCTTAATAATCCAGCTTATTTCTATTTAGGAAAACTTTCTATTTTTAGAAACTTAATTATTTTAAGCAGCTAATCTATTTATGGAAACTTTCTATTTTTAGAAACTTATTTTTTTAGGCAGCTAGTCTATTTTTGGAAACTTTCTATTTTTGGAATCTTTCTATTTTTGGAAACTTTCTATTTTTGGAAACTTTCTATTTTTGGAAACTTTCTATTTTAGGAAACATGTTATTTTTAGAAAGTTACTTATTATTACACAAGTATAATAATACACGAAATACAAGTAATACTTAATCAGAATAGACAGAATACATGATAAACACAGCATAATGTTAAAATCAGTAAAACATGACATGAACATATAAAACAAGCTAGGACATGATATAAAACCAGTTACGTACTCAGTAATCAGAATACTTATACACATATATTATTTATGTAGCATTAGTGATATCGAAGTAGGACTCTCTTCCGTTCGTCTTGTTCGTTCACTGGAAATAAGGTACGGATTCTCCGTCCTTTCAGTATGGACATTCTTCCTTATTAGGATTCCCCGTATGCAGCCAATTGTTTGCCCAGTATATGTTTTATATGTTTTTATTTGCTTATGTTTAATTACAATTCCTAAGCCATATACATGCATGACCAGTTTCACCTAGTTATGGAGGTACCATAACCATAACACTGGAGGCACCAGTGTTATGACTTCACCACGGCGGAGTGATAGCTCGTGGCTTCCCTTCAGCTTTTGGCCATATTATTATTATCATGTGGGGCGTATGGGTGCATCCTAGGTTACATGTTTTTATAGATTAATCAGGTGAATGTGGTGTGTGCCTTGCATCCTTCACAAGGAGCTGATCCCTCCTACCCAAACTTATATTAATTAGAGACAACCCCTCTAACTGCATGACGAGGTCACCCCTCCAAGTATTCATGCACATTGATATTTCATGACCTATATTGGCTAATGGTAAACATGTTAAACAATTTTTATATGATAAACATAAGGCTTTTCAAACTATAAAACCAGTTTTACTAAGTTACGTCAGGTTTTCCCGGACTTAATCAATTCCGCTGCTATATGTTGTATATGTTTATGTTATTCATTCTATGCTTGTATGTCCGTGCACTGAGCGTTATGATCAGCTGTTTTCCTTTCATGTTCCCAAAACGGTAGGTACTCAGGGACGCTCGTAGACTTTAAGCGTACGTGCATATGGATTGGAACCTTCCTAGCCTTCATTACTTTATGCATTATTCATACTTTTGATACTCATTTCCATGGACATTGTTTAGTCCTTTTCATTTACAGTACTTATGTTTGTGTGTGATGATCTTTACTTTGGGGTACCGATGTTTGTTTCCGGTATTTTCTTTATGTTCATATAATGTTTAATACATTTATCCTTGTATGCTTTGATGACACGCCATAATCACGCGTAACATTCCATTTACCAAAATGGGGTGTTACAATTATGGTATCAGAGACAGGTTCCGACGTTTAGGCTCTCAAAACACGACCTGTGATTAGTGGGTAGTCATTATGGTCTTCCTAGAACTGACAGTCGGTTGTCATGCATTCATTGTTTTCATGCATTCATATATATGTCATTGTTGCAGGTTTATGACTAAGTAATGGTTGGTACAGGACTGGCCCTATTTAGTCACATGCGTTTTATCGAAACTTTAACTTTGGGACCGACTCATAGCCGTCCCCTCGCCATGTCGTTTGTTTTGAGTGAACTGACCATATGCGTTCACTCTCGCTCATATAAAAGTTTTCATAAAACTGCATCATGCATTCCTGTACTAGTTTTCCTACATAAATGTTTTCTCATGATTTATTGGTATAATTTTTTTCATGTATATATGTTATGTTTTGATTAGTTTAATCATGTATTTTTATGTTATAGTGTCAGATGGTTTTCACACGCGAGCAGGAACAACTCAATGCAGCAGTCCAAGCTGCAATGCAAGCTATGCTTCCTCAGCTGAGGAACGAAATCAGGGCTGAGGTGCAGGCTGCCAACAATCAGCAACAACACCCAGTACCTCATCCTCCTCCTCCAGCAACTTTGGTCACATGGCTGGAGAGATTCATAAGCTACGCCCTTGATCTTTCGAGAAAACATATAGCCCAGTGAAGCTGAAAGCTGGTTGGTTCACATTGAGAGGATCTTTGATGCAATGGGTTGTGACCCTGTCTTCAAGTCGAGGTTGGCCTGTTACCGGTTCGAAGGTGATGTGCTATCATGGTGGAAGGAACTGAAGTAGTCTGAGGGAGGTGATAATTAGGTGGCTGGTTTGACTTAGGCTCAGTTCATGGATTTGGTGATGGGACAATTCTTTCCCAAGGATGAGCAAGATAAGCTGAAGAGAGAGTACCATGGAATCAGACAGAGAGCTGGAGAGAACAGCAACGAGTTCATGCAGCGCTTTCTTCGTTTGGCTGGTTTTCTTGGTGCATCAACAGGTACCCCCGAAGAGCAAGCATACCACTTCCGGTGGGCTCTTCGTACATCGGTCGCAAACAACTTGGTATGTGCTACGTTTAACACATTGGAACAAGTGGCCGACACAGCACGTAAGCTGGAGATGCTGCAAGAAAGAGAAGAGTTCGGGGAAGCAAAGAGACCCGAGAAGAGGCAGCAGACGAGGGACCGGTCTCAGCCGACTACTCAGCAACAGCCTTCTCAGCCCATGGGAAACGATCAGACTTACGACCGTTCTGCTACGGATAGGCGTGGTGGTAATGATAATTACCGTAAAAACGCTGAAACTTTAACAACAGCAGGAATCATGGTAACGGGAGGGACCAAAACCAAAGAGGTTCACAGCATAACCGTCCAGCTATCACTGGCTCTCAGCCAGAAAGGACACATGCTGGAGGATATACTCATCCTCTTTGCACTACATGCAACCGTAGGCACCCAGGCCCATGTCGCCGCGACAACGACGAATGCTACAAGTGTGGCCTCCCTGGCCATCGCATGAAGGACTGCCGCAAGGGCGAGATGGAGGGTACATTGGGACATGCTGATACCAAGCCGCCTCCTACTAGTGGACGCGTTTACACGAATTCTGGCGATCAGGCCAACAAGTCTACAGGTACCATCACTCGAATATTGTATATGTATGGTCAAGCTGTATGTGTTCTTTTGACACGGGTGCTACTCATTTGTTCATTTCTACTGCTTATGTTAAGAATGTTAGGATATCCCCTATGTCCTTAGAGAATGTACTAAACATTTCCACGCCTTTAAGAGACTCTATACGCATAACCCATGTGTACAAGAGGCTTCCCCTAGAGTTTGATGACAAGATTTGTCCTGTTGACGCATGAATGATTTTGACATGATATTGGGCAAGGACTGGCTATCCAAGCATCATGCTACCATAGACTGCCATCCATATCGAGTCATCTTCGATGATGTTAATGCACCAGAATACATTCACAAAGGGTTCATACCCAGAAGGTCTGTACAAATAATATCAACCCTGCAAGCACGTGCATAACTTTCACATGGTTGCGAGGGTTATCTAGCTACTGTTCATGACATGGATGCTGAATCTCCATCAAGTTAGAATCAGCCGATAGTCTTAGAATATACAGATGTATTTCCAGAAGAACTTCCGGACATACCACCTGCACGTGAAGTAGAGTTTAATATCGAGCTCATCCCAGGAGTTGAGCCGATTTCCAAGGCTCCTTATCGCATGGCTCCCATAGAGTTAAAGGAGCTGAAGGATAAATTGCAAGAACTTCTTGAACGAGGCTTCATTCGACCGAGCGCATCTCCACGGGGCACATCGGTCTTATTCGTGAAGAAGAAGGACGACAATATGTGTCTTTGCATAGATTATCGCGAGCTCAACAAGATCACCATCAGGAATTGGTATCCTCTACCACGCTTTGACGATTTGTTTGTCCAACTCAAAGGGGCCAAACATTTATCCAAAATTGATCTGAGGTCAGGCTATCATCAGCTACGGGTTAAAGAGCAGGACACCGCCAAGATTACTTTCTGTACACGCTATGGGCACTACGAGTTTGTAGTCATGCCATTTGGTCTTACCAATGCTCCAGCAATGTTCTTGGATTTTATGAACAGAGTCTTCCATGTATTTCTGGACCAGTTCATCATTGTCTTCATTTACGACATCCTGATATTCTCTAAGTCCAAGGAGGAACACGAAGACCATCTTCGTACAGTATTAAGATTCTTCGCCAGAAGCAGTTGTATGCTAAATTCTCCAAGTGTGAGTTCTGATTAGACAAGGTGGCGTTCTTAGGTCACATTATATTAGTAGAAGGAATCCCCATGGATCCAGCAAAGGTTGAGGCTATTACCAAATGGCCAAGACCGACATCAGCGACTAAGGTTCGCAGTTTCCTAGGCTTGGTTGGTTACTACCGTAGGTTCGTGGAGAACTTTTCCCGTTTAGCACTTCCATTGACCAAACTGATGTAGAAAGGGGAGAAATTCGTCTGGACTGAAGAAAGAGAGAAGAGCTTTGAAGACCTAAAGCAGAAGTTAGTATCTACACCGATTCTTACTCTCCCATCTGGTACAGGTGGATTTCAGATCTATAGTGATGCATCGAGAAAGGGACTTGGTTGTGTTCTCAAATCTATAGTGACGCATCAGATAACTTCCTTCTTAATGACCTCATGGATTTTAGGGTTAACCTTTCTTTGGCTTTGAATGGCGGGTTTGTAATCATCCTCCATAAGGATTTTTTGTGTACAAAAATTTGGATCAATTCCCCTTATGTCAGATATTTTCTATTCTATGGCTTGCTTATGTTTCTTAAGAACCTCTATGAGTTTTTCCTTCTCATCATCTTTCAAGTCTTTAGCAATGATCACGGGTAATTGGTCTTTTCCCTCTAAGAAAGCATATTCAAGGTGTGATGGAAGATCCTTAAGTTCAAGTGTAGGTGGACTCTCTATGGAAGGTTTCACTATGGATGGATCATCATTGGTAACTTCTTGTGGAATTGGTTAAGGAATAGGATCCTCATTGAGCAAATTTTGTATAGTGAGAATGTCTTCATCCCAATTGATGGGAGAATCATCATTACCAAGAAAGATGGACTCAAATTCCTCCAAGAAGAAATCTGTGACAATCCGTCAATTTGAAGTCGTTATTTTATTCTCAAGTATTATTTTAAAATCATTATTTTATTATTAATTTATGAACTCACTCACTTTTGGGAAGAAATAAGGGTTTACGTCTTAGAGTAGCATCGACTACGTCTAAACCGGAGAACTCTACGTTACGTGCTTACGTTTACATACACCGTTTTTGAGACAGTCCGACATTTCAGGAAATAGATTTATTCTCGAATATTATTTTGGAATTTTAATTTGTGTTGGTTCATAAACCCACAAATTTACGAGAATAAATTAGGACTTACGTGCATAATTTAGCGTCTTTTACGATTAAACCGGAAACCCTAGGTTTACGTATTTACACTTTTGAATTCCGTTTATACAATTTTTATTAGAATCGTTTTGTGCCGTGGTTTTATAATTTATAAAAACATTTTTGTAAAACGACCCGAGGGCACGCAAATCGAGGAAACTATAATCAAGGAGTACCCGTAAATTAGTGGAGATGAGACAAGTTTACAGTTGCCTGAGCCCTACTATGGGCGTCATAAACAACCCACACCACCATTTGGTGGCAATATTTTACAAGCATAAGGACACTTGTCCTTATACTTCCTCCTATCATTCGTAAACGTCATGGTAAAACTCCATATGATCTACTTCATGGACACAAACCCGATATTTCATTTCTTCATGTGCTTGGTGTACTTTGTTATCCAAATACAAATAGTGAGAATTTGGTAAAACTTCAACCGAAGGCTGATATTGGAATTTTCATTGGTTACTCTCCTGTAAAGAAAGCTTACCGAATTTATAACCTTCGTCTTGGCAAGATTGTAGAAACTTTGGATGCTGATTTTGATGAGCTGACAGCGATGGCTTCTGAGAAACACAGCTTTGAACACGCATTATATAAGATGGGAACCGGTACAATCAGTTCCGGTTTAACTCCCAAAAATCCTACTTCTCCATCATTTATACCACCTACAAGGTCCGAGTGGGATGAGTTATTTCAACCTATGTTTGATGAACTCTTTGATCCACCTAGTAATGATTCTCCAGCACGTGCAGTAGTAGCTCTGTTTCCCAAAGTTGTTGCTCTAGGTAATGGAAATCAGTCCGAGACATCTACTGCTACTCTTGAACCAGATGTCCCATCCCCCACTAATTCAAAAACTACACATGAATCATCACCCCCACTCGTTCCGAATGATGTTGAAGAGGATCCCTATGATCACGATTTGGAATATGCTCACTTACAAGAGCTTCCCTTCTTTGGTTCACAAATACCTAAAGACCCTAACGGTGCGTCTACCTCAGAGGAAGCTCCTGCAATTTTTCAATCCCGACCACCAAGGATTGAAAATCATAACACTAAATGGACAAAGGATCACCCAATCCGCAATATTATTGGTGACATCGATCGACCAGTCTTAACACGCCACCAACTCCAAGAACATGCATTATATTGCTACTTTGATGCATTTCTTTCCGACACTGAACCTAAAAACTGGCAACAAGCAATGACTAAATCATCTTGGATTGAAGCCATGCAAGAGGAACTAAATAAATTTCAACGTCTTGAAGTGTGGGAATTAGTTCCTTTACCCAACAACGTTGAAATCCTTACATTGTTGTGGGTATATAAGTTTAAACTCGATGAGTTAGGTGGAGTGCTGAAGAACAAAGCTAGATTAGTTTATAGAGGTTACAAACAAGCTTTGGGTATTGACTTTGAAGAATCCTTTGCTCCTGTTGCATGATTGGAGGCAATTAGACTATTCCTTGCTTATGCTGCTCACATGAATATGATCGTCTACCAAATGGATGTTAAGACGGCATTTCTCAATGGTGAATTAAGGGAAAATGTCTATGTAAGCCAGCCAAATGGATTCGTCAACTCGGAGTATCCTAATCACGTGTACAAGCTCAAGAATGCTCTTTACGGGTTGAAACAAGCTCCACGCGCGTGGTACGATCTCTTATCGTCGTATCTCATCTCGAAAGGCTTCTCCAAAGGCAAAGTGGACCCAACATTATTTATTTTCAAGGAGGACAACGACATGATACTGGTATAAATTTATGTTGATGATATAATGCTGCTACTAATCAACGATTGTCTAACCATTTTGAGAAAATTATGTCCACACGTTTTAAGATGTCGATGATGCGAAAATTTTCATTTTTATTAGTGTTGCAAATTTCTCAGAATCCCAGAGGCATCTCCATTAATCAATCCAAATTTGCTCTTGAATCATTAAAGAAGTATCATTTTGAAAACTGTGACCCCGTGGATACTCCAATGGTGTAGAGATCCAAGTTAGATGAAGATAAGGAAGGGATAGCTATCGATCCTAAACTTTACCATGGAATGATCGGCACCCTTCTCTATCTGACTGCTAGCAGGCCTGATTTGCAATTTGCTATATGCATGTGTGCCCGGTTTCAGGATCGGCCTACCGAAAAGCACTTACATGTTGTGAAAAGGATCTTTCGGTATCTTAAAGGAACACTTAATCGTGGTCTGTGGTATCCGAAGGATTCTTCTATTGCACTAATTTCATATGCAGATGCGGATTATGTTGGGTATCAAGATACTAGACGTAGCACTTCAGGCAGTGTGCAACTTCTTGGAGATAGACTTATTAGTTGGGCATCAAAAAGGCAGAAAAGCGTTGTGATATCAAGTACAGAGGCTGAATACATCGCTCTGTCCGGTTGTTGTGCTCAAGTTCTTTGGATGAGATCACAATTACCTGACTACGGTCTTGGATTCAACAAAATCCCGATGTACTGTGATAACAAACGTGCAATTGCTCTATGCTGCAACTACTTTCAACATTCCCGAGCAAAGCACATTGACATACGCTACAACTTCATCAAAGAGCAAGTGGAAATTGGAGTGATCGAACTATACTTCATCAACACTGAGTATCAGCTGGCAGATATATTCACGAAGGCCTTAGATCGAGGACGTATCGAGTTTTTGATCAAAAAGCTAGGAATGAAATCATTCTCCCCAGCGACACTTAAGGAGTTGGTAGAAGAATCCGAAGAATAGTGATGGTAAACTATTCTAGAGTATCCTTTGATCATGATCTTGTATATTATCGTACATATTTAAACCACCAAAAGAAAAATACAAAAATATAAAACATAGAAAAACCATAAAAAATATAAAACATATAAAATCCATACATAAAAAAAATATAAAATCAAGAAAATCCAAAAATATTTTTCATTTTCAAAACGGGCATGTCTTTTAGTACTGTAATATTTACGGCCTTAGAAATGTCAATTAAAATTGACACGGCGCCATAAATAGAGTCCGTATAAAAGTTGTACATGTTTTTTAAAACATGCCATTATGGCTTGTAGTTATTTCAGACTGCAACCCGCTTTTCGCATTAAAGTCACGTATTTCTTATGAAAACGTTGGCTCACAACGGGAATTAATTTTCTTGGGCAAGTTTTACCTTAAAACCTTGTAAGGGACTAAGTTTACTTTATAACTTGGTCTAAAACAAATTTTTGTACGTATCAGTGCACTTATCTTGTCAAAATAAGAGAAATATTGTTGCCACCAGAATCGTTCCAACCAATCATTTAACCAGAAAATGTCTTCATGAATATTTGTGTCCTTAAAAAAATTGACTACAACTCTTTAAATAGAAAACGTGTCCGTGTTTAAGGGGGAGCAAATATTAGATCTTCTTGGAATTAAAATTGGTCTTCAAAAAGGTATTTCAGAAAATATAAACTATTCATCATCATCATTTTATGCTAAGTGTGCCTTGTTTGGAATAGAAATTCATGTATAGGTTATTTGAATTTTGACGTTAAGTGTATGTGTTTGTGTTTATGAGCGGGTTGGTATTTCGTTAAGTCTATTTGTTTAATCCTGATAACTTTATACAAATACTATCAATTGGGGGACCATTTTTGCAAATATTGCAAAATGGGGGTTTAATGTGTAAATTTGGAAAAAATTTGACCAAGTCAAAACACTACACCCCCCTCCCCTTTCCCGTTCTTTCGCAAAAACACACATACACAAGCTTAAACCGCCATTGTTGGACCTTGCTATAACCTTCCATATTTGAATTTTGATTCCTTGGTATCTGTTCATCATCTAGGTATTGTTTTGTGCTTTAAATGTGATTTCATTTATTATCTTTATACTCACACAAACAAGCCGAGATCAAAGATAATAAAAAAATTAGAGTTTTTAAGTTTTGCGATGAAAATGGAAATTGTGTTGTGGGATATGTTTAGAATGACTAGATGCACAATGGTTTTGCCCAGAACTGTTTAAAACGTTGCCAAGCTCCTGGATTTGAGAAGTCAAAGTTTAGATCGGATCCCTGTCACGGATTTCGATGATCATTACGATACTTCATTGCGATGAGTCATTCCGATGGCTCATTGCGATGGGCTATTGCGATGAGTCATTCTGATGGCTCATTGCGATAGCTCATTGCGATAGGCTATTGCGATGGGTCATTCCGATGGCTCATTGCGATGGGTCATTCTGATGACGCATTGCGATGGCATATTGCGATGATGCATTCTGATGCGTTATTGCGATGGCATTGTAATGATATTGCGATGGGGACATATTGCGATGGTTTCTCAAACATTCCGATGGATTTGAACTTATTGCGATGGAACTTAGATATTGAGATGGCACATGACTATGATAGGATTGAGATGGTTTTTCACATTGCGATAGGATGTAACATTACGATAGGATTGCGATGTATTCAACATTGTGTTGGCTATGTTAGGATTCTGATGCTTTGTAAGATTGCGATGGATTTAGAACTCTTTGTATTCCGATGTTTTGTAAGTTTGCTATGGAGTTTTAGAATTATGCACATGCCTTAGACTATCTAATGAATTCGGCCTAGACTGCATTCTTTCCTTATTAGGCTTTAAGTAAATTAGGGCCACTAACACGAAACCAAGTTATATTGAAATTAATTAATTTTATCTCATAAGAATACTTGAAAGGTTTCTTATTACAGAAGTTCATCTTATATAATAACTTCACAATTCTGTAAACAAAAGAGATACAAATTACTTATTTAATGTCTTGTGTTTTGAATCCAGGCCATGGAAGACAAAGTTTCATCGTTGTCTTGCCCTGTGTTCAAGCCTACTGAAATTTGGGTTGAGGATAATCCTACAATTACTAAAGTAGTGGTTGAAACTAAACCAAAGCCCATTGAAGTTGTGGTTGAAATTAAACCAAGACCTACTGAGGTGTTAGTAGAAATTAAACCTAGACCTACTGAGGTTCTGGTTATGACCACCAAGAAATCAAAATATTCTAAGAACTAATGCTAGGTCGTTATCTCAATAGAATAAATTGTCTTTGGCATATCTGTCATTATTCTAAGTGTGATGTTGAATGTAAGGGCTTAGTCTATCTGAACCATGTCTGTATGTTGTTTCTTAATAATATGTGGTAATAATTGTTATGATTTATTCCCTATGCTTTAACTTGGCATAGATTTAAGATATATATATTTTGTGTATATTATTTGTGCTTATGTCATCAAAGCAGGAAAATGTCAATCACAGAAGAACAACAACGACAACGTGATCTCGAACTTGTTTCGCTCAGAGACAAGCTACCATATGCTGAGAACAACTCTCGATTACAAGAGGATTTTGATCCGTCTTTACCAGCTTTCAAAATCGCCACAGATATCCTAGACATTTCACCCATCAAAGATGCACTCAGATGTACTGCCTCTGTTCCCGAAGTCTACATGCACGAGTTCTGGAACACTACATCTCTTTCTAAAAAGACTATCTCATTCCAACTGAACAATAAACCAAGGGTACTTAACTTGAGCATCTTTAGGCAACTGTTTGAACTTCCTAGGTTAGCACAAGGAGAACAATTTGTAGCCAACCCAAAGAACGATGAAGTATTTCGAGTCATTCGTGCTATAAATTATGAAGGTGAAATCCACAATCTATCCCAGTTCAACACATCACACATAGGGAAACCCTAGAAAGCACTTATCACCATCATTGTCAAATGTCTTACTGGAAAGACTAGGGGCTCCGACGCAATGAGACCACCTCAGGCTCACTTATTTTAGGGATTGTACACTGCGTCTAAAGTAGACTATGCACTTCTTCTCTGGCAAGAATTTTGTTATCAGTTTACTGGAACGAAGAAGAAATCCGTGCATCTTCCATTCCCAAGATTCACCAAGCTCATTATCAACCACTTTATGAAGAATGACCCAACCATTGACACACGCGGGAATTTCTTCTACCACACCAAAGATGATGACTATTTGATTCTACAAATGAATGCAGACACTAATTCCACAAAGTATGCATTACGTCCTGCCCTAGTACCTGACACAATGATAAATCACGGAATCAAGGAAAGTGATAAATATCAAGAGATGCTTAATGATATTGACGCACAGTTTCGACGTGCAAATTCACTTCCCTCAAAGAAGCCAAAAGGTAAACGCAAGAAAAGAGTTTCAAAGCCCTAATCAACTGCTTCTTCTAAAGATAAAGGCACAGGGAAAATGCAAATAGTTGATGAAGATGAGACGATCAATACTGAGGAAGAACAGGAAGAAGTACCACTCAGAAGGCCTAAGAAAGCAAAGCAGACTAAAGGTAAAGAAGCAAGTGTTGCTCCAGATGAACCTGCTCAACAAAACATTTCTGAAGCCAAACAACTGCGTATCGTTCTTCAACAAAGCAGACAAAAAGCTTTTGCAACTTCCACAGGATCAGGCTCAAGAATGTTTGAAGACTTAGCAGATTTTGATGATCTCGATGCCGACATGGCATTTTATGAAGATCCTACCGATGAAGATGCTTATGAAGATGTTGATAACTTCCATTTTGAAAGTCGTGAACAGAGTGAAGAGGGTGGTAGCAATGCAAACACAGATACAAGTTTGATGTATCGAGACGCCAATATCACCACATCCTTACCAGAACCAACTCACACAGTGGTACACGATGATGCTCATGCAACTTTCATACCAGAAACGCAACTTCAAAGTAAGTCTACTTCCAACTCTGACGATGTTATGAAATATCTTAATTTTGAAGGGGAGGGTGTCGAGGTTACAAATACTGACCCATCGACAAATGAACACATGGTGGATGTTCCCATAACTACTGTTACATCAACCACCACTCCACCATTATCCACCCCGATCATCAGTGAAGTCATAACAACAGCTATTACACCAGAATTTGTTGAACAACCGGTATCAACCACCATCCTAACCACTGAATCTACACCGTCATCAACAGCTGAACAACCTGTACCAACCACCGCCCCAATCACTGAATCTACACCATCCCCTATCCTTGAACAACCTGTATCATCCACCACCACTTTAACAGTCATGGTTACACCTCCATCATTAGTACAACAAGTATCATCCACCTCCAATCCATTCCTCACATTCAGTGATCCACTGATCCAGTCTCTTCAATCACAACTAGAGGCTAAAGCTAAACAAATAGCTTCATTGACTGAAAGATTTACCTCTCCTCTCAAGGAACCGTAACCAGATGAGCCCACACTAAAGGAAATATCCGACAGAGTGTCAAAACTTAAAGAACAACAAAAATCATTTCTTGGAGAGAAGAAAACTCGTGACAAAGAGAATGCTGCTTTTCTTGGGTCAATTGATGAGAAGATGACCAAGATCATTCGACGAGAAGTGAAGTCATATGTTGATCAGCAGCTACCAAATTTTTTAGGTAATGGTTTATCTACACTTCAACTAATGACTTTGTTACAGACACGTCTGCTAAATATGGGGGTTCATAAATCAAAAAATAAACGAAAAGTTCTGCAAAACAAAGCAATTATTGACGATACACCATCAGATACTACCAACTCTGAGTCTCACAATGAAGACGAACTAGAGGAGGAAGATAATGAGTGTAACGGTGAGGAGGATGATGGTGACAATGATCAAAATGAGGAAGAGGATAAGGAAGGAGATGAGGAGGAAGAAGAGGATGAGGAATAAAAGGATAAGGATGAAGATGAAGATGAGGACGAGGATACATATGACGATGAGGATGATGATGATGATAATGGCAACGGTAATGGAACAAACAAGGGTGATAAGAATGGCGAAACGGGTACTAACGCCGAAGAGTCAAACAAGGATGAAGGTGATAAGGCAACCGAAAAAGGTATTGAGGAAGCTATAGTAAGCATTTCTGAAACCGCTGAAAAGACAGTGGAGTCTAATGTACCAGAAACTCAGCAAATTGACACAGGTATATCTACTACACCAGTTTTTACTACTGATTCTCACAATGAATCTGTAGAATATATGCTAGAAGAAGAACCAAAAGGGTTAATGCTAGAAGAATAACCTCGCGATGATATACCAGTGATGCAAGATCAACCGTGAACACCATCTGAAGATCAACACAACATTGATATGGAAGTTGAAGATTTAAATGTGCCAGAACCAACGTTTGCTGAATCTCTTATCATCAATGACATGGTACAAGAGCAACTATGGCTCACAAATGCAGCACCACAGCATCCTTTTGACACTGCAATTGAAATGGAGCTGACTCAATTCCTGAACAATCCTATCGATATCTCGGTCTTTCTAAGGTATTCTCATGGGAAACCGACAATGACTCCGGATCTGATCAAAATGGCAGCCACAAATTTGGAGTTCTTTGATACTTTGAAGATCAGCCATAATGAAGCAGAATATCACTTGAATGAGCTTACCAAGGCAATGAGAGCGACGACTACAGGAATTCAGACTCCTGTGTTACGACCTCTTACACCCACGGTCATTGCCGGTTCTGCAACGATCCCAATAGAGCACTTTGTTTCTCACGATCTTGAATACCTTGAAAATGGAGCAAAGAAATATGCCACGTCACTCACTATGCTCAAGGCTGTTAATTTGGAGAATGATCCATGGATAGAGGATAAAGTACCTGATGCAATATGGAGAAAGAAACTGCTCAAGTTTTATGATACCTTTGCTTCACTTGGCATCTCTCACTGTACTGCAAAGAAAAGGTTAGCTTATAATCATTTCCATCGTCCTAAGAGAGGTTCTTCTATTGTCTCAGCTCACATACTCAAAAGCATCCAAGGAGCAACCACTCAGACTGTCTTCGGTTATGATTACTTGAATGTAATCGTGTTCAAACGTACCGATGAGAAAGAATACCGAATTTACGAAAGTGATCTCCAGTACCTTTAACTTGAAGACATCGAGGATCTGTTGCTTTTATTGGCTCAAGAAAAAGTTGACCAACTACAACCTGAGATTGTCATTGCAATGAGCTCCAACTTTCGTCAATATGCAAGAAAAATAGTCATTCAAAACCGGGTGCAAGATTTTCAACTTGGAGTAAAGAGCTATCAGAAGCAGCTAAACTTGTAACGTCCCCATACAACTCCACTCAGTAATTTCCATAAGAGCAAGAAGGTTTACATGGGGACCACAACGCTGGAAGCAGGGATCTTTTATCCATATGAGACTGGCGTCATGCAATATATGCGATTCTCTGAACTGCAAAAATTCAGCGATGGAACGCTCAAGCATGTTTGAGATGATCTGACGGTTCTAAATGCCAACCTACCGCTTCCAGCAGTCAAGTACACCTGGAATACCCATTGCAAAAAGGGAGCAACGTACGCGATCAAGAAGATCGAGGAACTTCTAAGGAAGCGCCGGTTGCTACGAAGTGTGGAACGATTCGTCCGGGGACGACCATATGGAGATCACCATAGGTTCACGGAACGAGCCATTTAATTATGGTTCGTCTTATAACAGGTCAACACCATATGTCTATAATTGTGAATATGTTAATTTTTGTATAATCAGCTTTTGTGGCTTATTGTAGTGTAAAAGTATGATATTTTTCAAGAATTTCTCTCGAGATTCTAAATCTTTCAAACATATCGTACTCAAGCACTACAACTAACCCTCATTCATTTGAGGGGGAGCATTAATATGTTCTTTGACCCGGTTTCGTACTCAAGACCGGTTAATCCATTAATATCCAAAATATTGATGGTTAAGATTTTGGAAAGGGGAGAAAATGGGATTAAGGAGACTTAATGATATTTGGATAAACAATGAAAAAGGCTTAAAAGATTAACCAACTTAATATGTTTAATTCACATGTTAAGGGGGAGAGTTTTTGATGATCAAAACACTTAAGGCACAAAAACTTTGATTACAATATCACAAGTGCTTTAAGTGATTTTTCAAGGATTTTTTATGGTGACAATAATTACCCAAAACACACTTAATTCACGACGGATGTGGTGACAAAATGGTGGTAGGTATAGGTATTAGTCCAATGATTCATCAGAACCAATGGAATCTTCCCAAGGACAATTCCCTAGATAGAATTAGAAGTCCTAGGAAAGATGGAGAATGATTGTGAACGTAGTTGAATGCCGACCATGTACTTAAGCTAGCACTGGTACAATCACAACAAGGTGCTTGTGATGACGTATTGGTAAGCATTGAAGGGGTTGAAGAATGAAAAAGAATTGTAAAGATAAAGGGTGTAAAGAAAGAAGCCCTCCTTGCAACTTTAGGCAGAAACCGGGTCAATACATATGCTATTGAGATCATTTTTTAATGATCCTCGATATTGAAGATAGACATCATGGACCCAGTGATGCAATGCACAACCCTCCCCAGCTAACTCAAATATCTCTCAAAAGATATTTGTTTTAATCACACTGAGAACAACACGTTATCTATTGGTTTATTCACTCCGAATAGACTGATATTGAATATGTGGCACTCCTCTCCAGCCATCGCTCACTAAATCAAAACGCACTATCGAGTCTAGAGCCACCAGATCATCAAAAGTCTCATTAGGACACTTTCCATTTATTCCCTGCTTCTTCACACACTGTGAAAAGTATGACATCTTTATAAGTCCTACGCAGTATTCTTGTAATATTGCCAGAACATCCGAATGATACGCAAGTATTACAATGAAGATAGAAATCCTGCATGAGCCAACATCAAACAAGCTCATGGTAGGTGACACGAGCGGTTCTTTAAGAATCAATCTTGTGAAAACTGGCAAAGAAACAGTAGTTTAATTCTTAATTGAACTTAAACTCGTTTCAGGCCTCTACGCATTATCGTATGATCTTTCCATAACACTCAGAGTGACACTCTTTAGTGTTCACAGTGATGAGTGGAAATCCTTCTAGTGTTAACATCAAACAGCACTTGGTAGGTGACAAGCAAAATTCTATTTGAATTAAGTTTGTGACAACTGGAAAGCAGCGATGGTCAATATCTTAATTGAAATTCACTTGTTCCAGGTTTCATGAATTTACGGCTTCAATCATAAGGATTTTAATCCAAATAATTCACTCTTTATGTTCACAGTCAGCTTTGGACGGTCGAATAAAGAGAACGGGTTTACCCGCGAAATATTGTCAGGAAGTTACTTAATTGAAACTATCCGTCACGGGTACGATATCTAATATCGTCCAACGGTCTTCACCGACCGGAGGTAAAATGCTACCGAATTAGAATAAAATGTCAAATCCATTTTATTCGTGTCTTATTATGTTACTGCATTCGAAGACGGTGGCGTTGCGGTGTACCTGTTGAAGACGTCCTCGCATACTTATTCCTTCTGCATCAAATACTTCTGCAAATTTAAGAAAGTATGACCTAAAAGTCTTCCGCTGTATCGACTCTGAAACTTTCAAGAATTCAACAAAGGATAAGTATGTGGGACATGAAGTCACGAAGAGGCGAACATCACAAGAAGATAAAGATTGCACTTGAAAGGCCAAAAGAACGTGTTCCAAGCAAAAGGCTGATATTATTCAACACATATTCATAAATAGAAGAAAATTAAAGAAAGAAAAGAGAAAGTGGACTACGAGCTCAAGAAGAAGGTCTAACATGCTAGATTAGGACTTTGTAAATTTAGAGTGACCTCCCTTTGGGGGAGATTGTTGGAAATACGTTTTACGAATATAGAAAGTCTCGGTCACTCCAACAATATAGTTATAGGCTCGTAGTAGTGTTTAATTTACTTTTATTAAATAGCCCGACCCATGAGCATGTTCATGGGCCGGAGGCCCAAGTCTATTAAGGACTTGGGTATATAAGCCTTTTTCCACCATGGAAAGAGGTGTTGGTTGTTTCATTCCTCACATTTATAACAAATAGTTTCTTTCATTTCTCTCTCTAAGTTTCTCTCTCTAGAAAACATTAACCCTCTTTCATAAAGATTATCATTGTTCTACAATTATATTCCCGATGCTGCACCTGTGGCATGTGCACTGTATGTCAGCACCATCTGAATCAAAAGAGTTACCGTGCAACTGAGAGAGTTGTCGGAAAAAGCTTTTATTCTACCGAGCTCGTCATCATGAAGAGCTATGGTGTTATCATTCCTTATATTCATTATTTACCGTGGACTGAGTAAATTGACGATCAAAAATGATATCCATTACCCATGATGAAAGATTTGTTCGATCATTTACAAGGTTATAGCGTATGTTCCAAAAATTAGATCTACGATATGGTTGTTATCAACTCTGTGTCCGCAAGGAAGATATTTCATATACTACGTCCAGAACTCGTAATGGACATTATGAGTTTCATGTGATATCGTTTGGATTGACCAATGCACATGTGGCATTCATGAATTTGATAAATCATGTGTGTAAGCCGTAGACTTTATTCATTCATCCACTACTATAATGTAACCTACTGTTGCTTTGATCTTTAGGTGTGAGATTAAATGTACACACACCTAGAGCGGTTTGTGTTAATCAATAATACAAACCCTTCGGGAAGAATTCGTCTCTGTTAGACATCTTGTTCTAACTATTGTTATATTTGGCTATGTTAAATCCTTTGAATGATGATTACTCTAGGTAAAACGGTTTCGAAGGTTTAAGTCTAACGATCTTGGATTCAACACCATCTGTAGACTACCCTGAGTATTTATCATGTGATTTAAAGATTTGATCTTTTACATTATTTGACCATGTGATAAATGGTTGTGGAATCTATGATGACTCTTCAAAGATCAGAGCCATTAAGGCTTTGGGTTATGCCAAAAAGTAAGTGCGAAGAGGTTTTGACAGATATTTATCGAAGGTTTTTTAAGGAATTATTCCCTTATACCCAAATCATTTAACTAAACTCCCTTAGGAGTAGGTGTTTGTGTATACCTCAAGAACACCTAAGAAGGATTGAGGAAACCATTTAAACCATGACTTGGAATTTGGAACGACAGTTTTTGCTCTTCAACTAAGAAAATTTTGACAAAAGTATAAACAAAGATTTTTCGAACATTTACAGATCTTATTAATTATTCTCGATAAATCAACAAAAAATCGTGCTAATTAAATACAAATTTATTTTGAACATTTTTCTATAATTGGAGGAACTGAGAAATTTAAAATTTTTACGTTTACGTTTCATAAAATTTAATATTTATTATTTAATTACTTGTAATATTTATCGACGCTTTAAACGTCGGACTAGGAAAAACTAATAAAAATAATAGTTGAGACGAAACTAAAACTTAGAAAATATGAAGAAAGAATTTCTGAGTGATTGTGGTCATGATATTTATTTCATCAGGGAAGGTGAATGTAGGTACTAACACATTATGTAGAAAGGATAAAGGACCAATTAAGTGTGTTCCTTTGTATTGACCATATACAATAATTTGCCCGAGGAATTTAGAAATAGCCGATGCTTGTAAAAAGGGTAATATAGATGATGAGTGGTTTCACGGGTAATGATAACCCTTAGAAATGGAAGCCGATGGCGTTAAGTGTTTAAAAGGCCGTTTGCGGCTGCCTAAATATGGAGGGTTGTGGGATTTAGTCATGTTGGAACCTCATAAGTTTAAGTATTCTATTCATGCCATTTATGATTAAATGTATCTTATCTGAAGAAGTTGTAATGATAGCCAAATATGAAAGCAGACATCGCAACATACGTTGGCAAATGTCTAACTTTTGTGAAGGTCAAGGTTGGGCACCAAAATCCATAAGGATTGCTTCTACAGCTTATAAATCTTGTTTTGAAGTGAGATAGAACCGCCATGGATTCTTATCATAAATCTCCTAATGTCATCATCTGAATTTGATTCTATTTGGGTCATCGTCGACACACCGACCAAATCTTCTAATATCATTCCTGTTAATGATAGATTCTCGATAGAGAAGTTGACTCTTTTGTATTTAAAGGAGTTTTGTAAGCATGGTGTGCCTGTATCGATCATCTCTATCAAGATCCTTGCTTCGCATAGAAATTCTAGAGATACCTTCAGAAGTCATTGGGAACGAATCTTGATATGAGTACTTCTTACCACCCCAATCAAAGGGACAAGGTGGAAGAACAACACAAACACTAGAAGTCTTGTTTTATGTTTGAATAATTGACCTTTTGGTAATGAACAGGATAATCGTTTTCCTTTGGAGAGGTTAGCATCGATAATTATCGCTTTAGGATTAAGACCGAACCTTGCGAGAATCCATATAAAGAAAAGTATAAGAACACCTGTAGGTGGGAGTTGGGATGAAGATACCCGACATATACCCATTGTGAGTTGGACATGTCTTTTAGGTTTAAGGTTGCCTATGATGACAAATAAAAGCCTACAAAATACACCCATTGTGAGATGTAGATCATGAAGTGCAGGATGGGTAGGGAAGCTATGCCAAAAAATTTCACCATGGAAAAGTGAATTGATGATCTGAAAGATCATGGGAAAATAAGTCCCCGTTGAATGGGACCATTGAGATAATGTAAAGATTTGTACTGAGAGGCATATAAGCTAGATCTACCCCAGAACTTCAAGGGATGCATGAATTATGTTCCATATATCGAACTTGATAAAATGTCTATCAAGTGAAAGTCTGATTACTTCTTAATGAAGTTTGGGTTGGCGAAAAGTTGCATTTCCTCCAAAACCCGTGGACATCACGGAGAGAGAAAGTAAGTCAACTTAAGCACGATTGTATTCCCATTATTATGTTAATGAAACTCGCATATTGTAATGAATTACACTTGAGAGGAAAGACCGAATATGGAGGAAATACCCACATGGCTTTAACTCTATAAGAAGCCAGTAGTAAGATGAATTGATCTTTGAGGACAAAGATCCTCATTAGGGGTAACTGCTGTGACAATCCGTCAATTTAAGGTCGTTATTTTATTCTCAAGTGTGATACCGGTGAATGTGTCGTATGGTGCTAAGTTATTGTCTCAAGAGCTGTTCAGTATCGGCATCTCTCGTAAGTTGTGACTCACTTGAGGATGTGATACCCCGAGCCCAACATCATCTATTTAATCCTATTTTACGTATATTTTTGAAATTTTTAAGAAATTTCATTTGTTATATATTTGACGGTTTAATTTGAAACCAATAAATGAGACTTAATTTTTATGTTTGACGATTTAAGAAGAACCGGTAACGACTACGATACCGACGGATGCCCAAAATTTATCTTTTATTGTCGATTGATCGATATTTGAGTTTTTCGAAGTTTTTTATTTTTATTACGTTTTAAGTCGAGTCGGAACCATATGAATATTCGTTTTGTGTGCGTTTGAACCATTTAAAAGTATTTTAAGGTAGCCGGGACGAAACCCGACTCCCGTAAATTTTCAAAACCGACAACTTGTCATAATCCTTCTCTTTAAAACTTCTTTTGCAACAAAGGACAAAATAAGACTATAATTATACTTTCAACCCCTCCTCCACTATATATAAACACAAAGTTTTTACACACTCATTTTTACACTTGAAAATTTTTCTCCTCCCCTTTTCTTCTCTCAAAACCCACGGCCAACAACACCACCTTAGTAATAAGTAATTTATATTACTCCTAAAATCTTTGTTTTCATACATTAATACTTGGTACTAAAAGCTTGTGATGGAACTGTCAGAATTTTTTTAATTTAATTTGAAACAGTAGTTATTAATAAAATTTACGATATGACTATTGAGTATATGTAGCTTTGGGCTTGGTGTGAATTAATTTTGGGTCAATATAGCAAACTTTTAGCGTATCTTTTAATACATAAAATGAGTAGAAAAATTGGTCACGTATTCTGAAACTAGAGACTTTGTAAAATTGGTTTTATTTTAAACACAAGGTCAAGTTATATTTACGAATGCATTGTTGGTTTTATTTTAAACACAAGGTCAAGTTATATTTACGAATGCATTGGTATAAACTGGAACTTATAACTCCCTGCAGTGAATAAACTGGGATAAAATCAAAATATACAATTTAAGTGAGAAATTCTAATGCTTGAAATGAATTATTAAAATTTGATGGAACGTTATTTTATTCTGCTGCGAGATGTGTTAATTTTAAAATCACTTGATAATTGGCTAAAGATTTAAAAATCCTATTTTTCTACATTTCAGAATTATTGAAATAAGCATTTTGATTATTTATTCTATTATTATCGAGATTTAAGTCCTGCCTAAAATCAATAATTTATCCAAGATAATACCACGTGAAACCTCTTTGTCATTTGACTCGAATTGCGGGAATATGATTTAACAAATCAGTTTTAAGAAAAACATATGTATATTAAAAAGTCAAGGTTAATTTTAAGAGTCAATTGGACTAATTCGAGTTGTGTTGGATACGTGTACATACGTAATAAGATATGTTGTAATAATAATATGAAACTTTGAAAATTGTTACCATGTACGTTTTTGGTACTTAAGATATGAACATTAATGAGATTTTGACACAAATTATCGAGATTTTCAAACCTAATGATTTTATTGATTATGATAACCGAGTCACCGAATCTACTAATGTTAGTAATTTTCTTGAGATTGTGATATTCCAGAAATGAAAACTTTGTAAGTTGAAAAATGAAAGGTATAAATTCTTTAGTGGTGTAACACAAATTAAAAATGTGCAAATGTTCGCTTTTATAATATACAAGGAAACATTAATTAGAATACGAAAATGGATTACCCAATACACGCGTATTTGTATTATTATCTTAAGACATAATGTTCGGGGTCACGATGGTTCGATCACACAACATCACTTCTTCGATTTTGAGAGGCTATATCTAAACTTAGGTAGTCCTGTGATTTTCGTTTTAAATATTTTCCATGGTACGAGACCATTATTTATTTTTGAATTACTACTTCGCTAGTACTTGATAATGAGGGTATGTCACCCGGTGTAATTTTTGTACTCTTCCTGGATGCTAATACTAGGGTTTACCTCGTATGAAAGTTCGTTGTTCCGATCTTTTCGAATTGATTACCGTTAATTAGTGCGACTCAGTCGTTCTTGGTGGAAAATTAAATGGTTTGGTTATCTATTTTAAACTAATGGTAAAATGAAAGTGTCGTTGAGTAAAAATAAAAGCTTTAAAAATTAAACTAAAATTTACTAGCGCAAAGCGGTAGTACTTGAGGGTGGGAAAAAGTAATTGATGAATTTGGTCTATAAATCCGTCCACGTAAGAATACTTTGTGGCGGTTCCTTATCAAGCCAATTCCGGGCTTGTCCCTCTAAGGAGAAAGGAAAAAGTTGCAAGCGAATCACTTCTTGTGAAACCCCATTATACTTAACCGTATTGGTGAGTTGAAGAAACCTTTTTATATGGTCATGAGGATCATCAAGCGAACGCCCCAAGAAAGGTTGAGTAGAGACCATTTGAATAAAGCCGGATTTGAGCTTAAAATTGTTGGCTCCAATCTCGGGTATGACAATAGCATCGGTGTTGCCCTCTACGTGCGATTGCAAAAGCTCGATCATTGGTTGATTGTCCATGGTGACAATAGGTGATATAATGACTTCACCTTGAGCTGCTTTCTTCTTACGAGCACGGGTACGCATACACACCTGCAAAAGAAAAAGAAAAATAGACAAGAAATACTTTTGGTTATTTAAGTTTTTCTATTTTTTTTAATTTTTTTGAAAATTTTAATTTTTATGGTTTTTTAAAATTTAAGAAAGGAAAATAACGTTCAAAAGTGAACAGATCCCAAAATCCAACGCGTCTCTCACTAAAAATCGTTAATCTTTACGAAAAGAGCCGGCTGCGGCGCCATTTATTACTAGGGTTTACCTCGTATGAAAGTTCGTTGTTCCGATCTTTTCGAATTGATTACCGTTAATTAGTGCGACTCAGTCGTTCTAGGTGGAAAATTAAATGGTTTGGTTATCTATTTTAAACTAATGGTAAAATGAAAGTGTCGTTGAGTAAAAATAAAGCGTGCAATTTTTAGAAATTAAAACGTAATAAATTTTAAACGAAAACTTTATAAAACTAAAAACTTAAACCATCGGAATACACCATCGGAATCACGTCGGAATGATGCAGTCGGAATATCAATCGGAATGTATAGAAACACACCCGTCGGAATGTAATCGGAATGTGGAAAAAGGAATGATGTCGGAATAATCACAAAGCTATCTGAATGTAAGTAAACTAGTCCTATCGGAATGACAAAAAGGAATCCTGGTCGGAATATGGAAAAGGAACAAGTGTCGGAATACTTGTAAACTTAAGCCGTCGGAATCCCAATCGGAATCCAGATCGGAATCAATGCTTATCGGAATACAAGAAAAAGGCAACAATCAGAATGTTAAAAAAACGAAGCTTATCGGAATGTCCAAAACACAACGTCGGAATCCCAGAAACCCTTTTCCGATCAAGATGATCGGAATAAAAAGGAAGCTTGTCGGAATATAAGACTCTAATCAGAATGCATAATCGGAAAAGGGTTTACCCTTTTCCGATGACTTTCACTTTGAAATAAGCCAAGTTTTTAAGCTACTTTTGATAAGCTCAAACCAAGACTTAAACAAACTACTAATAAGCATAAAATAAGAACTTCTCAAAACTTTAAATAAGCAAAACTTTTAAATCAAACTTTAAAAAGACTAAAACTTTAAGAAAACTTAAAACGTAAATAAGCTAAACACAAACTAAGTCAATAAGCATGAAAAGCTCAAAACTTAATCCGTAGTAAAACTTAGAGATGAATAAAAAGATAAACTTTTTAATCACATAGGCATCAAGATGAAAACAAAATCAAAGATTATCACTAATCAAGATCAAAATAAAGAAAGGTAGAAGAAGATTACTTATAGATTAATGATTCCAAAATACAAGATCAAATCAAAGCTTAGACATGAAAAGAAAGAAAAGATGAAGTTCTAGTGAGAGAAAGTTAAACACTTTCTCTCTCTAAAAACTAAACTAAAGAAAGAAAAATAATCTAGCTAACTAACTAACACCTTCCTAATGTGTCATTAGGAGGGTATATATAGGAGGTGGGGAGTGCATGTGTTGCTTCCTTCTTTCTTTCTTCTCGTCTCAACTCGATTTAAATTCTTTTTCTTTCTCGACGTCGTCTCGGGATTTGTCGATGTAAATTGAACTTGTCTTATAATTTTCTTCTTCTATTAGACTTGAGTTCTTCGACTTCATTAAACTTCCGTCTTTAGACTTTTTCTTCGATAAATCTTCAGAATATGCCTTGGACTTCCGTTCTTTTTGCACTCTTGATCTTTTGACTTCGTCTTTTGTCTTTTTCTTCGATAAAGGCCCCTGAAAGCCCGTGTTTTCTTCCTTTTTCATCTTTTGGTCCTAAAACACAATAAAAACATAAACCACGCATAATTCCGACATTTACTACATAAAATACACGTTTTGGTCTTGTTATTATTGGAAATAAGTGGTAAAAGGATAAGTGTTTTCACACTTATTAAATCCCCTACACTTGACCATTGCAATGCCCTCATGCAATGCATTAATTTCAAAGAACGGTTTACATTTTTCATAATAAATAACCCACCTTGGCCTTTATTAAATACTAAACATTAAGGAAATTAAAAAGATAGAAATATGTACACAACAAGTAAAGAAATCAAAGACTTACATTGGGGTTTTGGTTGCCAAGAATGTTTATAATCCTCAAGTTTCACGTTCCCCATACCAAGCTTAAAAACGAGATCATTGTTATTATAAGTTAGCAAACTAACACGAATTCATGTGGGCCAATTATTTGCTTAGACTCCCTTATTCCTAGGTGTATCTCTTATATTTTAATTTTGTCTTGAATGATCACGAGGATGCATTGTTTGACTTATTTTGATAGTTATTTAGGCTGAAAATAAAGTGGGACGATTTAAGCAATAGTTAGCTAAGGACAAAATCTTTTAAAAATGCTTCTCAGGACCTCTTAAAGTTCATATTTTGGCATAACTCGCTTCACGATTTAAGACCTTTCTCGGACCGATATTTGGCAGCGACTTCATACTTCGAATCTTGAGAGACGTTCTTGAAATTATGGTCTTCTCTTCATAATAGGAATTTCTTCACTTGAAGTTTTTGAGAGATTCTTCATATCTGGACCACGACTTCTTCATTTTTCTCCAATCTTTATTTTGGACTTTGATATACAACGATCCGCCTCCTTTTAGGACTTGGATCTATTTATCCTCATACCTTGTTAGGGCCTTTTTGGATAGACTTCTCCATGATCTTTTGGGGAGTATTTGCTTTTCGTCGTGTGTCTCGATCCTTCATATTGATTTTCGATAAATGATTCTTCACATCACTTTTGGATCTTTAGCAACAAAATGTAGCCCTCATATCTTGTTAGGACCTTTTCGGACTCGCCAATCTTCGCATCCCGCTTCAATAAGTTATGCCTTGGCTATGAACTCTAATTAATACCGAGAAACTTTTAAACGATCTTGTGCTAGAAGCTAAGTAACTTTTCAAATCGTACAACCTTATTTATTGCAAATATATATATTAACAAGCGATGGGAGAAAAAGATCATAATTAACTCACATAAATTCATGCAAGAATACAAAACTTATAATTTACTCTATCATCTCTCGTTCTCCACAATTTAAAATCTCAAGGAATGAGACTCGTGGATGCTTAGCCAATTAAATCTAAGTTTTGGTTTTCGAGTCATCTATAGGATCTTGCAAACTCTTAGACTTTTTCAAGTTTAGAATTCGCATTTTAAAGTTCCCTTGATAAAACGACTTTCTAGGATCAATTATAGGAACTTGCGAAAAGTTCTTGTTCTTAACCCGTAAGAGTTAAGACTTTCGCGTTTTAAAGCTCCCTATATAAAAGCCTAGCAAAACTTGACTTAAACACTTTAAGGATACTAGCTAGAGTAAACTTAGATAAGTAAACTCGGGTTGAGTCAAAAGATTCACAACGTTGAAAAATTAAAACCACTTTATTAAACTTTATTCTTAGCAAATAAAGTAAATAACGATAACAAAGGAAAATACTACTATACTACTAGGCCAAAATAGAATAAAAGTTTTGAAAAATGTCGAAAAATCAAATTTTGTGGTTAAAATGAGGACAAATTCATGGAAAAGACCACTTACTTCGATAGAAGTCCCCCTACACTTGATATATACATTGTCCTTAATGTTTAAGCATGTGGGAGTAAACTCCCCTACACTTAGGACATTGTGCACTTTGTTTAAATCCTGCTAAGGGAAGGACAACTATAGTGATTTCAATAGGAACATATAAGATATGAAATATTGAATCACGATAGTTTAGGATAGAACCAGGAAGACAGGTACACGGGATCATGGTTAGTCAAATGTCATCGATAATGGATCTTTGAAGCTTTAATCCATGCACATCATAAGAAACAAGACAACAAACACATACGGGGCTCCCCCTACACTTATTATGAAACGGTAAAGGATAGATCAACAGGTTGCCTCCCGAGAAGCGCTTGTTTTTGTTAACCGAGTCATGAGCCTGACTCAACCTATAACTAGTTCAAGGGAAACGTGGTGAGGGATGGAATCATCCAATGAGAGATGTCCTCACCAAAATACAGCTTCACGCGCTGGCCATTCACTTTGAAATTGGGCCCATTTGGCTGAGAAAGCTCAATGGTGCCATATGGGAAGACTTTGGTGACGGTGAATGGACCAGACTAAGGGCTCTTCAGCTTGCCCGAGAAGATCTTCAATCGAGAGTTAAAAAGTAAGACTTGATCACCGATGTAGAACTCTCGGTTCTTAATCCTTGCATCATGAATGATTTTGGTCTTCTCCTTGTAGATCAAAGAATTCTCGTAGGCTTCATTCCTCAGTTCGTTGAGCTCGTTGAGTTGAATCTTCTGAAGATCGCCGGCTTTGTTGATGTCGAAGTTAGCCCACTTCAAGGCCCAGTACGCCTTATGTTCCAGCTCAATAGGGAGGTGGCATGCTTTCCCGTACACAAGACGATAAGGTGTACAACCAATCAGGGTATTATAAGCGGTACGAAAAGCCCATAAAGCATCGTCTAACTTATCGGCCCACGAGGCCCGATGCTCTCCCATCGTTTGCTCTATAATTCTCTTCAGTCCACGGTTAGATATCTCGGCTTGACAATTTGTTTGAGGATGATAAGCGGTGGAAAAACGGTGATTGACACCATACTTAGCCATGACTCTTGCGAATTGATCATTGAAAAAATGATTCTCGCGGTCACTGATGATAGCACGAGGAACACCGAATCGAGCAAAAAGTTGCTTCAAAAAGTTTACAACCACCCTCGCATCGTTTGTAGGGAGAGCCTTTGCTTCAACCCATTTAGATACGTAGTCAACGGCTACGAGGATGTACTTGTTCCTTTAGATGATGGAAATGGCCCCATAAAGTCGATGCCCCATACATCAAAGATTTTACATTCTTGTATGAAATTTTGAGGCATCTCATCTTTATGTGTGATCTTGCCTTGTCGTTGGCAAGCATCACAATGCTTAACCATTTCGTGAGCGTTACGATAAATGGTGGGCCAATAAAATCCAGAGTCAAACACTTTCTTCGCGGTGTAATTAGGACCAAAGTGACCACCGGTGGGTCCTTTATGGTAAGTTTCGAGAATGTCTAAAGATGCGGGTCCATCAACACAGCGACGAATAATCAAATCAGCACATTGTTTGAAAAGGTAAGAGTCGTCCCAAAAATAGTGTTCAGTGTCTTTAAAGAACTTTTTCTTTTGTTGGGACGTTAACCCTTCCTTGAGAATTCCACCCGCCAAGTAGTTTGCAATGTCCACAAACCACGGGGTGTCATCAAGATTGGAATTCATAGACATTAAGGCCTCAAGGGGAAAAGAGTCATTGATCTCTTGATTCGGATGATCCCCCTGATAAGGATCCTCAAGTCTACTTAGATGATCCACGACTAGGTTTTCGGCTCCCTTTTTGTCACGAATTTCAATTTTAAATTCTTGAAGGAGCAAAACCCAACGAAGAAATCTTGGCTTAGAATCTTGCTTAGCCAACAAGTACTTCAACGTGGAATGGTCGGTATAGACAATGGTGGTGGAAAGGACAAGATAGGGGCGAAATTTTTCAAAAGCATACACTACAGCTAAAAGCTCTTTGTCGGTAGTGGTATAATGCAATTGATCCCCCGTCATTGTCTTGCTAGCATAATGTATTGTTTGGAAGTGTTTGTTCACTCTTTGGCCCAAAACCTCCCCAATAGCAAAATCGCTAGCATCACACATCAATTCAAAAGGGAGCTCCCAATTAGGGGTACCCAAGACCGGTGCCTTAGTTAGCTTATCCTTAAGAAGATTGAAAGATTCGAGACACTCTTTAGAAAAGATAAAAGGAGTATCTTTTTCCAAGAGGTGAGTCATCGGGCGAGCGATTTTAGAAAATTTTTGAATGAATAGACGATAGAAGCCCGCATGACCAAGGAAACTTTTCACACCCTTCATGGTTGAAGGTGGAGGTAATTTGGCTATGACATCAACTTTAGCACGGTCCACTTCAAGACCGGCTTTTGAGATTTTATGTCCAAGCACAATGCCTTCTTTTACCCTGAAATGACATTTTTCCCAATTTAGAACAAGGCGAGTGTCTTCACACCGCTTAAGCATGCGTTCCAAATTGGCAAGGTAAGAAGAGAAAGAATCACCATAGACCGATAAATCATCCATGAAGACTTCCATAGTTTCTTCAACCATGTCATGGAAGATAGCCATCATACACCTTTGGAAAGTCCTGGGAGCATTGCATAAGCCGAAAGGCATTCGTTTGTAAGCAAATGTTCCATAAGGACAAGTGAATGTGGTTTTCTCTTGGTCTTTAGGATCGATGGGAATTTGGAAATTCCCGGAGAAACCGTCTAAGAAGCAATAATAGTCATTAACCGCTAGACGTTCAAGCATTTGGTCCATGAAAGGAAGGGGAAAATGATCCTTTCTCGTAGCATCATTGAGTCTGTGATAGTCTATACAAACTCTCCACCCTGTAACGAGACAAGTAGGAATCAACTCGTTGTTTTCATTGGGCACAACGGTGATTCCGCCTTTCTTAGGCACACAATGGACGGGACTAACCCATGGTGAATCCGAGATGGGGTAGATCATTCCCGCATCAAGAAGTTTGAGAACCTCTTTTTTCATAACGTCATGGATCTTGGGATTCACCCTTCTTTGGCTTTGAATAGTGGGTTTAAAGTCGTCCTCCATTAGAATTTGATGTGTGCAAAAGTGAGGATCAATTCCATGAATATCGGAGATTTTCCAAGCAATCGCTTTCTTATGATTCTTCAACACGGTGATAAGTCGAGATTTTTCGTCTTCTTTTGAATCCTTTGCGATGATGACGGGTAACTTCTCATTATCTTCAAGGAAAACGTACTCGAGATGAGATGGTAGGTCCTTAAGCTGTAAATCTGGAGGATTTTCGATGGACGGCGTAGTCAAATTCGGATCATCGATAGAGATATCCTTAAGAGATGGTAGAGAAATATGGTCCTCATTGAGAAGTTTCTCAATGGTACGAATGTCTTCATCCCAATTGGAAGGAGAATCGTCATATTGCAAGTCCACATCTCCCAAATTTGCTTCAAATTCTTTCAAAAGGAAATCACTTTCTCCAAATGGAGTTAGTGATGGATCAATAGAGGCAACGGTCTCAACAATAGGTAGAGAAGAAGAACCACTTTTACAAGCGTCTATGAAATGTTCTTCACAAGCCTCATCAAGAACGTCAATGAAATTAACGCTCTCGTTTTCAAAAGGCTGCTTAGAAAGTTTACCCATGTTGAAGACGATTTTATCCTCACCAACTCTCATGATTAATTCGCCCGCGGCTACATCAATGAGAGTGCGACCGGTCCTCAAGAATGGAATTCTAAAGATTAATGGAACACGGGGGTCCATCTCGTAGTCAACGACAACAAAATCCATCGGAAAGGTGAATTTGTCGACACCAACGAAGACGTCTTCGGTTATCCCCACCGGATAAGCAACCATACGGTTAGCTAATTCCAAAGTCATTCGAGTGGGGACTAGCTCGGGTAGAGATAATTGTTTCCAAACGCTTAGAGGCATTAAGTTGAGCCTAGATCGGCTAGGGCCATACAATTCTCTACCCCGGGGAAGTTGCAAGGAATGAGAAAACGACCCAGATCACCACGTTTGGTTGGTAATTTCCTTAAGAGCACTGTGGAGCAATTCTCGTTAAGTTGGGTCTGACCGATAACAAGAAGTTTCTCCTTATCACTGAGAAGATCTTTAAACATTTTAGCATATTTCGGTATGTGAGCGAGAGCCTCAACAAAGGAGATATTGAAATTCAGTTGTTTAAACATTTTAAGAAAGTTAGAAACCTGAATATCATCCTTGTTCTTCAACTTCTCTTTACTCAACCTTGAGGGATAAGGTATATTGGGTTGAGATGAAGGCTTTGGAATAGAATTCTCACTCACATCCTTGGGTGGTGGAGGGGTGGAAGTAGAAGGTGGAGGAATTGGAGAAGGGGAAGTTGGAGAAATTGGAGAAGTAGAAGTTGGAGGAATTTGAGAAGGGGAATCGTTTTCCTTTGTCACAATCACCGGTGTAGGTGTAGGAAGCTCGGTTTCCTTTAAACCTATTCCAATACGAGTGGTGATTGATTTCATCTCCCCTCTGGGATTAGCAACGGTGTTACTCGGAAGAGAACCCGAACCAGAGGTTTGATTACATTGGAAGAAACTAGCCATCATGTCCCTTAAGTCATTAGTTTGACTGCTCAAAGAGTTTCGCATATCGGCTCGAAGATCATTCCCTTGTTTCACCATATCTCCTTTCAAGTTGGCTATTTGCCGCTGAAGATTATGTCCTATCGCATCATTAGTCATCATGTAAGTTTCAACCTCTTGATTAAATGCGGTGGGTTGGGAGGGAGGTAGAGCATGGTAGGATGGTAGAGCATGTAAGTTAATTGTTAAGTGGGATTGATATTGATTCGGGTTTCTTTGGGATTGATATTGATTTAGAGCTCGAGGTTGGTTTTGATTGTTGCGATTGAGGTTGTTTGGGTTTTGAGGGGGAAAATCGGGTGGTGAAAGAATGTTTTTTGAACGATAACTAAGCAAATTGCGGTCACCTTGAGGACGTGCTTGATAGCCTCCCGTAGAAAAGTTACCGTTGGCGACATACACATTTTCCGGATTGTCATGAGTCGAAGGACAATCGGTGTATGAATGAGATCCCCCGCATATTTCACATGATTGACTCAAAGCATTAGCTTGGGCATTGATTTGTTTGGCATTGTTGGAGGTTTGTATAGCAAGCGATTCCACAAGTGAAGTAAGCTTATCAATTCTCTTGTAGGCGTCACTAGTACTAGCACTAGCCACATTAGTTCGAACACTCTTTTTTGCACTCTATACTTATTTTCATTTATATCCCAAGCGGCATTAGAAGACTTAACCAAAATGTTACCCCCCGAGGCACTATTTAGTGAATCTTGGTCATTCATGCTTAACCCATTGTAAAAAGTATTTATTTGATGTACTTTTGTGAAACATTTTGTGGACACTTTCTTAAAAGTCCCTTAAAACGGTCCCAAGATTCACTAAGTGTCTCACCGTACTTTTGTTCAAAGGTAATGATTTCATTCCGCAAAGCGGTAGTACGTGAGGGTGGGAAAAAGTAATTGATGAATTTGGTCTATAAATCTGTCCACGTAAGAGTACTTTGTGGCGGTTCCTTATCAAGCCAATTTCGGGCTTGTCCCTCTAAGGAGAAAGGAAAAAGTTGCAAAAGAATCACTTCTTGTGAAACACCATTATACTTAACCGTATTGGTGAGTTGACGAAACCTTTTTATATGGTCATGAGGATCATCAAGCGAACGCCCCAAGAAAGGTTGAGCAGAGACCATTTGAATAAAGTCGGATTTGAGCTCAAAATTGTTGGCTCCAATCTCGGGTATGACAATAGCATCGGTGTTGCCCTCTACGTGCGATTGCAAAAGCTCGATCATTGGTTGATTGTCCATCGTGACAATAGGTGGAATAATGACTTCGGCTTGAGCTGCTTTCTTCTTACGAGCACGGGTACGCATACACACCTACAAAAGAAAAAGAAAAATAGACAAGAAATATTTTTGGTTATTTATGTTTTTCTATTTTTTTTAATTTTTTTGAAAAATTTAATTTTTATGGATTTTTTAAAATTTAAGCAAGGAAAATAACGTTCAAAAGTGAACGGCTCGCAAAATCCAAAGCGTCTTTCACTAAAAACCGTTAATCTTAACGAAAAGAGCCGGCAGCGACGCCATTTAATACTAGGGTTTACCTCGTATGAAAGTTCGTTGTTCCGATCTTTTCGAATTGATTATCGTTAATTAGTGCGACTCAGCCGTTCTTGGTGGAAAATTAAATCGTTTGGTTATCTATTTTAAATTAATGGTAAAATGAAAGTGTCGTTGAGTAAAAATAAAAGCGTGCAATTTTTAGAAATTAAAAAGTTGCAAAAGAATCACTTCTTGTGAAACACCATTATACTTAACCGTATTGGTGAGTTGACGAAACCTTTTTATATGGTCATGAGGATCATCAAGCGAACGCCCCAAGAAAGGTTGAGCAGAGACCATTTGAATAAAGTCGGATTTGAGCTCAAAATTGTTGGCTCCAATCTCGGGTATGACAATAGCATCGGTGTTGCCCTCTACGTGCGATTGCAAAAGATCGATCATTGGTTGATTGTCCATCGTGACAATAGGTGGAATAATGACTTCGGCTTGAGCTGCTTTCTTCTTACGAGCACGGGTACGCATACACACCTACAAAAGAAAAAGAAAAATAGACAAGAAATATTTTTGGTTATTTATGTTTTTCTATTTTTTTTAATTTTTTTGAAAAATTTAATTTTTATGGATTTTTTAAAATTTAAGCAAGGAAAATAACGTTCAAAAGTGAACGGCTCGCAAAATCCAAAGCGTCTTTCACTAAAAACCGTTAATCTTAACGAAAAGAGCCGGCAGCGACGCCATTTAATACTAGGGTTTACCTCGTATGAAAGTTCGTTGTTCCGATCTTTTCGAATTGATTATCGTTAATTAGTGCGACTCAGCCGTTCTTGGTGGAAAATTAAATCGTTTGGTTATCTATTTTAAATTAATGGTAAAATGAAAGTGTCGTTGAGTAAAAATAAAAGCGTGCAATTTTTGGAAATTAAAATGTAATAAATTTAAAACATGAAAACTTTATAAAACAAAAAACTTAAACCACCGGAATAAACCATCAGAATACACCATCGGAATCACGTCGGAATGATGCAGTCGGAATATCAATCGGAATGTATAGAAACACACCCGTCGGAATGTAATCGGAATGTGGCAAAAGGAATGCTGTCGGAATAGTCACAAAGCAATCGGAATGTGAGTAAACTAGTCCTATCAGAATGACAAAAGGAATCCTTGTCGGAATATGGAAAAGGAACAAGTGTCAGAATACTTGTAAACTTAAGCCGTCGGAATCCCAATCGGAATCCGGATCGGATTCAATGCTTATCGGAATACAAGAAAAAGGCGACAATCGGAATGTTAAAAAAAACAAAGCTTATCGGAATGTCCAAAACACAAAGTCGGAATCTCAGAAACCCTTTTCCGATCAAGATGATCAGAATAAAAAGGAAGCTTGTCGGAATATAAGACTCTAATCGGAATGCATAATCGGAAAGGGGTTTACCCTTTTCCGATGACTTTCACTTCAAAATAAGCCATGTTTTTAAGCTACTTTTGATAAGCTCAAACCAATACTTAAACAAATTACTAATAAGCCGAACTAATAAGCATAAAATAATAACTTTTCAAAATTTTAAATAAGCAAAACTTTTAAATCAAAGTTTAAAAAGACTAAAACTTTAAGAAAACTTAAAACGTAAATAAGCTAAACACAAACTAAGTCAGTAAGCATGAAAAACTCAAAACATAATCAATATCAAAACTTAGAGATGAATAAAAAGATAAACTTTTTAATCACATAAGCATCAAGATGAAAACAAAATCAAAGATTATCACTAATCAAGATCAAAATAAAGAAAGGTAGAAGAAGATTAAAGATAAGAAACTTAACTTGAACTTATAGATTAATGATTCCAAAATACAAGATCAAATCAAAGCTTAGACATGAAAAGAAAGAAAACATGAAGTTCTAGTGAGAGAAAGTTAAACACTTTCTCTCTCTAAAAATTAAACTAAAGAAAGAAAAATAATCTAGCTAACTAGCTAACACCCTCCTAATGTGTCATTAGGAGGGTATATATAGGAGGTGGGGAGTGCATGTGTTGCTTCCTTCTTTCTTTCTTCTCGTCTCGACTCGATTTAAATTCTTTGTCTTTCTTGACGTCGTCTCGGGATTTGTCGATGTAAATTGAACTTGTCTTATAATTTTCTTCTTCTATTAGACTTGAGTTCTTCGACTTCATTAAACATCCGTCTTTAGACTTTTTCTTCGACAAATCTTCAGAATATGCCTTGGACTTCCGTTCTTTTTGCACTCTTGATCTTTTGACTTCGTCTTTTGTCTTTTTCTTCGATAAAGGCCGTGAAAGCCCGTGTTTTATTCATTTTTCATATTTTGGTCCTAAAACACAATAAAAACACAAACCACGCATAATTCCGACATTTACTACATAAAATACACGTTTTGGTCAAGTGGTAAAAGGTTAAGTGTTTTCACACTTATTAACGCTGTAACTTTTCTTCTTTTGGTTATTGAAACCTAAATTGGTGGAATGGATGTGTAACTCGAGACGATGGGAATTATGATCTTTGTCCTCTTTTTGGCGCTTGTGTTGACGTTCGATGTTTACTCCATGTATTTATAGAGCGATGTTGTTATCCCGAAACTCTTGTCACATATTCGAAGTATTTTCATTTCTAATGTAGTTAATTTCCGTTGGCAAATATATTGCCCGTTTATCTTAAATGATCTCAATGATTTTTTTTACTATTCATTATGCTTGTAATGATCTTTAATATAGAACCACCTTACCGTTATTTTGTATACAATCTGTTTTGAAAATATGTATGAGTGTGCGAAATGTTTTGTTGAACCAAATGCAAATGGTGTCGATTTATTTATTTACTTATTTTTTTCACAAAAAGGCAAAGAAAAAGTATGTTTTCAAAGTGTAAGAAAAATGTTTGATGTGTTCTTTCAAACGATAGTAACAATATTTTCTCATTTCAAATGATTTAATTATTTTGAAGATTAGGTCGAAAACTTTCATAGTCATATTCGGTGTGTAATAATAATGTTTGTATTGTCACTCGATCCTCAATTATGCACAGCTTAGCTAACTTTGCATAATTCAGGAAGAGTCCTGTTTTGTTGGTTGTCGTTGCATGGTTGATGTAGTGTTTTTGCTACCCTTTAGGAAAAGAGAGGCAAAGTAGTGGTAAGCGTTAAGTGTCAGTTTAGGAAAACCGAGCATTAATGACCAAATGAGTCCAAGTTCGTTTCCCAAGGAGGCAAGTGTGTTGTGTAATGAATTGATTTATGTTTGATTTTATTAAGAAGAAAAGGAAAGAGAAAAGAAATGATAAAGAAAAGACGTGACGAAGACGGATCGAGCTAAGACGAAAACGCGTTCACGTAAAACCGTAAATAGTGCCAAAATTAAAATTTTAACCTAAAAATTCCTAAAAATTACTAAAAATCCACAATAAAATTCTAAGAGTTTACAAAAATTCCAAACTTGCTAAAACATTTTAATTAATTAAATAATGACTTTTTAATGCTAATTAAAGCCCTAAAAATCACAATTAATTATTAAAAAGCCCTAAACAAGATTTTATAGTTTGTAAACCTCAAAAATAACCTAATTAAGCTAAAGACTGTTTTTAAAAATTTTAAAACCAAATTAAACTATTTTTAAACACCTAAAAACTATTAAAATCTATTAAAACTTAAATTAATTCTAGAAAATAATTGAAAAGTCCTAAAAATATTTGGAAAGTGACAAAACTCCTAATTATGTGTCCTTAACCTAGGAAAAATGTAAAAACTAAAAAAATCAAACCTAAAAATTTTAATAATAAAATAATATTAAAATAATCAAAAAAATTCAAAGTTTATAAAATAATTCTAAAAAATTACCAAAAATATAGAATATTGTAACTAAGACAAAAATGCAATTAAAAGTTTCTAAAACCTATTTAATAATTTTATATTAAATTTTAAATTTGATTAAAAACCCTAAAATCTTATAAAATAAAAAATAAGACTTTTTGAAAACTTTTTGTGATGTAAACCTCAAAAATATAAATCAAATCCTAAAAACTATTTTTTTTGATTTTTAAATTTACTTTTACTATTTTTTATACACTTTCTAAAATTTAAACTAAAAATAATTCTAGTAAATTAATTAAACAAGAGAAAAATAAACTTTTTGGACAGAAAAGTCAAAAAAACTAATACAAACAAAAGAAAAATGCCAACAGTCAAAAACCCTAAAGCAATAAGCTAGAAAAAGCTTTTGAATAAGCTGATGGTTAAATAAGCTATAAAACAAACACACCTTAAGTAATATTTGAAATGAAACCTAGCAGTCAAAGACCCTAGGGCAGAGATGGTTAACGCGTTTGGTTGTGGGAGGAGTGGCGCAGGTTCGAGTCCTGGCCACGCCCTTTTTGCTTCTTCTTTTTTTTTAAACTCTAAAAACACAACACCAGTGACTTAATTAAACACAAAAACACAAGAACAAATCAATGTTAACAAGATTGAGACGATTTGGAATCAAAAACGTGCCCAGGTCTGCGCTTATAACTGATTAACAAAAAGTGGTTTCTTCACTTGTGCAGTTAAGGATCAAGAGGCCTTGATTTTTGTATTGTGGTGTTGTTGATGGACAATATGGCACTCCCACAACCAGTTGGGTTGTGGGAAGTCAAGAACAACAAGAAAACACACAAGCAAAACACAATATCAAGCACACATGAGCATATAAGGTTTCTGATGAAGCTTAGGGTGACTGATGAACAATATGCACAAGTTACTTGCACACAAATGAAATTCAATCCTTCATAACTTGCATACAAATCAATACCATGGCAAGAAACTGATTACAAACCCTAGAACAACCTATTATCTAACAATCTACCAAGTTTGAAGGTAAAATTCCAACAAAAATTGGCAGAAATAAAGCTTACTGATTTTATGCTATTTCAAAAAAAAATTTACCAAGCAAACTTGTTTAAAACTCCTCCAAAATGAAAACTAACCTATCATATAACCTACCAGTATCCCAAGAAGTGTTTTAAACCAGTTATTTCCAAAAATCTTCCACCAAATCTCAAATAAATAACAGATCCAAACACCCCTTTAAATATTGAAATGAACTTTTAAAAAAGCAAATCTAAACCAAACCTAAGCAAACTGATTGATTCTTACTCTATCATGCATAACTATCACAAATCAGCATAAACAACCTGTTAAATAACACTTAAAATCTTTCATGCAAAATTCATGCATATCACAAATGACTGAAAATGAAAACTGAAAAAGGGAAGTAGGATTTTACCTTAAGGGACCTACATCCAGGTCCCTTAATGGCAACTTAGCCACCTCCAATAGGGCCGGGCCTATGCTGAACACTTGAACAAACAATCTCCAAAACCTGCTAAGAAAAACAAGAACAAACACAATGCACAATTTCTGATTTTCTGAAACTTTTTAAAACCTTGTTAAAATCTTTCCTAATGTTTATCTTTCAAAACAAGAACAATATCATATAATCCAAGAATCCAATCCACTTTCACTTCACAAATTCTTGGATTTCTGAAAATTGAAAAACTTTTTGAAAAACCTTTTGAGAACTCAAACACACAAAGTGTGTATACAATATCAATGGAACTCAGAATCTAAGCAATCCAATACCAAACTTTTAAATAAGATAAAAGGAATTACAATTTCAATGAAAATACCAAACTTTATATTAATTTAAAAAGGCATTACAAGGATTTGCTTAAAAAAACTGGAACAAAATACAAGTCACAAACCGACTTTGTATTTATACTAGGAAATAGAAAATACTAGAAGATGATTAAAATAATACAAGGGAAGCAAAACCCTAAACCCTAATCTACTGAAAATCCGTTTTTGCCCTTTGAGGTCTTGGTCAAAACAGCTCCATGTGATGCCAGTTGTTAGAAGGATGATCTTGAACGTTCATTTGGTACTTTGGGACCAAGTAATGCGACTTGGAGCGTTGGATGCCTAAAAGATGCTTAAATTGCTATTTTGGGTTGAGCAGGGGAACCATGGTGGGGCCTATTGGGTCACGGGGTGGATGTGTTTGTTAGTGGGATTTGATGACAATGTTGTTAATCATCAATCTGGAGTTAATACGCCCAAAACCCTTTGATTAGAGGGAATTAGGTTTCTAGGGTTTATGGTGATTAAGGTGATGAACAGTTGGGTTTGATGCAGTTTTGGGTTAATTAAGTTTAAAAAAAACGTTTACCACCAAAAGTAATCAGTTTAAAAACTGATTTAATAAATAAAGTTGGGTGGATTCTGACGTGGTGGGATGGAGGAGTTTGATTGGTGGAGGGTGATGATGTGTCAAAATGATAGGCTGGGGAAACTTGTGGTGTCTTGGCAGATTTGACCCCCCATGAACCCAATACTTGCTATAACAAGTTTTCAGCTGCAAAGTTGAACTTCCCTTTGTAAATGAAGTTTGCAACTTTATTTCGGCCACAAATGTTTATCAAACATGTTCACAAGGGCATTTTATGCAATAAAAGCATTCTTCAAGGACCAATCTTGTACAACCTTGACATTTTAGGGACCCCAATGTATTTTTGAGGATTTACAGGGGTATAAATGACAAGTCTTCAATTCTTGAGGGACCATACTTGCCAATTATTCAAACTTCAAGGACTTGAATAGAAATTCATGATTCGGGCCCGGTTCATTGTGCGGCTTCGTTTCCCGTGTTTGTTTTTGAATGATTCTTGTGATCTTTTGCCATTTCCTCAATATCCGTACCTAAAAATACACAAGTAACAAACACGAGCATATATTTGGTAGTTTAAATGATATTTTATGCATTTAAAGCCCGATTTGGACGATGAGACCATGTATAAAAGCAGTCTCATCACTCCCTAATACTAAAACATTGCCGTGCCCTCACGCAATGCTAGAATAAAGTATCATAGCACCTCCAAAATTCATTTTATTCACTTTATTGGAATGATAATTAAAACTATACTACTACTATTACTATTACTTGTGTTTTAAGACATAATGTATGATTTTCATCGCAAAATGGGACGTTTAGGTTCATAGAATAAAAACACGTGAATGCTTCGTTAGAAATAATTTCATCATCCTCGATTTTCACCCCAATTCCATGCCAAGCGTGCAACGAGATCATTGTCATTATAAGTTAGTAATGCTAACACTTCTCATATGCCCTAATCACGTACTTATTCTCCCATTATTCCTAAGTTGTATCTCTTATATTTTATTATGTCTTAATGATCACGAGGATACATTGTTGACTTATGCGATAATAGAGATTTAGGTCTAAAAATAGAGTCCGAACGGTGTAACTAAGACCATCAAATCAATAACCCCTCCTAATAGACAACGATGTTAAAAAATTAAGTTGACAAGAAGAATTGATAAACACGGTTTTATAACGGTATTGAACATGAGACTTATTACCAAGACTTTTATACGCCCCCTAACGGAAGGGCCTTATTATCTTTGGTTTACCTCCATCTTTTATTCAACTTCGCCATGAAGCTTTTATTATGACTTCGGTCTTGCCTTGCCTTTTATTATCCGCCTCATCGGTGGTTTTATTAGCCTAAGACGTATATCCTCACGCTAAAGCGAATTTTGGATCTTTAAAGCTTCGAAGATTAAGGCTTGATTCACTTTCAATTTTGCATAGATTTTAGGCCTTGTGGGGCTTCAAATTGTTTGCTAGATTTAGGTGAGCACTTGAAATCTTATTATTGGGTGAAGCTTTCGATTATTCGGGTGCCAATACTTCAAAACCGTGACGCTGGCGATACCTTAATGTCTTCCCAATTTAATTACACGGAAGCTACTAGAAAAGACTAGAAACCCAACAATCCTAACTAAACCGCTAAGTCAATATTTATTAAGCAAAAAATATTTACAAGCGAAGGGAGAATAAGCAAACAATGAGAACACATGAGTTTTTGAAAGAATACGAGTACTCTACGTTTAGCATAGTAACTTATAATTATATCATTTCTCGTCCTCATTTAAGAGACTTAGCCTAATGTGTAGTTAAGGAATCAAAGCTAAGTGCTCAACACGCACGGTCGAGTCAAAAATTACTCTTATTCTCGCCATCGGAAAATCTACATTCGTGTCTTAAACACTTATAAAACATTAGAAAATTTTAAAATTTGGCCATTTTTAGCCTTATTTTTCAACAAAAACGATAAACAAAAAGATAAATTTTGGAAAGCTTGAAGGTTTGGCAAGGCAAGTATCTATTCACCCCCCATACTAAAGTTAAACATTGTCCTCAATGTTTCGAGTCTAGGGGTGCAAACACCCCCATACTAGAAACGTAGTTGAATGCCTAATCTAGCATGGAAAGGGTGTAACCAATAAATTAATTGCCGTTTATGAAGTGTGCTATAAACCTAAGGTTAGAACATCAAAGGGATATATCATAGATATTGAGAAATGTCTCCCAAGCAAACGATCGAGTGCTCCCATAAAACGAACACGAGAGGCTCCAATCGTGAAGATCATGATCTAAAAACCACAATGCACAAACAACCACGAAACAAAGGTTGTAAGGGCACAAATCCCCTCACATTAAACTAATTAGAAAGCAATAATATGTACATGGATAAGCATGGGTCTCCCCCACGAGGCACCTTGTTTTTGATAACCGAGTCAAAAGCTCGACTCGAATCCCCATAAATGTGATCATTTAGGGATATCATGGTATGGTCAATTTTAGTGGGGCTTACATGATAAACAACGCCCAAAAACAACCGGTATAAAGGACTAAGTCCTTTGGTGGTGCAAAATACCGGGATCGAAGATGGCGTTCTCGTTTTCATTGGAAAAACAAATCAACGCCACTTCATCGTGTGCCAACACAAACTCAAAGAGTTTCAAGAAAATAGGAGAGAAGAAATAGAAGGGTGGGACAATGGGTAAGTCATGAAAACATTGAGCTACTCGAGGTAGACTCGGACCAATAAAATGAAAAGATTTTCCATTTATTGCATCGGTGGAAGACCGAGATTTCCCTATATAAGCAATTCCAGGATCAAATATCTCGTCCTCGGTGGAGGAAGGGGAGGGAACAAATGGGGCTTCCCCCACACTAAGTCCACACAAAGCATCGTCAAAAGGAGAAGACGAGCTTGTAGTACTCAATACACGTGGTGATGACGGAGTTAGAGTGAGATTTGTAGAAAAATCAATTAAGTCACATTTAAAATCTTTTCCCTTTTTATCTTTTAAACTCTCTTTATGAAAACCCTTTTTGATTATGTTGAAAATATTTGGTGTTTCTAAGACGATGTTAGTCACACTAAAAATTATCACATTTTAAAATCTTTTTGGCAAAGGTGGTGGTAAGTTTTCAAAACGTTTGTCAACAAAGAAAACTCCCCCATCGGGGTCTACATATTCATCATCCGAAAGATCTTCCGTAGAAACCGGCAACTTATCAACACTTTTCAAGAATAAATGTTCTAGGTGAGGCGAAAGATTTTTCGATTCAAGTATTGATGGTTTCTTCTTTGTAGGCTTTACACTCATAACCTCCACCGGCGGAGGAAATGGTAAATTGTTTTTGGCGACATTTCCTAAAACTCTTGGTGAAAATTCTTTGCAAACGACATTGGTTGAATGACCATGGTTTAAAGTTGCAATAGAATAGACATGAGAAAGATTGGAGTTTTGTGTTGCATTGATGACAAGTTCTTCCTCATTGAAACGAAGGGTGATTTTTCGAGCATGAACATTGATAAGTGCTCTTGATGTATCCAAAAATGAACGACCCAAAATGAGAGGAACTTTTTGATCGATAGGAATGTCTACAACGATAAAGTCAACGGGATAGTAAAACTTTCCGACTTTAACAAAAACGTCCTCGGCTACTCCACATGCTAAAATCGTAGAATGATCGGCCATCTCGATAGACATGTTTGAAGGAGTAAGAGCCGGAAGCGAAAGCGATTTGAAAATCTCAAGAGGCATTAAATTAATACTAGCACCAAGATCGGCCAAGGCGTAGCATTCCTCCATATCTTGAATTGCACACGGAATCAAAAATTTACCGGGATCACCGACTTTTTGTGGTATGCGGCTAAGAAAAACCGATGAACAACTAGACGATTGTTGTAACTTCTCTTTGTTGTTTAGCATACTTTTGAAGTTTGCGGAAAATCGAGGCATCATGATAAGAGCGTCGGCAAAACTTATGTTAAAATGTAGATCATGAAACATTTTCATAAATAGCTCAAATTGATAATTGTTCCTTTCTTGTGCCTTTTCTTTGTTACGTCTCGAAGGGTAGGGTAAAGGAGGTGTGGGTTGGTCATTAGGAAACGGCCTTGGAAACTCGGGTTCCACAATTGGTATTGGTTCAACCGTAGGTGTGGTTTGAGCGGTACTTCGTGGGATTGTAATGTGCTCCTTTTCGACCATCACCTCGGGTTCTTTCTCGATTTCCTTCTCCGTAGAAGTACTTGGACGAGAGATTGGTTCCTTGAAAGTTTTACCACTTCGTGTAGTAATAACCTTCATTTCTCCCCTTGGGTTGTTAATGGTGTCACTAGGAAGACCACCCGAGGAAGAGGGTTTACACATGATTGCTTCAAACATCTTAGCCATTCGGTCCTCAAATTTTGATTGCCTAGCATCCGCTTTTAATAACTCTTGCTTAATCTCATGTTGTCCTAATTCCATCTTTTGTTGGTTTTGTTGAAGACGTTGGACATTTCCTTCCATTTTGTTTGCATGAGTTTTAAGTTCATTAGCAAGTTCATTTTTTAGCTCGTTTTTCAACTCGGATCTTAAGCTAATCATCTCACGTTGCATGTTATCAAATTTAGCATCATTAGCCTTAGCATAATTCAAAAATTCTCCTTGAAGATTTTTGGTGTGATCATTTTGAAAACCTTGAGTAGAAGTTTGAAAATCACGGTTTTGGTTTTGATTAGAAATTTGCCCATTACCACTTTGATAATTACCCTTATTATAATTCCTTTGATTTCCTTGGTAATTTCCACCTTGGTTGTTGTTTCGATAGTTATTAGCATTTTGATTTGGTGGAGCTTGATTTTGGCGGGAACCTTGACCGATTTGGTTATAAGTTCCCGTGGCTACATAAGCACTCGAAGTGTTACCATCCGCGGTAATGCACTCGGAAAGATCATGAGCTCCCCCACACGACAAACAACTCTTAGAAACCGCTTTAACCGAAGCGGAATTGGAAGCTTCTTGAGCTTTCCAATGGGTCATAAGGCTAGCAAATCTATCAAAAAATCGATTTTCTTCATTTGCTTCATCATGTAAAGCATTAATGCTACGAGACGATGATGACGAGCCCAATTTGGCAACACTCGGTGTGTGACGAGGGCTATAAACCTTAGACCTATTCTCAATTATGACCAAAGCTTCTTCAACCGTTTTACACAAAAAATTACCACCCGCGGCCGCATTCAGATAATCTCTTTCATGATCGTTAAGTCCATTGTAAAACGTGTCAATTTGGTGCAAATCGGAAAAACCGTGATGAGGACATTCATGTAACATCTTCTTAAACCTATTCCAAGCCGTTGAAAAACTTTCATTTGATTCTTGTGAAAATTTAGAAATCTCATTTTGCAAATGCGTAGTCTTAGAGGGCGGAAACAATTGGTTCACAAACTTCGAAACGAGATCCTTCCACGTCAATATAAAATTGGGTGGCTCTTTCTCTAACCAAATTTTAGCGGGCCCCGCTAAGGAATACGGAAAAAGCATCATCTTAATCGAGTCATTCGAGACATCCTTGAATTTGCACGTGGCGGTAAGACGATTGAATTGGCGGATATGGTTGTGGGGATTGTCCTTCTCATCACCACGGAATTTGTTGTTTTGGATCATCGACAACAAACCCGTTTTCACCTCAAAATTCTCCGCAAGGATAGCGGGAATCACAATAGCTTCTCCATAACCCTCGGTGGGTGCTTGAAGTAACTCCATCATAGTTCGATTCGCCATGGTTGGTGCTTCTCGTATAATGGGTTCGTCAATAGGAGACTCCTCACTAGAATGAGTTGGAGTGGGAGTTTTGTTCTTTCGTCTACGTGCACGTTTTGCTTGATTACGAGTTAGCATAAACGTCATGTACAACGAGGAGACGAGCAAAGAAGATTCTTTTTGGTGTTTTGTATTTTTTTTCAATTTTTTTGTGGTTTTTGATGGTATTAACTATTTTGGAAATTGGTGAATGTATTAAGTTGACAATAATCTACAAATCTCCTCCTTAATCAAATCTCTTGATTAAAGAAGCCTCAAGGAATGAAAACGATCACGTGGAGTGAACGCCTTCGATGACTTTAGAACGATGGTGGAACACCAAATCGTTCAAGAGGGTTTAATCAATAGAAACCAAGAAAATATATATGATACTTAAGTAATACTTTGGGCGGCAAAACCCTCGATTCACTCTCAAAATCAAATACGCACAAGCAAGTGGAAGAAACGAGGCGGCACGAAGCACTTAAGAGCCTTTTTCCTTTAGGTCATGAAATACAACCACCTTATACCCACCTTATAGTTTGTATTGTTCAAAATCGAGCTTCACGAAAGTATTTATCTATTTTTGCCTTTTTTCTTTGGTTTGAGATTCGAATACAATGATTGGGTAATGACCTCCCAAGTCAAGGTTGTGATTTCTCACGTTTTTGGAGTACTTGGGAATTTATTGTTCTACGTATACAATATAGTAATAATATTCACACAAAAACCAAAAAACGATAATACGTATTAGTAGAGTGCTACTAATACAAATACTATTTATGGCTATATAAAAAAAACAATGGTTCAATCAAAACACAACACGCCTCCCCGGCAGCGGCACCAAAATTGATGTAGTGTTTTTGTTACCCTTTAGGAAAAGAGAGGCAAAGTAGTGGTAAGCGTTAAGTGTCGGTTTAGGAAAACCGAGCACTAATGACCAAATGAGTCCAAGTTCGTTTCCCAAGGAGGCAAGTGTGTTGTGTAATGAATTGATTTATGTTTGATTTTATTAAGAAGAAAAGGAAAGAGAAAAGAAATGATAAAGAAAAGACGTGACGAAGACGGATCGAGCTAAGACGAAAACGCGTTCACGTAAAACCGTAAATAGTGCCAAAAATAAAATTTTAACCTAAAAATTCCTAAAAATTACTAAAAATCCACAATAAAATTCTAAGAGTTTACAAAAAATCCAAACTTGCTAAAACCTTTTAATTAATTAAATAATGACTTTTTAATGCTAATTAAAGCCCTAAAAATCACAATTAATTATTAAAAAGCCCTAAACAAGATTTTATAGTTTGTAAACCTCAAAAATAACCTAATTAAGCTAAAAACTATTTTTAAAAATTTTAAAACCAAATTAAACTATTTTTAAACACCTAAAAACTATTAAAATCTATTAAAACTTAAATTAATTCTAGAAAATAATTGAAAAGTCTTAAAAATATTTGGAAAGTGATAAAACTCCTAATTATGTGTCCTTAACCTAGGAAAAATGTAAAAACTAAAAAAATCAAACTTAAAATTTTAATAATAAAATAATATTAAAATAATCAAAAAAATTCAAAGTTTATAAAATAATTCTAAAAAATTACCAAAAATCTAGAATATTGTAACTAAGACAAAAATGCAATTAAAAGTTTCTAAAACCTATTTAATAATTTTATATTAAATTTTAAAGTTGATTAAAAACCCTAAAATTCTATAAAATCAAAAATAAGACTTTTTGAAAACTTTTTGTGATGTAAACCTCAAAAATATAAATCAAATCCTAAAAACTATTTTATTAGATTTTTAAATTTACTTTTACTATTTTTTATACACTTTCTAAAATTTAAACTAAAAATAATTCTAGTAAATTAATTAAACAAGAGAAAAATAAACTTTTTGGACAGAAAAGTAAAAAAAACTAATACAAACAAAAGAAAAATGCCAACAGTCAAAAACCCTAAAGGAATAAGCTAGAAAAAGCTTTTGAATAAGCTGATGGTTAAATAAGCTATAAAACAAACACACCTTAAGTAATATTTGAAATGAAACCTAGCAGTCAAAGACCCTAGGGCAGAGATGGTTAACGCGTTTGGTTGTGGGAGGAGTGGCGCAGGTTCGAGTCCTGGCCACGTCCTTTTTGCTTCTTTTATTTTTTTATTTTTTTTTTAAACTCTAAAAACACAACACCAGTGACTTAATTAAAAACAAAAACACAAGAACAAATCAATGTTAACAAGATTGAGACGATTTGGAATCAAAAACGTGCCAAGGTCTGCACTTATAACTGATGAACAAAAAGTGGTTTCTTCACTTGTGCAGTTAAGGATCAAGAGGCCTTGATTTTGGTATTGTGGTGTTGTTGATGGACAATATGGCACTCCCACAGCCAGTTGGGTTGTGGGAAGTAAAGAACAACAAGAAAACACACAAGCAAAACATAATATCAAGCACACATGAGCATATAAGGTTTCTGATGAAGCTTAGGGTGACTGATGAACAATAGGCACAAGTTACTTGCACACAAATGAAATTCAAGCCTTCATAAATTGTATACAAATCAATACCATGGCAAGAAACTGATTACAAACCCTAGAACAACCTATTATCTAACAATCTACCAAGTTTGAAGGTCAAATTCCAACAAAAATTGGCAGAAATAAAGCTTACTGATTTTATGCTATTTCAAATTTTTTTTTACCAAGCAAACTTGTTTAAAACTCCTCCAAAATGAAAACTAACCTATCATATAACCTACCAGTATCCCAAGAAGTGTTTTAAACCAGCTATTTCAAAAAATCTTCCACCAAATCTCAAATAAATAATAGATCCAAACACCCCTTTAAATATTGAAATTAACTTTTAACAAAGCAAATCTAAACCAAACCTAAGCAAACTGATTGATTCTTACTCTATCATGCATAACTATCACAAATCAGCATAAACAACCAGTTAAATAACACTTAACAATCTTTCATGCAAAATTCATGCATATCACAAATGACTGAAAATGAAAACTGAAAAAGGGAAGTAGGATTTTACCTTAAGGGACCTACATCCAGGTCCCTTAATGGCAGCTTAGCCACCTCCAATAGGCCCGGGCCTATACTGAACACTTGAACAAACAATCTCCAAAACCTGCTAAGAAAAACAAGAACAAACACAATGCACAATTTCTGATTTTCTGAAACTTTTTAAAACCTTGTTAAAATCTTTCCCAATGTTTATCTTTCAAAACAAGAACAATATCATATAATCCAAGAATCCAATCCACTTTCACTTCACAAATTCTTGGATTTCTGAAAATTGAAAAACTTTTTGAAAAACCTTTTGAGAACTCAAACACACAAAGTGTGTATACAATATCAATGGAACTCAGAAACTAAGTAATCCAATACCAAACTTTTAAAAAAGATAAAAGGAATTACAATTTCAATGAAAATACCAAACTTTATATTAATTTAAAAAGGCATTACAAGGATTTGCTTAAAAAACTGGAACAAAAATACAAGTCACAAACTGACTTTGTATTTATACTAGGAAATAGAAAATACTAGAAGATGATTAAAATAATACAAGGGAAGTAAAACCCTAAACCCTAATCTACTGAAAATCCGTTTTTGCCCTTTGAGGTCTTGGTCAAAACAGCTCCATGTGATGCCAGTTGTTAGAAGGATGATCTTGAACGTTCATTTGGTACTTTGGGACCAAGGAATGCGACTTGGAGCGTTGGATGCCTAAAAGATGCTGAAATTGCTATTTTGGGTTGAGCAGGGGAACCATGGTGGGGCCTATTGGGTCACGGGGTGGATGTGTTTGTTAGTGGGATTTGATAACAATGTTGTTAATCATCAATCTGGAGTTAATCCGCCCAAAACCCTTTGATTAGAGGGAATTAGGTTTCTAGGGTTTATGGTGATTAAGGTGATGAACAGTTGGGTTTGATGCAGTTTTGGGTTAATTAAGTTTAAAAAACGTTTACCACCAAAAGTAATCAGTTTAAAAATTGATTTAATAAATAAAGTTGGGTTGATTCTGACATGGTGGGATGGAGGAGTTTGATTGGTGGAGGGTGATGATATGTCAAAATGATAGGCTGGGGAAACTTGTGGTGTCTTGGCAGATTTGACCCCCCATGAACCCAATACTTGCTATAACAAGTTTTCAGCTGCAAAGTTGAACTTCCCTTTGTAAATGAAGTTTGCAACTTCATATTTTGGCCACAAATGTTTATCAAACATGTTCACAAGGGCATTTTATGCAATAAAAGCATTCTTCAAGGACCAATCTTGTACAATCTTGACATTTTAGGGACCCCAATGTAATTTTGAGGATTTACAGGGGTATAAATGACAAGTCTTCAATTCTTGAGGGACCATACTTGCCAATTCTTCAAACTTCAAGGACTTGAATAGAAATTCATGATTCGGGACCGGTTCATTGTGCGGCTTCGTTTCCCGTGTTCGTTTTTGAATGATTCTTGTGATCTTTTGCCATTTCCTCAATATCCGTACCTAAAAATACACAAGTAACAAACACGAGCATATATTTGGCAGTTTAAATGATATTTTATGCATTTAAAGCCCGATTTGGACGATGAGACCATGTATAAAAGCAGTCTCATCAATGGTCCTCAAGTATGCATGATCTAGCTAATTATGCATAGTTTAGGAAGAGCACTATCGTGTCAAATAAATTGGTCGTCTTAAAACTTGTAGTGTTTTGATAAATGTTTGGATGAGAACACTTTTAAAATAGTGGATCCTTATGCAAGTAATCGTATTCTCTTTGATTCCTAAAGTATTTTTTTCTTGTGTTTCTTTGAAACCTTTTCTTCCGTTTGGCATTGACTTAATAAGTCACCGTAACCGAGTAACTATGGAAAATGTTTTTATGTGTTGCAAGTAACGTGCGAATTCCATCAGAATCTATAAGGTGTTGATGAATTACCAAAGGAGCTCATGCCGACACTGAGAAGAAATTTTAACAAAAATAGATTGCTCAGAACCGAGTTCGAATAACTCTGAGTGAAATGAAGAAGACTTCTCCTACATTAGATGTGCCGTACTTTAGTTATTTTCTTTTCTCGTTCTTTAGATATGTCAACGACACGCGATAAACTGTTGAAGTTTACCAACTGTGCGTCGGTAGTTTGAAGACAATTCCATTTTCCGTCTTCATTTATTAAAGTGAAGAAGCCTCCATGATTGACCGATTTTATTTTATCGACGAACGTCAGATAGACATAGTTGATGCTTTTTTGGTAAACCCTTGCCTTTTATGTAATTATGTGGTATGTGATCTGGTCGAGTGATCGTAAGTTGTGAGAACTTGAGACGAAATTGTCCAATAACATCCGATCATGGAAAAAACGTGTCGCGTAATATATTTTTAACTGTGAACGGCGATGCTTATTGAGATTTTGACTACGTTTGGGACGGAAGTGAGATGGTGTTCTTGTAATATATTTATTTGGGGTATGGATCCATGTGTGAGCACCCTACGATGACGTATGTTTGTATTTTCTTTCTTTATGGATATGCATCCACAGCTAGCAAGCTCGTGAACCTTCTTTATCTTGAAATTTTCTTTTGACTAGACTCATCTGAAATCCCGTCAAATATTCTTATTTTACCATGGCTTGGCTGATTAGCAAGCTTGAGTTAACTTAACTAAAATTATTTACTTGACATGGTTTGGCTATTTTTGTAAACATGTCGTAATGTGGTTGTATGTGCTGCATAATGGCTTTTGTGTTCGATTGGATTGTGATGTCTTCGAGAGAGTTATGTATACGCCGAATGATTTTTGTATCGATGAATTCGTTTTTGACGAAATAGGGTTGTATGTACGTGATATTGCAATAAGGTTATTTTGTACGACTAGTATTAATTACTTCGTGTCGTATATTCTGAACGTTTTTGATGGGGTTATGTGTGGCCCGTGTGATTTTTATTTATGATTAATTGTTTTTATGAGACTGATGAACTAAGTGAAAGGACGATTCGAACGTTGAAAGACATGCTTTGATCATGTGTGATTGATTTTGGTAGAATGTTGAGATCGACACTTGCCGTTAGTAGTATCTTTGTACAACGACATTTACCATGTTAGCATTGAAGCTGCAGCATTTGAAGAATTAGGTTGATGAAATACTAGATCGCCAGTTGGATAGAATGAAGTAGGAAAAAGTCAGTTGAATGGACTTGAAATGATTCGAGAGACTACGGAAGAGATGGTGTAGATTAAGAATCACTTGTTAACCACGAGAAGCTGTGAGAAGCGATGTGTTGATAACCATAGGAAGAATTTGGGAAAATTAAAATGGAGATCATGGATCGAGATGTTAAGAAATTGAAGCAAGGTAGAATACTCATTGTGAAGGTGTGATGGAACTTGAGACGTGAACCGAAGTCCACGTCAGAACGTGAAGACCTCTTTAGGAAAAAGTACCCTCATCTTTCTAGTTGTACGAAATGCGAGTATAAGAACCGGAGAGCGTCGGGACGTCGCTCCCTTAAGGAGGGGAGAATGTGATACCGGTGAATGTGTTGTATGGTGCTAAGTTATTGTCTCAAGAGGTTCAGTATGGGCATCTCTCTTAAGTTGTGACTCACTTGACGATGTGATACCCCGAGCCCAACATCATCTATTTAATCCTATTTTACGTATATTTTTGAAATTTTTAAGAAATTTCGTTTTTTATATATTTGACTGTGTTAATTTGAAACCAATAAATGAGACTTAATTTTTATGTTTGACGATTTAAGAAGAACCGATAACGAATACGATACCGACGGATGCCCAAAATTTATCTTTTATTGTCGATTGATGGATATTTGAGTTTTTCGAAGTTTTTATTTTTATTACGTTTTAAGTCGAGTCGGAACCATATGAATATTCGTTTTGTGTGCGTTTGAACTATTTTTAAGTATTTTGAGGTAGCCGGGACGAAACCCGACTCCTGTAAATTTTCAAAACCGAGTACTAGTCATAATCCCGCTCTTTAAAACTTGTTTTGCAACAAAGGCCAAAATAAGACTATAATTACACTTTCAACCCCTCCTCCACTATATATAAACTCAAACATTTCACACACACTCATTTTTACACTTGAAAAAATTTCTCCTCCCCTTTTCTTTCTCTCAAAACCCATGGCCAACACCACCACCATAGAACCACCACCAAAAAATTTATTTGTTATAAATCTAATCAGTGTCCCATGTTTATAATAGCAAGATAAGTAAATCCCACAAAAAATATTCAACATGCAACAACATTTTTTCAAGATTTAATTTTTGCAAGATTATGAAAAATATTATGTTTTGATATAATTAATTTCATGGGTTTATGTTTAATTGTGTTTAGGAATCTCCATTTGAAATATGGAAGCTTAGAAAAGATTTTTCCTTGGTGTTTTTGCTTCATAAAACAACGGCCAAAATGGGGCTTATGGTTTTGGTGATTGTTTGATCTTGTTTCTTGTAGGTATAGTTCTATGTTCATGTTTATTTGATTTTTAATAAATTTAATTATATTGTATGTTAGTTTTATGAAATGGGTTTTTGAATGAGGATGAACATACAAGTGATTTAGGGTATTTTGATTTGATTAGGATGTTTAGCAGGTATGTTAGGAGTATAGAAGTTGATGAAATGGGTCAAAAAGATGTTTTGATGTGATTTTGAAAAGGGCAATTTAGATCAGATTGTTTAGGGGTATTTTCGTGGGTTTAAGTCTGAGCTATGGTTGAGATGATAGGATATTGTTTTAGAGCTTTTCTCAAGCTTCGTTTTGGTATAAGGTGGAGCTTTTGACTCCAAACGAGTCAAAAGTTACGCTAGTTTGAATTTTCGTGTACCGGGAGATGAAAGTCGACATAATCCGGAATTATGTTCGATATTAGGTCAAATCTCGGGGACAATAAGTTGAGTTTTAAAAATGATTAGAGTCTTTTCTCAGGGTATAAACTTAACATTTTGTGTCTACTTTTAAACTTAGGAGTCGGATTTGTAAATGTTATTGGTTAAGAAGGTCAAATTTGTTTTACAACGCGAAGGTACAAAACTGTCCGGTTTTTCAAGTTTAGAGATGAGTTGGGCAAACGGACTTAAAAGTAAAATATTTTAGTGAAATTTTAGGTGGATGTTGTTCATATTATAAATGAGTTTTCTGGAAGGTTTCATAAAATTTCATGATGTTTAAGTAGGGGAAAACAGTCCGTACATTAGGTATGTACCGGCAGAATTGTGGTTGGCGCAATAGTCTTAATAAAGTATAAAAGTGGATGTGTCTAGTAAATATCACTTGTCTGGATTTTTGGCGTGAGTTTATACAAACACTGAGTGACTTTAATTATTTATATACAGTACTTGATGTTACTTGAAGGAGTTGATTCATTACGTGTTTATTCGTTAGGTGTTGTATTTGATTTCCCGGGACATCCTCATCATCGGTGATTGTCTTCGTCTACGTCTTGCTAGTAATACAATAGTTACTACTTAAGGTGAGTCTATGGCCTCGCTCTTTACTTATTTCAAATGTTTTTACCCGCGAGGGGGATAAATGCTATTTAAATGAAAATGAACATAAGTCATGAATGATTGTTGGACCAAAATGTTGCCTTGAATTGTGTTGAGTACCTAGTTGTAAAAGTCCCTAAATTCGTAATCTATTAACTATTGTCTTTCCCTTGTATGGGTTGGAGATAGTCGTTTATACAATTGATAGTACTATGGGGTTGGCGACCCTATCCGACACGAGAGCTAGTACGTTGAGTACCCTCCGCGGACAGATAACTTGTGATAAGAAATAAGGTATAATTACAACTAATGCCTTTAGAAGGGGCCCTGGTTTCACTTAAATCATGCCGGTCTATGTACGCGGGTGATTGAGTTAACGGATTAGTGTCACGAGCATAAACACAATTATTAGCTATTGCTAAAGATAATATCCTTGAATAATAGATTGTGAGTACGACAGTGCTATTGAAAGGTCATGATTGGTTTTAATACTTATGTTCAACTTATGATTTGATAAACCTATAAATTCGCTCAACCGTTGTGTTGAAGATTTTAAGCATGTGTTTCAGGTAATCAAGACTGATAGCAGCGGAGCATGCATGGAGGGAGTTGGTGCTTTATTGGTCTAAAATTTTGGATTTCCTTCCCTTTTTATCAAATTAATTATTGTCATATTGTGGTAAAAGTTGTTATGTTTTGGGTTGAGATCTTTGGGGACAAGTAACGCTACTTTGATGTAAACATATTTTTTGGGTTGGAAACGTTTTAGGCAATGGTTATAAATAATCTTTTACTTTTATCTTAAACGTCTCTTTTGAGGTCGTTTTCTGTAATTGTGTGTGATGTACTATGAAATACCGCCCAAAGTGGTATTCCGCTGCGTGGTAAATTGAGGGTGTTATATCAAGTATTATTTTAAAATCATTATTTTATTATTAATTTATGAACTCACTCACTTTTGGGAAGAAATAAGGGTTTACGTCTTAAAGTAGCATCAACTACGTCTAAACCAGAGAACCCTACGTTACGTGCTTACGTTTACATACACCATTTTTGTGACAGTCCGACATTTCAGGAAATTAATTTATTCTCGAATATTATTTTGGAATTTTAATTTGTGTTGGTTCATAAACCCACAAATTTACGAGAAGAAATTAAGACTTACGTGCATAATTTAGCGTCTTTTACGATTAAATCGAAAACCCTAGGTTTACGTATTTACGCTTTTGAACTCCGTTTTCATGAGACAATTTTTATTAGAATCGTTTTGTACCGTAGTTTCATAATTTATAAAAACGTTTTGAGTAAAACGAACCGAGGGCACGCAAATCGAGGAAAATAGAATCGAGGAGTACCCGTAAATTAGTGGAGATGAGAAAAGTTTACACTTCCCTCACCCCCACTATGGGCGGCATAAACAAGCCACACCACCATTTGGTGGCAAGATTTTACAAGCATAAGGGACACTTGTCCTTATACTTCCTCCTAACTTTACAAAACCATAAACCAAAAACCATTTCTTCATTCACTTCCATGCAAACTAGCTAAACTTTCCCAATCTCTCTCCCTCTCACTCCTTTATGCCATCCCACATACACCACCACAACACCACCACTATCAAAAATTTATCATAAACTTTACATACAATCTACACATGTTGATAACCATTTGAAAAGATGATGATTGAGGTGATTGCTACTTGTGAAAAGGAGTTTTCATGGAGGTATTTGGGCTGATTTTCAAGAATGTGATCGCCCATTTGAAGGTCTCAAAAATTGGTCTTGCTAACCTAAATATTTGGTGACAAGAACCAAACTTTGTTCATTATAAATCTCATCTTTTCATCATCTTGGTTGGTATAAGGATCATCTTCTTCCTATCACCCTAGTATTTTTGTAAAAGTTATTGTATATTTATTTCCATATGTATATGTAATAGATCTATGAATGATGATCAAGTGATTGCATGGGGATATTATGTTATTAGATTAAGCTAAAAAGGTTAAAATCTACATAGAAACATGTTAAAATCATGACTAGTTGTAAAGGCTGTATAAAACAGTAAGTATCAATATGATCACTTGGTTAAATGGCTTGGATTATTAATATACAGATAGATAAATGATTTTTACATATGAGGTGAGTTGGCCACTCAATGGAATCATTAAAATGAGCAAGTTATGATCAAAATACTATTGAGGTACAAATCTTTATAGTCTGTTTTAGACGAATTATTTAAAATATTTTGAGGATGATTGAGCAGTGGCTATAATAGAGTTATTTGTATCACACATCATGTAGTTTATGCTTCTAAAATTTGAGGTTTTATCTCTTTGTAGAACTCAAGATATAGAAAAAATGGTAGAAATGACTTTAGTAATCAGATTTGTTAATAAACTATATGATATAAAAAGAGCACTCAAGTAAATAATATTATAAAATAGGTATATATAAGCCACTAACTAATAATAACTATTATAAAATTATTTTGTATACTAGAATAAATAAACATGATATTTTATAAAAGTAAAACTCAAATGCTTTATAAAACTACAAACTATATATAAGGTTTACGTCTTTTCGGCTAAAACCGAAAGATTAACGTTTTCGCCAAATAAAACTTTGACGGTCGGACCCGTCAAATGTAACATTTTTATAACTCATATTCTGATATGTAAACACATTTGACAAGTAAAAATAGACAAAACCGAGCTTTGTAACTAATGGACCATAATGGGCCAAATTAGCCTTGTTGAACCACTAGGCCCAACTAGTTTGGTTTAATATTATTGGACATACTCATGGGCTTAACCCTCTTGGGCCCAACATATGAGTATGGGCCTGATCTTAAAAAGATAAATGGACTAATAAAATGATATTGGACTCTTAATGGGCTTATTGGGACCTAATGTGTAAATGGGCTAAAACTAGTATAACTAGTATGATAAGCCTAAGTTAAATAATACTTTGCAACTAATAATGTTTTAAGGTGATAAAACCCCACTTGATCATAATGATATGACATCATTACATACACACAACAACTTTTTATAAAGTTATTGGGCATAGCGTAAGACCGAGTATTATTTTTCTAGGTTTCCCGTGATCGAGGCACGTACTATACATCCTAATTACCGATAACCCGCCTTCCTACATCAATGTGAGTTCATAGCCTCGCACTCTTTTAAATGTTTTATGAAATGTTTTATAAACCCGCGATGGAGATAACATGCTAGTTTTAATAAAAATAGGACACCAGTTGTCCGGATTGTATGCTTATTGACATGGACCCGAATGATTATATGACCCAATGAATGAAATGAAATGGATTATTATTAGTTAGGTTATGTCACTAAAAGTCCCATTAGCATGAATTGTGAACTACCGGGATTTGGTAGACGCTTATGCATATAATAGTACTATTTAGGGAAGATCACCCCAGTTCGCGCCTTGACGGTTGATCCCCGTCGTTCCACATTGATTGTTAAGCGAATTTATGTATGAGAAGATTTATATAAGAGTGATTATTGTGACGACACGATGTTTTATATGGGCAAAGGAATTACGTGTTAGCTACCCGATAGATGTTATAGAAAAGTTACAATGTCATGCGGCTTATAATAATCCTATAATGAAAATACTGATATACGAATAGAATTATAATATATTGCGTGACTACCAATACGGGGTCTTATTACTGATATTATGTTCGTGTTTTGGTTTTACATAACTATTTTCATATAACGGTTTTTATTAAACTCTATACACCGTTATAAAACGTATTGTATGATGTTTTTACTATAATGGTTCGTATAATGGTTTTGAAGGCAAAAGCCTATATTATGATTTACGACAAAGATTCGTATAAAATGTATTTGGCCTATTTTATGGTCTACGACAAAGAATTATACAAAATGATTTTCGGTGATAGTTATAGACCGGTGATATATTAATGGTTTTTAGTAAAATCTATGGATTCACTTGGCGTTTCGCTGACTTTTAACATATTTTATCTCAGGTACTTGAAGGTAATTCTCGAGGAGACGACAAGAATTCATGGCCCACATTAAAATAAAATTTCCATTCAAATGTTTTGTAAATTTGTATGACATACTATGACCTGAGGACCTATGTAATTTGATATTCATGAAGGGAAAATGCTTTATTATTAAACGACGCGATTTTTAAGCGTTGTTTATGATTTGAGTAATGTGCTATCCCGTAACACCAATGTCTCTTCCGCTGATTAAAAATCTGAATATTTAGGGGTGTTACAAAATCACTCTCTCCAAAAGGTGTTAAGGAGGGAGCAATTGAGGCAACGGTCTCTACATGAGGCATTTCTTCACGATCATTCTTACAAGCTTCATGGAAATGCTCATCACACACCTCATCAAATACATCCACTATGTTAATTGTTTCACAAGCTTGAGACTTCTTAGTCACTTTTCCTAGCGTAAACACCACTTTCTCATCCTCAACTCTCATAATTAGTTCTCCCTCCGCCACGTCTATAAGAGTATGACCCATCCTCAAAAATGGTCTACCAACAATTAGTGGAACTCTCGGGTCCATATCATAATCAACCACTACAAAGTCCGTCGGAAAGGTAAACTTATCAAGACATACAAACACATCCTCCGTAATGCCTACCGGATAAGCTATGGTACGATTGGCTAACTCAAGGGTCATCCTAGTAGGAGTGAGCTCAGAAAGAGAGAGTTTTTGCCAAACCGATAAAGGCATGAGATTTATGCTTGCCCCTAGATCCGCTAGTACCATGCAATTTTCCACCCCGTGAAAATTACAAGGGATCAAAAATCGCCCCGGATCTCTAAGTTTTGTAGGTAAGGTTTTGAGCAACACGGCGGAGCAATTCTCATTAAGTGATGTGTTACGCAAATCCACCAATTTTTCCTTGTTGGAGAGGAGATCTTTAAACATTTAGCAAACTTTGGCATATATGCAAGAGCTTCCGCAAAGGAGATGTTTATGTTAAGTTGCTTGAACATCCTCAAAAAATTAGAGACTTGAATATCATCCTTTTTTTCAATTTCTCCTTTCTCAATCTTGATGGATATGGTAAGCTTGGTTTTGGTGTAAGTTGAGTAGTTGTTGTGGTGGAAGGTTTCTCTTTGTTAAGTTCTTCATTAGTAGGTGTGGAAGTTAAAGGGTAAGTGGGTGTAGGATGAGAAGGTATAGGTGTTGAAGTTTTAGAGCTTGAAGGTGGTGAGTTGGATGTAGAAGGCTTATCACAAGGTGGAACCATAGTAGGCTTAACCATAAGAGGGATAGGAGGTAAAGGATCATTAGTTGTTTTTCCACATCTTGTTGTGATAGCATTGACATTAGCCCTTGGGTTTGTTTGTGTGTTTGAAGGTAGAGCCCCTTGTGGCCTTTGATTAAGTTCCATCAAAATCTTTTTGGTAGACTCCCCAGTCATAATTCTAATTTTCTCTTGCATTATCTTTTTACATTCAGGAATTCTTCTTTCAACAAGCTCATTAGTATCATTTTGCCCATATCCTTGATTTTGACCTTGATGGTATCCTTGATTTGGAAAGGGTGGAGGTGGTTGGTTAAATCCTTGATTGGGTGTATGAAAGTTATTTCCTTAATTGTGAAAGTTGTTGGGTGCTTTATAGTTATTTCCTTGGTAGTTTGGCCTAGGCCCTTGATTTCTTTGTAGCAAGTGAGGAGGATTGGGTTGAGTATGGGTGGGTGGATGGGGTGGAAAGTCGGGTGGAGCATGGTAGTTATTTGACTTGTAAAAGAGATTGTTTTTATTGATGTTAGGTTTGAAGTGCTCTATATGTTCTTCTTGATATGCATAACACTCAACTTGATAACCTTGAACCTTATCACATTGTTGGTAAGAATGAGGACCTCCACAAGTCTCACATGAAATAGCAATAACATGCACATCATTGCTGGGATTTTTGTTTAAAGAGAGTTCACAAAATTTCAAGATAGTATCAAGCTTTTGAGAGATAATCCCATCCATTTGTGGAGTAACTCTCTCTTGCACCATATGGACTCTCTCATCAAATTTTATGTTAGTTTGCACCATGGATTTAGTCTCAATAATGTCCCATGCCTCTTGAATGGATTTGGAAAGAAAATTCCCACCCGCGGAGGAGTTGATGGAATCTTGATAATGTGGTCTTAATCTATTGTAGAAAGTATTGATTTGGTTAACTTCAATGAATCCATGATTGGGGCATTTCTGAATAACTCCTTGAACTCTTCCCAAGCATCAATAAAGGTTTGGCTAGGTTTTTGTTGAAATCCAATAATTAGGTTTCTCAAAGTCTTGGTCTTAGATGGGGAAAAGAACTTGTTCAAAAACTTCTTAGTAAATTCATCCCAAGTGGTAATGCTCTTAGGTGGTTGTGTATCTAGCCAATACTTGGCATTGCCCTCTAAGGATAATTGGAACAAGATCAGCTTAATGGCATCATGGGGAACTCCATTGTACTTAATGGTATTGCAAAGAGATAGAAACTTCTTGATATGATCGTGTGTATTATCACTAGGTCTCCCAAAAATGGTGTGTTTGAAACAAAGCTAATCATACATGTCTTAAGCTCAAAGGAATTTGCGAGTATCTCGGGTATAACAATAGCATCGGCATATCCTTGCACATTGGATTGAAGGTGTTCCATCAAAGGTCGATTGTCAACGGCGGCCATGGCTTCTTGTGTGATGATCAAAGCACGATTCTCTAGATCGGCTTGATGGACGGTGTTGTTTTTACTCTTTCTCTTTTTCTTCCTTTTTGGAGGAAGGGTTGTACACCAAATGGTATTTGTGCACGCCCGCGGGTGAGCATGCCACTCAAATGAAGGAGTGAGAGAGAAGCTCTCGTTCGACTTTGGAAAAGAAGGGATTATCCTTTCCGAGGTTCAGTAAGTAATATCCACAAGAAAGTATAGTATACGTAAGTAATACTTGGGTGCAAGACCCCCAATCAAGCTTTCCTTATTAGAATACGCACTAGTGAACGGGGGGTTAGGTGGCGCGAAGAACTTAAGTACCTATTAACCCTTAGACGGCATTTTATAGCACGTCGCCTTTCTATTCACTTTTTAGTTTGTATTCTTCGAATTCTTTCCTATTGGAAGTATTTATCTATTCTTGCTTAATTAAATTTGATCAATACACATCAAGGACCGGAACGCTCCCGAACATGGTGTATTGCAAAAGCAATACTTATGGAAGTATGTGTATTGAGTGTTCGTATACGTATACGTATCTACATATAATAATATATCAAAAATATTTTTTTATTTATTGGGTTTTTAAAGAAAATACTATATGTACGTAAAAACCGATGAAATCCAATAATATATATTTTTGGGTGCAATCTCTTAAGAAAAAGATTGCTTTTTGAATTATTTATTTTTTGGTCATTTCTTTAGGAAAAGAATTGATTTTGTTATTTTTTATTTTTTTTATATTTTTATATTTTTTTGATATTTTTATGTTTTTTATTTATGATACGTAAAAATAACATCCTATGCCTTATATAGGGTACAAGTAAACTAGTGAATGCATAAAAAACGTAAAACCCTAGCTATTGAGTTTCCAGATATACCCTTGAGGGTTTGAAAGTCTTGAAGTTCATGTGACATTTCTTGGCTGGTTGTGTGAGTTGGCAAGGGTGGAATTTGATCAAAGGGTCCAAAGTAAGCTTAGGATGTAAGCTGCTTGTGGGACGTTGGATTCTTCTGGCTATTTTGGCATCTTCTTCCTCTTTGTATCAGGGCATGTCCCATGTGACATGTGTGGTGAGGTGGCAAAGGATTTTTGAGTTGGGTTATGATTAAGACAAGCTTAATCATAAATCTGGAGGTTTTGGTGGTTTAATTACAAAAGGATTAAGAAAACCCAAATGTGTTCTTGAGATAAATAGTTCATGTTTTGATCCGGTTTAATGTTTAAATGGGATGTTTAGCGCCAAGGATTAAACTAACTAATTAACTTAGTTAAACCTGGTGAGTGGAAAGGTGATGTGGAGGAATGGTGGGAGCTGATTGGTGGAAAAGGGTGAGTGGGACACGCGTTGGATGTGGGTTGGTCTAGGTAAGTTTGGCTGTCTGCCAAATTAAACCCCTTAACTTCCTTTCTCTTTTCACTTGTAAAAAAAAACAGCCAAATCCGGATTTCCTTTGTTAGCAAAGTTTCCAACTTCACACTTTTGCCCCAAATAGTTTGGTAAAGTATTTTCAGGTGTATTTCTTGCCAATTATTGATATTTGAAGGATTGTTTTGGCATTTTTTTAATAGATAATGGTCTTGACATGTCTTGTTGACTTGTTGGAGGACTGATTTTGACAAATCATGATTTATGAGGGACCATTTATACCATTTCTTCAAAGTCAAGGGTCCTTTTGGGAATTTGACATATTTAAAGGACCAAACTTGTAATTTCTTGTATCTTGAAGGCCTTTATGATATGTTTGACTTTGAGGAGGATAATTATTGACAATTTAGTTTTGTTGAGGGACTAAATTTGTCAATTCTTCAAAGTGGAGGGCCCTTTTTGTAATTTTGACAAACTTTAGGGACCAATATTGTAATTATGAAGATACAAGGGTTTAAAGTGTCAATTCTTCACTATTGGAGGACCCTTCTTGCATAATCTTTAAATCCTCAAGGGTTTCTCTTGGAAAATCTTCATTAGGGCTTAGTTCATTGTGCGGCTTCGTTTCCCGTGTTCGTTTTTGCATGATTCTTGTGATATTTTGTCATTTTTTTCAATATCCGTACCTAAAATACACAAGTAACAAACACAAGCATATATTTGGCCATTTTCATGATATTTAGTGCATTTAAAGCCCTTTTTGGACGATGAGACTATGTATAAAAGTAGTCTCATCACTCCCCCATACTAAACCATTGTCGTGCCCTCACGCAATGCTAGAATAAAGAACCATAGCACCTTCAAAACTCATTTTTATTCACATTTATTGGATGATAAACTAGCTACACTACTAGTATTAGTACTACTTGCGTTTCAGACATAATGTATGATTTTATCGCAAAATGGGACGTTTAGGTTCATAGAACAAGAACATATGAATGCTTCGTTAGAAATAATTTCGTCGTCCTCGATTTTCACCCCAATTCCATGCTAAGCGTGCAACAAGATCATTGTCATTATAAGTTAGTAATGCTAACACTACTCATATGCCATAATCACGTACTTATCCTCCCATTTTACTAAGTTGTATCTCTTATATTTTATTTTGTCTTGAATGTTTCACGAGGATACATTGTTTGACTTATGCGATGATAGAGATTTAGATATAAAAATAGAGTCCCAACGGTGTAACCAAGACCATCAAATTAATAACCCCTCCCAATAGACAACGATGTCAAATAATTAAGTCAACAAGAAGGATCGATAAACACGGTATTATAACGGTTTTGAACATGGGACTTATTACCAAGACTTTTATACGCCCCCTAACGGAAGGGCCTTATTATCATAGGTTTACCTCCATCTTTTATTCAACTTCGCCATGAAGCTTTTATTATGACTTCGTTCTTGCCTTGCCTTTTATTATCCACCTCATCGGTTGTTTTATTATGGCCAAAGACGTATATCCTCACGCTAAGGCGAATTTTAGATCTTTAAAGCTTCAAAGATTAAGGCTTGATTCACTTTCAATTTTGCATAGATTTTTCGGCCTTGTAAGCTTCAAATTGTTTGCTTGATTTAGGTGAGCACTTGAAATCTTATTATTGGGTGAAGCTTTCGATTATTCGGGTTGCCAATACTTCAAAACCGTGACGCTAGCGATACCTTAATGTCTTCCCAATTTAATTACATGGAAGCTACTAGAAAATACTAGAAACCAAAAATCAAGAGTAAACCGCTAAGTCAATATTTATTAAGCAAAAAATATTTAAAAGCGAAGGGAGAATAAGCAAACAACGAGAACACATGATTTTTTGAAAGAATATGAGTACTCTACGTTTAGGATAGTAACTTATAATTAACTCTATCATTTCTCGTCCTCATTTAAGAGACTTAGCCTAATGTGAAGTTAAGGAATCGAAGCTAAGTGCTCAACACGCACGGTCGAGTCAAAAATTACTTTTATTCTCGCCATCGGAAACCTATATTCGTGTCTACAAACACTTATTAAACATGAGAAAAATTTTAAAATATGGCCATTTTTAGCCTTATTTTGCAACAAAACGATAAACAAAAAGATAAACTTTGGAAAACGTGAAGGTTTGGCAAGGAAAGTATCTATTCACCCCCCCTCCCCCCCCCTCCCCCGTACTAAAGTTAAACATTGTCCTTAATGTTTCGAGTCTATGGGTGCAAACACCCCCATACTAGAGACGTAGTCGAATGCTTAATCTAGCATGGAATGGGTTTAACCATTAAATTTAAAGCCGATTATGAAGTGTGCTATAAACCTAAGGTTAGAACATCAAATGATATATCATGGATATTGAGAAAGTCTTCAAAGAAAACGATCGAGTGCTCCCATAAAACGAACACGAGAGGCTCCAATCGTGAAGATAATGATCATCTAAAATACACAATTCACAAACAACCACGGAACAAAGGTTGGAAGGGCACAAATCCCCACACATTACTACATTAGAAAGAGATAATATGTACATAGGATAAGCATGGGACTCCCCCACGAGGAACCTACCTACTCATGAGCTCGACTCGATCCCCTCAATACTAATTATCATTGGGGAAGGTGATTTGGTCGAGGTAGTTCAAGGATGGAACTTCCCCGCCAAAGTAGTGCTTTAACCTATGTCCATTCACCTTGAAATTGGGGCCATCATTTTGAGCTAGCTTGATGGTCCCATATGGAATAACTTTTGTCACGGTGAATGGACCGGACCAACGGGATTTCAACTTACCAGAAAAGATTTTCAAACGAGAGTTAAAAAGCAAAACTTGATCCCCAATGTTAAAAACCCGGTTTTTAATTTTTGAATCATGAAACTTTTTAGTATTTTCTTTATAAATCAATGAATTTTCATAAGCAATATCCTTTAAATCATCCAATTCATTTAATTGCATTTTCCGGTGTTTTCCCGCGGTCTCCATGTCATCATTACAATGCTTTAGGGCCCAATAAACTTTGTGTTCGAGTTCAATTGGCAAGTGACAATTCTTCCCATACACAAGCTTATAAGGAGTGCACCCGATGGGTGTCTTATGAGCGGTCCTAAAGGCCCATAAAGCATCCTCCAACTTATCCGACCAAGATTGTCGGTTTTCCCCAATCGATCTCTCCAAGATCCTCTTCAACGCTCGGTTTGAAACCTCGACTTGCCCACTCATTTGTGGGTGATAAGCCGTAGAAAGACGATGTGTAACCCCATATTTCCTTAGGACCCTTTCGAATTGGTCGTTACAAAAATGGGTTCCACGATCGCTTATGATCGCACGAGGGGTTCCAAACCGAGAAAATAAGCTTTTCAAAAACTTGACTACCACACGAGCATCATTGGTGGGCAAAGCCTTAGCTTCCACCCACTTAGATAGGTAGTCCATGGCGACAAGGATGTACTTATTACAACGAGATGATGGGAACGACCCTATAAAGTCAATGCCCCAAACGTCAAAGATCTCACACACTTGGATGATATTTTGTGGCATTTCATCTTTTTGTGAGGCTTTTCCTTATCGTTGGCATGAGTCACATGACTTCACAAGCTCATGTACAGCTCGATAAATAGTAGGCCAAAAGAAACCAGCATCAAAGACCTTATTAGCCGTGAGATTAGCACCGTGGTGACCACCCGTGGGTCCCTCGTGACATCTAAGGATGTTAGAAGCTTCAGTACCAAAGACACAACGTCGAATAATTTTATCCGCACAAGTTCGAAACAAGTAAGGGTCGTTCCAAAAGTAGAACTTGACATCACGAAAGAATTTTCGTTTTTCTTGAGTCCTCATACCCTTGATGATGAAGTTGCCCGCATGGTAATTTGCGATGTCCGCAAACCATGGGGTGGAAGAATCAAGCTTAGAATTTACTACTCCAAGTGTCTCGAGCGGAAATGTTTCGGTGATTTCCTTGGGCTTGTAAACACTTTGGTGAGGATCTTCCAAACGAGAAAGATGATCGGCCGCTAGATTCTCGGCTCCTTTTTTGTGAACAATTTTGTGATCAAAATCTTGAAGGAGGAGAATCCAACGAAGTTATCTCGGCTTTGCATCTTGTTTAGCCATAAGATACTTGATGGCCGAATGATCCGTATACACTATGCATTTAGTCAAGACGAGATAAGGTCGGAATTTCTAAAATGCATACACCACGGAAAGGAACTCCTTGTCCGTTGTACTTTATTTTAGTTGAGCCTCGGTCATCGTCTTGCTAGCATAATGAATAGGGAAGAAGTGTTTTTCATGCTGTTGCCCCAATACGGCCCCAAGAGCGTAGTCATTAGCCTCACACATTAGCTCAAAGGGGAGGTTCCAATTGGGAGCAACAAGAATGGGAGCTTCTGTAAGTTTCCTCTTAAGTATTTCAAAGGCTCGTACACAATCTTTGTCAAAGATAAAATGATGAGATGGCATTTATACATGATCTCATCGTTCTTTTCGGGCTTTAAATGCATTAAAATGTCATAAAATACCATATATATATATGCTTGTATTTGTTTACTTGTGTGTTTTAGGTATGGATATCGTGAAAAATACAAAAGATCACAAGAAACAAGGAAAAACGGACACGGGAAACGAAGCCGTACAAAGAACCGGGCCCTAGTTCAAGATTTATCCAAGATAAACCCTTGAAGACTTGAAGATGTACAAGATTGATCCTCAAAATATGAATAAATGACACTTAAAACCCTTGTATACTCATAATTACAAGTTTGGTCCCTTAAGTTTGTCAAAATTACAAAAATGGTCCTTCAACTTTGAAGAAATGGCAAGATTAGTCCCTCATCAATTCTAATTTGTCAAATATGGTCCCTCATGAAGTCAAAGATATTATGAAGACCTTTGAAGATCAATAAAGTCCAAAATCAGTCCCTCAAATATTCAAACATGGCAAAAATTACCCTTGAAACACTTTTGCCAAAGTTTTGGGGCAAAAGTGTGAAAATCAGAACTTGAATAACAAAGGAAAACGTGTTTGATGGCTGAAAAACTTGTTTTATCCATTTCACCAAAACACAAAGGCTAAACATGTGCAAATGAAACATTTGAAAGTAAATTGCGCCAAACACTTTCCACTTCCACAATACACAGATCAAAACGTGTTACTATTCACCTTTCACCCCCAGTTACCATTCCACTTAAACCAAAGGGTAAATCCCAATTACCCATACCCACGTGTGATTCACACATGCAGAAACCCATCCCACATACAAAACCCTCACCTCCACTCACCAAAGGGCCCCACCCATTCACACGTCAACCAATCAACATCCAACTTAGCCTCCAAGGAATGCCAGGTGTCAAAATCAACAGCCCACACTCCTTGCTTGGTTACAAAGCTAAAATGAACGATTTGGATGAATTTGGACAGCTCAAACAACAAATGCGTCTAGAAGATTCAAGGGCATTTTAGGGACTTCATACCTAGGGTTTTCTCATTGTAATCTTAGCCTTTGTGGCCTATATAAGGACTCCTCAACTTGTGAGAGAGCCTTGTTCCAGTTTTACCTTTTAAACATTGTAATTCCTTTTTGAAATTTATAAAAGTTGGTATTTTGAGAAAATTGTAATTCCTTTTTATGTTTTTGAAAGTTGGTGTTGTTTAAGGGTAATTATGAGTTCCATTTGATGTTATAAGTGTGCTTGAGTCATTTGGTTCAAGGACGTTTATGTTTGGTAAGGTTTTTAAGTTTGAAAAAAGCTTGAAAAGAGGTTTCTGATTTTGCTATTTTTGTTGTACTAATCCTTAACCAAAAGCTATAAGCTCTTACAAGCTTGTTGACACCAAGCTTGTGAAGGGATTGGATCCTTTGGTTGGGCTGCTCGTTCATTGTGTTGAAGAAATCAAGCCCTTGAGTTTCTGCTTTGAAACATCAACCAAGGCAGTCATCCATCTTTCTTGTTGAAGTACCTTGGTCTTGTTTTAGTTGTTGAACAAGGTCCAAGGAGCATTGCTGGTCCTTCTAGGATGTTGTGGAGGACAGGTGTAAGCTCTTATTAAGATTCCTCTAAAAATCACATGATATTGTCTATTTTATGATTTGGTATGTGATTTGGTGATTTTGTGTTTGTGCTTTGTGTTTTATGGTTGCAATCTGTTAGTTGTCACCTAGTGTAGCTATTTGATCTATAAAATCAGTAGGTTGTTTGAAGGATTAAGAATTTTGTTTGAAAAGTGCTTATTAAAGGATTGTTTGGGATTACTGGTTCATAAGGCCTTGTGGCCTTGGGCCCTTGGTTCTTAGGGTTTGGGAAGTCTAAACAAGTCATAATATACAAGTTTTAGTCATTGGTTAAGTTTATGAAAGTTTGGAAAAGGGATTTCAAGTTTTGCAAAAATCTGATAAAAAGTGTTTTGGAATTGGTCAAACACATCAGATCCAATAACTTCTTTGTTAGTTGGATCTAAGGGCTAAAATCTGGTTTGGGAATAATTTAGGTGATAAGCTATCTTTTGGTTATCTGGTTGTTGAATTTGGTGGCTTATTGAGTGTTCTATAGCTTATCAAAGTTGGCTGAAGTGGTCATTTGCATCAGCAAAGTGACCACCTCATTTTGTTGCTTGGAACTTGTTTATGTGCTGCTTGTGAGTAGATTTTGCTATTTGGTGTGTCTTGTATCTGGCTTATTAAGCCCTTATTGCCAAAATCTATCATCAAAAGGTCAACTGACCTCTTGATTCACAAGGCCTCCTCCTTTAGTCCTTCACAAAAATTGCTTATAACAAGCCCATATACCATTCCTGATCATTTGGTGAACTTTGGAGTACTTTGACTTTTGGTCAAATAAGCACAAATTGGCTTATTTTTGAGAACTTCTTATTGGTACATGCAAAAACTTGGCTTTTTTAATAGAAATCATTTTTCTTAGCTTAATAACAAGTCTGGAAGGTTACATGTCTTTTGGTTAAGCTTTTGCTAGAAAACTAGCTTATTTGGTTTTTTCAGCCAGCTTATTGATTCATACAGCTTATTCTACTTGGCTTTTTGTGATTTTCTTGATTGATTATTCTTAGTTAAGCTATTTGTGAGCTTTTGCAACAAACCAGAGCTTCTGAAACGCCCTAGAACTCTAACCCGACTATTTTTTCATTTTGTGGAATTGTTCTTTGCTTATTTCTGGCTTATTGAGTGTGCTTTTTCAAAATTTCTTTTTACAGATCTCTTTAGTATCCCAAAAGAAGGTTGTGTGTCAAATTAGAGCTTATGGCATTGGCTTATTGCTTAATGGGCTTATTGGCCCAATAAGCATAAGCTGTTTGTTCATTAAGCTGTGATAAGCTCATTTTTAGCTTTTGGGCCTTCAGAGTTTTGTGTTCAGAATTAAATTTTGAGTCAGATAGGGCTTTTCTAAATCTTTTGGGCTTATTTTGACTTTTTGGGCTAAAAAGCCCATTAAGGTTGACTTATTTTGCTTTTAGCCCATTAGGGGTAATTTGGTAATTTCACTTTCATTTTCTGATTATTTAGGTTAAAATAAACTAGTTTGCAAGTTTATAGAATTTTTTTATAATTTATGGATTTTAAATATTATTTATATATTATTTTATTATTATTTTCAAATTTCACATTTTTGCACTTTTTATATTTTTCTTAGCTTAAATACATTAAAATAGGAATTTTGCAACTCTTAGATTAATTTTATCATCTTTAGATTAATTTTTATAATTATCTTAAGTTTTAATAGTTTTTAAATCATTTTAAATAGTTTTTCTTAGTTTAAAAAATTATAAAAATAGTTTTTAATCTTTTTAGGTCATTTTAGAGGTTTACTAATTGAAAAATCATTATTTGGGCTTTTTGATAATTAATTTGATCTTTAGGGCTTTAATTAGCATTTAAAAATTAATATTTAATCAATTAAAAGGTTTGAAAAAGTTTTGATCATTGGTAAACTCTTAGTTTATTTATTTTGATTTTTGGTAAATTTTTGGGAATTTTTAGAATTAATTTTTATTATTGTACTTTTTACGGTTTTACGTGTAGTCGTAGTAGTAATTAATTTCACGTCTTCGTCATTCTCTTTTCTCATCCCCTTCTATCCAATATTAATCTCAAACCAATTACGAATTACTAACACACATATACCTCCTTGAGAAACGAACTTTCACCTTAGGGTCATTTGTACACGGTTTTCCTAAACCGTCGTATTTAATACTTTCCCTATTTACCTCCTTTTCCTAAAGGTGTGGTAAAACACTACAATCATTTTGGCGCTGCTGCCGGGGAGGTGTGTCGTGATTAATTTGTCTTGTTGTTTTTAATGTTAACCATAAATAGTATTTGTATTAGTAGAAATCTACTAATACGTATTATCGTTTTTTTTTTGTTTTTTCTTGTGAAATTATTATTACTATATTGTATTAAGTATCACAATCAATTCAAAATATCTCCAAAAGTGTGAAAACACAACCTTAATTAGGATTTGATCTCCTAATTATTGTATTCGAATCTCAAACAAAAGAAAAAGGCAAAAATAGATAAATACTTTCGTGAAGCTCGATTTTGAAAAATACGAACTATAAGGTGGGTATAAGGCGAGTATTATAAAATATACCCTAAGGAAAAAGGCTCCTAAGTGATTCGCGCCGCTTCGTTTCCCCGCTTGCTTGTGAGTATTTTGAGATTGAAGGCTAATCGAGGGTTTTGCCGCCCAAAGTATTATTACGTATAATACATTTTCTTGGTTTTCTTTGTGATTAAACCCTCTTGAACAATTTGGTTTTCACCAAAGTTCTAAAGTCATTCGAAGGCGTTCACTCCACGTGATTGTTTTAATTCTTTTGAGGCTTCTTAAATCAAGAGTTTGATTCACGGAGAGATTTGGTAGATTGTTGTCTACGAAGATACACCAAAATCTAAAAAAATTAAAAACAATCAAAAACACAAAAAAATTGAAAATTCACAAAACACCCAAAAAGAATCTTCTTTGTTCACCTCCCATTCTTCGTGAAGTTTATGATCACTCGTAATCAAGCAAAACGAGCTCGTAAACGTCTTCAAAAACAAGCAAATCAAGAGAGGTTGATTGAAGAACAAACTCCAATTGTTGAACCTATTGTAGAACAAGAAGTCGTCATGGCTAATCGTACTATGATGGAGTTGCTTCAAGCACCCACCGAGGGTTTTGGAGAGGCTATTGTGATTCCCGCTATCCTTGCGGAGAATTTCGAGATTAAGACGGGTTTAATGTCGATGTTGCAAGCTAATAAGTTTAGAGGTCATGAGAAAGACAACCCGCACTATCACATAAGGAATTTTAATCGTCTCACCGCTACTAGCAAGTTTAAGGATGTTCCACATGACGCCATTAAGATGATGTTGTTTCCATACTCATTAGATGGACCCGCTAAAATTTGGCTTGAGAAAGAACCGCCAAATTCAATTTTAACATGGGGTGATCTCGTTTCTAAGTTTGTGAACAAATTTTTCCCACCATCTAAAACAACACATTTGAAAAATGATATTTCAAGATTTGTACAACGAAATAATGAAAGTTTTTCAATGGCATAGGAACGATTTAAAGAAATGTTACATGAATGTCCACACCATGATTTTTCGGAAAACATCAAGTTGATACTTTTTATAATGGGCTTAATGATCATGAACGAGATTACTTGAATGCCGCCGCGGGTGGTAATTTTTTGTGCAAAACGATCGATGAAGCTTTAAAGATTATCGAGAATAGATCTAAGGTTTATCGCCCTCGTACCGAGTGTTGCCAATATGGGTTCGTCATCGTCGTCATCGTCTCGTAGCATTAATGCCTTACATGATGAAGCTAATGAGGAAAATCGGTTTTTCGATAGATTTGCTAATCCTATGACTCATTGGAAAGCACAAAAGGCTTTGAATTCTGCTTCGGTTAAAGCGGTTGATAAGAGTTGTTTGTCTTGTGGTGGAGCTCATGATCTTTCCAAGTGCATTACCGTCGGTGGTAAGTGATGAGACTACTTTTATACATAGTCTCATCGTCCAAAACAGGCTTAAAATGCATTAAATATCATTGAAACTGCCAAATATATGCTCGTGTTTGTTGCTTTAGGTACGGATATTGAGGAAATGACAAAAAGATCACAAGAATCAATAAAAAACGAACACGGGAAACGAAGCCGCACAATGAACCGGACCCGAATCATGATTTTCCAAATCCTTGAAGAATTGAAGAAATACAAGATTGGTCCATCAAGAAATGAAGACTTGTCATTTTATACCCCTAAATTACTTGTGGGTCCCTAAAATATCAAGTATTTGCATATTCAGTCCTTGGAGAATGAAGAAAGTACAAAAGAAGTCCTTGAAACAAGTTTGTAAAAATGTTGTGCCAAATTTGACAAGCTGCCAAACTTATTTGCAAAGGATATGGGATTTATGGCTGTTTAATACAAAGTGAAGAAAGGAAGAAACTTTGGGGACCATTTGTGCCAGACAAGCAAACTTCACCCACCAATACCCGACCCTACCCTTTTACCCAACCCATTAACCCGTCCAAACCCATAACCCAAACCCACCACCCAGTTTATTATTAAACTGGGTAAACCTCCCAGTCAAACCCCAATTTTTCCTTCCTTAACACATTATTTAAATAAAACTTTACCCAAATCAGATTAAATAACCCCTAATCCCTTATAAACCCTAAACACAAGCCAAGATCAAATCAAGCCAAAACAAAGGGGTTTTACCCCAATCTTTCCAGATTACAAATTAACCTTACCCTCACCAAAACCCACACAAAAACCGTGACAAAGACACACCCATGTGTCTTGTGGGACCCACCCTTGCCCATCACTTTCGTCCCAAACCCCTAAACCCGACCAGATAAACGCCCCACATGTATTCCTTGGTCCCCAATACCAAATGAATGCCCAAGATCAACCCAGCAACTCCCTTTCCAACTGGCAACATCACATGTGAGCCTTTTGACCAATTTCAAGATGAAGACCAAGGGCAATTTCGGATTTTCTTACATTAGGGTTTTGCTTTGTATTATTTTATTCATAGTATACTAGAACCTTCTGAGTAGTAGTATAAATAGGGGATGTGCATGTACATTCCCCTTTGTTCCAGTTTTAGCTTTTCATCACTTGTAATTCCTTTTTATTAATATAAAAGTTAGTATTTGTGAGCAATTTAATTCCTTTTTATAGTTTATAAAAGTTTGGTGTGTGATTAAAAGCTAAGCTGAGTTCCATTTATAATCTGTTTTTGAGATTCAGTTTTCAAACAAGTTCTAAAAAACGTGTTCAAGCTTTTTAAAGAATCAAACCTAGCTTAAGGTGGAAGTGGAAACCTTAGGTTGGTTTGGTTGGTTTGAACCAGGCCATTCTTGTGAGTTTCAAAAGGAAAAGATCTTTAAGGGTCTTAAGTTTTATAAATTTTCAGAAAAATCTCATTTTTATCTTTTTTTTATCTTGACAGTTATTGTAGCATAAGCTCATCACAAGCCTGAGAAGCTTGTGATAAGCTTACTCTACCTGTTCTCTTTTCTTGTTGGCTTTGAATGTGCAGGCAAGAAGAAACAAGCTCATCCCATTCCATTTTTTGATTGAAGATATTTTTCTTGGCATCCCCCATTACAACAAAGTTCTGCACAAGCCCGAGCTTGTTGGAGATGGCATTGCAGCCATTGTGGGACCTGGATGTGGGTCCCACAAGGTAAATCTCTTGTACTTTGTTACAGTTTTCAATATTTCAATTTTATGTGATTTTTAATGAGTTTGTGAAAATTTGCTTGTTTGTTTGTTTTATCTGCTTGATTAGGACTTAAATTGTTTGTTATGCATATTAGGAGTGTTTGAAATCAGTTTGGTTGAGATTTGTTAAGATTTGTTGTGTTAAATCATTTTCAGAAAGTTTAAAAGGGTGTTTGGATTTGGGTTTAAGGAGAGATTGGTGCAAGATTTTGGGTTTAAACCAGTTTAGACTTGCTCAGTTGACATGGTTAGGGTATAAATGTTAGTTTGAATTAGTTTGGATAGGTTTTTAAACACATTTGCATGCTAAAAAATTGGGTATTATGGCATAAATCAGCAAAGTACCTTTTCTGCCTAAATTTTGTGGAAATTTGATCATCAAATTTGATAAGCTGCTAGATATTAGGTCATTTAAGGATTGTCTATTGCTTATATGTCATTTGTTTGGACTGAGTGCAAGAATTGAAGGTTTGAAATTCATTTTTGTGCAATTAAACAAGTCAACTGTTCACCAGACCTGTGCAAGTAAAATCAGTAACTTCTTGTGATATTTGTGTGTGATTTCTGTGAAAGACTTGTGATTTTTCTTGTTTGATTGACTTCCCACAACCCAACTGGTTGTGGGAGTGCCCCATTGTCCAAGCAAAACTCAATCATAAGCTTTCCTAAGCTCAAAAATCCACCAGACCATATTTTTACACTAGTAGTGGGAAAAAAGTTACCCCTGCTAGTGTATTGGTTAGTACTGCTTCACTACCAGACAAACACAAGCACATGTCACTTTCAGCTTTCTTAAATTTTTGTCTTTAGTGATCTTATTTAGGAGTTAGACATTGAAATCAATTTCATTGTTTTTCTTTTTTAATTTTTGATTTTTCTGTCTAATTAGAATTTTTATTACTGTTCATTTGCTATTTTTGGGTTTAATTGCACTTTTTAAATACTTTTAAGTTTCTTTTTTTTGTCTTTTAGTGACAAAAACAACTATTTTTCAGTTTTAAGATTTTTCTTGGATTTAGAAGAACATTTTAAGATTTTTAGTTCAAAAAGTTTTTACTGTTCACCTTTTATTTCTTTTTTAGAATTAATTTAGTTTAATTAGGGTTTTAATTATTAACTGTTTTGTCTTTTAGTGAAAAATTTAATATTTTTCAAACTTTTTCATTTTTCTACTGTTCTTTAGAGTAAATTAGGATTTTTAAAAGTGTCAAATTATTTTTAGCATAATTTTATTATTTTTTTATAATTATTTTAGTTTAAAAATAGTTTTTTGTGATTTAAAAATAGAAAAATAGTTTTTAAAATTTAGGAAAAATACTTTTTAGTCTTTAGATAATATAAGTAAGTTATTTGTTCAATAAAATAATATTTTGGACATTTTTTTAATTATATTTGATTTTAGGGCTTTAATTAGCATTTAAAATTGAATATTTAATTAATAAAAGGTTTTAAAATATTTTTGTTTGATTTTTATTCTTATTTATATTATTTTGGACTTAGTTAAGCTTTTAATTAATTTTTAGGTTTAAAATTTTTAATTTGTAGCTTTTTACAGTTTTACGTGAACGACCTTTTCGTTTTAGCTCGATTCGTCTTCGTAACCGTCATTCTCTTCTAATCCCTTTCTATTTTCTTTTTCACAATATAATCACAAATCAAAATCAATTCATTACACAACGCACTAGCCTCCTCGAGAACGAACTCACTTCATTTTAGGGTCATTTACACACGGTTTTCCTAAATCGTCGTGCTTACTTCCCTATTTACGCTCTTTTTCCTAAAAGAGTGGTATTTTTACAACTATCAGTAACACTTCGAGTGCTTACGTAGCAACGGGAACTTACAACTAAAACGGCCAAGGTTCCCGCCCAAATCAAGCCCCACCAAATCAAAATGCTAATAACTATCGAAACAACAATCAAGGTGGTAATTATCAAGGCAATTCACGTAACTACAACAAAGGGAATTATCAAAGTGGGAAGGGACAAGTTACTAATCAAAACCAAAACCGTGATTTTCAAAACAATACACAAGGTTTTCAAAATGCTCACACTAAAAATCTTCAAGGAGAATTTTTGGATTATGCTAAAGCAAATGATGCTAAGTTTGATAACATGCAACGTGAGATGAGTATCTTAAGATCCGAGTGAAAAACGATCTTAAAAACGAACTTGCTAATGAACTTAAAACTCATGCAAATAAAATGGAAGGAAATGTCCAACGTCTTCCACCAAATCAACAAAAGATGGAACAAGTACAACATGAGATTAAGCAAGAATTGTTAAAAGCGGATTTAAGGCAATCCAAAATTTGAAGACCGAATGTCAAAAATGTTTGAAGCAATCATGTGTAAACTCTCTTCCTCGGGTGGTCTTCCTAGTGATACCATTGCAAACCCTAAAGGAGAAATGAAGGTTAGTACTACACGAAGTGGTAAAACTTTCAAGGAACCAATCACTCGTCCAAGTACTTCTTCGGAGAAGGAAATCGAGAAAGAGCCCGAGTTGATGGTCGAAAAGGAGCATATTACAAGCCCACGAAGTACCGCTCATACCACACCTACGGTTGAACCAATACCAATCATGGAACCCGAGATTCCAAGGCCGTTGCCTAATGTCCAACCCATACCACCCTTACCTTACCCTTCGAGACGAAACAAAGAGAAATTGCAAGAACGTAACAAACAACAAATCGAGCTTTTTATAAAAATGTTTCAACAAGTGCATTTTGATGTAAGTTTAGCCGACGCGATGTTATACATTCCTCGTTTCGCTTCCACTTTTAAAAGTATGATGAGCGATAAGGAAAAGCTTTCAAAGCTTGCTAATTGTTCTTCGGTTTATCTTAACCGCATACCGGAAAAAGTTGGTGACCCCGGAAAGTTTCTCATTCCTTGTGACATACAAGATATGAAAGAATGCCTCGCCTTGGCCGATCTTGGTGCGAGCATTAATTTGATACCATTTTCCATTTGGAAATAGCTTTCGCTTCCGGCTCTTACTCCTTCGAACATGTCTATCAAGATGGCCGATCATTCTACGATTCTAGCATGTGGTGTAGCCGAGGATGTTTTCGTGAAAGTGGGGAAGTTCTACTATCCCGTTGATTTCATAGTAGTTGACATCCGCGTGGATCCTCAAGTTCCTCTAATTTTAGGTTGTCCATTTTTAGACACCTCGAGATCGCTTATCGACGTTCATGCAAGAACTATCACTTTGAGATTCAACGAAGAGGAACTTGTTATAAACGCTACTCAAAACTCAAAACCTTCTCATGTTTATGCAATCGCTACCATCAATCACATTGACTTAGTTGATGTGGTTTGCGATGAGTTTTCACAAGAAGTGTTAGGTTTTTCTGATAGCTCGTCAAGTGGCAATCCCACTATTTTGGATCCGATTCTGGCTAATTCTACACCAAATCTCACTCCATTCCAAGGAGTCGATTTTACTTCAAATGAAATTGACAATGAAGATGAGGTGTTTATTAGTGATGATACTTCTATTCCACCATTTCATCCGCCGGTGGAAGTTATGAGTGTTGAGCCAAAATCTTCAATCGAGGAACCACCTATCCTTGAATTGAAAGATCTTCCATCTCACCTTGAATACGCATTCTTGGAAGGTGATGAAAAGTTGCCGGTTATTATTGCAAGAGTTCTTGCTAATGATGAAAAACCGAGCTCTTGAAAGTTCTTAAAGCTCATAAAGGGGCAATTGCGTGGAAAATTTCCGACATTAAGGGTATTGACCCAAAATTTTGTACTCACAAGATTTTAATGGAGGAGGACTACAAACCCGCAATTCAAAGTCAAAGAAGGGTAAACCCCAAAATTCAAGATGTCATTAAAAAGGAAGTTTTAAAACTCCTTGACGCGGGAATGATTTACCCTATCTCCGATAGCCCATGGGTGAGCCCAATCCATTGTGTCCCTAAAAAGGGAGGAATGAACGTTGTGCCTAATGAAAACAACGAGTTAATTCCCACTCGTGTTATGACCGGATGGAGGGTGTGTATTGACTACCGAAAGTTAAATGACGCCACTCGTAAAGACCACTTTCCTTTGCCCTTCATGGATCAAATGTTGGAGCGACTAGCGGGAAATGAATTCTATTGCTTTTTAGATGTTTTTTCCGGTTACTTTCAAATCCCTATCGACCCTCGTGATCAAGAGAAGACTACGTTTACATGTCCTTATGGAACGTTTTCTTATCGTAGGATGCCTTTCGGACTTTTTAATGCACCGGGTACATTTCAACGGTGTATGATGGCCATTTTTCACGATATGATCGAGAAGTCGATGGAAGAGTTTATGGATGACTTTTCGGTGTTTGGCAATTCGTTCACGTCGTGTTTATCTAATCTCGAGCAAATGTTAAAACGTTGTGAAGAAACCAATCTTGTGCTTAATTGGGAAAAATGTCATTTCATGTGTAAACAAGGAATCGTCTTAGGACATAAGGTCTCGAAAGCGAGGATTGAGGTCGATAAAGCTAAGGTAGACGTCATCGCCAAGTTACCTCATCCCAAAACCGTTAAGGAAGTTAGGAGTTTCCTAGGATACGCGGGCTTTTATCGTCGTTTCATCAAAGACTTTTCGAAAATATCTCGACATATGACACACCTTCTCGAGAAGGATGATCCTTTTAACTTCAATGAGGATTGTGTTAGAGCTTTCGAAACTCTTAAAAGGAAACTTACCGAAGCTCCCATTCTTGTTGCTCATAATTGGGAATTACCCTTTGAAATCATGTGCGATGCAAGTGATTATGCTATAGGGGCCGTCTTAGGGAAACGCTATGAAAAGCATTTCCGTCCTATCCATTATGCTAGTAAGACGATGACCGAGGCTCAATTAAAGTACACCACAACAGAAAAGGAATTCCTTGCCGTGGTCTATGCTTTTGAGAAATTCCGACCTTATCTCGTCTTAACTAAAAGCATCGTGTATACCTACCATTTGGCTATCAACTATCTCTTAGCTAAGCAAGATGCTAAGCCGAGATTGCTTCGTTGGATGCTCTTCCTCCAAGAATTTGATGTCACCGTGCTTGACAAAAAGGAGCCGAGAATCTAGCAACCGATCATCTCTCTCGTCTAGAAGATCCTCACAAAGATGTTTTCGAGAACAAGGAAATCACCGAAACATTTCCTCTCGAGACTCTCGGTGTTGTGAATTCAAAAGACACCACCCCATGGTTTGCCAACATTACAAATTACCATGCGGGAAATTTCATAACCAAGGGTATGCAACACAACAAAAGCGAAAATTCTTTCGTGACGTCAAGTTCTATTTTTGGGACGACCCTTATCTCTTTTGGGTTTGTGCGGATCAACTCGTTCAACGTTGTGTTTTTGGTGCTGAAGCTTCTAACATCCTTAGAGCTTGTCACGAGGGACCCACGGGTGGTCACCACGGTGCTAATCTCACGGCTAAGAAAGTGTTCGATGTCGGCTTCTTTTTTCTTTCTATATATCTATCGTGATGCACACGCACTTGTGAAGTCGTGTGATTCGTGCCAACGTCAAGGAAAATCGTCTCAACGTGATGAAATGCCGCAAAACATAATTCAAGTGTGTGAGATTTTCGACATTTGGGGCATAGACTTTATGGGGACGTTCCCATCGTCTCATGGTAACAAGTATATCCTCGTCGCGGTCGACTACCTTTCTAAGTGGGTGGAAGCTAAGGCTTTACCTACTAATGATGCTCGTGTGGTAGTGAAGTTTTTGAAACAACTATTCTCTCGGTTCGGAACCCCTCGTGCTATTATAAGCGATCATGGAACACATTTTTGTAATGACCAATTCGAGAAGGTCTTAAAGAAATATAGAGTTACTCATCGTCTTTCTACGGCTTATCACCCGCAAACGAGTGGGCAAGTCGAGGTTTCGAATCGAGCTTTGAAGAGGATTTTAGAGAGGTCGATTGGAGAAAACCGTGCTTCGTGGTCCGACAAACTCGATGACGCTTTATGGGCCTTTAGGACCGCTTATAAGACACCTATCGGTTTTACTCCTTATAAGTTAGTCTATGGGAAGAATTGTCAATTGCCCATTGAATTGGAGCACAAGGCATATTGGGCCCTTAAGCATGCAAACTTTGACTTAAAGAACGCGGGAGATCACCGGAAAATACAATTGAATGAATGGGATGAACTAAGAGACAATGCATATGAAAATTCATTGATTTTCAAAGAAAACACTAAAAAGTTTCATGATGCAAAGATTAAAAACCGGGTTTTTAACGTTGGTGATCAAGTGTTACTTTTTAACTCTAGACTTAAGATATTTTCCGGGAAATTGAAATCTCGTTGGTCGGGTCCTTTCACCATTACACAAGTGATGAACTAGCTCAAGATGATGGTCCTAACTTCAAGGTGAATGGACATGGGCTTACGCACTACTTTGGTGGGGAAATTCCTTCAATGGTTGACCTCGACCAAGTCACCTTACCCAATGATAATTAGCATTGAGGGGATCGAGTCGAGCTCATGACTCGGTAATAAAAAATGAGGTGCCTCGTGGGGGAAACTCATGCTTATCCTTTTATTCTTTCTAATAACTAATGAGAGGGGATTTGTGTCCTTCCAACTCGTTGTTAGTGGTTGTTTGTGATTGTGTTATCTAGATCATCATCATCATCTACGATTGAAGACTCTCGTGTTCGTTTACGTGAGCCTCCATCGTTTGCTTGAAGAAGTTTTTCACGAATCCATTGACATATCCTTTATTGTTCTAACAATTATCTTTTAGCATAATTCAGAAACGGCTTTAGATATATTGTTGATCACCCTTTCCATGCTAGATCCTAAGCATTCGACTCTTCGTCTCTAGTATGGGGGTGCTCCACCTTTAGACTTGAAACATTGAGGACAATGTTTACTTTTAGTATGTGGGGGTGAATAGATACTTGCTTTGCTACGCCCTCACGCTTTCCAACCTTCAATGTTTTGTTTTGTTTTGTTGCAAATAAGGCTAAAAATGGCAAAATTCTAAAAATTTTCTTAGTTTGCATAAGTGTTTTTAAGGCAAGAATGTATATTTTCCGATGGGTAGAGTAAGAGCTAATTTTGACTTGATGGGCATTTGGAGCCCCTTACATTCCTTAACCCGCTCAATTCAAGTTTTTCTATAATTTTATATAGGGAACTTTAAAACGTGAAGGTCTTAGCTCATTCGGGTTAAGAACAAGAACCTTTCGCAAGTTCCTATAATTGATCCTAGAAAGTCACTTATCAAGGGAACTATAAAATGCATTCTCTAAAATTGAAAAAGTCCAAGAAAGTGCAAGATCCTATAGGTGTCTTGAAAACCCATAACTTTGATTTGATATAGTCTTAATGAAAGCTAATCTAAATTTTGTTTAATTTTGACTTGCATGGCTAAGTATTCACGAGTCTCTTTAATTAGAGGTCTTTATATAGTGAAGAACGAGAAGTGATAGAGTTAGACAAGTGATCATGCTAAACGTAGAACATGAAAATGTTCTTTCAAAAACTCATATGTTTTTAATTGTGGCTTTTTCTTCCCATAAGATCAATGCATTAGGAATAAAAATAATTGCAAAAAGTAAGGTCGTACGATTTGAAAGATAGCTTCAAGCCTAAGATCGTTTAAAAGTTGCTCGGGGTTGAATAGAGTTCATAGCCAAAGCATAACTTATTGAAGCAGGACGGGAAGATTGGTGAATATCCAAAAAGGCCATAACAAGGCATGAGGAGCTCTATTTTGTTGCTAAAGATCCAAGATGATGTAAAGTATCATTATTCCAAAATCAATATGAAGGATCGAGACACAGGACGAAAAGCAATTACTCCCCTAAAGATCATGGAGAAAGTCTATCCAAAAAGACCCTAACAAGGTATGAGGATAAATATATCCAAGTCCGAAAAGGAGGCGGATCGTTGTATATCAAAGTCCAAAATAATGATTGAAGAAAAATGATGAAGTCGTGGTCCAAATATGAAGAATCTGTCAAAAACGTCCAGTGAAGAAATTCCAAAATATGAAGAGAAGACCATAATTTCAAGAACGTCTTCCCAAGATTTGAAGTATGAAGTACATGCTAAATATCGGTCCGAGAAAGGTCTCAAATCGTGAAACGAGTTATGCCAAGATATGAACTTAAGGAGATACCCGAGAAGCCGTTTTAAAAGATTTTGTCCTTCAGCTAACTATCGATTAAATCGTGCTACTTTGATTTCGGACTAACAAATACTCAAATAAGTAAATATGAATCACTTGTGATCCATGACTAATAGTTAAAAAATGCTAGTAACCCATTTCCTTTTATAATAACTAGGATTGCGGGGAGAAAAAGTATTACACAATTTGGACATATAAGTAGTGTTAGCATTGTGACTTGTACTAACAATGATCTCGTTTTTGCACTTAGCATGGAATGTATGACAATCAAGGATGACAAAATTTACTCTATGGGACATTTACTTGTTTCTATTCATTGACCCTAAAAGTCACATTCGTGATGAAAATCATACATTATGTCTTTACACATCTTCGTAGTATTGTTGCAAGTCTTTTACTTTTCAATAAAGGTTAATAAAATTGAATCTTGGTGATGCTTAGATACTTTATTCTAGCATTGCGTGAGGGCACGGCAATGGCTTAGTATGGGGGAGTGATGAGATGACATTTATACATGATCTCATCGTTCTTTTCAGGCTTTAAATGCATTAAAATGTCATAAAATACCATATATATATGCTTGTATTTTTTTACTTGTGTGTTTTAGGTATGGATATCGTGAAAAAGAAAAAAGATCACAAGAAACAAGGAAAAACGGACACGAGAAACGAAGCCGTACAAAGAACCGGGCCCTAGTTCATGATTTATCCAAGATAAACCCTTGAAGACTTGAAGATGTACAAGATTGATCCTCAAAATATGTATAAATGACACTTAAAACCCTTGTATATTAATAATTACAAGTTTGGTCCCTTAAGTTTGTCAAAATTACAAAAATGGTCCTTCAACTTTGAAGAAATGGCAAGATTAGTCCCTCATCAATTCTAGTTTATCAAATATGGTCCCTCATGAAGTCAAAGATATTATGAAGACCTTTGAAGATCAAGAAAGTCCAAAATCAGTCCATCAAATATTCAAACATGGCAAAATTTACCCTTGAAACACTTTTGCCAAAGTTTTGGGGCAAAAGTGTGAAAATCAGAACTTGAATAATAAAGGAAAACGTGTTTGATGGCTGAAAAACTTGTTTTATCAATTTCACCAAAACACAATGGCTAAACATGTGCAAATGAAACATTTGAAAGTAAATTGCGCCAAACACTTTCCACTTCCACAATAAACGGATCAAAGGTGTTACTATTCACCTTTCACCCCCAGTTACCATTCAACTTAAACCAAAGGGTAAATCCCAATTACCCATACCCACGTGTGATTCACACATGCAGAAACCCATCCCACACACAAAACCCTCACCTCCACTCACCAAAGGGCCCCACCCATTCACACGTCAACCAATCAACATCCAGCTTAGCCTCCAAGGATTGCCAGGTGTCAAAATCAACAGCCCACACTGCTTGCTTGGTTACAAAGCTAAAGTGAACGATTTGGATGAATTTGGATAGCTCAAACAACAAATGCGTCTAGAAGATTCAAGAGCATTTTAGGGACTTCATACCTAGGGTTTTCTCATTGTAATCTCAGCCTTTGTGGCCTATATAAGGACTCCTCAACTTGTGAGAGAGCCTTGTTCCAGTTTTACCTTTTAAACATTGTAATTCCTTTTTGAAATTTATAAAAGTTGGTATTTTGAGAAAATTGTAATTCCTTTTTATGTTTTTGAAACTTGGTGTTGTTTAAGGGTAATTCTGAGTTCCATTTGATGTTATAAGTGTGCTTGAATCATTTGGTTCAAGGACGTTTATGTTTGGTAAGGTTTTCAAGTTTGAAAAAAGCTTGAAAAGAGGTTTCTGATTTTGCTATTTTTGTTGTACTAATCCTTAACCAAAAGCTATAAGCTCTTACAAGCTTGTTGACACCAAGCTTGTGAAGGGATTGGAGCCTTTGGTTGGGCTGTTCGTTCATTGTGTTGAAGAAATCAAGCACTTGAGTTTCTGCTTTGAAACATCAACCAAGGCAGTCATCCATCTTTCTTGTTGAAGTACCTTGGTCTTGTTCTAGTTGTTGAACAAGGTCCAAGGAGCATTGCTCGTCCTCCTAGGATGTTGTGGAGGACAGGTATAAGCTCTTGTTAAGATTCCTCTAAAAATCACATGATATTGTCTGTTTTATGATTTGGTATGTGATTTGGTGATTTTTGTTTGTGCTTTGTGTTTTATGGTTGCAATCTGTTAGTTGTCACCTAGTGTAGCTATTTGATCTATAAAATCAGTAGGTTGTTTGAAGGATTAAGAATTTTGTTTGGAAAGTACTTATTAAAGGATTGTTTGGGATTACTGGTTCATAAGGCCTTGTGTCCTTGGGCCCTTGGTTCTTATGGTTTGGGAAGTCTAAACAAGTCATAATATACAAGTTTTAGTCATTGGTTAAGTTTCTGAAAGTTTAGAAAAGGGATTTCAAGTTTTGCAAAAATCTGATAAAAAGTGTTTTGGAATTGGTCAAACACATCAGATCCAATAACTTCTTTGTTAGTTGGATCTAAGGGCTGAAATCAGGTTTGGGAATAGTTTAGGTGATAAGCTATCTTTTGGTTATCTGGTTGTTGAATTTGGTGGCTTATTGAGTGTGCTATAGCTTATCAAAGTTGGCTGAAGTGGTCATTTGCATCAACAAAGTGACCACATCATTTTGTGCTTGCAATTGTTATCCTAGTGTATACCTTGTGATTTTGTTGCTTGGAACTTGTTTATGTGCTGCTTGTGAGTGGATTTTGCTATTTGGTGTGTCTTGTATCTAGCTTATAAGCTAACTGGCTTATTAAGCCCGTATTGTCAAAATTTGTCATCAAAAGGTCAACTGACCTCTTGATTCACAAGGCCTCCTCCTTGAGTCCTTCACAAAAATTGCTTATAACAAGCCCATATACCATTCCTGATGATTTGGTGAACTTTGGAGTACTTTGACTTTTGGTCAAATAAGCACAAATTGGCTTATTTTTTAGAACTGCTTATTGGTACATGCAACAACTTGGCTTTTGTAATAGAAATCATTTTTCTTAGCTTAATAACAAGTCTGGAAGGTTACAAGTCTTTTGGTTAAGCTTTTGCTAGAAAACTAGCTTATTTGGCTTTTTCAGCCAGCTTATTGGTTCATACAGCTTATTCTACTTGGCTTTTTGTAATTTTCTTGATTGATTATTCTTAGTTAAGCTATTTGTGAGCTTTTGCAACAAACCAGAGCTTCTGAAACGCCCTAGAACTCTAACCCGACTATTTTGTCGTTTTGTGGAATTGTTCTTTGCTTATTTCTGGCTTATTGAGTGTGCTTTTTCAAAATTTCTTTTTACAGATCTCTTTAGTATCCCAAAAGAAGGTTGTGTGTCAAATTAGAGATTATGGCATTGGCTTATTGCTTAATGGGCTTATTGGCCCAATAAGCATAAGCTGTTTGTTCATTAAGCTGTGATAAGCTCATTTTCAGCTTTTGGGCCTTCAAAGTTTTGTGTTCAGAATTGAATTTTGAGTCAGATAGGGATTTTCCAAATCATTTGGGCTTAGTTTGACTTTTTGGGCTAAAAAGCCCATTAAGGTTGACTGATTTTGCTTTTAGCCCATTTGGGGGCCCATTAGGGGTAATTTGGTAATTTCACTTTCATTTTCTGATTATTTAGGTTAAAATAAACTAGTTTGCAAGTTTTTAGAATTTTTTAGGATTTTTGGATTTTAAATATTATTTTAATATTATTTTATTATTATTTTTCAAATTTCACATTTTTGCACTTTTTATATTTTTCTTAGCTTAAATACATTAAAATAGGAATTTTGCAACTCTTAGATTAATTTTATAATCTTTAGATAAATTTTTATAATTATTTTAAGTTTTAATAGTTTTTAAATCATTTTAAATAGTTTTTCTTAGTTTAAAAATTTATAAAAATAGTTTTAAATCTTTTTAGGTCATTTTAGAGGTTTACCAATTGAAAAATCTTTATTTGGGCTTTTTGATAATTAATTTGATTTTTAGGGCTTAATTAGCATTTAAAAATTAATAGTTAATCAATTAAAAGGTTTGAAAAAGTTTTGATCATTAGTAAACTCTTAGTTTATTTATTTTGATTTTTGGTAATTTTTTGGGAATTTTTAGAATTAAGTTTTATTTTTGTACTTTTTACGGTTTTACGTGTAGTCGTAGTAGTAATTAATTTCACGTCTTCGTCATTCTCTTTTCTCATCCCCTTCTATCCAATATTAATCTCAAACCAATTACGAATTACTCACACACATATACCTCCTTGGGAAACGAACTTTCATCTTAGGGTCATTTGTACACGGTTTTCCTAAACCGTCGTATTTAATACTTTCCCTATTTACCTCCTTTTCCTAAAGGTGTGGTAAAACACTACAATCTCAAAACGTGCATCTTTTTCAAGGAGATGTGTAATAGGTCGAGAGATCTTTGAAAAATCCTTGATGAATCGACGATAAAAGCCCGCGTGGCCTAGGAAACTCCTAACTCCCTTAACGGTTTTGGGATGAGGTAATTTGGCGATGATGTCTACCTTAGCTTGATCTAACTCAATCCCCGCTATCGAAACCTTGTGCCCTAAGTCGATTCCACTTTTAACCATAAAATGACATTTTTCCCAATTAAGCACAAGGTTGGTTTCCTCACAACGATTCAACATTCTCTCAAGAGTCGACAAACACGAAGTGAACGAACTACCAAACACGGAAAAGTCATCCATGAAGACTTCCATCGTCTTCTCGATCATATCATGAAAAATAGCCACCATGCACCTTTGAAAGGTTCCCGGTGCATTGCAATGTCCGAATGGCATTCTACGATAGGAAAACGTTCCGTATGGACACGTAAATATAGTTTTTTCTTGATCATGAGGATCGATGGGGATTTGGAAGTAACCGGAAAAACCATCTAAAAAGCAATAGAAATAGTTTCCCGCAAGACGCTCCAACATTTGGTCCATGAAGGGCAAGGGAAAATGGTCTTTTCTAGTGGCTTCATTCAACTTACGATAGTCAATGCACACTCTCCATCCGGTCACGAGTCTAGTGGGAATTAACTCGTTGGCATCGTTTGGCACAACGGTCATTCCTTTTTAGGGACACAATGAATAGGACTCACCCAAGGGCTATCGGCAATAGGGTAAATCATTCCCGCATAAAGGAGTTTTAGGACTTCCTTTTTGATGACGTCGTGAATTTTGGGGTTCACCCTTCTTTGACATTTGATTGCGGGCTTGTAATCCTCCTCCATTAAGATTTTGTGGGTACAAAATTTGGGATCGATCCCCCTAATGTCGGATAACTTCCACGCAATTGCCCCTTTGTGATCCTTTAGAACATCGACAAGTGCGTTTTTTTCATCATCCGAAAGTTCTTTCGAAATAATAACCAGCAACTTGTCGTCCTCCTCCAAAAAGACATATTCGAGATGAGGAGGTAAATCTTTCAACTCGAGGATAGGTGGTTCCTCAACTGAAGATTTGGGCTCGATACTCATAACCTCCGCGGGTGGAGGGAATGATAAATCGTTAAGAAAATCCTTGATAATCGAGAAGTCCTCATCATTGTCGAGGTCTTCGTCACAAATACGTGGAACATCGAATTCTTCCAACGTAAAACCATCACCTTCAAATGGAGTGAAAGTTGGTGTCGAGTTATCAAGAATGGGATCTAACATAGTGGGATTGCCACTATTTTCATCATCACCAAAACCTAGAACTTTTTGTGAAAATTCCTCGCAAACAACGTCGATCATATCAACGAGGTTTATGGTTGCAACGGAATAAACATGAGAAATTTGAGAGTTTTGAGTTGCATTTATAACAAGTTCCTCGTCGTTGAAACGTAAGGTGATCTTTCTAGCATGAACATCAATTAAAGCCATAGACGTATCTAAAAATGAACGACCTAAAATGAGAGGAACTTGAGGATCCGTGGGATTATCGACAACGATAAAGTCTACCGGATAATAGAACTTTCCCACTTTCACAAAAACGTCTTCCGCCAATCCACATGCGGGAATCGTGGAATGGTCGGCCAACTAGATAGACATTAGTGAAGGAGTAAGATTAGGAAGATTGAGCGACTTGAAGATTGCAAGTGGCATCAAGTTAATACTAGCACCAAGATCGGCCAAGGCATAACATTCTTCCATATCTTGGATTGTACAAGGAATCAAGAATTTACCGGGATCACCGACTTTTTGAGGTATGCGATTAAGATAAACCGATGAACAACTAGACAATTTTTGCAATTTCTCCTTGTTGTTCAACATACTCTTAAAGTTAGCGGCAAATCGAGGCATCATGACCAAAGCATCGGTGAAACTCACATTAAAATGAACGTCACGAAACATTTTCATAAAAAGCTCAAATTGGTAATTATCGCGCTCTTGACGTTTCTCCTTTCTAAGTCTCGATGGATAGGGAAAAGGTGGTAAGGGTTGAGGCATAGGCATAGCCTTTGGAATCTCGGGTTCCAAATGTGGTAATGGGTCAACCGTAGGTGTGGCATGAGCGGTACTTCGTGGGATTGGGACATGCTCCTTTTCGACCACCACCTCGAGTTCTTCCTCAACTGCATCCTCCGTAGGAGCAATTGGTTGAGGAGTCGGTTCCTTGAGTGTCTTAACACTACGTGTGGTAATTAATTTCATCTCTCCCTTAGGGTTTGATATGGTGTTACTAGGAAGACTACTCGAAGACGGTTTGCACATAATAGCCTCAAACATAGATGAAATTTTGTCTTCAAACATGGATTGCCTCTTCTCGGCCTTAATCATCTCTTGCTTAATTTCATGTTGCCCTTGTTCCATTTTTTGTTGGTTTTGTTGTAACCTAGTTACATTCCCTTCCATTTTGTTTGTATGGATTTTAAGCTCATTTGCTAACTCATTTTTCAACTCCTTCTTCAAGTCGTTCTTAAACTCGGATCTTAGGCTAATGATTTCTCTTTGAATGTTGTCAAACCTAGCATCGTTTCCATTAGCGTATTCAACAAATTCATTTGGAAGATCTTTCGAAGATTGCAAACCCTTGTTGTTGTTTTGAAAATCATTGTTTTGATTTTTGTTTGAAAATTGATTATTAGCCCCTTGATTCCCATAGTTTCCTTTGTAGTTGTTTTTAAAACCAACTTGATTGTTTCGATAGTTGTTGTTAGCATTTTGATAAGGAGCAAAACCCGGTGGAGTCAATTGATTAGAGCGGGTAACTTGACCGTTTTGGTTGTAAGTTCTCGTGGCCGCGTAGGCACTCGAAGTGTTACCACCGTTGGTAATGCACTCGGAGAAATCATGACCTCCACCACAATACATACATGAAACCTCAACCGCTTTAGCCGTAGCGGGAGCCCTTTTTTCTCCAACTTTGAATTCAATCAAAAGTCCTTTAAGCTTAACAAATATTTTGTTTTCCAAGTTCGCCTCAATTTGGCAAGCATCGATGGTATTAGACAAAGAAGGTGAAGCCGAAGACGAAGCCTTACGAACACTCGATGTGTTACGAGGACTATACACCTTAGATCTATTCTCAATTATCAACAACGCTTCCTCAACCGTTTTACACAAAAAATAACCACCCGCGGCGGCATTTAGATAATCCCTTTCATGATCATTAAGTCGATTGTAAAACGTGTCAATTTGATGCAAGTCGGAAAAACCGTGATGAGGACACTCATGTAACACTTCCTTAAACCTAATCCAAGCCGTTGAAAAACTCTCATTAAATTCTTGTGAAAATTTTGAAATCTCGTTTTTCAAATGTGAAGTCTTAGAGGGCGGGAAAAATTGGTTCACAAAGTTAGAAACGAGATCCTTCCACGTCAATATAGAATTGGGTGGCTCTTTCTCTAACCAAATTTAAGCGGGCTCCTCTAAGGAATACGGAAAAAGCATCATCTTAATCGAGTCATTAGCAACATCCTTAAATTTGTAAGTGGCGGTAAGACGATTGAATTGGCAGATATGGTTGTGCGGGTTGTCCTTTTAATCACCACGGAATTTGTTGTTTTGGATCATCGACAACAAACCCGTTTTCACTTCCAAATTCTCCGCAAGGATAGCGGGAATCACAATAGCCTCTCCATAACCCTTGATGGTTGCTTGAAGTAACTCCATCATAGTTCGATTCGCCATGGTTGGTTCTTCTCTTACGATAGGTTCGTCAATAGGAGATTCCTCACTTGAAAGATTAGGAGTAGGTGTTGAATCCTTTCGGTTTCTACGTTTACGTGCACGTCTTGCTTGGTTGTGGGTTTGCATAAACGTCACGTACAACGAGGGGATGAGCAAAGAAGATTCTTTTTGGTGTTTTGTATTTTTCCAATTTTTTTGTGGTTTTTGATTGTTTTTACTTTTTTGGATTTTTGTGATTGTATTAAGTAGACCAAAATCTACAAATCTCCCCCTTAATCAAATCTCTTGATTAAAGAAGCCTCAAGGAATGAACACGATCATGTGAAGTGAATGCCTTCGATGACTTTAGAACGATGGTGGAACACCAAAACGTTCAATAGGGTTTAATCAAATGAAACCAAGAAAGTATATATGATACTTAGTAATACTTTGGGCGGCAAAACCCTCGATTCGCTTTCAATCTCAAATTACTCACAAGCAAGCGGGGAAACGAGGCGGTGCGAAGCACTTAAGAGCCTTTTTCCTTAGGGTATATTTTATAATACCCGCCTTATACCCACCTTATAGTTTGTATTTTTCAAAATCGAGCTTCACGAAAGTATTTATCTATTTTTGCCTTTTCTTTATTGTTTGATATTCGAATACAATGATTGGGTAATGACCTCCCAAGTCAAGGTTGTGTTTTCACACTTTTGGAGTACTTGTGAATTTATTGTTCTACGTATACAATATAGTAATAATATTCACACAAAAAAACAAAAATCGATAATACGTATTAGTAGAGTGCTACTAATACAAATAGATATTATGGCTATATATAAAAAACAACAATTGCCAAATCAAAACACAACACGCCTCCCCGGCAGCGGTGCCAAAATTGATGTAATGTTTTTACCACTCTTTAGGAAAAGAGAGCAAAATAGGGAAAGTATTAAGTGTCGGTTTAGGAAAACCAAGCACTAATGACCAATGTGGTTCAAGTTCGTTTCCCAAGGAGGCAAGTGCGTTGTGTTAAGAATTGATTAACGGTTTGTGATTATATTGATTATGAGAAATGAAAATAAAAGAGTGATTAGAAGAGAATGACGGTTACGATTGTGGTTAAAACTAAGAGGATAAGTCGTACACGTAAAACCGTAAAAAGTGACAAAATTAAAATTTTACCCTAAAAATTCATAGAAAATTGCAATAAATCCTAAATAATGTAATTAGAGTTTACAAAAAACCAAAAATCACTCAAACCTTTTATTTAATTAAACAATAATTTTTTAATGCTAATTAAAGCCTAAAAAATCAATTTAATTAAAGAAGCCCAAAATGAAATTTTTTTCATCTGTAAACCTCTAAAATGACTTAACTAAATTTAAAACTGTTTTTGAAAATTTTAAAATTAATAAAAACTATATAAAAACAATTAAAAACTATTTAAACTTAAGATAATTCTAAAAATTAATCTAATGACAATAAAAATATTATTAAAATTGTAAAATTCCTAACTTAATGTATTTAATCTAAGAAAAATATAAAAACTTGAAAAATCTAAATTTTAATTTTTAATAATAAAATAATAATAAAATAATATTCAAAATCCAAAATTTATAAAAAATATAAAAAGTTGCAAACTAGCTTAATTTAACCTAATAAACACAGAAATTAAGTTTAACTTACAATATACCCCTAATGGGCCTAGAACTGGGCTAAAAGACAAAACATTCCCTTAATGGGCTTAATTTGGGCCCAATAAGAAAAAGTGAACCAAATAAGCCCAAAGGCTCCTATCTGACTCAAAATTTGATTTTCTGAAGGCCAAAAGCTGAAAATGTGTTTAAGCTAGCTTATTTCAAAGCAGCTTATTCTTAATGGGCTTTTTGGCCCATTAAGCTATAAGCTAATGCCATAAGCTCAAATTAGACACACAAGAATCTTTTGAGTTACTTAAGAGTTCTGTAAAAAGAAATTTGAAATAAGCACAAGGAATAAGCCTGGAAAAGCAAGAAGTTATCTTCACAAAACGACAAAATGGTCGTTTTCGAGTTCTAGGTCACCCCAAGAGCTGATTCAACTTTCAAAAGCTTTTAAATGACTTAACTAAGCTTAATCAACAAAAAAAATTTCAATAAGCACACTCAATAAGCTGGAATAAGCAGATAAGGACTTAATTAAAAGTCAACTTTATGAGTATTCTAGCAAAAAGTCAAAGCCAAGGTCTGATAAGCTCTAGTTCAAACAAATGGGTCAAATGAGAAAGATTGATCACAAAAAGTAAGTTGTTGCAAGTCTAGATAAGCCAATATGGCTTATTAATAAGCTGAATGAAAATTTACACTAGCAAGGGCTAGTTATGGTGTCTGAGCAGTGGGAAAAGTTTCCACTGCTTGACTTTCTTGATTGTATGTCTTTAGTGACTTTTTTGTGGATTCAAGTTACAAACAAGGCACCCTTGTGATCAGTGAATCACAAGGAGTCAGAAACAACAAAGAAATCACAATCACAATCAGCCAAAGAGTGCAGTTAATTCAATCAATCAACAGACATCTCACAGACATGAACATAAGCAGTTATGAACTCAATAAGCTGTTTCAGCAAATTTCAGCCAACCAAATTGCACCAAAATCCCACAAGCTATATTTAATTAATATGAACATAAATTAACAAGTTACATGCATTGGTTAAAGAATTAATCAAGATTCAAGCACAAAAAATTATTGATGAACACTTAAACAATCAGATGAACACTTTGCTGATATACTTGACCAACAAGCCAAATTTAAACACTCAAATCTCTTAGATAGGTTATGTAAACTTTTATTTAACATCTTCTATCCCTAAACATGCATATACTCTAAGTATTACCAAGATTTTAGGTCAAAATCAGTCAAAACCAATGAGTTATAGCACAATCTTTAATAAAGGTTTAAAAGCCAATAACTTGCGGAAACTAGCATAAAACCAAGGGAATAACAGATACCAACTCAAACAAGGAACTTCCAATAAAACAATAAGAAACTATGATTCAAAACAGGTTAACCCAAACACCCTTTTATATTTTCAAATCAAGATTTTCAAATCAAAAGTATGATTTAGGTTAGCACATGCTTTCATAAACATCAAAACATCAAACATGAACAAATTCAACAAGATTTTGAGCCCAAGAACAACACATACACAAGCAGAACTCAAATATCACAAATATCCAAAGTTTTATCAGATTTTGAGATTAAGGGTTCAAACCTCATGGATGTACATCCACACCCACCTATATTTGAGCTTATGTGCTAGCAAGAACAAGCACAAGCTTCCAATATCAAGCTGCTAAGATGGAACAAAGTTAGAAGCACAAATTATCAAAATCAGAAAGTGAGGCAAACTTGATTAATGCAACCTTTGTTCCCCACACTTGATTATCCCCAAGTTATAAGCCTCACAACACCTTGATATCACAATATAGGGTGCTATGATCAACTTAAAACCCTAGCTATTGAGTTTCCAGATATGCCCTTGAGGGTTTGAAAGTCTTGAAGATCATGTGACATTTCTTGGCTCGTTGTGTGAGTTGGCAAGGGTGGAATTTGGTCAAAGGGTCCAAAGTAAGCTTATGATGTAAGCTGCTTGTGGGACGTTGGATTCTTCTGGCTATTTTGGCATCTTCTTCCTCTTTGTAGCAGGGCATGTCCCATGTGACATGTTTGGTGAGGTGGAAAAGGATTTTTGAGTTGGGTTATGATTAAGACAAGCTTAATCATAAATCTAGAGGTTTTGGTGGCTTAATTACAAGAGGATTAAGAAAACCCAAATGTGTTCTTGAGATGAATAGTTCATGTTTTGATCCGGTTTAATGTTTAAATAGGATGTTTAACGCCAAGGATTAAACTAACTAATTAAGTTAGTTAAACCTGGTGAGTGGAAAGGTGATGTGGAGGAATGGTGGGAGCTGATTGGTGGAGAAGGGTGAGTGGGACACGTGTTGGATGTGGGTTGGTCTAGGTAAGTTTGGCTGTCTGCCAAATTAAACCCCTTAACTTCCTTTCTCTTTTCACTTGCAAATAAAAAAATCCAAATCCGGATTTCCTTTGTTAGCAAAGTTTCCAACTTCACACTTTTGCCCAAAATAGTTTTGTAAAGTATTTTCAGGGGTATTTCTTGCCAATTGTTGATATTTGAAGGGCTGTTTTGGCATTTTCTTCATAGATAATGGTCTTGACTTGTCTTTTTGACTTCTTGGAGGACTGATTTTGACAAATCATGATTTATGAGGGACCATTTTTGCCATTTCTTCAAAGTCAAGGGTCCTTTTGGTAATTTGACATATTTAAAGGACCAAACTTGTAATTTCTAGTATCTTGAAGGCCTTTATGATATGTTTGATTTTGAGGAGGATAATTATTGACAATTTAGTTTTATTGAAGGACTAAATTTACCAATTCTTCAAAGTAGAGGGCCCTTTTTATAATTTTGACAAACTTTAGGGACCAATCTTGTAATTATGAAGGTACAAGGGTTTAATGTGTCAATTTTTCAATATTGGAGGACCCTTCTTGCATAATCTTCAAATCCTCAAGGGTTTCTCTTGGAAAATCTTCATTAGGGCTTGGTTCATTGTGCGGCTTCGTTTCCCGTGTTCATTTTTGCATGATTCTTGTGATCTTTTGTCATTTTTTTCAATATCCGTGCCTAAAATACACAAGTAACAAACACAAGCATATATTTTGCCATTTTCATGATATTTAGTGCATTTAAAGCCCTTTTTGAACGATGAGACTATGTATAAAAGCAGTCTCATCAGTAATAATCACAATCCTTTTCGTATTTTTGAATTTAAGGACGATTTATGTGATTAACTAGCATGTTTTCAATATTACATTTGGTATTAAACTAAAATCTTATGAGATAAGAAAATGATCTTGATCACTAAAATATGAATGAGATTTCATGTATAACCATTAATACTTGGATTTTACCTAATTAAAAAGATTCGTTTAAGTATGTCTAATCGAATTGATCTAGGTTCTCTATGTGACTCAGTTTTATTTTGGTGAAACAAAAAGGTTGTCGTTGTAGTATATGAAAATGTGCAAAAACAATTAAAGTAAATAGCGTTAAAGTAAAACTGGCGTTAAAGTAAGTCTAAATCTAATTAAACATAAGGTGCAACATTTAAAGACGTGACGGAAAGTAAATTTATTAAATGACTAAATTAATAAAAGCGTGACAAGAATTAAAATTAGACAAGTATTAAAAACATAAACTAAAAATTAAACAAGACAAAGTATAAAGAGAAACAACCCGATCGGAATATATTCCGATCACACCTTGATTGGAATGTTAGCAAACCCCAAATCGGAATATTGATCAGACAACCAATCGGAATATGTGACTTACCACGATCGGAATATCCTGACAAACCCCCAATCGGAATATAAACTTACTATGATCGGAATACGGGGAAGACTTGGTCGGAATGCTGATCGGAACCCGTTATCGGAATATGTCACCTACCATAACGGAATGTCCAAGCACGCACCTCTATCGGAATATGGAAAAGAGCATCAATCGGAATATATGTCACTTACCCAATCGGAATACCACCTTACCTTGTTCTAATCGGAATACCAAAGTCCACCAATCAGAAAGTTAAAACCCTTATCCGATCGCACCGATCGGAATGTAATTCCCTTTTCCGATTGTAAGATCGGAATACAAAGGAAAGTACGCAAATTAAGCTAAAACAATAAGCTATAATCCTAAATAAGAACTAGACGAAATACTAGGGTAAAACGTGTGAAAATAAGCTACCAAGCAGTAATTTAACAACTTTTAAAACACGAAAAGGAAAAGCTTTAAGAAAAACAAGTTTTTTTTATACGAAAATAACTTTTATAAAAACTATATAAACTTGAAAATAACAAAATAAGCTATGAAAATGAAGGATTTAAAACAATCAAAAGCATAAAAATGAAATCTTTAAACAAATAAACAAGATCAAAAGCATATAAATCAAAGATTAGAGAAAGGTAGAATGAGATCAACAAGATAAAGTAAAGGTGCGAGTAATTAAAGAAACACTTACTTGAAATTAAAAGGTAATTAAGGTGCAAAACATGTATTTAAATGTGCAAGTAATTAAAGGTGCAAGTAAATAAAAGTGGAAGAGATAGTTTGTCAAGCTATCCAACAAAACTTAATGAAATGAGAATGAGAGGTATATATAGGTGATTAGGGGAATGGTTAGAGGAAGCTTCCTCCCCTCCTTCCTTTCTTCTTAATTGCGCCCTTAAGTCCTTCCTTCTTAATCTTTTTGTTAATCTTGGACTTTGATGACTTTTGGCTCGGTATTTCTATGGACTCGTCTTTTAATTCTTCGATAAATAAGACTTGAGTTCCTCGGCTTTAAGTAAACTTCCGTCTTTTGACTTTTTGTTCGATAAATCTTCAGAATTGGTCTTGGATTTCCGTTATTTTTGCACTCTTGACTTCTTGACTTCGTCTTTCATCTTTTTCTTCAATAAAAGTCCGTAAATGCCCATGAATGTCCGTGTTTTCTCCTCCTAAATCACAACAAAAACACAAACCACGCATAATTCCGACATAAAAGACATAAAATACACGTTTTGGTCCGGTTATTATTGTAATTAAGTGGTAGAAAAGATGTGTGTTTACACACATATCAAATCCCCTACTCTTGACCATTGCAATGTCCTCATGCAATGCATTAGTTATAAAGCACGTTTACATTTTTCATCATAATCAATCCACGTTGGCCTTTATTAAAGAGATAGAAAATTAAAATCACACAAAGCAAAGAAATCAAAAACATACCTTGGGTTTTGGAAATGTTTTGAACGATCATCATCCTCAAGTTTTCACTTTCTCCAAACCAAGCTTAAAAACGAGATCATTGTTATTATAAGTTAGTAAACTATCACGAACTCATGTGGGCCAATTATTCACTTAGACTCCCTTATTCCTAGGGGTATCTCTTATATTTTATTGTTGTCTTGAATGATCACGATGATGCATTTTTTACTTATTTCGATAGTTATTTAGTCTGAAAATAAAGTGAACGATTTAATCAATAGTTAGCTAAAGGACAAACTCTTTTAAAACTGCTTCTCGGGACCTCATAAAGTTCATATCTTGGCATAACTCGCTTCGCTATTTGAGACCTTTCTCGGACCGATATTTGGCAGCGACTTCATACTTCAAATCTTGAGAGACGTTCATGAAATTATGTTCTTCTCTTCATAAATGGAATTTCTTCACTTGAACTTTTTGAGAGATTCATATTTGGACCACGACTTCTTCATTTTTCTCCAATCTTTATTTTGGACTTTGATATACAAAGATATGCCTCCTTTTATGACTTGGATCTATTTATCCTCATACCTTGTTAGGGTCTTTTCGGATACACTTCTCCATGACTTTTGGGGAGTATTTGCTTTTTGTCGTGTGTCTCGATCCTTCATATTGATTTTCGATAAATGATTCTTCACATCACTTTGGATCTTTAGCAACAAAATATAGCCCTCATGCCTTTTTAGGGCCTTTTCGGACTCGCCAATCTTTGCATCCCGCTTCAATCAGTTATGCCTTGGCTATGAACTCTAATCCATACTGAGCAACTTTTAAACGATCTTGGGCTAGAAGCTAAGTAACTTTTCAAATCGTTCAACCTTATTTATTAGCAGATAAATTATTAGCAAGCGATGGGAATATAGGCTTATAATTAACTCACATAAATTCACGAAAGAATACCAAACTTATAATTGACTCTATCATCTCTCGTTCTCCACAGTTTAAAATCTCAAGTAATGAGACTCGTGGATGCTTAGCCTATTAAATCAAAGTTTTGGGTTTTCGAGTCGCCTATAGGATCTTACAAATTCTTAGACTTTTTCAAGTTTAGAAATCGCGTTTTAAAGTTCCCTTGATAAACGACTCTCTAGCATCAATTATAGGAACTTGGGAAAAGTTCTTGTTCTTAACCCGTGAGAGTTAAGACTTTCGCGTTTTATAGCTCCCTATATAAAAGCCTAGCAAAACCTGACTTAAATACGTTAAGGATACTAGCTAGAGTAAACTAAGATACGTAAACTTGGGTTGAGTCAAAAGATTCACAACGTTTGAAAATTAAAACCACTTTATTAAACATTTATTCTAACAAAGAAAGAAAATAACTATACAAAGGGAAAAACTAATAGGCCAAAATAGATTAAAAATTTTGAAAAATGTCGAAAAATTGATTTTCCGGTTAAAATGAGGACAAATACAAGGAAAAGAGCCACTTAACTTCGATAGAAGTCGCCCCTACACTTAATATAAACATTGTCCTCAATGTTTAAGCATGTGGGAGTAAACCCCCCTACACTTAGGACATTGTGCACGTTGTTTAAATCTTGCTAAGGGAAAGACAACTAAAGAGATTCCTATTTTAATATTGAGAAAATATAAAATAGTGAATTGAAAAGAGTTTAGGATAGAACCGGGATAATGGAACACGGAATCACGGGTCGTCAAGAATCATCAAGAGTGGATCATTGAAGCTCGAATCCCTGATTATAAGAGGGGAGGAGAGGAAAGCAAACCAACGGGTCTCCCCCCTACACTTATGATAAAGAAAGCGAAAAGATAGATGCATGGGTTGCCTCCCAAGAAGCGCTTGATTTTTGTTAACTGAGTCATTAGTGTGACACCCTAGAACCGAGGTCATTAACGTTACCCTAAATTACGCTAAATTTTTTAAATTTTTAATAAATTTTAATTTCTATATTTATAAGTATATTGGTTAAAGACGATGTTCGAGGTTATAATTTTTACGATTGACGATTCAAGAAGGACGATGACGATTACGATCCCGATGGATGCCCAAATTTCTATAATTATTGACGATTTATCGATAATGTAATTTTTCGAGAATTTTACTTACGGTTCGTGTTAAGTTGAGTCGGGTGAGTTTTATAGCCTTTCGAGTACATTTAAAGTATCCCAAAAGTATTTTGGAGTGTTCGGGATGATTTCCGACTCCCGTAAAATTTTCTAAATTGACTAGTGAGTCGATCCCGCAAAGTTTTAATGACGTTTTTGTTTAAGGCCAAAAGAAACCTTTAATTGCACTTTAGTCCTCCCATCTCACAAAAAGGGACACAAACACAAACACATAGAAACATTTCACAAAAAAATAAATCAAACACTCTCCCTCTCTCCCTCTAGCCGACGACTACACCACCAAAACCACCACCATCCACCATTTTTTTGAGTTTTGACAAAAACTAACCTTAGACCACCTTCTAAAATCCATTGGTGAGTGTTAATCCATGGTTAAATTAAACATGCATTAACAAAATTTTTCCAAAAATTTTCAAGATCATTCAAATTCGTTTTTGAGGTCAATTGGATTGATGCATGTTAAATTCATGTATAGTGTGAGTATAATCACTAATCAAACCCACCAAAATTGATTTTGTTGTGGTGATTTGGTCACCCAAACCCCACGGCACAAGGGGGTGTTTGGGGAGCCATGGTGGTTGATGATTTTGAGCATTGGTTTTATGTTTAGCATTGTGTTTATTGATGTGTTAAATGGGTATAAGTGATTGCATGTTTGTTTTTATATTTTTAGATTATGAGGTTGTTGATCAATAGGGGTTAAGGACTGAAAATTTGTGTTTGGTTATGATTGGGAATGCTTAGGATGAAGCCTAGTAATGATTAATAGGTTTGGAATCGAGCTTAAGTATGATTTTGGTATGGTCAAATTTAGGCAGAAAGTTTAAGACCTTTTTATAAAAATAATTTTTCCTACAGGTCTATATAACTAAATGTAGTCATAGAGGGTCTTCTTAGCTTTAATTTGGTATAAGGTAGAGCCCGTGACTCAAAACGAGCTAAAAGTTATGAGGTTTTAAAGATCGTGTACCGGGAGACGAGAACTTTCATAATCCGAATTTATGTATAGTTTTAGTCAAATCCCGAGGACCACAAGTATGAATTGGTAAAAGGTCAAGGGTCAAATTTTGGTCACAAACCTGGGTAATTGAGTCTATAAGTGGACTTAGGAGTCAAAGAAGTCAAAGGTGCATTTCAAATAGGTCAAAGAAGTCCAAGTTGGTCGAAGTACAATTTCAGCCCGGAAAATGTAGTTTTGGAAAAGCGTTGAGTAACGGGTCGTAGAAGTAAAAACTTTTATTGGGATTAAAAATGTGTTATCTACAGGTCTTATAGTATTTTTGAGAATTTTGTCAAATTTTATAAGAATGGTTAAGTATAGTAAAACAGCCCGTACTTTCGGTAAGTACCGGCGAAAATGAATAAAAATGGATAACGTAAATAATAAGAACGAATGGTGTAAAATGAGTGATGCTTGTTGTTTTGTTTTGGCGTGAGTTATAATTGTCCTAAGTGACTAGTATCTATGTATTTTATACAGTACCTTAAGGTATTTAAAATGAGATTACTCATTACGCGTTATTTGTTGATAGGTGTTGATTTACCCGGGCATCCGTATCGTCGTCAGTGATCATCTCTCGAACTACCGACTACTTAATATATAAGGTGTGAATTTATAGCCTCGCTTATATTTATTTCAAACTGTTTTACCCGCGAGGGAAATGCATTCTAGTTTTTAAAAGGAACGTATGTCATGAATGATTGTTAGACCCGAATGTTGCCTTAGAAATTGTGTTGAGTACCTAGTTGCAAAAGACCCTAATTTCATGAACTATTAACTATTGTCCTGCCCTCGAGTAGGGGGACATAGCCGCTTATACAAAGTGATAGTACTATGGGGTTGACTACCCTATCCGAGACGAGGGCTAGTACGTTGATACCCCCTGTGGACGGATAATTTGTGATAAGAGAAAAGGTATAATTGCAACTGATGCCTTATTAGGGGCCATGGTTTCATCTGAGTCACGCCGGTAATTATTACGCGGGTGATTGAGTTAAGGGTTTAGTGTCATGAGCTTAAACACAATTGTCAGTATCCTGAATATAGATTGTTTGATCGACAAGTCTATGGATGATCACGAACGGTTTTTATTTTATATACGCTCAAAATGAATTGTAAAACCTATGAATTCCACTCAACGTTTTCGTTGACCAAATTTTGGCATGTGTTTCAGGTAACCGCTGAAGTGTAGAATGGAGCGTGCATGGGATGGATGTTGTGTGTATGGCTTGGAGTCTGCTTGTTTTTCCTCCCTTTTCTACTTAAACATTTTTAAATTTTAATGTTATGTTGTTGTGAAACTGAAATTCTTGGGTCGAGATTCATGGGGACCGAAAACGCTAAACTCTGTTGTACCAAGTGGGGTTGGAAAAACCGTGGACATGTATCATCTAACAATTTTTAATTCAAGTTTTAAGTTGACGTCTTTTAGAGTCGTTTGATATATCTTGTGTGCAATGATAACTGTGTAGCACCCAATGTTGTAGTTCCGCTGCGCATAGCATTTGTGGGGGTGTTACAGATTGGTAATCAGAGCCATGAGTTATAGAGAACTAGGTCGTTTTTGAAAATCCTAAACTATAACTTTTGGTGTCGTAAGAAATGGTCCAAGCACACACAACTATCCTGCATGGCTCCGGTAAGATTTATTTTTGTATTCATGGCATTTGACGTATACTTTTGAGTTGAAGTATATATGTGGGTAATTATTACGTAAGTATGGAAATTACTATATGTAGACGTTGAAATTTTACGTGGGATATCCGACATCGTAATTTTTGTATTAATCATGCATGAGCATCATATTATTACATTTCGGGCATATGTACCACCTTTGCATTGCATTTGCATGCATGTATTTATAAATATTGTATAATTACTTATGTACCCTCCGAAATTCGCTGTTATTGCAGGAATGGCCGAGGTACCGCCTAATGATAATGGAAACGATTACGTCGTAGGTCACGAAGGGGGACCGTTTCCTCCGAACCCGCCGGACAATGATAATGGATGGATCGCTCCAGAAGAGGAAATAGGGCTGGAAAATGACAATGACGAAAGTGAGGTGGACAATTTTAGCATCAGTAGTGACGAGAGTGAGGATTCTGAGGAAGAGCCCGAGGAACTAATGGATGATGGCATTCCCGAGAATGCTGTAGGCTAGACCGAACCTGATTTGTTTCAATCTCCGAATTCGCCAAAGGGTTATGAAGTACCTCCAACCGATCGATATGAGCAGCAACCCTTTAATCGCCCGATGGACAATTGCAAGGACTATTTGAGAACAGTGCCAGGATTTGTTCGAGTAAGTAATGGGAGCGGTGGAGAGTCCAGCAAATCATCCAAGTCGCAATCGATTCATGAGAATATTGCAAGGGTCTACTTTCCAAGACCAAGACACTACTGGGATCCCGCAGGTCGTTTGAGGAGGATGGAGAGGTTGATGTATGAGCGGTTTGTAGTTGAGACCAGGGTAATTAAGAGGTTTGATAAGAATGAAAGGGAACACCAAAGACTGTTGGAAAGGACTGCAAGAATTGAGTATGATGGAAATGTAAACAAAAGTGACATCAACAGTCTAAGATCGATGGTTGCAAATTTGAGCGCTAGTCTTGACCGTGTTAGGGAAGATCAAGTGAGGTTGTCAAGGATGCAGAGTTGGGAGCATCGAGTGAGAGCATCATTGCCCCCAGATTGGAGATTCGTGGACGATTTGGAGATGGAGGCTAATGACTACATGATCCAGCCGCCTACTAGAGGTGCTTGTATCACTATGGGAAATCAGGTAGCGATTGAGTGTGGGTCTACGTCAGGGACGAAAAAGGAGACGGAATGTGGGCCGAATGACAAAGGAAAGAGAAAAATGGATGATGTGGACGAGGACGATAGTGATGAGGAACCCGAGGAAGATGATGACGAACCGCCATCCAAGAGGCCGTGTGGATCACCACATGCCTAGTTGCTTGTCTTGTATTTTTCTTTGATCATTGTAATAGAACTGTTTTAGACTTTTGTATGATGGCATTATGACGAAAAACTTGAGGACTTAAGTTTTATGGTGAATGATTGTAGTGGCAATACTTGTCACAATTTTGGTTAATTATCAATACAATCCATGTTACCTTTCATGATCTGTGATATGTCTTAAATTTGATCTTGTGATGTGAATTGATGAATATTAGTAACTCTGTAGTGATGTGTCGTTGTATTTATATTATGTCTTGAAAGAGAAATCCATCTTAATCTTGATATGTATACTTACATTGTTTTTCTATTTTCCCTGTCTTGCAGAAAGAGATATTCGATAACACCATGCCTCCAAAGTTAACCGCCGATCGTGTAAACACAATGATTCAGGAAGCTATAGCAAATGCGCTAGAAGCAGACCGAGCCGGGAGAAATCAGGACCAGGGTAGAAACGCGGGGAGACAGCAAGCCCCGAGAGTGTGTACCTATTCTAGTTTTATGAAATGCGGTCCCACGCAATTTCGTGGAACGGGTGGAGCTCTAGAACTTAGAAGATGGTTGGAAAAGGTTGAAAGTACTTTCGAAATCAGCGGTTGTGCAGAAGCGGACAAGGTGAAGTTTGCGGCTGCTACGTTTCTTGATGATGCGTTAAGTTGGTGGAACACCCAAGTAGCCACTGTTGGATTGGCTGTAGTGAATGCAAGGACGTGGACTGCGACAAAAGCTCTGTTGACTAAGAAGTTTTGCCCGGAAGAGGAATTGGGTCAATTGGAAGACGAGTTGAGGCACTTGACATTGAAGAACAATGATATCGCTGCTTACACCAGGAGGTTTAATGAGTTAAGCCTTTTGTGTCCAGATGTTTTTGCCAATGATGCCAAGAAGATGAAGCAGTACATCAAAGGTTTATCCAGCAATATCAAAGGTGAGACGACTTCGTCAAAACCTGGGTCGTTTGATGAAGCGGTCCAGATGGCTCACGCATTGATGGACGTCAAGCTCCAGGACAAGCAGAACTTCATTGCTGAAGGCAACAAGAGGAAATGGGAAGCGGCACAAAGCAATCAATCCCAGGGCCAGAACCGAGGTGGAAATCGAAACAACCATGGTCAGAACCGCAATCAGCAGTTTAACCAACGAAGGAATGAAGGGATGAGGGCTGTGACGAACCCCAGAGGAGTAAAAGTGAATCCTCATTTTGGTAGGTGCAATTTGTACCATGTCGGGAATTGCCCGCCTGCATGCGGTAAATGTGGAAAAGCAGGTCACAGGACGTCTGGTTGCCGAGCGGGAGGAGTAGCCACTGGGGCGAATGCTATCAGAATGAGGGGATGTTTTGGATGTGGAGAGAGAGGCCATGTGCAAGTGAATTGCCCGAAGGCAGGAAACAAGCGGGGAGGTAACAACGCTGCTGCCGTGTATCAAGTAGGGACGGCTGATAAACCACAGGGTCCTAACGTGGTTACCGGTACGTTTTTGCTAGACGCTTGTTATGCTAGTATTTTGTTTGATTCTGGCTCCGACAAGAGTTTTGTAGATGTTAAATTTAGTCGTCATATCGATAGAAAACCGGTGTTGTTAGCGACTAGTTATAACGTTGATTTAGCCGATGGAAAAATTGTTAGTACGAATTCTATACTGAAAGGGTGTACCTTGAAGTTAGGAAATTACGCTTTTAAAATCGACTTGATGCCTATAGAGCTAGGATCGTTTGACGTGATTGTGGGAATGGATTGGCTAATGGCGCACAGTGCTATGATCGTCTGTGGCGAGAGATTAGTTCAGATTCCGTTGAGGAATAAAGTCTTGACGGTGAAGGGAGACGAATGCACTTCTCGTTTGAAAGTGATTTCCTGTTTGAAAATGATGAAGTATGTGGAGAACGGATGCGATGTGTTTTTGGCACAAGTTTCGAGTGATGGTGATTTAGAGGCGAGGATTGAAGAGGTACCTGTTATCTACGAATACCCGGAAGTTTTTCCAGACGAGTTGCCAGGTTTACCACCCACCCGTGAGGTCGAGTTTCGAATTGATTTGGTGCCAGGAGCTGCGTCGGTCGCGCGTGCACCTTATCGCTTAGCACCATCCGAGTTAAAGGAGTTATCGGATCAACTGAAGGAATTGATGGACAAGGGATTTATTAGGCCGAGCTCATCACCATGGGGAGCGCCAGTGTTGTTTGTGAAGAAGAAAGATGGTTCATTTCGGATGTGTATTGACTATAGGGAACTCAACAAGCTGACGGTTAAGAATCGGTACCCATTGCCGAGGATTGACGATTTGTTTGATCAATTGCAAGGTTCCAGTGTATACTCAAAGATCGATTTAAGATCAGGGTATCATCAACTGCGTGTAAGAGAGGAGGATATTCCTGTAACTGCCTTTCGTACGCGGTATGGACACTTTGAATTTCGAGTGATGTCGTTTGGGTTGACGAACGCGCCTGCTGTATTCATGGACCTCATGAATCGCGTGTGCAAGCCGTATCTAGATAAGTTTGTTATTGTTTTCATCGATGATATACTTATTTACTCTAAAAGTAAGGAGGAGCACGAGAAGCACCTGAGGAAGATTTTGGAGTTGTTAAAGAAGGAGAAGCTGTATGCGAAGTTCTCGAAGTGTGAGTTTTGGTTAGAATCAGTGCAGTTCCTAGGTCACGTGATTGATAGCAAGGGAGTTCGTGTGGATCCTGCCAAGGTCGAAGCGATCAGGGAATGGTCGGCACCGACAACGCCGACTGAAGTTCGACAATTCCTTGGTTTAGCTGGGTATTATCGAAGGTTCATTGAAGGATTTTCGTTGATTGCAAAACCATTGACAAGGCTTACCGAAAAGAATAGGGTGTATTAATGGGGAATTGAGGAAGAACTTGCTTTCAAAACGCTCAAGGACAAGTTATGTTCCGCACCGATATTGTCATTGCCTGAAGGAACCGAAGATTTTGTAGTATATTGTGATGCATCTCGTAAGGGTTATGGAGCGGTATTGATGCAACGTGAAAAGGTGATAGCTTACGCATCGAGGCAACTGAGGAAGAATGAGGAGAACTACACGACGCACGATTTGGAATTAGGAGCTGTAGTTTTTGCGTTGAAGTTGTGGAGACACTATCTGTATGGGACGTAGTGTGTTGTATTCACTGACCACAAGAGTTTGCAGCACATTTTAGATCAAAAGGAGTTGAATATGCGACAGAGACGATGGGTTGAACTACTGAGTGATTATGACTGCGAAATTCGCTACCACCCTGGCAAGGCGAATGTTGTAGCGGATGCACTGAGTAGGAAGGAACGGGAGAAACCTTTGAGGGTCAGAACTTTGGTGATGACTGAGAGCGTTGACTTAACCGAAACTATACTGAAGGCTCAAGAGAGGGGACTAATGAAAGGGAATGTTGAAGCTGAGAACTTGGGACGAATGTTGAAACCTCTTTTCGTGATTAGGTCAGACGGACTGAGATATTTTGAAAATCGGATTTGGTTACCATTGTGTTCATCTGAGGAAGGAAAGCCTGGAGTTCGAGAATTGGTTATGAACGAGTCGCATAAGTCGAAGTATTCGATACATCCTGGATCGGATAAAATGTATCACGACCTGAAGAAAGTTTATTGGTGGCCGAATATGAAGGCGGATATTGCTCGTTACGTTAGTAAGTGTTTGACTTGCGCGAAGGTTCAAGCAGAACATAAGAAACCATCTGGATTGTTGGTACAACCAGAGATCCCATAATGGAAATGGGAGAAAATCGCTATGGATTTCATGACGGGTTTACCTAGAACTCCTAGTGGATGTGATATGATATGGGTAATAGTGGATAGATTAACGAAATCTGCTCATTTCTTACCTATGAAGAAGACGGACAGCATGGAGAAGCTAGCCAGTGTGTACGTGAAAGAGATCGTCTGTAGACATGGAGTGCCGTTATCGATCATTTCGGATCGCGATAGTAGATTTACTTCGGAATTTTGGAAATCGCTTCAACGTGCGATGGGCACTGAATTGAGTTTAAGTACGGCTTATCACCCGGAGACTGACGGCCAGAGTGAACGAACTATTCAGACGATGGAGGACATGCTCCGAGCATGCGTGATTGATTTTGGAGGAAGTTGGGAACGCCACTTGCCTCTGGTGGAGTTTTCGTATAATAATAGTTATCATGCGAGTATCAAGGCAGCACCGTTCGAAGCATTGTATGGAAGGAAGTGTAGATCGCCTGTGTGTTGGAGTGAAGAGTCAATTGACTGGACCCGAAATGGTTTTAGAAACGACAGAGAAGATTGTGCAAATCAAGAACCGACTACTTGCTGCGAGAAGCCGACAGAAGAGTTATGCCGATAACAGAAGGAAACCGTTGGAGTTTGAAGTCGGAGATATGGTTATGCTCAAAGTATCGCCGTGGAAGGGTGTAATTCGTTTTGGGAAGAAAGGAAAGTTGAGTCCAAGGTATATTGGACCATTTAAGATCGTTGAACGAATTGGACCAGTAGCGTACAAGTTAGAATTGCCGAGCGAGCTTAGTGCTATTCACGACACGTTTCACGTATCGAACCTGAAGAAGAGTTTGGCGGATAAGGAATTGGTGATTCCTTTGGACGAGATTCGACTGGACGACAAAATGCATTTTGTGGAAGAACCTGTGGAAATTATGGACCGAGAGGTCAAGAGGCTGAAGCGTAGTAGAATTCCTATTGTGAAGGTTCGATGGAATTCTAAGCGTGGACCGGAATACACTTGGGAACGTGAGGACTTTTTCAAGGAAAGGTATCATCAACTGTTCCAGCAGAACGAAATGTGAGTACAAGAAGAGGCGAGCGCCGGGACGTCGCTCTCTTTAAGGAGGGGTGGATGTGACACCCTAGAACCGAGGTCATTAACGTTACCCTAAATTACGCTAAATTTTTGAAATTTTTAATAAATTTTAATTTCTATATTTATAAGTATATTGGTTAAAGCCGATGTTCGAGGTTATAATTTTTACGATTGACGATTCAAGAAGGACGATGACGATTACGATCCCGATGGATGCCCAAATTTCTATAATTATTGACGATTTATCGATAATGTAATTTTTCGAGAATTTTACTTACGGTTCGTGTTAAGTTGAGTCGAGTGAGTTTTATAGCCTTTCGAGTACATTTAAAGTATCCCAAAAGTATTTTGGAGTGTTCGGGATGATTTCCGACTCCCGTAAAATTTTCTAAATTGACTAGTGAGTCGATCCCGCAAAGTTTTTATGACGTTTTTGTTTAAGGCCAAAAGAAACCTTTAATTGCACTTTAGTCCTCCCATCTCACAAAAAGGGACACAAACACAAACACATAGAAACATTTCACAAAAAAATAAATCAAACACTCTCCCTCTCTCCCTCTAGCCGACGGCTACACCACCAAAACCACCACCATCCACCATTTTTTTGAGTTTTGACAAAAACTAACCTTAGACCACCTTCTAAAATCCATTGGTGAGTGTTAATCCATGGTTAAATTAAACATGCATTAACAAAATTTTTCCAAAAATTTTCAAGATCATTCAAATTCGTTTTTGAGGTCAATTGGATTGATGCATGTTAAATTCATGTATAGTGTGAGTATAATCACTAATCAAACCCACCAAAATTGATTTGGTTGTGGTGATTTGGTCACCCAAACCCCACGGCACAAGGGGGTGTTTGGGGAGCCATGGTGGTTGATGATTTTGAGCATTGGTTTTATGTTTAGCATTGTGTTTATTGATGTGTTAAATGGGTATAAGTGATTGCATGTTTGTTTTTATATTTTTAGATTATGAGGTTGTTGATCAATAGGGGTTAAGGACTGAAAATTTGTGTTTGGTTATGATTGGGAATGCTTAGGATGAAGCCTAGTAATGATTAATAGGTTTGGAATCGAGCTTAAGTATGATTTTGGTATGGTCAAATTTAGGCAGAAACTTTAAGACCTTTTTATAAAAATAATTTTTCCTACAGGTCTAGATAACTAAATGTAGTCATAGAGGGTCTTCTTAGCTTTAATTTGGTATAAGGTAGAGCCCGTGACTCAAAACGAGCTAAAAGTTATGAGGTTTTAAAGATCGTGTACCGGGAGACGAGAACTTTCATAATCCGAATTTATGTATAGTTTTAGTCAAATCCCGAGGACCACAAGTATGAATTGGTAAAAGGTCAAGGGTCAAATTTTGGTCACAAACCTGGGTAATTGAGTCTATAAGTGGACTTAGGAGTCAAAGAAGTCAAAGGTGCATTTCAAATAGGTCAAAGAAGTCCAAGTTGGTCGAAGTACAATTTCAGCCCGGAAAATGTAGTTTTGGAAAAGCGTTGAGTAACGGGTCGTAGAAGTAAAAACTTTTATTGGGATTAAAAATGTGTTATCTACAGTCTTATAGTATTTTTGAGAATTTTGTCAAATTTTATAAGAATGGTTAAGTATAGTAAAACAGCCCGTACTTTCGGTAAGTACCGGCGAAAATGAATAAAAATGGATAACGTAAATAATAAGAACGAATGGTGTAAAATGAGTGATGCTTGTTGTTTTGTTTTGGCGTGAGTTATAATTGTCCTAAGTGACTAGTATCTATGTATTTTATACAGTACCTTAAGGTATTTAAAATGAGATTACTCATTACGCGTTATTTGTTGGTAGGTGTTGATTTACCCGGGCATCCGTATCGTCGTCAGTGATCATCTCTCGAACTACCGACTACTTAATATATAAGGTGTGAATTTATAGCCTCGCTTATATTTATTTCAAACTGTTTTACCCGCGAGGGAAATGCATGCTAGTTTTTAAAAGGAACGTATGTCATGAATGATTGTTAGACCCGAATGTTGCCTTAGAAATTGTGTTGAGTACCTAGTTGCAAAAGACCCTAATTTCATGAACTATTAACTATTGTCCTGCCCTCGAGTAGGGGGACATAGCCGCTTATACAAAGTGATAGTACTATGGGGTTGAGTACCCTATCCGAGACGAGGGCTAGTACGTTGATACCCCCTGCGGACGGATAATTTGTGATAAGAGAAAAGGTATAATTGCAACTGATGCCTTATTAGGGGCCATGGTTTCATCTGAGTCACGCCGGTAATTATTACGCGGGTGATTGAGTTAAGGGTTTAGTGTCATGAGCTTAAACACAATTGTCAGTATCCTGAATATAGATTGTTTGATCGACAAGTCTATGGATGATCACGAATGGTTTTTATTTTATATACGTTCAAAATGAATTGTAAAACCTATGAATTCCACTCAACGTTTTCGTTGACCAAATTTTGGCATGTGTTTCAGGTAACCGCTGAATTGTAGAATGGAGCGTGCATGGGATGGATGTTGTGTGTATGGCTTGGAGTCTGCTTGTTTTTCCTCCCTTTTCTACTTAAACATTTTTAAATTTTAATGTTATGTTGTTGTGAAACTGAAATTCTTGGGTCGAGATTCATAGGGACCGAAAACGCTAAACTCTGTTGTACCAAGTGGGGTTGGAAAAACCGTGGACATGTATCATCTAACAATTTTTAATTCAAGTTTTAAGTTGACGTCTTTTAGAGTCGTTTGATATATCTTGTGTGCAATGATAACTGTGTAGCACCCAATGTTGTAGTTCCGCTGCGCATAGCATTTGTGGGGGTGTTACAATTAGCCTGACTCGACCTTGATCATCAACGGAAGAAGCATGAAACATATCCACCAGGATCAAAGACATAGTTTTCGTCCATCAAATAGCACAAGCTTAAGGCGAACAAGGCAAGCCAAAGAAGAGTAGGCAAGGTTCCCTTAAGCAGTGATGGAGCACGGTGGAAGAAAGGATGAAGTGGTGCAAGCAGATTTCCGTAAGTTCCAAAGATATTTCCTTTTATTTCATCAGGTGGATACTGAGATGGCTGTAGAATGTCAATACCGGGGTCGAACACCTTTTCCTTTAAGGAAAAATAGCACTCAGGCTCAGCAGAGTGTGAAGAAGATCCACAAAGAAGCAGAACCTCGTCCTCGGAAGGGGGACAAAGAGGTGTCAAATCATATGTGCAACGGATATTGGTGTCGACCGGTTTCTTCTCCTTAGAAAGAATGTGCTTCAAATCCAAAGTAGGATCAAGACGATAAACTTCAAAATCTAAAGGAGGTGCATCACTCTCATGAGGGAAGTAAGTGTTGAGAAATTCAGAGAAGTCTTCCACAAATGAGTAATCGTCCAAAGTAGGATCGAGTGATGGCGGAGGATCTTCATCATGTGAAGAATCGCTCGAAAGAGTATCGGCCTCATCAAAATCATCGAAAGTAGGCATCTCGGGATACTCAGAAGTACAATCATCAAAATCATCCGAATCTGAGCTAGAATCATCATCATCATAAGCATCAAAGACCGGTGGAGAATCATAAATGGGAGAAGCTTCCAAAGTGGAGCGAGAATCATCCACATCATCTTGAAAAAGTGGATTATCGATGCAAGAGTCGAATAGAGGATTGTCGTAGACGGTAAAGTCATCGAGCACATTAATCATATTCACTGATTGTCGGCCTCCAACGGTTGTACTAGTAAGCTTCCCCATTTTAAAAACTTGTGCATCATCCCCGACTCTTAAGATTAACTCACCTTTGGCCACATCCACTAAAGCTCGTCTGGTTCTCAAGAATGGGCGACCAAGTATTAAAGGAAATCGAAGGTCCATTTCATAATCAACTACGACAAAGTCGACCGGGAAAGTAAATGCGCCAACTTTAATGAACACGTCTTCGGTTATACCAACGGGGTAAGCGAGAGTGCGATTTGCAAGCTCAAGAGTCATCTTTGTTGGAGTGAGTTCGGGCAATGATAGTGTTTTCCAAACACTCAATGGCATCAAATTAATACTAGCCTCGAGATCAGCAAGGGCAGTAAATTCTTCAGTTTTGTTAAACACGCAAGGCAACACAAAACGACCGGGATCTCCAAGCTTTTCCGGATGTTCTCTAAGAAGAACTGCAGAGCAGTTTTCATTTAAGCGTGTGTTGGCGAGCTCAATCAGCTTCTCCTTCTTGCTAAGCAATTCCTTGAATGCTTTAACAAATTTGGGCATGTGGACAAGTGCTTCAAGAAAGCTAATGTTGAAGTTCATTTGAGAAATCATCTTCACATAGCGTGACACTTCGGAGTCGTCCTTGGTTAGCATTTTGGATTTGCCTAAACGAGAGGGGCAAGGGATATTGGGTTTGGGTGGTGAAGGTGCAGGTGAAGGTAAAGGTTGAGATGTTGAAGGGTAATTCGTGGGAACTTCATACCGTCGAGGCGGAGACGGTAATGGTGCACTAATACTAGGTGTAGGAGGAGTAGGGACACATGGTGGTGGAGGAGGTGTAGATGAGGATGGTGAGATTGGTGGTCCTACGATGGTGACTCCACTACGGGTAGTAATAGCACTCACATTAGCTCGCGGATTAGTGACGGTGTTTGAAGGTAGAGAACTCGAAGAAGAAGGTTGAGCAGGAGGCAAGAAACTAGCAAGCATATTCTTCAAATCATTGGTTTGATTGCTAAAGGAGGATTGAATATTATCTCGAAGCTCGGATCTTATCTCATTTCCTTGCTTGGTAATATCTCCTTTAAGATTGATAATTTGGCTCTGCAGGTTCTTAATTTTCTCACCTTGGGTTCTCATGATGGCCTCAACATCCGGGTTAATGGGTGGGGTTTGTTGGGTGGGTGGGTGATAAGGGTTAGAAGCTCTTGGTGGGATTTGGTTGCTTCTAGTGTAGTTGTTGGTGGGGTTTTGGTTTTGAGGAGAAAAACCGGGTGAAAGGTAGTTGTTAGATCGGTAACTCAGCAGATTTCTATCCCCTTGTTGTCTAGCTTGATAATTTTCCGGTGAATAATTACCATAAGCTGCATACACATTTTCCGGATATCCTTGTGTAGAAGGACAATCGGTGTATGAGTGAGGATCGCCGCATGTTTCACAAGGATTAGCAACCTCTTTAACTTGTTGTTGTTGTTGGTTTGAAGCGAGAAGCGTAATACTTTTGCTCATTTCGGTCATCATGCGGGTGAGTTCGGTCATCTCAGGGTTTGCTGAAGTAGAAGAAACATTGACTCTCGGGTTGTTCCTTGAAGAAGCAGAGGAATCCCAGTTTTTGTGGTGAGTAGTCATGTTCTCAATAAGCTCTCTACACTCCTCGGGTCTCCTTTTCATGAATGTGCCACCGGCGGCTGCATTAATCGTATCACGATCTCGAAAAGTCAATCCGTTGTAGAAAGTATCAATTAAGGTCACAGGGAGCATGTTGTGGTTTGGACATCTATCGATCAAGACATTATATCTCTCCCAAGCATCAAAAATAGATTCATCAGGGTCTTGCATGAAACCGCTGATTTGATTGCGAAGGCTCGTGACCATGGATGGTGGAAAGTAGCGCGACAAAAAGCGTTGAGTCATGTCATCCCAAGTGTGAATAGAATTCTTCGGGAGACAATGAAACCATTTCTCGGCATGATGTAATAAAGTATGTGGAAAGAGTTGTAGGCGAAGTTCAGCCATTGTGGCACCAGCCAACTTCATGCTTTGGGTGATTGTAATGAACTTGTCGAGGTGTTTGTTGGCATCATCATCAGGCAATCCATGGAATGGGTTAGTTTGTACTTGCTGAATCGTGTGGTGCTTCAACGAAAACTCAGGAGCGTTGATTTGCATCGGCGCAATCGGTCCTCCTCGTCCAAACATTGTAGGTTGACAAAGCTCCTCCATGGTCCGAAGATCGGGCTGTGGAAGAACATTGTTGTTATTATTAGGGTGCGGTGGATTATTGTTGTTAACACCAGACATAGCTAAATCTTCTTGAGTCTCGGGCTCTTGATAATTATAAGATCTAGTACGCATACACCTGAAAATGCAAAAGAAAAAGAAACCAAACACAAAACAATATATATACACAATAAAGATAAAATCTTTTTGGATTTTTGAATTTTTTTTATTTTTATGGTTTTTTGAATTTTTTTTGCAAGAAAAATAACGCTCACAAGTGAACGGATCACAAAAAGCAACGCGTCTCTCACAGAAAACCGTTAATCTTTACGAAACGAGCCGGCAACGGCGCCATTTAATACAAGGCTTTTGGCCCGTATAAAAATTAAAGTTCGTTCTAGTGTTCTAATCGAATTGATCTAGGTTCTCTATGTGACTCAGTTTTATTTTGGTGAAACAAAAAGGTTGTCGTTGTAGTATATGAAAATGTGCAAAAACAATTAAAATAAATAGCGTTAAAGTAAAACTGGCGTTAAAGTAAGTCTAAATCTAATTAAACGTAAGGTGCAACATTTAAAGACGTGACGGAAAGTAAATTAATTAAATGACTAAATTAATAAAAGCGTGACAAGAATTAAAATTAGACAAGTATTAAAAACATAAACTAAAAATTAAACAAGACAAAGTATAAAGAGAAACAACCCGATCGGAATATATTCCGATCACACCTTGATTGGAATGTTAGCAAACCCCAAATCGGAATATTGATCAGACAACCAATCGGAATATGTCACTTACCACGACCGGAATATCCTGACAAACCCCCAATCGGAATATAAACTTACTGTGATCGGAATACGGGGAAGACTTGGTCGGAATGCTGATCGGAACCCGTTATCGGAATATGTCACCTACCTTATCGGAATGTCCAAGCACGCACCTCTATCGGAATATGGAAAAGAGCATCAATCGGAATATATGTCACTTACCCAATCGGAATACCACCTTACCTTGTTCTAATCGGAATACCAAAGTCCACCAATCGGAAAGTTAAAACCCTTATCCGATCGCACCGATCGGAATGTAATTCCCTTTTCCGATTGTAAGATCGGAATACAAAGGAAAGTACGCAAATTAAGCTAAAACAATAAGCTATAATCCTAAATAAGAACTAGACGAAATCCTAGGATAAAACGTGTGAAAATAAGCTACCAAGCAGTAATTTAACAACTTTTAAAACACGAAAAGGAAAAGCTTTAAGAAAAACAAGTTTTTTTATACGAAAATAACTTTTATAAAAACTATATAAACTTGAAAATAACAAAATAAGCTATGAAAATGAAGGATTTAAAACAATCAAAAGCATAAAAATGAAATCTTTAAACAAATAAACAAGATCAAAAGCATATAAATCAAAGATTAGAGAAAGGTAGAATGAGATCAACAAGATAAAGTAAAGGTGCGAGTAATTAAAGAAACACTTACTTGAAATTAAAAGGTAATTAAGGTGCAAAACATGTATTTAAATGTGCAAGTAATTAAAGGTGCAAGTAAATAAAAGTGGAAGAGATAGTTTGTCAAGCTATCCAACAAAACTTAATGAAATGAGAATGAGAGGTATATATAGGTGATTAGGGGAATGGTTAGAGGAAGCTTCCTCCCATCCTTCCTTTCTTCTTAATTGCGCCCTTAAGTCCTTCCTTCTTAATCTTTTTGTTAATCTTGGACTTTGATGACTTTTGGCTCGGGATTTCTTTGGACTCGTCTTTTAATTCTTCGATAAATAAGACTTGAGTTCCTCGGCTTTAAGTAAACTTCCGTCTTTTGACTTTTTCTTCGATAAATCTTCAGAATTGGTCTTGGACTTCCGTTCTTTTTGTACTCTTGACTTCTTGACTTCGTCTTTCATCTTTTTCTTCAATAAAAGTCCGTAAATGCCCGTGAATGTCCGTGTTTTCTCCACTTTTCACCTTTTCGTCCTAAATCACAACAAAAACACAAACCACGCATAATTCCGACATAAAAGACATAAAATACACGTTTTGGTCCGGTTATTATTGTAATTAAGTGGTAGAAAAGATGTGTGTTTACACACATATCAACCATTTTGATGAAAATAATGATAAAAGAGATCGATTTGAAACTAAAAATACCAACTGTAAAGATATTTTCTTGACATGTGAATAAAATTCTAAGAAAGAATTTGAACACCCACGAGCTATGTTTTCCCTTGATATGCTATGTTACCCTGATAATCTTAGGACGAGATTTCTTTAAGGGGAGAGACTGTGACAATCCTTAAATTTCACATCTATGCTATATGCTATGATAGTCTCAATATGACATTTTTGCTAGAAATTTTTGCTTTATGTACCTTACTTGGTAAGATGAACTGCTTTTTACAACCTGAACTGACATTACAACATGTTCCTATATGTTGTCAATACAATGTATATATCAAGTCTAAGATATAAAAGTGATATAATAAGTTCAATATTAATAATAACATCTCAAAAGTAACCATGATGCCCTAAATTCCCATAGAAACCCTAGAATCTCTATAAATGAGTTGTAAACTCAAGAAGGGTAAGATATGAATAGAAAACACATATGAATAAGTTATTAAGGATTATAAACAAGTTGTAAACCATACTTTGAAGACCTAATAATACCTAAGAATGGCAAGAACAAACCATACAAAGATAAGTACAAGTAATTGTACATAACAGTCTAGATCACCACCTAGAAACCCATGATAAACAATATTTCAAGCAATGTAACAACGAAAAATCTATGTACTATTATAAAAAACAATATACTAATTACAATCTATCAAATAAAGGAAAGTTAATTGATCGAAAAAATTCTAATATTCACTAATCTAAGGCTAATTACAAGTTAAGACTTAGTAACCAAGATTAAGATATAAAATCCATTTCACATTGAATTAGAGTCTAATCTTTTGCCATAAATTACAAACTCAACTACATATCATATTAATAATATAAATTTATTTCAAGTCAAGTTACGAGTTGGTAAAGCATAAAGACAAGTTATCAAATCATAGGATCTTAAGCTCCCATAATTATCCCAAGAATATGATCAACCTATACAAACCCTTAAACTAAAAATGTAGAAGCCATAGAAGTCATACAAATACTATATAATCCCTAGAATAAGTGTTTATAAAGGTACAAACACTAATTACCCAAGATAGAAAGTCATTAGGATTAATGACCTAAAAACCCTAATATTAAGAAATCTACATGGAATCATCACATAGTTCTTTTTGGAAAAGTCTATAAATATTTATAAGACTTCATTAATTAGATTATGCTAAGACACTGTACAAGTACCCTAATGCACAAGGTACAATATTTTAATGCATGACATGTAAATTAGGTCAAAATGAGTATTTTCAACCTTTAGACATGTTTACTTAGAATAACTTAATAAAACTAATTTAGGGACTTCATGAATACATTGAGAACAATTTAGGATGTATAAATTGAGTTTACATCAGAAGATAGTTGAAGGATAATCACATTTATTAAGATTAAACCCTAAATCATTAGAAACCCTAACCTGCCTAAGTTTTCTTCGCATTTTCACATCAAACCTTTGTTAAACTTCAAACCAAAGACCCAAACATCTTAATTACAATGTATATACCCGAATTAAATCCGAATTCATCACTAATCACATTTCTAAAACGTTAATCATCAAAATTACAAAGTTACAAGTTACAAGCCCTAAGTTAGGGCCCGGTTTAGGTTTTTCCCTCCAAAACATATTCAAAACACTTTTCCTCCCAAATTCAAACCTAAGGCAAATATTTTGAATATTTAGAAGATATTTCCAGCCCTAAGCAACCAAGAAAATAGGCGCATCACTTACTTGATGGCAAATTCTTAACCTTGTACATTTTTATGGCTAAAAATCATTCCAACAAATATACCTAGGACCTATAAACTTGTTTAGAGCTTCCCAAGTCTTCCTTAGTCAGTAACTTAGTTGTGTTACACGTTTACACCCTTAACTTGGAGCCTAAGGGTCGAATTTACTATAAATAGCAAGCTAAACCATTCATTCCAATTCGCACCACGTTTTCTCTTAACCTCCATTAACCATTCTACTTACACTTCTATATATGTCCTAGGCCATGCCCCAAGACCAGAAACTAGGTCTAGAAGCTAGCCATTGAAGCTCTTGAAGCTTTGATAGCAAGATATGCTCCTAGGAAGCCATTAGGATCCCTTTTGGAGCTACCTATGTAATTTCTATGCTAGCTATGCGTTGATCTTGTTATAATACTTTCTTAGATTTTTTATACTGACAATACAATGTTAGAAAGATAATCTAAAATAAACTAACTCATTTCATCATTTTAAATGGAAGTTATAAGCTAAAAATGTCTTAAAACCCTAGTTTTGTAATTTACATAAAATAATAAGCAAAAATACATTTCAAAAGCTATAAATTTGAAGAAATCTTTTTATTATGATTATAAACATGTTTTGAAACTTTGTTTTAAAATCCTAGATCATTTGGTCCATTTTTGAGGTTGTTATGTGATTTTTACAAGAATATGGACTAAAACAGTCATTTTTGAAAATTTAAAATTTTGGGCCAAAAGTGTCATTTTATGAAAGTTAAAGCTATAATAATAAATTTTGGAAAGTTTAAGGTCCTAAGGTTAAATATTGAGGGTTTAAAATGCAAATACTAGAACTATATACTTTAGGGGTTAAAAGTGTAATTATACCAAAGTATAACCAAAAGGGTTATTTTTTCCAAGTTTGAAACTAAAGAAGATTAGTTATGAATATGAGGAAGTAATGTAAGTATCATGTTAGTAGGGATATTTGTACAAAGATGTTCCATCTCGATATTACGTTCTGATTAAGTGGTTGGGTTTACGCTTTATAGTGCCCTCGCTCCTCAAACGTTTATAGAATGGCTTCTAAGTATGATGGCCCGAAAAATGGTGCTAGAATTACCACCAAATAATAATGAAAGAATATATAACCAACACTTCACAACATTGAACTAAAAATAAAATACTTGATACTATACACAAAGTATTAATCCAGGTTTGTGTGAGATCAAGCTGTTGTTTATGAGACCAAGTTGTGGTTTGTATGATCAAGTCGTTTATCTGTGAATGAAATTTATCTGATTATAGCTTGGATTCTATAGACATAAGGTGAGTTCATAGCCTCACTTTTTAAATGCTTTATAAATGATTTAATAACCCGTGAGGGGGATATATGCTAAAACTATAATACAAGTGCTTTTAAAACTGTATGGTATGATTATTGACACTATGTTTACTACTGCCATTAAGTCCGTTTTTAATCATGAACCGCTAATCATTTCTTAAAAATAAGTGCTAATATTGTGAATAGTACTATTTGGGGGTTGACATCCCCTATCTGGGCAAGTCGCACTTGCCAGCAGCTGAAGGTTCCTACCTTGGCTAACAGATAAACTTTATTTTGCTAAACTAAGGATAGTCTGGCAGACTTCCTTCTAATAAGGGTAGTTTGTTGGTTATTGTCTAGCAGCGGGGTCATGAGCATAGTGTAGTATGATGACTATTTTATGTGGGTGTATAACAATGTTTCCCAGAGGATATACATGTATTCAAAACTGTTATTACAAACCTATGAATTCACTCAACCTTTGTGTTGACTTTATGCATATATCTCAGAAAAATGGTGACTCGTAGCATGGAGCAGCACAAGGATGGCATGAAGAGGCACAAGACTTAAATTATTATAGATTTTGGGAACCTCATATTGTAAACCTCTGATTTTTAAATGAAATATAAAGAAAGTTGATTTCATCACTCTTTGAGTTGTTTTCTATTACTATGACTAGTGTTCTATGAAGTAATACCCCAGATCAATGTTCCACTACGTAAAGGTAAAATGGGGGGTGTTAGAGTAAAGGAGGAAGAAGAGAAACGATTATAAGATATTCCTATAGTTAGAGAATTTCCCGAAGTATTTCCTAAGGAATTAATAGGTTTGTCGCACGTGCGTCAAGTCGAATTCCAAATCGATTTGATACTAGGAGCGAGACTGATTGCTAAAGCGCCTTATCGATTTGCACCTTCGGAAATGCAAGATTGTTTCGTCAAATCTAAGAGCTAACTGATCGAGGATTTATTAGACCAAGTATATCACCGTGGGAAGCGCCAATCTTATTTGTGAAAAAGAAAATGGATCTTTTAGGATGTGTATCGAGTATCGTGAGTTAAATAAACTTACTATAAAGAATCGTTACCCATTACCCAGAAGCGACGATTTATTTGATCAACTTCAAGGATCAAGCGTATATTCGAAGATTGATTTACATTATTGTTATCATCAACTGAGAGTTAAAGAAGACGAAATTCCTAAAATTGCTTTCAGGACATGATACGGACATTATGAATTTCAAGTGATGCCTTTTGGTTTAACCAATGCACGATCTGTTTTCATGGACCTCATGAATAGAATGTGTAAGCCTTACTTGGATAAATTTGTGATCATGTTTATCGATAATATTCTTATTTTCTCTCGTAATAGAGAAGAACATACCAAGCATCTTGGTATAATTCTCGAATTACTTAAGAAGGAGGAGTTGTATGCTAAGTTCTCAAAGTGTTAATTTTGGATCAGTGTTGTTCAATTCCTAGGACATGTCATTGATAGCCAAGGTATTCGTGTGGATCCTTCAAAGATTGAAGAAGTAAAGAATTGGAGTAAGCTTAGTACGCCTGCGGAAATAAGACAATTTTTAGGACTTGTTGGGTATTATCGAAGATTTATCGAAGGTTTTTCAAAAATTGCTAAACTTTGGCTGAATTGGCTCATAAGAAAAAATCGTTTGCCTAGGGAGATAGTCAAGAGATATCTTTTCAATTATGGAAGCAAAAGTTGTGTGAAGCACCTATCCTAGCATTACCAGAAGGTAACGATGAATTTATCGTTTACTGTGATGTATCTATTCAAGGAATGGGAGTAGTGATTATGCAATGGAATAAAGTTATTGCTTATGCATCAAGGCAACTTAAACCTAATGAGAAGAGTTATACTACTCATGATCAAGAATTAGGAGCGGTGATATTTGCTTTTAAAATCTGGAGACATTCCTCTATGGTACAAAGTGTGTAGTATTTACTGATCATAAGAGTCTTCAATATATTCTTCATCAGAAGGAATTGAATATGAGACAACAACGCTGGTTAGAGTTACTTGCTGATTACGATTGTGAAATTCATTATCACCCAGGTAAAGTCAATGTAGTAGTCGATGGTTAAGTCGAAAGGAGCGTGTTAAGCCGTTACGAGTTAGATCATTAATGATAACTCTTTTCATGAAATTACCTACCCAAATTCTCGAAGCACAAAAAGAAGCACTTAAAGAGAAGAATGTAGAAGCTGAGAAGTTGAGAGGAATGGATAAAGACTTTGAAATTCGTCAAGATGGAATTCGTTGTATTAAAAATCGTAGTTGGTTACCGGCCTTTGGTAATTTACGAGATTTGATTATGCACGAATCTCATAAATCAAAGTATTCTATACATCCTGGTTCCGACAAGATGTATCAAGATCTGAAGAAACTTGATTGGTGGCCTAACATGAAGGCAATCATAGGAGAATACGTTAGTAAGTGTTTAGCGTGTCCAAGAGTTAAGCAGAGTATCAAAAGGCATCCGGACTGTTGATACAACCAAAGATTCCAATATGGAAATGGGAAAGAGTTACGATGGATTTTGTGACTAAATTACCTAAGACGTAAACCTTCGGAATTTGCAGTTGGAGATCGTGTTATGTTAAAAGTTTTGCCTCGTCAAGGAGTTATTCGATTTGGAAAGAAAAGAAACTGAACCCAAGGTATATAGGACCATTCACAATAACCAAAAGAATTGGCCCTCTAGCATATAAACTAGAGCCTCCTGGAGAGCTTGGTAATGTTAACAATACTTTTCATGTTTCGAATCTGAAGAAATGCTTACCTGATGAATCTCTCATCATACCGATGAAAGAACATCAACTCGATGGTAAGTTAAATTTTGTCGAAGATCCTGTGGAAATCATCGATACAGAAAGCAGAGCCGTATCCTAATATTCAAGGTACGATGGAAATCGAAGATAGGACCGGAGTACACTTCGGAACGTGAAGATCAAATTCAAGCTAAACATCCGCATCTATTTTCTTCTGTTAACCCTAGTTCTAGCTAAATCTCGGGACGAGATTTAAAGTAAGGGGAAGAGACAATGACTTCCAATAGTTTTGACTAGTGTAATATCTATGTTCATAAATAAAGAGGTAATTTTGCTAAGAAATTTTTGTATTTTACTATGGTATGTGACTGAATTGTTAAATATATGAATTCTCACTATCTCAATTGCCACTTCAACATATGCCTATATGTTGTAAACACTATGTATATATCTTTTCTGAGTTCTAATAGTAAGTATATGTATATACCATGAATAAGAACAACTCAAATACAACAAGGATACCTTAAATTCCTAAGAAAGCCTTAGATTCCCTAGAAATACGTTATAAACTAAGGTTTCAAACAATATAACTACATAATATCTAGGTATTATTATCAAATACACTATACTAATTATAATCTATCATATCAAGGAAAGGTAAATAAACACAAAACACTAATATTCACTAATCTCAAGCTAATTACAAGTAAATGACTTATAACCAAGATGAGCATATAAAATCCATTCTATAATGAATTAGAGTGTAATATTTTGCAACTAATTATAAAACTCAACTAAGTACCATAATAAGTGAATAAATTTATCTTAAACTAAGTTACAAAATATTAAAGCATAAAGTACAAGTTTTTAAAGCATGGGACCTATGCTCACTTACTTAACCCTAAGATATGATCAACCTATATAAACCCTTAAACTAAGAATATAGAAATTATAGAAGTCATAAACATACTATATAAGACTTATAATAAGCTTACATTAAGATATAAACCCTAACTTCCTAAGATAGAAAGTCATTAGGCATAATGACCTAGAAACACTTATATTAAGAAATCTACATAGAATCATTACCTAATCTTTTAGGCCAAGTCTTCAAACACTCATAGCACTTCATTAAGGTTATAAGATTATGTTAAGACAATGTAAAAGTATCCTAATGCACAAGGTACAACATTTCAATGCATGACATGCAAATTAGGTCAAAATAGGTATTTTCAATTTTTAGATATGTTTACTTAAAATAAGCTATCAAACTGTGTTATGATTAATATGAAAATTTGACTAGAAACTTTTTGCTTTTTGTGTCTTACTTGGTAAGATGGATTTTTTCTCACAACCTGAACTATCACTTCAACATATTCCTATATGTTGGAAATATAATGTATATATCAAGTCTAAAGTAATTTAATAAGTACATTATGAATAAGAACATCCCAAATATAACTATGATGCCCTAAATTCCTATAGAAACCCTAGATCCCTTAAATGAGATGTGAACTCAAGAATGGTAAACTATGAATGGAGACTACACATGAATAATTCATTATGGATTATAAACAAGTTATAAACTATACTTTGAAGACATAATAATACCTAAGAATGGTAAGAACAAACTATAGAAAGCTAAGTACAAAGAACTGTACATAATAGTTTAGATCTCCACTTAGAAACCCTTGAAAAAATTTGTTTCAATCAATATAACTACCTAATATCCATGTACAAGTGTCAAATACAATATATTAAGTATAATCTATCATATAAAGGAAAGGTAATTGATCACAAATACTAATATTTACTAATCTAAAGCTAATTACAAGTTAAGACCTAGTAACCAAGATTAGCATATAAAATCCATTATACATTGAATATAGTCTAATATTTTGCCACAAATTATAAAACTCAACTATGTATAATATTAAGATCATACATTTATTTCAATTTATGTTACAAGTTCATAAAGCATAAGGTACATATTATCAAAGCATAGGATCTTAAGCTCCCTTAATTATACATAGAATATGATTAACCTATACAAACCCTTAGACCAAATGTGTAGAAAATTTAGAAACCTTAAACACAAAATATGAGCCCTAGAATAATTTTATATGAGGAGATAAACACTAATCACCCAAAATAGAAAGTCATTAGGTTTAATGACCTAGAAACCCTTATATTAAGAAATCTACATATAATCACTACCTAGTCTTTTAGGACAAGTATACAAACACCCAAAGTACTTCATTAAGGTTATAAGATTATATTAAGAGAATGTACAAGTACCCTAAAGCACAAGTTACAATATTTCAATGCATGGCTTGTAAATTAGGTCAAAATGGGTATTTTCACCCTTTAGACATGTTTACTTAGAATAAATTAATAAAACCAATGTAGGGACTTCATGAACACATTGAGGAAAATGTAGGATGTATAAATTGAGTTTACATCAGTAGCTAATTGAAGGATAATTACTTTTACGAAGACATAACCATAAATCATTAGAAAGTCTAACCCACCTAAGTTTTCTTCCCATTCTCACATCAAACCTTTAATAAACTTCAAACAGAAGACCCAAACTTTTTAACTACAATTTATATACCCTAATAAAACCATAATCCATCACTAATCACATTCATAAACCCTTAATCACCAAAATTACAAAGTTACAAGTTACAAGAACTATTTTTAGGACCCGGTTTAGGTTTTTCCCTCCAAAACCCATTCAAAACCCTTTCCCTCCTAAATTTAAACTTAGGATCAGCTCAATGGGATATTTTGAGATATTTTCCAGTAGGTGATGCACCTCCTTGTGTGCTACACATCATTGTTCTCATCCTAATCTTGCCAAAAACTATTTTAGAACCCATATTGAAGATTGGAATGAACTAGCTTGTATACTCAGCTCCTAGACTTGCATAGATCTTTACTAGGCTTACTTAGTCACTACTCTCTGGTCCTTACACGTTTCACGGATTAACTTGGAGGCTAAGTGTTGAAAATATTATAAATACGAACCTTTACCTTCATTTTAGAATCATCCTTCCATTTCTTACCAAAACACACATACAGTATGTTCTCAACCAACCATTATAGCCCTAAGAAGTCCCTAAGATCAGTAGCAAGCTTTGGGAGAAATTCTAGGAGTTCTTAAAGAGTTATGAGGAATATATAGTCCATATACCCTATTAGGAGCCATTTTGGAGCATCCTAGGTAATCACTTTGTTAGCTATGCTTTGATCTTTTTATAGTACTTTCTTAGAGTTTTATACTGTTAATAAGATGTTAGAAAGATAATCTAAAAGAAATTAGAGCATATGATCATTTAAAATGAAAGTTATAAGCTAAAGATGTCTTAAAACCCTAGTTTTGTAATTTACATAAAATAATAAACAAAAACCTATTTCAAAAGCTATAGTTCTGAATAATTTTTTTTATTATAGTTATAAACATGTTTTGAACCTTTGTTTTAAAATCCTAGATCATTTGGTCCATTTTTCAGGTTGTTATGTGGTTTTTACATGTATAAGGACTAAAACTCTCATTTTTGAAACTATTTTGCATTTTGGCCAAAAGTGTTATTTCTTGAAAGTTAAATATATAAGAATAAATTTTGGAAAGTTTCAGGTCCTAAGGTTAAATATTGATGGTTTAAAATGAAAATTCTAAAACTATATACTTTAGGGGTTAAAAGTGTAATTATACCAAAGTATAATAAAAGGGCTATTTTTGCCAATTTTGAAACTAAAGAAAATTAATTATAAATATGATGAAGTAATGATGGTATCATGTTAGTAGGGAGCTTTGTACAAAGATGTTCCATCTCGATATTACATTCTCACTAAGTGGTTGGGTTTACGATTTAAAGTGCCCTCGCTCCTCAATCGTTTATAGAATGGCTTCCGAGTATGATGGCCCGAAAAATAGTACTATAATTATAACCAAATATTATTTAAGGAATGCCTAATTAAAAAAATCAAATAATACATAAATAATACTTGATAATATTGAACTAAATATCAAAGACTTGATACTATACACAATTTGTTAATCCAGGTTTGTGTGAGATCAAGTTGTGGTTTGTATGATCAAGATGTTTATCTGTGAATGAAATGTATCTGGTTGTATCTCAGACTCTGTGGATACCAGGTGAGTTCATAGCCTCACTTTAAATGCTTTATAAATTTTTTGAAAACCCGTGAGGGGGATATATGCTAAAACTAGAATACATGTGTTTTTGAACTGTACACTTTTACTGAAATATGTTATTTTATGAGTGTCCAAACTATTACTTGTTTCCAAAATTCATGAATCATTAAACACATCCGTGCGTGCTAATGGGGTAAATAGATCTATTGGGTTTAACGAATCCTGTTTGTGTTACCTATACATGGGGTAATCGAGCATACTTTATTAGAACTAATGGGTAACCTAGGACATATAGGTTACTTGTCATGAATTCATGTCATGACAGTCACTTCGGTGAATTTCGTTAGTTTTTATATCATGAACTTAGTGAAATAATAATTGTTTTATCTAAGCGAATAATAACATAGCTCGAGGTGGTAAACATGTATTCAAAACTATTATTACAAACCTATGAATTCACTCAACGTTTGTGTTGACTTGTAAGCATATATCTCAGGAATTTGTGACTGATAGCATGGATTAGCATACGGATGGCATGAAGAGGAAAACGATTAAAATTATTATCTTAGATTTTGGGAACCTCATATTGTAAAACTCTGATTTTTCAATGAAATATAAAGAAAGTTGATTTCATCACTCTTTTGAGTTTTTTTCTATTATTATGACTTGTGTTCTATGAAGTGATACCCCAGATCAATGTTCCTCTACATAAAGGTAAAATGGGGGTGTTACAAATTGGTACTCAGAGCCATGGTTATAGAGAACAATAAATAAAATCTTGACTATAACTACTTTTAAAATAATTTCTAGAAAGTCCTCCGTGCCCATGCCAATGCTGATACAAGAATGAGGTAATATTATACCAATATTAGTACTGCTACCCTCTAGAACAATGTGGCATACCATGTTTAAGTGTAAGTATAAATATTATACTTATAAGTACTTATGTTTAAGTATATGTAATATAATATGAGTAATATACATAATAAATTAGGATTTATCAACGTCTCTAGAAATATGTATTCCTATTATCCTCTTATCGGATTCTCAAGATGAGCATTCTGCAAGAATTCCTGATAACTTCACAAAGTATATTTCCAATCTCCCGATGAATAACCCTTATGATACTTCAGAAAATACACCCAAATATCAAAAAATCCGAAAAGCCGTTTTACCTTTTGATGACGACCCGTATACGCAAGTTATACGAGCATATAACAAAGAAATAGATTTTTCACCTCGACACCAAAATTTTCCATCACCTTATCCTATTAATGTACCCTCACCTATGTCGGAAAACGTACCAAAAAATACTTATGAACAACAAATTAAAGATATCCTACCCTATATGAAAGAACTTCCGCCCGACCGTATTGAAGATCTTGAACATAAAGTTGAAGGACTTCAGAAACGACGAAGAATTATAAAACAAGATCTTGAGAAGTTAGAAGGAGATTTAGAAGAATCTAAAACCAAGTTGCAGAGAAGATAAATGATACAAGATGAAGAAATTATTCAAGCTCGACTAAAGATTTCTACTCTTGAATTAGTCATTGAGGACATTCAAATTAGACATCGAACCGATATACGAATTCTTTTTTATGCAATCAAAGAGCTCAAGAAGGAGGGATGAAGACATTAGACTATTAAGTTGTAAATACTTTCAACTTTATGTCTTTAATTTTATGTTAATAGTGAAGCTTGTCTAGTATGTTTAAACAGAAAAGTTGTTAATAAATAAAAGTTGTTTTTCTCGTCTTATCGTTTCGTATTTATTTTTGAGGAGTAAGAAACCCCTATTTCTTGGTTTTCTCAAAAGTGATTATGAATGAAATTGATTTTCTAAGAAAAGCATATACTTGATAAAGTACATATTTTTGGAATTTCTATTATCTTCTATGATAATGATAATTATCAAGTTGAATATAACCCGCAAGTTTGAAGAAAGAGTAAGGAAAGTTCCCAAGTATTCTAAAAATATTCTATTCTCGGCTTTTGTCTATCAAAAGGTTCTTTTTGTAGAATATATGAAATGTAAAAGAGAAGCGTGTTCTATAAGACGAGTTTTTACATTTTCTGTTATATTCCTCCATTCCAAATCATGGAAAAATTGTGTTACGATTATGCATGAGTCATATCTTTATAAATCTGTCGTAAACTCTGAAATTCTATTTCATAGTTGGATTTATTATCCTTAGATATGAATGATAATCAATATCGTATGTTTTCTATAAACCTAAAAGACATACCTTGTGTTCGATAAGCATTTATATGTATCCATATACATATGTGACAAATGTTTTATGATATGAGTATACCTTGGATTCTTAATTATTTATATTCTTTCCCTTCATTCTAAACCCTAAAAGTGTTTGACGATGTATTAACAATGATGTGGGTGTAATCCTGCAAGTGCAAATTGTCAATTAGAATTATTATCCGGAAGAAGACTCGATGACTAGTTAGTTTTGATATCCAAGGAAGAAAAGATGCTATTAGTATCACCCGTTGGATTGAAAGAGCTAATTCAGTTTTCTATCGTATTTGAAACTTATAAAGTGAAGTTTGCTATAATAAGATAGTACTTTGTTAGTTATCTTAGTAAATTCTTTATGCTCAACCTATTGAGATAAAAGAAGTACATAAGATCGCTTGATTAAATTTCAAATATTTCATAAAAGGATGATTGAGAAGATGAAAGAATAACTCCGTTATCTAATGATAAAAGAAATTAACCTCGAGACATACACGAGGAAATTTCAAGAGTTAGTAGGGTTAGATCTTATTCCAAAGAATGAGAAAAACCTTCATCAAAAGGTTTCATTATGGAATATTGTAATGGAATTTCATCTGAAGATTTCATTAGAAGATTTTGTTAGAAAAATTTATTAAGGAATTTTATCGAAGGGATTTTGAAGAAAAATTACCGCTTCCAAAATCCAAATATATTGGAAAGAGTCATTCACCTCTACCCAAAGAGTTGATGAAAAAGGTAATCAAGCACAATCTTGTGCAAAAATCGGAAAAATCTTAAGCGTAAATTGAGCAATGAAAGAACTCTGTAAAATTCAAGAAAACTTGAATCCAACCTACGATGAATATGATGGAAATTTTCTTCTGTGTAAGAAATGCACCCTAAATCACACAGAAATTTGCACCATCTGTTGTCGGATTTTCAACATAGTAGATCATTGGACTAGGATTTATAAGGGCAAGTGGCCTTATAAATAATATGTTTGGTAGGATTATTGTGTATTTTATAAGGAATAAAAATATCATCTTCTATTTAAGCATCGTTCGTCTCTAGAAAATCGTATTCCTAGATATTATATACAAAACGTCTTACATATGCTAACATAAGAAGGAAATATAATGAATAATAAATATATTATATACTAGAATATATGTTTATATTCGTGTTATGTCGGAAATTTCTAAGTCAATGATTTACATTCTGTTTCTTTGATTGAATTAGGAGGCTTCTTCAGTCAAATGAATAAATCTAAATCACCAAATTTATGATTTATTCCTTACATAAAGTTGGACGCTTCTTTATGTTAGTAAGAATTTATAAATGGACTTAAGAATATTCGATATAAGACAACTATAGACCAAATAAAACTAAGTAAGATAATACGTATATTACTATATATTGGAAAAATACGTCAATATTCGTCATAGATTTGGAATTTTTAAATACATGGAATGAGAAGTATTCCATTCAACTCGAAGAAACTTTAAAATCCTTATATTATGCTTTAAAGCAGAATATTAAGTCATCCGACTTACTAGTTCAACCTGAATTTCCTCCACGGAAATAGCAATGAACAATAAGGATTTTGTTACTTCAAATAGACATGCCATCTGGATCATTGTCAATTATTTTACTAGAGATATATTTGCCCTTGATAATCTATGTTACACTTATAATCTCGGGACGATATTTCTTTAAGGGGGAGAGACTGTGAGAATCCTCAAAGTTCACTTATGTGTTATGATTAATATGATAATTTGACTAGAAATTTTTGCTTTTTGTGCCTTACTTGGTAAGATGGATTTTTCTCACAACCTGAACTATCACTTCAACATATTCCTATATGTTGGAAATACAATGTATATATCAAGTCTAAAAGTAATTTAATAAGTACATTATGAATAAGAACATCTCAAATATAAATATGATGCCCTAAATTCTTTTAGAAACCCTAGAGTCCCTTAAATGAGATGTGAACTGAAGAATGGTGAACTACGAATGGAGAGTAAGAATGGTAAGAACAAACTATACAAAGAATGGTAAGAACAAACTATACAAAGCTAAGTACAAATAACTATACATAATAGTTTAGATCACCACCTAGAAACCCTTGGAAAGCAATGTTTCAAGCAATATAACTACTCAATATCTATGTACAAGTGTCAAATACAATATACTAAGAATAATCTATCATATAAAGAAAATGTAATTCACTAATTCAAAGCTAATTACAAGTTAAGACCTAGTAACCAAGATTAGGATATAAAATCCATTATACATTGAATTAGAGTCTAATCTCTTGCCACAAATTATAAACTAAACTATGTATCATATTAAGAATATACATTTATTTCAAGTTATGTTAAAAGTTCATAGAGCATAAGGTACAAGTTATCAAAGCATAGGATCTTAAGCTCCCTTAATTATACATAGAATATGATTATCCTATATAAACCCTTAAACCAAGAATAAGTTTATATGAGGAGATAACACTAATCACCCAAAATAGAAAGTCATTAGGCTTAATGACCTAGAAACCCTTATATTAAGAAATCTTCATATAATCACTACCTAGTCTTTTAGGACAAGTATACAAACACACATAGCACATCATTAAGGTTATAAGATTATACTAATACAATGTAGGATGTATAAATTGAGTTTACATCAGTAGTTAATTGAAGGATAATCACTTTTATTAAGAGTTAACGATAAATCATTAGAAACCCTGACCCGCCTAAGTTTTCTTCCCATTTTCCCATCAAACCTTTACTTCAAACCAAAGACCCAATGTGACAATCTAACATTTTCCTGTTGTAAATTATTTTCTCGTATATTATTTTGAAACTTATTTTTGTGTTGGTTGATGAACTCACATTTTACGGGTTTAAATTAGGGCTTACGTGCATAATTTAACGTCCTTTACCACTAAACCGGAAACCCTAGGTTTACGTATTTACGTTTTTGAACTCCGTTTTTGATGAGACAATTTTTATTAGATTCGTTTTGTGTCGTTGATTCATAATTTATAAAAACGTTTTTCGTAAAACGACCCGAGGGTATGCAAATCGAGGAAACTAGAATCGAGGAGTACCCGTAAATTAGTGGGGATGAGACAAGTTAACACTTGCCCCACCCCCACTAAGGGGTGGCCAAGCTTAGCCAACACACCTCATTAGGTGTCAAGATTCATGATAACTAAGGACACTTGTTGTAACACCCCCAATTTCGTGTCATGGCAGCGGAAGGGTCTTTCGGTGTTACAGTCATGGTTCAATCTCAATATCATAGAAAACGGCTCAAAACGAGTCGTTTAATAAAACATACATCCATTCATTATTTAAAGGTAAAAGTTCACACACGCGGTCCCAAATAGTTTTAAAGATTACACAGCATAACCAACTACAAAAGTTTCATTGAATGAACATAGTTTAGAAAAAGCGGGCCAAAGCATTTAAATTAAGCAAGCTGCATGAAACCGCCTTCCTTGAGTGCCTTCTTCATGGACCTGAGATAAAACATGCTATAAAGTCAACAAAAATGCAGAGTGAATCTATAAAGTTTAAATTAAATAAATGAACACAGTATTCTGAATAAACCTTCCATGGTTGAAAATCATTTGGATCAGACATAATCATCGTTGTTATTACATAAGCCTCGTGACATTGAACGTTAACATATATTATTTCAGCCAACACACCTAACAAAGTGTGACCGGACTGGGCGTCACCCTGATAGATCTATCCATAGTATTAGCGTTCATTCGATTAACAATTCATGATTCAATGGGTCGTTTAAGGCTATAAGCAAACTTATGTAAATAACGTTCATCTAGCATACAATCAGGTCTCTTGTGTTCTATTTTAAAACAAGCATGTTATCCCCCTCGCAGGTTTTAAAATACTTTACAAGATAGTATAAAAGCGAGGCTATAGACTCACCTTGGTACAATAGTAGTAATGTGACGATCGCCAACGATAAGTGATGCCCGTTAAACACGAAGACCGCAACCTACCAAATAAGGCGCGTTCGTTAATAAATTAGTCAAGTATAAATAATACTTAAATAATACAAAACTCAAATTTATAGAACCATGACAATCCCAAAAAAAATAATAGTACAAGTGTACTTCTATACCCTTATACATGTTAACTTTATTAGACTATATCATCGATAAAAATATGCCGGTACTTACCGAAAGTACAAGCTCATTTACCTTACTTAAACTATTCCGTTTTCGACGAAACTTGGTCACAAACTCACATATAATATGAATAAGACTCAGTTTAAGTTTCATTTAAAAATATTACTTCTAAGGCTTTCTGCCCGACACATCTATGGTTACAAAAACCGGACAGTTTTACGCCTTTGAATCGTAAAAACCATTTTGACATATCTAAACAACTCTATTTATAAAACCGACACTCGGGTTTGAAAATAGACTCATGACCTGAGGTTTAGAATTTAACATCAGTTCTTTAACATTTTAAAACTCATTCTATAGTCCCCGAAATTCGATCCAAATATCGACAACAATTTTCGGATTGTGCCGATACTCGTCTCCCGGTACACGAATACTAAAATTATTGTAACTTCGCACTCGTTTGGAGTTGGAAGTCCTACTTTATATCAAATCGAAGCTAACGAAATTATCTACAACCCTATCTAATTAGTTAAACAATAATCATACAGTAAGTTACCCAAAAACGGCCTTTTACCTACTGGTCTAAAATTGTTTGTTAAAAATCACACTAAATCAACATTTTGACCCATTTTATCAATTCATATACTTTTAGTATCATCTATCAATCACTCTAATCAACCCTTTCAATCCAATAACACATGTATGTACATACCTTCCAAACAAAATTTAAAATTTCATACATGTAATGAATAAAATAAAGCATAAACATGATAAACAACACATTTATATTATAAAAATGGATCAAACTTCACAAGATTTCATGAAAAATAAAAACATGTTGCATGTAAGAAAAATTTATATCGATGTGATCACCTTTGAATTTTAAGGTGTGGTCTTGTTTTAGTTTTAAATGATTCAAAGTAGAATCAAGATTTTTGAGGGTGTTTTGGTGTTAAGGGTGTACGGCAAAGAGAGAGGGCAAGGGTGAGGTGAGAAATTTTTTTGACTAACTTGTTTATGTGTGAGAAAAGTTAGGTGAAGAATGGTTTTTATATGTAGGTAGTGGAGGGACTAAATTTGCCAAAGTTGTATAGTTTTGGACCAAAAAGTAATTAAATACTTTAAAGGATAGAAAATGACTATTAGTCAAATTTGAAAATATTTACGGGACTCGGGTTTCGTAAAAATACTTTTCAAAAGTTAAAACGCTTCATAACGTAATTAAATCGAAAACGTCGAAAATATAAAATATCGAGACAAGCGATAATAAAACAAAAAATTTTGGGCATCCGTCGGTATCGCGATCACTAGTAGTTCTCGTCATTCGTTAAAACGTAAAGCACGAGAAATAAAGATTAAATATAATAAAATCATTCTTATGATAAACTGAGAATATAATATCGATACCTAACGTATTCCTTACCGGTTTTCGTCTAATCGACATTCTTACGCTAGTTTCAAGTCATAACCTACTCGGTTAGTCGATAATTTAAAATTCTCATTAGTAAACACGTAATACGTAATAGTCGAGATTAAGATAACGACATGAAATTGACGGATTGTCACATTATCCCCACCAAATTAGGATCTTCGCCCTCGAAGATCAACTTGCATTCTTGTCCGATCGCTTGTTGAAATCAAAGAGATGAGGGTAATTCTTCCACATTTTGTCTTCTCGTTCCCAAGTATACTCCGGTCCTCTCCAAGAGTTCCATCGAACTTTGACGATAGGGATTCGGCTTTGTTTCCATTGCTTGACCTCGTGATCCATGATCTCGATTGGTTCTTCAATAAAGTGCAACTTTTCATAAACCTTAACTTCGTCCCACGGTATAACGAGTTCTTCATCGGATAAACACTTCTTCAGATTCGACACATGAAAAGTGTTATGAATCCCATACAGTTCTTTTGGTAGTTCAATTTGGTATGCCACGGGTCCTACTCTAGATGTAATCTTGAATGGTCCGATATAACGAAGACTCAACTTCCCATGTTTTCCAAATCGTACAACACCTTTCCATGGTGATACCTTTAGCATAACCTTATCTCCCACACTAAATTCTAATGGTTTTCTTCTCACGTCTGCATAACTCTTCTGTCGGTTTTGCGTAGACAACAGCCTATTCTTGATTTGCACAATCATATCCGTTGTCTCTCTAATCATCTCTGTTCCAGTGAGTTGAGCATCACCAACCTCACTCTAGCTCACGGGAGATCTACATTTTCTCCCATAAAGTGCTTCAAAAGGTGCAGCTTTAATACTCGCGTGATAAATTTTATTGTACGAGAATTCGGCCAAAGGTAAGTGCTTATCCCAGCTACTTCCGAAGTCAATCACACAAGCACGCAACATATCCTCCAATGTTTGAATAGTTTTTTCGATTTGCCCATCAGTTTGCGAGTGATAGGCTATGCTCATATCCAAATTAGTTCCTAAAGATTTCTGAAGTGATCTCCAAAATCCAGAAGCAAAACGACTGTCTCTATCGGAAATGATTGAAATAGGAGCACCATGCTTACACACGATCTCCTTAATATAAAGGTCGGCGAGTTTCTCCAAACCGAACCTCTCGCTGATTGGAATGAAATGAGCGGATTTAGTTAAACGGTCGACAATAACCCAGATTGCATCGAACCCAGACGGTGTCCTAGCGAGTTTTGTGATGAAGTCTATCGTAATTCTCTCCTATTTCCATATTGGAATTTCAGGTTGGACAAGTAATCCTGACGACTTCTGATATTCGGCTTTCACTTTTGCACACGTTAACCATTTCGTGACGTATGTGCAATATCAGATTTCATATTCAGCCACCAGTATAACTTTTTCAAGTCTTGGTACATTTTGTCCGATATAGGATGAATAGAATACTTGGACGTATGAGATTCTAACATGATCAAGTCTCTCAGTTCACCATCGAATGGTAACCAAATTCGACCTCTCAAACATTTGATACCATCGGATCACGTCTCAAATGTTTCACCGTCTCCTCTAAATCTTTCGGCTGCAATATTTTCCTTCTTACACGCTTCGATTTGTGCGTTTCGAATCTGCTCAGGTAAGTTATTATAAACTGTCACCACCAAAGCACGCACTCGAATCGGTTTCTCCCTTTACTTTCGACTTAATGCGTCAACTACCACATTCGCCTTTCCAAGATGATAACGAATTTCATAGTCGTAATCACTCAAGAGTTCAACCCATCGACGTTGCCTCATATTCAGCTCCTTTTGATCCAATAGGTATTGTAGGATTTTGTGATCAGTGAATACTGTACACTTCGTACCATACAGATAATGTCTCCAAATTCGCAGAGCAAAAACCACAGCCCCCAATTCCATGTCATGGGTAGTGTAGTTCTCCTCATTCTTCCTTAATTGTCTAGAGGCATATGCGATCACCTTTTCACGTTGCATGAGAACAGCACCGTATGATTGAAGAGATGCAACGCAATAAACAACAAAGTCTTCACTTCCTTCAGGTAACGATAAGATCGGCGCACTACAGAGTTTCATCTTCAGGGTTTTGAAAGCTTCTTCTTCTTCATCGCCCCACACAAATGGTTTATTCTTCTGAGTCAGCTTAGTTAATGGTTTCAATATCAAAGAGAATCCTTCAATAAACCTTCGTTAGTAACCAGCCAAACCTAGAAATTGTCGCACTTCAGTTGGAGTAGTTGGAGCACTCCAATTTTTAATGGCTTCAATCTTCAGAGGATCAACATGTACCTCAATTTTATCAATCAAATGTCCGAGAAATTGTACAGAATTAAGCAAAAAATCACACTTTAAGAATTTAGCGTATAACTTTTCGTTCTTTAACAAGTTCAAGATAATTCTTAAGTGTTCATGTTGGGCCAATGAAAGTTTTAACTATGGCCCAGTCTAGATTTGTTTAATTAGACTAAGTGTTTACTGATCGCTGAGAGGACTAGCGACAGAGACTAGACCAGTGGAAGGCAAAGCCTCAACTGGCACACCAGGAACATTCAAGTAAAAGACAACGTTAGAAAAGTAAAAGACAATCTGAAGTCATACTCACCAACGATTATGGATAGCTGGGATGTTGAAGGAATGTACTGGTGTTCAAGGATCTCTGAGTTGACAACACTCAGAGATCACTTAAGAACCCTAGAATTATGGGATAAGCAAAGCTTATCTAATCCTTTATAGTTTAGGAGAGAGAATCTACCAAGTGTTTTGAGCGAGACAAAACAAGAGATTCAAGATAAAGCCTAGTACGACCTAGTGGGTCAAAAGGTGAACAGTTGGCAGAACTGTTCACCTAAAGTTGTTTAATGGTATGTCTCGATTTGGACATGCATTTAATACGTTGTACTCTTCCATTCAGAAGGTGACACGTATCAACTACTCCCACTAAGGAATCAACCTCGTACACTATAAATAGGAGTGAGAAAGAAGAATCAAATCAACCCTTGTGCTTGGATAATTTATCTAAGTTCTTTCTCACCTTGGAACCGCTGAGCCCCCAGCTGTCTACCAGCGTCTCATTGGTTCCCTTGTAAACTTGAGTCTCGAATCTAGTTTACTTGTCTCCAGGGTTCATATCTTGTTGTCATTCAACCAGTGTATTCATAGCACTTTGTAATACTTTGTTTATAATACTTAATAAAGCATTACGCGTTTGAAAAGTATTTCATTGTGTTTCGTGGTTACAAGAGTTATAGTTTATCAACAATTGTCATATTAAGGGACTTCCAATTGGTATCAGAGCGGTTTGATTTATAAAACTTTTCATAAACCGTTCTTGTTTTTAAAATCAAGATCTTAATATGGCTGATACTATACCTCCTCCACCTTTTGGTCAAACTAGGTTAGGTACCACCTTGACCACCATGCCGGCCACCACATCTACTACCATGCCTACACCAGTTGTAAGCACTGTTAATAATCATGATGACCTTCCCCAACTACTTGATGTTCGAGGGGGGTCACATGTGTCCATTGTACCAGCATTCGATGAAGAGGATTTCTCAAGTTGAAAAGGTGAATTTCTTATATATTTAGATGGCTTAGAACCCTTCTTGATAGAAATCTTAGAAAATGGTCCCTCTGTACCACTGGCCATTTCCTCTACCCCTGAGAGACCCATTAAGAAACCTGTTAAGCAATGGTCTCCAGCGGATAGACGTCTGGCTAACCAAGACAAGAGACTCAAAAGTATCATAGTCTCTCTTACCTACCCAAGAACATTATGAAGTCCATCATTAAATACAACTCTGCTAAGGAGATGTGGACTGAATTAGTTCTAGGGTATGAAGGTCTAGAGGAAATAAAAGAAACCAAAATCCAAGCCCTTAGACTTAAGTTTAATGCTTTTAAAGCTTTGGAAACAGAAACTGTTGCACAAACTTATACTAGGCTTAAGATTTTGTTGAATGATTTAGGAAACAATGGAGTTCTTCTACCTAAGGCTGAGGTTAATGCTACTTTTGTCAATAGCTTACCTAGAAAATGACTTAGCCTAAATCAAACCTTAAGAGCTAACAATGCTATAAAGAATGATACTTTAGCCCAATTGTTTGGTAGATATAACTATGAAGAAGGGCTAATTGACTCCATTTATAAATCAGAGACTGACATATTTACCACCAGTATCACTGGTTCAAAATCTCTTGTTGCTAACCATTCCTTTTAGGAAAGTGACTCTGACATTGAAGAGGACACCAGAAGTAGTCAAGATTTTCTTGATGAATTACACGCTGAGTTCCATGACACAACTCTTTTAGCTGATCAAAAGAGGTACTACAAGAGATCTGGTAGAGTTGGAGCTGCAAAGGTTGATACATCCAAGGTGTCATGCTACACTTTTGGAAAGACTGGTTACTATCAGAAGGATTGTTGGTCAAACAAAACCTCCTCTCCAAGCTTCCCTTCATCCAGCGACAACAACAGCAAAAATAAGTTTTCCACCTCACCTTTCAAGCAAACCTCTCTCTCTGACTCAAAAAGGAAGAAGGACTACAAAGTCAAATACAAAGCCTTGAAAGCTGAGCTGCTAAAACTCAATCAGAAAGCCGATGATGCAGCAAAGAAAAAGGATTTTAAGCAGACTGAAAAAGGTCTGATCGCTGCCTCATTCGACTGGTATGATGAACCTCTCACTTCTGAGGATGAAGGTACCACCACCGTCAGAGCCTTTATGGTTGAATCTGATGAAGAACCCGTTGTGGGTAAAAGTGAAGCAAGATCTGGTCAATGGGTGGATATCACCATGAAAAAAGGTACAAAGAATGTTATCTATGGCTGAAGGTCCTGATAGAGACCATGTCAGTGACTATACCTTGGTTGACCTCCACTTTGTGGAAGAGCAAAGAAAAAACCTGTTAAACAAATTTCATAGTCTTAAAACAGAGTTAAATCTTTGCCAATTGGAATTAACAAATCTTAAACCATTTGTGAATCTTGCTAATCAACTTCAAAATGAAGTGAGCAAATTATCTATTGAAAATAAGTCTTTGTCTGATGAAAATTCTGAACTTAGAAAAACCATTGAGAAATGGAATTTGGCTCAATCCACAGTGGAAGAAATAGTCGTTGAATCCATACCTGCTGATGTGGTTCAGGCTATTGGGGGAAAGGGTAGATACAAAAAACATATCCCTGTTCCCAAGGTCAAATTTGTCCCTTCAGATGTTACTTCTCCTTCTTCCACCTCTGTGGATGAGAAGAACTATGACAAAGAATCAGAGGTACCAGCCCCACTAAGACTAGCTGGTGCTAACCCATCTGATTCCTTACTTGGCCTAAAACCTCTATCTAAAACCCCTGGGAATTCAATTCTCAAAGTCTCAAAGTCCTGGGAAGATCAATCTTGGAGAAAACATGAGAACCTTAAAGTTGATCGAATAGATCATCAATTCTTGGAAGCGGATAATGATTCTTGATCGTCAGCTTATTCAGCTCTCGGTAATCGATACACATACGGAACGAACCATCTTTCTTTTTAACGAATAAAACAGGAGCTCCCCAAGGTGACGAACTCGGTCGTATAAAACCCTTATCAGATAGTTCTTGCAATTGCACAGACAACTCCTTCAGCTCGGATGGTGCTAAACGATATGGCGCACATGCCACGGGTGCAGCACCAGGAATTAGATCAAATTGTAATTCTACTTGCCTTGGAGGCGGAAGCCCTGGAAAATCTTCCAGAAACACTTCAGGAAAGTCACGAATGACTGGAACATTTTCGATACGCTTCTCCTTTGATTCCTTCTCTAATACATGAGCTAGGAATAACTCACAGCCTTTTTCGATATACTTACGAGCTTTAATGCACGAAACTATTTTCAGTTGAGAATTACATTTATCACCTTCGATTACTATGGTCTTGTCATCTAAAGGTATCCTAACTTTCTTTTCTCCACACAGAATAGATGCATTATACTTGGACAACCAATCCATTCCGATAATAATATCAAAATTTCCTAATTCGACGATCAACAAGTCTATCTTAAAAATACGGTTCAGAAGATTAAGAGAACATCCTAAGAGCGCACGATTGGTACTCACCAATTTACCATCAGCTAGCTCTACTTCATAACTCGCGTCTAATTCGACCGGTTTGATATCAGTTAAGGTACTAAAACTTGTAGACACAAAGCTTTTGTCCGCACGAGAAACAAATAAAGCTGTAGCGTAACGGTTATTAAGTAAAAATGTACCAGTAACAACTTTTGGGTTTTGCTTAGCATCAGCTTCACCTAGTTGATAGGATTTTCCTTGATTATCTCCACCACGTGTATTCTTCTGCGTCTCAGGGCATTGATTCTTCATGTGTCCTTTACCTTGGCAGTTAAAGCAAGTCACTCATTTCCTTCCTAGTCCCCAACAGTCTTCAGTCTTGTGCCTCAGCTTGTTACACTTTCCACACTTAGCACATTCACCAGTATGAGTCCTTTTGCAGCGTTGACATCGGGTTACCTTATCAGCAGGTGCATTTTCAGTCATTGCATTAGCATTACCCCTCCTTCGGTTCTGATTCCTATTGTGAGATTTACGGTTATCACCTCGATCATCACTTTCCACTTCAGCCTTTCTTTTACTATCGTCAGCAACACCATCAGCCTTATCTTGGATAATCTGTCCCATCAGTTGGTAGGCCATTCGAACAGCTTCATCAATATTGGCAGGTTTAGATGAGGTCACATCACCATGGATGTTGGCAGGTAAGCCTCGAATATACTGCTCCACCTTCAGATATTCTGGGTTAACTTTGTTTGGACAAAGTAGAGCAAGTTGATGGAATCTATTTGTGTATCCATCGATATCAGTACCCTTCATTCTCAGCTGAGAAAGTTCCTGTTCCAACCCCTGAATAACACTCCTTGGAGAGAATTCCTCGGTCAACCACCTTCTCACTTCAACCCAAGGTGTAGCATAAGCAGCATCCACCCCTACAGACGCCATTATTCCATTCCACCAAGTTAATGCTCGCCCTTGAAGAGTAGCAGAGGCAAACATCATCTTGTCTCCTTCCTCACTTCCACTAAATTAAAACACGGATTCAAATCTTCTAAACCATTACATTAAACCAACAACACCTTCAGTACCCTTAAAATTCTGAGGTTTACATTTCATGAATGAGGTATAAGTACACTTCTTGTTTTCAGGAATCACTGGTCTATCAGCATCACCAGTTCCAGCACCAGCATTGTCAGCTCCAGTATTGCTAGCACCAGTATTGCCAGCTCTACCAGATCCACCAGCTCCACCGGATCCACCTGCTCCACCGGATCCACCAGCTTCATTATTCATATTTGCCATAAATGCATTCATAGCGACCTGAAATTGATCAGCTACAATAGCGTGTAGCTGCGCCTCAGTCATTTGTTTTGGCGGCATGATCTTGTTACACAATTCACATCAAAATGAGTATTCATTCAACGTTTGTGATAACAAAATATGAATAACACAGAATAAGAATAGATAAATGAAGAGAAACAAGAAAGGATGATAGAACGAAGAATATAATTTAGACAAGGAACGAAGATTTACGAGGAATGAGTCAAAAGACAAGAATTTATACTGTGACAATCAGCGTCGTTTGTAAATTACGTATTAGTATTTTAATAATCAAATAATAAACATTTATAAATAAATAAATGTAATCCATTATGCTTTAAGCATAAATAATAACTAAATATTTATAACATATATATACTTTTCTTATTCTCGTCCATTGGCAACTCGGAGGTTTCGCTTGTAGATGTTATAGTTAAAAGATATCAAAAATTAATTTTTGGAAAATCTATTCGTTCTCTATAACTTGAGCTTTGATACCAATCTGTAACACCCCAATTTCGTGTCATGGCAGCGGAAGGGTCTTTGGGTGTTACTGTCATGTTTCAATCTCAATATCATAGAAAACGGCTCAAAACGAGTCGTTTTAATAGTATACACATCCATTCATTATTTAAAGGTAAAATATTTCACACACGGTCCCAAATATTTTTAAAGTTTACACAGCATAACAAACTACAAAAGTTTCATTGAATGGACATAGTTTAGAAAAAGCAGGCCAAAACATTTAAATTAAGCAAGCCGCATGAAACCGCCTTCCTTGAGTGCCTTCTTCATGGACCTGAGATAAAACATGCTATAAAGTCAACAAAAATACTAAGTGAATCTATAGAGTTTAAATTAAATAATCGAACACAAGTATTCTGAATAAACTTTCCATGGTTGACAATCATGTGGATCAGACATGATCATCGTTGTTATTACATAAGCCTCATGACATTAAACGTTAACATATATTATTTCAGCCCAACACACCTAGCCAAGTGCGTATATTTCTCTTATACAATTGCATCCGATGTTTCATTACTAGTGTATCACAACACCACGCGATAGCTAGTCGCGACCAGACTGGGTGTCACCCCGATAGATCTATCCATAGTATTAGCGTTCATTCGATTAACAATTCATGATTCAATGGGTCTTTTAAGGCTATAAGCAAACTTATGTAAATAGCGTTCATCTAGCATACAATCTGGTCTCTTGTGTTCTATTTTAATACCAGCATGTTATCCCCCTCGCGGGTTTTAAAATACTTTACAAGATAGTATAAAAGCGAGGCTATAGACTCACCTTGGTAGAATAGTAGTAATGTGACGATCGCCGACGATAAGTGATGCCCGTTAAACACGAAGATCGCAACCTACCAAATAAGGCGCGTTCGTTAATAAATGACTCAAGTATAAATAATACTTAAATAATACAAAACTCAAATTCATAAAACAATGACAATCCGAAAAATAATAATAGTACAAGTGTACTTCTATACCCTTTTACATGTTAACTTTATTAGACTATATCATCGATAAAAATCTGCCGGTACTTACCGAAAGTACAAGCTTATTTACCTTACTTAAACTATTCCGTTTTCGACGAAACTTGGTCACAAACTCACATATAATATGAATAAGACTAAGTTTAAGTTTCATTTAAAAATATTACTTCTAAGGCTTTCTTCCCGACACATCTAGGAGTTACAAAAACCGGACAGTTTTACGCCTTTGACTCGTAAAACCATTTGACATATCTAAACAACTTTATTTATAAAACCGACACTCGGGTTTGAAAATAGACTCATGACCTGAGGTTTAGACTTTAACATCAGTCCTTGAACATTTTTAAAACTCATTCTATTGTCCCCAAGATTCGATCCAAATATCGACAACAATTTTCGGATTGTGTCGATACTCGTCTCTCGGTACACGAATACTAAAATTATTGTAACTTCGCACTCGTTTGGAGTTGGAAGTCCTACATTATATCCAATCGAAGCTAACGAAATAATCTACAACCCTATCTAATTAGTTAAACAATAATCATACAATAAGTTACCCAAAAATGGCCTTTTACCTACTGGTCTAAAATGGTTAGTTAAAAATCACACTAAATCAACATTTTAACCCATTTTATCAATTCATATACTCTTAATATCATCTATCAATCAATTTAATCAACCCTTTCAATCCTATAACACTTGTATGAACATATCTTCAAAACAAAAATTAAAATTTCATACATGCAATGAATAAAATAAAGTATAAACATGATAAACAACATATTTATATTATAAAAATATATCAAACTTCACAAGATTTCATGAAAAAAAACATGTTGCATGTAAGAAAAATTTATATGGATGTGATCACCTTTGAATTCTAAGGTGTGGTCTTGTTTTAGTTTTAAATGATTCAAAGTAGAATCAAGATTTTTGAGGGTGTTTTGGTGTTAAGGGTGTACGACAAAGAGAGAGGGCAAGGGTGAGGTGAGAAATTTTTTTGACTAACTTGTTTATGTGTGAGAAAAGTTAGGTGAAGAATGGTTTTTATATGTAGGTAGTGGAGGGACTAAATTTGCCAAAGTTGTATAGTTTTGGACCAAAAAGTAATTAAATACTTTAAAGGGTAGAAAATAATTATTAGTCAAATTTGAAAATATTTACGGGACTCGGGGTTCGTAAAAATACTTTTCAAAAGTTAAAACGCTTCATAAATATAATAATAAATCTTCGACACCACTTAAAACGTAATTAAATCGAAAACGTCGAAAATATAAAATATCGAGACAATCGATAATAAAACATAAAATTTTGGGCATCCGTCGGTATCGCGATCACTAGTAGTTCTCGTCATTCTTTAAAACGTAAAGCACGAGAATAAAGATTTATTATAATAAAATCATTCTTATGATAAACTGAGAATATAATATCGATACCTAACGTATTCCTTGCCGGTTTTCATCTAATCGACATTCTTACGCTAGTTTCAAGTCATAACCTTCTCGGTTAGTCGATAATTTAAAATTCTCATTAAAGTAAACACGTAATACGTAATAGTCGAGATTAAGATAACGACCTGAAATTGACGGATTGTCACACTTGTCCTTAGTTACACATCAAAACCATCCAACACCTCAAAACTACTAACCACATACCATTTACTAATTCTTGTTACATGCAAACAACCACAAAACTCTCTCTAGCTCTCCCCATTGCCGTCTCCTACTCCACCATAAACCACTATTTGATCAAAATTTAACCATGAATCTTGTGTTAAACTTGCACAAGATGAAATCCTTTTGCAGTCTTGTTGATTAGAGGTGATCCTAACATCTACAAAAAAGTTTCCTTGGATTCTAGGGCTGATTTTTCTGAAGGTGTTCATATATTTGGGTGATCTTGAAGGTGGTCTTGGTTGATCATAAGATTGGTTATCAAAAACCAAGTCTTATTCTTAACTTTCACTATCTTTGTTGGTAACAAGATCATTTCTTCTATTACCTTGTTATTTTGTAAATTTAATCTTGTATTTTATTTATAAATTTATATTTATATGATGATAAATGATGATCAAAATATTATGTGGGGATCTTGTGTTGATAGATTTGGTTAAAAAGACTAAAATCTACATGTAAAGATGTTAACATCATGGTTAAATTTATAGGCTGTATAAAACAGTAATTAACCATATGATAACCTGATAAAATGACTTGGATTATTGAATATACAGTAAGATATATGATTTTTACATATGTGGAGAGTTGGCCAATCAATGGAATCAATAAAATGAGCAAGATATGATCAAAATACTTTTAAGGTTCAAATCTGTATAGTCTGTTGTGGACGAATTATTAGGGATACTTAGAGGATGAATGAGTAGTAGCTAAACTGGAGTTATTTGTAACACGTATTATGTAGTTTGTGTTGCCTAGATTTGAGCTTCTATCTCCTTGTAGAACTCAAGATATGGCAAAAATGGTGAAAGTGATTTTGATAATCAGATTTGGAAATAAAAGTATATAATATAAAATGAGCACTCAAGTAATATTATTATAAAATACATATAGAAACCCACTAACTTATGGTAATACTTATAAAATAAGTTGTATACTTTGGTAAATAAGTATGACATTTTATAAAATTACAAATTGATATGTTCTAAGTTATAAAACTATATATATAAGTTTTACGTCTTTTCGGCTAAAACCGAAAGATTAACGTTTTCGTAAAATAAAACTTAGACGGTCGGACCCGTATAATGTAAACTTTTTATATCTCATATACTGACATGTAAGTACATTTTACAAGTAAAAACCGATAAAACCCGATCTTTATAACTTATGGACATTAACGGGCCAAAGTAGCCTTATTGGACTATTAACCCAACTAGTTTGGCTAAACACTAATGGACTTACTCATGGGCTTAACCCACTTGGGACCAACATATGATTATAGGCCTGGTATTAAAAGTATAAATGGACTAATATAATGTATTGGGCTTTTAATGGGCTTATTGGGCCTTAATATGTAAACAAGTTAAAACTAGTGTAACTAGACTAAAAAATTTACTAACACATAACACTATAATATCTATACTACATTATAAAGGGTTTATCCCTTTGGTTGAAAGTTGAAAATGTTGAATGGTTGAAAAATATGGGTCCAACTAATCTATATCTATACTGCATTATAAAAGGTGTATCCATTTGGTTGAAAGTTGAAAATGTTGAATGGTTGAAAAATATGGGTCCCACTAATCTATATCTATATATATATACCTTATAAAGCATTTACCCCCATGGTTGAATGTTCAATGTTGAATGTTGAAAAATTGTGGGTCCCACTAAAAATCTTTACTATCTTATAAAATCCAACCCTTCCTATTTAAGTTTCAGACTTCCAACCCCCCATTTAAGCCTAAATTTACACACACCAAACCAAAATACCATCCAAAACATACATCCGAACCTACAAATAAATTCAAACAAAAAGACCAATAAATCACACACACACACACTCACTCTAAAAAAAATACACTCTCATCTAAAACGCCACAAAAAAACCTAATTCATCTCATCTCATCTCACAAAAAAACACATCCACCGGCGACACTCCCCTCAACCACCATCATTCGCCACATATCATAAAAAGCTTATCGATCACTAAAACCACCATCTCGCCTACCCAACCACCACATTGGCGAGACCACCAAGACCAATGAGCACTAAAAGTTTTTTTTTAAGATTAGAGGTAATTTTTAGTTTTATAATAGATCTGTGTCTATTAATTAAGTATTGAAGGTTTTAATATAAATCTATGAATTTTTTTGTATATTGTATTTTAGCAAATTTGTGACGTTTTGGCTGCCACCACCGTCACTGGAAAACGCCTCTCAGTTGCTGAAAAAAACTATCTGTCCATGCTGAACTATTTGTGTGGCGGAAAAACAAGCCGTCTACACATGGTATGTATGATTTAATTTGTTGGTGCTAATTCTTTAAGTTTTCACTGGTTTTTTATATATATACCTATCTTTTTCTAAATCTGAGTTAATATTTTTTTAGTTTTATGTCGCGGGAAAGGGGAAACACATCCAGTGATGTGGCCTGAATATGTGTTGGCAAAGTATAGCTTTGTTACAAAGTTGTAAGTAAATATATTTACTAATTTTATTATGTAATGTAAAGTTGGATCGTTAACAATTTGTTATAAAATGTATTCTACAATTGTAAGTTTGTTAGTAATTTTACTAATTTGTATTGTTGTTATTCAAACCCGGTAAAAAAAATACAGTAGTTGTTTGTAATTTATATGTAAATTTATATATATATTTTGGGTTTTGTTATCAGGTAAATTTTTTGTAAATTTGTTATTTATATATAAATTTGTTTGGTGGTTCTGTTGTGGTAGTGATGTCGTTGGTTTTGTTTCGAAATTGTTAAGTTTTTAAAATTTGAATTATTTTGAAATCGTAAAAGTTTCAAATTTTGAAATTGTTTGAAAGACCAAAATTTTGAAATTTGTGAACATTTGAAATATTTTGTAATTTAAAAGTTTCAGAATTTCAATGTTTTGAATTTTGATATATTTTGAAAGTTTTAAACTTTTAAAATATTTAATTTTAACTATTTTAAACCTAAGTAAAAAGTTATATAATGTTAATTTTGTTTACTTTTGAAACGTTGTTAAAATTTTGTAGTAGAAACTAGAAAGATAATCATGTTTGATTGTATTTTTTTTTAGATAATGACCTATGGTGCTAGATGAGTAGGTGTGGTATCGACACAATTGTCGACTGAGGAATATCCGGATTTTACTCCGCCTACTGTACAAAAAGTATATTTGGAATATTGGGAAATGTTTAAATTTTTAGTTTTCTTTAAAGCTTTAATGTTTTTGTCTGTTGACGGCAGAAAAGAGGTAAAAAAAATGTGGCACAGTCCTTCACATAAATTGACGCGGGTTTTCAATGACATTTCAATAAAAAAATTGAAAAGAAATATTATTGTGTCAATAATACTGCCTCCGCGATAAAATTATTTTTCATAAAAAGAATTATACAGTTTAACAAAAGTGTATTAATTATTACTTATATTTCTACGAATAAAAAACAATTACCATTTGACAATTAATTAGTGTTTTTATTTTATTTTTGTAAATATTAATTTAGATTATAAGTAATATAGTAATCTTAAACAAACTCATTTATTATTTTTAGAAATGGATAATAATTTTAAGACGAACGAAAATAAAAATATAGACAATAATTTTAAAACATAAGTAGTATTTACTTAAAAGGAGTTTATTACCCAAGAGGTTTCGAAATGTTCGAAATTTTTACTTGTGCTTTGAATGATTTGTACTAATGATGATATAGCTTCTATTAACCTTTACAATAAAATGGTTTTTAAGTTTCAGACTTCCAACCCCCCATTTAAGATTAGAGGTAATTTTTAGTTTTATAATAGATCTGTGTCTATTAATTAAGTATTGAAGGTTTTAATATAAATCTATGAATTTTTTTTTATATTGTATTTTAGCAAATTTGTGACGTTTTGGCTGCCACCACCGTCACTGGAAAACGCCTCTCAGTTGCTGAAAAAAACTATCTGTCCATGCTGAACTATTTGTGTGGCGGAAAAACCAGTCGTCTACACATGGTATGTATGATTTAATTTGTTGGTGCTAATTCTTTAAGTTTTCACTGGTTTTTTATATATATACCTATCTTTTTCTAAATATGAGTTAATATTTTTTTAGTTTTATGTCGCGGGAAAGGGGAAACGCATCCAGTGATGTGGCCTGAATATGTGTTGGCAAAGTATAGCTTTGTTACAAAGTTGTAAGTAAATATATTTACTAATTTTATTATGTAATGTAAAGTTGGATCGTTAACAATTTGTTATAAAATGTATTCTACAATTGTAAGTTTGTTAGTAATTTTACTAATTTGTATTGTTGTTATTCAAACCCGGTAAAAAAATACAGTAGTTGTTTGTAATTTATATGTAAATTTATATATATATTTTGGGTTTTGTTATCAGGTAAATTTTTTGTAAATTTGTTATTTATATATAAATTTGTTTGGTGGTTCTGTTGTGGTAGTGATGTCGTTGGTTTTGTTTCGAAATTGTTAAGTTTTTAAAATTTGAATTATTTTGAAATCGTAAAAGTTTCAAATTTTGAAATTGTTTGAAAGACCAAAATTTTGAAATTTGTGAACATTTGAAATATTTTGTAATTTAAAAGTTTCAGAATTTCAATGTTTTGAATTTTGATATATTTTGAAAGTTTTAAACTTTTAAAATATTTAATTTTAACTATTTTAAACCTAAGTAAAAAGTTATATAATGTTAATTTGGTTTACTTTTGAAACGTTGTTAAAATTTTGTAGTAGAAACTAGAAAGATAATCATGTTTGATTGTATTTTTTTTTAGATAATGACCTATGGTGCTAGATGAGTAGGTGTGGTATCGACACAATTGTCGACTGAGGAATATCCGGATTTTACTCCGCCTACTGTACAAAAAGTATATTTGGAATATTGGGAAATGTTTAAATTTTTAGTTTTCTTTAAAGCTTTAATGTTTTTGTCTGTTGACGGCAGAAAAGAGGTAAAAAAATGTGGCACAGTCCTTCACATAAATTGACGCGGGTTTTCAATGACATTTCAATAAAAAAATTGAAAAGAAATATTATTGTGTCAATAATACTGCCTCCGCGATAAAATTATTTTTCATAAAAAGAATTATACAGTTTAACAAAAGTGTATTAATTATTACTTATATTTCTACGAATAAAAAACAATTTTACCATTTGACAATTAATTAGTGTTTTTATTTTATTTTTGTAAATATTAATTTAGATTATAAGTAATATAGTAATCTTAAACAAACTCATTTATTATTTTTAGAAATGGATAATAATTTTAAGACGAACGAAAATAAAAATATAGACAATAATTTTAAAACATAAGTAGTATTTACTTAAAAGGAGTTTATTACCCAAGAGGTTTCGAAATGTTCGAAATTTTTACTTGTGCTTTGAATAATTTGTACTAATGATGATATAGCTTCTATTAACCTTTACAATAAAATGGTTTTTGTTTTAACAAATATAAATAACAAGCAAGTTGATCTACAAAATGATTTATCGTAAAAACAGTGTGATGGGCCCAAAGTTGATAGAATAAAGAATGTCTGATCCTTTGGCATCAAAAATGGTAGTGTGTTGAGAAAAAATAGTATAAAAAGTAAAAAAAAAATAGTACCATTAAATATCTTATTTTATTAAAAATTAAAAAAAATAATTTGGAACAAACCTACCAGCTTGGTTGGTGAATTTAACTCGAATGTATTTAACGTCATCAAACTTGAAACGGTTTTGACAACTATTTTGATCGAACAACTTTTCACACAACATTAATACAATTGTGACAAAGTGTTTGATATTTCTTTCTAGACTTCTAATCCGATAATATTTTTCATATTCTCAGACCGAACTTGAAAACACAATCTTTTGATTTGTAATCAATTCATACATCGCCAGCAAAGTTACCATTGGTTGTAAATCAAAAAGTTGGTATGCATTTCTAAATTGTCACTTAATCATCAGCAATGAAACAAGAACCATCGATTATCAATATAGCTTTAGCCAAAATAGATTTTTACAAAACATATAAAGAGAACACAAAAATAGATCTATCTTTTAAAAGAATGCATATGAATAATAAAGAACAATCAAACATTCAAAAATTAAGCACATTTACACATATATCCAAGCTACCTAATTTGTTAAAGAATATACCATTGGAGCTATGCAACCAAGCCATTAAAAATATAGTTTTTCGGAAATTCTTACATAACATTGAAACTACAGATTCTTTAACATAAATAATTTTCAATCGAGAAACGGTTTACTATAATTTTGATGAAGCGGAAGACGACCCACACAACTTCAATCTACTTGAATTCTTAAACTCCATCAACATGAGCGGATTGCCATCACATTACTTGCGTTTGAAAATTTGATACCCGATTATCCTTTTAAGGAATCTCGATCCGGAAACTGAATTATGTAATGGTACGAGGTTGATATGCAAACGCTTTAATCCTAATGTCATCGACGCTGAAATTGTTGTCGGGCAACATGCTGGAGTTAGAGTGCTCTTGCCAAGAATTCCTCTAGCTCCATCAGAAGAAGACCTTTTCCCTTTCAAGCTAAAGAGAACACAATTCCCCGTCCGCCTTTCCTTTGCGATGACGATCATTAAAGCTCAAGGGCAAACAATTCCAAATGTGGGTGTCTATTTGTCTAACTCTATTTTCTCTTATGGCCAACTTTATGTAGGATTGTCTAGAGGGATATCACGATCAACAACCAAGGTTTTAGTGAAGCCATTCAAGCCGTTTGCTGAAGAAGGAGTGTACACCTCAAATGTTATATACCAAGAAGTTTTGCGCGATGATTAACGGTCATTACATTTTATCGTTTATTGTTTGACATTTAGTTTTAATAACTGATTTTAATATGTTCTTTTGTATTAGATATTTTATTTAGAACTGAATTATCACATGTTACAACATTTTGGAATTATACTTAGATCTTAACACGATGTAGTGTTTCGTTAATTATCGGTCGTCAGGCAATTCCGCCGCTATGCGCGGGTACTCGTCTAGTTGTATAAAGATATAAAATCCCACTTGATCATCATCATACTTATAATATCATCATATATATACATAGCCATTATTTTTATAAAGTCATTGGACAAAAGTCTAAGACCGAGTATTATTTATATATGTTTCTGTGATTGAAGCACGCACCGTCGCCGATAACCCGCCTTTCATAATCAACATGAGTTCATAGCCTCGCACTCTTTTAAATGTTTTATAAAATATTTTGTAAACCCGCGAGGGAGATAACATGCTAGTTTTTGATAAAAATAGAACATAAGTAGTCCCAATGGTATGCTTATTGATATGGACCCGAATGATACTATGACCCAATGAACTAGATAAAAAGGATTATTATTGGTTAGGTTATGTCACATAAAGTCCCATTAGCATGAATTGTGAACTACCGGTATTTGGTAGATGCTTATGCATATAATAGTACTATTTAGGGAAGATCACCCCAATTAGCGCCTTGACGGTTGATCCCCGTCGTGCCACATTGATTGGTAAGCGAATTTATGTATGAGAAGATTTACATAGTGTGATTTTTGTGATGACACGCTAACTTAGATGGGCACATTGTTTGTCGGGTTCGCGGCTCGTTGTTTGTTATAGTAAGGTAGCAGTATCATGCGGCTAGTAATAATCCAATACAATCCACTATAATCCAATTATCTAAAATAATAATGTTACATATAATGGTAATATTGAGACTACGGTTCCATGGATGGTTTAAGATGTATGACTTGATTTATATACATATTGCCTGACTAGCAATACGAGGACTCACTTCTGAAATTATACTTGTGTTCTGATTTCTATGACTGTTTTATATAACGGATTTTATTAAACTCTATGAATTCACTCGGCATTCGCTGAAATGATTTTCGCATGTTTTATCTCAGGTGCTTGAAGGTAACTTGGATTGAGATCGACTCTGATGGCCCACATAATAAAAATATTCATTCGATCATTGTTTTGTAAACTTTATGACTGTGTAATTTGGGGACCTGCTGTAAACCTAAAACTTTTATTCGAATGAATGTATGTTAAACGTTGTACAACCATTTTTATGCTTTGTCTATGATTGGAGTTATTGTGCTTTCCCGTAACACTCTACTGACCCTTCCGCTGACCCGATACGAAATTTGAGAGTGTTACAGTTTGGTACCCGGGCTCTCATTATAGAGAACGAAAGATTTTTAAAAACCAAGGTTTTGAATAAAACATTTCAAAATCTTTTTAACTATACACATTTTCTTAAAATGCTTGAAAAATCTTTTGACTATAACGGTGCCAAAGATCTCCAATGTTACCAACAAGCCTTATTGAGAAGATATATGTTTTGATATATATAATTTAATTTATATATATATGTATATATCGTGAATTCCATATGTAACTGTTTAATAATTATTTTTATGCTAATACGAGATATATTATACAAGCAGATTGTCATGGCTGACCCTAATATTTATGTAGAGAACCATGCTATTCCGGAACCTAATGTAGATGACAACCCTTACTTAGACTTAGTGGATTCTAATGTAGTTGAGGATATGGATGATGAAGAAGAGAGACCATTTGAGTATCGCGATCCCGAGCCCGAGATAGGACTAGGAGATCAGATTGCCCCTCAGGTTGATGTTGTAGAGAATGATAATGATAATGTTGGTATTGAGGAAGATGATGAGATTGGTATAGATGATGTAGGTAATGAGAATGACGACGAGGATGTCGAGGAGGAGGTAGGAATAGATGACGAGGTTCATGATGATGATGAAGCTGAGCTTATTTTCCCTTATGATGTAGAGGAGGGTGATCCCTTACCCCCTCCAGTTGATTGGTCCGATTCTGAGTTTGAGTTATTTAGAGATGAATTGTCTGAATCGTCAAAATCTGATTTTGAATCAGGGGATGATGAGCATGATGATGCATCTATGGTACTGATGGGATTGCTACTCGTAGGCATGTGATAGGAGAGTCGTTTAGGGTTCGAGAGGCTACTCATATTGATGGACTTGCACTTGGGCCTTGAGACGTGATTTAGATACGTCCCGTGTTCAAGGTAGTATGACAGAGATTGGTTTAGGTGTTGTTCAGACTCATGTTGCTTATTCGGAGTCAAAGAATAAGGTTGGTGAGAAAGAGCGAGAGTTGCTTAATTTGGATTTGACTGATGTGGAGCGTGGTTTGAATGAGGCGTTTAGGAGATTATCTGTGTTGGAAAGTGGTTAGTATGATGAAATGAAGAAAAAGGTGAATACTATGTGGATTCAGTTGAGTGTGGCTCGTGCGATGTGTGAGAATGCTGAAAAAGAGTTGAATATATCTGTTGGTTGGAACACTAGGTTTTATACTGAGATGGTTGAGAAAGGAGTGATTCGTAAGCGCCCAGCTGAAGATGTGTCTTGTGATCGTCCGAGGAAGATACCGAAGACGATGGATGATGGACCTTCTAGCAGTTCTCAGTAGACCAGTCTATCTTTCGTAGTTATCTTTGTATCTTTTGTAACCTTAACTAAACCGACATATTAGTTAGTAGATCTGGCACGAATTTTGGGCCTGTATAGTGCTAGAAACTTTGATGTGGAATGTAAATTAAGACAATGTGGTTGTTTCTAATCCAATGAAATATGTATCTTTGTCTTGAATTCCATATCGTGCCTTATTTGTATCTTGACTATGAATTCAATCCATCTTATATGAATCCCTGGTTGGGTGAATGCTTAATATACTTTATTATAGAACCATACCGCCCAAGAAAGATGTGACTGAGGATGATGTACGTAGGATCATTGCGGAGCAAGTTCCCGCATCTATGACTGAATTTATGGCAAATGCTAGAAATGGAGCTGGCAGTAGTAGAGTTGGCGGTAGTGGAGCTGGTGGTAGTGGAGCTGGCGGTAGTGGAGCTAGCGGTAGTGGAGCTGGCGGTAGTGGAATTGGTGGTACTAATGTGAATGTGAAGGCTAATAATGTGAATGCTAATGCTGGAGGAAATGTAGGAGGACTTGGACCTAATGCGCCTGAAGTCGGTGGTTGTACTTATGTGACGTTCATGAAGTGTGAACCTCTACCTTATAATGGAACTAAAGGTGTTGTAGGATTAAGCTAGTGTATTGAGAAGATTGAGTCAATGTTTCGGATTAGTAAGTGTAAGGAGGAGGATAAAGTGACTTTTCCTATCTCTACTCTTAGAGGTAGTGCATTGACTAGGTATAACGGGAGAATTGCTTTTATAGGTATTGATGTTGCTAATACTACTCCTTGGGCTGAAATTAAAAAGTGGATGACTTTGGAGTTCTGTCCCCGTAGTGTGATTATACGGTTGGAACAAGAGTTGATTCATTTGAGAATGAAAGGTGTGGACATTGATAGCTACACAAACCGATTCCATGAGTTGGCCTTGTTGTGTCCTCGATTGGTGGAACCCAAAGAGATTCGAACTGAACAATATATTAAAGGGTTGACCAAGAATATCTGAGGGGATGTGACATCAGCAAAACCATTGACCATTGATGATGCTGTTCGAATGGCTTACCAACTCATTGGGCACATAATTCAGGAAAAGGAGGATTAAGCACATGCTAGTGAGAAAAGAAAGGGTGAAGGCGATCGTGGAGGTCGAGGTGACAATAGGCAGAATTTTAATCGTCGTCAAAACCAAAGAAGGGGGAATGCAAATGCTCTTACCAACAACACACCGCGCAATGATGAAAAGTGTCCTAAGTGTGGTAATAAGAGGCATGATGGCGACTGCTGGAAGTGCCAACATTACAGAAAGCTAGGACAAAAAGTGGAAAAGTATAAGAGGGGCGTTATTTGCTTCAACTGTAATGAAGAGGGTCATAAGAAATCGGATTGCCCCAAGTTGAAAAGAATTGGACCTGGAAGAAACCCCAGGGTGGTGCCTATCAACTTGGAACTGTTGAGGTTAAGAAAGAGTATTTGAATGTCGTTACTAGTACGTTTTTACTCAACAATCATTATGTTGTTGCTTTATTTGATTCGGGTGCTGATATGAGCTTTGTATCCACTAAATTTAGTGCCCTTATTGACATTGAACCTATTGAGATAAATACCAGTTATGAAGTGGAATTGGCTAATGATAAATTAGTAAAAACTAGTAACCTGTTAAAAGGATGCTCTCTAAATATCTTAAACTATTCCTTTCCGATTGATTTGATGTTGATAGAACTAGGTAGTTTTGATATTATTATTGGTATGGATTGGTTATCGTTGAATAATGCTACTATTTTATGTGGAGAAAAGAAGGTTAAAATTCCTCTTAGGAATAGGACGTTAGTAATTGATGGTAATTGAGGTGAATCCGTTTAAAAATAGTTTCATGTATTAAAGAAGGTTAAAATTCCTCTTAGGAATAGGACATCAGGAACGGTTGCGAGCTATTCTTTGCTCAAGTGACCGGGAACGAGTCTAAGGAGAAACGATTGGAAGATGTGCCTATTATCTGTGATTTTCCAGAGTATTTCCCAATGATTTACCCGGACTTCCGCCGATAAGTCAAGTCGAGTTTCGAATCGATCTAATTCCTGGTGCTGCACCGGTGGCACGTGCGCCTTACCGATTAGCACCTTCGAAATTAAAGGAATTATCCGAACAACTTAAGGAGTTGCCTGATAAAGGTTTTATTCGACCGAGCTCTTCCCCTTGGGGAGCTCCAGTCTTGTTCTTTAAGAAGAAGGATGGATCTTTCCGTATGTGCATCGATTATCGGGAGCTGAATAAGTTGATGATTAAAAAGCGATATCCTTTACCAAGGATTGATGATTTATTTGATCAACTTCAAGGATCTAGTGTGTATTCTAAGATAGATTTACGGTCTGGATATCACTAACTTCGTGTCCGTGAAGAAGATATTCCTATAACTGCATTTAGAACTCGTTATGGACACTATGAATTTCAAGTGATGCCATTTGGGCTAACTAACGCACCTGCAGTCTTCATGGATCTAATGAATCGAGTGTGCAAACCCTATTTGGACAAATTTGTGATCGTGTTTATTGACGATATTCTAATCTATTCTAAGAATAAAGAGGAACATGGAGAACACTTAAGGATTATCTTGAGCTTGTTAAAGGATGAAAAGTTGAATGCTAAGTTTTCGAAATGTGATTTTTTGTTGGACTCTGTGCAATTTTTGGTCACGTGATTACCAAAGATGGAATTCATGTTGATCCAGCAAAGGTTGAAGCTATTAAGAATTGGTCTGCACCGACAACGCCAACGGAGGTGCGACAATTTTTAGGATTGGCTGGCTATTATTGACGATTCATTAAAGAAGTTTCTTTAGTAGCTAAACCCTGACCAAGCTAACTCAGAAAAATAAACCTTTCGTTTGGGGAAGTGAAGAAGATGGAGCATTTCAGATACTGAAGAAAAAATTATGTAGTGCACCAATTCTATCATTACTCGATGGAAGTGAATATTTTGTAGTATTTTGTGATGCATCTCTTAGAGGTTATGGAGTTGTCTTAACGCAGCGAGAAAATGTGATAGATTATGCTTCTAGGAAATTAAGGAAGAATGAGGAGAATTATACTACTCATGATCTTGAGTTAGGAGCTGTATTATTTTCTCTTAGATTGTGGAGACATTATCTGTATGGCACCAAGGGTACGGTATTCACCGATCATAAAAGCATAAAGTATATTCTCGATCAAAAGGAATTAAACATGAGGCAACGAAGATGGATAGAACTGTTAAGTGATTATGATTGTGATATAAAATATCACCCGGGAAAAGCAAATGTTGTTGCCGATGCATTAAGTAGAAAGGATAGAGAGCCTATCATGGTACGTTCTCTAGTCTTGACTGTGCATAATAATTTGCCTGAGCAAAATAGAAATGCACAAATAGAAGCCTGTAAGAAAGAAAATTTTGATAATGAAGGGTTTCGAGATGAAGGAGATCCTTTAGAGGTTAGAGCTGATAGGGTGAAATACTTAAGAGGTCGTATGTGGATACCTAAGTTTGGAGGCTTAAGATATTTAATCATGTTGGAATACCATAAATATAAATATTCCATTCATCCTGGATCTAATAAAATGTATCATGATTTGAAGAAGTTGTACTGGTGGCCGAATATTGAAGTTGATATTGCTATGTATGTTCTTCAATGTTTGACTTGTGCAAGAGTCAAAGCTGAACATCAAAAGTCGTCATAACTACTTCAACAACCAGAGATTCCTAAATGGAAGTGGGAGCGAATCACGACGTACTTTATCACTAAGCTTCCTAGAACATCATCTGGAAACAACTCGATTTGAGTCATTGTCGACAGACTGACCAAATCAACTCACTTCATCCCGATTAAAGATCAGTTCTCACTGGAGAAGCTGACTCGTATTTATCTTGAGAATGTTGTATGTAAGCATGGAGTGACTTTATCGATCATTTCGGATCGAGATCCTAGATTCGCATCGAATTTTTTGAAATCCATCCAAAGATCTTTGGGAACGAATCTCGACATGAGCACTGCTTATCACCCACAAACTGATGGGCAAACTGAAAGGACAATACAGACACTGGAAGATATGTTGAGAGATTTTGTGGTAGACTTTGGTAAGAATTGGGATAAACATTTGCCTTTAGCAGAATTTTCATATAAAAATAGTTATCTTTCTAGTATTAAGGCTGCACTATTTGAAGCTTTGTATGGTAGGAAGTGTAGATCTCCTGTATGTTGGAGTGAAGTTGGGGATACCCAACTCACAGGACCGGAATTGATCCGGAAGACTACGGAGATGATAGTTCTGATTAAGAATCGGCTGTTGACTGCCCGAAGTAGACAGAAAAGTTACGCGGATGTGCTGCGGAAACCGATGGAGTTTGAAGTGGGTGACCGTGTAATGTTGAATGTTTCTCCATGGAAAGGCGTCATAAGATTTGGAAAACGTGGGATATTGAATCCCCGCTATATTGGACCCTTTAAGATTTTATCTAGAGTAGGTCCGGTGGCTTACAAATTAGAGTTACCCCAAGAACTTCATGATGTTCACAACATATTCCATGTATCTAATCTGAAGAAATGTTTAGCAGTATGTGATGAGAAAATCTCGTTGGATAAGGTCCGAATTGATGAGAAGTTGCATTTTATCGAAGAACCCGTAGAGGTTATGGATCGTGAGGTAAAGCAACTTAAACAAATTCGGATACCTATCGTCAAGATCCGGTAGAATTTAAAGCATGGACCAGAATTTACTTGGGAACGAGAGGATGAAATGTGGAAGAAATACCCACACCTCTTTGATATAAAAAAGAAACGGACATCAGATGAAATGGATCACTAGGACGTTGATCCCTTTTAGGAGGAAATGTTGTGACAATATAACATTTTCAGGTAGTAAATTATTTTCTAGTATATTATTTTGAAACTTATTTTTGTGTTGGTTGATGAACTCACAATTTACGGGTTGAAATTAGGGTTTACGTGCATAATTTAACGTCGTTTACGACTAAACCGGAAACCCTAGGTTTACGTATATACGTTTTTGAACTCCGTTTTTGATGAGACAATTTTTATAAGATTCGTTTTGTGTCGTTGATTCATAATTTATAAAAACGTTTTTCGTAAAACGAACCGAGGGAACGCAAATCAAGGAAACTAGAATCGAGGAGTACCCGTAAATTAGTGGGGATGAGACAAGTTAACACTTGTCCCCACCCCCACTAAGGGGTGGCCAAGCTTAGCCAACACACCTCATTAGGTGTCAAGATGCATGATAACTAAGGACACTTGTCCTTAGTTACACATCAAAACCATCCAACACCTCAAAACTACTAACCACATACCATTTACTCATTCCTGTTACATGCAAACAACCACAAAACTCTCTCTAGCTCTCCCCATTGTCGTCCCCTCCTCCACCATAAACCACCAATTGATCAAAATTTAACCATGAATCTTGTGTTAAACTTGTACAAGATGAAAGCCTTTTGAAGTCTTGTTGATTAGAGGTGATCCTAACATCTACAAAGAAGTTTCCTTGGAGTCTAGGGCAGATTTTTCTCAAGGTGTTCATATATTTGGGTGATTTTGAAGGTGGACTTGGTTGATCATAAGATTGGTTATAAAAAACCAAGTCTTATTCTTAACTTTCACTATCTTGGTTGGTAACAAGATCATTTCTTCTATTACCTTGTTATTTTGTAAATGTAATTGATAGGTGTGAAAACACCCATCCTTTGACCATTTATTTATAATAATAACCAAGCCAAAACGTATATTTTATGTCGTAAATGTTGGAATTATGCGTGGTTTGTGTTTTTGTTGTGATTTAGGATCAAAATGTGAAAAGGGAAGAAAACACGGGCTTTCACGGGCTTTTATCGAAGAAAAAGACAAAAGACGAAGTCGAAAGATCAAGAGTGCAAAAAGAACGGAAGTCCAAGACCTATTCTGAAGATTTATCAAAGAACAAGTCTAAAGACGGAAGTTTAATAAAACCGAAGAACTCAAGTCTAAAACAATGAAGAAATTATAAGACGAGTTCAAATAATCCCGAGACAAAGTCGAAAAAGTCGAAGAATTTAGAAGACGAAAAGACGAGAAAGAAAGAAAGAAAGAAGCAACACATGCTTAACCTTCCCTAATCACTATAAATACCCTCCTAATCTCACATTAGGTTTTGTTGGCTATTTTGACAAACTCTTCTTCCATTTTAATTACTTGCACTTTTCTTAATTGCACCTTTAATTACTTGTCTTGCACCTTAAATTTGTAAGCTTTTAATTCTTGTCTTTACTTTAATTGTTGAATCTTAATTTTAATCAAGTTTTAATTAATCTCTCATTCTACCTTTCTTGTTCTTGATTTAATCTTTATGTTTATGTGCTTATTGTTATGCTTATTTGATTAATGGTTATGTTTTTATGTTATTGATTTTGTTAGCTTATTGATTTTATAGCTTATTGTGTTTTTCTTAAATTTAATTAAGAGCTTATTAGTTAATTTTTATAAAAAGTTGTTTTTAAATATTTTTATTATTTAGTGTTTTAAAAAGTTTTTAAATTTTGGTTTAATATCTTTTTCTTAAGTTTTATTTGGTTAAAGATTTAGTTAAGTACTTATTTGTTTCTAGCTTAATTTAGTTTTAGCTTATTTGACTCCTACTAATTATCCGGGTTTGGTAAACCCTTGTATTCCGAATATAGACCAAAACAAGTTATTCCGAATAGCTATCAGGAAGTTTATTCCGGATAAGGGTTCAAAAATCCTTTATTCCGGATAAGTGACTCAAGGAATTATTCCGGATAAAGCTGTCTAGCCTGTAATTCCGGATAAGAGAAAGAAGACCCCATTCCGGATAAGTATTCGGAATTCATTCCGGATAAGCTCAAGAACCGAGTTATTCCGAATAAGCCACAAGACGATTTTATTCCGGATAAGCCTCCTTTTGGGATTCCGGATATAGCTTCGAAACTTAATCCGGATAAAGTGACAATATTCCGGATAAGAAGATCTAGGGTATTCTGGATAAAGCTCAGAACTTATTCCGGATAGAGTGGTGGTGTTCATTCCAGATAAGGGCTACGAATTGGTTATTCCGGATAAGTTGTTTGGGAGGTTATTCCGGATAAGGAAATCAAGTTATTCCGGATAAAGGATTTAAGTTTGATATTCCGGATAAAAGTGAAAGATTTATTCCAAATAGAAATCTCATCCCAGAGTCCGGATAAGCAGAGTAAGTTTGGTATTCCGGATAGTGACAGTATTTCGGGGTCCAACTCAGGTTTTACTTCCTTTTTATTTTTAATCATTTATTTTCCTGCCATTTTTCTTAAGTATTGTTTTTTATTGCTTTGTCTTAGTTTAATTTTAAAGTTCACATTTTTATTACATTGTCAATTTAATTTTTAGTCACGCTTTAATTTTCTGTCATGTAATTAATTTTCTTTTAAAAGTTTTAATATTGCACCATTTACATTTTAATTAGTTTTAGATTTTAATTAACGTCAATTACTTTTAAAGTCTTGCAATTTAATTTTACTACAACGACAAATCTATTGTTTTCCAACAAAAGACAGCTGAGTCGCACTGTTAACCAGTAATCAATTCGATTAGACATACGACAAAGAACTTTTTAACTGAGTAAAATCTAGTTATCAAATGGCGCCGCTGCCGGATCTTTTCGTAAAGATTAACGGTTTTCTGTGAGAGACGCGTAGAATTTTGGGATCCGTTCACTCGTGAACGTTATTTTTCTTGCTTAACAATTTCCAAAAATCCAAAAAAATTAAAAATTGTTAAAAATCCAAAAAGATTAAAAATTTTCAAAAATCCAAAAAGATTTTATTTTTATTTTTATAGTGTATATATATTGTCTATTTCTTTGGTATCTTTTTCTTTTATTTTTGCAGGTGTATGCGTACTAGATCTTCAACTTATCCAGAGCCCGAGACTCGTGAAGATTTAGATATGGCAGGAGAGAACAACAACAATAACCCACCGCACCTCAACATGAATAACAACAACAATGTTCCCCCATCCGACCTTCGGACAATGGAAGAGCTTTGTCAACCTACGATGAATGGACGAGGAGGACCGATTGCGCCGATGAAAATCACGGCTCCAGAGTTTTCGTAGAAGCATCACAAGATCCAACAAGTGCAGAACACTTGTCCATTTCACGTATTACCGGATGATGATGCCAACAAACACCTCGACAAGTTCATTACCGTTACTCAAAGCATGAAGTTGCCCGGTGTTACTATGGATTTTCTTCGCCTTCACCTATTTCCACACACCTTATCCCACCATGCCGAAAAATGGTTTGATCGTATTCCGAAGAATTCAATTCATACTTGGGATGAGATGACTCAACGGTTTTTGTCGCGCTACTGATACAAAGATTTGTTATGGGGTTCAATTTTAATTCTCGGAATCTTCTCGAATTGATCACGGTTTAAAGCGGAATAGTTGTTCTTGGTTACTAAAAAGGGGTTGGTTTTCTAATCTACTAAAAAGGATTAAATGCGTAAAGTGATAAAAATTTAAACCAAAACAGTTAATAAAATAAAGCTTGTATTAAAATTAAACAATTAAACAGTAAAACAAAAACAGTGAAATGATCCTTACTGAAAACTACTTGATTCGGAATAATTAATGCTCATTCGGAATACATGCTCATTCGGAATAACTTGGCAAAAACTCTTCATGCGGAATACAAACCTTCATTCGGAACATTTGGACAAAAGCTTCACTCGGAAGATTTCCTTCATTCGGAACATATGTTCATTCGGAACATATGTTCATCCGGAACATTTTGCTGATTCAGAACATATGCTCATTCGGAACAAAAATTGATTCGGAAGAAAACTGATCCGGAATATAACTGATGCGGAATACTTAGCTTGATTCGGAATACTTAATCAAAAATCCTTCATTCGGAACATTCAAAAGAAAATCTGATTCGGAACATTAAAAAATCCTTCATTCGGAACATTCAAAAGAAAAACTGCATATTTTCTTAAGACTTTGATTCAGAATATTAATACTCATCCGGAATATTGATTATTCCGGATGAACACTTTGATTCGGAATACTCAAAAGCAAAAGCTTCACTCGGAATAAATTGTTGACTCGGAATAAAATGATGAAAAGCTTCGTTCGGAATGTTTTAACTGATCCGGAATATTTAAAGAAAACTCTTCATTCGGAACATTTGCTGTTGATTCGGAATCTGGGTAGTGATGGAGACGAAGAACAGGGAAAACAATAAAGCACGATTTTTACCAAAATCAACCAAGTTTTTAACCAAAACTTAAACTAACTTAACCACGAATCATCTACTAATGGTAAACATCAAATCAAAACAACAAAAACACAAAACCCACTTACTTTTAAAGTTCAAAATCAACCAAATAAGAACTTGAGACTTAAAATAAAAAAGATGAAGATGAACAAGATGAAATGAACGATTGTATTGATTGATTAAGGTAGAGTAAACAAAAGGAAAGATTAAAAACTTACAAGATTAAAGATTCAACAAAAATGAAAAATCACCAACACCTTAATGGTGTTGGCTTCCTACGAAAAACAAAGAAAAAGAAAATACTGGGAATTAAAAGCTAGGTAATGTGTGGGAAGGAGTCTCCTATTTATAGGAGATGTGGTTGGTTGGTGAGTGGGCTTTCTTCCTTTCTTCTTGTCTTCTCGTCTTTTTAGAAAAGTTGACGTTTTCGATTTCGATTCGGGATTTGTCGACGAATAAATTCAACTCGTCTTTAAATTTCTTCGTTTAATAGACTTGAGTTCTTCTACATATGTAAATCTTCCATCTTTGGTCCTTTTCTTCGATAAATCTTCAAATAGGCCCAATGACTTCAAATCTTTTGCATCTCTTGGACTATATACTTCGTGTTGAGTCTTTTTCTTCGATAAAACCCGTGTAATCCCATGTTTTCTTCAATATTTATCTGGTTGGCTCTGAAAACACAACAAACACACAAACCACGCATAATTCCAAACAAATGACATTAAATACCTGTTTTGGTCTTGTATTAGTAAGAAATAAGTGGTAAAAGGATGGGTGTTTTCGTACCTATCAAATCCCCTACACTTAACTATTGCCATGCCCTCATGAAATGCTTAGTGATGAAGCAAGTTTACACTTTTCTCATAATCAATCAACCTTGGCCTTATTAACAATAACCACTACTACTAAAGAGATATATAAAAACTTGAATGAAACAAAAGGAATAGAAAACCATTTTCACTTGAAAATAGCTATATGGAAATAACTCGCAAAGAAATCTAAGACTTACATCAGGGCTTCAGTGCTGTGAAGATTTATCACCCTCAAGTTTCACGTTCCCCAAACTAAGCTTAAAAACGAGATCATTGTTATTATAAGTTAGCAAAACAAACACTTACACACATGGCTTAATTATATGCTTAAACTCCCTTATTCGTAGTTGTATCTCTTATATTTTATTGTTGTCTTAGAATGATCACCAAGATGCATTTTTGGACTTATTGCGATAGTTTATTTAGGCTGAAAGCAAAGTAGGACGATTTGATTAATAGTTAGCTAAAGGACAAAATCTCTTAAAACTGCTTCTCGGGATATCAAAAAGTTCATATCTTGGCATAACTCGCTTCACGATTTGAGACCTTTCACGGGCCGATATTTGGCATGTACTTCATACTTCATATCTTGAGAGACGTTCATGAGATAATGGTCTTCTCTTCGTTAATAGAGTTTCTCCACATGGAGACTTTTGAGGGGTACTCCAACTTTGTTGACCACGACTTCATCATTATTTCTTCAATCGTTAATTGGGATTATGAGATACAACGATCCGCCTCCTTTTCGGACTTGGATCTATTTATCCTCATACCTTGTTAGGGTCTTTTTGGATAGACTTCTCCATGATCTTTATGGGAGTTGATTGCTTTTCGTCGTGATTCTTGATCCTTCATATTGACTTTGGGAATAATGCTTTTCACATCACCTTGGATCTTTAGCAATAAAATGGAATCCTCATGCCTTGTTAGGGCCTTTTCGAACTCGCCAATCTTCGTGCCCCGCTTCATAAGTTATGCCTTGGCTATGAACTCTTATCATTACTGAGCAAAATTTAAACGATCTTGGGCTAGAATCTAAGTTATTCAATAAAATCGTACGACCTTACGTGTAACACCCCCACAAATGCTATGCGCAGCGGAACTACAACTTTTGGGTGCTATGTAGTTATCATCACACATAAGCTATATTAAACGACTCAAAGAGACGTAAAAGTTTAAACATGAATTTAAACATTTTTAAATTATACAAATCTACAGTTTTCCAAATCCCAAGATAATACAAAACAGAGTTTGCGTTTAGGTCCCCACTGAATCTCCACCCAAAAGTACATTTTCATTCTCATGACATAATATAAAAGAGTTTTAAGTGCAAAAAGGGAGGAAAACAAGTAGACCGCCAAGCCACAACAACTTCCATCCTCGCATGCTCCGCTGCTATCAATCTTGGTTACCTGAAACACATGCTTAAAATCGTCAACACAAAGGTTGAGCGAATCTATAGGTTTATCAAAACATCAGTCGAACATAAGTGTTAAAAACCAATCATGATCATTCAATAGCATTGTGGCCATACAATCTATTATTCAAGGATATGACATTGTGTTTAAGCTCATGACACTAAACCGTTAACTCAATCACCCGCGTAATAATTACCGGCGTGATTCAGATGAAACCATGGCCCCTAATAAGGCATCAGTTGCAATTGTACCTTATCTCTCATCACAAATTATCCGTCCGCAGGGGGTATCAACGTACTAGCCCTCGTCTCGGATAGGGTAGTCAACCCCATAGTACTATCACTTTGTATAAGCGGCTATTTCCCCCTTCGCAAGGGCAAGACAATAGTTAATAGTTCATGAATTTAGGGACTTTTGCAACTAGGTACTCAACACAATTTCAAGGCAACATTCGGGTCCAACAATCATTCAAGACTTATGCTCATTTTCATTTTAATTAGCATGTATCCCCCTCGCGGGTAAAATCATTTGAAATAAGTAAAGAGCGAGGCTATAGACTCACCTTGCGTAGTAGTAGTGGTTCTAGCGAAGACGTAACGAGAAATGTCACCGACGACGTGGATGCCCGGGAAAATCATACACTTGACCTAAAAATCAAGGTACGTAAACAAAATCAATACTCCGCGTACATCATTGTACTAAACACACGCAAATGCAAACACACTCAATGCTTATGAAAACTCACGCCAAAGTCAAACAAGTAGTTGTTACTAGACTTATACCATTTATCAATGTTATTAAAGTTACTATCCATTTTACGGTTTCGCCGATACTTACCAAAAGTATGGGCTGTTTTACTATACTTAACCATTTTTATAAAATTTGACAAAATTCTCAAAAATACTATAAGACCTGTAGAAAACACATATTTAATCCCAATAAAAGTTTTGACTTCTACGACTCATTACTCAACACTTTTCTAAAAACTACGTTTTTCGGACTGAAATTGTACTTTGACCAAGTCGAACTCATTTGACCCGTTTAAAATACTCCCTTGACCCATTTGACACCTAAGTCCTATAATAGACTCAATTGTGCAGGTTTGACACCAAAATTCAGCCCTTGACCATTTACCAAACTAGACTTATAGTCCCCGGGATTTGACCTAAAACCAAACACAAATTCGGATTGTGTTGATTCTCATCTCCCGGTACACGTATTTTCAAAATAACATAACTTTTGACTCGTTTGGAGTTAAAAGCTCTATCTTATACCGAAACGAGCGTCTCGATGACCACTACAACTATATCCTATAATCACAATCTGGACCAAAAATTAAAACCACGAAAATAGCCCTAAACAATCTGTTTGAAAAAGACTCATTCAAAATCACCTTTCTACTTGTTTTCAATCCATTCAAACATCACCTAGACCTATCCTAACCACTTATAATCATTCCCAATCATCCAAACAGCCCTTAACACTATGAAAGTCGAATCCTAATCAAAACCCAAAATCTAAATCATACATGCAATGTAATTAAACAATTTATAAACACTAAAAACACCATTTTAAACACAACCCCACAACACATTTCATCAAACACCTTGAACACACCCAAAACCCCAAAAATTTTGTGGCTTTAGGTGACCAAAACACCCAAAATAATCAGCCCCCAATTCGTTTTATGAATGAATAAACATCATTAACACATGAATTAAACATGTGTACCATTTAATTAGATCAAAATCCATTTTTGAAAAATTATAAATTTTTGGAAAGATTTCTTGATTGCATGTGTGTTTTTGTTTGTGGGATTCACTTACAAGATGATATGGGAGATGGGTCTTTACTTATTTTCTTCAAAATCAAGTTTTTGATGGTGGATTCATGGTGGTGGGGGTTAGCCGTCGGCTAGAGAGGAAGGAGGAGGGGGTGAGAAAAATTTTTGGTGTTGAAAATGGATGTGTGTTTTTCTTTTCCCCTTTTTGTAAGTTAGGAGGGACCTTGATGCAATTTTGGCTATCTTTTGGCCTTATTAATAAAACATGTGCTAAAGAGCGGGATTATGACATACTAGTCGGTTTTAAAATTTACGGGAGTCGAGTTTAGTCCGAGCTACCTCAAAATACTTTTAAATGGTTCAAACGCACACAAAACGAATATACACATGGTTCCGACTCGACTTAACACGTAATAAAAATAAAATCTCGAAAAACTCAAATATCGATCAATCGATAATAAAAGGTAAATTTTGGGCATCCGTCGGTATCGTAGTCGTCATCGGTTCTTCTTAAATCGTCAAACGTTAAATTACGACCGTAAACGTTGGTTTCAACTTAAACCGTCAAATAATTCCACGATAAAAATTCTTAAAAATTTCAAAAATATACGTAAAATAGGATTAAATAAATAATGTTGGGCTCGGGATATCACATCCACAAGTGAGCCACAACTTAAGAGAGATGCTCATACTGAATAGCTCTTGAGACAATAACTTAGCATCATACGGCACTTTCACTGGTGTTACATCCTTCCCCCCTTAAGGGAGCGACGTCCCGGCGCTCTCCGGTTCTTATACTCGCATTTTGTACTACTAGGAAGATAATGGTACTACTTCCTAAAGAGGTCTCCATATTCCGACGTGGACTTCGGTTCACGTCTCGGGTTCTATCACACCTTCACCATGGGTATTATGCCTTGCTTCAATCTCTTACCATCTTGATCCATGATCTCCACTTCAATTTCCCTAAATTCTTCCTACGGGTATCAACACATCTCTCCACAGCTTCTCGCGGTTAGCATATAATTCTTAATCTACACCATCTCTTCCGTAGCCTCTCGAATCATTTCAAGTCCATTCAACTGACTTTTTCCTACTTCATTCCACTCAACTGGTGATCTACATTTTCATCAACATAATGCTTCAAATGTTGCAGCTTCACGGCTAACATGATAAATGTCGTTGTACAAAGGTATTACCAACGGCAATGGTCGATCTCAACAACTACCAAAATCAATCACACACGCTCGGAGCACGTCTTCCAACGTTCGAATCGTCCTTTCACTTGGTTCGTCGTCTCATAAAAACAATTATTCATAAATGAAAATCGCACGGGTCACACATAACCCCATCGAAAAACGTTCAAAATATAAAAGACGAAGTAATTAATACTAGTCGTACAAAATCACCTTATCGCAATATTACATACATACAACCCTAGTTCGTCAAAAACGAATTCATTGATACGGAAATCATCCGATGCATACATAACTCTCTCGAAAACGTCACAATCCAACCAAATACAAAATACATCATGAAACACATACCACCAAATTACGACATGTTTGCAAAATAGCCAAACCATGCCAAGTAAAACAAGTTCAATCAAGTTAACAAATAAGAAATGTTGACATATTTCTCGGGTGAGTCTAGTCAAATGAAAATTGCAAGTTAAAGAAGGTTCACGAGCTTGCTAGCTAAGGATGCATATCCAAAAAAAAAGAAAATAAAATAAAATAGATACATATGTCATCGCAGGGTGCTCACACACGGATCCTCACACAAAAGATATTACAGGAACACCATCTCACTTCCGTCCAAACGTGGTCAAAATCTCAATAAACATCGCCGTTCACAGTTAAATATAAAAAGAAATATATTACATGGCACATGTTCTCCATGATCGGACTTCATTGGACAATGTCGTCTCAAGTTCCCACAACTTACGATCACTCGACTAGATCACATACAACATAAACACATAAAAGACAAGGGTTCACCATATAAACATCAACTATGGCTATCTATCGTTTAACCATCGATAATCAAGGATGGTTGAGTCAAGCAAAGAGGATTCCTCACTTAAATAAACGAAGACGGCAGTGGAATTGTCTTGCAACTACCAATGCACAGTTGGTAAACTTCAACAATTTATCGCGTGTCGTTAAACATGTTAAAAGAACAAGAAAAGAGAATAAATAAGGTACAATACGTTTGATGTAGGAGAAGTCTTCGTCATTCCCCTCAGAGTTATTCGAACTCGGATTTCCTCTACTTCGGAAGTCTTCTATTTTTGTTAAAAACTCTTCTCAGTGTCGATACGAGCCAATTTGGTATTTCATCAACACCCTCGTGATTCCGATGAAATTCGCACGTTACACGCACACATGAAAATATTTTCCTAAATTACTCGGCCACAGTGACTTACTATGTCAACGCCAAACAAAAAGAAAAGATTTCAAAGAACAAGAAAATTCAAAAATTTTCTTTAAGAATCAAAGAAATTACAACTACTTGCAAAAATGATCCACCATTTTAAAAAGAAACGTTCTCATCCAAACGTTTATCAAAACACTACAAGTTTCAAGATGACCAATTTGTTTGACACGATAGTGCCCTTCCTAAACTATGCATAATTAGCTAGATCATGCATACTTAAGGATCAAGCAACGACAACCAACAAAACAGGACTCTTCCCGAATTATGCCTAGTTAGCTAAGCTGTGCATAATTGAGGATCGAGTGAAGACACAAACATTATTATTACACACCAAATATGACTACGAAAGTTCTCGACCTAATCTTCAAAATAATTAAACCATTTGAAATGAAATTTAAAATGGGAAAATATTGCTACCATCGCTTTAAGAAACACATCAAACATTTTTCATCCATTTTGAAATCATACGTTTACTTTGCCTTTTTGTGAGGAAAATAAATAAATAATTTAATAAAGGAATCGACACCATTTGCATTTGGTTCACCAAAACATTTGACACACTCATACCTTATTTTTTTTTCGCAATGGACTATTCACAAAATAACGGTAAGGTGGTTCATGATTAAAGATCATTGCAAGCACAACAAGTAATAAAATTAAAAATCAATGGGATCTAACGAGGTAATCGAGCAATATAATTGCCAACTGAAATTAACTACATCAGAAACGAAAGTACTTCAAACATATGACAAAAGTCTCGGGATAACAACATCGATCTACGAATACATGGAGTAAAAATTGAATATCACACAAGCGTCAAAAATAAAACAACGCTCATAATTCCCATCGTCTCGAGTTGCACACACATTCCACCAAGGGCATACGGGGAGAGAAGAATAATCACTTGGTTAAATAGAAACAATTTCACCAGGAAGATTGAGTTCTTTCACCTCTACAATTTGATTAAGCGGCTTCACTTCCTCGCTCTTCGTTCAATTTAAATAAATAACCAATTTAATGAAGATTTATAGCATCATTCAAGTAAATACAGAATTTTAGGTTCCATTAACCGAAAGAAGAAAGTTACGGCGTCCATGAACATGACAAAATACACCGGGTGACATACCCTCATTTTCAAGTACTAGCGAAATAGTAGTTTAAAAATAAATAACGGTTTCATACCATAGACAAGATTAAAATAAACAATTACATGACTACTCAAGCTCATATATAGACTCGCAAAGTCGAAGAAGAGGATGTCGGACGATCGAACCATCGTGACTCAAAACATTATATATACATCTTAAGAAAATAATACAAATATTTGTTTGTTGGGTAATCCATTAGCGTATTATAATTAGTGTTACCTTGTACATTGTAAAACCGAACATTTACACATTTTTAATTTGTGTTACACCATTAAAGAATTTATACCTTTCATTTTTCAATCTTAACGAAGTTTTCATTTCTGGAAAAATTTCAATCTCTCGGAGATTATTAACACTAGTAGATGCGGTGACTCGGTTATCATAATTGACAAATCATTAGGTTTGAAAATCTCCATACTTGTGTCAAAATTTCATTAATCTTCATATCTTAAGTACCAAAACGTATATAGTAAGAATTTTCAAAGTTTCTCATTACTGTTATTAAGACTTATCTCATTACGTATATACAAATATCCAAAATAACTCAATCTAGTCCAATTAACTCTTAAAATCAACTTTTGACTTTTCATTATACATAAGTCTTCCTTAAAACTGGTTTGTTAAATCACATTCGCGCACTTCGACTCAAATGATAAAGACATTTCACGTAGTTTTATCTCAGATAATTTACTGATTTTAGTTGACACTTGAATCTCGATGATAATAATAAAATAATAAATAATTGAGATGCTTATTTCAATAATTCAAAGATATATAAAATTCAACTTTTAATCATTAGCCCATTCTCAAGTGATTTTAAAATTAACACATCTCGCAGCGGAATAAAATAACGTTCCATCAATATTTAATAAATTGTTTCAAGCATTATAATTTCTCACTTAAAGTGTACATTCCGATTTTATCCCATTTTATTCACTACCACAAGTAACGTGTTCTAGTTTATACCAATGCACATAATCATGACCTTATGTTTAAGATAAAACCAGTTTTAAAAAATCTCTAGCTCCAAAATACGTGGTAAATTTTTCTACTCATGTTCTATATTACAAAATATGCCCAAAGTTTAATGACCTAACATTTATTTCATATTAAATCCAAAGTTACATATACTCAATAGTCATATCGTAAATTTTATTATAAACTCCTTTTTTTAAAAATTATATTAAACAAATTCTTAACAAGTCCATCACAATCTTTTAGTATCAAATTTTAACATATAAAAACAAGGATTTTACGAGTAATACAAATTACTTATTATGATTTACCAACCAAATTGAAAGAAAATAATTTCACATTGCCACTTTACTCTCTATAAGAGTTTTACTTGTTACAAGACATATCGTAGGTCATTTTTATCCAAAAATTTCATCCGCCAAGTATTAAATATGTAAAACACTTTATGTTTAAACCATTCAATCAACAAAATTCGATGCTTACTTAACTCACACAAATGCCGGACCTCGTCATGTAAAATATTAACTTCAAAATAATGAAACAACAAAACAAAATGAAATAAATGGAACGAGAATACGTATGTCAACTAAATGTTGTTATCAGCCTCGGATGAGTCTCGAAATCGTACTCCACAAAATTAACACAAAAACCAACCAAATTCCAAGTTATCGCGATTGATCACAACGCCAGTCTATTTTAAAACACATCTTAAAATTCAAGTAGAATAGTAAGCAATGATTAAATGGCAACACGCCTCAACCATGTTTCATAATATACACACATGATTCGCCGCCCCGATGTACGCATCGTCGATTATACTTCGTCTATGTTATAGTTATGTGAACTAACATATCAAACCCATAAGGAATAAAGGAAATAAAGTAATACGTAAGTAAATTACGTTTCAAAAGAAAATGTCCAAAATGACACATCCCGGTGCAATAACGACAATCGAGATCGATCTAGTCAATATACAATGTGTTACGAAGCGTTATTTACGTATCTAGAGTATCAAACGAGGTTCATATTCAATTATCCGAACAATCAATTAATTATCAAGATTGATAATTTGCGGTGAGGCCGAATTCTCAACAAAACCGCATTATAACATGTATGATAATCACTCAAGCACCATTTCTTCACGTGCAATGCCTTTAAATACCATAGTATATATACATACTTATACATACAATCATTCCTACATACACGTAGGATTACAACACGGTGTTGCCATGTAATGCAATGTAGCCCATTATACCAAATACATGCAACATATAAGATAATCTTACAAGAATTTGCAAATTACGATGATAAGTACTCAACGTACAAAACAATATATCTCAATATATATATCAAAGTATTTACTTACTAAATACTAGGGAATTCATATCAATTTGAGGGATACATCTAAAATATAAAGCGATGCTAAAGAAATCTTACCGGAGCCATGCAGGATAGTTGTGTGCTTGGACAATTTCTTACGACACCAAAAGTTATAGTTTAGGATTTTTCAAAATGACCTAGTTCTCTATAACTTATGGCTCTGATACCAATCTGTAACACCCCCACAAATGCTATGCGTAGCGGAACTACAACTTTTGGGTGCTACGTAGTTATCATCACACATAAGCTATATTAAACGACTCAAAGAGACGTAAAAGTTTAAAAATGAATTTAAACATTTTTAAATTATACAAATCTACGGTTTTCCAAATCCCAATATAATACAAAACAGAGTTTGCGTTTAGGTCCCCACTGAATCTCCACCTAAAAGTACATTTTCATTCTCATGACATAATATAAAAGAGTTTTAAGTGCAAAAAGGGAGGAAAACAAGTAGACCGCCAAGCCACAACAACTTCCATCCTCGCATGCTCCGCTGCTATCAATCTTGGTTACCTGAAACACATGCTTAAAATCGTCAACACAAAGGTTGAGCGAATCTATAGGTTTATCAAAACATCAGTCGAACATAAGTGTTAAAAACCAATCATGATCATTCAATAGCATTGTGGCCATACAATCTATTATTCAAGGATATGACAATTGTGTTTAAGCTCATGACACTAAACCGTTAACTCAATCACCCGCGTAATAATTACCGGCGTGATTCAGATGAAACCATGGCCCCTAATAAGGCATCAGTTGCAATTATACCTTATCTCTCATCACAAATTATCCGTCCGCAGGGGGTATCAACGTACTAGCCCTCGTCTCGGATAGGGTAGTCAACCCCATAGTACTATCACTTTGTATAAGCGGCTATTTCCCCCTTCGCAAGGGCAAGACAATAGTTAATAGTTCATGAATTTAGGGACTTTTGCAACTAGGTACTCAACACAATTTCAAGGCAACATTCGGGTCCAACAATCATTCAAGACTTATGTTCATTTTCATTTTAATTAGCATGTATCCCCCTCGCGGGTAAAATCATTTGAAATAAGTAAAGAGCGAGGCTATAGACTCACCTTGCGTAGTAGTAGTGGTTCTAGCGAAGACGTAACGAGAAATGTCACCGACGACGTGGATGCCCGGGAAAATCATACACTTGACCTAAAAATCAAGGTACGTAAACAAAATCAATACTCCGCGTACATCATTGTACTAAACACACGCAAATGGAAACACACTCAATGCTTATGAAAACTCACGCCAAAGTCAAACAAGTAGTTGTTACTAGACTTATACCATTTATCAATGTTATTAAAGTTACTATCCATTTTACGGTTTCGCCGATACTTACCAAAAGTATGGGCTGTTTTACTATACTTAACCATTTTTATAAAATTTGACAAAATTCTCAAAAATACTATAAGACCTGTAGAAAACACATATTTAATCCCAATAAAAGTTTTGACTTCTACGACTCATTACTCAACACTTTTCCAAAAACTACGTTTTTCGGACTGAAATTGTACTTTGACCAAGTCGAACTCATTTGACCCGTTTAAAATACTCCATTGACCCATTTGACACCTAAGTCCTATAATAGACTCAATTGTGCAGGTTTGACACCAAAATTCAGCCCTTGACCATTTACCAAACTAGACTTATAGTCCCCGGGATTTGAACTAAAACCAAATACAAATTCGGATTGTGTTGATTCTATCTCCCGGTACACGTATTTTCAAAATAACATAACTTTTGACTCGTTTGGAGTTAAAAGCTCTATCTTATACCGAAACGAGCGTCTCGACGACCACTACAACTATATCCTATAATCACAATCTGGACCAAAAATTAAAACCACGAAAATAGCCCTAAACAATCTGTTTGAAAAAGACTCATTCAAAATCACCTTTCTACTTGTTTTCAATCCATTCAAACATCACCTAGACCTATCCTAACCACTTATAATCATTCCCAATCATCCAAACAGCCCTTAACACTATGAAAGTTGAATCCTAATCAAAACCCAAAACCTAAATCATACATGCAATGTAATTAAACAATTTATAAACACTAAAAACACCATTTTAAACACAACCCCACAACACATTTCATCAAACACCTTGAACACACCCAAAACCCCAAAAATTTCGTGGCTTTAGGTGACCAAAACACCCAAAATAATCAGCCCCCAATTTGTTTTATGAATGAATAAACATCATTAACACATGAATTAAACATGTGTACCATTTAATTAGATCAAAATCCATTTTTGAAAAATTATAAATTTTTGGAAAGATTTCTTGATTGCATGTGTGTTTTTGTTTGTGGGATTCACTTACAAGATGATATGGGAGATGGGTCTTTGCTTATTTTCTTCAAAATCAAGTTTTTGATGGTGGATTCATGGTGGTGGGGGTTAACCGTCGGCTAGAGAGGAAGGAGGAGGGGGTGAGAAAAATTTTTGGTGTTGAAAATGGATGTGTGTTTTTCTTTTCCCCTTTTTGTAAGTTAGGAGGGACCTTGATGCAATTTTGGCTATCTTTTGGCCTTATTAATAAAACATGTGCTAAAGAGCGGGATTATGACATACTAGTCGGTTTTAAAATTTACGGGAGTCGAGTTTAGTCCGAGCTACCTCAAAATACTTTTAAATGGTTCAAACGCACACAAAACGAATATACACATGGTTCCGACTCGACTTAACACGTAATAAAAATAAAATCTCGAAAAACTAAAATATCGATCAATCGATAATAAAAGGTAAATTTTGGGCATCCGTCGGTATCGTAGTCGTCATCGGTTCTTCTTAAATCGTCAAACGTTAAATTACGACCGTAAACGTTGGTTTCAACTTAAAACGTCAAATAATTCCACGATAAAAATTCTTAAAAATTTCAAAAATATCCGTAAAATAGGATTAAATAAATAATGTTGGGCTCGGATATCACATCCACAAGTGAGCCACAACTTAAGAGAGATGCTCATACTGAATAGTTCTTGAGACAATAACTTAGCATCATACGGCACTTTCACTGGTGTTACATTACGTATTGCAGATAAATAATTAGCAAGTGATGGGAGAATAGGCAAATAATCACACTAAGTGTGCTTGTGCAAGAATACCGACTTATAATTGACTCTATCATTTCTCGTGCTCCACAATTTAAAATCTCAAGTAATGAGACTCGAGGATGCTTAGCCTAATAAACCAATTAAGATCTACATGCTTAAGGATACTAGCTAGAATAAACTTGGATAAGTCTATTCGGGTTGAGTCAAAATAATCGCAACGGGCCTAATATGTCAAAACTTCAAAACTTGCGACACCACTTTATTAATATTTTTGACTTTATTGCGGGATATATACATATGAAAGCAACAATAAAAATTTAAAAATTATGACTATAAGGCCAAAGTTAATTAAAAATTTGAAAAATGCTGAAAAAGATGATTTTTTGGTTAAATGAAGGCATTTTAATGGAAAAGTCCACTTAAAACTTCGATAGAAGTCTCCCCTACACTTAATATAAACATTGTCATCAATGTTTAAGCATTTGGGAAAAGTATCCCCTACACTTATGACATTGTGCATGTTGGTTAAATCAAGCTAAGGAAGAGACGACTAAAGTGATCAATTTCAAATGTGAGTATGAAGAAAATTGAATCACGATAATTTGAGAGATAGAACCGGATTTCGGATAACACGGGAGCACGGTTCTTCAAAGGTTCCAAAAGTGCATTCATCCATGTAATCACATCACCACACAAACACAAACAACCTATATAGGTCCCCCTACACTTAGGAGGTAAAACGGAAAAGGATAGATACTCGGGTTGCCTCCCGAGGAGCGCTTGTTTTTGATAACCGAGTCACGAGCCTGACTCGACCCAAAATTAGTTCATGGCAAACGTGGTGAGGGATGGAATCATCTCATGAGATATGTACTCACCAAAGTACAACTTCACTCGTTGGCCATTCACCTTAAAATTAGGTCCATTAGGTTGAGCGAGCTCGAGAGTACCATATGGAAAAATTTGGGCAATGGTGAATGGGCCGGACCAACGAGATTTCAGCTTGCCCGAAAAGATTTTCAACCGAGAGTTGAAGAGTAAAACTTTGTCTCCAACTTGTAGCTCTCGGTTTTTAATCTTAGAGTCGTGAATGAGCTTAGTCCTTTCTTTATAGATCAAAGAATTTTCATAAGCCTCATTCTGGAGTTCATTCAGCTCATTGAGTTGGATTTTACGTAGGTCACCGGCTTTGTTGATGTCGAAGTTAGCCCACTTCAAGGCCCAGTAAGCCTTGTGCTCCAACTCAATGGGGAGGTGGCATGCTTTCCCATACACGAGACGATATGGTGTACAACCAATCGGAGTCTTGTATGCGGTGCGAAAAGCCCACAAAGCATCATCAAGTTTATCGGCCCATGAGGCACGATGCTCTCCCACGGTACGTTCAAGAATTCGCTTTAACCCTCGGTTAGAGATTTCAGCCTGCCCATTAGTTTATGGGTTGTAAGCGGTGGAAAGACGATGATTTACACCATACTTAGCCATGACTCTTGCGAATTGATCATTGCAAAAATGAGTCCCGCGATCACTAATAACGGCACGAGGCACACCGAATCTAGTGAATAGCGACTTCAAAAAGTTACAAACCACCCTTGCGTAGTTAGTGGGTAAAGCTTTGGCTTCAACCCATTTAGAAACGTAGTCAACGGCAACAAGGATGTATTTGTTTCCTTTAGATGAAGGGAATGCCCCATAAAGTCGATGCCCCAAACATCAAAGATTTCACATTCTTGTATGAAATTTTGAGGCATCTCATCTTTATGTGTGATCTTGCCTTGTTTTTGGCAAGCATCACAATGTTTAACCATCTCGTGAGCATCACGATAAATGGTGGTGCAATAAAATCCCGAGTCAAACACTTTCTTTGCGGTGAAGTTGGGACCAAAGTGACCACCGGTGGGTCCTTTGTGGCAAGCTTCGAGAATGTCTAGAGCTGCCGGTCCATCAACACATCGACGAATAATCAAATCACCGCATTGTTTGAAGAGATACGGGTCATCCCAAAAGTAAGTCTTAATGTCTTTAAAGAACTTTTTCTTTTGTTGGGATGTTAACCCGTCAATGAGAATTCCACCCGCCAAGTAGTTTGCAATGTCCGTAAACCACGGGGCTTCATCATTATTCGAGTTGATAGACATTAAGGTCTCCAGGGGAAAAGAGTCATTGATCTCTTTGTTCGGATGATCCCCTTGATAAGGATCCTCAAGTCTACTGAGATGATCCGCGGCTAGGTTTTCAGCTCCCTTCTTATCACGAATTTCGATTTTAAATTCTTGAAGTAGCAAAACCCAGCGAAGAAGTCTTGGCTTAGAATCTTGTTTAGTTAACAAGTACTTCAACGCGGAATGATAGGTATACACGATGGTGGTAGAAAGGACAAGATAGGGGAGGAACTTTTCAAAAGCATAGACAACATCTAAAAGCTCTTTTTCGGTTGTCGTGTAATGTATTGAGCCCCTGTCATTGTCTTGCTAGCGTAATGGATTGGTTGGAAGTGTTTGTTCACTCTTTGGCCCAAAACCGCTCCAATAGCAAAGTCGTTAGCATCGCACATCAATTCAAAAGGCAGCTCCCAATTAGGGGTAACCAAGACCGGTGCCTTAGTTAGCTTATCCTTAAGAAGGTTGAAGGCTTCAATACACTCTTTGGAAAAGATAAAAGGAGTATCTTTTTCCAAGAGGTAGGTCATCGGGCGAGCGATTTTAGAAAAATCTTTGATGAAACGACAGTAGAAGCCCGCATGACCAAGGAAACTTCTCACACCCTTCACGGTTGAAGGTGGAGGCAATTTTGAAATAACATCGACTTTAGCACGGTCCACTTCAAGACCGACTTTGGAGATTTTGTGTCCTAGCACGATGCCCTCTTTTACCATGAAATGGCATTTTTCCCAATTAAGAACAAGGCAAGTGTCTTCACACCGCTTAAGCATACGTTCTAAATTGGCAAGGCAAAGAGAGAAAGAATCGCCATAAACTGAGAAATCATCCATGAATACTTCCATAGTTTCTTCAACCATGTCATGGAAGATAGCCATCATACACCTTTGGAACGTCCCAGGAGCATTGCATAAACCGAAAGGCATACTTTTTTAAGCAAATGTTCCGTAAGGACAAGTGAATGTGGTTTTCTCTTGGTCTTTGGGATCGATGGGGATTTGAAAATACCCGGAGAAACCGTCTAAGAAGCAGTAATAGTCATTACCCGCTAGATGCTCGAGCATTTAATCTATGAAAGGAAGAGGAAAGTGATCTTTTCTCGTGGCATCATTGAGTTTGCGATAGTCGATAGAAACTCTCCACCCAGTAACGAGACGAGTAGGAATCAACTCATTGTGTTCATTGGGAACAACAGTTATTCAGCCCTTCTTGGGCACATAATGAACGGGACTTACCCATGGCGAATCCAAAATAGGGTAAATCATGCCGGCATCTAGAAGTTTGATAACCTCTTGTTTGATGACGTCATGAATTCGAGGATTAACCCTTCTTTGGCTTTGGATTGCGGGTTTAAAGTCATCTTCCATGAGAATTTTGTGAGTACAAAAGTTTGGATCAATTCCGCGGATATCGGAAATTTTCCAAGCAATTTCTTTCTTATGATCTTTAAGCACGACGATAAGGCGAGATTTTTCTTCTTCTTTCAAGTCCTTAGCGATGATGACGGGCGACTTCTTCTTGTCTTCAAGGAACACGTACTCGAGGTGAGATGGTAACTCCTTAAGCTCTAAATCCAGAGGATTTTCGATGGAAGGCGTATTCAAATTCGGTTCATCAATAGCAATAGCCTTGGGAGATGGTGGAGAAATATTGTCCTCTTTGAGAAGTTTCTCAATGAGACGAATGTCTTCATCCCAATCAGTGGGAGAATCGTCATATTCTAAGTTCACATCTCCCATGGTTGCTTCAAAATCTTTCCAAAGGAAATCACATTCTCCAAATAGAGTTAGTGATGAATCAATAGACGCAACGGTCTCAACATTGGGAGGAGAGGTAGGAATACTTTTACAAGCATCTTTAAAATTTTCTTCACAAGCCTCATCAAGAACGTCGATACAATTAACACTCTCATAGGAGTAAGGCTGTTTAGGAATCTTACCCATGTTGAAGACGATTCTATCGTCACCAACTCTCATGATAAACTCACCCGCTTCTACATCGATGAGAGTGCGACCGGTCCTCAAGAATGGACGAACAACGATTAATGGAACACGAGGATCCATCTCGTAGTCAACGACAACAAAATCGGCGGGAAAAGTGAATTTGTTGACTCCTACAAAACGTCTTCGACTATCCCTACTGGATAAGCAACCGTACAGTTAGCTAATTCCAAAGTCATTTTGGTGGGGACTAGCTCAGGGAGAGATAATTGCTTCCAAACGCTTAAGGGAATTAAATTGATACTAGCACCTAGATCGGCTAGGGCCATGCAATTCTCTAGTCTCGGGAAGTTGCAAGGGATTAAGAAGCGTCCCGGATCACCAAGTTTGGTTGGCAATTTCCTTAAGAGCACTGCAGAGCAATTCTCATTAAGTTGGGTGTTAGCAATATCAAGAAGCTTTTCCTTGTCACTAAGAAGATCTTTAAACATCTTCGCATATTTAGGCATGTGAGCGAGAGCCTCAGCGAAGGAGATGTTGAAATTCAATTGTTTAAACATTTTGAGAAAGTTCGAAACTTGAATATCGTCCTTGCTTTTGAGCTTCTCTTTCCTCAACCTTGAGGGATAAGGTATATCGGAAGAAGAGAAAGGCTTTGGGAGAATAGGATCACTCACATCCTTGGGTGCAGGAGGGGTAGAAGTAAGAGGTGGAGGAATTAGGGAAGTGGAAAGTTGAGGAATATGAGTAGGTGACACGGTTTCCTTTGTCACAATCACCGGTGTGTAGGTAGAGGAAGCTCGGGTTCCTTGGTACCTTTGCCAATGCGAGTGGTGATTGCTTTCATCTCCGCTCTTGGATTAGCAACGGTGTTACTCGGAAGAGTACCCGAAGAAGAGGTTTGATTACCTTGGAAGAAACCAGCCATCATGTGTAACACCCCTAAATTTATACAACTCAATACAGCGGAAGACTCGTTGGTGTTACGGGATAGCACATTACTCACATCATAGACAACCCATAAAAATCGCGTCGTTTAATAATAAAAGCATTTCCATTCATAAATATCAAATTTAAATAGGTCCCAAGTCATTTGTATTTAATACAGGTTTTACAAAGCATTTGAATGGAAATAATTATTTAGGTGCGGGCCATGAATTCTTGTTGTCTTCCTGAGAATTACCTTCAAGTACCTGAGATAAAACATGTTAAAAGAAAAGGTCAGCGATAACGCCGAGTGAATTCATATAGTTTAATAAAATCCATCAATATAACATCGGTATAAAATTATTACCGAAAATCATTTTGTACAAATCATTGTAATAGGCCATAAAATAGCCAAAGTCATTTTATACAAATCTTTATCAAAATCATAATATAGGCCTTTGCCTTAAAAATCATTATACGAGCCAATGTCGTAAAAACATCATACTATACGTCTTATGACGTTGTATAAAAATAAAAACCGTTATATGAATGTGGTTATGAAAACCAAAACACGAACATAATATTAATAGTATGACCCCGTATTGCTAGTGAGGCAATACATCGTAATTCGGTGCGTCTAGTAGTATTTCGTTAATTGGATTATTATAAGCCGCATGACATTGTTACCTTACCAAACCAAACAACGGGTAGCTAGCCCGAAACTCAATTTGCCAATCTAAATTAGCGTGTCGTCACAAAGGTCATGCTATGGAAATCTTCTCATACATAAATTCGCTAACCAATCAATGTGGCACGACGGGGATCAACCGTCAAGGCGCGAACTGGGGTGATCGTCCCCAAATAGTACTATTATATGCATAAGCGTCTACCAAATCCCGATAGTTCACAAATCATGCTAATGGGACTTTTAGTGACATAACCAAACTTTAATAATCCATTTAATTTCATCTATCGGGTCATTTAATCATTTATCGGGTCATACAATCGGGTCATACAATCATTCGGGTCCAAATCAATAAACAAACAATCGGGATAAATGGTGTCCTCTTTTATAAAAACTAACATGTTATCTCCCTCGCGGGTTTATAAAACATTTCATAAAAACATTTAAAAGAGTGCGAGGCTATGAACTCACGTTGATGTGGGAAGGCGGGTTATCGGCAATTCGGATGTACGGTACGTGCTTCAATCACGGAAACCTAGACAAATAATACTTGTCTTAGACTCTTGTCCAATGACTTTATTAAAATAATAATTATGTATACATATGATGATTATATATATATGATGATCAAGTGGTTTTATATATTCTCATTCACTCATTTTTGTGTTTATGTATTGGTAACTTTTATACTAGTTTACTACTTTTATCTATTTACATATTTTTGGTCCAATAAGCCTATCATAAGTCCGTTAACTTGTATTAATTCATTTTATACTTGTATTATCAGTATTTACACTTTTCATGTTGGGCCCAAATGGGTTAAGCCCAATAAATAGGTTTATAAGTGTTTTAGCCCATTTTGTTGTATTATTTGTCCAATAACGTTAACTTAGCCCGTTAATGTCCGTATGTTATATAGTTCGAGTTTTATCAGTTTTTACTTGTTCTATATGTTTATATATCAGTATATGAGTTTTATAAAGTTCACATTAGACGGGTCCAACCGTTTAAGTTTTATTTAGCAAAAACGTTACTTTTACGGTAATAGCCGAAAAAGTCGTAAAAATCATGTTTATAGTTTTATAACTTATCAAACTACCATTTTTATAAAATGTCCATTTATTTATCCTTATACATATTTATATAAATGTATTATATGAGTTAGTGGGTTTTAATTCACATTTTATACTATTTTTATTTGAGTGCTTATATAATACTATTATACATTAATTTCCAAAATCTGATTTTTATTTTCATGTTCACCAAAACTGCCATATCTTGAGTTCTATATGGAGATAGAAGCTCAAATGTTTATGACATAAACTACATGATATGTTCTCCATTTAACTCTTCTATAGCTACTGTTGAATCAGCCTCTAAGTATTTTCTAAAAATCGTCCAAAACAGTAAACTCAGATTTGTACTCTAAACTTGTTTTGATCATATCTCACTCATCCTAATGATTCCATTGCATGGCCAACTCTCACATGTGAACAAGACATATTAATTACTGTATATCCATTAATCTATGCTATTTTTATCAGTTCATCATATGATTCTTTACTGTTTTATACAGCCAACAATTTAAACTAGATTTTAGCCTTGTTTCTTATAGTTTTTCATCTTTTTAAGCATGTTTATCAGTACCAAATCCCCACACAATATTTTTAATCATCATTCATCATCATATACATATACACAAGTAAAAGAAATACAAGATTACATAATCAAAAATAACAAGAGGATGAGGAGAACAATCTTTATACCACCATGATGATGTAGGTTGTGATCAAAACATGGATTTTGATGGAGAAACTTGTGAATAACCAAGAACATCTTCAAGACCACCATTCTTCAAGAACTCCTTGTAGAAAATCAGCCACAAGACTCCATAGAAACTCCTCCTTGGATGTTATAATCACCACCAATCAATAGGGTTTCAAAAGGGCTTCAACATGTGTGTAAATAACATAAGATTTCATGGTTGATTTTGATCAAGGAGGGTGTTTGATGGGTGAGATGGGACGACACATTTGGAGTAGAGGGAGAGATGAAAGTTGTTTTTGCATGTTGTGTATGTGTGAAGTGGTTTAGTAAAATGGTTTTGTGTAGTGTGTAGCTTACTTTGTAAGCCTTGAGACATGTGTAAACAACTTAGCTTACACTTGAAACCAAAATTGTTGTGGTGGAAGTATTGTGGCCGGTTATAGTGGGGGTGGGGCAAGTGTCCCACTTGTCTCATCCCCATTTAATTACGGGTACTCCTCGATTCTAGTTTCCTCGATTTGCGTGCCCTCGGGTCGTTTTACGAAAAACGTTTTTATAAATTATGAATCAACGGCACAAAACAAATCTAATAAAAATTGTCTCATCGAAAACGGAGTTCGAAAACGTAAATACGTAATCCTAAGTTTTCCGGTTTAGTCGTAAAGGACGTTAAATTAAAATCGTATGTCCTAATCTTTTCTCGTAAATTTGTGAGTTTATGAACCGACACAAATTTAAAACTCCAAAATAATATTCACGGATAAATTCATTTTCTGAAATGTCGGACTGTCACCAAAGACGGTGTATGTAAACGTGAGCACGTAACTTAGAATCCTCCGGTTTAAACGTAGTCGATGCTACTTCAAGACGTAAATCCAAATTTCTTCCCAAAAATAAGTGAGTTCATAATATAACATTAAAATAATATTTTTAAATAATATTTGAGAACAAAATATCAACCATAAATTGACGGATTGTCACAGCATTTACCCCTAAACAGGATCTTTGTCCTCAAAGATCATCTTACCTTACTACTCGCTTTTTATAGAGTTAAAGCCAAGTGGGTATTTCCTCCACATTCGGTCTTTTCTCACGTGTGTAATTCATTACAATCCGCGAGTTTCATCAAACATAACTACGGGAATAAGATCAGGCTAAATGATGACTTACTTTCTCTATCCATGATGTTCACGGGTTTCTGATGAATGCAACTTTTCGCCGATCTAAGCTTTATTAAGAAGAATTCAGATTTTCACTTGATAGATATTTTATCAAGTTCGATATACGAAACATAATTCACGCATCTCTTGAAATCCTAGGGTAGATCCAGCTTATATGCCTTTCAAACCAAATCTTTTACATCATCTCAATGGTCCCATACAACGGGGACTTATATCCCATGATCTTTCACATCATTAATTCATTTTTCCAAGGTTAAAATTTTTGGCATAACTTCGCTACCCATCTGGCACTTCAAGATCTACATTTCATATTCACATAACCTCCTGCCTACTACCGGCAGTCGATAATCAGATCCTAATTTCAACAATCAGTTCAGGTCTCGCGGGTTGAGTATTTTGTAATGTTAGGTTCGCCTTCATAGGAAACCTTAAACCTAAAAGACATGTCCAACTCACGATGGGTGTATGTCGGGTGTCTTCATCCCAACTCCTGCTTACAGATGCTCTAATATAGATCTTAACAATAGTCGATCTCGATACTAACTCAATAATTATCAATGATAATCTTTCCTAAGGAAAGCCATTATACGGTTTATTACTAAAGGTCAATCATTTAAACATAAAACAAGACTTCTAGTGTTTTGTATCGTTACTTTACCTCGTCCCTTCGATTTGGGGTGGTAAACAGTATTCTCATCAAGGTTCGTTCCCAACGACTTCTGAGCAAATCTCTAGAAATTCGATGCGAAGCGAGGATCTTGATAGAGATGATCGATACAGGCACACCATGTTTACACAACTCCTTTAAATACAAAAGAGTCAATTTCTTCATCAAGAATCTATCATTAACAGGAATGATATTAGTAGATTTGGTCAGTCTGTCGACGATGACCCAAATCGAATCAAATTCAGATGATGACCTTTACAATAGCTAGACGTTTACTAATGTATGAGGCAATGTCTGCCTTCATAATTTACCATCAGTACAACTTCTTCAAATAAAGATACATTTAGTCAGAAATGTCATGAATAGAATACTTATACTTACGAGATTCCAACATGACTACATCTCAAAATCTCTATATTAAGGCAACCACAAGCGGCCTTTTATACATTTAATGCCATCGACTTCTTAATTCTAATGGATCACATAAGCCGTGAACCCCTTTTTATTATCTATATTATCATATTTACAAACATCGTCTATTTTTAAATTGTTCGGCAATTTATTTTGCACAATCATTACTAAGGAACATATCCTAATTGATTCTTTATTTTTACATAATGTGTCAGTAATTACGTTCATTTTCCTAGATGGAATAATTATCATGTCTACAATTCACTCAGATATTCTTTCTTCATATTTTCTAAGTTTTAATTTCGTCTCAACTATCATTTTTATCCGTTTTACTCAATCCGACGTTTAAAGCGTCGATAGTTATTACAAGTAATTAAATGATAAATATTTAATTTTTATGAAACGTAAACGCAAAAAGTTTTTTAATTTTCTTAGTTTGTCTAATTATATAAAAATGTTCAAAATAATTTTGAATTTAATTAACAAATTTTTTGTTGATTTATGGGAAATAATTAGTAAGATCCGTAAATGTTCGAAAAACCTTCGTTTATTCTTTGGTAGAAGTTTTCTTAGTTGAAAAGCAAAAATTGTCGTTTCAAATTTTAAGTCACGGTATAAATGGTTTTCTCAATCCCTCTTAGGTTGTCTTGAGGTATACACAAACATTTACCCCTAAACAGGAGTTTAGTTAAATGATTTGTGTATAAGGGAATAATCCCTTAAAATCCTTTGCTAAAACATTTGTCATAACATACTTCCATTTTCTTTTTGGTAAAACCCAAAGCCTTAAAAGGGCTCTTAATTTTGAAGAGTCAATATAGATTCCATTATCTTTTAATCACACGGTCAAATAATGTAAATGATTAAGTCTTAAGTCACATGTTAAATATTCAAGGTACATGTTTTTATTGTTCGGCCAATTCAAGGCAATCTATAAATAATTATTAACTCATTCTTATTCTTATAAACAAACAAATTGTCCTTAATGATCATGAGCATGAATTTATCAAATTACAGCCTACACACGTGATTCACCAATTTATGAATGCTACATGTACATCGGTCAATCCAAACGACATCACGTGAAACTCATAATGTTCATTACAAGTTCTGGATGTAATGATTGGAATATATAATCTATTTTTCGCGGATGCGAAATTGATGATAACCATGTCGTGGATCAAATCTTTAAAACATACGATAGAACCTTGTAAATGATCGAACAAATCTTCCATTTCGAGTTATGGATATCGTTTTCGATTTTCAATTTACTCGGTTCACAGTAATCTATAAATATAAGGAATGATAACACCATAGTTCTTCATGATGACGAGCTCGGTAGAATAAAATCTTTCTCCGACAACTCTATCAGTTGTACGGTAATTCCTTTAATTTAGATGGTGCTGACGTACAGTGCACACGCCACAGGTGCAACACCGAGAATATAATCAATAACAAATTCAACTTGCCTTAGTGGCGAAAGTCTAGGTAATTCATCAACAAATACCTCCTAAAGTTTCAGATAACAGAAACATCTTTTAATAAATTCATATTAGGTTCTTCTATATTACAATATCTATAACTAGTTCACAACCATTCATGGTATAAATTTCAAGTCATCTATCAAGAATTATTTAGATCACTTTTGATAATCAACATCTTATCATTTAGGGTAATTCTATTCGAGTTCCCATCAATTAAGACAATGTCGTCATGTCATAATCAATCAATCCATTCTACTGGCACTATTAACTTTCCCGTTTCATTGTCGTCGATAAGATGTGAATTTCTCAAAAGACTAATAATAACTCATAATCTTTCACAAGTTCAAGGATATCTGGAGACATAACTAACCTTAAAAGAGTAAGGTCAACGCATAATCTACGGGAGAGAATTTCAAATCAGATACAGACGAAAACATTTAATGAATATGAATATATCCCATGTTTTCATAATTTGAGTACGCATTCGAAAGCTCCTCGGATCGTTACCCAGGTCATTAAAATGACATCAAATCAAAAGAAATGATAGGAACGTCGATACATCCAATCGGGTATCAACACTCGGTAATCAGATACTTTTCCTAAGAATCTCGCCACGGGAGAATTGGACAAGAACGAATTGTCAATTGTCAAATAAGACAATTTCCACAGATGAGTAAATTCGACTCAGAAGAATAGATGCTAGAGGAACATATGTAAGTGTCCCTAATAATATGTCCCTATTTCGCACTTTTTGCAGATCTCATAAAATTTTAATCCTTCACAATCTTCAAACAAAATTTAGTGTTTATAATAATTTCATGGTGACTACTAATCAGTCTTGCATGGTCCCTTCCAAATTGTATGTAGGCGCGCAACTATATACAATTTCAAGATTAACGATGCAATACTCAGTTCGTCAAAATTTTATCATCATGTTTGTAATAAAAATATTTTCATGCTTAATTCTTAAATAAGAATCAAAAAAAATTTACAATGATTTTCTTTGTTATGAAAACAATTGAGTTTTCCAAGGTGTTTCATAAATAACTTCATTTCGATAACGATTATCTATAAATTTCACTTTAAATAATCCTTATGGTGATGAAAATTCAATTTTTCTCAAGGGATACTATTGTATCTTATAAAACAAAGAGTAATCTGCAAAAGAGTGATGAAGAGTTGTTCACCAAGAACTAACTACAATATGATAGGAAATGAGCTTAGCCAAATAAGCATGAGGTTCATGACCTCGATGGCACTCAAAAAGATTAATCCACAACGTAACTCAAATCGAGATGAGTACTTGTTCAATGGTTGCATCACTAATTCGAACATTAGGAAGAAGCAAGAAAAGATATATAACATTGATACATGTATAATTTAGCAATCAAAGGTAGTCTTTTCATTAATCACAAACAAGTCAAATTTTACCATAACACATTACATGTCACTATGTCATACAATTTCCAAAACTCATCCTACCAACTGATATCTCAGTTAAGTTAGGGATTTTTTTTAAAAGATACCACAATGAATACTAATCTACAAGAGTCATTAGGTGTTCCACATGTCCCGAAAGATCCATCGGTCACAAATCAGAAGAAGATTTCTTCAATTTATTTATTGGACACTAGGCATCCTCATTATTGGACAATGGCCTAGGAACAACACTTAACATGAACAAACAATCAATTAAAACCTTATAACTCAATCACAGAACTTAATGACTACCTCTTACCAATCTCATATTCCATACAAGTTAAATTTTACTTTATTCAAGTTCTAACCAAATTATACTCAATTCGATATCCTACCTCATTTTCCAATAATTTCAGTCTTTATTCTTAAACCTTAAAAGGGCCATAAAAGCTCAATATTAACAACACTTAATTTCCAATACTATAGCTCTTTCAACAACAATTATCAAATGAGTCACTAGTATGAAATGACTTGATCATTCAACTAGACTTCTCGGAAAGGTACTAGTGGCATGAGGCTTTTGGGTAATGGTTCCAATGACAGTCTCAAGTGAAACATTCCCCCTTTCGATTTCAAATTTAAGAATTGGGTGACAACGAATCAGATGACATCTTTCTAGGTGGTAACGTTTTGTCAAACTCCACTCTATAAGGAAAGATCGTCATGACATCGATATCAGATTTAATCTCGCCAATTCTTCTTTAATATCACAATCAACTAATATCAACATTTCTACGAATATCAACCATTTGTTGGGATCATATATATCCACAACTTGGTTTAGATCTAGGATAGCTAGAATTCCTACGAGAATAGATTAGATTAATTTACTAGGGGATTTAGGGTTCCTTGTGACAATCTACGTCGTATAAATACCTTGTATAAATATCAAAATAATCATCAAACAATCATGTAATAAAATTACATCATATATGTATATATATAATCCAAGTTATATATATATTAAAATAAAACTTTTCAGTCTGGCCTTGTCGGCAACTCGGGAATTCTTCGGCACCGTTATAGTCCAAAGATTTTTAGACATTTTTAGAAAAATGTTTATAGTTAAAAGATTTTGAAATGTTTTATTCAAAACCTTGGTTTTAAAAATCTTTTGTTCTATATAACGAGAGCTCTGGTACCAAACTGTAACACCCCGAAATTTATACAACTCAATACAGCGGAAGACTCGTTGGTGTTACGGGATAACACATTACTCACATCATAGACAACGCATAAAAATCGCGTCGTTTAATAATAAAAGCATTTCCATTCATAAATCTCAGATTTACATAGGTCCCAAGTCATTTGTATTTAATACAGGTTTTACAAAGCATTTGAATGGAAATAATTATTTAGGTGCGGGCCATGAATTCTTGTTATCTTCCCGAGAATTACCTACAAGTACCTGAGATAAAACATGTTAAAAGAAAAGGTCATCGATAACGCCGAGTGAATTCATAGAGTTTAATAAAATCCATCAATATAACACCGGTATAAAATTATTACCGAAAATCATTTTGTACAAATCATTGTAATAGGCCATAAAATAGCCAAAGTCATTTTATACAAATCTTTATCAAAATCATAATATAGGCGTTTGCCTTAAAAATCATTATACGAGCCAACGTCGTAAAAACATCATACAATACGTCTTATGACGTTGTATGAAAATAAAAACCGTTATATGAATGTGGTTATGAAAACCAAAACACGAACATAATATCAATAGTATGACCCCGTATTGCTAGTCAGGCAATACATCGTAATTCGGTGCGTCTAGTAGTATTTCGTTAATTGGATTATTATAAGCCGCATGACATTGTTACCTTACTAAACCAAACAACGGGTAGCTAGCCCGAAACTCAATTTTCCCATCTAAATTAGCGTGTCGTCACAAAGGTCACGCTATGGAAATCTTCTCATACATAAATTCTCTTACCAATCAATGTGGCACGACGGGGATCAACCCTCAAGGCGCGAACTGGGGTGATCGTCCCCAAATAGTACTATTATATGCATAAGCGTCTACCAAATCCCGGTAGTTCACAATTCATGCTAATGGGACTTTTAGTAACATAACCTAACTTTAATAATCCATTTAATTTCATCTATCGGGTCATTTAATCATTTATCGGGTCATACAATCGGGTCATACAATCATTCGGGTCCAAATCAATAAACAAACAATCGGGACAAATGGTGTCCTATTTTATAAAAACTAACATGTTATCTCCCTCGCGGGTTTATAGAACATTTCATAAAAACATTTAAAAGAGTGTGAGGCTATGAACTCACGTTGATGTGGGAAGGCGGGTTATCGGCAATTCGGATGTACGGTACGTGCTTCAATCACGGAAACCTAGACAAATAATACTTGTCTTAGACTCTTGTCCAATGACTTTATAAAAATAACAATTATGTATACATATGATGATTATGTATATATGATGATCAAGTGGGTTTATATATTCTCATTCACTCATTTTTGTGTTTATGTATTGGTAACTTTTATACTAGTTTACTAGTTTTACCTATTTACATATTTTCGGTCCAATAAGCCTATCATAAGTCCGTTAGCTTGTATTAATTCAATTTATACTTGTATTATCAGTATTTACACTTTTCATGTTGGGCCCAAATGGGTTAAGCCCAATAAATAGGTTTACAAAGTGTTTTAGCCCATTTTGTTGTATTATTAGTCCAATAACGTTAACTTAGCCCGTTAATGTCCGTATGTTATATAGTTCGAGTTTTATCAGTTTTTACTTGTTCTATATGTTTATATATCAGTATATGAGTTTTATAAAGTTCACATCAGACGGGTCCAACCGTCTAAGTTTTATTTAGCAAAAACGTTACTTTTACGGTAATAGCCGAAAAAGTCGTAAAAATCATGTTTATAGTTTTATAACTTATAAAACTTATCAAACTATCATTTTTATAATATGTCCATTTATTTATCCTTATACATATTTATATAAATATATTATATGAGTTAGTGGGTTTTAATTCACATTTTATACTATTTTTATTTGAGTGCTTATATAATACTATTATACTTTAATTTCCAAAATCTGATTTTTATTTTCATGTTCACCAAAACTGCCATATCTAGAGTTCTATATGGAGATAGAAGCTCAAATTTTTATGACATAAACTACATGATATGTTCTCCATTTAACTATCCTATAGCTAATGTTGAATCAGCCTCTAAGTATTTTCTAAAAATCGTCCAAAACAGTGAACTCAGATTTGTACTCTAAACTTGTTTTGATCATATCTCACTCATCCTAATGATTCCATTGCATGGCCAACTCTCACATGTGAACATGACATATTACTTACTGTATATCCATTAATCTATGACATTTTTATCAGTTCATCATATTATTCTTTACTGTTTTATACAGCCAACATTTTAAACAAGATTTTAGCCTTGTTTCTTATAGTTTTTCATCTTTTTAAGCATGTTTATCAATACCAAATCCCCACACAATATTTTTAATCATTATTCATCATCATATACATATACATAAGTAAAAGAAATACAAGATTACATAATAAAAAATAACAAGAGGATGAGGAGAACAATCTTTATACCACCATGATGATGTAGGTTATGATCAAAACATGAATTTTGATGGAGAAACTTGTGAATAACCAAGACCATCTTCAAGACCACCATTTTTCAAGAACTCCTTGTGGAAAATCAGCCCCAAGACTCCATAGAAACTCCTCCTTGGATGTTATAATCACCACCAATCAATAGGGTTTCAAAAGGGCTTCAACATGTGTGTAAATAACATAAGATTTCATGGTTGATTTTTATCAAGGAGGGTGTTTGATGGGTGAGATGGGACAACATATTTGGAGTAGAGAGAGAAATGAAAGTTGTTTTTGCATGTTGTGTATGTGTGAAGTGGTTTAGTCAAATGGTTTTGTGTAGTGTGTAGCTTACTTTGTAAGCCTTAAGACATGTGTAAGCAACTTAGCTTACACTTGAAACCAAAATTGGTGTGGTGGAAGTATTGTGGCCGGTTATAGTGGGGGTGGGGCAAGTGTCCCACTTGTCTCATCCCCATTTAATTACGGGTATTCCTCGATTCTAGTTTCCTCGATTTGCGTGCCCTCGGGTCGTTTTACGAAAAACGTTTTTATAAATTATGAATCAACGGCACAAGACGAATCTAATAAAAATTGTCTCATCAAAAACGGAGTTCGAAAACGTAAACACGTAATCCTAAGGTTTCCGGTTTAGTCGTAAAGGACGTTATATTAAAATCGTAAGTCCTAATCTTTTCTCGTAAATTTGTGACTTTATGAACCGTCACAAATTTAAAACTCCAAAATAATATTCACGGATAAATTCATTTTCTGAAATGTAGGACTGTCAACAAAGACAGTGTATGTAAACGTGAGCACGTAACGTAGAATCCTCTGGTTTAAACGTAGTCGACGCTACTTCAAGACGTAAATCCAAATTTCTTCCCAAAAATAAGTGAGTTCATAATATAACATTAAAATAATATTTTTAAATAATATTTGAGAACAAAATATCAACCATAAATTGACGGATTGTCACGTCATGTCCCTTAGGTCATTCGTTTGACTACTCAAAGAGTTTCGCATATCGGCTCTAAGATCATTCCCTTGTTTCACCATGTCGCCCTTTAAATTAATAATCTGGGTCTGCAGATTCTTCACCAACACATCATTCGTCCGCATGTACGTTTCGACCTCGTGGTTGAAAACGGTGGGTTAAGTAGGAGGAGGTGCTTGATAAGCAGGTGGTTGGTAAGGAGCGGGTTGGAAAATTTGAGTAGGATTTTGAGGTGGATATGGTTGTCTTTGAGGTGGTTGGTATGGTTCTCGAGGTTGGTTTTGATTTGTTCGGTTAAGGTTTTGTTATTGGTTTTGCTTGTTTGGAGGAAAACCGGGTGGTGAGAGAAAGTTGTTTGAGCGATAGCTGAGCAAGTTACGGTCTCCTTGAGGTCGTGCTTGGTAAGCAGCCGGAGGATAGGTACCGTATACTGCGTTAACATTCTCAGAAGGATAGTCTTGGGTCGAGGTACAAGTAGTGTAAGAGTGAGGACCCCCGCATATTTCACATGGTTGGCTTACAGCATTGACTTGAGCCTTTTGGGCGTTGATGCTTTTGGTGTTGTTAGCGGTGTGGGTAGCAAGCGATTCAAGAAGCGACGCAATTTTGTCAAGTCTCTTGTCGTTGTCACTAGTACTAGCACTAGCGGCATTGGTCCGAACACTCTTGGTTTGCACTCTAGACTTATTCTAAATAATATCCCAAGCGGCATTAGAACTCTTAACCAAAATATTACCCCCCGAGGCACTATTTAGTGAATCTTGGTCATTCATGCTTAAACCATTATAAAAAGTATTAATTTGGTGCACTTTGGTAAAACCATGTTGTGGGCACTTTCTTAAAACGTCTTTAAAACGGTCCCAAGATTCACTAAAAATCTTATCGTACTTTTGTTCAAAATTAATAATTTCATTCCGCAAAGCGGTAGTACGAGAGGGTGGGAAAAAGTAGTTTATGAATTTGGTCTCTAAGTCCGTCCACGTCAGAATACTTTGTAGCGGTTCCTTTGCAAGCCAATGCCGGGCTTGTCCCTCTAAGGAGAAAGGAAAAAGTTGTAAACGGATTACCTCTTGTGGAACACCATTGAATTTGACCGTATTCGTGAGTTGCAGGAACCTTTTGATGTGGTCATGAGGATCATCAATGGTACGCCTCAAGAATGGTTGAGCTGAGACCATTTGAATAAAGCCGGATTTGAGCTCAAAGTTGTTGGCTGTAATCGTGGGTATGACAATTGGATCGTTGTTGCCCTCTACATGTGCTTGCAAAAGTTAGATCATAGGGCGATTGTCCGGTAGAGGTTCATTGTTGTTATTATTCATGTTGTTTTGAGGTGGATTATTATTGTTGTTGTGTACACCGGCCATGTCTAAGTTATCGAGAGTATCGGGCTCTTGATAAGACGATGATCGAGTGTGCATACACCTTCAAAAGAAATAACAAAGCAAGAAATATTTTTGGTTTTTTATGTTTTTTAATTTTTTTTGTATTTTTGAAAATTTTATATTTTTAGGATATTTGAAAGTTTTTATGAAAAAGTAACGTTCACGGCGAACGGATCCCAAAATCCAATTTCTCTCAAAAAACTGTTAATCCTTACGAGAAGAGCCGGCAGCAGCGCCATTTGATACAAAGATTTGTTATGGGGTTCAATTTTAATTCTCGGAATCTTCTCGAATCGATCACGGTTCAAAGCGGAATAGTTGTTCTTGGTTACTAAAAAGGGGTTGGTTTTCTAATCTACTAAAAAGTATTAAATGCGTAAAGTGATAAAAATTTAAACCAAAACAGTTAATAAAATAAAGCTTGAATTAAAATTAAACAATTAAACAGTAAAACAAAAACAGTGAAATGATCCTTACTAAAAACTACTTGATTCGGAATAATTAATGCTCATTCGGAATATACGCTCATTCGGAATAACTTTGCCAAAACTCTTCATGCGGAATACAAACCTTCATTCGGAACATTTGGACAAAAGCTTCACTCGGAAGATTTCCTTCATTCGGAACATATGTTCATCCGGAAAATTTTGCTGATTCGGAACATATGCTCATTCGGAACAAAAATTGATTCGGAAGAAAACTGATCCGGAATATAACTGATCCGGAATACTAAGCTTGATTCGGAATACTTAATCAAAAATCCTTCATTCGGAACATTCAAAAGAAAAACTTATTCGGAACATTCAAAAATCCTTCATTCAGAACATTCAAAAGAAAAACTGATTCGGAATATTTTCTTAAAACTTTGATTCGGAATATTGATTATTCCGGATGAACACTTTGATTTGGAATACTCAAAAGCAAAAGCTTCACTCGGAATAAATTGCTGACTCGGAATAAAATGATGAAAAGCTTCGTTCGGAATGTTTTAACTGATCCGGAATATTTAAAGAAAACTCTTCATTCGGAACATTTGTTGTTGATTCGGAATCTGGGTAGTGATGGAGACAAAGAACAGGGAAAACAATAAAGCACGATTTTTACCAAAATCAACCAAGTTTTTAACCAAAACCTAAGCTAATTTAACCACGAATCATCTACTAATGGTAAACATCAAATCAAAACAACAAAAACACAAAACCCACTTACTTTTAAAGATAAAAATCAACCAAATAAGAACTTGAGACTTTAAATCAAAAAGATGAAGATGAACAAGATGAAATGAACGATTGTATTGATTGATTAAGTTAGAGTAAACAAAAGGAAAGATTAAAAACTTACAAGATTAAAGATTCAACAAAAATGAAAAATCACCAACACCTTAATGGTGTTGGCTTCCTACGAAAAACAAAGAAAAAGAAAAGACTGGGAATTAAAAGCTAGCTAATGTGTGGGAAGGAGTCTCTTATTTATAGGAGATGTGGTTGGTTGGTGAGTGGGCTTTCTTTCTTTCTTCTTGTCTTCTCGTCTTTTCAGAAAAGTTGACGTTTTCGATTTTGATTCGGGATTTATCGACGAATAAATTCAACTCGTCTTTAAATTTCTTCGTTTAATAGACTTGAGTTCTTCGACATATGTAATTCTTCCATCTTTGGTCCTTTTCTTCGATAAATCTTCAAATAGGCCCAATGAATTCAAATCTTTTGCATCTCTTGGACTATAGACTTCGCGTTGAGTCTTTTTCTTCGATAAAACCCGTGCAATCCCATGTTTTCTTCAATATTTATCCGGTTGGCTCTGAAAACACAACAAACACACAAACCACGCATAATTCCAAACAAATGACATTAAATACACGTTTTGGTCTTGTTTTAGTAAGAAATAAGTGGTAAAAGGATGGGTGTTTTCACACCTATCAGCTACTTTCCACCATCCATGGTCATGAGCATTCGAAATCAAATTAGTGGATTTACACAAGAACCTGATGAATCACTTTTTGATGCTTGGGAACGCTATAATGTTTTGATCGATCGATGTCCAAACCACAACATGCTCCCCTTCACCTTAATTGATACTTTCTACAACGGTTTGACTTTTCGTGATCGTGATACGATTAATGCAGCCGTCGGTGGCACATTTATGAAAAGAAGACCCGAGGAGTGTAGAGAGCTTATAGAGAACATGACTACTCACCACAACAATTGGGATTCATCCGCATCTTCAAGATCAAACCCGAGAGTCAATGTTTCTTCTACTTCTTCAAACCCTGATATCACCGAATTAACCCACGCAATGGTCGAAATGAGCAAAAACATGCAACTCTTGGCTACAAATCATCAACAACAAGTTAAATCTGTAGCAATCTCTTGTGAGACTTGCGGCGATCCTCATTCATACACTGATTTTCCTTCTACTCAAGACAATCCGGAAAACGTGTATGCGGCTTATGGTAACTACTCAACGGAAAACCATCAAGCTCAACCTCAAGGTGATCGTAACTTGCTAAGTTACCGTTCTAACAACTTTCTTTCACCCGATTTTTCCCCTCAAAACCACAACCCCAACAACTACAATCGAAACAACCAAATCCCACCTCGAGCTTCTAATCCTTATCACCCACCCGCTCAACAAGCCCCACCCATTAATCAAGATGTTGAAGCCTTAATGAGAACCCAAGGAGAGCAAATTAAGAATCTGCAAAGCCAAATTATCAATTTGAAAGGGGATATCACTAAGCAAGGGAATGATATTAGATACGAGCTTCGACATGATATACGAACCTCCTTCAGCACTCAAACAAATGATTTGAAGAATATGCTGGCAAGTTTCTTACCAACTACTCAACCCTCTACTTCGGGCTCTCTACCTTCAAATACCATCACCAATCCGAGAGCGAATGTGAGTGCTATTACTACACGCAGTGGAGCTACTTTAGTAGGACCATCTACCCCTCTTCTAGTTACTCCATCTACACCTCCTCCACCACCATTTATCGCTCCTACTCCCACGCCTAGTATTCGTTCTCCATTACCGTCTCCACTCTTACTGAAGTACCCAATAAAAACCCTTCCCCAACCCTACCTTACACCTTTAAACCTTCAATATCTCAACCTTTACCTGCTACACCTATACCTTCCACCTATAAACCCAATATTCCTTATCCATCTTGCTTAGACAAGGCCAAACTACAAACCAAGGATGACATTCAAGTGTCAAACTATTTGAATAAAGTTTCGGAAATGACCATCACCTTTAGCTTTGTTGAAGCTCTAGCACAAATGCCTAAATTTGTTAAGATGTTTAAGGAATTGCTTAGCAAGAAAGAGAAGATGGCCGAGTTTGTTAATACTCGATTGAATGAAAATTGTTCTGCCGTCCTTTTTAAATAACTTCCGGAGAAACTTGGAGATCTCGGTCGTTTTGTGCTACCATGTACTTTTCACCAAACCGAAGAATTTACTGCCTTAGCCGATCTTGGGGCAAGTATAAATCTGATGCCTTTAAGTGTTGGGAAAAAGTTATCATTACCCGACCTTACACCAACGAATATGACTCTTGAGCTTACAAATGTCACTCTCGCTTACCCTCTTGGTATTGTCGAAGATGTGTTCATTAAAGTTGGTACCTTCACTTTTCCGGTCGACTTTGTTGTTGTTGATTATGAAATGGATCCTCGTATTCCGTTAATACTTGGTCGGCCATTTTTTAGAACCGGAAAAGCATTAGTCGATGTTGCCGAAGGTGAGTTAATCCTAATGGTCGGGAATGATGCAAACGTTTTTAAAATGGGGAAGATCACTACCAAATCTAATGGAAGAGAATCAACGAATATGATTAATGTGCTTGATGATTTTTTCGTCTACAACAATCCTCTATTCAATTCTTCCCATGATAATCCATTGTTCCAAGATGATGTGGATGATTCTCTATCCAATTCTGATCCTCCACCAATTTATGATTCTCCACCGATCTTTGATTCTTATGATGACGATTCTAGTTCCAATGGAGATGATTATGATGATTTTACTTCTGAGTATCCAGACATGCCCACTTATGATGATTTTGATGAGGCTGATACTCTCTCGAGTGATTCTTCACATGATGAAGATCCTCCGCCAACAACACTTGATCCTACTTTGGATGACAACTCATTTGAGGAAGACTTTGCTACTTTTCTCAACAATTACTTCCCAAATGAGAGTGATGCTCTTCCTTTGGGCTTTGATGATTATGGTCTTTATCCTCCTTTGGATATGAAGAAACCCATTGCAAAGGAGAAGAAGCCGACCGACACCGATATCCGCAGCACTTATGTCTTAACTCCTCTCTATCCACCTTCTGAGGATGAGATTGCGAGATTTATGATCGGATCTTCTTCAAGGTATGATGAGCCTGAGTGCTATTTTCCCCTAAAGGAAAAGGTGTTCGACCCTGGCATTGCACTTTTTAAGCCATCTCAGTATCCATCTGATGAAATAAAAGGATAAATCTTTGGAACTTATGGAGATATGCTTGCACTTCACCCTTTCTACCACCGTGCTCAATCGCTGCTTAAGGGAACCCTGCCTACTCTTCTTTGGCTTGCCTTGTTCGCCTTAAGCTTGTGCTATTTGATGGACGAAAACCATGTATTTGATCCTGGTGGATGTTTTTAAGCTTCTTCCTATGCTAATCAAGGTCGAGTCAGGCTCACGACTCGGTTAACAAAAACAAGCGCTTCTCGGGAGCCAACCCGCATTATCTATCCTTTTTCTTTGTTTTATAATAAGTGTAGGGGATTGATTGTAGTAAATTTAGATAACTTGCTTTAGGAAAAACAAGCAACTAAATATGAGCGGTAAGTATCGACGAGTGATTTAGGAAAACCACAAGTAATGACCCACAATCACTTAAAAGAGATGAAAGATTCGTTTCCCAAGGAGGTATATGTGTTGTGAATTAACTTGTATTTCTTTGAGATTAATATTGATGAGATGGAATGACGGTTTCGTGAAAATTACACTATGACGTAAAAACGTAAACGTAAAGCCGTAGATAGACACAAAAATTAAAAATTAAGCTAAAGCCAAAAACAAAATCAAGAAAAGATTAAAAAGGCTAAAACAAGTCTAAAATAATATAAACAAAGATAAAAATCCAACAAAGATATTTTAAAACCTTTTATTAATTAAATAATTAATTTTAAATGCTAATTAAAGCCCTAAAATTAAATTTAACTAATTCAAATGTCTAAAATATGATTTTATTGAATAATCACTTAACTTATATTATTAGAAGACTAAAAAGTAATTTTCTAAAAATTAAAACCTATTAAAACTATTTTTAAAACTCTAAAAATGATTAAAAATAAATAAAAACTAATTAAACTTAAAATAATTATAAAAATAAATCTAAAAGCTTAAAAATTATTCTAAAAATGGAAATGATCCTAATTAATGCTAAAGGACTTTAAGAAAAATGAAAAAGAAAGAAAAATAAAATTTTGAAAATTAAATAATAAAATATTATTAAAATAATACTAAAAAATAAAAGTTTCTAAAATTAATTCTAAAATTTTTATAAAAATCCTAAATAATATAATTAAGAGAAAAACACAAATTATAGCTCCTAAACCTTTTTTAATAATTTTATAAAAATGTTTAAAGTTTATAAAAAACCTTAAAATATTATAAAATTAAAAATAAAAGTTTTTGAAACCAAAATTAGATGTAAACCTCAAATATATTAAATAAGACCTAAAAACTATTTTTCCTAAAAATAAAAACTATTTTTGGTATTTTTTAATGATTTAATAAAATTTGTCTAATAAATAAATTCTAATAAATAAACTATTAATGGGAAAATTATAAAAAGTAGCTAGAAAAATCAATAAACTTAATAAGACTCTAGGAAAAATGGAAATAAGCAAAAATGAATAGTAAATAAGCTGGAAAATGCAAAAATAAGTCACGGCTTATTAAATAAGCTAGAAACCAAAATAACCTTAAGTAATAAACCTTTTACGTTTATACTCAAGATGAATGCTAGCACACTGGTAAGAACCTTGAGCCCTCCAACGAGAGGTCAGAGGTTCGAAGCCAGGCTAGTGGATTTTTGTTATTTATTTATTTTTTTTTTTTTTTTCTTTTTCAATCCAACCAGTTACTTTAATAAGCTTATAAACCAATTCCACTTTGTTTTTTTAGCTAGATATGATCAAAATCTAATTCAAAAACGTGACAGCTTTGAGTTTGACACTTAGCAGATTTGGACTTGAGTTTTGCTTATGGATTTTAGCCAAGATGAGCTTGGGCTGTGGTTTATTATGATGTTGATATTGGAGCAAGGGGGGCACTCTTGTGATCCTTTGATCACAAGAAGTCAATACAATCAACAATTAAGCACACTAGATCAAAACAGATGCACACACAGGCTAATTAAGTCTCTGAGGTCTTATGCAGGTCAGTGGGCTGTTATGAGCTATCAAATGCAACCTAGTGAGAATCAGCCACCATAATTTGCCACACAACAACTTCAAAACATGCACAATCAATTCCAATAACTCAAATCAACTAAATCTAAACAGATTACAAGAATTAATCACCAAAAACTCATGAAAAATAAGCAATGAGTGAGCATACAGATTTTAAACACCCTTATCCTTTTAAAACTCAACAAATTAACTTCTAACTTGCACCAATATAACTCACCACTAGCTAAAAACCTAACTCAATCCTTTTAAACTTATCTAACACGTTTTTCAATCATTAATCAATGATCTTCCCCTGCTAAAACCTTTTGCCAAACACCACTTTAATTTCTTTGAAAACGTTTTTAACACTCCAAAACCTTTCAAACTCTACTAAATCTGATTCATATGTCTACTAACATGCATAACTCATCAAATAAACACCAAATCTAACAGCTTAACACACAAAAGCAACAAATCAACCAAGAGCATATAACTACCTATTTTATGAACTTTTTCAAAGAAGTAAAAAGTATTACCTCAAGGTTTTACATCCAAAACCTTGGTGGATGTATAATCCACTTCCAAACCAGCCCGGGCTGGTGCTGAACACAATATCAACAACCTTCACACCTGCTTGAATCAAAATCAAAGCAACAAAGATAAAACAAGCACAATATTATAACTGATTTCTTTTCTTCCTTTTTTAAACCTTCCAAAACTTTTTAAAACCTTCTAAAAACGTTTTGATATTACTTTAATCACCAAATAACATGAACTACTAACACCAAATCCTTGGACAGATTCCTTAACAAGAATCTTCCAAATTTCAAAAACTTTGAAATATTTTTGAAAACACAAATCACCTTAACCAATAACAAAGATGGAACTCAGCTTTTCTCATAAACAAACACCAACTTTATGTAAATAAAAAAGGAATTATATTGTATAAAAACAAAAACACAACTTTTTATTTCAAATAAAAGGGATTACAAGGTTTAATGAGAAAAACTGGAACAAGGGACTCCAACAGGCTTGGGTCTCCTTATATAGTGCTTAAAGAAGATACTAGAACTAAAAGATTACAAACCCTAATGCTAGAAAATCTCTATAATACCCTCAAAGGTTTCTAGACGAATTTGGTGATGAGCTGTCCTCATTTGATCCTGGATGTTTAAATTTGCGTTGTGAGCAAGCATTTGATCTTGTCCATTGGTTGGGGACACGTCATGTTACTTGGGGCCTAAGGTGAAAGCTGATTGGTTGAGAGGGAATTGGGGTTTTGGAACACGCGTGTGGGATTGGTGCGTTTGTGTGTGGGAAAGGTTTCTGAGTGTGTGAATTACTCGTGTGCACAAGTAATTAGTTTTTACCCATGGTTAAGTGAGGGTAAGTTCTGGGGAGTAAAAAGGATGAACAGTTAATCCTTTGATCCGAAATTGGGGGAAAAGAACTTGTTAGGCGCACTTTTCTTTTTTGAATGTTTTACTTGGCAACTCTGGTCCCTTTCTTTTCAGATTTTTGGCATTAAAGGTTTTCAAGCCCTAAAACCGGCTCTCCTTTGTTAATAAGTTTCCTACTTTGACACTTTTAGCACAAAACTTTGATAAAAGGTTTATCAAGGGTTGTTTTTGACCTTTTGTGATAATTCAAGGGCTGAACTTGGACAATGATGATCTTTAAAGGTCTTCCTTGCATCTTAATCTTCATGAGGGACCATAAATGGCAATTAGAAATTGTTGAGGGACTATTCTTGCCATTTCTTCAAAGTTGAAGGACCTTTTTGCAAATTTGACAAACTTAAGGGACCAAACTTGTAATTATCAATATACAAGGGTTTTAAGTGTCATTTCTTCATTCATTGAGGATCAATCTTGTTTTGTCTTCAAGTCTTCAAGGGTATTTGATGAAAATTCCATGATTAGGGCCCGGTTCTTTGTACGGCTTCGTTTCTCGTGTCCGTTTTTCCTTGTATCTTGTGATCTTTTGTCTTTTTCACGATATCCATACCTAAAACACACAAGTAAACAAACACAAGCATATATATGGTATTTTATGACATTTTAATGCATTTAAAGCCCGAAAAGAACGATGAGATCATGTATAAATGCCATCTCATCACTCCCCCATACTAAGCCATTGCCGTGCCCTCACGCAATGCTAGAATAAAGTATTTAAGCATCACCAAAGTTCAATTTTATTAACCTTTGTTGAAGAGTAAAAGACTTGCAACATACTACGATGATGTGTAAAGACATAATGTATGATTTTCATCACCAAAAGGTGACTTTTAGGGTCAAAGAATAGAAACAAGTCAATGTCCCTTAGAGTAAACTTCGTCATCCTTGATTGTCATACATTCCATGCCAAGTGCAAAAACAAGATCATTGTTGGTACAAGTCACAATGCTAACACTACTCATACGTTCAAATTGTGTAATACTTTTTTCTCCCCGCAATCCTAGTTATTATAAAAGGAAATGGGTTACTAGCATTTTTTATCTATTTGTCATGGATCACAAGTGATTCATATTGACTTATTTAAGTAGTTATTAGTCCGAAAGCAAAGTAGCACGATTTGATCAATAGTTAGCCGAAGGACAAAATCTTTTAAAACGGCTTCTCGTGTATCTCCTTAAGTTCATATCTTGGCATAACTCGTTTCACGATTTGAGACCTTTCTCGGACCGATATTTGGCATGTACTTCATACTTCAAATCTTGGGGAGACGTTCTTGAAATAATGGTCTTCTCTTCATATATTTGGAATTTCTTCACTTGACGTTTTTGAGAGATTCTTCATATAGGACCACGACTTCATCATTTTTCTTCAATCTTTACTTTGGATTTTGATATACAACGATCCGCCTCCTTTTCGGACTTGGATATATTTATCCTCATACCTTGTTAGGGTCTTTTTGGATAGACTTTCTCCATTCTTTAGGGGAGTAATAGCTTCTCGTCGTGTGTCTCGATCCTTCATATTGATTTTTGGAACAATGATACTTCACATCATCTTTGGATCTTTAGCAAAAATAGAGCTCCTCGTGCCTTGTTAGGGCCTTTTTGGATGATCGCCAATCTTCGCGTCCCGCTTCAATAAGTTATGCCTTGGCTATGAACTCTATTCAACCCCGAGCAACTTTTAAACGATCTTGCGCTAGAGGCTAAGTAACTTTTTAAATCGTACGACCTTACTTATTGCAATTATGTTTTATTCCTAATGCATTGATCTTATGGGAAGAAAAAGCCACAATTAAAAACATATGAGTTTTTGAAAGAACACTTTCATGTTCTACGTTTAGCATGATCACTTGTCTAACTCTATCATTTCTCGTTCTTCACTATATAAAGACCTCTAATTAAAGAGACTCGTGAATACTTAGCCATGCAAGTCAAAATTAAGCCAAATTTGGATTAGCTTTCATTAAGACTATATCAAATCAAAGTTTTGGGTTTTCAAGCCACCTATAGGATCTTGCACTTTCTTGGACTTTTTCAAGTTTAGAGAATGCGTTTTAAAGTTCCCTTGATAAGTGACTTTCTAGAATCAATTATAGGAACTTGCGAAAAGTTCTTGTTCTTAACTCAAATGAATTAAGACTTTCGCGTTTTAAAGCTCCCTATATAAAAGTCTAGCAAAACTTGAATTGAGCGGGTTAAGGAATGTAAATGGCTCCAAATGCCCATCAAGTCAAAAATTAACTCTTATTCTACCCATCGGAAAATATACATTCGTGTCTTAAAAACACTTATGAAAACTAAGAAAAATTTTAAAATTTGGCCATTTTTAGCCTTATTAGCAAAACAAAACATTGAAAGTTGGAAAACGTGAGGGCGTAGCAAAGCAAGTACCTATTCACCCCCCCATACTAAAAGTAAACATTGTCCTCAATGTTTCGAGTCTAAAGGTGGAGCACCCCCATACTAGAGACGAAGAGTTGAATGCTTAGGATCTAGCATGGAAAGGGTGATCAACAATATATCTAAAGCCGTTTATTAATTATGCTAAAAGATAATTGTTAGAACAATAAAGGATATGTCATGGATTCGTGAAAAACTTCTTCAAACGAACGATGGAGGCTCACGTAAACGAACACGAGAGTCTTCAATCGTAGATGATGATGATGATCTAGATAACACAATCACAAACAACCACGAGACAACGAGTTGGAAGGGTACAAGTCCCCTTATTAGTGAATAAAAAGCATAAAGATAAGCATGGGATCTCCCCCACGAGGCACCTCGTTTTTGATTACCGAGTCATGAGCTCGACTCGATCCCCTCAAAATGTGAACATTTAGGGAAATCATGGTGTGGTCAATTTTTGATGGGGCTTACATGATAAACAAGGCCCAAAAAGCAACCGGTAAAAAGGACTAAGTCCTTAGATGATGCAAAATACCGGGATCGAAGATGGCGTTCTCGTTTCCATTGGTAAAACAAATTAACGCCACTCCAACATGTGCCATAAACTCAAAGAGTTTGAAGAAAATAGATGGGAAATAGAAGGGTGAGACAATTGGTAAGACAAACGTTTGAGCTACTCGAGGTAGACTCGCACCAAGCAAATAGAAAGATTTTCCATTTATTGCATCGGTGGAAGACCGAGATTTCCCTTTACATGAAATTCCGGGATCGAATATCTCGTCCTCGGTGGACAAGGATGAGGGAACATAAGGGGCTTCCCTCATACTAAAACCACACAAAACATCGTCAAAAGGAGTAGACGAGTTTGTAGTACTCAAAACACGCGGTGATGACGGAGTTAGATTTGTAGAAAAATCAATTAAATCACATTTAAGATCTTTTTCTTTGTTATCTTTTAAACTCTCCTTATGAAAACCCTTTTTAATTATGTCGAAAATATTCGGTGTTTCTAAGACGATGTTAGTTACACTAAAAATTCTCACATTTTGAAACCGTTTTGGTTTTGGTGGTGGCAAGTTCTCAAAACGTTTATCGACGAAGAAAACTTCCCCATCGGGGTCCATATATTCATCATCCGAAAGATCTTCCGTAGAAACCGGCAACTTATCAATACTTTTCAAGAATGAAGGTGAAGGATTTTTCGATTCAAGTATTGATGGTTTCTTTTTTGTAGGCTTAGCACTCATAACCTCCACCGGCGGAGGAAATGGTAGATTGTTTTTGGAGACATTCCCTAAAACTCTTGGTGAAAATTCTTTGCAAACGACATTGGTCGAGTCACCATGGTTTAAAGTTGCAATAGAATAAACATGAGAAAGATTGGAGTTTTGTGTTGCATTGATGACAAGTTCTTCTTCATTGAAACGAAGGGTGATTTTTCGAGCATGAACATCGATAAGTGCTCGTGATGTATCCAAAAATGAACGACCCAAAATGAGAGGAACTTTTCGATCGATGGGAATGTCTACAACGATAAAGTCAACGGGATAGTAAAACTTTCCGACTTTAACGAAAACGTCCTCGGCTACTCCACATGCCATGATCGTAGAATGATCGGCCATCTCGATGGACATGTTCGAAGGAGTAAGAGCCGGAAGCGAAAGCGATTTGAAAATCTCGAGAGGCATTAAATTAATACTAGCACCAAGATCGGCCAAGGCGTAGCATTCCTCCATATCTTGTATAGCACACGGAATCAAAAATTTACCGGGATCACCGACTTTTTGTGGTATGCGGCTTAGAAAAACCGATGAACAACTAGACGTTTGTTGTAACTTCTCTTTGTTGTTAAGCATACTTTTGAAGTTTGCGGCGAATCGAGGCATCATGATTAAAGCATCGGCAAAACTTATGTTAAAGTGCAAATCACGAAACATTTTCATAAATAGCTCAAATTGATAATTGTTCCTTTCTTGTGCTTTCTCTTTGTTTCGTCTCGAAGGGTAGGGTAAAGGTGGTGTGGGTTGGTCATTAGGCGACGGCCTTGGAAACTCGGGTTCCATAATTGGTATTGGTTCAACCGTAGGTGTGGTTTGAGCGGTACTTCGTGGGATTGTAATGTGCTCCTTTTCGACCATCACCTCGGGTTCTTTCTCGATTTCCTTCTCCGTAGAAGTACTTGGACGAGAGATTGGTTCCTTGAAAGTTTTACCACTTCGTGTAGTAATAACCTTCATTTCTCCCTTCGGGTTGTTAATGGTATCACTAGGAAGACCACCCGAAGAAGAGGGCTTACACATGATTGCTTCAAACATCTTAGCCATTCGGTCCTCAAATTTTGATTGCCTAGCATCCGCTTTCAATAATTCTTGCTTAATCTCATGTTGTCCTAATTCCATTTTTTGTTGGTTTTGTTGAAGACGTTGGATATTTCCTTCCATTTTATTAGCATGAGTTTTAAGTTCATTAGCAAGTTCATTCTTAAGCTCGTTTTTCAACTCGGACCTTAAGCTAATCATCTCACGTTGCATATTATCGAATTTAGCATCATTTGCTTTAGCATAATCTAAAAATTCTCCTTGCAAATTTTTCGTGTGAGCATTTTGAAAACCTTGTGTGGTGTTTTGAAAATCACGGTTTTGGTTTTGATTAGAGATTTGTCCATTCCCACTTTGATAATTCCCTTTGTTGTAATTGCGTGTGTTGCCTTGGTAATTACCTTGGTTGTTGTTTCGATAATTGTTAACATTTTGATTTGGTGGAGCTTGATTTTGGCGGGAACCTTGGCCGTTTTGGTTGTAAGTTCCCGTTGCTACATAAGCACTCGAAGTGTTACCATCCGCGGTAATGCACTCGGAAAGATCATGAGCTCCTCCACACGATAAACAACTCTTAGCAACCGCTTTAACCGAAGCGGAATTGGAAGCTTCTTGAGCCTTCCAATGGGACATTGGATTAGGAAATCTATCAAAAAACCGATTTTCCTCATTAGCTTCATCATGTAAGGCGTTAATGCTACGAGATGATTGTGATGACGATGACGAACCCATATTGGCAACACTCGGTGTGTCACGAGGGCTATAAACCTTAGATCGATTTTCAATGATTTGTAAAGCCTCATCTGTCGTCTTGCACAAAAAATTACCACCCGCGGCGGCATTCAAATAATCTCGTTCATGATCATTAAGCCCATTATAAAAGGTATCAATTTGATGCAATTCCGAAAAATCATGGTGAGGACATTCATGTAACATCTCTTTAAATCGTTCCCATGCCATTGAAAAACTTTCATTGTTACGTTGCACAAATCGTGAAATCTCATTTTTTAAGTGTGTTGTTTTCGATGGTGGAAAAAATTTGTTCACAAACTTAGAAACGAGATCGGCCCATGTCAAAATCGAATTTGGCGGTTCTTTCTCGAGCCAAATTTTTGCGGGTCCATCCAACGAATATGGAAACAACATCATCTTAATGGCGTCATGCGGAACATCTTTGAATTTGCTAGTGGCGGTGAGACGGTTGAAATTCCTAATATGGTAATGCGGGTTGTCTTTCTCGTGACCTCGAAATTTGTTTGCTTGTAGCATCGACATTAAACCCGTCTTAATCTCGAAATTCTCCGCAAGGATGGCGGGAATAACAATTGCCTCTCCAAAACCCTCGGTGGGTGCTTGTAACAACTCCATCATAGTACGATTAGCCATTACGACTTCTTGTTCTATAATAGGTTCAACAATTGGAGGTTCTTCAACAATCAACGATCCTTGATTTGCTTGCTTTTGTAGACGTTTACGAGCTCGTTTAGCTTGATTACGAGTGATCATAAACCAACACGAAGAATGGGGTGAGCAAAGAAGATTCTTTTTGGTTGTTTTGTGGATTTTCAATTTTTTTTGTGTTTTTGATGATATTTAATTTTTTTGGATTTTGGTGTATCTTCGTAGACAACAATCTACAAAATCTCTCCTCGAATCAAACTCTTGATTAAAGAAGCCTCAAAGGAATGAAAACGATCACGTGGAGTGAACGCCTTCGAATGACTTTAGAACTTTGGTGAAAACCAAATTGTTCACGAGGGTTTAATCACAAAGAAAACCAAGCAAATATAGTATACGTATTAATACTTTGGGCGGCAAAACCCTCGATTAGCCTTCAATCTCAAAATACTCACAAGCAAGCGGGGAAACGAGGCGGCGCGAAGCATTTCAGAGCCTTTTTCCTTAGGGTATATTTTATAATACCCGCCTTATACCCACCTTATAGTTCGTATTTTTCAAAATCGAGCTTCACGAAAGTATTTATCTATTTTTGCCTTTTCTTTTTGTTTGAGATTCGAATACAATAATTAGGAGATCAAATCCCAATTAAGGTTGTGTTTTCACACTTTTGGAGATATTGTATTTTGGTTGTGATACTTAATACAATATATTAATAATATTCACAAAGAAAAACCGAGAAAACCGATAATACGTGTTAAGGGAGTTCCACTTAACACAAATAATATTTATGGATAATATCAAAAACAAAATTTTCCAAATTAAGACACGACACACCTCCCCGGCAGCGGCGCCAAAAATGATTGTAGTAAATTTAGATAACTTGCTTTAGGAAAAACAAGCAACTAAATATGAGCGGTAAGTATCGACGAGTGATTTAGGAAAACCACAAGTAATGACCCACAATCACTTAAAAGAGATGAAAGATTCGTTTCCCAAGGAGGTATATGTGTTGTGAATTAACTTGTATTTCTTTGAGATTAATATTGATGAGATGGAATGACGGTTTCGTGAAAATTACACTATGACGTAAAAACGTAAACGTAAAGCCGTAGAAAAACACAAAAATTAAAAATTAAGCTAAAGCCAAAAACAAAATCAAGAAAAGATTAAAAAGGCTAAAACAAGTCTAAAATAATATAAACAAAGATAAAAATCCAACAAAGATATTTTAAAACCTTTTATTAATTAAATAATTAATTTTAAATGCTAATTAAAGCCCTAAAATTAAATTTAACTAATTCAAATGTCTAAAATATGATTTTATTGAATAATCACTTAACTTATATTATTAGAAGACTAAAAAGTAATTTTCTAAAAATTAAAACCTATTAAAACTATTTTTAAAACTCTAAAAATGATTAAAAATAAATAAAAACTAATTAAACTTAAAATAATTATAAAAATAAATCTAAAAGCTTAAAAATTATTCTAAAAATGGAAATGATCCTAATTAATGCTAAAGGACTTTAAGAAAAATGAAAAAGAAAGAAAAATAAAATTTTGAAAATTAAATAATAAAATATTATTAAAATAATACTAAAAAATAAAAGTTTCTAAAATTAATTCTAAAAATTTTCTAAAAATCCTAAATAATATAATTAAGAGAAAAACACAAATTATAGCTCCTAAACCTTTTTTAATAATTTTATAAAAATGTTTAAAGTTTATAAAAAACCTTAAAATATTATAAAATTAAAAATAAAAGTTTTTGAAACCAAAATTAGATGTAAACCTCAAATATATTAAATAAGACCTAAAAACTATTTTTCCTAAAAATAAAAACTATTTTTGGTATTTTTTAATGATTTAATAAAATTTGTCTAATAAATAAATTCTAATAAATAAACTATTAATGGGAAAATTATAAAAAGTAGCTAGAAAAATCAATAAACTTAATAAGACTCTAGGAAAAATGGAAATAAGCAAAAATGAATAGTAAATAAGCTGGAAAATGCAAAAATAAGTCACGGCTTATTAAATAAGCTAGAAACCAAAATAACCTTAAGTAATAAACCTTTTACGTTTATACTCAAGATGAATGCTAGCACACTGGTAAGAACCTTGAGCCCTCCAACGAGAGGTCAGAGGTTCGAAGCCAGGCTAGTGGATTTTTGTTATTTATTTTTATTTTTTTTTATTTTTCTTTTTCAATCCAACCAGTTACTTTAATAAGCTTATAAACCAATTCCACTTTCTTTTTTTAGCTAGATATGATCAAAATCTAATTCAAAAACGTGACAGCTTTGAGTTTGACACTTAGCAGATTTGGACTTGAGTTTTGCTTATGGATTTTAGCCAAGATGAGCTTGGGCTGTGGTTTATTATGATGTTGATATTGGAGCAAGGGGGGCACTCTTGTGATCCTTTGATCACAAGAAGTCAATACAATCAACAATTAAGCACACTAGATCAAAACAGATGCACACACAGGCTAATTAAGTCTCTGAGGTCTTATGCAGGTCAGTGGGCTGTTATGAGCTATCAAATGCAACCTAGTGAGAATCAGCCACCATAATTTGCCACACAACAACTTCAAAACATGCACAATCAATTCCAATAACTCAAATCAACTAAATCTAAACAGATTACAAGAATTAATCACCAAAAACTCATGAAAAATAAGCAATGAGTGAGCATACAGATTTTAAACACCCTTATCCTTTTAAAACTCAACAAATTAACTTCTAACTTGCACCAATATAACTCACCACTAGCTAAAAACCTAACTCAATCCTTTTAAACTTATCTAACACGTTTTTCAATCATTAATCAATGATCTTCCCCTGCTAAAACCTTTTGCCAAACACCACTTTAATTTCTTTGAAAACGTTTTTAACACTCCAAAACCTTTCAAACTCTACTAAATCTGATTCATATGTCTACTAACATGCATAACTCATCAAATAAACACCAAATCTAACAGCTTAACACACAAAAGCAACAAATCAACCAAGAGCATATAACTACCTATTTTATGAACTTTTTCAAAGAAGTAAAAAGTATTACCTCAAGGTTTTACATCCAAAACCTTGGTGGATGTATAATCCACTTCCAAACCAGCCCGGGCTGGTGCTGAACACAATATCAACAACCTTCACACCTGCTTGAATCAAAATCAAAGCAACAAAGATAAAACAAGCACAATATTATAACTGATTTCTTTTCTTCCTTTTTTAAACCTTCCAAAACTTTTTAAAACCTTCTAAAAACGTTTTGATATTACTTTAATCACCAAATAACATGAACTACTAACACCAAATCCTTGGACAGATTCCTTAACAAGAATCTTCCAAATTTCAAAAACTTTGAAATATTTTTGAAAACACAAATCACCTTAACCAATAACAAAGATGGAACTCAGCTTTTCTCATAAACAAACACCAACTTTAAGTAAATAAAAAAGGAATTATATTGTATAAAAACAAAAACACAACTTTTTATTTCAAATAAAAGGGATTACAAGGTTTAATGAGAAAAACTGGAACAAGGGACTCCAACAGGCTTGGGTCTCCTTATATAGTGCTTAAAGAAGATACTAGAACTAAAAGATTACAAACCCTAATGCTAGAAAATCTCTATAATACCCTCAAAGGTTTCTAGACGAATTTGGTGATGAGCTGTCCTCATTTGATCCTGGATGTTTAAATTTGCGTTGTGAGCAAGCATTTGATCTTGTCCATTGATTGGGGACACGTCATGTTACTTGGGGCCTAAGGTGAAAGCTGATTGGTTGAGAGGGAATTGGGGTTTTGGAACACGCGTGTGGGATTGGTGCGTTTGTGTGTGGGAAAGGTTTCTGAGTGTGTGAATTACTCGTGTGCACAAGTAATTAGTTTTTACCCATGGTTAAGTGAGGGTAAGTTCTGGGGAGTAAAAAGGATGAACAGTTAATCCTTTGATCCGAAATTGGGGGAAAAGAACTTGTTAGGCGCACTTTTCTTTTTTGAATGTTTTACTTGGCAACTCTGGTCCCTTTCTTTTCAGATTTTTGGCATTAAAGGTTTTCAAGCCCTAAAACCGGCTCTCCTTTGTTAATAAGTTTCCTACTTTGACACTTTTAGCACAAAACTTTGATAAAAGGTTTATCAAGGGTTGTTTTTGACCTTTTGTGATAATTCAAGGGCTGAACTTGGACAATGATGATCTTTAAAGGTCTTCCTTGCATCTTAATCTTCATGAGGAACCATAAATGGCAATTAGAAATTGTTGAGGGACTATTCTTGCCATTTCTTCAAAGTTGAAGGACCTTTTTGCAAATTTGACAAACTTAAGGGACCAAACTTGTAATTATCAATATACAAGGGTTTTAAGTGTCATTTCTTCATTCATTGAGGATCAATCTTGTTTTGTCTTCAAGTCTTCAAGGGTATTTGATGAAAATTCCATGATTAGGGCCCGGTTCTTTGTACGGCTTCGTTTCTCGTGTCCGTTTTTCCTTGTATCTTGTGATCTTTTGTCTTTTTCACGATATCCATACCTAAAACACACAAGTAAACAAACACAAGCATATATATGGTATTTTATGACATTTTAATGCATTTAAAGCCCGAAAAGAACGATGAGATCATGTATAAATGCCATCTCATCAGGGATACCCTAGTATGTGCTTGTTGTTTTCTTTCTTATCATGTGCAGGGATTCGAGCTTTCAAAGATCCATTCTTGATGACTTTTGACGACCCGTGATCCCGTGTTCCCGTGTTCCCGTCTTCCCAGTTCTATGCTAAACTCTTTTTCTTCTCTATTTTATATTATTCAGTATTAAAATAGGAATCACTTTAGTTGTCCTTTCCTTAGCAAGATTTAAACAAAGTGCACAATGTCCTAAGTGTAGGGGAGGTTACTTCCACATGTTTAAACATTAAGGACAATGTTTATATTAAGTGTAGGGGGACATCTATCGAAGTTAAGTGGGCTTTTCCTTGTATTTGTCCTCATTTTAACCAGAATATTGATTTTTCGACATTTTTCAAAATTTTTGATCTATTTTGGCCTAGTAGTTTAGTAGTAGTTTCCTTTGTTATCGTTATTTTCTTTCTTTCATTAGAATAAAATTTAATAAAGTGGTTTAATTTCAAATGTTGTGAATCTTTTGACTCAACCCGAGTTTACTTATCCAAGTTTACTCTAGCTAGTATCCTCAACGTGTTTAAGTCAAGTTTTGCTAGGCTTTTATTTAGGGAACTTTAAAACGAGAAAGTCTTAACTCTAACGGGTTAAGAACAAGAACTTTTCGCAAGTTCCTATAATTAATCCTAGAGAGTCGTTTAATTTTCAAATGTATTTGTCCTCATTATGATCAAAAATTTAAAACTTTCTTTGTAACTAATGCATTGCATGAGGACATTACAATGGTCAAGTGTAGGGGATTTGATAGGTGTGAAAACACCCATCCTTTGACCATTAATTATAATAATAACCAAGCCAAAACGTATATTTTATGTCGTAAATGTCGGAATTATGTGTGGTTTGTGTTTTTGTTGTGATTTAGGATCAAAATGTGAAAAGGGAATAAAACACGGGCTTTTACGGGCTTTTATCGAAGGAAAAGACAAAAGACGAAGTCGAAAGATCAAGAGTGCAAAAAGAACGGAAGTCCAAGACCTATTCTGAAGATTTATCAAAGAACAAGTCTAAAGACGGAAGTTTAATAAAGCCGAAGAACTAAAGTCTAAATTAATGAAGAAATTATAAGACGAGTTCAAATAATCCCGAGACAATGTCAAAAAAGTCAAAGAATTAAGAAGACGAAAAGACGAGAAAGAAAGAAAGAAAGAAAGAAGCAACACATGCTTAACCTTCCCTAATCACTATAAATACCCTCCTAATCTCACATTAGGTTTTGTTGGCTATTTTGACAAACGAGTCTTCCATTTTAATTACTTGCACTTTTCTTAGTTGCACCTTTAATTACTTGTCTTGCAACTTAAATTTGTAAGCTTTTAATTCTTGTCTTTACTTTAATTGTTGAATCTTAATTTTAATCAAGTTTTAATTAATCTCTCATTCTACCTTTCTTGTTCTTGATTTAATCTTTATTTTTATGTGCTTATTGTTATGCTTATTTGATTAATGGTTATCTTTTTATGTTATTGATTTTGTTAGCTTATTGATTTTATAGCTTTTTGTGTTTTTCTTAAATTTAATTAAGAGCTTATTAGTTAATTTTTATAAAAAGTTGTTTTTAAATATTTTTATTATTTAATGTTTTAAAAAGTTTTTAAATTTTGGTTTAATATCTTTTTCTTAAGTTTGATTTGGTTAAAGATTTAGTTAAGTGCTTATTTGTTTCTAGCTTAATTTTAGTTTTAGCTTATTTGATTCCTACTGATTATCCGGGTTTGGTAAACCCTTGTATTCTGAATATAGACCAAAACAAGTTATTCCGAATAGCCATCAGGAATTTTAGTCCGGATAAGGGTTCAAAAACCCTTTATTCCGGATAAGTGATTCAAGGAATTATTCCGGATAAAGCTGTCTAGCCTGTAATTCCGGATAAGAGAAAGAAGACCCCATTCCGGATAAGTATCCGAAATTCATTCCGGATGAGCTCAAGAACCGAGTTATTCCGAATATGCCACAATACAATTTTATTCCGGATAAGCCTCCTTTTGGGATTCTGGATATAGCTTCGAAACTTAATCCGGATAAAGTGACAATATTCCGGATAAGAAGATCTAGGGTATTCTGGATAAAGCTCAAAACTTATTCTGGATAGAGTGGTGGTGTTCATTCCGGATAAGGGATACGAGTTGGTTATTCCGGATAAGCTGTTTGGGAGGTTATTCCGGATAAGGAAATCAGGTTATTTCGGATAAAGGATTTAAGTTTGATATTCCGGATAAGCAGAGTAAGTTTGGTATTCCGGATAGTGACAGTATTTCGGGGTCCAACTCAGGTTTTACTTCCTTTTTATTTTTAAGCATTTATTTTCCCGCCATTTTTCTTAAGTATTATTTTTTATTGCTTTGTCTTATTTTAATTTTAAAGTTCACATTTTTTTTACATTGTCAAGTTAATTTTTAGTCACGCTTTAATTTTCTGTCATTTAATTAATTTTCTTTTAAAAGTTTTAATATTGCACCATTTACATTTTAATTAGTTTTAGATTTTAATTAACGACATTTACTTTTAAAATCTTGCAATTTAATTTTACTACAACGACAAATCTATTGTTTTCCAATAAAAGACAGCTGAGTCACACTGTTGACCAGTAATCAATTCGATTAGACATACGACAAAGAACTTTTTAACTGAGTAAAATCTAGTTATCAGTAATCTTGTATTTTCTTTATAAATGTATATGCATATGATGATAAATGATGATCAAAGTATTTTCTGGGGATCTTGTGTTGATAGATTTGGTTAAAAAGACTAAAATCTACATGTAAAGATGTTAAAATCATGGTTAAATTTATAGGCTGTATAAACAGTAAGTAACCATATGATAACCTGATAAAAGGACTTGGATTATTGAATATACAGTAAGATATATGATTTACATATGTGGAGAGTTGGCCACTCAATGGAATCAGTAAAATGAGCAAGATATGATCAAAATACTATTAAGGTTCAATTCTGTATAGTCTGTTTTGGACGAATTATTAGGGATACTTAGAGGATGAATGAACAGTACCTAAAACGGAGTTATTTTTATCACATATTATGTAGTTTGTGCTGCCAAAGTTTGAGCTTCTATTTCTTTGTATAACTCAAGACATGACAAAAATGGTGAAAGTGATTTTGATAATCAGATTTAGAAATAAAAGTATATAATATAAAATGAGCACTCAAGTAATATTATAATAAAATACATATATAAAACCCACTAACTTATGATAATACTTATAAAATAAGTTTTATACTTTGGTAAATAAGAATGAAATTTTATAAAATTACAAATTGATATGTTTTCTAAGTTATAAAACTATATATAAGTTTTACGTCTTTTTGGCTAAAAACCGAAAGATTAACGTTTTCGTCAAATAAAACTTAGACGGTCGGACCCGTCTAATGTAAACTTTTTATAACTCATCTACTGATATGTAAGTACATTTTACAAGTAAAAACCGATAAAACCTGAGCTTTATAACTTATGGACATTAACGGACCAAAGTAGCCTTATTGGACTATTAACCCAACTAGTTTGGCTAAACACTAATGGACTTACTCATGGGCTTAACCCAATTGGGCCCAAAATATGAGTATAGACCTGGTATTAAAAGTATAAATGGAGTAATATAATGTATTGGGCTTTTAATGGGCTTATTGGGCCGTAATATGTAAACAACTTAAAACTAGTGTAACTAGACTAAAAAATTTACTAACAGATAACACTATAGTGTTGTATAAAGATATAAAATCCCACTTGATTATCATCATACTTATAATATAATCATATATATACATAGCCATTATTTTTATAAAGTCATTGGACAAAAGCCTAAGACCGAGTATTATTTATATAGGTTTCCGTGATTGAAGCATGCACCGTCGCCGATAACCCGCCTTTCATAATCAACCTGAGTTGATAGCCTCACACTCTTTTAGATGTCTTATAAAATGTTTTGTAACCCGCGAGGGAGATAACATGCTAGTTTTTGAAAAAAATAGAACAAAAGTAGTCCCGATGGTATGCTTATTGATATGGACCCAAATGATGCTATGACCCAATGAATGAGATAAAAAGGATTATTATTGGTTAGGTTATGTCACTTAAAGTCCCATTAGCATGAATTGTGAACTACCGGGATTTGGTAGACGCTTATACATATAATAGTACTATTTAGGGAAGATCACCCCAGTTCGCACCTTGACGGTTGATCCTCGTCGTGCCACATTGATTGGTAAGCGAATTTATGTATGAGAAGATTTACATAGCGTGATTTAGTGACGACACGCTAACTTAGATGGGCAAATTGTTTGTCGGGTTCGCGGCCCGTTGTTTGTTATAGTAAGGTAGCAATGTCATGCGATTAGTAATAATCCAATACAAATCACTATAAGCCAATTATCTAAAATAACAATGTTACCTATAATGGTAATATTGAGACTACGTTTTCATGGACGGTTTAAGATGTATGACTTGATTTATATATATATATTGCCTGACTAGCAATACGAGGACTCACTTCTAATATTATACTTGTGTTCTGATTTCTATGACTGTTTTATATAATGGATTTTATTAAACTCTATGAATTCACTCGGCATTCGCTGATATGATTTTTTCATGTTTTATCTCAGGTGCTTGAAGGTAACTTGGATGGAGATCGACTCTGATGGCCCACATAATAAAATTATTCATTCGATCTATGTTTTTTAAACTTTATGACTGTGTAACTTCGGGACCTGCTGTAAAACTAATACTTTTATTCGAATGAATGTATGTTAAACCTTGTACAACCATTTTTAAGTGTTGTCTATGATTGGAGTTATTGTGCTATCTCGTAACACTCTACTGAGCCTTCCGCTGACCCGATATGAAATTTGAGAGTGTTACACCCAAACTTATTAGTTACAATTTATATACCCTAATTAAACCCTAATCCATTACTAATCACATTCTTAAACCCTTAATCACAAAATTACAAAGTTACAAGCCCTAATTTAGGGCTCGGTTTAGGTTTTTCCCTCTAAGACCCAGTCAAAACCCTTTCCCTCCTAAATTTAAACTTAGGGTCAAATCAATGGGATATTTTGAGATATTTTCCAGTAGGTGATGCACCATAATGAAGAGATTTTGCTAGGTTCAATTGTTGTTCTCGGTAACTTATCGAATTGATTTCCGGCTTAAAGTACGACTCTATTGTTTTTGGTGAAACAAATATTTTGGGTGTTTTTAAAATAAAAGTGCAAAACTTTAAAGGAAAAGTGCAGTAATGTAAATCTAGGTCTAATTAAAATAAAAGGCAAGTATTTAAAAGCGTGACTAAAATTAAAGGGCAATAAACGTAAATAACGCAAACTTAAATCTATCTAAGGCAAACTTAAAACGCAACCAAAACTTAAAACTAAAGCAAGACTAAATTAAATCTAAGGCAAGGAATCTTAAAGTGCGACCAAGTAAAAAGGCGGGAAAAATAAAGCTTGAAATTAAAAAGCAGAAAATTAAAAACTGAAATTAAAGAACCTGAAAATTAGCTCATCCGGAATAATACCCTTATTCGGAATAAACACTCATCCGGAATGTCACCTTCGTTCGAAATGTTTTTTTTCACTCGGAATATTCACCAAATACCTTGATCCGTAATAAGTCCTTTATCCGGAATATGTCACTTATCCGGAATAAATTCCTTGATTCGGAATGTTGGTCTTGATTCGGAATGTTGTTGTTGGTCCGGAATAACCCTTGATCCGGAATAATATTCCGAATAAAACCCTTGATCCGGAATATCCTAATATTCTGAATAAACACCTTGATCCGGAATAATAAATTATTCCGGATGAACTTGCTTGATCCAGAATATTGTTTGATTCGGAATGTTAGGTTGATCCGGAATATTCCATTCGTTCGGAATATTCTGTTGATCCAGAATGTCTCAATATTCCGAATGAAAGTATTGATCCGGAATAATATATATTCCGAATGAAAGTATTGATCCGGAAAATTAAATATTCCGAATGAATCTCCTTGATCCGGAATGTCCAGTATTCCGGATGAACGACTTTGGTTCGGAATAATCGATATTCCGAATGAACCACTTTTTGAAATCCTTTACTCGGAATACTGGCTTGATCCGGAATGTTTTCCTGGGAACACAGATTAACAGAACTCGCGAAGAACAAGGGATAAACAGATAGCACGGATCTAATAAGAACTAAGCAAAATCAACAAAAAGATTAAATCAAACTAATAACAAAACATCTACTAATAATAATCAAACAATCCAAAACAATCAAACTAACAAAACTAACCACAATAATCAAAAGCCACTTAATAAATATAACAAAAACTCAAGAACATGAACATAAACAATAAAGCATCTGGATCAAGATAAATAAAGAAAGGTAGATAAGAGATTAACAAGAAAAAGTAAAGATTGACAAGAATTAAAAGAGAAACTTACTTGAAATTAAATAGTAATTAAGGTGCAAGACAATTAATGTAAATGGACATGAAATTAAATGTACATAAATTTAAAATAGAAGAAATGGTTTGTCAATCCACCCAACAAAAACTAACTAATGACATCCTAATCTATATATAGGGGAGGTTAAGGAATGCTTAGGAAGCTTCCTCCCCTCCTTCATTTCTTCTTAATTGCATCATTAGGTCCTTCTCTTCTAAATCTTTTGTTAATTGCACCATTAGTCCTTAAGCCTTTTAATCTTCTCAAATCTTGGACTTTAATGACTTTTGGATCGGGATTTCTTTGAACTCGTCTTTTAATTCTTCAATAAGTTAGACTTGAGTTCTTCGGCTTTAAGTAAACTTCCGTCTTTTGACTTTTTCTTCGATAAATCTTCAGAATTGGTCTTGGACTTCCGTTCTTTTTGCACTCTTGACTTCTTGACTTCGTCTATCATCTTTTTCTTCAATAAAAGCCAGTGAATGCCCGTGTTTATTCCACTTTTCACCTTTTCGTCCTAAATCACAACAAAAACACAAACCACGCATAATTCCGACATAAAAGACATAAAATACACGTTTTGGCTCGGTAATTATTGTAATTAAGTGGTAAAAAGGATGGGTGTTTACACACCTATCAAATCCCCTACACATGACCATTGCAATGTCCTCATGCAATGCATTAGTTACAAAGCACGTTTACATTTTTCATCATAATCAATCCACGTTGGCCTTTATTAAAGAGATGGAAAATTATAAACATTCAAAGTAAAGAAATCAAAAGCATACCTTGGGTTTTAGAAATGTCATGAATAATCATCCTCAAGTTTTCACTTTCTCCAAACCAAGCTTAAAAACGAGATCATTGTTATTATAAGTTAGCAAACTAACACGAACTCCTGTTGGCCAATTACTCACTTAGACTCCCTTATTCCTAGGTGTATCTCTTATATTTTATTGTTGTCTTGAATGATCACGAGGATGCATTGTTGACTTATTTCGATAGTTATTTAGGCCGAAAATAAAGTGAACGATTTAATCAATAGTTAGCTAAAGGATAAAATCTTTTAAAACTGCTTCTCGGGACCTCATAAATTCCATATCTTGGCATAACTCGCTTCGTGATTTGAGACCTTTCTCGGACCGATATTTGGCAGCGACTTCATACTTCAAACCTTGAGAGACGTTCATGAAATAATGGTCTTCTCTTCATAATAGGAATTTCTTCACTTGAAGTTTTGAGAGATTCTCCATATTTGGACCACGACTTCTTCATTTTTCTCCAATCTTTATTTTGGAATTTGATATACAACGATCCGCCTCATTTTTGGACTTGGCTTTATTTATCCTCATACCTTGCTAGGGTCTTTTCGGATAGACTTCTCCATGACTTTTGGGGAGTTTTTACTTTTCGTCGTGTGTCTCGATCCTTCATATTGATTTTCGATAAATGATTCTTCACATCACTTTGGATCTTTAGCAACAACATGTAGCCCTCATGCCTTGTTAGGACCTTTTCGGACTCGCCAATCTTCGCATCCCGCTTCAATAAGTTATGCCTTCGCTATGAACTCTAATCCATACCGAGCAACTTTTAAACGATCTTGGGCTAGAAGCTAAGTAACTTTTCAAATCGTACAACCTTATTTATTGCAGATAAATCTATTAGCAAGTGATGGGAGAATAGGCTTATAATTAACTCACATAAATTCCCGAAAGAATACCAAACTTATAATTGGCTCTATCATCTCTCGTTCTCCACAGTTTAAAATCTCAAGGAATGAGACTCGTGGATGCTTAGCCTATCAAATCAAAGTTTTGGGTTTTCGAGTCGCCTATAGGATCTTGCAAACTCTTAGACTTTTTCAAGTTTAGAAATCGCGTTTTAAAGTTCCCTTGATAAACGACTCTCTAGGATCAATTATAGGAACTTGCGAAAAGTTCTTGTTCTTAACCCGTGAGAGTTAAGACTTTCGCGTTTTATAGTTCCCTATATAAAAGCCTAACAAAACTTAATTTAAACACGTTAAGGATACTAGCTAGAGTAACTTAGATAAGTAAACTCGGGTTTTGTCAAAAGATTCACAACGTTTGAAAATTAAAACCACTTTATTAAACATTTATTCTAGCAAGGAAAGACGATAACTATACAAAGGGAAAAACTAATGGGCCAAAATAGATCAAAAATTTTGAAAAATGTCGAAAAATTGATTTTCCGGTTAAAATGAGGACAAATACAAGGAAAAGACCACTTAACTTCGATAGAAGTCCCCCTACACTTAAGATAAACATTGTCCTCAATGTTTAAGCATGTGGGAGTAAACTCCCCTACACTTAGGACATTGTGCACGTTGTTTAAATCTTGCTAAGGAAAGGACAACTAACGAGATTCCTATTTTAATATTGAGAAATATAAAATAGTGAATCGAAAAGAGTTTATGATAGAACCAGGATAATGGGAACACGGAATCACGGTTCGTCAAGAATCATCAAGAGTGGATCCTTGAGTGCTTGAATCCCAGATTAGTAGAAGAGAGGAGAGGAAATAGCAAACAAACGGGTCTCCCCTACACTTAGGATAAAGAAAGTGAAAAGATAGATGCATGGGTTGCCTCCCAAGAAGCGCTTGATTTTTGTTAACCAAGTCGTGAGCCTGACTCGACCTTGATTACCATAGGAAGAAGCATGAAATATATCCACCGGGATCAAAGACATAGTTTTCGTCCATAAAATAGCACAAGCTTAAGGCGAACAAGGCAAGCCAAAGAAGAATAGGAAAGGTTCCCTTAAGCAGCGATGGAGCACGGTGGAAGCAAGGGTGAAGTGGTGCAAGCAGATTTCCATGAGTTCCAAAGATATTTCCTTTTATTTCATCAGGTGGATACTGAGATGGCTGCAGAATATCAATACCGGGGTCGAACACCTTTTCCTTTAATGGAAAATAGCACTCAGGCTCAGCAGAATGGGAAGAAGATCCGCAAAGAAGATGCACAACCTCGTCCTCAGAAGGTGGACAAAGAGGTGTTAAATCATACGTGTTGCAGATGGTGGTGTCGACCGGTTGCTTCTCCTTTGAAAGAATTTTCTTCAAATCCAAAGTAGGATCAAGACGGTAATCTTCAAAATCATAAGGAGGAGCATCACTCTCATGAGGAAAGTAAGTATTGAGAAATGCAGAGAAGACTTCCTCAAATGAGTAATCGTCCAAAGTAGGGTCGAGTGATGGCGGAGGATCTTCATCATGTGAAGAATCACTCGAAAGAGTATCGGCCTCATCAAAATCATCTTATGTGGGCAGGTCGGGATACTCGGAAGTAAGGTCATCATAATCATCCGAATCTGAGCTAGAATCATCATCATAAGCATCAAAGATCGGTGGAGAATCATAAATGGGAGAAGGTTCCAAATTGGAGAGAGAATCATCCACATCATCTTCAAAAAGTGGATTATCAATGCAAGACTCGAATAGAGGATTGTTGTAGATGACAAAATCATCGAGCACATTAATCATATTCGCAGATTCTCGTCCAAAGGATTTGCTTGTAAGCTTCCCCATTTTAAAAACTTGTGCATCATTCCCGACTCTTAAGATTAACTCACCTTCGGTAACATCAACTAAAGCTCATCCGGTTCTCAAGAATGGCCGACCAAGTATTAAAGGAATACGAGGGTCCATTTCATAATCAACAACCACAAAGTCGACCGGGAAAGTAAATGTGCCAACTTTAATAAACACGTCTTCGGCAATACCAACGGGGTAAGTGAGAGTGCGATTTGCAAGTTCAAGAGTTATCTTTGTTGGAGTAAGGTCGGGTAATGATAGTGTTTTCCAAACACTCAAAGGCATAAGATTAATACTGGCCCCGAGATCAGCTAGGGCAGTAAACTCTTCGGTTTTGTTAAAGATGCAAGGAAACACAAAACGAACGGGATCTCCAAGTTTTTCCGGAAGTTCTTTAAGAATAACTGCAGAGCAGTTTTCATTTAAGCGTGTGTTGGCGAGCACAATCAACTTCTTCTTCTTGCTAAGCAATTCCTTGAATGCTTTGATAAATTTCGGCATGTGGACAAGTGCTTCAACAAGGCTAATGTTGATGTTCATTTGAGAGAGCATCTTCACATAGCTCGACACTTGACAGTCATTCTTGGTTAGCTCATTGGTCTTGCCTAGCCGTGAAGGATAAGGGATATTGGGTTTGGGTGGTGAAGGTGTAGAAGGTGTAGCAGGTAAAGGTTGAGATGTTAAAGGGTCCTTCCTAGGTACATTGTCATGACGAGGCGGAGACGGTAATGGTGCACTAATACTAGGTGTAGGAGGAGTAGGGATAAATGGTGGTGGAGGAGGTGTAGATGATGGTGGTGGGATAGGTGGTACTACGATGGTTACTCCACTATGGGTAGTAATAGCACTTACATTCGCTCGCGGATTGGTGACGGTGTTTGAAGGTAGAGAACTCGAAGAAGAAGGTTGAGATGCGGGCAAGAAACTAGCAAGCATATTCTTTATATCATTCGTTTGAGTGCTGAAGGAGGATTGAATATTATCGCGAAGCTCGGATCGTATCTCATTCCCTTGCTTGGTGATATCTCCTTTCAAATTCATAATTTGGCTCTGCAGATTCTTGATTTGCTCACCTTGGGTTCTCATTATGGCTTCAACATCCGGGTTAATGGTTGGGGTTTGTTGAGCGGGTGGGTTATAAGGATTAGAAGCTCTTGGTGGGATTTGGTTGCTTCTATTGTAGTTGTTGGCGGGGTTTTGGTTTTGAGGAGAAAAACCGGGTGAAAGGTAGTTGTTTGACCGGTAACTCAGCAGATTTCTATCCCCTTGTTGTCGAGCTTGGTAATTTTCTGGTGAATAATTACCATAAGCTGCATACACATTTTCCGGATTTCCTTGAGTAGAAGGACAATCAGTGCATGAGTGTGGACCGCCGCATGTTTCACAAGGATTAGCAACCGCTTTAACTTGTTGTTGTTGGTTTGAAGCGAGAAGCAAGATACTTTTGTTCATTTCAGTCATCATGTGTGTGAATTCGGTCATATCAGGGCTTACTGAGGTAGAAGAAACATTGACTCTCGGGTTGTTCCTTGAAGAAGCGGAGGAATCCCAGTTTTTGTGGTGAGTAGTCATGTTCTCAATTAACTCTCTACACTCCTCGGGTCTCCTTTTCATGAATGTGCCACCGGCGGCTGCATTAATCGTATCACGATCTCGAAAAGTCATTCCGTTGTAGAAAGTATCAATTAAGGTCACAGGGAGCATGTTGTGGTTTGGACAACGATCAATCAAGACATTATATCTTTCCCAAGCATCAAAAAGAGATTCATCGGGATCTTGAATGAAACCGCTGATTTGATTACGAAGGCTCGTGACCATGGATGATGGAAAGTAGCGCGACAAAAAGCGTTGAGTCATGTCATCCCAAGTGTGAATAGAATTCTTTGGAAGACGATCAAAACATTTCTCGGCATGATGTGATAAAGTATCTGGAAAGAGTTGTAGGCGAAGAACATCCATTTTGGCACCGGGCAACTTCATGCTTTGAGTGATTGTAATGAACTTGTCGAGGTGTTTGTTGGAATCATCATCAGGCATTCCTCTAAAAGGATTTGTTTGCACTTTCTGAATCATGTGGTGCTTCAACGAAAACTCCGGAGCCGTGATTTGCATAGACGAAATCGGTCCTCCTCGTCCAAACATGGTAGGTTGACAAAGCTCCTCCATTGTCCGAAGATCGGGCTGTGGAAGAACATTGTTGTTATTGTTGAGGTGCGGTGGATTATTGTTGTTGTTAACACCTGACATACTTAAATCTTCTCGAGTCTCGGGCTCTTGATAATTAGAAGATCTAGTACGTATACACCTACAAAGGCAAAAGAAAACAATACCAAACACAAAGACAATATATATACACAATAAAATTAAAATCTTTTTGGATTTTTGAAAATTTTATTTTTTATGGATTTTTTAACAATTTTTAATTTTTATGGTTTTTTTTTTGAAAATTTTTTTTAAGCAAGAAAATAACGCTCACAAGTGAACGGATCCCAAAAAGCAACGCGTCTCTCACAGAAAATCGTTAATCTTTACGAAAAGAGCCGGCAGCGGCGCCATTTTAATGAAGAGATTTTGCTAGGTTCAATTGTTGTTCTCGGTATCTTATTGAATTGATTTCCGGCTTAAAGTACGACTCTATTGTTTTTGGTGAAACAAATATTTTGGGTGTTTTTAAAATAAAAGTGAAAAACTTTAAAGGAAAAGTGCAGTAATATAAATCTAGGTCTAATTAAAATAAAAGGCAAGTATTTAAAAGCGTGACTAAAATTAAAGGGCAATAAACGTAAATAACGCAAACTTAAATCTATCTAAGGCAAACTTAAAACGCAACCAAAACTTAAAACTAAATCAAGACTAAATTAAATCTAATGCAAGGAATCTTAAAGTGCGACCAAGTAAAAAGGCGGGAAAAATAAAGCTTGAAATTTAAAAGCAGAAAATTAAAAACTGAAATTAAAGAACCTGAAAATTAGCTCATCCGGAATAATACCCTTATTCGGAATAAACAATCATCCGGAATGTCACCTTCGTTCGGAATATTTTTCTTCACTCGGAATATTCACCAAATACCTTGATCCGGAATAAGTCCTTTATCCGGAATATGTCACTTATCCGGAATAAATTCCTTGATTCGGAATGTTGGTCTTGATTCGAAATGTTGCTGTTGATCCGGAATAATCCTTGATCCGGAATAATATTCCGAATAAAACCCTTGATCCGGAAATCCTAATATTCCGAATAAACACCTTGATCTGGAATAATAAATTATTCCGGATGAACTTGCTTGATCTGGAATATTGTTTGATTCGGAATGTTAGGTTGATCCGGAATATTCCCTTCGTTCGGAATATTTTGTTGATCCGGAATGTCTCAATAATCCGAATGAAAGTATTGATCCGGAATAATATATATTCCGAATGAAAGTATTGATCTGGAATAATAAATATTCCGAATGAATCTCCTTGATCCGGAATGTCCAATATTCCGGATGAACGACTTTGGTTCGGAATAATCGATATTCCGAATGGCCACTTTTTGAAATCCTTTACTCGGAATACTGGCTTGATCCGGAATGTTTTCTTAGGAACACAGATTAACAGAACTCGCGAAGAACAAGGGATAAACAGATAGCACGGATCTAATAAGAACTAAGAAAAATCAACAAAAAGGTTAAATCAAACTAATAACAAAACATCTACTAATAATAATCAAACAATCCAAAACAATCAAACTAACAAAACTAACCACAATAATCAAAACCCACTTAATAAATATAACAAAAACTCAAGAACATGAACATAAACAATAAAGCATCAAGATCAAGATCAAATAAAGAAAGGTAGATAAGAGATTAACAATAAAAAGTAAAGATTGACAAGAATTAAAAGAGAAACTTACTTGAAATTAAATTGTAATTAAGGTGCAAGACAATTAATGTAAATGGACATGAAATTAAATGTGCATAAATTTAAAAGGGAAGAAATGGTTTGTCAATCCACCCAACAAAAACTAACTAATGACATCCTAATCTATATATAGGGGAGGTTAAAGAATGCTTAGGAAGCTTCCTCCCCTCCTTCATTTCTTCTTAATTGCATCATTAGGTCCTTTCTTCTAAATCTTTTGTTAATTGCACCATTAGTCCTTAAGCCTTTTAATCTTCTCAAATCTTTGACTTTAATGACTTTTGGCTCGGGATTTCTTTGAACTCGTCTTTTAAATCTTCAATAAATTAGACTTGAGTTCTTCGGCTTTAAGTAAACTTCCGTCTATTGACTTTTTCTTCGATAAATCTTCAAAATTGGTCTTGGACGTCCGTTCTTTTTGCACTCTTGACTTCTTGACTTAGTCTTTCGTCTTTTTCTTCAATAAAAGCCCGTGAATGCCCGTGTTTTCTCCACTTTTCACCTTTTCGTCCTAAATCACAACAAAAACACAAACCACACATAATTCCGACATAAAAGACATAAAATACACGTTTTGGCTCGGTAATTATTGTAATTAAGTGGTAAAAAGGATGGGTGTTTACACACCTATCACATCTCCTTGTGTGCTACGCATCATTGTTCTCATCCTAATCTTGCCGAAAATCATTTTAGACCACATATTGAAGATTGGAATGAACTAGCTTGTATACTCAGCTCCTAGACTTTCATAGATATTTACTCGGCATCCTTAGTCACTGCTCTCTGGTCCTTACACGTTTCATGGCTTAAATTGGAGGCTAAGTATTGAAAATATTATAAATAGAAACCTTTAGCTTCATTTTAGAATCATCCTTCCATTTCTTACCTAAACACACATACATTTTGTTCTCACATGACCATTAGAGCCCTAAGAAGTCCCTAAGATCAGTATAAATCTTTGGAAGAATTTCTAGTAGTTCTTTAAGAGTTATGAGGAAGATATAGTCCATATACCCCATTAGGAGCCATTTTAGAGCATCCTAGGTAATCACTTTCTTAGCTATGCTTTGATCTCATTACAATACATTGTTAGAGTTTTTATACTGTTAATAAGATGTTTGGAAGATAATCTAAAATAAATTAGAGCATTCGATCATTTGAAATGAAAGTTATAAGCTAAAGATGTCTTAAAATCCTAGTTTTGTAATTTACATAAAATAATAAACAAAAACCTATTTCAAAAGCTATAAATCTGAAGAAATGTCGTTATTATTATTTAAAACATGTTTTGAAACTTTGTCTTAAAATCCTAGATCATTTGGTCCATTTTTGAGGTTGTTATGTGATTTTTACAAGTATAAGGACCAAAATTGTCATTTTTGAAACTATTTAACATTTTGGTCCAAAAGTGTCATTTTGTAAAAGTTAAATATTTAAGAATAAATATTCGAAAGTTTGAGGTCCTAAGGTAAAATATTGAGGGTTTAAAATGCAAATACTAAAACTATATACTTTAGGGGTTAAAAGTGTAATTATACCAAAGTATAACAAAAAGGGCTATTTTTGCCAATTTTGAAACTAAAGAAAATTAATTATAAATATGAGGAATTAATGAAGGTATCATGTTAGTAGGGAGCTTTGTATAAAGATGTTCTATCTCGATATTACGTTCTGACTGAGTGGTTGAGTTTACGATTTAAAGTGCCCTCGCTCCTCAAACGTTTATAGAATGGCTTCCGAGTATGATGGCCTTAACAATGGTACTAGAATTATAACCAAATATTAATTAAGGAATACCTAATTAATAAAATCAAAGAATACCTACTTAATACTTGATAATAATGAACTAAAGATCAAAGACTTGATACTATATACAATGTTTTAATCCAGGTTTGTGTGAGACCAAGTTGTTGTTTGTATGATCAAGATGTTTATTTGTGAATGAAATGTATCTGGTTGTAGCTCAGACTCTATGGATAACAGGTGAGTTCATATCATCCCTTTTAAATGCTTTATAAATGATTTGAAAACCCGTGAGGGGAATATAAATGATTTTACTGAAATATGTTATTTTACGAGTGTCTAAATTGTTACTTGTTTTCCAAAATTCATGAATCACTAAACACATCTGTGTGCGCTAATGGGTAAATAGATCTATTGGGTTTAACGAATCATGTTTATGTTACCTATACATGGGGTAATCGAGCATACATTATTAGATCTATGTAGGTTACTTGTCATGAGTTCATGTCATGACAGTCACTTTGGTGAATTCCATTAGTTTTGATATCATGAACTTAGTTAAATAGTAACTTTTTTATCAGAGCGAATAATAACATAGCTCGAGGTGGTAAACATGTATTTAAAACTGTTATTACAAACCTATGAATTCACTCAACCTTTGTGTTGATTTGTAAGCATATATTTAAGAAAATTGTGACTGATAGCATAGAGCAGCATACAGATAGCATGAAGAGGCACTAGATTGAAATTATTATCTTAGATTTTGGGAACCTCATATTGTAAAACTCTGATTTTGAATGAAATATAAAGAAAATTCATTTCATCACTCTTTTGAGTTGTTTTCTATTATTATGACTTGTGTTCTATGAAGTAATACCCCAGATTAATGTCTCGCCGCGTAAAGCTAAAATGGGGGTGTTACACAAACCAAGTGTGAGAACTTATTAGACACTTAAAACACAATTTATAGGACCTAAATTTAGTTTACATCAGTAGTTAAGACGATGATAATGACTTTTACCAAGATTTAAACCTAGATCATTAGAAAACCCTAATCTACATAAGTTTACTTCCCATTTTCACATCAAACCTTTGTTAAACTTCAAACCAAGGAACCAAATCTTCTAAATAGAATGTCTAAACCCTAATTAAGTGTAACTGATATAATGGTTTTGCATATGTGTACTCAATCGTTCTTGGTATCTAATCGAATTGATCACGGTTTAAGGTGGATTATTGTAATTGGTCACTAAAAGGGGTAGCTTTGATTAGCTAATTATACTGATAATATAAATGACAAAGTTACTTAATCATGAAAAATAAAAAAGAGAAATCTAACCTTGATTGGCGGGAAAAGGAAATTTAAAAATTTACTTGAAGCAAAAAGGAAAAATCAACCCGTCAGAATACTATCGGAATCGTGATCGGAAAATCCGTCTGAATGTATCATAAGAAATCCAGTCGGAATAACTATTATAGTATCAGAATAACATACAGTAAAACTATCGGAATCTTTATCGGAAAAATCCGTCGGAAAGACGGTTAGAATATCAGATAATCACTAATGTCGGAATACCGATCAGAATCCAAAACCCTTTTCCGATAGAAATATCAGAAAAAATGTCGGAAAGGTAAAACCCTTTTCCGATGCAAACAGTCGGAATATCCGTCAGAAAGGGTAAACCCTTTTCCGATGGAATGTAACACGTAATAAGCAGAACGAATAAGCTCTCTTTTTAATAAGCACAATCTGACACTTAACCAAATCAATAATGAAAGAATTAAATAAGCACGAATAAGAAACTTTCAAAACTCTAGATAAGCAAACTTATTAAAACAAACTTTAAAGAAAACTAAACTTTTAAGAAAACTTAAAAGAAAATAAGCTAAACACGAAATAAGCCAAGAAGCATAATAAGCTAAAAGCTTAAACCATATAAGAACTTTGATAAAAGATAAACTTTTTAATCACACAAACATCAAGATGAAACAAGATCTATGATTATTTCGGATCAAAAACAAACCAAAATCAAGAAAGGTAGAAAAAGACTAATGATGAAAAGCTTAAACTTGAACTTGTAGATTAATGATTCCAAATACAACATTAAATGAAAGCTTAAAAGTTGAAAGAAAAGATGAAGAAATCTAGAGAGAGAAAGTAGAATCACCTACTTCTCTCTAAAGATATGAAAAACTAAAATAAAAATGACTAAAAAAACTAGCTAACTAACACCCTCCTAATGAAGCATTGGGAGGGTATTTATAGGAGAAGGGAGTTGGTAGGATGCTTCCTTATTTCTTCCTTTTATCTTTTCATCTTTTTAAATGACTCGTCTTTCTCAACTTTGTCTCGGGATTAGTCGAATGATAATATGAACTCGTCTTCTAATTTCTTCATTTAGTTGACTTGGTTCTTCAACTTTGTCAAACTTTCGTCTTTAGACTTTTTCTTCGATAAATCTTCAGAATAGGCCTTTGACTTCCGTTCTTCTTGCACTTTTGATCTTTTGACTTCGTCTTTTGTCTTTTTTTTCTTCGATAAAAGCCCGTGAAAGCCCGTGTTTTCTTCCTTTTTCACGTTTTGGTCCTAAAACACAACAAAAATACAAACCACGCATAATTCCGACTTTTACGACATTAAATACACGTTTTGGCTTGGTTTTTATTATAACTAAGTGGTAAAAGGATAAGTGTTTTCACACTTTTTAAATCCCCTACACTTAACCATTGCGATGCCCTCATGCAATGCATTAATTTCAAAGCATAGTTTAGATTTTCCATCATAATTAACCTACCTTGGCCTTTATTAAATACTAAACACTAAGGAAACCAAAAAGATTAGAAAATTGCAAAATACAAGAAGGAAAAACAAGTAAAGTGATCGAAGACTTACATTAGGGCTTTGGTCGTCATGAATGTTTATCACCCTCAAGTTTCACGTTCCCCCAACCAAGCTTAAAAATGAGATCATTGTTATTATAAGTTAGTAAGCTAACACTTACTCATGTGGCCCAATTATTCACTTGGACTCCCTTATTCCTAGGTGTATCTCTTATATTTTATATTGTCTTGAATGATCACGAGGATGCATTGTTGACTTATTTTGATAATTTATTAGGCTGAAAATAAAGTAGGACGATTTCATCAATAGTTAGCTAAAGGACAAAATCTTTTAAAACTGCTTCTCGGGACCTCATAAAGTTCATATCTTGGCATAACTCGCTTCACGATTTGAGACCTTTCTCGGACCGATATTTGGTAGTGACTTCATACTTCGAATCTTGAGAGACGTTCTTGAAATAATGGTATTCTCTTCATAATAGAAATTCTTCACTTGATGTTTTTGAGAGATTCTTCATACTTGGACCACGACTTCTTCATTTTTCTCCAATCTTTATTTTGGATTTTGATATACAACGATCTGCCTCCTTTCAGGACTTGGATCTATTTATCCTAATACCTTGCTAGGGTCTTTTCGGATAGACTTCTCCATGATCTTTAGGGGAGTATTTGCTTTTCATCGTGTGTCTTGATCCTTCATATTGTATTTTGATAAATGATTCTTCACATCACTTTGGATCTTTAGCAACAAAATGTAGCCCTTATGCCTTGTTAGGGCCTTTTCGGACTCGCCAATCTTCGCATCGCGTTTCAATAAGTTATGCCTTGGCTATTAATAAGTGTAAAAACACATATCCTTTTACCACTTATTTCCAATAATAACAAGACCAAAACGTGTATTTTATGTCGTAAAAGTCGGAATTATGTGTGGTTTGTGTTTTTACTGTGTTTCAGGATAAAAATATGAAAAAGGAAGAAAACACGGGCTATCACGGGCTTTTATCAAATAAAATGAGAAAAGACGAAGTCAAAAGATCAATAGTGTAAAAAGAACGGAAGTCTAAGGCCTATTTTGAAGATTTATCGAAGAAAAAGTCTAAAGACGGATGTTTAATGAAGTCGAAGAACTCAAGTATAATAGAAGAAGAAAATTATATGACAACTTCAATTTATATCGACAAATCCCGAGACGACGTCGAGAAAGACAAAGAATTTAAATCGAGTCGAGACAAGAAGAAAGAAAGAAGGAAGCAACACATGCAATCCTCACCTCCTATATATACCCTCCTAATGACACATTAGGAGGGTGTTAGTTAATTTAGCAAGTTCAATTTTCTTTCTTTAGTTTTTATTTTAGAGAGAGAAAGTGTTTAACTTTCTCTCACTAAAACTTCATCTTTTCTTTCTTTCATGTTTAAGTTTTAATTCAATCTTGTATTTTGGAATCATTTATCTACAAGTTCAAGTTAAGTTTTTATTATTCGATCTCTTTCTACCTTTCTTGATTTTTACTTATTTGATCCGAAAATTATCTTTGATTTTGTTTAATCTTGATGTTTGATTTACTAAAAAGTTTATCATGTGGTTTCTATCTAAGTTTTATACGGATTAAGATTTGAGCTTATCATGCTTTTTGGCTTATTTTGTGTTTAGCTTATTTACTTTTTAGTTTTCTTAAAAAGTTTAATCTTTTAAAAGTTCATCTTAACAAGTTTGCTTATTTGGTGTTTTGATAAGCTTTTCATTCGTAGTTTATTGTATTCTCGTTAATATTGATCTTGTTAAATTTTTGATAAGTGCTTATTGGAATTGCTTATTGGGATTTTGGCTTATTTCACTTTATCGGATTACTTTGTGCTCCATCGCAAAGCTAGGGATTACACATTCCGACGGCTAGTTTGCGATCAATATTCAGATAGAGTATTCCCCCCCTTATTCCGATTGTGATTGCGATCACTCATTACGATCGTACATTGCGACGGGTCTTAAGGCTATATTGTTACGAAACGCTGCCCAATTTTTGTTAGCCATATTCCGACAGAATTCCTTGTATTCCGATAGAATTTTTCCGATACTTTGATATTCTGACAGACTTGACTTTCAGATAGAATTACATTCCGATAGAATTGGTTACTGTTATTCCGATGCTTAACTTAATTATTCCGACAGAATCCAGTTGTTACAATCCGATGGGATTCCGATCTAGGACATTTCGATGGGTTTAAGTTTTTAGTATTACAAAGTTTTAAGTTTTTTCTCCTTTAAGTTTTTAAGTTTTAAAGCATTTATTTTTAACTCGTAATTTTAGTTTAATTTTTAAAGCTCTATTTTTACACAACGACATTTTCATATTTGCTTTTAGTTTAAGATAGATAATGAAACCATTTTATTTTCCACCAAGAACGACTGAGTCGCACTTTTAACTAGTAATCAATTCGAAAAGACTGTAACAAACGAACTTTCATACGAGGTGAAACACTTGTATTAAATGGCGCCGCTGCTGACCCTTTTTGTTAAGATTAACGGTTTTTAGTGAGAGAAGCGTTGGATTTTGGGATCCGTTCACTTTTGAACGTTATTTTTCTTGTATTAAAAATTTTTCAAAAATCCATAAAAATTAAAAGTTTTAAAAAAAAATTAAAAAAATAGAAAAACACAAAAAAATCAAAAAATTTTCTTGTCTATCTTTCTTTTCTTTTTGTAGGTGTGTATGCGTACCCGTGCTCATAAGAAGAAAGCAATTCAAGACGAAGTCGTAACTCCAACTATTGTCACCATGGACAATCGACCAATGATCAAGCTTTTACAATCGCAAGTAGAGGGCAAAACCGATGCTATTGGCATACCCGATAATGGAGCCAACAACTTTGAACTCAAATCCGGCTTCATTCAAATGGTCTCTGCTCAACCATTCTTTGGGCGTACACTTGATGATCCTCATGACCATATCAAAAGGTTCCTTCAACTCACTAATACGGTCAAGTATAACGGGGTTTCACAAAATGTGATTCGCTTGTAACTTTTTCCTTTCTCCTTAGAGGGACAAGCCCGTCATTGGCTTGATAAGGAAGCAACACAAACTATTCTTACGTGGTCGGATTTAGAAACCAAATTCATCAACTACTTTTTCCCACCCTCACGTACTACCGCTTTGCGGAATGAAATCATTAACTTTGAACAAAAGTACGATGAGACATTTAGTGAATCTTGGGACCGTTTTAAGGAACTTTTAAGAAAGTATCCACAACATGGTTTCACAAAAGTACATCAAATTAATACTTTTTACAATGGTTTAAGCATGAATGACCAAGATTCATTAAATAGTGCCTCGGGGGGTAATATTTTGGTTAAGTCATCTAATGTCGCATGGGATATTATTGAGAATAAGTCTAGAGTGCAAACTAAGAGTTTTCGGACTAATGTGGCTAGTGCTAGTACTAGTGACGCCGACAAGAGAATTGATAAGCTTACTTCGATTGTTGAAACACTTGCTCTACAAACCACTAACAATACCAAAAGCATCAATGCACAAGTTAACGCTTTGAATCAGTCATGTGAAATATGCGGGGGATCTCATTCATACACCGATTGTCCTTCGACTCATGACAATCCGGAAAATGTGTATGCCACCAACGGTAACTTTTCTACGGGAGGCTATCAAGCACGTCCTCAAGGTGACCGCAACATGTTAATTATCGTTTAAACAACTTCCTTTCACCACCCGATTTTCACTCATAAAACCCAAACAACCTCAATCGCAACAATCAAAACCAACCTCGAGCTCCGAATGAATATCAAACCCAAAGAAACCCATATCCACCTCAAGGAAACAATCAAGTTTACCAACCACCCGCTTATCAACCACCTGCGTACCATGCTCTTCCTCCCACCCAACCCACTGTATTTAATCAAGAGGTTGACACTTACACGAGGACTAATGACGCAATAGTGTAGAATCTTCATCGGCAAATCATCAACTTGAAAGGAGATATGGAGAAACAACGGAATGATCTTCGAGCCGATATGTGAAACTCTTTGAGCAGTCAAACGAATGACTTAAGTGACATGATGGCTAGTTTCTTCCAAAGTAATCAAGCCTCTGGTTCGGGTTCTCTTCCGAGTAACACCGTTGCTAATCCAAGAGGGGAGATGAAAGCAATCACCACTCGAAGTGGAAAAGGTTTAAAGGAACCCGAGCTTTCTACACCTACACCGGTGATTGTGACAAAGGAAAATGAGTCTACCTCTCCAATTCCTCCACCTTCTATTTCACCAATTCCCCCACCTTCTACTTCCACCCCTCCACCACCCAAGGATGTAAGTGAGAATTCCATTCCAAAGCCTTCATCTAAACCCAAAATACCTTATCCCTCAAGGTTGAGGAAAGAGAAGTTGAAGAACAAGGATGATATTCAGGTTTCTCACTTTCTTAAAATGTTTAAACAACTGAATTTCAACATCTCCTTTGCTGAGGCTCTCGCTCACATGCTGAAATATGCTAAAATGTTTAAAGATCTTCTCAGTGACAAAGAAAATCTTCTCGATATCGCTCAGACCCAACTTAATGAGAATTGCTCCGCGGTGCTCTTAAGGAAATTACCCACCAAACTTGGTGATCCGGGTCGTTTTCTCATTCCTTGCAACTTCCACGGGGTAGAGAATTGTATGGCCCTAGCCGAACTAGGTGCTAGTATAAACTTAATGCCATTAAGTGTTTGGAAACAATTATCTCTACCCGAGCTAGTCCCCACACGAATGACATTAGAATTGCTAACGGAACGGTTGCTTATCCAGTGGGGATAGCCGAAGATGTCTTTGTCGGTGTCGAAAAATTCACCTTTCCGGCAGATTTTGTTGTAGTTGACTACGAGATGGATCCCCGTGTTCCATTAATCGTTGGACGTCCATTCTTGAGGACCGGTCACACTCTCATTGATGTAGCCGCGGGCAAATTGATCATGATAGTTGGTGACGATAAAATCGTTTTCAACATGGGTAAACTTTCTAAGCAGCCTTCTGAAAATAAGAGCGTTAATTTCATTAACTTTATTGATGAGGTTTGTGAAGAGAATTTCAAAGACGCTTGTAAAAGTGGTTCTTCTTGTCTAACCATTGTTGAGACCATTGCCTCTATTGCTCCCTCACTGACTCCATTTGGAGAAAGTGATTTCCTTTTGAAAGAATTTGAAGCAACTTTGGGAGATGTGGACTTACAATATGACGATTCTCCCTCCAATTGGGATGAAGACATTCGTAACATTGAGAAACTTCTCAATGAGGACCATATTTATCAACAGTCTCCTAAGGAAATCTCTATCGATGATCCGAATTTGACTATACCTTCCATCGAAAATCCTCCGTATTTAGAGCTTAAGGATCTGCCATCTCATCTCAAATACGTGTTCCTTGACGACAATAAGAAGTTACCCGTCATCATCGCAAAGGATTTGAAAGAAGACGAAAAATCTCGACTCATCAACGTGCTGAAGAATCATAAGAAAGCGATTGCATGGAAAATCTCCGATATTCGTGGAATTGATCCTACTTTTGCACACATAAAATTCTCATGGAGGACGACTTTAAACCCACTATTCGAAACCAAAGAAGGGTGAATCCCAAGATCCATGACGTTATCAAAAAAGAGGTTATCAAACTTCTTGATGCGGGAATGATCTACCCCATCTCGGATTCACCATGGGTTAGTCCGGTCCATTGTGTGCCTAAGAAAGGCAGAATCACCGTTGTGCCCAATGAAAAGAACTAGTTGATTCCTACTCATCTCGTTACAGGGTGGAGAGTTTGTATAGACTATCACAAAATCAATGATTCTACGAGAAAGGTTCATTTTCCCCTTCCTTTTATGGACCAAATGCTCGAACGTCTAGCGGGTAATGATTATTATTGCTTCTTAGAAGGTTTCTCCGGGAATTTTCATATTCCCATCGATCCCAAAGACCAAGAGAAAACCACATTCACTTGTCCTTATGTAACATTTGCTTACAAAAGAATGCCTTTTGGCTTATGCAATGCTCCCGGGACTTTCCAAAGGTGTATGATGGTTATCTTCCATGACATGGTTGAAGAAACTATGGAAGTCTTCATGGTTGATTTCTCGGTCTATGGTGATTCTTTCTCTCATTGCATTGCCAATTTGGAACACATGCTTAAGCGGTGTGAAGACACTCGCCTTGTTCTAAATTGGGAAAAATGCCATTTTATGGTAAAAGAAGGCATTGTGCTTGGACATAAAATCTCCAAATCCGGTCTTGAAGTGGATCGTGCTAAAGTTGATGTCATAGTCAAATTACCTCCACCTTCAACGGTGAAGGGTGTGAGAAGTTTATTTGGTCATGCGGGCTTCTATCGTCGATTCATTCAAGATTTTTCTAAAATCGCTCGCCCGATGACCCACCTTGATAACTAGATTTTACTCAGTTAAAAAGTTCGTTATAGTGGTCTAATCGAATTGATAACTGGTTAACTATGCGACTCATCTGTCTTTTGGTGGAAACAAATGTTTGTGTCGTTGTAGTAATTAAAAAGTGCAAAACTTTAAAGTAAAAAGCAGGTAAAATAAATGGCGAGAAATTAAAGCGTGACGAGAAATTAAAAGGCACTTAAAGTAAATGACGCAAACTTAAAACTATCCTAAAGGCAAACTTAAAACGCAGCTAAAACTTAAACTAAGGCAAGTCTTAAAATAAATCTAAGGCAAGTAAACTTTAAAGTGCGACTAAGTAAAAAGGCAGGAAAAGTAAAGCTTAAAAAAAATTAAAACTTAAAAACTGAAACTAAAAAGAACCTGAAAACAGCTCATTCAGAATAATCCTTCGTTCAGAATAATCACTCATCCGGAATGTCACCTTCGTTCGGAATGATTCTTCTTCACTCAGAATAATTACCAAAACCTTGATGTAGAATATTTGCTTCACTCGGAATAATGGTTCATCCGGAATATGTCACTTATCCGGAATATTCACTATTCCGAATGAACAACTTTGATTCGGAAGAAATTGTTGATCCGGAATAAATCCTCAAACCCTTCGTTCAGAATGTTCCGAATGAACAGCTAATCCGGAATATCAATTATTCCGAATCAACCTTTGATCCGGAATATTATTCCGAATAAACGACTTGATCCGGAACAAATTCTTCACTTGGAATGTAGCTTGATTCGGAACAAACAGCTTGATTCGGAATAACCAACAAACAAACCTTGATTCGGAACAAATGCTTTGATTCGGAATACCTGGGCAAACAACAGTAACAGCGAAGAACACGGGAAGAACAAAAAACACGAATCTAATATAGATCAATCAAATCAAACCAAAAGATTAAGCAAGACTAACCACAAATGATCAACTAATGATAATCAAACAAACCAAATCAATAAAACTAACAATAATAACCACAATAATCAAAACTCACTTTAATCAAATCAATAAAACATCAAAAACATAAACATGAACAATAAAGCATAAAGATTAATGATCAAATAAGAAAGGAAGATAGGAGATCAAACAATAAAAGTAAAGATTGACAATAATTAAAAGGAAACTTACTTGAAATTAAAGGTATTTAAGGTGCAAGACAATTAATTAAAATGACACGTAAATAAATGTGCAAAAATAAAAGTGGAAGAGCTAATTGTCACACTTAGCCAACAAAATGAAAATGAAATCCTAATGATCTATTTATAGGAGGATTAGGGAGGTGCTTAGGAAGCTTCCTCCCCTCTTTCTTCTTTCTTTAATTGCATGATTAAGTCCTTGTCTTCTTAATTCTTTGACTTTAACGACGTTGTCTCGGGATTTCTTTAAACTTGTCTTGTAATTCTTCAATAAATTAGACTTGAGTTCTTCGGCTTTTAGTAAATTTCCGTCTTTTGACTTTTTCTTCGATAAATCTTCAAAATTGGTCTTGGACTTCAGTTATTTTTGCACTCTTGATTTCTTGACTTCGTCTTTTGTCTTTTTCTTCGATAAAAGCTCGTGAATGCCCGTGTTTTCTCCCTTTTTCACATTTTCGTCCTAAATCACAACAAAAACACAAACCACGCATATTTCCGACATTTACGACATAAAATACACGTTTTGGCTCGGTTATTATTGTAGTTAAGTGGTAAAAAGGATGGGTGTTTACACACCTATCAAATCTCCTACACTTGACCATTGCAATGTCCTCATGCAATGCATTAGTTACAAAGCACGATTACATTTTCCATCATAATCAATCCATATTGGCCTTTATTAAAGAGATAGAAAATTATAAACATTCAAAGTAAAGAAATCAAAAACATACCTTCGGGTTTTGGAAATGTCATGAATGATCATCATCCTCAAGTTTTCACTTTCTCCAAACCAAGCTTAAAAACGAGATCATTGTTATTGTATGTTAGCAAACTAACACGAACTCATGTGGGCCAATTATTTACTTAGACTCCCTTATTCCTAGGTATATCTCTTATATTTTATTGTTGTCTTGAATGATCACGAGGATGCGTTGTTGACTTATTTCGATAGTTATTAAGGCTGAAAATAAAGTGGGACGATTTAATCAATAGTTAGCTAAAGGACAAAATCTTTTAAAACTGCTTCTCGGGACCTCATAAAGTTCATATCTTGGCATAACTCGCTTCGCGATTTGAGACCTTTCACGGACAGATATTTGGCAGCGACTTCATACTTCAAATCTTTGAGAGACGTTCATGAAATAATGGTCTTCTCTTCATAATAGGAATTTCTTCACTTGAAGTTTTGAGAGATTCTTCATATTTGGACCACGACTTCTTCATTTTTCTCCAATCTTTATTTTGGGATTTTGATATACAACGATCCGCCTCCTTTTTGGACTTGCATCTATTTATCCTCATACCTTGTTAGGGCCTTTTTGGATAGACTTCTCCATGATCTTTAGGGGAGTATTTGCTTTTCGTCGTGTGTCTCGATCCTTTATATTGATTTTTGATAAATGATTCTTCACATTAGTTTTGGATCTTTAGCAACAAAATGTAGCCCTCATGCCTTGTTAGGACCTTTTCGGACTCGCCAATCTTCGCATCTCGCTTCAATAAGTTATGCCTTGGCTATGAACTCTAATCCATACCGAGTAACTTTTAAACGATCTTGGGCTAGAAGCTAAGTAACTTTTCAAATCGTACATCCTTATTTATTGCAGATAAATTTATTAGCAAGCGATGGGAGAATAGGTTTATAACTAACTCACATAAATTCACGAAAGAATACCAAACTTATAATTGACTCTATCATCTCTCGTTCTCCACAATTTTAAATCTCAAGGAATGAGACTCGTGGATGCTTAGCCTATTAAATCAAAGTTTTGGGTTTCGAGTCGTCTATAGGATCTTGCAAACTCTTAGACTTTTTCAAGTTTAGAAATCGCATTTTAAAGTTCCCTTGATAAACAACTCTCTAGGATCAATTATAGGAACTTGCGAAAGTTCTTGTTCTTAACCAGTGAGAGTTAAGACTTTCGCGTTTTATAGCTCCCTATATAAAAGCCTAGCAAAATTTGACTTAAACACGTTAAGGATACTAGCTAGAGTAAACTTAGATAAGTAAACTCGGGTTGAGTCAAAAGATTCACAACGTTTGAAAATTAAAACCACTTTATTAAAATTAATTCTAGTAAAGAAAGGAAATAACTATACAAAAGGAAAAACTTATAGGCCAAAATAGATAAAAAATTATGAAAAATGTCGAAAAATTGATTTTCCGGTTAAAATGAGGACAAATACAAGGAAAAGACCACTTAACTTCGATGACACTTAATATAAACATTGTCTTCAATGTTTAAGCTTGTGGGAGTAAACTCCCCTACACTTAGGACATTGTGCACTTTGTTTAAATCTTGCTAAGGAAAAGACAACTAACGAGATTCCTATTTTAATATTAGAAAAATATAAAATAGTGAATCAAAAAGAGTTTAGGATAGAACCGAGAAGACGGAAACACGGAATCACGGGTCGTCAAAAATGATCAAGAGTGGATCTTTGAGTGCTCGAATCCCTGAATAGAAGAAGAGAGGAAATAGCAAACACCAACGGGTCTCCCCTACACTTAGGATAACAATAGCCAAAAGATAGATACATGGGTTGCCTCCCAAGAAGCGCTTGATTTTTTCTCACCGAGTCGTGAGCGTGACTCGACCTTGATTAGCATAGGAAGAAGCTTGAAAAACATCCACCGAGATCAAAGACATAGTTTTCGTCCATCAAATAGCACAAGCTTAAGGCGAACAAGGCAAGCCAGAGAAGAATAGGCAAGGTTCCCTTAAGCAAATATGGAGCACGGTGGTAGCCAAGGTGAAGAGGTGCAAGCATATCTTCAAAAGTTCCAATGATTTTTCCTTTTATTTCATCATACGGATACTGAGATGGCTTAAAAATATCGATACCGGGGTCGAACACCTTTTCCTTTAGAGGAAAATAGCACTCAGGCTCAGCAGAATTTGAAGAAGATCCACTAAGAAAATGCACAACCTCGTCCTTAGAAGGTGGACAAATAGGTGTCAAAACATACGTGCTGCGGATGTTGGTGTCGTCCGGTTACTTCTCCTTTGAAAGAATTTTCTTCAAATCTGAAGTAGGATCAAGACCATAATCATCAAAGTCTAAAGGAGGGGCATCACTCTCATGAGGGAAGTATGTATTGAGAAAAGTAGAGAAGTCTTCCTCAAATGAGTAGTCATACAAAGTAGGATTAAGTGATGTAAGCGGAGGATCTTCATCATGAGTGGAATCACTCGAAAGAGTATCGGCCTCATCAAAATCATCATAAGTGGGCATGTCAGGATACTCGGAAGTAAAGTCATCATAATCATCTCCATCGAAGCTAGAATCATCATCATAAGCATCATAGATCGGTGGAGAATCATATATGGGTGAAGGTTCCAAATTGGAGAGAGAATCATCCACATCATCTTGAAATAGTGGATTATCAATGCAAGAATCAAATAGAGGATTGTTGTAGACGACAAAATCATCAAGCACATTAATCATATTCGCTGATTCTCTTCCATAGGATTTGCTTGTAAGCTTCCCCATTTCAAAAACTTGTGCATCATCCCCGACCCTTAAAATGATTTCACATTTATCCACATCAATTAAATCTCTACCGGTTCTCAAAAATGGGCGTCCAAGTATTAACGGAATACGAGGGTCCATTTCATAATCAACAACGACAAAGTCGACCGGAAAAGTAAATGTGCCAACTTTAATGAACACATCTTCGGAAATACCAACGGGGTAAGCGGGAGTGCGATTGGCTAGCTCAAGAGTCATTTTGGTGGGTGTAAGGTCGGGTAATGATAACTTTTCCCAAACACTTAAAGGCATCAAATTAATACTTGCCCCGAGATCGACTAAGTCAGTAAATTTATCGGTTTGGTTAAAAGTACAAGGTAGCACAAAACGACCGGGATCTCCAAGTTTCTTCGGAAGTTCTTTAAGAAGGACGACAGAACAATTTTCATTTAAGCGTGTGTTGGCGAGCTCAACCAGCTTTTCCTTATTGTTAAGCAATTCCTTAAATGCTTTGACAAATTTCGGCATGTGGACAAGTGCTTCAACAAGGCTGATGTCGAAATTCATTTAAGAGATTATCTTCAAATAATTCGACACTTGAATGTCATCCTTGGTGTGCATTTTGGCCTTGTCTAAGCGAGATGGATAATGAATACTGGGTTTGGGTGGTTGAGGTGTAGAAGGTGAAGGTTGAGATGTTGATGGTTTAGAGGTGGAAGGTGGGGTTGGTGGAGGATTCGTCTTGGGTACTTCTTCACGACGAGGCGGAGACGGTAATGGTGTACTAATACTAGGTGTGGGAGTAGTAGGGATAAATGGTTGTGGAGGATGTGTAGATGATGGGGGCGGGATAGGTGGTCCTACTAAAGTAACTCCACTACGGGTAGTAATAACACTCACATTCGCTCATAGATTGGGGACGGTGTTTGAAGGTAGAGAACTCGAAGTAGAGGGTTGAGTGGTGGGTAAGAAACTGGCCAGCATATTCTTCAAATCATTCGTTTGATTGCTGAAGGAGGATTGTATATTATCTAGAATCTCGGATCTAATGTCATTCCCTTGCTTGGTGATATCCCCTTTCAAATTGATAATTTGGTTTTACAGATTCTTGATTTGCTCTCCTTGGGTTCTCATTAATGCTTCAACATCTTGATTCATGGGTGGGGCTTGTTGAGCGGGTGGGTGATAAGGATTAGAAGCTCTAGGTGGGATTTGGTTGCTTCTATTGTAATTGTTGTAGGGGTTTGGTTTTAGGAGAAAAACCGGGTGAAAGGTAGTTGTTTGACCAGTAAATAAGCAAATTTCTATCCCCTTAAGGTCGGACTTGGTAATTTTCCGGTGAATAATTACCATAAGCTGCATACACGTTTTCCGGATTTCCTTGAGTAGAAGGACAATCGGTGTATGAGTGTGGACCGCCGCATGTCACACAAGGATTGGCTACCGCTTTAACTTGTTGTTGGTTTGTTGCGAGGAGCAAGATATTTTTGTTCATTTCGGCCATCATGCGGGTGAATTCGGTCATGTCGGGGTTTGCTGAAGTAGAAGAAACATTGACTCTCGGGTTGTTCCTTGAAGAAGCGGAGGAATCCCAGTTTTTGTGATGAGTAGTCATGTTTTTAATAAGCTCTCTACACTCCTCGGGTCTCCTTTTCATAAATGTGCCACCGGTGGCTGCATTAATCGTATCACGATCATGAAAAGTCAAACCGTTGTAGAAAGTATCAATTAAGGTTACAGGGAGCATGTTGTGGTTTGGACAACGATCGATCAAAACATTATATCTTTCCCAAGCATCAAAGAGAGATTCATCAGGTTCTTGCATGAAACCGCTGATTTGATTGCGAAGGCTCGTGACCATGGAAGGTGGAAAGTAGCACGACAAAAAGCGTTGAGTCATGTCATCCCAAGTATGAATGGAATTCTTCGAGAGACGATCAAACCATTTCTCGGCGTGGTGTGATAATGTAAGTGGGAAGAGTTGAGGACGAAGAATATCCATAGTAGCACCGGGCAACTTCATGCTTTGAGTGATAGTAATGAATTTGTCGAGGTGTTTGTTGGCATCATCATCAGACAATCCACGGAATGGGTTAGTTTGCACTTGCTGGATCATGTGATGCTTCAACGAAAACTCCGGAGCCGTTATTTGAATCGGCGCAATCGGTCCTCCTCGTCCAAACATGGTAGGTTGACAAAGCTCCTCCATTCTCCGAAGATCGGGCTATGGAAGAACATTGTTGTTGTTATTGTTGAGGTGCGGTGGATTATTGTTGTTGTTCACACCTGCCATACCTAAATCTTCACGAGTCTCGGGCTCTTGATAATTATAATATCTAGTACGCATATACCTACAAAGGCAAAAGAAAAGATACCAAACACAAAGAGAATATATATACACTATAAAGATAAAAATAAAATCTTTTTGGATTTTGAAATTTTTTTAACTTTTATTGATTTTTAACAATTTTTTTTTTTAATTTTTATGGTCTTTTGAAATTTTTAAGCAAGAAAAATAACGCTCACGAATGAACGGATCCCAAAAAAACAACGCGTCTCTCATAGAAAACCGTTAATCTTTACGAAAAGAGCCGGCAGCGGCGCCATTTGATAACTAGATTTTACTCAGTTAAAAAGTTCGTTATAGTGGTCTAATCGAATTGACAACTGGTTAACTATGCGACTCAGCTTTCTTTTGGTGGAAACAAATGTTTGTGTCGTTGTAGTAATTAGAAAGTGCAAAACTTTAAAGTAAAAAGCAGGTAAAATAAATGGCGAGAAATTAAAGCGTGACGAGAAATTAAAAGGTACTTAAAGTAAATGACGCAAACTTAAAACTATCCTAAAGGCAAACTTAAAACGCAGCTAAAACTTAAACTAAGGCAAGGCTTGAAATAAATCTAAGGCAAGTAAACTTAAAGTGCGACTAAGTAAAAAGGCGGGAAAAGTAAAGCTTAAAAAAATTAGAACTTAAAAACTGAATGTCACCTTCGTTCGGAATGAATCTTCTTCACTCGGAATAATTACCAAAACCTTGATCCAGAATATTTGCTTCACTCGAAATAATGGTTCATCCGGAATATGTCACTTATCCGGAATATTCACTATTCCGAATGAACACCTTTGATTCGGAAGAAATTGTTGATCCGGAATAAATCCTCAAACCCTTCGTTCGTAATGTTCCGAATGAACACCTTCACTCGGAATATAAGCTTGATTTGGAATATTTCACAACTCCTTTATCCGGAATGTTCCGAATGAACAGCTGATCCGGAATATCAATTATTCCGAATGAACCTTTGATCCGGAATATTATTCTGAATAAACGACTTGATCCGGAACAAATTCTTCACTTGGAATGTAGCTTGATTCGGAACAAACATCTTGAGTCGGAATAACCAACAAACAAACCTTGATTCGGAACAAATGCTTTGATTCGGAATACTTGGGGAAACAACAGTAACAGCGAAGAACACGGGAAGAACAAAAAACACGAATCTAATATAGATCAATCAAATCAAACCAAAAGATTAAGCAAGACTAACCACAAATGATCAACTAATGATAATCAAACAAATCAAATCAATAAAACTAACAATAATAACCACAATAATCAAAACCCACTTTAATCAAATCAATAAAACATCAAAAACATAAACATGAACAATAAAGCATAAAGATTAATGATCAAATAAGAAAGGAAGATAGGAGATCAAACAATAAAAGTAAAGATTGACAATAATTAAAAGGAAACTTACTTGAAATTAAAGGTATTTAAGGTGCAAGACAATTAATTAAAATGACATGTAATTAAATGTGAAAAAATAAAAGTGGAAGAGCTAATTGTCACACTTAGCCAACAAAATGAAAATGAAATCCTAATGATCTATTTATAGGAGGATTAGGGAGGTGCTTAGGAAGCTTCCTCCCCTCTTTCTTCTTTCTTTAATTGCATGATTAAGTCCTTGTCTTCTTAATTCTTTGACTTTAACGACGTTGTCTCGGGATTTCTTTAAACTCCTCTTGTAATTCTTCAATAAATTAGACTTGAGTTCTTCGGCTTTTAGTAAACTTCCGTCTTTTGACTTTTTCTTCGATAAATCTTCAAAATTGGTCTTGGACTTCAGTTATTTTTGCACTCTTGATTTCTTGACTTCGTCTTTTGTCTTTATCTTCGATAAAAGCCCGTGAATGCCCGTGTTTTCTCCCTTTTTCACATTTTCGTCCTAAATCACAACAAAAACACAAACCATGCATAATTCCGACATTTACGACATAAAATACACGTTTTGGCTCGGTTATTATTGTAGTTAAGTGGTAAAAAGGATGGGTGTTTACACACCTATCACACCTCTTGGAAAAAGATACTCCCTTTATCTTTTCTAAAGAGTGTATTGAATCCTTCAATCTTCTTATGGACAAGCTAAGTAAGGCACCGGTCTTGGTTACCCCTAATTGAGAGCTACCTTTTAAATTGATGTGCGACGCTAGCGACTTTGCCATTGGAGCGGTTTTTGGCCAAATAGTGAACAAACACTTCCAACCAATCCATTATGCTAGCAAGACAATGACGGGGGCTCAATTGCATTATACCACTACCGAAAAAGAGCTTTTAGCTGTAGTGTATGCTTTTGAGAAATTCCGCCCCTATCTTGTTCTTTCCACCACCATTGTCTATACTGACCATTCTGCGTTAAAGTAATAACTAAACAAGATTCCAAGCCAAGACTTCTTCGTTGGTTTTTGCTCCTTCAAGAATTTAAAATTGAAATTCTTGATAAGAAGGGAGCAGAAAACCTAACCGCGGATCATCTAAGTAGACTTGAAGATCCTTATCAAGGGGATCATCCGAATCAAGAGATCAATGACTCTTTTCCCCTTGAGGCCTTAATGTTTATTAATTCCAATCTTGATGAAACCCCGTGGTTTGCGGACATTGCAAACTACTTAGCGGGTGGTATTCTCATCGAAGGGTTAACATCCCAACAAAAGAAGAAGTTCTTTAAAGATGTTAAGACTTACTTTTGGGATGACCCTTATCTCTTCAAACAATGTGCTATCTAATTATTAGTCGCTGTGTTGATGGACCCGCAGCTTTAGACATTCTCGAAGCTTGCCATAAAGGACCCACCGGTGGTCACTTTGGTCCCAACTACACCGCGAAGGAAGTGTTTGACTCGGGATTCTATTGGTCCACCATTTATCGTGACGCTCACGAGATGGTTAAAAATTGTGATGCTTGCTAACGTCAAGGCAAAATCACACATAAAGATGAGATGCCTCTAAATTCATACAAGAATGTGAAATCTTTGATGTTTGGGGCATCGACTTTACGGGGCCATTTCCATCATCTAAAGGGAACAAGTACATCTTCATAGCCGTTGACTACGTTTCTAAATGGGTTGAAGCAAAGGCTCTCCCTACGAACGATGCGAGGGTGGTTGTGAACTTTTTGAAGCAGCTTTTTGCTTGATTCGGCGTTCCTCGTGCTATCATCAGTGACCGCGGGACTCATTTTTGCAATGATCAATTTGCTCGACTCATTGCTAAGTATGGTGTCAATCACCGTCTTTCCACCGCTTATCATCCTTAAACAAATGGTCAAGCCGAGATATCTAACCGTGGATTGAAGCGAATTCTTGAGCAACTGTGGGAGAGCATCGTGCCTCGTGGGCCGATAAGTATAGATGATGCTTTGTGGGCTTTCCGTACCGCCTATAAGACTCCGATTGGTTGCACTCCATATCGTCTTGTGTACGGGAAGGCATGCCACCTCCCTATTGAGTTGGAGCATAAGGCGTATTGGGCCTTGAAGTGGGCCAATTTTGACATCAACAAAGCCGGTGATCTTCGAAAGATTCAACTCAACGAGCTAAATGAACTGAGGAATGAAGCTTATGAGAATTCATTGATCTACAAGAAGAAAACCAAGATCATTCATGATGCAAGGATTAAGAACCGAGAGTTCCACGTTGGTGATCAAGTTTTACTCTTTAACTCTCGGTTGAAGATCTTCCCGGGCAAGTTGAAGAGCCGTTGGTCTGGTCCATTCACCCTAGCCAAAGTCTTCCCATATGGCACCATTGAGCTTTCTCAGCCAAATGGGCCTAATTTTAAAGTGAATGGCCAGCGTGTGAAGCGGTATTCTGATGAGGACATCTCTCATGAGATGATTCCATCCCTTACCACGTTTCCCTTGAATTAGTTCTGGGTCGAGTCAAGCTCGTGACTCGGTTAACAAAAACAAGCGCTTCTCGGGAGGCAACCCGTTGATCTATCCTTTACCGTTTTCATAATAAGTGTAGGAGGAGCCCCGTATGTGTTTGTTGTCTTGTTTCTTATGATGTGCAGTGATTAAAGCTTCAAAGATCCACTTTTGATGACATTTGACGACCGTGATCCCGTGTACCCGTCTTCCCGGTTCTATCCTAAACTCTTTTGATTCATTATTTTATATTCTTCAATATTAAAATAGGAATCACTATAGTTGTCCTTCACTTAGCAAGATTTAAACAACGTGCACAATGTCCTAAGTGTAGGGGAGTTTACTCCCACATGCTTAAACATTGAGGACAATGCTTATATCAAGTGTAGGGGGTACTTCTATCGAAGTAAGTGGGATTTTCCATGAATTTGTCCTCATTTTAACCGGAAAATTTGATTTTTTTCGACATTTTTCAAAAAATTTTAATCTATTTTGGCCTAGTAGTATAGTAGTACTTTCCTTTGCCATCGTTATTTACTTTCTTTGCTAGAATAAATTTTAATAAAGTGTTTTAATTTTTCAAAGTCACGAATCTTGTGACTCAACCCGAGTTCACTTATCTAAGTTTACTCTAGCTAGTATCCTTAACGTGTTTAAGTCAAGTTTTGCTAGGCTTTTATGTAGGGAACTTTAAAACGCGAAAGTCTTAACTCTCATGGGTTAAGAACAAGAACTTTTCGCAAGTTCCTATAATTGATCCTAGAGAGTCGTTTATCAAGGGAACTTTAAAATGCGAATTTTAAACTTGAAAGAGTTATGAATTTGAAAGATCCTATAGATGACTTGAAAACCCAATACTTTGATTTAATTGGCTAAGCATCCATGAGTCTCAATCTTTGAGATTTTAAATTGTGGAGAACGAGAGATGATAGAGTCAATTATAAATTTTGTATTCTTTCGTGAATTTATGTGAGTTGATTATAAGCTTCTTCTCCCATCGCTTGTTAATAAATTTAATTGCAATAAATAAGGTAGTACGATTTGAAAAGTTACTTAGCTTCTAGCACAAGATCGTTTAAAAGTTGCTCGGTATTAATTAGAGTTCATAGACAAGGCATAAATTATTGAAGCGGGATGCGAAGATTGACGAGTCCGAAAAGGCCCTAACAAGGCATGAGGGCTACATTTTGTTGCTAAAGATCCCAAGTGATGTGAAGAATCATTTATAAAAAATCAATATGAAGGATCAAGATACACGACGAAAAGCAAATACTCCCCTAAAGATCATGGAGAAGTCTATCCAAAAATCCCTAACAAGGTATGAGGATAAATAGATCCAAGTCCTAAAAGGAGGGGGATCGTTGTATATCAAAGTCCAAAATAAAGATTGGAGAAAAATGAAGAAGTTGTGGTTCAAAATTGAAGAATCTCTCAAACAGTTCAAGTGAAGAAATTCCTATTATGAAGAGAAGACCATAATTTCAAGAACGTCTCTCAATATTCGAAGTATGAAGTCGCTGCCAAATATCGGTCCGAGAGAGGTCTCAAATCGTGAAGCGAGTTATGCCAAGATATGAACTTTAACAGGTCCCGAGAAGCAGTTTTAAAAGATTTTGTCCTTTATCTAACTATTGATTAAATCGTCCCACTTTATTTTCGGCCTAAATAAACTATCTAAATAAGTCAAACAATGTATCCTCGTGATCATTCAAGACAATATTAAAATATAAGATATACACCTAGGAATAAGGGAGTCTAAGTGAATAATTGGGCCACATGAGTTCGTGTTAGTTTGCTAACTTATAATAACAATGATCTCGTTTTTAAGCTTGGTTTGAGGAACGTGAAACTTGAGGATGATGAACATTCATGACGCCCAAAACCCCAATGTATGTCTTTGATTTCTTTACTTGTTTTGTACATATTTCTATCTTTTTAGTTTCCTTAAAGTTTAGTATTTAATAAAGGCCAAGGTGGGTTATTTATGATGAGAAATGTAATATGTGCTTTGAAATTAATGCACTGCATGAGGGCATTGCAATGGTCAAGTGTAGGGGATTTAATAAGTGTGACAACACTTATCCTTTTACCACTTATTTCCACTAATAACAAGACCAAAACGTGTATTTTATGTCGTAAAAGTCGGAATTATGTGTGGTTTGTGTTTTTATTGTGTTTCAGGATAAAAATATGAAAAAGGAAGAAAACACGGGCTATCACGGGCTTTTATCGAAGAAAACGAGAAAAGACGAAGTCAAAAGATCAAGAGTGTAAAAAGAACGGAAGTCCAAGGCCTATTCTGAAGATTTATCGAAGAAAAAGTCTAAAGACGGAAGTTTAATGAAGTCGAAGAACTCAAGTCTAATAGAAGAAGAAAATTATAAGACTAGTTCAATTTATATCGACAAATCCCGAGACGACGTCGAGAAAGACAAAGAATTTAAATCGAGTCGAGACGAGAAGAAAGAAAGAAGGAACCAACACATGCACTCCCCACCTCCTATATATACCCTCCTAATGACACATTAGGAAGGTGTTAGTTAATTTAGCTAGTTTTATTTTCTTTCTTTAGTTTTTATTTTAGAGAGAGAAAGTGTTTAACTTTCTCTCACTAAAAATTCATATTTTCTTTCTTTCATGTTTAAGTTTTAATTCAATCTTGTATCTTGGAATCATTTATCTACAAGTTCAAGTTAAGTTTTTCATATTCAATCTCTTTCTACCTTTCTTGATTTTTACTTATTTGATCCGAAAATTATCTTTGATTTTGTTTAATCTTGATGTTTGATTTATTAAAAAGTTTATCTTTTGGTTTCTATCTAAGTTTTATACGGATTAAGCTTTGAGCTTATCATGCTTATTGGCTTATTTTGTGTTTAGCTTATTTACTTATTAGTTTTCTTAAAAAGTTTAATCTTTTAAAATTTCATCTTAACAAGTTTGCTTAGTTGGTGTTTTGATAAGTTTTCTATTTGTAGTTTATTGTATTCTCGCTAATATTGATCTTGTTGAGTTTTTGATAAGTGCTTATTGGAAGTGCATATTGGGATTTTGGCTTATTTCACTTTATCGGATTACTTTGTGCTCCATCGCAAAGCCAGAGATTACACATTCCGACGGCTACTTTGCGATCAATATTCATATAGAGTATTCCCCCCTTATTCCGATCGTGATTGCGATCGCTCATTGTGATTGTACATTGCGACGGGTATTAAGGCTATATTGTGACGAAAACCTGCCCAATTTTTGTTAGCCATATTCCGACAGAATTCCTTGTATTCCGATAGAATTTTTCCGATACTTTGATATTCCGACAGACTTGACTTTCAGATAGAATTACATTCCGATAGAATTGGCTACGATTATTCCGATGCTTAACTTAATTATTCCGACAGAATTCAGTTGTTACAATCCGATGGGATTCCGATCTAGGACATTCTGATGGGTTTAAGTTTTTAGTATTACAATGTTTTAAGTTTTTTCTCCTTTAAGTTTTTAAGTTTTAAAGCGTTTATTTTTAACTCATAATTTTAGTTTAATTTATAAAGCTCTATTTTTACACAACGACATTTTCATATTTGCTTTTAGTTCAAAATAGATAATCAAACCATTTTATTTTCCACCAAGAACGACTGAGTCGCACTTTTAACTAGTAATCAATTCGAAAAGACTAGAACAACAAACAATTTTATACTTGGCTAAAACCAGTTAGTAGCTATGAACTCTAATTAATACCGAGCAACTTTTAAATGATCTTGTGCTAGAAGCTAAGTGACTTTTCAAATCGTACGACCTTATTTATTGTAATTAAGTTTATTAACAAGCGATGGAATAAAAAGCTCATAATCAACTCACATAAATTCATGAAAAAATACCAAACTTATAATTGACTCTATCATCTCTCGTTCTCCACAATTTAAAATATCAAGGAATGAGACTCGTGGATGCTTAGCCAATTAAATCAATGTTTTGGGTTTTCAAGTCATCTATAGGATCTTGCAACTTCTTAGACGTTTTCAAGTTTAGTATACGTATTTTAAAGTTCCCTTGATAAACGACTCTCTAGGATCAATTATAGGAACTTGCGAAAAGTTCTTGTTCTTAACCCGTAAGAGTTAAGACTTTCGCGTTTTAAAGTTCCCTATATAAAAGCCTAGGAAAACTTGACTTAAACACGTTAAGGATACTAGAAAGAGTAAACTTAGATAAGTAAACTCGGGTTGAGTTAAAAGATTCATGACAGGCCTAATATATCAACGACATCAAAATTTGTTAAAACCATTTTATTTAACTTTATTTTTCTCTTTTGACTTTTTTTGTAAATGAAATATATACATACGATGCGATAACAAAAGGAAAGAACATAAAATAGAATAAATGAAAAATACTACTAGGCCAAAATAGATCAAAAAATTTGAAAAAATGTCAAAAAAATTAGATTTTCCAGTTAAAATGAGGACAATTTAATGGAAAAGCCCACTTAACTTCGATGGAAGTCCCCCCTACACTTGATATAAACATTGTCCTCAATGTTTTAGCATGTGGGAGTAAACTCACCTACACTTAGGACATTGTGCACGTTGTTTAAATCTTGCGAAGGAAGAGACAACTATAGTGATTTCAATGTGAACATATAAGATATGAAATAGTAAATCTCGACAGTTTAGGATAGAACCGGGAAGACGGGTACACGGGGTCACGGTTCGTCAAATATCATCAAAAGTGCTCTTTGAAGCTTTAATCCCTGCACATCATAAGAAAGAAGACAACAAACCCTATGTAGCTCCCCCTACACTTATTATGAAAACGGGTAAAAAGGATAGATCATCGGGTTGCCTCCCGAGAAGCGCTTGTTTTTGTTAACCGAGTGACGAGCCTAACTCGACCCAAAACTAATTCAAGGGAAACATGGTGAGGGATGGAATCATCTCATGAGAGATGTCCTCACCAAAGTACAACTTAACACGCTGGCCATTCACTTTGAAATTTGGCCCATTTGGTTGCGATAACTCAATGGTGCCATAAGGGAAGCCTTTGGTGACGGTGAATGGACCAGACCAACGGCTCTTAAGCTTGCCCGAAAAGATTTTCAACCGAGAGTTAAAGAGTAAAATTTGATCACCAATTTTGAACTCTCGGTTTTTGATCTTAGAATCATGAATGAGCTTTGTTTTCTCCTTGTAGATCAATGAATTTTCATAAGCTTCATTCCTCAGTTCATTAAGTTCATTGAGTTGGATTTTCCTAAGACCACCCTTTGTTGATATCAAAATTAGCCCATTTCAAGGCCCAATAAGCCTTATGCTCCAACTCAATGGGGAGGTGGCATGCCTTTCCGTACACAAGACGATATGGAGTGCAACCAATAGGTGTCTTATATGCGGTACGGAAAGCCCCCATGAGGCACGATGCTCTCCCACAGTACGCTCTAAGATTCTCTTAAGTCCATGGTTTGAAATCTCGGCTTGACCATTTGTTTATGGATGATTTGCGGTGGAAAGACGATGATTGACACCGTACTTAGCCATGACTCGAGCAAATTGATTATTGCAAAAATGAGTCCCGCGGTCACTGATGATAGCATGAGGAACACCGAATTGAGCAAATAGTTGTTTCAAAAAGTTAACAACCACCCTCGCATCGTTCGTAGGTAAAGCCTTTGCTTCAAACCATTTAGATACATAGTCAACGGCTACGAGGATGTACTTGTTCCCTTTGGATGATGGAAATGGCCCCATAAAGTCGATGCCACATACGTCAAAGATTTCACATTCTTGGATGAAATTTTGAGGTATCTCATCTTTATGTATGATCTTTCCTTGTCGTTGGCAAGAATCACAATGCTTAACCATTTCGTGTGCATCACGATAAATGGTGGGCCAATAAAATCCAGAATTGAAAACTTTCTTCGCGGTGTAATTGGGACCAAAGTGGCCACCGGTTGGTCCTTTATGGCAAGCTTCCAAGATTTGTAAAGTTACGGGCCCATCAACACATCAACGAAGGATCAAGTCAGCACATTGATTGAAGAGATAAGGGTCGTCCCAATAGTAAGTTTTCACATCCTTGAAAAATTTCTTCTTTTGCTGGGACGATAACCCTTTGATGAGAATTCCACCCGCCAAGTAGTTTGCAAAGTCCGCAAACCATAGGGTCTCATCAAGATTAGAGTTAATATACATCAAGGCCTCAAGGGGAAAAGATTCATTAATCTCTTGATTTGGGAGCTCCCCTTGATAAGGATCCTCGAGTCTACTAAGATGATCCGTGGCTAGGTTTTCTGCTCCCTTTTTATCATGAATTTCAATTTTGAATTCTTGAAGGAGTAAAACCCAACGAAGAAGTCTTGGTTTGGAATCTTGTTTTGTTAACAAGTACTTCAACGCGGAATGATCGGTATACATAATGGTGATGGAAAGGACAAGTTAGGGGCGAAATTTTTCAAAAGCATATACAACGGCTAAAAGCTCTTTTTCGGTTATAGTATAATGCAATTGAGCCCCCGTCATTGTCTTGCTAGCGTAATGGATTAGTTGGAAATGTTTGTTGATTCTTTGTCCCAAAACCGCTCCAATAGCAAAATTGCTAACATCACACATCAATTTAAAAGGTAACTCCCAATTGGGGGTAAGCAAGACCGGTGCCTTAGCTAATTTATCCTTAAGAAGATTGAAAGATTCAATACACTCTTTAGAAAAGATAAAAGGAGTATCTTTTTCCCAGAGGTGGTTCATCGGGCGAGCGATCTTAGAAAAATCTTGAATGAATCGACGATAGAAGCCCGCATGACCAAGAAAACTTCTCACGCCCTTCACAGTTGAAGGTGGAGGCAATTTAGCAATCACATAGACTTTAGCACGGTCGACTTAAAGACCGGCTTTGGAGATTTTATGACCTAGAACAATACCTTCTTTTACCATGAAATGACATTTTTCCCAATTAAGAACAAGACGAGTGTCTTCACACCGTTTAAGCATACGTTCTAAATTGGCAAGCAAGTAGAGAAAGAATCACCATAGACCGAGAAATCATCCATAAAGACTTCCATAGTTTCTTCAACCATGTCATGGAATATAGCCATCATACTGCTTTGGAAAGTCCTGGGAGCATTGCATAAGCCGAAAGGAATTCTTTTGTAAGCAAATGTTCCATAAGGACAAGTGAATGTGGTTTTCTCTTGGTCTTTTGGATCGATGAGAATTTTAAAATACCCGGAGAAACCGTCTAAGAAGTAATAATAGTCATTACCCGCTAAACGCTCGAGCATTTGATCCATGAAAGGAAGAGGAAAATGATCCTTACGAGTGGCATCATTTAGCTTGCGATAGTCTATGCAAACTCTCCAACCCGTGACAAGTCGAGTAGGAATCAACTCATTGTTTTCATTGGGAACAACGGTTATTCCGCCTTTCTTAGGCACACAATGGACGGGACTAACCCATGGCGAATCCGAAATAGGGTAAATCATTCCGGCATCTAGAAGTTTAATAACTTCTTTCTTGATGACGTCATGAATTTTTGGATTAACCCTTCTTTGGCTTTGGATTGCGGGTTTAAAGTCATCTTCCATGAGAATTTTATAAGTACAAAAGTTAGGATCAATTCCGCAGATATCAGAAATTTTCCAAGCAATTGCTTTCTTATGATTTTTTACCACATCGAGAAGTCGAGATTTTTCATCCTCTTTTAAGTCCATTGCAATGATGACGGGTAACTTCTTATTGTCTTCTAGGAAAACGTATTCGAGATGAGACGGTAAATCCTTAAGCTCTAAATCCGGAGGATTGTCGATGGAAGGTGTAGTCAAATTCGGATCATCGTTTGTGATTTCCATAGGAGAAGGTGGAGAAATATGGTCCTCATTGAGAAGTTTCTCAATGGTACGAATGTCTTCGTCCCAATCGGAGGGAGAATCGTCATATTTTAAGTTCACATCCCCTAAAGTTGCTTCAAATTCTTTCAAAAGGAAGTCACTTTCTCCAAATGGAGTCAGTGAGTGAGCAATAGAGGCAACGGTCTCAACAATGGGTAGAGAAGAAAAACCACTTTTACAAGCGTCTTTGAAATGTTCTTCACAAGCCTCATCAAGTACGTCAATGAAATTAACGCTCTCGTGTTCATAAGGTTGCTTAGAAAGTTTACCCATGTTGAAGACGATTTTGTCGTCACCAACTCTCATGATTAATTCGCCCGCGGCTACATCAATGAGAGTGCGACCGGTCCTCAAGAATGGAAGTCCAACGATTAATGGAACATGGGGATCCATCTCGTAGTCAACGACAAGAAAATCCGTCGGAAAGGTGAATTTGTCGACACCGACGAAGACATCTTCGGCTATCCCCACCGGATAAGCAACCGTACGGTTAGCTAATTCCAATTTGATTCGTGTGGAGACTAGCTCGGGTAGAGATAATTATTTCCAAACGATTAAAGGCATTAAGTTGATACTAGCACCTAGATCGGCTAGGGCCATACAATTCTCCACCCCGGGGAAGTTGTAAGGAATGAGAAAGCGACCCGGATCACCAAGTTTGGTTGGTAATTTTCTTAAGAGAACCGCGGAGCAATTCTCATTAAGTTGGGTCTGAGCACTATCAAGGAGTTTTTCCTTATCACTGAGAAGATCTTCGAACATTTTAGCATATTTAGGCATGTGAGCGAGAGCCTCAGCAAAGGAGATGTTGAAATTCAATTGTTTAAACATTTTAAGAAAGTTAGAAACTTGAATATCATCCTTGTTCTTCAACTTCTCTTTCCTCAACCTTGAAGGGTAAGGTATATCGGATTGAGACGAAGGCTTTGGAATGGAATTCTCACTCACATCCTTGGGTGGTGTAGGGATAGAAGTAGAAGGTGGAGGAATTGGTGAAGGGGGCTCGTTATCCTTTGTCACAATCACCGGAGTAGGTTTAGGAATCTCGGGCTCCTTATAACCTTTTCCACTTCGGGTGGTGATTGCTTTCATCTCCCCTCTTGGATTAGAAACGGTGTTTCTCGGAAGAGAACCCGAACCAGAGGGTTGACTACTTGGGAAGAAACTAGCCATCATATCCCTTAAGTCATTCGTTTGACTGCTTAAAGAGTTTCGCATATCATTCCTAAGATCGGCTCGAATATCATTCCCTTGTTTCGCCATCTCACCTTTCAAGTTGATAATTTGGCTCTGAAGATTCTTCACCAGCGCGTCATTAGTCGTCATGTACGTTTAAACCTCTTGATTATATGCCGTGGGTTGGTTGGGATGGGGAACTTGGTAAGTGGGTGGTTGATAAGTGGTTTGTTGATAAACTTGATTATTTCCTTGAGGTGGATATGGGTTTCTTTGGGTTTGATATTGATTAGAAGCTCGAGTTTGGTTTTAATTGTTGCGATTAAAGTTGTTTTGGTTTTGAGGAGGAAAATCGTGTGGTGAAAGGATGTTGTTTGAACGATAACATAGAAAATTGTGGTCACCTTGAGGATGAGTTTGATAGCCTCTCGTGGAAAAGTTACCGTCAGCCGCATACATGTTTTCTGGATTATCATGAGTAGAGGGACAATCGGTGTTTGAATGACAATGATACGTGCTTTCACCTAGTATAAAAATTAAAAAGTTTGTTGTGGTGGTCTAATCGAATTGATTACTGGTTTAAGTGCGACTCAGCTGTCTTTGGTGGAAACAAATTGTTGTGTCGTTGTAGTAAAATTAAAAGTGCACAAACTTTAAAGTAAAGGGACAGGTAAATAAAATCTAAATCTAATTTAAAATAAATGGCAAGAAATTAAAAGCGTGACAAGAAATTAAAAGCCAATTAACATAAATAACGCAAACTTAAAACTATCCTAAAGGCAAACTTAAAACGCAAATAAAACTTAAACTACAGCAAGGCTTAAAATAAATCTAAGGAAAGTAAACCTAAAGTGCGACTAAGGAAAAAGGCGGGAAAAGTAAAGCTTAAAAATTCAAACTTAAAAACAGAAACTTAAGATAAACTAAAAATAGCTCATTCGGAATAAACCTTCGTTCAGAATAATCACTCGTTCGGAATGTCACCTTCGTTCGGAATAATTCTTCTTCACTCGGAATATTTACCTCATGCGGAATAATTGCTCATCCGGAATAATTAAACAGATCCTTCATTCGGAATATCCAAAAGAGAACCTTCATCCGGAATAAATGTTTATTCGGAATAACAGTTGATCCGGAATAAACTGCTCATGCGGAAAAATTCCTTTATTCGGAATATCAAACTCATTCGGAACAAACGTTCATCCGGAATAATATTTGATTCGGAATAATGTCTTTATCCAGAATAAATATTCATCTGGAATAAACTGTTGGTTCGGAATGTTGGCTTGATTCGGAATAAAAGTCTTGATCCGGAATGATTGCTTCGTCCTGAATAAACTTGCTGATCTGGAATAGTCACTTATTCGGAATAAAAGATGCTCATTCGGAATATCACTTGATCCGGAATATCTAATTGATTCGGAATATGTTGCTGATCCGGAATAACCAACTTATCCAGAATATGTCACTTATCCGGAATAATTGCTTGGTTCGGAATAATCACAACACCACCTTGATCCGGAATAAAGGGGACAAAATGCTGATCCGGAATAACCTAAACCAAGCCTTCATCCGGAATAACCTGGAAATAAACTGTAGCGAAGAACACGGGACAAAAAAACGAATCTAGACAATAACTAATCAAAATCAACCAAAAGATTAAACAAGACTAATCACAAATGATCTAATAACAATAACCTGTCAATCCAAATCAACAAAACTAACAAATATAACCAAATCAATCAAAACCCACTTAATCAATTTAATAAAAACTTAAGAACATGAACATAAACAATAAAGAATATAGATTAAGATTAACCATGAAAGGTAGATAGGAGATGAACAATAAAAGTAAAGATTAACAACAATTAAAAGGAAACTTACTTGAAATTAAATGAATTTAAGTTGCAAGACAATTAAATAAATGACATGTGTGCAAGTAATTAAAATGGAAGAGCTAATTGTCACACTTAGCCAACAAAACGAAATGAAATGAAATGAAATCTATTTATAGGGGGTTAGGGAGGTGCTTAGTGGAAGCTTCCTCCCCTCTTTCTTCTTTCTTTAATTATCATTAAGTCCTTGTCTTCTTAATTCTTCGACTTTTGTCTCGGGATTAATAAACTCCTCTTGTAATTTCTTCAATAAATTAGACTTGAGTTCTTCGGCTTTTAGTAAACTTCCGTCTTTTGACTTTTTCTTCGATAAATCTTCAGAATTGGTCTTGGATTTCCATTCTTTTTGCACTCTTGATTTCTTGACTTCGTCTTTTGTCTTTTTCTTCGATAAAAGCCTGTGAATGCCCGTGTTTTCTCCCCTTTTCACATTTTCGTCCTAAATCACAACAAAAACACAAACCACACATAATTCCGACATTTACGACATAAAATACACGTTTTGGCTTGGTTATTATTTTAGTTAAGTGGTAAAAAGGATGAGTGTTTACATACCTATCAAATCCCCTACACTTGACCATTGCAATATCCTCATGCAATGTATTAGTTACAAAGCACGTTTTACATTTTCCATCATAATCAATCCACCTTGGCCTTTATTAAAGAGATAGAAAATAACAAAAAAAGTAAAGAAATAAGAAACATACCTTAGGGTTTTAGAAATGTCATGAATGATCATCATCCTCAAGTTTTCACATTCTCCAAACCAAGCTTAAAAACGAGATCATTGTTATTATAAGTTAGCAAACTAACACGAACTCATGTGGGCCAATTATTTACTTAGACTCCCTTATTCCTAGGTGTATCTCTTATATTTTATTATTGTCTTGAATGATCACGAGGATGCATTGTTGACTTATTTCGATAGTTATTTAGGATGAAAATAAAGTGGGACGATTTAATCAATAGTTAGCTAAAGGACAAAATATTTTAAACTGCTTCTCGGGGCCTCATAAAGTTCATATCTTGGCATAACTCGCTTCACGATTTGAGACTTTCTCGGACCGATATTTGGCAGCGACTTCATACTTCAAATCTTGAGAGACGTTCATGAAATAATGGCCTTCTCTTCATAACAGGAATTTCTTCACTTGAAGTTTTGAGAGATTCTTCATCTTTGGACCACGACTTCTTCATTTTTCTCCAATCTTTATTTTGGACTTTGATATACAACGATCCGCCTCCTTTTTGGACTTGGATCTATTTATCCTCATACCTTGTTAGGGTCTTTTCGGATAGACTTCTCCATGATCTTTACGGGAGTATTTGCTTTTCGTCGTGTGTCTCGATCCTTCATATTGATTTTTTATAAATGATTCTTCACATCACTTGGGATCTTTAGCAACAGAATGTAGCCCTCATGTCTTGTTAGGACCTTTTCGGACTCGCCAATCTTCGCGTCCCGCTTCAATAAGTTATGCCTTGGCTATGAACTTTAATCCATACCGATCAACTTTTAAACGATCTTGGGATAGAAGGTAAGTAACTTTTCAAATCGTACAACCTTATTTATTGCAGATAAAATTTATTAGCAAGCGATGGGAGAATAGGCTTATAATCAACTCACATAAATTCACGAAAGAATACCAAACTTATAATCGACTCTATCATCTCTCGTTCTCCACAATTTAAAATGTCAAGGCATGAGACTCGTGGATGCTTAGCCTATTAAATCAAATTTTTGGGTTTTCGAGTCGTCTATAGGATCTTGCAAATTCTTAGACTTTTTCAAGTTTAGAAATCACATTTTAAAGTTCCCTTGATAAACGACTCTCTAGGATCAATTATAGGAACTTACGAAAAGTTCTTGTTCTTAGACTTTCGCGTTTTATAGCTCCCTATATAAAAGCCTAGCAAAACTTGACTTAAACACGTTAAGGATACTAGCTAGAGTAAACTTAGATAAGTAAACTCGGGTTGAGTCAAAAGACTAACAACGTTTGAAAATTAAAACCACTTTATTTAAATTTATTCTAGTAAAGAAAGAAAATAACTATACGAAGGGAAAACTATTAGGCCAAAATAGATCAAAATTTTTGAAAAATGTCGAAAAATTGATTTTCCGGTTTAAATGAGGACAAATATAAAGAAAAGACCACTTAACTTCGATAGAAGTCCCCCTTACACTTGATATAAACATTGTCCTCAATGTTTAAGCATGTGGGAGTAAACTCTCCTACACTTATGACATTGTGTACGTTGTTTAAGTCTTGCTAAGGAAAAGACAACTAACTAGATTCCTATTTTAATATTGGAAGATATAAAATAGTGAATCGAAAAGAGTTTAGGATAGAACCGGGAAGATGGGAAACACGGAATCACGGGTCGTCAAAAATCATCAAGAGTGGATCATTGAGCGCGTGAATCCCTGAATAGAAGAAGAGAGGAAATAGCAAACACCACGGGTCTCCCCTACACTTATGATAAAGAAAGCTAAAAGATAGATACATGGGTTTCCTCCCAAGAAGCTCTTGATTTTTGTTCACCGAGTCGTGAGCCTGACTCGACCTTGATTAGCATAGGAAGAAGCATAAAACATCTACCGGGATCAAATACATAGTTTTCATCCATCAAATAACACAAGCTTAAGGCGAACAAGGCAAGCCAAAGAAGAGTAGGCAAGGTTCCCTTAAGCAAAGATGGAGCACGGTGGAAGCAAGGGTGAAGAGGTGCAAGCATATCTCCAGTAGTTCCAAAGATTTTTCCTTTTATTTCATCAGATGGATACTGAGATGGCTTAAAAATATTGATACCAGGGTCGAACACCTTTTCCTTTAGGGGAAAATAGCTAAGAAAATGAAAATGATATGCTAAGAAAATGCACAACCTCGTCCTCAGAAGGTGGACAAAGAGGTGTCAAAACATACGTGTTGCGGATGTTGGTGTCGTCCGGTTGCTTCTCCTTTGAAAGAATTTTCTTCAAATCTGAAGTAGGATCAAGACCATAATCATCAAAGTCTAAAGGAGGAGCATCACTCTCATGAAAGAAGTATGTATTGAGAAAAGTAGAAAAGTCTTCCTCAAATGAGTAGTCATCGAAAGTAGGATTAAGCATGGATGACGGAGGATCTTCATCATGAGAAGAATCACTCGAAAGAGTATCGGCCTCATCAAAATCATCATAAGTGGGCATGTCGGGATACTCAGAAGTAAAATCATCATAATCATCTGCATCGGAGCTAGAATCATCATAATAAGCATCATAGATCGGTGGAGAATCATATATGGGTGAAGGTTCCAAATTGGAGAGAGAACCATCCACATCATCTTGAAAAAGTGGATTATCCTTGCAAGAATCAAATAGAGAATTGTTGTAGATGACAAAATCATCGAGCACATTGATCATATTCACTGATTCTCTTCCATCGGATTTGCTTGTAAGCTTCCCCATTTCAAAAACTTGTGCATCATCCCTGACTCTTAAGATGAGCTCACATTTATCCACATCTATTAAAGCTCTACCGGTTCTCAAAAATGGGCGTCCAAGTATTAACGGAATACGAGGGTCCATTGTAGGATCTTGTTTATGTTAGGACCATTGGTATAGTTAAATGTAATAGGTAGACTAGGAGGTATGTAGTTCCTCCTGGTCCTAGTAGTAGTAGGAGCAAGTCGTGCTACTGGTCCTGGTCAAAGTCAAACTTTATTATTTGTTTATTATCCTGTTAGGATATGCAAGAGATATGTTAGGAAAGGATATGCATATCAGTTTTACACGTTTTGTTTAATGCGGTATTAGGGTTTCCTTGTAGTATAAAAGGAACCTTAGGCAGAAGGGTTATGTACACCTTCACCAAACGTAGTTCTAGTGATTATCAATATTAGAAATCCTTAGAAAGGATCAAGTCTTTATAGTTATTCTGTTCTTCTTTATTATATTTGTATTCTGCATTCATATTGTGTTTAGAGTCTCTCTGTGGATTGACTTGTGATTACAGAAGTCATTCACCGTTCCTGACAGGCTGCAAGATCTACATCTAGTGGACCCAACAAGTGGTATCAGAGCCTAGGAGGGTCTCTATACAAGAAGAATCAAGTTTTCTCATTTTCTGACATTTTTGTTTTATCATGTCTGCCTCAACTTCTACTCAAACAGGAGAAGACAGCACTCCTAAAATTGTGCAACCTCAGCAGATTGTTGCTACGGTTTCTAACACGAATGGTCAATTCCCTCTTCTGAAAAAGGATGAATATGATAGTTGGGCAATGATAATGGAATGGTGGATCACCAATACTGATCAAGATATGGAAGATTATTCTGAATGGGAATAACAGGAAGCTAACTGGAAGAGACAAGAATGGTAATATTACTCTTCTTGACCCTAAATCTCATGAAGAAATCATAGCTATTCAGAAGGAGGTCAAAGAAAAAACGATTTTGCTTCGATCTCTTCCTGATGATCACATGGGTGACTTCTACCATTTGGATGATGCCAGAAAAATCTGGAATGGTATAAAAGCAAGGTTTGGTGGGAATGAGGAGTCAAAGAAAATGCGAAGATCCATGATGAGAGATGAATTCACAGAATTCAAAATCTCAGAAACTGAAGGTTTACATCAAGGGTATGACAGGTTTCAGATAATATTGAGCCAATTGAATCAACTTCGTTCAAAGCCTGATGATGGTGATATTAATGCAAGGTTTCTTAAAGCCTTACCCTACTCATGGAATCAGGTGGTGATCTCTCTCAAAGCCAAAGGTGGGCTTGACTATCTCAACTTTGATGATCTATTTCATAAGCTCAGAACTTTTGAACCTCATGTAAGAGGATATTCAAGTGACTCTTTTCCCACTCCTTCTAATTCTGCCTTTGTGAGTTCTATGGCATCCAGTCCCATGTCATATGCTAGTAGCCCAAGCAATACTGTGTCCTCTCAACATACTTTTCAGCATACTTCTGCTCCTGATCCTACTGCCAAGTCTGGTAGTATGGTAGAAGGCGTTCTTCATTCTTTTGTGGCTGATGTTGATGCTCAACAACAACTTGCTTTTGATGACTTCAAACAGGTTGATAAACTTGACCTGGATGAAATGGATCTTAAATGGCAGATGGCCATGCTCACTCTTAGGGTTCACAAGTTTCAGAAGAAAGCAGGTCAAAAATTCAATTACAACCCTCGGGAGCCAGCAAGATTCGACAGAAGCAAGGTTCGATGTTATAACTGCCAGCAACAAGGTCACTTTGCAAGGGAGTGCCCTAGCAAGAATGACCAGGAGAAGAGCAGGTACTCAGCTTTTAAGGCTCAGGAGGTAAAAGATGACAAGAAGGCATTGGTATCAGCTGACTCTATGGTGAACTGGAATGATCATCAGGTTTCCACTCTGGAATCAGCTGAATCCTCGACTGACGTGTTTGCAATGTTTGTTGGGAATCTCTCTGATGCAGAAGAAGCAGACGAGTTTGCTCTAATGGGAATCTCACCTCAGGTACAACATTGTCCTCTTGGTTGTCATGATAAATACTCAGAATTGTTGTCCCAATTTAATGAAGTAAATGATCAAAATGATAAGTATTTTTTAGAGGTTCAAGCCTATAAGGCTTCTTTAAACACATTGGAACAACAAAAGAGGTGGCTACAAGATACTCAACGTGAGTATGAGGATAAAATCCGGATACTAAGCATCGATTTAGAAAACACAACTAATATGCTTAAATATACAGAAAAAGTAAGAGATGGCAGTATCAAAGAAAAACAGGAGATGCAAGAAAAATTAGATGCTACAATGTTGAGATTTGAAAAATGGCAAAAGGCACCTAAAAATCTTTCAAAATTAATTGATAGTAGCATGTCTGGTAGAACTAAAAGAGGGTTAGGATTTGAAAAATATATTGATTCAGAAGATGTGTTTGATTTATCTCTTTCGATTGTCTTTGATGCCGACAAAGAGGACGAGGGAAAACCTAGTTACAATAGGTTTAAACCAGCAGCAGAAATGCATGTTGTCCCTCCCCCTCTTACTGGAACTTTTATGCCCACTTCATGGCATAATGACTTGGATAGATCACAGATGCATGAGTCCCCAAAAAGTTCTACTAATTCTAATGACTTTGTCTCGTGTACTTTCAGTGACAAAGCCAGTGACTCTGCATCTAGTGGTTCAAGTGAAGAGTCAAGACCTACAAGTTCCAACTTGAATGATCATGCTGCTACTGGTGCTAGGATGTGTGAAGAGAGAGTTGCTGTTAAGTCAAGTGTGCCTGGTCCTATTTTATTAGGTACTAGGAAGAATGTTTCTCCTAGAATTGTGTGTAATAATGTTGGCAGTATGAAACAATATCATTCTAATAAAAGGTCTATTAAAACATGTTTTTTTTGTGGAAGTGCATTTCATTTAATTAAAGATTGTGATTTTTATGACACACATGCTTATGTTAATCATGCATTTCCTGCTCCTGGTCCACCAGGAGCTGCCCCATATACTTATAGAAGACTCAATCCTAGTGCTCAATCGTTTTCTTCTTCTAGAAGGTCCTCTCCTTTAGTTTCTGATCATTGGATAAACATTGGATTACAAACCGCCAGTAATTATTTTCAAAATTTTAATCCAATTTATCCACATAATTTGGACCACACGTATTTTGGTTTGGGAAGTTTGGGAACTGCTGTTAAGCCCTCAACAGGTTGTTCTTGGTCAAATAATAATACCCATATGATGTATAGGCAACCAAAGAACAACGGTGGATCTCATCAATCTTCTTGGCACTCTACTAACGATCCACAAGGCAGGCTCAAACCTGAAAAGGTTTGGGTCCCCTTAAGACACTAACTTTTTCATTTTTATTATCTTGTTGTTGTAGGTTACTCCATACCAAGATCCTAGTCTAGGCATTGTTGATAGTGGTTGCTCCAGGAGCATGACAGGAAATAAAAGTCTTATCTCTAACTTTGTACCATTTCATGGCGGCAAGGTCTATTTTGGTGGGGGTGAAGGCAGGATCACTAGCAAAGGAACAATTAAGACGCCTAATCTAAATTTTTAGCAGGTCTACTATGTGGAAGCACTTCAGCACTTCAACTTGATATCTGTCTCTCAGATTTGTGACAAGAAGCAGTTTGTTCTCTTCAACGATACTGATGCACTTGTGCTCTCCAAAGAATTTTAGCTTCCGAATGACTCACAAGTTCTACTCAGAATCCCTAGAAGACACAATCTCTATAGCATCAAGCTGAATGAAGTCAATCCTACTAGTCAACTAGCATGTCTAGTTGCTAAAGCCTCAGAAGATGAAGCCACTCAATGGCACAGAAGGATGGGGCATGTGAACTTCAAGACCATTCACAAACTTGCAAATCTGAATCTGGTCTCTGGTTTACCTCCGAAGTCGTTTAGAAATGATATAAATTGTATTGCTTGCAGCAAAGGAAAACAGCACAAAGCATCCTTCAAGGCCATTACTGCTCTTATTCTTATTACTGAACCATTGCAGCTACTACACATGGATTTATTTGGTCCTACTTCCATTAGAAGCATTGACCACAAACAATTCTGTCTGGTGGTAACTGATGGATATAGCAGGTTTTCGTGGGTGTTCTTCATGGCTGCCAAGAGTGAGACCTACTCAATTCTTAGAGATTTTCTTACCCTTATTGAGAACCAGTTGACCAAGAAGGTTAAAGGTATTCGTTGCGAAAATGGAACCGAGTTCAAAAATAAAGACCTCATAGCACTTTGTAATGCTAAGGGCATCAAAAGAGATTATAGTGTAGCAAGGACTCTTCAACAGAATGGCGTGGCAGAAAGAAAGAACAGGACACTAATAGAAGCAGCAAGAACTATGCTTGCCGATTCCAAGCTTCCAACCATGTTCTGGACAGAAGCTGTTAATACTGCAAGTTATGTTTTGAATAGGGTTTCTATTACCAATCCTCACAAGAAGACTCCTTATGAGCTTCTAACGGGCAAAGTTCCTAATATTGCTCATTTGAAGCCTTTTGGGTGTCCAGTCACCATTCTGAATACTAGTGACTATTTGGGGAAATTTGATGGCAAGGCAGATGAAGGATACATTGTGGGATATTCAGCTCACTCTCGGGCTTATCGTGTCTACAATCTCCAAGCCAAGTGGATCATTGAAACTATAAATCTTAGGTATTTTGAGGAGAAGTCAAACATCCAAGGCAAGGGTCCTGAATGGTATTTTGATCTTGATTATCTTAGTGATTCGTTAGGATATTTTCGTTTCGAAACTAACCATGATGCAGGTCCACAAGTGTTTGCAACTTCTAGTACAGGTGTTCCTTCTAGTCTTTCTGATTCAGATGATGAGGATGACATTTTTGTGGTTCCAACCTACTCCACCACAGTCTCTCCTACTCCTCCTAGTGATGCAACTCCATTGGATGTACTGGATTCCTAGGTAGCGCTTGACAGTCTACTCAAACAACAACAAGAAGCTACTACAGCAGCTGCTCAAGGTGGTTTTGAGTTTCCCTTGGATACGCCTACTGACAAAGCTGCTCCTGGTACCCCAGCTTCTGCTCCTAGTGCTAGCTTATCACCTATTGGTACTCCAGCTAGTGAGTCTGCTTCCAATACTCGTTTCTCCAGTCCTTCTGATATGGGGAACCATCAAAAGAAGTCTTCTACCAAGATGGATGATATTCATAAACAACCAGTAGATGGGATTTTCAACACTGCTTCACATGATGCTGACTTTGTTGGTGATCTCAATAACTTGGCACCAGAAGTGGAGGTCTCTTCCAATCCAGTCTTGCAATCACACAAAGATCATCCTACCACTCAAATCATTGGAGATCATGGTTCTACTGTCAAGACACGCGGAATGCAGAAGAAGGCCTCGTCTGATCATCATGCTCTTGTGAGCTATATTGCAGATCAAAAGCGTAATAATCATACGGACTTTCAACACTGTTTGTTTGCTTGTTTTCTTTCACAGGTGGAACCTAGGTCAGTTTCTCATGCTCTTGACGATCAAAGTTGGGTGGAGGCTATGCAGGAGGAAATGCATCAATTCTTGTTTCAGAATGTTTGGGTTCTGGTTGACTTACCAGATGGAAAGACTGCAATCAATACCAAATGGATTCTCAAGAACAAGAAGGATGCACGGGGAATTGTCGTAAGGAATAAAGCTAGGCTTGTCGCACAAGGCCACACTCAAATTGAGGGCATTGACTACACTGAAGTTTTTGCTCCGGTTGCAAGGATGGAGGCCATTCGTCTGTTTTTAGCTTTTGCTTCTTATGTGGGCTTTACGGTGTTTCAGATGGATGTCAAGAGTGCATTTCTCTATGGCAAAATTTATGTGGAGGTGTATGTCACTCAACCTAAGGGCTTTGTAGATCCACTTCATCCCAAGAAAGTTTACAAGGTGGTCAAGGCTCTTTATGGATTACATCAGGCTCCTAGAGCTTGGTATGAGCGTCTTTCAACTTTATTGTTAAAGAATGGCTATAGAAGGGGTACTATTGACAAAACACTATTTCTTCGGAGGAATACCAAGGACATTATCCTTGTTCAGGTTTATGTGGACGACATTATCTTTGTTTCTACTAGGAAGGAATGGTGTGATGAGTTTGAACACTTGATGAAAGGCGAATTTCAGATGAGTGCGATGGGAGAGCTTTCTTTCTTCCTTGGTCTTCAAGTCAAGCAACAATCGGATGGGATTTTCATCAGTCAAGATAAATATGTTCATGAGATCCTTCAGAAGTTTGACATGGATCCAATTAGACCATCAGCAACTCCTTATGAAGTTGCTAAAGTCAAACTTAAGAATGAGCCAGACCCCCCAGTCAATGTTCACATGTACAGGTCTATGATTGGCTCCCTCATGTATTTGACTGCATCACGTCCGGATATCATGTTTGCAGTAAGTGCTTGTTCTCGACACCAGGTGACTCCAACGGTTTCGAACTTAAATGCAGTGAAGAAGATTTTCAAGTATATAGTGATAGTGACTATGCAGGTGCTAATAATGACAGAAAGTATACTACTGGTGGTTGTCAATTTTTGGGTCGTCGACTTATTTCATGGCAATGCAAGAAACAGACAATAGTAGCTACTTCTTCAACAGAAGCTGAATACGTTGCTGCTGCTAGTTGTTGTGGACAGGTTTTGTGGATCCAAAATCAGATGTTGGATTATGGTTTCAATTTTATGAACACCAAAATTTTTATTGACAATCAAAGCACTATCTAAATTGTGAAGAATCCTGTTTTTCATCAGCGAACAAAGCATATTGAAATTCGGCATCATTTTATACGGGATGCCAATGAGAAGAAGCTGATACAGTTCTTAAAGTTCATACGGATGATAATGTTGCTGATTTGCTGACTAAAGCATTTGATGGTCCTCGCTTCAACCACTTGGTGGTTCGCATTGGGATGGTCAATCCTTGAGGTCTAGGATTGAGGGGAGGCTAAGCCTAAGGGGAGGCTTTATGTACATATTCTTTGGACAGACTAACGTATTGGTAGATTTTAACAACATATTACATTGGTTCTGGTGGTGTGTGTTACTTCTGGTGGAGGATTTTGCTCACTTCTGGTGGTTATATTCTTTCATGACTGGCTTCTAGTCCTCATTGGTTAGCTTCTAGTCATAATTGGTTGGCTTCTGGTGGTTCAAAATCCTTCTTTGTCAAGTGGTGATTGGCTTCTGGTACTGGTCTGGGACACTGTTCATTCTTATTGTCCTTTGTTGACCACATTTTGCTTCTGGTCTGACCACTGTGTGCTTTGACTTTTAGTCAACGCTTCTAATTCTGGTATTTACATTTTTAATTAACTTTGGTAAACTGGAATTTGGGAATTATGTTAAATGGGGCAAGTGGTTACTATGCAATAATGTGTAATTTGAAAGGGCAACCCCCCATTAATAGGGGTCAATGAACAGTTACTACTTTCCTTATTTATGGTCAAATTAACCCCCTTGACTTAATAATTCCATTCATCACACACACAAAACCGATCCTACTCTCTCAACCCTAACCAAAATCCTCCTTCAATCAATTAATCAAGATCCATGTCTGCCCTAGTATACCAACCTGCTCACAACAAGGTCGCCTTTCTAGGTGATGGTCCCCATCGTGATGATTTTACAGATATTCTGGACTTCATTGAGGCTTCAAACCTAAGGTATGCTTTTACTGTATGTCCCACTATTTATGATAGTGTTATTCGTCAATTTTGGGCATCTGCTCGTCTTGTGGTTGTGGTTGGTCGTCCACGTGAACTCCATGCTACCATAGATGGACGTTCATACGTGGTGTCTGAGGCTTCTATTCGATCTTCTCTTCATCTTCAAGATGAAGGTGGTGTTGAGTCCCTCCCTAATTTGGAGGTATTGGAGGGGATGGTTGCTATAGGATACAATCATGGGGGAAGTTTAACTTCTAGAAAAATAGGTTTTCCCCCCAATGGAAGCTTTTGGTGCATTTTCTGATTCATTGTTTCAGTCCCAAGTCTGGGAGTTGGGATGCTTTCCCTACTCCTTTGGCTACTAGTCTTATTTGCTTGGCTCAGGGTAGAGTTTTTAATTTCTCTCATTATTTGTTTGAGGGGATGGTTAGTAATCTATCTAATGTTGGTTCTAGAAAGAAGTTTCTTATGTATCCTAGGTTTTTACAACAAATACTAGTTTGCATTCCTCGTGATAGGTCTGAACATGTGCCGTCTAAGCTTACTGCAAACATGTATTATAATATGGTCCATGGGTTTACCGGGGAATGGAGGCCCCTTACTGAGGCCATGTTGGGGCTGGCTCATGGTCCTCCTGATGTTGTTGAAATTGATGATGATCCTATGGGGGAGGAGGATCCTACTGGTGGTGCTTCTCATGTGGTTGAGGAGGAGCTGGTTGAGGAGGTGGTGGTTGAAAGACCATCCCCTTCCAAGGCTGGTCCTTCTTCAGTACCACAGAAGTCTCCGTTTGTGGAGACTCCACCTCCTAGTCCTGCTCTACACTCTGCTGATAAGCCTTTTGGTGCTAGTACTCCTAATGTTGACCCATCTGTTGCTTCAGGCTCCAATGACGCCTTCCATGGCCCAAGTCCTCTTGGTGGGCAGGCGGAGGAGCCTATTACACTTATGTCGTTACTTGATCTTACGCACAGGTATCATGGGCGGATTCTTTCCTTGGAAGCTGGTTTGAATCAACATCGGAAACTTACTAGGGAGTTTGTTCTTCCTCTGGCTGATCGCATCAAAGTTTTGGAGACTCAGCAAAGACGACGAAAGAAGCATGTGATCCACTCTGATTCTGATGAGGAGGTTCAGGAGTGTGTTGAGGATGGTTTGACATTGTTGGCAAAGGCTGCCTTTGCTGATAAATTGTATGATGATTTGACGGTTCCTCCGACATCTTCCAGTGTTCCTTCTCCTGCTGGTGTTTCCACTCCTATGGATGGGGCTTCTGGTCCTGCTACTGGTTCCAATGCTAGTCCATCCCATGATTCAAAGGGGAAGGCCCCAATAACTGATGCTCCCTCACCACCTCGCAAACGTACCCGCAGACAGCTTGAGGAGGATAGGCTAGGTGAAGAGGCTGCTCAACGGATCCAAGCCGAGATTGATGAAGCTGATAGGGATGTGGCGGAGGCGCTTCAATAGCAGAGGCGTGAACAAGTTCAGCACGATGCAATGCATTGGAATGACAGTGATTGGATGCAGGTTTTGACTATTCTTACCAGGGATTATGCCCAGTTTACTGATCTTTTGGGTGACGATGTGGATGAGCATAACTGTATTCCAAGAGCCATGGTGTTGATGCGCAAGCATCAGTTGGCGCTTGCTGCACAGCTTCGTGAGAAGAGAAAGAACAGACCTTTATCAAGAACTGAGGAGCGAAAGCAAATGCAGCGATATGTGAAGTATCAGTCCGCTGCTTATTTTCAAGCTGGTTGGAAGTGGGACAGGGTTCGAGCTTTGTCTTTTGATGAGCTCAAGGCACTTTATGAACGTATGGTCAAGCATCAGAGTCAACCGATTCCGGAACGCTTTATCTACCGTCCTTCTCCTCTTGTGATGACCACTTCTTCCACTGCTGTTACTACTGGTCCTTCATCTGATCCTACTCCTGGTTCTGCTGCTAGTCCATCGGTTTTTATTGCTACTTCAGTTGGTACCACCACTTCTCCTTTGGTTGCTCCTTTGGGTTCTTCTTCAGGTCCTGCTACCACCACCACACATGCTACCACCACCACACAGGCTACCACCACCATCTTTGCTACCACAACCACCACTGCTACACCTGATATGGCATCACCTTCACCACTAGTTCCTTGTTCTGACCCTATTCCTTCATCTAGTGCAGCTCCTATTGATTCCTTGGGTGGGCAAACTAATGCGTCTACTTCTCCTGCTCCCACTGCTGCTGCTGAGGTAAAGGTAAAGGTTGAACCCACACCTAGTGATCCCACACCTCGACGTTCGCTTCACCAGAAATCGGCTCGACGTGTTAGACGTGGCAAGACGGTCCCTTATGAGAAGCGTGATCCTGAAAATTTGATTGATGCAGCTTCTTACAGTGATTCTGATTTGCCTTTGGGAACTGGACATATTACTGGTTGGACGGTTGAGCGTTCCACAACTCTTCCTGGTATGGTATCCCATAGAATTACTCTTAGTGATGGGTCTGTGCGGTTAGCTTCGGGTTTGTAGGGTGTGTTGTCTTGGGCTGATCGTAAAGATCTTATGGCTTTATATGGGTTTGTGGATTCTGGCATGCCTTTTGATCCCATGGCTGTGTCTTCCTGGCCTGGTCTGCGCATATGGGCTGATCTTAAGCTGATGCTTGATGCACCTCCTCATGCTCCTGTTTATGGTATATGGAAGGATCAGATGCAATGGGTGATTCAGCGATGGAAGTTATATGCGGGATGTGGTGTGCATATGTTGGAGTTGGAATCTGGTCATATGGTTTTCATGCTCACAGACGTGGATTATCCTTTGACGATTGCTTCAATGGAGGCTATGTTGGCTAGTCATTTGCAAATTTCCAATGCTCCATCAGGGAATGAGTCCTCTATGGCCACAACATTGGTGGAAGGCATCCAGGCTCGTTTGAAAGCTGATAAGAAGGTTGCTTCTGGTCTGTGATTTGGTTGGGTTGTAAGTGTTTCTGTTTTGTATTTTTTGTTCATTTGTTCTTATTATTATTCTTTTCACCAATATGTACAGTGATTGGTGAATTTCATTCTTTATAGTTAAAAAAGTAATAATAAGTTTTAAACAAAAAAAAATAAAAAATTTATATAATATCTGCTTATACTTTCAACACATCTTGGATTTTATACTTGTGAATATGATACCCTTTGCTGCTTCACACTATGGGTTCTGGTTACTAAATTGTGCTTGTGCTGGTTACTGGTTTCACATGGTGTTGGACTTGGTCCTCACAACAAATGGTCCTCAACTCACCATGTCTAATCGACAAGAAAGAGTTGATTCACCTTGAGGGTACGGTTCCTGGTGCGATTCTCAAATCCGTTGATGGTTGCCAGGTTACCCAAAACTGGATGGTTTTCACTTGCCATGGTCCTAGACTGAAAAGTGGCTACTCCAAGGGGGTACGGCTCTTGGTAAAGATTTTATCAAATCCGTTGATAGCTGTAATAGCTTGCTTAAAGCTATAGGGTTTTCAACTCACCGATGCTTCATTGTTGAGAGTAGGCGAGTCCAGAGGGGTACGGCTTCTGGTAAAGACATATCAAATCCGTTAACGGCTGTGATGGTTTGCCTAACATCATCAGGGTACCCCCACTCACCATTGATTCACGTTCTAAGAGTTGGGCTGGGTTCTAGTCTCCCAGGGTGATGCTTATTCCACCAGAAAGACTGGCTAGCCCAAGAGCGAGCAGCTACTTGGTAAAGGCTCATCAAATCTGCTCATGTTCCTGAAAAGATTCAACACGATGTAGATTTGTTCCAAGCTTTGAAGAAGCTTCTAGTGTTTCATGTTGCGGCGGTTCTTCTGAATCTTATCTTGCTGATGCTGCTTTTAGTTTTGCTGATTCAATCCTCGAGCTTTCTTGCACGTTTTCCAAGAAACTTGAACTCAACAGGTCAAATTCAAGTTTAGGGGAGGATTGTTAAGACCATTGGTATAGTTAAATGTAATAGGTAGACTAGGAGGTATGTAGTTCCTCCTGGTCCTAGTAGTAGTAGGAGCAAGTCGTGCTCCTGGTCCTGGTCAAAGTCAAACTTTATTATTTGTTTATTATTCTGTTAGGATATGCATGAGATATGTTAGGAAAGGATATGCATATCATTTTTACACGTTTTGTTTAATGCGGTATTAGGGTTTCCTTGTAGTATAAAAGGAACCTTAGGCAGAAGGGTTATGTACACCTTAACCAAACGTAGTTCTAGTGATTATCAATATTAGAAATCCTTAGAAAGGATCAAGTCTTTATAGTTATTTTGTTCTTCTTTATTATATTTCTATTTTGCATTCATATTGTGTATAGAGTCTCTCTGTGGATTGACTTGTGATTACATAAGTCATTCACCGTCCGTGACAGGCTGCAAGATCTACATCTAGTGGACCCAACAGTTTATCTAAGGATTAGACATGTTATGGATTAACCTATTGAGATGGATGGAGAATGGAGAAACTTAGAGAAAGAAAGAAGAGAGAGAAAGGAGAGAGATGAAAGGAAGATGGAATTGTTAAAATGGAAGTGTTCAACAACCCCTCCTAACATGCTAGGAGGGGGGTTTATATAGCCCACCCTACATGTGGGCTATATGGGCTATATTGGATCACGAGCCCAATATCATTGGAGTGACCGATCCTTTCTAAATACGTAAAAACATATTTCCAACAATCTCCCCCAAAGGGAGGTCACTCCAAGTTACAATGTCCTAAATAGTCTATAGCTCGTGATCTATGCTAATAATGATGTGACCGAGACTTTCCTTGGAAAAACGTATTTCCAACAATCTCCCCCAAAGGGAGGTCACACCATTTTACAAAATCGTAAACCTAGCATACTATGCTTGAGTCTTCGATCTTGTTCTTGTGAATATGCTTGATGTGATCTTTGACTTCAGCCTTGAGCATGTTTCCTTGCCTTGATCTTGTGCATTCATCACTTGTGATATTCGCCTCTTCGTGACTTCATGTTCCACATACTTATACCTTTATAATTCTTGAAAGCTTTAGAGTTTGATACAGTGGAAGACTTGACCTTCAGACTTTCTTGAATTCGTTGAAGTACTGAGTGTATGTAGTATAAGCATGTGGTGACGACTTCTTCTGGATTGTACACCGCAATGCCACCTTCTTGTTACGCTGCATAAGACAGTTAGCAACAAACAATATACATGGATGAAATGGCCTTGAACATTTCGTTCTAATTCGGTAGCATTTTACCTCCGTTCGGTGAAGACCGTTGGACGATATTAAATATCGTACTTGTGGCAGGTAGTTTCAATAAAGAACCTCCTTGACAAGATTTCGCGGGTAAAACCGTTCTCTTTACTCGACCGTCTAAAGCTGACTGCGAACGTAAAGAGTGAATCATTTGGGATAATATTATCCGCATGATTTGAAGCCGTCAATTCATGTTCCTGGAACAAGTGAAGTTCAATTAAGAACCGAACCATCGTTGCTTTCCAGTTGTCACTAGCTTGATTCATATAGAATCTTGCAAGTTACCTACCAAGTGCTGTTTGATGTTAACACTAGAAGGATTTCCATTCGTCACTATAAATACTTAATAGTATTACTCTGAATGTTCTGGCAAGATCACTAAGATATTGCGTAGAGGCCTGGAACGTGTTTAAATTCATTTAAGAATTAAACCACTGTTGCTTTTCCAGTTATCACAAGTTTGATTCATAAAGAATCGCACAAGTCACCAACCATGAGCTTTTTGACGTTCGCTCAAGAAGGATTTCCATCTTCATTGTAAATACTTTCGTATTACTCGGATGTTCAGGCAAGATCATGAAGATTTTGCGTAGGACTCTTAATATCTTTCTTACTTTTCACATTGTGTGAACAAGCAAGGAATAATGAAAATGTTTCCTAATGAGATATTTGATGATCTCAAATGGCTATAGACTCGATCGTGCATTTTGGATTTTAGTGATCGGAGGCTGGAGAGGAGTGCCACTTTTTTAATACCAATTTATTCGGAGTGAATAAATCAATAGATAATGTGTTGTCTCTGTGTGATTAAAACAAATATCTTTTGAGAGATATCTGAGTTAGATGGGATGGGTTGTGCATTGCATCACTGGGTCCATGATGTCTGTCTTCAATATCAAGAATAATTAAACAATGATCTTAATAGCATATGTTTTGACCCGGTTTCTGCCTAAGTTGTAAGGAGGGCTTCTTTCTTTACACCCTTTATCTTTACAATTCTTTTTCATTCTTCAACCCCTTCAATGCTTACCAATACGTCATCACTAGCACCTTGTTGTGATTGCTCCAGTGCTAACTTAAGTACTTGGTCGGCATTCAGCTACGTTCACAATCTTTCTCCATCGTTCCTAAGGACTACTATTTCTAGCTATGGAATGTCCTTGGGAAGATTCCTCCGGTTCTAGAGAAATCATTGGACTTTAACCTATCCTACCATCCTTATGTCACCACAATCTTCACTGTCGTGAATAGAGATGTTTTGGGTAAGTGTATGTCACCATGAAATCCATTTTGAAGTGCAAATCCATTTTGCTCCCCCTTAACATATGCCACGATATCCGAAAACATTTCGCACATGTCAAGATGAGCTAGCACGTTAAGTCAAGTCATTTGTGATTAATCATTTCCCATATTAAATCACATTTTCTCCCCCATATTAAAAATATTAACCCAATCGATATTTTTAATATCAATTGATTTAATAGCATTTTAAGAAAATTTGGGAAGAAAAATGCAAAGCCAAGTATCGTCATGAATTACACAAGCTCCCCCTCAAATTAATGAGGGTCTACTTAAAACGTAAATTAAATACCTTTTAAACACAAGTGTAAGGTATTTATCACGTGCAAAGATCATATATGATAATGAATTCACAAGATTAGCAATTTACGAGGTAGGACCTGAATGATGGAGAACATATTATGAAAGATTCACATGGTTCTTGTTCACGAATGTCGGTCACCTCGTCACTTCTGAAGTTATCTATTGACTCCATGTGTACGATTGATATCGTTATCTTGACACCAACATGTGAACTTGGCACTTTTGACGTCAAAGATTCTGAATGCTGGACAATTGCTCCCCCTCAATTGTTGACCCGTGTTCTATTGAAAGAGCTCTAGTTGCCGTTTGAGTAGTCGCATCGTCGAGTATTTAGATATCAATTGTAAATTGCTACGGTTGGTGGAGATGATAACTTCATAAAAACAAGTTTTCTCTTGTTTTAACAAATAAATGCACTGACACGTACATATATTCGTGTTAGATTGTTTTATTACGTAAACACAATCCCTTACATAGTTATAAAGTAAACCATGCCCGAGAAAATTAATTCCCGTTGTCCAGTCAAAGCTTTCCGGTGAAATGCTTGACTTGAATATGAAAAGCGGGTTACTATCTGAAATAATAGCAAACCATTTTGAGCATGTTTTAAAAAATTTGAACTTCTGCTCGAACTTTATTTACAACCCCGTGTCATTATTGAATGACATTTCTAGTATCGTAAATATTATCGATTCCAGAAGACATGCTCTTTTTATCAAAACATTTTTGAACACACAATTTTGAAATATTTAGAAAAACCTTTTTGAGAAATTCTCGAAAAAATTGTGTTCAACGTTTTGAAAACCAATTACTTGAGCTTAAGATGTTGAATATCTTGCAAAACGAGCTCAAGTCCGAGAAGTTGTAAACTTCCCGTTGTGAAGGATAAGTTTATCATCGGCGATAAACTTTCCTTTTAACTGAAGAACGAGTCCTAAGTTGACATTTACTTAGAAGTCGTTTTCATGAGCTTGAAAAAAACTTTGAATGTTTTGACATAAAGCTCATGACCGAGAAAGATGAATTTCTCGTTAAGAAGAAAAGTTCTCTTATTTAAAAGATACGCTTTCCTTTATGAACTTAAAACTTGGAATGTTTTAATACAAGCTCATGACAGAGAAAATTTAATTTCCCGTTACGAGGATTAGCTATCTTTAAAGATAAGCTCTCCTAAAATTGAAGTCCGAGTTACAGTCTGATATTTAACTGTAAGTCATTGTGCATGAGCTTAAAAACTTCGAATGTTTTTAATATTAGCTCATGCCCGAGAAAAATTAATTTCTCGTTGTAAGGATAAGTTTATCATCGGCGATAAACTTTCCTTTCTTTGAGGTTCGGGGCATAATCTGAAATGTGATTATACGCCATATACACGAGCTTAAAACTTTTGAATAGTTTTAATGTAAGCTCGCGTCCGAGAAAATTTAATTTCTCGTTAATGAGGATAAGTTTATCATCGGCGATAAACTTTCCTTTATTTGAAGATCGGGTCATCATCTGATAGTTAATGAAGAGCCTTATACACGAGCTTAAAACCTTTGAATGGTTTTAGGATAAGCTCGTGTCCGAGAAAACTTAATTTCTCGTTTTGAGGGTAAGTTATCGTTGCGTAGATAAACTTCCCTATCTCTGAAGTTCTGGTCATCGTCTGTCATTTAACGAGGAGCCATGTACACGAGCTAAAAACCTTTGAATGGTTTTAATGTAAGCGTGTGTTCGAGAAAAATTAATTTCTCGTTTTGAGGGTAAGTTATCGTTTCCAAGATAAACTTCCCTTTCTCTGAAGTTCGGGTCACAGACTGTGATTTGAATGTAAGCAAAAGTGCATGAGCTTAAAAACTTTGAATGTTTTAATATAAGCTCATGCCCGAGAAAAATTAATTTCTCGTTGTTAGGATAAGTTTATCATCGGCGATAAACTTTCCTTTCTTTGATGAACGAGTTACAGTCTGTGATGTGACTGTAAGTATACAATGATTGGACCGCTTCGTTCTTTTGGAACATCCTCTTTGGTACCTGCATTCTCATTTGGAATTTGCATGCTTTGATATGGGTTAGCGATATCTATCTTATAAGCAAGTGGGGGTTCACAGTTTTCTTTTCTTGTGCTAGAGGTGACATGAGGAGATGATTCACTTGTCTTAGCTGGTAAACGTTTCCTTTTATAGAAAACCTTAAGTTCAGGCTTAAGTGATGTATCCTCGTTTTCAATTTCCTCCCTAGTAGTCTTAGTAGAATCAGAGACTATCCTAGTTAAAGGGCACTCGTTTCCTACAATAGTGAAAGTTCTACCAGTGGGGCGCCACATTTTACCAATGGGTTTGATTTTGGCAACCCACTGGGATTTAAGTCTAGCACGGGAGTTCACCTCATTAAGTAGTTTCTTGATACAAGAATCATGATTTGCCGTAAAGACACATTTTCTACATGTTTTACAAGTAGCATATTTAATGTCTGAGTAAGATCTAGAATTCCTAGATGATTGATTGATGCTCCTAGGATGTGACATGCTGTGTTTAGCAGTTTTGGGTAAACTAGAAGGCATCTGACTAGGTTTGAAATTCATATCTCTTACTTGTGTCTTTTGCTTAGCTTCCCTTAGACCAAATGTATGGCGAACGTCATTTGAACTAGTTCGAGACGTGTTCTTTGGACTATGTCTAGGGAGACTAGAGGAAATCATGTGATTAGGTCTTGCACAAGCTGTTTTAGTCACACTGGGCCTAGATGGTGGAGTGACTGGTCTAGGAAAATGAACCAAATCAACTTGGGAGGCAAACCGCGGTCTCGAGGATTGTGGTCGCTCGGATCTAAATGCAGTAGGTTGTCTGACAGTCGGTTGTCTGACGAACTGATTTGTAGGCGGTTTCCCCAAGATTGATGGTTTTTCAAGTTTAGTGTCCACACTAGGTCCTTTAGTTTTCCTCAAATCGTTTTTCAACGCAGCTCCTGTACTTGAGCCTTTAAGGTCTCATTTTCTTTGAACAATTCATCTTGGGATGCCAACTTAGATTCAAGCAACTTAACTTGTTTCAAAAGATTATCCTTTTCAGCTTTAGAATCTATAACTGTTTGATCCAATTTTTGTTCAAGAACAACGTTTGACTTTTCAAGTTTTTCAAAATATGTTTCAAATTTCTCCGTTTTCTTCGAAAATTCAATTTTGGAATCCTCAAGCTCTTTTGATTGCTGAGCTAAAATCATTTCAAGCTCTTTAATCCTAGAAGTAGAATTGGTTAGCGTAGCAGTCATAAAGCACTTATCATGATGTTTAGCATTTTGAACACTTTCTCCCCCATTATGACTCCCATCGGATGAATCAGAAGTGGTATCGCTATCACTCTTTTCCATCCCATGTTTAGCATAATTAGGTTCAGAAAGCCCAACATGTTGTATATTGTTGAAACTTGGCACCTGAACAGTTGGTGCTTGTGACTTGCTGCTTGTTTCATGCGTTCCTCCTGATTCCATGTCATTGCTTACCTGGATAACCAAATTTGCCCCCATTTCTTTCATCGGGTAGATCTGATCATCTGTTGACGATAGCGTGAAGCGTGTCTGTCTCTCATGTTCATGAGGTATTGTTGCATGCAATGATTTAGACGACTCCTTGATGCTTTGAATCCGACCCTCTTTCAAACGTATCTCGTTGTAATTAACTAACCTGACCTCAATACACTTCTCAGTCACACTCACGAATCCAAAACCATGAAGAACACAAGGTTGAATGGCTTCAAGATCTAAGAAATGGTCTCGGGTAGGTTTTATATTTGCTTTATTTTTGGTTTTTGAGTCTTTGATCAATGAAAGTTTTAAACTGAGATCTTTGAGAAAGAGGTTTGGTGTTTTTGAGTCTGTGAGTGTGGTGTTGAGTCGAAGTTTAGAGTCAAGTGGTTTCGAGGTTATGAGTGAATGAGTCAGTTGAGTGTATTGTTGTTTGGGTGTGGGTTGTAGGTCAGTTAGGTCGAGGGCGTGAGTCTTGTTGGTCTCAAGTCGGTTTAAGAGACGAGGGTGTTGGAGTGTTTTTGTGTTGATGTTTTGTGTTTGGGTTTTGTTTAGAATTTGTGTGTGAGATCGAGTGTGAGGGTGTGTCGAGTCAAAATGGTTCGTCTTTTTGAGTAGACGTGGTGAAGTGGTCGAGGTTTGTCGATGTCGAGTTCAAGAGTGAGTCCGAGTCAAGTCTATAGTCTAGATATGTTTTTGGTTTGGTCTAAGTCAGATCAGACAAGTTATATTTCCATCGCAAAACCTTTCAAACATGCAGCGCAATATCTAAAACTCACCATCGCAATATGCAAAAAATTCCATCGCAATGTTTGAAATATTTTCCATCGCAATACTTACTCACTCCATCGCAATGTTCAACATTCCATCGCAATATAGCGAAATTTTTTTTGGCAGAGTTTCGTCTCAATGGTCCTTAAATCCGTCGCAATCACGATCGCAAAGTGCTATCGCAATCACGTCGGAATAAGGTATCGGAATACGTGATCGCAAAGTAGAACCCTCGGGTTATTGCGATCGATGTACAACCCTGGTGACGTTACTATCGGAATATGGCAACTATCTATCGGAATAGGACAAAAAGAGAAAGCATCGGAATACCCATCTGAATAAGCATCTTAATGTGTAAACCCTTTTCCGATACTTAACATGGACACAACGACAAAGACAGATTGGATAAAATAATAAAAAAAAACTATGAAAAAACTTTTTAATACTTTTTAATCGAAACAGAAAACTAGAAAAAAGTAATAATAAAGAAATTAAAAAAAATGGATTAAAAATTGGATAATAAGAAAGACAAAAACAAAAAGCTAATAAAAAACAGAAAATGGATAAAAAATAGAAGAAGACACTTTGAAAAGAGAGATTTGATGAGAACTTTATCAAAGATTATATAAAATTGGGCTTAAAGAAAAAAAATAAACGAACGAAAGGGAAAAAAATTGTAGAAGAAAGAAAACTTTACCACCAAATTAATAGATAAAAACGTGTTAATCCGAAGAATCAACCAGGCTCTGATACCAATTGTAGGATCTTGTTTATCTAAGGATTATACATGTTATGGATTAACCTATTGAGATGGATGGAGAATGGAGAAACTTAGAGAGAGAAAGAAGAGAGAGAAAGGATGAAAGGAAGATGGAATTGTTAAAATGGAAGTGCCCAACAACCCCTCCTAACATGCTAGGAGGGGGGTTTATATAGCCCACCCTACATGTGGGCTATATGGGCTATATTGGATCACGAGCCCAATATCCTTGGAGGGACCGATCCTTTCTAAATACGTAAAAACGTATTTCCAACATCCATTTCATAATCAACAACGACGAAGTCGACCGGAAAAGTGAATGTGCCAACTTTAATGAACACATCTTCGGCAATACCAACGGGGTAAGCGAGAGTGCGATTGGCTAGCTCAAGAGTCATTTTGGTGGGTGTAAGGTCGGGCAGTGATAACTTTTTCCAAACACTTAAAGGCATCAAATTTATACTTGCCCCGAGATCGGCTAAGGCAGTAAATTTTTCGGTTTGGTTAGAAGTACAAGGTATCACAAAACGACCGGGATCTCCAAGTTTCTCCGGAAGTTCTTTAAGAAGGACGGCAGAACAATTTTCATTCAATCGAGTATTAACAAACTCGGCCATCTTCTCCTTCTTGCTAAGCAATTCCTTAAACATCTTAACAAATTTAGGCATTTGTGCTAGAGCTTCAACAAGGCTAAAAGTGATGGTCATTTTCAAAACTTTCTTCAAATAGTTTGACACTTGAAGGTCATCCTTGGTGTGCAGTTTGGCCTTGTCTAAGCGAGATGGATAAGGAATATTGGGTTTGGGTGGTGGAGGTTTAGAAGGTGAAGGTTGAGATGTTGAAGGGTTAAAGGTGGAAGGTGGGGTTAGTGGAGGATTCGTCTTGGGTACTTCGTCATGATGAGGCGGAGATGGTAATGGTGAACTAATACTAGGTGTGGGAGTAGTATGGATAAATGGTGGTGGAGGAGGTGTAGATGGTGTAACTGGGGGCGGGATAGATGGTCCTACTAAAGTAACTTCACTGTGGGTAGTAATAGCACTCACATTCGCTCTCGGATTGGTGACGGTGTTTGAAGGTAGAGAACTCGAAGTAGAGGGTTGAGTGGTGGGTAAGAAACTAGCCAGCATATTCTTCAAATCATTCTTTTGATTGCTAAAGGAGGATTGAATATCATTTCGAAGCTCGGATCTACTGTCATTCCCTTGCTTGGTGATATCCCCTTTCAAATTGATTATTTGGCTCTACAGATTCTTAATTTGCTCTCCTTGGGTTCTCATTAAAACTTCAACATCTTGATTAATGGGTGGGGCTTGTTGAGCAGGTGGGTGATAAGGATTAGAAGCTCGAGTTGGGATTTGGTTGCTTCTATTGTAGTTGTTGTTGGGGTTTTGGTTTTGAGCAGAAAAACCGGGTGAAAGATAGTTGTTGGACCGGTAACTTAGCAAATTTCGATCCCCTTGAGGTCGGGCTTGGTAATTTTCCGGTGAATAATTACCATAAGCCGCATATACGTTTTCCGGATTGCCTTGAGTAGAAGGACAATCAGTGTATGAGTGAGGACCGCCGCATGTCTCACAAGGATTTGCTACCGCTTTAACTTGGTGTTGTTTGTTTGAAGCGATGAGCAAGATATTTTTGTTCATTTCGGCCATCATGCGGGTAAATTCGGTCATGTCGGGGTTTGCTGAAGTAGAAGAAACATTGACTCTCGGGTTGTTCCTTGAAGAAGCGGAGGAATCCCAATTCTTGTGATGTGTAGTCATGTTCTCAATAAGCTCTCTACACTCCTCGGGTCTTCTTTTCATAAATATGCCACCGGCGGCTGCATTAATCGTATCACGATCACGAAAAGTCAAACCGTTGTAGAAAGTATCAATTAAGGTAACGGGGAGCATGTTGTGGTCTGGACAACGATCGATCAAAACATTATATCTTTCCCAAGCATCAAAGAGAGATTCATCGGGTTCTTGCATGAAACCGCTGATTTGATTTCGAAGGATCGTGACCATCGATGGTGGAAAGTAGCGCGACAAAAAGCGTTGAGTCATGTCATCCCAAGTATGAATGGAATTCTTCGGGAGACGATCAAACCATTTCTCGGCGTGGTGTGATAAAGTATGTGGGAAGAGTTGAAGGCGTAGAACATCCATTGTGGCACCGGGCAACTTCATGCTTTGAGTAATACTAATGAATTTGTCGAGGTGTTTGTTGGCATCATCATCAGGCAATCCGCGGAATGGATTAGTTTGCACTTGTTGTATCATGTGATGTTTCAACGAAAACTCCGGAGCCGTGATTTGCATCGGCGCAATCGGTCCTCCTCGTCCAAACATGGTGGGTTGACAAAGCTCCTCCATTGTCCGAAGATCGGGCTGTGGAAGAACATTGTTGTTGTTATTATTGAGGTGCGGTGGATTATTGTTGTTGTTTACACCTGCCATAGCTAAATCTTCACGAGTCTCGGGCTCTGGATAAGTAGAAGATCTATTTCGCATACAGCTGCGAAAGCAAAAGAAAACAATACCAAACACAAAGAGAATATATATACACTTATAAAAATAAAATCTTTTTGGATTTATGAAAATTTTTATTTTTTATGGATTTTTAACAATTTTTAAGCAAGAAAATAACGCTCACGAATGATCGGATCCCAAAAAGCAACGCGTCTCTCACAAAAAAACGTTAATCTTTACGAAAAGAGCCGGCAGCGGCGCCATTTGATACGTGCTTTCACCTAGTATAAAAATTAAAAAGTTCGTTGTGGTGGTCTAATCGAATTGATTACTGGTTTAAGTGCGACTCAGCTGTCTTTGGTGGAAACAAATAGTTGTGTCGTTGTAGTAAAATTAAAAGTGCACAAACTTTAAAGTAAAGGGACAGGTAAATAAAATCTAAATCTAATTTAAAATAAATGACAAGAAATTAAAAGCGTGACGAGAAATTAAAAGGCAATTAACGTAAATAACGCAAACTTAAAACTATCCGAAAGGCAAACTTAAAACGCAACTAAAACTTAAACTAAAGCAAGGCTTAAAATAAATCTAAGGCAAGTAAACTTAAAGTGCGACTAAGGAAAAAGGCGGGAAAAGTAAAGCTTAAACATTCAAACTTAAAAACAGAAACATAAGATAAACTAAAAATAGCTCATTCGGAATAAACTTTCGTTCGGAATAATCACTCGTTCGAAATGTCACCTTCGTTCGAAATAATTCTTCTTCACTCGGAATATTTACCTCATGTGGAATAATAGCTCATCCGGAATAATTAAACATATCCTTCATTCGGAATATCCAAAAGAGAACCTTCATCCGGAATAAATGTTTATTCGGAATAACAGTTGATCCGGAATAAACTGATCTTGCAGAAAAATTCCTTTATTCGGAATATCAAACTCACTCGAAACAAACGTTCATCCGGAATAATATTCGATTCGGAATAATGTCTTTATCCGGAATAAATATTCATCTGGAATAAACTGTTGGTTCGGAATGTTGGCTTGATCCGGAATAAAAGTCTTGATCCGGAATGATTGCTTCGTCCAGAATAAACTTGCTGATCCGGAGTAGTCACTTATTCGGAATAAAATATGCTCATTCGGAATATAACTTGATCCGGAATATCTAATTTATTCGGAATATGTTGCTGATCCGGAATAACCAACTTATCCGGAATATGTCACTTATCCGGAATAATTGCTTGGTTCGGAATAATCACAACACCACCTTGATCCGGAATAAAGGGGACAAAATGCTGATCCGGAATAACCTAAACTAAGCCTTATCCGGAGTAACCTGGAAATAAACAGTAGCGAAGAACACGGGACAAAAAAGAAACGAATCTAGACAATAACTAATCAAAATCAACCAAAAGATTAAACAAGACTAATCACAAATGATCTAATAACAATTACCTATCAATCCAAATCAACAAAACTAACAAATATAACCAAATCAATCAAAACGCACTTAATCAACTTAATAAAAACTTAAGAACATGAACATAAACAATAAAGCATATAGATTAAAGATTAACCAAGAAAGGTAGATAGGAGATGAACAATAAAAGTAAAGATTAACAACAATTAAAAGGAAACTTACTTGAAATTAAATGAATTTAAGTTGCAAGACAATTAAATAAATGACATGTATTTAAATGTGCAAGTAATTAAAATGGAACAGCTAATTGTCACACTTAGCCAACAAAAAGAAATGAAATGAAATGAAATCTATTTATAGGGGGTTAGGGAGGTGCTTAGTGGAAGCTTCCTCCCCTCTTTCTTATTTCTTTAATTATCATTAAGTCCTTGTCTTCTTAGTTCTTCGACTTTTGTCTCTGGATTAATAAACTCGTCTTGTAATTTCTTCAATAAATTAGACTTGAGTTCTTCGGCTTTTAGTAAACTTTCGTCTTTTGACTTTTTCTTCGATAAATCTTCAGAATTGGTCTTGGACTTCCGTTCTTTTTGCACTCTTGATTTCTTGACTTCATCTTTTGTCTTTTTCTTCGATAAAATCCCATGAATGCCCGTGTTTTCTCCCCTTTTCACATTTTCGTCCTAAATCACAACAAAAACACAAACCATGCATAATTCCGACATTTACGACATAAAATACACGTTTTGGCATGGTTATTATTGTAGCTAAGTGGCAAAAAGGATGGGTGTTTACACACCTATCAGAGAACCACCGCAAATCTCACAAGAAGTTGCTACAGCTTTAGCTTGTTGAAATTGGTTCGTAGCCATGGTTAGGAAGTTTTTGTTCATCTCGGCTATTTGGCGGGTAAGTTCGGTTATCTCGGGGTTTGATGAAGTAGAATAAACATTGGCCCTCAGGGTATTTCTTGAAGATGCGGATGAATCCCAATTTTTGTGGTGAGTGGTCATGTTCTCTATAAGCTCTCTACACTCCTCAGGTCTTCTCTTCATGAATGTACCACCGGCGGTAGCATTAATCGTATCACGATCACGAAAAGTTAAACCAATGTAGAAAGTATCAATCAAAGTGACGGGGAGCATATTATGGTTCGAACAACGATCGATCAAGACATTATAACGTTCCCAAGCATCAAAAAGCGACTCATCAGGTTCTTGAGTGAAACCACTGATTTGATTGCGAAGACTAGTTACCATGGATGGTGGAAAGTAGCGTGACAAAATTTTTTGAGTCTTTTTGTCCCATGTATGAATTGAGTTTTTGGGAAGACGATCAAACCATTTTTCGGCTTGGTGGGATAAAGTGTGTGGAAAAGGGTGAAGGCGAATAAAATCCATGCAAACACCGGGCAATTTCATTCTTTGAGTGACGTGTGGAAACCTTGGTTTCCTCGAATCTCTTAGCTGCTAGGCATAACCATTGTTCATGTGATCATACAATCACAGCGGAATAGAACAAGAATTAGGAAACAAGGTGTTTAGGCACAATAACACATGAATTAAACAAAAGGATTGCTAATTATATTAATAATCAACAATCACTAGGTGTGTGTACATTTAATCCCACACCTAGTCGACACACGCTTTAGGTTTACATTGTATATGAAAGTTATGAAAAACCTAATAACCTTTGGTTCCTTTTATAGTGTAAGGATTAGGGTTTTACAAGAGATAACTATGAATAAACATGTAAATCTTCTATTTAAATAACTAATACAGAATATTAATAAATAATATTTTGAATACTTATCCTAAATAGATTTTCCAACAGCGTTTGAATTCTGTTGACTTCTGACAATGCCTAAATTACACTTGTCAACACTTAGACACAATGTGTCAACCCTTGAACAAATGCCTTCATGTTTTCTTTGTTTTTGAGTTTCTGCCACATCAACTTTTTGACCCAACAATCTTCCCCTAGTTGATGTCCGAAAAACTCTATGTGTATCTCTTGTAAGTTGTACATTATCATCAAATTGCTTCCCCTCAATTGTATCATGTATGTCTTCCCCTTTTTGTCACATCAACAAGGAAGTAAACAATGTACGCAATCTTGAAGATTCTCCAAATGTAGGCTCTATGTAATGATTTTGAAGAAAAATAACTATAATATTCTTGATGTAGAAGTAGAATAACCCAACCTTGTGTTCGATATCTTGTACTATCCACGTGATAAAGAACTTATAGCATTGGTGAAGTTTAAGTAGACCTAGATCTCTTGTCAACATTCTCATCCTTTGTGAGACACTGAGCACGATAATGTAACTCCTTCAAGTGTTATGACAAGACTTCGTCACCAACCATTAAAAGCACAAACAAGTTATCTTAAAAGTCAATGACTGGGAGTGCACGACTTTAAGATATGATAGAAAATAAACTTGCGAAAATCTTCTTCGAACATCAATCTTACCATTATAATTCTTCCCCTTAAGCCAACACCTCTTCATGATGAGTTAATATCTTCATATGTAAAAGTTGTAACTCAATAACTCTTTCACAAGGCTATCCCGATTACATAATCTAATATCAATCAAAGTCTTCATGAATTGTTGCTAACTTACTTAAAAATAATTAATCCCCTTTGAAAATATCCGAGCCATAAATATCAACTTGATATTCTGTATAAAAACAGAGATCCAATGTACCTTCGTGTGTAAATACCTATTTTATTGTGCCAAAATCGTATCAATTTTCCAAACAACAGCTATTCCTTTTGTTGTCCAACATCTTCCTTTGTCCAAGATATCAACAATGTGAGTTGTCCAATATCGGACAACACTTGTCAGCGTTTGAAAATGTATATATCGGACAACAAGTGTCAGCGCTTCCCAACAGCGCTTAACTTATTCTTGGCAGCGTCGAATTAACAAATATCAGCTTCTAACCATCTTTAAACAGTGAGGTATTTTTAAAAATTTCTTACCATAAAAAACCCACGTAATAAGTCAAATCATGTAATATACATCCTTGATTTTTGGCAAGAATAAAAAGATTACTGATTTGGTGCAAATATCCACATCATCATTACTGTGAAGAAAAACCTCGTACTAACCTAATCCTACATAATAGGATATTACCCACGTTTTCAAAGTAGGACTTCTTCACATGATAAGTTTTCATATCCCATGAAAATAGAAATCACCTTACAATACGTACATCCAGCATCATGTTCCCATAAATATAGGACATAAATATCACGTCCAAAGATAACACATGATTATCTTGAACTGATATACCTATACATGTTCAAATAAAATAATCCCAAAAAAACATGTGATCACACGTCTTTTTCTATTAGACAATATTTCCTCACAAAAATATTCCTGTGTAGCAAGCCATTCGAAAAGAATCTAAATCATATAATACTCCTCAAATCATGCCCATGATTTGCTCATTGTCGACCACACTCTTACACCACAGATACGTCGTAAAGTACCCCACACCTTTTTCATTCTCGTGAGTATTCATTAAAACAGCATAAATCGAAACAAGAAAGATTAACGTACCTTTGTTCTTACACATGAATAGATCATATGTTTACCCACGTGAACAATAATCAACAAAGACAAGCATGGAACACTTAATAAATGCACAACATACTGCTACGATGATTTTAAGTGCATGCTGCCCAAGATTTCTTGCATATTAAATACCGCTTTAGGATTTATCATACAAACCCTAGATGGTAAGCCAAAAATCTTGCTGCAGCGCCTATTAAAAAACCTGCTTCACACATACTTTTTCTGTTTTAAATCGACCTATGGTTGTAGAAACCTTATTTTGACATTAAAGGCAAAAACAGAAATCTTAAAACCTCCTTTGCAGCCAACTTCGACTGCTAATAACTCCTTCATAATAACTTAGATCGAAGATCCCTCCGGTGAGATCTAAGACACATGTGTCAAGAACCTACAGTTTGAATTTCACAACGATCCAACGGTTAACAAGGGATATATGCCCTTCTGAATGATGTTGCGCACACAAAAACGTCCAGAAAAACCCTAGACGGATTTTTCTTTTCTTCTCAAAACACGAACACCTTGTTGGTCCTAGCATCACGAGCCACGAGGCTCTAATACCAACTATGGAAACCTTGGTTTCCTCGAATCTTTTAGCTGCTATGCATAACCATTATTCATGTGATCATACAATCACAGCGGAATAGAACAACAATTAGGAAACAAGGTGTTTAGGCACAATAACACATGAATTAAACAAAAGGATTGTTAATTATATTAATAATCAACAATCACTAGGTGTGTATACATTTAATCCCACACCTAGTCGACACACGCTTTAGGTTTACATTGTATATGAAAGTTATGAAATACCTAATAACCCTTGGTTCCTTTTATAGTGTAAGGATTAGGGTTTTACAAGAGATAACTATGAATAAACATGTAAATCTTCTATTTAAATAACTAATATAGAATATTAATAAATAATATTCTGAATACTTATCCTAAATAGATTTTCCAACAGCGTTTGAATTCTGTTGACTTCTGACAACGCCTAAATTACACTTGTCAACGCTTAGACACAATGTGTCAACGCTTGAACAAATGCCTTCATGTTTTCTTCAATTTTTAGTTTCTGCCACATCAACTTTTTGACCCAACATGACGGTTATGAATTTATCGAGGTGTTTGTTCGCATCATCATCCGGTAATCCGCGAAATGGATAAGCATTTTGAACTTGTTGGATCATGTGATGCTTCAACGAAAATTCGAGATGCGTGATTTGCATCGGCGCAATCGGTCCTCCACGTCCGTTCATAGTTGGTTGAAAAAGCTCATCCATCGTACGAAGGTCGGGTGGAGGGACATGGTTGTTGTTGTTGTTATTATTCAAATTGGGGTGACGTGGGTTGTTATTATTGTTATGCACACCTGCCATATCTAAGTCTCTAAGAGTCTTGGGTTCAGAATATGACGAAGATCGAGTACGCATACACTAAAAATGAAATATAATATTTTTGGTTTTTTATCTTTATTATTTTTTTTTTTGGATTCTTGAAATTTTTTTTATTTTTTAGGATTTTCTGGAAATTTTATGCTTGAAAAGAACGTTCCCAAAAGAACGGATCCTAAAATCCAATTTTTCTCACTAAAAACCGTTAATCTTTACGAAAAGAGCCGGCAGCGGCGCCATTTGATATAATGGTTTTGCATATGTGTACTCAATCGTTCTCGGTATCTAATCGAATTGATCACGGTTTAAGGTGGATTATTGTAATTGGTCAATAAAAAGGGGAGCTTTGATTAGCTAATTCAACGAATAATATAAATGACAAAGTTACTTAACCATGAAAAATAAAAGAGAGAAATCTAACCTTGATTGCGGGAAAAAGAAATTTAAAAATTTACTTGAAGCAAAAAGGAAAAATCAACCCGTCGGAATACTATCAGAATGATGATCGGAAAATCCGTCGGAATGTATCAAAAGAAATGCTGTTGGAATAACTATTATAGTATTGGAATAATATACAGTAAAACTATCGGAATCTTTGACGAAAAATCCGTCGGAGAGACGGTCGGAATATCTCATAATCACTACTGCCGGAATACCGATCGAAATACCGATCAGAATCCAAAACCCTTTTCCAATAGAAGTATCGGAAAAACTGTCGGAAAGGGAAAACCCTTTTCCGATGCAAACAGTCGGAATATCCGTCGGAAAGGGTAAACCCTTTTCCGATGGAATGTAACACGTAATAAGCAAAACGAATAAGCTCTCTTTTTTAATAAGCATAATCCGACACTTAACCAAATCAATAATGAAAGAATTAAATAAGCACGAATAAGAAACTTTCAAAACTCTAGATAAGCAAACTTATTAAAACAAACTTTAAAGAAAACTAAACTTTTAAGAAAACTTAAATGAAAATAAGATAAACACGAAATAAGCCAAGAAGCATAATAAGCTAAAAGCTTAAACCGTATAAGAACTTTGATATGAACAAAAAGATAAACTTTTTAATCACACAAACATCAAGATGAAACAAGATCTATGATTATTTTGAATAAAAAACAAATCAAAATCAAGAAAGGAAGAAAAAGATTAATGATGAAAAGCTTAAACTTGAACTTGTAGATTAATGATCCCAAATACAAGATTAAATGAAAGCTTAAAACTTGGAAGAAAAGATGAAGAAATCTAGAGAGAGAAAGTAGAATCACCTACTTCTCTCTAAAGATATGAAAATCTATAATAAAAATGAATCTAAAAAAACTAGCTAACTAACACCCTCCTAATGAAGCATTAGGAGGGTATTTATAGGAGAATGGAGTTGGTAGGATGCTTCCTTCTTTCTTCCTTTTTTCTTTTAGTCTTTTTAAATGACTCGTCTTTCTCGACTTTGTCTCGGGATTTGTCGAATGACAATATGAACTCGTCTTCTAATTTCTTCATTTAGTTGACTTGGTTCTTCGACTTTGTCAAACTTCCGTATTTAGACTTTTTCTTCGATAAATCTTCAGAATAGGACTTTGACTTCCGTTCTTCTTGCACTTTTGATCTTTTGACTTCGTCTTTTGTATTTTTGTTCGATAAAATATCGTGAAAGCCCTTGTTTTCTTCCTTTTTCATATTTTCGTCCTAAAACCCAACAAAAAATAAAAACCACGCATAATTCTGACTTTTACGACATTAATTACACGTTTTAGCTTGGTTTTTATTATAATTAAGTGGTAAAAGGATAAGTGTTTTCACACTTATTACTATTTTCTTATCGGTCCAGTGGAAGGGTCAATAGAGTGTTACCGGGTAGTACAATAACTCAAATCATAGACAACGCATAAAAAGGGTTGTACAAGCCAACATACATTCATTCGAATAAATGTTAAAAGTTTACAAGGTCCCCAGTTTTACGGTCATAAAGTTACAAAACATCTTTCGAATGAAAATTATTAATAAGTGGGCCATCAGATTCGATCTCCGTCCAAGTTACCTTCAAGCGCCTATGATAAAACATGCAAAAAATAAATCAGCGAATGCCGAGTGAATTCATAGAGTTTAGTAAAAACAGTTATATAAGAACAGTAATAAAAAGCAGAACACAAGCATAATATCAGTAATAAGAACCCATATTGCTAGTCAGGGAATATATTATAATTCAAATCATATATCATACACTATTCCTGAGACCACAACCTCAGTATTACCATTATTGGTATTATTATCGGATTATTATAAGCCGCATGACATTGTTGCCTTTCTATAATATACAACAGGTCACGATCCCGACAAATATTTGCCCATTTAAATCAGCGTGTCGTCACTAAAATCACGCTATATAAATCCTCTCATACATAAATTTGCTTGCCAATCAATGTGATACGACGGGGATCAACCGTCATGACGTGAACTGGGGTGATCTTCCCCAAATAGTAATATTCATGCATAAGCTTCTACCAACTCCCGGTAGTGCACGATTCATGCTAATGGGACTTATTGTAACACCCCCAATTACACAAGGCAGCGGAATATCAACATTGGGCGTTACTTCATAGCACATCACACACAGTCATAGAAAACGACCTCCAAAGAGACGTTTTTATAAAATAAACCATTCGACAAAATCAGAGTTAACTAAAAGGAGGTCCGACCAGTTTATTTAAACCTTAAGAAATAATAAATATTTGTCAAATGTATCGAATGGAAATTGTTTGTTTTGCCTTTACTTTATCCCGCGCGACTCCATGCTCCAGTTGCTCAAACGTAAACACCTGAGAATACATGCTAACAGTCAACACAATGGTTGAGTGAATCCATAGGTTTTTAAATAAACAATAATGGGGTTTTAAATAAACCATAGAGCTTTTGAACACAAGAATCTCATCCACTATCGATAGTGCAACACATGCAATACCCAAAGTCCACGCTATTCTACTAAGCCATGACACCGAAGCCTTAAGTATAAATAATGCCCTAGTCAGGTATTTTGCCGAATACCCCCTTACTTATAATACAACACACCTGGCTGAGCCTCCAACCCACAGGTGCGACCTGCCCAGGTGGGGGCCATCCCCGATGGATCCATCCGTCTGTACCAGCGCCTACCCATCATAGGTAGTTAACGGTTCATGGGTTTATAGGGACTTTCCAAATTTTGGCAATACAGCACATAGCAAATAGCGGTTCCTAATCAATACAATCAATGCTTGTATTCATCTTTCAAATGCATTTAATCAGCCATCTTACATTTATTTACAACAACAAGTATTCGTTCAAAGCATATAGCAAACCACATGTTTATTCATAAACATGTATTCTCTCAAAACCATATATATAAACATCATATTTTTATACCAAGAGCATGTATTCCCCCTCGCGGGTTTATAAACACATATAAAGTAGTAAAAGCGAGGCTATGAACTCACCTGATATAGCTATCACACGTAGATCAAGGAACAAACGTCCAATAGTCGATACACGACTTCACGGGATAATAATCACTAACTGATCGAGAACGAGATGCCCAACGGTCAACATATGACCGAACGAACCTATAATGACGAGACGCGTCTTAGGGTCGAGACTATACATAAGTCATACATATATGTAAATAGTTCACTTTAGTAAGTTTGGACATTGCATAAGTTTTATAAAACTTTTTATAAAACCTTTCATTACAATTTAACATATATCTTCTCATTATGACCATTAAGCCCATTCTATCCCATTAGTGACCCATTAATCATTTATATAACCTAAGTCCATTTCAAACTCATTATTGATCTCCATATACATTATTAATCTCAGGTCCAATAATGGCCCAATAGCGATTATAAGTGTAAGTTGGGCTTTTGTGGCCCAAATCCACTTTATATGTATTACGGGTTCTAAAACGCCTCATAACGATGTAAACTTAATGTCCACGATGGCCGAGTCTCGGGTATTCTAGTTGTCAATAAATAAACGAGTCTATATTTACTAAAAAGCGGCTCATACCATTTCGGTGTTTATAAAAATCATCACGTTTTACCTTAACTTAATATAGTCTAATTCATACAATTTTCACGACATGTCTCGTTAATTAGACCGTTTCTCTTAAACCGTATATAATATAGATGAGTTATTTTTTTTTACTAAAGTCATTCTTAACTTATTTAGTTTACTTATTATAAGTTCAATTGCCTCTAATTTATAGTTATCATAGCTTATTTACCCATTTTATTACTTAGAAGAGTTGGCTGTTTTTCGCAGCCAACTTCAGTTTCATCGTTTTAGCCGCTATTTCCAAACCGTTTATCCGTAGAGAACCATTAGACTCGCGGAGATTCTACATAAATTTAGCTACAACTTTTAGTTTTACATATTTAGAGGTCAGTATATAATTTTTAAGAGTTTCTGGCCGTGCAAAACTGGTAGATCAGATTCGACACTTTTCAGTATTTTGACCATATCTAATTCATCGGGTATCGTCACGAGACGAGCGACCCGGCCAAATCATCACAAAACATATGACTATCACTCTATATTATTTTATAAAGTTCAAAACCTACTGATTTTAAACCGTAACTCATTTAGCTACTGATCTAAATTTATACCATACCAACTTTTGATCTACGATTGATTAGCTTGCATTTTCTTTATAATAAATCATATACAATGTCCAATATACACAAAATATATCTTACATCATAAAAATGCATATAAAATCAGTAGTTAATATAAATTTTAATTAAAATGATTAGAAAAAAAGGTACCAAATAAAATCATGATCTTACAAAAGAATTGGAAGAAGAATACATCAACAAATCAACAAGCTCTACATGTCTTCAAACTTGCTTTAAACCGCCATGTATAAATTAATTAGATCATTTTGTTATATAATTGTGTGTTTATGTTTATGTGATTCACGGCAGAAACGATGAGACCAAAATATTATATTTCATATTTTGCAAGTTAAGAAACAAGTATAAGAAGACTTAGTCAAAATATGAAAATGCATAAACATCTATTTTGTTGACACGTGTGGTAGTCATTCTTGCCTTTCTTGCTAAAACATGACACGCACCATTATTTATATACTAATTTGTTTTTTTTTTTAATTTGTTGAAGCGGGTATTATCGATACCGAAATTTTAAAGATTACGCGATTTGAAAGATACGCGTAAAACACCAAAAATAAACTATCAATATAAAATAAAAACATCGACATTCGGAGAACATTAATATTTCGATAATTAAATGAGGCTTATAATTTAATAAATGTTAACGCGTCGTATAACGAATGATGCCTAAAGGTTTAACGTAAATTATTAAGAATTCTCATAAATGAGAAATTAAAACGACGACAATAGAAAATATTTCTATGTCATAACAAGGATATTTACTGTCGATAACGGACATAAAATTTGCCGATAAATAGTAAATAAAACGTATTGGATACGTTAAAGCCTTAACCTCACCGATTAGCCGAGAAATCAATATTATTCGTCGAACGAACATGGAAAATAAAAGTCGAGTAATAAATATTGATCCGACTACTAGGAATAAGATTAGATCTCAGTCTAAATGTTGATTTTAAATTTCGGGTTATTACATCATCTAACCCTTTAGGAAGCGACGTCCCGGCGCTTAATTCGTCTTAATAGTCTTTGGTTAAATGGCGAAGACGTGAGAAATAGACAAGTCGTCGCTGAGGTTTCAAATGAAAGCTGGATGAACAAAAGTAAAAGAAATGAGTATACATATCAGGCACAAAGTGGATGGTTTGAATCTAGCTTCAATCCTTATAAGGAAATATGAATTTATAACTCGAACGAGAAACCATTGGAAGCGAAAAAATTAACAAGTCGTCAATTTTTGGAAGTGCTTCAAGGTACATTAATATTAGCTTATCAACTTGCAGCGCTCGATATAAGTTTGAAAAAGTCCAAATGATACAAGTTACGAGTCAAAAGAAGTGGGCACATTTGGGAAACTTCCAATGCGACAATCAATTTAAAACGTCGTTTATCACATCGATCAAATCAAAACACATATCGTCCAAGGGTCTCATAAAAACAATTGCGTTATAAAATAAAATCGCATGGATAGCATATAAATCCATCGAAAACGTTACAAAATATTCACGACGAGGCAATTATTACGAGTCGCACAAAATCATCAAGTTGCACGATCTCAAACATGAAAACCTATTTCTTCAAAATCAAATTTATCGACACATAAATCTTTCGGAGTATACAATACTCTATCGAAGGAACTACAATCCAAATCAAATGCAAAAACCAGCACTAGGCACATATAATCACATTACGACATGCTTGCAAAATAGCCAGGCCATGCCAAATCAATAAGTTCAATCACGTTAACTCATGCTTGCTAAATAGTCAAGACATGATAAAATGAATATCTTATAGGATTTTCAGATGAGTCTAGTCAAAGGAAAGTTTGCAAGTTAAAGGATGTTCACGATATTTATTCCATAGATGCATATAGATCAATATTTTCGTCATCAGATGGTGCTCACACATGGATCCATACCCAAATGACATTTCACGGTGCTCACAAACGGATCCATACACAAAATATTTTCTCGTTATGTTTGAAAAATTCTTCGATGAACCATCTATAATAACAGGAAAGAATCTCAAGATCTTTTCAATCACGATGAGTTGTGTTGATAACTTAATCCTCAGTCAATCCACAAGTACACAACTAATCTCGATTAAACAAGTCATCTGTTCTCGGGACAGGTAATGATTCTTAACAATTAGCTTATAAAGCTCGCGATAGTTAGGACACATTAGAAATGGTCTATAGAAACAAATTATAACTCGAGAGAAGACTTACAGGGTTACTCATACATAGAAGATAATCAATAATAACCATAATGACGACGAAACGAACGATTCGTACCAACGAAACATGAGTCGAAGAAATACATCCGTATACAAAAATAATCACAAACTAAGTCAAGCACTCTTGAGCCCACTTGTTTATAATTTCTTGTTTTCATCGAAAGGCGTCCCAATCCATGTAAACAAGAATTTATAAATTTATGGTTCGGGAACTTATAACTTTCTTGTTCAAATAAAAAGGCGTCCCAGTTTATTTCAACAAGATGATTATAAATTACTCAGTAATACCGTCACAAAACACGATAACATAATCAAATTAAATGCCAAGAAAAGTACATGGTGTCAAACTTACTCCATGATTTCTTTATTCAAAAGTCCCATTCCATCAGAATAAAGAAACCATAAAAAATCTAAGGTCTAGTGGTTTAAAACTTTCTTATTCAAATGTCCCAATCCATTTCAATAAGATAACCTTAAACGACACATAGTTGGACGATTTAAATTCTCTATATTTAAATGTCCCATTCCATTTAAATATAAGGTATTAAATTGCTCAACTAATGACTAGTATGAGCATATCTTTGTTGTACCCAAATTATATAATGATTTAGGTATATATATTTTAGGTCCAACATTGGCATCCTCCTTTTCGCCACAAAACGTAATCAAACACAATTAAATTAAACATTATATTACGTAGAAGATCTCTCCTTGAAGAAATGATTCTCCAAAATCATAAGGAGTGCAGAAATATAATAATACGCTTATCAATTATGTTTCAAAAGGAGATGTCCTAAATTGGCACATCACGATGCGATGACAAAAATCGAGCTTAAATTAGTCGACATGCGATAGATTATGAAACAATATATATGTACCCAAAATATCAAACGAGGTCCATACTCGTATTGGGATAATAAATTAATTATCAAGAAAAGTGATTGGCGGCGAGGCCAAACTCTCTATAAAACCGTATCATAAAATGTACGATAATCACGTAAGGCTCATTGCTTCATGCACAATGCCCTTAAATACCATAGTGTATACATTCAATATACATACAAACATTTCTACATACACACATGATCACAATATCACACCAAGCTTTGGTTTCAAGGATCCATGAGCGCGCGGATACTTTGTAAGGCAACCAAACAATTTTACGAAAGAGCAGTTATAGTCTAGGTTTTAAAAATGACCTAGTTCGCTATAACTAGTGCTCTGATACCAATCTGTAACACCCCAATTACACAAGGCAGCGGAATATCAACATTGGGCGTTACTTCATAGCACATCACACACAGTCATAGAAAACGACCTCCAAAGAGACGTTTTTATAAAATAAACCATTCGACAAAATCAAAGTTAACTAAAAAGAGGTCCCACCAGTTTATTTAAACCTTAAAAAATAATAAAGATTTGTCAAATGTATCGAATGGAAATTGTTTGTTTTGCCTTTACTTATCCCGCGCGACTCCATACTCTAGTTGCTCAAACTTAAACACCTGAGAATACATGCTAACAGTCAACACAATGGTTGAGTGAATTCATAGGTTTTTAAATAAACAATAATAGGGTTTTAAATAAACCATTGAGCTTTTGAACACAAGAATCTCATCCACTGTCGATAGTGCAACACATGCAATACCCAAAGTCCACGCTATTCTACTAAGCCATGACACCGAAGCCTTAAGTATAAATAATGCCCTAGTCAGGTATTTTGCCGAATACCCCCTTACTTCTAATACAACACACCTGGTTGAGCCTCCAACCCACATGTGCGACCTGCCCAGGTGGGGGCCATTCCCGATGGATCCATCCGTCTGTACCAGCGCCTACCCATCATAGGTAGTTAACGGTTCATGGGTTTATAGGGACTTTCCAAATTTTGGCAATACAGCACTTAGCAAATAGCGGTTCCCAATCAATACAATCAATGCTTGTGTTCATCTTTCAAAAGCATTTAATCAGCCATCTTACATTTATTTACAACAACAAGTATTCGTTCAAAGCATATAGCAAACCACATGTTTATTCATAAACATGTATTCTCTCAAAACCATATATATAAACATCATATTTTTATACCAAGAGCATGTATTCCCCCTCGCGGGTTTATAAACACATATAAAGTAGTAAAAGCGAGGCTATGAACTCACCTTATATAGCTATCACACGTAGATCAAGGAACAAACGTCCAATAGTCGATACACGACTTCACGAGATAATAATCGCTCACTGATCGAGAACGAGATGCCCAACGGTCAACATATGACCGAACGAACCTATAATGACGAGACGCGTCTTAGGGTCGAGACTATACATAAGTCATACATATATGTAAATAGTTCACTTTAGTAAGTTTGGACATTGCATAAGTTTTATAAAACTTTTTATAAAACCTTTCATAACCATTTAACATATATCTTCTCATTATGACCATTAAGCCCATTCTATCCCATTAGTGACCCATTAATCATTTATATAACCTAAGTCCATTTCAAACTCATTATTGATCTCCATATACATTATTAATCTCAGGTCCAATAATGACCCAATAGCCATTATGAGTGTAAGTTGGGCTTTTGTGGCCCAAATCCACTTTATATGTATTACGGGTTCTAAAACGCCTCATAACGATGTAAACTTAATGTCCACGATGGCCGAGTCTCGGGTATTCTAGTTGTCAATAAATAAACGAGTCTATATTTACTAAAAAGCGGCTCATACCATTTCGGTGTTTATAAAACCATCACGTTTTACCTTAACTTAATATAGTCTAATTCTTATAATTTTCACGACATGTCTCGTTAATTAGACCGTTTCTCTTAAACCGTATATAATATAGATGAGTTATTTTTTTTACTAAAGTCATTCTTAACTTATTTAGTTTACTTATTATAAGTTCAATTGCCTCTAATTTATAGTTATCATAGCTTATTTACCCATTTTATTACTTAGAAGAGTTGGCTGTTTTTCGCAGCCAACTTCAGTTTTACCGTTTTAGCCGCCATTTCCAAACCGTTTATCCGTAGAAAACCATTCGACTCGTGGAGATTCTACATAAATTTAGCTACAACCTTTAGTTTTACATATTAAGAGGTCAGTATATAAATTTTAAGAGTTTTAGGCCGTGCAAAACTGGTAGATCAGATTCGACACTTTTCAGTATTTTGACCATATCTAATTCATCGGGTATCGTCACGAGACTAGCGACCCGGCCAAATCATCACAAAACATATGACTATCACTCTATATTATTTTATAAAGTTCAAAACCTACTGATTTTAAACCGTAACTCATTTAGCTACTGATCTAAATTTATACCATACCAACTTTTGATCTACGCTTGATTAGCTTGCATTTTCTTTATTATAAATCATATACATTGTCCAATATACACAAAATATATCTTACATCATAAAAATGCATATAAAATCAGTAGTTAATATAAATTTTAATTAAAATGATTAGAAAAAAGGTACCAAATAAAATCATGATCTTACAAAAGAATTGGAAGAAGAATACATCAACAAATCAACAAGCTCTACATGTCTTCAAACTTGCTTTAAACCGCCATGTATAAATTAATTAGATCATTTTGTTATATAATTGTGTGTTTATGTTTATGTGATTCACGGCAGAAAAGATGAGACCAAAATATTATATTTCACATTTTGCAAGTTAAGAAACAAGTATAAGAAGACTTAGTCAAAATATGAAAATGCATAAACTTCCATTTTGTTGACACGTGTGGTAGGCATTCTTGCCTTTCTTGCTAAAACATGACACGCACCATTAGTTATATACTAATTTGTTTTTATTTATTTTTTTAAATTTGTTGAAGCGGGTATTATCGATACCCGAAATTTTAAAGAATACGCGATTTGAAAGATACGCGTAAAACACCAAAAATAAACTGTCAATATAAAATAAAAACATCGACATTCGGAGAACATTAATATTTCGATAATTAAATGAGGCTTATAATTTAATAAATGTTAACGCGTCGTATAACGAATGACGCCTAAAGGTTTAACGTAAATTATTAAGAATTCTCATAAATGAGAAATTAAAACGACGACAATAGAAAATAATTCTATGTCATAACAAGGATATTTACTGTCGATAACGGACATAAACTTTGCCGATAAATAGTAAATAAAACGTATTGGATACGTTAAAGCCTTAACCTCACCGATTAGCCGAGAAATCAATATTATTCGTCGAACGAACATGGAAAATAAAAGTCGAGTAATAAATATTGATCCGACTACTAGGAATAAGATTAGATCTCAGTCTAAATGTTGATTTTAAATTTCGGGTTATTACACTTATAGTGACATAACCTAACTAATAATAATCCATTTCAATCATTCATTGGGTCAAATAATCAATCGGGTCCATATCAATAAGCATACAATCGGGACCACTTGTTTTCTATTTTCATTAAAACTAGCATGTTATCTCCCTCGCAGGTTTATAAAACACTTCATTAAATATTTAAAAGAGTGCGAGGCTTTGAACTCACATTAGTTTGGAAGGCGGGTTATCGGCAACTAAGCCGTATGTCGCGTGTCTCGATCACAGGAAACCTAAACAAATAATACTCGATCTTAGACTATGTCGAATAATATTTATAAAAAGTTGTTATATATATGTAATCAAGTCATAAACATGATGATCAAGTGGGATTTTATCACTTTACACAACATTATTAGTTGTTAAGCATCTAGTTAATTTAGTCCAATTACACTAATTTTAGCCCATTTATATGTTAAGTCCCAATAGGCCCAATAAGAGTCCAATAAGTTTTATTAGTCCATATATCTATTTAGGACCAGGCCTCTACTCATATGTTGGTCCCAAGTGGTTTGAGCCCATGAGCAAGTCCAATAGTGCAAAACCAAACTAGTTGGGCCTAGTGGTCCAACAAGGCTAGTTTGGTCCATTACGGGTCCATAAGTTACAAAGCTCGGGTTTGTCGGTTTTTGCTTGTTAAATGTGTTTATATATCAATATATGTTCCATAAAAATATTACATTAGATGGGTCCGACCATCTATGTTTTATTTGGCAAAAACGCCATTCTTTCGGTTTTAGCCGAAAAGACGTAAAAGTCATATATATAATTTGTAGTTAGAAAACTAGTTGAGTTTAATTTTTATAAAATGTGATATATATTTATTATAGTATATAAACATATTTTTATAATAGTTATCATCAATTATTCACTTTTACATATTTATTTATATATCATTTTACCTCATGTTGTCTTTTAACATTTGATGTCTTATTGTGAAATCTGATGTAGAATCTCATGTTCACCATTTTTAGCATATCTTGAGTTGTATAATGACTTAGAATCCCAAATTTTGCTATAAAATCAAAAAATATGCTCTACAATTTAATCTCCTATGGCTCCTTCTCAAACTGCCTCTAAATATAAGTTTTAATTCGTCCAAAACAGATCAGTCGGATTAGTACATTAAAAGTATTTTGGCCATATCTTGCTCATTTTTAACATTCTATTGTGTGGCCAATTAACCACTTGTGTAAAAATCATTTGTCTATCATTATATCAAATAATCTAATCCATTTAATCAACTAAAAATGTTGAAACTTACTGTTTTTCACAGTCTACTTATCTAGTTAAGATTTTATCATCTTTTACTTGTAGATTTAGCCTTATTAACTTATTCTAATAACACAAAATCCCCATACAACACTTTTATCATCATTCGTAACTATCATACATATATATTTGGAAGTAAATAGACAAGTACATTTACAGAAATAATAGGATGATAGAAAGAAGCAATCTTTATACCAACCAAATGATGGAAAATGATGTGATTTGGATGAACAAGGATTGATCTTTGTACCCAAATCTTTAACTTTTCAAAAAAACTTTTTGTGATATTCTAATATATAAAATTCTCTTGAGAAATCAGCCCAAAAACTCCATAGAAACTTCCTTTCACAAGTTGAAATCACCTCAAATCATCCTTCTTTTATGTGGTTTTCATCATAAGTTGAATATAGTTTAAGTTGTAGGTTGAAATTTTATGAAAATGGTGGTATGGTGATGATGGTGGACGGCTACAAGAGGGAGAGAGGGAGAGATTGAGAAACTTTCTAGTCAATACATGCAAGTATGTGTTGTTTGTGAGAAGATTGAGGCTTTTGTACTTTGATAACTTATGAGACATGTGTCTCATAGTTATGCTAGAAAATTGACACCAAAGGCGGGTTTCCCCTTGATGAATCCGCCGCTATTAGGGGTGGGACAAGTGTTATACTTGTATCATCCCTAATATTTTACGAGTACTCCTCGATTCTAGTTTCCTCGATTTACGTGCCCTCGGGTCGATTTACAAAAAACGTTTTTGCAAAATATGAAACTACGGCACAAAAAGATTATAATAAAAATTGTCTCATCAAATATGGAGCACGGAAGCGTAAATACGTAAACCTAGGGTTTTCCGGTTTAAACGTAAAAGACGTTAAATTATGCATGTAAGCCCTAATTTCTTCCCGTAAATATGTGACTTCATGAACCAACACAAAAATAATATATAAAAATAATATACGAGAATAAATTTACTACTTGAAAATGTCAGATTGTCACTGCATTTCCTCCTAAAAAGGGATCTACGCCCTCGTAGATCCATTTTATCTCGATGCCCGTTTCTTATTGAAGTCGAAGAGGTGTGGGTATTTCTTCCACATTTCATCCTCTCGCTCCCAAGTAAATTTTGGCCCATGCTTTGAATTCCACCGAACCTTAATGATAGGTATTCGACTTTGCTTAACTTTCTTTACTTCACGATCCATAACCTCTACGGGTTCTTCGATAAAATGCAACTTCTCATCAATTTTCTTGGGGTTACTCTAATTTATAAGCCACTGGACCAACTCTTGATAAAATCTTGAATGGTCTGATATAGCGGGGATTCAATTTCCCACGCTTTTCAAATCTTATGACGCCTTTCCATGGCGACACTTTCAACATGACACGGTCCCCCACTTCGAACTCCATCGGTTTCCGCCGCACATCCGCGTAACTTTTTTGTCTACTTCGGGGTGTCAACAACCGTTTCTTAATCTGAACTATCATCTATGTAGTCTCTCGAATCAGTTCCAGTCCGGTGAGCTGGGTATCCCCAACTTCACTCCAACATACAGGAGATCTACACTTTCTACCATATAAAGCTTCGAACGGTGCAGCCTTAATACTAGCATGATAACTGTTATTATATGAAAATTTAGCCAGTGGCAAATGTTTATCCCAATCCTTACCAAAATCAATCACACATGCTCTTAACATATCCTCCAGTGTCTGTATCGTCCTTTCACTCTGCCCATCAGTTTGGGGGTGATAAGTAGTGCTCATATCAAGATTCGTTCCCAAAGATCTTTGGAGGGATCTCCAAAAATTTGATGTGAATTGAGAGTCCCGATCAGAAATAATCGATACAGGCACTCCGTGCTTACATACTACCTCCTTAAGATAAATACGAGTCAGCTTCTCCAGTGAGAACTTCTTTTTAATATGAATGAAATGAGCGGATTTGGTCAGTCTGGCGATAATGACCTAAATCGAGTTATTTCCATAAGATCTTCTAGGGATCTTAGTGATGAAATCCATCGTGATTCACTCCCACTTCCATTCAGGAATTTCGGGTTGTTGAAGTAGTCCTGATGGCTTTTGATGTTCAGCTTTGACTTTTGCACATGTCAAACAATGACGAACATACATTGCAATATCGACTTTCATATTCGGCCACCAGTATAACTTCTTCATGTCAAGATACATTTTTTCATAACCATGATGAATGGAATATTTAGATTTATGGGATTCGAGCATGATTAAGTCTCTTAAGCCCCCATACTTAGGTAACCACATATGACCTCTTAAGCATTTCACTCCGTCTGCTCTAACCTCTAAAGGATCTCCTTCACCTTGAAACCCTTTATTATCAAAATTTTCTTTCTTACAAGTTTCTATTTGTGCATTTCTAACTTGACCAGGAAAATTATTGTGCACAGTCATGACTAGAGAACGTACCCTGATCGGCTCTCTATCCTTTCTACTTAATGCATCGGCAACAACATTTGCTTTTCCTGGGTGATATTTTATCTCACAATCATAATCACTTAACCGTTTTATCCATCTACGTTGCCTCATCTTTAGTTCTTTTTGATCGAGGATATACTGTAGGCTTTTATGATCAGTGAATACCATACATTTGGTGCCATACAGGTAATGTCTCCACAACCTAAGAGCAAAGACTACAACTCCTAATTCTAGATCATGAGTAGTATAATTTTCCTCATTTTTCCTTAATTGCCTAGAAGCATAAGCTATCACATTTTCTCACTGCATCAAGACAGCTCCAAAACCTCTAAGAGACGCATCAAAAAATACCACCAAATTTTCACTACCTTTGGGTAATGATAAAATAGGTGCACTACATAATTTTTGCTTCAATACCTGAAATGCTCCATCTTCTTCACTTCCCATAAAAAAGGTTTATTTTTCTGAGTAAGCTTGGTCACGGGTTTAGCTATTAAAGACAATTCTTTAATGAATCGTCTATAATAGCCAGCCAATCCTACGAACTGTCGCATCTCCGTTGGCGTTGTCGGTGCAGACCAACTCTTAATGGCTTCAATCTTTGCCGGATCAACATGAATTCCATATTTTTCAATCACATGACCAAGAAATTGAACAGAGTCCAACCAAAACTCACATTTCGAAAACTTTCCGTACAACTTTTCATTCTTTAACAAATTCAAGATAGTCCTTAAGTGTTCTCTATGCTCTTCTTTATTCTTGGAATAGATCAGAATGTCTTCAATGAACACGATCACAAATTTATCCAAATAGGATTTGCACACTCTATTAATTAGATCCGTGAATATCGTCGGTGCGTTAGTTAACCCAAATGGCATTACTTGGAATTTGTAGTGTCCATAACGAGTTCTAAATGCATTGATAGGAATATCTTCTTCGCGGACGCGAAGTTGATGATATCCAAACCGCTGATCTATCTTAGAATATACACTAGAGCCTTGTAGTTAATCAAATAAATCATCAATCCTTGGCAAAGGATATCGATTTTTAATTTTCAACTTCTTTAGCTCACGGTAATCGATGCATATACGGAAAGATCCATCTTTATTTTTAACGAACAAGACCGGAGCTCCCCAGGGTGACGAACTCGGTCGAATAAAACCCTTATCTAGTAACTCTTTGAGTTGTTCAGATAATTCTTTTAATTCGGATGGTGCTAGTCGGTAAGGCGCACGCGCCACCGGTGCAGCACCAGGAACTAGATCGATTCGAAACTCAACTTGCCTTATCGGCGGAAGTCCGGGTAAATCATTGGGAAATACCTCAGGAAAATCACAGAAAATAGGAACGTCTTGCAATCGTTTCTCCTTAGATTCATTCCCGGTCACTTGAGTTAAGAATAGCGCGCAACCATTCCTGATGTACTTTTGGACTTTAATACATGAAATGATTTTCAAACGGGATTCACCTCGATTACCATCAATTACCAACCTCCTATTCTTAAGGGGAATTTTAACCTTCTTTTCTCCACATAAAATTGCATCATCATTCAAGGATAACCAATCCATTCCAATGATAATGTCAAAACTACCTAGTACGATTAACATCAAATCAATCGGGAAGGAATGGTTCAAGAGATTTAAAGAGCATCATTGCAATAACTTATTAGTTCTTACCAATTTACCATCAGCCAATTCTACTTCGTAACTGGTATCTATCTCAATAGGTTCAATGTCAATAAGGGCACTAAATTTGGTAGATACAAAGCTCCTATCTGCACCTGAATCAAATAGAGCAAAAACATAATGATTTTTGAGTAAAAACGTATCAGTAACGACATTCAGATCCTTCTTAACATCAACCGTCCCAAGTTGATAAGCACCACCCTGGTTGTTTCTTCCTTGACCATTCCTTTTCAGCTTTGAACAATCTGGTTTCTTATGGACCTCTTCTCCACAATTGTAACAAACGACTCCCCTCTTACACTTTTCCACTTTGTGTCCTAGCTTTCCACAATTTCTGCACTTCCAGCAATCACCAGCATGCCTCTTATTACCACACTTTGGACACTTTTCATCATTACGCGGTGCGTTGTTGGTTAGAGCGTTTGCATTTCCCTTCTTTGATTTTGACGGCAATTGAAATTTTGCCTGTTGTCACCTCGACCTCCACGATCGCCTTCACCCTTTCTCTTCTGACCAGTAGACGCTTCATCCTCCTTATCCTGTATGATTTGTCCAATAAGTTGATAAGCCCTTCGCACCGCATCATCAATGGTCGATGGCTTTAACGATGTCACATCCCCTCGGATATTTTTGGTCAACCCTTTAATGTATTGCTCAATCCTTATCTTCTCAGGTTCAACCAACCGAGGACACAACAAAGCCAACTCATGGAATCGATTTGTCTATCCATCAATATCCACTCCTTTCATTTTCAAATGGGTCAACTCTTGTTCCAACCTTATAATCACACTACGAGTACAAAACTTTTGAGTCATCCACATTTTAATTTCAGCCCATGGAGTAGCAATAGCAACATCAATGCCCATAGAAGCAATCCTACCATTCCACCAAGTCAATGCACGACCTCTAAGAGTAGCCATTGCAAAAGTCACCTTATCTTCCTCCTTACACTTACTAATGCGAAACACAAACTCAATCTTTTCAATCCATTGACTTAATCCTACCGCACCTTAAGTTCCATTAAAAGGGAGTGGGTCACATTTCATGAATGTCACATAAGTACAACCACCGACTGCGGGTGCATTAAGTCTAGGTCCTCCAACATTTCCTCCACCATTAACATTCACACCATTACCGGCCCCATTGCCAGTTCCATTACCACCAGCTCTACTATCGCCAGCTCCACTACCGCCAGCTCCACTTCTAGCATTTGCCATAAACTCAGACATAGATGCGACAACTTGCTCTGCAATGATCCTGCGCACTTATTCCTCAGTCACGATTTTCTTGAGCGGCATGATTTTATTATCGCATAATTCAAAGTATGATAAGCATTCACTCAATGATGGATTTAAATAAAAGGATCGAATTGATAATCAAGGAAGAAAACTATAAATAAGGCACAACATGGAATTTAAGACAAAAGATGCATATTTCATTAGATCATAAACAACTACATCATCTTAGTTAACTTTCCACATCATTATCCTAGCACTATACAAGCCCAAAATTTGTGCTAGATCTACTAACCGACATACCGGTTTAGTTAAGGTTTTTCAAAAAATACAAAGATACTACTAAGGATAAACTAGTCTGCTAAGAACTGCTAGAGGGTCTATCATCTTTCTTCTTCTTTGATATCTTCCTCGGACGATCACGAGACTCATCATCATCAGTTGGGCACCTAGGAATCACTCCTCTCTCAACCATCTCAGCATAAAACCTATTGTTCCAACAACAGACACCTGTAACTCTCTTTCCGCCTTCTCGCGCATTGCGTGAGCCACATTCAACATAATCTCCATGAAGTTCACCTTTTTCTTCAGCTCCGCATATTCACCACTTTCCAACACAGACAATCTCATAAACACTTCATTCAAACTACGCTCCACATCACTTAAACCCAAATCAAGCAACTCTCGCTCTTTCTCACCAATCTTTGTTTTCGATTCCAATAAAGCAACATGAGTCTGACAAACACCTAAACCAATCTCTGTCATACTACCTTGAACTCGGGAAGCATCTAAATCACGTCTTAAAGCCCAAGGTGCATGTCCATCAATATGAGTCGCCTCTCGAACCCTCGACGACTCTCATATCACATGCACTTCTCTGAAAGTCATCCCTATCAATCGACCTTCTTGTAGTAGTCCCATTAGTGCCATCAGGTGCATCATCATCTGACTCAGACTCAGAGGATTCATCACTAGGTAACTCAGAATCAGAATTAGACCACTCAACTGGAGGGGGTAAAAGCTCACCATCCTCTACATCATAAGGAAAAATAAACTCCGCCTCATCATCATCAATCTTATCACCTATATCTAACACCTCTTCGACATCCTCATCGTCATCCTCATTACCTACAACATCTATATCAGCCTCATCATCTTCCTCGACACCAACATTACCATCTTCTACTATATCAACCTGTGGGGCAATCTGATCTCCTAGTCCTATTTGGGGCTCAGGATCCTCGAATGGTTCCTCCTCTTCTTCTTCCATATCTTCTTCTACATTATAATCCACTAAGTCTAGGTAAGGGTTATCATCTAGGTTAGGTTCAGGAATAGCGGGATGATGTTAGGGTCTTCCATGACAAATCTGCATTATATAATATATCTCGTACTAGCATAAAAATAATTATTAAAGAGTTATATACTGAAATCACGACATATATAAATTAGAATATATCAAAATATATATCTTCTCAATAAGGCTTGTTGGTAACATCGGAGATCTTCGGCACCGATATAGTCAAAAGATATTTAAACATTTTACTCAAAATATTTATTTAAAAATATTTATTGTTAAAAGATTTTTGAAATGTTTTATTCAAAACCTTGGTTTTAAAAATCTTTCGTTCTCTATAACAAGCGCTCTGGTACCAAACTGTAACACTCTCAATTTTCGTATCGGTACAGCGGAAGTGTCAATAGAGTGTTACGGGGTAGTACAATAACTAAATTCATAGACAACGCATAAAAAGGGTTGTACAAGCCAACATACATTCATTCGAATAAAAGTTTAAAGTTTACACAAGGTCCCTAGTTTTACGGTCATAAATTACAAAACGTCTTTCGAATGAAAATTATTTATAAGTGGGCCATCAGAGTCGATCTCCGTCCAAGTTACTTTCAAATACCTGAGATAAAACATGCAAAAAATAAATCAGCGAATGCCGAGTGAATTCATAGAGTTTAGTAAAAACCGTTATATAAGAACAGTTATAGAAAGCAGAACACAAGTATAATATCAGTAATAAGACCCCATATTGCTAGTCAGGCAATATATTATAATTCAAATCATATATCATACACTATTCCTGAGACTGCAGCCTCAGTATTTCCATTATCGGTATTATTATCGGATTATTATAAGCCACATGACATTGTTGCCTTTCTATAATATACAATGGGTCGCGAGCCCGACAAATATTTTCCCATTTAAATCAGCGTGTCGTCACTAAAATTACGCTATATAAATCCTCTCATACATAAATTCGCTTGGCAATCAATGTGACACGACGGGGATCAACCGTCAAGACGTGAACTGGGTGATCTTCCCCAAATAGTACTATTATATGTATAAGCGTCTACCAACTCCCGGTAGTTCACAATTCATGCTAATGAGACTTATAGTGACATAACCTAACTAATAATAATCCATTTCAATCATTCATTGGGTCATATAATCAATCGGGTCCATATCGATAAGCATACAATCGGGACCACTTGTGTTCTTTTTTTTATTAAAACTAGCATGTTATCTCCCTCGCGGGTTTATAAAACTCTTCATAAAACATTTAAATGAGTGCGAGGATATGAACTCACATTGGTTTGGAAAGGAGGGTTATCGGCAACTAAGGCGTATGGCGCGTGTCTCGATCACGGGAAACCAAAACAAATAATACTCGATCTTAGACTATGTCGAATAATATTTATTAAAAGTTGTTATGTATATGTAATCAAGTCATAAACATAATGATCAAGTAGGATTTTATCACATTACACAACATTATTAGTTCTTAAGCATCTAGTTAACTTATTCTAAATACACTAATTTTAACACATTTATATGTTAAGGCCCAAAAGGCCCAATAAGAGTCCAATAAGTTTTATTAGTCCATTTATATATTTAGTACCAGGCTTCTACTCATATTTTGGGCCCAAGTGGGTTGAGCCCATGAGCAAGTCCAATAGTGCTAAACCAAACTAGTTGGGCCTAGTGGTCCAACAAGGCTAGTTTGGTCCGTTACGGGTCCATAAGTTACAAAGCTCAGGTTTGTCAGTTTTTGCTTGTTAAATGTGTTTATATATCAGTAGATGTTCTATAAAAATATTACATTATATGGTCCGACCATCTAAGTTTTATTTGGCGAAAACTCCATCCTTTCGGTTTTAGCCGAAAAAATGTAAAAGTCATATATATAATTTGTAGTTAGAAAAATAGTTGAGTTTTATTTTTATAAAATGTGATATTTATTTATTATCGTATATAAACATATTTGCATAATAGTTATTATCAATTATTCACTTTTATATATTTATTTATATATAATTTTACCTCATGTTGTCTTTTAACATTAGATGTCTTATTGTGAAATCTGATGTAAAATCTCATGTTCACCATTTTTAGCTTATCTTGAGTTCTATAATTACATAGAACCGCAAATTTTTGCAGTAGAAACTACATAATATTCTCTATAATTTACTCTTCTATAGCTCCTTCTCAAACAGCCTCTTTATATAAGTTTTAATTCGTCCAAAACAGACCAGTCAGATTAGTACATCAAAAGTATTTTGGCCATATCTTGCTCATTTTTAACATTCCATTGTGTGACCAATTAACCACTTGTGTAAAAATCATTTATATATCATTATATCAAATAATCTAATCCATTTAATGAACTAAAAATGTTTAAACATACTGTTTTTCACAGCCTACTTATCTAGTTAAGATTTTATCATCTTTTACTTGTAGATTTAGCCTTATTAACTTATTCTAATGACACAAAATCCGCATACAACAATTTGACCATCATTCATAACTATCATACATATAGATTTGGAAGTAAATAGACAAGTACATTGTAACACCAGTGAAAGTGCCGTATGATGCTAAGTTATTGTCTCAAGAGCTATTCAGTATGAGCATCTCTCTTAAGTTGTGGCTCACTTGTGGATGTGATATCCCGAGCCCAACATTATTTATTTAATCCTATTTTACGTATATTTTTGAAATTTTTAAGAATTTTTATCGTGGAATTATTTGACGGTTTAAGTTGAAACTAACGTTTACGGTCGTAATTTAACGTTTGACGATTTAAGAAGAACCGATGACGACTACGATACCGACGGATGCCCAAAATTTACCTTTTATTATCGATTGATCGATATTTGAGTTTTTCGAGATTTTATTTTTATTACGTGTTAAGTCGAGTCGGAACTATGTGTATATTCGTTTTGTGTGCGTTTGAACCATTTAAAAGTATTTTGAGGTAGCTCGGACTAAACTCGACTCCCGTAAATTTAAAAACGACTAGTATGTCATAATCCCGCTCTTTAGCACATGTTTTATTAATAAGGCCAAAAGATAGCCAAAATTGCATCAAGGTCCCTCCTAACTTACAAAAAGGGGAAAAGAAAAACACACATCCATTTTCAACACCAAAAATTTTTCTCACCCCCTCCTCCTTCCTCTCTAGCCGACGGCTAACCCCCACCACCATGAATCCACCATCAAAAACTTGATTTTGAAGAAAATAAGCAAAGACCCATCTCCCATATCATCTTGTAAGTGAATCCCACAAACAAAAACACACATGCAATCAAGAAATCTTTCCAAAAATTTATAATTTTTCAAAAATGGATTTTGATCTAATTAAATGGTACACATGTTTAATTCATGTGTTAATGATGTTTATTCATTCATAAAACGAATTGGGGGCTGATTATTTTGGGTGTTTTGGTCACCTAAAGGCACGAAATTTTTGGGGTTTTGGGTGTGTTCAAGGTGTTTGATGAAATGTGTTGTGGGGTTGTGTTTAAAATGGTGTTTTTAGTGTTTATAAATTGTTTAATTACATTGCATGTATGATTTAGGTTTTGGGTTTTGATTAGGATTCGACTTTCATAGTGTTAAGGGCTGTTTGGATGAATGGGAATGATTATAAGTGGTTAGGATAGGTCTAGGTGATGTTTGAATGGATTGAAAACAAGTAGAAAGGTGATTTTGAATGAGTCTTTTTCAAACAGATTGTTTAAAGCTATTTTCGTGGTTTTAATTTTTGGTCCAGATTGTGATTATAGGATATAGTTGTAGTGGTCGTCGAGACGCTCGTTTCGGTATAAGATAGAGCTTTTAACTCCAAACGAGTCAAAAGTTATGTTATTTTGAAAATACGTGTACCGGGAGATGAGAATCAACACAATCCGAATTTGTGTTTGGTTTTAGGTCAAATCCCGGGGACTATAAGTCTAGTTTGGTAAATTGTCAAGGGCTGAATTTTGGTGTCAAACCTGCACAATTGAGTCTATTATAGGACTTAGGTGTCAAATGGGTCAATGGAGTATTTTAAACGGGTCAAATGAGTTCGACTTGGTCAAAGTACAATTTCAGTCCGAAAAACGTAGTTTTTGGAAAAGTGTTGAGTAATGAGTCGTAGAAGTCAAAACTTTTATTGGGATTAAATATGTGTTTTCTACAGGTCTTATAGTATTTTTGAGAATTTTGTCAAATTTTATAAAAATGGTTAAGTATAGTAAAACAGCCCATACTTTTGGTAAGTATCGGCGAAACCGTAAAATGGATAGTAACTTTAATAACATTGATAAATGGTATAAGTCTAGTAACAACTACTTGTTTGACTTTGGCGTGAGTTTTCATAAGCATTGAGTGTGTTTGCATTTGCGTGTGTTTAGTACAATGATGTACGCGGAGTATTGATTTTGTTTACGTACCTTGATTTTTAGGTCAAGTGTATGATTTTCCCGGGCATCCACGTCGTCGGTGACATTTCTCGTTACGTCTTCGCTAGAACCACTACTACTACGCAAGGTGAGTCTATAGCCTCGCTCTTTACTTATTTCAAATGATTTTACCCGCGAGGGGGATACATGCTAATTTAAATGAAAATGAACATAAGTCTTGAATGATTGTTGGACCCGAATGTTGCCTTGAAATTATGTTGAGTACCTAGTTGCAAAAGTCCCTAAATTCATGAACTATTAACTATTGTCTTGCCCTTGCGAAGGGGGAAATAGCCGCTTATACAAAGTGATAGTACTATGGGGTTGACTACCCTATCCGAGACGAGGGCTGGTACGTTGATACCCCCTGCGGACGGATAATTTGTGATGAGAGATAAGGTATAATTGCAACTGATGCCTTATTAGGGGCCATGATTTCATCTGAATCACGCCGGTAATTATTACGCGGGTGATTGAGTTAACGGTTTAGTGTCATGAGCTTAAACACAATTGTCATATCCTTGAATAATAGATTGTATGGCCACAATGCTATTGAATGATCATGATTGGTTTTTAACACTTATGTTCGACTGATGTTTTGATAAACCTATAGATTCGCTCAACCTTTGTGTTGACGATTTTAAGCATGTGTTTCAGGTAACCAAGATTGATAGCAGCGGATCATGCGAGGACGGAAGTTGTTGTGGCTTTGCGGTCTACTTGTTTTCCTCCCTTTTTGCACTTAAAACTCTTTTATATTATGTCATGAGAATGAAAATGTACTTTTGGGTGGAGATTCAGTGGGGACCTAAACGCAAACTCTGTTTTGTATTATCTTGGGATTTGGAAAACCGTAGATTTGTATAATTTAAAAATGTTTAAATTCATGATTAAACTTTTACGTCTCTTTGAGTCGTTTAATATAGCTTATGTGTGATGATAACTACGTAGCACCCAAAAGTTGTAGTTCCGCTTCGCATAGCATTTGTGGGGGTGTTACAGATTGGTAATCAGAGCCATAAGTTATAGAGAACTAGGTCATTTTGAAAAATCCTAAACTATAACTTTTGGTGTCGTAAGAAATTGTCCAAGCACACAACTATCCTGCATGGCTCCGGTAAGATTTCTTTAGCATCGCTTTATATTTTAGATGTATCCCTCAAATTGATATGAATTCCCTAGTATTTAGTAAGTAAATACTTTGATATATATATATTGAGATATATTGTTTTGTACGTTGAGTACTTATCATCGTAATTTGCAAATTCTTGTAAGATTATCTTATATGTTGCATGTATTTGGCATAACGAGCTACATTGCATTACATGGCAACACCGTGTTGTAATCCTACGTGTATGTAGGAATGATTGTATGTATAAGTATGTATATATACTATGGTATTTAAAGGCATTTCACGTGAAGCAATGGTCCTTGAGTGATTATCATACATGTTATAATGCGGTTTTGTTGAGAATTCGGCCTCACCGCAAATTATCAATCTTGATAATTAATTGATTGTTCGGATAACTGAATATGAACCTCGTTTGATACTCTAGATACGTAAATAACGCTTCGTAACACATTGTATATTGACTAGATCGATCTCGATTGTCGTTATCGCACCGAGATGTGTCATTTTGGACATTTTCTTTTGAAACGTAATTTACTTACGTATTACTTTATTTCCTTTATTCCTTATGGGTTTGATATGTTAGTTCACGTAACTATAACATAGACGAAGTATAATCGACGATGCGTACATCGGGGCGGCGAATCATGTGTGTATATTATGAAACATGGTTGAGGCGTGTTGCCATTTAATCATTGCTTACTATTCTACTTGAATTTTAAGATGTGTTTTAAAATAGACTGGCGTTGTGATCAATCGCGATAACTTGGAATTTGGTTGGTTTTTGTGTTAATTTTGTGGAGTACGATTTCGAGACTCATCCGAGGCCGATAACAACATTTAGTTGACATACGTATTCTCGTTCCATTTATTTCATTTTGTTTTGTTGTTTCATTATTTTGAAGTTAATATTTTACATGACGAGGTCCGGCATTTGTGTGAGTTAAGTAAGCATCGAATTTTGTTGATTGAATGGTTTAAACATAAAGTGTTTTACATATTTAATACTTGACGGATGAAATTTTTGGATAAAAATGACCTACGATATGTCTTGTAACAAGTAAAACTCTTATAGAGAGTAAAGTGGCAATGTGAAATTATTTTCTTTCAATTTGGTTGGTAAATCATAATAAGTAATTTGTATTACTCGTAAAATCCTTGTTTTTATATGTTAAAATTTGATACTAAAAGATTGTGATGGACTTGTTAAGAATTTGTTTAATATAATTTAAAAAAAAAGGAGTTTATAATAAAATTTACGATATGACTATTGAGTATATGTAACTTTGGATTTAATATGAAATAAATGTTAGGTCATTAAACTTTGGGCATATTTTGTAATATAGAACATGAGTAGAAAAATTTACCACGTATTTTGGAGCTAGAGATTTTTTAAAACTGGTTTTATCTTAAACATAAGGTCATGATTATGTGCATTGGTATAAACTAGAACACGTTACTTGTGGTAGTGAATAAAATGGGATAAAATCGGAATGTACACTTTAAGTGAGAAATTATAATGCTTGAAACAATTTATTAAATATTGATGGAACGTTATTTTATTCCGCTGCGAGATGTGTTAATTTTAAAATCACTTGAGAATGGGCTAATGATTAAAAGTTGAATTTTATATATCTTTGAATTATTGAAATAAGCATCTTAATTATTTATTATTTTATTATTATCATCGAGATTCAAGTGTCAACTAAAATCAGTAAATTATCTGAGATAAAACTACGTGAAACGTCTTTATCATTTGAGTCGAAGTGCGCGAATGTGATTTAACAAACCAGTTTTAAGGAAGACTTATGTATAATGAAAAGTCAAAAGTTGATTTTAAGAGTTAATTGGACTAGATTGAGTTATTTTGGATATTTGTATATACGTAATGAGATAAGTCTTAATAACAGTAATGAGAAACTTTGAAAATTCTTACTATATACGTTTTGGTACTTAAGATATGAAGATTAATGAAATTTTGACACAAGTATGGAGATTTTCAAACCTAATGATTTGTCAATTATGATAACCGAGTCACCGCATCTACTAATGTTAATAATCTCCGAGAGATTGAAATTTTTCCAGAAATGAAAACTTCGTTAAGATTGAAAAATGAAAGGTATAAATTCTTTAATGGTGTAACACAAATTAAAAATGTGTAAATGTTTGGTTTTACAATGTACAAGGTAACACTAATTATAATACGCTAATGGATTACCCAACAAACAAATATTTGTATTATTTTCTTAAGATGTATATATAATGTTTTGAGTCACGATGGTTCGATCGTCCGACATCCTCTTCTTCGACTTTGCGAGTCTATATCTGAGCTTGAGTAGTCATGTAATTGTTTATTTTAATCTTGTCTATGGTATGAAACCGTTATTTATTTTTAAACTACTATTTCGCTAGTACTTGAAAATGAGGGTATGTCACCCGGTGTATTTTGTCATGTTCACGGACGCCGTAACTTTCTTCTTTCGGTTAATGGAACCTAAAATTCTGTATTTACTTGAATGATGCTATAAATCTTCATTAAATTGGTTATTTATTTAAATTGAACGAAGAGCGAGGAAGTGAAGCCGCTTAATCAAATTGTAGAGGTGAAAGAACTCAATCTTCCTGGTGAAATTGTTTCTATTTAACCAAGTGATTATTCTTCTCTCCTCGTATGCCCTTGGTGGAATGTGTGTGCAACTCGAGACGATGAGAATTATGAGCGTTGTTTTATTTTTGACGCTTGTGTGATATTCAATTTTTACTCCATGTATTCGTAGATCGATGTTGTTATCCCGAGACTTTTGTCATATGTTTGAAGTACTTTCGTTTCTGATGTAGTTAATTTCAGTTGGCAATTATATTGCTCGATTACCTCGTTAGATCCCATTGATTTTTAATTTTATTACTTGTTGTGCTTGCAATGATCTTTAATCATGAACCACCTTACCGTTATTTTGTGAATATTCCATTGTGAAAAAAAATAAGGTATGAGTGTGTCAAATGTTTTGGTGAACCAAATGCAAATGGTGTCGATTCCTTTATTAAATTATTTATTTATTTTCCTCACAAAAAGGCAAAGTAAACGTATGATTTCAAAATGGATGAAAAAATGTTTGATGTGTTTCTTAAAACGATGGTAGCAATATTTTCCCATTTTAAATTTCATTTCAAATGGTTTAATTATTTTGAAGATTAGTTCGAGAACTTTCGTAGTCATATTTGGTGTGTAATAATAATGTTTGTGTCTTCACTCGATCCTCAATTATGCACAGCTTAGCTAACTAGGCATAATTCGGGAAGAGTCCTGTTTTGTTGGTTGTCGTTGCTTGATCCTTAAGTATGCATGATCTAGCTAATTATGCATAGTTTAGGAAGGGCACTATCGTGTCAAACAAATTGGTCATCTTGAAACTTGTAGTGTTTTGATAAACGTTTGGATGAGAACGTTTCTTTTTAAAATGGTGGATCATTTTTGCAAGTAGTTGTAATTTCTTTGATTCTTAAAGAAAATTTTTGAATTTTCTTGTTCTTTGAAATCTTTTCTTTTTGTTTGGCGTTTACATAGTAAGTCACTGTGGCCGAGTAATTTAGGAAAATATTTTCATGTGTGCGTGTAACGTGCGAATTTCATCGGAATCACGAGGGTGTTGATGAAATACCAAAGTGGCTCGTATCGACACTGAGAAGAGTTTTTAACAAAAATAGAAGACTTCCGAAGTAGAGGAAATCCGAGTTCGAATAACTCTGAGGGGAATGACGAAGACTTCTCCTACATCAAACGTATTGTACCTTATTTATTTTCTTTTCTTGTTCTTTTAACATGTTTAACGACACGCGATAAATTGTTGAAGTTTACCAACTGTGCATTGGTATTTGCAAGACAATTCCACTGCCGTCTTCGTTTATTTAAGTGAGGAATCCTCTTTGCTTGACTCAACCATCCTTGATTATCGATGGTTAAACGATAGATAGCCATAGTTGATGTTTTTATGGTGAACCCTTGTCTTTTATGTGTTTATGTTGTATGTGATCTAGTCGAGTGATCGTAAGTTGTGGGAACTTGAGACGACATTTTCCAATGAAGTCCGATCATGGAGAACATGTGCCATGTAATATATTTCTTTTTATATTTAACTGTGAACGGCGATGTTTATTGAGATTTTGACCACGTTTGGACGGAAGTGAGATGGTGTTCCTGTAATATCTTTTGTGTGAGGATCCGTGTGTGAGCACCCTGCGATGACATATGTATCTATTTTATTTTATTTTATTTTCTTTTTGGATATGCATCCTTAGCTAGCAAGCTCGTGAACCTTCTTTAACTTGCAATTTTCATTTGACTGGACTCACCCGAGAAATATGTCAACATTTCTTATTTGTTAACTTGATTGAACTTGTTTTACTTGGCATGGTTTGGCTATTTTGCAAACATGACGTAATTTGGTGGTATGTGTTTCATAATGGATTTTGTATTTGGTTGGATTGTGACGTTTTCGAGAGAGTTATGTATGCGTCGGATGATTTCCGTATCAATGAATTCGTTTTTGACGAACTAGGGTTGTATGTATGTAATATTGCGATAAGGTGATTTTGTACGACTAGTATTAATTACTTCGTCTTTTATATTTTGAACGTTTTTCGATGGGGTTATGTGTGACCCGTGCAATTTTCATTTATGAATAATTGTTTTTATGAGACGACGAACCAAGTGAAAGGACGATTCGAACGTTGGAAGACGTGCTCCGAGCGTGTGTGATTGATTTTGGTAGTTGTTGAGATCGACCATTGCCGTTGGTAATACCTTTGTACAACGACATTTATCATGTTAGCCGTGAAGCTGCAACATTTGAAGCATTATGTTGATGAAAATGTAGATCACCAGTTGAGTGGAATGAAGTAGGAAAAAGTCAGTTGAATGGACTTGAAATGATTCGAGAGGCTACGGAAGAGATGGTGTAGATTAAGAATTATATGCTAACCGCGAGAAGCTGTGGAAAGAGATGTGTTGATACCCGTAGGAAGAATTTAGGGAAATTGAAGTGGAGATCATGGATCAAGATGGTAAGAGATTGAAGCAAGGCATAATACCCATGGTGAAGGTGTGATAGAACCCGAGACGTGAACCGAAGTCCACGTCGGAATGTGGAGACCTCTTTAGGAAGTAGTACCATTATCTTCCTAGTAGTACAAAATGCGAGTATAAGAACCGGAGAGCGCCGGGACGTCGCTCCCTTAAGGGGGGAAGGATGTAACACCAGTGAAAGTGCCGTATGATGCTAAGTTATTGTCTCAAGAGCTATTCAGTATGAGCATCTCTCTTAAGTTGTGGCTCACTTGTGGATGTGATATCCCGAGCCCAACATTATTTATTTAATCCTATTTCACGTATATTTTTGAAATTTTTAAGAATTTTTATCGTGGAATTATTTGACGGTTTAAGTTGAAACCAACGTTTACGGTCGTAATTTAGCGTTTGACGATTTAAGAAGAACCGATGACGACTACGATACCGACGGATGCCCAAAATTTACCTTTTATTATCGATTGATCGATATTTGAGTTTTTCGAGATTTTATTTTTATTACGTGTTAAGTCGAGTCGGAACCATGTGTATATTCGTTTTGTGTGCGTTTGAACCATTTAAAAGTATTTTGAGGTAGCTCGGACTAAACTCGACTCCCGTAAATTTTAAAACCGACTAGTATGTCATAATCCCGCTCTTTAGCACATCTTTTATTAATAAGGCCAAAAGATAGCCAAAATTGCATCAAGGTCCCTCCTAACTTACAAAAAGGGGAAAAGAAAAACACACATCCATTTTCAACACCAAAAATTTTTCTCACCCCCTCCTCCTTCCTCTCTAGCCGACGGCTAACCCCCACCACCATGAATCCACCATCAGAAACTTGATTTTGAAGAAAATAAGCAAAGACCCATCTCCCATATCATCTTGTAAGTGAATCCCACAAACAAAAACAGACATGCAATCAAGAAATCTTTCCAAAAATTTATAATTTTTCAAAAATGGATTTTGATCTAATTAAATGGTACACATATTTAATTCATGTGTTAATGATGTTTATTCATTCATAAAACGAATTGGGGGCTGATTATTTTGGGTGTTTTGGTCACCTAAAGCCACGAAATTTTTGGGGTTTTGGGTGTGTTCAAGGTGTTTGATGAAATGTGTTGTGGGGTTGTGTTTAAAATGGTGTTTTTAGTGTTTATAAATTGTTTAATTACATTGCATGTATGATTTAGGTTTTGGGTTTTGATTAGGATTCGACTTTCATAGTGTTAAGGCCTGTTTGGATGATTGGGAATGATTATAAGTGGTTAGGATAGGTCTAGGTGATGTTTGAATGGATTGAAAACAAGTAGAAAGGTGATTTTGAATGAGTCTTTTTCAAACAGATTGTTTAGGGCTATTTTCGTGGTTTTAATTTTTGGTCCAGATTGTGATTATAGGATATAGTTGTAGTGGTCGTCGAGACGCTCATTTCGGTATAAGATAGAGCTTTTAACTCCAAACGAGTCAAAAGTTATGTTATTTTGAAAATACGTGTACCGGGAGATGAGAATCAACACAATCCGAATTTGTGTTTGGTTTTAGGTCAAATCCCGGGGACTATAAGTCTAGTTTGGTAAATGGTCAAGGGCTGAATTTTGGTGTCAAACCTGCACAATTGAGTCTATTATAGGACTTAGGTGTCAAATGGGTCAATAGAGTATTTTAAACGGGTCAAATGAGTTCGACTTGGTCAAAGTACAATTTCAGTCCGAAAAACGTAGTTTTTGGAAAAGTGTTGAGTAATGAGTCGTAGAAGTCAAAACTTTTATTGGGATTAAATATGTGTTTTCTACAGGTCTTATAGTATTTTTGAGAATTTTGTCAAATTTTATAAAAATGGTTAAGTATAGTAAAACAGCCCATACTTTTGGTAAGTATCGGCGAAACCGTAAAATGGATAGTAACTTTAATAACATTGATAAATGGTATAAGTCTAGTAACAACTACTTGTTTGACTTTGGCGTGAGTTTTCATAAGCATTGAGTGTGTTTGCATTTGCGTGTGTTTAGTACAATGATGTATGCGGAGTATTGATTTTGTTTACGTACCTTGATTTTTAGGTCAAGTGTATGATTTTCCCGGGCATCCACGTCGTCGGTGACATTTCTCGTTACGTCTTCGCTAGAACCACTACTACTACGCAAGGTGAGTCTATAGCCTCGCTCTTTACTTATTTCAAATGATTTTAGCCGCGAGGGGGATACATGCTAATTTAAATGAAAATGAACATAAGTCTTGAATGATTGTTGGACCCGAATGTTGCCTTGAAATTGTGTTGAGTACCTAGTTGCAAAAGTCCCTAAATTCATGAACTATTAACTATTGTCTTGCCCTTGCGAAGGGGGAAATAACCGCTTATACAAAGTGATAGTACTATGGGGTTGACTACCCTATCCGAGACGAGGGCTAGTACGTTGATACCCCCTGCGGACGGATAATTTGTGATGAGAGATAAGGTATAATTGCAACTGATGCCTTATTAGGGGCCATGGTTTCATCTGAATCACGCCGGTAATTATTACGCGGGTGATTGAGTTAACGGTTTAGTGTCATGAGCTTAAACACAATTGTCATATCCTTGAATAATAGATTGTATGGCCACAATGCTATTGAATGATCATGATTGGTTTTTAACACTTATGTTCGACTGATGTTTTGATAAACCTATAGATTCACTCAACCTTTGTGTTGACGATTTTAAGCATGTGTTTCAGGTAACCAAGATTGATAGCAGCGGAGCATGCGAGGATGGAAGTTGTTGTGGCTTGGCGGTCTACTTGTTTTCCTCCCTTTTTGCACTTAAAACTCTTTTATATTATGTCATGAGAATGAAAATGTACTTTTGGGTGGAGATTCAGTGGGGACCTAAACGCAAACTCTGTTTTGTATTATCTTGGGATTTGGAAAACCGTAGATTTGTATAATTTAAAAATGTTTAAATTCATGATTAAACTTTTACGTCTCTTTGAGTCGTTTAATATAGCTTATGTGTGATGATAACTACGTAGCACCCAAAAGTTGTAGTTCCGCTGCACATAGCATTTGTGGGGGTGTTACATACATGTACAAAAATAAAAGGATGATAGAAAGAAACAATCTTTATACCAACCAAATGATGGAAAATGATGTGATTTGGATGAACAAGGCTTGATCTTTGTACCCAAATCTTTAACTTTTCAAAACAACTTTTTGTGATCTTCAAATATATAAACTTCTCTTAAGAAATCATCCCAAAAACTCCATAGAAACTTCCTTTCACAAGTTGAAATCACCTCAAATCATCCTTCTTTTATGTGGTTTTCATCATAAGTTGAATATAGTTTAAGTTGTAGGTGGAAATTTTATGAAAATGGTGGTATGGTGATGATGATGGACAGCTACAAGAGGGAGAGAGGGAGAGATTGAGAAACTTTCTAGTCAACACATGCAAGTATATGTTGTGTGTGAGAAGATTGAGGCTTTTGTACTTTGATAACCTATGAGACATGTGTCTCATAGGAAAGAAAATTGACACCAAAGGGGGGTTTCCCCTTGATGAATCCGCCCCTATTAGGGGTGGACAAGTGTTATACTTGTCTCATCCTTAATATTTTACGAGTACTCCTTGATTTACGTGCCCTCGGGTCGATTTACGAAAAACATTTTTGCAAAATATGAAACTACGGCACAAAACGATTCTAATAAAAGTTGTCTCATAAAAAACGGAGCACAAAAGCGTAAATACGTAAACCTAGGTTTCCGGTATAAACGTAAAAGACGTTAAATTATGCACGTAAGCCCTAATTTCTTCCCGTAATTATATGAGTTCATGAACCAACACAAAAATAAAATATAAAAATAATATACGAGAATAAATTTACTACCTGAAAATGTTAGATTGTCACATTAAGCCTTAATCATTCACTAATCACTCTCCTAAGTCCCTAATCACCAAAATTAAAAAGTATAAGTTACAAGCCCTAGTTTTTAAACCCGCTTTTATGTTTTCCCTCCAAAACATATTTTAAACCTTTTCCCTCCTATTATAAGTTTAAAAATCAGATATTTCACATGTTATAGGATATTTTCCATGTGGTGACAAGTAGGTGTATCACCTACTTGAAGCTACACATCACCATTCTTATCATAACTGTGTCATGACCTATTTTGAGCCACAAGAGAATATTGGAATGAAGCTAGACCTTATAAACTTGTGTATAGATTTACTAGCATCCCTTAGTGAGTAATATATCTATGTTACACTTTTAAGGCCTTAGTTTGGAGCCTAAGTGTTGAAAATACTATAAATAGGGGCGAATGGACATAGTTTACACTTGCACCTCATTTTCTTTGTATCTCCTACCCATTCTTCATATTCACATATATACGCCCTAGGACATCCCAAAAGACAAAAAACCAGGTCTAGAAGGAGGCCATTGAAGCTTTTGAAGCTTTGATAGCAAGTAGTGTTCATAAGAAGTCATAAGGAGCCATTTTGGAGCTACCTAGGTAATTCTTTTGTTAAGCAAGCTTTGATCTTGTTATAATGAATACTAATGCTTCTTATAATGCCAAAATGACGTTGGAAATATAATCAAAAAAATAATTAATTGATATGATCAATTTACATGAAATTTATAAGCTAAAGATGTCTTAAAACCCTTGTTTTGTATTTTTCATGAAATAATGACTTAAAATCCATTTCAAATTCTATAATTCTGGTAAAATGTTGTTAGTATGATTATAAATGTTTTTTGAAACTTTGTCTTGAAATCCTAGATAATTTGGTACATTTTTGAAGAAGTTATGTGATTTTTACAAGTATAGGGACCAAAACTATCATTTTTGAAACTATTTTACATTTTGGGCAAAAAGTATCATTTTATGATAGTAAATTTGTAATAATAAATGTTGAAAAGTTTGAGACCCTAAGGTTAAATACTTAAGGATTAAATTGCAAATAATGAAATTATATACTTAAAGGGTTAAAAGTGTAATTATGCTAAAATATAACTAAAAGGACTATTTTGCCAATATTAAAACTAAAGACATAAAATGCAATAATATACTAAGTGTCATGTTAGTAGGGAACTTTGTACAAATATGTTCTATCTCGATATTATATTCTGACTAAGTGGTTGGGTTTACGATTTAAAGTGCCCTCACTCCTCAAATGTTTATAGAATGGCTTCTGAGTATAATGGCCCGAACAATGATACTATAACAACAAAATATATGAATCTAATAATAAATATATAAAATAACAAAAGATTGAACTCAGAGATTATGAATTGATATATATACATATTGTGTGTCAACTCAGATTTTGTGAGAAGGTTGTGATTGGTTATAGTAGAATAATTCAAGACTTTATAGGCTAAGGTGAGTTCATAGCCTCGCTTTTAAATTCTTTATAAATGATGTGAAAACCCATGAGGGAGATATATGCTAAAATTCAATTACAAGTATTTTTGTATGCTGCCTATATGATTATTGACACTACGCTTACTTATTGCCGTTAAGCCCCTTTTTAACCGTAGACCGCTAATCATTTAATGAACACTAATATTGTGGATAGTACAATGGGAGACAGACATCTCCTCTCTGGAAAAGTCGCACTTGTCAGCAGCTAATGGTTCCCACCACGGCTAAACAGATATGCTTTGTTTTGCTAAACTCAGAATAGTCTGGTAAACTACATGTTTAAAGGCAATTTGTTGGTTTTTCTGATAACGTCTAGTAGCGGGGTCATGAGCTAGTGTAATAAGAATCGATGAATTTAAAAGTTTGGTGTATAACACTGTAGCCCTGGAGTTGTACTTGTATTCAAATATTGTTTAAACCTATGAATTCATTCAACTATTGTGTTGATATTAAGGTATATATTTAAGGGGAATGAGGACTTGTTGGCTGCGAATGGTGGTGTCTTGAAAAGTTATTATTCTAAAGAATAAAACTAGATCTTTGGGGAAACCTGTGATGTACAGCCTATGTATAGTTGTTTTTATTAGACTCTGAATAATAAATGATTGATAATGTAAATATTTATAAAATGTCTTTTGAGCATTTTCTATTATTTTGACTATGGTACCTTGATAGTAATACCCCAAATTAGCTTCCGATGTTATATGGTAAAAATGGGGGTGTAATAGTTTTCCCAAAAGAACTCAGAAATAATCACATTTCTTTTTGTATTTTGGAAATCTAAGGAAGGTTTATCTGATTTAATGATATGATTTATACTCTGTTTAGTAATATCTCTGGTGGAAAAATTAATTGGAGGAAAAACAACGACGGTAAAAGTTGTATTCTTGATATATGAATAAAATTCTAGAAAGGAATTTAAGAACGCGAGAACTATATTTTCATTCGATATGCCATATTACCATTTAAATCTCGGGACGAGATGTATTTAAGGAGGAGAGACTATGACAACCCATACATTTCACAAGTGTCAGATATGCTATGACTAAATGGAAATGGAAAATTCATTATAAATTTTTTCTTTCTATGCATTACTTGGTAAGATGAACTACCTCTCACAACCTGAATTACTGTATCACAATATTCCTATATGTTGTAAATGCAATGTGTATGACAAGTATGAGTTCTAAAAGTGATCTAACAAATACGTTATAAATGAGAACATCTCAAATATAATTATGATGCCCTAAATTCCCTTTGAAACTCTAGAATCCCTATAAATGAATGGTAAACTTAAGGATTGTAAAAGTATGAATACATAATACATACGAACAAGTAATATTGGAATGGAAACAAGGATTATACTATCATATAGAAGTATAAAGTTATCAAAGAATAAGTAAGTGCAAACCATACAAAGCTAAAGTACAAGTAAGTGTACATAATAGTGTAGATCATCACCTAGAAACCTTTGGTAAACAATATTTCAAGCAATATAATTATACAATATATATGTATCTATAACCAATACAATATACTATTTCTAATCTATTATATAAAGAAGAGATAACTAATCACAAAGTACTAATATTCAATAATCCAAAGCTAATTACAAGTTAAGACCTCATAACCAAGATTAGCATATAAAATATTTTTTACATTGAATTAGAGTCTAATCTTTTTCAACTAACTATAGAACTCAGCTAAGTAACATATTAATATTATACATTTATTTCAAGCCAAGTTACAAGTTAAAAAAAAGCATTAAGTACAAGTTAATAAAGCATATGATCTTAAGCTCCCATAATTATACCTAGATTATGATTACCCAATGTAAACCTTTAAACTAAGAATGTAGAAACCCTAGAAGTCATAAACATACTCTATAAGACTTACAATAAGCTTACATTATGATGTAAACCCTAATCACCCAAAATAGAATGTCGTTAGATTAGCTGCCCAGGTGGGGGCCATCCCCGATGGATCCATCCGTTTGTACCAGCGCCTACCCATCATAGGTAGTTAACGGTTCATGGGTTTATAGGGACTTTCCAAATTTTGGCAATACAACACTTAGCAAATAGCGGTTCCCAATCAATACAATCAATGCTTGTATTCATCTTTCAAAAGCATTTAATCAGCCATCTTACATTTATTTACAACAACAAGTATTCGTTCAAAGCATATAGCAAACCACATGTTTATTCATAAACATGTATTCTCTCAAAACCATATATATAAACATCATATTTTTATACCAAGAGCATGTATTCCCCCTCGCGGGTTTATAAACACATATAAAGTAGTAAAAGCGAGGCTATGAACTCACCTGATATAGCTATCACACGTAGATCAAGGAACAAACGTCCAATAGTCGATACACGACTTCACGGGATAATAATCGCTAACTGATCGAGAACGAGATGCCCAACGGTCAACATATGACCGAACGAACCTATAATGATGAGACGCGTCTTAGGGTCGAGACTATACATAAGTCATACATATATGTAAATAGTTCACTTTAGTAAGTTTGGACATTGCATAAGTTTTATAAAACTTTTTATAAAACCTTTCATTACAATTTAACATATATCTTCTCATTATGACCATTAAGCCCATTCTATCCCATTAGTGACCCATTAATCATTTATATAACCTAAGTCCATTTCCAACTCATTATTGATCTCCATATACATTATTAATCTCAGTTCTAATAATGGCCCAATAGCCATTAGAAGTGTAAGTTGGGCTTTTGTGGCCCAAATCCACTTTATATGTATTACGGGTTCTAAAACGCCTCATAACGATGTAAACTTAATGTGCACGATGGCCGAGTCTCGGGTATTCTAGTTGTCAATAAATAAACGAGTCTATATTTACTAAAAAGCGGCTCATACCATTTCGGTGTTTATAAAAATCATCACGTTTTACCTTAACTTAATATAGTCTAATTCTTACAATTTTCACGACATGTCTCGTTAATTAGACCGTTTCTCTTAAACCGTATATAATATAGATGAGTTATTTTTTTTACTAAAGTCATTCTTAACTTATTTAGTTTACTTATTATAAGTTCAATTGCCTCTAATTTATAGTTATCATAGCTTATTTACCCATTTTATTACTTAGAAGAGTTGGCTGTTTTTTGCAGCCAACTTCAGTTTCACCGTTTTAGCCGCTATTTCCAAACCGTTTATCCGTAGAGAACCATTAGACTCGTGGAGATTCTACATAAATTTAGCTACAACTTTTAGTTTTACATATTTAGAGGTCAGTATATAATTTTTAAGAGTTTCTGGCCGTGCAAAACTGGTAGATCAGGTTCGACACTTTTCAGTATTTTGACCATATCTAATTCATCGGGTATCGTCACGAGACGAGCGACCCGGCCAAATCATCACAAAACATATGACTATCACTCTATATTATTTTATAAAGTTCAAAACCTATTGATTTTAAACCGTAACTCATTTAGCTACTGATCTAAATTTATACCATACCAACTTTTGATCTACGCTTGATTAGCTTGCATTTTCTTTATTATAAATCATATACAATGTCCAATATACACAAAATATATCTTACATCATAAAAATGCATATAAAATCAGTAGTTAATATAAATTTTAATTAAAATGATTAGAAAAAAGGTACCAAATAAAATCATGATCTTACAAAAGAATTGGAAGAAGAATACATCAACAAATCAACAAGCTCTACATGTCTTCAAACTTGATTTAAACCGCCATGTATAAATTAATTAGATCATTTTGTTATATAATTGTGTGTTTATGTTTATGTGATTCACGGCAGAAACGATGAGACCAAAATATTATATTTCACATTTTGCAAGTTAAGAAACAAGTATAAGAAGACTTAGTCAAAATATGAAAATGCATAAACTTCTATTTTGTTGACACGTGTGGTAGGCATTCTTGCCTTTCTTGCTAAAACATGACACGCACCATTAGTTATATACTAATTTGTTTTTTTTTTTTAATTTGTTGAAGCGGGTATTATCGATACCCGAAATTTTAAAGATTACGCGATTTGAAAGATACGCGTAAAACACCAAAAATAAACTATCAATATAAAATAAAAACATCGACATTCGGAGAACATTAATATTTCGATAATTAAATGAGGCTTATAATTTAATAAATGTTAACGCGTCGTATAACGAATGATGCCTAAAGGTTTAACGTAAATTATTAAGAATTCTCATAAATGAGAAATTAAAACGACGACAATAGAAAATATTTCTATGTCATAACAAGGATATTTATTGTCGACAACGGACATAAACTTTGCCGATAAATAGTAAATAAAACGTATTGGATACGTTAAAGCTTTAACCTCACCGATTAGCCGAGAAATCAATATTATTCGTCTAACGAACATGGAAAATAAAAGTCGAGTAATAAATATTGATCCGACTACTAGGAATAAGATTAGATCTCAGTCTAAATGTTGATTTTAAATTTCGGGTTATTACATCATCTAACCCTTTAGGAAGCGACGTCCCGGCGCTTAATTCGTCTTAATAGTCTTTGGTTAAATGGCGAAGACGTGACAAATAGACAAGTCGTCGCTGAGGTTTCAAATGAAAGCTGGATGAACAAAAGTAAAAGAAATGAGTATACATATCAGGCACAAAGTGGATGGTTTGAATGTAGCTTCAATCCTTATAAGGAAATATGAATTTATAACTCGAACGAGAAACCATTGGAAGCGAAAAAATTAACAAGTCTTCAATTTTTGGAAGTGCTACAAGGTACATTAATATTAGCTTATCAACTTGCAGCGCTCGATATAAGTTTGAAAAAGTCCAAATGATACAAGTTACGAGTCAAAAGAAGTGGGCACATTTGGGAAACTTCCAATGCGACAATCAATTTAAAACGTCGTTTATCACATCGATCAAATCAAAACACATATCGTCCAAGGGTCTCATAAAAACAATTGCGTTATAAAATAAAATCGCATGGATAGCATATAAATCCATCGAAAACGTTACAAAATATTCACGACGAGGCAATTATTACGAGTCGCACAAAATCATCAAGTTGCACGATATCAAACATGAAAACCTATTTCTTCAAAATCAAATTTATCGACACAGAAATCTTTCGGAGTATAGAATACTCTATCGAAGGAACTACGATCCAAATCAAATGCAAAAACCAGCACTAGGCACATATAATCACATTACGACATGCTTGCAAAATAGCCAGGCCATGCCAAATCAATAAGTTCAATCACGTTAACTCATGCTTGCTAAATAGTCAAGACATGATAAAATGAATATCTTATAGGATTTTCAGATGAGTCTAGTCAAAGGAAAGTTTGCAAGTTAAAGGATGTTCACGATATTTATTCCATAGATGCATATAGATCAATATTTTCGTCATCAGATGGTGCTCACACATGGATCCATACCCAAATGACATTTCACGGTGCTCACAAACGGATCCATACACAAAATATTTTCTCGTTATGTTTGAAAATTCTTCGATGAACCATCCATAATAACAGGAAAGAATCCCAAGATCTTCTCAATCACGATGAGTTGTGTTGATAACTTAATCCTCAGTCAATCCACAAGTACACAACTAATCTCGATTAAACAAGTCATCTGTTCTCGGGACAGGTAATGATTCTTAACAATTAGCTTATAAAGCTCGCGATAGTTAGGACACATTAGAAATGGTCTATAGAAACAAATTATAACTCGAGAGAAGACTTACAGGGTTACTCATACATAGACGATAATCAATAATAACCATAATGACGACGAAACGAACGATTCGTACCAACGAAACATGAGTCGAAGAAATACATCCGTATACAAAAATAATCACAAACTAAGTCAAGCACTCTTGAGCCCACTTGTTTATAATTTCTTGTTTTCATCGAAAGGCGTCCCAATCCATGTAAACAAGAATTTATAAATTTATGGTTCGGGAACTTATAACTTTCTTGTTCAAATAAAAAGGCGTCCCAGTTTATTTCAACAAGATGATTATAAATTATCCTACTCAATAATACCGTCACAAAACACGATAACATAATCAAATTAAATGACAAGAAAAGTACATGGTGTCAAACTTACTCCATGATTTCTTTATTCAAACGTCCCATTCCATCAGAATAAAGAAACCATAAAAAATCTAAGGTCTAGTGGTTTAAAACTTTCTTATTCAAATGTCCCAATCCATTTCAATAAGATAACCTTAAACGACACATAGTTGGACGATTTAAATTCTCTATATTTAAATGTCCCTTCCATTTAAATATAAGGTATTAAATTTCTCAACTAATGACTACTATGAGCATATCTTTGTTGTACCCAAATTATATAATGATTTGGGTATATATATTTTAGGTCCAACATTAGCATCCTCCTTTTCGCCACAAAACGTAATCAAACACAATTAAATTAAACGTTATATTACGTAGAAGATCTCTCCTTGAAGAAATGATTCTCCAAAATCATAAGGAGTGCAGAAATATAATAATACGCTTATCAATTATGTTTCAAAAGGAGATGTCCTAAATTGGCACATCACGATGCGATGACAAAAATCGAGCTTAAATTACTCGACATGCGATAGATTATGAAACAATATATATGTACCCAAAATATCAAACGAGGTCCATACCTGTATTGGGATAATAAATTAATTATCAAGAAAAGTGATTGGCGGCGAGGCCAAACTCTCTATAAAACCGTATCATAAAATGTTCGATAATCACGTAAGGATCATTGCTTCATGCACAATGCCCTTAAATACCATAGTGTATACATTCAATATACATACAAACATTTCTACATACACACATGATCACAATATCATACCAAGCTTTGGTTTCAAGGAGCCATGAGCGCGCGGATACTTTGTAAGGCAACCAAACAATTTTACGAAAGAGCAGTTATAGTCTAGGTTTTAAAAATGACCTAGTTCGCTATAACTAGTGCTCTGATACAAATCTGTAACACCCCCAATTACACAAGGCAGCGGAATATCAACATTGGGCGTTACTTCATAGCACATCACACACAGTCATAGAAAACGACCTCTAAAGAGACGTTTTTATAAAATAAACCATTCGACAAAATCAGAGTTAACTAAAAAGAGGTCCCACCAGTTTATTTAAACCATGACACCGAAGCCTTAAGTATAAATAATGCCCTAGTCAGGTATTTTGCCGAATACCCCCTTACTTCTAATACAACACACCTGGCTGAGCCTCCAACCCACAGGTGCGACCTGCCCAGGTGGGGGCCATCCCCGATGGATCCATCCGTCTATACCAGCGCCTACCCATCATAGGTAGTTAACGGTTCATGGGTTTATAGGGACTTTCCAAATTTTGGCAATACAGCACTTAGCAAATAGCGGTTCCCAATCAATACAATCAATGCTTGTGTTCATCTTTCAAAAGCATTTAATCAGCCATCTTACATTTATTTACAACAACAAGTATTCGTTCAAAGCATATAGCAAACCACATGTTTATTCATAAACATGTATTCTCTCAAAACCATATATATATAAACATCATATTTTTATACCAAGAGCATGTATTCCCCCTCGCGGGTTTATAAACACATATAAAGTAGTAAAAGCGAGGCTATGAACTCACCTAATATAGCTATCACACGTAGATCAAGGAACAAACGTCCAATAGTCGATACACGACTTCACGAGATAATAATCGCTCACTGATCGAGAACGAGATGCCCAACGGTCAACATATGACCGAACAAACCTATAATGACGAGACGCGTCTTAGGGTCGAGACTATACATAAGTCATACATATATGTAAATAGTTCACTTTAGTAAGTTTGGACATTGCATAAGTTTTATAAAACTTTTTATAAAACCTTTCATAACAATTTAACATATATCTTCTCATTATGACCATTAAGCCCATTCTATCCCATTAGTGACCCATTAATCATTTATATAACCTAAGTCCATTTCAAACTCATTATTGATCTCCATATACATTATTAATCTCAGGTCCAATAATGGCCCAATAGCCATTATAAGTGTAAGTTGGGCTTTTGTGGCCCAAATCCACTTTATATGTATTACGGGTTCTAAAACGCCTCATAACGATGTAAACTTAATGTCCACGATGGCCGAGTCTCGGGTATTCTAGTTGTCAATAAATAAACGAGTCTATATTTACTAAAAAGCGGCTCATACCATTTCGGTGTTTATAAAAATCATCACGTTTTACCTTAACTTAATATTGTCTAATTCTTATAATTTTCACGACATGTCTCGTTAATTAGACCGTTTCTCTTAAACCGTATATAATACAGATGAGTTATTTTTTTTACTAAAGTCATTCTTAACTTATTTAGTTTACTTATTATAAGTTCAATTGCCTCTAATTTATAGTTATCATAGCTTATTTACCCATTTTATTACTTAGAAGAGTTGGCTGTTTTTTGCAGCCAACTTCAGTTTTACCGTTTTAGCCGCCATTTCCAAACCGTTTATCCGTAGAAAACCATTCGACTCGTGGAGATTCTACATAAATTTAGCTACAACCTTTAGTTTTACATATTAAGAGGTCAGTATATAAATTTTAAGAGTTTTTGGCCGTGCAAAACTGGTAGATCAGATTCGACACTTTTCAGTATTTTGACCATATCTAATTCATCGGGTATCGTCACGAGACTAGAGACCCGGCTAAATCATCACAAAACATATGACTATCACTCTATATTATTTTATAAAGTTCAAAACCTACTGATTTTAAACCGTAACTCATTTAGCTACTGATCTAAATTTATACCATACCAACTTTTGATCTACGCTTGATTAGCTTGCATTTTCTTTATTATAAATCATATACAATGTCCAATATACACAAAATATATCTTAAATCATAAAAATGCATATAAAATCAGTAGTTAATATAAATTTTAATTAAAATGATTAGAAAAAAGGTACCAAATAAAATTATGATCTTACAAAAGAATTGGAAGAAGAATACATCAACAAATCAACAAGCTCTACATGTCTTCAAACTTGCTTTAAACCGCCATGTATAAATTAATTAGATCATTTTGTTATATAATTGTGTGTTTATGTTTATGTGATTCACGGCAGAAACGATGAGACCAAAATATTATATTTCACATTTTGCAAGTTAAGAAACAAGTATAAGAAGACTTAGTCAAAATATGAAAATACATAAACTTCCATTTTGTTGACACGTGTGGTAGGCATTCTTGCCTTTCTTGCTAAAACATGACACGCACCATTAGTTATATACTAATTTGTTTTTATTTTTTTTTTAAAATTTGTTGAAGCGGGTATTATCGATACCCGAAATTTTAAAGATTACGCGATTTGAATGATACGCGTAAAACACCAAAAATAAACTGTCAATATAAAATAAAAACATCGACATTCGGAGAACATTAATATTTCAATAATTAAATGAGGTTTATAATTTAATAAATGTTAACGCGTCGTATAACGAATGACGCCTAAAGGTTTAACGTAAATTATTAAGAATTCTCATAAATGAGAAATTAAAACGACGACAATAGAAAATAATTCTATGTCATAACAAGGATATTTACTGTCGATAACGGACATAAACTTTGCCGATAAATAGTAAATAAAACATGTTGGATACGTTAAAGCCTTAACCTCACCGATTAGCCGAGAAATCAATATTATTCGTCGAACGAACATGGAAAATAAAAGTCGAGTAATAAATATTGATCCGACTACTAGGAATAAGATTAGATCTCAGTCTAAATGTTGATTTTAAATTTCGGGTTATTACACTTATAGTGACATAACCTAACTAATAATAATCCATTTCAATCATTCATTGGGTCAAATAATCAATCGGGTCCATATCAATAATCATACAATCGGGACCACTTGTTTTCTATTTTCATTAAAACTAGCATGTTATCTCCCTCGCAGGTTTATAAAACACTTCATTAAATATTTAAAAGAGTGCGAGGCTTTGAACTCACATTAGTTTGGAAAGGCGGGTTATCGGCAACTAAGCCGTATGGCGCGTGTCTCGATCACGGGAAACCTAAACAAATAATACTCGATCTTAGACTATGTCGAATAATATTTATAAAAAGTTGTTATATATATGTAATCAAGTCATAAACATGATGATCAAGTGGGATTTTATCACTTTACACAACATTATTAGTTGTTAAGCATCTAGTTAATTTAGTCCAATTACACTAATTTTAGCCCATTTATATGTTAAGTCCCAATAGGCCCAATAAGAGTCCAATAAGTTTTATTAGTCCATTTATCTATTTAGGACCAGGCCTCTACTCATATGTTGGTCCCAAGTGGTTTGAGCCCATGAGCAAGTCCAATAGTGCAAAACCAAACTAGTTGGGCCTAGTGGTCCAACAAGGCTAGTTTGGTCCATTACGGGTCCATAAGTTACAAAGCTCGTGTTTGTCGGTTTTTTCTTGTTAAATGTGTTTATATATCAATATATGTTCCATAAAAATATTACATTAGATGGGTCCGACCATCTATGTTTTATTTGGCAAAAACGCCATTCTTTCGGTTTTAGCCGAAAAGACGTAAAAGTCATATATATAATTTGTAGTTAGAAAACTAGTTGAGTTTAATTTTTATAAAATGTGATATATATTTATTATAGTATATAAATATATTTTTATAATAGTTATCATCAATTATTCACTTTTACATATTTATTTATATATCATTTTACCTCATGTTGTCTTTTAACATTAGATGTCTTATTGTGAAATATGATGTAGAATCTCATGTTCACCATTTTTAGCATATCTTGAGTTCTATAATGACTTAGAATCCCAAATTTTGCTATAAAAACTAAAAATATGCTCTACAATTTAATATCCTATGGCTCCTTCTCAAACAGCCTCTAAATATAAGTTTTAATTCGTCCAAAACAGATCAGTCGGATTAGTACATCAAAAGTATTTTGGCCATATCTTGCTCATTTTTAACATTCTATTGTGTGGCCAATTAACCACTTGTGTAAAAATCATTTGTCTATCATTATATCAAATAATCTAATCCATTTAATCAACTAAAAATGTTGAAACTTACTGTTTTCCACAGTCTACTTATCTAGTTAAGATTTTATCATCTTTTACTTGTAGATTTAGCCTTATTAACTTATTCTAATGACACAAAATCCCCATACAACACTTTTATCATCATTCATAACTATCATACATATATATTTGGAAGTAAATAGACAAGTACATTTACAGAAATAATAGGATGATAGAAAGAAGCAATCTTTATACCAACCAAATGATGGAAAATGATGTGATTTGGATGAACAAGGCTTGATATTTGTACCCAAATCTTTAACTTTTCAAAAAACCTTTTTGTGATATTCTAATATATAAAATTCTCTTGAGAAATCAGCCCAAAAACTCCATAGAAACTTCCTTTCACAAGTTGAAATCACCTCAAATCATCCTTTTTTTATGTGGTTTTCATCATAAGTTTAATATAGTTTAAGTTGTAGGTTGAAATTTTATGAAAATGGTGGTATGGTGATGATGGTGGACGGCTACAAGAGGGAGAGAGGGAGAGATTGAGAAACTTTCTAGTCAACACATGCAAGTATGTGTTGTTTGTGAGAAGATTGAGGCTTTTGTACTTTGATAACTTATGAGACATGTGTCTCATAGTTATGCTAGAAAATTGACACCAAAGGCGGGTTTCCCCTTGATGAATCCGCCCCTATTAGGGGTGGGACAAGTGTTATACTTGTATCATCCCTAATATTTTACGAGTACTCCTCGATTCTAGTTTCCTCGATTTACGTGCCCTCGGGTCGATTTACGAAAAACGTTTTTGCAAAATATGAAACTACGGCACAAAAAGATTATAATAAAAATTGTCTCATCAAATATGGAGCACGGAAGCGTAAATACGTAAACCTAGGGTTTTCCGGTTTAAACGTAAAAGACGTTAAATTATGCATGTAAGCCCTAATTTCTTCCCGTAAATATGTGACTTCATGAACCAACACAAAAATAATATATAAAAATAATATACGAGAATAAATTTACTATTTGAAAATGTCAGATTGTCACTGCATTTCCTCCTAAAAAGGGATCTACGCCCTCGTAGATCCATTTTATCTCGATGCCCGTTTCTTATTGAAGTCAAAGAGGTGTGGGTATTTCTTCCACATTTCATCCTTTCGCTCCCAAGTAAATTTTGGCCCATGCTTTGAATTCCACCGAACCTTAATGATAGGTATTCGACTTTGCTTAAGTTTCTTTACTTCACGATCCATAACCTCTACGGGTTCTTCGATAAAATGCAACTTCTCATCAATTTTCTTGGGGTTACTCTAATTTATAAGCCACTGGACCAACTCTTGATAAAATCTTGAATGGTCTGATATAGCGGGGATTCAATTTCCCACGCTTTTCAAATCTTATGACGCCTTTCCATGGCGACACTTTCAACATGACACGGTCCCCCACTTCGAACTCCATCGGTTTCCGCCGCACATCCGCGTAACTTTTTTGTCTACTTCGCGGTGTCAACAACCGTTTCTTAATCTGAACTATCATCTACGTAGTCTCTCGAATCAGTTCCAGTCCGGTGAGCTGGGTATCCCCAACTTCACTCCAACATACAGGAGATCTACACTTTCTACCATATAAAGCTTCGAACGGTGCAGCCTTAATACTAGCATGATAACTGTTATTATATGAAAATTTAGCCAGTGGCAAATGTTTATCCTAATCCTTACCAAAATCAATCACACATGCTCTTAACATATCCTCCAGTGTCTGTATCGTCCTTTCACTCTGCCCATCAGTTTGGGGGTGATAAGTAGTGCTCATATCAAGATTCGTTCCCAAAGATCTTTGGAGGGATCTCCAAAAATTTGATGTGAATTGAGAGTCCCGATCAGAAATAATCGATACAGGCACTCCGTGCTTACATACTACCTCATTAAGATAAATACGAGTCAGCTTCTCCAGTGAGAACTTCTTTTTAATATGAATGAAATGAGCGGATTTGGTCAGTCTGGCGACAATGACCTAAATCGAGTTATTTCCATAAGATCTTCTAGGGATCTTAGTGATGAAATCCATCGTGATTCACTCCCACTTCCATTCAGGAATTTCGGGTTGTTGAAGTAGTCTTGATGGCTTTTGATGTTCAGCTTTGACTTTTGCACATGTCAAACAATGACGAACATACATTGCAATATCGACTTTCATATTCGGCCACCAGTATAACTTCTTCATGTCAAGATACATTTTTTCATAACCAGGATGAATGGAATATTTAGATTTATGGGATTCGAGCATGATTAAGTTTCTTAAGCCCCCATACTTAGGTAACCACATATGACCTCTTAAGCATTTCACTCCGTCTGCTCTAACCTCTAAAGGATCTCCTTCACCTTGAAACCCTTTATTATCAAAATTTTCTTTCTTACAAGTTTCTATTTGTGCATTTCTAACTTGACCAGGAAAATTATTGTGCACAGTCATGACTAGAGAACGTACCCTGATCGGCTCTCTATCCTTTCTACTTAATGCATCGGCAACAACATTTGCTTTTCCTGGGTGATATTTTATCTCACAATCATAATCAAGTAACCGTTTTATCCATCTACGTTGCCTCATCTTTAGTTCTTTTTGATCGAGGATATACTATAGGCTTTTATGATCAGTGAATACCATACATTTGGTGCCATACAGGTAATGTCTCCACAACCTAAGAGCAAAGACTACAGCTCCTAATTCTAGATCATGAGTAGTATAATTTTCCTCATTTTTCCTTAATTGTCTAGAAGCATAAGCTATCACATTTTCTCACTGCATCAAGACAGCTCCAAAACCTCTAAGAGACGCATCAAAAAATACCACCAAATTTTCACTACCTTTGGGTAATGATAAAATAGGTGCACTACATAATTTTTGCTTCAATACCTGAAATGCTCCATCTTCTTCACTTCCCATACAAAAGGTTTATTTTTCTGAGTAAGCTTGGTCACGGGTTTAGCTATTAAAGACAATTCTTTAATGAATCGTCTATAATAGCCAGCCAATCCTACGAACTGTCGCATCTCCGTTGGCGTTGTCGGTGCAGACCAACTCTTAATGGCTTCAATCTTTGCCGGATCAACATGAATTCCATATTTTTCAATCACATGACCAAGAAATTGAACAGAGTCCAACCAAAACTCACATTTCGAAAACTTTCCGTACAACTTTTCATTCTTTAACAAATTCAAGATAGTCCTTAAGTGTTCTCCATGCTCTTCTTTATTCTTGGAATAGATCAGAATGTCTTCAATGAACACGATCACAAATTTATCCAAATAGGATTTGCACACTCTATTCATTAGATCCGTGAATATCGTCGGTGCGTTAGTTAACCCAAATGGCATTACTTGGAATTTGTAGTGTCCATAACGAGTTCTAAATGCATTGATAGGAATATCTTCTTCGCGGACGCGAAGTTGATGATATCCAAACCGCTGATCTATCTTAGAATATACGCTAGAGCCTTGTAGTTAATCAAATAAATCATCAATCCTTGGCAAAGGATATCGATTTTTAATTTTCAACTTCTTTAGCTCACGGTAATCGATGCACATACGGAAAGATCCATCTTTATTTTTAACGAACAAGACCGGAGCTCCCCAGGGTGACGAGCTCGGTCGAATAAAACCCTTATCTAGTAACTCTTTGAGTTGTTCAGATAATTCTTTTAATTCGGATGGTGCTAGTCGGTAAGGCGCACGCACCACCGGTGCAGCACTAGGAACTAGATCGATTCGAAACTCAACTTGCCTTATCGGCGGAAGTCCGGGTAAACCATTGGGAAATACCTCAGGAAAATCACAGAAAATAGGAACGTCTTGCAATCGTTTCTCCTTAGACTCATTCCCGGTCACTTGAGCTAAGAATAGCGCGCAACCATTCCTGATGTACTTTTGGACTTTAATACATGAAACGATTTTCAAACGGGATTCACCTCGATTACCATCAATTACCAACCTCCTATTCTTAAGGGGAATTTAAACCTTCTTGTCTCCACATAAAATTGCATCATCATTCAAGGATAACCAATCCATTCCAATGATAATGTCAAAACTACCTAGTACGATTAACATCAAATCAATCGGGAAGGAATGGTTCAAGAGATTTAAAGAGCATCATTGCAATAACTTATTAGTTCTTACCAATTTACCATCAGCCAATTCTACTTCGTAACTGGTGTCTATCTCAATAGGTTCAATGTCAATAAGGGCACTAAATTTGGTAGATACAAAGCTCCTATCAGCACCTGAATCAAATAGAGCAAAAACATAATGATTTTTGAGTAAAAACGTATCAGTAACGACATTCAGATCCTTCTTAACATCAACCGTCCCAAGTTGATAAGCACCACCCTGGTTGTTTCTTCCTTGACCATTCTTTTTCAGCTTTGAACAATCTGGTTTCTTATGGACCTCTTCTCTACAATTGTAACAAACGACTCCCTCTTACACTTTTCCACTTTGTGTCCTAGCTTTCCACAATTTCTGCACTTCCAGCAATCACCAGCATGCCTCTTATTACCACACTTTGGACACTTTTCATCATTACGAGGTGCGTTGTTGGTCAGAGCGTTTGCATTTCCCTTCTTTGATTTTGACGGCAATTGAAATTTTGCCTATTGTCACCTCGACCTCCACGACCGCCTTCACCCTTTCTCTTCTGACCAACAGACGCTTCATCCTCCTTATCCTGTATGATTTGTCCAATAAGCTGATAAGCCCTTCGCACCGCATCATCAATGGTCGATAGCTTTAACGATGTCACATCCCCTCGGATATTTTTGGTCAACCCTTTAATGTATTGCTCAATCCTTATCTTCTCAGGTTCAACCAACCGAGGACACAACAAAGCCAACTCATGGAATCGATTTGTGTATCCATCAATATCCACTCCTTTCATTTTCAAATGAGTCAACTCTTGTTCCAACCTTATAATCACACTACGAGTACAAAACTTTTGAGTCATCCACATTTTAATTTCAGCCCATGGAGTAGCAATAGCAACATCAATGCCCATAGAAGCAATCATACCATTCCACCAAGTCAATGCACGACCTCTAAGAGTAGCCATTGCAAAAGTCACCTTATCTTCCTCCTTACACTTACTAATGCGAAACACAAACTCAATCTTTTCAATCCATTTACTTAATCCTACCGCACCTTAAGTTCCATTAAAAGGGAGTGGGTCACATTTCATGAATGTCACATAAGTACAACCACCGACTGCGGGTGCATTAAGTCTAGGTCCTCCAACATTTCCTCCACCATTAACATTCACACCATTACCGGCCCCATTGCCAGTTCCATTACCGCCAGCTCTACTATCGCCAGCTCCACTACCGCCAGCTCCACTTCTAGCATTTGCCATAAACTCAGCCATAGATGCGACAACTTGCTCTGCAATGATCATGCGCACTTCTTCCTCAGTCACGATTTTCTTGAGCAACATGATTTTATTATCGCATAATTCAAAGTATGATAAGCATTCACTCAATGATGGATTTAAATAAAAGGATCGAATTGATAATCAAGGAAGAAAACTATAAATAAGGCACAACATGGAATTTAAGACAAAAGATACATATTTCATTAGATCATAAACAACTACATCGTCTTAATTAACTTTCCACATCATTATCCTAGCACTATACAAGCCCAAAATTTGTGCTAGATCTACTAACCGACATAACGGTTTAGTTAAGGTTTTTCAAAAAATACAAAGATACTACTAAGGATAAACTAGTCTGCTAAGAACTGCTAGAGGGTCTATCATCTTTCTTCTTCTTTGATATCTTCCTCGGACGATCACGAGACTCATCATCATCAGTTGGGCACCTAGGAATCACTCCTCTCTCAACCATCTCAGCATAAAACCTACTGTTCCAACAACAGACACCTGTAACTCTCTTTCCGCCTTCTCGCGCATTGCGTGAGCCACATTCAACATAATATCCATGAAGTTCACCTTTTTCTTCAGCTCCGCATATTCACCACTTTCCAACACAGACAATCTCATAAACACTTCATTCAAACTACGCTCCACATCACTTAAACCCAAATCAAGCAACTCTCGCTCTTTCTCACCAATCTTTGTTTTCGATTCCAATAAAGCAACATGAGTCTGACAAACACCTAAACCAATCTCTGTCATACTACCTTGAACTCGGGAAGCATCTAAATCACGTCTTAAAGCCCAAGGTGCATGTCCATCAATATGAGTCGCCTCTCGAACCCTCGACGACTCTCATATCACATGCACACTCCTCTGAAAGTCATCCCTATCAATCGACCTTCTTGTAGTAGTCCCATTAGTGCCATCAGGTGCATCATCATCTGACTCAGACTCAGAGGATTCATCACTAGGTAACTCAGAATCAGAATTAGACCACTCAACTGGAGGGGGTAAAAGCTCACCATCCTCTACATCATAAGGAAAAATAAACTCCGCCTCATCATCATCAATCTTATCACCTATATCTAACACCTCTTCGACACCCTCATCGTCATCCTCATTACCTACAACATCTATATCAGCCTCATCATCTTCCTCGACACCAACATTACCATCTTCTACTATATCAACCTGTGGGGCAATCTGATCTCCTAGTCCTATTTGGGGCTCAGGATCCTCGAATGGTTCCTCCTCTTCTTCTTCCATATCTTCTTCTACATTATAATCCACTAAGTCTAGGTAAGGGTTATCATCTAGGTTAGGTTCAGGAATAGCGGGATGATGTTAAGGTCTTCCATGACAAATCTGCATTATATAATATATCTCGTACTAGCATAAAAATAATTATTAAAGAGTTATATACTGAAATCACGACATATATAAATTAGAATATATCAAAATATATATCTTCTCAATAAGGCTTGTTGGTAACATCGGAGATCTTCGGCACCGATATAGTCAAAAGATATTTAAACATTTTACTCAAAATATTTATTTAAAAATATTTATTGTTAAAAGATTTTTGAAATGTTTTATTCAAAACCTTGGTTTTAAAAATATTTCGTTCTCTATAACGAGCGCTCTGGTACCAAACTGTAACACTCTCAATTTTTGTATCGGTACAACGGAAGTGTCAATAGAGTGTTACGGGGTAGTACAATAACTAAATTCATAGACAACGCATAAAAAGGGTTGTACAAGCCAACATACATTCATTCGAATAAAAGTTTAAAGTTTACACAAGGTCCCTAGTTTTACGGTCATAAAGTTACAAAACGTCTTTCGAATGAAAATTATTTATAAGTGGGCCATCAGAGTCGATCTCCGTCCAAGTTACTTTCAAATACCTGAGATAAAACATGCGAAAAATAAATCAGCGAATGCCGAGTGAATTCATAGAGTTTAGTAAAAACCGTTATATAAGAACAGTTATAGAAAGCAGAACACAAGCATAATATCAGTAATAAGACCCCATATTGCTAGTCAGGCAATATATTATAATTCAAATCATATATCATACACTATTCCTGAGACTGCAGCCTCAGTATTACCATTATCGGAATTATTATCGGATTATTATAAGCCACATGACATTGTTACCTTTCTATAATATACAATGGGTCGCGAGCCCGACAAATATTTTCCCATTTAAATCAGCGTGTCGTCACTAAAATTACGCTATATAAATCCTCTCATACATAAATTCGCTTGGCAATCAATGTGACACGACGGGGATCAACCGTCAAGACGTGAACTGGGTGATCTTCCCCAAATAGTACTATTATATGCATAAGCGTCTACCAACTCCCGGTAGTTCACAATTCATGCTAATGAGACTTATAGTGACATAACCTAACTAATAATAATCCATTTCAATCATTCATTGGGTCATATAATCAATCGGGTCCATATCGATAAGCATACAATCGGGACCACTTGTGTTCTTTTTTTATTAAAACTAGCATGTTATCTCCCTCGCGGGTTTATAAAACTCTTCATAAAACATTTAAATGAGTGCGAGGCTATGAACTCACATTGGTTTGGAAAGGAGGGTTATCGGCAACTAAGGTGTATGGCGCGTGTCTCGATCACGGGAAACCTAAACAAATAATACTCGATCTTAGACTATGTCGAATAATATTTATTAAAAGTTGTTATGTATATGTAATCAAGTCATAAACATAATGATCAACTAGGATTCTATCACATTACACAACATTATTAGTTGTTAAGCATCTAGTTAACTTATTCCAATTACACTAATTTTAACACATTTATATGTTAAGGCCCAAAAGGCCCAATAAGAGTCCAATAAGTTTTATTAGTCCATTTATATATTTAGTACCAGGCTTCTACTCATATTTTGGGCCCAAGTGGGTTGAGCCCATGAGCAAGTCCAATAGTGCTAAACCAAACTAGTTGGGCCTAGTGGTCCAACAAGGCTAGTTTGGTCCGTTACGGGTCCATAAGTTACAAAGCTCGGGTTTGTCAGTTTTTGATTGTTAAATGTGTTTATATATCAGTAGATGTTCTATAAAAATATTACATTATATGGTCCGACCATCTATGTTTTATTTGGCGAAAACGCCATCCTTTCGGTTTTAGCCGAAAAGATGTAAAAGTCATATATATAATTTGTAGTTAGAAAAATAGTTGAGTTTTATTTTTATAAAATGTGATATTTATTTATTATCGTATATAAACATATTTGAATAATAGTTATTATCAATTATTCACTTTTATATATTTATTTATATATAATTTTACCTCATGTTGTCTTTTAACATTAGATGTCTTATTGTGAAATCTGATGTAAAATCTCATGTTCACCATTTTTAGCTTATCTTGAGTTCTATAATTACATAAAACCGCAAATTTTTGCAGTAGAAACTACATAATATTCTCTATAATTTACTCTTCTATGGCTCCTTCTAAAACAGCCTCTTTATATAAGTTTTAATTCGTCCAAAACAGATCAGTCAGATTAGTACATCAAAAGTATTTTGGCCATATCTTGCTCATTTTTAACATTCCATTGTGTGACCAATTAACCACTTGTGTAAAAATCATTTATATATCATTATATCAAATAATCTAATCCATTTAATGAACTAAAAATGTTTAAACATACTGTTTTTCACAGCCTACTTATCTAGTTAAGATTTTATCATCTTTTACTTGTAGATTTAGCCTTATTAACTTATTCTAATGACACAAAATCCGCATACAACAATTTGATCATCATTCATAACTATCATACATATAAATTTGGAAGTAAATAGACAAGTACATGTACAAAAATAATAGGATGATAGAAAGAAACAATCTTTATACCAACCAAATGATGGAAAATGATGTGATTTGGATGAACAAGGCTTGATCTTTGTACCCAAATCTTTAACTTTTCAAAACAACTTTTTGTGATCTTCAAATATATAAACTTCTCTTAAGAAATCATCCCAAAAACTCCATAGAAACTTCCTTTCACAAGTTGAAATCACCTCAAATCATCCTTCTTTTATGTGGTTTTCATCATAAGTTGAATATAGTTTAAGTTGTAGGTTGAAATTTTATGAAAATGGTGGTATGGTGATGATGATGGACAGCTACAAGAGGGAGAGAGGGAGAGATTGAGAAACTTTCTAGTCAACACATGCAAGTATATGTTGTGTGTGAGAAGATTGAGGCTTTTGTACTTTGATAACCTATGAGACATGTGTCTCATAGGAAAGAAAATTGACACCAAAGGGGGGTTTCCCCTTGATGAATCCGCCCCTATAAGGGGTGGACAAGTGTTATACTTGTCTCATCCCTAATATTTTACGGGTACTCCTTCATTTACGTGCCCTCGGGTCGATTTACGAAAAACATTTTTGCAAAATATGAAACTAAGGCACAAAACGATTCTAATAAAAGTTGTCTCATAAAAAACGGAGCACAAAAGCGTAAATACGTAAACCTAGGTTTCCGGTATAAACGTAAAAGACGTTAAATTATGCACGTAAGCCCTAATTTCTTCCCGTAATTATATGAGTTCATGAACCAACACAAAAATAAAATATAAAAATAATATACGAGAATAAATTTACTACCTGAAAATGTTAGATTGTCACATTAAGCCTTAATCATTCACTAATCACTCTCCTAAGTCCCTAATCACCAAAATTAAAAAGTATAAGTTACAAGCCCTAGTTTTTAAACCCGCTTTTATGTTTTCCCTCCAAAACATATTTTAAACCTTTTCCCTCCTATTATAAGTTTAAAAATCAGATATTTCACATGTTATAGGATATTTTCCATGTGGTGACAAGTAGGTGTATCACATACTTGAAGCTACACATCACCATTCTTATCATAACTGTGTCATGACCTATTTTGAGCCACAAGAGAATATTGGAATGAAGCTAGACCTTATAAACTTGTGTATAGATTTACTAGCATCCCTTAGTGAGTAATATATCTATGTTACACTTTTAAGGCCTTAGTTTGGAGCCTAAGTGTTGAAAATACTATAAATAGGGGCGAATGGACATAGTTTACACTTGCACCTCATTTTCTTTGTATCTCCTACCCATTCTTCATATTCACATATATACGTCCTAGGACATCCCAAAAGACAAAAAAACAGGTCTAGAAGGAAGCCATTGAAGCTTTTGAAGCTTTGATAGCAAGTAGTGCTCATAAGAAGTCATAAGGAGCCATTTTGGAGCTACCTAGGTAATTCTTTTGTTAAGCAAGCTTTGATCTTGTTATAATGAATACTAATGCTTCTTATAATGCCAAAATGACGTTAGAAATATAATCAAAAAAATAATTAATTGATATGATCAATTTACATGAAATTTATAAGCTAAAGATGTCTTAAAACCCTTGTTTTGTATTTTTCATGAAATAATGACTTAAAATCCATTTCAAATTCTATAATTCTGGTAAAATGTTGTTAGTATGATTATAAATGTTTTTTGAAACTTTGTCTTGAAATCCTAGATCATTTGGTACATTTTTGAAGAAGTTATGTGATTTTTACAAGTATAGGGACCAAAACTATCATTTTTGAAACTATTTTACATTTTGGGCAAAAAGTATCATTTTATGATAGTAAATTTGTAATAATAAAAATTGAAAAGTTTGAGACCCTAAGGTTAAATACTTAAGGATTAAATTGCAAATAATGAAACTATATACTTAAAGGGTTAAAAGTGTAATTATGCTAAAATATAACTAAAAGGACTATTTTGCCAATATTAAAACTAAAGACATAAAATGCAATAATATACTAAGTGTCATGTTAGTAGGGAACTTTGTACAAATATGTTCTATCTCGATATTATATTCTGACTCAGTGGTTGGGTTTACGATTTAAAGTGCCCTCACTCCTCAAATGTTTATAGAATGGCTTCTGAGTATAATGGCCCGAACAATGATACTATAACAACAAAATATATGAATCTAATAATAAATATATAAAATAACAAAAGATTGAACTCAGAGATTATGACTTGATATATATACATATTGTGTGTCAACTCAGATTTTGTGAGAAGGTTGTGATTGGTTATAGTAGAATAATTCAAGACTTTATAGGCTAAGGTGAGTTCATAGCCTCACTTTTAAATTCTTTATAAATGATGTGAAAACCCATGAGGGAGATATATGCTAAAATTCAAATACAAGTATTTTTGTATGCTGCCTATATGATTATTGACACTACGCTTACTTATTGCCGTTAAGCCCCTTTTTAACCGTAGACCGATAATCATTTAATGAACACTAATATTGTGGATAGTACAATTGGAGACAGACATCTCCTCTCTGGAAAAGTCGCACTTGTCAGCAGCTAATGGTTCCCACCACGGCTAAACAGATATGCTTTGTTTTGCTAAACTCAGAATAGTCTGGTAAACTACCTGTTTAAAGGCAATTTGTTGGTTTTTCTGATAACGTCTAGTAGCGGGGTCATGAGTTAGTGCAATAAGAATCGATGAATTTAAAAGTTTGGTGTATAACACTGTAGCCCTGGAGTTGTACTTGTATTCAAATATTGTTTAAACCTATGAATTCATTCAACTATTGTGTTGATATTAAGGCATATATTTAAGGGGAATGAGGACTTGTTGGCTGCGAATGGTGGTGTCTTGAAAAGTTATTATTCTAAAGAATAAAACTAGATCTTTGGGGAAACCTGTGATGTACAGCCTATGTATAGTTGTTTTTATTAGACTCTGAATAATAAATGATTGATAATGTAAATATTTATAAAGTGTCTTTTGAGCATTTTCTATTATTTTGACTATGGTACCTTGATAGTAATACCCCAAATTAGCTTCCGATGTTATATGGTAAAAATAGGGGTTTAATAGTTTTCCCAAAAGAACTCAGAAATAATCACATTTCTTTTTGTATTTTGGAAATCTAAGGAAGGTTTATCTGATTTAATGATATGATTTATACTCTGTTTAGTAATATCTCTGGTGGAAAAATTAATTGGAGGAAAAACAACGACGGTAAAAGTTGTATTCTTGATATATGAATAAAATTCAAGAAAGGAATTTAAGAACGCGAGAACTATATTTGCATTCGATATGCCATATTACCATTTAAATCTCGGGACAAGATGTATTTAAGGAGGAGAGACTATGACAACCCATACATTTCACAAGTGTCAGATATGCTATGACTAAATGGAAATGGAAAATTCATTATAAATTTTTTCTTTCTATGCATTACTTGGTAAGATGAACTACCTCTCACAACCTGAATTACTATATAACAATATTCCTATATATTGTAAATGCAATGTGTATGGCAAGTATGAGTTCTAAAAGTGATCTAACAAATACGTTATAAATGAGAACATCTCAAATATAATTATGATGCCCTAAATTCCCTTTGAAACTCTAGAATCCCTATAAATGAATGGTAAACTTAAGGATTGTAAAAGTATGAATACATAATACATACGAACAAGTAATATTGGAATGGAAACAAGGATTATACTATCATATAGAAGTATAAAGTTATCAAAGAATAAGTAAGTGCAAACCATACAAAGCTAAAGTACAAGTAAGTGTACATAATAGTGTAGATCATCACCTAGAAACCTTTGGTAAACAATATTTCAAGCAATATAATTATACAATATATATGTATCTATAACCAATACAATATACTATTTCTAATCTATTATATAAAGAAGAGATAACTAATCATAAAGTACTAATATTCAATAATCCAAAGCTAATTACAAGTTAAGACCTCATAACCAAGATTAGCATATAAAATATTTTTTACATTGAATTAGAGTCTAATCTTTTTCAACTAACTATAGAACTCAGCTAAGTAACATATTAATATTATACATTTATTTCAAGCCAAGTTACAAGTTAAAAAAAGCATTAAGTACAAGTTAATAAAGCATATGATCTTAAGCTCCCATAATTATACCTAGATTATGATTACCCTATGTAAACCTTTAAACTAAGAATGTAGAAACCCTAGAAGTCATAAAAATACTCTATGAGACTTACAATAAGCTTACATTATGATGTAAACCCTAATCACCCAAAATAGAATGTCGTTAGATTAGAAGCCTAGAAACCTTAATACTAAGAAATCTACATAGAATCATTACCTAATCTTTTAGGACAAGTCTATAAACACTTATAGTATTTCATTAAGATAATAAGATTTTGTTAAGACAATGGATGAGTATCCTTAAGTACAAGGTATAAGATTTCAATGCATGACTTGTAAATTAGGTCAAAATGAGTATTTTCACACTTTAGACATGTTTACTTAGAATAACCTATTAAACCAAGTGTGGAACCACTTTAGATACTTAAAACACAATTTCTAAGACCTAAATTGATAATACATCAGTATCTAAGTGAAAGATAATTAGATTTACTAAGATTAAACTCTAGATCATTAGAAACCCTAATCTACATAAATTATCTTCCCAATTTCACTTCAAACCTTTGTTAAACCTCAAACCTTTGTTAAAATTCAAACCAAAGACCCAAACTTCTTAATCACAATGTCTAAACCCTAAATATACCCTAAGACATCACTAAGCATATTCCTAATCCCTTAATCACCAAAATTACAAACCATAAAGTTACAAGCCCTAATTTAGGACCCAGTTTTGATTTTCCCTCCAAAACTAGATTTAAACTTGTTCCCTCCTAGATTCAAACCCAAATTCAGATATTTATAATGTCTCTAGATATTTTGGAGTGCCAACAAGTATGTGTATAAGTTATTTGAAGGCTACAGATCACCATTCTTATCTAAACCATGTAGTAAAGTATTTTTAGCCATACCTTAGATATTTTTCATCCTAGACTCTATAAACTTGTGTAGATCTTCACTAGCATCCCTTAGCCACTAAGTTAGTTGTATTACGTGTTTAAGGCTAGAAACTTGGAGCCTAAGTGTTGAAATGACTATAAATAGTGACGAACTTTCCATGGAAGAACTTGCACCCCTTTTTCTTAGTATCTCCTACCCATTCTCAAATTTCACTTCTACAAACATACTAGGACCCTTATAGGACCAGAAACCAGGTCTAGAAAGAAGCCATTGAAGCTTTTGCAGCTTTTGTAGCAAGTTGTGTTCATAATAAGCCATAATGAGACATTTTAGAGCTACCTAGGTAATCTTTATGTTAGCTAGGATTTGATCTTTCTATAATGAATTCTTATAATTTTTATAATTTTTAAATAATGTTATAAAGATAATCCAAAAGAAATTAGAGCATTTGAAGATTTTAAATGAAAGTTATAAGTTAAAAATGTCTTAAAATCCTAGTTTTGTAATTTACATGAAATAATTTGGAGCAAAAAATCCTAGCTTTTGTTTTAAAATCCTATCTTTTGTAGCAAAAATGTCTGGAAAAATGTTTTTATTATGATTATAAATGTGTTTTGAAATTTTGTTTTAAAATCCTAGATCATTTGGAGCATATTTAAGATTGTTATGTGATTTTTACAAGTATAGGGACTAAAACTGTCATTTTTGAAACTATTTAACATTTGGGCCAAATGTGTCATTTTGTGAAAGTTAAGGCTATAAGAATAAATATTAGAATGTTTAAGACCCTAAGGTTAAATATTGAAGGCTTAAATTGTAGATAATAAAACTATATACTTTAGGGTTAAAAGTGTAATTATGCCAAAATATAACTATAAGGACTATTTTTGCCAATTTGTAAAATATAAGAATGAAAACATAATAATAAAAGAACATACTAATCTTTGAATAAATTTCTTATATGAATGTATCATGTTAGTAGGGAACTTTGTTCAAAGATGTTCCATCTCGATAATGTTCTGACTGAGTGGTTGGGTTTACGTTTTAAAGTTCACTCGCTCCTCAAACATTTATAGAAGGCTTCTGAGTATGATCGCCCGAACAGTGATATCATAATTATGAGAAATTATAACTTCAATAATATATGATTGATAACTAAGAATATCTTTACTACATTATAAAGCATCTATCCTTTTGGTTGAAAATTGCTATATTTAGAAATGTTGAAACATTATGATAGTTGAAAATGACTTATATATGGAAATGTTGAACAATTAAATGGCACAACCGTATCTCTCTCGGTCGCCTCTCTCTCTAAACAAAAACCCTACCCCTTTTAATATCTCTCTCTCTCGGTCGCCTCACACACTCAGAAACCTTGTTTCCGCCGCCTTTAAAATCTGAAGGTTTTTTTAGAAGTGTTTTAAAATAGATCTTTGATTATAAGTCAAGTTTTGAAGTTTCTTATTACAGGTAAATAAATATTTTAGTAGATCGGAGTGTTTATTACCTTCTACGTTTTTTACAGCCGAAATATTGTCTTTGTCATACATCTGTCATCGGAACCCTACTGCAGCTGCGGTTGTTTTACTTGGAGGTCTTAGTTATGGATCTGAATTTTGGTAAGTTCTTTTTCCGTCTTTTGTTACAGATCTTTATCACTGGAAAAGTTGTTGCTGGAATAGTTTAATTTTCTTGTAAATCTTTCTCGCTTGAATAATTTGTTACAGGTTTGTTTTATTTTGTATTTTTCTTTTTAGATTGTGTTGCCGGAAAAGCTGCTTCCGTCGGAACAGTCTTGCGAGAATCCACCACCAGAAATGTTTGAGGTATTTTTATGAAATTTTTATATAGATCTATCTCTTTGTTAATAATTTTTTTTATCTAGATCTATATTTTTTGTGAGCTTTTATTTAGATCTAATCAGGTTTTGGTGATTTGATAAATTTAATGTTTTCGTATTATGCAATAAATGGTTGATTTTTTTACGAATATGACCTTATGAGTGAACTTGGATTTCTTTTAAAACAACAGTTTTTTCGGTTTTTATTGTACATATAAAATTCTGATTTTTGGTAATCTGATATGCCTTTTTTAGTGTATTCAATTATTTTTTGTGAACCTCAAACCTGATTTTTGGTCGTTTGTGCTTTTCAGATCTGCTATACAGATAGGAGTATCTGGATCCACTTATGCTTATGCTCACATGAATTTGAGTTGCATTGAATATTTAATTATTACATTTTTATGTAAATTTACAATGTAAATATTAGAAATGATTTTGTGTAAATTGCTTACGTAGATGTGACGCATAAGGGGCTGAAATAAGTGGGTCTTGGTGTTGAAATCAGTGGGTCTTGGTGTTGAAATGGGGTTTGAAATCAGTGGGTCTTCGTGTTGAAATGGGGCCTGAAATTGGTGGGGGGGTTTTTTGCTGAAATGAGGGCTGAAATCGATGCGTATAGCTGCTGAAATGCGTCTTCAGACGTGGGTTTAGAGGCTGAACTGGGGGTTCAAATGGGCGTCTACTTGGAGACTGAAACAGGTGAGATTGAGTGGTGGTTTTGGGTGCTCAAACGGGGGCTTAAGTAGGTGTATTTGGTTGTTGAGACGAAGACTGAAATGGGTGTGTTTGGAAGCCAAAACAGGGACTAAAGTTGGCGTGCTTGAGTGCTTACATGGGAGCTGAAACGTCTGGGGTGAGTTCGGGCACCGAGACAGTTGCGTTAAGGATAACACAAGTTCCTTATAACAGGTATGAAAATAATAATATGACAACTTAAATATATTTTTAATCATATAGCAGTTTGTATAGATACAAAAATGAATTAACATATTTGAGGATTGGATCTTGGCATTTAAAACCTTATGGATTATTCGATCCATTTTCAAATATAAAGGATAAATAACTAATTGAACCTTTTTTTGTTATAGAACATTAGTCATGTACAAAACAACAAGTTCTGATGGTGGTTTGATTATGGTTTGATATAGGTACCGAAGTTGCATATGCGCTGATGATAGTTGTAAAATCACACTTGTTTAGGAAAACAAGGCAATTAGGGTAAGTATTAACAAGCGGTTTAGGAAAAACCACAAGTTTTGACCCAATAAGAATGAAGTGAGTTCGTTCTCGAGGAGGCTAGTGTGTTGTGTAATGAATTGATTAATGTTTGTGATTATATTGAGAAGAAAAGAAAATAGAAATGGGGTGAGAAGAGATTGACGGTTACGAAGACGGATCGAGCTAAGACGAAAAGCCGTTCACGTAAAACCGTAAAAAAACTACAAAATTAAAAATTTTAAACCTAAAAATTAATTAAAAGCTAAAAGAAAGTCTAAAATAATATAAATAAGAATAAAAATCCAATAAAAATATTTTAAAACCTTTTATTAATTAAATATTCAATTTTAAATGCTAATTAAAGCCCTAAAATTAAATATAATTAATCAAAATGGCCAAAATATTATTTTATTGAACAAATAACTTACTTATATTATCTAAAGACTAAAAAGTATTTTTCCTAAATTTTCAAAACTATTTTTCTATTTTTAAATCACTAAAAACTATTTTTAAACTAAAATAATTATAAAAAAAATAATAAAATAATGCTTAAAATAAGTTGACACTTTTAAAAATCCTAAATTACTCTAATGAACAGAATAAAAATGAAAAAGTTTGAAAAATATAAAATTTCCCACTAAAAGATAAAAACAGTTTAATATTAAACCCTAATTAAGCTAATTTAATTATAAAAAAAAATAATTAAAAAGTGAACAGTAAAAACTTTTCAAATCAAAAATCTTAAATTATTTTTCTGAATCTAACAAAATTTTTGAAATCTAAAAATATTAATTTTTGCACTAAAGGACAAAAATTAGAACTTAAAAGTAAATAAAAATGACTATTTAATCTAAAAATATTAAATGAACAGTGATAAAAATTCTAATTAAACAGAAAAATCAAAAATAAAATTAGAAAAATAACAAAACAATTTTCAAACCCTAATTCCTAATTAAGATCACTAAAGACAAAAAGTTAAGAAATCTGGTAGTGACATGTGACAAGTCTTTGTCTTTTAGCTTGGCAGTACTAACTTTTGTGCTACCAGTGGGAAGTTTGTTCCCACTGCTAGTGTAAAATGTAGGTCAGTTAAGCTATAAGCTTAGGAAAGCTTATATTGAGAGCTTATTTGGACAATAAGGCAACCCTATACTCAGTTGAGTATAGGGAGTCAATAATCAACACAAAAACTAGCAGGTTACTCACAAAAATAAAAAAAAATGAGCCCTAGAAGTTACTGATTATGCTTGTAAGTATCTGATGAACAGTTGACTTTTGCCTACATGCACAAAGATGAAATTCAACCAGCCAAATCTTGCATACAAATTCACCAACTATCATACAATCAATAGCAAACCCTACTTATAACCCTACCCTAGCAGACTTCACAAATTGGTGGCTCAAATTCCACAAAACAAGCAATAAAGTGGACTGACTGTTTTTTGACCAAAATACCAATTTTTGAACATGCAAATGAGTTCTAAACTAAACCAGACTGAAAACCAACTAGCATGCACCCTATTACTAACTTGTTGAGTGAGTGTAGACTGATTTTAACACAAAATTCCCCCAAGAAGTTCAGTTAACATGCAAATCCAAACACTCCTTTAAATTCAGAAAACCAAAATTTTCAAACCAAATAAATTCAAACTCTTACCAAATTGATTCTAATCACTCCTAACATGCATATTACACCTAATTGAGCAATATCAAGCGAATAAACAAACACTTGAACAATTTTCATACAAAATCACATAATCTCAAAAATCATACACTTTGAAACTACAAACAAGGAACTAGGAAGTTACCTTGTGGGACCCACATCCATGTCCCACCAAGGCTGCTATGCCTGCTCCAAACAGACCGTGTCTGTGCAGATCTTTGGACTAAACAAGCTCCAAGTGAAACCTGCTAACATCAACACAAGAGCACAAAATAACCAATGTTTCTGATTTTTTTCAACTTTTTAATCCTTTTTCAAATACCTTCCTTAAATTTTCTCTTAATACACACTTAAATAAACCACTTACAATCCTGGAAAAACCAATTCTTGAAACAAGTTTTCACCAAAAATTACCCTTTTTCAGAAACATTTTTTCTGAAAATTCAAACACAAAATGTTTAAAAAATATTAATGGAACTAAAAAATTTAGCTCAAACAAATACAAACTTTTAAATAATCATAAAAGGAATTACATTAAACAAACACCAACTTTATATTAATTAAAAAGGAATTACAAGATTTTCTTGCTAAAATTCTGGAACCAAAAATATGTGGTACATGCACCATCATATTTATACTAGTCTAAAGAACTATCTAGAATCAATAAAACCCTAGTGCAATGAATCCCCTAAATGCCCTTGGACGATTTTGAAAATTTGGTCAAAAAGTGTTCCCATGTGATTCTGATGAAGACAGTTGTTGTTTGTTGATCATAGACGTTCAAATGGTCTTGGGAACCAAGTAATACAATCCTGGGCGTTTATCTTGTCCCTTTGGGGTTTTGTGAAGAAAGGGACGTGAATGGGAATCTTGGTGGTGTCACATGGGTGTGTCTGGGGATGATTTGGGATGTGGGTTTTGGTGACAATAAGCTTAATCATCATTTTGCACAAATAGGGGAAAAAACCCCTTTGTTATTAATCCAATTATGCCTGGGAAAATTTAGGGTTTATGTGGGTGATTAAGGTGGGTTTAATCCGTTTGGGTTTAATGAGATTTTTAAAAAATGTGTTTGGTGGGAAATAATTGGGGGTTTGACCTTGGTTTTGACCAGGTTTAATAAATAAACCTGGGTGGAAGGGTGACATGGCGTGGGAGGTGATGTGGTGATTTGTGATTGGTGGAGTGGGATGATGTGGATGGATGATAGGCTGGTGTGAGTTAGAGTGTTTGACAGTTTTGGCCCCCAAGGTTTCTTCCTTTGTTTAGCTTGTAATAAACAGCAACAAACCCCATTTCCTTTATAATTAACTTTGGTAGCTTGTCAAAAATGGCACAAATACTTTACAAACTTGAAACAAGGACTTCAAATGCAAATTCTTCAATTCCCAAAGGCTAATCTTGTACAATCTTCATTCCTCAAGGATCATTCTTGCATAACTTGATTTCTACAAGGACCAATCTTGATAAATCTTCAAAAATTGAGGGACTAAAGTTGACAATCTTCAATTCTTCAAGGTCATTTTTGGAAATTCCCTTCTTGGGCCCGGTTCATTGTGCGGCTTCGTTTCCCGTGTTCGTTTTTGAATGATTCTTGTGATCTTTTTGTCTTTTCCTCAATATCCGTACCTAAAATACACAAGCAACAAACACGAGCATATATTTGGCAGTTTTAATGATATTTAATGCATTTTAAGCCCGATATGGATGATGAGACTATGTATAAAAGCAGTCTCATCAGCTGACGTCTGAATCGGGACCAAAAATCACAAATTTCTCGGGAAGAGTTCGAGTCATTGAACCGAATAGTGGAAGAATTAGAAAAGTAGAGGTAAGTTAGCCAAGAATGATAGAATATAGGTACATCCTGATTATTGGACAACTATATAGAAGTTTTATTTTGCTATTCAAACGATAGGACAAATGAAATTATGTTATTAGTTTTTATGAGAGCTTCTAAATTTCGAGTATGGAAGAACCAACTTTTGGCGAGTGATATAATATGTAATGAACTTATGGTTTTTTTATTCTTATTTCTATAATCTTTGGTTTGTATATTCCCTGAAAACTTTGCTCATGAAATGAGGCATTTTTTAAACCTGCAAACAGATATTAGATTATGAGAGTGATTAGGTTACTCTTGATCTTTTAAGACCAAAATTCAGCATGTGCGCTCACTTTAGTCTGCTATCAATATACTAAATTAGTAGCTATGTTTAACGTAAGTGGAGAGTATGACATAAGACAGGTTCGGTGAGTCATAAAGACACAGAGTTCGAGGGTTTTTAGATGTGCTTATGAAAAAAAACTAATGTTTATAACATATTCAAATGCAACAATGTAAAAAAAAATCCATTCTACAATATGTAATAAATGGAAATTGAAAGCTTAATATGTTGCAACTTAGGAAATTTATTTCTTTATATGTTACAACTTTATATGTTTGTTAGAGCTTTATATGTTACTGCCAATCGGCTACAACTTAGGTGGTTTTTAAAAAATATTTCAAGAGCAACTTATTCAAGAGTTGCAAACCACTTTAACTGACCATTAATTGTTTTATGGGCCTGAATCCCTTGTGTACAAATTCAATAACCTGTAGTACAAATTCAATCATCTGTCTCGCAGTACTGAGATTTTGCTGCTCACTTTGTTTTTCTACAGGAAAAACAGATTCTCTAAGGAAAACGAAGTCTCAGATATTCACAAACAGTGTAAGTTTTCCTCTTCAGTCCCAAGAATGTTTGGTCATTTCAATTGCTAGAAAGTCAATTTCAAATGCTGAAACAAAATGTGAGAACACATGGTTAGTATGTGATACAAACCTATCCCATACTAGGCTCGTATTGGGTCACAAGTCTAAGTGTAGATGTAACACCCCCAAATTTACACAATCCAATACAGCGGAAGAATCGTTGGTGTTACGGGATAGCACATTACTCACATCATAGACAACGCTTAAAAATCACGTCGTTTAATAATAAAGCATTTCCATTCATAAATATCAAAGTTACATAGGTCCCAAGTCATTGTATTTCATACAGGTTTTACAAAGCATTTGAATGGAAATTATTATTTAAGTGCGGGCCATGAATTCTTGTTGTCTTCTCGAGAATTACCTTCAAGTACCTGAGATAAAACATGTTAAAAGAAAAGGTCAGCGATAACGCCGAGTGAATTCATAAAGTTTAATAAAATCCATCAATATAACATCGGTATAAATTTATTACCGAAAATCATTTTGTACAAATCATGGTAATAGGCCATAAAATAGCCAAAATCATTTTATACAAATCCTTATCAAAATCATAATATAGGCTTTCACCTTCAAAATCATTATACGAACCATTGTCGTTAAAAACATCATACAATACGTTTTATAACGTTGTATAAGCCAAATAAAAATCGTTATATGAATATGGTTATGTGAAACCAAAACACAAACATAAAATCAATAATAAGACCCCGTATTGCTAGTCAGGCGATTCATTGTAATTCAGTGCGTATAACAGTATTTCGTTAATTGGATTATTATAAGCCGCATGACATTGTTGCCTTAATACAACAAACAACGGGTAGCTAACCCGACAATCATTTGCCCATCTAAATTAGCGTGTCGTCACAATAATCACGCTTGTGTAAATCTTCTCATACATAAATTCGCTTACCAATCAATGTGGCACGACGGGGATCAACCGTCAAGGCGCGAACTGGGGTGATCGTCCCCAAATAGTACTATTATATGCATAAGCGTCTACCAAATCCCGGTAGTTCACAATTCATGCTAATGGGACTTTTAGTGACATAACCTAACTTTAATAATCCATTTCAATTCATCTATCGGGTCATTTAATCATTCATCGGGTCATACAATCATTCGGGTCCAAATCAATAAACAGGAAATCGGGACAACTAGTGTCCTATTTTATAAAAAACTAACATGTTATCTCCCTCGCGGGTTTATAAAACATTTCTTAAAAACATTTAAAAGAGTGCGAGGCTATGAACTCACGTTGATGTGGGAAAGCGGGTTATCGGCAATTCGGATGTACGGTACGTGCTTCAATCACGGAAACCTAGACAAATAATACTCGTCTTAGACTCTTGTCCAATGACTTTATAATAATAACAATTATGTATAGATATGATTATTTTATAAATATGATGATGATCAAGTGGGATTGTACATTTTTACTCATTCATTATAGTGTTTAGGTGTTGGTAACATTTTTATACTAGTTTTACTAGTTTTACTTATTTACATGTTTTAGGCCCAATAACCCTATTACAAGCCCAATACTATTCATTAGCCCAATTATACTTTCATTATCAGTATTATACTTTATATGTTGGGCCCAAATGGGTTAATCCCAATAAATATGTTTATAAGTGTTTTACCAAATTAGTCGGGTTTATTGTCCATTAAGGCTACTTTGGCCCGTTAATGTCTATATGTTGTAAAGCTCGGGTTTTATCGATTTTTAATTGTTATATATGTTTATATATCAGTATGTGAGTTTATAAAAGTTTACATTAGACGTGTCCAACCGTCTAAGTTTTATTTAACAAAAACGTTAATCTTTCGGTTTTAGCCGAAAAGACGTAAAACTTAGTATATAGTTTTTATAAGTTATAAAACTTACCAAACTACCATTTTTATATAATGTCCATTTATTTATCCTTATGCATTTTTATATAAATGAAATTTATAAGTTAGTGGGTTTTAATTCACATTTTATACTATATTAGTTTGAGTGCTTATATAATACTATTAAACATTAATTCTTCAAAATCTGATTTTTAGTTTCATCTTCACCATTTTTATCATATCTTGTGTTCTATAAGGAGATAGAAGCTCATTTTTAGATGGCATAAACTTCATATTATGTGCTACAAATAAGTTAGTTATAGCTACTGCTCATTCCATGTCTAACTATCCTTAACAGTCCCTACAAAACAGACTATTCAGATTGGTACACTAATCTTGTTTTGATCATATCTCACTCATTTTGATGATTCCATTGCATGTATGTGTTTAGGAGGAAATGGTTTGAGGTGGTTGTTTTGTTATGTGTAGCTTACAAGTTAAGCTTTACATGACAAGTGTAGTAGCTTTCTTGTGAAGCTTTTTGACACCTAAGGGTGTTAGTGGCTAAGTGTTCCATATTAGTGGGGTGGGGCAAAACTTGTTTTGTCTCATCCCACTAATTTACGGGTGTTCCTCGATTCTAGTGTCCTCGATTTGCGTGCCCTCGGGTCGTTTTACGAAAAACGTTTTTATAAATTATGAATCAACGGCAAAAAACGAATCTAATAAAAATTGACTCATCAAAAACGGAGTTTAAAAACGTAAATACGTAATCCTAAGATTTCCGGTTTAGTCGTAAAGGACGTTAAATTATTCACGTAAGTCCTAATCTCTTCTCGTAAATTTGTGAGTTTATGAACTAACTCAAATTTAAAATCCCAAAATAATATTCACGGATAAATTTATTTCCTGAAGTGTCGGACTTGTCACCAAAACGGTGTATGTAAACGTAAGCACGTAACGTAGAATCCTTCGGTTTAGACGTAGTCGATGCTACTTCAAGACGTGAATCCAAATTTCTTCCCAAAAATAAGCGAGTTAATAATATAACATTAAAATAATGTTTTTAAATAATACTTGAGAATAAAATATCAACCATAAATTGACGGATTGTCACAGCATTTACCCCTAAACAGGATCTTTGTCCTCAAAGATCATCTTATCTTACTACTCACTTCTTATAGAGTTAAATCCATGTGGGTATTTCCTCCACATTCGGTCTTTTCTCACAAGTGTAATTCATTACAATACGCGAGTTTCATCAAACATAACTACGGGAATAAGATCAGGCTTAATGTTGACTTACTTTCTCTATCCATGATGTTCACGGGTTTTTGATGAATGCAACTTTTCGCCGATCTAAGCTTCATTAAGGAATAGTCAGATTTTCACTTGATAGACATTTTATCAAGTTAGATATACGAATCATAATTCACGCAGCCTTTGAAGTTGTAGGGTAGATCCAGCTTATATGCCTTTCATACCAACTTTTACATCATCTCTATGGTCCCATACAACTGGGACTTATATCCCATGATCTTTCAGATCATCAATTCATTATTCCATAGTTAAATTTTTTGGCATAACTTCGCTACCCATTTGGAACTTCAAGATCTACATTTCATATTCACATAACCTCCTGCCCACTATCGGCAGTCAATAATCAAATCCAAATTTCAACAATCATTTCAGGTCTCGTGGGTCGAGTATTTTGTAAGGTTAGGTTCGCCATCATAGGAAACCTTAAACCTAAAAGACATGTCCAACTCACAATGGGTGTATGTCGGGTGTCTTCATCCCAACTCCTGCTTACAGATGCTCTAATATTTAGATCCTAACAAGATTCGATCTCAATCCTAATACGATGATTATCAATTATAATCCTTCCAAAGAAAAACGATTATACGGTTCATTACCAAAGGTCAATAATTCAAACATAAAACAACACTTATAGTATTTTGTATCGTTACTTTACCTCGTCCCTTCGATTGGGGTGGTACAGTACTCTCATCAAGATTCGTTCTCAATGACTTCTGAGCAAATCTCTAGAAATTCGATGCGAAGCGAGAATCTTGACATAGATGATCGATACAGGCACACTATGTTTACACAACTCCTTTAAATACAAAAGAGTTAATTTCTTCATCAAGAATCTATCATTATCAGGAATGATATTAGCAGATTTGGTCAGTCTGTCGACGATACCCAAATCGAATCAAATTCAGATGATGACCTTTGCAATAGTTAGACGTTTACTAATGTATGAGGCGATGTCTGCCTTCATAATTTCCTATTAGTACAACTTCTTCTGATAATGACACATTAAATCAGAAATGACAAGAATAGAATACTTATACTTACAAGATTCCAACATAACTATATCTCACAATCCTCCATATTTATAAAACCACAAGTGGCCTTTTATACATTTAACGCCATCGGCTCCTCAATTTTAATGGTTCATATTAGCCGCGAACCCATTTTTATTATCTATATTATCCTTCTCGCAAGCATTGTTTATTTTTATATTGTTCGGCAATTTATTTTGCACCTTCATTATTAAGGGACATGTCCTAATTGGTTCTTTATCCTTTCTATATAATATTTTAGTAATTATATTCACCTTCCTCGATGAAATAAATATCATGACCGTATTTATTCAGAAATTATTCCTTCATATTTTCTAAGTCTCAGTTCTATCTCAACTATTATTTTTATCAGTTTTGCTTGATCCGACGTTTTAAAGCGTCGATAATTATTATACATAAATTAAAAATAAATATTAAGTTTTTATGAAACGTAAACGTTAAAAGTTTAAATTCTTAGTTCGACCAATTATAATAAAATGTTCAAAACAAATTTGAATTTAATTAACACGATTTTTGTCGATTTATCGAAAATAAATAATAAGATTCGTAAATGTTTGAAAAATCTTTGGTTATACTTTGGTCAAAATTTTCATAGTTGAAAAGCAAAAAGTGTTGTTTCAAATTTCAAGTCATGGTTTAAATGGTTTCCTCAATCCCTCTTAGGTTGTCTTGAGGTATACACGAACATTTACCCCTAAACAGGAGTTTAGTTAAATGATTTGTGTATAAGGGAATAATCCATTAAAAATCCTTCGTTAAAACATTTGTCAAAAAAAATATTTCCATTTTTTTTTGGTAAAACCCAAAGTCTTAATGGCTCTAATCTTTGAAAAGTCAATATATTCCATTTTCTATTAATCACACGGTCAAATAATGTAAAGGATTAAGTCTTAAATCACATGTTAAATATTCAGGGTATAGGTTTTCGTTGTTCGGCCAATTTAGGGCAGTCTATAAATAATTATTAACTCCTTCCTATTCTTATAAACAAACAGATGGTCCTTAATGATCACAAGCATGAATTTATCAAATTACAGCCTTCACACGTGATTCACCCAATTTATGGATGCTACATGTGTATTAGTCAATCCAAATGACATCACGTGAAACTAATAATGTTCATTACAAGTACCGGATGTAGTGATTGGAATAGATAATCTTTTTCGCGGACGCGAAGTTGATGATAACCATGTCGTGGATCAAATCTTTAGAACATACGCTAGAACCATATAAATGATCGAACAATCTATCATCTTGGGTAGTGGATATAGATTTTTAATCGTCAATTTACCTAGTTCACGGTAATCAATAAATATAAGAAATAATAACACCATAGCTCTTCCTGATGACGAGCTTGGTAGAATAAAAGCTTTCTCCGACAACTCTCTCAGTTGTACGGTAATTCTTTTAATTCACCAACAAATATCTCCTAAAGTTTCAGATAACAGACACATCTTTTAATAAATTCATATTAAGTTCTTTCTAGATTATAATATCGATGGCTAGTTCATAACCATTCATGGTACAATTTCAAGTCTAAATACATGATATGGTCATCCATCAAGAACTATTTAAATAACTTTTGATAATCAACATCTTATCTTTTAGGGGAATTCCACTCGAGTTCCCATCAATTAAGACAATGTCGTCATGTCATAATCAATCAATCTATTCTACTGGCACTATCAACTTTCCAGTTTCATTACCGTTGATAAGATGTGAACTTCTCAAAAAAAAACTCATAATCCTTCGCAAATTCAAGGATATATGGAGACATAACTATCATCCAAAGAGTAATGTCAACGCATAATTTACGCGAGAGAATTTCAAATCAGATACAGACGAAAACATTTAATGAATATGAATATATCCCATGTTTTCATAATTTGAGTACGCAATCGAAAGCTCCTCGGATCGTTACCCCGGTCATTCAAATGAAATCAAATCAAAAGAAATGATAGGAATGTCGATACATCCAGTCGGGTATCAACACTCGGTAATCAGATACTTTTCCTAAGAATCTCACTACGAGAGAATTGGACAAGAAAGAATATCAATTGTCAAATAAGACAAGTTCCACAGATGAGTAAATTCGATTCAGAAGAATAAATGGTACGGGCACATATGTAGGTGTCCCTATCTATATATCCCTGTTTTTCACTTCTTGCAAATCTCATAAAATTTAATCTTTCACAATCTTCAAAGAAAATGTAATGTTTATTAACAATTTTATGGTGACTACTAATCAGCCTTGCATGGTTACTTCCAAATTGTATGTAGGCGCGCAACTATATACAATTTCAATATTAACGATGCAATACTCAGTTCGTCAAAATTTTATCATCATGTTTATAATAAAAAACATTTTCATGCTTAATTCTTGAATAAGAATCAAAAACAAATTTACAAAGATTTTCTTTGTTATGAAAACAATTAAGTTTTCCAAGGTGTTTTATAAACAAATTCATTTCGATAACGATCACTTATAAATCTCATTTTAAATAATCCTTATAGTGATGAAAATTCAAATTTTCTCAAGGGATACTATTTTATCTTATAAAAACAATGAGTGATCAACAAAAGAGTGATGAAAAGTTGTTCACCAAGAACTAACTATAATATATCAGGAAATGAGCTTAGCCAGTTAATCATGAGGTTCATGACCTCGATGGCACTCAAAAAAGAATAATCCACAACGTAACTTAATTCGAGATGAGTACTTGTTCAATGGTTGCATCACTAATGCGAGCATTAGGATGAACCAATAAAAGATAGATAATATCGATACATGTACAATTTAGCAATCAAAGGTAGTCTTTTCGTTAATCACAAACAAGTCAAAATTGTACCGTAACACATTACGTGTCACTATGTCATACAATTCTCAGAACTCATCCTACCAACTGATGTCTCAGATAAGTTAGGGATTTTAAAAAGATACCACAATGAATACTAATCTACAAGAGTCATTAGGTGTTCCACCTGTCCCGGAAGATCCGTCGGTCCCAATTCAGAAGAAGATTTCTTCAATTTATTTCTTGGACACTGGGCATCCTCGTTAGTGGACAATGGCCTAGGAACAACTCTTAACACAAACTAAAAATCATTTAAAACCTTATAAATCAATCACAGAACTTAACGATTTCCTCTTATCAATCTCATATTCCATACAAGTTAAGTTTTATTTCATTCAAGTTTCAATCAACTTATACTCAATGCGATATCCTACATCATTCTCCAATACTTTCAACCTTATTCTTAGACATTAATAGGGCAATAAAAGCTCGATATGAACAACACTTAATTTCCAATCCTATAGCTCTTACAACAACAATTATCAAATGAGTCACTAGTATTAAATGACTAACACATTCAATCAAACTTCTCAGAAAGGTATTAGTGGCATGAGGCTTTTGGGTAATGGTTCCAATGACAGCCTCAAGTGCAACATTCACCCTTTCGATTTCAATTTAAGAATTGGGTGACAACGAATCAGATGACACCTTTCCAGGTTGTAACGTTTTATCAAACTGTTGATCCCAAACTTAGATCGATTAGCTTTGTGTATACGAGATTAGATCAAGTATAGCACGTAGAGAAACCTTTGTATATGCTTTGTGAATCTAAGTGTTATGCGGAATTTAACACTTAAACAAGAACACACAAGATATAAACAAACTTTCACTTTGATTATCAATGTCGAACTTGCTTACAATGAAAGATGTTTATGAACGAATACTTATGTAAAACTTGATATTGAACATTAACCTAAAGGCCTTCTTTTATAGACTAAGAAGCCTTGTACAATAAGCTACATATCAACTATTCTAGGTAAAGATAAACATAGAAAATACATTGTCGTTTCTATCCTTACTAGAAGTATTCTAGAATATAATATACGTGTAGCTTATATCTTTCATCAGTGCTTGTCTTCAATCTGTCAACGCTTGACTTTAACTTGTCAACGCTTGAGCTGTCAGCGCTTGCTTTGTTCCTGTCAACGCTTGTTTTGTTCTTGTCAGCGCTCAAGTGATCTGGCCTTAATTTATTCCCAACAATCCTCCCCTAAACTTGATATCCACTCTTATGATCAAGTTTCTGAATAAGCATTAAGAACTTGGAGGAGTCTGACAAACCTTCTCATATTGGTAATGAATAAATCTGATCAAATTCTTTGCCACGTCACTTGTATAATCTATCTCCAGCTGAGTGTCCTTCATCTTTTCCAAAACAGCCTTGGATATGAAATACTGAGCATCCACAAGTTGATACTCAGCAAAATTTGTAGAGCTCAAATGGTATACACCAGCAGCTGAATATAACCTCCATTGAAGACCACTAAGGTCATCTTCAAGATCCTTCCATATTTCAGGATCTTCCTCATTTGTCCCACACATTCTTTTGAATGTGGTCCAAAGTTTTATTCCATTAGCTGAAGTTGGTGCATCAGCCTCATACTTGGTCTCTAGTAACCTCCAAAGGTCCACCAAGTCTTCTCTATCACAACTTGCAAATAAAGATATGAGAGTGGTAAAAGTGTGTACCTCCTTGCCAAATCTGCCAATCTTCCAGAATCCACATTCATCCTCATCATAATTCACAATTGGATTCCTGGAATCTAATGGTAACACTTGCACCATATCTGAAGCTTCTAATGGGGAGAGCTTGAGGCTCTTTCTGATAACTGCTTCACTTGGATATAGTGGATTCATATCTTTTGGAAACTCAAGTTTAAATCCCTTCTTCACTGGCCTGGGAAGTATCATAGCTTTCTTGATTTCCATTTCTTCTGCAAGTTGCTCCTTTCTTTCATCTGAAAGAAGTCTGAGAGTGTTTGCTTCCTGCACTCTCACCCAAATAGGATAAGCCCTATGTTCCAACTCATCAAATGTCAAAGCCTTCAACTTCTGATGTGTCCATCCAACTCCATGACATCTGAGCAACATAAAGTAGAGCTCTCTTCTATCCCTTTTCAACTCTGAGAGAATATTGCTTGCTTTGTGCTTCAAAATCACCTTACAATCCTTTTGAACTCTAAGAAGAAGCTCCAAACCCCATATTTGATCTGAAATGATCAAGTCTGGATTATCCATGCAGCTTTCTTCCCAAGAATTGTACATTTGAACCACCTCTGGCATGTCAAAGTCAACCTGCAATTTCAATTCTCTCAACTTTTCCTTAGCAAGCTCATCACCATACTCAAGTCTTTCAGGTTCTACAATCATCACACTTGAGTCTGAGCTAGCTCCTTCACTTTCTTCTTCAGAAGTCACAACAAATGGTGACTTTTCCTTTTCACCCTGTTCCATCATTTGTTCAGCCAATCTTCTATCAAATTCAACTTGGGCTGGATCCTTTGGAATAATTTCTTCTACCAATTTACCCTTACCCTTATCTGATGGTGCAATGGTTGGTAAGGTAGATGGTAATACCTGAGTAGAAACTTCCTTGATGATAGATGATGACTGGAATACATCACCTTCATGTACAGGTCTGTCAACGCCCGACTTTCCTCTATCAGCGCCCAAATACTTCTATCAGCGTCCAAATTTGTCTTGTCAACGCTCAAATATTTTCCCTCAGCGCCTTGTGTAACCTCTCTCAACATAGCTGTAAATGATAAATTTAGATTGGTTGGAGAGATTAAGGACGTATCAAAACCTGTTTGTTCCTTCAAAGTTGTAAGGGCTTCAGCAACATCCATTGATTGACCATCTTGGCTGCCCTTATCACTCAGATTTCTTTGATCTTCCTCCCCTTTGGAAGACTCCTCCATACCCCTCCTAGCATGATCACTCTCCAAAACAACAATCCTTCCCCTCAATTGTTTGAGTTCAAGGCCTTGAGAGCTGACAATTTGTACTAAGTCTGCATTTTGCTTTTGCAAGCTAATGCAGACTGCCGTCAATTCCAAAAGAGTCATTGGTTCCAGTCTGCCCTCTTCTGAAATGGGGATTTGACCTCCCAAGTCAGGTTCATTGGGCAAAGATGAGGACTTAATTATGGTGGGACTGCCTTGGCCAGCATCTAAGCCAGAACCAATAGTCCCAGCCTCATCCAGGTCACCAGCCACACTTGTGGTGGTGGTTCTCTCTGCTTCATGGATAGGACCACCAGAGGAGAACACTCTAGTAGTCCTTTGGCGTTTTATCAACCTATATTCAGGTGGTGTGGAAGATGGTGTGGAAGAATGGGTAGATGTGGGTTGGTTAAGGGGTGTTTGGGATTGTGATGGTTGTGTGTCAGCGTTGGAAATAGGCACATCAACGCCAACATTTGATGTGTCAGCGTCAAAGGGTTCTTGGTCAATTTGCATTTGTTCAGGTGAGGGTAAAGGTTCAGGAATGGGTTCAAGTTGTGGTTGAGGTTCAATTTGAGGTTGGGGGTCTGGTTGGAGTTGTGCTGCTGCAATAACAGTAAGCATGGCTGGGGTTAAAGGTAAGTCTCTATGGGGTGGTGAATTCATCTTTGTAAAAATAGCTTTCTTTTGTTCAGGGATCTTATAAAAATCATTGTGATCCCTTGAACAATAACCTTGATCATCAAAAATCATTTGCAGAAAACGAGGATAAGCTAAAGTCATTTTTGTCCCCTTGTTTTTACACATCCCTTAAAAAATCATTTTAGAATAGTTATATTTTTGCCCTGTTGTAATGCACACAATAGCACTGGCAATGGATCTATTGATCTCATTGTGTGCAGTACATTTGGGACTCAAACATTGAAGGAGGATGTGAATGAGGTACTTCCAGGCTGGGGGAAATTCCTGCTTATGATATTTATTAAGAGTACCTTCATTAGGAAAAGGATATCCCAAAGCCCTAAGCCCTTGTTCTATTTCAGATATGGGAAGAATGGCTACACCATCAGCATCATCAAGATGCAAGGCCAGGCGTACCAAGGCCTCAGTAACCACCCAAGACCTCCCATGAACAATAGAAGTTAATGTGGTCACTCCATTAACTGTTGAGGAACTGACAGTGTTCCAAAACTGCTTAATGTGTGTGACTGGAATAAGTGGTGCATGAGAAAGAGCATACCTTAGAGGGGATGCGTTTAAATATGCCACCATTTGTGTGTATTGAGGAAACAAATCATTATCAGCAACAAGATAAGCAATCATGTTGTGTTGAGACTTGAACCCCAATTCCAATTCTGCTGAGTTAAATTTTGGTGCCATTGATGAAAGCTGGTAATTTGAAAGTGTAGAAGATGAAGTTGATAAGAGAAAAGTGTTAGACAAGAATTATAGATACCCTGTTTAAAAATAGGAGCCAAATTTATAGGAGATAAAGAATGCATGTGATTGGCCCAAAAATAGGCAAAGATTTTCAAAAACTAATCATGAAAATATTGAAAAAGTTATAAGTTATCTCATGCATTAAATGAAAGTAACAACTCCTAAAATTACGGCTTGAAAATATGTCAAAAAGTAACAACTGGGTAGGTCCCATTGATTGTCAACGGTCAAAAATAACCTATCAACGCCCAACGGCTATAATCCTGTCAACGTTCGCCTAAAGCCATGTCAGCGTCCAATTTGGTCACAACAACGCTTGGAAAAATCTTGTCAGCGTCCAAAAATAAAATTGCTTTAAAAAGTGAAAAATGACCTTAACAAGTAATTTATCCTAGAGAAGATAACCAAAAGCTGATAATTATTATAGGGCGGCAAGCACTGTCCAGTTATGCACACTTGCATAAGCAAGATAGACATAACAGTCCTCTAGTGTCCCTTGCTAACCAAAAGTCTTAACAACAAAGTTACCTTATAAAAATCCTTGTTACTCCCAGGTAAATCCCATATCAAAATCATTCCCAAGTCTCCCAACAGACCACAACCAATTCTAGGCCAAAAATGTCTTGGCAGCATGCAAAGTTGATATACTATGCATGCTACAGTGCCTCATGGTTTAGTAAAACTAACCCATACTCACATGTGGACACAATCTAGAATTATGATAAGAGTATCATATGGATACCCAAACATCCTAAAGGTTCCTAAAACCTCCCCTTAAACTATGATACAAAAAGTTTGCTAAAATCATGCATGAACATAAAAATTTATGTCAAGATAGGAATGAAACATTCCAACCATCATCCATAAATAAAAACTTGTCCAAATGCTTTTCCATTGATCCATAAGCAACTCTGTACCCAATGATATACTGCTAACACCATCTGCACATTTAGATTGAAAACCACAAAACTAACATTGTTGCTGACAACGCCCCGATAACACACAACAGCGTTGAAGGAAGCTTTGTCAGCGTTAGACAATTATATTGCTGACAACGTTGCAAAAACACTTATCAGTGTTCAAGCAACCTTTGTCAGTGTTAGAAAAATATAGTGGAAAATCTAAATCATCAATAAGACCAATAATAATAATGCATCATCCTGTACATACTTTTACAAAAAGAATCCAAAACACATTTTAAGTGAGATTAACCATTCCAATACTTGTTACCAAGTATTGAAATCTTCCAGTATCAAAAGGTTTAGTTAATAAATCTGACACATTTTCCTCAGTGTCAACCCTATCTGGTTGTATTAAACCTTTCTCAAAGCAATCTCTTATAAAATGGTGTCTAATTTCTATGTGTTTAGTTTTAGAATGATGTACAGGATTCTTAATGATGCATAAAATACTATTATTGTCAACAAATATCTTAGTATGCATGAAATTATACCCATAATCCAACAGCTGGTTCTGAATCCACAACACTTGACCACAACATGCTGCTGCAGCCACATACTCCGCTTCAGTTGTAGAATTAGCCACCACTGTTTGTTTCTTGCATTGCCAAGATATTAACCTACTCCCAAAAAACTGACATCTACCAGTTGTGGATTTCCTATCAAACTTATCACCTCCATAATCACTATCTGAATATGCAATCAGCTCTAATGGTGAATCCTTTGGGTACCACAAACCAAGACTGGGAAATCATCTTAGGTACCTAAAGATCCTCTTCACAACATAAAGGTGACATTCTTTAGGAGTCACTTGATGGCGTGCACACGCACACACAGCAAACATGATATTAGGCCTGGAAGCAGTAAGATACATCAAGGATCCAATCATGGACCTATAATGCCTGACATCAACATCTTTCCTATCTCCAATCTTTCCCCAAGGGTTTTCTCTATCCATAGGAGTAGTAGCCCTCTTTTCATGTGGAGAAAATCCAAACTTCTTCAAGATCTCAGCAACATATTTGTCCTGGGAGATGAAGATACCATCTTCTTTCTGCTGAACTTGTAAACCAAGAAAGAAGTTCATCTCCCCCATAGCACTCATCTTGAATTTGTCTGTCATGAGCTTGGAGAAATCCTCACTCATCTTTGGATCAGTAGACCTAAAAATGATATCATCAACATAGACCTGCACAAGCAACACATCCTTGCCTTTCTTCTTTGTAAATAGTGTCTGATCTATGGTGCCCCTCTTGAATCCATTGTCTACCAAATAGGTAGACAAAGTACCATACCATGCTCTAGGGGCTTGATGAAGGCCATACATAGCCTTTTTGACTCTATACACTTTATCTGGATGCTTTGGATCCTCAAAACCAGGAGGTTGCATGACATATACTTCCTCAACAATGGTGCCATACAAGAAAGCACTCTTGACATCCATTTGATAGACTGTGAAGCCCATGCAGGAAGCATAGGCTAGAAAAATCCTAATAGCTTCAATCCTTGCAACTGGTGCAAAGACCTCCTCATAGTCTATCCATTCCTCTTGTGTATAACCTTGAGCCACTAACCTTGCCTTGTTTCTGACCACAATACCTCTTTCATCTCTTTTGTTCCTGAGAACCCATCTTGTCCCTATAGGTCTGACATATCTAGGACAATCAACCAGCTCCCAAACATCCTGAATTGAAAATTGGTGAAGCTCATCCTGCATTGCTTCCACCCAACTTGGTTCTTTGAGAGCATCAAATATTTTCTTGGGTTCTTCTTGTGACAGAAAACATGCAAACAAACATGCTTACACAAGAGGGGTATCAACCTTCTTGTCTATATTGGCAATAAATCCACCAAGACCTTGATGGGATCTTCTTGTCTGAACTGGAGTCATAATATCACCAATGATCTGAGATGTGGGGTGATTCTTCATTGTGGAGGTGAGAACCCCTCCTTCAAAAAGTCTGGTGTCCTCAACCTCATGCTCCATGTTGCCAATATCTTCTTCATCAGACTCTCTTTGAGCAACAAGAATCTCTTCATGAACATTGGAAGGTCCACCTTGTTCAAAACTGGAAGAGAAAAGATGCCCATAAGTGTTGTCAACGTTTGAATCTTGGTTGTCAGCGTCTGGGCTATCAGCGCTTGAAATGTTGTTGGCAACGTCTGAATTGGTCTTGTCAGCGCTAGATTTACCTTTGTGAGCGCCTGAAGAACCATGTATGTTTGTATCTGGTGGTATTTGGAAACCACCATTATCTTGTCCAGCAGCAGCAGCAGCAGCAAAAGCATCTGTCCAAATGGGAATTGTGACATATTCAAATGTAGGAGATGCCTTTTCTGCTTGTGATCCAACCCTCTCAATAACCTGTGTACCTGAATCATCAACAACTTGTTCCTCCACAACATTTGAAGTTACCTTCACAATGTCTGGATTAGTGACAGGCATATAATTTAAAGTTCTAGATAAGGGTTCCAAATCAAACATCCAATTAGGACCACTTTCAGGATCACTAGGTTTATTCTCTAAGAACATAACATGTACTCTCTCAACTATCCGTTTGTCCTCCTTAAGATAAACCCTATAACCCTTGCTCTGGACTGAATACCCCATGAAGTAACCTTCATCACCTTTTGCACTAAATTTCCCTAAGGCATCACTAGTTTCCAAAACTAATACATGACAACCAAAAGGTCTGAGAAAACCAATATTAGGTTTTCTACCCCAAAGTAACTCATAAGGTGTTTTGTTCTGAATTTTGTTAACCAATGCTCTATTCTGCACATAGCATGTTGTATTAACAGCTTCAGCCCAAAAGGCTATAGGAAAGTGAGCATCAGCCAACATTGTTCTGGCTGATTCAATTAGGGTTCTATTTTTCCTTTCAACAACCCCATTTTGTTGTGGGGTTCTAGCAATACTGAATTGCCTAGTAATTCCTTTTCTGGCACAAAAATCATCTAGCTTCTTGTTCCTAAATTCTCCACCATTATCACTCCTAAGCATTTTAACCTCATTTCTAGACCTTTTCTGAATTTGAGTGATAAAATCAATAAGAACATCAGCTGTATCACTCTTCATAGCTAGAAAGAATGTCTAAGTAAACCTAGAAAAGTCATCTGTGACAACAAAAAAATATGACTTGCCATTCAAACTCTCTATATTTGTTGGACCAAAGAGGTCCATGTGAAGCATATGAAGAGGTCTGGAACTAGTATGCACCTGCTTGGACTTGAATGAGACCTTGTGCTGCTTGCCTTTAAGACATGGAACACAAGAGTGGTCATTGTGGAAGGCCTTCTCAGGCAAACCATCAACTAAACCAAGCCTCACAAGTCAATTTATATTTTTAAAATTTATGTGCCCTAGTCTCCTGTGCCACAAATTACTTTCATCTACTGAGGCCTTAGCATAAAAACAAGACATATTTGTAGTCACCTTAATTCCATTTAAATTCACATTATATATGTCCTTATGCCTAGGTGTTCTATACTCAATATATTTCTCATCAGGGATCTTAAAATCCTTGCTTAACACCAAACACTCGGTATCAGTGAAAAGAACCTTATTTTTGTTATCACAAACTTGTGATACACTAAATAGATTATAATCCAGTTCTTTTACCAGGAAGACGTTCTCAAAACGCAGATTATTGGTGAGAAGGGTTCCTTTACCTGTAATGGTGCCATAGCCCCCTCCAAAGTATACCTTATCACCATCTTTAATAGGAGTGAAGTTCGTCAGATAGTCTTCCTTTCCTGTCATGTGCCTTGAGCATCCACTATCCCAATATCCATAATCATTGATCTGCCTTTGAATGCCCTGCACATAAAGAAAACAAATTAGTTTTCTTTGGGAACCCAAGTCTCAGAAGACTTGGATTCATCTGGTTGTTCAATAAGAATAGACTTAGTTCTCACAACAACCCCATTCTCATCCTTTTTAGGATGAAATACCCAGTTAACCCCAATAGGTTTTGTAATGACCTTTGAAATGTAAATAAGTCTAATGTAAGTCATTGAAATTCCATTATAATTAGGGTTTTGATCTTTCTTGGGTCTCCATATTAAGCTTGAAGAAGCTTTAGACTTCTTTCCTTGTGGCTGCAAATATTTAGGTCTGGTCACGTTTCTGTCAGCGTTGGATTTTGTCCTGTCAACGCTGAAATAACCCTTGCCAGCGTTGAACCTAGGGTTTGCTATAGGAACCCATTGCCTATTTGACCAGGTGTTTGTCTTTTGAAAAGCTCTTTGTCCATGAGTGTTAGACCTTCTAGAAAAGAATGGGTCAGGTCTAATCACTTGTGGACTTTGCTGCACACAAGGTTTGGGTCTGACAACGTTTAAATTCCTAACAACGTTGACTTTCTTCCTATCAGCGCTGAAATTGTTCCTATCAGCGCTGGCTTTGGGAGCGTTGACACACTTGTATGCCAAATGTGAAAAGCTGCCACAAGTATAGCAGGCTTTCTTAGACACAACTTTCGGTCTAGTAGAGAAGAAACCTGTTCCATGATTGCTAACTTGGCTCTTGGGTGACCTATTATTCTTATACATCTCTGCATATTTAATGGTAGGTCTTCTAACAGTGTTGGAGCCTAGGTCAACAGCTTTACCCGTGATTGGGTGAGTAACCTTAATGGGTGGTGATTCATTGGGACTTTCACATAGCAAACCTCCCTTAACAGATAAAGTAGGGTTAGCTTTCTTCCACTCATTTAGGTCAGTCAGTTTTTGTTGATACTCTTCCACTGGAGTGACAACTCTTGGTGGACGAATGAATTCCTCTTCTTGGCATTCTGGTATACCAGTCCAAGATAAATCCTTTCTAAGGACACCATAGAAGTCACCAGCTGGTGGTGGAACCAGAGAGTAATCATTCATCCAAATCCCAGTCATGTCCTTAGGATCCCTTTGTTTAGCTACACAGTCTCCTAGGGTTTTGGGTAGCTCTATCAAATCTTTGAATCTTGAGGTCAACATTATCTTTATTCTTAATGGCCTCATCTAACTTAGCCTGTAGGTCTCTATTGACCTTTGTCATGATATTTCTGATATCCATACTACCCTCTAGCTCATGTTTTAAGATATTTATCTTATCTTTTAAGTCAAATTCCATTTTCTTGTATTCAGAAACGGTTTTCTCAGTTTCAGTAAGAGCTAGTTGGTAATTGGACAATTTACTCCTTTCAGTGCTCATATCATCTTTTAGTTTTAACACCTCTTTGTTAAGTCTATCAGTGTTTAACCTACAACCTTTGCTACAAAAAGCATCATCATATACCTCATTATCAAATGAAGAGGAGGAGTGTGTCATGAGAGCATATTTAACATGCTCTTCTTCTTCAATATCAGCAACCAAAGCTTTGTCCTCTTCAGCATTCTTAGCCAGATAGCTCCAATCCCATCCTGTACCATCAATTCCTTGAACTGCAACCATGGCTTTGGAATCTTGAGCTTTAACAACCTGACTTGAGGGTTTACCAGCATCAGATCTTCTAGGAGATCTGCATTCCCTCATGAAGTGCCCCATACGATGACAGTTGTAGCATTCGACTTTGGATTTATCAAATCCAGCTGTGTCTTTAGCATTGAAGGTCATCTTCTTCTTGAACCTTCTATTCCACCTATTTGCTCTTATACTAGCAAGAGCCATGTTCCACTTGATGTCCATCTCTTCCAAGTGCTCATCACTTATCTGCTCAAGGTCCTCATATGTAATCACTGAACCATTGGGCAAAGAAGCAATGTAAGCACAAACAGTATCCAAATCCAAACCAGCAGGTTTAACTCTTGGGGAGTCATTCATGAATGTGTCAACGTCTGAAAAGGAGACATTGACAGGACTTGTTCTAGTGCTGACATATGATGATCCAGTAACTGGATGCATATAAGAGTCCTTCTGATTGAATTGACCTTCACTATGAGAGAAGAAGGCCATGTTGCTGGTGGAAGATTTGCTTCCATAATCTGAAAGAGTCTCATCTTCCAACAGTCTTAATTTTTTGTAGATGTCATCAAACGAGGAGCTCTTGTAAGTATTATTGGCAAGAATAGATCTTGCCTCAATCTTCCATGCCTCACCAAGACTTTTAAGAAAGGTAGCATTGGTGTCAACATCACCAACTTATGTCCCCATGAAGGAAAACTTGCTTGTGATGTCAAGCAATCTGCTTCTCACACTACTCAGTTTCTCATTGGGTTGAGCTTTAAAGACAGCATAATCATGCAGAAGTTGCTTTTTCTTTTCTTCCTTAGTGTCTGCATTGCCACCATATGCAACTTCTAGTGCTTCTCAAAGATCCTTAGCAGATTCATAGCCTCTATATTTGTGCTGGTTTTCTTGTCCCAGAGAGAATTTTAGAATATTTAGGGCTTTCATGTCAACCCTTTTCTTTGCAATATCTTCAGCACCTACAACTCTACCATCTCCAGGTTTTTCTTTCTTATCCTCTTCAGGGCATCCTTCAACAGCTGTTCTTTGACTAATGGCATCAAGAATCTTTTGAGCCTTATTGAATGAGTTTCCATATTCAATAATCTCCCAGAGTGTGTAGTCATAGATCCTCAGATATTGTTCAAAGTTGAACTTCCATAAGTCAAAGTGGGTTGCATCAAGCATGGGAATCTTGATGTTTGGTAAGGCTGAGGAGGAGGAGGTTATTGCTTCAGACATGATTTTGTTAGGGTTTTTGTATTTTTTGGGTTTCTGAGAAAATTAGGGTTTTGGTGTTCGTGTATGGTTCTGGTGTTCTTCAAAGATCAAAAGTTCCTCAACAAGCTCTGATACCACTTGTTGATCCCAAACTTAGATCGATTAGCTTTGTGTATAACTTTCACTTTGATTATCAATGTCGAACTTGCTTACAATGAAAGATGTTTATGAACGAATACTTATGTAAAACTTGATATTGAACATTAACCTAAAGGCCTTCTTTTATAGACTAAGAAGCCTTGTACAATAAGCTACATATCAACTATTCTAGGTAAAGATAAACATAGAAAATACATTGTCGTTTCTATCCTTACTAGAAGTATTCTAGAATATAATAAACGTGTAGCTTATATCTTTCATCAGTGCTTGTCTTCAATCTGTCAACGCTTGACTTTAACTTGTCAACGCTTGAGCTGTCAGCGCTTGCTTTGTTCCTGTCAACGCTTGTTTTGTTCTTGTCAGCGCTCAAGTGATCTGGCCTTAATTTATTCCCAACACAAACTCCACTCTATAAGGAAAGATCGTCATGTCATCGATATCAGATTTAATCTCGCCAATTCTTCTTCAAGATTACAATCAACTACTATCTGCATTTCTACGAATATCAACCATTTTGTTGGGATCATAGATATCCACAACTTGGTTTAGACGTAGGATAGCTAGAATTCCTACGAGAATAGCTTCGATTAATTTACTAGGGGATTTAGGGTTCCTTGTGACAATCTAAGTCTTATAAATACCTCGTATAAATATCAAAATTTATCATTAAACAATCATGTAATAAAATTACATCATATATATATATATATATATATATATATATATATATATATATATATATATATATATATATATAATCAAAGTTATATATATATTAAAATAACACTTCTCAGTCTGGCCTTGTCGGTAACTCGGGAATTCTTCGGCACCGTTATAGTCAAAAGATTTTTAGTCATTTTTAGAAAAATGTTTATAGTTAAAAGATTTTGAAATGTTTTATTCAAAACCTTGGTTTTAAAAATCTTTCGTTCTCTATAACGAGAGCTCTGGTACCAAACTGTAACACCCCCAAATTTACACAATTTAATACAGCGGAAGAATCGTTGGTGTTACGGGATAGCACATTACTCACATCATAGACAACGCTTAAAAATAACGTCGTTTAATAATAAAGCATTTCCATTCATAAATATCAAAGTTACATAGGTCCCAAGTCATTGTATTTCATACAGGTTTTACAAAACATTTGAATGGAAATTATTATTTAAGTGCGGGCCATGAGTTCTTGTTGTCTTACCGAGAATTACCTTCAAGTACCTGAGATAAAACATGTTAAAATAAAAGGTCAGCGATAACGCCGAGTAAATTCATAGAGTTTAATAAAATCAATCAATATAACATCGGTATAAATTTATTACCGAAAATCGTTTTGTACAAATCATGGTAATAGGCCATAAAATAGCCAAAGTCATTTTATACAAATCCTTATCAAAATCATAATATAGGCTTTCGCCTTCAAAATCATTATACGAACCATTGTCGTTAAAAACATCATACAATACGTTTTATAACGTTGTATAAGCCAAATAAAAATCGTTATATGAATATGGTTATGTGAAACCAAAACACAAACATAAAATCAATAATAAGACCCTGTATTGCTAGTCAGGCGATTCATTGTTTCAGTGCGTATAGCAGTATTTCGTTAATTAGATTATTATAAGCCGCATGACATTGTTACCTTACTACAACAAACAACGGGTAGCTAACCCGACAATCATTTGCCCATCTAAATTAGCGTGTCATCACAATAATCACGCTTGTGTAAATCTTCTCATACATAAATTCGCTTACCAATCAATGTGGCACGACGGGGATCAACCATCAAGGCGCGAACTGGGGTGATCGTCCCCAAATAGTATTATTATATGCATAAGCGTCTACCAAATCCCGGTAGTTCACAATTCATGCTAATTGGACTTTTAGTGACATAACCTAACTTTAATAATCCATTTCACTTCATCTATCGGGTCATTTAATCATTCATCGGGTCATACAATCATTCGGGTCCAAATCAGTAAACAGGCACTCGGGACAACTAGTGTCCTATTTTATAAAAACTAACATGTTATCTCCCTCGCGGGTTTATAAAACATTTCTTAAAAACATTTAAAAGAGTGTGAGGCTATGAACTCACGTTGATGTGGGAAGGCGGGTTATCGGCAATTCGGATGTACGGTACGTGCTTCAATCACGGAAACCTAGACAAATAATACTCGTCTTAGACTCTTGTCCAATGACTTTATAAAAATAACAATTATGTATACATATGATGATTTTATAAATATGATGATGATCAAGTGGGATTGTACATTTTTACTCATTCATTATAGTGTTTAGGTGTTGGTAACATTTTTATACTAGTTTTACTAGTTTTACTTATTTACATGTTTTAGGCCCAATAACCCTATTACAAGCCCAATACTATTCACTAGCCCAATTATACTTTTATTATCAGTATTATACTTTATATGTTGGGCCCAAATGGGTTAAGCCCAATAAATATGTTTATAAGTGTTTTACCAAATTAGTCGGGTTTATTGTCCATTAAGGCTACTTTGGCCCGTTAATGTCTAATATATCAGTATGTGAGTTTATAAAAGTTTACATTAGACGGGTCCAACCGTCTAAGTTTTATTTAACAAAAACGTTAATCTTTCGGTTTTAGCCGAAAAGACGTAAAACTTAGTATATAGTTTTTATAACTTATAAAACTTACCAAACTACCATTTTTATATAATGTCCATTTATTTATCCTTATGCATTTTTATATAAATGAAATTTATAAGTTAGTGGGTTTTAATTCACATTTTATACTATATTAGTTTGAGTGCTTATATAATACTATTAAACATTAATTCTTAAAAATCTGATTTTTAGTTTCATCTTCACCATTTTTATGATATCTTGAGTTATATAAGGAGATAGAAGCTCATTTTTGGATGGCATAAACTTCATATTATGTGATACAAATAAGTTAGTTATAGCTACTGCTCATTCCATGTCTAACTATCCTTAACTGTCCCTACAAAACAGACTATTCAGATTGGTACACTAATCTTGTTTTGATCATATCTCACTCATTTTGATGATTCCATTGAATGGCCAACTCTCACATGTGTATGACATCTAATACTTACTGTAAATGGATTCCACCATGCAATTTTATCAGTTCATAACTTGGTTACTTACAGTTTTTATACAGCCAACAATTTAAGCAAGATTTTAGCCTTGTTTCTTATGGTTTTTCATCTTTTTAATCATATTTATCAACACTTGATACCCACACAACATTTTTATCATCATATATTCATCATATACATATACAATAAGAAAGAAAATACATGATTACATAATCAAAATAACAAGAGGATGGGAAGAACAATCTCCATACCACCAAAGTGATGAAAAGATGGGGTTGATGATGAACAAGACTTGGTTTTGGGTAACCAATCTTATGAGATATCAACATCACTTCTAGGATCATCAAGTATTTGTAGATTAATGCAAAAATCAGACCTTGTTCTTCATGAAAACTCCTTGAGAAATCAGCCCCAAACTCCCTTGAAAACTCCTTTTTACATGTTAAGATCACCTCCAATCTTTATAACTTCAAAAGGACATCATCATATGTAGAAATAACATGAGATATTGTGGTTGAATTTGATCAAAATAGGTGTTTTAGGGTGATATGGGACAAATTTTTGAGAGGGAAAAAGGGAGGATGAGAGTGGTTTGCATGTATGTGTTTAGGAGGAAATGGTTTGAGGTGGTTGTTTTGTTATGTGTATCTTACAAGTTAAGCTTTACATGACAAGTGTAGTAGCTTTCTTGTGAAGCTTTTTGACACCTAAGGGTGTTAGTGGCTAAGTGTTCCATATTAGTGGGGTGGGGAAAAACTTGTTTTGTCTCATCCCACTAATTTACGGGTGTTCCTCGATTCTAGTTTCCTCGATTTGCGTGCCATCGGGTCGTTTTACGAAAAACGTTTTTATAAATTATGAATCAACGGCAAAAAACGAATCTAATAAAAATTGACTCATCAAAAACGGAGTTTAAAAACGTAAATACGTAATCCTAAGGTTTCCGGTTTAGTCGTAAAGGACGTTAAATTATTCACGTAGGTCCTAATCTCTTCTCGTAAATTTGTGAGTTTATGAACTAACTCAAATTTAAAATCCCAAAATAATATTCACGGATAAATTTATTTACTGAAGTGTCGGACTTGTCACCAAAACGGTGTATGTAAACGTAAGCACGTAACGTAGAATCCTCCGGTTTAGACATAGTCGATGCTACTTCAAGACGTGAATCCAAATTTCTTCCCAAAATTAAGCGAGTTAATAATATAACATTAAAATAATGTTTTTAAATAATACTTGAGAATAAAATATCAACCATAAATTGACGGATTGTCACAGTAGAACCCACTCAAAAAGCTACCTTGTTTAAAGAGGGGACACGTAGGCTTTATAAACACCAATCCCATACTTCACAGATGTGGGATCATAACAGTATGTAAAAATCATTTTAATCGTAGTTGAATTACCATGGTGACGTCTTTTGAGTGCAATAGGTTGGTATGTTTCTCATCTGGGATCATAGGGTCTTTAGATGAGATTTAGTGCTTAATAAATGTGAGCACAAATCATAGTTGAATTGCCATGGTGATGTCTTTTGAGTATGTTTCTCATCTGGTTGCCATCATATTGTCTTTAGATGAGATGTAGTGCTTAATAATGACTTTTTTAGAAGGATGGTACTATGGTAGTACTTATATCAGAATGCATGTATCTGTCCATGTTTTGTATAGGTTAATGAACATGTCATACATTTGTTTGTTATTTATCATCTTGTGTAAGAAAGTCCAGTGAAAAACATGTCTTTTTCTCGTATAATCTTCTCTCATGCCAAAGTGCTTCAACTGTGGACTTTTAAGCAGAAGCACATCTTTCATGTACCGCATGAACTTGTAATTGTGTAGAATTGTGCCCCATGATGTTTTCAATAACATCAAAAATGCTAATAAGTATCTGTATCTCAGGCCTGCAAGTTGAAACTGGGAGACTTAAAAGGATCACTATTGGATGCAGACTTTGCACTTTGTGAAATTGATGATAACGTGAAAGCTCTGTACCGTCAAGGCCAGGTTTGTAATGATACCTATCTGGGATATTAAATATGAGCATTCTTTGATGCAGACATGCAGCTTGTCATGGTTTGTCATTATAATTTAGTATTGCATACTAAAATACGTTGCTACACATTTCACCTGAATGTCAAAAAAGCAGTTTATCATTCACGTTATCCTATTATGTATAACTCTATCGTTTTTAGCAACAATGCTATACGTGTGGTTAAGGATCTCCCATTTAGAATGTTGATATATGTGTTTGGGCTAAAGTTGAGCATGTCATTTGTACCCACCTGCTTCCACAGTAGTAGTTACCTAGGATTAGAGTATGCGATCAGTCAGTCATTGTAGTCCATGTGTTGGGAGTAAAAATGAATTTCAGTTCTAATTGACGGGTCTAGATCAAAGATAATTGTAGCAGGTGTTGGGAGGTCATAATGAATTTTAGTTCTCGGCGATGGGTCTAGATCACATATAATTGTAGCAGTCTTCATAATGATAATAGCTCATCATCTAGGAGATAGGTTCCCTCTTTGGAAGATGTCATTTCATTAGTCAACTGGAGTTTGAAATATTAACTGATAGTTTCTTTGAATGCTGATTCATTTTACTATATTTTTGTACAACTAGGCATGTATGGCACTCCAGGACATCGATTCTGCAGTCGAAAGTTTCAAGAAAGCACTGGTCTTGGAACCTAATGACGATCAGTTAAATTTAACTATTTGACAAGCTTGTTTCAATCCCATCTACAAAATATTTTTAGTGTCATACATTGATATCTTTAAGCTTGTTTGCGAAGTTGAACCTCTTCCACTCTGGAGGAAGAGGAACTCATAGTTGCTTATGATGGTTCAGAACTTGACATTTATTGCACCTTGCTCTTTTGGTTACTCAGGTGGGATAAAGAAGGAGCTTGCTGCTGCAAAGAAGAAGGTTAGTATTATTAATTCATATCAATTATTGTTGTTTAACATAAGCTTGATTTTTTTTTCTTAGTATAATTCTAGGGAATGTGTCTTATATGTGGAAGTTGTTGCAGATTGCTGATCGAAAGGACCGAGAGAAGAAAGCATTCGCAAAAATGTTTCAGTAGATTACAAAAATTAAAGGTTTGACAAATCATGTTCCATAATTTGGCTTCCGGTTATTCAACCAAAATTTGACATTGACTGGGTACAAAGCTTAAATTAACCACTTTGCTGAATATGTTTTCAGGCTTATATTTGCACCTGCTAGATTACATAAACCCCAATTAAGTCAAGAGTATATGTTCAGATACACGAGGTACGCGCTCCTATTATTTGTGCATTGTGTTTGCACCTAAAAAACTTCAGCAACCTACTGATCTGATTCTTTTCTTCTCTTTCCAGGCTTTGTTGGATATCTTTGAAACTACAGCAAGAACAAGCCTACTTGAATTTTTGTTCTGAAACTCTTTCTCTCTTGACAAGTGCAAAATTTAGCTTTGAAATTGCTTATCGATGATTATGGGAGGTTTATTGAAAACATGAACTTCATTTTGTGTGTAATATGACTTTATATTGAGAAAATAGATCTTTTGCAAGACTGATCTGTTTGGATATCTGCTGCAGCAGATGCTTTTTTTTAATTTTGATCTTTGGATGCCTAGATGTCCAAATTAATTTGTTGTTTTGTCGGGTTTAAATTGCCTCTTCAACTTTATAGCTCGTTTGCAGTGATGGTTATGGTCTTGTTGTAGCTGGTGGATTCCTACAACATGTACCTTATTGATTATTGGTGCTACTTACTGTATATAGTTATATCTTCGTGTACACCAAATTTTTTTTACCAAATTTGAATTATCGCACATCACAACATTTTGCAATTACAATTTGATCTTACCACGATATAGAGTATCGTTAACTATCGGTTGTCAAGAAATTCCGCCGCTATGCGCGGGTACTCGCCTAGTTGATCTCAAAACAAAAGACTTAATACTATACCAAATGTGTTAATCCAGGTTTGGTGTGAGACCAAGTTCTTGATTGTTGGCTCAATTTATTCTATGTGATATAAATCTGCTAAGATTCATAATTTCTGGATATAAGGTTAGTTCATATCCTCACTAAAGTGTACTACTTTAAATGATTTGAAAACCCGTGAGGGGGATATATGCTAAATAGGAATACAAGTATTTTGGTATTCTTCCCAGAAATGTTTATTGACACTATGTTTACTGCTTCCTTGAAAGTCTATTTTTAATTATGAACCGCTAATCATTTACTGAAAATAAGCTCTAATATTGTAAATAGTACTATTTGGGGACTGACATCCCCTGTCTGGGCAAGTCTCACTTGCTAGAACCTAAATAGTCAAACATGCATACTTTATTTTGCTAAACAGGATAGTTGGTAGACTTCCTCATACGGGAAAATGGTTGGTTTCTGATGTGTCTAGCAGCGGTATCATAAGCTTAGTGTAATAATTCATTGATATATTTTACGAGCGAATAATAAGATAGCTCTAGAAAAAGGATATTGTATTCAAAAATGATTTCAAACCTATGAATTCACTAAACCATTGTGTTGATTTTAAACATATATTTCAAGTGTTGATAACTGATAGCACGGAGCAGCATAATGATGACGTGGAGAGATATAGACTTGGAAATTTTTATCATTCAAACCAATTTTCTAGATCTCAGAAACCTGTGATGTACAGAGTATGTACAATTATTTTATTGAAAATCTATGATTTTGAATGATAAAGGTAATTCATAATTTATAAATAAATAAAGTTTATTAAAATGTTGTTTTGAGTTGTTTCCTTTTACTGTGCCTTTTTTTTCCATAAAGTAATACCCCAAAGTTGTTTTTCCGCTCCGTCAAGGTAAAAATGGGGGTGTTACAGAAGGTACTTAAAGTTCATAGGAAATGAGCTAATGGAAATAAGAGGTCTCCTAGGAGTACGAAAGTAGATGAGTTGAAGGCATGTGATATCCATGTGGTACATGGATACCTTGAAATGTTACAAAATAATTCCTTATGTTACCCCTCAACATGAAGTAGAGTTGCACATAGAGTAACTGCAAGGAACGACATCGAAGTAAGAAGCTATGACGTTTAGCGCCTACTGAGGTGTATGTTGGGTCAAAAAGTTGATGTGGAAGAAACTCAAAAACAAAGAAAACATGAAGATATTGTCTGAGCATTGTCAAGAGCAATCCAAGCGTTGACAAGAGCAAACTAAGCATTGTTGGCTCAAGAGTTGTCATGTGCAATCTAAGGATTGTCACATGCAATTTAAGAGTTGATATAAACGTAGACAAGAAGCTTATGGAAGCTTCTTTTTAGATAAACATGCAAGATATATTCTGCATAAGTTTATTTAAATAGAAGATTTACTTGTTTATTTGATTTTATCTCTTGCAAAACCCTAGTCCTTACACTATAAAAGGAACCAAGGGTTATTAGGTTTTATATAACTTTCATATACAATGTAAACCTAAAGCGTGTGTCGACTAGACGTGGGATTCAATGTATACACGTCTAGTGGTTGTTTATTATTAATATAATGAGCAACCCAATTGTTTTAATTCATGTTCTTTGTGTCCAAACACCTTGTTAATGTGTTATGTTCTAATTCCGATTTGATTATTTAATTATATGAACATGATGCATTTCTAGTAGCTTAAAAGATCTGGAAACCAAGGTTTCCACAATTGGTATCAGAGCCTCGTGGCTCGTGATGCTAGGACCAACAAGGTGTTCGTGTATGGTGAAAAGAAGAAAAATTCGTCTAGGGTTTTTCTGGACGTTTTTATGTGCGCAGCAGTATTCAGAAGGTAACTTTTGATTGAATCGTTGGATCGTCACGAAATTTCTTGTGCGTGTTCTATACACATATATCTAGACATCCACCGGAGGGATTGTCGAGTTTTATCCCCAGGAAAAAGTTATTACGCGTCAAAGTCAGCAGTGGGTATATGCAAGTTTCTGTAAACAGCCATGTTCAAAACACGTTTTCTCCTTCGTTAACCGTTGGATCTTCGCGATTTTTGAACTGTAGATTCTTGGCACTTGTGTCTAGAATCTCACTGAAGGGATTTTCGATCTGAGCCTTAATGATGAAGATAAGCATCGAAGTTCATTGTTTAAGGTATTAATGTTTTTGTTTTTTCACATGAAATCATGTACTAGGGTTTCTCAAACCCTAGATCGAATTAAAGAGCAGAGGAATGAGGTTTGTGGCTGTTGTGATTCAAGATATAATACATGATCTAAGGTTTATTCACAAATCCTAAGTTAGGGTTTTCATTATTAATGCTCTAAACCCTAGATCAAGTTTTTAAACAGAAAAGAAGTGTTTGTGTCTGCTCCCAAAGAAAAGGATGGGGCAGCAAGTACAAAAGGACATACTGTTTGAATTGGGCAGCCGCGTGGTCCAAGAATGAAAAATGGAATCACGTCAGATGATGGGATTGTGTACTGATATCATCTTATGATACACAAGAGCTGCGTATGGTCCAAGGCACATGTGGGATGTGATAGATGCTACATGTTTGTAGCAGTAAAGACAAATCGAGTTGTTTATGGTCCAAAGATGTGTTTGTTAGATTACGTTGTTTGTTCACGTGGGCAAGAATAAAGTGGGAAGGTGTATATTATATTTTCAATGCACAATGGATAAAAGGGCTGTGCTACCAAAGCAATTATGTGAAAAGGATGTGAGCCATTTTTATAATGTCAAAGGTTTGGAAGTATGCTAATTTTCACATGCTCACGTGACATTGCTGACATAGTCAAGAATTTTTTTGGTCCATGATATAAGAATGATGGGAACCTGATCACATGCGACAGATTTGGCTCGATGTGTTCAAGAATGGGACGTTTTGCACAAGACTTGTGCTCCAAATTGTTCACATGATTCTACTGCCAAAAAGGTTCTAGTTCTATTTTTGGTAAAGATTATATTATGTCTTGTGATAAAAGAAGTCTGTGTTTGACTATACTTATATAATCGTACAAAACAAGACTACAAGAAAGGGACGTGATATATGGGATTAAAGAAGTGGTCATGTGGTCTTCACATCAAGGTAATGTTTTTAGCCACTTAGAGTGTTGGACGCTGACAAAGTTTATGGTTGACGCTGACGTTTGTTATTTTGACGCTGACGAGAATAAGTCAAACGCTGACAGCGTTGACAGTGTTGTCCGAGAAGTGATTGACTTAAACGTTGATAAGTATTGTCCGATATTGGACAATACAAAGGACATATATATTGGATAAAGGAGTTTCTCGGATAAGAAAAGAATAACTGCTGTTTGAGAAAATTGGTACGTTTTTAGCACACAAAAAGGATGAATTTACACACGAAGGTACATGGAATCTCCGTTTTTATTCAGAATATCATGGTGATATTTATGGCTCGGATACTTTTAAAAGGGATTAATGATTTTAATGTGAGTTAGCAATAATTCGTGAGATAATTTATTGGATTTGATTATGTAATCGGGGTAGCCTTGTAAAAGAGTTATCCGCCTAATTTCTTTTACATATGATATGAAGATTAAGAATCATCATGAAGAGGTGTTAGCTTAAGGGGAAGAATTCTTATGGTAAGTTTGATGTTCGAAAGAAGATTTTCGCGAGTTTGTGTTCTATTATATCTTTAAAGATGGTGCCTAGTCAACATTATTCTTTAAAGGTAATTTGTTCATACATACACGGTTGGTGATGAAGACTTGTCATAACACTTGAAGGAGTTACATTATCGTGCTCAGTGTCTCACAAAGGATGAGAATATTGACAAGGGATCGAGGTCTACTTATATTTAATCATCAGTATAAGTTCTTCATCATATGGATAGTGCAAGACATGGAACACAAGGTTGGGTTATTCTACTTCTACATCAAGATTACTTTATTTATTTTTCTTCAAGGTCATTACATAGAGCTACATTTGTAGAATCTTCAAGATTGCATACATTGTTTACTTCCCTGTTGATGTGACAAAAAGGGGAAGACATACATGCTACATTTGAGGGGAAGCAATTTGAAGATCATGTACAACTTACAAGAGATACACAAAGAGTTTTGCCGGCATCAACTAGGAGAAGATTGTTGGGTCAAAAAGTTGATGTGGCAGAAACTCAAAAACGAGTAAAACATGAAGATATTGTCTAAGCGTTGTCAAGAGCAATCCAAGCGTTGACAAGAGCAAACTAAGCATTGTTGGCTTAAGAGTTGTCATGTGCAATCTAAGCATAGTCACATACAATATAAGAGTTGATAGAAACGTAGACAAGAAGCTTATGGAAGCTTCTATTTAGATAAACATGCAAGATATATTCTGCATAAGTTTATTTAAATAGAAGATTTACTTGTTTATTTGATTTTATCTCTTGTAAAACCCTAGTCCTTACACTATAAAAGGAACCAAGGGTTATTAGGTTTTATATAACTTTCATATACAATGTAAACCTAAAGCGTGTGTCGACTAGACGTGGGATTCAATGTATACACGTCTAGTGGCTGTTTATTATTAATATAATGAGCAACCCAATTGTTTTAATTCATGTTCTTTGTGTCCAAACACCTTGTTAATGTGTTATGTTATAATTCCGCTTTGATTATTTAATCATATGAACATGATGCATTCCTAGTAGCTTAAAAGATCCGGAAACCAAGGTTTCCACAGTGTAAGAGTTGTTGGTTGAGGAGAAGGGGGTTTTCATTCAGGATATGTGTAGATTTACGCGAGTTGAGTAAGGTAGATTTGGTTGGAGTAATCATCAGTTAGGAGTGCACGAGGAGGATATGACGAAGAATTCTATTAGGGATGCATGAGGGACACACTGAGATTAAGGTTATGCTTTAAGTATCAACCAACACCTTAGCGGTTGTTATGAAATTAAATAGTAGGGTGTGCATGACCGTATGTAGATAATCACGTTATCATACTAACTGGAAACATCTGAAGTACTCAAAGTCTTAAGAAAGGCACAAATTGTTTTCATTCAAGATGATATTTGAACTACCAAAGAACAAGAGATTGTACGCGAAGATGTCTGAGCGAGAAACGTGACTTCAAGAAAAGTATTTACTAAGACACGTAGTTACCAACAAGGATATTTATGGGGAGTCATCAAGGATGCAAAAGGAAGCTTTCCTTAACTACTTAAGTAATAAGTTGGTTAATGAGCCATGCTTGGCAATAATAGAAGGACAAGATGTACATAAGGTATTGGGATGTGCAAAGAGAAGAACTAGATACATAATTCAGAAAGAGGAGGAAGTGCTTGCCTGTACGTAACAACAATTGAACATGAGAAAAGCTATATGATGTACGTATCGGAGGTTAGGCGCGACGATTTTGCTCAACAACACTAGAGGTGAATGGATATAATTACGGGGAGAGAATGATTGCGAAATACCATCTGGGAAGGAAGAGTGTGCTACACATGTGTAAAGAAAAGATGAAGGAGTGAACCCAATACGAGTTTGAGCTGTATGGATAGAAAATTAATAAGGGATCGAGAGAAGATATTAGAGGCATGGGAAGAGGAGAACAAATCAGAGATCACGTAAATAGATATACTATATGGCTTGGATCAGATAATGAAGATAAAGGAAGAAGGTGGGTTATACCATCAAGATGGAGATTAGGAATCCTTTTTAAAGATGATGTAAAGACTTGAATTTTGGATGAGGCATATAAGACAAAGTACTCCTATTCCTTTTAGAGTAGATAGGATGTGAGAAGACCAAAGTTGAGTAATGGATACAAAATAAGTTGAGTGACAGTCGATAGACTGGCTGAGATGACCAACTTTCTAGCAAAATACGAAGATCTAAAATGGTGTAGTTGGAATGATTATACATAGGTAATATGGGTGTGATACATAGATTACATGTGTCGGTCATGGTTAGCAAAGGATGGAATAGTACATTGGGACGTTAACAAGTGAAGTAGGGTCTTTTGGTAAGTGTTGGTACTAGTTTCATAGGTCGAGGTTTGAGAGCGTAGATCGATTGGATATTATATAGTGAAAGGGGTGACTGAAAAGGTAGTTGTGAGTAAAGAAGCACTTGAGCGAACCATATGTCACTAAGAGAGTTAAGTTGATTTAGAAAGAAACTTCTGATGTTAATGTTAATTGATCGGGGTGACGTTGTTATGTTTTGATGAGTTTTGATTTATGGTATTTATGAGTAAGACTAAAATCGAGGTGCTTTTCCAAACACGTCGACTTATGTGAAAACCCCTAACTTGGTTTCAAGACAGTTGTTGTTTGATGAGTTTTGAGATTTAGTTAGGTTAGTTACATAACTTTATGGTTTTGATGAGTTTCCTCGAGGGCTATTAAGGCTCATGTATTGGTGGTTGAAGTTTTTAGAGTAGACTGAGTTTATGTATGAACGTGAAAATCTTGTGAAAATATCTAACCTCATTTGTTTATTGAAATGAGTTTGAATTTGAGAGTAAATCTCAGGACATGATTTCTATTACGAGGGGATGATGTGACAACTCGGTTTTTGATGAATCAGTTGTCACCCGTTGAGATCTCTATGTGTTAGATTGTGTGATCATTGTGTTTTTATGTGTTATTATAAGTGAATTTGTGATATAGAATGAATGAAATGTAGTACATGATGTTTAAATCATGGTACAAGTTGGAAATGAAATGAATTGAAATGAAATGAAATGAAATCAAAAATGAACTGAATGTTCAGGTATCGTTTTTGAAAGATTTCGTGTACGTGTCGTATGTTTTATTTATGTATTATGTATATATTATACGGTTAGGATAGGTTTTAAGATTTCTATCAATATATAGAAACTTTTAGAAATGAAGGTTAGTTTGGAAATTACGTAAAAAGTAAAAAAATTACGTCAGGCTTTCAGGATTTTGCCCGGAAGTAAGCCGAGAGTACAATTTGGTTTAGTAATGATTAAATATCAGTATACGGGGTATAAAAGTCATCTAAAGGGTGTTGGGCTTGGTTTTGCACTGAATTATGCTTAAGGAAGGGAAAGTAGCCCAGTTTGAGTACTATTAGGAGTCCTGGTTAGTTTTAGCAGCCCATACTACTTCCGATACCAACGAAAATGATTTTACCTTTCCCCTAACCATGTCTCAGTCGTGTTCATCAATGGAGGATAAAGAAAACCCAAAACACTCAATTAGATTTTAAGGTATACACTAAATCTATGTTTAATTAACAGTAAATTTACGTATGTAACCTAGTATGATAGATTAGGGTTTATGATTTATGATTTTTTATTAGCTATAAATTAAGGTTTGTGATTCTATAACTAATAATATTTGGTTTATTTGGATTCAATTATTTAAGTTATTATGGGTCTTAATGATGATTAAAGGGATTAATTGTGTTTAAAATCAGAACTGTAATCTGACCAAAATTTTAACTCGACTTGTAGAGGTCATATCTTGGTCGTAAAAAGGGGTTAAAGAACAAACCTTTTTTTCAAATTTAAGTTCAGGGAGTATAGTTTTCCAAATTGTAAGGTTTGTAACATATGGAGGTCCGGAAGTCACATTTTATGAATTTACAAGATTAATGGTCAGAACTGGGATTTTAGAATTCGAATTTAGGGTTTACGTTTTGAAGGCAAAAACCTTATCTAATGAACTAATTTTTGCAAGGCCACCTGGAAACAACTTATTTATGCTATATATGAAGACTTTTGTTAGTTAGATCAAAAGTTATGATGTTTAGATTGGTCGTTCATGGGTAAACGTTTGGAAGGTCTGGGCTATGTTAGAAAACTCGAGCTAGTTGTGGTCATAGAATTCTTTGAATTTTTCTACATGGACTTAAGACCTAAAATTTGATTTGGGTTATCTAGTAACATATGTGAAGACCTAGAAAATTGGAAAAAATATTGGTGAGGGTTAAGTTTGTCTTTTTGCATTTGTTTTGGGCGGATTAAATTCACGAGTTTTCGGAAAAGTAATTAGAAAGGTTTGGATGTAATATAGGATAGAAAGATATGTTAAACCCTAGGGGTTTGGTTTATATTAAGGATTTAGAGTTAGTGAGTTCAACATATGAATGTTACATCATTTGGGTTTTGACCAATGGATGGTAACACGTTTGTCGTTTCTTATAGTTGCTTTGCGAGGACTTACGTAGCTTTTCTTTCAGGTGAGTTTCATAGTCCCAAAGTCTTTTAATTATTTTGTTCCAGTTGGGATAGAGATTATGCTTGTGATTTGATAACTTAGATTTGAAATATGTTTTAAACGTGTATGGACATCAATGTGCTATATGTTACTTGCATGCATATGATGTTATTTGGGATTTTCTAGTGATAAGGTTTCATGTATCAAGAGTGGTGATGTAGCACACACCTTGGAATTTACATTATGTAGGGGCGTTAAATAGCGTTCGTGGAAACTCATGATGGGGACGTCAAATTATCGTTCGTAAAATTGGTCATGGGGACGCCGAATTAACGTTCGTAAAACCCACCGAGGAAAGCCCTATGGATCGAGATGCGCGTTCCGCCTCAGTTTGTGATGTGAGATGTTGAAATGTGATTAAATAAATGCATGTTTAGGTTGTAGTGATTGTTGTCCATAATGACTTTTTGGTAAAGTTTGAGCATAACTTATTACAATTGTTTTGTGTCTTAAACCTATGACTCTCACCTACTTTATGTTGACGTGTTTTAGCATCATTTTCATGTTTGCTTTGCGGTGAGAAAATGTGACAATCTGGAAATTTCAGGCCATTACTTAATCCTATTTTATAAGTATCTTAAATATTTCAATGAAACTGAATGCTATTATGTTTGACGATTAAAGTTAAAACTGATAATTAAGGTTTTATTTTACCTTTTGACGAGTAAAGAAGACTATTAGTACAAGTAATGTCGACGGATGCCCAATATTTTACGTTTTATTTTCGATTGTTCAATGTTTGTCGTTTTTGATTTTTTCTTTTAATGACGTGCTAAGTCGATTCGGGAGACGATATTATTATATTTGAGGTACGTTTTAACTTTTGAGAAGTATTTCTATGAAACCCGAGCCCCGTGAATATTTTCAAAATTTACTAATAGTCATTTCCCGCTTTTTAGCTAACTATTTTCATTTTGGACCACAACTATCCCAAATTGGCAAAAGAGGCCCTTGGACCACTATATATAAACTTAATTCCACCTAACTTTTCACATAGATAACAAGTTACAACAAAATTTCATCTCCTTCCTCCCTTTTCTTTTTTAGCCGTCACATACAACACACCCATAACACAATTTTTGTTCAAGTTTTATATTGATCCATTCAAAAACAAAACTAGACCACATCTTGGATTTTCAAGGTGATTCTTATGATGTTAATTTTTCCAACATGCATGAAGGTTTTAATTTTGGTTATGAACTAGGGTGGGTAAGATGGTTAAATGATCATGCATGTGTTCATCTAGTGATGATCATATGTTGATCATGTTATTTTGTTGAAGAAGTTGATTTTTTATTTTGGATTTTTATTTCTATGAATTATATAGGTATTAGGGTTGATAACTATTGATGCTAGGATATTAGGAATGATAGAAAAATAGATAGAATTGATCAAAAGTATGGTTTCATGAAAGATTTTAAAAGGTAATTTAGATATGTATGCAAAAGGCTATTTTAGGTACCTTATGTTTTGATAATGGCTTAACTAATAGCATAGAGTTGTAGAAAGTTCGAATAAATTGGATTTGATATAAAGTAGAGCTTCTAGCTCCAAACGAGCGAGAAGTTATGATGTTTTGATTATTCGTGTATTGGGAGACGAGTATCGGGACAATATGTAGTTGTTGTCGATATTTGGATCGAATCTCGGGGACTATAGAATAAGTTTTGAAATGATTCAAGGAATGATGTAAAAATTTAAACCATAGTTTGAGAGTCTATTATCAAACCAAGGTGTCGGTTTTGTAAATGGAGTCATTTATAGAAGTTAAAATGGTTGTACGAGTCGATAACGTAAAACTGTCCGGTTTTTGTAGTTCAAAGATGTGTTGGGCAGGGAACTTTAAAAGTAAAATCATTTGATAAACTTTTTGCAGAACTTTATATACATAGTAAGTGAGTTCCTTGTGTTGTATCATAAACTTTTGGTGTGTCTAAGTGGGGTAAATGAGCTCGTTCATTTAGTATGTACCGGCAGATTTTTATCGATAGAAAGGTAAAATGAAGTAAACATATAGAAGGGTGAAATAATATCACTTGTATGGTTTTCTTTCGGGTATGTCGTTATTTTATGACTTTGAGTTTGATGTTATTATTTATGGTTTATACTTGAGTTCATTATTAATGAGCGCGCCTTATTTGATAGGTTGCGGTTTTCATGTCTAACGCCCATAACACATCATCGACGATCATATTGCCACGTCTTTATTATACTAAGAGGAGTCTATAGCCTCGCTTTTAAATACTTAAAGATGATTTATAAACTCGCGAGGGGGATTACATGCTTGTTTTGAAATTAGAACACAAGGTACCCGATTTATGATTGTTTCCTTGATTATTATAAGTTTCATATGTCGCTAGATAAAAAGTCCCAATTATATCATGAATTGTTAGCTACCAAGTTATGATAGGCGCTTATACATGGAATAGTACTATTCAGGAGGTACCCCTCCCGTCCGGGAATGATTAGCTATCGTTTGAGCACCTCGTTGCTCGAAGTGGATACATGTGCGAGAGTTTTCCTATACACTTAACGAGGTGCATGGTGGGCAAATATTGTGGTAACGTTTCAATGTCATAAGGCTTATAATAATCTATATAACGTTGTTTGATCCACATCATTAATTCTTGATGGTTTTAAGATATACTTGTGTTCGGTAATGTTTATTTATAAACTCTATAGATTCACTCAACTATTGTTGATGAGTTTAGCATGTTTTATCTCAGGTCCTTGAAGGTAATGGCAGGAGAGATTTTAGTGCTTGCGGATTTATAATAAAGGTGTTAAAAGCTCACCATTTTGTAAAAATCGTTCAATGACTTTTATTATGAAAAGTTGTTGTGTACTTGTTTAATAAATGTTTGGGGACCATGTTATGAACGATTTGTAAAACTTTTATTTCAATCCAATGTTTACTTTTAATACGATTCTTTTCGAGTCGTTTTCTATTACTTGAGCTCTTATATTATGAAGTAGCGCCCCATATGAGCTGCCGCATATGACCCGAATTTGGGGGTGTTACATATTGGTATCAGAGCTTAAGTTATAGAGAACAAAAAGATTTTCCAAAATAAAAGTTTTGAAATCTTTTAACTGTAACTATCGCAAGCAAAATCTTCGAATTACCTATGGGACCAGAAAGAGAGTATTTATGTATACGGGATATATATATGGTATGACTTAAGTCATTGGTACTTGTAAGTTACAAGTCATGTTTTCATTTATTTAATTATAAATGTTAATTTTATATTAATACGAGGTATTATTATGACGTAGATTGTCACGAAGTCATTTCCAAACTAAATACCGTTATTCCCGATTTAACTGATTTGTGGATGTCCATGATCCCAACAATATAGTTACCATTCCCGATGATAATCATCTGGTTTCAAAGATATTTTATTCCTTAACTCCTATTCTTGAATTATCGATCCTTTTATATTGTCTAGTAGATTTGTTCTTCGTTTCCATTCATCTTCGATTTCCTATTGTTTTTGAAACATGTTTTATGATATATTATTTGTTGTTCGTAAGGGATTTGTATTGATTGGTACGATGTTTACATGCCTACTAAAATTCCATACCATATTACCAGAATTTCATCATATCAGTCATTGTTGCATTCGATCTTGATCTTTTTTGTTAAACGAACGATGCTCAAATAAAGTAATTTATCATTATCTTGTTGAAATAAATTGACTGTTGAAATTATAAATTGTTGAATTATTAGTTTAAAAAAACTTATTCACATAGGTTTGGTCGACCCATGGAAATAAGAGCTTATTAATGTGTAGGCTTAAGCATAAAGAGTTTGCATGAATAAATTCGATGGCTTGGTTTAGAGTCTTGATTCCTTCCTGATTAGTTAATCTTTGATTAATTATTTCTCTACGACATCTATTTGTTCTTTCTTAGTTCTTCGTTTCTTCCATCTATTTCCTTTGTTATTCAAATACAATCATTGAATGAATAATCGTTATGATTTGAATTGTGGGTAACAGAATCAAGCCACCAAAGAATATGAATGAGACACAAATGCGTACACTTATTCGTGAGCAAGTTGCAACGGCTATGGCAGAATTTATGGCTAACTACACTGCTGGTACTGGAGGTTCTGGTGGAGCTGGCGGTTCTGGTGGGGCTGGCGGTTTCGGTAATGGAGCTGGCGGTTCTGGTAAAGATGGCGGTTCAGGTGGTGGAACTGATGGTACTGGAACTAATGGTTCTGGAAACGGTAGAGTTGGGGCAAATACTGGCGGTGCAAACTTACCTAATGCACCTGCGTTAAGGGGCTGTGATTACACTACATTTATGAAGTGAAAACCACAAACTTTTAAGGGAACTGTGGGTGCCGTGGGTTTGTGCCAATGGTTTGAAAAGCTGGATTCTGTCTTCCGGATAAGTAATTTTGATGAAGCTGATAAGGTTAAGTTTGCTACAGCTACTCTACAAGGTCGTGCTTTGACTTGGTGGAATGGGAGACTTTCCTCTATGGGTATCGATACTGCTTATAGGACACCATAGGCTGTGGTAAGAAGGTGGATGACTTTGTCCTCGTAGTTTGATTCAGAGGTTGAAACAAGAGTTGTATAACCTAAGACTAAAAGGAATTCACATAGACGGGTATACTAATCGTCTTCATGAGTTAGCGCTTCTATGCCCAAGAACGGTGGAACCTAAACAAGTTAAGTTGGAACAGTACATCCGTGGACTAACCAAGAATATCCGTGGTGATGTGCCTTCATCTGAACCGACTGACATTGATAAGGCTGTCCGTATGGCTTACCAGTTTATGGGACAAATTATTCAAGACAAGGCACATGAGGCCAATTCTAGTGAGAAAAAGAAGGGTGAAGCTGATCGTGAGAGTCGTGGTGATAAAAAAACGTGACCATAACCGTAATTAAAACCAAAGGAGAGTTAATATAACGGCTATGGTTGATGCTACACCAAAGAACAGGGATGCTTGCCCAATTTGCAAAAGCAAGAAGCATGCTGGTGATTGTTGGAAGTGTAATAATTGTGGTAAGTTCGAACACAAAGCCAACAAGTGTCGAGCCATTGCCAAGAATGTGACATGCTTCAACTATAATGGAAAGGGTCATATGAAAAGTGATTTCCCATAGCTGAGCAAGGGTGGTCAGGGTGGAAATAATCGTGGTGTGGCTTTTCAGTTGGGAGCTGCAGAGGCTCAACAAGATCAGAAAGTCGTTACTGGTACGTTCTTACTCAACAATTGTTATGCTACTATTTTACTTGATTCGGGTACGGATAAGAGTTTCGTATCTACAACTTTTAGTACCCTTATTGATATTGATCTAGTTGAGTTAAATGTTAATTATGAAATCGAATTGGCCGATGAAAAGATAAGAAGTACCAATAACATTTTAAGGGGTGTACTAATAATATTTTATATCATTCCTTCTCAATCGATCTGATGGTTATAGGATTAGGATGTTTTGATGTCATAATTGGGATGGATTGGTTGTCCCGGTGTAATGCATCTATCCTGTACGGTGAGAAAAAGGTTAGGATTCCCTTGAATGGTAGAACTTTGGTTATCGAAGGCGACAAGAATAATTCTAGGTTAAAGATCATTTCAAGTATTAAGGCTCGAAAATACATAGAAAGACGTTGTGAATTATTGCTAGCTCAAATGACCGAAGTTGGATCTGAAAAGAAGAAAATTGATAATGTTCTCGTCGTACATGATTTTCCTGATGTATTTCCTGATGAACTTCCCGGACTTCCACCACCGAGGCAAGTTGATTTTCGTATTGATCTTATTCCTGGTGCTGCACCCATTGCGCGTGCGTCATATCGTTTAGCAGCATCTGAAATGAATGAATTGTCGGAGCAATTGCAAGAATTATCCGAGAAAGGCTTTATTCGACCGAGTTCGTCACCATGGGGAGCTCTGGTATTATTCGTGAGAAAGAAAGATGGTTCATTTCACATGTGCATTGACTATCGAGAGTTGAACAAGTTAACTATCAAGAACCGATACCATTTACCAAGGATCGATGACTTATTCGATCAGTTGCAAGGTTCCAGTGTTTATTCAAAAATTGATCTGCGGTCTGGTTATCATCAACTTCGCGTCCGCGAGGAAGATATTCCAATTACAGATTTTAGAACTCGATATGGACATTATGAGTTTCAGGTAATGCCGTTTGGATTGACCAATGCACTGGCTGTGTTCATGGATTTGATGAACCGCGTGTGCAAGTCGTATCTTGACAAATTTGTGATCGTATTCATTGACAATATTCTGATTTATTCCAAGAACAAAGAAGAACATGGCGAACACTTGAAGTCTATTTTGGAGTTGCTAAGGAAAGAAAAGTTATACGCAAAATTTACAAAATGTGATTTTTGGCTAGATTCCGTACAATTCATTGGTCACTTGATTGATAGCAATGGAGTTCATGTCGATCTAGCAAAAATCCAAGCCATTAAGAATTGGGCAGCACCTACTACTCCTACCGAGGTGCGACAATTTTTGGTTTTGGCCAGTTACAACCGAAGGTTTATTGAAGGATTTTCGTTAATATCCAAACCATTAATAAAGCTTACCCAGAAAAATAAACCGTATGTATGGGCTGACGATGAAGAGGAGGAATTTCAAACGTTGGAGCTTAAATTGTGTAGTGCGCATCTTGTCATTACCTGAGGGAAGCGAGGATTTCGTTATCTACTGTGATGCGTCTCTTAAAGGATTTGGGTCTGTTTTGATGCAACAAGAAAAAGTCATTGCGTATGCTTCTAGGAAACTTAGGAAGAACGAGGAAAACTACACTACCCCTGACTTGGAATTGGGCGCTGTGGTTTTTGCTCTTCTTCTTTGGAGACATTATCTGTATGGCACTAAGTGTACGGTATTCACCGATCATAAGAGTTTACAGAATATTATGGATTAAAGAGAGCTAAACATGAGGCAACGTAGATGGATCGAGATTTTGAGAATTTATGATTGTACAATTCGTCATCACGCTAGAAAAGCAAATGTAGTAGCTTATTCGTTAAGCAGGAAGGAAAGGGACAAATGAAATTGAGTATATTGAAGCTCGTTTTTGTTAGCCCTATATTTTATATAGTCGAACAAGAATGTAATAGGTGATCTTAGTCGTTATTGGTCTTGTATAGTAATAGGTTAGTCCGGAAAAGCGGGCTTGGACTTTAAGCTAATATTGTCTTTGTTAGGGGCTATATGCCCAAGTGAAATCCAAGCCCGGCCCAAGATGAAGCCCACAAAGGGCTTAGAGCCGTGGCATATATAACCCTCTTTGACATGTGAAAGAGGGTTTTGGTTCATTTCATAAAACACCTAGTTTTAGTGTAAACCTTCCACTTCTCTCTCTACTCTCTCTCTCTCTCTACTTTTCTACTATTTCTCTCTCTAAATCTTGTGTTATGGATTGAATGGGAACAACATTTGGTATCAAGAGCCTATAGTGGATAGGTGATTGAAGATTCATGTGTTGTGTTCTTGATTTTTCATGCCTATCTTGCTCAAAAAGCCACGTACCAAAAATTTTTTGGTGTTTTTATGGTTCATTCTTGATAAAAATCATCTACTTACTATTCGTAGTGATTTGGTATTGTTATCTTGGTTAAAAATACAAAAATTTTGGGTGCTTGATTCATTTTTAGGCTAAAAATCACGAATTTGTTGTGTTCTAGTACTATCCAAAAAAAGGGGTATTTTTGATTCCTTGGTACGATCTGTGTATTGCGATTGCATAAACCTGGGGTTTCTACTTGCGATCCAATATCACTGGTTACGATCTAGAGTGCGATCACTCACTGCGATCCAGAGTGCGATCACTCACTACGATCCAAAGTGCGATCACTCACTACGATCCAAGGAGTACGATCACTCACTACGATCCAGAGTGCGATCACTCATTGCGATCAGTCACTACGATCTGGAGTGCGATCACTCACTGCGATCAATGAGTGCGATCTAGGCTACGATCACTGACTACGATCCAACGTTATGATCTGAGTACGATCTAGTGACTACGATCCAAGAGTACGATCAAGGAGTACTATCTAAGAGTACGATCTAATAGTACGATCCGAGAGTGCGATGGGTATTGCGATGGACAGATAAATTTTGTTTGATCATTTTTTTAGACTTAGCCACTATCAAGACTAGTTTCGGAACATAGTTTACACGAATATTAAAACAATATAAAAATTTATTTTTTCCTAGACCATTTTTAGGCCATTTAAGCTTCGATTTCAAATTTTGGCGATGCGAAAAAATTTTCAACCAAAAATTCAAATTTTCGGACCAAAATTCAAATTTTTAGGCCAAATTTCAAATTTTTCAGGTTTTATTTTCTACAAAAATTTTTCATGTTTCAAAATTTTTCCCTACTAGTTATTGGCTATTTCTAACTCGATTTCAAAATTTGGTGATTCAAACTTTTTGGGTTTACCGTTTTGTCGGACTAAGGAATTTATTGTCGGACTGAGAAAAATCAGAAAATTCAGAATTTCAACCACAATCAAATCACAACACATCCACTAAGATCCGTAATCCATACACATCATATCCTCTTCGAGACATCCGTTCAATGGACATCTTCGTGGATTCAGCACGAACAACGTCCATGACTGAGATGAATAAAGAAAAGATGGAGAATCCAGAGGTTCAGACAAATACTAAGACTCCAATCAGTAAACCTTCTAACAAGGATTCTACCACCAACACCGTTCATGAAATCAAATACAAGATGTCGAAAGCAAAAGAAAGATGCATGGAACACATAAATTTGCTTCAGTCACACCTTCAGGTTCTTTCAAGAGAAGACCTAAAAGGCACTCGTCTTGAAATTGGATTCAAACGGGTATTCTTTCTACTATTAGGTCAAGATGTTGAGACATTCATCAGAACGATGCTACTTAATGTGGACCATCTTCAACAAGAACTTGAAAGAGACGATTTTCACGAGAATATATCCATGGAGGTCCTTTTATCTCTCAACAATCAGTTCCAGCAATTAATTGACTCAAGTGGCTTATCCAAAAATGATCGAGAGTTCACAAGCACATACTTTACCAAATATACTCTCGTAGATGTTCAAGCGTTCAAAGAGACACTTCTTCAACATATGAGCAATATAAAGAAGTCTATTTCTGAAAGAACACACTATCAAAGGCACTTTTGAAGAAGGGTGAATCAAAGACTGATGCAGACGAAAGAGAGCACTGTCTATATAGATCAAGCATTGGACGCTTCTTTCGGTTGATACAGAGAGCAGCAGGACAAAATCAGAAACGCGACATATCAGTACCAACTTAGGGAATGATCAAACAACCAATGATGCGGATATCAGACCCATTTATGATGATCAGCCAATGACTATGGTACATTTAAATGCTGAATACGATGTTCCTCAACATACTGAGCAATCTGAACCCATTCTTGACACGTATCTAGTGGAAAAGGTTGATAACAATACCACACCTGATTCATCAGATACGAGTACTAATGGAGGAGAGACTTCTCAGGATGTTAATTCTAAGATTCACGAGCTTGAAAGTATGTTAGCTCAGAAGACTAAAGATTTTAAGGATGCCAAACTTGTTTTTTCAAAGAAAAATAACAAATTTGAGGCTTACTTTGAAAAACTTGAGAAAGCAAATGTTGTTCTTGAACAAAAATTGGATCGTAAGACTCAAGATTTTAACGCGGAAAAAGAACATTTTGTGAAACAAATAAATTTGTTAGAATCAAAGTTGGCTTCTCAAAATCCAAGTCCTCCGCCTGCTTCATTAACTGAATTATCTGTGTAACCTATCGACACTGTAGACAATAATGACGTGAATTCAGAGAACGACATATTTGACAATATGAATATTAAGTTAGAACAACGTGTCTCTCAATTACTTCTACAAAATGAGCAATTAAAGGCTCAGATTCAGGAAAAGGTTTTTGCACTGACAGCGGTGAAAAATGAATTAAGGAAACTAAAAAGAAATAGTGTGGATACTAAGTTAGCAAAAGAGTCAGTCTTGGGGAAACCTCCTTCTCAACCAGTCAGAAACCGCTTAGTTGCTAGACAACTGAATGCGTTTAAATCTGAACGACTCAAAACGTCGAATCTGAGGTTTGCATCCCAAGTTGACGTGCGTTGCAATTTTCCTAAACTTGTCACTCCACAATATAGACCCTCCTTAAGAAAATCCGCTTCTATAAAGCCCGATCACATGAATGCTTCAACCAACTCTAGAAATAGCTCCAAGAACATGCCTTGGCGTAGTTCAAATGACACGGGTCACAAAAGCTATCTAGAGGATGCTAAAAACAAGACACAAGCAAGAGACATGACGAAACCACAACCTAGGAGCGTTGTTTACACATCTAGAAATTCTAGACCCTTCTATGATGTGCACAATTCTGCAAACACTAGGACCTCTAGAGCCTTCTTAGATGCTAAGCACTTTGTTTGCACGAAATGTAACAAATGCGTGTTTAATGCCATTCATGATGATTGTATCACTAAAGTCCTGAACAAGGTGAACCAAAAAGCTAGAGCACCTCAAAGACGGAACCCTAAAGGAAATAGGTTTTCTCCAACTAAGTCTTCCGCTGTGCATGAGAAAACTATGTCTCCTCGACCTTGCCTTAGGTGGATACCAACGGGTAGAACCTTCAAAACAATAGGTCTTAGGTGGGTTCCTACTGGAAAGATATTTCCCTCTAGCTCGACAAAGGTTCAAGGTGAACCCCCACACGGTTCTCACAAAGATATCACTAACCCACATGCAAGCATACAAACTACTGATAAAAGTGCAGGTAATAAAGTAAAGATCTAACAAGAACACAAAGGTTTTCCATATTCATACCGTTCAACAAAAGACACTCTCAGAGTTTGGTTGTTGAAGAAGTAGATATCAGAGAAATACGTGTCTTAAGGGTTTCACAAGTAAGATTCAAGATGACTTACAGTCACATTTCAGGCTGTAACTCGAACGTCAAAGAAAGGGAACTTTATCTCTTCAACGATAAGTTACCCTCAAAACGAGAAATTAATATTTCTCGGACACGAACTTCTCTTAAAACTATTCAAAAGTTTTTAGCTCGTGAACATGGATTATAGTCAAATTACAGACTGTAACCCGGGCTCACAAGACAGGAAAGTTCATCCCGATGATGACTTATCCTCATAACGAGAAATTAAGTTTTCTCGGACATGAGCTATCTGTAAAAACATTCAACATTTTTAAGCTCATGTACAAAGACTTACAGTCACATGTCAGACTGTAACTCGTGCTTTAAAAATAGGAAAGCTCATCCCGAGTATGACTTATCCTCAAAACGAGAAATTCGATTTTCTCGGACACGAGCTAACAATAAAACTATTCGATTTTCTCTCCCGTCGAGTTTTCGGAAAATGTCATATTTTAATCAATTGGTATCTCTAATATTATATTTTTATATTAGAGATAGGGGGAGAAAATGTGATTAAAATGTAATATATCGCAACATGTGATCTTAAAGACTCAAGTGCAACTCTTTCCCTCACATGCCAAACTATTTCGTTTATCGATGCATGTGTGTAGGGGGAGCTTTTTGAAAATATAAAACTTTCAAAGTGTTAAAATTTTTTGATTTTTATCAAGCCCTTTGAATTGTTTTCAATGGTTTTATGGTTACGATCCTTACTCAAAACAACCTACTATCCACGACGGAACGATGGAGTCAAAAGGTGGTTTAGGATAGGAAACTAAGTCCTATGATCCAACCAGAACCGGAGGGATCTACCCAAGGACATTCCATAGCTAGAAATAGTTGTCCTTAGGAAAGATGGAGTGGAATGAAGCTGAATGTGGACCAATTACTTAAGTTAGCACTAGAACAATCACAACAAGGTGCTAATGATGACGTATTGGTAAGCATTGAAGGAGTTGAATATTCTATGCAACTTAGGTAGAAACCGGGTTAACACATCTTTTGAAGACAAGTGTCATGGACCCAGTGATGCGATGCACAACCCTTCCCCAGCCATTCGAGTTTCTATTAAAAGAAACTTGTCTCATTGTCACGGAGATCAACACGTATCTATTGACTTTCTCACTCCGAGTCAGTTAATATTGAAAAGGTGGCAGTCTGCTCCAGCCTCCGATTACCAAAATGCACTTATTGAGTCTAGAGCCAAATGAGATCTATCTATCATCTCATTAGGACACAATCGAGTCCTACGCATTATCCTTGCGATACTGCCAGAACATCTGAGTGATACAATTCACAATCAAGATGGAAATCCTGCTTGAGCCAGCGTCAAACAAGCTCATGGTAGGTAACTTGTGCGATTCTACACGAATCAAACTTGTGAGAACTGGAATGCAACTAAGTTTGATTCTTAATTGATTCAAACTTGATTCCAGGTTTTTCGCAAAATCCATGTGATCTTGCTAGAACATTCAGAGTGACACTCATTAGTGTTCACAGTGACGAATGGAAATCCTTCCAGTGTCAACATCAAACAGCACTGCGACAGGTAACTCGCAAGATTCTCTATGAATTAAGCTTGTGACAAACTGGAAAGCAACAATGGTGCGATTCTTTTAGAATCAAACTTGTTCCAAGAAATCTGAATTGACGACTCTAATCAGACGGATAATTTATCCTTTTGATTCACTCTTTACATTCGCAGTCTGCTTTGAGACGGTCGAGTAAAGAGAACTGGCTACTACCGTCGGGAAACCCTGTCAAGGAGGTTCTTAATCGAATCTACCTGATCACAGGTACGGTATTTAAAACCGTTTAACGGTCTTCATCGACCGGAGGTAAAACGCTACCGAGTTAGGGTGAAATGTTCAAAGCCATTTCATCCGTGTCTATATATGTTGCTGCATATCAGGAAGGTGGCGTAGTTGTGTAACCATCGTCGATTCAGAAGTCACAAGAGCACAAGATGGCGATAATCAAGATACTTAAGAATGTAAGAATGTAATAGGTCATCTTGCCACAAGAGCACAAGATGAACACTATCAAGGATAGATTGAAGATCTCAAGCACTCTAAGTCAAAAGAAAAAGGCTCAAGATAAGGATCACAAGGCATGAAGGAACAAAGCCGTTACAAACAAGATCAAGACCAAGATACAAGACCAAAGCAGGAAGATCTCCTCTACAAGAATGTATTCACTCAATCATCTTATGCTTTTTAAGCTTTTTAAGATGACCGATACATTGGGGGAGATTGTTAGCCCTATATTTTATATAGTCGAACAAGAATGTAATAGGTCATCTTAGTCGTTATTGGTCTTGTATAGCACTAGGTTAGTCGGGAAAAGCGGGCTTGGACTTTAAGCTAATATTGTCTTTGTTAGGCGCTATATGCCCAAGTGAAAGCCAAGCCCGACCCAAGATGAAGCCCACAAAGGCCTTAGAGCCGTGGCATATATAACCCTCTTTGACATGTGAAAGAGGGTCTTGGTTCATTTCATAAAACACCTAGTTTTAGTGTAAACCTTCCACTTCTCTCTCTACTCTCTCTCTCTCTACTTTTCTACTATTTCTCTCTCTAAATCTTGTGTTATGGATTGAATGGGAACAACAGTTTTCTCTCGATTCTTGACAAATTAAAAGTCCTAAAAATCTCAAGTCTTCAATTTTTCTTGGTTGATAGGGTATTTGGATATTCTATTTCTATTTCATTCAACAAGTAAAAATGGTGAAAAATCTTAAGCTACGGATCCGTAAAACACTGTGCAATTACCAATTAATATTCACAAAATTTCAAAATGTAAATGCATGGAAGTAAAGTGCTTAATATGTAAACTAATTGTAAAGTAAAGGACTGGAATGTAAATTTCAGAAAGTAAAAGGACCAAAAATATAAAATCGAACAAACTTGTAACAACGTTTAACAAATTAAACAAACTTCCTAACTGAATTTAGCAAAATACGAAACTTCAAGGGTTGTAAACTTGAAAACCCTAAAAACTAGCAAATTTAGCTCCTAATGAAAACAGTTACAATCCACAAGGACTAAAGTGTAATCAATAATGGACCAATTAAGCTCTAACTTGTTTCAAAATGCTCAAAAGGGAAAATTAGCTAGGCTTGTATAAGGAAACAACTTAAATAGCTCAATAGGAGTATGGAATGTCTTTCCAATCTGAAAATGATCCACTAAATAAGCTAGAAAATGATTTTAAGCTGAAAAGAGCTTGTTTGACCAACTTTGACCAAAAATCTCAAAAAGCTGAAAAGTTCAGAAATCACTCAAGACATGTTTTAGAAAATATTTGTGAAAGAAAAGTGATACATTTGTGAAGTAGAATTGGAGATTCAAGAAAACAGTCAAGCTTTTATCTAAGAAACATGCATTTGGTCTCTAGCTTATTAAAAAGCTGATTTCTAGCTGAAAACTGAGAACTGTATAATTTCCTCTTACAAGCTTAAACTTTGGATGTTAACTACAACTGAGAACTGGTTTCAAGCAAAATAGTTAAGAAATGAGTAAATGGCAATGATTTGAATCTAGTTAGTTTTCTGAATGAATTAATGAAAATATTTGACCCAAACCTTTTTCTAACCAATTGCCTTTTTTGACAATTATTTTGACTTCAAAGCTGAACTAATGTGTTACCACTATGTCACCAAGTATGAATAAGCAAATCTCAAATGGATTAACAGACTTGTATTACAAAAACTAGGCAAATCCAAGCACCATTTTAACAGACTGTTAAGAACTTTTTCAAAGCAAAATGGAAAATAAGAATGATTCAGGATATGACTGTTATCAAGTCTTGTTTATATGACCAAATGAAATGAGTTTTAACTAAAAACTGGTAAGTAAACAACCTTTACCACGGTATGAAGTAAATGACCTTTACTAATGAATATCAAAGCTGAAAATCAAGTAAACTAAGATTTAAGCTACAAAAGTACTCACAAACTATCAATCCAACTCAGATACACTAAATCAGATCTAAATACATGATCATAGCAGCATATAGTTTTTACACTAGAAATTTAGCATGCAAAGTTCAATTGAGTGGAACCTAAAACAGAATCCCAAAACCTTTTAGCTTGAAGGCTCCATTGATGGAGTAGCATGGCGCTGAGCCAACTAGAATCTGCTAGAACACCACCAATACACCACCATTAACCCAATTAATCACCTCCATTAGCTATATCTCATTCAAATCAACAAGTGCTGCTACTTTAACTACTACAATGGGACTGAAATGAACTGCTGGGCTAAAAGTAACTGGATAGCTTCCAAAACGTCTCAAAAACACTTAATTGATCAGTTATGATCAATGATATATGTGACAATCTGTCAATTTATGGTTTATATTTTATTCTCAATATTTATTTGAAAACATTATTTTAATGTTATAATATGAACTCACTTATTTTTGGGAAGAAATTTGGATTTACGTCATGAAGTAGCATCGACTACGTCTAAACCGGAGGATTCTACGTTACGTGCTTACGTTTACATACACCGTTTTGGTGACAGTCCGACATTTCAGAAAATAAATTTGTCCATGAACATTATTTTGAGATTTTAAATTTGTGTTGGTTCATAAACTCACAAATTTACGAGAAGAGATTAGGACTTGCGATTATAATTTAACGTCCTTTACGACTAAACCGAAAACCTTAGGATTACGTATTTACGTTTTTGAACTCCGTTTTTGATGAGGCAATTTTTATTAGATTCGTTTTGTGCCGTTGATTTATAATTTATAAAAACGTTTTTCGTAAAACGACCCGAGGGCACGTAAATCGAGGAAACTAGAATCGAGGAATACCAGTAAATTAGCGGGATGGGACAAAACTAGTTTATCCCACCCCACTAACTAGGGACGACCCAAACTAGGACACCACATCAAAGATGTGGCATCCTTACACACTACAAGCTTACACTTGTAAGCTAAGCTTCAATATGAAGCTACTCATCTCCACTAAGTCACAAAACCATCTAAGCTAAAACATTCCTTCCATTTTCACATGCAAAACTACTCAAAAACTCTCCCACTCTCTCTAACTTGCCGTCCCACAACACCATACAACACCACCATTTGATCTTTTCTAGCCACAAGTTACTTGTTATCTAGCCATATTATGGATAAACCTTGAAGCCTTGATTGATTGGTGGCCATTTTAACAACAAAGGTGGTGATTTGCATGTATCCTAGGGCTAATTTCTCAACAAACTATCTTGGTGATTGATGATCTTGGAGATATATTTGGTGTTCATCAAGTTGTTGTCTTCCAAAAACAAGATATACTCTTGGTTGGTAAAGAAGATCATCCTTTCCATTTCTCTTGTTATTTTTGTAAAGATCAAATGTGTTTTCTTTCTTATTGTATATGTATATGATGAATATATTATGATAAAAATATTGTATGGGGATCAAGTGTTGATAAATATGCTTAAAAAGATGAATAACCATAAGAAACAAGGCTAAAATCATGCTTAAATTGTTGGCTGCATAAAAACAGTAGGTAACCAAGACTTAAACTGATAAATTTTTATGGTGGAATCCATTTATAGTAATTATAAGATGTCATACACATGTGAGAGTTGTTCATGCGATGGAATCATCAAAATGAGTGAGATATGATCAAAACAAGATGAGTGTGCTAATCTGAATAGTCTGTTTTGTAGGGACTGTTAAGGATAGTTAGACATAGAATGAGCAGAAGCTATAACTAACTTAATTGTAGCACATAATATGAAGTTCATGCCATCCAAAAATGAGCTTCTAACTCATTGTAGAACTCTAGATATGATAAAAATGGTGAAGATGAAACTAAAAATCAGATTTTAAAGAATTAATGTTTAATACTATTATATAAGCACTCAAATAATATAGTATAAAATGTGAAATTAAAACCTACTAACTTATGAATTTCATTTATATAAATATGTATAAGGATAAATAAATGGACAATTTATAAAAATGGTAGTTGAATAAGATTTATAAGTTATAAAAACTATAAACATGATTTTTACGACTTTTTCGGCTATTACCGTAAAATTAACGTTTTTCGCCAATTAAAACTTATAAGATCAAACCCGTCTAATGTAAAGTTTTTAAAAGTCATATACTGATATATAAGTACCTAATACAAGTAAAAACCGAAAAAACCCGAACTATAGGACATACGGACATTAACGAGTTAAGTTAGCATATTGGACTAATAATTTAACTAAATAAGTTAAACACTTATAAAAAGTACTTATTGGGCTTAACCCATTTGGGCCCAACATGTAAAGTGGAAATACTGATAATACAAGTATAAAATGGATTAATACAAGTTAAAGAACTTATAATAAGCTTATTGGACTTAAAACATGTAAATAGGTAAAACTAGTAAACTAGTAAGAAGCTACCAATACATAACCACTAAAATGAGTAAATAAGAATATATAAACCCACTTGATCATCATCATATGTACAAAATCATCATATATATTGTTATTTTGATAAATTCATTGGACAAAAGTCTAAGACTAGTATTATTTGTCTAGGTTTCCGTGATTGAAGCACGCACCGTACATCCAAATCGCCGATAACCGCCTTCCCACATCAACGTGATTTCATAGCCTCGCACTCTTTTAAATGTTTTTATGAAATATTTTATAAACCTGCGAGGGAGATAACATGTTACTTTTGATAAAATAGGACACCATTTGTCCCGATTGTTTGTTTATTGATTTGGACCCGAATGATTGTATGACCTGATGACTGATTATATGACCCGATAGATGAAATGAAATGGATTATTAAAGTTAGGTTATGTCACTAAAAGTCCCATTAGCATGAATTGTGAACTACCAGGATTTGGTAGACGCTTATGCATATAATAGTACTATTTGGGGACGATCACCCCAGTTCGCGCTTGATGGTTCATCCCCGTCGTGCCACATTTATTGGTAAGCGAATTTATGTATGAGAAGATTTACACAAGCGTGATTATTGTGACGACACACTAATTTAGATGGGCAAATTGAGTTTCGGGCTAGCTACCCGTTGTTTGTTATAGTAAGGTAACAATGTCATGCGGCTTATAATAATCCACAAATAACGAAAATACTGCTATATGCACTGAATTACGATATATTGCCTGACTAGCAATACGGGGTCTTAATATTGATTTTATGTTTGTGTTTTGGTTTTACATAACCATATTCATATAACGGATTTTATTTAACTTTATACAACGTCATAAGACGTATTGTATGATGTTTTTACGACATTGGCTCGTATAATGATTTTGAAGGCAAATGCCTATATTATGATTTTCGATAAAGATTTGTATAAAATGACTTTGGCTATTTTATGGCCTATTACAAAGATTTGTACAAAATGATTTTCGGTAATAATTTTATATCGATGTTATACTGATGGATTTCATTAAACTCTAAGAATTCACTCGGCGTTATCGCTGACCTTTTCTTTTAACATGTCTTATCTTAGGTACTTGAAGGTAATTCTCGGGAAGACAACAAGAATTCATGGCCCGCACTTAAACAACAATTTCCATTCAAATGTTTTGTAAAAATTGTATGAAATGACCATGACTTGGGACCTATGTAAATTTGATATTTATGAATGGAAATGCTTTATTATTAAACGACGCGATTTTTAAGCGTTGTCTATGATGTGATTAATGTGCTATCCCGTAACACCAACGAGTCTTCCGCTGTATTGAATTGTGTAAATTTAGGGGTGTTACAGTTTGGTACCAGAGCTCTCGTTATAGAGAACGAAAGATTTTTAAAACCAAGGTTTTGAATAAAACATTTCAAAATCTTTTAATTATAAATATTTTTCACAAAATGTCTAAAAATCTTTTGACTATAACGGTGCCGAAGAATTCCCGAGTTACCGACAAGGCCAGACTGAGAAGTGTTATTTAAATATATATATATATATATATAACTTAGATTATATATATATGATGTAATTTTATTACATGATTGTTTGATGATTATTTTGATATTTATACGAGATATTTATACGACGTAGATTGTCACAAGGAACCCTAAATCCCCTAGTAAATTAATCGAAGCTATTCTCGTAGGAATTCTAGTTATCCTATATCTAAACAAAGTTGTGGATATTTATGATCCCAACAAATGGTTGATATTCGTAGAAATGTTGATATTAGTTAATTGTGATATTAAAGAAGAATTGGCAAGATTAAATCTGATATCGATGTCATGACGATCTTTCCTTATAGAGTGGAGTTTGACAAAACGTTACCACCTAGAAAGATGTCATCTGATTCGTTGTCGCCCAATTCTTAAATTTGAAATCGAAAGGGTGAATGTTGCACTTGAGGCTGTCATTGGAACCATTACCCAAAAGCCTCATGCCACAAGTACCTTTCCGAGAAGTCTAATTGAATATATGATTCATTTCGTACTAGTGACTCATTTGATAACTATTGATAAAAGAGTTATAGGATTGAAAATTAAGTGTTGTCCATATCGAACTTTTATTTCACTTTGAAGGTATAAGAATAAGGTTGAAAGTATTGGATAATGAGGTAGGATATTGAGTTGAGTATAAGTTGATTGAAATTTGAATGAAGTAAAATTTAACCCGTATGGAATAAGAAATTGTTAAGAGGAAGTTGTTGAGTTCTGTGATTAAATTATAAGGTTTTAAATGATTGTTTGTTCGTGTTAAGGGTTGTTCCTAGGCCATTGTCCACTAACGAGGATGCCCAGTGTCCAAGAAATAAATTGAAGAAATATTCTTCTAAATTGGGACCGATGGATCTTCCGGGACAGGTGGGACACCTAATGACTCTTTTAGATTAGTATTCATTGTGGTATCTTTTAAAAATAATCCCTAACTTAACTGAGACATCAGTTGGTAGGATGAGTTCTTGGAATTGTATGACATAGTTACACGTAATGTGTTACGGTACAATTTTGACTTGTTTGTGATTAATGAAAAGACTACCCTTGATTGCTAAATTCTACATGTATCGATGTTATCTATATTTTCTTACTTCATCCTAATGTTCGCATTAGTGATGCAACCATTGAACAAGTACTCATCTCGATTTGAGTTACGTTGTGAATTATTCTTTCTGAGTGCCATCGAGGTCATAAACCTCATGATTATTTAGCTAAGCACATTTCCTATTATATTGTAGTTAGTTCTTGGTGAACAACTTTTTATCACTCTTTTGTAGATCACTCATTGTTTTTATAAGATAAAACAGTATCCCTTGAGAAAATTTGAATTTTCATCACTATAAGGATTATTCAAAGTGAGATTTATAAGTGATCGTTATCGAAATGAAATTGTTTATAAAACACCTTGGAAAACTTAATTGTTTTCATAACAAAGAAAATCTTTGTAAATTTATTTTTGATTCTTATTTAAGAATCAAGCATGAAAATGTTTTTATTATAAACATGATGATAAAATTTTGACGAACTAAGTATTGCATCGTTAATCTTGAAATTGTATATAGTTGCGCGCCTACATACAATTTGGAAGTGACCATTCAAGGCTGATTAGTAGTCACCATGAAATTATTAATAAACACTAAATTTTCTTTGAAGATTGTGAAAGATTTAATTTTATGAGATCTACAAGAAGTGAAAAATAGGGACATATTGATAGGGACACCTACATATGTGCCCGTACTATTTATTCTTCTGAGTCGAATTTACTCATATGTGGAACTTGTCTTATTTGACAATTGATATCCCCTTCTTGTCCAATTCTCCCGTAGTGAGATTCTTAGGAAAAGTATATGATTACCGAGTGTTGATACCCGACTGGATGTATCGATGTTCCTATCATTTCTTTTGATTTGATTTCATTTGAATGACCTGGGTAACGATCCGAGGAGCTTTTGAATGCGTACTCAAATTATGAAAACATGGGATGTAATATTCGTTAAATGTTTTCATCTGTATCTGATTAGAAATTCTCCCGCGTAGATTATGCGTTGACCTTACTCTTTTTAAGGTTAGTTATGTCTCCAGATATCCTTGAATTTGTGAAGGATTATGAGTTATTATTATTAGTCTTTTGAGAAGTTCACATCTTATCATCGACAATAAAAACTGAAAAGTTGATAGTGCCAGTAGAATGGATTGATTGATTATGACATGACGACATTGTCTTAATTGATGGGAATTCGAGTAGAATTCCCCTAAATGATAAGATGTTGATTATCAAAAGTGATCTAAATAATTCTTGATGGACGACCATATCCTGCATTTAGACTTGAAATTATACCGTGAATGGTTGTGAATTAGTCATAGATATTATAATCTAGAAAGAAAATTTGTTAAAAGATGTTTCTGTTATCTGAAACTTTAAGAGGTATTGCTGGTGAATTACCTAGACTTTCGCCATTAAGGAAAGTTGAAATTGGTGTTGATTATATTCCCGGTGCTGTACTTGTGGCTTGTGCACTGTACGTCAGCACCATCAGAATTAAAAGAATTACCGTACAACTAAGAGAATTGTCAGAGAAAGCTTTTATTCTACCGAGCTCGTCATTATTAAGAGCTATGGTGTCATCATTCCTTATATTTATTTATTGATTACCGTGAACTAGGTAAATTGACGATTAAAAATCTATATCCAATACCCAAGATAATAGATTGTTCGATCATTTACAAGGTTCTAGCGTATATTCGAAGATTTGATCCACGGCATGCTTATCATCAATTTCGCGTCCGCGAAAAAGATTATCTATTCCAATCACTACATCCAAAACTTGTAATAAATATTATGAATTTCATGTTATGTCGTATGGATTGACTAATGCACATGTAGCAACCCTAAATTGGTGAATCACGTGTGTAGGCTGTAATTTGATAAATTCATGCTTGTGATCATTAAGAACTATTTGTTTATTTATAAGAATAAGAATGAGTTAATAATTATTTGTAGAATGTCCTGAGTCGGCCGAGTATTGAAAACTTGTACCTTGAATATTTAACATGTGATTTAAGACTTAATCCTTTACATTAAATGACCGTGTAATTAATAGATAATGGAATATATTGACTCTTTAAAAATTAAGAGCCCTTTTAAGACTTTGGGTTTTACCCAAAAGAAAATGGAAATATGTTTTGACAAATGTTTTAACAAAGGATTTTTAAGGGATTTTTTCCCTTATACACAAATCATTTAACTAAACTCCTGTTTAGGGGTAAATGTTTGTGTATACCTCAAGAAAACCTAAGAGGGATTGAGGAAACCGTTAAACCATGACTTGAAATTTGAAACGATAATTTTTTCTTTTCAACTAAGAAAATTTTGACCAAAGTATAAACGAAGGTTTTTCGAACATTTACGAATCTTATTAATTATTTTCGATAAATCAACAAAAATCTTGTTAATTAAATTCAAATTCATTTTGAACATTTTATATAATTGGTCGAACTAAGAAATTTAAAATTTTTACGTTTACGTTTCATAAAATTTAATAATTATTATTTAATTAATTGTAATAATTATCGACGCTTTAGACGCCGGATTGAGTAAAACAGATAAAAATAATAGTTGAGACGAAACTAAAACATAGAAGATATGAAGAAAGAAATTTTGAATTAATACGGTCATGTTATATATATATTTCATCAGGAGAAAGTGAATGTAGATACTGACACATTATGTAGAAAAGTTAAAGAAAAAATTAGGACATGTTCCTTAATAATGAAGGTGCAAAATAAATTGCCGAACGATATAAAAATAGCCGATGCTTGTAAGAAGGATAATATAGATAATAAAAGGGGTTCGCGACTAATGTGAACCATTAGAATTGAGAAGCTAATGGCGTTAAATGTATAAAAGGCCAGTTGAAATTGCCTAAATATGGAGATTTTGAGATTTAGTTATGTTGGAATCTTATAAGATTAAGTATCCTATTCATGTCATTTCTGACTAAATGTATCTTTATCTGAACAAGTTGTACTAATGGAAAATTATGACGACAGACATCGCCTCATACATTAGTAAACGTCTAACTATTGCAAAGGTCATCATCTGAATTTTGATACGATTTGGGTCATCGTTGACAGACTGACCAAATCTGCTAATATCATTCCTATTAATGATAGATTCTTGATGAAGAAATTAACTCTTTTGTATTTAAAGGAGTTGTGTAAACATGGTGTGCCTGTATCGGTCATCTCTATCAAGATCCTCGCTTCGCATCGAATTTCTAGAGATTTGCTCAGAAGTCATTGAGAACGAATCTTTATGAGAGTACTGTGTACCATCCCAATCGAAAGGACGAGGTAAAGTAACGATAAAAAATACTATAAGTGTTGTTTTATGTTTGAATGATTGACCTTTGGTAATGAACTGTAAAATCGTTTTCCTTTGGAGAGATTATCATTGAAAACTATCATATTAGGATCGAGATCGAATCTTGTTAGGATCTAAATATTAGAGCATCTATAAGCAGGAGTTGGGATAAAGACACCCGACATACACCCATTGTGAGTTGGACATGTCTTTTAGGTTTAAGGTTTCCTATGATGACGGACCTAACCTTACAAAATACCCGACCCGCGAGACCTGGAATGATTGTTGAAATTAGGATCTGATTATTGACTGCAGGTAGTGGGCAGGAGGTTATGTGAATAAGGAATGTAGATCTTGAAGTGCCAGATGGGTAGCGAAGTTATGCCAAAAATTTAACCATGAAAAAAAACAAATTGATGATCTGAAAGATCATGGGATATAAGTCCCCGTTGCATGGGACCATTGAGATGATGTAAAAGATTGGTTTGAAAGGCATATAAGCTGGATATACCCTAGGACTTCAAGAGCTGCGTGAATTATGTTTCGTATATCGAACTTGATAAAATGTCTATCAAGTGAAAATCTGATTACTTCTTGATGAAGTTTAGATCGGCAAAAAGTTGCATTCATCAAAAACCCGTGAACATCATGGATAGAGAAAGTAAGTCAACATTAAGCCTGATCTTATTCCTATAGTTATGTTTGATGAAACTCACGTATTGTAATGAATTACACTTGTGAGAAAAGACCGAATGTGGAGGAAATACCCACATTGCTTTAACTCTATAAGAAGCGAGTAGTAAGATAAGATGATCTTTGAGGACAAAGATCCTGTTTAGGGGTAAATGATGTGACAATCCGTCAATTTATGGTTTATATTTTATTCTCAATATTTATTTGAAAACATTATTTTAATGTTATAATATGAACTCACTTATTTTTGGGAATAAATTTGGATTTACGTCATGAAGTAGCATCGACTACGTCTAAACCGGAGGATTATACGTTATGTGCTTACGTTTACATACACCGTTTTGGTGACAGTCCGACATTTCAGAAAATAAATTTGTCCGTGAACATTATTTTGAGATTTTAAATTTGTGTTGGTTCATAAACTCACAAATTTACGAGAAGAGACTAGGACTTGCGATTATAATTTAACGTCCTTTACGACTAAATCGGAAACCTTAGGATTACGTATTTACGTTTTTGAACTCTGTTTTTGATGAGACAATTTTTATTAGATTCGTTTTGTGCCGTTGATTTATAATTTATAAAAATGTTTTTCGTAAAACAACCCGAGGGCACGCAAATCGAGGAAACTAGAATCGAGGAATACCCGTAAATTAGCGGGAAGGGACAAAACTAGTTTATCCCACCCCACTAACTAGGGACGGCCCAAACTAGGACACCACATCAAAGATGTGGCATCCTTACACACTACAAGCTTACATTTGTAAGCTAAGCTTCAATATGAAGCTACTCATCTCCAATAAGTCACAAAACCATCTAAGCTAAACCATTCCTTCCATTTTCACATGCAAAATTACTCAAAAACTCTCCCACTCTCTCTAACTTTTCGTCCCACAACACCATACAACACCACCATTTGATCTTTTCTAGCCGCAAGTTACTTGTTATCTAGCCATATTATGGAGAAACCTTGAAGCCTTGATTGATTGGTGGCCATTTTAACAACAAAGGAGGTGATTTGCTTGTGTCCTAGGGATAATTTCTCAACAAACTATCTTGGTGATTGATGATCTTGGAGATATATTTGGTGTTCATCAAGTTGTTGTCTTCCAAAAACAAGATATAATCTTGGTTGGTAAAGAAGATCATCCTTTCCATTTCTCTTGTTATTTTTGTAAAGATCAAATGTATTTTCTTTCTTATTGTATATGTATATGATGAATATATGATGATAAAAATGTTGTGTGGGGATCAAGTGTTGATAAATATGCTTAAAAAGATGAATAACCATAAGAAACAAGGCTACAATCATGCTTAAATTGTTGACTGTATAAAAACAGTAAGTAATCATGACTTAAGCTGATAAATTTGCATGAAGGAATCCATTTACAGTAAGTATAAGATGTCATACACATGTGAGAGTTGGCCATGCAATGGAATCATCAAAATGAGTGAGATATGACCAAAACAAGATGAGTGTGCTAATCTGAATAGTCTGTTTTGTAGGGACTGTTAAGGATAGTTAGACATAGAATGAGCAGTAGCTATAGCTAACTTAATTGTAGCACATAACATGAAGTTCATTCCATCCAAAAATGAGCTTCTAACTCGTTGTAGAACTCTAGATATGATAAAAATGGTGAAGATGAAACTAAAAATCAGATTTTGAAGAATTAATGTTTAATACTATTATATAAGCACTCAAATAATATAGTATAAAATGTGAAATTAAAACCCACTAACTTATGAATTTCATTTATATAAATATGTATAAGGATAAATAAATGGACACTTTATAAAAATGGTAGTTGAATAAGATTTATAAGTTTTAAAAACTATAAACATGATTTTTACGACTTTTTCGGCTATTACCGTAAAATTAACGTTTTCGCCAATTAAACTTGGACGATCAAACCCGTCTAATGTAAAGCTTTTAAAAGTAATATACTGATATATAAGTACCTAATACAAGTAAAAACCGATAAAACCCGAACTATAGGATATACGGACATTAACGAGCTAAGTTAGCATATTGGACTAATAATTTAACTAAATAAGTTAAACACTTATAAAAAGTACTTATTGGGCTTAACCCATTTGGGCCCAACATGTAAAGTGGAAATACTGATAATACAAGTATAAAATGGATTAATACAAGTTTAAGAACTTATAATAAGCTTATTAGACTTAAAACATGTAAATAGGTAAAACTAGTAAACTAGTAAGAAGCTACCAATACATAACCACTAAAATGAGTAAATTAGAATATATAAACCCACTTGATCATCATCATATGTACAAAATCATCACATGTATATTGTTATTTTGATAAAGTCATTGGACAAAAGTCTAAGACGAGTATTATTTGTCTAGGTTTCCGTGATTGAAGCACGCACCGTACATCGAAATCGCCGATAATCGTCTTCCCACATCAACGTGAGTTCATAGCCTCACACTCTTTTAAATGTTTTTATGAAATATTTTATAAACCCGCGAGGGAGATAACATGTTACTTTTGATAAAATAGGACACCATTTGTCCCGATTGTTTGTTTATTGATTTGGACCCGAATGATTGTATGACCCGATGAATGATTATATGTCCCGATAGATGAAATGAAATGAAATAGATTATTAAAGTTAGGTTATGTCACTAAAAGTCCCATTAGCATGAATTGTGAACTACCAGGATTTAGTAGACGCTTATGCATATAATAGTACTATTTGGGTACGATCACCCCAGTTCGCGCCATGACGGTTGATCACCGTCGTGCCACATTGATTGGTAAGCAAATTTATGTATGAGAAGATTTACACAAGCGTGATTATTGTGACGAGACGCTAATTTAGATGGGCAAATTGAGTTTCGGGCTAGCTACCTGTTGTTTGTTATAGTAAGGTAACAATGTCATGCGGCTTATAATAATCCAAAAACAACGAAACTACTGCTATATGCACTGAATTACGATATATTGCCTGACTAGCAATACGGGGTCTTATTATTGATTTTATGTTTGTGTTTTGGTTTTACATAACCATATTCATATAACGGTTTTTATTTAACTTTATACAACGTCATAAGACGTATTGTATGATGTTTTTACGACATTGGCTCGTATAATGATTTTGAAGGCAAATGCCTATATTATGATTTTCGATAAAGATTTGTATAAAATGACTTTGGCTATTTTATGGCCTATTACAAAGATTTGTACAAAATGATTTTCGGTAATAATTTTATACCGATGTTATACTGATGGATTTCATTAAACTCTATGAATTCACTCGGCGTTATCGCTGACCTTTTCTTTTAACATGTCTTATCTCAGGTACTTGAAGGTAATTCTCGGGAAGACAACAAGAATTCATGGCTCGCACTTAAACAACAATTTCCATTCAAATGTTTTGTAAAAATTGTATGAAATGACCATGACTTGGGACCTATGTAAATTTGATATTTTTGAATGGAAATGCTTTATTATTAAACGACGCGATTTTTAAGCGTTGTCTATGATGTGAGTAATGTGCTATCCCATAACACCAACGAGTCTTCCGCTGTATTGAATTATATAAATTTGGGGGTGTTACAATATCACAATATCATAACAGTAATGCATGATTTGAGTAGGTAAATGAAGATGAGAATAGAGTATGAAATGATTTGTTTTTGTGCTTTTATTAATTTAGGAGGGAAAACTGTTACAACTAATAACTAAATAACCAACTCTCAAGTGTGTGTCATACACCTGAGAGAAGTGAACTATGAAAGATAAACTAGAAACTTGTAGGAAAAATACAAGTGTGTGTTTTTGTACACTTAACTACACAATGAAAATGAAGGTTCAAGCTGCTATTTATAGAGGTTGATGATAAGTTGTTGGGGTAGTCTGACGTGTCTCAACCAATGAGGAGATGCCAGGTGTCAAGGATGAGTTGATGTGAATTTGACTCCAAGAACACAAAAGGGGTTTCTTATCCTTTGATCTTCAGTTTAATTAAGCTGTGTAGTTGGATTCGTCTCTTCATTTTGAGTAAATTTCATGTATAAAGTTCTTCATGAAATGCATTGTAGCTCCAAATCGATCCTGGACTTGTTCTTTGTTAAAGATGCCACGTGTTCTAATTTATTGGATATTAGCCCCTCACACGGATCATTATCCTTTGTGGATAAAATGGATTATTGAGTGGCTTGTTTTCATTGGTTGAGAAGAAGTAAGTGCCCTGCACTGTTTGAATATTCGGTTATTAAATGATAGGGTGAGCTGGCGTTAGATGTGGCAATCCGCAGCTTATATTTCTTGCAATATGATTGGCTTAAAAGAGTGTGACACGGATTGAGGCCAAACTTAATGTATTTTTGACAATTTCAGCCCCTTTTTATAATAGACTATTCATATAAGCCCTTTTCTTCATTCCAATGGCAAATTTGGTCCTTTGACTTGCATTCTCGACTATTTGACTCCCTTGACTTGGTTGACTTGAAGTTTGACCAAGTTTGACTTTAATCTTGACTTTTTCCAAACTTTGCATTTAAGTCCCTCAACTTTTTAATATTGTCAAGATAGGTACTTCATCTTCAAATGACTTGTCATCTTTGATCCTTCTCTTGTGTTTTCTTCATAAATGAGCTTGATTTCCTCTTGTTTGCTTGAAATTGTATCCTTGTTACCTATTTAAGCACAAACACAAAACATACGACATAATACTGCTTTATAGCACAAAAGTTAGGTATTTTCTATGTGTTTTTAGGGTGATTTGTTGATTAATTGATATGAGATTTTGCTCATATCAAATCCCCTACACTTGATCATTGCCATGACCTCATCCAATGCTCTATTTTAAAGAACACTTTTACATTTTCCTCATAATTAACCCACCTTGGCCAATATGAAATGATTTTACACTACTCTACACTATATGATGCATGATTTTGCTTTTGTACAATGCAATGCAAAGAAAACAATTCTATTTATATATTTTTGATTTTTCATAAATGGTTTTGATGGAAAAACTCATAAAGAAATCAATGACTTTGATTAGGGCTTTTGTACCATGGACACTTATCATCCTTAAGTTTCACTTTCCCCATACCAAGCTTAAAAATGAGATCTTTGCATTCACAAGTAAAAAGTGTATCAACTTATTCATGACAATTAAATGTGGAACCAGTTATTATTTGAGCAAATTGCTTTTGGGCAAATTTGTCATTATTTGAAGCGTGAAATATAAGAAATGTAAAATCCAAAAATAAGGAAACACGGTTTTTATCCTAAGTAATCCTCTCATCCATTACTTGAAAAACCGCTCACAATTAATATAAGTCCGTTTCAAGAGTAATAAGTCATTCGCCTTATGTGTAAAATCCTCATGTCATGCATTAATAAGTAGCTACACACTCGATAAGGAAAGAAAAAAAATAAAACTTACGCAATAAGTTACATCCTCCGCCTTTTTGAGACTTTGGATCTTCAACCCCGCAACCCGTCAAGGTAATATTGGAATCTAATAGTTACTATAAATAACACTTCACTGCCCCTCTTGGGAGTCTTGTATAATTATTATTTTTTCTTTTCTTTTTCTTTTTCTCTTTTTTTTCTGGCCACTCATTTTTTTGTAAGCCGCTCTTATTTTTCTTTATTCCTCACAAAAAAGGTGAAAAGAATAAAAGGAAAAGCACTCGCTAAGTATTAAGCATGACATAAGTCTAGTACACATAACACGTTCTAACTTAGAATCTTAAGACGTACTTATATCAACCATGAATGATTAGTTAAAAATGCATAAGAGACTACAAACCAATTAAAACCCTTCTTGATTATTTATTAATATATATACATGCAAAGAAAGTAGAGGTAAAGAAGAGAATGGTTTAGCCACAAGTAATGATCATGAAGTTTATCTAGCCCTTTTATACTTGCTTCAACTCTATCATTTCTCATTCTCCACAAATTTAAAATCTCAAATAATGAGAGTGGTGGATGCTTAGCCTAATAGACCAATGAAGGACTACATGGTTAAGGATACTCGCTAGAGAATGCTTAGATAAGCAAACTCGGGTTGAGTCTAAGTATCCATGGCGGGCCTAATATGTCAAAGATACCTAAACTTGTTAAACTATGTTCTTTATATTTTTTTCCTTTTTCACTTTTTCATAAAAACAAAAGAAGAAATATATACAATGCAAATGTGTTATGAAAATGAAAATTGATTGATGAAAAAATTATGAATGCATATTTTTGGTGGCCAAAGTAGATCAAAAATTTAAAAAATGTTTGAAAAATTAATTTTCCATGTTATCATGAAGGTCAATGACAAAGTCTAGGTAAGTTCACTTCGATAGAAGACCCCCTACATTTAAGCTAAACATTGTCCTCAATGTTTAAGAGCATGGAAGTATAATCTTTCCCTACACTTATGACAATGAATAGACATTGCTTAACCCAAGCTAAGGAAAGATCAACTATAGTGATTTCATTTTTAAAGCACAATGTGTCTATGAAAAATCACAATAGTAACAAAGTCAACCGGATACAAGGGCCTCCTCCATAAGCTCCAAAGCACGTGATGAGTGAGGAACCCTACAAACAACATGAAGACAAAAGTAAGGTCTCCCTACTTCTCATAAACTCTATATCCTTATTTCTAACCTACAACACTCTAAGTCTAAAACCTCTAAACCTAGTTATTCAAGCTTGATTTAAGGAGTCTCTAGCTCGACTCTTCCCACAATGAATTAATTCATGGGGAAAATGGGGATCTCTTGGACCATTTAAACAGAAATGTCCTCCCCAAAATAGTGCTTAACACGGTGACCATTCACTGTGAAATTGGGACCATCGGGTTGTGACAACTCAATAGTGCCATATGGAAATACTTTACCAATAGTGAATGGACCGGACGATCTCGACTTAAGCTTGCTCGAAATTCTTTAAAACTTGAGTTAAAGAGGAGAACCGACTCTCCAACTTTGAACTCACGGTTCTTGATCTTAGCATCATGCAATTGCTTAGTCTTTTCCTTATAAAGCAATGAGTTCTCATAAGCATTAGCTCTCAATTCATCTATTTCATTGAGTTGGTCCTTTCTACGTGAGCCAACTTGGTTTAAATAAAAGTTAGCCCACTTGATAGCCTAAGAAGCCTTATTCTCTAACTCGAATGGGAGGTGCAATTCTTTTCCATAGACAAGCCTATATGGAGTACAACCAGTTGGTGTTTTAAAAGCTGCCCAATAAGCCCACAAAGCATCATCAAGCTTATCCGACCAAGAAGCTCGATGCTCTTCCACCGTCCTTTCCAAAATTCTCTTTAAACCACGATTTGTGACCTCGGTTTGACCATTGGTTTGAGGGTGATACGCGGTAGAAAGTCTATGGTTAACACCATACTTCTTCATAACTCTTGTGAATTGATCATTACAAAAGTGAGTACCACGATCACTTATGATGGCCCGAGGTACACCAAACCTAGCAAATAATTTCTTCAAAAACTTTACTACAACTCGAGCATCATTAGTAGGTAAGGCTTTGGCCTCAAACCACTTTAACACATAATCCACCGCTACTAGTATGTACTTATTTCCCTTAGAAGATGGAAAAGGTCCCATGAAATCTATTCCCCACACATCAAAAATCTCACATTCTTGTATGAAGTTTTGTGACATCTCATCTCGTTGAGTAATTTTTCCTTGTCTCTGACATACATCACAAAATTTCACCATCTCTTGGGCATCTTTGTATATAGAAGGCCAATAGTAACCCGAATCAAAGACATTATTGGCGGTGTAGTTGGGCCTAAAATGTCCACCTGTAGGTCCCTTATGACAAGCTTCTAAGATCTTAAAATCCTCGGGCCCATCTATACACCGTCTAATGATTTGGTCCGCACATTGCCTAAAGAGGTAAGGGTCATCCCAAAAGTAGTATTTCACTTCCTTAAGAAATTTCTTCTTTTGTTGGAAAGTGAGACCCTCTATTAGCACATCCCCCACAAGATAGTTTGCAATATCCGCAAACCAAGGAGTGGCATCCTCTTGAGAAGAGATAGACATGAGCTCCTCTAATGGAAAGGATTCATTGATTTCTTTATGAGGTAAATCTCCTTGAAAAGGATGCTCAAGTCTACTCAAGTGATCCGCCGCTAAATTCTCGGCTCCTTTCTTATCACGAATCTCTATCTTAAACTCTTGTAGTAATAAAACCAATCACAAAAGTCTAGGCTTAGCATCTTGCTTTGTCATGAGGTACTTGAGAGCGGAATGATACGTATACACTATGGTTTTGGATAGCACAAGATAGGGTCTAAATTTCTCAAAGGCATAGACTATAACAAGCAACACTTTCTTCGTGGTGGTATAATGAAGTTGTGCACCCGTCATAGTTTTACTAGCATAGTGTATAGGTTGAAAATGCTTATTCACACTTTGTCCTAACACGTCCCCCACGACATAATCACTAGCGTCACACATAAGCTCAAAAGGCAAATCCCAATTTGGAGAAAACAAACGGGAGCTTTAGTCAACTTCTCCTTAAGTATCTCAAAATAATCCAAACACTCTTGGGTGAAAAGGAAAGGAGCCTCTTTTTCCAAGAGGTGGGTCATCGGTCTTGCTATCTTAGAGAAATCTTGTATAAAACGTCTATAAAATCCTGCATGACCAAAAAAACTTCTAACTTCTTTCACCGTGGTAGGTGGGGGAAGCTTAGCAATCGCATCTATCTTAGCATGATCCACTTCTAAACCTTGAACTTTGTCACATTGTTGATAGGAATGGGGACCTCCACAAGTCTCACATGAAAGAGCAATAACATGCACATCATTGGTGGAATTGTTCAAGGAAAGGCCCTTAAGGGTTTGGATTAATTCTTGATTTGCCTTAAGATGCATCTCTTGATTCATATCCATTTTGTTGAGTATCTCTTGGTGACTCTTGAGGAATTGGTTATCACAATGTGTTTGAGAACTATCTTGCACAACATGAATCCTTTCATCAAATTGTGTGTTATTTTGCACCATTGATTTGGCCTCAATAATGTCCCAAGCTTCTTGAATGAATTTAGCAAGAATATTTCCACCCGCGGAAGAGTTGAGTGAATCTTGGTGATGAGGTCTTAATCCATCACATAAAGTATTGATTTGGCGAACCTCATTGAATCCATGATTTGGGCATCTCCTCAATAACTCCTTGAACCCCTCCCAAGTATCACTAAATGTTTGACTAGGTTTTTGTTGAAAGCCTATAATTAAGTTTATCAAAGCCGTGGTCTTAGATGGGGGAAAGAACTTGTTCAAAAACTTCTTAGTGTAATCATCCCATGTAGTAATGCTCTCGGGTGGTTGTATATCTAACCAATGCTTAGCATTTCCCTCTAGTGAAAATTGTACCAATATCAACTTAATGGCATCATGGGGAACTCCATTATACCTAATGGTTTTGCAAAGAGCAAGTAACTCCTTAAGGTGATCATGTGGATTATCATTAGCTCTCCCAAAAAATGGTGTGTTTGAAACCAAGTTAATCATAGATGTCTTACGCTCTAAGGTGTTTGCGGGAATCCCGGGTATCTTAATAGCATCAGGATATCCTTGCACATTGGATTTCAAGTGCTCCATCAAAGGTCGAGTGTCAACGCCGGCCATGGCTTCTTGTTGTGTGTGGATCAAAGCACGATTCTCGGGATCGGCTTGATGGACGGTGGTTTTTTTACTCTTTCTCTTTTTCTTCCTTTTGGGAGGAAGGGGTTGTACCCCAAATGGTATTTGTGCACGCCCGCGAGTGAGCATGCAACTCAATACAAGGAGTGAGAGAGAAGCTCTCGTTCGACTTTGAAGAAGAAGGGATTATCCTCTTCGAGATTCAATATGAAATATCCACAAGAAACTATAATATATGTAATTACTACTTGGGTGCAAGACCCCCAATCAAGCCTTCCTTCTTAGAATACACACTAGTGAACGGGGGGTTAGGTGGCGCGAAGCACTTAAGTACCTATTAAACTTTAGATGTCATTTTATAGCACATCCCCTTTCTATTCACTTTGTAGTTTGTATTCTTCAAATTCTTGCCTATTGGAAGTATTTATCTATTCTTGCTTAATTAAATTTGATCGATACACGTGTCAAGGACCGGGACGCTCCCTAACACGGTGTATTGCAAAAGCAATACTTATGGAGATATGTGTATTGATTGTTCGTATACGTATACGTATCTACATATAATAATATAGAGAAAATATTTTTGTATTTATTGGGTTTTTTAGAGAAAATACTATATGTACGTAAAAACTGAGGAAATCCAATACTATATATTTTTGGTTGCAATCTCTTAGGAAAAATATTGCTTTTTAAATTTTTTTATTTTTTTGGTCAATTCTTTAGGAAAAGAATTGTTTTTGTTATTTTTTTAGTTTTTATATTTTTATATTTTTGATTTTTTATGTTTTTGATTTATGATACGTAAAAATAACGTTCACGGGGTCAACGCATCCCAAAAGCCAATGAAAATCGTCAATCAATAGTCTCTCGTAATGTCAAAGAACCGGCAGCGGCGCCATTTGAAATTGAGTATATTGAAGTTCGTTTTCTCTCGATTCTTGACAAAATGAAAGTCCTAAAAATCTCAAGTCTTTAATTGTTCTTGGTTGATAGGGTATTTGGATAATCTATGTCTATTTCATTCAACAAGTAAAAATGGTGAAAAATATTAAGCTACGTATCTGTAAAACACTGTGCAATTACCAATTAATATTCACAGAATTTAAAAATGTAAATGCAAAATGTAAACTAATTGAAAAGTAAAGGACTGGAATGTAAATTTCAGAAAGTAAAAGGACCAAATTTATAAAATCCAACAAACTTGTAACAACTTTTAACAAATTAAACAAACTTCCTAACTGAATTTAGTAAAATCTGAAACTTCAAGGGTTGTAAACTTGAAAACCCTAAAAACTAACAAATTTAGCTCCTAATGGAAACAGTTACAATCCACAGGGACTAAAGTGCAATTAACTAGGAAATTCAAACAAAAACGGGCTAGACAAATGAATAAGCTCTTATAAGCTCAATAATGGACCAATTAAGCTCTAACTTGTTTCAAAATGCTAAAAATGGAAAATTAGCTAGGCTTGTATAAGGAAACAGCTTAAAAGCTTGTAGAACAAAAGATAGCTTATTCTAATAAGCCAAGATTAAGCTAACTTGAAAATGAGACTTCCACAATCAGATTTTAAAGCTCAATCTTATTAAACAGCTCAATAGGAGTATGGAATGTCTTTCTAATCTGAAAATGATCCACTATATAAGCTGGAAAATGATTTTAAGCTGAAAAGAGCTTATTTGACCAACTTTGACCACAAATCTCAAAAAGTTGAAAAGTTTAGAAATCACTCAAGACATGTTTTAGAAAAGATTTGTGAAAGAAAATTGATACATTTGTGAAGTATAATTGGAGATTCAAGAAAACAGTCAAGCTTTTTTCTCATAAACTTGCATTTGGTCTCTAGCTTATTAAAAAGCTGATTTCTAGCTGAAAACTGAGAACTGTATGATTTCCTCTTACAAGCTTAAACTTTGGATGTTATACTACAACTGAGAACTGGTTTTAAGCAAAATATTTAAGAAATGAGTAAATGGCAATGATTTGAATCTAGTTAGTTTTTTCTGAATGAACTAATGAAAATATTTGACCCAAACCTTATTTTGACTTCGAAACAGAACTAATGTGTTACCACTATGTCACCAAGTATGAATAAGCAAATCTCAAATGGATTAACAGACTTGTATTACAAAAACTAGGAAAATCCAAACACCATTTTAATAGACTGTTAAGAACTTTTTCAAAGCAAATTGGAAAATAAGGATGATTCAGGATATGACTGTTATCAAGTCTTGTTTATATGACCAAATGAAATGAGTTTTAACTAAAAACAGGTTAGTAAACAACCTTTACCACATTATGAAGTAAATGACCTTTACTGATGAATATCAAAGCTGAAAATCAAGTAAACTAAGATTTAAGCTACAAAAGTACTCACAAACTATCAATCCAACTCAGATACACTAAGTCAGATCTAAACACATGATCATAGCAGCATATAGGGTTTACACTAGGAACTTAGCATGCAAAGTTCAATTGAGTGGAACCTAAAATAGAATCCCAAAACCTTTTAGCTGAAGCCTCCATTGATGGAGTAGTATGGCGCTGAGCCAACTAGAATCTGCTAGAACACCACAAATACACCACCATTAACCCAATTTATCACCTCTATTAGCTATCTCTCAATCAAATCAACAAGTGTTGCTACTTTAACTGCTACCATCGGACTGAAATGAACTGCTAGGCTGAAAGTAACTGGATAGCTTCCAAAACGTCTAAAAAACACTTCATTGATCAGTTATGATCAATGATATCACAATATCATAACAGTAATGCAGGATTTGAGTAGGTAAATGAAGATGATAATAGAGTATGAACTGAATTTTTTTTGTGCTTTTATTAATTTAGGAGGGAAAAACTGTTACAACTACTAACTGAATAACCAACTCTCAAGTGTGTGTCAAACACTTGAGAGAAGTGAACTATGAAAGGTAAACTAGAAATTGGGAGGAAAAATACAAGTGTGTGTTTTTGCACACTTAACTACACAAGGAAATTGAAGGTTCAAGCTGTTATTTATAGAGGTTGATGATGAGTTGTTCGGGTAGTCTGACGTGTCTCAACCAATGAGGAGATGCCAGATGTCAAGGATGAGTTGATTGTGGATTTGACTCCAAGAACACAAAAGGGGTTTTCTTATCCTTTGATCTTCAGTTTAATTAAGCTGTGTAGTTGGATTTGTCTCTTCATTTTGAGTAAATTTCATGTATAAAGTTCTTCATGAAATGCATTGTAGCTCCAAATCGATCCTGGACTTGTTCTTTGTTGAAGATGCCACGTGTTATAATTTGATTGGATATTAGCCCCTCATACGGATCATTATCCTTTATGGATAAAATGGATTATTGGGTGGCTTGTTTTCATTGGTTGAGAGGAAGTAAGTGCGCTGCACTGTTTGAATATTCGGTTATTAAATGATAGGGTGAGATGGCGTTGGATGTGGCAATCCGCTTTTAATGCAATCTGATTGGCTTAAAAGAGTGTGACACGGATTGAGGCCAAACTTTTTATTTTTGACAATTTCAGCCCACTTTTTTAATAGACTATTCATATAAGCCCTTTTCTTCATTCCAATGGCAAATTTGGTCCTTTGACTTGCATTCTTGCCTATTTGAATCCCTTGACTTGGTTGACTTGAAGTTTGACCAAGTTTGACTTTAATCTTGACTTTTTCCAAACTTTGCATTTAAGTCCCTCAACTTTTTAATATTGTCAAGATAGGTACTTCATCTTCAAATGACTTGTCATCTTTGATCCTTCTCTTGTCTTTTCATCATAAATGAGCTTGATTTTCTCTTGTTTGCTTGAAATTGTATCCTTGTTACCTATTTCAGCACAAACACAAAACATACCACATAATACTGCTTTATAGCACAAAAGTTAGGTATTTTCTATGTGTTTTTAAGATGATTTGTTGATTAATTGATATGAGATTTTGCTAATATCAACAAACCTCTCCGAGTGCGTGCTTTAGTAGTAAAGGTACATAATGATCTACCAGAACAGATTCGAAAAGCACAAGCCGAATCTATGAAATCGAAAAATATTAAGTCTAAAAACTTTCGGGGTGAAGGTGAACCCTTTGAAATTAGATCCGATGGTACAAGATGTCTAAAGGACGAGTATGGTTACCATTATTTGGAGGATTGAGAAATCTAATTATGATGGAATCTCACAAGTCCAAGTATTCCATTCATCCCGGGTCGGAGTACTTGAGCCTCTTTTATCGATCGATAAATTTATTTTATGCGCTTTCTCGCTAACAAGCCAATCAGATAAAATGTATCATGATTTAAAAAAGCTGTACTGATGGTCGAACATGAAGGCGGATATTGCAACATATGTTAGCAAATGCTTGACATGTGCTAAAGTCAAGGCTGAATACCAAAAGCCATCCGGACTACTTCAACAACCTGAAGTTCCTATTTCGAAATGGGAACTTATTACCATGGACTTCATTTCTAAGCTTCCAAGAACTCCATCCGGTTATGATTCTATTTGGGTGATTGTGGATCGATTGACCAAATCAGCCTAGTTTATTCCGATAAATGAAAAGTTCAAGTTGGAGAGACTTACCCGTATTTACTTGAAGGAAATTGATTGTAAACACGGTGTTCCCGTATCTATCATCTCGAACCGTGACAGTCACTTCGCATCAAAATTTTGCGGATCACCCCAAAAATCATTGGAAACTAATCTGGATATGAGTACTGTTTATCATCCTCAAACCAATGGGCAAAGTGAAAGGAAAATACAAACATTGGAAGATATTTTACAGGCTTGCGTGATTGACTTTGGTAGTAGCTGGGATAAGCACTTACCATTGGAGGAATTCTCCTACAATAATAGTTATCATGCTAGCATTAAAGATGCACCTTTCGAGGCTCTCAACGGAAGGAAATGTCGATTGCCTGTATGTTTGAGTGAAGTTGGGGATGCTCAACTCACCGGACCAGAATTGATTCACGAGACTACCGAAATGATTGTGCAATTCAAGAATCGTTTGTTAGTTGCTCGTAGTAGACAGAAAAGTTATGCTGATGTGAGACGAAAACCTTTAGAGTTCGAGGTAAGTGACAAAGTTATGCTAAAAGTATCTCTATGGAAAGGCGTAATACGCTTTGGGAAGCATGGGAAGTAAAGTCCCCGCTATATTGGACCATTCGAGATCACATAAAGAGTGGGTCCGGTGGCATATAAACTTGAATTACCTCGGGAGCTACAAGGATTCCACAATACTTTCCACGTGTCAAACCTAAAGAAGTGTTTTTCCGACAAAGATCATATTATCCCAATGGATGAATTCAAGATCGATGACAAGTTACACTTCATCGAGGAACCCGTCGAGATCATGGATAGGGAGGTGAAGCAACTAAAACAAAGCCGGATCCCTATTTTCAAAGTCTGATGGAACTCAAGGCGTGGACCGGAGTTTACTTGGGAAAGAGAAGATGAAATGTGGAAGAAATCCGCACTTGTTCAATTTCAACAAGAAACCGGACCATAAGGCAAATTGATCTTCGGGACGAAAATCCCTGTTAGATGGAGATGTTGTGACAATCTGGAAATTTCAGGTCATTACTTAATCCTATTTTATAAGTGTCTTAAATATTTTAATGAAATTGAATGCTATTATGTTTGACGGTTTAAGTTGAAACCGATAAGTAAGGTTTTATTTTACCTTTTGACGAGTAAAGACGACTATTAGTACAAGTGATGTCGACGGATGCCCAATATTTTATGTTTTATTTTTTATTGTTCATGGTTTGTCGTTTTTGATGTTTTCTTTTAATGAAGTGTTAAGTCGAGTCGGGAGACGATATTATTATATTTGAGGTACGTTTTAACTTTTGAGAAGTATTTTTATGAAACCCGAGCCCCGTGAATATTTTCAAAATTTACTAATTCCTTTTTGGATTAAACACCCAGTTAACCCCAATTAGTTTAGTTATGACCTTTGAAATATAATGAAATCTGTTATAGGTCATAGAAATCCCATCTGAATTAGGGTTTTGGTCTTGTTTAGGTCTCCCAGATAAGCTAGAAGAAGCTTTAGACCCCTTTCCCTTTGGTTGCAAGTATTTGGTATTACCTGGTTTAGCAGCATTGGAAATAGTCCTGTCAGCGTTAAAATTGTTCTTGACAACGCTGATATTACCTTTATCAGCGTTGAACCTAGGGTTTGCTATAGGAACCCATTGTCTGTTAGACCATGTATTGGTCTTCTGAAAAGGCCTTTGTCCATAAGTATTAGACCCTTTAGTAAAGAATGGGGCTGGTCTAATGACTTGTGGACTTTGTTGGAAGAAGGGTTTGGGTTTGACCATGGTTGACTTTCTATCCGCGTTGACATTTGAAGCATTGACACATTTATAAGCCAAATGTGAAAAGCTTCCACAAGTATAACAGGCTTTTCTAGACATAACTCTAGGTCTAGATGAAAAGAAACCTGTCCCATTATCACTAACTTGACTTTTTGGTGACCTAGGTTTTCTATACATCTCTACAAATTTAATACTAGGTTTTCTATCAACGTTTAAGCCAAAGTCAACAATCTTTCCAGTACTAGGATTGGTCCCTTTTATGGGTGTTGACTCATTTGGGCTGTCACTAAGCATGCCACTCTCAACAAACAAAGTAGGGATGGCTTTCTTTCATTGGTCCAAATCAGTCAATTACTGCTTGAACTCCTCGGTAACAACCCTTGGTGGAGGAATAAATTCCTCTTCTTAGAATTCTGGTATACCAGTCCAAGACAAATCCTTTCTAAGGATACCATAGAAGTTCCCAGCAGGTGGTGGAACACCAGCATATTCTTTCATCCCAATCCCACTCATATCCCTAGAATCCCTTTGTTCACTCACACATTTTTCTTGGGTTTGAGAAGCTTTATCAAATTTTTGAATTTTCAGATCTACATTATCTTTGTTTTTGATAGCCTCATCTAACTTAGCTTGTATAACACCATTGGATCTCTCCAAGATGTTCCTAACCTCAACACTAGCATTTAGATCATGAGTCAAAATATTGATTTGATCTTTTAGGTCAAGCTCCATTTTCTTATATTCAGCCACATTCTTTTCAGTTTGAGTAAGAGCAAGTTGATAATTAGATAACTTGCATTTTTCATCAAAAACATCTGATTTTAATTTTAAAACTTCTTTGTTAAGCTTTTCAGTGTTTAGACGACAGCCCTTACTACAGAATGCATCATCATATACCTCATTGTCTAATGAAGATGAAGAATGTACCATGAGAGCATAGTGAATATGATCCTCTTCCTCTTTTTCTGCAACCAAGGCCTTGTTCTCTTCCACATCCTTGGCCAAAAAGCTCTAGTCCCAGCCAACACCATCAATCTCTTGCATGGCAACCATAGCTTTTGTATCTTCAAACTTGACGATTTGGCTTGAAGGTTTTCCAGCATCATATCTTCTTGGAGATCTACACTCTCTCATAAAGTGTCCCATTATATGACAATTGTAACACTCAACCTTGGATTTATCAAACCCAACAGTGTCTTTAGCATTAAAAGTCATCTTCTTCTTGAATCTTCTATTCCATCTATTGGCCCTTATGCTTGCAAGTGCCATATTCCACTTTATGTCCATCTCCTCTAAGTGCTCATCACTAATTTTCTCAAGGTCCTCATATCTAATCACTGAACCATTGGGCAATGACGCAATGTATGCACATACTGTATCTAGATCAATACCAGCAGGCTTAACTCTTGGTGAGTCAACATTGTATGTGTCAGCGTCTAAATGTGGGGCGCTGACAGTGCTTGATCCAACGTTGACACAAGGTGATATCGTAACAGGGTGCATGTATGACTCCCTTTGATCAAATTAACCTTCACTATGTGATAAGAAAGCCATATTTCCATTGGTAGTCTTGCTTCCTTGATCTAAAAGGATTTCACTTTCTACAATCCTTAGTTTATTGTCGACGTCATCAAAAGTGTAACTTTTGTGAGTATTATTAGCAATCATAGACCTTGCTTCAATCTTCCATGCATCACCAAGACTTTTAAGGAAAGTGGTGATGATATCAGCATCATCATGCACTGTTCCCATAAATGACAACTTGCTTGTAATGTCAATAAGTCTTCTTCTCACTCCACTTAGCTTTTCATTGGGAAGAGCTTTGAACACAACATACTCATGCAAGAGTTGCTTCTTTTTCTCTAAGGCAGTATCATCATTACCACCATAAGTAACTTGAAGGGCTGCCCAAAGTTCTTTGGCAGACTCAGAGCCTCTATACTTGTGCTGATTTGCTTGTCCCAATGAAAGTTTGAGGATGCTTAGAGTTTTCATGTCATTCCTTCTCTTTGCAATGTCCTCAACTGAGACAGCTCTTCCATCTTCGGGTTTTTCTTTTCGATCCTCCACACTTGAGCCTGGAGTTGATCTTAGAGTGATAGCATCTTGGATCTTGGCAGCCTTATCGAATGTGTTTCCATATTCATTAATTTCCCATAGGGTGTGATCATGGATTTAAAGATACTGCTCAAAATTGAACTTCCACAGCTCAAATTTGTCTGGCTCTAGCATGGGGATCTTAATGTTACGGCTTGAGGAGGAGGTTAACTCTGGAGTAGACATGTTGTTTAGATTTTAGGGTTTTCTTGAAAATTAGGATTTTTTGGCGATTTAGGGTTTTTGTGTTCTTTGGATCAAAGTTACTCAACAAGCTCTGATACCACTTGTTGATCCCAAAATTGGATCGATTTAGCTTTGAGTAAACGAGATTAAATCAAGTTAAACACTTAGAGAAACTTTGTTGTATAAACAATTCAAATACTATGCGGAATTAATACTTAGATGAAGAACAAACAAAACAGATAAACCAAACTTTCACTTTGATTGTTTAATCGAACTTGTGTACGATGAAAGTGTGAAAAACATATATTAAACTAAACCTAAAGGCCTCCTTTTATAGATTAAGGAACCTTATACAAGAGTCTACGTATCATCTATTTTAGGTAAAGATAAACATAAGAAATACATTGTCGAACATATCTTTACTAGAAACATACTAGAAACATAAAACGTGTAGACTAAGTATCCTGTCAGTGCTTGACTTCTTCTTATCAACGCTTGACTTATTCATGTCAACGCTTGTCTTGACAACGCTTGATTTCTTCCTATCAACGTCCAATTTCCTCTAGTCAGCGTCCAAGTGTCTTGGCTACATTTTATTCCCAACATATCCTATTCCCTTCGTCACTTTAACACAACACACAAGACACATACTCGACACAACATCCTCAACTCAAAAATCAACGAGCCTCAAAAACACCAACAACATACTATACTCCACACCTAGACTCGCCTAGTCTCGCTTGATACAACACCTTCGACACAAAAAATACTCAAACATCACAACTCATACAACAAGACTCTCGACTCCCAGACAGAACTTTTTTTTGGTATTCGACTCACGACTCGACTGGAACCCACACAATATTCAAGATCTCCGCAGCAAAAAACATCATCGATCAAGACGACGACGAAAACCATAAATACAACAAGAAAAGAACCTACCCGAGACCAACGATTTGATCTAGAAGCCGCAAGGATCTATTGGTTTTCATGAGTTCTTCTGAAAACATGTGGGATTGATGTTATCAATATATTTCGATTGAAAATATGGGCAAGAATGAACTATTATAGGTTTGGGATTGATGTTTTCGATTGGGATTGATTGTTGTGTCTACGATAAAACAACCAACATGAACCATTGGAGTATCCATCATTGCAGGTCTTGTGATTTGATATGAATACAGTGGTTTTGGTTTGATTTGATTAGAAATCTTTGATTGTTATCAATATATTTTGTGGGATTGGTGGCTGTGATTTTGATGATAAGATGAAAGGTTGGTTGACTGAGATGATGAGATTGAGATAGGTTTTTTTTTAATTTTTGTTTTGCTATATAGATAGAAGAAGAAGGCGGATTTTACAAGACCGTGTTGGTACCATATTAAACCAAAAGTAGTTCTATCATTTGTGTAACACCCTAAAATTTGTACAACTCAATACAGCGGAAGACTAGTTGGTGTTACGGGATAGCACATTACTCACATCATAGACAACGCTTAAAAGTCGCGTCGGTTTAATAATAAAGCATTTCCATTCATAAATATCAAATTTACATCGGTCCCAAGTCATTATATTTCATACAAAGTTTTACAAAGTATTTGAATGGAAAATATTGTTTAAGTGCGGGCCATGAATTCTTGTTGTCTTCCCGAGAATTACCTTCAAGTACCTGAGATAAGACATGTTAAAATAAAAGGTCAGCGATAACGCCGAGTGAATTCATAGAGTTTAATAAATTCCATCAATATAACTTTGGTATAAAATTATTACCAAAAATCATTTCGTACAAACCATTGTAATAGGCCATAAAATAGCCAAAATCATTTTATACAAATCTTTATCAAAATCATAATATAGGCATTTGCCTTAAAAATCATTATACGAATCATTGTCCTTAAAAACACCATACAATACGTTTTGCAACGTTGTATAGATTAAATAAAAACCGTTATATGAATATGGTTATAAAAACCAAAACACAAACATAATATCATTAGTATGACCCCGTATTGCTAGTCAGGCAATAGTTCGTAATTCGGTGCGTCTATTAGTATTTCGTTAATTTGGATTATTATAAGCCGCATGACATTGTTACCTTACTAAACCAACAACGGGTAGCTAACCCGATACTCAATTTGCCAATCTAAAGTAGCGTGTCGTCACAAAGGTCACGCTATGGAAATCTTCTCATACATAAATTCGCTTACCAATCAATGTGGCACGGCGGGGATCAACCGTCAAGGCGCGAACTGGGGTGATCGTCCCCAAATAGTACTATTAAATGCATAAGCGTCTACCAAATCCCGGTAGTTCACAATTCATGCTAGTGGGACTTTTAGTGACATAACCTAACTTTAATAATCCATTTAATTTCATCTATCGGGTCCTTTAATCATTTATCGGGTCATACAATCTGGTCATACAATCATTCGGGTCCAAATCAATAAACAAACAATCGAGACAAATGGTGTCCTATTTTATAAAAACTAACATGTTATCTCCCTCGCGGGTTTATAAAACATTTCATGAAAACATTTAAAAGAGTGCGAGGCTATGAACTCACGTTGATGTGGGAAGGCGGGTTATCGGCAATTCGGACGTACGGTACGTGCTTCAATCACGGAAACCTAGACAAATAATTCTCGTCTTAGACTCATGTCCAATGACTTTATAAAAATAACAATTATGTATACATATGATGATTATATATATATGATGATCAAGTGGGTTTACATGTTCTCTTTTACTCTTTTTAGTGTTTACGTATTGGTAACTTCTTACTAGTTTACTAGTTTTACCTATTTACGTGTCTTAGGTCCAATAATCTTATTATAAGTTCTTTAACTTGTTTTAATCCATTTTATACTTATATTATCAGTATCTATACTTTCCATGTTGGGCTCAAATGGGTTAAGCCCAATAAGTTCTTTTTATAAGTGTTTATCTTATTTAGTCCAATTATTAGTCCAATATGCTTAGTTAGCTCGTTAATGTCCGTATGCCCTATAGTTCGGGTTTTATCGGTTTTTAATTGTATTAGTTACTTATATATCAGTATATGACTTTTAAGAACTTTACATTAGACGGGTTTGATCGTCTAAGTTTTAATTGGCGAAAAACGTTAATTTTACGGTAATAGCCGAAAAAGTCGTAAAAATCATGTTTATAGTTTTATAACTTATAAAACTTAACAAGTTACCATTTTTATAAAATGTCTACTTATTTATCATTGTACATATTTATATAAATAAAATTCATGAGTTAGTGGGTTTTAATTTATATTTTATACTATTAAATTTTGAGTGCTTATATAATAGTATTATACATTAATTTCCAAAATTTGATTTTTATTTTCACTTTCACCAAAACTGCCATATCTAGGGTTCTATATGGAGATAGAAGCTCAAATTTTTATCACATAAACTAAATGATATGTGCTCCATTTAACTCTTTTATAGCTACTGTTGAGTCATCCTCTAAGTATTTTCTAAAAATCGTCCAAAACAGTGAACTCAGATTTGTACCTTAAACTTGTTTTGATCATATCTTACTCATTACAATAATTCCATTGCATGGCCAACTCTCACATGTGTACAAGAATCATAGCTTACTTTATATCAATTCTACTTCATCATTTTATCAGTTCATAACATGTTTCTTTACTGTTTTATACAGCCAACAAATTTAAACAAGATTCTAACTTTGTTTCTTATAGTCTTTCATCTTTTTAAGCATGTTTATCAACACCAAATCCCCACACAATACTTTTATCATCATATAATCATCATATACATATACAATAGGAAATAAAATACATGATTACATAATAAAAATAACAAGAGGATGGGGAGGACAATCTTTATACCACCATGATGATGAAAAGATGGGATTGATGATGAACAAGACTTGGTTTTGGGTAACCAATCTTATGAGATATCAACAACACTTCTAGGATCATTAAGTATTTGTAGACTCTTTGAGAAATCAGCCTTAAGACACCAAAAAATATCCTCCTTGGATGTTAAAATCACCTCCAATCTTCAAGACTTCAAAGGAGCATCATCATGTGTATGAATAACACATGAATTTATGGTTAAAATAGATCAAATGAGGGTTGTTTTTGAGGATTGTGGGACGAAATGATAGAGAGAGGAAGGGTGGTTTAGTGGTTTTGCATGTACAAGTGAAGAAATGGTTAGTGAAAGATGGTTTTGTTTGTTGGATAGCTTACTTGTTAAGCTTAGGCTAACAAGTGTAGCTAGTAAGCTTACACACTTGACACCTCATGGTGTTGAGTCAATGTTTTGGCCCTCCCATGTTAGTGGGGTGGGGCAAAACTTGTTTTGTCTCATCCCACTAATTTACGGGTATTCCTCGATTTTAGTTTCCTCGATTTGCGTGCCCTCGGGTCGTTTTACGAAAAACTTTTTTATAAATTATGAATCAACGGCACAAAACGAATCTAATAAAAATTGTCTCATCAAAAACGGAGTTCGAAAACGTAAATACGTAATCCTAGGGTTTCTGGTTTAGTCGTAAAGGACGTTAAAATAAAATCCTAAGTCCTAATCTCTTCTCGTAAATTTGTGAGTTTATGAACCAACTCAAATTTAAAACTCCAAAATAATATTCATGGACAAATTTATTTTCTGAAATGTCGGACTGTCACCAAAGACGGTGTATGTAAACGTAAGCACGTAACGTTGAATCCTCCGGTTTAGACGTAGTCGATGCTACTTCAAGACGTAGATCCAAATTAATTCCCAAAAATAAGTGAGTTCATAATGTAACATTAAAATAATGTATTTAAATAATATTCGAGAATAAAATATCAACCATAAATTGATGGATTGTCACAGCATTTACCCCTAAACAGGATCTTTGTCCTCAAAGATCATCTTACCTTACTACTCGCTTCTTATAGAGTTAAAGCCATGTGGGTATTTCCTCCACATTCGGTCTTTTCTCACAAGTGTAATTCATTACAATACGCGAGTTTCATCAAACATAACTACGGGAATAAGATCAGGCTAAATGTTGACTTACTTTCTCTATCCATGATGTTCACGGGTTTCTGATGAATGCAACTTTTCGCCGATCTAAGCTTTATTAAGAAGAATTCAGATTTTCACTTGATAGATATTCCATCAAGTTCGATATACGAAACATAATTCACGCATCTCTTGAAGTCCTTGGGTAGATCCAGCTTATATGCCTTTCAAACCAAATCTTTTACATCACCTCAATGGTCCCATACAACGGGGACTTATATCCCATGATTTGTCAGATCATTAATTCTTTTCTCCAAGTTAAAATTTTTGGCATAACTTCGCTACCCATCTGGCACTTCAAGATCTACAATTTATATTCACATAACCTCTTGCCCGCTACCGGCAGTCTATAATCAGATCCTAATTTCAACAATCATTTCAGATCTCGCGGGTCGGGTATTTTGTAAGGTTAGGTTCGCCATCATAAGAAACCTTAAACCTAAAAGACATGTCCAACTCACGATGGTTGTTTGTCGGGTGTCTTCATCTCAACTCCTGCTTACAGATGCTCTAATATTTAGATCCTAACAAGATTAGATCTCAATCTTAGTACGATGACTATCATTGATAATCTCTCCAAAGGAAAACGATTATACGGTCTATTACCAAAGGCCAATCATTCAAACATAAAACAACACTTATATTACTTTGTATCGTTACTTTACCTCGTCCCTTCGATTTGGGGTGGTAAACAGTACTCTCATCAAGGTTCGTTCTCAATGATTTCTGAGCAAATCTCTAGAAATTCGATGCGAAGCGAGGATCTTGATATAGATGTTCGATACAGGCACACTATGTTTACATAACTCTTTTGCATTTATCATTAACGGGAATGATATTAGCAGATTTGGTCAGTCTGTCGACGATGACCCAAATCGAATCAAATTCAGAGGATGACCTTTGAAATAGCTAGACGTTTACTAATGTATGAGGCGATATCTGCCTTCATAATTGCCTCAGTACAACTTCTTCAGACAAAGATACTTTTAGTCATAAATGTCATACATATAATACTTATACGTACAAGATTTCCAATTTAACTATATCTCACAATCTTCCATATTTAGGCAACCACAAACGGCCTTTAAAACACTTAACACTTATCGGCTTCTCAATTCTAATGGTTTACATTAGCCGTAAACCACTTTTTATTATCTATATTATCCTTTTTATAAACATCGTTTATTTTTATATCGTTCAACAATTTATTTTGCACCTTCATTATTAAGGAACACATTCTAATTGGTTCTTTATCTTTTCTACATAATGCGTCGGTATCTATATTCACTTCTCAGATGATGTAATTATCATGTCCATAATTCACTCAGATATTCTTTCTATATTATGCGTCAGTAATTACGTTCACCTTCCTGATGAAATAAATATCACAACCATATTTATTCAAAATTCTCTCTTCATATCTTCTATGTTTTAGTTTCGTCTTTACTATCATTTTTATCCGTTTTACTCAATCCGTCGTCTAAAGCGTCGATAATTGTAACACCCCCACATTTGCTATGCGCAGCGGAACCACAACCATGGGTGCTACACAGTATTCATTGCACACAAGGTATATCAAACGACGCTAAAAAGACGTCGACTTAAAACTTGAAATTTAAAATTTTTAGATAATACATGTCCACAGTTTTTCCAACCCCAAATAGTGCTCAGAGTTTAGCGTTTTTGGTCCCCATGAATCTCAACCCCAAAAACTTCAGTTTACAACCACATGACATTAAACATAAAAATTGTTTAAGTAGAAAAGGAGGGAAAAACAAGCGGACACCAAGCCGTACACACAACATCCATCCCATGCATGCTCCATCCTACTTCTCAGCGGTTACCTGAAACACATGCCAAAAATTTGGTCAACGAAAACGTTGAGTGGAATTCATAGGTTTTTCAATCCATTTGAACGTATATATAATAAAAACCATTCGTGATCATTTATAGTCTTGTCGATCAAACAAACTATAATCAGGATACTGACAATTGTGTTTAAGCTCATGACACTAATCCGTTAACTCAATCACCCGCGTAAATATACCGGCATGATTCAGATGAAACCAGTGCCCCTTCTAAAGGCATCAGTTGCAATTATACCTTATTTCTCATACAAAATAATCTACCGCAGAACTTACTATAAGTACAGCTTCTCGGCTAGCATTGGGTCGTTAACCCCGTAGTACTACAAATTGCATAAGCGGCTATTTCCCCCTACTCGAGGGCAAGACAATAGTTAATAGTTCATGAATTTAGGGACTTTTGCAACTTTGGTACTCAACACAATTTCTAAGGCAACTTTCGGGTCTAACAATCATTCATGATATACGTTCCTTTTAAAAACTAGCATGCATTTCCCTCGCGGGTAAAACAATTTGAAATAAATATAAGCGAGGCTATAAATTCACACCTTAGGTATTAAGTAGTCGGTAGTTCGAGGAGTGATCACTGACGATGTTACGGATGCCCGGGTAAATCAACACCTATCACAAATAACGCGTAATGAGTAATCTCATTTAAATACTTACGGTACTGTATAAAATACATATATACAAGTCACTTAGGACAAATATAACTCACGCCAAAAACAAAAATAACAAGTATCATTCATTTTATTCCATTCGTTCTTATTACCTACGTTGTCCATTTTTACTCGTTCTCGCCGGTACTTGACTAAAGTACGGGCTGTTTTACCTTATTAAACCATGCTTATAAAATTTGACAAAATTTCCAAAAATCCTATATGACCTGTAGATAACATGTTTTTAAGCCCAACAAAAGTTTTCACTTTTACGACCCGTTACGCAACTCATTTCCACGACTACATTTTATGGGCTGAAATTGCGCTTCGACCAATTTTGACCACTTTGACCTATATGAAAAATACCTTTGACTTCTTTGACACCTAAGTCAACATATAGACCCATTTATACAGGTTAGGGACCAAATTTTGACCCTTGACCATTTACCAATTTATACTTGTGACCCTCGGGATTTGACTAAAACTTTACACAAATTCGGATTATGAAAGTCCTCGTCTCCCGGTACCCGATCTTTAAAATGTCATAACTTTTAGTTCGTTTTGAGTCACGGGCTCTACCTTATACCAAATTAAAGCTAGAAAGACCCTCTATCACTACATTTAGTTTTCAAGACCTGGAACAAAAATCATTTTTATAAAATGGACCAAATGTTTCTGCCTAAAAATGACCATACCAAAAACATGCTTAGACTCGATTCCAAGACTTCTAATCACCACTAAACATCATCCTAAGCCTTCCCAAACATATCCTAACATCAAACTTACATCCTACCCCTATTGATCAACCAATCTCAATCTCAAGAATCAAAGAAAATGAACATGCAAGTAATAAAACCTATGTAAAACACCCTTAAACATCAAACCAAACACAAGATTAACATGCAAAATCAACAACCACCATGGCTCCCCAAACACCCCCTTTGCCGTGGGGTTTGGGTGACCAAATCACCACAACCAAATTAATTTTGGTGGGTTTTCATGGTGTTTATACTTCCATAACACTTAATTATCAACATGCATTAGCTCTTTTAGCCTCAAAAACGAATTTGGATCATATGGAAAAATCTTGAAATTTTTTTTATCAATGCATGTTGGCTTTGAGCACATGAATATGTGGGGAATGACCAAACTAAGTGTGGTCTAACCTTAGATTTTTGAAAAATCAAGTGGAAAAAGATTTTTGGTGAATTTTTGGTGTGGGTGGGGGTGTCCGTCGGCTTTAGAGAGAAGAGAGGGAGTGGGTTTGATTTTTTTTTTTTGTAAATGTTGTGTGTGTTTGTGTTTATGTCCACTTTGGCCCTTTTGATGGGTTGGGAGGGGCCTTTGTGCAATTTTTGGCTTCTTTTGTCCTCAAATGAAAAACGTCCTCAAAACTTTGCGGGTTTGACTCATTTGTCAATTTTGAAAATTTTACGGGAGTCGGAAATCTTCCCGAACGCTCCAAAATATTTTTGGGATACTTTAAATGTACTTGGAAGGCTATAAAACTCACCCGACTCAACTTAACACGAACCGTAAATAAAATTCTCGAAAAATTACATTATCGATAAATCGTCAAAAATTATATGAAATTGGGCATCCCTCGGGATCGTAATCGTCATCGTCCTTCTTAAAACGTCAACCGTAAAAATTATAACCTCGAACATCGGCTCTAACCAAAATACTTATAAATTATAGAAATTATAATTTAATAAAAATTTCAAAAATTAGCGTAATTTAGGGTATCGTTAATGACCTCGATTCTAGGGTGTCACATCCACCCCTCCTTAAAGAGAGCGACGTCCCGGCGCTCGCCTCTTCTTGTACTCACATTTCGTGCTACTGGAACAGATGAGGATACCTTTCCTTGAAAAAGTCCTCACGTTCCCAGGTGTATTCCGGTCCACGCTTAGAATTCCATCGGACCTTCACAATAGGAATCCTACTACGCTTCAACCGCTTGACCTCCCGGTCCATGATTTCCACAGGTTCTTCCACAAAGTGCATTTTGTCGTCTAGTCGAATCTCGTCCAAAGGAATCACCAATTCCTTGTCCGCCAAACTCTTCTTCAGGTTCGATACGTGAAACGTGTCATGAATAGCACTAAGCTCGGTCGGCAACTCTAACTTGTACGCTACTGGTCCAATTCGTTCAACGATCTTAAACGGTCCAATATACCTCGGACTCAACTTTCCTTTCTTTCCAAAACGAATTACACCCTTCCACGGCGATACCTTGAGCATAACCATATCTCCAACTTCAAACTCCAACGGTTTCCTTCGGTTATCGGCATAACTCTTCTGTCGGCTTCTCGCAGCAAGTAGTCGGTTCTTGATCTGCACGATCTTCTCTGTCGTGTCTAATACCATTTCGGGTCCAGTCAATTGACTTTCCCCTACTTCACTCCAACACACGGGCGATCTACACTTCCTTCCATACAATGCTTCGAACGGTGCCGCTTTGATACTCGCATGATAACTATTATTGTACGAAAATTCCACCAGAGGCAAGTGGCGTTCCCAACTTCCTCCAAAATCAATCGCGCACGCTCGGAGCATGTCCTCCATCGTTTGAATCGTTCGTTCACTCTGGCCGTCAGTTTCCGGGTGATAAGCCGTGCTTAAACTCAGTTCAGTGCCCATCGCACGTTGAAGCGATTTCCAAAATTCCGACGTAAATCTACTGTCGCGATCCGAAATGATCGATAACGGCACTCCATGTCTACAGACGATCTCCTTCACGTACACGCTGGCGAGTCTTTCCATGCTGTCCGTCTTCTTCATAGGTAAGAAATGAGCAGATTTCGTCAACCTATCCACAATTACCCATATCATATCGCATCCACTAGGAGTCCTAGGTAAACCCGTCACAAAATCCATTGCGATTTTCTCCCATTTCCATTCTGGGATTTCCGGTTGTACCAACAATCCAGATGGTTTCTTATGTTCTGCCTGAACCTTCGCGCAAGTCAAACACTTACTAACGTAACGAGCAATATCCGCCTTCATATTCGGCCACCAATAAACTTTCTTCAGGTCGTGGTACATCTTATCCGATCCGGGATGTATCGAATACTTCGACTTATGCGACTTATTCATAACCAATTCTCGAACTCCAGGCTTTCCTTCCTCAGATGAACACAATGGTAACCAAATCCGATTCTCAAAATATCTTAGTCCGTCAGACCTAATCACGAAAATAGGTTTCAACATCCGCCCCAAGTTTTCGGCTTCAACATTCCCTTTCATTAGTCCTCTCTCTTGAGCCTTCAGTATGGTTTCGGTTAAGTCAACGCTCTCACTCATCACTAAAGCTCTAACCCTCAAAGGTTTCTCCCGTTCCTTCCTACTCAATGCGTCCGCTACAACATTCGCCTTGCCAGGGTGGTAGCGAATTTCGCAGTCATAATCACTCAGTAGTTCAACCCATCGTCTTTGTCGCATATTCAACTCCTTTTGATCTAAAATGTGCTGCAGACTCTTGTGATCAGTGAATACAACACACTTTGTCCCATACAGATAGTGTCTCCATAATTTCAACGCAAAAACCACCGCTCCTAATTCCAAATCGTGCGTCGTGTAGTTCTCCTCATTCTTCCTTAATTGCCTCGACGCGTAAGCTATCACCTTTTCACGTTGCATTAATACCGCTCCATAACCTTTACGAGACGCATCACAATACACTACGAAATCTTCGGTTCCTTCAGGCAATGATAAAATTGGTGCGGAACATAACTTATCCTTGAGCGTTTCGAAAGCAAGCTCTTCCTCAATTCCCCATTCATACACCCTATTCTTTTCGGTAAGCCTCGTCAATGGTTTCGCAATCAACGAAAATCCTTCGATAAACCTTCTATAATACCCCGCTAAACCCAGAAACTGTCGAACTTCAGTCGACGTCGTCGGTGCTGACCATTCCCTGATCGCTACGATCTTAGCAGGATCTACACGAACTCCCTCACTATCAATCACATGACCTAGAAACTGCACTGATTCCAACCAAAACTCACACTTAGAGAATTTTGCATACAGCTTCTCCTTCCTCAACAACTCCAAAATCTTTCTTAGGTGCTTCTCGTGCTCCTCCTTACTTTTAGAGTAAATAAGTATATCATCGATGAAAACAATAACAAACTTATCTAGATACGGCTTGCACACGCGATTCATAAGATCCATGAATACAGCAGGCGCGTTCGTCAACCCAAACGGCATCACTCGAAATTCAAAGTGTCCATACCGCGTACGAAAGGCAGTTACAGGAATATCCTCCTCTCTTACACGCAGTTGATGATACCCTGATCTTAAATCGATCTTAGAGTATACACTGGAACCTTGCAATTGATCGAACAAATCATCAATCCTCGGTAATGGGTCCCGATTCTTAACCGTCAGCTTATTGAGTTCTCTATAGTCGATACACATCCTAAACGAACCATCCTTCTTCTTTACGAACAACACTGGCGCTCCCCAAGGTGATGAGCTCGGCCTAATAAATCCTTTGTCCATCAACTCCTTCAATTGATCCGCTAACTCCTTTAACTCAGATGGTGCTAATCGATAAGGTGTTCGTGCAACCGGCGCAGCTCCTGGCACTAAATCAATTCGAAACTCGACCTCACGGTTAGGCGGTAAACCTGGCAACTCGTCTGGAAAAACGTCCGGATACTCGCAAATAACTGGTACCTCTTCAATCCTCGCCTCTACATCACCATCGCTCGAAACCTGTGCCAAAAACACATCGCATCCGCCCTCTACATACTTCATCATCTTCAAACACGAAATCACCTTCAAACGAGAAGTGCATTCGTCTCCCTTTACCGTCAAAACCCTATTCCTCAACGGAATCTGCACCAATCTCTCACCACAGACGATCGTAGCACTATGCGCCATTAGCCAATCCATTCCCACAATCACGTCAAACGATCCTAGTTCTATAGGCATCAAGTCGATTTTAAAAGCGTAGTTTCCTAACTTCAGGGTACACCTTTTCAGTATAGAATTCGTACTAACAATTTTTCCATCGGCTAATTCAACATTATAACTAGTCGTTAACAACACCGGTTCTCTATCGATATGACGACTAAATCTAACGTCTACAAAACTCTTGTCGGAGCCAGAATCAAATAAAATACTAGCATAACAAGCGTCTAGCAAAAACGTACCGGTAACCACATTGGGACCTTGTGGTTTATCAGCAGTTCCCACTTGATACACAGCAGCCGCATTATTACCTCCCCGCCTGTTTTCTGCCTTCGGGCAATTCGCTTGCACATGCCCTCTTTCTCCACAACCATAACATCCTCTCATCCTGATAGCATTAGCCCCAGTGGCTACTCCTCCCGTTCGACAACTAGCAGTCCTATGACATGCCTTTCCACACTTGCCGCATGCCGGCGGGCAATTTCCAACATGATACAAATTGCACTTTCCACAATGGGGATTCACTTTCACACCTCTAGGGTTCGTCACTGCCCTCATCCCTTCGTTCCTTCTCTGATTAAACTGCTGATTACGGTTCGACCCATGGTTGTTTCGATTTCCACCTCGGTTCTGGCCTTCGGATTGATTATTTTGTGCCGCTTCCCATTTCCTTTTGTTGCCCTCAGCAATGTAGTTCTGCTTGTCCTGAAGCTTAACGTCCATCAAAGCGTGAGCCATTTGAACCGCTTCGTCAAACGTTCCAGGTTTCGACGAAGTTGTTTCACCTTTGATGTTGCTAGATAAACCCTTAATATACTGCTTCATTTTCTTGGCATCATTGGCAAATATGTCCGGACACAAAAGACTTAACTCATTGAATCTCCTGGTGTAAGCAGCTATATCGTTGTTCTTCAAGGTCAAATGCCTCAATTCGTCCTCCAATTGCCCCAATTCCTCCTCTGGGCAAAACTTCTTGGTCAACAAAGCTTTGGTCGCATTCCACGTCCTTGCATTCGCTACAACCAATCCCACCGTAGCTACCTGGGTATTCCACCAACTTAACGCATCATCGAGAAACGTAGCTGCTGCAAACTTTACTTTATCCGCTTCTGCACAACCACTGATTTCAAACGTACTTTCAACTTTTTCCAACCACCGTCTAAGTTCTAAAGCTCCACCCGTTCCACGGAACTGCGTGGGACCGCACTTCATAAAGCTAGAATAGGTACACACTCTCGGGGCTTGCTGTCTCCCCGCGTTCCTTCCTGGATCCTGATTTCTCCCAGCTCGGTCCGCTTGCAACGCATTTGCTATAGCTTCCTGAATCATGGTGTTAACACGATCGACAGTCAACTTTGGAGGCATGGTGTTATCGAATATCTCTTTCTGCAAGACAAGAAAAATAGAAAAACAATGTAAGTATTCATATCAAGTTTCCCAGACATAAAATACATACAACGACACATCACTACGGAGTTACTAATATTCATCAATTCACACCACAAAAGATCAAATTTAAGACATATCACAGATCATGAAAGGTAACATAGATTGTATTGATAATTAACCAAAATCGTGACAAGTATTGCCACTACAATCGTTCACCACAAAACATCAAGTACTTGAGTTTCTCGTCATAATACCATCATACAAAGGTCTAAAATAGTTCAATTACAATGATCAAAGAAAATACAAAACAAGTAACTAGGCATGTGGTGATCCACACGGCCTCTTGGATGGCGGCTCGTCGTCGTCTTCCTCGGTTTCCTCATCACTTACGTCCTCATCCACATCATCCACTTTTCCTTTTCCTTTCTCCTCTGGCCCACATTCTGTTTCCTTTCTCGTCCCTGATGTGGATCCATACTCAATCGCTACCTGACTTCCCACCGAAATACAAGCACCTCCAGTAGGCGGCTGAACCATGAAGTCGTTCGCCTCCATCTCCACATCGTCCACGAATCTCCAATCCGGGGGCAATGAATCCCTCACACGATGCTCCCAACTCTGCATCCTCGACAACCTCATCTGATCTTCCCTCACACGGTCAAGACTAGCACTTAAATTTGCAACCATTGATTTCAAACTGTTGATGGCACTTGTGTTCATCATCCCATCATACGCAATTCTTGAAGTCCTTTCCAACAGTCTTTGATGTTCCCTTTCAGTCTTATCAAACTTCTTAATCACCCTAGTCTCAACTACAAACCGCTCATACATCAACCTTTCCATCCTCCCCAAACGACCTGCGGGATCCCAGTAGTGTCTCGGTCTCGGAAAGTAGACCCTTGCAATGTTCTCATGAATCGATGGCGACTTGGATGACTCTCCACTGCTCCCAATACTTTCTCGAACAAATCATGGCACGGTTCTCAAATAATCCTTACAATTGTCCATCGGGCGATCAAAGGGTTGCTGCTCATAACGATCGGTCGGTGGTACCTCATAACCCTTCGGCGAATTCGGGGATTGAAACAAATCGGGTTCGGTCTGGCCTACGGCATCTTCGGGAATGCCATCATCCAATAGCTCCTCGGGCTCTTCTTCGGAATCCTCATTGTCGTCACTACTCATGCTGAAATTATCCACCTCACTTTCGCCATTGTCGTTTTCCGGCCCTATTTCGTCTTCTGGAGCGATCCATCCATTATTATTGTCCGGCGGGTTCGGAGGAAACGGTCCCCCTTCGTGACCTACGACGTAATCGTTTCCGTTATCGTTAGGCGGTACCTCGGCCATTCCTGCAATAACAGCGAATTTCGGAGGGTACATAAGTAATTATACAATAATTATAAATATATGCATGCAAATGCAATGCAAAGGTGGTACATATGCCCGAAATGTAATAATATGATGCTCATGCATGATTAATATGGAAATTACGATGTCGGATATTTCACGTAAAATTCAACGTCTACATATAGTAATTCCATACTTATATAATAATTACCCACTTATATACTTTACTCAAAAGTATACGTCAAATGCCATAAATACAACAATAAATCTTACCGGAGCCATGCAGGATAGTTGTGTGTGCTTGGACCCTTTTCTTACGACACCAAAAGTTATAGTTTAGGATTTTCAAAAACGACCTAGTTCTCTATAACTCGTGGATCTGATTACCAATCTGTAACACCCCCACATTTGCTATGCGCAGCGGAACCACAACCATGGGTGCTACACAGTATTCATTGCACACAAGGTATATCAAACGACGCTAAAAAGACGTCGACTTAAAACTTGAAATTTAAAATTTTTAGATAATACATGTCCACAGTTTTTCCAACCCCAAATAGTGCTCAGAGTTTAGCGTTTTCGGTCCCCATGAATCTCAACCCCAAAAACTTCAGTTTACAACCACATGACATTAAACATAAAAATTGTTTAAGTAGAAAAGGAGGGAAAAACAAGCGGACACCAAGCCGTACACACAACATCCATCCCATGCATGCTCCATCCTACTTCTCAGCGGTTACCTGAAACACATGCCAAAAATTTGGTCAACGAAAACGTTGAGTGGAATTCATAGGTTTTTCAATCCATTTGAACGTATATATAATAAAAACCATTCGTGATCATTTATAGTCTTGTCGATCAAACAAACTATAATCAGGATACTGACAATTGTGTTTAAGCTCATGACACTAATCCGTTAACTCAATCACCCGCGTAAATATACCGGCATGATTCAGATGAAACCAGTGCCCCTTCTAAAGGCATCAGTTGCAATTATACCTTATTTCTCATACAAAATAATCTACCGCAGAACTTACTATAAGTACAGCTTCTCGGCTAGCATTGGGTCGTTAACCCCGTAGTACTACAAATTGCATAAGCGGCTATTTCCCCCTACTCGAGGGCAAGACAATAGTTAATAGTTCATGAATTTAGGGACTTTTGCAACTTTGGTACTCAACACAATTTCTAAGGCAACTTTCGGGTCTAACAATCATTCATGATATACGTTCCTTTTAAAAACTAGCATGCATTTCCCTCGCGGGTAAAACAATTTGAAATAAATATAAGCGAGGCTATAAATTCACACCTTAGGTATTAAGTAGTCGGTAGTTCGAGGAGTGATCACTGACGATGTTACGGATGCCCGGGTAAATCAACACCTATCACAAATAACGCGTAATGAGTAATCTCATTTAAATACTTACGGTACTGTATAAAATACATATATACAAGTCACTTAGGACAAATATAACTCACGCCAAAAACAAAAATAACAAGTATCATTCATTTTATTCCATTCGTTCTTATTACCTACGTTGTCCACTTTTACTCGTTCTCGCCGGTACTTGACTAAAGTACGGGCTGTTTTACCTTATTAAACCATGCTTATAAAATTTGACAAAATTTCCAAAAATCCTATATGACCTGTAGATAACATGTTTTTAAGCCCAACAAAAGTTTTCACTTTTACGACCCGTTACGCAACTCATTTCCACGACTACATTTTACGGGCTGAAATTGCGCTTCGACCAATTTTGACCACTTTGACCTATATGAAAAATACCTTTGACTTCTTTGACACCTAAGTCAACATATAGACCCATTTATACAGGTTAGGGACCAAATTTTGACCCTTGACCATTTACCAATTTATACTTGTGACCCTCGGGATTTGACTAAAACTTTACACAAATTCGGATTATGAAAGTCCTCGTCTCCCGGTACCCGATCTTTAAAATGTCATAACTTTTAGCTCGTTTTGAGTCACGGGCTCTACCTTATACCAAATTAAAGCTAGAAAGACCCTCTATCACTACATTTAGTTTTCAAGACCTGGAACAAAAATCATTTTTATAAAATGGACCAAATGTTTCTGCCTAAAAATGACCATACCAAAAACATGCTTAGACTCGATTCCAAGACTTCTAATCACCACTAAACATCATCCTAAGCCTTCCCAAACATATCCTAACATCAAACTTCCATCCTACCCCTATTGATCAACCAATCTCAATCTCAAGAATCAAAGAAAATGAACATGCAATTAATAAAACCTATGTAAAACACCCTTAAACATCAAACCAAACACAAGATTAACATGCAAAATCAACAACCACCATGGCTCCCCAAACACCCCCTTTGCCGTGGGGTTTGGGTGACCAAATCACCACAACCAAATTAATTTTGGTGGGTTTTCATGGTGTATATACTTCCATAACACTTAATTATCAACATGCATTAGCTCTTTTAGCCTCAAAAACGAATTTGGATCATATGGAAAAATCTTGAAAATTTTTTTATCAATGCATGTTGGATTTGAGCACATGAATATGTGGGGAATGACCAAACTAAGTGTGGTCTAACCTTAGATTTTTGAAAAATCAAGTGGAAAAATATTTTTGGTGAATTTTTGGTGTGGGTGGGGGTGTCCGTCGGCTTTAGAGAGAAGAGAGGGAGTGGGTTTGATTTTTTTTTTTTGTAAATGTTGTGTGTGTTTGTGTTTATGTCCACTTTGGCCCTTTTGATGGGTTGGGAGGGGCCTTTGTGCAATTTTTGGCTTCTTTTGTCCTCAAATGAAAAACGTCCTCAAAACTTTGCGGGTTTGACTCATTTGTCAATTTTGAAAATTTTACGGGAGTCGGAAATCTTCCCGAACGCTCCAAAATATTTTTGGGATACTTTAAATGTACTTGGAAGGCTATAAAACTCACCCGACTCAACTTAACACGAATCGTAAATAAAATTCTCGAAAAATTACATTATCGATAAATCGTCAAAAATTATATGAAATTGGGCATCCCTCGGGATCGTAATCGTCATCGTCCTTCTTAAAACGTCAACCGTAAAAATTATAACCTCGAACATCGGCTCTAACCAAAATACTTATAAATTATAGAAATTATAATTTAATAAAAATTTCAAAAATTATCGTAATTTAGGGTATCGTTAATGACCTCGATTCTAGGGTGTCACAATAATTATTATAATTAATTAAATAATTATTAGTTAATTTTTATGAAGCGTAAACGTAAAATTTTAAATTTCTTAGTTCGACCAATTATATAAAATGTTCAAAATAAATTTGAGTTTAATTAACAAGATTTTCGTTGATTTATCGAAAATAACTAATAAGATTCGTAAATGTTCGAAAAACCTTTGTTTATACTTTAGTCAAAGTTTTCTTAGTTGAAAAGCAAAAATTGTCGTTTTAAGTTTTCAGGTTATGGTATAAATGGTTTTACTCAATCCTTCTTAAGTTATCTTGAGGTATACACAAACATTTACCCCTAAACAAAAGTATAGTTAAATGGTTTGTGTATAAGGGAATAATCCCTTTAAAAACCCTTTGTTAAAAAATTTGTCAAAACATATTTCCATTTCTTTTTGGTAAAATCTAAAGTCTTAAAAGGGCTCTTAATTTTTGAAGAGTCTATATGCATACATCTTACCATTATTAATCCAACGGTCATTTTATGTAAAGGATTAAGTTTTTAATCCCTAAGCGTTAATGGTTCTAATCTTTGAAAAGTCAATATAGCTTCCATTATCTATTAATCACACGGTTAAATCATATAAAGGATTAAGTCCTTAATCACATGTTAAATATTTAAGGTATAGGTTTTCATTGTTTAGCCAATTCAGGGCAATTTATAACTAATTATTAATTCATTATTATTCTTATATACAAACAATTGGTCCTTAATGATCTCAAGCATGAATTTATCAATTTACAGCCTACACACGTAATTCACCAAATTTATGAATGCTACATGTGTGTTAGTCAATCCAAATGACATCACGTGAAACTCATAATATTCATTACAAGTACCGGATGTATTCATTGGAATAAATAATCTTCTTCGCGGATTCGAAGTTGATGATAACCATGCCATGGATCAAATCTTTAAAACAAACGCTAGAACCTTGTAAATGATCGAACAAATCTTCCATTTCGAGTTATGGATATTGTTTTCGATTGTCAATTTACTCAGTTTATAGTAATATATAAATATAAGGAATGATAACACCATAGCTCTTCATGATGACAGGCTTGGTATAATAAAATCTTTCTCCGACAACTCTCAGTTGTACGGTAATTCCTTTAATTTAGATGGTGCTGACGTACAGTGCACAAGCCATGGGTGCAGCACCGAGAATATAATCAAATACCAAATTCTACTTGCCTTAATAGCAAAAGTCTAGGTAATTTACCAACAAATACCTCCTAATGTTTCAGATAACATAAACATCTTTAATAATTTCATATTAGGTTCTTTCTAGATTATAATATCTATGACTAATTTACAACCGTTCACGGTATAATTTCAAGTCTAAATGAAGGATATGGTCATCCATCAAGAATTATTTAGATCACTTTTGATAATCAACATCTTATCATTTAGGGGCATTCTACTCGAGTCCCCATCAATTAAGACAATGTCGTCATGTCATAATCAATCAATCCATTCTACTGGCACTATCAACTTTCCAGTTTTATTGCCGTCGATAAGATGTGAACTTCTCAAAAGACTAATAATAACTCATAATCCTTCACAATTCAAGGATATATGGAGACATAACTAACCTTAAAAGAGTAGGGTCAACGCATAATCTACGCGAGAGAATTTCAAATCAGATACAGACGAAAACATTTAACGAATATGAATATATCCCATGTTTTCATAATTTGAGTACGCATTCGAAAGCTCCTCGGATCGTTAACCAGGTCATTCAAATGAAATCAAATCAAAAGAAATGATAGGAATGTCGATACATCCAGTCGGGTATCAACACTCGGTAATCAGATACTTTTCCTAAGAATCTCGTTACGGGAGAATTGGACAAGAAAGAATTGTCAATTGTCAAATAAGACAATTTCGATAGATGAGTAAATTCGACTCAGAAGAATAAATAGTACGGGCACATATGTAGGTGTCCCTAACACTATGTCCCTATTTTTCACTTCTTGCAGATCTCATAAAATTTAATCTTTCACAATCTTCAATGAAAATGTAGTGTTTATTCATTAGTTTTATGGTGACTACTAATCAGCCTTGCATGGTCCATTCCAAATTGTATGTAGGCGCGCAACTATATACAATTTTAAGATTAACGATGCAATACTCAGTTCGTCAAAATTTTATCATCATGTTTATAATAAAAACATTTTCATGCTTAATTCTTAAATAAGAATCAAAAATATATTTACAAAGATTTTCTTTATTATGAAAACAATTAAGTTTTCCAAGGTGTTTTATAAACAAATTCATTTCGATAACAATCACTTATAAATATCATTTTGAATAATCCTTATAGTAAAGGAAATTCATTTTTTTTTCAAGGGATACTATTGTATCTTATAAAAACAATGAGTGATCTGCAAAAGAGTGATGGAAAGTTGTTCACCAAGAAGTAACTACAATATGATAGGAAATGAGCTTTAGCCAAATAATCATGAGGTTCGTGACCTCGATGGCACTCGACAAGAATAATCTGCAACGTAACTCAAATCAAGATGAGTACTTGTTCAAATGGTTGCATCTCTAATGCGAACATTAGGATGAAGCAATAAAGGATAGATAACATCGATATATGTAGAATTTAGTAATCAAAGGTAGTCTTTTTCATTAATCACAAACAATTCAAAATTGTACCGTAACACATTACGTGTCACTATGTCATACAATTCTCAGAACTCATCCTCCCAACTGATGTCTCAGTTAAGTTAGGGATTATTTTTGAAAGATACCACAGTGAATACTAATCTACAAGAGTCATTAGGTGTTCCACATGTCCCGAAAGATCCATCGGTCTCAATTCAGAAGAAGATTTCTTCGATTTATTTATTGGACACTGGGCATCCTCGTCAGTGGACAATGGCCTAGGAACAACACTTAACACGAACCTACAATCATTTAAAACCTTATAATTCAATCACATGACTTAATAATTTCCTCTTAACAATCTCATATTCCATACGGGTTAAATTTTACTTTATTCAAATTTCAACCACTTTTATACTCAATTCGATATTCTACCTCATTATCCAATACTTACAACCTTATTCTTCGGCCTTGTAAAGGCAATACAATCTCAATATGAATCAACACTTAATTTCCAATCCTATTAGCTCTTACAACAACAATTATCAAATGAGTCATTAATATGAAATGACTTGATCATTCAACTAGACTTCTCGGAAAGGTATTAGTGGCATGAGGCTTTTGGGTAATGGTTCCAATAACAGCCTCAAGTGCAACATTCACCCTTTCGATTTCAATTTAAGAATTGGATGACAAGGAATCAGATGACATCTTTCCAGGTGATAACGTTTTGTCAAACTCCACTCTATAAGGAAAGATCGTCATGACATCGATATCAGTTTTAATCTCGCCAATTCTTTTTTAATATCACAATCAACTAATGTCTACAATTCTACGAATATCAACCATTTGTTGGGATCATAAATATCCACAACTTGGTTTAGATCTAGGATAGCTAGAATTCCTATGAGAATAGCTTCGATTAATTTACTAGGGGAGTTAGGGTTTCTTGTGACAATCTACGTCGTGTAAATACCTCGTATAAATATCAAAATAATCATCAAACAATCGTGTAATAAAATTACATCATATATATATAATCCAAGTTATATATATTAAAATAACACTTCTCAGTCTGGCCTTGTCGGTAACTCGGGAATTCTTCGGCATCGTTATAGTCAAAAGATTTTTAGACATTTTAGAAAAATGTTTATAGTTAAAAGATTTTGAAATGTTTTATTCAAAACCTTGGTTTTAAAAATCTTTCGTTCTCTATAACGAGAGCTCTGGTACCAAACTGTAACACCCCCAAATTTGTACAACTCAATACAGCGGAAGCCTCGTTGGTGTTACGAGATAGAACACTACTCACATCATAGACAACGCTTAAAAGTCGCGTCGTTTTAATAATAAATCATTTCCATTCATAAATATCAAATTTACATCGGTCCCAAGTCATTATATTTCATACAAAGTTTTACAAAGTATTTGAATAGAAAATATTGTTTAAGTGCGGGCCATGAATTCTTGTTGTCTTCCCGAGAATTACCTTCAAGTACCTGAGATAAGACATGTTAAAAGAAAAGGTCAGCGATAACGCCGAGTGAATTCATAGAGTTTAATAAATTCCATCAATATAACTTTGGTATAAAATTATTACAAAAAATCATTTCGTACAAACCATTGTAATAGGCCATAAAATAGCCAAAATCATTTTATACAAATCTTTATCAAAATCATAATATAGGCATTTGCCTTAAAAATCATTATACGAATCATTGTCGTTAAAAACACCATACAATACGTTTTGCAATGTTGTATAGATTAAATAAAAACCGTTATATGAATATGGTTATAAAAACCAAAACACAAACATAATATCATTAGTATGACCCCGTATTGCTAGTCAGGCAATACTTCGTAATTCGGTGCGTCTATTAGTATTTCGTTAATTTGGATTATTATAAGCCGCATGACATTGTTACCTTACTAAACCAACAACGGGTAGCTAACCCGATACTCAATTTGCCCATCTAAAGTAGCGTGTCGTCACAAAGGTTACGCTATGGAAATCTTCTCATACATAAATTCGCTTACCAATCAATGTGGCACGACGGGGATCAACCGTCAAGGCACGAACTGGGGTGATCGTCCCCAAATAGTACTATTAAATGCATAAGCGTCTACCAAATCCCGGTAGTTCACAATTCATGCTAATGGGACTTTTAGTGACATAACCTAACTTTAATAATCCATTTAATTTCATCTATCAGGTCCTTTAATCATTTATCGGGTCATACAATCTGGTCATACAATCATTCGGGTCCAAATCAATAAACAAACAATCGGGACAAATAGTGTCCTATTTTATAAAAACTAACATGTTATCTCCCTCGCGGGTTTATTACACATTTCATAAAAACATTTAAAAGAGTGCGAGGCTATGAACTCACGTTGATGTGAGAAGGCGGGTTATCGGCAATTCGGACGTACGGTACGTGCTTCAATCACGGAAACCTAGACAAATAATTCTCGTCTTAGACTCATGTCCAATGACTTTATAAAAATAACAATTATGTATACATATGATGATTATATATATATGATGATCAAGTGGGTTTACATGTTCTCTTTTACTCTTTTTAGTGTTTACGTATTGGTAACTTCTTACTAGTTTACTAGTTTTACCTATTTACGTGTCTTAGGTCCAATAATCTTATTATAAGTTCTTTAACTTGTTTTAATCCATTTTATACTTATATTATCAGTATCTATACTTTCCATGTTGGGCTCAAATGGGTTAAGCCCAATAAGTTCTTTTTATAAGTGTTTATCTTATTTAGTCCAATTATTAGTCCAATATGCTTAGTTAGCTCGTTAATGTCCGTATGTCCTATAGTTCGGGTTTTATCGTTTTTACTTGTATTAGTTACTTATATATCAGTATATGACTTTTAAGAACTTTACATTAGACGGGTTTGATCGTCTAAGTTTTAATTGGCGAAAAACGTTAATTTTACGGTAATAGCCGAAAAAGTCGTAAAAAACATGTTTATAGTTTTATAACTTATAAAACTTAACAAGTTACCATTTTTATAAAATGTCTACTTATTTATCATTGTACATGTTTATATAAATAAAATTCATGAGTTAGTGGGTTTTAATTTATATTTTATACTATTAAATTTTGAGTGCTTATATAATAGTACTAGACGAGTACCCGCGCATAGCGGCAGAATTGCCTAGTGACAACTTAATGATATGCGATATAATGTTAACATGAAATTGTGTCGTAACATGCGATAGTTCAGCTTAAAACTTCTTGGTACATGACATTTGAGGCTAGACTCCTTCTTCACAAACTTTGTTACTAATTTTACCAATAACTTTATAGTTGTGTGCGATATTCCTCGAGACTTATGATCCCATTTGAGATGGTAAACATGCCCAATTGGAAATAACAAGAATTTTACCCATTGAAGCTTTTATGATTTGAAGATGAGATGAGAATTGATAAGCTAAACTTAAATAGAAAAGATTAATGGAATTTGGTTTTCAAAAAGTTAATGACTTCTTGTGGATTTAGAATTTAAAATCTTGAAGGTGGATGGTTGAATGATGGGCAAAGGCCCCCACCAATAACATTTCCATCATTTACTCAAAGAAAATTATCTTTAAAAGTAAAAAATTTATGTTTTCATACACCTGTAAGAAGAGCAAATGAAATAGACTATGAAAAGTAAAACATCTTAAATTAATTAAAGATGGTATTTGCAAGGTTACAGATGGTTAAGAACTATCGATTCAATAGAACAAAACCCAATCCACAAAACGAATTCAGAGAATAATACATGCATCAAACTATCCGGACATCATCCATTCTGCATGAGGCAATGATTCTCCGCCGTTGCTGAACATAGCCCGGTGTCTCTTCTTGAAGCCCATGGGTGAAACGGGGTTGCTGTTTGATGTCAAGCAGCTTTCGATGCTGGGTGCGATTCCATTTTCAAGATAAGCTGCGACGTCAGGAAGTGAAGGTATTGGGATGACAGATGGCGGACAGTCATTTGCTACCTTGATGGCGAGTTATGAAAGCTCTTCTCTGGCTGCATCTAGACCAGCGGTTGCAACTGCTTGATCGTTTAGAGCTTTGCATGCTTTTTCCAAGATTGATTGAAGGTACTTTCCTTGTGCTTCTATTCGAAGCTGGAGCCGATGTTGAACCTGAAATAGTTGGTAGGTTTAAAGACGGAACTTTAATCAACCATGAAAAACTTTACTGCAAGGAAAAAGAAGGAAAATAAAATGGTATTCTTTCGCTAAACGTTTTCAAATTTGAAAATCTCAAGTTAGGATAGAGATAAAAATGTAACGATTATCTTGTTTTCGAAGATAAAAATGTAATGATTATCTTTGGAAAATCTCAACTAAGATGTAGAGTGAAAAAAGGGAGCTATCATATTTAAAAATATACCCCACCCGTGAGTTCCATGAAAGGGTAATTGTAGGGCCGTCTCATGGTTTTCGGTGGCCCTAGGCGAGAACAATAAAGAGGCCCTTTGACACTTGTAAATTAAAAAGAAATCGCTTATAAACTTGTATTATGACCCGTACATGTTTAATATTATATGTATCTATATGCGAAACTACTGAAAATGTGGCCCTTTTTAACTCAAGGGTGTGGCGGCACCTATTGCACACATCTCCGAGATCCCTCTGGGTAATTGTGTCATTTAACATACCAACCAATAAACTACAAAAATGTTAATCCGGAAAAAGAGCTATAGGAGTCAAAACAGATGATTTTGTACTGATCGAGTTGACCTGAAACATTCTCAATCTATTTATACAGAAATTTGTGCGTTAAATATTATTACAAACATCATATTCTACACCAAGAATCTATAGTACTTTTTTATAAAGCGATTTAATAGTTCTCTGAATTTAATTATAGAATTATAGCCACTTTCAACCTGCTTGACCCGTTCAGCCCAATTAGACCCATTCATATGAAAAAAATTATGAAAAAAATAATAATTAGCTGCAAGAAACATGCAGTGTATATAAACTAACCTCTAGCTGCTCATGCAATCTTCGTTGAACTTCCATCTGCACTCTCAAAGCTTTTGTAACCTGGAAGCCACTGTTGGAAGAAGCAATTAATAGGGTTAGCACAAGTGATAATATGATCCCATGAGTTATATGTTAATTGTAAATTACTTCAAAGAGAACATACTCGTTTGTATCTTGAGGCATCATTCTTGTTGATGATGTTGTGGATGAACCCGTGTCCTGGCTCTCAGCAATGCAAGACGCTACAAGTCCAACAAATAAATAGTAGTGAGTAAAGATCGTAACTGAATGAGCTAATATTGGTAAAGTAAAGCTATTTTCTAGCAATGATTTCTTCCCTTAACAACTTTATGCTGGATTTAACCAACCAACTTCCGTTATTTAATTAACTAACTCCCGTAACTTTATATTTGGGGTACGCAATCTGTGAACCTTTTTTTCTACTCACGGAAAATTATATGAAAAAGGTTAAAGGCTTATATAGCCAATAAGTTAAAAGTTTTGCACTTGGAACATATTATCCGGAGCTAAAAATACTAACTTTATACATCTATAAAGATCGTAGTAAGTATTGTGACTGGAGTAATTGCCAAACAAGCCAGTTTAAAAAACTTAAAAGGCTGCGACATTTATTCGGAAAAACCAAACTTGATGTGCAGGAGAGCTAATAAATGCTAAACATCAGAATTGGTACGTCATTACCATCTTTGGAGTTTTCTGTGAACTCTTTGCAAGATTGCTTTCCAAGCCGATATTTCTACAAGAATATACACAACATGAGAAAACATCGATAGTTATTCATGAAAACAGACTTTAATGCATGTACCTACGGATATTTGGATGTGCCTTTGAAAAGTGATGATTTAAAAAGTGACAAATGCGCACCACCTTTATTATAGTTCTGATTCTATGGTTCTGATAATTTATTCACATGACCACTTTCAAGTGCACGCCCAAACATGTCTACTATGATTGGAGGATCGTGAAATTAACTAACCTGAAGATGTGACTTCAAATGATAAAGGGTAAGGCCTTTTACGCCCATAGTCCTCATAATTGTCTTCGGAGTTGCTTCTACAAAAGTGCAAGATAAATTGTATTTTAAAATAAAAGTAACGAAACAGTGTTCACCACGAACAGAAGATATACACTACGAGTCCGACAAAAATAGCATTAAAGAAACAGTATGTGGCGATGGTCGTATAGAATATAATCACCTGTTATCCTTTATAAACAACGACAGCCTAATTGGACTATAATATGTTGTTTAATACAACTAATCCAAATCTTAACACAATATTATAATATTCGAACAAAGAAAGAATCTTCTCTTTATGTAGTGACAAACAAAAATCCACTCTTAAATTTGTCACCGCTAGTCGCTCATTGTTGACCGAATAAGAACGCCTCCAAGTAGTTCCAAAATTGTACTTTTGATTATAATCGTGTAAAGACAATTCTTGGGATTAAATAGCTATAAGAAATTAGCATGTCAAATACAGACGTACTTAATGTGCCTCCCTGAAGTTTTGATTAATAGGAAGTGTTTGGGATTTCTAATAAGGCATAAGGACTACTTATTCTTTTCTAGGTTACCGGATAAGCAGATTGCAATGAGCAATTTCCAACATCCGTATTTATAACATAAAACTGTTTACTTCACGTCTTCCCGTATAGACATTCAACTTTGAAGAACGGGGTACACAGTTGGTCTAGGTATACTCATTATTATCATAAATGTATATTTTTCTTGCTGACCCCGAGTCCCAGACTTTAATTACTTAATTTACCCATTATCTTATTCTAAACCTTCTTCCGGTCACAATAATCACTACGAAAACGCATATCTGAACACCCTTGAGACCCATAATAAATACTTATATAGTTATAGTATATGCAATCTTAAATCAATGACCGACCATATTGTTCTACCTTTATATGGATCATAGAAAACAGATGAGTATAAAGTAAAATGCTTGATTCCAATCATACAGTATCAACTATAAGGCGAATTGGCTTCACTATATACATGTGTATTGTCTACAACAAAAAGTTCACTTATAAGTCGTGGGTCAATCGATGGGACCTACGTCAATGATTGATCATAATATGGTTTTTAAACTAATTGTATAGTTGTGCAAATTAAAATTAGGTAACATTTTTTATCCATGACACATAAACTTGACATAATTGCATCACTTATCGGGTGTTTAGGATTGCATTTATAGAGCAGAGTACGCGTACATCAGATCTTAACCTGCTTGTCACAGCAGCCTAAATGCGACCCTTAAAAAGATACACTTCTAGTATAATACAATACCAAGTCGTATGATTTGTATGGGGTACATACGAGTCAATAATGTACTTTTCCTTCCGCTATGTCACTCCAACAACATGACTTAGTTCTTTCAATCTATACTCTCTAGTAAAAGATACTACTCTTATTCAATTGTCATTTAATAGTCACCTATTGATCGTCTTTGTTAACACCTTGGCCACTTCCGTGTATGTGACTACATAAAAAAATATATATATGATAAACAAATTTTATTCTCAATGTACTATCGTTTACGTCATATTTTGACCACAAATGTCGAAATATTTTGACTATTTTTTCCCAAGCAACTTACCTGCACATCTAATATGTTCTTTATAGCCAAAACGTTACAGCACCAAAAAGACCAAAGGAAACCTACACAAAACCAAAAAGAAAAAAATAGTCGGCGGTTATATTGGCAAACATTATAGCTAATAAAAACCTGACGGTGAGATCAACAGCAGACTCGTCCATAGTAGGGTCGTGAAAATGCACCCCGTTCAATCGAGGGATCAGTTTCAACATCATTATGCAAATGGTGTTCAACCGGTTTTATGGATACTATTTTCGTTTGTTGGAAATTTTATTTGTTTTTTCTCTTTAGTATGACCTTCTTATGAACTTAGACAATTGGAGTAGTTGGTTCCTACGTCAAAAAACCGAAGAACTATTATCCACAACCAAATTTATTAAAGCTCTTACTATCTTTTCCATAGTAAACCAAACAGGTTTATTATGTTATTTTATTTTATTTTCTTTGCAAAAGAATACAAATTGGTTTCGCCAAGTAGTCCATGACCACAACTAACTTTGTTAAAGCTATTAGAAAAGCTTTCAACATTAAAGAAAACATGTTTTTCATTCAGCTTGAAAATGAATCTTTTGAATCTCTTTTTTTCCCAGGTTTCCACAAAAAAAAAATGAGTTATGAAGTAAAATACCATTATATTTAAAGAAGAAAAAGTGTGATGTGAACCTGTAAGGCTATATAATGTCAGTCTATCATGGGGTGCCTAAAGGGTATTTGCGCCATTAGCTGTTATCATCTTCATATTGTGATCCTAATAGTCGTAACTTGTAGGCCGTCTTCATATCCCAATCCCTCTTCCTTTTTCTATTCCCATCCCCATAGTCTCACATCATACCTGCACCTCGTCATCCTCTGTATACAACAATTTTATTAACAACTTTTAACCTATAAAAGCAACAATTAAATAAAGTCCTTTACATAAAAAAAACTGAATGTTAGATGAAACCTTAATACCTCAGTTTTGATGATCTCATTTGATTGTGTGGGTTAGGTGGATGAATCTGGAAGAGTTGAGATTGAGGAGGTATTATAACACCTTGTTTGGAACCAGCCAAATTCTAGCCGAAAGTTAGGAAAAAAAAGAAGCGAAACCAGTGTAAACGACGTCGTTTCTTTCGGTAAATGACTAATTATAATTATAATTTATAATGGATTAACAAAAATAAGATTGATGATGGTGGTATGGTTCGATGGTGGTGGTATGGTGGAGAGATTTGATGGCGGCTGCAAATGGGGTAGGGTTTTTGTTTAGAGAGAGAGAGGGGAGTGAGAGATATTGGGTGGTTTGTGATATTACCTTTGCATATAGTGGACGCCAGCTCACCAAGCATTTAACATTTTAATATTTCCTAAATTACTACATTTTCAACCATCATATATTTCAACATTTCCAAAATTAGAAATTTTTAACCATCTCTATTTTTCCATTATAAAGGAGTAGAGATTATACTTTAATTTCCAAAATCTGATTTTTATTTTCACTTTCACCAAAACTGCCATATCTAGAGTTATATATGGAGATAGAAGCTCAAATTTTTATCACATAAACAACATGATATTTACTCCATTTAACTCTTATATAGCTACTGTTGAATCATCCTCTAAGTAATTTCTAAAAATCGTCCAAAACAGTGAACTCAGATTTGTACCTTAAACTTGTTTTGATCATATCTTACTCATTACAATGATTCCTTTGCATGGCCAACTCTCACATGTGTACAAGACTCATAGCTTACTGTATATCAATTCTACTTCATCATTTTATCAGTTCATAACATGTTTCTTTACTGTTTTATACAGCCAACAAATTTAAACAAGATTCTAACTTTGTTTCTTATAGTCTTTCATCTTTTTAAGCATGTTTATCAACACCAAATCCCCACACAATACTTTTATCATCATATAATCATCATATACATATACAATAGGAAATAAAATACATGATTACATAATAAAAATAACAAGAGGATGGGGAGGACAATCTTTATACCACCATGATGATGAAAAGATGGGATTGATGATGAACAAGACTTGGTTTTGGGTAACCAATCTTATGAGATATCAACAACACTTCTAGGATCATTAAGTATTTGTAGACTCTTTGAGAAATCAGCCCTAAGACACCAACAAATATCCTCCTTGGATGTTAAAATCACCTCCAATCTTCAAGACTTCAAAGGAGCATCATCATGTGTATGAATAACACATGAATTTATGGTTAAAATAGATCAAATGAGGGTTGTTTTTGAGGATTGTGGGACGAAATGATAGAGACAGGAAGGGTGGTTTAGTGGTTTTGCATGTACAAGTGAAGAAATGGTTAGTGAAAGATGGTTTTGTTTGTTAGATAGCTTACTTGTTAAGCTTAGGCTAACAAGTGTAGCTAGTAAGCTTACACACTTGACACCTCATGGTGTTGAGTCAATGTTTTGGCCCTCCCATGTTAGTGGGGTGGTGCAAAACTTGTTTTGTCTCATCCTACAAATTTACGGGTATTCCTCGATTTTAGTTTCCTCGATTTGCGTGCGCTCGGGTCGTTTTATGAAAAACGTTTTTATAAATTATGAATCAACGGCACAAAACGAATCTAATAAAAATTGTCTCATCAAAAACGGAGTTCGAAAACGTAAATACGTAATCCTAGGGTTTCTGGTTTAGTCGTAAAGGACGTTAAAATAAAATCGTAAGTCCTAATCTCTTCTCGTAAATTTGTGAGTTTATGAACCAACTCAAATTTAAAACTCCAAAATAATATTCATGGACAAATTTATTTTTTGAAATGTCGGACTGTCACCAAAGACGGTGTATGTAAACGTAAGCACGTAACGTTGAATCCTCCGGTTTAGACGTTGTCGATGCTACTTCAAGACGTAAATCCAAATTACTTCCCAAAAATAAGTAAGTTCATAATGTAACATTAAAATAATGTTTTTAAATAATATTCGAGAATAAAATATCAACCATAAATTGACGGATTGTCACAATTTGAGTGAGGAGAGAGAGAGATACTGGGAGAATAAAAAAGGGACGGATATAACAATGTGCAGGTGTGAGATATAGTAGCCACCCTGTGATTCCAATTATTATATATAAGCCCACGTTTCACCCCATCAGGCCACGAATGGTTTGCTAAAGCCACGTGACACAACTGAACACCTATCCTCAAGTTGGCACTTCTATTTTTTTTTTATTTTTTCTAAAAATATACAAAGACTTTAGAAATTAGGTCAAGTGTTTGTATTGGGTTGAAAATGATACGACCGTGTACTGACTTTTAATCGACTGTGTATTGAACCATTTTGGGCTACGAGTATTGGACTGGGCTGAGAGTTTACTCAATATTTTAACATTATTTTAGGCTGAATTGGTATGAAGTTAGCTAATTGGTTACCGGGCTGTATTGGTATGCACCACGTGTAAATTAGATTCGTCTTAGTTTATCATAATAGGGCGGATTGGTAAAATATTAATTTCATTATATTTTTACTTACCGGTTTCTAGTCTTTTTATTGAGCCGAATTTGATTTTGATACGGTTTGTGACGTGACAAAAAGACGCGAATGTCTATTGGATATTCTGAATTCAAGGTGTCAATCGATCATAATCCTTACCTTTATCGAACTTCAATGGAATTGTTGACTTCGACGCTTCAAGGGGAGACCTATATCCAGTGCAAGACAAAGTTAGAGACAATGGCATCACTTCATTTCGACTTCTTCAGTCTCATCTTCTGAACATTTCATGGCTTCAAGGAGGGAGAGAATTTGTGACACTATTTGGTCAAGATCGTCATATATTCATGGAATCGATGTTCATCATCTTGAACCAATTAGCAGAGCAACTCCACAATGAAGACTTTAATCACTCTGCATCGGCACTTACATATAAGGCTCTTGTAACACAACTCACGCCTTTCCTCCAATTCAATATCATCAAGTCTGAAAGTTCAGTGATTTGCTAGTAATTTCTTTAAGACACACATACCGAGCTTCAAGATTTCCATGGTACACTATTGAAACTCATGACATCGTTCTCGTGTTCAATTTATGAAAGATCTCAACTTCAGCAAGCGTATGATAATGTAGTGCAAGAATCTACGATGCAGATGCAAGAGGAGAATGGTCATACTGTTGACAACTTGGAGCCTAAAGATGGCAAGAGCATGGAATCGGGAGGAAAACATGATACAAGAAGCATGTCAGGGAATGATATAGACATCTCTTATGATGACACCATACCCGTTTATGACGAAGAGCCTACAAACATGGTACAATCTAATGTTGTATATGATGTATATGCTGATGAAAATGCTGATGAAATGTCGCATATTGAGCATTTTGAACCTAATTATGACGAACATGGGATGGAAAAGATTGATAGCGATAACATTTTTTATTCATCCGATGTGCGTCATAATGGGGAGAAAGTGTTTAAAATGCTAACAATCATAATAAATTCTTTATGACTGCCTCGTTAACTAATTATGATTCCAAGATTAAAGAGCTCGAAACGATCGTAGCTCAGCAATCAAAAGATCTTGAGGATTCCAAATTTGAATTTTTGAAGGAAACGAACAAATTTGAAATATATTTTGAAAAACTTGAGAAGTCAAACATTGTTCTTGAACGAAAATTGGATCAAAAAGTTTTAGATTCTGAAGCTGAAAAAGGATAATCTTTTGAAACGAATTAAGTTGCTAGAATCTAAATTGGCATCCCAAGATAAATTGCTCAAAGAAAAATGAGACTTTAAAAGCTCAAGTTCAAGAAAAGGTTTTTGTTATAGCTGCTTTGAGAAATGAATTAAGGAAAACTAAAGGAACTAGTGTGGACACTAAGCTTGAAAAAAAATCAATCTTAGGGAAACCACCTCAAATTCAGTCTGTTGGACAACCGTCTGCATTTAGATCTGAGCGAACAAAATCCTCGAGACCGCGGTTTTCCTCCCAAGTTGATATGGTTCATCTTTCTAGACCAGTCACTCCACCTACTAGGGCTAATGTCACTAAAACATCGTTTACAAGACCTAATCACATGATTTCCTCTAGTCTCCCTAGACAAAGTCCAAAGAACACGTCTCGAACTAGTTCAAATGACATTCACCACAACTTTGGTCTAAGGGAAGCTAGTCAAAAGACACAAGTAAGAGATAGGAATTTCAAACCTAGTCAGATGCCTTCTAGATTACCCAACACTTCTAACCGTAGCATGTCATATACTAGGAGCATCAATCAATCATCTAGGAATTCTAGATCTTACTCGGACATTAAATATGCTACTTGTAAAACATGTAGGAAATGTGTCTTTAAGGCAAATCATGACTCTTGTGTCAAGAAATTCCTCCATGAGGTGAACTCCCACGCTAGAACTAAATCCCAGTGGTCAGCTAAAATCAAACCCATTGGTAAAGTTTGGCGTCCCACTGGTAAAACATTCACTCTTGTAGGAAACGAGTGCCCTTTAACTAGGATAGTCTCCGATTCTACTAAGACTACTAGGGAGGAAATTGAAAAGGATGATACATCACTTAAGCCTGAACATAGGGTATTCTATAAAAGGAAACGTTTGCCAGTTAAGACAAGTGAATCATCCCCTCAAGTCACCTCTGGCACAAGAAAAGAAAACTATGAATCCCCGTAGGGATCTAAGATAGATATCTCTAACCCATATAAAAGCATACAAATTTCAACTGAGAATGCAGGTACCAAAGTCAAGGATCAACAAAAACAAATCGGTCCCATCTTTGTCCACCATTCAACTAAGGGCACTCTCAGAGTTTGGTTACTGAAGAAGCTGATATCAGAGAAACAAGTGTCTCAGGGGGTTTACAGTTAAGCTCGTGTATATGGCTCACAGTCATATTACAGATTGTGACCCGGAATTTAAATAAAGGGAAGTTTATCTCTTCAAAGATAACTTACCCTCACAACGAGAAAATAAATTTCTCGGACACAAGCTTACGTTAAAACTATTCAAAGGTTTTAAGCTCGAGTATAAAGGCTTATAGACAAATCACAGTTTGTGACACGTTCATCAAAGAAAGGAAAGTTTATCGCCGACGATAAACTTATCCTCACAACGAGAAATTAATTTTTCTCGGGCATGAGCTCATATTAAAAACATTCGATTTTTTAAGCTCATGCACAATGACTTACAGTCACATAACAGTCTGTAACTCGATCTCAAAAGAAAGGGAAGTTTATCTCGTCAACGATAACTTATCCTATTTAACGAGAAATTAAATTTTCTCGGACACGAGCTATCAATAAAATTATTCAAAGGTTTTAAGCTCGTGTACTAGGCTCACCGTTAAATGTCAGACGATGACCCAATCTTCAAAGAAAGGAAAGTTTATCGCCGATGATAAACTTATCCTCATTAACGAGAAATTAAGTTTTCTCGAACACGAGCTAACATTAAAATTATTCGAAGATTTTAAGCTCGTGTACTTGGCGTATAATCACATTTCAGATTGTGCCCCAGACTTTAAAGAAAAGAAAGTTTATCGCCGATGATAAACTTATCCTTAAAATGAGAAATTAATTTTTCTCGGGCATGAGCTAATATTAAAAACATTTGAAGTTTTTAAGCTCATGCACAATGACTTACAGTTAAATATCAGACTGTAACTCGAACTTCATATTTAGGAAAGCGTATCTTTAATGATAAATGATCCTCGTAACGGGAAATTAATTTTTCTCGGTCATGAGGCTGTAATAAAACATTCCAAGTTTTAAGCTTAGAAAGGAAAGTCTATCTTTTAAATAATACAACTTTTCTTCATAACGAGAAATTCACCTTTCTCGGTCATGAGCTTTACGTTAAAACATTCAAAAGTTTTCAAGCTCATGAAAATGACTTCTAAGTAAATGTCAACTTAGGACTCGTTCTACAGTTTTAAGGAAAGTTTATCACCGATGATAAACTTATCCTCATAACGGGAAGGTTACAACTTCTCGGACATGAGCTCGTTTTGTAAGATATTAAACATCTTAAGCTCAAGTAATTGGTTTTTCAAAACTTTGAACACAATTTTTCAAGAATTTTTCAAAAAGTTTTTCAAAATCTTTCAAAATTGTGTGTTCAAAATGTTTTGATAAAAAGAGCATGTCTTCTGGAATCGATAATATTTACGATCCTAGAAATGTCGTACAACAATGACACGGGGTTGTAAATAAAGTTCGAGCAGAAGTTTAAATGATTTAAAACATGCTCATTTTGGCTTGCTATTATTTCCGATAGTAACCCGCTTTTCATATTAAAGTCAAGCATTTCACCGGAAAGCTTTGACTCAACAACATGAATTAATTTTATTGGGCATGGTTTACTTTATAACCATGTAAGGGATTGTGTTTACGTAATAACACAATCTAACACGAATATATGTACATTTCAGTGCATTTATTTGTAAAACAAGAGAAATGTTGTTTTATGAAGTTATCATCTCCACCAATCATAGCAATTTACAATTGATATCTGCATACTCGACGATGTGACTACTCAAACGGTGACTACAACTCTTTCGATAGAACACGTGTCAACAATTGAGGGGGAGAAATTGTCCAGCATTCAGAATCTTTGATGCCGAAAGTGCCAAGTTCACAAATTGGTGTCAAGACAACGATATCAATCGTACACATGGTGTCAAGAGATAACTTCAGACGTGACGAGGCGACCAACATTTGTGAACAAGAACCATGTGATTCTATCATATGATGTTCTCCATCATTCAGGTTCAACCTCATAAATTGCTAATCTTGTGAATACATTATCATATATGATCTTTGCACGTAATAAATACCTTACACTTGTGTTTAAAAGGTATTTAATTTACGTTTCAAGTACACCCTCATTAATTTAAGGGGGGAGCTTGTGAAAATTATGAAGATAATTGAATTTTTATTTTTCTTCCCAAATTTTCTTAAAATGCTATTAAATCAATTGATATTAAAAACATCGATTGGGTTAATATTTTTAATATGGGGGAGAAAATGTGATTTAATATTGAGATCAATAATGGTTTGACTTAATGTGCTGGCTCATCCCGACATGTGCGAAATGTTTTCAAATATCGTGGCATATGTTAAGGGGGAGAAAAATGGATTTGGATATCAAAATAGATTTCATGGTGACGTATACTTACCCACACCATCTCTATTCACGACGGTGATGATTATGGTGACATAAGGATAGTAAGATAGGTTAAGTCCAATGATTCTTCTAGAACCGGAGGAATCTTCCCAAGGACATTCCATAGCTAGAATAGTAGTCCTTAAGGAAAGATGGAGAAAGATTGTGAACGTAGCTGAATGCCGACCAAGTACTTAAGTTAGCACTGGAACAATCACAACAAGGTGCTAGTTATGACGTATTGGTAAGCATTGAAGGGGTTGAAGAATGAAAAGGAATTGTAAAGATAAAGGGTGTAAAGAAAGTAGCGCTCCGTACAACTTAGGCAGAAAGAGGGTCAATTCATATGCTATTGAGATCATTTTAATGATGCTCGATATTGAAGATAGACATCATGGACCCAGTGATGCAATGCACAACCCAATCCCAGCTAACTCAGATATCTCTCAAAAGATATTTGTTTTAATCACACGGAGACAACGCATTATCTATTGATTTATTCACTCCGAATAAATTGGTATTGAAAAGGTAGCACTCCTCTCCAGCCTCCGATCACTATAATCTAAAATGCATGATCGAGTCTAGAGCCATTTGAGATCATAAAATATCTCATTAGGACACACTTCATAATTCCTTGCTTCCTCACACACTGTGAAAAGTAAGAATGATCTTAAGAGTCCTACGCAAAATCTTCATGATCTTGCCTGAACATCCGAGTAATACGAAAGTATTTACAATGAAGATGGAAATCCTTCTTGAGCGAATATCAAAAAGCTCATGGTAGGTGACTTGTGCGATTCTTTATGAATCAAGCTTGTGATAACTAGAAAGCAACAGTGGTTTAATTCTTAACTTAATTTAAACACGTTCCAGGCCTCTACGCAATATCTTAGTGATCTTGCCAGAACACTCAGAGTGATACCTTAGTGTCCACAGTGATGAGTGGAAATCATTCTAGTGTTAACCTCAAACAGCACTTGGTAGGTAACTTGCAAGATTCTATACGAATCAAGCTCGTGACAACTGGAAAGCAACGATGGTGCGGTTCTTAATTGAATTTAACTTGTTCTAGGAACATGAATTGACGGCTTCAAATCATGCGGATATTATTATCCAAATGATTCACTCTTTATGTTTGCAGTCAGCTTTGGACGGTCAAATAAAGAGAACAGGTTTACCTGCGAAATCTTGTAAAGGAGGTTCTTAATTGAAACTACCTGTCACAAGTACGATATTTAATATCGTCTAACGGTCTTCACCAACCGGAGGTAAAATTCTACCGAATTAGAATGAAATGTTCAAGGCCATTTCATCCATGTATATGTTTTGTTGCTAACTGTCTTATGCAGCGTAACAAGAAGGTGGCATTGCGGTGTACAATTTAGAAGAAGTCGTCAACACATGCTTATAATGTATGCACTTAATACTTCAACAAATTCAAGAAAGCCTAAAATTCAAGTCTTCCGTTGTATCAAACTCTGAAGCTTTCAAGAATTTATAAAGGTGTAAGCATGTGGAACATGAAGTCACGAAGAGCCAAATATCACATGTGATGAATGCACAAGGTCAAGGCAAGGAAACATGCTCAAGACTAAAGTCAAAAATCACATTAGCATATTCACAAGAAAAAGATCGAAGACTCAAGCATAGTATGCTAGGTTTAAGATTTTGTAAAGTTGTATGACCTCACTTAGGGGGAGATTGTTGGAAATACGTTTTTGTAAAGAAAGTCTCGGTTACATCATTGTTAGCGTAGATCAAGAGCTATATACTATTTAGGACATTGTAACTTTGAGTGACCTCCCTTAGGGGGAGATTATTGGAAATACATTTTTACGTATTTATAAAGGATCAGTTACTCCAACGATGTATACGAAGTATGGGCTCGTGATCTAATATGTAAACATATAACCCATCAAGGCCACATGTAGGGTGGGCTATATATACCCCGTCCTAGCATGTTGGGAGGGGTTGGTCATTAGTTTTTCTCACACTTTTTTCATTCAATACATCTTTCTTTCTTCTTTTCTCTCCTTTCTCTCTCTACCTTTCTCTCTCTAAGTTCTTCTTCTCTTCCTCTCTCATTAGATCAATACAACACATGCACAATCCTAAGAAACTAAGGACCTATAGGCCTATAGATCATGTTTTGAACAAATCAGCTATAGTGCTTAACTGGATAAGCATATCTCTTAAAAGTGCTTATTACAAAATTAGCTTATTGAGCTTATAGACCATTGCAGCCAAATTCCTTCAATCTGACTAGGTATAATTGGATTTTAAGCTTTTTTAGAAGTTGTTTCAACTTATTTGGTGGCTTAATGCTTTAGTTATAGCTTATTGTACTTAGTAGCCCGTTTTTGGTTAAACACTAGTATTAATTGAAATTTAATCCCTAAAGGTAAGGGAAGTGTTTAATCTGTTAAAAATAGTTTAACTCTTTAGGGATTGCATTTAGGTCCCTGAAATTAGCTGTTTGTTACATTTTCAATTTAGTATTTTACAAGTTTGTTAAAATTTTGTTACAAGTTTATTATGCTTACATTTTCAGTCCTTTATGTTTTAGAATTTTCAATTTTAGTCCTTGTACATTTATAAACTTTACATTTTGAGCAATTTACATTTTTGTGCATTGATTACTTGTACATTTAGCATTAAATGTGGTATGTGCACTTTGTTTTAGTGTAGTACGGATACGTAGAGATCATATTTTTAAATTTTTACGTGCTTTGTGATAATTAGACCTAGAATACCAAAATTTTATAAAATCTAATACCAAAAACAAGTTGTGAACTTGATTTCTATTGGACAATCAATTCGTATTGAGTTGGGAATAACGAACTTAAAATTGAAATATTACTTAATCAGAATACATGAAATACATGATTAATACAGTATATCATTTAAAATAGTAAATAAGACAAGAACATATAAAACAAGCTAAGCACATGCTATAACCAGTAATGTACTCAGTAATCAGACTACTTATACATGTCCCTTATTTATGTAGCATTAGTGAGGTCGGAGTAGGACTATTCATCCTTTCATCTTTCCTCGTTCAATGGACACAAGGTACGGATTTTCCGTCCTTTAGTATGGCCATTCTTTCTTTATTAGGATTCCCCGATTGCAGCCAACTGTTTTCCCAAGTATAGTTTTATATGTTTTGATTACTTATGTTTAGTTTTAAATACCTAAGCCATATGCATGCATGACCAGTGTCACCTAGTTATGGAGGTACCATAACCATAACACTGAAGGCACCAGTGTTATGAATTCCCCACGGCGGAGTGATTGCTCGTGGCGTCCCTTTATAGTGTTGGTCTTATGTTTATATTATCATGTGGGGCGTATGGTGCATCCTAGTTACATGTTTTATAGGATTTTCATGGTGAATGTGATGTGTGCCTTGCATCCTTCACATGGAGTTGATCTAATTTTATGTCCCATATAAAATGATGATTAAACAATAAAGAAAGGTAGAAGATAGATGAATTCTAGAGAGAGAAAAAAGAGAGAAGTCTGTGAAACTTAGTGAATATTAGATTAGAGAGAGTGAATAATGAACCAACCAACCTCTCCTTATATGAAAGGAGAGGTATTTATAGCCTTGCCTACATGTGGCATAATAGGCTATATGACAATGGGCCGGGCTTTCCTTTTCGGCTTTAGTTACTTATGAATGAACTTTAGCTTAAAGTTAAGCCCGTAAAAAACGACTAACCTAACTACATATTACAACGTTTTAATTTAGATACATAATAAACATAGGACCAAGCATTCTTGTTTGACTCAATATTTTGAGGCTAATAATCTCCCCCAATGAGAGGTCATTACCCTTTATGAGAGGTCATTACCCTTCATCATTTGGAGATTTGTAGAGATTACTAATCTTGCCATAAATGAGTCTTGAACATGTAATAGTAGTCTTATTCCTTCATGTTGTGATCTTTGAGCCTTTGTCGTTGTGTTTCAACTTTGTCTTTAATCTTGAGATCTTCAAATCATCCTTGACATGTCTTTTCTATCTTGCGATCTTGTGTCTTCATCCACATGCTCACGCTATTAATTGTTGAATATGTCTTTAGGCATGAGTATGTGGTTTTGAATCTTTGACTTTCCTGAGTACACCGTGACGCCACCTTCTCGAGACAAAACATAGACATGGACTGAATGGCTTTGACTTTCGTCCTAAATCGGTAGCGTTTTACCTCCGGTCGGTGAAGAGCGTTATACGATATTAAATACCATACCTGTGATTAGGTAGATTCAACTGAGAACCTCCTTGACAGGATTTCGTGGCAGTACTAGCCGTTCTCTTTACTTGATCGTCTCAAAGCAAGATTGCGAACATAAAGAGTGAATCAATTGGATAAATATCCGCTTGATTAAGGTCGTCAATTCAAATTCCTGGAACAAGTTTGCTTCATAAAGAATCTTACCATTGTTGCTTTCCAGTTGACACAAGCTTGATTCATAAGAATCTCGCAAGTCACCTACAGTAGCGCTATTTGAGGTTGACACTAGAAGAATTTCCATTCATTACTGTGAATATTAATGAATATCACTCTGAATGTTCTGGAAAGACCATAAAGATATTGCGTAGAGACCTGAAAAGAGTTTGAATCAATTCATAATCAAACCACTGTTGCTTTTCAGTTTTACACATGTTCAATTCATAAAGAATCTTACATATGACCTACCGCAGTGCTGTTTGATGTTAACACTGGAAGGATTTCCACTCATCATTGTGAATACTAAGTAGTATCACTCTGAGTGTTCTAGCAATATCGCAAGGATATAGCATAGGACTCTCTTGTACGTCATCAGTGTGTCCTAACGAGATTTGATTGATCTCTAGGCTCTAGACTCGATTTGTGCACTTTTAGTGGTCGGAGGCTGGAGCCAATGCCACCTATTTAATATCAACTATCTCATAATGAGAAAGCTAATAGAATTCATGTTGTTCTCCGTGACAATAAAACAAACTTCTTTTGAGAGAAGCCTCTGTAGCTAGGAAAGGGTTGTGCATTACATCACTAGGTCCATGATGAGTTGTCTTCATGATGTGTTGACCCGGTTTCTGCCTAAGTTGTATGGACGGCTAATTTCTTTACACCTTTTATCCTTACATATCTTTTTCATTCTTCAACCCCTTTAAGGCATACCAAGACATCATTACTAGCACCTTGTTGTGATTGTTCCAGTGCTAGCATCAGTACTTAGTCGGCATTCAACTACGTTCACATTCTACTCTATCTTTCCTAAGGATTTCTAATAATCTATTGGATGGTCCCTGAGAAGATCCCTCTGGTTCTGGTTGGATCATAGGACTTATACCTAGCCACCCTTTTGACACCAATAACGTCGTGGGTTAAAGATGTTGTGGGTATTTGATCGTAACCATGAAAACCACTTCAAATGTCTAACAATGTGTTTGAAACATTTAACATCTTGATAGTTTTTTCGTTTCAGAAATGCTCCCCCTTCACATGTGCATCGATAATCAAAAGTGTTTTGCACATGTGGGCAAGATTTAAAAGTGCTTGAGTCTTTTAGATCATATTTTAATCACATTTTCTCCCCTTGCTCTAATATACAATATCTTTTGATATTAGAGATACCAAATTTGATTAAAATATATTTTGAAAAAATAGTCTTGAAAATCTCCAGGAGAAAGATGTGTCAATCTTTGTATGAAGTTGAAATCCTCCGCTCAAAAATTGATCCAATTGAATTGTCATTTTGAGAATGTGATCCACATTTCGCTTTTTGAGGATGGGAGTTGTTGAACACACAATTTTTGAAAGATTTTGAATAATCATTGAAAACTCTTGAAAAAGTTGTGTTCAACGCTTTTTGATAAATCCTATTTCATTTTTTCGAAGAGGTTTTTCTAAAGCATAAACTTGAGTTCATAGACTTTGAATGTCTTGACGAATCCAATCAAGTGTAAAAAGATTTCTCTTCTTTTTTTGAGGGTAAGAGCACGAAATCGTACATTCCCCCGTGAATATAGATCTGGGTTGCAATCTAAAAGTGATTACAAGCCATTGTGTTGAGCTTAAAACGTTGAATGTTTTGTGACAAGCTCAACCCAAGATAGATTGCTCTACCCGTTGTTTGGAAATATTGTCCAAAATAGACAATTTCCTGTATTAAAAGAAGAAATGACATGTTTTGAAAAATGTTTACAACTTTCATTCGAGCTTTATGTACACACCCGTGTCGTTATTGAGCGACATTTCTAGGCACGTCCATATTATCAATACTGAAAGACATGTCAAGAAGAATATTTTTGGATTTTGAAAGATTTTTAACTTTGTGTTTTGGTTTTACATGTTTTATATTTTGTATTTTTCTTTTTTTTAAGATATTTACAAGATGTTTGATAGATAAATCAAGCAGTCACCTTTGCCAGAATCTCCAGGTCTGCTGGAGTCAAACATCTCATACCCATTTGCTTAACGAGGTACTCAAACCTATCTTTTGACAGAGCTTTCGTAAACAAGTCGGCTAATTGGTAATCCGATCCAACAAAGTATAGTTCAACGATAAATCTTTCAACTTGTTCCATTATAAAGTGGTATCTGACATCAATGTGTTTCGTGCGAGAATGTTGTACCAGATTGCAGGAGATGGCTATGGCCGACTTTGAGTAATAGTACATAGGTAATTTATCAAAGTGGAAGCCATAATCCGTGAGTTGTGTTCTCATCCAAAGAACTTGAGCAGATATAGACACATACTCCGCTTCAGCTGATGACAGTGACGTACAATTCTGCTTCTTGGAAGACCATCTAACAAGCTTATCTTGACCTAAAATTGTGCACCACTAGAAGTACTTTTTCGTGTATCAAGACACCCTGCATGATCAGAATCTGAATAGGCCGTTAGAAAGAAACCGGTTTCTCTCGGATACCAGAGTCCCAAATGAATAATATACTTAAGTTACTGAAAGATACGTTTAACCTCCTTGAGGTGCTTTTCAGTGGGTCGTGCTTGATATCGTGCACAATAACATGTGGCATGTGAAATAACGGGTCTGCTTGCTGTCAAGTACATGAGGGAGCCGATCATGGAACGATATCTCGTTTTATCTATGACATTTCCCTCCAAGTCAGCATCTAGCGATGTGGTTGATAATGGTGTCCCCACGGGGTCACATGAGGTCATACCATGATTTTTGATTATCTCTTGACAATACTTAGCTTGGTTAATAAAGATACCACTTGGGGATTGGTGAACTTGAATTCCTAGAAAGAATTTTAGTTCGCGCATCATTGACATTTCAAATTTGCAGTGCATTACTTTTTCAAACCATTTTGAAATTTTTGGGTTTGTAGACCCAAAAATAATGTCATCAACATAAATTTGCACGATCAAAATGTCATCCCCATATTTATAAGTGAACAGAGTTAGATCAATGGAACCTTTTAAGAAACCTTTGGATACCAGAAATTTCGAGAGCTCATCGTACCACGCCCTTGGAGCTTGCTTGAGTCCATAAAGTGCTTTGTGGAGACGATACACCTTGTCAGGATAATGAGGATTGACGAATCCTTCCGGCTACGTGACATAGACTTCTTCCTTCAAAGGACCGTTAAGAAATGTTGTCCTCACACCCATTTGATAAACAGTAAATCCCTTATGTGCAGCAAAAGCAAGGAAAATCCTGACCGCTTCCATACGAACAACTGGTGCAAATGATTCGTCAAAATCAATTCCCTATTTCTGGCCATACCCCTTAGCCACTAACCTAGCTTTGTTCTTAATGATCGTGTTTTCTTAATCCGTCTTGTTTTTCCAGATCCATCGAAGATTTAACGGTATTACATTGTATGGTCTGTCAACAAGTTCCCAGACCTTAAGTCTTTCAAATTGTTGAAGTTCATCCGTCATCGATTCAATCCAAGCATGATTAGCCATGGCTTCTTTGGTGTTTTTTGGTTCAGTTGTACTCACGGTGAGTGCAAACATACAAACATCGCCATCGGTTTCAAGCTGTCGTCTTGTACGAATGGGCTGTGAAGGGTTTCCAATTACTTGAACCAAAGGATGATCTCGGGTCCAATGATGTGTTGACGGATGTCGTTGATAAAACGTATGCATATTAGACGGATCAACATGGCGAGTAGAAGACTCCCTAGTTTCATGTACCGGTGTACCAAATGGGTTGTGAAAATCGTCATTGTTAGATAATGCATCGTCTGCTTGATTTGTGTTCTCTGGAGAAATGACAGTAGTTGTGGATGTTGTAGGATCGATTGTTAAAGTGATATTCTGAGGAGGTAAATCTGCAGCAACCCGTGTTGATGTAGATGAAGTTGTATCATTTTGTTGACGATGATCGGTATCATCATTCTTATCATGAGTGACAGCGGAAGTCTTCGATACAACATGTTTCTCCCCTGTGAAATATTCATCAAACATTGGTCCATATAACATTTCCAACTCTTAAAGTGTCGTGTCCGCTGTCATGTCTGCTCTTGGAACATGTTCAGGAACCAGCTTTGAACTTGACGGTTCATTGTTGTGGTCTTGAGTTCCGAGTTAATTGTGCGGTTCTGCACAGAAGTCTTTTGTCGTTGTGGATCGGGACTTAAACTGTTTTGTTCAAGTGCCATTTCTTTTAATTCATCGAATCTGATATGAATAGTTTCGACTATCAATTTTGTTCTCTTGTTGTACACTCTGTATCACGTAGACTGAGTTTCATATCCCACAAGAATGCATGCATCACCTTTCTCTTTCATCTTGTCCAGATTTTCACCATCTCGAATAACGTAACACGTACATCAAAAAACCTGAAGGTGTTTGAGTGAAGGTTTGCGATCATTACTTATGTGATATGGTGTATTTTCGTGTCTTGGGATAATTAAGGAACGGTTTTGTGTGTATCATGCAGTTGATACGGCTTCGGCCCAAAAGAATAATGTTAGTTTTGAAGCAGATAATAATGTTCGAGTAGCCTCAACTAAAGTACGGTTTCGTCTTTCAACAACGCCGTTTTGTTCAGGGGTTCTAGCAATAGATGTTTCATGTTCAGTCCATTCGGCTTCAAAAAAGTTCTTCAGAGTTGAATTCAAGAATTCTGTTCCTCTATCAGTACGTACCACTTTTACTTGAGCTTGAAGACCACGTTGTATCAACTTAAGGAAGTTGATGAGAACTTCTGGTGTTTCATCCTTAGACCTCAAGAAATGAGTCCAAGTGTACTTTGAGTAGTCATAGATAATTACCATAACATATTTCTTCCCATTTATGCTTTGAACACGCATGGGGCCACATAAATCTATATGAAGAAGATCTAACCGTCCTTTAGAGCTTGGTATAGTCTTTTTGTTGAAACTACTCCGTTTAGCTTTACAAATCTCACAAGAAGAACAAAGATGATCTTTGATGAATTTTAAGTTAGGAAGGCCTCTCACAATATCTTTCTTGGAGAGCAAGTTGATGGTATCAAAGTTAAGATGAGATAATCGTTGATGCCATAACCAAGCTTAAGTCGTTGAAGCTTTAGCCATGAAACAGATTGGAGCTGAAGAAGTGGAGTCTTGTAGTGAAATAGTATAGAGATCAGTACCCCGTGAACCGGTAAGTAAGTCATTCCTATCATAATCACGAACAAAACATGTCTTCTTTCTAAAAGCAACCTCCAAATCCGCATCACAGAATTGACCAACCGAGAAAAGATTGTGATTAAGCCCTTCAACGTAGTAAACCGTTTTGATTGTGATGTTCCCCTGAACCAAGTCTCCATATCCTAGGATCGGTGCAAATTAATCATTTCCGAATCGGACCGTACCCAGGAACTTATCCACGACGTTAATAGAAGTTTGAGATTCGTCGTCATGTGCTTCGTGCATCCGGAGTCCAATATGAAGAGAATTATTTCGATCACCTGCAGAAGAATTAGAACACGATGGAGCATTTGCTAAATTGGATTCCATGTTAGTTGTGATATCTGAATCATTAGTTTCACTTAAAGGCACACTAACGCTCGTTGTCACATTTTATGTCCTAACCTTAGGTATCCATTTATATCTTGGAGGACATTGATTAGCAAACCACCATTTCCAAGACTTTCTAGAAGACTCATATAAATCCCTAATTTTGCTTCTAGGGTTCTTAGTGGTGGAGTCTAATGCATTACTTTTCTTAGTGGGGGTTGCACCAGAATGGTTCACTTTGCGTTTGGTTTTTCTAGCACTAATAGGCATCGCAGTTTGCTTCTTAGTTCTAGTATATACGCCTTTGACATTATTCGAAACACACATAGCATGATTAGCATTAGCACACTTTCCACATTTCACACAAACAAACTTAACATTCAAAGCATTCAAAGTTGAATCATTCAAATCGTCATTACATACGCATATAGATGTTTTATTCTTAGAAACATTGAAAATCCTAGGGTAGTCTTCTACTTCCTTCATCTTCCCTTGACTTTTATTTTGCCAAACCTTTTCATTCATTCAAGTGCTCTTAAGTTGAGGCCGGCTAACACTAACAGTGGGGACTACTCATGTAGTAAAAGACACACGTCTATTAGTGTTTCTAGAAGTCTGAGGTAGTTGACTTTCTTTGTTGTGTGTGGGTTTAGTGGCCAATCTATACATCCCTGGTTTAATCACATTTGTGTTTTTAATTCCTTGTGATCGAATATGTGTTTTGGGAGTATTCTATAGTAACATATCCTTCCCATCCGTCTTGGGGGAATACCCAGGTTTTGCAAATGCAGAATTAGAGAACAAAAATGGGTTTCCTAAGACAGAGGGTCTAGTCACTTTGTGCGCATTTGGTTGTCTTACAACAGGTTTCTTAACACTAGGTTCCACAATTTTCCCACCCGTCTTAGCAATGAGTTTCTTCAACTCTTCTATCGCTATTTCCCCGTCTTGTAACTGAGCTTTCAACTCTTTAATATCCAACTCTTTTCATTCATTTCTCGACACATTTGGGAAAGTTTTTCTTGCAATTTATTATCATGTGGAAAACTTCCTACGTCTTTTTGCAAAGCAAGTTCAAGAGAATGACAATGTTTTTGAAGGAACTCAGTTTTGTGTAGAAGTAACTCAAAAGACTTATTATCAACATTTTCTTTACGTTTCGAAAGCTCAAGTTCAATACGCTCACATTCTTTGATCTTATCAAGATATTTGCATGCAACAGCAGAATATTCATCGATATCAGCACAAGATTGAAGAGTAACACACAAAATATCTTTGGAGAGACATTCTTCTAAGAGTAGATCATATTCGTTTGAAAAATCTGATTTGTCATTTTGAAGCTCATTAATTTCTTTTTCAAGAGACTCAACATATTTCAAATCATCGAACATTTAAGACCGAATTAATTTTTCAAACTCAAGAACATTTTCTTTGATTATCTTCGTATTTGGTATTAAAAGTTCTTTAACAAGCATAGTTATGTCGTGAGGAATCTTTGTTTTCCACTTATCCTTTTGACGTTTTTCTCAATCGCTTTCAACAATTGATTGAACATTATCAATGTACTGTTTAAGAATACCAAGTGTTTTTCGACGTTTGCTTTTATAAGCATCAAGAGGAAAATAGTTAATATATTTAAAAAGATTTGATTTCTTAGTGGCAAAAATTTTCTTTTTGAATTCTTCGTTGTTTGCATTCAAGAAACAATTCCTCATGAGACTTCTGTTTTTGTGGAGTGAAATGACCATAAAGACTGTTTTCATAAGCATAATTATATGGTGTCACAAAATCTTTATTGATCGGTGATCTACTCTCCTCATCCCAAAGGGACGTCTCTTCACTTCGAGGCTAGCTACTAGGCAATCATGATCGGTGCATTCGGACTCATCAAGATATAAGTGAGGGTTAGCAGCTTGAGCTTGTTTGAGGTAATTTGGGCTTGCAAAACTAGGTTGACCCTTGAAAAATGAGCGAGGTTCTATCATTCTAACGGTTTGAATAGAGCCATGCGTTTTATAAACAACTTTTTTCAAAATATCGACTTGTTCTTCGATATCCTTTACATTTTCAGTATCTTTGCCTTGTCTATTTTTGAAATCTTGTTTTAATTTTTCAACCTCTTGTTTCTTTTTGTCAAGAATTTTAGTATAATCGGTGGTATTCATAGAAAGCCTCTGTTCAAGTTCATTAACTTTTTTTGTGGCAAGGTACGTTTTTTGACGTTCATCACTTAATAAAACATTAAATTGACGTTTTTCTTTAGTTAACAATGAAAGACTTCATTGTATTTATTTTCAAAATCGTCCTTTTTAACGTTAATAACACGACATTTGTACCCATCAAGCTCTTTGGTCTTTTGAAGAAGCTCAACCCTATAACTATCAATTGTCTCACTAGATTTTATAAGAGTGGCTTTGCTTTCTCCAAAGTTTTGAGTGAGCACTGCGTTTGCCTTATTTAATTGCTTTTGATTCTTTCTATTTTCATTGACATCTTTTTGTAAACTAGCAATTAAATTAGCAAGCGCGACACGCTCCTCGTCATCATACTCATTTGCATGTTGATCATCCTCAAACTCATTATTTCACATGTCTGATAAATCAGGTGTGGTATTGCTATCAACCGTTTCCATCATACACGTGTCAGTAATTGTTGTTGGTAGATCACTATGCTCATGTGTATCACCAAACACATTATATTCATCATGTTGTTGTACCTTATTAATTGGCTAGGTATCAAAGATAGGACCATTGTCATCTTTAGTGACGTTAAGGACCTCATGAATCTTTGGCATCTATGAATAATGTGCCTCGAGTTCTTGGTCGGAGAGTTCATCATCTGTGTCGTCAAGCATTTCTCCTTCCTCAGCTGATAACTTGATCCCAGCTTCCATTTTCTTGCACATCAGCATCTTTTCCTTATGTTAACCATAATCTTTGACCCTCTTTGGCTGCCTGCATTCCCTAGCTAAATGCCCATAACCTCGGAAATTAAAACACTGAATCCCACTTTGTTGCACAACTTGAGTACCAACAGTTTCCCTATTTCCAACAACAGTAGCCACCATCTGATTATCATACTTCGCGGGTTGTCGATCATACTTTGGAGGACTCTCAGCACGCCTTCGTGTGTCATTCCTTGGAGGACTCTGAGCATAGTTTTTCCTCGTGTTAGATGATGTTCTGAGGTTGTTATTTATAGGTTTGTAGATTTTTCTGTATTGCTTCATAATGAAAGCCATTTGTTGCTTGAATTCCCTACCCTTTTGAGCTAGTTCTTCATCACTGTCTTCTTCGGATGATTGCTCAGCTGTGGGTGATGGTGCTCTTGCAACTTCTTTACCTCGGGATCATGTTAGAGCATGTAACTTAAAGACAGTGGATGATCGTGGTGATGATGATTGAGTGGAGTAGGTCTTTGGAGCACGAGAATGATAATCTGGGTAATGTTGAGTGGTAGACACCAAAGCAAGTGGATTTGAAACCTTTGCTACCCGTTCAGCTCGAAGTTCATTTGCCTCATTCTGAAATTGTTTCAAAATGTCAAAGAGTGTGTGATATGAAACTTTGTCTAACTGTTTTTGTTGTTTTACCAAGGTGACAAACCGTGTCCACTCTGGTTGAAGTTTCTGTAGAAATTGGACATTGACTTGCATGGTGGAAACTTGTAAGTTTTTTTGGGTCATTTTTCATTCCTCAGTTTGTAGAATTAGGAGTAATAAGAATCAATTGATTCCCCATCCTTTGATGTAAACTTGCAAAAGTTCCAAAACATCGTAGTTTTCATGTCTTGTTTGTTAAGTGATTCACCTTGTTGCAATCTTTCAATAGCCGTCCACATTTCTTTAGCAGTAGGGTATGCATCAATCGTGGAATAAATATCATCTCTAATGCCACTAAGAATTAAGTAAATTGCTTCCTTCTCTACATCAAACCAAGCACGATTCTCTGGTGTGAGGTCGTTTATCTTTTCATCACGTTCATATGCGAGTTGTGTGTCAGTTGTATCTGTGGCTGGTACTGTAGGAACTTGAATCCTTGAGAGTTTATAGGGGGTCCATAAAAAATTCATTGCCTTAAAGAATCACCGTTAGGTTTTGTGTCAAGATAACGTAGAAAACAAGATTGCCATTGATCATAACGACCCGACAGAAGCATTGGTGGTCTCTCTTTGTTACCCGCCACCATTATGTTGTTGTTCGTCACACGATATTCTGTAGTAGAATCCATCTTAATATTCTCTAAAATGATGAAGTGAATATAGATCTTAAGTAGATGTTATAGTGATTGTTATTGAAGAGAAAAAGTGTTGAAATCCCTTAAAAATGTTCTTTAAAAACCAAAAAAATCTCCAAGCCAAAAAAACACGTTATTGAAAAAATCTTTAATCCATCGAAATACCCAAAATATGGTATCTGAATGTTGTCGGAATATTATATCGGAATGCTTTCGGAATGTACTATCGAAATGATGTTGGAATGTACTATCAGAATACAGTCGGAATTTTCTATCGGAATGCTGTCGGAATAAACAATCGGAATATTCTATCGGAATACTCAATCGGAATAACCTCGGAATGTTAAAACCCTTTTCCGATGGAATTCTGTCGGAATATTAAAGCCTGATAGGTGTGTAAACACCCATCCTTTGTACCACTTAACTACAATAATAACCAAGACAAAACGTGTATTTTATGTCGTAAACATCGGAATTATGCGTGGTTTGTGTTTTTGTTGTGATTTAGGACGAAAATGTGAAAAGGGGAGAAAACACGGGCATTCACGGGCTTTTATCGAAGAAAAAGACAAAAGACGAAGTCAAGAAATCAAGAGTGCGAAAAGAACGGAAGTCCAAGACCAATTCTGAAGATTTATCGAAGAAAAAGTCAAAAGACGGAAGTTTACTAAAAGCCGAAGAACTCAAGTCTAATTTATTGAAGAAATTACAAGACGAGAGTAGAAATCCCGAGACAAAGTCGTTCAAGTCAAAGAATTAAGAAGATTAAGGACTTAATGACAATTAAAGAAAGAAGAGGGGAGGAAGCTTCCTCTAAGCACCTCCCTAATTCCCCTATAAATAGATTAGATTTCATTTCATTTCATTTTGTTGGCTAATAGTGACAATTAGTTCTTCCACCATTTACATTACTTGCAACTTTATTTTTCATGTCATTTTAATTATTTGTCTTTCACTTTAATTCCTTTAATTCAAGTAAGTGTTTTTAATATTGTTGTTGAATCTTCACTTTTAATTAAGCTTTTCTTTAACTTTCTCATTCTATTTTTCTTGTTTTTGGTTTATCTCAATTTCGGATTAAGCAAGATATTGCTTAATCTCTTTGCTTATTTGATTAAAAAGTTCACCTTTTTACTTTTATCTATGTTTTTGTATGAGATAAGCTATAAGTTTGACAATCTTATTGGCTTATTTTGTACTTAGCTTATTTGTTTTTATGTTTTCTAAAAAGTTTAGTCTTCCTAAAAGTGTGCTTATTTAGTTTACTTAATACGTGCTTTGAAAAGGTCTTTAAAGTTGTGCTTATTGTATTAGTCTTATTATTGTTCTTGGTTTAGTTTTTGAAATTTTCTTATTGTTAAAATGCTTATTTAGTTTAGCTTATTTTCTTATTGGATTCCTTTGTTCCGTTCTTTAAGGTTTCTGCTTGGTACGATCCAACAAGTGCGATCGCATAAACCCTTAGGGTTTCTACTTGCGATCCATTGTTGCGGTCAAGGACTAGGATCACATTACGATCACACTCTATAATCCACACCACGATCACTCGTTGCGATCGTGGGTAAGATCATAGAGTGCGATCCGTGGTTGCGATCGCTTGGTCACGATCACCCACTGCGATCCACTTTGTTGCGATCGTGGTGGAGTACGATCCATAGAGTACGATCCCTTTTTGTTTCCATCGCATTGAGTGCGATCGTGGGATACAATCACCAAGTGCGATCCCTCCCTTCTTGGCTATGATCGCTCATTGCGATCTAGGCTACGATCAGGGTACGATCCAACCACTTTCATTGGTTGCGATCGTATTGCATTCTGACTTGTGATTTGTTTGTTTCATTTCATGTTTATTTCAAATTTAATCTTTTCCCGCCATTTTACTTTAGTGCTATTTTATCTTTGATTTATTGTTACATTTTACTTTTTGTCGAGTTTTAATTTTCGTCATTAAATTCATTTGCTTTTTAAAGTTTTAATATTGCACCATTTACATTTTAATTAGTCATTTACTTTAAGTCTTGCATTTTAATTACACTACAACGACAAAACATTTGATTTCACCAAAAGACGAATGAGTCGCACTTAAACCAATAGTCAATTCGATTAGACCACTTCAACGAACTTAATTTTTATACTTGGCCAAAAGCCTCGTATTAAATGGCGCCGCTGCCAGCTCTTTTCGTAAAGATTAACAGTTTTCTGTGAGAGGCGCATTGCTTTTTGTGATCCGTTCATTCGTGAGCATTATTTTCTTGTTTAAAAATATCAAAAAACCATAAAAATTAAAATTGTTAATAATCCAAAAAATAAAAAAGTTTCAAAAATCCAAAAAGATTTTAATTTCTTTATAGTGTATATATATTGTCTATTGCTTTGGTATTGTTTTCTTTTGCTTTCACAAGTGTATGCGTACTAGATCTTCTACTTATCAAGAGCCCGAGACTCCTGAAGATTTAGCTATGGGAGGTGTGAACAACAACAATAATCCACCGCACCTCAACAATAACAACAACAATGTTCTTCCACAGCCCGATCTTCGGACATTGGAGGAGCTTTGTCAACCCACAATGTTTAGACGAGGAGGACCGATTGCGCCGATGCAAATCACGGCTTCGGAGTTTTCGTTGAAGCATCACATGATCCAGCAGGTGCAAACTAATCTATTCCGCGGAATGCCTGATGATGATGCCAACAAACACCTCGACAAATTCATTACTATTACCCAAAGCATGAAGTTGCCCGGTGCCACAATGGATGTTCTTCGCCTTCAACTCTTTCCACATACTTTATCACACCACGCCGAGAAATGGTTTGATCGTCTCCCGAAGAATTCCATTCATACTTGGGATGACATGACTCAACGCTTTTTCTCACGCTACTTTCCACCATCCATGGTCACGAGCCTTCGAAATCAAATCAACGGTTTCATGCAAGAACCCGATGAATCTCTCTTTGATGCTTGGGAAAGATATAATGTTTTGATCGATCGTTGTCCAAACCACAACATGCTCCATGTGACCTTAATTGATACTTTCTACAACGGTTTGACTTTTCGTGATCGTGATACGATTAATGCAGCCGCCGGTGGCACATTTATGAAAAGAAGATTTGAGGAGTGTAGAGAGCTTATTGAGAACATGACTACTCATCAAAAAAAATTGGGATTCCTCAGCATCTTCAAGGAACAACCCAAGAGTCAATGTTTCTTCTACTTCAGCAAACCCCGATATGACCGACTTCACCCGCATGATGGCCGAAATGAACAAAAATATCTTGTTCATCGCTTCAAACCAACAACAACAAGTTAAAGTGGTAGACATTCCTTGTGAGACGTTAACAGTTTCATTGTAAGCAAGTTTGATATCATTAATCAAAGTGAAAGTTTGTTTACATCTTGTGTGTTCTTGTTTAATTTTTAATTCCGCATAACACTTAAATTGTCATATACATATACAAAGGTTTCTCTAAGTGTATTACTTGATCTAATCTCGTATACATAAAGATAAATTGATCTAAGTTTGGGATCAACAAGTGGTATCAGAGCTTGTTGAGGAACTTTTGATCTTAAAGAACACAAGAACCCTAAAATCACCAAAACCTTAATTTTCTCAAACCCTAAACAACATCATGTCAAATCCAGAAATAACCTCTTCCTCCTCACCTTTGCCAAACATCAAGATTCCCATGCTTGATGCAACCAACTTTGAATTATGGAAATTCAACTTTGAGCAATATCTGGGGATCTATGACTACATTCTCTGGGAGATCATTGAGTATGGAAACACATTCAATAGAGCTGAAAAGGTTGCTGCTGCTATTGCTACAAGAACTGTTGTTGCTGGATGTCCAGAAGCAGATAAGAAAGAAAAACCTGGTGATGGTAGAGCTATGTCTGCTGAAGACATAGCAAAGAGAAGGGTTGATATGAAAACCCTAAATATTCTGAAAGTCTCTTTGGGACAAGAGAACCAACATAAATACAGAGGTTATGATTCTGCTAAAGACCTTTGGGCAGCCCTTGAAGTTGCATATGGTGGCAATGAAGATACTAGAGAAGAAAAGAAGAAACAACTCATGCATGATTATGCTGTTTTCAAAGCTCAACCCAATGAGAAGCTTAGCAGTGTGAGAAGCAGATTGCTTGACATTACAAGCAAATTGTCCTTCATGGGGACACAACTTGGTGATGTTGACATTAATGCCACCTTTCTTAAAAGTCTTGGTGAAGCGTGGAAGATTGAGGCAAGATCTATACTTGCCAACAACACTCACAAAAGTTCTACTTTTGATGATATCTACAACAAACTAAGGCTGTTGGAGAATGAAACCCTTTTGGAGCATGGAAGTAAGTCTGCTAATAGTAACATGGCTTTCTTCTCACATAGTGAAGGCCAATTTGATCAGAAGGACTCTTACATGCATCCAGTTACTGGATCATCATGTGTCAACGCTGGAACATGTCCTGTCAACGCCTCCTATTCAGACGCTGACACATACAAAAGTGACTCACTAAGAGTTAAACCTGCTGGTTTGGACCTAGATATTGTATGTGCTTATATTGCCTCTTTACCCAATCGTTCAGTGATTACATATGAGGACCTTGAGCAGATAAGTGATGAGCACTTGGAAGAGATGGATATCAAGTGGAACATGGCTCTTGCTAGTATAAGAGCAAACATGTGGAATAGAAGGTTTAAAAAGAAGATGACCTTCAATGCAAAGGACACAACTGGATTTGATAAATCCAAAGTTGAGTGCTACAACTGTCATCGTATGGGGCACTTCATGAGGGAATGCAGATCTCCTAGAAGATCTGATGCTGGTAAACCCTCAAGCCAAATTGTTAAGGCTCAGGATCCTAAAGCCATGGTTGCAGTTCAAGGAATTGATGGTATGGGATGGGACTGGAGCTATTTGGATAAGGATGTGGAAGAGGATAAAGCTTTGGTTGCTGAAATTGAAGAAGAAGAGCATGTTCAATATGCTCTCATGGCACACTCCTCCTCTTCATCAGATAATGAGGTATACGATGATGCTTTTTGTATTAAGGGTTGTAGGTTAAATACTGAGAAACTTAACAAAGAGGTGGTAAGGTTGTTAGATGATATGAGTACTGAGAGATGCAAACTGTCTAACTATCAATTAGCTCTCACTCAAACTGAGAAAACAGTTTCTGAATACAAGAAAATGGAATTTGATTTAAAGGATAAAATAAATATCTTAAAACATGAGTTAAAGGCTAGTAATGATGTTAGGAACATCATGGAAAGGGTTAATAGTGAATTACAGGCTAAGTTAGATGAGGCCATTAAGAATAAAGATAATGTTGGCCTTAAAATTTAGAGATTTGATAGGGCCACACAAACCCTAGGAGAATGTGTTAATAAACAAAGGGATCCTAAGGACATGACTGGGATTGGGATGAAAGACTACTCTGTGGTTCCACCACCAGCTGGTGACTTCTATGGTGTCCAACAAAAGTACCTATCTTGGACTGGTTTACCAGAACTTCAAGGGGAGGAATTCATTCCTCCACCAAGAGTTGTTACCTCAGTTGAAGAGTATCAACAGAAGTTGACTGACATGAATGAATGGAAGAAAGCCAATCCTACCTTATTTGTTAAGGATGGCTTATTATGTCAAAGTCCTAATGAGTCAACCTCTATTAAGGTTACAAACCCAATCACTGGTAAGGCTGTTGACCTTGGCTCAAACACTGTTAGAAAACCTAGTGTCAAGTATGCAGAATTGTATAGGAATACCAGGTTACCTAAAAGCCAAGTTAGTAATGATGGAACAGGTTTCTTCTCTTCTAGACCTAGGGTTGTGTCTAGAAAAGCCTGTTACACTTGTGGTAGCTTTTCACATTTAGCATTTAAGTGTGTCAATGCTTCTAAGGTCAACGTTGTTAGAAAGTCAAACGTTGTCAGACCCAAACCTTGTGTGCAGCAAAGTCCACAAGTTGTTAGACCTGTCCCATTCTTCTTTAGAGGGTCTAACACTCATGGACAAAGACCATTTCAAAAGACAAATACTTGGTCTAATAGGCAATGGGTTTCTGTAGCAAACCCTAGGTTCAACGCTGACAAGGGTAATTTCAGCGTTGAAAAGACCAAATCCAACGCTGACAGAAACGTGACCAGACCTAAATATTTGTAACCACAGGGTAAGGGGTCAAAGGCTTCTTCAAGCTTGACATGGAGACCAAAGAAAGATCAAAACCCTAATGATAATGGGATTTCAATGACCTGCAATAGATTTAATTACATTTCAAAGGTCATTACAAAACCTATTGGGGTTAACTTGGTATTTCATCCTAAGAAGGATGAAAATGGGGTTGTTATGAGAACTAAGTTTGTTCTTATTGAACAACCAGATGAATCCAAGTCTGCTAAGGCTTGGGTTCCTAAAGAAAACTAACTTGTTTTCTTTATGTGCAGGGCATTCAAAATCAGGTCAATGATTATGGATATTGGGACAGTGGATGCTCAAGGCACATGACAGGGAAGGAAGATTATCTTACTAACTTCACTCCCATTAAGGATGGTGATAAGGTTTACTTTGGAGGCGGATATGGAACCATCACAGGCAAAGGAACACTTCTCACCAAGAACTTGCGTTTTGAAAACGTATTTTTGGTAAAGGAACTTGATTACAATCTTTTTAGTGTATCACAAGTTTGTGATAACAAAATTAAAGTTTTGTTTACTGATACTGAATGTTTGGTGTTAAGCAAGGATTATAAGATCCCTGATGAGAAATATATTGACTATATAACACCTAGACATAAAGACATATATAATGTGAATCTGAATGGGATTAGAATGAATAGCAATATGTCATGTTTTTATGCTAAAGCTTCAGTAGATGAGAGTAATCTATGGCACAGGAGACTAGGGCATATAAACTTCAAGAATATAAACAGGCTTGTGAGACTTAGCTTGGTTGATGGCTTGCCTGAAAAGGCTTTCCACAATGACCACTCTTGTGTTGCATGTCTTAAAGGCAAGCATCACAAGGTCTCATTCAAGTCTAAGCAGGTGCACTCTAGTACTAGACCTCTTCACTTGCTTCATATGGACCTATTTGGTCCAACCAATATAGAGAGTTTGAATGGTAAATCATACTGCGTTGTCATCACAGATGACTTTTCTAGGTTTACTTGGACTTTCTTTTTAGCTATGAAGAGTGATACAGTTGACACTTTAATTGATTTTATCACTCAGATTGAGAAGAAGACTGGTAATGAAGTTAAAATGTTTAGAAGTGATAATGGTGATGAATTTAGGAATAAAGTGTTAGATGATTTTTGTGTCAGGAAAGGAATTACTAGGCAATTTAGTGTTGCCAGAACCCCTCAGCAAAATGGGGTTGCAAAAAGAAAGAATAGAACCCTAATTGAAGCAGCCAGAACCATGTTGGCTGATGCTCATTTCCCTATAGCCTTTTGGGCTGAGGCTGTTAACACAGCTTGCTATGTTCAAAATAGAGCATTGGTCAACAAAATACAGAACAAAACACCTTATGAGTTACTTTAGGGAAGAAAACCTAATATTGATTTTCTCAGACCTTTTGGTTGTCATGTAGTTGTTTTAGATACTAGTGATGCCTTAGGTAAATTTAGTGCAAAAGGTGATGAAGGATATTTCATGGGGTATTCAGTACAGAGCAAGGGATATAGGGTTTATCTTAAAAAGAAAAACGTATACTTGAAAGAGTACATGTTAGGTTTTTAGAGAATAAACCTAGTGATCCTGAAAGTGGTCCACATTGGTTGTTTGACTTGGAACCTTTATCTAGAACATTAAATTATATGCCTGTCACTAATCCAGAAATTGTGAAGGTAACTTCAAATGTTTTGGAAGAACAAGTTGTTGATGTTTTAGGTACACAGGTTCATGAAAAGGTTGGATCACAGGCATAAAAGTCATCTCCTATACTAGAGTATGTCACAATTCCCATATGGACAGATGCTTTTGCTGCTGCTGCTGCTGGAAAAGATAATGGTGGTCCCTAAGTACCACCAGATAACAACATGCATGGTCCTTCAGGCACTAACAAAGGCAAATCTAGCGCTAACAAGACCAATTCAGACGTTGATGGCTCAAACGTTGACAACAACAGTTCAAGCGTTGTTAGCCCACACGCTGACAACCAAGGTTCAGGCGTTGACAACACTTTTGCACATATTTTCTCTTCTACTTTTGAACAGGGTGAACCTTCTAATTTATATGAAGAGGTTCATCCTCATGTTGATGAAAGAGAATCTGAAGAAGAAGATATTGGCAACATGGATAATGAGATTGAAGACACCAGCCTGTTTGAAGGAGGAGTTCTCACTTCTACTATGAAGAATCACCCTACTTCTCAAATCATTGGTGATATTATGACTCCTGTTCAGACTAGAAGATCTCATGAAGGTCTTGGTGGATTTATTGCCAATATTCACAAGAAGGTTGATACCCCTCTTGTGCAAGCATGTTTGTTTGCCTGTTTTCTGTCACAACAGGAACCCAATAAGATATTTGATGCTCTCAAAGAACCAAGTTGGGTGGAAGCAATGCAGGATGAGATTCACCAATTTGTAATTCAGGATGTTTGGGAGCTGGTTGATTGTCCCAGATATGTCAGACCTATATGGACAAGATGGGTTCTAAGAAACAAGAGAGATGAAAGAGGTATTATGGTCAGAAACAAGGCAAGATTAGTGGCTCAGGTATATACACAAGAGGAGGGGATAGACTATGAGGAGGTCTTTGCACTAGTTGCAAGGATTGAAGCTATAAGGATCTTTCTAGCCTATGCATCCTGTATGGGCTTCACTGTCTATCAAATGGATGTCAAGAGTGCCTTCCTCTATGGAACAATTGTTGAGGAGGTATATGTGATGCAGCCTCCTGGTTTTGAGGATCCAGAGAATCCAGACAAGGTGTATATAGTCAAGAAGGCATGGACTTCATCAAGCCCCAAGAGCATGGTATGGTACAATGTCTACTTATTTGGTGGACAATGGATTCAAGAGGGGCACCATAGATCAGACACTGTTTACCAAGAAGAAGGGTAAGGATGTTCTACTTGTTCAGGTCCATGTTGATGACATCATTATTGGATCCACAGATCCAAAGATGAGTGAGGATTTTCCAAGCTTATGACAGACAAATTCAAGATGAGTGTTATGGGGGAGATGCACTTCTTTCTTGGGTTACAAGTTCAGCAGAAAGAAGATGGTATCTTCATCTCCCAGGATAAATATGTGGCAGAGATCTTGAAGAAGTTTGGCTTTTCTCCACATGAAAAGAGGGATACTACTCCTATGGATAGAGAACATCCTTGGGGAAAGATTGGAGATGGAAAGGATGTTGATGTCAGGCACTATAGATCCATGATTGGTTCATTGATGTATCTTACAGCCTCCAGACCTGATATCATGTTTGCTGTGTGTACTTGTGCACGCCATCTAGTGAATCCCAAAGAATGTCACCTTTATGCTGTCAAGAGGATCTTTAGGTACCTAAGATGCTATCCTAGTCCTGGCTTGTGGTACCCAAAGGATTCACCATTGGAGCTGATTGCATATTAAGACAGTGACTATGGAGGTGATAAGTTTGATAGAAAATCCACAACTAGTGGATGTCAGTTTCTTGGGAGCAGGTTGATATCTTGGCAATGCAAGAAACAAACATTGGTGGCTAATTCTACAACTGAAGCAGAGTATGTTGCTGCAGCTGCTTGTTGTGGACAAGTTTTGTGGATTCAGAACCAGCTGTTAGACTATGGGTATAATTTCATGCATACCAAGATATTTGTTGACAATAACAGCACCTTATGCATTATTAAGAATCTTGTACATCATTCTAAAACTAAACATATAGAAATTAGACATCATTTTATAAGAGATTGTTTTGAAAAAGGTTTAATACAACCAGATAGGGTTGACACAGAAGAAAATGTGTCAGATTTACTAACTAAACCTTTTGATGGTGGAAGGTTTCAATACTTGGTAACAAGTATTGGAATGATCAATCTCATATAATATATGTTTTGGAGTATTTTTGTAAAAGTATGTACAGGATAATGCATTGTTATTGGTCTTTTGAGGGTTTAGATTTTCCACTATATTTTTCTAACACTGACAAAGGTTGCTTGAACGCTGATAAGTGTTTTTGTGACGTTGTTAGCAATATATTTGTCTAACACTGACAAAGCTTTTCTTAACGCTGACAAGTGTTATCGGGGCGTTGTCAGCAACAATGTTAGTTTTGTGGTTTTCAATCTAAATGTGCAGGTGGTGTTAGAAGTATACCATTGGATACAGAGTTGATTATGGATCATTGGAGAAGCCTTTGAACATGTTTTTATTTATGGATGATGGTTGGAATTGTCAATTCCTATCTTGACATAAATTTTTTATGTTCATGCATATTTTTAGCAACATATGTATCACAGTTTAAGGGGATGTTTTAGGAACCTTTAGGAATTTTTTGTTATCCATACGATACTCTTATCACAATTCTAGATTGTGTTCACAGGTGAGTATGAGTTAGTTTTACTAAATCATGAGGCACTGTAGCATGCAAAGTTGATATACTATGCATGCTGCCAAGACATTTTTGGCCTAGAATTGGTTGTGGTCTGTTGGGAGACTTGGGAATGATTTTGTCATGGGTTTTACCTGGGAGTAACAAGGAATTTTATAAGGTAACTTAGTTGTTAAGATTTTTGGTTAGCAAGGGACACTTGAGGACTGTTATGTCTATCTTGCATAAGTAAGTGTGCATAACTTGACAGTTCTTGCTGCCCTATAATAATTATCAACTTTCTGGTTATCTTCTCTAGGATAAATTACTTTGTTAAGGTCATTTTTTATTTTTAAACATTTTTATTTTTGGATGCTGACAAGTATTTTTCCAAGCGTTGTTGTGACCAATTTAGACGTTGACATGGCTTAGGCAAACGTTGACAAAAATATAGTCGTTGGGCGTTGATGGGTTATTGACCGTGGACACTCAATGGGACCTACCCAGTTGTTACTTTTTGACATATTTTTAGGCCGTAATTTTGGGAGCATATAACTCTCATTTAATGCATGAGATAAACTTATTCTTTTTCAATATTTTCATGATTGCATTTTGAAAATACTTGCCTATTTTTGGGCCAATCACATGCATTTTCTTCTCCTATGTATTTGGCTCCTATTTTAAACAGGGTACCTATTATTCTTGTCTAACACAATTTTCTCCTATAACTTCATCTTTATCAATCATTCATAACAGCTTTCAACAATGGCACCAAAGTTTAAACCAACTGATTTGGAATTGGGGTTCAGAAGTCAACACAACATGGTCGCATATCTTGAAGCTGATGATACTCTATTTCCCCAATACACACAAATGGTGGCGTATTTGAACGCATCCCCTTTTAGGTATATTCTTTCTCATGCTCCACTCATTCCTGTCACACATATTAAACAGTTTTGGAACAATGTCAGTTCCTCAACAGTTAATAGAGTGACTACATTATCATCTATTGTTCATGGGCGCACATGGGTGGTTACTGAAGCTTTGGTTCGCCAAGCTTTGCATCTTGATGATGCAGATGGTATAACCATCCTTCCCATTAGTGAAATAGAACAAGGACTAAGGGCTTTGGGTTATCATTTTCCTGCTTAAGGAACTTTAAGTAAATATCATAAACAGGAGTTTCCCCCAGCCTGGAAGTACCTAATACATGTCCTCTTACAATGTTTGAGTCCCAAGTGTACTGTACATAATGAGATCAATAGATCTATTGCAAGTGCTATTGTGTGCATTGCTACTGGGAAAAAGTTTAATTATTCCAAAATGATTTTTGAGGGCATGTGTAAAAATAAAGGGAACAAAATGACTTTAGCTTATCCCAGATTTTTACAAATGGTTTTTGATGTCCAAGTTTACTACACAAGGGATCATGATGATTTTTATGAGATCCCTGTGCAAAAGAAAGCAATTTTTATGAAGATGAACTCACCCCCACATCGTGACTTACCCCTAACCCCTGCTATGATTACTGTCATTGAAGCAGCACAACCCCAGCCAGACCCCCAACCCCAAATTGAACCAATACCTGAACCATTACCTTCACCACAACATATGCAAATTGACCAAGAACACTTCGACGCTGACACATTAAATGTTGGTGTTGATGTGCCTATTTCAAACGTTGACACAAATCCTTCAAAGACCCAAACAACCCTTAACCAACCCACATCCACCCAATCCACATCTTCTTCTCCCCTAACACAATATAGGTTACAAAAATGCCAAAGGACTACTGAAGTGTTCTCCTCTAGTGGTCCTAGCCATGTAGCAGAGAGAACCACCACCACAAGTGTGGTTGGTGCTATGGATGAGGCTGGGACTATTGGTTCTGGCTTAGAAGCTGGCCAAGACAGTCGTACCATCATTAAGACCTCATCCATGTTGGGAATTAATTTGATGAGACAAATCAACAATAATGAAACAAGAAGGACTTATATGCAATTATCAAGATTTACAAGAATATGGAGCCCTTTCAAACAACAAGGAGGACTTATTAGCAAAAGATGGAGGGACTTCTAGTGTAATTAGATTTCTTGTAAAGAGGGTTATGTGTAGTATATAAACACACACCCTGCGTAGGTTTTTATAACATATCATTCATTCACAATGTAAACCTAAAGTGTGTGTCGCACTAGACGTGGGATTCAATGTATACACGTCTAGTGGATGTTTGTTATTAATATAATGAACAACCCAATTGTTTTAATTCGTGTTCTTTGTGCCTAAACACCTTGTTCATGATCATTGTTCTTTTCCGCTATGTTATCATATGAACGATGATCAAACCTAGATATAATGGTTGTTAACCATCGAGTCGAACGATTATAGGGATCATCAATTGGTATCAGAGCCTAAGGCTCGTGATATCTAGGTCCGACGAGGTGTTCGTGTATGGTGAAGAAGAAAAATTCGTATTGAGTTTTTCTAGACGTTTTTGTGTGCGCAGCAGTATTCAGAAGGTCATAACTTTTAATCTAACCGTTGGATCGTCACGAAATTTTAGATATGTGTTCTACATATATAGATCTAAACATCCACCGGAGGGATTGTCGAGTTTTATCCCCAGGCAAAAGTTATTAAGCGTCGAAGTTGGCTGAAGGAAGATTTTCAGTTTTTCTGCTTTCACATGAAATCATGAACTAGGGTTCTTCAAACCCTAGATCTACATAAAAAGCAGGAAGAATTGATGTTCGTGGCTGTTAAAACGTGTGAAGATATACGATCTAAGGTGGTTATTTACAAACCCTAACTAGGGTTTCAGTGCTCAAAACTCCAAACCCTAGATTGTTGTTACAGACGTGAAGGTTAATGCAGATTCGTGGCTAAAGTTCATCATTCGTTTCTCATTGGTCTTCAAACTTTCATTCACACGGTTTGACATGTTTGATTGGAGGAATCGTTGCATTTACACGGCCATGAGAATATATATTACATGCTTCTGTTCACACGATCAAGATTTCCAATATATCGAATGTTATTGGTTAAGAAGTATGTGTTCACACGGCCTAGAACAAAACCCTAAACATTCGTTATATTATTGATCCCCTACATGCTAGTTTAGGGTACTCCCGTGAGTCCCTCGTCCTATTGGTGGAATAAGGTGCGTTCATACGATTAAAGATTCCAAGAATATTGTGTTCACACGAATACAAGTTTCTCATTGGTGGGAATATTGTGCATTCACACGGATAAGTAAACGATTTGTTTTTAAATTGGATTTTGATGCAACGATTGACAGAGATAAGTATTAATTATTCAACGCTGAATAATTAAAGTAGCATTCTAAACGCTGACAAGGTTTAAGATGAACGCTGAAAGGTTATAAGGTTGGCGCTGATGTTTGTTATTTGGGCGCTGACAGGAAGGATTTCGACGCTGACAGGAATAAGTCAACGCTGATAGGTTGACAGTGTCATCCGATATATGAGCTTCAACGCTGATATGTATTGTCAGATATCGGACAATACATCTGACAGAAGAGATATTGGACAACACATGGATAGCTGCTGTTTGAGAAAAACTGGTACGTTTTTAAGCACTCAAAAAGAAGGGAAAGACACACAAAAGGTACATGGAATCTCCGTTTTATTCAGAATATCAAGTTGATATTTATGGCTCGGATATATTTAAATGGATTAATGATTTTAAGGCGAGTTAGCAACCATTCATGGAGTTATTTATTGGAGTATGTAATCGGGATAACCTTGTAGTTATTCGTTAACAGCTTTTACATATGAAGATATTGATTTGTCATGAAGAGGTGTTAGCTTAAGGGGAAGAATTCTTATGGTGAGTTTTGATGATTGAAGAAGATTTTCGCGAGTTTATGTTCTATCATATCTTAAAGTCATGGACTTCCAGCCACTGACTTTAAAGGTAACTTGTTTATGCTTACATGGTTACTGATGAAGTGATACAAGGTCTAGGAATATGTGATTTTTCTTATGGTTCTCTATGCACATATTTGCTATCACTTGAAGGAGTTACATTATCGTGCTCAGTGTCTCACAAAGGATGAGGATTTTTGTATCAGCAACACACTTCATCACATCATCGTACAAGATATGGAATATAAGTTTGGGTTATTTTACTTCTACATCAAGAATACTTTATTTATTGTTCTTCAAGATCATTATAAAGAGCTACTTTTGGAGAATTTTCAAGATTGCATACATTGTTTACTTCCTTGTTGATGTGACAAAAAGGGGAAGAAAATACGTGCTACACTTGAGGGGAAGCAATCTGAAGATCATGTACAATTTACAAGAAATCTTACTTTAAGGGGAAGCTTGTTTCATTCGTGAAAGATTTGAAGATTGGTTTTGTCATCATCAAATAGGGGAAGATTGTTGGGAATTAATTTGATGAGACAAATCAACAATAATGAAACAAGAAGGACTTATATGCAATTATCAAGATTTACAAGAATATGGAGCCCTTTCAAACAACAAGGAGGACTTATTAGCAAAAGATGGAGGGACTTCTAGTGTAATTAGATTTCTTGTAAAGAGGGTTATGTGTAGTATATAAACACACACCCTGCGTAGGTTTTTATAACATATCATTCATTCACAATGTAAACCTAAAGTGTGTGTCGCACTAGACGTGGGATTCAATGTATACACGTCTAGTGGATGTTTGTTATTAATATAATGAACAACCCAATTGTTTTAATTCGTGTTCTTTGTGCCTAAACACCTTGTTCATGATCATTGTTCTTTTCCGCTATGTTATCATATGAACGATGATCATCCTAGATATAATGGTTCATAACCATTGAGTCGAACGATCAATAGGACTCATCAATCCATGCCCAATGAATCTAACTTGGGAGGTCAAATACCCATTTTAGAAGAGGGCAGATTGGAACCAATGACCCTAATGGAATTGACGGCTGTCTGCATGAGCTTGCAAAAGCAAAATGCAGACTTGGTACAAGTTGTCAGCACACAAGGCCTTGAACTCAAGAAATTGAGGGAGAGGATTGTTATTTTGGAAACAGCTGAGTCAAGGAGAAGGCAGACAAGGGTCCTTTTATTTGAGGAGGATTCTTACAAAGGGGAGGAAGCTGCTACAGAGCCTGTTAATTTGAGTGATAAAGGCTGACATGAAGCTTCTACAGAACCATTTGTTGAGAGTGGAAAAGGTTCATATGATGAAGAATCTTTGGGTATTGCTGAAGCCCTTACTTAATTGAAGAAACAGACAGGTTTTGATATGTCTCTAGTCTCTCCTACAAACTTAAATTTGTCATTTACAGCCATGTTGGAGGAAATTGCAAGAGGCGCTGAGACATGTACTTTGGGCGTTGACAAGACAGATTTGAATGCTGACATGAGTATCTTGGGCGCTGACAAAGCAAAATTGGGCGTAGACAGACCTGCAAATGAGGTTGATGTATTCCGGTCATCATCCATCATCAAAGAGGTTTCTTCACAGGTATTACCATCTACCTTACCAACAGTTGATCCATTAGATAAGGGTAAGGGTATTATGGTAGAAGAAGTTGTTCCAAAGAATGCAGCACAAATTGAGTTTGATAGAAAGTTGGCTGCACAAATTGTGGAACAAGAAAGAAAGGAGGTGGGTGAATCACCTTTTGTTGTAACTTTAGAAGAGCAAGAAGGAAGTGATGAAGCCGGTTCAGACTCAAGTGTTATGATCATAGAACAATAATACTAGGCTTTTGACACCTAGTATGAAATTCGTAGTCCCAAATCTTTTCGAATTGAAAACCGGTCTTAAGTGCGACTCAATCGTCTTTTGGTGAATCAATGGAATGGTTTGGTTTGTTTTAAACTATTAGCGAGTAATTAAAGTGTCGTTGAGTAAATGGAAGAATTAAGATTAATTTTAAATGACGAGTAAAATAAAAGGTAGCAAAACATAAAGATAAGATTAGAAAAATGCTTAAACACTTAATAAAACCAACACTTAGAAAATTTCTCAAAATTAAAACTTAATAAAAAAAGTACTATAAGAAAGTGATATCGAAAGAAACCAAATCAAGCCAAAAGAAGGCCGATCGGAATGTATTCCGATAGGGGTAATATACCCAATCGGAAAGATAAATAACAAACACTGTCGGAATACTTGGAGTAGTTCAAATCGGAATACATGCAGAAATTACCCAATAGGAATGCTCAAGAAAAATCCCCAATCGGAATACACAAGTTATGAAGAACAATCGGAATATGTAGAAACACTTCAATCGGAATGTCGAAAAGTGATACCGTCGGAATACTTGCAAAACAACCCAATCGGAAAACGGGGCAAATGCCTTGCCGTCGGAATACGAAGTCCAATCGGAAAGGGGTTTTATACCTTTCCGAAAATTGTGGAAATTGGTTAAGATGGTGTACCGGTCGGAATAACCCAATCGGAAAGGGGCTTTACCACCCTTTCCGAAAATTGTGGGATTTGGGAAAGCTAGGAAATAAGCTAAGTTCAATAAGCTAATATCCAAAACTTATCAATCCAAATAAGTAACCGAATCAAATAAGCACTTTTATCAACTTATCTAACTCGAAATCAAACAACTTTTTAGATTAAACAATAAAAATATAAACTTTTTAATAAAACTTTTTAATAAGAAAAATAAGCTAATCATAAAAATAAGCCAATAAGCACAAAAGTCTTAAAGCTTAATCAAATGAAAACTTATAAAATGATCAAAAGATTAACTTATAAAATGAAAACTTATAAAATGAAAACTTATACTTGTTCCCTTTGGATGATGGAAATGGCCCCATAAAGTCGATGCCCCATACATCAAAGATTTCACATTCCTGTATGAAATTTTGAGGCATCTCATCCTTATGTGTGATCTTGCCTTGACGTTGGCAAGCATCACAATGCTTAACCATTTCGTGAGCGTCACGATAAATGGTGGGCCAGTAGAATCCGGAATCAAACACTTTCTTAGCGGTGTAGTTGGGACCAAAGTGACCATCGGTATGTCCTTTGTGGCAAGCTTGGAGGATATCGAAAGCTGCCGGTCCGTCAACACATCGACGAATAATCAGATCAGCACACTGTTTGAATAGATAAGGGTCATCCCAAAAGTAAGTCTTAACATCATTCAAGAACTTCTTTTTTTGTTGGGATGTTAACCCTTGGATGAGAATACCACCCGCTAAGTAGTTTGCAATGTCTGCAAACCACGGGGTGCCATCAAGATTGAGATTTATAGACATTAGAGTCTCCAGGGGGAAAGAGTCATTGATCTCTTTGTTCGGATGATCCCCCTGATATGGATCCTCAAGTCTGCTCAAATGATCCGCGGCCAGGTTTTCGGCTCCCTTCTTGTCACGAATTTCAATGTTGAATTCTTGAAGGAGTAAAACCCAACGAAGAAGTCTTGGCCTAGAATCGTTCTTAGTCATCAAGTACTTCAATGCAGAATGATCCGTGTATACGATGGTGGTGGATAAAACAAGATAGGGGCGAAATTTCTCAAAAGCATAGACAACAGCTAAAAGCTCTTTTTCGGTTGTCGTATAATGCAATTGAGCCCCCATCATTGTTTTGCTAGCGTAGTGGATTGGTTGGAAGTGTTTATTCACTCTTTGGCCCAGAACCGCACCAATAGCAAAGTCGCTAGCATCGCACATCAATTCAAAAGGCAGCTCCCAATTAGGGGTAACCAAGACCGGTGCCTTAGTTAGCTTATCCTTTAGAAGATTGAAGGCTTCGAGACACTCTTTAGAAAAGATAAAAGGAGTATCTTTTTCCAAGAGGTGGGTCATCGGGCGAGCGATTTTAGAGAAATCCTTAATGAATCTACGATAGAAGCCCGCATGACCCAAAAAACTTCTCACACCCTTCACGGTTGAAGGTGGAGGTAATTTGGCTATGACATCAACTTTAGCACGGTCGACTTCAAGACCGGATTTAGAGATTTTGTGTCCTAGCACAATGCCTTCTTTTACCATAAAATGGCATTTTTCCCAATTCAGAACAAGGCGAGTGTCTTCGCACCGCTTAAGCATACGTTCCAAATTGGCAAGGCAAGAAGAGAAGGAATCCCCGAAGACCGAGAAATCATCCATGAAGACTTCCATGGTTTGCTCAACCATGTCATGGAAGATAGCCAACATGCACCTTTGGAAAGTCCCGGGGGCATTGCATAAGCCAAAAGGCATTCGTTTGTAAGAAAATGTACCGTAGGGAGAAGTGAATGTTGTCTTCTCTTGATCTTGGTGATCGATGGGTATTTGAAAATAACCCGAGAAACCATCAAGAAAGCAGTAATATTCATTACCCGCTAAGCGTTCAAGCATTTGGTCCATAAAAGGTAGAGGGAAATGATCCTTTCTCGTGGCATCATTGAGTTTGCGGTAGTCTATACAAACTCTCCACCCAGTAACGAGACGGGTAGGAATTAACTCGTTGTTGGCATTGGGCACAACGGTGATTCCGCCTTTCTTAGGCACACAATGGACTGGACTAACCCATGGTGAATTCGAAATAGGGTAAATCATACCCGCATCAAGAAGTTTGATAACCTCTTTTTTGATGACTTCATGGATTTTAGGATTCACCCTTCGTTGACTTTGAATTGTGGGCTTAAAGTCGTCCTCCATGAGAATTTTATGTGTGCAGAAGTGAGGATCAATTCCACGGATGTCGGAGATTTTCCAAGCGATAGCTCGTTTATGCTTCTTCAACACAGCGACAAGTCGGGCTTTTTCGTCTTCCTTCAGATCCTTTGCGATGATGACCGGTAGCTTCTCGTTGTCTTCCAGGAAAACGTACTCAAGATGAGGAGGTAGGTCCTTAAGCTCAAGAGTAGGAGGATCCTCAATAGATGGTGAAACTAACGATGGATCATCATTAATCACCTCTTTAGGAGCAGGAGGAGAGAATGGGTCCTCATTGAGAAGTCTCTCAATAGTACTAATATCTTCATCCCAATTGGGGGACAAATTATCATACTTAATAGCGAGAGGACCCAAGCTAGCTTCGAAATCATCAAAGTCACTTTCTCCAAAAGGAGTCAATGCTGGAGCAATTGAGGCAACGGTCTCAACATTGGGTAGAGAAGAAGGAGTACTTTTGCAAGCATCATGAAAATGTTCTTCACAAGCCTCATCGAGAACATCAATAGCATTAACGCTCTCATACGAATAAGGTTGCTTAGAAATCTTACCCATGTTGAAGACAATTTTATCGTCACCAACTCTCATGATTATTTCGCCTGCGGCTACATCAATAAGAGTGCGACCGGTCCTCAGAAATGGACGTCCAACGATTAATAGAACACGGGGATCCATCTCGTAGTCAACGACAACAAAATCCGTCGGGAAGGTAAATTTGTCGACGCCAACAAAGACATCTTCGGCTATCCCCACTGGATAAGCAACCGTACGGTTGTCTAATTCCAATGTCATTTTAGTGGGGACTAGCTCGGGGAGAGATAATTGCTTCCAAACACTTAAAGGCATTAAGTTTATACTGGCACCTAGATCGGCTAGGGCCATGCAATTCTCTACTCCCAGGAAGTTGCAAGGAATCAAGAAGCGACCCGGATCACCAAGTTTGGTGGGCAATTGCCTTAAGAGCACTGCGGAGCAATTCTCATTAAGGTGGGTCTGAGCAATGTCAAGAAGCTTTTCCTTATCACTTAGAAGATCTTTAAACATCTTAGCATATTTGGGCATGTGAGCGAGAGCCTCGGCAAAGGAGATGTTAAAATTCAATTGTTTAAACATTTTAAGAAAGTTTGAAACTTGAATATCATCCTTGCTCTTTTGCTTCTCTTTCCTCAACCTTGAAGGATAAGGTATATTGGATGAAGAAGAAGGCTTTAAGGGAATAGGATCACTCACAACCACGGGTGGTGGGGAAATGGGGATAGAAGGTGAAGGAGGTGGGGAAAGTTGCTCTTTTTCCTTGTTCACAATCACGAGTGGAGGTGTAGGAAGCTCGGGTTCCATATAACCTTTTCCACTACGAGTGGTGATTGCTTTCATCTCCCCTCTTGGATTCGCAACGGTATTACTCGGAAGAGTACCCGAAGAAGAGGGTTGATTACTTTGGATGAGCGAACCAATCATATCACGAAGGTGAAGAGCTTGATTGTTAAAAGAGTTTTGCATGTTGGCATTAATATCATTGCTGTGTTTGGCCATGTCATTCCTTAGCTCGGCTCGAATATCGCTTCCTTGTTTCACCATATCATTCTTCAAGTTGACAAATTGACTCTGAAGATTCGTCACCAACTCACGATTAGTCTTCATGAACGTCTCGACGTCTGGACTCACTGCCATCGGTTGATTGAGAGGTGGAGCTTGGTAAGCTTGAGAATTTCCTTGAGTTGGGTATGGGTTTCTTTGGGATTGATACTGATTGTTTGCACGAGGTTGGGACTGATTGTTTCGGTTAAAGCTTTGTTGTTGGTTTTGGTTTGCAGGAGGGAAACCGGGAGGAGCAAGATAATTGTTGGAACGATATCTTTGCAAGCCACGGTCTCCTTGAGGGCGAGCTTGATAGACTCCCGTGGGATAAGTGCCATAGGCTGCGTTAACGTTTTCAGAATAATTGCTTTGGGTAGAAGGACAATCTAGGGCCACCACATGTGTCACAAGAAATAGCAACGGCTTTCGCTTGTTGAAAGTGGTTTGTGGCCATGGCCATGAAATTCTTGTTCATTTCAGCGAGTTGTCGAGAAATTTCAGAAATTTCAGGATTGGAGGTAGTAGAAGAAACATTGACTCTCGAGTTAGATCTTGAGGATGCGGATGAATCCTAATTCTTGTGGTGAGTAGTCATGTTTTCGATCAACTCTCGACACTCCTCCGGTCTCCTTTTCATAAAAGTACCACCGGCGGCGGCATTGATCGTGTCACGATCACGAAAAGTGAGACCATTGTAGAAGGTGTCAATGAGAGTGACGGGGAGCATATTGTGATTAGGACAGCGGTCGATCAAATCATTGTAACGTTCCCAAGCATCGAAAAGCGATTCATCATTCTCTTGCATAAATCCACTGATTTGGTTACGAAGGCTAGTGACCATGGATGGGGGAAAGTAGCGCGATAAAAAGCGTTGAGTCATGTCGTTCCACGTATGAATAGAATTCTTAGGAAGACGGTCAAACCATTTCTCGGCATGGTGAGAAAGTGAGTGTGGAAAAAGTTGAAGGCGAAGGTCATCCATAGAAACACCAGGGCACTTCATGATTTGGGTAATTGTAAAGAATTTGTCGAGGTGTTTGTTGGCATCATCGTCCGGAATTCCACGAAATGGGTTCGTTTGCACTTGTTGTATCATGTGATGCTTCAACGAAAACTCCTGAGCCGTGACGTGCATTGGCGCAATCGGGCCTCCGCGTCCGTTCATGGTGGGTTGGCACAATTCCTCCATGGTTCGTAAATCAGGTAGAAGGACATTGTTGTTGTTGTTGTTATTCAAATTGTTTTGAGGTGGGTGATTATTGTTGTTATTAACACCAGCCATATTTAAATCTTCAAGAGTCTCGGGCTCAGAATAGTTGGAAGATCTAGTACGCATACACCTGCAGAAGAAAAATATACACAAAGAATATAATATTTTTGGTTTTTATAGGTTTTTTTATGTTTTTGTATTTTTGAAGAGTTTTATAATTTTTATGGATTTTTTTGAAAATTTTTATAGCAATAAAAATAACGTTCAAAGAACGGATCCCAAAATTCAATGCGTCTCTCACTAGAAACCGTTTATCTTAACGAAAAGAGCCGGCAGCGACGCCATTTAATACTAGGCTTTTGACACCTAGTATGAAATTCGTAGTCCCAAATCTTTTCGAATTGAAAACCGGTCTTAAGTGCGACTCAATCGTCTTTTGGTGAATCAATGGAATGGGATGGTTTGTTTTAAACTATTAGCGAGTAATTAAAGTGTCGTTGAGTAAATGGAAGAATTAAGATTAATTTTAAATGACGAGTAAAATAAAAGGTAGCAAAACATAAAGATAAGATTAGAAAAATGCTTAAACACTTGATAAAACCAACACTTAGAAAATTTCTCAAAATTAAAACTTAATAAAAAAAGTACTATAAGAAAGTGATATCGAAAGAAACCAAATCAAGCCAAAAGAAGGCCGATCGGAATGTATTCCGATAGGGGTAATATACCCAATCGGAAAGATAAATAACAAACACTGTCGGAATACTTGGAGTAGTTCAAATCGGAATACATGCAGAAATTACCCAATCGGAATGCTCAAGAAAAATCCCCAATCGGAATACACAAGTTATGAAGAACAATCGGAATATGTAGAAACACTTCAATCGGAATGTCGAAAAGTGATACCGTCGGAATACTTGCAAAACAACCCAATCGGAAAACGGGGCAAATGCCTTGCCGTCGGAATACGAGGTCCAATCGGAAAGGGGTTTTAAACCTTTCCGAAAATTGTGGAAATTGGTTAAGATGGTGTACCGGTCGGAATAACCCAATCGGAAAGGGGCTTTACCACCCTTTCCAAAAATTGTGGGATTTGGGAAAGCTAGGAAATAAGCTAAGTTCAATAAGCTAATATCCAAAACTTATCAATCCAAATAAGTAACCGAATCAAATAAGCACTTTTATCAACTTATCTAACTCGAAATCAAACAACTTTTTAGATTAAACAATAAAAATATAAACTTTTTAATAAAACTTTTTAATAAGAAAAATAAGCTAATCATAAAAATAAGCTAATAAGCACAAAAGTCTTAAAGCTTAATCAAATGAAAACTTATAAAATGATCAAAAGATTAACTTTTTAGCACGAAATCAATTAGAACAACACGGATCTTATGATATACGCACCAAAATCAACCTTAAATCAAAGAAAAGTAGAATGAGATTAAGAAGTAAAAGCTTAAAATGAACTTGATTAATGAAATAAGCAATACAAAGATGTTTAATCTTGAAAGATTAAAAGAAAAAGATGAACTAGTGAGAGAAAGTTTAAGACTTTCTCTCTCTAAAAACTAGAGAAAACTAAAAAGTGAAAAATTAACTAAAAAATCTAACCACCCTCCTAATGACTATTAGGAGGGTATTTATAGGGAAGGTGGAAGGAGTGCATGTGTTGCATCTTCTTTCTTGCTTTCTTCACGTTTTCTCGACTTTAATTCTTCGTCTTTGTCGTCTCGGGATTTGAACTTGTCTTTTAATTTTCTTCTTCTATTAGACTTAAGTTCTTCGACTTCGTTAAACTTCCGTCTTTTGACTTTTTCTTCGATAAATCTTCAGAATAGGCCTTGGACTTCCGTTCTTTTTGCACTCTTGATCTTTTGACTTCGTCTTTTCCCGTTTTCTTCAATGAAAGCCCGTGAAAGCCCGTGTTTTCTTCCTTTTTCATATTTTGGTCCTAAAACACAATAAAAACATAAACCACGCATAATTCCGACTTTTACGACATAAATCACACGTTTTGGTCTTGTTATTATTGGAAATAAGTGGTAAAAGGATAAGTGTTTTCACACTTATTAAACAACCAGAAAGGCTTGAGTATGGTGATGAATTGGCAAAAGAGAAGTTGAATGAGGTGAAATTGCAGGTTGATTTTGATATGCTAGAAGTTGTTCAGATGTACCATGCCTGGGAAGATAGGTGTATAGAGAATCCACATTTGACCATTTCAGATCAGATATGGGGTTTGGAGATTCTTCTCAGAGTACAAAAGGATTGCAACGTCATTCTGAAACACAAAGCAAGCAATGTTCTCACAAATTTGAAAAGGGATAGAAGGGAGTTGTACTGCATGTTACTCAGATGTCATGGAACAGGGTGGACTTATAAGAAGTTGATTGCATTGACATTTGAAGAGTTGGAGTGTAGAGCTTATCCCATTTGGGTTAGAGTGCAGGAAGAAAACACTCTAAGACTTCTTTCTGATGAAAGAAAAGAAGAACTTGCAGAGGAAATAGAGCTTAAAAAGGCAATGTTTGTTCCCAGACCAGTGAAAAAGGGAGTTCCTCTTGAGTTTCCTAAAGATATGGATCCATTACATCTAAGTGAAGCTGTCATAAGAAAGAGCCTAAAGCTCTCACCATTAGAAGCTTCATATATGGTACAAGTGTTACTACTTGATTCCAGAAACCCTATTATAAGCTATGAAGAAGATGAATGTGGGTTTTGGAAGATTGGCAGTTATGGAAAAGAGGTTCACACTTTTACCACCCTTATATCTTTGTTTGCAAGTTTTGATAGAGAAGACTTGGTAGACCTATGGAGGTTGTTAGATTCCAAGTATGAGACTGAAGCTCCCACTTCAGTCAATGGAATAAAATTGTGGTCAACATTCAAGAGAATGTGTGGACCAAGAGATGAAGATCCTGCTATTTGGAAGGATCTTGAAGATGACCTCAGTGGTCTTCAATGGAGATTGTATTCAGCTGTTGGTGTTTATTATTTGAGTTCTACAAAGTTTGTTGAGTATCTACTTGTAGATGGTCAGTATTTCATGTCCAAGGAAGTCTTGGAGAAGATGAAGAATACACAGCTGGAAATTGATTATTCAAGTGACGTGGCTAAAGACTTGATCAGATTTATTTATTACCAATATGAGAAGGTTTGTAAGATTCCTCCTAGTTCTTAATGTTTATTCAGAAACTTGATCACTAGAGTAGATATCAAGTTTAGGGGAGGATTGTTGGGAATAAAATATAGCCAGTCTACTTGAGCGCTGACAAGAGTAAAACAAGAATTGACAGGAGTAAAACAAACGCTGACAGATCAAGCGTTGACAAGACAAAGTCAAGCGTTGATACATTGAAGACAAGCACTGATGGAAGGATATGATCTACACGGTTATTATATTCTAGATTACTTCTAGTAAAGATAGGAACAACAATGTATTTTCTATATTTATCTTTACCAAGAATAGTTGATACGTAGATTATCGTACAAGTCTTCTTATGTCTATAAAAGAAGACCTTTAGGTTATTGTTCAATATAATTTTTCATACGTTAACACTTTCATTGTAAGCAAGTTTGATATCATTAATCAAAGTGAAAGTTTGTTTACATCTTGTGTGTTCTTGTTTAAGTGTTAATTCCGCATAACACTTAAATTGTCATATACATATACAAAGGTTTCTCTAAGTGTATTACTTGATCTAATCTCGTATACATAAAGCTAAATCGATCTAAGTTTGGGATCAACACATCTTTGCTTAAGGGAACCTTGCCTACTCTTCTTTGGCTTGCCTTGTTCACCTTAAGCTTGTGCTATTTGATGGACGAAAACTATGTCTTTGATCCTGGTGGATATGTTTCATGCTTCTTCCTATGCTAATCAAGGTCGAGTCAGGCTCGAAACTCGGTGAACAAAAATCAAGCGCTTCTTGGGAGGCAACCCATGTATCTATCTTTTAGCTATCTTTATCCTAAGTGTAGGGGAGACCCGTTGGTGTTTGCTATTTCCTCTTTTCTCATAGTCAGGGATTCGAACTCTCAATGATCCACTCTTGATGATTTTTGACGACCCGTGATTCCGTCTTCCTGGTTCTATCCTAAACCCTTTTCGATTCACTATTTTATATTTCTCAATATTAAAATAGGAATATCGTTAGTTGTCTTTTCCTTAACGAGATTTTATCAGCGTGCACAATGTCCTAAGTGTAGGGGAGTTTACTCCCACATGCTTAAACATTGAGGACAATGTTTATATCAAGTGTAGGGGGGACTTCTATCGAAGTTAAGTGGCCTTTTCCTTGTATTTGTCCTCATTTTAACCGGAAAATCAATTTTTTGACATTTTTCAAAAATTTTTGATCTATTTTGGCCTATTAGTTTTTTCCTTTGTATAGTTATTTCCTTTCTTTACTAGAATAAATTTTTAATAAAGTGGTTTTAATTTTCAACGTTGTGAATCTTTGACTCAACCCGAGTTTACTTATCTAAGTTTACTCTATCTAGTATCCTTAACGTGTTTAAGTCAAGTTTTGCTAGGCTTTTATATAGGGAGCTATAAAACCCGAAAGTCTTAACTCTCACGGTTAAGAACAAGAACTTTTCGCAAGTTCCTATAATTGATCCTAGAGAGTCGTTTATCAAGGGAACTTTAAAATGCGATTTCTAAACTTGAAAAAGTCTAAGAATTTGCTAGATCCTATAGGCGACTCGAAAACCCAAAACTTTGATTTAATAGGCTAAGCATCAACGAGTCTCATTCCTTGAGATTTTAAACTGTGGAGAACGAGAGATGATAGAGTCAGTTATAAGTTTGGTATTCTTTCGTGATTTATGTGAGTTAATTATGAGCCTATTCTCCCATCGCTTGTTAATAAATTTATCTGCAATAAATAAGGTTGTACGATTTGAAAAGTTACTTATCTTCTAGCCCAAGATCGTTTAAAAGTTGCTCGGTAATGATTAGATTTCATAGCCAAGGCATAACTTATTGAAGCGGGATGCGAAGATTGGCGAGTCCAAAAAGGCCCTAACAAGGCATGAGGGCTACATTTTGTTGCTAAAGATCCAGAAGTGATGTGAAGAATCATTTATCGAAAATCAATATGAAGGATCGAGACACACGACGAAAAGCAAATACTCCCGTAAAGATCATGGAGAAGTGTATCCGAAAAGACCCTAGCAATGTATGAGGATAAATAGATCCAAGTCGTAGAAGGAGGCGGATCGTTGTATATCAAAGTCCCAAATAAAGATTGGAGAAAAAATGAAGAATTCGTGGTCCATATATGAAGAATCTCTCAAAAGTTCAAGTGAATAAATTCCTATTATGAAGAGAAGACCATTATTTCATGAACGTCTCTCAAGATTTGAAGTATGAAGTCGCTGCCAAATATCGGTCTGAGAAAGGTCTCAAATCGCGAAGCGAGTTATGCCAAGATATGAACTTTTTAAGGTACCGAGAAGCAGTTTTAAAAGATTTTGTCCTTTAGCTAACTATTGATTAAATCATCCCACTTTATTTTCAGCCTAAATAACTATCGAAATAAGTCAACAATGCATCCTCGTGATCATTCAACACAACAATAAAATAAAAGAGATACACCTAGGAATAAGGGAGTCTAAGTAAATAATTGGCCCACATGAGTTCGTGTTAGTTTGCTAACTTATAATAATAATGATCTCGTTTTTAAGCTTGGTTTGGAGAATGTGAAAACTTGAGGATGATGATCATTCATAACATTTCCAAAACCCTAAGGTAAGTTTTTGATATTCTTTACTTATTTTGTTATTTTCTATCTCTTTAATAAAGGCCAATATGGATTGATTATGATGGAAAATGTAAACGTGCTTTGTAAGTAATGCATTGCATGAGGACATTGCAATGGTCAAGTGTAGGGGATTTGATAGGTGTGTAAACACCCATCCTTTGTACCACTTAACTACAATAATAACCAAGCCAAAACGTGTATTTTATGTCGTAAACATCGAAATTAGGCGTGTTTTGTGTTTTTGTTGTGATTTAGGACGAAAATGTGAAAAGGGGAGAAAACACGGGCATTCACGGGCTTTTATCGAAGAAAAAGACAAAAGACGAAGTCAAGAAATCAAGAGTGCGAAAAGAACGGAAGTCCAAGACCAATTCTGAAGATTTATCGAAGAAAAAGTCAAAAGACGGATGTTTACTAAAAGCCGAAGAACTCAAGTCTAATTTATTGAAGAAATTACAAGACGAGAGTAGAAATCCCGAGACAAAGTCGTTAAAGTCAAAGAATTAAGAAGCTTAAGGACTTAATGACAATTAAAGAAAGCAGAAAGAGGGGAGGAAGCTTCCTCTAAGCACCTCCCTAATTCCCCTATAAATAGATTAGATTTCATTTAATTTCATTTTGCTGGCTAATTGTGACAATTAGTTCTTCCACCATTTACATTACTTGCAACTTTATTTTTCATGTCATTTTTAATTAATTGTCTTGCACTTTAATTCCTTTAATTCAAGTAAGTGTTTTTTATTTGGTTGTTGAATCTTCACTTTTAATTAAGCTTTTCTTTAACTTTCTCATTCTACTTTTCTTGTTTTTGGTTTATCTCAATTTCGGATTAAGCAAGATATTGCTTAATCTCTTTGCTTATTTGATTAAAAAGTTCACCTTTTTACTTTTATCTAAGTTTTTATATGAGATAAGCTATAAGTTTGACAATCTTATTGGCTTATTTTGTACTTAGCTTATTTGTTTTTAAGTTTTCTAAAAAGTTTAGTCTTTCTAAAAGTTTGCTTATTTAGTTTACTTATTTCGTGCTTTGAAAAGGTCTTTAAAGTTGTGCTTATTGTATTAGTCTTATTATTGTTCTTGGTTTAGTTTTTGAAATTTTCTTATTGTTAAAATGCTTATTTAGTTTAGCTTATTTGCTTATTGGATTCCTTTGTTCCATTCTTTAAGGTTTCTGCTTGGTACGATCCAACAAGTGCGATCACATAAACCCTTAGGGTTTCTACTTGCGATCCATTGTTGCGGTCAAGGACTAGGATCACATTACGATCACACTCCATAATCCACACCACGATCACTCGTTGCGATCGTGGGTAAGATCATAGAGTGCGATCCGTGGTTGCGATCGCTTGGTCACGATCACCCACTGCGATCCACTTTGTTGCGATCGTGGTGGAGTACGATCCATAGAGTACGATCCCTTTTTGTTTCCATCGCATTAAGTGCGATCGTGGGCTACAATCACCAAGTGCGATCCCTCCCTTCTTGGCTGTGATCGCTCATTGCGATCTAGGCTACGATCAGGGTACGATCCAACCACTTTCATTGGTTGCGATCGTATTGCATTCTGACTTGTGATTCGTTTGTTTCGTTTCATGTTTATTTCAAATTTAATCTTTTCCCGCCATTTTACTTTAGTGCTATTTTATCTTTGATTTATTGTTACATTTTACTTTTTGTCGAGTTTTAATTTTCGTCATTAAATTCATTTGCTTTTAAAAGTTTTAATATTACACCATTTACATTTTAATTAGTCATTTACTATAAGTCTTGCATTTTAATTACACTACAACGACAAAACATTTGTTTTCACCAAAAGACGACTGTGTCGCAGTTAAACCAATAGTCAATTTGATTAGATCACTTCAACGAACTTAATTTTTATACTTGGCCAAAAGCCTCGTATTAAAGCCCTTTTCCGATGAAATTCTATCGGAATACTTGTGTTGTTCCGAAACTTTAGGTAAAAAAGTGAGATTTTTTACAAGAAATCCGTGGTTCTAACCAACCGAAAGCAACCAAATCCCTACCACAACTATGTAGGAGGTGTATATCAAGATTTAGAGCATGGAAAACACAAAAAGTTTGAATTCGAGATGAAATATGGACCAAATCATTCGAATCAAATAAAATCACAACAACCAATCACAAATCTACCCCATGGCGATCGATACCAATTGTTGTCCCATATAAAATGATGATTAAACAAGAAAGAAAGGTAGAAGATAGATGAATTCTAGAGAGAGAAAGTAGAGAGAGAGAAAAGTTATAGCAGTGTGTGAAACTTAGTGAATATTAGATCAGAGAGATTGAATAATGATCCAACCAACCTCTCCTTACATGCAAGGAGAGGTATTTATAGCCTTGCCTACATAGGGCATAATGGGCTATATGATAATAGGTCAGGCTTTCCTTCTAGGCTTTAGTTACTTATGAATGAACTTTAGCTTAAAGTTAAGCGCCTAAAACACGACTAACCTACTACCTATTACTGTAACACCCCATTTTGGTAAATGGAATGTCACGCGTGATTATGGCGTGTCATCAAAACATACAAGGAAAAATGTCTTAAACATTACATGACCATAAAGGAAATACCAGAAAGAAACATCGGTACCCCAAAGTATAAGCTCATCACACACAAACATAAGTACTGTAAAGGAAAAGGACTAAACAATGTCCATAGAAATAAGTAGCAAAATGTATGACGAAATGCATAAAGTAATGAAGGCTAGAAAGCTTCCAATCCATATGCACGTATGCTTAGAGTCTAAGAGTGCCCTTGAGTACCTGTCGTTTGGGAACATGAAACGAAAACGGTTGAGCATAACGCTCAGTGCACGGATATACAAGCATAGAATAAATAACATAAGCATATACAACATATAGCAGCGGAATTGAATAAATCCTTGAAAACCTGGTATAACTTAGTAAAACTGGTTTTATTGTTTGAAAAGCCTTATGTTTATCTTATAAAAACTGTTTAACATGTTAACCATTAAGCCTATATATGTCATGAAATATCAACGTGTATGAATACTTGGAGGGGTGACCTCATCATGCAATTAGAGGGGTTGCCTCTAATTAATATAAGTTCTGGTAGGAGGGATCAACTCCTTGTGAAGGATGCAAGGCACACACCACATTCACCTGAATAATCTGCTAAAACATGTAACCTAGGATTTACCCATATGCCCCACATGATAATATAATAATATGGCCAAAAGCTGAAAGGGACACCACGAGCTATCACTCCGCTGTGGTGAAGTCATAACATTGGTGCCTCTAGTGTTATGCTTATGGTACCTCCATAACTAGGTGGAACTGGTCATGCATGTATATGCCTTAGGAATTTAAATTAAACATAAGCAAACAAAACATATTAAACATATAATGGAAAAACAGTTGGCTGCATACAGGGAAATCCTAATAAGGAAAGAATGTCTATACTAAAGGACAGAGAATTTGTACCTTGTGTCCAGTGAACGAAAAAGAAGAACGAAAGGAAGTCCTACTCCGATCTCACTAATGCTACATAAAAGGGTACATGTATAAGTATTCTATTTACTGCGTATGTAACTGATTATAGTATGTCTTGACTTGTTTTATATTTTTTAGTCTTGTTTTACTGATTTTGATGTTATACTGTAATTATCATGTGTTTTAAGTCTTCTGATTAAGTATTAACTGATATTCTTGTATTATTATTCTTGTTGTGTAATAATAAGTAACTTTCTAAAAATAGCAGGTTTCCTAAAATAGAAAGTTTACAAAAATAGAAAGTTTCCAAAAATAGATTAACTTCTTAAAATAGGTAAGTTTCTAAAAATAGAAAGATTCTAAAAATAGTAAGTTTCCTGAAATAGAAAGTTTCCATAATTAGAAATAAGCTGGATTAATAAGCTAATAAGATAAGCTTAAGTTTTACTGATTAAATATACTAAGTCATATGATTAATAGTATAGTTTATTAATTATAACATGTTAATTAAATAAACTATATGTTATACGATTTAATTAAATATAATCATGATTTAATTAAATTAGAATGTATAAAATACTTAGGTTAAACATGTATTAATTTTTATATTAATATAACCTAAGTCGTGATAATTAATTAATTATATGTCATGTTTTAATAATTTATTAATTACTATAGTCTAAATTACATAAATAAATACTTAGGTTCAAATCATGTATTATTAAATATAATAATAATAAACCTAAGTCCATGTTTTAATTAAACTAATAATATGCCTTGTTAAATTAATTTAATTAACTTGTAAAACAAATATACTTGTAAAACTATTAAACTTGTAAAAATAATAAACCGAACCGATGTATTATTTTATTAAAACATATCGTGAAACGTCCCGTGAACCCGCAGAACCAAACCCACCCAAAAACAGTGGCAAACTGGCCTAAGTCGGTTGCCCTTGCTCTCGGCAAACTGCCACCGGCTGCTGCCGGTGGTCTTTGTCCTTCTCGGCCAGCCGCTGACACCACAAGGGTTCCCACCGACAGTGCGTCGGTGGCTCCTGCTGCTTGCGCGTGGTTCCCCTGCTTACCTAAAATAGCCACTGGCTTAAGCCGGTGGTGGGGCTGTGTTGCTGCCGAGACCAAAACAAATACCAAGATAACCCCGACGCATGTTGGGGTGTCTTGTCCCTGCTGTTAACCGAGCCAAACACCACCAGGACCTTGGTCTTGGTTGGTGTTGCGAACCAAACGGCGCCGAGAGTCTTGGGACTCTCGGTTTGTGTGGCGGCCGAACAACCAAACCTGAAAACACCCTAATTAATTTTCCCACCATGATTATTAGCATGTTATTAATCTTGTTTTTAAACCCCCGTGATCATACGTGCATAAAAACATAAAAATAATTAAAAGGAAAGGTTTTCGGATTACCAAAACACGTGTAATAAATGGAGGATGAATACACGAACACGTTTTTATGATTTGTTTAATTAAAATCAACCAAACACCCCTAGTTCTTGATGTAGCCGCCAGCCAAGAAGAGAGAGAAGGTAGGGTTTTGAGATTTCTTAAAATTCTTCTGTGAATGAAAGTATTTCCCATAATTGTTATTTTAGTAAAATTAAACATGGGTTGGGCCCCCTTTTCTCTTGTTGTCGCGGCTTGTAGGGCCCACCAAGGGAAACCCGTAGCTTTTCCGTGCTCTATATATTTACGTGTTCGTGTGCTCGTATTTACGTTACGTTATAATTAAATATTCGTGTTATTATTAATACTTGTACGTAGTCGTAATAATAATATACTTAAATACATAATTATATGTTCGTGATTCTTATGTTCATGATTATAATTATTATTGATAATAATTATCGTGCATTAATACGTACTTAATACTTATCGTATAATAACACGTACGTAGTTCTTGTAATTAATATCCGTGAAACGTATTCATGTTATAAAAGGAAAGTTTTAATCTTATACGTACGATTATATGTGTACTGTTCATGGTAAAAGCAAGCAGGTTTTACAACTCTTCCCCCCTAAAAAGAATAATTTGTCCCCGAAATATAGATAAAGTAAACTGAAAAAGAGGAACATACCCGAATTCAAAACTTGAAATAAGGGTAAGAAGTCTGGATAGACTCCTCGTTCTCCCAAGTGGCTTCCCGCTCGGTGTGATCCCTCCAAAGGACTTTGACGAATGGAATCGTCTTCTTCCTCATGACTCGTTCTTGTCTGCCAAGAACGCGCTCGGGTTCCTCTATGAAGGTAAGATCTTCACGTATTTGATCAAGTGGATACTGAACCATGTGAAGAGGATGATAATTGTAACCCCTAAGTAGAGATACATGGAAAACGTCGTGAACGTGCGAAAGCTGTTGAGGTAACGCTAAACGATAAGATACTTCACCAATCCGCTCAATGATGTTAAACGGTCCAATGAATCTAGGACTGAGCTTTCCCTTGATTCCAAAGCGTCTAACACCACGCGCCGGTGATACTTTAAGGAATACATGATCTCTAACCTTGAAATGTAAATCTCTACGATGCTTGTCGGCATAACACTTCTGTCGTGCACGAGCTTCTTGCAATTTTGCCTTTGCTACTACGACCTTCTCGTTTGTCAACTCTATCATCTCCGGACCCTCAAGTGTTCGCTCACCAACCTGATCCCAGCAGATTGGGGCGCGACACTTCCTGCCAAACAACATCTCAAATGGTGCACACTTGATGCTGGCATGCTAACTGTTGTTGTATGCAAACTCTACCAGACATATATAATCATCCCAATATCTTGTCCATTCTAGTGCACATGCACGGAGCATGTCTTCCAGTGTCGGAATAGTCTACTCCGACTGTCCGTCTGTTTGTGGATGAAAAGCCGTGCTAAGCTTAAGCTTTGTACCCCAAGCTTTCTGTAGACTCTTCCAAAATTGTGAAGTAAAACGAGGATCTCTGTCCGAGATGATACTGGATGGAGCACCATGAAGTCTCATGATCTCCCTCCTATAAGTGTCAGCCAATTTGCTAACTGAATCATCCTTACTTATCGGTAAGAAGTGTGTTGATTTGGTGAGTCAATCAACGATGACCTAAATTGCATCATGTTTCCTTTTAGTCTGCGGAAGACCGGTAACAAAATCCATGGTGATTTTGTCCCACTTCCACTCTGGAATATCTAACGGTTGTTGTGACAATCCGTCAATTTATGGTCGATATTTTATTCTCAATATTTATTTGAAAACATTATTTTAATGTTACAATATGAACTCACTTATCTTTGGGAAGAAATTTGGATTTACGTCTTGAAGTAGCATCGACTACGTCTAAACCGGAGGATTCAACGTTACGTGCTTACGTTTACATACACCGTCCTTGGTGACAGTCCGCCATTTCAGAAAATAAATTTATCCGTGAATATTATTTTGGAGTTTTAAATTTGTGTTAGTTCATAAACTCACAAATTTACGAGAAGAGACTAGGACTTACGATTTTATTTTAACGTCCTTTACGACTAAACCGGAAACCTTAGGATTACGTATTTACGTTTTCGAACTCCGTTTTTGATGAAACAATTTTTATTGGATTCGTTTTGTGACGTTGATTCATAATTTATAAAAACGTTTTTCGTAAAACAACCCGAGGGCATGCAAATCGAGGAAACTAGAATCGAGGAGTACCCGTAAATAAATGGGGATGAGACAAGTGGGACACTTGCCCCACCCCCATCAAAACCAGCCATATTAAGCCACTTACACCATGAGGTGTCAAAACCTCATAAACAAAGCTACACATGTTAACAAGGCTTACACATGAAGCTACTTATCCATCAAAAACCATTAGCTAACAACTTTCCCTCATTTCCATCCATGCAAAACAACAATTTTCTCTCACTCTCTCTCAAAGATGTCGTCCCTATCCTCACCAAAAACACCATCATTGATCAAATTTAACCACAAAATTCTATGATTTTCATACATATGTTGAAGCCCTCTTGAAGCTCTCTTGAATGGTAGCGATTATAACATCCATGGAAGAGTTTTCATGGTGTCTTGGGGCTGATTTTCCACAAGGAGTTCATGAAGCATGGTGGTCTTGAAGATTGTCATGGTTATCCACAAGTTTCTCCATCAAAATCCATGTCCAAATCATAACCTACATCAACTTGGTGGTATAAAGATTGTCCTCCTCATCCTCTTGTTATTTTTACTATGTAATCATGTATTTCATTTCCTATTGTATATGTATATGATGATTATATGATGATAAAAGTATTGTGTGGGGATTTGGTGTTGATAAACATGCTTAAAAAGATGAAAAACTATAAGAAACAAGGCTAAAATCTTGTTTAAATTTGATGGTTGTATAAAACAGTAAAAAAACATGTCATGAACTGATAAAATGATGAATTAGAATTAATATACAGTAAGCTATGGGTCTTGTACACATGTGAGAGTTGGCCATGCAATGAAATCATTGTAATGAGTGAGATATGATCAAAACAAGTTTAAGATACAAATCTGAGTTCACTGTTTTGGACGATTTTTAGAAAATACTTAGAAGATGATTCAACAGTAGCTATAAAAGAGTTAAATGGAGCAAATATCATGTAGTTTATGTGATAAAAATTTGAGCTTCTATCTCCTTATAGAACTCTAGATATGGCAGGTTTGGTGAACTTGAAGATAAAAATCAGATTTTGAGAATTAATGTTTATTAATATTATATAAGCCCTCGAAATTATATTGTATAAAATGTAAAATAAAAACCCACTAACTTATGGATTTTATTTATATGAATATGTAAAAGTTTAAATAAGTGTATAAATTATAAAAATGGTAGTGGAATAATACTTATAAGTTATAAAACTATAAAACATGATTTTTACGACTTTTTCGGCTATTACCATAAAATTAACGTTTTTCGCCAATTAAAACTTAGACGATGAAACCCGTTTAATGTAAAGTTTTTAAAAGTCATATGCTGATATATAAGTATCTAATACAAGTAAAAACCGATAAAACCCGAACTATAGGACATACGGACATTAACGAGCTAACTAAGCATATTGGACTAATAATTGGACTAAATAAGTTAACCACTTATAAAAAAAGGAACTTATTGGGCTTAACCCATTTGGGCCCAACATGGAAAGTATATATACTGATAATATAGGTATAACATGGATTAAAACAAGTTAAAGAACTTATAATAAGTTTATTGGACTTAAAATACGTAAATAGGTAAAACTAGTAAACTAGTATAAAAGTTATCGACACATAACACTAAAATGAGTAAACGAGAATATGTAAACCCACTTGATCATCATATTTATATAATCATCATATGTATACATACTTGTTATTTTTATAAAGTCATTGGACAAGAGTCTAAGACGAATATTATTTGTCTAGGTTTCCGTGATTGAAGCACGTACCGTACGTCCAAATTGCCGACAACCCGCCTTCCCACATCAACGTGAGTTCATAGCCTCGCACTCTTTTAAATGTTTTTATGAAATGTTTTATAAACCCGCGAGGGGGAGATATCATGTTTGTTTTTATCAAATAGGACACCATTTTTTTCGATTGTTTGTTTATTGATTTGGACCCGTATGATTGAATGACCCGATTGTATGACCCGATAAATGATTAAAGGACCCGATAGATGAAATAACATGGATTGTTAAAGTTAGGTTATGTCACTAAAAGTCCCATTAGCATGAATTGTGAACTACCGGGATTTGGTAGACGCTTGTGCATATAATAGTACTATTTGGGGACGATCACCCCAGTTCGCGCCTTGACGGTTGATCCCCGTCGTGCCACATTGATTGGTAAGAGAATTTATGTATGAGAAGATTTCCATAGCGTGACCTTTGTGACGACACGCTACTTTAGATGGGCAAATTGAGTATCGGGTTAGCTGCCCGTTGTTGGTTTAGTAAGGTAACAATGTCATGCGGCTTATAATAATCCAAAACTAACGAAATACTACTAGACGCTCCGAATTACGATGTATTGCCTGACTAGCAATACTGGGTCATACTATTGATATTATGTTTGTGTTTTGGTTTTCATAACCATATTCATATAACGGTTTTTATTTTCATACAACGTCATAAGACGTATTGTATGACGTTTTTACGACATTGGCTCGTATAATGATTTTTAAGGCAAACGCCTATATTATGATTTTGATAAAGATTTGTATAAAATGATTTTGGCTATTTTATGGCCTATTACAATGATTTGTACGAAGTGATTTTTGGTAATAATTTTATACCAAAGTTATATTGATGGAATTTATTAAACTCTATGAATTCACTCGGCGTTATCGCTGACCTTTTCTTTTAACATGTTTTGTCTCAGGTACTTGAAGGTAATTCTCGGGAAGACGACAAGAATTCATGGCCCGCACTTAAAACAATAATTTCCATTCAAATTCTTTGTAAAACCTGTATGAAATATAATGACTTGGGACCGATGTAACTTTGATATTTATGAATGGAAATGCTTTATAAATAAACGACGCGATTTTTATGCGTTGTCTATGATGTGAGTAATGTGCTATCCCGTAACACCAACTAGTCTTCCGCTGTATCGAGTTGTATAAATTTAGGGGTGTTACAGTTTGGCATCAGAGCTCTCGTTATAGAGAACGAAAGATTTTTAAAACCAAGGTTTTGAATAAAACATTTCAAAATCTTTTAACTATAAACATTTTTCTAAAAATGTCTAAAAATCTTTTGACTATAACGGTGCCGAAGAATTCCCGAGTTACCGACAAGGCCAGACTGAGAAGTGTTATTTTAATATATATATAACTTGGATTATATATATATATTATGTAATTTTATTGCATGATTGTTGATGATTATTTTGATATTTATACGACGTCGATTGTCACAAGGAACCCTAAATCCCCTAGTAAATTAATCGAAGCTATTCTCGTAGGAACTCTAGCTATCTTAGATCTAAACCAAGTTGCGGATATTTATGATCCCAACAAATGGTTGATATTCGTAGAAATGTAGATATTAGTTGATTGTGATATTGAAAAAGAATTGGCGAGATTAAATCTGATATCGATGTCATGACGATCTTTCCTTATAAAGTGGAGTTTGACAAAACGTTATCACCTGGAAAGATGTCATCTGATTCGTTGTCACCCAATTCTTAATTTGAAATCGAAAGGGTGAATGTTGCACTTGAGGCTGTCATTGGAACCATTACCCAAAAGCCTCATGCCACTAATACCTTTCCGAGAAGTCTAGTTGAATGATCAAGTCATTTCATACTAGTGACTCATTTGATAATTTTTGTTGAAAGAGCTATAGGATTGAAATTAAGTGTTGATCATATTGAGCTTTTATTGCCTTTATAAGGCCGAAGAATAAGGTTGTAAGTATTGAAGAATAAAGTAGGATATCGCATTGAGTATAAAATTTGTTAAAACTTGAATGAAGTAAAATTTAAGTGGTATGGAATATGAGATTGTTAATATAAGTCGTTAAGTTTTGTGATTGAATTATAAGGATTTAATTGATTGTAGGTTTGTGTTAAGGGTTGTTCCTAGGCCATTGTCTAGTAACGAGGATGCCTAGTGTCCAAGAAATAAATTGAAGAAATCTTCTTCTGAATTGAGACCGATGGATCTTCTGGGATATGTGGAACACCTAATGACTCTTGTAGATTAGTATTCATTGTGGTATCTTTTAAAAATCCCTAACTTAACTGAGATATCAGTTGGTAGGCTGAGTTTTGTAAATTGTATGACATAGTGACACGTAATGTGTTACGGTACAATTTGACTTGTTTGTGATTAATGGAAAGACTACCTTTGATTGCTAAATTCTACATGTATCGATGTTATCTATCTTTTATTGCTTCATCCTAGTGTTTGCATTAGTGATGCAACCATTGAACAAGTACTCATCTCGATTTGAGTTACGTTGTGGATTATTCTCTTTGTATTCCTGAGTGCCATGGAAGTCATGAACCTAATGATTATTTGGCTAAGCTCATTTCCTATCATATCGTAGTTAATTCTTGGTGAACAAGCTTTCATCACTCTTTTGCAGATCACTCATTGTTTTTATAAGATAAAACAGTATCATTTGAGGAAATTGAATTTTCATCACTATAAGGATTATTCAAAGTAAGATTTATAAGTGATTGTTATTGAAATGAAGTTGTTCATAAAACACTTTGGAAAACCTAATTGTTTTCATAACAAAGAAAATCTTTGTAAATTTATTCTTGATTCTTATTTAAGAATTAAGCATGAAAATGTTTTTATTATAAACATGATGATAAAATTTTGATGAACTGAGTATTGCATCGTTAATCTTGAAATTGTATATAGTTGCGCGCCTACATACAATTTGGAATGGACTATGCAAGACTGATTAGTAGTCACCATAAAAAAAAATTTAATGAATAAACACTACATTTTCTTTGAAGATTGTGAAAGATTAAATTTTATGAGATCTACAAGAATTAAAAAAAAATAGGGACATAGTGTTAGGGACACCAACATATGTGCCTGTAGCATCTATTCTTCTGAGTCGAATTTACTCATCTGTGGAAATTGTCTTATTTGACAATTGACAATTCTTTCTTGTCTAATTCTCCCGTAGTGAGATTCTTAGGAAAAGTATTTGATTACCGAGTGTTGATACCCGACTGGATGTATTGACGTTCTTATCATTTCTTATGATTTAATTTCATTTGAATGACCTGGGTAACGATCCGAGGAGCTTTCGAATGCGTACTCAAATTATGAAAACATGGGATATATTCATATTCGTTAAATGTTTTCGTCCGTATCTGATTTGAAATTCTCTCGCATAGATTTTGCGTTGACCTTACTCTTTAGATGAAAGTTGTGTCTCCATATATCCCTGAACTTGTGAAGGATTATGAGTTATTATTAGACTTTTGAGAAGTTCACATCTTATCTACGGTAATAAAACTGGAAAGTTGACAGTGCCAGTAGAATAGATTGATTGATTATGACATGACGACATTGTCTTAATTGATGGGAACTCGAGTAGAATTCCCTAAAAGATAAGATGTTGATTATCAGAAGTGGTCTAAATAATTCTTGATGGATGACCATATCCTGCATTTAGACTTAAAATTATACCGTGAATGGCTGTGAACTAGTTATAGATATTGTAATCTAGAAGAACCTAATATGAAATTATTAAAAGATGTTTCTGTTATCTAAAACTTTAGGAATTATTTGTTGATGAATTACCTAGACTTTCGCCATTAAGGCAAGTTGAAATTGGTATTGATTATATTCCCGGTGCTGCACCTGTGGCTTGTGCACTGTACGCCAGCACCATCTGAATTTAAGGAATTACCGTACAACTGAGAGAGTTGTCGGAGAAAGATTTTATTATACCAAGCCTGTCATCATGAAGAGCTATGGTGTTATCATTCCTTATATTTATAGATTACTGTGAACTGAGTAAATTGAAAATCGAAAACGATATCCATAACTCAAAATGGAAGATTTGTTCGATCATTTACAAGGTTTTTGATCCTCAGCATGGTTATCATCAACTTCGCATCTGCGAAAAAGATTATCTATTCCAATCACTACATCCGGAACTTGTGATGAACATTATGAGTCTCACGTGATGTCGTTTGGATTGACCGATGCACATGTAGCATTCATAAATTTGGTGAATCACCTGTGTAGGCTGTAATTTGATAAATTCATGCTCGTGATTATTAAGAACTATATGTTTGTTTATAAGAATAAGAATGAGTTAATAATTATCTATAGACTGCCCTGAATTGACCGAACAATAAAAACCTGTATCTTAAATATTTAACATGTGATTAAAGACTTAATCCTTTACATGATTTAACCGTGTGATTAAAAGATAATGGAATATATTGACTCTTCAAAAATTAAGAGCCCTTTTAAGACTTTGGATTTTTACCAAAAAGAATGTGCAAATATGTTTTGACAAATGTTTTAACAAAGGATTTTTAGGGATTATTACCTTATAAACAAACCATTTAACTAAACTTCTGTTTAGGGGTAAATGATTGTGTATACTTTTAGACAACCTAAGAAGAATTTAGGAAACTATATAACTTATTATTTTAAATTTGAAACGACAATTTTTGCTTTTCAACTAAGAAAATTTTGACCAAAATATAAACAAAGGTTTTTCGAACATTTACGGATCTTATTAAATATTTTCGATAAATCAACAAAAATCTTGTTAATTAAATTAAAAATTATTTTGAACATTTTCATATAATTGGACGGACTAAGAAATTTAAAATCTTTATGTTTACATTTCATAAAAATTGAAAAATTATTATTTAATTAGTTGTAATAATTATCGACGATTTAAACGTCGGATTGAGTAAACGGATAAAAATGATAGTAAAGACGAAACTAAAACTTAGAAAATATAAAGAAAGAACTTTGAATAAATACGGACATGATAATTATATCATCAGAAAAAATGAATATAAATACTGACACATTATGTAGAAAATATACAGCACCAATTAGGACATGTTCCTTAATAATGAAGGTGCAAAACAAATTGCCGAACGATATAAAAGTAAACAATGTTTGTAAAAAGGATAATATAAGATAATAAAAGGGGTTCGCGACTAATGTGAACCATTAAAATTGAGAAACCAATAGCGTTAAATATTTTAAAGACCACATGTGATTGTCTAAATATGGAGGATTGTGAGATATAGTTATGTTGGAATTTGTAAGTATAAGTATTATATGTATGTCATTTTTGACTAAAAGTATCTTTGTCTGAAGAAGTTGTATTAATGGCAATTATGAAGGCAGACATCGCCTCATACATTAGTAAACGTCTAGCTATTGCAAAGGTCATCATCTGAATTTGATTCGATTTGGGTCATCGTCGACAGACTGACCAAATATGCTAATATCATTCCCGTTAATGATAAATGCAAAAGAGTTATGTAAACATAGTGTGCCTGTATCGAACATCTTTATCAAGATCCTCGCTTCGCATCGAATTTCTAGAGATTTGCTCAGAAATCATTGAGAACGAACCTTGATGAGAGTACTCTTTACCACCCCAAATCGAAGGGACGAGGTAAAGTAACGATACAAAATACTATAAGTGTTGTTTTATGTTTGAATGATTGACCTTTGGTAATGAACCGTATAACCGTTTTCCTTTGGAAGAATTACCATTGATATTTATCGCATTAGGATCGAGATCGAATCTTGTTAAGATTTATAGATTAGAGCATCTGTAAGCAGGAGTTGAGATGAAGACACCCGACATACACCCATTGTGAGTTGGACATGTCTTTTAGGTTTAAGGCTTCCTATGATGGCGAACCTAACCTTACAAATTACCCAACCCGCGAGATCTGAAATGATTGTTGAAATTAGGATCTGATTATTGACTGCCGGTAGTGGGCAAGAGGTTATGTGAATATGAAATGTGGATTTTGAAGTGCCAGATGGGTAGCGAAGTTATGCCAAAAATTTTAACTTTGGAAAAATGAATTCATGATCTGACAAATCATGGGATACAAGTCCCAGTTGTATGGGACCATTGAGATGATGTAAAAGATTTGGTTTGAAAGGCATATAAGCTGGATCTACCCAAGGACTTCAAGAGATGCGTGAATTATGTTTTGTATATCGAACTTGATGGAATATCTATCAAGTGAAAATCTGAATTCTTTTTAATAAAGCTTAGATCGGCGAAAAGTTGCATTCATCAAAAACCCGTGAACATCATGGATAGAGAAAGTAAGTCAACATTAAGCCTGATCTTATTCCCGTAGTTATGTTTGATGAACCTCGCGTATTGTAATGAATTACACTTATGAGAAAAGATCAGATGTGGAGGAAATACCCACATGGTTTTAACTCTATAAGAAGCGAGTAGTAAGATGATCTTTGAGGACAAAGATCCTGTTTAGGGGTAAATGTTGTGACAATCCGTCAATTTATGGTCGATATTTTATTCTCAATATTTATTTGAAAACATTATTTTAATGTTACAATATGAACTCACTTATCTTTGGGAAGAAATTTGGATTTACTTCTTGAAGTAGCATCGACTACGTCTAAACCGGAGGATTCAACGTTACGTGCTTACGTTTACATACACCGTCCTTGGTGACAGTCCGCCATTTCAGAAAATAAATTTATCCGTGAATATTATTTTGGAGTTTTAAATTTGTGTTAGTTCATAAACTCACAAATTTACGAGAAGAGACTAGGACTTACGATTTTATTTTAACGTCCTTTACGACTAAACCGGAAACCTTAGGATTACGTATTTACGTTTTCGAACTCCGTTTTTGATGAAACAATTTTTATTGGATTCGTTTTGTGACGTTGATTCATAATTTATAAAAACATTTTTCGTATAACGACCCGAGGGCACGCAAATCGAGGAAACTAGAATCAAGGAGTACCCGTAAATAAATGGGGATGAGACAAGTGGGACACTTGCCCCGCCCCCATCAAAACCGGCCATATTAAGCCACTTACACCATGAGGTGTCAAAACCTCATAAACAAAGCTACACATGTTAACAAGGCTTACACATGAAGCTACTTCTCCATCAAAAACCATTAGCTAACAACTTTCCCTCATTTCCATCCATGCAAAACAACCATTTTCTCTCACTCTCTCTCAAATATGCCGTCCCTATCCTCACCAAAAAACCATCATTGATCAAATTTAACCACAAAATCCTATGATTTTCATACATATGTTGAAGCCCTCTTGAAGCTCTCTTGAATGGTAGTGATTATAACATCCATGGAGGATTTTTCATGGTGTCTTGGGGCTGATTTTCCACAAGGAGTTCATGAAGCATGGTGGTCTTGAAGATGGTCATGGTTATCCACAAGTTTCTCCATCAAAATCCATGTCCAAATCATAACCTACATCAACTTGGTGGTATAAAGATTGTCCTCCTCATCCTCTTGTTATTTTTACTATGTAATCATGTATTTCATTTCCTATTGTATATGTATATGATGATTATATGATGATAAAAGTATTGTGTGGGGATTTGGTGTTGATAAACATGCTTAAAAAGATGAAAAACTATAAGAAACAAGGCTAAAATCTTGTTTAAATTTGATGGCTGTATAAAACAGTAAAGAAACATGTCATGGACTGATAAAATGATGAAGTAGAATTAATATACAGTAATCTATGGGTCTTGTACACATGTGAGAGTTGGCCATGCAATGGAATCATTGTAATGAGTGAGATATGATCAAAACAAGTTTAAGATACAAATCTGAGTTCACTGTTTTGGACGATTTTTAGAAAATACTTAGAAGAAGATTCAACAGTATCTATACAAGAGTTAAATGGAGGACATATCATTTAGTTTTTGTGATAAAATTTGAGCTTCTATCTCCATATAGAACTCTAGATATGGCAGTTTTGGTGAACTTGAAGATAAAAATCAGATTTTGAGAATTAATGTTTATTAATATTATATAAGCACTCAAAATTATATTGTATAAAATGTAAAATAAAAACCCACTAACTTATGGATTTTATTTATATCAATATGTAAAAGGTTAAATAAGTGTATAAATTATAAAAATGGTAGTGGAATAATACTTATAAGTTATAAAACTATAAAACATGATTTCTACGACTTTTTCGGCTATTACCGTAAAATTTACGTTTTTCGCCAATTAAAACTTAGACAATGAAACCCGTCTAATGTAAAGTTTTTAAAAGTCATATGCTGATATATAAGTATCTAATACAAGTAAAAACCGATAAAACCCGAACTATAGGACATACGGACATTAACGAGCTAACTAAGCATGTTGGACTAATAATTGGACTAAATAAGTTAACCACTTATAAAAAAAGGAACTTATTGGGCTTAACCCATTTGGGCCCAACATGGAAAGTATATATACTGATAATATAGGTATAACATGGATTAAAACAAGTTAAAGAACTTATAATAAGTTTATTGGACTTAAAATACGTAAATAGGTAAAACTAGTAAACTAGTATAAAAGTTATCGACACATAACACTAAAATGAGTAAACGAGAATATGTAAACCCACTTGATCATCATATATATATAATCATCATATGTATACATACTTGTTATTTTTATAAAGTCATTGGACAAGAGTCTAAGACGAATATTATTTGTCTAGGTTTCCGTGATTGAAGCACGTACCGTACGTCCAAATTGCCGACAACCCGCCTTTCCACATCAACGTGAGTTCATAGCCTCGCACTCTTTTAAATGTTTTTATGAAATGTTTTATAAACCCGCGAGGGAGATAACATGTTAGTTTTTATCAAATAGGACACCATTTGTCCCGATTGTTTGTTTATTGATTTGGACCCGTATGATTGAATGACCCGATTGTATGACCCGATAAATGATTAAAGGACCCGATAGATGAAATAACATGGATTATTAAAGTTAGGTTATGTCACTAAAAGTCCCATTAGCATGAATTGTGAACTACCGGGATTTGGTAGACGCTTGTGCATATAATAGTACTATTTGGGGACGATCACCCCAGTTCGCGCCTTGACGGTTGATCCCCGTCGTGCCACATTGATTGGTAAGCGAATTTATGTATGAGAAGATTTCCATAGCATGACCTTTGTGACGACACGCTACTTTAGATGGGCAAATTGAGTATCGGGTTAGCTACCCGTTGTTGGTTTAGTAAGGTAAAAATGTCATGCGGCTTATAATAATCCAAAACTAACGAAATACTACTAGACGCTCCGAATTACGATGTATTGCCTGACTAGCAATACTGGGTCATACTATTGATATTATGTTTGTGTTTTGGTTTTCATAACCATATTCATATAACGGTTTTTATTTTCATACAACGTCATAAGACGTATTGTATGACGTTTTTACGACATTGGCTCGTATAATGATTTTTAAGGCAAACGCCTATATTATGATTTTGATAAAGATTTGTATAAAATGATTTTGGCTATTTTATGGCCTATTACAATGATTTGTACGAAATGATTTTTGGTAATAATTTTATACCAAAGTTATATTGATGGAATTTATTAAACTCTATGAATTCACTCGGCGTTATCGCTGACCTTTTCTTTTAACATGTTTTGTCTCAGGTACTTGAAGGTAATTCTCGGGTAGACGACAAGAATTCATGGCCCGCACTTAAAACAATAATTTCCATTCAAATTCTTTGTAAAACCTGTATGAAATATAATGACTTGGGACCGATGTAACTTTGATATTTATGAATGGAAATGCTTTATAAATAAACGACGCAATTTTTATGCGTTGTCTATGATGTGAGTAATTTGCTATCCCGTAACACCAACTAGTCTTCCGCTGTATCGAGTTGTATAAATTTGGGGGTGTTACAGTTGTAGCAGACCGCTAGATCGCTGATGCTCGATCTTAACCTGCTGGCAGGTAAGACATTTGGAAACGCAAGTGGCAACATCCTGTTTCATACTGCTCCACCAAAGGTATTGCTTGATGTCATGGTATGCTTGATGTCGTGGTACATCTTGGTTGAACCAGGATGAATGGAGAATGGGGAGCTATAAGCTTCAGCTAACAATGCTTCCTGGTGTTCTTGATCATCAGGAACACAATGTCTCGTGCCCTGCCATAAGATATCGTCTCCGTCTACACGAAATTTTGTCTACTTCTCCAAGTTCTAAATTATCGCCCAGATTTCACCATCATCCTTTTGAGCTTCCTTGATACTAGAGAGTAATTCTGGTTCTACTCTAAGATTAGCCCAGTTGTCGTGTTGTCCACGTACCATGATCTCGATATGCAATCGCTCCAAATCCCGTATAACTTCCTCTTTTATTTCAATGCCGTTGATTATACCCGACTTCCTACTTAGAGCATCTGCTACTATATTCTCCTTGCCGGGATGATACTGCACATTAATTTCATAATCCTTCAACAGCTCTAACCATCTTTTCTACCTCATATTCAGTTCACGCTGAGTGAAGATGTATTTCAGGCTCTTGTGATCTGTGAAGATACCAAATGATTCGCCATAGAAGTAATGCCTCCATATCTTCAGTGCAAACACGACTGCTGCTAGTTCCAAATCATGTGTAGGATAGTTTGCTTCATAAAGCTTGAGCTGCCGTGATGCGTAAGCAATCACTTTCCCATGTTGCATGAGAACACAACCAAGTCCCTTCCCTGAGGCATCACTGTAGATTTGAAATCCATCCGTACCAGATGGGAGAGCAAGAATAGGTGCAGATACTAGCTTCTACTTCAGGTCTTCAAAGCTCTTCTCTCTTTCCTCAGTCCAGACGAATTTCTCCCCTTTACGCATCAATTTGGTCAATGGCAGTGCTAAACGGGAAAACTTCTCTACGAACCAACGGTAGTATCCAGATAAGCCTAGAAAGCTGTGAACTTCAGTCGCGGATGTCGGTCTTGGCCACTTGGTAATAGCCTCAACCTTTGCTGGATCCATGGTTATTCCTTCTACAGATACAATGTGACCCAGAAATGCCACACTAGTCAGCCAAAATTCACATTTGGAGAATTTAGCATACAGATGCTTCTAACGAAGTATCTGTAATATTGTACGAAGATGGTCTTCGTGCTCTTCCTTCGACTTAGAGAATATAGGGATGTCGTCAATGAATACGATGACGAACTTGTCCAGAATATCATGGAAGATTTTGTTCATTAAATCCATAAAAACAGCTGGAGCATTGGTAAGGCCAAATGGCATGACTACAAATTTGTAGTGTCCATAACGCGTACGGAAAGCAGTCTTGGCGATATCCTGCTCTTTCACCCGTAACTGATGATAGCCCGACCTCAGATCAATCTTGGAGAAATTTTTGGCCCCATGGAGTTGGTCACACATATCGTCAATGCGTGGTAAAGGTTATCTATTCCTGATGATGATCTTGTTGAGCTCGCGATAATCTATGCAAAGACGCATACTTTTGTCCTTCTTCTTCACGAATAAGACCAGTGCGTCCCATGGAGATGCGCTAGGTCGAATGAAGCCTCGCTCCAGAAGTTCTTGCAATTGGTCCTTCAACTCCTTCAGCTTGATGGGAGACATGCGATAAGGAGCCTTGGAAATCGGCTCAGCTCCTGGGATAAGCTCGATATTAAATTCTACTTCACGTGTAGGTGTTATGCCCAGAAATTCTTCTGGAAACACGTCAGGGAATTCTAACACTATTGGTTGATTTTGAATTGATGTAGATTCAGCATCCATGTCATGAATAGTAGCTAGATAACCCTCACAACCATGTGAAAGTAATGCTCGTGCTTGCAAAGTCGAGATTATTTGTACAGACCTTCCGGGTATGAACCCATTGTGAATGTACTCTAGTGCATTTACATCACCAAGGATGACCTGATATGAATGGCAGTCTATGGAGGCGTGATGTTTGGATAGCCAGTCCATGCCCAATATCATGTCAAAATCACTCATGTCTAGTGGAAGTACGTCAACTGGCCGAATCTTGTCGTCAAACTCGAGGGGAAGGCTCTTGTACACATGGGTTATGCGTATAGAGTCTCTTAATGGCATAGAAATGTTTAGTACATTCTCTAATGGCATAGGGGATATTCTAACATTCTTAGCATAAGCAGTAGAAATGATCGAATGAGTAGCACCCGTGTCAAATAAAACACCTGCAGCTTGACCATACATATACAAGATTCAACTGATGGTACATGTAGACTTGTTGGCCTGGTCGCGGGAATTCGTGTAAACGCGTCCACTAGTAGGAGGCGGCTTGGAATCAGCATGTCTAGATGTGCCCTCCATCTCCCCCTTGTGGCAGTCCTTCATGCGATGACCAGTAAGGCCACACTTGTAGCATGTGTTGCTGTCGCGGCAACATGGCCCTGGGTGCCTACGGTTGCAGGTAGTGCAATGAGGGTGAGTATACTCTCCAGCAGGTGCCCTTGCTGGCTGGGAGCCGGTTAAGAACAGTATACATGAGACATGGTTTATAGGTACAAAAGGACAATGCGGAAAAATCGTAAGATGTAATAACAGTGATAGCTGGACGGTTAGGCTGTGAACCTCTTTGGTTCTGCTCCCTCCTGTTACCATGATTCCTTGTAGAAGATTGCTAATGTGTCCGAATTATGAAATATCACATGTAACATAAGGAAATGAGTAAGTGTAAGGACCTGCTGCTGTTGGAGTTTCCAGCGTTGTTACGGTAATTATCATTACTGCCACGCCTATCCGTAGCAAAACGGTCTTGAGTCTTACCCTTGGGCTGAGTAGGCTGTTGCTGAGTAGCCGGCTGAGACCGGTCCCCAGTCTTCTTCCTGAAAGATGCAGTTTAAAGAGAGATATAACTATTGGATAATACTGAAAGAATTCGTAATGGTCACCGCTGAATAACGAATAATTACCTCTTCTCGGGTCTCTCTGCTTCCCCGAACTCTTCTCTTTCTTGCAACATCTCCAGCTTACGTGCTGCATCTACAACTTGTGCCACCATGTTTAAAGTAGCACACACCAAGTTGTTAGCGACCGATGTACGAAGAGCCCACCGGAAGTGGTATGCTTTCTCTTCGGCAGTACCTGCTGTTGCGCCAAGAAAACCAGCCAAACGAATAAAGCGCTGCATGAACTCGTTGTTGTTCTCCCCAACTCTCTGCCTGATTCCGTGGTATTCCCTCTTCAGCTTATCTTACTCAGCCTTGGGGAAAAACTGTCCCATCACTAACTCCCTGAACTGAGCCCAAGTCAAACCAACCACCTAATTGTCACCTCCCTCAGACTGCTTGACTGCCTTCCACCATCCTATCGCGTCGCCTTTAAACTTGTAACAGGCCAACCTCGACTTGAAGACGGGGTCACAGCCCATTGCATCGAATATCTTCTCGATATAAGCCAACCAACTTTAGCTTCATTGGGGCTATCAGTTCTCTCGAAGGATCGAGGATGTTGCTTGTTGAATCTCTCCAGCCATGTGACTAATGTTGCTGGAGGAGGAGGAGGAGGTACTGGGTGCTGTTGTTGATTGTTGGCAGCCTGCACCTCAGCCCTGATTTCGTTCCTCAGCTGAGGAAGCAAATCTTACATCCCAGCTTAGACTGCTGCATTGAGTTGTTCTTGCTCGCGTGTGAGAACCATCCGACAATATAAAACAAAATACATGATTAAACTGATCAAACATAGAATATATACATGAAAAAAAATATACCAATAAATCATGAGAAAAATTTTATGCAGGAAAACTAGTACATGAATGCATGATGCAGTTTTAAGAAAACTTTTATATGCGCGAGAGTGAACACATATGGTCAGTTCACCCAAAACAAAAGACATGGCGAGGGGACGCCTATGGGTCGGTCCCAAAGTTAAAAGTTTCCATAAAAGCACATGCGACTAAATAGGGCTAGTCCTGTACCAACCATTACTTAGTCATAAACCTGCGACAATGACATAGATATGAATGCATGAAAACAATGAATGCATGAAATTCGACCCTCAGTTCTAGGAAGACCATGGTGACTACCCACTAATCACAGTTCGTGTTTTGAGAGCCTACAGGTGTGAAGCCTTAGCTCTGATACCATAATTCTAACACCCCATTTTGGTAAATGGAATGTCACGCGTGATTATGGCGTGTCATCAAAGCATACAAGGAAAAATGTATTAAACATTACATGACCATAAAGGAAATACCATAAACAAACATCGGTTCCCCAAAGTATAAGATCATCACACACAAACATAAGTACTGTAAAGGAAAAGGACTAAACAATGTCCATAGAAATAAGTAGCAAAATGTATGATGAAATGCATAAAGTAATGAAGGCTAGAAAGCTTCCAATCCATATGCACGTACGCTTAGAGTCTACGAGCGCCCTTGAGTACCTACCGTTTGGGAACATGAAAGGAAAACGGCTGAGCATAACGCTTAGTGCATGGATATACAAGCATAGAATGAATAACATAAGCATATACAACATATGGCAGCGGAATTGATTAAGTCCTAAAAAACCTGGTATAACTTAGTAAAACTGGTTTTATAGTTTGAAAAGCCTTATGTTTATCTTATAAAAAAATTAACATGTTAACCATCAAGCCAATATAGGTCATGAAATATTAACGTGCATGAATACTTGGAGGGGTGACCTCATCATACAATTAGAGGGGTTGCCTTTAATTAATATAAGTTTGGGTAGGAGGGATCAACTCCTTGTGAAGGATGCAAGGCACACACCACATTCATCTGAATAATCTACTAAAACATGTAACCTAGGATGCACCCATACGCCCCACATGCTAATATAATAATATGGCCAAAAGCGGAAAGGGACGCCACGAGCTATCACTCCGTCGTGGTTAAGTCATAACACGGGTGCCTCTAGTGTTATGGTTATGGTACCTCCATAACTAGGTGGAACTGGTCATGCATGTATATGGCTTAGGCATTTAAATTAAACATAAGCAAATCAAAACATATAAAACATATACTAGGAAAACTGTTGGCTGCATACGGGGAAATCCTAATAAGGAAAGAATGTCCATACTGAAGGACGGAGAATCCGTACCTTGTGTCCAGTGAACAGAAAAGAAGAACGTAAGGAAGTCCTACTCCTATCTCACTAATGCTACATAAAAGGGTACATGTATAAGTATTCTGTTTACTGCGTACGTAACTGATTATAGTATGTCTTGACTTGTTTTATATGTTTTGGTCTTGTTTTACTTATTTTGATGTTATACTATATTTATCATGTGTTTTAAGTCTTCTGATTAAGTATTAACTGATATTCTTGTATTATTATACTTGTTGTGTAATAATAAGTAACTTTCTAAAAATAGCAGGTTTCCTAAAATAGAAAGTTTCCAAAATAGAAAGTTTCCAAAAATAGAAAGTTTCCAAAAATAGATTAATTTCTTAAATAGATAAGTTTCTAAAAATAGAAAGTTTCTAAAAATAGTAAGTTTCCTGAAATAGAAAGTTTCCATAATTAAAAATAAGCTGGATTAATAAGCTAATAAGATAAGCTTAAGTTTTACTGACTAAATATACTAAGCCATGTGATTAATAGTATAGTTTATTAATTATAACATGTTAATGAAATAAAATATATGTTATACGATATAATTAGATATAATCATGATTTAATTCAATTAAAATTTATAAAATACTTAGGTTAAACATGTATTAATTTTTATATTAATATAACCTAAGTCGTGATAATTAATTAATTATATGTCATGTTTCAATAATTAATTAACTACTATAGTCTAAATTACATAAATAAATACTTAGGTTAGAATCATGTATTATTAAATAATAATAGTAAACATAAGTCCATGTTTTAACTAAATTAATAATATGCCATGTTAAATTAATTTAATTAACTTGTAAAATAAATATACTTGTAAAACTATTAAACTTGTAAAAATAATAAACCGAATCCATGTATTATTTTATTAAAACATATCGTGAACCGGCCCGGAACCCGCCGAACCAAACCCACCCGAAAACAGTGGCACACCGGCCTAAGTCGGTTGCCCGTGCTCTCGGCAAACTGCCACCGGCTGCTGCCGGTGGTCTTTGTACTTCTCGGTCAGCCGCTGACACCACAAGGGTTCCCACCGACAGTGCGTCGATGGCCTCTGCTGCCTGCGCGTGGTTCCCCCTCCTTGCCTAAAATAGCCACCGGCTTAAGCCGGTGGTGGGGTTGTGTTGCTGCCAAGACCAAAACAAACACCAAGACACCCCGACGCATGTCAGGGTGTGTTGTCCCTGCTGTTGACCGAGCCAAACACCACCAAGACCTAGGTCTTGGTTGGTGTTGCGAACCAAACGGCACCGAGAGTCTTGGGACTCTCGGTTTGTGTGGCGGCCGAACAACCAAACCCGAAAAGACCCTAATTAATTTTCCCACCATGATTATTAGCATGTTATTAATCTTGTTTTTAAACCCTCATGATCATACGTGCATAAAAACATAAAAAGAATTAAAAGGAAAGGTTTTCGGATTACCAAAACAGGTATAATAAATGGAGGATGAATACACGAACACGTTCTTATGATTTGTTTAATCAAAATCTGTAACACCCCCAAATATTTCACATTTCAAATCAGCGGAAGAGTCGTTGGTGTTACGGGATAACACATTACTTAAATCATAGACAACGCTTAAAAGTCGCGTCGTTTAATAACAAAGCATTTTCCATTCATAAATATCAAATTACATAGGTCCTCAGGTCAAAGTATATCTTACAAATTTACAAAACATTTGAATGGAAATTTTTATTTAAATGCGGTCCATAAATTCTTGTCGTCTTCCCAAGAATTACCTTCAAGTACCTGAGATAAAACATGTTAAAAGTTAACGAAACGCTGAGCGAGTCCATAGAGTTTAATAATAACCATTAATCATAAAACCGGTATATAATCATTACCGAAAAACATTTTTGTACAATTCTTTGTCATAGACCATAACATAGGCCAAAAACATTTTATACGAATCATTATCGTAAATCATAACATAGGCCTTAAGCATTTGAGACAAATCATTGTCGTAAATCATAACTTAGGCCAAAAACATTTTATACGAATCATTGTCGTAACAACACCATTCAATACGTTTTATAACGTTGTTTATAAAATAATAAAAACTGTTATATAAAACAGTTATGTAAAACCAGAACACGAGTATAATCATAAATAAGACCCCATATTTCTAGTCAGGCAATATATTATAATTCAAATCACATATCATACGTTATTCCTCATACCGCGGCCTCAGTATTACCATTATCATTATTATTATCGGATTATTATAAGCCGCATGACATTGTTACCTTTCTATAAAATATATCGGGTAGCTAGCCCAGATTTCATTTGCCCATTTAAAATAGTGTGTCGTCACAATAATCACGCTAAATATATCCCTCTCATACATAAATTCGCTTACCAATCAATGTGGCACGACGGGGATCAACCGTCAAGGCGCGAACTGGGGTGATCTTCCCCAAATAGTACTATTATATGCATAAGCGTTCACCACTCCCGGTAGTTCACAATTCATGCTAATGGGACTTATAGTGACATAATCTAACTAATAATAATCCATTTCAATCGTTCATTGGGTCATTCAATCAATCGGGTCCATATCAATAAACATACAATCAGGACCACTTGTGTTCTATCTTTAGTAAAAATAGCATGTTATTTCCCTCGCAGGTTTATAAAACATTTAAAAGAGTGCAAGGCTATGAACTCACACTGGTTGGGAAAGGCGGGTTATCGGAAATTAGGATGTACGGTACGTGCCTCGATCATGGAAACTGATAAGACTACTTTTATACATAGTCTCATCGTCCAAAAAGGGCTTTAAGTGCATAAAATATCATGAAAATGGCCAAATATATGCTTATGTTTGTTTCTTGTGTATTTTAGGTACGGATAATGAGAAAATGACAAAAGATCACAAGAATCATACAAAAACGAACACGGGAAACGAAGCCGCACATTGAACCAAACCCTAATGAAGATTTTCCAAGACAAACCCTTGAAGATTTGAAGATTATGCAAGAAGGGTCCTCCAATATGGAAGAATTGACACTTTAAACCCTTGTATCTTCATAATTACAAGATTGGTCCCTAAAGTTTGTCAATATTACAAAAAGGGCCCTCTACTTTGAAGAATTGGCAATTTTAGTCCGTCAACAAAACTAAATTGTCAATATTAGTCCTCCTCAAAGTCAAACATATCATGAAGACCTTCAAGTTATAAGAAATTACAAGTTTGGTCCTTTAAATATGTCAAATTGCAAAAAGGACCCTTGACTTTGAAGAAACGGCAAAAATGGTCCCTCATTAATCATGACTTAGAAAATTCAGTCCTCCAAGAAGTCAAACAAACAAGTCAAGACCATTATCAATTAAGAAAATGCCAAAAGAGCCCTTCAAGAATCAAGAAATACCCCTGAAAATACTTTGGATAAGTATTTGGGGCAAAAGTGTGAAAAGTAAAACTTCAACAAAAAAAGGAATTTCAGTTTTGTGGGTTTAAAATGAAAATGAAAGGATTAAAGAAGGTGAGGGACTAAAGCTGAGCAGACAAAGAAGATACCTAGACCTATTAACTTGTGACACGTGCCCCACTGTCAAAAACCAACCAATGGGAGCTCACCCTGGCGCCACCTCACTTCCCACTCATAACCAACTGAAACTAACCCTGGATTAATTAATTAAACGCGCTAAAAACAACTTTTTAAACCCAAAACGGATTAAACCAGTGTTCTTCATATTCATAAGCAATTTTGGGTATTTGCTTAAACTTGATGTTATCCCTTGATTCCTTCCAAATTAAAGATTAAGGTGAGACTAAACACAACCCCACCCTTAAACCCTTGGCCACATCACTCAACAAGCTCACATGATAAACCCTGCTATACCACCTTTGGGGAAAATGCCAAAATGGCCAGTGATTCCAACGCCTAAGATTTGGCTTCAATCCTAAGCTTTCTTATAAGGCTTTGATCACAATTGTAGCCTTGACACATCACACCAACAGCCAATACGCTTCACATGATGCCAAGATATTCAAACAAGACAAGGGGCATTTTGGGACTTCTACTGCATTAGGGTTCACGTTTTTATGCTTTCACTAGTTCACTTGTAGCCTATAAAAGGTATAGGACTCAGTCATTTATCTTTTGCTCTTGATTTTTCCTTAGTTCACATTTTTTTAAATCCTTTGTCATTTTTGAATGAAAAGTGTTTGAATTTTGTGAAGAAAGACCAAGTGCCAATCTCTTATTCTTTTGTTAATATTTATTGTTTCCTAAAACCTGAATCTTAAAACATTTTCACAAGGAGTGTGCAAAAGTTTGCACATTTTCCTATAATCTTGATATTTTGCTAAGTTTCTTGGTACACCTTGGAATTTTTGGGCTATAAGCTGATCATAGCACCCTGATATTGTGATATCAAGGTGTTATGAAGCTTATAACTTGGGGATAATCAAGTGTTGGGTACAAGAGTTGCATTAATCAAGGCTTTGTCACTTTACTATTTTTATATAATTGCTTCTAACCTTGTTGAATCTTAGATAGAGTTTGTGTGGAAGCTTGTACTTGTTCTTGCTAGCACATAAGCTCAAAATTCGTGGGTGTGGATGTACATCCATGAGGTTTGAACCATTCTACCTTAAATCTGCTTAAAATCTTGATTTTTGGTGAATTTGTGTGTTGCTTGTGTTCTTGTGGAAATTATGGTCTAATCTTGTTCAATACTACATATTACATCTGTTTATGTGTTTGATTGGGCTTGGGTTATCTTGAAATACACTTATACTTGTTTAAAATTGATTTGAAAAAGATAAGGGGTGTTTGGGATTATCTGTTTAAGATCATCGGTTGCTATTGTGTTGTTAGAAAGTGTTGTTTATGCTTTGTATCTGTTATTTACTTGGTTGAGAACTATAATCTGCAAGTTATTGGCTTTAAAACCTTGAATCAAAGATTATGTTATAATACCTAGAGTATATGCATGCTTAGGGCTAAAAGGTGTTAAATCATAGTTAATATAACCTTGTTTGAAGATTTGAGTGTTTGAAATTGGCTTGTTGGTCAAGTATATCAGTAAAAGTGAAAATTCTCTTGTTAGTGTTCATCAGTACCCTTATTGTGCATGAATCTTGATCTAGACCTTGAACCATTGCATGAAACCTGTTTAAACATGTTCATTTGAGTTTATTATAGCTTGTGTATGCTTTTGGTGCAATTTGGTTGGCTTAAATTTTCTTAAACAGCTTATAAGTTCATAACTGCTTATTGTTCATGTCTGTGAGATGTCTAGTGATGTTTTGAATTAACTGTGCTAATTGGCTGATTGTGATTGTGATTTCTTTGTTGTTTCTGACTCCTTGTGATTCACTGATCACAAGGGTACCTTGTTTGTAACTTGATTCCAACAAAAAGTCACTAAAGACAAATAGTCAAAAAATCAAGCAGTGGAAAAAGTTTCCACTGCTCAGACACCAAAACAAGCCCCTGCTAGTGTTAATTTTGATCCAGGTTATTAATAAGCCATATTGGCTTATCCAGACCTGCAACAACTTACTTTTTGTTATCAATCATCCTCATTTGACCCATTTGTTTGAACTAGAGCTTATCAGACCTTGGCTTTGACTTTTTGCTAGAAAACTCATAAAGTTGACTTTTAATTAAGTGCTTATCTGCTTATTCCAGCTTATTGAGTGTGCTTATTCAAAATTTTTTTTTATTAAGCTTAGTTAAGTCATTTAAAATCTTTAGAAACTTGAATCAGCTCTTGGGGTGGCCTAGAACTCGAAAACGACTATTTTGTCGTTTTTTGAAGATAGCTTATTGCTTTTTCGGGCTTATTCCTTGTGCTTATTTCAAATTTCTTTTTACAGAACTCTTAAGTAACTCAAAAGAAGCTTGTGTGTCTAATTTGAGCTTATGGCATCAGCTTATAGCTTAATGGGCCAAAAAGCCCATTAAGAATAAGCTGCTTTGAAATAAGCTAGCTTATACACATTTTCAGCTTTTGGGCCTTCAGAGTTTTGTCTTTACAATCAAATTTTGAGTCAGATAGGAAGTTTTGGGCTTATTTGGTTGACATTTTTCTTATTGGGCCTTAATAAGCCCATTAAGCTAACTGTTTGGTCTTTTAGCCCATTTCTAGGCCCAATAGGGGTATTTTGTAATTTCAACTTCATTTCTGTGTTTATTAGGTTAAAATAAGCTAGTTTGCAAACTTTTAGAATTTTTTATAAATTGTAGGTTTTTAATATTATTTTATTATTAAAAATTAAAATTTAGATTTTTCAAGTTTTAGATTTTTTTAAATTAAATACATTAGGTTAGGAATTTTACAATTTTTAGAATATTTTATTGTCATTAGATTAATTTTTATAATTATTTTAATTTTAAATAGTTTTTTATTGTTTTTAAATAGTTTTTATTAGTTTTAAAATTTTTAAAAATAGATTTAAATTTAGTAAAGTCATTTTAGAGGTTTACAATTGAAAAAATCTCATTTTAGGCATTTTAATTAAATTGATTTTTTGGGCTTTAATTAAAATTACAAAATTATTATTTAATTAAATAAAAGGTTGGAGTGATTTTTGATTTTTTGTAAACTCTAATTACATTATTTAGGATTTATTTCAATTTTCTAGGAATTTTTTGGGTAAATTTTTAATTTTGTCACTTTTTACGGTTTTACGTGTACGACTAGTCGTCTTAGTGTAATTCGACATCGTAACCGTCATTCTTTTCTTATCTCATTTCTATTTTCTTTTCTCATAATCATAATCACATCATTAATCATCTCTTAACACACACACCAAGCCTCCTTGAGAACGATCCCCACTTTGGGTCATAACTAGTGGTTTTCCTAAAGCACTTGTTAATACATTCCCTAATTACGCTCTTTTTCCTAAAAGACGTGTTTTACTCATCTATCATTTTGGCGCCGCTGCCGAGGAGGCGTGTTGTGTTTTGATTTGGCAATTTTTGTTTTTATATAAAGCCATAATATCTATTGTATTAGTAGCACTCTACTAATACGTATTATCGGTTTTTCGTTTTTTGTGTGAATATTATTAATATATTGTATACGTAGAACAATAAATTCACAAGTACTCCAAAAGTTTGAAAACACAACCTTGACTTGGGAGGTCATTACCCAATCATTGTATTCGAATCTCAAACAAGAAATAAAAGGCAAAAATAGATAAATACTTTCGTGAAGCTCGATTTTGAAAAATACAAACTATAAGGTGGGTATAAGGCGGGTATTATAAAATATACCCTAAGGAAAAAGGCTCTTAATTGCTTCGCGCCGCCTCGTTTCCCCGCTTGCTTGTGAGTATTTTGAGATTGAAAGCTAATCGAGGGTCTTGCCGCCCAAAGTATTATTAAGTATCATATATACTTTCTTGGTTTCATTTGATTAAACCCTCGTGAACGTTTTGGTGTTCCACTAACGTTTTAAAGTCATCGAAGGCGTTCACTTCACGTGATCGTTTTCATTCCTTGAGGCTTCTTTAATCAAGAGATTTGATTAAGGAGGAGATATGTAGATTTTGGTCTACTTAAAACAATCACAAAAATCCAAAAAAGTAAAAACAATCAAAAACCACAAAAAAAATTGGAAAAATACAAAAAACCAAAAAGAATCTTCTTTGCTCATCCCCTCGTTGTATGTGACGTTTATGCAAACCCGCAACTAAGCAAGACGTGCACGTAAACGAAGAAACCGAAAGGAGTCAACACCTACTCCTAATCTTTCTAGTGAGGAGTCTCCTATTGACGAACCCATCGTAAGAGAAGAACCAACCATGGCAAATCGAACTATGATGGAGTTACTTCAAGCACCCACTGAGGGTTATGGAGAGGCTATTGTGATTCCCGCTATCCTTGCGGAGAATTTTGAAGTGAAAACGGGTTTGTTGTCGATGATCCAAAACAACAAATTCCGTGGTGATGAAAAGGACAACCCGCACAACCATATCCGCCAATTCAATCGTCTTACCGCCACTTGCAAATTTAAGGATGTTGCTAATGACTCGATTAAGATGATGCTTTTTCCGTATTCCTTAGCGGGGCCCGCTAAAATTTGGTTAGAGAAAGAGCCACCCAATTCTATATTGACGTGGAAGGATCTCGTTTCTATGTTTGTGAACCAATTTTTTCGGCCCTCTAAGACTACGCATTTGAAAAACGAGATTTCAAAATTTTCACAAGAATTTAATGAGAGTTTTTCAATGGCTTGGAATAGGTTTAAGGAAATGTTACATGAGTTTCCTCATCACGGTTTTTCCGACTTGCATCAAATTGACACGTTTTACAATGGGCTTAATGATCATCAAAGGGATTATCTAAATTCCGCCGCGGGTGGTAATTTTTTGTGTAAAACGGTTGAGGAAGCTTTGGTGATAATTGAGAATAGATCTAAGGTGTATAGTCCTCGTAGCACGTCGAGTGTTCGTAAGGCTTCGTTTTCGGCTTCACCTTATTTGTCTAATACCATCGATGCTTGCCAAATTGAGGTGAACATGGAAAACAAAATCTTTGATAAGCTTAAAGGACTTTTAATTGAATTCAAAGTTGGAGAACAAAGTGCTCCCGCTACGGCTAAAGCGGTTGAGGTTTCATGTATGTATTGTGGTGGAGGTCATGATTTCTCCGAGTTCATTACCAACGGTGGTAACACTTCGAGTGCCTACGCGGCCACGGGAACTTACAACCAAAACGGTCAAGTTACCCGCTCTAATCAATTAACGCCACCGGGTTTTGCTCCTAATCAAAATGCTAACAACAACTATCGAAACAATCAAGTTGGTTTTAAAAAAAAATTACAAAGGAAACCATGGGAATCAAGGGGCTAATAATCAAGTTTCAAACAAAAATCAAAGTAATTTTTATAGTTGAGCTTTTACGTCTTTTAGGAAAAATAGCGTAATTAGGGTAAGTACACAAGTGATTTAGGAAAACCACGAGTTATGACCCAAAGTGGGGATCGTTCTCAAGGAGGCTTGGTGTGTGTGTAATGAAATGATTAATTATATGATTATATGATTATGAGAAAGAAAATAGAAAGGGGATAAGAAGAGAATGACGGTTACGATGACGATTTACACTAAGACGAAAAGGTCGTACACGTAAAACCGTAAAAGCACCAAAATTAAAAATTTACCCTAAAAATTCCTAAAAAATTGCAATAAATCCTAAATAATGTATTAAGAGTTTACAAAAATCAAAAACCACCCAAACCTTTTATTTAATTAAATAATGATTTTTTAATGCTAATTAAAGCCCTAAAAATCAATTTAATTAACAAAAAGCCCAAAATGAGATTTATCACTTTGTAAACCTCTAAAATACCCTAACTTAATTTAAAACTATTTTTGAAAATTTTAAAATTAATTAAAACTATTTAAAAACAATTAAAAACTATTAAAACTTAAAATAATTATAAAAATTAATCTAAGAACAATTAAAATATTCTAAAAGTTGTAAAATTCCTAACTTTATGTATTTAACCTAAAAAATGTAAAAACTTGAAAATCTAAAATTTTAATTTTTAATAATAAAATAATAATAAAATACTATTAAAAATCCAAAATTTAAAAAAAATTCTAAAAACTTGCCAACTAGCTTAATTTAACATAAGTAAACAGAAAATGAAGTTGAAATTACAAAAAATACCCCTAATGGGCCTTCAAAATGGGCCAAAACCCAAAACAATCCCTTATTGGGCTAAAATTGGGCCCAATAAAAAAAGTTTATAAAAATGGCCCAAAAGCTCTTATCTGACTCAAAATTTGATTTTAAACACAACTTTTCAAAGGCTCAAAAGCTGAAAATGTGAAATAAGCTGACTTATACCAAACAGCTTATTCTTAATGGGCTTTTTGGCCCATTAAGCTATAAGCTGATGCCATAAGCTCAAATTAGACACACAAGCTTCTTTTGACCTAACTAAGACTTCTGTAAAAAGAAATTTGAAATAAGCCAAAGGAATAAGCCTGAAAATGCAAAAAGCAATCTATAGAAAACGACAAAATAGTCGTTTTTAAGTTCTAGGCTATCCCAAGAGCTTATTCAAATTTCTAAAGCTTTTAAATGTTTTAACTAAGCTTAATCAACAAAAAGTTTTCAAATAAATTGACTCAATAAGCTGGAAAAAGAAAATAAGCACTTATGAAAAAGTCAAATAAGTTGGTTTTCTAGCAAAAAGTCAAAGTCTAATAAGCTCCAGTTCAATCAAATGGGTCAAATAATGAAGATCTATCACAAAAAATAAGTTGTTGCAGGTCTGGATAAGCAACTATAGCTTATTGATAAGCAAACTGAAAAATTGCACTAGAATGGGCTAGTTTTGGATGTTGAGCAGTGGAAACTTTTTCCACTGCTTGACTTGTTGACTTTTTATGTCTTTAGTGACTTTTTTTTAGATTCAAAATACACAAAGGCACCCAATTGATCAGTGGATCAAGAGGAGTCAAATACAACAAATAAATCACTATCACAATCACCTAATTAATACAGTTTAATCAATCGATCACCAGATATGCACCAGACATGAACACATAAGCAGTTGAGGTTCAATAAGCACTTATAGCACAATTCAGCCAACCAAACTTAACCAAATGCATACACAAGCAATCTTAAACTTAAATAAGCAAGTCCAAACAGGTTTCATGCACAGATTCAAAGTATTAAGCAAGATTCAATCACTTAAAGTTACTGATGAACTATGAACATGGAGTTTTTTCACATTGCTGATGCAATTGACCAACAAATCAAAGTATGATCTCTCTAAGAATACGCACACAATACGTTATAGCAAACAATTAAGTATGCTAGTACAAATCGTGATAAAGCCTTATTAAAACTTGATTTATCGCACAAAACTAAAAAAAACGATTTACAAATTGTATTGTATTTTTTGTCGTAGGGAATCTTATATCAATGACCAATGTCATTATATATATAGCTCAAGGTCGGTGGCTATAATCCTAATGTCAAAACAATTATCCCTACATCAAAACAAATAGTTTATTATTCAAAATTTATCTTTTATTTGTTTTTAAGTACAAGTCCCTTTTGTTAACATTTAACTATCGTTTGTCAAAACCCGTTAACTAACTATTAGTTAACGTTTGTCATAGCTTATCACTAATTAATATATTACCCCTAATATATTAACGTCTAATTGTTTTAGATATTAACGCGTGCGTCTCCTTAGGCTCGGGACGACTTCCGGACATATATTATTTACGTGTACATATTCCTTCAGCTCCCACTTGGACATGTATAATAATATAATATAATAACATTGGTTAGCGTCTAGCAACACGCCAATGCTCCCGGAAACTCTCGAGTGTAGTTTTCCATAAAATACAATTAAATGACTTAAAACATTTACAATCCTTTTGTTTCTCAAATGCCATGTTAATAATGGATATGGATCAAAGTCATTCCATTTTAACTATTCTGTTACTCGCATTACATAATTAATATAGATTACCAATCTAATCGAGACAAATCTGGATTACCATTGGGTATGGCCATACAAACATCTAATTAATTAACGAGGGGCCCAATAGCATTATTCTTCAATCCTAGTTGAATGAACAAATTCTATCTTGACTACACGTGCCTCTTACATGCTTCAAGATACAAATGATTATAGTCTTTATTACTACCTTATTAAGGATAGCGTTAGAACTATAGCAAAAAGTACCATCCACATATATAAGACCTGCTTGCATCTCAAGTCAAAGGATTTAGTAATGTAAATCATTTACAAGTTTCACTTAAAGACGTCGATCCATAAAGTGATTGACTTGTTGGTAGGAGATGTCCAATATACAACTTTTGGATATCGTATGAGTTGGTGAACCGTTCTTGCATATTCTACTAATATTACCATCTCTCGTATATGTATTAATTCAATTATATTCCCATATAATCAATCGACATAGACAATTTAGAATAACATATTATTCAAGGATTTAAACATGCAAAAATAGGACCAATAAATATTAAAGAAAATGAATATATCTAATACTTCAATTCATAAAATAAATATTGTTTAACAATATCCTTTATCCAAATACTAAAACAGATTACATGAAACTACTAGCAGGACGAAGTCCCATGCACCTAGCGTGTTGAGTAAGCTTTTTACCAGGTAAAGCCTTCGTAAAAGGATTTGCTAGATTATTATCTGTATGAACTTTAACTAGATTAATCTCACCCAGTTCGATACATTCCCGAACATAGTGATATCTCCTTTGGTAGTGTCTGGCGCCTCTCTGAACTCCCGGTTCGTTAGCTATGATGATTGCACTTGAATTGTCACAATACATCTTTATAGGTTCTTCATTGGTAGGAACTACGCCAAGTTAACCAATAAACTTCCTCATCCAAACAGCTTCCTTTGCAGCTTCAGAAGCAGCAATGTATTCAGCTTCTGTGGCAAATTGTGCAGTCGTACTTTGTTTGGAGCTCTTCCATACTACCGCGCCTCCGTTCAAAACGAAAACATACCCAGTTTGAGATTTAGTGTCATCTCTATCGGTTTCAAATCCAGCATCACAATAACAATTAACTTGCAGCTCAGTAGCTTCAGGATTTCCACCATAAACCAAAAACGTATCCTTAGTATGTCTTAAATACTTTAGAATATTTTTCACAGCAGTCCAGTGACTTTCGCCTGGATTTTGCTGAAATCGGCTTGTAATATTTTGCGCAAACGCAACATCAGGTCTTGTGCATCTCACAGCATACATAATAGAACCTACAGCCGAAGCATAAGGAACATTTTGCATACGCTTCATCTCTTCAGATGTAGTAGCACCTTGTGTTTTATTTAAGTCAGTGTGCAATTGCATAGGAATGAGACCACGCTTGGAATTATCCATTCTATACTTCTTTAAGATCTTATCAAGATATGCATTTTGACTTAGTCCAATTAACTGCTTCGATCTATCTCTATAGATTTTGATTCCAAGAATAAATGCCGCTTCCCCTAAATATTTCATAGAAAAACACTTTCCAAGATAGGTTTTTACCTCTTGTAAACTTGGAATATGATTTTCCATAATGATTATGTCATCAACATACAAGATTAGGAAAACAACATTACTCCCACTAGCTTTTTGATATACACGTGGCTCATCTAGATTTTGATTAAAACCAAACTTTTTGATTTCTTCGTCAAATCTTTTATTCCAGCTTCGTGATGCTTGCTTAAGTCCATAAATGGATCTTTGAAGCCTACATACTTTTCTGGGATGCTTAGGATCAACAAAACCTTCCAGTTGTTCCATATAGATTTCTTCTTCCAAGAAACCATTTAAGAACGCGGTTATTACATCCATTTGCAATATCTCATAGTCATAGAACGCTGCTATAGCTATGAGAATCCTAATAGCTCTCAAATCTTCAACAGGAGAAAAGGTTTCCTCATAGTCAACACCATAAGTTTGTGTAAACCCTTTTGCTACAAATCGAGCTTTATAGGTGTGTACAATGCCATCAATGTCTGTCTTCTTCTTGTAAATCAACTTACCCTTTACGACCTTCGCATTGGGTGGTAAATCTACAAGTCTCTAGACATGATTATCATACATAGATTGCATTTCCGCATTCATAGCAACAATCCACTTATTGGATTCAGAATCCAATGTTGCATCTCTATAGTTAGTGGGTTCATTAAGATCCCCTAAACTATGTTCCTCGACTTCTACATTTAGACATAGTCGTTCAGGTGCTTTGATTATTCTTTTTGATTTACGAATGGGGACAACATCCTCTTCTTGAGTTACATCAGGTGCAAGACTTTCTTCCTCAATTGGATGTTCGCTAGTAGTTTCAGAAGGTAAAATATCTTCATCCTCTAGTTCTACAATCCTCCTACTCTCTTTTTCAACTATGAGATTCTTTTCAAAGAAATCTGCATACCTCTCAACAACTATTTTGTTTTCAGGTGGGTAGTAGAAATAGTAACCCATAGTTTCCTTAGGGTAACCTATGAAGAGACACTTAACCGATCTTGATTGAAGTTTGTCAGGCTTGTGACGTTTCACATGAGCCTCAAAACCCCAGACCTTTAAGTAAGACAAGTTAGGAACTTTTCCATGCCATAGTTCATATGGAGTCTTGTCAACCTTCTTGGTTGGAACCATATTGAGAATGCATGCAGCAGTCTCTAGAGCATAATCCCAAAAGGATAGTGGCAAAGTAGGAAGACTCATCATTGATCAAACCATGTTTAGCAAAGTTCGATTTCTCCTCTCAGAAACACCATTGTGTTGTGGCGTGTAAGGAGGAGTCAGCTGTTGGACAATTCCACTAGCCTTTAGATAATCTTTAAATTCTTGACTAATATACTCACCACCACGATCCGATCGAATGGCTTTAATAGTCTTCCCGAGTTAATTTTCTACTTCATTTTTGAATACCTTGAATGTTTCAAAGACTTCATGTTTATGTTTAAGCAAATAAACATAACCATAACGACTATAATCATGAGTAAAAGTAATGAAGTATGTAGCACCTTGTTTTGACAAATGTCTAAGTGGACCACATACATCAGTATGGATTAATCCAAGTAGATCTTTCATACGAAAAAGATTTTCTTGTCATCTTGCCCGATATACAAGAAACGCATAGATCAAACGGTTCACTATCCGTTGAGTTTAAAAGTCCATCATGTTGCAACTTTTCAATTCGCTTTTTGCTAATATGAGCAAGTCGAAAATGCCAAAGATAAGTTGAATCTAAACTTGCTTTATATTTCTTATTGCTAATTGAATACATTGAATTCACAATTTGTAAAGTAGGATCATGCATATCAATTTCATAAATACCATTAACACGGATACAATTAAAATAAATCATATCATTAAAAGAAACGGTCATACCAAAATCCGTAAATTTATGAATAAATCCTTTATCATGCAAACAAGAAACTGAAACAACACCTCTAGTTATAGTAGGTGCATAATGACAATCATCCAAAACAAGAATTAAACCATTAGGTAAAACTAAGTCAAAACTTCCAATAGCTTCTACTTCAGCACGTACGCCGTTTCCAACATACAAGTAGACAGCACCTTGCTTCAACTTCTTTGCTCCTCTAAGTCCCTGTTTTGTGTTACAAATGTTAGTACCACAACCAGTGTCATACACCCAGGAATTTTTAGAACAAGAAAATAATTCAATAGTATAAATACCTGAAGAAGTGGACGATCCAACTTGCTTCTTCTTTTTCATCAACTCAGCTAGATAAACAGGACAATTCCTCTTCCAATGTCCAACCTCTTTGCAGTGGTGACATATGGAATCTTTTGCTGGATTCTTTTTCTTATAAGGTTGAGGCTTTTTAGGTTTAGGAGGATAAGAATTTTTAGGACCCTTATCCTTACCTTTACCTTTAGCCTTACCTCCTTGCGGTTTGTACTTCTGGATCCTACCACCTTGGATCGCCATCACTTGTGGTGTAGAAGAAGATGCAACATTTGACTTCTTGTTCTTCTTAACTCCTTTCTCAAATTCAATAAGCAAAGAATGAACTTCACTAATTGTCTTCCCCATGCTTTGCATATTGTAATTTTGCACAAAGCCCTCAAAATCACTTGAAAGTGAATTGAGGATCAAGCTGACAGAGACAACTTCTGGAAGAACATAGTTGAGAGTTGCCAAATGATCCAAATAGCTTTTCATCAATAGAACATAATCGCTAACGGATTGACCCTCTTCCTGCTTGCATGAATGGAAAGTGTGTACTAACTCTTGTAGTTCGACACCAGGAGGCTTTCCATACATCTTTTGGAGCTCAGTTATCATGTACTTAGGACTTTTGTGTTCAAATTGTTGATAAAGCGATGGAGACATAGTTCCAAGCATTAAACAAGCAACTTCATTATGACGATCATAAAGAGCATTCCATTCTACTAATTGTTCATTAGTAGTAGTAGCACCAGGATGGGCAGGCAAAGGATTGTCATACACATCCTGTAGTTTCTCCACACGCACAACTAGTTTAAGCGCGCGTAACCACTCATTGAAGTTAAGACCAGTAAGTTGTTGCTTCTCAAGCATCGACCTAAAAGCCGAACTTTTTTGTTTGGTTTGGGCATTATTCATTGCCATCTACAAATAAACAAAGTTCAATAATTTAGTATTTTCGATAATACTTCCTTTATAGAAAATTAAATACCCATGTCTATAAATAAACAATTAATTTTCTAAAAGCTAGAATCCACCAAGACATACCACCACCGCATCAGTTGATCTGCTAGTGATGATGATATTCAAGGGGTAATTGACGTTCAATAATTGCATCCAATAAAACTTCTAGAATTATGGGACTCAACTTTATATACATCACTTGTGACAATTCAAAAGTGAAAAAGCGAGCATGTTTATCCCATCTATTGCCACGAGTTAAGGTCTCACCTATCTTAACTTGCTTAAGTCGTCGAACCAAAAACCGTGATTATATAGCACTGACGTCTCACAATCGAGTGTATTATATCACCTTGGGTTACAAAATCACCACAGTCTAACGTATGGTGAAAGAGTAAGTGCAAGTGCTTTTACACGTTGGATGGCAAATAAACTTATTTCAAAGGGTATAAATTTTGACAATTCAAAAACATGTACAAAGAAGCATGCAACATCTTTGTATCATGATAATTTATAAAATTTACTCAATTCGTTAATTATAAACATCACTTATTTAACTTACAATTCAATTGTATAAATAGTGATATCATAAAAATTGACGATTCAACATGTATTCTATTTAAAGAAGTTTAATTTTATCACGGAAAAAGATTAAAGAATGATTAAAATCATTCAAACCCTAGACCATTCACGGCTTCCTAAATAGTATGCAAGATAAGGAGACTACAATTAGTCAGGCATTATAGGGCAATGGTATCTACAAGACCGAAGTCTTGATGAGTCTTCCCGAACCTTAGCCTTGCTACTAGATAATACTTTTGCAAATTACGTTATTAATAAAATTTTACATCTTTAAAGTAGAAAACAAATTATAAACTTTATTCTTGCTAATCACGGCGTGAGTTAGATTTGAAACCATGTAAGGGCGACTCATTTGTTGCCACATATGATCGTGCAAGAACAAGATTATAATAAATCAAATTTCATATAGTTTTAGTCCAGTTTATTTTTGTTTTTCCGAAAAACCCTTTGCTTGAACCATGATATACAACAATTATAATCCAAAGCAAAACAAATAAACATTAACCTAAAACATATACCCAATTAACAATTAATCAAATAGTTCATGCTTACCACATCTATCATGACTTCAATTAAATCAATTAATTAAGAACACATGATCCATGGTAAACTTGCATGATTCCCATGGATCGAACCATAAATTTAACAATTAAGAACGTGATAAATAACGACTAATTAACAATTAACAACATATTTATCAACAAAAATAGCATACAACTTAGGATTTGTCTAATTAATTTTATTAACCCTAATTAGGGTTTATGAAAAACTTATCATCAAATAAAATAATTCAAACGCCATCTGTAACACCCCACCAAATGCTATGCGCAGCGGAACTACAACATTTGGGTGCTAGGCAGTTATCATCGCACACAAGATATATCGAACGACTCTAAAGAGACGTCAACTTAAAACTTAAATTAAAAATTGTTAAAAGATACATGTCTACGGTTTTTCCAACCCCACTTGGTACAACAAAGTTTAGCGTTTTCGGTCCCCATGAATCTCAACCCAAAAATTTCAGTTTCACAAGAACATAACATTAAAGTTAAAAATGTTTAAGTAGAAAAGGGAGGAAAAACAAGCAGACTCCAAGCCATACACACAACATCCATCCCATGCACGCTCCAAGCTACACATCAGCGGTTACCTGAAACACATGCTAAATTTGGTCAACGAAAACGTTGAGTGGAATTCATAGGTTTTACAATTCATTTTGAACATATGTGAAATAAAAACCATTCACGATCATTCATAGACTTGTCGATCAAACAATCTATATTCAAGATACTGGCAATTGTGTTTAAGCTCATGACACTAAACCGTTAACTTAATCACCCGCGTAATAATTACCGGCGTGATTCAGATGAAACCAAGGCCCCTAATAAGGCATCAGTTGCAATTATACCTTATCTCTTATCACAAATTATCCGTTCGCAGGGGGTATCAACGTACTAGCCCTCGTCTCGGATAGGGTAGTCAACCCCATAGTACTATCACTTTGTATAAGCGGCTATTTCTAATCCATGCTAGGACTAAACAATAGTTAATAGTTCATGAAATTATGGACTTTTGCAACTAGGTACTCAACACAATTTCAAAGGCGACATTCGGGACCAACAATCATTCATGACATATGTTCATTTTAAAAACTAGCATGCATTTCCCTCGCGGGTAAAAAAGTTTGAAATAATAAGAAGCGAGGCTATAAATTCACACCTTATATATCAAGTAGTCGATAGTTCGAGAGACGGTCACTGACGGCGATACAGATGCCCGTGTAAATCAACACCTATCAACCAAATAACGCGTAATGAGTAATCTCATTTTAAAACCTTATGGTACTGTATAAAATACATAAATACTAGTCACTTATGACAATTACAACTCACGCCAAAACAAAACAACAAGCTTACTCATTTTACACCATTCGTCCTTATTATTAACGTTATCCATTTTTATTCATTTTCGCCGATACTTACCAAAAGTACGGACTATTTTACTATACTTAACCATCCTTATAAAATTTGACAAAATTCTCAAAAATACTATAAGACCTGCAGATAACACATATTTAATCCCAATAAAAATTTTTACTTCTACGACCCGTTACTCAACGCTTTTTCAAAAACTACGTTTTTCGGACTGAAATTGTACTTTGACCAAGTCGGACCCGTTTGACCCGTTTAAAATACTCCATTGACCCATTTGACACCTAAGTCCTATAGTAGACTCAAATGTGCAGGTTTGACACCAAAATTCAGTCCTTGACCATTTACCAAACTAGACTTATAGTCCCCGGGATTTGACCTAAAACCAATCATAACTTCGGATTATGACGGTTTTCATCTCCCGGTACACGAATTTCAAGACGTCGTAACTTTTTACTCGTTAGGAGTCGTAAGCTCTACCTTATACCAAATCGAAGCTAAGAGAATGCTCTACAAGTCTATCCTATCCACAAGACCTGTTTTCAAAATAATTTTTACGAAAATGCCTTAAACTTTCTGCCTAAATTTAACCATACTAAAATCACACTTACGCTCGATTCCAAACCCATTTATCATCACTAGACATCATCCTAAGCTTCCCTAATCACAACCAAACCATATTTTCAGTTCCTAACCCCTATTGATCATCAACCTCATAAACTAAAATCCTAAAAACAAACATGCAAGTACTTGTATCTATCTAAAACATCTATGAACACAAGATTAAACACAAAACCCATGCTCAAAACATCAATCACCATAGCTCCCCAAACACCCCCCTTAGCCGTGGGGTTTGGGTGACCAAAACACCACAACCAAATCAATTTTGGTGGGTTTGTTTAGTGATTATATCCCCATTACACATGAATTTAACATGCATTTATCCAATTAACATCAAAAACGAGTTTGAAAAATTCCTTTGATTCTTGAAAAAAAATTTGAATGCATGTTGGATTTGATTACATAGAAAGGTAGGGAATGATTAGATTAGAGGTGGTCTAACCTTAGTTTTAATCAAAACCAAGTAGAAAAAAAAATTAATGGTGGTTTTTGGTGGGTTGGGGGTGACCGTCGGCCTAAAGGGGAAGAGAGGGAGAGAACAAAAATTTTTTTCAAGTGTTTTTGTTATGTGTGTGTTTACATTTCCCCTTTTGTAAAATTGGAAGGACCCCTTGTGCAATTTAGGCTTTCTTTTGGCCTCAAGTAAAAACGACACTAAAACTTTGCGGGATTGACTCACTAGTCATTTTAGAAAATTTTACGGGAGTCGGAAATTATCCCAAACACTCCAAAATACTTTTGGGATAGTTTAAATGTACCCGGAAAGCTATAAAACTCACCCGACTCGACTTAACACGAACCGTAAGTAAAATTATCGAAAAATTACATTATCGATAAAACGTCAATAATTATAGAAATTTGGGCATCCATCGGGATCGTATTTGTCATCGTCCTTCTTAAATCGTCAATCGTAAAAATTATAACCTCGAACATCGATTTCAACCAAAATACTAAAATATATAGCAATTAATATTTATTAAAAATTTCAAAAATTAGCGTAATTTAGGGTAATGTTAGTGACCTCGGTTCTAGGGTATCACATCCACCCCTCCTTAAAAAGAGCGACGTCCCGGAGCTCGCCTCTTCTTGTACTCACATTTCGTGCCGCTGGAACAGATGAGGATACCTTTCCTTGAAAAAGTCCTCACGTTCCCAAGTGTATTCCGGTCCACGCCTAGAATTCCATCGAACCTTCACAATAGGAATTCTACTACGCTTCAGCCTCTTGACCTATCGGTCCATAATTTCCACAGGTTCTTCCACGAAATGCATTTTGTCGTCCAGTCGAATCTCGTCCAAAGGAATCACCAATTCCTTATCCGCCAAACTCTTCTTCAAGTTCGATACGTGAAATGTGTCGTGAATAGCACTAAGCTCGCTCGGCAACTCTAACTTTTACGCTACTGGTCCAATTCGTTTAACGATCTTAAATGGTCCAATATACCTCAGACTTAACTTTCCTTTCTTCCCAAAACGAATTACACCCTTCCACGGCGATACCTTGAGCATAACCATATCTACGACTTCAAATTCCAACGGTTTTCTTCTGTTATCGGCATAACTCTTCTGTCGGCTTCTCGCGGCAAGTAGTCGGTTCTTGATTTGCACAATCTTCTCTGTCGTTTCTAAAACCATTTCGGGTCCAGTCAATTGACTTTCTCCTACTTCACTCCAACACACAGGCGATCTACACTTCCTTCCATACAACGCTTCGAACGGTGCTGCCTTGATACTCGCATGGTAACTATTATTATACGAAAACTCCACTAGAGGCAAGTGGCGTTCCCAACTTCCTCCAAAATCAATCACGCATGCTCGGAGCATGTCCTCCATCGTCTGAATAGTTCTTTCACTCTGGCCGTCAGTTTCCTGGTGATAAGCCGTACTTAAATTCAATTCAGTGCCCATCGCACGTTGAAGCGATTTCCAAAATTCCGTAGTAAATCTACTATCGCGATCCGAAATGATCGATAACGGCACTCCATGTCTGCAAACGATCTCCTTCACGTACACACTGGCCAGCTTTTCCATACTGTCCGTCTTCTTCATAGGTAAGAAATGAGCAGATTTCGTTAACCTATCCACTATTACCCATATCATATCACATCCACTAGGAGTTCTAGGTAAACCCGTCACGAAATCCATAGCGATTTTCTCCCATTTCCATTCTGGGATCTCTGGTTGTATCAACAACCCAGACGGTTTCTTATGTTCTGCTTGAACCTTCGCGCAAGTCAAACACTTACTAACGTAACGAGCAATCTCCGCCTTCATATTCGGCCACCAATAAACTTTCTTCAGGTCGTGATACATTTTATCCGATCCAGGATGTATCGAATACTTCGACTTATGAGATTCGTTCATAACCAATTCTCGTAATCCAGTCTTTCCTTCCTCAGATGAACACAATGGTAACCAAATCCGATTCTCGAAATATCTCAATCCGTCTGACCTAATCACAAAAAGAGGTTTCAGCATTCTTCCTAAGTTCTCAGCTTCAACATTCCCTTTCATTAGTCCCCTCTCTTGAGCCTTCAGTATAGTTTTGGTTAAGTCAACGCTCTCAGTCATTACCAAAGCTCTGACTCTCAAAGGTTTCTCTCGTTCCTTCCTACTCAGTGCATCCGCTACAACATTCGCCTTCCCAGGATGGTAGCGAATTTCACAGTCATAGTCACTCAGTAGTTCTACCCATCGTCTCTGTCGCATGTTCAACTCCTTTTGATCTAAAATGTGTTGCAAACTCTTGTGGTCAGTGAATACAACACACTTCGTCCCATACAAATAGTGTCTCCACAACTTCAACGCAAAGACTACAACTCCTAATTCCAAATCGTGCGTCGTGTAGTTCTCCTTATTCTTCCTCAGTTGTCTCGACGCGTAAGCTATCACCTTTTCACGCTACATCAATACCGCTCCATAACCTTTACGAGATGCGTCACAATATACTACAAAGTCTTCGGTTCCTTCAGGCAATGACAATATCGGTGCGGAACATAACTTGTCCTTGAGTGTTTTGAAAGCGAATTCTTCCTCATTTCCCCATTCATACACCCTATTCTTTTCGGTAAGCTTTGTCAATGGTTTTGCTATCAACGAGAATCCTTCAATGAACCTCCGATAATACCCAGCTAAACCAAGGAATTGTCGAACTTCAGTCGGCGTTGTCGGTGCTGACCATTCCTTGATCGCTTTGACCTTGGCAGGATCCACGCGAACTCTCTTGCTATCAATCACGTGACCAAGGAATTGCACGGATTCTAACCAAAACTCACACTTCGAGAACTTCGCATACAGCTTCTCCTTCTTTAGCAGATCCAAAATCTTTCTCAGGTGCTTCTCGTGCTCCTCCTTACTCTTAGAGTAAATAAGAATATCATCGATGAAAACAATAACAAACTTATCTAGATACGGCTTGCATACGCGATTCATAAGGTCCATGAATACAGCAGGCGCGTTTGTCAACCCAAACGGCATAACTCGAAATTCAAAGTGTCCATACCGCGTACGAAAGGCAGTTACAGGAATATCCTCCTCTCTTACACGTAGTTGATGATACCCTGATCTTAAATCGATCTTTGAGTATACACTGGAACCTTGCAATTGATCAAACAAATCGTCAACCCTCGGCAATGGATACCGATTCTTAACCGTCAGCTTGTTGAGTTCTCTATAGTCAATACACATCCGAAATGACCCATCTTTCTTCTTCACAAACAACACTGGCGCTCCCCATGGTGATGAGCTCGGCCTAATAAATCCCTTGTCCATCAACTCCTTCAGTTGATCCGATAACTCCTTTAACTCAGATGGTGCTAAGCGATAGGGTGCACGCGCAACCGGCGCAGCTCCTGGCCCCAAATCAATTCAAAACTCGACCTCACGGGTGGGTGGTAAACCCGGCAGCTCGTCTGGAAAAACTTCCGGATATTCGCAGATAACAGGTACCAATTCAATCCTCGCCTCTAAATCACCATCACTCGAAACTTGTGCCAAAAACACATCGCATCCGCTCTCTACATACTTCATCATTTTCAAACAGGAAATCACTTTCAAACGAGAAGTGCATTCGTCTCCCTTCACAGTCAAGACTTTATTCCTTAACGAAATCTGAACTAATCTCTCGCCACAGACGATCATAGCACTGTGCGCCATTAGCTAATCCATTCCCACAATCACGTCAAACGATCCTAGTTCTATAGGCATCAAGTCGATTTTAAAAGCGTAATTTCCTAACTTCAAGGTACACCCTTTCAGTATAGAATTCGTACTAACAATTTTCCCATCAGCTAACTCAACGTTATAACTAGTCGCTAACAATACCGGTTTTCTATCGATATGACGACTAAATTTAACATCTACAAAACTCTTGTCGGAGCCAGAATCAAACAAAATACTAGCATAACAAGCGTCTAGCAAAAACGTACCGGTAACCACGTTAGGACCCTATGGTTTATCAGCCGTCCCTACTTGATACACTGCAGCAGCATTGTTACCTCCTTGCTTGTTTCCTGCCTTCGGGCAATTCCCTTGCATATGGCCTCTCTCTCCACATCCAAAACATCCCCTCATTCTGATAGCATTCGCCCCAGTGGCTACCCCTTTCGTTCGGCAATCAGACATCCTGTGACCCGCTTTTCCACATTTGCCGCATGCAGGCGGGCAATTCCCTACATGGTACAAGTTGCACCTACCACAGTGGGGATTCACTTTTGCTCCTCTGGGGTTTGTCACAGCTCTCATCCCTTCATTCCTTCGCTGGTTAAACTGCTGATTGCGGTTTTGACCATGGTTGTTTTGATTTCCACCTCGGCTTTGACCCTAAGATTGATTGCTCTGTGCCGCTTCCCATTTCCTCTTATTTCCTTCAGCAATGAAGTTCTTCTTGTCCTGGAGTTTGACATCCATCAATGCGTGAGCCATCTGGACCGCTTCATCAAACGACCCAGGTTTAGACGAAGTTCTCTCACCCTTGATATTACTGGATAGACCTTTGATGTACTGTTTCATCTTCTTGTTACCATCGGCAAAGGTGTCTGGACACAAAAGGCTTAGTTCATTAAACCTCCTGGTGTAAGCAGCGATGTCATTGTTTTTTAAAGTCAGGTGCCTCAACTCATCTTCCAATTGACCCAACTCCTCTTCCGGGAAGAACTTCTTGGTCAAAAGAGCTTTAGTTGCAGTCCATGTTCTTGCATTCGCTACTGCCAATCCAACAGTGGCTACTTGGGTGTTCCACCAACTTAATGCATCGTCAAGAAACGTAGCAGCCACAAACTTGACCTTGTTCGCTTCTGAACAACCACTAATCTCGAAAGTACTTTCAACCTTTTCCAACCATCTCCTGAGTTCTAGAGCTCCACCAGTTCCACGAAATTGCGTGGGACCACATTTTATGAAACTAGAGTAAGTACATTCTCTTGGGGCTTGCTGTCTCCCCGCATTTCTGCCCTGATCTGGATTCCTTCCTGCTCGGTCTGCTTCTAGCGCATTCGCAATGGCTTCCTGAATCATCATGTTCACACGGTCGGCGGTTAGTTTTGGAGGCATGGTGCGTTATCAATTATATCTTTCTGCAAGACAGGGAAAATAGAAAACAATGTAAGTACACACATCAAGATTAAGATGGATTTCTCTTTCAAGACATAATATAAATACAACGACACATCACTACAGAGTTACTAATATTCATCAATTCACATCACAAAAGATCAAATTTAAGACATATCACAGATCATGAAAGGTAAACATGGATTGTATTGATAATCAACCAAAATTGTGACAAGTATTGCCACTACAATCATTCACCATAAAACTTAAGTCCTCAAGTTTTTCGTCATAATGCCATCATACAAAAGTCTAAAACAGTTCTATTACAACGATCAAAGATAAAATACAAGACAAACAACTAGGCATGTGGTGATCCACATGGCCTCTTGGATGGCGGTTCGTCATCATCTTCCTCGGGTTCCTCATCGCTATCATCCTTGTCCACATCATCCATTTTTCTCTTTCCTTTATCATCCGGCCCACATTCAGTCTCCTTTTTCGTCCCTGATGTAGACCCACACTCAATCGCTACCTGATTTCCCACAGTGATACAAGCACCTCTGGTAGGTGGCTGGATCATGAAGTCATTAGCTTCCATTTCCAAATCGTCCACAAACCTCCAATCTGGGGGCAATGATGCTCTCACTCGATGCTCCCAACTCTGCATCCTAGACAATCTCACTTGATCTTCCCTAACACGGTCAAGACTAGCGCTCAAATTCGCGATAATCGATCTTAGACTGTTGATATCACTTTCGTTTGCATTTCCATCATACTCAATTCTTGCAGTCCTTTCCAACAGTCTTTGGTGTGCCCTTTCATTCTTATCAAACCTATTAATTACCCTGGTCTCAACTACAAACCACTCATACATCAACCTATCCATCCTCCTCAAACGACCCTCGGGATCCCAGTAGTGTCTTGGTCTCAAAAAGTAGACCCTTGCGATATTCTCATGAATAGATTGCGATTTTGATAAATTGCTGGACTCTGCACCACTCCCATTACTTACTCGATCAAATCCTGCCACTGTCCTCAAATAGTCATTACAATTGTCCATCGGGCGACTAAAGGGTTGCTGCTCATATCGATTAGTTGGAGGTACTTCATAACCTTTTGGCGAATTCGGAGATTGAAACAAATCAGGTTCAGTCTGACCTACAGCATTCTCGGGAATGCCATCATCCATCAGTTCCTCGGGCTCTTCTTCAGAATCCTCACTCTCATCACTACTGATGCTAAAGTTGTCCACCTCACTTTCGTCATTGTCATTTTCCGGCCCTATTTCTTCTTCTGGAGCGATCCATCCATTGTCATTATCCGGCGGGTTCGGAGGAAACGGTCCCCCTTCGTGACCTACGACGTAATCGTTTCCATTACCATTACGCGGTACCTCGGCCATTCCTGCAATAACAGCGAATTTCGGAGGGTACATAAGTAACTATACAATATTTATAAATACATGCATGCAAATGCAATGCAAAGGTGGTACATATGCCCAAAATGTAATAATATGATGCTCATGCATGATTAATACAAAAATTACGGTGTCGGATATTCCACGTATAATTACAACGTCTACATATAGTAATTTCCATACTTACGTAATAATTACCCACATATATACTTCAACTCAAAAGTATACGTCAAATGCCATGAATACAAAAATAAATCTTACCGGAGCCATGCAGGATAGTTGTGTGTGCTTGGACAATTTCTTACGACACCAAAAGTTATAGTTTAGGATTTTCAAAAACGACCTAGTTCTCTATAACTCATGGCTCTGATTACCAATCTGTAACACCCCACCAAATGCTATGCGCAGCGGAACTACAACATTTGGGTGCTAGGCAGTTATCATCGCACACAAGATATATCGAACGACTCTAAAGAGACGTCAACTTAAAACTTAAATTAAAAATTGTTAAAAGATACATGTCTACGGTTTTCCAACCCCACTTGGTACAACAGAGTTTAGCGTTTTCGGTCCCCATGAATCTCAACCCAAAAATTTCAGTTTCACAACAACATAACATTAAAGTTAAAAATGTTTAAGTAGAAAAGGGAGGAAAAACAAGCAGACTCCAAGCCATACACACAACATCCATCCCATGCACGCTCCATGCTACACTTCAGCGGTTACCTGAAACACATGCTAAATTTGGTCAACGAAAACGTTGAGTGGAATTCATAGGTTTTACAATTCATTTTGAACATATGTGAAATAAAAACCATTCACGATCATTCATAGACTTGTCGATCAAACAATCTATATTCAAGATACTGGCAATTGTGTTTAAGCTCATGACACTAAACCGTTAACTCAATCACCCGCGTAATAATTACCGGCGTGATTCAGATGAAACCAGGGCCCCTAATAAGGCATCAGTTGCAATTATACCTTATCTCTTATCACAAATTATCCGTCCACAGGGGGTATCAACGTACTAGCCCTCGTCTCGGATAGGGTAGTCAACCCCATAGTACTATCACTTTGTATAAGCGGCTATTTCTAATCCACGCTAGGACTAAACAATAGTTAATAGTTCATGAAATTAGGGACTTTTGCAACTAGGTACTCAACACAATTTCAAAGGCGACATTCGGGACCAACAATCATTCATGACATATGTTCATTTTAAAAACTAGCATGCATTTCCCTCGCGGGTAAAACAGTTTGAAATAGTAAGAAGCGATGCTATAAATTCACACCTTATATATCAAGTAGTCGATAGTTCGAGAGACGGTCACTGACGACGATACGGATGCCCGGGTAAATCAACACCTATCAACCAAATAACACGTAATGAGTAATCTCATTTTAAAACCTTATGGTACTGTATAAAATACATAAATACTAGTCACTTATGACAATTACAACTCACGCCAAAACAAAACAACAAGCGTTACTCATTTTACACCATTCGTCCTTATTATTAACGTTATCCATTTTTATTCATTTTCGCCGATACTTACCAAAAGTACGGACTATTTTACTATACTTAACCATCCTTATAAAATTTGACAAAATTCTCAAAAGTACTATAAGACCTGCAGATAACACATATTTAATCCCAATAAAAATTTTTACTTCTACGACCCGTTACTCAACGCTTTTTCAAAAACTACGTTTTTCGGACTGAAATTGTACTTTGACCAAGTCGGACCCGTTTGACCCGTTTAAAATACTCCATTGACCCATTTGACACCTAAGTCCTATAGTAGACTCAAATGTGCAGGTTTGACACCAAAATTCAGTCCTTGACCATTTACCAAATTAGACTTATAGTCCCCGGGATTTGACCTAAAACCAATCATAACTTCGGATTATGACGGTTTTCATCTCCCGGTACACGAATTTCAAAACGTCGTAACTTTTGACTCGTTGGGAGTCGTAAGCTCTACTTATACCAAATCGAAGCTAAGAGAATGCTCTACAAGTCTATCCTATCCACAAGACCTGTTTTCAAAATGATTTTTATGAAAAAACCTTAAACTTTCTGCCTAAATTTAACCATACCAAAATCACACTTACGCTCGATTCCAAACCCATTTATCATCACTAGACATCATCCTAAGCTTCCCTAATCACAACCAAACCATATTTTCAGTTCCTAACCCCTATTGATCATCAACCTCATAAACTAAAATCCTAAAAACAAACATGCAAGTACTTGTATCTATCTAAAACATCTATGAACACAAGATTAAACACAAAACCCATGCTCAAAACATCAATCACCATGGCTCCCCAAACACCCCCCTTAGCCGTGGGGTTTGGGTGACCAAAACACCACAACCAAATCAATTTTGGTGGGTTTGTTTAGTGATTATATCCCCATTACACATGAATTTAACATGCATTTATCCAATTAACATCAAAAACGAGTTTGAAAAATTCGTTTGATTCTTGAAAAAAAAAATTTGAATGCATGTTGGATTTGATTACATAGAAAGGTAGGGAATGATTAGATTAGAGGTGGTCTAACCTTAGTTTTAATCAAAACCAAGTAGAAAAAAAAATTAATGGTGGTTTTTGGTGGGTTGGGGGTGACCGTCGGCCTAAAGGGGAAGAGAGGGAGAGAACAAAAAATTTTTTCAAGTGTTTTTGTTATGTGTGTGTTTACATTTCCCCTTTTGTAAAATTGGAATGACCCCTTGTGTAATTTAGGTTTTCTTTTGGCCTCAAGTAAAAACGACACTAAAACTTTGCGGGATTGACTCACTAGTCATTTTAGAAAATTTTACGGGAATCGAAAATTATCCCAAACACTCCAAAATACTTTTGGGATACTTTAAATGTACCCGGAAAGCTATAAAACTCACCCGACTCGACTTAACACGAACCGTAAGTAAAATTCTCGAAAAATTACATTATCGATAAAACGTCAATAATTATAGAAATTTGGGAATCCATTGGGATCGTATTTGTCATCGTCCTTCTTAAATCGTCAATCATAAAAATTATAACCTCGAACATCGATTTCAACCAAAATACTAAAATATATAGCAATTAATATTTATTAAAAATTTCAAAAATTAGCGTAATTTAGGGTAATGTTAGTGACCTCGGTTCTAGGGTATCACACCATCATAGTAAGTTTACACAATTTTATCTCTTTCGTTATTTTTAATTTAATTAAAAGGTGTTTAATCCATCGCTAAAAGATACGCGTTTCTTTATTGTTTATGTTAATTACTTGTCTATATGTGATCATATATTCCGCTGTGTACTCGTGATTATTAATGTGTTAATATGATAAAAGGTTTTTTTATAAATTCCAACAATGGCATCACGAGCCGTTCGTATAGCTTTTAATTACATTAAAAATAACGAAAGAGATAAAATTGTGTAAACTTGCTATGATGGCGTTTGAATTATTTTATTTGATGATTAGGTTTTCATAAACCCTAATTAGGGCTAATAAAATTAATTAGACAAACCCTAAGTTGTATGCAATTTTTGTTGATAAATATGTTGTTACTTGTTAATTAGTCGTTATTTATCATGTTGTTAATTGTTAAAGTATGGTTCGATCCATGGGAATCATGCAAGTTTACCATGGATCATGTGTTCTTGATTAATTATTTTAATTGAAGTCATGATTGATGAGGTATGCATGAAGTATGTGATTAATTGTTAATTGGATATATGTTTTAGGTTAATGTTTATTTGTTTTGCTTTTGATTATAAATGTTATATATCATGGTTCAAGCAAAGGGTTTTTCGAAAATAAAAATAAACCGGACTAAAACTATATGAAATTTGATTTATTATAATTTTTTTTTCTTGCACAATCATATGTGGCAACAAATGAGTCGCCCTTACATGGTTTTAAATCTAAGTCACGCCGTGATTAGCAAGAATCAAGTTTATAATTTGTTTTCTACTTTAAAGTTGTAAAATTTTATTAATGACGTAATTTGCAAAAGTACTATATAGTTGTAAGGCTAAGGTTCGGGAAGACTCATCAAGACTTCGGTTTTGTAGAAACCATTGCCCTATAATACATGATTACTTGTAGTCTCCTTATCTTGCATACTATTTAGGAAGCCGCGAATGGTCTAGGGTTTGAATGATTTTAATCATTCTTTTATCTTTTTCGGTGATAAAAATAAACTTCTTTATATAGAATACATGTTGAATCGTCAATTTTTATGATATCACTATTTATACAATTAAATTGTAAGTTAAATAAGTGATGAATAATTAACGAATTGAGTAAATTTGTTAAATTATCATGATACAAATATGTTGCATGCTTCTTTGTACATGTTTTTGAAATTGTCAAAATTTATACCCTTTGAAATAAGTTTATTTGCCATCCAACGTGTAAAAGCACTTGCACTTACTCTTTCACCATACGTTAGACTGTGGTGATTTTGTAACCCAAGGTGATATAACACACTTGATTGTGAGACGTCGGTGCTATATAATCATGGTTTTTGGTTGGACGACTTAAGCCAGTTAAGATAGGTGAGACCTTAACTCGTGGCAATAGATGGGATAAACATGTTCGCTTTTTCACTTTTGAATTGTCACAAGTGATGTATATAAAGTTGAGTCCCATAATTCTAGAAGTTGTATTGGATGCAATCATTGAACGTCAATTACCCCTTGAATATCATCATCACTAGCAGATCAACTGATGTGGTGGCGGTATGTCTTGGTGGATTCTAGCTTTTAGAAAATCAATTGTTTATTTATAAACATGGGTATTTAATTTTCAATAAAGATAATATTATCGAAAATACTAAAATTAAATTTTGTGATTCTTTTAAAAGTATTATTGCAACAAAGTTCCATAAACTAATGCTTGTTTGACAAACAAAGTCTCATTTTCTTGTAAGAAAGAAAGAGACATACACTTATCCTTTTTCTGTGCAAGGAAAAGCTATTAATAGGTGTGATTGGATTATTGTAATTATCAATCTTTAAGTGAACTTAAATGGTTAAGTAGATTTGCACAAATTATTGTTTCAGGTAGATCTCATTAATCTTTTTGAGTTTTTGAGCATCTTTCAAACTAATAAGTCTCTTAGCAATCTCTAGGCAAGCAATACTTCTTTTGTTCTTTACATGTCGATCCCCTTAAGTCTATAATCGATAGAACAAAACAAGTGTTTTGTTTGTTTATTATGATTATAATAACTAGCTTTATTTATCCTAGTTATTATGTTTTAACCCAACGTAGGCACTAAATACCCTTATTTAATGGTAGGCCTAATATGGAGGAAATTGCATGCCAGTTTTCAAGTTAATGAAAGCATGATAGATAGTCTCTCGTTTACATGGTAGAAATTCATACACTCTCTATAATACATAAGTTATAGTTACTTATGGGCATTTAAAGCGAGTAGGGAAGTAAATAAATTGTTATCTGCTATTTACTGGTGAAGTAACATTTGTAATGTTGTCCAATCCAGTGGGAGCGTTGCGAAATACATTAATGTAATGTTGTCCAATTCAGTGGAAGCTACAAGCTTGTTTACCTTCGTAGTAATCCATATTATTTTTAGTTTAACTTGAAATAATAACTTACTTTCAGAATATGAAGAACCATAGTTTTAAGGATAAATGCATCCTATTTTATATGATTATCACTTTTGAAGTATTTTTCATATAATAATTATGCAGCATTTCTTAGAACACTATATGGTTGACATTCTACTAGTTATTCAAATATACATGACATTATCATATTGTTCTAAACTATTGTGTTTCGTGGTTGTTTATATTCATACGTGATGTTGTGCCGTGCACAAGTGGGAGAAATCTTTATTGTGTGCAAGGTACAACACATAAGAATATGACAAATGGTTTCTTGACAGCGAGATAAGAATCTAATATTCTATTAAGGCTTATACATTTAATTGTCAATGTATGTTGTCTTGTTTAGAAGATGTCAAGATAAAACACATAACATTATGACAAATGGTTTCTTGACAACGAGATAAGAATCTAATATTCTATTAAGGCTTATACATTTAATTGTCAATGTATGTTGTCTTGTTTAGAATATGTCAAGATATGAATAACAAGCTACTTCAACTAATTTTTTTATATTTATTGGAATATTTCTTGAAATGCACAATAATATAAATGAAGTAAGCAATTAACTTGAAATAACTATTGAAGTTGTTCATAGTTACTTTATGAATGTTTATGTCTCTTGTAAAGCATAAGCATATAGTCTTTAATTGTTAAAAGACTTATAACATAAAGTAAATAGTTTACTTGTTATGTCTTTTTGTTAATGAACATGAAGTCTTTGAATTATTCAAAGGATAAACAATGTATATATAGTTATTGAACTATTTAAAGATGTATACATTAGAGCATGCATTAGTTTTTTAAATGTAATATATTTTCAATCTTGTGTTGACACAATTGATAAGTATTTAATCTAAAGAGAATTAAGTTATTTAGGGATTGTCATATAGTATTATAATCTCAAATACTCATAGAATGTCTTGAGTGATAAATCAAATTCTTTAGAATTATTTGATGTTGATAAATTGAAATACTTTACCTCCAAAAGTTGTCAAGGTTTGGAAATTGAGTATACAAAGTATATACTTAAATATTACTCCGACGTAGAAGGAAACTAAGACACCATCAAGCTATGGAATGTGAGGAATCCCATTGAGTCTTTTAAATTGAAGTTCTGAATTTGTCAAGAACTATCAAGGTATTTTGTGACGTGTTCCAAAAGATAACAATTTGTTATTGCCCTACATGCTAAGTATTTGAAGAATAGTCTATGATTACTAAAAGCAAGTGGGAGGACTCGTAGATCTTTAAGAGATAAATAACAAAATACGCAACCTTCTAAATATACTAGCGAATGTCATAATTGTAACACCCCTAAATTTATACAACTCAGTACAGCGGAAGACTAGTTGGTGTTACGGGATAGCACATTACTCACATCATAGACAACGCTTAAAAGTCGCGTCGTTTTAATAATAAAGCATTTTCCATTCATAAATATCAAATTTACATAGGTCCCAAGTCATTGTATTTAATACAGGTTTTACAAAACAATTGAATGGAAATTATAATTTAAGTGCGGGCTATGATTCTTGTTGTCTTCCCGAGAATTACCTTCAAGTACCTGAGATAAAACATGTTAAAAGAAAATGTCAGCGATAACGCCGAGTGAATTCATAGAGTTTAATAAATTACATCAATATAACATCGGTATAAAATTATTACCGAAAATGATTTTGTACAAATCATTGTAATAGGCCATAAAATAGCCAAAATCATTTTATACAAATCTTTATCAAAATCATAATATAGGCATTTGCCTTAAAAATCATTATACGAGCCAATGTCGTAAAAACATCATACAATACGTCTTACGATTGTATCAAGTTAAATAAAAACCGTATATGAATATGGTTACGAAAACCAAAACACAAACATAATATCAATAGTATGACCCCGTATTGCTAGTCAGGCAATACATCGTAATTCGGAGCGTACAACAGTATTTCGTTAATTTGGATTATTATAAGCCGCATGACATTGTTACCTTACTACAACAAACAACGGGTAGCTAACCTGATACTCAATTTGCCCATCTAAATTAGCTTGTCGTCACAAAGGTCACACTATGGAAATCTTCTCATACATAAATTCGCTTACCAATCAATGTGGCACGACGGGGATCAATGTGGCGCGAACTGGGGTGATCGTCCCCAAAGTCGTAAAAATCATGTTTATAGTTTTATAACTTATAAAACTTATCAAACTACCATTTTTATAAAATGTCCATTTATTTATCCTTATACATATTTATATAAATGTATTATATAAGTTAGTGGCTTTTAATTCACATTTTATACTATTTTTATTTGAGTGCTTATATAATACTATTATACTTTAATTTCCCAAAATCTAATTTTTATTTTCGTGTTCACCAAAACTGCCATATCTAGAGTTCTATATGGAGATAGAAGCTCAAATTTTTATGACATAAACTAAATGATAAGTTCTCCATTTAACTCTACTATAGCTACTGTTGAATCAGCTTATAAGTATTTTCTAAAAATCGTCCAAAACAGTAAACTCAGATTTGTACTTTAAACTTGTTTTGATCATATCTCACTCATCCTAATGATTCAATTGCATGGCCAACTCTCACATGTGTACAAGACATATAGCTTACTGTATATTAATCTATTTAAGCCATTTTATCAGTTTATCATATGAGTATTTACTGTTTTATACAGCCAACAATCTAAACAAGATTTTAGCCTTGTTTCTTATAGTTTTTCATCTTTTTAAGCATGTTTATCAACACCAAATCCCCACACAATATTTTTAATCATCATTCATCATCATATACATATACATAAGTAAAAGAAATACAAGATTACATAATCAAAAATAACAAGAGGATGAGGAGGACAATCTTTATACCACCAAGTTGATGTAGGTTGTTATTTGGACATGGATTTTGATGGAGAAACTTGTGAATAACCAAGACCATATTCAAGAACACCATTCTTCATGAACACCTTGTGGAAAATCAGCCCCAAGACTCCATAAAAACTCCTCCTTGGATGTTATAATCACCACCAATCAATAGGGTTTTAAAAGGGCTTCAACATGTGTGTAACTAACATAAGATTTTATGGTAGAATCAAGATCAAATTGGGGTGTTTTGTGAGTGATATAGGACGGCACATTAGAGAGGAGAAGAGAGAAAATGGTGGTTGTTTTGCATGTTAGAAATGAGGTTGCTAGTTTTAGTTTAGTGGTTTTGTTGGTGGAAGGCTTACATTGTAAGCTAAGACAAGTGTTAGCTTACTTGCTAAGACTTTGACACATCAATTGTTGAGGTGTTGTGTTGTAGCCGTGGGTTTGTGGGGGTGGGGCAAGTGTCCCACTTGTCTCATCCCCATTTATTTACGGGTACTCCTTGATTCTAGTTTCCTCGATTTGCGTGCCCTCGGGTCGTTTTACGAAAAACGTTTTTATAAATTATGAATCAACAGCACAAAACGAATCTAATAAAAATTGTTTCATCAAAAACGGAGTTCGAAAACGTAAATACGTAATCCTAAGGTTTCCGTATTAGTCGTAAAGGACGTTAAGTTAAAATCGTAAGTCCTAATCTCTTCTCGTAAATTTGTGAGTTTATGAACCAACACAAATTTAAAATCTCAAAATAATATTCACGGATAAATTTATTTTCTGAAATGTCGGACTGTCACCAAAAACGGTGTATGTAAACGTAAGCACGTAACGTTGAATCCTCCGGTTTAGACGTAGTCGACTCTACTTCAAGATGTAAATCCAAATTACTTCCCAAAAATAAGTGAGTTCATATTATAACATTAAAATAATGTTTTTAAATAATATCTTAGAATAAAATATCAATCATAAATGGACGGATTGTCACAGCATTTACCCCTAAACAGGATCTTTGTCCTCAAAGATCATCTTACTACTCGCTTGTTATAGAGTTAAAGCCATGTGGGTATTTCCTCCACATTCGGTCTAAGTGTAATTCATTACAATACGCGAGTTTCATCAAACATAACTACGGGAATAAGATCAGGCTAAATGTTGACTTACTTTCTCTATCCATGATGTTCACGGGTTTTTGATGAATGCAACTTTTCGCCGATCTAAACTTTATCAAGAAGAATTCAGATTTTCACTTGATAGTTATTTATCAAGTTCGATTTACGAAACATAATTCGCGCAGCGCTCGAAGTCCTAGGGTAGATCCAGCTTATATACCTTTCAAACCAATCTTTTTCAGCATCTCAATGGTCCCATATAACGGGGACTTATATCCCATGATCTTTCAGATCATTAATTCATTTTTCCATAGTTAAAAATTTTGGCATAACTTCGCTACCCATCTGGCACTTCAAGATCTACATTTCATATTCACATAACCTCCTGCCCACTATCGGCAGTCAATAGTCAAATCCTAATTTCAACAATCATTTCAGGTCTCGCGGGTCGAGTATTTTGCAAGGTTAGGTTCGCCATCATAGGAAACTAAAACCTAAAAGATATGTCCAACTCACAGTGGGTGTATGTCAGGTGTCTTCATCTCAACTCTTGCTTACAAATGCTCTAAGATTTAGATCCTAACAAGAATCGATCTCGATCCTAATACGATGATTATCAATGATAATCCTTCTAAAGTAAAACGATTTTACGGTTCATTACCAAAGGTCAATCATTCAAACATAAAACAGCACTTATAGTATTTTGTATCGTTAATTTACCTCGTCCCTTCGATTGGGGTGGTACATAGTACTCTCATCAAGATTTTTTCTTAATGACTTCTGAGCAAATCTCTAGAAATTCAATGCGAAGCGAGGATCTTGATAAGGATGTTCGATACAGGCACAATATGTTTACATAACTCTTTTGCATTTATCATTAACGGGAATGATATTAGCAGATTTGGTCAGTCTGTCGACGATGACCCAAATCGAATCAAATTCAGATGATGACCTTAGCAATAGCTAGACGTTTACTAATGTATGAGGCGATGTCTGCCTTCATAATTTGTCATTAGTACAACTTCTTTAGACAAAGATACTTTTAGTCATAAATGACATAAATAGAATACTTATACTTACAAATTCCAACATAATTATATCTCACAATCCTCCATATTTAGACAATCACAAGTGGCCTTTTATATATCTAACGACATTGGCTTCTCAATTCTGATGGTTCATATTTGCCGCGAACCCCTTTTTATTATCTATATTATCCTTTTTATGAGCATCGGCTATATTTTAAATTGTTCGGCAATTTATTTTGCACAGTCATTATTAAGGAACATGTCCTAATTGATTATTTATCCTTTCTATATTATGTGTCGATATCTACATTCACCTTTTCTGATGATATAATTATCATGACCAAAATTCACTCATAATTTCTTTCTTCATATTTTCTAAGTTTTAGTTTCATCTCAACTATTATTTTTATCCGTTTTACTCATCCGACGTCTAAAGCGTCGATAATTATTACGACTAGTTAAATATTAAATATTCAATCTTTATGAAACGTAAACGTAAAGATTTTAAATTTCTTAGTCCGTCCAATTATATGAAAAGGTTTAAAATAATTTTTAATTTAATTAACACGATTTTTGTTGATTTATCAAAAATAATTAAAATAATTAATAAGATCCGTAAATGTTCGAAAAATCTTTGGTTATACTTTGGTCAAAATTTTCTTAGTTTAAAAAGCGTAAATTATCGTTTCAAATTTCAAGTCAGGGTTTAAATGGTTTCCTCAATCCTTCTTAAGTTGTCTTAAGGTATGCAAAAACATTTACCCCTAAACAGGAGTTTAGTTAAATGTTTTGGGTATAAGGGAATAATCCCTCAAAAGTTCTTTGATAAAATATCTGTCAAAACATATTTCCATTTTTCTTTTTAGTAAAACCCAAAGTCTTAAAAGGGCTCTTAATTTTGAAGAGTCAATTTATATTCCATTATCTATTAATCACATGGTCAATTAATATAAGGTATTAAGTCTTAAATCACATGTTGTATATTCAAGGTACAGGTTTTCGTTGTTCAGCCAATTTAGTGCAGTCTATAACCAATTATTAACTCATTCTTATTCTTATAAACAAACAAATGGTCCTTAATGATCATGAGCATGAATTTATCAAATTACAGCCTACACACGTGATTCACCAAATTTATGAATACTACATGTGCATTAGTCAATCCAAACGACATCACGTGAAACTCATAATGTTCATTACAAGTACCGGATGTAGTGACTGGAATAGATAATCCTTTTCGCGGACGCGAAGTTGATAATAACCATGTCGTGGATCAAATATTTAAAACATATGCTAGAACCTTGTAAATGATCGAACAAATCTTCAATTTCGAGTTATGGATATCGTTTTCGATTGTCAATTTACTCAGTTCACAATAATCTATAAATATAAGGAATGATAACACCATAGATCTTCATGATGACGAGCTTGGTAGAATAAAATCTTACTCCGACAACTCTCTCAGTTGTACGGTAATTCCTTTAATTTAGATGGTGCTGACGTACAGTGCACAAGCCACAGGTGCAACACCGAGAATATAATCAATACCAATTTCAACTTGCCTTAATAGCTAAAGTCTAGGTAATTCACCAGCAAATACCTCCTAAAGTTTCAGATAACATAAACATCTTTAATAAATTAATATTAGGTTCTTTTCTAGATTATAATATCTAAGACTGATTCACAACTATTCATGGTATAATTTCAAATCATCCATCAAGAATTATTTGGATCACTTTTGATAATCAACCTCTTATCATTTAGGGGAATTCTACTCGAGTTCCCATTAATTAAGACAATGTCGTCATGTCATAATCAATCAATCCATTCTACTGGCACTATCAACTTTCCAGTTTCATTGCCGTCGATAAGATGTGAACTTCTCAAAGGACTAATAATAACTCATAATCCTTCACAGGTTCAAGGATATATGGAGTCACAACTAAAATTAAAGAGTAAGGTGAACGCATAATCTATGCGAGAGAATTTCAAATCAGATACAGACGAAAACATTTAACGAATATGAATATATCCCATGTTTTCATGATTCGAGTACGCATTCGAAAGCTCCTCAGATCGTTACCCATGTCATTCAAATGAAATCAAATAAAAAGAAATGATAGGAACGTCGATACATCCAGTCAGGTATCAACACTCGGTAATCGGATACTTTTCCTAAGAATCTCACTACGGGAGAGTTGGATAAGAAAGAATTGTTAATTGTCAAATAAGACAATTTCCACAGATGAGTAAATTCGACTTAGAATAATAGATGCTACAGGCACATATGTAGGTGTCCCTAATAATATGTCCCTATTTCGCACTTTTTGCAGATCTCATAAAATTTTAATCCTTCACAATCTTCAAAGAAAATTTAGTGTTTATAATAATTTCATGGTGACTACTAATCAGTCTTGCATGGTCCATTCCAAATTGTATCTAGGCGCGCAACTATATACAATTTAAAGATTAACAATGCAATACTCAATTCGTCAAAATTTTATCATCATGTTTATAATAAAAACATTTTCATGCTTAATTCTTAAATAAGAATCAAAATAAATTTACAAAGATTTTCTTTGTTATGAAAACAATTAAGTTTTCCAAGATGTTTTATAAACAACTTCATTTCGATAACAATCACTTATAAATCTCACTTTGAATAATCCTTATAGTGATGAAAATTCAATTTTTCTCAAGGAATACTGTTTATAAAAACAATGAGTGATCTGCAAAAGAGTGATGGAAAGTTGTTCACCAAGAACTAACTACAATATGATAGGAAACGAGCTTAGCCAAACAGTAATGAGGTTCATGACTTCGATGGCACTCAGGAATACAAAGAGAATAATCCACAACGTAACTCAAATCGAGATGAGTACTTGTTCAATGGTTGCATCACTAATGCGAACATTAGAATGAAGCAATAAAAGATAGATAACATCGATACATGTAGAATTTAGCAATCAAAGGTAGTCTTTTCATTAATCACAAACAAGTCTATTTTGTACCGTAACACATTACGTGTCACTATGTCATACAATTCCAAGAACTCATCCTATCAACTGATGTCTCAGTTAAGTTAGGGATTATTTTTAAAAGATACCACAATGAATACTAATCTACAAGAGTCATTAGGTGTTCCACATGTCCTAGAAGATCCATCGGTCTCAATTCAGAAGAAGATTTCTTCAATTTATTTCTTGGACACTGGGCATCCTCGTTAGTGGACAATGGCCTAGGAACAACACTTAACACGATCTAATAATCATTTAAAACCTTATAATTTAATCATAGGACTTAATGACTCCCTCTTAACAATCTCATATTCCATACAGGTTAAATTTTACTTTATTCAAGTTTTAACCAATTTATACTCAATTCGATATCCTACCTCATTTTCCAATACTTTCAACCTTATTTATAAACCTTAATAGGGCAATAAAAGCTCGATATGATCAACACTTAATTTCCAATCCTATAGCTCTTACAACAACAATTATCAAATGAGTCACTAGCATGAGATGACTCGATCATTCAATTAGACTTCTCGGAAAGGTACTAGTGGCATGAGGATTTTGGGTAATGATTCCATTGACAACCTCAAGTGCAACATTCACCCTTTCGATTTTCAAATTTAAGAATTGGGTGACAACGAATCAGGTGACATCTTTCTAGGTGGTAACGTTTTGTCAAACTCCACTCTATATGGAAAGATCGTCATGACATCGATATCAGATTTAATCTCGCCAATTCTTTTTCAATATAACAATCAACTAATATCTACATTTCTATGAATATCAACCATTTGTTGGGATCATAAATATCTACAACTTGGTTTAGATCTAGGATAGCTAGACTTCCTACGAGAATAGCTTCGATTAATTTACTAGGGGATTTAGGGTTCCTTGTGACAATCTACGTCGTATAAATACCTCGTATAAAAATCAAAATAATCATCAAACAATCATGTAATAAAATTACATCATATATATATAATCCAAGTTATATATATATATATATATATATATATATATATATATATATATATATATATATATATATATATATATATATATATATATATATATATATATATATATATATATATATATATATATATATATATATATATATATATATATATATATATATATATATATATATATATATATATATATATATATATATGTATATATATATATATATATATATATATATATATATATATATATATATATTAAAATAACACTTCTCAGTCTGGCCTTGTCGGTAACTCGGGAATTCTTCGGCACCGTTATAGTCAAAAGATTTTTAGACATTTTGAGAAAAATGTTTATAGTTAAAAGATTTTAAAATGTTTTATTCAAAACCTTGGTTTTAAAAATCTTTCGTTCTCTATAACGAGAGCTCTGGTACCAAACTGTAACACCCCCAAATTTATACAACTCAGTACAGCGGAAGACTAGTTGGTTTTACGGGATAGCACATTACTCACATCATAGACAACGCTTAAAAGTCGCGTCGTTTTAATAATAAAGCATTTTTCATTCATAAATATCAAATTGACATAGGTCCCAAGTCATTGTATTTAATACACGGTTTACAAAACAATTGAATGAAAATTATAATTTAAGTGCGGGCCATGAATTCTTGTTGTCTTCCCGAGAATTACCTTCAAGTACCTGAGATAAAACATGTTAAAAGAAAAGGTCAGCGATAACGCCGAGTGAATTCATAAAGTTTAATAAATTACATCAATATAACATCGGTATAAAATTATTACCGAAAATCATTTTGTACAAATCATTGTAATAGGCCATAAAATAGCCAAAATCATTTTATACAAATCTTTATCAAAATCATAATATAGGCATTTGCCTTAAAAATCATTATACGAGCCAAGGTCGTAAAAACATCATACAATACGTCTTATGACGTTGTATCAAGTTAAGTAAAAACCGTATATGAATATGGTTACGAAAACCAAAACACAAACATAATATCAATAGTATGACCCCGTATTGCTAGTCAGGCAATACATCGTAATTCGGAGCGTACAGCAGTATTTCGTTAATTTGGATTATTATAAGCTACATGACATTGTTACCTTACTACAACAAACAACGGGTAGCCAACCCGATACTCAATTTGCCCATCTAAATTAGCGTGTCATCACAAAGGTCACGCTATGGAAATCTTCTCATAAATAAATTCGCTTACCAATCAATGTGACACGACGGGGATCAACCGTCAAGGCGCGAACTGGGGTGATCGTCCCCAAATAGTACTATTATATGCATAAGCGTCTACCAAATCCCGGTAGTTCACAATTCATGCTAATGGGACTTTTAGTGACATAACCTAACTTTAATAATCCATTTTATTTCATCTATCGGGTCCTTTAATCATTCATAGGGTCATACAATCATTCGGGTCCAAATCAATAAACAGACAATCGGGACAACTAGTGTCCTATTTTACAAAAACTAACATGTTATCACCCTCGCGGGTTTATAAAACATTTCATAAAAACATTTAAAACAGTGTGAGGCTATGAACTCATGTTGATGTAGGAAGGCGGGTTATCGGCAATTCGGACGTACGGTACGTGCTTCAATCACGGAAACCTAGACAAATAATACTCGTCTTAGACTCATGTCCAATGACTTTATAAAAATAACAATTATGTATACATATGATGATTTTATATATATGATGATCAAATGGGTTTACATATTCTCATTTACTCATTTTTGTGTTATGTGTCAATAACTTTTATACTAGTTTTCTAGTTTTACCTATTTACGTGTTTTAGGTCCAATAAGCCTATTATAAGTTTATTAACTTGTATTAATCCATTTCATACTTGTATTATCAGTATTTATACTTTACATGTTGGGCCCAAATGGGTTAAGCCCAATAAATAAGTTTATAAGTGTTTTAATCCATTTTGTTGTTTTATTAGTCCAATAACGTTAATTTAGCCCGTTAATGTCCGTATGTTATATAGTTCGGGTTTTATCGATTTTTACTTGTTATATATGTTTATATATCAGTATGTGAGTTTTATAAAGTTCACATTAGACGGTTCCAACCGTCTAAGTTTTATTTAACAAAAACGTTAATTTTACGGTAATAGCCGAAAAAGTCGTAAAAATCATGTTTATAGTTTTATAACTTATAAAACTTATCAAACTACCATTTTTATAAAATGTCCATTTATTTATCCTTATAGATATTTATATAAATATATTATATAAGTTAGTGGGTTTTAATTCACATTTTATACTATTTTTATTTGAGTGCTTATATAATACTATTATACTTTAATTTCCCAAAATCTGATTTTTATTTTCATGTTCACCAAAACTGCCATATCTAGAGTTCTATATGGAGATAGAAGCTCAAATTTTTATCACATAAACTAAATTATATGTGTTCCATTTAACTCTGCTATAGCTACTGTTCAATCAGCCTCTAAGTACTTTCTAAAAATCGTCCAAAACAGTAAACACAAATTTGTACTTTAAACTTGTTTTGATCATATCTCACTCATCCTAATGATTCCATTGCATGGCCAACTCTCACATGTGTACAAGACATATAGCTTACTTTATATTAATCTATTTAAGCCATTTTATCAGTTTATCATATGAGTCTTTACTGTTTTATACAGCCAACAATCTAAACAAGATTTTAGCCTTGTTTGTTATAGTTTTTCATCTTTTAAAGCATGTTTATCAACACCAAATCCCCACAAAATATTTTTAATCATCATTCATCATCATATACATATACATAAGTAATAGAAATACAAGATTACATACTCAAAAATAACAAGAGGATGAGGAGGACAATCTTTATACCACCAAGTTGATGTAGGTTGTGATTTGGACATGGATTTTGAAGGAGAAACTTGTGAATAACCAAGACCATCTTCAAGACCACCATTCTTCATGAACACCTTGTGGAAAATCAGCCCCAAGACTCCATGAAAACTCCTCCTTGGATGTTATAATCACCACCAATCAATAGGGTTTCAAAAGGGCTTCAACATGTGTGTTACTAACATAAGATTTTATGGTAGAATCAAGATCAAATTGGGGTGTTTTGTGGGTGATATGGGACGACACATTAGAGAGGAGAAGAGAGAAAATGGTGGTTGTTTTGCATTTTAGAAATGAGGTTGCTAGTTTTAGTTTAGTGGTTTTGTTGGTGGAAGGCTTACATTGTAAGCTAAGACAAGTGTTAGCTTACTTGCTAAGACTTTGACACATCAATTGTTGAGGTATTGTGTTGTAGCCGTGGGTTTGTGGGGGTAGGGAAAGTGTCCCACTTTTCTCATCCCCATTTATTTACGGGTACTCCTCGATTCTAGTTTCCTCGATTTGCGTGCCCTCGGGTCATTTTACGAAAAACGTTTTTATAAATTATGAATCAACAGCTCAAAACGAATCTAATAAAAATTGTTACATCAAAAACGGAGTTCGAAAACGTAAATACGTAATCCTAAGGTTTCCGGTTTAGTCGTAAAGGACGTTAAGTTAAAATCGTAAGTCCTAATCTCTTCTCGTAAATTTGTGAGTTTATGAACCAACACAAATTTAAAATCTCAAAATAATATTCACGGATAAATTTATTTTCTGAAATGTCGGACTGTCACCAAAAATGGTGTATGTAAACGTAAGCACGTAACGTTGAATCCTCCGGTTTAGAAGTAGTCGACGCTACTTCAAGACGTAAATCCAAATTACTTCCCAAAAATAAGTGAGTTCATATTATAACATTAAAATAATGTTTTTAAATAATATCTGAGAATAAAATATCAATCATAAATGGACGGATTGTCACAATAATGATGGTGAACATTAAGTGTTGAACATCGTGATGATAGAACTCACATTCATAGATCCGCAAGGATGTCTTTAGTACTTGAATGATATATTGATATGTCAATACTAAGTAATGTATGTTAGAGGATCATGGTGACCCTACTAACCATATATATTTATTATTGAATCTTGAATGTCATTATTGAATAAAATTATGAATGAGTAGATGCAAGTCCATAGAAGATAATCAATTTTTTAAAACTTGATTAATCTTTAACCAATCGGTTAGACCGTGAGGTGAATATAAGTTTCTTTAGTGAAAGAATCACATGGACAATATTGTACACAAGATTAAAGCACAATATGTGATAGAAAAGTTCTACATGCATTAATAAAGATGATTTGTTGTCATGATAGTTTTATAATGATAAATATGACAATGTAATATTTAAACACTTTTATATGATTAGATTAGCGAGGATGGTTGTGATCAAAGTGTTTATAAATTACAATAATCTTTATGTAGTGTACATAATGCAAGAATCCATGTATGGATTAATGCATGCATCTAAGAAATATATATTAAGTCTAATTATTAAATCCAGGTTTTGATTTTTAATTAGATTTAAGATAACTTGTGAGTACATCTAAAAGCTAGTGGGAGTATTATGTTTATTTCTTAAATTACATATGATGTATAACATATGGAAGGCAATATTCCATGTAAGCTAGATGTTAAACCTTAGCTTGGAATAAGGTTTGATATGAAAGGGTTTAGAAATTAAACGTATGACCTTGATATGTATGTTTATTGTAATAAACATTTGTGGTTAATGAAATCTAACACAACATGAAATATCATTTAGAAAGTCTCAATGAATATATCTCATTTGATGAGAGTTGACATAAGATGAAAAATTAAGGGATTCATCATGTAAATCATATTGTGTGTATGGATAGTTGTAAAACTTGTATAAGTACAAGAAGATTTGACAACAACGATTGCTTAAATATAAAATCATTTAGATGATTAGTACAAATGTTATGATAAGATTTCTTTGGGATAGAATGATTATTACTAACTTGAATTGTTCCAAGTAATGAATATTCTATATGATAATAAGATGTAAATATCATTGTCAACAAACTTAGAGTTTAGAAAAATACCAAATATTATCATAATATTAATTTTTGGATTATAATATATCATAGTGATTTTTCTAGACATGGATGATAGATTGATTGAGATAACACTCAATACTAATCATGGTACGATTTCATCTTTGATGATGACCATGTGGATTAGTTATGTTCAATTGAGCGTAATGTTGCAATACATATTAAAGAATAAAGAATACTTTATAGTTTAAGAAGCTATTAAAGAAGATTGTTTTCAATAAGGTGTTTTGTTGGACTCACACACCTTATATGATGTACAACAACAATACTCCCATTTTGTTGTGTTCATATGTAGAAATATACATAAAAACAATCATTATATATGTTCAGAGATTTTCACAATTGTGAATTTGAAATAAGTATTCTCAAAATTCCAAAGATCAAACCTAGTAGAGTTTTATGAAATATATGCCTTGACAACAAGTATGATCGTCATATCTTGAGGCATGATTTTTCAACTAAGGTTATCACGCATTGATCTTTTAGTATTTGGATAAAGGATATTGTTAAACAATATTTATTTTATAATTGAAGTATTGGATATTTTCGTTTTCTTTAATATTTATTGGTCCTATTTTTGCATGTTTAAATCCTTGAATAATATGTTATTCTAAATTGTCTATGTCGATTGATTATATGGGAATATAATTGAATTAAGACATATATGAGAGATGGTAATATTCGTAGAATATGTAAGAACGGTTCACCAACTCATACGATATCCAAAAGTTGTATATCGGACATCTCCTACTAACAAGTCAATCACTTTATGGATCGGTGTCTTTAAGTGAAACTTGTAAATGATTTACATTACTAAATCCTTTGACTTGAGATGCAAGAAGGTCTTATATATGTAGATGATACTTTTTGCTATAGTTCTGACGCTATCCTGAATAAGGTAGTAATAAAGACTTTAATAATTTGTATCTTGAAGTATGTAAGAGGCACGTGTAGTCAAGATAGAATTTGTTCATTCAACTAGGATTGAAGAATAATGCTACTGGGCCCCTCGTTAATTAATTAGATGTTTGTATGGCCATACCCAATGATAATCTAGATTTGTCTCGATTAGATTGGTAATCTATATTAATTATGTAATGCGAGAAACAGAATAGTTAAAATGGAATGACTTTGATCCATATCCATTATTAACATGGCATTTGAGAAACAATGGGATTGTAAATGTCTAAGTCATTTAAATGTACTTTATGGAAAACTACACTCGAGAGGTTCTGGGAGCATTGGCGTGTTGCTAGACGCTAACCAATGTTATTATATTATATTATTGTACATGTCCAAGTGGGAGCTAAAGGAATATGTACACGTAAATAATAAATGTCCGGAAGTCGTCCCGAGCCTAAGGAGACGCACGCGTTAATACATAAAACAATTATACGTTAATATATTATCGTAATATATTATTTGGTGATAAGCTATTAAAACGTTAATTAATTAGTTAGTTAACGGGGTACAAACGATAGTTAAACGTTAACTATAATAATTAATATATATATTAAACAATAAAAGGCAAGTTAGATAAATGGCAATTTGTCATTGTATCTAATTCGGTTATCACTTAACCGAATTTTATGCATGTATATATATATCAATTGGCTTTTGGTCATTAAAAAAGATATTCCAACAACAGCAAGACAATAGAATCTACGAATTCTTTTGTTTGGGTTTTATTTGCGATCAATGGTGGGTTTGTTATTATTGGTTATTTTTTTTAAGAAAACAAATAATAATTGGCTTTATAACTATTAGTACTAGCATACTTAATTGTTTGCTATAACGTATTGTGTGCGTATTCTTAGAGAGATCATACTTTGATCTTTATTGGTGGTTCGATAAATGTGTTTAATCCATCGCTAAAAGGTACGCGTTTCTTTATTGTTTATGTTAATTACTTGTCTATACGTGATCATATATTCCGCTGCGTACTCGTGATTATTAATGTGTTAATATGATAAAAGGTTTTTTTATAAATTCCAACAGTGGCATTCAATCACTCAGGTCTATCACATATGTTATATAAATGATGTTTAAACAACTTTTAACCCTAAGCATGCATAAATTCTAGATTTTACCAAAATCTTTGGTCAAAAACAGTTAAAATCAACAAGATATAGCACAATGTATGATTTGAGGTTTCAAACCCAAAAAATTGCAGCAAAAAACTCTCAACCAAGTGTATAGCAGATAACAAGCATAAACAACACCTTCCACAAATACAATAACCACTTATGATCTCAAACAGGTAATCCCAAACACCCCTTTAAATTTTCAAAACCAAAATTTTCAAATCAAAAGTGTATTTCAAGACCACCCAAGCCCAAATTAGCACAATAACAGATATATTAAGCATACTTAAGCAAGATTAGACCATAAAATCAGCAAGAACAGAAGTAGCACACAGATTCACCAAAAATCAAGATTTTATCAGATTTTGGGTAGAAAGGTGTGTACCTTATGGATGTACATCCACACCCACGAATTTTTGAGCTTATGTACTAGCAAGAACAAGTACAAGCTTCCACAAACAACCCTGCTAAGAATCAACAAGGTTAAGAGCATAATATGAAAATCAGAAAAAGTAAAAATCCTTGATTAATTCAACCTTGTTACCCCACACTTGATTATCCGCAAGTTATAAGCTTCACCACACCTTGATAACATAATATCAGGATGCTATGATCAGCCCTATAGCCCAAGAATTCTAAGGTTTGAACAAGACTTAGCAAAATATCAAGAAAATTATAAAATGTGCAAACTTTTGCACATTCCTTTTGAAAACAGGTTTGAGATTCCAGAACTAGTAAACATCAACAACAATAAAAAGATATAAAGGATGGCACTTGAGTTTTCTTCCCAATTTAAAACACATTTCATTAAGATTGAATATATGATTTACAGAAAAGTGAACCAAGGAAAATTCAAGAGCAAGCTAAAATGTAATGAACTAAGGCCTTTATATAGGCATACAATGAACTAGTTAAGCTGAAAAAAACGTGAAACCCTACCTATGGAAGTCCCCAAATTGCCCTTTGAAGTTTGAACTCTTGGAGAATCATGTGACTGATTTTTGTTGTCTTGTGGTAGCTGGCAAGTGAAAAGTTGATGAAATGGCTTGTATTAAGCTTGAAATGTAAGCTGGATCCTTGGACGTAGGATGGCTGTTACAATCTTGTCTTCTTGCTCAAAGGTGTAGCAGGGGAGGTCCCATGTGATCATGTGAATGGTGAGATGGCCAGTATTAAGGTTGGGATGTGATTAAGGGGTCATCAATCACTAATCTAGAAGGTTTTGTGTGTTAATAGTTACACAATTAAGAAAACCGAATTTTCATAAGAACACCAAGAACACTAGGTTTGATCTTTGTTTTGGGTTTAGTGGGTGTTTAGCGCCAATTTATATATTAGTTAACTTTTGAAAAGTTAGTTAATAATATCCGGGTGAGTGGAGGGTGATGTGGAGCAATGGGAGGTTCTGATTGGAGGAGAAGTGGTAGTGGGGCCCGTATCAAGCCCTTGTAGGTCTAGGTAACAATCCATGTCTGCCAAGAATAACCCCTCACCTTTAATACTCCTTCCACTTTGTAAATAATAGCCTAAATCCGGATTCCCTTTGTATTAAAACTTTTCATTTTCACACTTTTGCCCCAAATACTTTTCCAAAGTATTTTCAGGGGTATTTCTTGCCATTTTGTGATTCTTGAAGGACTGTTTTGGAATTTTCTTGATTGATAATGGTCTTGACTTGTTTGTTTGACTTCTTGGAGGACTAAAACTGCCAAGTCATGATTAATGAGGGACCATTTTTGCCATTTCTTCAAAGTCAAGGGTCCTTTTGGTAATTATGATATTTTCAAAGGACCAAATCTGTAATTCTTGTAACTTGGAGTCCTTCTTGGTATGTTTGACTTTGAGGAGGGTAAATATCGACATTTTAGTTTTGTTGAGGGACTAAAATTGCCAATTCTTCAAAGTGGAGGGCCCTTTTTACAATATTGACAAACTTTAGGGACCAATCTTGTAATTAGGAAGATACAAGGGTATAAAGTGTCAATTCTTCCATATTGGAGGACCCTTCTTCATAAATATTCAAATCTTCAAGGGTTTTCTTGGAAAATTCTTCATTAGGGATTGGTTTAATATGCGGCTTCGTTTCCCGTGTTCGTTTTTGCATGATTCTTGTGATCTTTTGTCATTTTCTCAATATCCGTACCTAAAATACACAAGCAACAAACACAAGCATATATATGGGTATTTTGATGATATTTAATGCATTTTAAACCCTTTTTGGACGATGAGACTATGTATAAAGGTAGTCTCATCACTCCCCCATACTAAACCATTGTCGTGCCCTCACGCAATGCTAGAATAAAGTATCGTAGCACCTCCAAAATTCGTTTTTATTCACTTTATTGAATGATAAACTAGCTACACTACTAATATTACTACTACTTCCGTTTTAGACATAATGTATCATTTTCATCACAAAATGGGACGTTTAGGTTCATAGAATAAGAACATGTGAATGCTTCGTTAGGAATAATTTCATCGTCCTCGATTTTCACCCCAATCCCATGCTAAGCGTGCAACGAGATCATTGTCATTATAAGTTAGTAATGCTAACACTACTCATATGCCCTAATCACGTACTTATCCTCCCAATTTCCTAAGTTGTATCTCTTATATTTTACTTTGTCTTGAATGTTTCACGAGGACACATTGTTTGACTTATGCGATAATAGAGATTTAGGTCTAAAAATAGAGTCCTAACGGTGTAAACAAGACCATCAAATCAATAACCCCTCCTAATAGACAACGATGTAAAAAAATTAAGTCAAAAGAAGGATCGATAAACACGGTTTTATAACGGTTTCGAACATGAGACTTATTACCAAGACTTATACGCCCCCTAACGGAAGGGCCTTATTATCTTTGGTTTACCTCCATCTTTTATTCAACTTCGCCATGAAGCTTTTATTATGAATTCGGTCTTGCCTTGCCTTTTATTATCCACCTCATCGGTAGTTTTATTAGCCAAAGACGTATATCCTCACGCTAAGGCGAATTTTGGGTCTTTAAAGCTTCAAAGATTAAGGCTTGATTCACTTTCAATTTTGCATAGATTTTTCGGCCTTGTGGGGCTTCAAATTGTTTGCTCGATTTAGGTGAGCACTTGAAATCTTATTATTGGGTGAAGCTTTTGATTATTCGGGTGCCAATACTTCAAAACCGTGACGCTGGTGATACCTTAATGTCTTCCCAATTTAACTACACGGAAGCTACTAGAAAAGACTAGAAATCCAACAATCAAGACTAAACCGCTAAGTCAATATTTATTAAGCAAAAAATATTTACAAGCGAAGGGAGAATAAGAAAACAACGAGAACACATGAGTTTTTGAAAGAATACGAGTACTCTACGTTTAGCATAATAACTTATAATTAACCCTATCATTTCTCGTCCTCATTTAAGAGACTTAGCCTAATGTGAAGTTAAAGAATCAAAGCTAAGTGCTCAACACGCACGGTCGAGTCAAAAATTACTCTTATTCTCGCCATCGGAAAACCTACATTCATGTCTTCAAACACTTATAAAACATGAGAAATTTTTTAAAATTTGGCCTTTTTTAGCCTTATTTTGCAACAAAAAGATAAACTTTGGAAAGCGTGAAGGTTTGGCAAGGCAAGTATCTATTCACCCCCCCCCCCCCATACTAAAGTTAAACATTGTCCTCAATGTTTCGAGTCTAGGGGTGCAAACACCCCCATACTAGAGACGTAGTCGAATGCCTAATCTAGCATGGAAAGGGTGTAACCGTTGAATTTAAATCCGTTTATGAAGTGCGCTATAAACCTAAGGTTAGAACATCAAAGGATATATCATGGATATTGAGAAAGTCTTCAAAGCAAACAATCGAGTGCTCCCATAAAATGAACACGAGAGGCTCCAATCGTGAAGATCATGATCATCTAAAATCCACAATTCACAAACAACCACGGAACAAAGGTTGGAAGGGCACAAATCCCCACACGTTATCTACATTATAAAGCGATAATATGTACATAGGATAAGCATGGGACTCCCCCACGAGGCACCTCGTTTTTGATTACAGAGTCATGAGCTCGACTCGATCCCCTCAATACTACTTATCATTGGGGAAAGTGATTTGGTCGAGGTAGTTCAAGGATGGAACTTCCCCGCCAAAGTAGTGCTTAAACCAATGTCCATTTACCCTGAAGTTGGGGCCATCATTTTGATCTAGCTCGATGGTCCCATAAGGAAAAACTTGAGTCACGGTGAATGGACCGGACCAACGAGATTTCAACTTACCGGAAAAGATTTTCAAACGAGAATTAAAAAGCAAAACTTGATCCCCAATGTTAAAAACCCGGTTTTTAATTTTAGAATCATGCAACTTTTTAGTCTTTTCTTTATAAATCAATGAATTTTCATAAGCAATATCTCTTAATTCATCCAATTCATTTAATTGCATTTTCCGGTGTTTTCCCGCGGTCTCCATGTCATCATTACAATGCTTTAGGGCCCAATAAGCCTTGTGTTCCAATTCAATTGGCAAGTGACAATTTTTCCTATACACAAGCTTATAGGGAGTGCACCTAATGGGCATCTTGTGAGCGGTCCTAATGGCCCATAAAGCATCGTCCAACTTATCCGACCAAGATTGTCGGTTTTCCCCAACGGATCTCTCCAAGATCCTCTTCAAAGCTCAGTTTGAAACCTCGACTTGCCCACTCGTTTGTGGGTGATAAGCCGTAGAAAGCCGATGTGTAACCCCATATTTCCTTAGGACCCTTTCGAATTGGTTTTTACAAAAATGGGTTCCACGATCGCTTATGATCGCACGAGGGGTTCCAAACCGAGAAAACAATTGCTTCAAAAACATGACTACCACACGAGCATCATTGGTGAGCAAAGCCTTAGCTTCCACCCACTTAGATAGATAGTCAATCGCGACAAGGATGTACTTATTACCACGAGATGATGGGAACGGCCCCATAAAGTCGATGCCCCAAACGTCAAAGATCTCACACACTTGGATGATATTTTGTGGCATTTTATCTTTTTGTGAGGCTTTTCCTTGTCGTTGGCATGAGTCACACGACTTCACAAGCTCGTGTGCATCTCGGTAAATAGTATGCCAAAAGAAGCCGGCATCAAAGACCTTCTTAGCCGTGAGATTAGCACCATGGTGACCACCCGTGGGTCCCTCATGACAAGCTCTAAGGATATTAGAAGCTTCGGTACCAAAGACACAACATAGAATAATTTGATCCACACAAGTTCGAAACAAGTAAGGGTCGTTCCAAAAGTAGAACTTGACGTCACGAAATAATTTTTGTTTTTCTTGATTGTCATACCCTTGATGATGAAGTTGCCCGCATGGTAATTTGCAAAGTCCGCAAACCATGGGGTGGAAGAATCAATCTTAGAATTCACTACACCAAGTGTCTCGAGCGGAAATGTTTCGGTGATTTCCTTGGGCTCGTAAACACTTTGGTGAGGATCTTCCAAACGAGAAAGATCATTGACCGCTAGATTCTCGGCTCCTTTTTTGTCAACAATTTTGTGATCAAATTCTTGAATGAGGAGAATCCAACGAAGTAATCTCGGCTTTGCATCTTGTTTAGCCATAAGATACTTGATAGCCGAATGATCCGTATACACTATGCATTTCGTCAAGACGAGATAAGGTCTAAATTTCTCAAATGCATACACCACGGCAAGGAACTTGATTGTGGTAAAATACGACCTTTAGGAAAAGGAGCGTAAAAGCGGTAAGTATTAAGTGATGATTTAGGAAAATCAAGCACTAATGACCCAATAAAGTTCGTTTCCCAAGGAGGTATATGTGTGTGAAAAACTTGTTAAATGTTTGTGATTAATGATTGGTTTAGAAGGGGGTGAGAAAAGAAGATGACGAAGACGTGAAAATTACTACTACGACGACAAAACGTAAAACCGTAAAAACTACAAAAATAAAAATTAATTCTAAAAATTACCAAAAATTCACCAAAAATTAAAATTAATAAACTAAGAGTTTACCAATGATCAAAACTTTTTCAAACCTTTTAAATAATTAAATATTCAATTTTTAAATGCTTATTAAAGCCCTAAAAATCAAATAAATTATCAAAAAGCCCAAATAAAGATTTTTCAATTGGTAAACCTCTAAAATGACCTAAAAAGATTAAAAACTATTTTTAGAAATTTTTAAACTAATAAAAACTATTTAAAATGATTTAAAAACAATTAAAACTTAAAATAATTATAAAAATTAATCTAAAAGTGATAAAATTATTCTAAAAGTTGCTAAATTCCTATTTTAATGTATTTAAGCTAAGAAAAATGTAAAAAGTTGGAAAATGTGAAATTTGAAAAATAATAATAAAATAATAATAAAATAATATTAAAAATCCAAAAATTATAAAAAATTCTAAAAACTTGCAAACTAGTTTATTTTAACCTAAATAAACAGAAAATCAAAGTTAAATGACCAGAATACCCCTATTGGGCCCTCAAATGGGCCAAAACCAAAAACAGTCAACCTTAATGGGCTTTTTGGCCCAAAAAGTCAAACCTGGCCCAATTGACTTGGAAAAGCCCTATCTGACTCAAAATTTAATTCTAAGCACAAAACTCTAAAGGCCCAAAAGCTGAATGTGAGCTTATCACAGCTTAATAAGCAAACAACTTATCCTTATTGGGCTTTTCAGCCCATTAATCAATAAGCCAATGCCATAAGCTCTAATTTGACACACAACCTTATTTTGGGATGCTTATGAGATCTGTAAAAAGAAATTTTGAAAAAGCACACTCAATAAGCCAGAAATAAGCAAAGTATTATTTCACTAAAAGACAAAATAGTCGTTTTTGAGAAAAAAGGCACATCAGGACTTGATTCAACTTGCAAAGGATCACAAATGGACTCAATAAGCCAAAACAATCAACAAAATTCCAATAAGCAAAACCAATAAGCCAGAATAAGCACTTAAGCACTTATGAAAAAGTCAATCAAGTTGGTTTTCTAGTCAAACCCTAAAGTCAACCCACCAAATGCTCCAGTATGAACAAATGGGTCAAATAATGAGCACCTATTACAAAATCCAAGTTGTTGTTGGTTAAAATAAGCTATTATAGCTTATTGATAAGCTGACACCAAAATTACACTAGCAGTGGTAACCAGCAGGGGAAAGGAGTTCCCACTGCTTTGACTATTTGACTGAGCTTTTTAGAGAGTTTTAGTTGGATTCAATTGGAAACAAAGCCACCCTTGTGATCAGTGAATCACAAGGAGTCAATAGCAACAAGAAAATCCAAATTTGGTTCACACAACAAGCCACAAATGATCAAACAGTCACTAGATACAACACATACATGAAAATAAGCAGTTATGCACTTAATAAGCAGATTTAGAAAGAATAAGCCAACCAAACTCAACAGGATGCATACACAAGCTATATTAACTATGAATAAGCACAAATAAACTTATAACAAACACTGAATCAAAGTAAACAACAAGATCAAAGCATAAACAGTTACTAATAAGAACATGAACAATATGCAGACAAGTTTGCTGATCTATTTGGCACTAGATCCAATTTCAAGCAGTCAAATCTCTTCTCCTGGTGTAATTAACTAAGCTTTAGCACTTGTTAGCCCTAGCCTAAGCTTAGATCTAGGTATCCTCAAAATCCTAGCCAATTTTACCAAGTATCCAAGATTTTATACCCCTTTTTATGAATCAATGAGTTTCAAACCTCAAAACCTACAAACAGATGAACAATAGCAACCAAATAACAAATACTAAGACTTGCAAACACAAAACCACCTCTTAGAAAACCACAAATCCAAATCATGCAGTTGATCCAAACACCCCTTAATCAACTACTTAACAAAGAAACTTGTTATTTCTACTAATAACCTACTGATTTTATTGATCAAAAACACTTAATAGGTAGCAACTAACAGAATCAAACTCAAAAATCAACAGCACAAACACAAGAACTCAAAATCAAAGCAACAAATCCAAAACAGGCAGTAACATAAAAATTTTAGAGGAAACTTAATCAAGAGATTATACCTGCCCTCCACAACATCCTAGGAGGGCCAGCTATGCTCCTTGGACCTTGTTCAACAACTAGAACAAGACCAAGGTACTTCAAAGAAGAAGATCAAAGCCTGCTGATGTTCAAAGTAGAACAAGGCTTTGATTATGATATGTCTTCAACACAAAACAGCAAACAACTCAACCAAAGGCTTAGAACTCTTCCCAGGCTTGGTGTCAACAAGCTTGAAGGAGCTCAAGGCTTATGGCTAAGGGTTAGTACACAATGATAACCAAAATCAGAAACTAGGATTTCAAGGCCTTTGAACCTTGAAAACCTTATAAACCAAGACGTGCCTTAACCACAAGATTAAGGAAGGTCTCAACAATAAAATGTAACTCAAATTTAGGCTATTCTAACACCAACTTTTAATCAATCACAAAAGAGAATTAAAAATTTTAAGAAATTCAAATTTTATTAACTTAAAAAGGAATTACAAAGATTGATAGCCTAAAACTGGAACAAAGGGACTCTCACATGTTGAGGTCTCCTTTTATAGGCAAATGCCTGGCTAACACTATTCACAAACCCTAGCACTGAATTCTCTAAAATGCCTTTGAGTCTTCTAGATCATTTGATGGAATGAGCTGTCCAAATGCATCTAAACCGTTTAAAATAGCTTTGATATGAAGCAAATGATGTGGGTTGTTGATCTTGACACATGGCAAGCCTTGGAGAGGAAGTTGTCACATGATGGTGAAACGGTTTTGGCGGTGGGGCCTCTTGATGAGTGGGAGTGAGTGTTTTAAGGTTGGGATGGTATTCTAGGCGTGTGAAACAAGTGTGGGTAAGGGTAATTTCATTTTACCCTTTGTTTAAGTGAAGATAGTTAATGGGTTCTTGGGGTGAACAATAACTATTTTGATCCGTTTTGTAGGATTGGAAAGTTGTTTGGCGCATTATTCATTTAAATGTTTCAAATGTGGCAGTTTAAGTCCTTGTGTTTTGGTAAAAAGTGTATAACACGTTTCTCAGCCTTAAAACTTCCTTTCCTTTGTTATAAACTTTCACATCTTTACACTTTTAGCACAAACTTTTGGAAAAAGGTTTCAAAGGGTTGTTTTTTCCATTTTGAGATACTTCAAGGGCTGATCTTGGACAATGTTTATCTTCAAAGGTCTTCAATGTGTCTTTGGCTTCATGAGGGACCATTGATGACAATGTTGAATAGTTGAGGGACTAAACTTGCCATTTCTTCAAAGTTGAAGGACCATTTGTGCAATTTTGAAAAACTTAAGGGACCAAACTTGTAATTATCAATATACAAGGGTTTTAAGTGTCATTTCTTCATTGAATGTGGATCAATCTTGCATGTCTTCAATTCTTCAAGGGTATTTGTTGAATATTTCATGAATTAGGGCCCGACTCTTTGTACGGCTTCGTTTCTTGTGTCCGTTTTTCCTTGTATCTTGTGATCTTTTGTCTTTTTCATGATATCCATACCTAAAATACACAAGTAAACAAAGACAAGCATATATATGGTATTTTATGACATTTTTATGCATTTAAAGCCCGAAAAGAACGATGAGATCATGTATAAATGCCATCTCATCATAACTCCTTTTCCGTTGTTGTGTATTTTAGTTGAGCCTCGGTCATCGTCTTGCTAGCATAGTGAATAGGCAAGAAGTGCTTTTCAAGACGTTGCCCCAATACGGCCCCAATAGCGTAATCACTAGCATCACACATGAGCTCAAAGGGGAGGTTCCAATTGGGAGCAACAAGAATGGGAGCTTCGGTAAGTTTTCTCTTAAGGATTTCAAAGGCTCGTACACAATCTTCGTCAAAGACAAAACGTGCCTCTTTTTCAAGAAGATGTGTAATAGGTCGAGAGATCTTTGAAAAATCCTTGATGAATCGACGATAAAAGCCCGTGTGGCCTAGGAAACTCCTAACTCCCTTAACGGTTTTGGGATGAGGTAATATGGCGATGACGTCTACCTTAGCTTGATCTACCTCAATCCCCGCTTTCGAGACCTTGTGCCCTAAGACGATTCCACTTTTAACCATAAAATGACATTTTTCCCAATTGAGCACAAGGTTGGTTTCCTCAAAACGCTTAAACATTCTCTCAAGATTCGACAAACACGAAGTGAACGAATTACCAAACACGGAAAAGTCATCCATGAAGACTTTCATCGTCTTCTCGATCATATCATGAAAAATAGCCCTCATGCACCTTTGAAAGGTTCCCGGTGCATTACAAAGTCTGAATGACATTCTACGATAGGCAAACGTTCCATATGGACACATAAATGTAGTTTTTTTTTATCACCAGGATCGATGGGGATTTGGATGTAACCGGAAAAACCATCTAAAAAGAAATAGAAATCGTTTCCCGCAAGACGCTCCAACATTTGGTCCATGATGGGCAAGGGAAAATGGTCTTTACGAGTGCCTTCATTCAACTTACGATAGTCAATGCACACTCTCCATCCGGTCACGAGTCTAGTCGGAATTAACTCGTTGGCATCATTTGGCACAACGGTCATTCCTCCCTTCTTAGGGACACAATGAATAGGACTCACCCAAGGGCTATCGAAAATAGGGTAAATCATTCCCGCGTCAAGGAGTTTGAGGACTTCCTTTTTAATGACATCGTGAATTTTGGGGTTCACCCTCCTTTGACATTGGATTGCGAGCTTGTAATCTTCCTCCATTAAGATTTTGTGGGTACAAAATTTGGGATCGATCCCCTTAATGTCGGATAACTTCCACGCAATTTCCCCTTTGTGATCCTTTAGAACATCGACAAGTGCGGGTTTTTCATCATTCAAAAGTTCCTTCGCAATAATAACCGGCAACTTGTCGCCCTCCTCCAAAAAGACATATTCGAGATGAGGAGGTAAATCTTTCAACTCGAGGATAGGTGGTTCCTAAATTGAAGATTTGGGCTCGATACTCATAACCTCCTCGGGTGGAGGAAATGGGAAATCGTTAAGGAAATCCTTGATAATCGAGAAGTCCTCATCGTTGTTGAGGTCTTTGTTACAAGTACGTGGAACATCGAATTCTTCCAACGTAAAACCACCACCTTCATATGGAGTGAAGGTTGGCGTCGAGTTATCAAGGATGGGATCTAACATAGTGGGATTGCCACTATTTTCATCATCACCAAAACCTAGAACTTCTTGTGAAAATTCCTCGCAAACCACGTCAATCATATCAACGAGGTTTATGGTTGCAACGGAATAAACATGAGAAATTTGAGAGTTTTGAGTTGCGTTTATAACAAGTTCCTCGTCGTTGAAACGTAAGGTGATCTTTCTAGAATGAACATCGATCAAAGCCATAGACGTATCTAAAAACGAACGGCCTAAAATGAGAGGAACTTGAGGATCCGTGGGAATATCGACAACGATAAAGTCTACCGGGTAATAGAACTTTCCAACTTTCACAAAAATGTCTTCCGCCAATCCACATGCGGGAATCGTGGAATGGTCGGCCAACTCGATAGACATTAGTGAAGGAGTAAGATTAGGAAGATTGAGCGACTTGAAGATTGCAAGTGGCATCAAGTTAATGCTAGCACCAAGATCGGCCAAGGCAAAACATTCTTCCATATCTTGGATTGCACAAGGGATCAAGAAGTTACCGGGATCACCGACTTTTTGAGGTATGCGATTAATATAAACCGATGAACAACTAGACAATTGATGCAATTTCTCCCTGTTGTTCAACATACTCTTAAAGTTAGCGGCAAATCGAGGCATCATGACCAAAGCATCGGCGAAACTCACATTAAAGTGCAAATCACGAAACATTTTCATAAAAATCTCAAATTGGTAATTGTCGCGCTCTTGACGTTTCTTCTTTCTAAGTCTCGATGGATAGGGCAAAGGTGGTGTGGGTTGAGGCATAGGCATAGCCTTTGGAATCTCGGGTTCCAATGTTGGTAATGGGTCAACCGTAGGTGTGGCATGAGCGGTACTTCGTGGGATTGGGACATGCTCCTTTTGGACCACCACCTCGGGTTCTTCCTCAATTGCTTCCTCCGTAGGAGGAATTGGTTGAGGAGTCGGTTCCTTAAGTGTCTTACCACTACGTGTGGTAATCACTTTCATCTCACCCTTAGGGTTTGATACGGTGTTGCTAGGAAGACTACTCGAAGACGGTTTGCACATAATTGCCCCAAACATAGATGAAATTTTATCCTCAAACATGGACTGCCTCTTCTCGGCTTTAATCATCTCTTGCTTAATTTCATGTTGCCCTTGTTCCATTTTTTGTTGGTTTTGTTGTAACCTAGTTACATTTCCTTCCATCTTGTTGGTATGGATTTTAAGCTCATTTGCTAACTCATTTTTCAACTCTTTCTTCAAGTCGTTCTTAAACTCGGATCTTAGGCTAATGATTTCTCTTTGAATGTTGTCAAACCTAGCATCGTTCCCATTAGCGTATGTTGTCCCATATATTTGTGATGATTAAGCAATGAAGAAAGAAAGAAAATAGATGAAGAAGAGATGGATTCCTAGAGAGAGAAAGTAAAGAAGAGGAGAGAAAGTAGATCGAGAGAGAGAGAGGATTAACTTGGTGAATATTAGATTAGAAGAAGATTAGAGTTACAAATGACCATCGCACCCTCCTAACATGCTAGGAGGGTAGTATATATAGTCCACCCACATGTGGGCTTTAATGGACTATATATTAGGTCGGGCTTTATGTTTGGACTTTAATTAGATTAAATCCAAGCCCGTAAACCACGACTAATAAACTACTTATTACAACGTTCTAATTAATGTTACAATAGAAACCTATGACCGAACATTCTTGTTTGACTCAATATTTTGAGGCTAACAATCTCCCCCAATGTGAGGTCATTCCTCTTTGATATTTGGATTCCAGTGGAGATTTATGAATTTCGTCATAAGTGAGTCATGAACGTGTAATAATAGTGTTGTTCCTTCATGCTGTAATCTTTGAGCCTTTGTCGTTGTCTTTTGACTTTGTCTTTTATCTTGAGATTTTCAAATCATCCTTGACTTGTCTTTGCCATCTTGCGATCTTGTGTCTTTATCCACATGCTCACACTTTTAATTGCTGAATAAGTCTTTGGGCATGAACATATGGTTTTGAATCTTTGACTTTGCTGAGTACACCGTGACGCTACCTTCTCGAAACAAAACATAGACACGGACTGAATGGCTTTGACATTCGTCCTAAATCGGTAGCGTTTTACCTCCGGTCGGTGAAGACCGTTATACGATATTAAATATCGTACCTGTGATAGGTAGATTCAGTTAAGAATCTCCTTGACAGGGTTTCGCGGCTGTACTAGCCGTTCTCTTTACTCGACCGTCTCAAAGCAAGACTGCGAACATAAAGAGTGAATCAATTGGATAAATATCCGCTTGATTAAAGTCGTCAATTCAAATTCCTGGAACAAGTTTGATTCATTAAGAATCTTACCATTGTTGCTTTCTAGTTGACACAAGTTTGATTCATAAGAATCTCACAAGTCACCTACCGTAGCGCTGTTTGATGTTGACGCTAGAAGGATCTCCATTCGTCATTGTGAATATTAATGAATATCACTCTGAATGTTCTGGCAAGACCATAAAGATATTGCGTAGAAACCTGAAACGAGTTTAAATCAATTCAGAATCAAACCACTGTTGCTTTTCAGTTTTACATATGTTCAATTCATAAGGAATCTTGCATATGACCTACCGCAGAGCTGTTTGATGTTAACACTGGAAGGATTTCCACTCATCATTGTGAATACTAAGTAGTATCACTCTGAGTTTTCTAGCAATATCACAAGGATACAGCGTAGGACTCTCTTGATCTTCATCCGTGTGTCCTAACGAGATTTGATTGATCTCTTGGCTCTAGACTCGATTTGTGCACTTTTAGTGGTCGGAGGCTGGAGCAGATGCCACCTATTCAATATCAACTATCTCAGAGTGAGAAAGTCAATAGAAGTCGTGTTGATCTCCGTGACAATAAAACAAACTTCTTTTGAGAGAAGCCTGAGTAGCTACGAAAGGGTTGTGCTTCACATCACTAGGTCCATGATGAGTTGTCTTCATGATGTGTTACCCGGTTTCTGCCTAAGTTGTATGGAGGGATTCTTTCTTTAGACCCTTTATCCTTACATTTCTTTTTCATTCTTCAACCCCTTCAATGCTTACCAAGACATCATTAATAGCACCTTGTTGTGATTGTTCTAGTGCTATCATCAGTACTTAGTCGGCATTCAGCTTCGTTCACATTCTACTCCATCTTTCCTAAGGACTTATAATAATCTATTGGATTGTACCTAGGAAGATCCCTCTGGTTCTGGTTAGATCATAGGACATAAACCTAACCACCCTTTTGACACCAATAACGTTGTGAATTAAAGATGTTATGGGTATTTGATCGTAACCATAAGTGCTTGAGTCTATAGATCACATTTTAATCACATTTTCTCCCCCTATCTCTAATATATAAAATCCTTTGATATTAGAGATACCAAATTTGATTAAAATGTATTTTGAAAAAATAGTCTTGAAAAACTTCGGGAGAAAGATGTGACAAACTTAGCATGAATTTTGGAACGCTCCCCCTCAAAAATTGATCCAATGGAATTGTCATTACGAGGATTTGATCCACATTAAACTTTTGAGGATAGGAGTTGTTGAACACACAATTTTTGAAAGATTTTGAATATCATTGAGAAATTCTTGAAAAAATTATGTTCAACGCTTTTTGAAAAATCAATTCTTTTTGTCGAAAAGGTTTTTCTAAAGCATAAACTTGAGTTCATAGACTTTGAACGTCTTGACGAATCCACTCAAGTGTAAGAAGATTTAACTTCTTTTGCTAAGGGTAAGGGAACAAAATTGTACACTCCCCCGTGAATATAGTTCCGGGTTGCAATCTGAAAGTGATTACAAGCCATTGTGTTGAGCTCAAAACGTTGAATGTTTTGTTACAAGCTCAATCCAAGATAGATTGCTCTACCCGTTTTTGGAAATATTGTCCAAAATAGACAATTTCCTTTTAAAAAAAGATAGAAATGACATGTTTTGAAGAATATTTACAACTTTCATTCGAGCTTTATGTACACACCCGTGTCGTTATTGAGCGACATTTCTAGGTACATCCATATTATCGATACTGAAAGACATGTCGAGAAGAATATTTTTGGATTATCAAAGATTTTTTAATTTTTAATTTTTCTTTTTCATTAATATTTACATATAGATGTTTGATAGATGAATCAAGCAGGCTTCTTTGCCAGAACCTCCAGTTCTGCTGGAGTCAAACATCTCATACCAATTTGCCTAACAAGATACGCAAACCTCTCTTTCGAAAGAGCTTTTGTAAACAAGTCAGCTAATTGGTAATCAGTTCCAACAAAGTATAACTCAACAATACCCTTTTCAACTTGTTCCTTAATGAAGTGATATCTGACATCAATGTGCTTCGTGCGGGAATGCTGTACCGGATTGCAGGAGATGGCTATGGCAGACTTTGAGTCACAGTACATAGGTACTTTATCAAAGTGGAAGCCATAATCCGTGAGTTGTGTTCTCATCCAAAGAACTTGAGCACAACACGCAGATAGAGACACATACTCCGCTTCGGCTGATGAAAGTGACGTGCAATCCTGCTTCTTGGAAGACCATCCCACAAGCTTATCTTGAGCTAGAAATTGTGCACCACCAGAAGTACTTTTACGTGTATCAAGACACCCTGCATGATCAGAATCTGAATAGGCCGTTAGAAAGAAATCGATTTCCCTCGGATACCATAGTCCCATGTGAATCGTATTCTTAAGGTACCGAAAGATCCGTTTAACCTCCTTGAGGTGCTTTTTCAGTGGGTCGTGCTTGATATCGTGCAAAATAACATGTAGCATGATGTATATCAGGTTTGCTTGCTGTTAAGTACATGAGGGACCCGATCATGGAACGATATCTCGTTTGATCTATGGGTAATCCCTCCAAATCAGCATCTAGGGATGTGGTTGATAATGGTGTCCCAACGGGGTCACATGATGTCATACCATGCTTTGTGATTATCTCTTGACAATACTTAGCTTGGTTAATAAAGATACCACTTGGGGATTGGTGAACTTGAATTCCTAGAAAGAATTTTAGTTCGCCCATCATAGACATTTCAAATCTGCTGTGCATTACTTTTTCAAACCATTTTGAAAGTTTTGGGTTTGTAGACCCGAAAATAATGTCATCAACATAAATTTGCACAAGCAAAATGTCATCCCCATATTTATAAGCGAACAAAGTTAAATCAATGGAACCTTTTGAGAAACCTTTAGAGACCAGAAATTTCGAGAGCTCGTCGTACCACGCCCTTGGAGCTTGCTTGAGTCCATATAGTGCTTTGTGGAGACGATACACCTTGTCAGGATAATGAGGATTGACGAATCCTTCCGGCTGCGTGACATAGACTTCTTCCTTCAAAGGACCGTTAAGAAACGCCGTCTTTACGTCCATTTGATAGACAATGAATCCCTTATGTGCAGCATAGGCAAGGAAAATCCTGACCGCTTCCATTCGAGCTACTGGTGCAAATGATTCTTCAAAATCAATACCCTCTTTCTGTCCATACCCTTTAGCCACTAGCCTAGATTTATTCTTGATGATCGTGTTTTCTTCATCCATCTTGTTTTTCCAGATCCATCGAAGATTTAATGGTGTTACACCGTATGGTCTGTCAACAAGTTCCCAGACTTTAAGTCTTTCAAATTGTTGAAGTTCATCCGTCATCGATTCGATCCAAGCGTGATCAGCCATGGCTTCATTGATGTTTTTCGGTTCAGCTGAATTCACAGCGAGTGCGAACATACAAACATCACCATCGGTATGAAGCTGTCGTCTTGTACGAACGAGCTGTGAAGGGTTTCTAATTACATGAACCAAAGGATGATCTCTAGTCCAATGATGTGTTGAAGGATGTCGTTGATAGAACGTATGCATATTTGACGGATCAACATGGCGAGTAGAAGACTCTCCAGTTTCGTGTACCGGTGTACCGAATGGGTTGATAAATTCGTCTTCGTCAGATAATGCATTGTCTGCTTGATTTGTGTTCTCTGGAGCAGTGACAGTAGTTGTGGATGTTGTATGATCTATTGTTGAAGTGATATTCTAAGGAGGTAAATCTGCAGCAACTCGTGTTGAAGTAGATGAAGTTGAATCTGGTTGTTGACGATGATCAGTATCATAATTCTTATCATGAGTGACAGCGGAAGACTTCGATACAACTTGTTTCTCCCCCGTGAAATATTCATCATACATTGGTCCATATAACATTTCCAACTCTTCAACGGTCGTGTCGACTGTCATATCAGCTCTAGGAACATTTACTGGAACCAGCGTTCAACTTGACGGTTCATTGTTGTGGTCTTGAGTTCCGAGTTCCGTGCGGTTGTGAACGGAATTTGTTTGTCGTTGTGGATCGGGACTTAAACTGTTTTGTTCAAGTGCCATTTCTTGCAATTCATCAAATCGGATGTGAATTGTCTCGACAATCAATTTTGTTCTCTTGTTGTATACTCTATATCCTTTGACTGAGTTGCATATCCCACAAGAATACATGCATCACCTTTCTCTTTCATCTTATCCAAATTTTCACCATCTCGAATAATGTAGCAAGTACATCCAAAAACATGAAGGTGTTTGAGTGAAGGTTTTCGATCATGAATTATGTGATATGGTGTCTTTTCATGTCTTGGGATAATTAAGGAACGGTTTTGTGTGTAGCATGCGGTTGACACGACTTCGGCCCAAAAGTATAGTGGAAGTTTTGAAGCGGATAATAATGTTCGAGCAGCTTCAACCAAAGTACGGTTTCGTCTTTCAACAACGCCGTTTTGTTCAGGTGTTCGAGCAATAGATGTTTCATGTTCAATCCCTTCGGCTTCAAAATACTTTCTCAGATTTGAATTAAAAAATTTTGTACCTTTGTCTGTATGAACCACTTTAACTTGAGCTTGAAGACCACGTTGTATCAATTTAAGAAAGCTGATGAGAACGTCGGGTGTTTCATCCTTGGACCTCAAGAAGTGAGTCCATGTGTACCTTGAGTAATCATCGACTATTACTAGAATATATTTCTTTCCATTGATACTCTAAACACGCATGGGACCACATAGATCAATGTGAAGAAGATCTAACCGTCCTTTAGAGCTTGGTGTGGTCTTTTTTTTGAAGCTACTTCGTTTAGCTTTACAAAGTTCACAAGAAGAACAAAGATGATCTTTGATGAATTTCAAGCTTGGAAGACCTCTCACAATATCTTTCTTGGAAAGCAAGTTAATGGTATCAAAGTTGAGATGAGAAAGACGTTGATGCCATAACCATGTGTGAGTCGTTGAAGCTTTAGCCATGAAGCAAATTGGAGTTGATGAAGTTGTGTCTTGAAGTGAAATTGTGTAAAGATCAGTACCCCGTGTACCGGTAAGTAAGTCATTCCCATCATAATCACGAACAAAACATGTCTTCTTTCTGAAAGCAACTTCCAAATCCGCATCACAGAATTGACCAACCGAGAAAAGATTGTGATTGAGCCCTTCGATGTAGTATACCCTTTTAATCATGATATTCCACTGAACCAAATCTCCATATCCTAGGATCGGTGCAAATTGATCATTTCCGAATCGGACCGTACCCAGGAACTTCTCCACGAAGTTAATTAGAAGCTTGAGATTCCCCGTCATGTGCTTCGTGCATCCGGAGTCCAGTATGAAGAGAATTATTTGTATTACCTGCAGAAGAGTTAGAACATGATGGAGCATTTGCTAAATTGGATACCACAGTAGTAGATAATAGAATCATTAGTGTCCTTATCAACATTTAAAGGCAAACTAACACTCGTTTTCACATTTTCTGTCCTAGCTTTCGGCATCCATTTATATCCGGGAGGACATTGATTAGCAAACCACCATTTCCAAGACTTGCTGGCAGACTCATATAATTCCTTAATTTTGCTTCTAGGATTCTTAGTGGTGGAGTCTGGTGGATTACTTTTCTTAGTGGGGGTAGCACTAGAATGGTTCACTTTGCGTTTGGGTTTACTAGCTCTAATAGGCATTGCAACTTGCTTCTTAGTTCTAGTATCTACGCCTTTGACTTTATTCATAGCACACATAGAATGATTAGCATTAGCACACTTTCCACATTTGGCACAAACAAATTTCACATTCATAGCATTCAAATCATTCACATCATTCAAATCGTCATTACATGCGATTACAGACTTGTTATTCTTAAAAACATTCAAATTCCTAGGGTGTTCTTCTACTTCCTTCATCTTCCCTTGATTCTTGTGTTTCCAGACCTTATCATTCACTTGAGTGCGCTTAAGCTGAGGTCGGCTAACACTAGTAGTGGAAACTATTCCTGTAGTAGAAGACACACGAATATTAGTGTTTCTAGAAGTCCGAGGCGAGTGAGTATCTTTGTTTGTGGGCTTAGTGGGCATTCTATACATCCCTGGTTTAATCACATTATTGTGCTTAACGCTTGGTGCTATAGGATTCCTTATGGGTTGATTCTATGGTAACCTTTCCTTTCCATCCATCTTGGGGGCAAACACAGGTTTTGCAAACGAGGAATTTGATAAAGCAAATGGTTTTCCTAGGATAGATGATCTATTTACTTTAGAGGCATTGGGTTGTCTAACAACAGGTTTCTTAATGCTAGGTTCCACGATTTGCCCACCCATTTTAGCAACGAGTTTCTGCAATTCTGCTATCACTCTGTCCCTGTCTTGTAATTGAGCTTTCAACCCTTTAATTTCCAAATTCTGTTCATTAATTTCTCAAAATGTTTGGGAAAGTTTTTCTTGCAATTTATTATCATGTGGAAAACTACCAACGTCTTTTTACAAAGCAAGTTCAAGTGAATGACAATGTTTTTGAAGGAAATCAGTTTTGTGTTAAAGTAACTCAAAAGCCTTTTTGTCAACATTTTCTTTACGTTTCAAAAGCTCAATTTCAAGACGTTCACATTCTTTGATCTTATCAAGATACTGGCATGCAACTTCAGAATATTCATCAATATCATCACAAGATGTAAAATAAGCACACATAACATCTTTAGAAACGCATTCTTGCAAGAGTAAATCATATTCATCTGAGAAATCAGACTTCTCCATTTGAAGATCATCAATGTGTTTTTCAAGTGATTCAACATATTTTAAATCATCATACATTTCAGTCCGAATGAACTCCTCAAGTTGAAGAACAGTTTCTTTAATCAATGCGTGTTTGGAATTAAGAGTTCTTTCACAAGCAAGGTAATATCTTGAGGAATCTGACGTGTCCACTCAGCATTTTCACGTTTTGCCCAGTCTCTTTCAACAATAGATTTAACATTATCTATTTGGTGTTTAATAATACCTAATCTTTTCCTACTCTTGCTTTTAGATTAATCTAGAGGGAGGTAGTTTATGTATTTGTAAACATTAGATTTCTTAGGGGCAAATGCTTTCTTCCATTGAATTCTCTTTTGTTTGCATTCTAGAAACACTTCCTCACGAGTTTTCTTAGTTTGTTTGTTGAAAAGACCATAAAGACTATTCTCATAAGCATAATTATATGGTTTCACAAACTCCTTATTGACAAGTGGTTGACTATCATCATTCCAAAGGGCAGTCTCTTCACTATCAGCACTAATAGGCATGCTATCAAGATCAGTCCTTTTAGTCTCATCAAGATAAAGATGCGGGTTCGCAGCTTGAGCTTTGGCAAGATACTCAGGACTTGCAAAACTAGCGTGACCCTTAAACATCGATGGAGGTGCTAGCATTCTGACGGATTGAATAGAATCATGCTTTTTATAAACAACGTTCTTCAAAAATTCGACTTGTTCTTCTAGTTTTGTTACTTTTTCGGTTTCTTTATCATATCTACTTTTGAATTCTTGTTTTAACGCATCTACCTCTTGTTTCTTATCCTCAAGAATTTTAGCAGAATCTGTAGTGGTCATAGAGAGCTTTTGTTCAAGTTCATTAACTTTGGTATTGGCAAGGTACGTTTTTTGACGTTCATCCATTAAGAAAACATTATATTGACGCTTCTCTTTGGGTAATAACTCAAGAGTGGTATTATATTTTTTTTCAAAATCGTCCTTTTGACTTTTTAACGCACTTCCCTTGTACCCCTCAAGCTCTTTGGTTTTCTGAAGGAGCTCATCTCTATAGCTTTCAATCATCTCAGTAGATTTGATAAGAGAAGCTTTGCATTCTTCAAAACTTTGAGTGAGCGTAGCGTTTGCCTTCTTTAATTGCTTTTGACTCTTTTTATTTTCAGTGACATCTTTTTGTAAAGTAGCAATTAAATTAGCAAGCGCAATACGTTCTTCTTCATCATATTCATTTGCATGTTGATCATCCTTAGACTCATTATTGCACATGTCTGATGAATCAGGTGTGGTATTACTATCAACCGTTTCCATCATACACGTGTCATTAATGGCATTGGGTAGATCACTATGCTCAGGAATATCACCAAACACATTATATTCATCAGTAGTGTGTACCTTATCGATTGGCTTGGTGTCAAAGATAGGGCCATTGTCATCTTCAGTGACTTTTGAGAAATTCTTCAAGCTTTGCCATGTACGAGTAATGTGCATCAAGCTCTTGATCAGAATCTTCATCATCAGTATCATCAAGCATTGCTCCTTCCTTAGCTGACAATTTAACCCCTGCTTCCATTTTCTTGCATAGTAGCATCTTTTCCTTGTGATAGCTGGAGTCTCTAACCCTTTTCGGCTTCCAGCATTCCTTTGCCATATGCCCATAACCTTGGCAATTAAAACATTGAATCCCACTCTGCTGAACCACTTGACTTCCAACAGTTTCCCTATTCCCGGTAGCATCAGCAATCCTCTGAGTATCATACTTGGCAGTTTGTCGATCATACCTTGTAGAACCCTCAACATGTGTTCGATTATGTCGATCATACCTAGAAGGACTTTCACCATGTCGACGTGTTTCATACCTTGGAGGACTCTCAACATATCGGTTCTTTGTGTTAGATGATGTACGAAGATTGTTGTTGGTGGGTTTATAGATTTTCTTGTAAGTCTTCATTATGAAAGCAATTTGTTGTTTCATCTCTCGGTTCTTTTGAGCTTGATCTTCATCACTATCTTCTTCATATGAGGACTCAGATGGTGGTGATGGTGCTCTTGGCACTTTACCTCGAGATTTTGTAGATGATGAAGATTTAGATGATATGGAAAATCGTGGCGAAGATAATGTAGTTGAGTATGGCTTAGGAGTACGAGAGTGATGATCTTGAACATGTTGTGTGGTAGTCACTAAAGCAAGTGGATTAGCCGTCTTGGCAATACGTTAAGCTCGAATCTCATTTGCTTCATTCTGAAATTGCTTCAAGATATCAAAGAGTCGATGATATGAGACCTTGTGGATTTGCTATAAGCTAATCCGGTGGTCTAACATGGTGGTAAATGGTAGTGGTAGCCATTGTTGAGCTTAGAGAGAGAGAGTGGTTGTGTGAAAGAAAGAAAAATATATTAAAATGAGAAAATGACACAAGCAACACCCATCCTTGGAAGCCCAGGAGGGGTATATATAGTCAGACACGCTAATTAAACTATACAACGTTCCTAGTCTAGTCTAAGCGTGTGTGACTATGATAACTAATGAGAATTCTTAAATGTCGTCACATAAAGTGAGTTTCCAACAATCTTCCCCCATGGGACGACGTGTAGAATTCCTTACAATATTTTTCCTAACAAGTACATAATGATTAAGAACAAGAGCTTTCATGAAGCGTCCAATGCTGATGAAGTCTTCTAAGGCCTTTGACTTCAAAACGACTCATCTTTAAAGAAACTTATAGTAGAAATACTGTAACGGCACGAGCTAAGTAACCCATACACTTTTGGTTAAGGAGAAGCTTCTGAATTAACTTCCCCCTAATTCATGCCACATAAACTTGATGTAGAAGCTTTTAAATAGCTTCCCCCCTAAACCGACAATCCTCGTAAGCAACTTCAAAGCTTTCAATAAAGCATAGAGTGATTAAGCGCACAGTGGAATCTAACAAGCAAATCCCATCATATAACATGATAACGTTGCTAAGAGGGATTGAAAGTTTGGGGCACACCAAGTAGATCAACAACGTCTCTTCTCACGCTTGAATAATTCTTCTGAATTTTTCTTCCCCCTGAGAAATCAAGTTATGCATACTAGAAAGAATCAAGACATTTCTTCCCCCACATAGTTGAAGAAATTAAATCAATCCCGAGTATGAAGCTCAAATACTGAAGTAGACACTTTATCCCATTCATGAAGTTAACATCGTAACACCAGAGTCAATTAAGTCCCGGAAATGCACATATCTTCTTCCGGAGATGCACCAGAGTCAATTAAGCCCCGGGAATGCATATAGGATAATGATGATGAATAATTGCAACAACCAAACAATGAAACATCGAATCAGTAGTGTACCGTTTAGAGATTGATAACGCCACGAGTTAAAACACTGATTTTCTCTGCGGCTATGACAAATGTCATCCCGGAATGTCTTCAAATCAAAAGAAGGTATGAAGTTCATCACGTGTACTCGTTGTGCGTTCAATGTGTCTTCTTCTTCCCCCTTGATGGTTTCGAAACTCGGAACCATCAATAAATCGTAAGCACCTGAACCTGAAAATCTCGAGAGAATAATAAATAAGCTTAATTATATTCGGTGAAAATCAAATGTTGATAAAAAATCTCTACTCATAAACTCTCCATGGCCATCTTTACCAACCCACTTGTAAGCAATTTGAAGTGACCACTGATGGAATGAACCAGATACATCATACATGAAGCTGAATAAAAATCCTTCGATCTTGTGACTTAAGCTTGCACTATTGTTGAATGAGGAACGGTGGAGAAATCTCTAAGTAACCAATGCATCACCGAAGAAGTCTATAAGCACAACACCTCTTGAAATTATCCATGTCGACTAAGCGCGTGACACTGAGTACAACAATGTAACCCCTTTAAGTGATAGTTATCCGAGTCATCAACCATCCACCCCGAACCCGGAAACTAGATAAACAAGTCTTCATTCTAAGATTAAGCACGAGCAAGTTATCTGTTCAAGGATAAAATAAGTACACGCCTTCGAAGAAATTCGTCTCCGTCTTCAAATAATTAATACCCGATCCAAAAAAATCTGTAGTCACTAAAAAATCTCCCATTTTTTCATGGTCTCATCTCAAATAAATTTTGTCATTTAGTCACTTCACTTTTTGTCTAGTCATATTTCACACGTCTGAGCTAAATAAAACTTTGTGTCCATATGTTTCACACTTCAATTTGTCAAACGTACCATTCAAGGCCCCACTTACCAATTGCATCATTAGAACCGAAGAAGTCCTTCCCATGTTTCAATATATAAAACGTTGCCTATTTTGGAAAAATGAAGCCCAATTATCAAATGTAAGGAAATATGCTGGCCCACGAGAAAGTTTACACTTGGTCCAAATGAATTGTAATATGAGACGGTTAAGTATTATGAACAAACTAGGGATATATATTCCTACATACCCTAATTTATGTCATATGTGTTAACCCTAATCTCACACACAATACACAACTGTCACCCTTAACCCTTTCTCCCTCGTTTCCTCCGCCCCCATATTTTGACTTTCTCTACTATTACTTCCCATCTTATCTGCTACCCATCATAAACAATCAAATCAAAATTGAAACAAATTCGCTCCTTTAATCCTTATCATATCAACCACCTAACAAAAAAAAATCTCATCTCATCTCATATCATGAATGAATCTGCTTCATAAATGAGTCTTTAAATCCGACTCATATACATGTCCAAGATCTATCTCATCTTCGATCAATAAAAATAACAATCCTCACATATAAAAGCCACGAAGCTATATGTTAATCCGTTTGCAACTGTAACCATCGACCCAAAAATCAAAGCTGATGTAGTTCGAAACACCACGAAGACGTGACATCAAGATCCCATTTGTGGGGGTCTCGGGTAGGTTCAATAGACAGTGTATGCTTGAGTGCATGTGGGTTCATAAACGAAACAAAAAATTAGGTTATAACACTTTTGTTATTAATCTATGTTTTATTTCGAATATCAAATTGGGTTGATCCAAACACAGATCCATGATGATGTATAAGTTCGTGTAAAGATCTAAAAGATATCGACATGCATGTTGTTACACGAAAAAATTATAAATTTAAGATCAATTTCATTTACTGTTTAAGTAACTAGATGGAGTTAGGTGTCGATGGGAAAGGATAGATTAGACTTGATGAACTTGGATTTGATGTTGTGGAGTGAAAAGATTGGATATTTGTTGGTATGGTCAAATTTTTTGGTTCACAGGTGGAGTCCTCAAAAGCTTTAACCCATCGCAATGTTTTTAGTTAGCCATCACAATGTTTTATAAAACCCATCGCAAAGTCAAAAACATGCATCGCAATGTTTTATAAAAAAAAACTTTCATCGCAATCCTTCTGAAGTTCCGTCGGAATGCGTTCCATCGGAATGCGTTCCATCAGAATGCACCGAAATTGTTCCATCGGAATATTCGATCGCAATGTAGAAACCAATGGTTTTTGCGATCGCAATATTCTGATCTGAAAATCTGAAAACATATATGTACTTTTTCCTGATATTTTGGGATCATGCATCTTTTGAAACTGTTATACTGGGCACATCTGGGTTAACTTCATCTTTATCTTCAAAAAAAATAATACCAGATGAGACCATGAACAAGATCAGTAGCAAATTTAAGAAAAGTAGCAGGTTTGATTTTTGACCAATACATGATAACCAGTGACGAAATTGTGACACAAATACGTAAAGAAAATAAAATAAATTTGGACAGTGATATGGATAAGACAAGACACTAGATGAGAAGCATGATAGCTGTTTGGACAACAAATAATAAGACGTGACAAATTAGAAAGATTTGGACCAAATAATAACAAGACGTGACAAAAATGATAGATTCGGACCAAATAATAACAAGACGTGACAAAAATGATAGATTCGAACCCACAATTTTTTTTTAAGACCACCTAAATCGAAAACAAGAACGATCCAAGGATGGAACCGAGGCTCTGATGCCAATTGAGGGTTTGCTTTTTAGTAATCCGGTGGTCTAGGTGGGTGGTGGAAGGTGTTGGAAGCCATGGATGAGTTGAGATAAAGAGAGGTTGTATGTGTAAAAGATAAAGAAAGGAAAATGTGATAAATGAAAAAAGAAACACAAGCAACACCCCTCCTTGGAAGCTAAGGAGGGGTATATATAGTCACACACGACCCTTAAACTATACATTGTACCTAGTCTAGTCTAAGCGTGTGTGACTATGATAACTAATGGGAATTCTTAAATGTCGTCACATAAAGTGAGTTTCCAATAGACCTCGTCTAACTTTTCTTGTTGTTTCACTAAAGTGACGAACCGTGTCCATTCTGGTTGAAGTTGTTGAAGAAATTGAACATTGACTTGCATGGTGGAGACTTGCAGATTATTTCTTGTCATGTCATTCATCATTTTATAGAACCTGGAGTAGTATGAATCAATAGATTCTCCATCCCTTGAAGTAAACTTGCCAAAATTCCAAAACAAGTTTGTTTTGACATCTTGTTTGTTGAGAGATTCTCCTTGTTGCAAGCGTTCAATCGTAGTCCACATTTCATGTGCTGTCGGGCATGCCTCAACCGTGGAGTAAATATCATCTCCAATCCCACTTAAAACCATATAGATGGCTTCCTTCTCCGCATCATGCCAAGCACAATTTTCAGGTGTGAGATCAGATCTTGTTTCATCACGTTCACTTGCAGGTATAGGATCAGTAGTATCTGTGGTTGCTCTTAGAGGAATTGAGATCTTCTTGAATATATATGGTCCATGAGTAATACATTTCCTCAAGGCATCACCATTAGGTCTTGTGTTAAGTTATCGTATGAAACGTGATTGCCATTGAGCATACCGACCAGATACAAGCATTGGTGGTCTCTCTTTGTTACCCGCCAACATTATGTTGTTGTTCGTCACACGATATTCGGCAGTAGAATCCATCTCAGTATTCTTTGAAATGATGAAGTGAATATCGATCTTAAGTAGATTTGTTGTGAGCGTTGTTGTGGTTTAAATTACGAAAATTTCATTATTTCTCCAGTCCGACAATAAATTCACCAGTCCGACAAAACGGTAGACCAAAAAATTTTGTAATCGCCAAATTTTTAAATCGAGCTAGAAATGTCCTAAAACTAGTATGGAAAAAATTTGAATTTACTTGACGAAAAAATTTTAACTCTTATTTTTTTTTTTTTTTTTAATCTTCGTGTAAACGATGTTTCGAAACTAGTCTAGATGGTGGCTAAGTTTAAAAAATACTAGAACAAAATTTAGCAAAAACACAGCATCGGAATGTCCATTGGAATGCCCAAATCGGAATGTCCCCTAATCGGAATACAATCGGAATGATGTCGGAATGTCCTAATCGGAATACCCAAATCGGAATGTCTTTGTCAGAATGTTGTCGGAATATCCTAATCGGAATGCAATCGGAATCCTTGTCGGAATGATGTCGGAAAGAACCGTGTCGGAATACCAAATCGGAATATTTTAAGTCCAGTCGGAATGTGATCGGAAAAGCTGGTCGGAATGTTTAAACCCTTTTTCGATGCGACTGATCGGAATCTCTAATCCCTTTTCCGATGACTCTGATCGGAATAATAGTACTGTTTTGAGATTTTTAGGTAAAAAAATGAGATTTTCGACAAGAAATCCGTGATTTGAACAAACCAAATGCGACCAAATCCGTACCACAACTATGTAGAAGATTTATATCAAGATTTAGAGCATGGAAAACACAAAAAAAATCTTGAATTCGAGATGATTATAGGAGAAAATCACACGAACCAAGTAAAAATCAACAACGAATCACAAAACTACCCCATGGCGATTGATACCAGTTGTTGTCCCATATATTTGTGATGATTAAGCAAGGAAGAAAGAAAGAAAATAGATGAAGAAGAGATGGATTCCTAGAGAGAGAAAGTAAAGAGGAGGAGAGAAAGTAGATCGAAAGAGAGAGAGGATTAACTTGGTGAATATTAGATTAGAAGAAGATTAGAGTTACAAATGACCATCCCACCCTCCTAACATGCTAGGAGGGTAGTATATATAGTCCACCCACATGCGGGCTGTAATGGACTATATATTGGGCCGGGCTTTATGTTTGGACTTTAATTAGATTAAATCCAAGCCCGTAAACCACGACTAATAAACTACTTATTACAACGTTCTAATTAATGTTACAATAGAAACCTATGACCGAACATTCTTGTTTGACTCAATATTTTGAGGCTAACAGCGTACTCAACAAATTCATTTGGAAGATCTTTCAAAGTTTGCAAACTTTTGTTGTTGTTGTTTTGAAAATCATTTTGATTTTTGTTTGAAACTTGATTATTAGCCCCTTGATTACCATAGTTTCCCTTGTTGTAATTGTTTTTGAAACCAACTTGATTGTTGCGATAGTTGTTTTTAGCATTTTGATTTGAACCAAAACCCGATGGAGTCAATTGATTAGAGCGGGTAACTTGACCGTTTTGGTTGTAAGTTCTTGTGGTCGCGTAGGCACTCGAAGTTTTACCACCGTTGGTAATGTACTCGGAGAAATCATGACCTCCACCACAATACATGCATGAAACCTCAACCGCTTTAGCCGTAGCGGGAGCACTTGGTTCTCCAACTTTGAACTCAATCAAAAGACCTTTAAGCTTATCAAAGATTTTGTTTTCTAAGTTCGCCTCAATTTGGCAAGCATCAATGGTAGTAGACAAAGAAGGTGAAGCCGAAGACGAAGCCTTACGAACACTAGACGTGCTACGAGGACTATACACCTTAGATCTATTCTAAATTATCATCAAAGCTTCCTCAACCGTTTTACACAAAAAATTACCACCCGCGTCGGCATTTAAATAATCCCTTTCATGATCATTAAGTCCATTGTAAAACGTGTCAATTTGATACAAATCAGAAAAACCGTGATGAGGACACTCGTGTAAGATTTCCTTAAACCTATTCAAAGCCGTTGAAAATCTTTCATTAAATTCTTGTGAAAATTTTGAAATCTCGTTTTTCAAATGCGTAGTCTTAGAGGATGGAAAAAATTGGTTCACAAACTTAGACACGAGCTCCTTCCACGTCAATATAGAATTGGGTGGCTCCTTCTCTAACAAAATTTTAGCGGGCCCCGCTAAGGAATATGGAAAAAGCATCATCTTAATCGAATCATTAGCAACATCCTTAAACTTGCAAGTGGCGGTAAGACGATTGAATTGGCGGATATGGTTGTGTGGATTGTCCTTCTCATCACCACGGAACTTGTTGTTTTGGATCATCGACAACAAACCCGTTTTCACTTCAAAATTCTCCGCAAGGATAGCGGGAATCACAATAGCCTCTCCATAACCCTCGATGGGTGCTTGAAGCAACTCCATCATAGTTTGATTCGCCATGGTTGGTTCTTCTCTTACAATGGGTTCGACAATGCGAGATTCTTCACTAGAAGATGTTTGGTTCCTTCCTTTTGACGACGTTTACGTGCACGTCTTGTTTTGGAGTGAGTTTGCATAAACGTCACGTACAACGAGGGGATGAGAAAAGAAGATTCTTTTTGGTGTTTTGTATTTTTCCAATTTTTTTGTGGTTTTTGATTGTTTTTACTTTTTTTGGATTTTTGTGATTGTATTAGGTAGACCAAAATCTATAAATCTCCTCCTTAATCAAATCTCTTGATTAAAGAAGCCTCAAGGAATGAAAACGATCACGCAAAGCGAACGCCTTCGATGACTTTAGAACGTTGGTGGAACACCAAAACGTTCAAGTGGGTTTAATCAATGAAACCAAGAAAGTATATATGATACTTAATAATACTTTGGGCGGCAAAACCCTCGATTAGCTCTAAAAATCAAATACTCACAAGCAAGCGGGGAAATGAGGCGGCGCGAAGCACTTAAGAGCCTTTTTCTTTAGGGTATATTTTATAATACCCGCCTTATACCTACCTTATAGTTTGTATTTTTCAAAATTGAGCTTCACGAAAGTATTTATCTATTTTTGCCTTTTTTTCTTTGGTTTGAGATTCGAATACAATGATTGGGTAATGACCTCCCAAGTCAAGTTTGTGATTTCTCACTTTTGGAATTGTTCTACGTATACAATATAGTAATAGTATTCACACAAAAAATGAAAAATCGATAATACGTATTAGTAGAGTGCTACTAATACAATAGATATTATGGCTATATATAAAACAACAATTTCCAAATCAAAACACAACACGCCTCCCCGGCAGCGGCGTCAAAATGATTGTTGAGATTTTACGTCTTTTAGGAAAAAGAGCGTAATTAGGGTAAGTACACAAGTGATTTAGGAAAACCACGAGTTATGACCCAAAGTGGGGATCGTTCTTAAGGAGGCTTGGTGTGTGTGTAATGAAATGATTAATTATGTGATTATATGATTATGAGAAAGAAAATAGAAAGGGGATAAGAAGAGAATGACGGTTACGATGACGATTTACACTAAGACGAAAAGGTCGTACACGTAAAACCGTAAAAGTACAAAAATTAAAAATTTACCCTAAAAATTCCTAAGAAATTGAAATAAATCCTAAATAATGTATTAAGAGTTTACAAAAAATCAAAAACCACCCAAACCTTTTATTTAATTAAATAATGATTTTTTAATGCTAATTAAAGCCCTAAAAATCAATTTAATTAAAAAAAAACCCAAAATGAGATTTATCACTTTGTAAACCTCTAAAATACCCTAACTTAATTTAAAACTATTTTTGAAAATTTTAAAATTAATTAAAACTATTTAAAACAAATTAAAATCTATTAAAACTTAAAATATTTATAAAAATTAATCTAGGAACAATAAAAATATTCTAAAAGTTGTAAAATTTCTAACTTTATGTATTTAACAAAAGAAAAATGTAAAAACTTGAAAAATCTAAATTTTAATTTTTAATAATAAAATAATAATAAAATAATATTAAAAATCCAAAATTTATAAAAAATTCTAAAAACTTGCCAACTAGCTTAATTTAACCTAAATAAACAGAAAATGAAGTTGAAATTACAAAAATACCCCTAATGGGCCTTCAAAATGGGCCAAAACCCAAAACAGTCCCTTATTGGGCTAAAATTGGGCCCAATAAGAAAAAGTTTATAAAAATGGCTTAAAAGCTCTTATCTGACTCAAAATTTGATTTTAAACACAACTTTTCAAAGGCCCAAAATCTGAAAATGTGAAATAAGCTGACTTATACCAAACAGCTTATTCTTAATAGGCTTTTTGGCCCATTAAGCTATAAGCTGATGCCATAAGCTCAAATTAGACACACAAGCTTCTTTTGAGCTAACTAAGACTTCTTTAAAAAGAAATTTGAAATAAGCCAAAGGAATAAGCCTGAAACTACAAAAAGCAATTTACAGAAAACGACAAAATAGTCGTTTTTGAGTTCTAGGTTATCCTAAGAGCTGATTCAAATTTCTAAAGCTTTTAAATGACTTAACTAAGCTTAATCAACAAAAAGTTTTCAAATAAGTTGACTCAATAAGCTAGAAAAAGAAAATAAGCACTTATGAAAAAGTCAAATAAGTTGGTTTTCTAGCAAAAAGTCAAAGTCAAAGTCTAATAAGCTCCAGTTCAATCAAATGGGTCAAATAATGAAGATCTATCACAAAAAATAAGTTATTGCAGGTCTGGATAAGCAAATATAGCTTATTGATAAGCAAACTGAAAAATTGCACTAGTAGGGGCTAGTTTTGGGTGTTGAGCAGTGGAAACTTTTTCCACTGCTTGACTTGTTGAGTTTTTTGTCTTTAGTGACTTTTTTTGAGTTCAGGTTACACAAAGGCACCCAATTGATCAGTGGATCAAGAGGAGTAAAATACAACAAAGAAGTCACAAACACAATCACCCATTTAGTACAGTTTAATCAATCGATCACCAGATATGCACCAGATATAAACACATAAGCAGTTGAGGTTCAAAAGCACTTATAGCACAATTCAGCCAGCCAAACTTAACCAAATGCGTACACAAGCAATCTTAAACTTAAATAAGCAAGTCCAAACAGGTTTCATACACTGATTCAAAGTATTAAGCAAGATTCAAGCACTTAAAGTTACTGATGAACTATGAACATGCAGTTTTTTCACATTGCTGATGCAATTGACCTACAAGACAGATCCAATCACTCAGATCTATCACATATGTTATATAAATGATGTTTAAACAACTTTTAACCCTAAGCATGCATAAATTCTAGATTTTACCAAAATCTTAGGTCAAAAATAGTTAAAATCAACAAGATATAGCATAATGTATGATTTGAGGTTTCAAACCCAAAAACATGCAGCAAACAACTCTCAACCAAGTGTATAGCAGATAACAAGCATAAACAACACCTTCCACAAATACAATAACCAATTATGATCTCAAACATGTAATCCCAAACATCCCTTTAAATTTTCAAAACCAAAATTTTCAAATCAAAAGTGTATTTCAAGACCACCCAGGCCCAAATTAGCACAATAACAGATATATTAAGCAGATTTAAGCAAGATTATACCATAAAATCAGCAAGAACACAAGTAGCACACAAATTCACCAAAAATCAAGATTTTATCAGATTTTGGATAGAAAGGTGTGTACCTCATGGATGTACATCCACACCCACGAATTTTTGAGCTTATGTACTAGCAAGAACAAGTACAAGCTTCCACAAACAACCTTGCTAAGAATCAACAAGGTTAAGAGCACAATATGAAAATCAGAAAAAGTAAAAATCCTTGATTAATGCAACCTTGTTACCCCACACTTGATTATCCCCAAGTTATAAGCTTCACCACACCTTGATAACACAATATCATGATGCTATGATCAGCCCTATAGCCCAAGAATTCCATGGTTTGAACAAGACTTAGCAAAATATCAAGAAAAGTGGAAAATGTGCAAACTTTTGCACACTCCTTTTGAAAACAGGTTTGAGATTCAAGAACTAGTAAACATCAACTACAATAAACAGATATAAAGGATGGCACTTGAGTTTTCTTCACAATTTCAAACACATTTCATTAAGATTGAATATATGATTTACAGAAAAGTGAACCAAGGTAAATTCAAGAGCAAGCTAAAATGTAATGAACTAAGGCCTTTATATAGGCATACAATGAACTAGTTAAGCTGAAAAAACGTGAAACCCTAACTATGGAAGTCCCCAAATTGCCCTTTGAAGTTTGAACTCTTGGAGAATCATGTGACTGATTTTTGTTTTCTTGTGGTAGCCGGCAAGTGAAAAGTTGATCAAATGGCTTGTATTAAGCTTGAAATGTAAGCTGGATCCTTGGACGTTGGATGGCTGTTACAATCTTGTCTTCTTGCTCAAAGGTGTAGTAGGGGAGGTCCCATGTGGTCATGTGAATGGTGGAGTAGCTAGTATTAAGGTTGGGATGTGATTAAGGGGTCATCAATCACTAATATGGAAGGTTTTGTGGGTTAATTATTACACAATTAAGAAAACCCAATTTTCATAAGAACACCAAGAACACCAGGTTGATCTTTGTTTTGGGTTTAGTTGGTGTTTAGCGCCAGTTTATATTATTAATTAACTTTTGAAAAGTTAGTTAATAATATCCGGGTGAGGGGAGGGTGATGTGGAGCAATGGGAGGTTCTGATTGGAGGAGAGGTGGTAGTGGGGCACGTGTCAAGCCCTTATAGGTCTAGGTAACAATCCATGTCTGCCAAGAATAACCCCTCACCTTTAATACTCCTTCCACTTTGTAAATAATAGCCTAAATCTGGATTCCCTTTGTATTCAAACTTTTCATTTTCACACTTTTCCCCAAATACTTTTCCAAAGTATTTTCAGGGGTATTTCTTGCCATTTTGTGATTCTTGAAGGACTGTTTTGGCATTTTCTTGATTGATAATGGTCTTGACTTGTTTGTTTGACTTCTTGGAGGACTGAAATTGCCAAGTCATAATTAATGAGGGAACATTTTTGCATTTCTTCAAAGTCAAGGGTCCTTTTGGTAATTTTGATATTTTCAAAGGACCAAATTTGTAATTCTTGTAACTTGGAGTCCTTCTTGGTATGTTTGACTTTGAGGAGGGTAAATATTGACATTTTAGTTTTGTTGAGGGACTAAAATTGCCAATTCTTCAAAGTGGAGGGCCCTGTTTGCAAAATTGACAAACTTTAAGGACCAATCTTGTAATTATGAAGATACAATGGTATAACGTGTCAATTCTTCCATATTGGAGGACCCTTCTTCATAAATATTCAAATCATCAAGGGTTTTCTTGGAAAATTCTTCATTAGGGCTATGTTTAATGTGCGGCTTCGTTTCCCGTGTTCGTTTTTGTATGATTCTTGTGATCTTTTGTCATTTTCTCAATATCCGTACCTAAAATACACAAGCAACAAACACAAGCATATATATATGGGTATTTTGATGATATTTAATGCATTTTAAGCCCTTTTTGGACGATGAGACTATGTATAAAGGCAGTCTCATCAATTTTCAAAACAACAACAAGGGTTTGCAAACTTTGAAAGATCTTCCAAATGAATTTGTTGAATACGCTAATGTAAAAGATGCTAAGTTTGACAACATTCAAAGAGAAATCATTAGCATAAGATCCGAATTTAAGAACGACTTGAAGAAAGAGTTGAAAAATGAGTTAGCAAATGAGCTTAAAATCCATACAAACAAAATAGAAGGGGATGTAACTAGGTTACAACAAAACCAACAAAAAATGGAACAAGGAAAACATGAAATTAAGCAAGAGATGATTAAGGCCAAAAATAGGCAATCCATGTTTGAGGACAAAATTTCATCTATGTTTGAGGCTATAATGTGCAAACCGTCTTCGAGTAGTCTTCCTAGTAACACCATATCGAACCCTAAGGGAGAGATGAAAGTGATTACCACACGTAGTGGTAAGACACTTAAGGAACCGACTCCTCAACCAATTGCTCCTACGGAGGATGCAATTGAGGAAGAACCCGAGGTGGTGGTCGAAAAGGAGCATGTCCCAATCCCACGAAGTACCGCTCATGCCATACCTACGGTTGGGCCATTACCACATTTGGAACCCGAGATTCCAAAGGCTATGCCTATGCCTCAACCCACACCACCTTTCCCTATCCATCGAGACTTAGAAAGGAGAAACGTCAAGAGTGCGATAATTATCAATTTGAGCTTTTTATGAAAATGTTTCGTGACGTTCATTTTAATGTGAGTTTCGCTGATGCTTTGGTCATGATGCCTCGATTTGCCGCTAACTTTAAGAGTATGTTGAACAACAAGGAGAAATTGCAACAATTGTCTAGTTGTTCATCGGTTTATCTTAATCTCATACCCCAAAAAGTCGGTGATCCCGGTAAATTCTTGATCCCTTGTGCAATCCAAGATATGGAAAAATGCTATGCTTTGGCCAATCTTGGTGCTAGCATTAACTTGATGCCACTTGCAATCTTCAAGTCGCTCAATCTTCCTAATCTTACTCCTTCACTAATGTCTATCGAGTTGGCCGACCATTCCACGATTCCCGCATGTGGATTGGCGGAAGACGTTTTTCTGAAAGTGGGAAAGTTCTATTATCCGGTAGAATTTATCGTTGTCGATATTCCCACGGATCCTCAAGTTCCTCTCATTTTAGGTCGTTTGTTTTTAGAGACGTCTATGGCTTTAATCGATGTGCATGCTAGAAAGATCACCTTACGTTTCAACGACGAGGACTTGTTATAAACGCAACTCAAAACTCTCAAATTTCTCATGTTTATTCCGTTGCAACCATAAACCTCGTTGATATGATCGACGTTGTTTGCGATGAATTTTCATAAGAAGTTTTAGGTTTTGGTGATGATGAAAAAATCCCACTATGTTAGATCCCATTCTTGATAACTCGACACCAACCTTCACTCCATTTTAAGGTGGTGGTTTTATGTTGGAAGAATTCGATGTTCCACGTACTTGTGACGAAGAAATCGACAATATTGAGGACTTCTCGATTATAAAGGATTTTCTTAACGATTTCCCATTTCCTCCTCCCGAGGAGGTTATGAGTATCGAGCCCAAATCTTCAATTGAGGAACCACCTATCCTCGAGTTGAAAGATTTACCTCCTCATCTCTAATATGTATTTTTGGAGGAAGACGACAAGTTGCCGGTTATTATTTCGAAAGAACTTTCAAATGATGAAAAAACCGCACTTGTCAATGTTCTAAAGGATCACAAAGGGGAAATTGCGTGGAAGTTATCGGACATTAAGGGGATCGATCCCAAATTTTGTACCCACAAAATCTTAATGGAGGAGGATTACAAGCCCACAATACAATTTCAAAGAAGGTTGAACCCCAAAATTCACGACGTCATCAAAAAGGAAGTCCTAAAACTCCTTGACGCGGGAATGATTTACCCTATTTCCGATAGCCCTTGGGTGAGTCCTATTCATTGTGTCCCTAAAAAGGGAGGAATGACCGTTGTGCCAAACGATACCAACGAGTTAATTCCTACTAGACTCGTGACCGGATGGAGAGTGTGCATTGACTATCTTAAGTTGAATGAATCCACTCGATAAGACAATTTTCCCTTGCCCTTCATGGACCAAATGTTGGAGCGTCTTGCGGGAAACGATTTCTATTGCTTTTTAGATGGTTTTTTCGATTACTTCCAAATCCCCATCGATCCTCGTGATCAAGAAAAAACTACGGTTACGTGTCCATATGGAACGGTTGCCTATCGTAGAATGCCATTTGGACTTTGCAATGCACCGGGAACCTTTCAAAGGTGCATGATGGCTATTTTTCATGATATGATCGAGAAGACGATGGAAGTCTTCATGGATGACTTTTTCGTGTTTGGTAGTTCGTTCACTTCGTGTTTGTCGAATCTTGAGAGAATGTTGAAGCGTTGTGAGGAAACCAACCTTGTGCTTAATTGGGAAAAATGTCATTTTATGGTTAAAAGTGGAATCGTCTTAGGGCACAAGGTTTCGAAAGCGGGGATTAAGGTAGATCAAGCTAAGGTAGACGTCATCGCCAAATTACCTCATCCCAAAACTGTTAAGGGAGTTAGGAGTTTCCTAGGCCACGCGGGCTTTTATCGTCGATTCATCAAGGATTTTTCAAAGATATCTCGACCTATTACACATCTCCTTGAAAAAGATGCACGTTTTGTCTTTGACGAAGATTGTGTATGAGCCTTTGAAATCCGTAAGAGGAAACTTACCGAAGCTCCCATTCTTGTTGCTCCCAATTAGAACCTCCCATTTGGGCTCATGTGTGATGCTAGTGACTACGCCATTAGGGCCGTATTGGGACAACGTCATGAAAAACACTTCTTGCCTATTCACTATGCTAGCAAGACGATGACCGAGGCTCAACTATAATACACTACAACGGAAAAGGAATTCCTTGACGTGGTGTATGCATTTGAGAAATTCCGACCTAATCTCGTCTTGACAAAATGCATAGTGTATACGGATCATTCGGCTATCAAGTATCTTATGGCTAAACAAGATGCTAAGCCAAGATTACTTCGTTGGATTCTCCTCCTTCAAGAATTTGATCACAAAATTGTTGACAAAAAAAGGAGCCGAGAATCTAGCGGCCGATCATCTTTCTCGTTTGGAAGATCCTCACCAAAGTGTTTACGAGCCCAAGGAAATCACCGAAACATTTCCGCTCGAGACACTTGGTGTAGTGAATTCTAAGCTTGATTCTTCCACCCCATGGTTTGCGGACATCACAAATTACCATGCGGGCAACTTCATCATCAAGGGTATGACGACTCAAGAAAAACGAAAATTCTTTCGTGACGTCAAGTTCTACTTTTGGAACGACCCTTACTTGTTTCAAACTTGTGCGGATCAAATTATTCGACGTTGTGTCTTTGGTACCGAAGCTTCTAACATCCTTAGAGCTTGTCACGAGGGACCCACGGGTGGTCACCACGGTGCTAATCTCACGGCTAAGAAGGTTTTTGATGCTGGTTTCTTTTGGTCTACTCTTTACCGAGATGCACATGAGCTTGTGAAGTCGTGTGACTCATGCCAACGACAAGGAAAGGCCTCACAAAAAGATGAAATGCCATAAAATGTCATCCAAGTGTATGAGATCTTTGACGTTTGGGGCATCGACTTTATGGGGTCTTTCCCATCATCTCGTTGTAATAAGTGCATCCTTGTCGTCGTTGACTACCTATCTAAGTGGGTGGAAGCTAAGGCTTTGCCCACCAATGATGCTCGTGTGGTAGTCAAGTTTTTGAAAAGCTTGTTTTCTCGGTTTGGAACCCCTCGTGTGATCATAAGCGATCGTGGAACCCATTTTTGTAACGACCAATTCGAAAGGGTCCTAAGGAAATATGGGGTTACACATCGGCTTTCTATGGCTTATCACCCACAAACGAGTGGGCAAGTCGAGGTTTCAAACCGAGCATTGAATAGGATCTTAGAGAGATCGATTGGGGAAAACCGACAGTCTTGGTCGGATAAGTTGGACGATGCTTTATTGGCCTTTAGGACCGCTCATAAGACACCCATCGGGTTCACTCCCTATAAGCTTGTGTATTGGAAGAATTGTCACTTGCCAATTGAACTTGAACATAAAGCTTATTGGGCCCTAAAGCATTGTAATGATAATATGGAGACCGCGGGAAAACACTGGAAAATGCAATTAAATGAATTGGATGAATTAAGGGATATTGCTTATGAAAATTCATTAATTTATAAAGAAAAGACTAAAAAGTTTCATGATTAAAAAATTAAAAACCGGGTTTTTAACATTGGGGATCAAATTTGCTTTTTAACTCTCGTTTGAAAATCTTTTCCGGTAAGTTGAAATACCGTTGGTCCGGTCCATTGACCGTTACTCAAGTTTTTCCATATGGGACCATTGAGCTAGCTCAAGATGATGGCCACAGTTTCAAGGTGAATGGACATAGGTTGAAGCACTACTTTGGCGGGGAAGTTCCATCTTTGAACTATCTCGACCAAATAACCTTCCCCAATGATAATTAGTATTGAGGGGATCGAATCGAGCTCATAACTCGGTAATAAAAAACGAGGTGCCTCGTGGGGGATTCCCATGCTTATCCTATCTATATATTATCGCTTTCTAATGTAGTAACGTGTGAGGATTTGTGCCCTTCCAACCTTTGTTTCGTGGTTGTTTGTGAATTTTGGATTTTAGATGATCATTATCTTCACGATTGGAGCCTCTCGTGTTCGTTTTATGGGAGCACTCGATCGTTTGCTTTGAATACTTTCTCAATATCCATGATATATCCTTTGATGTTCTAACCTTAGGTTTATAGCACACTTCATAAACGGCTTTAAATTTAACGGTTACACCCTTTCCATGCTAGATTAGGCATTTGACTACGTCTCTAGTATGCGGGTGTTTGCACCCCTAGACTCGAAACATTGAGGACAATGTTTAGCTTTAGAATGGGGGGTGAATAGATACTTTCCTTGACAAACCTTTACGCTTTCCAAAGTTTATCTTTTTGTTTATCGTTTTGTTGCAAAATAAGGCAAATAATGGCCAAATTTTAAATTTTTCTCATACTTTATAAGTGTTTGAAGACACGAATGTAGATTTTCCGATGGTGAGAATAAGAGTAATTTTTGACTCGACCGTGCGTGTTGAGCACTTAGCTTTGATTCCTTAACTTTCTATTAGGCTAAGTCTCTTAAATGAGGACGAGAAATGATAGAGTTAGTTATAAGTTACTATGCAAAACGTAGAGTACTCGTATTCTTTCAAAAACTCATGTGTTCTATTTTTTGCTTATTCTCCCTTTGCTTGTAAATATTTTTTGCTTAATAAATATTGACTTAGTGGTTTAGTCTTGATTGTTGGTTTCTAGTCTTTTCTAGTAGCTTCCATGTAATTAAATTGGGAAGACATTAAGGTATCGCCAGCGTCACGGTTTTGAATTATTGGCAACCCGAATAATCGAAAGCTTCACCCAATAATAATATTTCAAGTGCTCAACTAAATCAAGCAAACAATTTGAAGCTCACAAGGCCGAAAAATCTATGCAAAATTGAAAGTGAATCAAGCCTTAATCTTTGAAGCTTTAAAGATCCAAAATTCGCCTTAGCGTGAGGATATACGTCTTTGGCAATAATAAAACCACCGATGAGGCGGATAATAAAAGGCAAGGCAAGACCGAAGTCATAATAAAATCTTCATGGAGAAGTTGAATAAAAGATGGAGGTAAACCTATGATAATAAGGCCCTTCCGTTAGGGGGCGTATAAAAGTCTTGGTAATAAGTCTCATATTCAAAACCGTTATAAAACCGTGTTTATTGATCCTTCTTGTTGACTTAATTTTTTGACATCGTTGTCTATTAGGAGGAGTTATTAATTCGATGGTCTTGGTTACACCGTTGGGACTATATTTTTAGACCTAAATCTCTATCATCGCATAAGTCAAACAATGTATCCTCGTGAAACATTCAAGACAAAATAAAATATAAGAGATACAAGTTAGGAAAATGGGAGAATAAGTACGTGATTAGGGCATATGAGTAGTGTTAGCATTACTAACTTATAATGACAATGATCTCGTTGCACGCTTGGCATGGAACTGGGGTGAAACTCGAGGACGACGAAATTATTTCTAACGAAGCATTCACGTGTTCTTGTTCTATGAACCTAAACGTCCCATTTTGCGATGAAAATCATACATTATGTCTAAAACGCAAGTAGTAGCAATAGTAGTAGTGTAGCTAGATTATCGTTCAATAAAAGTGAATAAAAAATGAATTTTGGAGATGCTACGATACTTTATTCTAGCATTGTGTGAGGGCACGGCAATGGTTTAGTATGGGCGAGTGATGATACTGCTTTTATACATAGTCTCATCGTCCAAAAAGGGCTTTAAGTGCATAAAATATCATGAAAATGGCCAAATATATGCTTGTGTTTGTTGCTTGTGTATTGTAGGTACGGATATTGAGAAAATGACAAAAGATCACAAGAATCATACAAAAACGAACACGGGAAACGAAGCCGCACATTGAACCAAGCCCTAATGAAGATTTTCCAAGACAAACCCTTGAAGATTTGAAGATTATGCAAGAAGGGTCCTCCAATATTGAATAATTGATACTTTAAACCCTTGTATATTCATAATTACAAGATTGGTCCCTAAAGTTTGTCAATATTAAAAAAAGGGCCATCCACTTTGAAGAATTGGCAATTTTAGTCACTCAACAAAACTAAATTGTCAATATTAGTCCTCCTTAAAGTCAAACATATCATGAAGACCTTCAAGTTACAAGAAATTAGAAGTTTGTTCCTTTAAATATGTCAAATAGCAAAAAGGACCCTTGACTTTGAAGAAATGGCAAAAATGGTCCCTCATTAATCATGACTTGGCAAATTCAGTCCTCCAAGAAGTCAAACAAACAAGTCTAGACCATTATCAAAGAAGAAAATGCCAAAACAGCCCTTCAAGAATCAAGAATTGGCAAGAAATACCCCTAAAAATACTTTGGATAAGTATTTGGGGCAAGTGTGTGAAGAGTAAAACTTCAATAACAAAGGAATTTCAGTTTTGTGGGTTTAAAATGCAAATGAAAGGATTAAAGAAGGTGAGGGACTAAAGCTGGGCAGACAAAGAAGATACCTAGACCTATTAACTTGTGACACGTGCCCCACTATCAAAAACCAACCAATGGGAGCTCACCCTGGCGCCACCTCACTTCCCACTCATAACAAACTTAAACTAACCCTGGATTAATTAATTAAACGCGCTAAACACCACTTTTTAAACCCAAAACGGATTAAACCAGTGTTCTTCATGTTCATAAGCAAATTTGGGTATTTGCTTAATACTTGATGTTATCCCTTGATTCCTTCCAGATTAAAGATTAAGGTAAGACTAAACACAACCCCACCCTTAAACCCTTGTCCACGTCACTCAACAAGCTCACATGATAAACCCTGCTATACCACCTTTGGGGAAAATGCCAAAATGGCCAGTGAATCCAACGCCCAAGATTTGGCTTCAATCCTAAGCTTTCTTATAAGCCTTTGATCACAATTGCAGCCTTGACACCTCACACAAACAGCCGATACTCTTCACATGATGCCAAGATATTCAAACAAGACAAGGGGCATTTTGGGACTTCTACTGCATTAGGGTTCACGTTTTTATGATTTCACTAGTTCACTTGTAGCCTATAAAAGGCATAGCACTCTTATTATGTTGTTTATGTTTATTGTTTGCTAAAACCTGAATCTCAAAACGTTTTCACAAGGAGTGTGCAAAAGTTTTCACATTTTCCTATAATCTTGATATTTTGCTAAGTTTCCTGGTACACCTTGGAATTTTTGGGCTATAAGCTGATCATAGCACCTTGATATTGTGATATCAAGGTGTTGTGAAGCTTATAACTTGGGGATAAACAAGTGTGGGGTACAAGAGTTGCATTAATCAAGGCTTTGTCACTTTACTGTTTTTATATAATTGCTTCAAACCTTGTTGAACCTTAGCAGGAGTTTGTGTGGAAGCTTGTGCTTTTTCTTGCTAGAACATAAGCTCAAAATTCATGGGTGTGGATATACATCCATGAGGTTTGTACCATTCTACCTTAAATCTGCTTAAAATCTTGATTTTTGGTGAATTTGTGTGTTGTTTGTGTTCTTGTGGAATTTATGGTCTAATCTTATTCAGTACTGCATATTACATCTGTTTAAGTGTTTGATTGGGCTTGGGTAGTCTTGAAATACACTTATACTTGTTTAATATTGATTTGAAAAAGATAAGGGGTGTTTGGGATTATCTGTTTAAGATCATAGCTTGCTATTATGTTGTTAGAAAGTGTTGTTTATGCTTTTTATCTGTTATTTACTTGGTTGGGAACTAAAACCTGCAAGTTATTGGCTTTAAAACCTTGAATCAAAGATTGTGCTATATCTCACTTGTTTTGACTGATTTTGACCTAAGATTTTGGTAATACCTAGAGTATATGCATGCTTAGGGCTAAAAGGTGTTAAATCATAGTTAAGATAACCTGGTTTGAATTTTGAGTGTTTGAATTTGGCTTGTTGGTCAAGTATATCAGCAAAAGTGAAAATCTGCTTGTTAGTGTTCATCAGTAACCTTATTGTGCATGAATCTTGATCTAGACCTTGATCCATTGCATGAAACCTGTTTAAACTTTGTTCATGTTAGTTTATTATAGCTTGTGTATGCTTTTGGTGCAATTTGGTTGGCTGAAATTTGCTTAACAGCTTATAAGTTCATAACTGCTTATTGTTCATGTCTGTGAGATGTCTAGTGATGTTTTGAATTAACTGTGCTAATTGGTTGATTGTGATTGTGATTTCTTTGTTGTTTCTGACTCCTTGTGATTCACTGATCACAAGGGTGCCTTGTTTGTAACTTGATTCCAACAAAAAGTCACTAAAGACAAATAGTCAAAAAAGTCAAGCAGTGGAAAAAGTTCACACTGCTCAGACACCAAAACTAGCCCCTGCTAGTGTTAATTTTGATCCAGCTTATTAATAAGCCATATTGGCTTATCCAGACCTGCAAAAACTTATTTTTTGTGATCAATCTTCCTCATTTGACCCATTTGTTTGAACTGGAGCTTATCAGACCTTAGCTTTGACTTTTTGCTAGAAAACTCATAAAGTTGACTTTTAATTAAGTGCTTATCTGCTTATTCTAGCTTATTGAGCGTGCTTATTGAAAAACTTTTTGTTGATTAAGCTTAGTTAAGTCATTTAAAAGCTTTAGAAACTTGAATCAGCTCTTGGGCTGGCCTAGAACTCGAAAACAACTATTTTGTCGTTTTGTGAAGATAGCTTATTGATTTTCAGGCTTATTCCTTGTGCTTATTTCAAATTTCTTTTTACAGAACTCTTAAGTAACTCAAAAGAAGCTTGTGTGGCCAAAAAGCCCATTAAGAATAAGCTGCTTTAAAATAAGCTAGCTTATACACATTTTCAGCTTTTGGGCCTTCAAAGTTTTGTCTTTAAAATCAAATTTTGAGTCAGATAGGAAGTTTTGGGCTTATTTGGTTGACATTTTTCTTATTAAGCCTTAATAAGCCCATTAAGCTAACTGTTTGGTCTTTTAGCCCATTTCTAGGCCCAATAGGGGTATTTATGTAATTTCAACTTTATTTCTGTGTTTATTAGGTTAAAATAAGCTAGTTTGCAGTTTTTTTGAATTTCTTATAAATTTTGGATTTTTAATATTATTTTATTATTATAAATTATAATTTAGATTTTTCAAGTTTTTATATTTTTCTTAGGTTAAATACATTAAGTTAGAAGTCTTACAATTTTTAGAATATTTTTATTGTCATTAGATTAATTTTTATAATTATTTTAATTTTAAATAGTTTTTAATTGTTTTTAAATAGTTTTTATTAGTTTTAAAATTTTCAAAAATAGTTTTAAATTTAGTTAAGTCATTTTAGAGGTTTACAATTGAAAAAATCTCATTTTAGGCTTTTTAATTAAATTGATTTTTTGGGCTTTAATTAGCATTAAAAAATTATTATTTAATTAAATAAAAGGTTTGAGTGATTTTTGATTTTTTGTAAACTCTAATTACATTATTTAGGATTTATTGCAATTTTTTAGGAATTTTTAGGGTAAATTTTTTATTTTGTCTCTTTTTACGGTTATACATGTACGACTAATCGTCTTAGTGTAATTCGTCATCGTAACCGTCATTCTCTTCTTATCTCATTTCTGTTTTCTTTTCTCATAATCATAATCACATCATTAACCATCTCTTAACACACACACCAAGCCTCCTTGAGAACGATCCCCACTTTGGGTCATAACTAGTGGTTTTCCTAAATCACTTGTTAATATTTGCCCTAATTATGCTCTTTTTGCTAAAAGACGTGTTTTACTCAACTATCAGAAACCTAAACAAATAATACTCGATCTTAGACTATATCAAATTATATTTATAAAAAGTTGTTATTTATATGTAATGATGTCATAACATGATGATCAAGTGGGGTTTTATTTCCTTATACAACATTACTAGTTGTTAGGTATTAGTTAACTTAGTCTGGTTATACTAGTTTTAGCTCATTTACATATTAAGGCCCAATAAGCCCATTAAGAGTCTAATACATTATATTAGTCCATTTATCTTTTTAAGAACAGACCCATACTCATATGTTGGGCCCAAGTGGGTTAAGCATATGAGTAAGTCCAATAATATTAAACCAAACTAGTTGGGCCTAGTGGTCCAACAAGGCTAATTTGGCCCATCATGGTCCATATGTTACAAATCTCAGTTTTGTCGATTTTTACTTGTCAAGTGTGTTTACATATCAGTATATGATTAATAAAAATGTTACATTTGACGGGTCCGACCATCTAAGTTTTATTTGGCGAAAACGTTATTATTTCGGTTTTAACCGAAATGACGTAAAAATTTATATATAGTTTGTAGTTTAGAAAACATTTGAGTTTTATTTTATAAAATGTAATATTTACTTAATATAGTATATTAACTTATTTTATAATAGTTATTATCATTTATTAACTTTTATATACTTATTTTATATAATATTTTATTTTTACTGTATAAATTAAATGAATTGGAACCTGAAATTTTTACTGTATAAATTAAATGATATGTGCTACAAATAACGCTTCTGTAGATCCTGCTCAAACAGCATCTAAGTATTTTTAATAATTCGTCCAAAACAGACCAGACAGATTAGTACCACAAAAGTGTCTTGGCCATATCTTGCTCATTTTTAACATTCTATTGTGTGGCCAATTCACCACTTATGTAAAAATAAATTATCTATCTCTATATAAATTAATCTAAGCCATTTAAGCAAGTGACCATATAGAAACCTACTATTTTAAACAGCCTATATGACTAGTCATGATTTTAACACTTTTACTTGTAGTTTTAGACTTTTTAACAGAATCTAGTAACATAAAATCCCCATGCAATCACTTGATCATCATTCATAGATCTCTTACATATACATTTAGAATTAAATAGACAAATACATTTACAAAGATAGTACGATGATGATAGGAAGACAATCTTTATACCAACCAAAGTGATGGAAAAGATGGGATTTTGGATGAACAAGCTTGATCCTTGCAACCAAATCTTATGAACTTAGCAAGACCACTTTTAGAAATCTCCAAGTAATTAAACTCCTTGAAATCAGACCTTGAACCTCATGAAAACTCCTTTTCACAAGTTATGATCACGTCCAAACAATCTCCTTTTAAGTAGCTTTCAACATATGTTGATTATAGATAAATTTGTAGGTTAAATTTTGATGGAAATGGTGGGATGGTGGTGGTTAAGGACGGCATAAAGAGAGGAGAGGGAGAGGAGTTGGAGAATTTTCTAGTTAGTTGTTTGTGTGTGTGTGAAGTGTGAGAGAGTTAGATTGTTTTAGGGGTTAAGTGGTTTGGTCAAAGTATGAGACATGTGTCTCATAGATGCATAAGATTTTGACACCAAAGAGGTGTTGTGTCCACCCATTATGGGGGTGGGAAAAGTGTAAACTTGTTTCATCCCCATTATTTTACGGGTACTCCTCGATTCTAGTTTCCTCAATTTACGTGCCCTCGGGTCGATTTACCAAAAATGTTTTTATAAATTATGAATATACGACACAAAACGATTTTAATAAAAATTGTATCATCAAAAACGAAGCACAAAAGCGTAAATACGTAAACCTAGGGTTCCCGGTTTAATCGTAAAACACGTTAAATTACGCACGCAAGCCCTAATTTCATCCCGTAAATTTGTTTTTCATGAACGCACATAAAAATAAAATTTCAAAATAATATATGAGAATAAATTTATTATCTGAAAATGTCAGACTATCATAAAAACGGAGTACGTAAACGTAAACACATAACGTAGAGCTATCCGGTTTAGACGTAGACGATGTTAATTTAAGACGTAAACCCAAATTTCTTCCCAAAAGTGAGTGAGTTCATAAACTAACAATAAAACAATGATTATAAATAATACTTGAGAATAAAATAATGATCTCAAATTGACGGATTGTCACAGCAGTTCCCCCTAAAGAGGATCTTTGTCCTCAAAGATCAATTCATCTTACTACTCGCTTCTTATAGAGTCAAAGACATGTGGGCATTTCCTCTACATTCGGTCTTTTCTCTTAAGCATAATTCATTATAATACATGAGTTTCTTCAAATATAACTGTTAGGACCTCTGTAATAGTCATTTGTAATAGGTATGCTAGGAGGTATGTAGTTCCTTCTGGTCCTAGTAGTAGTAGGAGCAACACGTACTCCTGGTCTTTAGAAAGTCAAACATTATTATTTTGAGTAGTTTGTTATGATATGCATGAGATATGTTAGGAAAGGATATGCATATCAGAATTACACGTTTTGGTTTAATGATGTATTAGGGTTTCCTTGTAGTATAAAAGGAACCATTGGCAGAAGGGTTAGACACACCTTCATCAAACATTATTTAGTTCATTATTAATATTAGAAATACTTAGTAAGGATCAAGTCATTATAGTTATTATGTTTCTTCTTGTTCATAGTATTTGTATTCTGCACTTATACTGTGTGTTTCATCTAGAGTCTCTCTGTGAATAGACATGTGATTACAGAAGTCGTTCACCATCTTTAACAGGCTGCAAGATCCATATCTAGTGGACCCAACAAGTGGTATCAGAGCCTGGGAGAGTCTTTGTACAAGAAGAATCAATTTTTCTTTTTACTAACATCTTTGTTTAATCATGTCTGCCTCTAAATCTACTGAAACAGGAGATGCAAGCACCTCTAAAACACAGCAACCTCAGCAAATCGTTGCTACTGTTTCCAATACAAATGGAAAATTCCCTCTCTTGAAGAAGGATGAGTATGATAGCTGGGCAATGAAGATGGAATGTTGGATCACCAACACTGATCTAGACCTTTGGAAAATTGTTCAGAATGGAAACAGTAAGAAGCTTACCGGAAGAGACAAGAATGGTAATGTCATCCTTCTATATCCTAAAACTCATGAAGAAATCACAGTTGTTCAGAAGGAAATCAAAGCAAAAACTATTTTGCTTCAGTCCCTTCCTAATGATCACATGGGTGATATTTATCACTTGGATGATGCTAGAGAGATTTGGAATGGAGTTAAGGCAAGGTTTGGAGGGACTGAGGAATCAAAGAAAATGCGCAGATCCATGTTGAGAGATGAATTCACAGAATTCAAGATCTTTGAAACTGAAGGTATTCATCAAGGGTATGATAGGTTCCAAAAGATACTTAGCCGGTTGAATCAACTCAGGTCCAAACTTGATAATGGAGACATTAATGCCAGGTTTCTTAGAGCTCTACCTCACTCATGGAATCAGGTAGTCATCTCACTCAAAGCAAAAGATGGCCTTGACTATCTTAATTTTGATGACCTGTTTTATTAACTCAAAACCTTTGAGCCTCATGTGAGAGGATACTTAAGTTATTCCTTTCCTACTTCTGCTAACTCTGCTTTTGTGAGTTCCATGGGATCTAGTCCAATGACTTATGCTAGTAGCCCAAGCTACATTGTGTCTTCTCAACATACTTCTACTCCTGAACCAAAAGTCAAGAATGGTAGCATGGTAGAAGCTGTTCTTCACTCTTTTGTTGCTGATGTTGATACATAACATCAGCTTGCTTTTAATGATTTCAAACAGGTTGATAAACTTGACTTGGATGAAATGGATCTAAAATGGCAGATGGCTATGCTCACTCTCTGGGTTCATAAGTTTGAAAAGAAAGCCGATCGAAAATTTAACTACAACCCGAAAGAGCCAGACAAATTTGATAGAAGCAAGGTTAGATGCTATAACTGCCAGCAGCAAAGTCATTTTGCTAGGGAATGCCCTAACAAAACTGACCAGGAGAAGAACAGGTATTCAGCCCTCAAGATTCAAGAGCTCAAGGATGACAAGAAAGCTTTGGTGTTCGTTGACTCTATGGTTAACTGGAATGATTATCACACTGCTACCTTGGATTCAACTGAAGCTTCTACTGATGTGTTCGCAATGATTATTGGAAACCTATCTGATGCCGGGGAAGCAGAAGAATTTGCTCTTATGGGCATCTCACCTCAGGAACAAAATTGCACTATTGGTTGTCATGATAAATATTCAGAACTGTTGTCTCGATATAATGAGCTAAATGAACAAAATGAAAAATATTTTTTAGATGTTTAAGCATATAAAAGTTATTTGAAAACATTGGAACAACAAAAGAGGTGACTTCAATAAGAAGAAACTGATACAGGTTCTTAAGGTGCATACGGATGATAATGTTGTTGATTTATTGACTAAAGCCTTTGATGGTCGGCGGTTCAACCACTTGGTAGTTCACATTGGAATGGTCAATCCTTGAGGCCTAGGATTGAGGGGAGGCTAAGCCTAAGGGGAGACTTAGTGTATATATTTCATTGCACAGTCTAACATATGGTAGATTCTAATAACAGTTTTCATGGGTATTTGCGGTGTGTGCAACTTCTAGTGGAAGATTTGGTTACTCCTAGTGGCAGTCTTCAGCTCCTAGTGGGTACAAACCCTTCTAGTTACCTCATGGTTGGCTTCTAGTATTCCTTTTGGGTCACTGTTCACTTCGTTGACTTTCATTGACCACTTTGTGCTCCTATTGTTGACCTTTACGCGTTTTGACTTTTAGTCAACGCAAGTTACTTCTGGTATATATCTTTTTATTTATCTTTGGTAACTAGGATTTGCAAATAATGGTTAAGGGTTAAGTGGTTACTCTTCATTAATGACTTAATTTTTGAAAGGGCAACCCCCATAACTAGGGGTCAATGAACAGTTTTATGACCATTATTTATGGTCCAATCCCTCTATTGACTCATTCATCCCAACCATACACACACACATATGCTCCTACTCTTTCCCTCTTCAATCAATCATCTTCTATAACTTCAATCATCAACAATGGCTGCTCTCCAGTACAAACTCGATCATAACAAGGTGGACTATCTTGGCAATGGTCCTAAACGAGAAGAGTTCATAGACATCCTGGAATACATTGAGGCTTCTGATCTAAGGTATGCTTTTATAGTTTGCCCTACTGTGTATGATAGTGTTATACGTCAGTTCTGGGCAACTGCCCACCTTGTTGATGTGTTCGGTCGCCCACGAGAGCTCCATGCTACCATAGATGGTCGCTCATATGTGTTGTCTGAGGCATTGATAGGTGTGAAAACACCCATCCTTTTACCACTTATTTCTGGCTAAAACAAGACGAAAACACGTATTTAATATCATTTGTTTGGAATTATGCGTGGTTTTTGTGTTTATTGTGTTTTCAGAGTCAACCGGGTGAATATTGAAGAAAACATGGGATTGCACGAGTTTTATCGAAGAAAAAGACTCAAGACGAAGTCTATTGTCCAAGAGATGCAAAAGATTTGAAGTCATTGTGCCTATTTGAAGATTTATCGAAGAAAAGGGCCAAATATGGAAGATTCATATATGTCGAAGAACTCGAGTCTATTAAACAAAAGATTATAAGACGAGTTGGAATTATTCACCGACACTTCTCAAAATCCAAAGTCGGAAACGTTTATTTAAAGAAACGTAAAGACTAAAGAAGAAGGAAGAAAAGAAGCCCAAAAACAAAGCCCATTTACAAGCCCACAAGCACACGCCTATAAATAGGATTTCACTTCACAATTTTGGAGGAGTTAGTCTTTAGTTAGTTTTTAGTTTTTCATTTTCTCTAGTTTTAGAGAGAGAAAGTTCTCAACTTTCTCTCACTAAGTTCTCATCTTTCTTTCTTTTAATCTTTCAAAGATTAAACCTTTGTATTGTTTCTTTCATTAATCAAGTTTAAATTCAAGCTTTTAATCTTTAATCTCTTTCTACCTTTGTTTGATTTTTAGATTGATTTTGGTACGAATTTCATTTGATCCGTGTTGTTCTTAATGATTTCGTGCCTAAAAAGTTAATCTTTTTATGCTACTTAAGTTTTCTTACGAATAAGATCTAAGATCTTTATTGGCTTATTTCTAAGTTTAGCTTATTTACTTTTTAAAAGTTTTCTTAAAAAGTTCATCTTTTTATCATTTGATTTATAAGTTTGCTTATTTAAAGTTAGTAAAAGTTGTTTTTAGTGCTTATTTAATCCGTTTCAGTTTAGATTCGTGCTAGTTTTGGGTATTGGCTTATTCCTATAGCTTATTGCCTTAGCTTATATTTCAGACCAAAAAGGGTAAATCGGAAAGGGTAAAACCCTTTTCCGATTGGTTTATTCTGACGAGCACACCCCCTTATTCCGATCGTCAGATCGGAAAAGGGTTTTGACATATTTCGATTGGGAAGTTTTGACATATTCCGATTGTGGCTTATTTGCATTATTCCGATTGGTTTGTTTTTTTATATATTCCGATTTGCCTCATCTTAAGATATTCCGATTGTGGGCCTTAGCACATTCCGATTAGAGTTATAATCCCATATTCCGATCACCCTCATTTCCAGTATTCCGATCAGCTTCATTCCGATGGTAGGGTTTATTGTATTCCGATTGGAGTGTTGTGTAACATTCCGACAGCAAGTATTAAACCTTCCGATCTGATTCCTCTTCATACATTCCGATCAATGCACTTTAGATATTCCGATTTGGCTATTTTCCAATTGTTTAATTTCTTGTTTTTGCAAAGTTTCAAGTTTTATATTTACTAAGTGTTCAAGTATTTTTTCTAATATAGTCTTTAAGTTTTCAAGCATTTATTTTTTAAACTCGTCTTTTTAGTTTAATCTTTAAATCTCTTTTCACTCAACGACATTTACATTTAATTGTTATTAGTTTAAAACAGATAAACAAACCAACACCTTTTTATTAACCAAGAACAATCAATCCACTTTGAACCGTGATCAATTCGAGGAGATACCGAGACTTAATCTAGAACCCAATGAAAACGCCTGTATCAAATGGCGCCGCTGCCGGCTCTTCTCGTTAAGATTACCAGTTTTTTGTGAGAACTTGGATTTTGGGATCCGTTCACCGTGAACGTTACTTTTTCATAAAAGTTTTCAAAAACCCTAAAAAATATAAAATTTTCAAAAATACAAAAAAATTAAAAAACCATAAAAACCAAAAATATTTCTTGTTTGCTTTGTTAGTTCTTTTGCAGGTGCATGAGTACATGATCCATGTCTTATCAAGAGCCCGAGCCTCTCGAAGACTTAGACATGGCCGGTGTACAAAACAACAACAATAACCCACCTCAAAACAACAACAACAATAACAATCCACCTCTCAACAACAATAATAACAACAACAATGAACCTTTACCGGACAATCGCCCTATGATTGAACTGTTACAAGCACATGTGGAGGGCAACAATGATCCAATTGTCATACCCGCGATTGCAGCCAACAACTTTGAGCTCAAATCCGGTTTTATCCAGATGGTCTCTGCTCAACCATTCTTGGGGCGTACCATTGATGATCTACATGACCACATCAAGAGATTCCTACAACTTACGAATACGATCAAATTCAATTGTGTTCAACAAGAGGTAATCCGTTTATAACTTTTTCCTTTCTCCTTAGAGGGACAAGCCCGACATTGGCTTGCAAAGGAACCGCCACAAAGTATTCTGACGTGGACGGATTTGGAGACAAAGTTTATAAACTACTTTTTCCCACCCTCTCGTACTACCGCTTTGCGGAATGAAATTATCAATTTTGAACAAAAGTACGATGAGTCGTTTAGTGAATCTTGGGACCGTTTTAAAGATCTTTTAAGAAAGTGCCCACAACATGGTTTTACCAAAGTGCACCAAATTAATACTTTTTATAATGGTTTAAGCATGAATGACCAAGATTCACTAAATAGTGCCTCGGGAGGTAATATTTTGGTTAAGACTTCCAATGCCGCTTGGGTTATTATTGAAAATAAGTCTCGTGTGCAAACTATGAGTGTGCGGACCAATGCCACTAGTGCTAGTACTAGTGACAGCGACAAGCGACTTGACAAAATTACTACGCTTCTTGAATCGCTTGCCGCCCAAACCGCTAGCAATACCAACAGCATCAACGCTAAAAACGCTCACGACGCTCAAGTCAATGTTGTTAGCCAACCATATGAAATATGCGGTGGTCCTCACTCTTACACCACTTGTACCGCCACCCAAGACTATCCTTCTGAGAATGTGAATGCAGCATACGGTACCTATCCTCCGGCCGCTTATCAAGCTCGCCCTCAAGGTGACCGCAACTTGCTTAGCTACCGCTCTAACAACTTTCTTTCCCCACCCGGTTTTCCTCCTAACAACCCAAACCAACAACAAAACCTCAATCGCCCTCCTCAACAACAACCTCGTGCACCATACATACCACCTCACAAACAACCATATCCACCTCAAAGAAACAACCAAGTTTACCAACAACCTGCTTATCAACCACCCACCTATAATGCTCCTCCCAACCAACCCACCGCATTACACCAAGATATTGGAACCTACATGAGGACTAATGATGTGATCGTGGACAATATCCAGTGCGAAGTGCTCAATTTGAAAGCAGACATGGTGAAACAAGGGAACGATCTGCGAGCTGATATGAGAAACACTTTGGCAAGTCAAACGAATGACTTAAGGAACTTGATGGCTGGTTTCTTCCAAGGTAATCAACCCTCTTCTTCGGGTACTCTTCCGAGTAACACCGTTGTGAACCCAAGAGGGGAGATGAAAGCAATCACCACTCGTAGTGGCAAAGGTACCAAGGAACCCGAGCTTCCTATACCTCCACCGGTGATTGTGACTAAGGAAAACGAGTCACCTGCTCCTATCCCTCATCCTTCTACTTCCCCAATTTCTCCACCTCTTACTTCTACCCCCCCTCCACCCACAGATGTGAGTGATCCTTCGATCCCAAAGACTTCCTCTTCTTCCGATATACCTTATCCATCAAGGTTGAGGAAAGAGAAGCTCAAAAGCAAGGATGATATTCAAGTTTCGAACTTTCTAAAAATGTTTAAACAATTGAATTTCAACATCTCCTTCGCTGAGGCTCTCGCTCACATGCCTAAATACGCGAAAATGTTCAAAGATGTTCATAGCGACAAGGAGAACCTTCTTGATATTGCTAACACCCAACTTAATGAGAATTGCTCTGCAGTGCTCTTAAGGAAATTGCCAACCACGCTTGGTGATCCGGGTCGTTTCTTATTCCCTTGCAACTTCCCGAGAGTAGAGAATTGCATGGCCCTAGCCGATCTATGTGCTAGTATTAACTTAATGCCTTTAAGTGTGTGGAAGCAATTATCTCTCCCTGAGCTAGTCCCCACCAAAATGACTTTGGAATTAGCTAACCGTATGGTTGCTTATCCAGTGGGGATAGCCGAAGACGTCTTTGTAGGAGTCGAAAAATTCACTTTTCCTGCCGATGTTGTGATTGACTACGACATGGACCCTCGTGTGCCATTGATCGTTGGTCGTCCATTCTTGAGGACCGGTCGCACTCTCATCGATGTTGAAGCGGGTGAGCTTATCATGAGAGTGGGTGACGATAAAATTGTCTTCAACATGGGAAAGCTTTCTAAACAGCCTTATTCATATGAGAGTGTTAGTTGTATTGACGTTCTTGATGAGGCTTGTGAAGAACACTTCAAATATGCTTGTAAAAGTATTCCTACCTCTCTTCCCAATGTTGAGACCGTTTCCTCTATTGATTCATCACTATCTCTATTTGGAGAAAGTGATTTCCTTTGGAAAGATTTTGAAGCCACCATGGGAGATGTGAACTTAGCTAATGACGATTCTCCCACCAATTGGGATGAAGATCTTCGCCTCATTGAAAACATTCTTAAAGAAGACAATATTTCTCCACCATCTCCCACGGTTATTGCTATCGATGTTCCGACTTTGAAAACGACGCCCATCGAAAATCCTCCGGATTTAGAACTTAATGAGTTGCCGCCCCATCTCGAGTATGTGTTCCTTGAAGATAAGAAGAAGTCGCCCGTCATTATTGTGAAGGACTTGAAAGAAGAAGAGAAATCTCGCCTCATCGCCGTGCTTAAAGATCATAAGAAGGCAATTGCTTGGAAAATTTCTGATATCCGCGAAATTGATCTGAACTTTTGTACTCACAAGATTCTCATGGAAGATGACTTTAAACCCGTAATCCAGAGCCAAAGAAGGGTTAATCCTCGCATTCATGACGTCATCAAACAAGAGGTTATCAAACTTCTTGATGCCGGCTTGATTTACCCTATTTCGGATTCGCCATGGGTAAGTCCCGTCCATTGTGTGCCCAAGAAGGGCGGAACACAACGAGTTGATTCCCACTCGTCTGGTTACTAGATGGAGAGTTTGTATCGACTATCGCAAGCTCAATGATGCCACGAGAAAATATCACTTTCCTCTTCCTTTCATGGATCAAATGCTCGCGCGTCTTGCGGGTAATGACTATTACTGCTTCTTAGACAGTTTCTACGGGTATTTTCAAATTCCCATCGATCCTAAGGACCAGGAAAAGACCACATTCACTTGTCCCTACGGAACATTTGCTTACAAACGTATGCCTTTCGGTTTATGCAATGCTCCTGGGACGTTCCAAAGGTGTATGATGGCGATATTCCATGACATGGTTGAAGAAACTATGGAAGTATTCATGGATGATTTCTCGATTTATGGCGATTCTTTCTCTGCTTTGCTAATTTAGAACGTATGCTGAAGCGATGTGAAGACACTCGCCTTGTTCTTAATTGGGAAAAATGCCATGTCATGGTAAAAGAGGGCATTGTGCTAGGACACAAGATCTCCAAAGCCGGTCTTAAAGTGGACCGTGCTAAAGTTGATGTTATCGCTAAGTTGCCTCCACCTTCAACCGTGAAGGGTGTGAGAAGTTTCCTTGGTCATGCGGGCTTCTACAGTCGTTTCATCAAAGATTTTTCTAAAATCGCTCGCCCGATGACCCACCTCTTGGAAAAAGATACTCCTTTTATCTTTTCCAACGAGTGTATTGAAGCCTTCAACCTTCTTAAGGATAAGCTTACTAAGGCACCGGTCTTGGTTACCCCTAATTGGGAGCTTCCTTTTGAGTTGATGTGCGATGCTAGCGACTTTGCTATTGGAGCGGTTTTGGGCCAAAGAGTGAACAAACACTTCCAACCAATCCACTATGCTAGCAAGACAATAACGGGGGCTCAATTGCATTACACGACAACCGAAAAAGAGCTTTTAGCTGTTGTCTATGCTTTTGAAAAATTTCGCTCCTATCCTGTCCTTTCTACCACAATTGTTTATACCGATCATTCCGCGTTGAAGTACTTGTTAACTAAACAAGATTCCAAACCAAGACTTCTTCGCTGGGTTTTTCTACTTCAAGAATTTAAAATCGAAATTCGTGATAAGAAGGGAGATGAAAACCTAGCCGCGGATCATCTCAGTAGACTTGAGGATCCTTATCAAGGGGATCATCCGAACAAAGAAATCAATGATTATTTCCCCTGGAGACCTTAATGTCTATCAACTCGAATTCTGATGAAACCCCGTGGTTTGCGGACATTGCAAACTACTTGGCGGGTGGAATTCTCGTTGACGGGTTAACATCCCAACAAAAGAAGAAGTTCTTCAAAGACATTACGACTTACTTTTGGGATGACCCGTATCTATTCAAACAATGTGCTGATTTGATTATTCGCCGATGTGTTGATGGACCGGCAGCTTTAAAAATCCTTGACGCTTGCCACAAAGGACCCACCGGTGGTCACTTTGGTCCCAACTACACCGCCAAAAAAGTTTTTGACTCGGGATTTTATTGGCCCACCATTTATCGTGATGCTCACGAGATGGTTAAACATTGTGATGCTTGCCAAAAACAAGGCAAGATCACACATAAAGATGAGATGCCTCAAAATTTCATACAAGAATGTGAAATCTTTAATGTTTGGGGTATCGACTTTATGGGGCCATTCCCTTCCTCTAAAGGAAACAAATACATCCTTGTAGCTGTTGACTACGTTTCAAAGTGGGTTGAAGCCAAAGCTTTACCTACTAATGACGCAAGGGTGGTTTGTAACTTTTTGAAATCGCTATTCGCTAGATTCGGTGTGCCTCGTGCCATTATTAGTGATCGCGGGACTCATTTTTGCAATGATCAATTTGCTAGAGTCATGGCTAAGTATGGTGTAAATCATCGTCTTTCCACCGCATACCACCCACAAACTAATGGCTAGGTTGAAATCTCTAACCGAAGATTAAAGCGAATTCTTGAAAGAACCGTGGGAGAGCATCGTGCCTTATGGGCCGATAAACTTGATGATGCTTTGTGGGCTTTCCGTACCGCATACAAGACTCCGATTGGTTGTACACCATATCGTCTCGTGTACGGTAAAGCGTGCCACCTCCCCATTAGGTTGGAGCACAAGGCTTACTGGGCCTTGAAGTGGGCTAATTTTGATATCAACAAAGCTGGTGACCTACGCAAGCTCCAACTCAATGAGCTCAATGAACTCCGTAACGAGGCTTATGAAAAATTTTGATCTATAAGGAAAAGACTAAGCTCATTCACGACTCTAATATTAAGAACCGAGAGTTCCAAGTTGGAGACAAAGTTTTACTCTTTAACTCTCGGTTGAAAATCTTTTCGGGCAAGCTGAAATCTCGTTGGTCCGGCCCATTCACCATTGCCCAAATTTTTCCATATGGTACTCTCGAGCTCGCTCAACCTAATGGACCTAATTTTAAGGTGAATGGCCAACGAGTGAAGTTATACTTTGGTGAGGACATCTCTCATGAGATGATACCATCCCTCACCACGTTTCCCATGAACTAATTTTGGGTCTAGTCAGGCTCGTGACTCGGTTATCAAAATCAAGCGCTCCTCGGGAGGCAACCCGAGTATCTATCCTTTTCCGTTTAACCTCCTAAGTGTAGGGGGACCTCTATAGGTTGCTTGTGTTTGTATGGTGATGTGATTACAGGGATGAATGCACTTTTAGAACCTTCGAAGAACCGTGCTCCCGTGTTATCCGAAATCCGGTTCTATCTCTCAACTATCGTGATTTAATTTTCTTCATACTCACATTTGAAATTGATCACTTTAGTCGTCTCTTCCTTAGCTTGATTTAACCAACGTGCACAATGTCATAAGTGTAGGGGAGATTTTTCCCACATGCTTAAACATTAAGGACAATGTTTATCTTAAGTGTAGGGGGACTTCTATCGAAGTTTTAAGTGGACTTTTCCATGAAAATGCATTCATTTAACCGGAGAATCATCTTTTTCAGCATTTTTCAAATTTTTAATTAACTTTGGCCATTTAGTCGTAATTTTTAAATTTTTATCGTTGCTTTCATATGTATATATTCCACAATAAAGTCAAAAATATTAATAAAGTGGTGTAGCTAGTTTAGAAATCTTTGACATATTAGGCCCGTTGCGATTATTTTGACTCAACCCAAATAGACTTATCCAAGTTTATTCTAGCTAGTATCCTTAACCATGTAGCCCTTAATTGGTTTATTAGGCTAAGTATCCACGAGTCTCATTACTTGAGATTTTAAATTGTGGAGGACGAGAAATGATAGAGTCAATTATAAGTCGATATTCTTGCACAAGCTCACTTGGCGTAATTATTTGCCTATTCTCCCATCACTTGCTAATAATTTATCTGCAATAAGTAAGGTCGTACGATTTGAAAAGTTACTTAGCTTCTAGCCCAAGATCGTTTAAAAGTTGCTCGTTAATGATAAGAGTTCATAGCCAAGGCATAACTTTTGAAGCGGGGCGCGAAGATTGGCGAGTCCGAAAAGGCCCTAACAAGGCATGAGGATTCAATCTTATTGCTAAAGATCCAAGGTGATGTGAAAAGCATTATTCCCAAAATCAATATGAAGGATCAAGACTCACGACGAAAAGCAATCAACTCCCGTAAATATCATGGAGAAGTCTATCCGAAAAGACCCTAACAAGGTATGAGGATAAATAGATCCAAGTCCGAAAAGGAGGCGGATCGTTGTATCTCAAAATCCCAATTAGAGATTGAAGAAATAATCATGAAGTCGTGGTCAACAAAGTTGGAGTACCCCTCAAAAGTCTCCAAGTGAAGAAACTCTATTAACGATGAGAAGACCATTATCTCAAGAACGTCTCTCAAGATATGAAGTATGAAGTACATGCCAAATATCGGCCCGAGAAAGGTCTCAAATTGTTAACCGAGTTATGCCAAGATATGAACTTTTTGATATCCCGAGAAGCAGTTTTAAGATATTTTGTCCTTTAGCTAACTATTGATCAAATCGTCCTACTTTGCTTTCAGCCTAAATGAACTATCGAAATAAGTCCAAAAATGCATCTTCATGATCATTCTAAGACAAAAATAAAATATAAGAGATACACCTAGGAATAAGGGAGTTTAAGCATAATAATTAAGCCATGTGTGTAAGTGTTTGATTTGCTAACTTATAATAACAATGATCTCGTTTTAAAGCTTAGTTTGGGGAACGTGAAACTTGAGGGTGATAAATCGTCGCAGCACCGAAGCCCTAATGTAAGTCTTAGATCTCTTTGCAAGTTATTTCCACGTAGCTATTTTCTATCCTTTTGTTTGCTTTAAAGTTTTAATTTCTCTTAGTACTTTAATTTCTGTTTAGTAGTATTATAATAAGGCCAAGGTTGATTGATTATGCGAAAAGTGTAAATTTGCTTTATCACTAAGCATTGCATGAGGGCATGGCAATGGTTAAGTGTAGGGGATTTGATAGGTGTGAAAACACCCATCCTTTTACCACTTATTTCTGGCTAAAACAAGACCAAAACACGTATTTAATATCATTTGTTTGGAATTATGCGTGGTTTTTTTGTTTATTGTGTTTTCAGAGTCAACCGGGTGAATATTGAAGAAAACATGGGATTGCACGGGTTTTATCGAAGAAAAAGACTCAAGACTAAGTCTATTGTCCAAGAGATGCAAAAGATTTGAAGTCATTGTGCCTAATTGAAGATTTATCGAAGAAAAGGGCCAAAGATGGAAGATTCATATATGTCGAAGAACTCGAGTCTATTAAACAAAGGATTATAAGACGAGTTGGAATTATTCACCGACACTTCTCAAAATCCAAAGTCGGAAACGTTTATTTAAAGAAACGTAAAGACTAAAGAAGAAGGAAGAAAAGAAGCCCAAAAACAAAGCCCATTTACAAGCCCACAAGCACACGCCTATAAATAGGAATTCACTTCACAATTTTGGAGGAGTTAGTCTTTAGTTAGTTTTTAGTTTTTCATTTTCTCTAGTTTTAGAGAGAGAAAGTTCTCAACTTTCTCTCACTAAGTTTTCATCTTTCTTTCTTTTAATCTTTCAAAGATTAAACCTTTGTATTGTTTCTTTCATTAATCAAGTTTAAATTCAAGCTTTTAATCTTTAATCTCTTTCTACCTTTCTTGATTTTTAGATTGATTTTGGTACGAATTTCATTTGATCCGTGTTGTTCTTAATGATTTCGTGCCTAAAAAGTTAATCTTTTTATGCTACTTAAGTTTTCTTACGAATAAGCTCTAAGATCATTGTGCTTATTGGCTTATTTCTAAGTTTAGCTTATTTACTTTTTAAAAGTTTTCTTAAAAAGTTAATCTTTTTATCATTTGATTTATAAGTTTGTTTATTAAAAGTTAGTAAAAGTTGTTTTTAGTGGTTATTTAATCCGTTTAAGTTTAGATTCGTGCTAGTTTTGGGTATTGGCTTATTCCTATGGCTTATTGCCTTAGCTTATATTTCGGACCAAAAGGGGTAAATCGGAAAGGGTAAAACCCTTTTCCGATTGGTTTATTCCGACGAGCACACCCCCTTATTCCTATCGTCAGATCGGAAAAGGGTTTTGACATATTCCGATTGGGAAGTTTTGACATATTCCGATTGTGGCTTATTTGCATTATTCCGATTGGTTTGTTTTTTTTATATATTCCGATTTGCCTCATCTTAAGATATTCCGATTGTGGGCCTTAGCACATTCCGATTAGAGTTATAATCCCATATTCCGATCACCCTCATTTCCAGTATTCCGATCAGCTTCATTCCGACGGTAGGGTTTATTGTATTCTGATTGGAGTGTTATGTAACATTCTGACAGCAAGTATTAAACATTCCGATCTGATTCCTCTTCATACATTCCGATCAATGCACTTTAGATATTCCGATTTGGCTATTTTCCAATTGTTTAATTTCTTGTTTTTGCGAAGTTTCAAGTTTTAGATTTACTAAGTGTTCAAGTATTTTTTCTAATATAGTCTTTAAGTTTTCAAGCATTTATTTTTTAAACTCGTCTTTTTAGTTTAATCTTTAAATCTCTTTTCACTCAACGACATTTACATTTAATTGCTATTAGTTTAAAATAGATAAACAAACCAACACCTTTTTATTAACCAAGAACAATCATTCCACTTTGAACCGTGATCAATTCGAGGAGATACCGAGACTTAATCTAGAACCCAATGAAAACGCTTGTATCAGGCATCTATTAGGTTCGCCCTTCATCTCCAGGATGAAGGTGGCATTGTCTCTACCCCCAATTTAGAGGTATTGGATGGGATGGCTGCTTTAGGCTATAATCATGGGGGGAAGTTTAACTTCCAGAAAAATAGGTTTTCCCCCATTGGAAGCTTCTGGTTCACTTCTTGATTCATTGCTTAAGTCCAAAGTCTGGGAGTTGGGATGCATTTCCCATCCCCCTGGCTACTGGTTTGATTTGTATTGCACAGGGTCGTGTTTTTAACATTTCTCGTTACTTGTTTGATGGAACGATTTGTAACCTTAAGAGTACTGGCTCTAGGAAGAAGTTCTTGATGTACCCTAGGTTTTTGCAGCAGGTTCTTATGTGCCTACCTAGGAATAGGGAGGAATATGAGACCCCAAAGCTTAGTTCCAAGGTGTATTCGAATATGGCACTTGGTTTTAAGGGTCTTTGGAGGCCTCTTACTGATGCTATGCTGGGCCTTGCCCAAGGGGATCCTAATGTGATTCCTCTGGCTGATGAAGCCGAGGAGGAACTTCCATTGGAGGATGATCCTATGGAGGAGGAGCACCATTCTACTGGTGTGCCTCATGTGGAGGTGGAGGAGCCCGCTAGAGAGGTGGTGGTAGAAATGCCATCCACCTTAAAGGCTGCCCCCTCCTCTCGCCCACATGAGTCCTCATTTGCTGATACTCCCCCTTCTAGTCCAGCTCCGCATTATGCTGAGAAGCCATCTAGCTCTCATGCTCATATGGATGACCCATCTATTGCTTCTGGTCCCAATGATGCATTCCCCAACCCAAGTCCTCTTGTTGGGGAAGCTGAGGAACCTGTTACACTAACTTCTTTGCTAGCTTTTATGCACAGGTATTACGCGAGGGTTGTTTCTTTGGAAGATGATCTTAATCAGCACCTAAAGCTCACACGGGACTTCGTACTTCTCTTGGTGAACAGGATTAAAGCATTGGAGTCACAGCTGAAGCGCCAAAAGAAGAAAGTTTTGCTTTCTGATTCTGATGAGGATGTTGAGGAGGATGGGCTGACTATTTTGGCCAGGGTTGCTTTTGCTGATAAGCCGAGTGATGATTTGCCTGCTCCTCCTAGTCCTTCAAGCATCCCTAATGCTGCTGCTGATCCCAGACCAATGGAGGACTCTGTTGGTCCTTCTGCTGGTCCTTCTGCTGGTCCATCTGCTGATCCTTCTGATGATCCTAAGGGCAAAGCCTCTATTACTGATGCACCCTCTCCTCCAAGGAAGCTACTCACAGGCAAATAGAGGAAGAAAGGTTGGGGGAAGAGGCTGCTCAGTGATTGCAAGAGGAGATTGATCAACAAGCTAGGGCTGAGGATGAAGCCCTTCAACAGCAAAGGTGTGAGCAGTTGAGGCATGATACCATGCTAATACTAGTTTTTTACCTATTAATAAAAATTAAAGTTCGTTGAAATCGGTCTAATCGAATTGATCCTGGTTAACTATGCGACTCAGTCGTTCTTTGGTGAAACAAATAGTTGTGTCGTTGTAGTAATTAAAAAGTGCAAAACTTATAACTAAATGACGTTAATTTAAATCTAAATCTAATTTAAAATAAATGACAAGAATTTGAAGTAAGACGAGAATTAAAAGGCACTTAAAGTAAATGGACAAACTTAAATCTATCTAAGGCAAACTTAAAACACAACTAAAACTTAAACTAAGGAAAAGCTAAAATAAATCTAAGGCAAGTAAACTTAAAGTGAAAATAAGTAAAAAGGTGGGAAAAGTAAAGCTTGAAAATTAAAAACAGAAAGTTAAAAACTGAAATTAAAAAGAACCTGAAAACAGCTCATCCAGAATAATCCTTCGTTCGGAATAATCACTCATCCGGAATGTCACCTTCGTTCGGAATGATTCTTCTTCACTCGGAATATTCCCTAAAACCCTTGATCCGGAATAAATTCTTTATTCGGAATATGTCACTTATCCGGAATAAATCCTTCACTCAGAATATAAGCCTTGGTTCGGGATGTTTTGCTGACCCGGAATAAAGTCTTGACTCGGAATAAATTCCGAATGAACTCAAACTCCTTGATTCGGAAAATGTTCCGAATGAACAATCCCAAATCCTTCATTCGGAATATATTCCGAATGAACCGCCACTGATCCGGAATATTTTGTATTCCGAATGAACAGCACTTGATTCGGAACTTTGAATCTTCCGAATGAAGGTGTTGATCCGGAATAATTAATTATTCCGAATAAAACTCCTTGATCCGGAATATCTCCTTGTTCGGAACTTCCACTGATCCGGAATGTTTCGAATATAGCCTTCGTTCGGAATGTTCCGAATGAAGGTCCTTTGATTCGGAATGTTTTCTTCACAAAGCTTTGATCTAGAATGTTTGAAGTTCCGAATGAATCACCTTCGTTCGGAATAAATGGTTGGTTCCGAATATCCACTGACTCGGAATATTGCACTGATTCGGAATATGTCACTTATCCTGAATAGTGCTTTATTCAGAACTTTCTCAACACAACTCCTTTTATCCGGAATAAAATTTGATCCGGAATAAACTTGCACAAACCCTTGATTCGGAACACAAGCTTTGATTGGGAATACCTGGGGAAGAACAGTAACAGAAACCGAAGAACAAGGAAGAATAAAATAGCACGAATCTAGACAAACTTAATCAAAATCAACCAAAAGATTAAATCAAACTAATCACAAAACATCTACTAATCATAAAAAAACAATCCAAAACAATCAAACTAACAATACTAATCAAAATAATCAGAACCCAATTAATCGATTTAACAAAAACTCAAGAACATGAACATGAACAATAAACATAAAGATTAAAGATTAAAGAAAGGTAGATAGAAGATTGACAAGAAAAGTAAAGATTGACAATAATTAAAAGGATACTTACTTGAAATTAAATGTATTTAAGGTGCAAGACAATGTATTTAAATGGACATGAAATTAAATGACAAGGTAATTAAAAGGTGGAAGACTAATTGTCACACTTAGCCAACAAGAGAAAATGAAATGAAATCCTAATCTATTTATAGGAGGATTAGGGAGGTGCTTAGGAAGCTTCATCCCCTCTTTCTTCTTTCTTTAATTGCATCATTAAGTACTTAATCTTCTTAATTCTTTGACTTTAACGACTTTGTCTCGGGATTTCTTTAAACTCGTCTTGTAATTCTTCAATAAATTAGACTTGAGTTCTTCGGCTTTTAGTAAACTTCCGTCTTTTGACTTTTTCTTCGATAAATCTTCAGAATTGGTCTTGGACTTCCGTTCTTTTTGCACTCTTGATTTCTTGACTTCGTCTTTTGTCTTTTTCTTCGATAAAAGCCCGTGAATGCCCGTGTTTTCTCCCTTTTCCACATTTTCGTCCTAAATCATAACAAAAACACAAACCACGCATAATTCCGACATTTACGACATAATATACACGTTTTGGCTCGGTTATTATTGTAGTTAAGTGGTAAAAAGGATGGTTGTTTACCCACTATTAAATCCCCTACACTTGATCGTTGTAATGTCCTCATGCAATGCATTAGTTACAAAGCACGATTACACTTTTCATCATAATCAATCCACCTTGGCCTTTATTAAAGAGATAGAAAATTATAAACATTCAAAGTAAAGAAATCAAAAACATACCTTCGGGTTTTGGAAATGTTATGAATGATCATCATCCTCAAGTTTTCACTTTCTCCAAACCAAGCTTAAAAACGAGATCATTGTTATTATAAGTTAGCAAACTAACACGAACTCATGTGGGCCAATTATTCACTTAGACTCCCTTATTCCTAGGTGTATCTCTTATATTTTATTGTTGTCTTGAATGATCACGAGGATGCATTGTTGACTTATTTTGATAGTTATTTAGGCTGAAAATAAAGTGGGACGATTTAATCAATAGTTAGCTAAAGGACAAAATCTTTTAAAACTGCTTCTCGGGACCTCATAAAGTTCATATCTTGGCGTAACTCGCTTCGCGATTTGAGACCTTTCTCGGACCGATATTTGGCAGCGACTTCATACTTCAAATCTTGAGAGACGTTCATGAAATAATGGTCTTCTCTTCATAATAGGAATTTCGTCACTTGAAGTTTTGAGAGATTCTTCATACTTGGACCACGACTTCTTCATTTTTCTCTAATCTTTAGTTAGGATTTTGATATACAACGATCCGCCTCCTTTTAGGACTTGGATCTATTTATCCTCATACCTTGTTAGGGCCTTTTTGGATAGACTTCTCCATGATCTTTAGGGGAGTATTTGCTTTTCGTCGTGTATCGATCCTTCATATTGATTTTGTTAAATGATTCTTCACATCACTTTTGGATCTTTAGCAACAAAATGTAGCCCTCAAGCCTTGTTAGGGCCTTTTTGGACTCGCCAATCTTCGCGTCCCGCTTCAATAAGTTTTGCCTTGGCTATGAACTCTAATTAAAACCGAGCAACTTTTAAACGATCTTGGGCTAGAAGCTAAGTAACTTTTCAAATCGTACGACCTTACTTATTGCAGATAAATTTATTAGCAAGCGATGGGAGAATAGGCTCATAATTAACTCACGTAAATTCACGAAAGGATACCAAACTTATAATTGCCTCTATCATCTATCGTTCTCCACAGTTTAAAATCTCATGAAATGACACTCGTGGATGCTTAGCCTAAATCAAAGTTTTGGGTTTTCGAGTCATCTATAGGATCTTGCAATCTCTTAGACTTTTTCATGTTTAGAAATCGCATTATAAAGTTCCCTTGATAAACAACTCTCTAGGATCAATTATAGGAACTTGCGAAAAGTTCTTGTTCTTAACCCGTGAGAGTTAAGACTTTCGCGTTTTAAAGCTCCCTATATAAAAGCCTAGCAAAACTTGACTTAAACACGTTAAGGATACTAGCTAGAGTAACTTAGACAAGTAAACTCGGGTTGAGTCAAAAGATTCACAACGTTTGAAAATAAAAACCACTTTATTAACATTTATTCTAGTAAAGAAAGGGAAATAACTATACAAAGGGAAAAACTAATAGGCCAAAATAGATCAAAAATTTTGAAAAATGTCGAAAAATTGATTTTTCGGTTAAAATGAGGACAAATACAAGGAAAATGCCACTTAACATCGATAGAAGTCCCCCCTACACTTGATATAAACATTGTCCTCAATGTTTAAGCATGTGGGAGTAAACTCCCCTACACTTAGGACATTGTGCACTTTGTTTAATTCTTGCTAAGGAAAAGACAACTAACGAGATTCCTATTTTAATATTGAGAAAATATAAAATAGTGAATCGAAAAGAGTTTAGGATAGAACCGGGAAGATGGGAACACGGAATCACGGGTCGTCAAAAATCATCAAGAATGGATCATTGAGCGCTCGAATACCTGAATATGAGAGAAGAGGAGAGAGCAAACACCAACTGGTCTCCCCTACACTTAGGATATAGATAGCTAAAAGATAGATACATGGGTTGCCTCCCAAGAAGCGCTTGATTTTTGTTCACCGAGTCGTGAGCCTGACTCGACCTTGATTAGCATAGGAAGAAGCATGAAACATATCCACCGAGATCAAATACATAGTTTTCGTCCATCAAATATCATAAGCTTAAGGCGAACAAGGCAAGCCAAAGAAGAACAGGCAAGGTTCCTTTAAGCAAAGATGGAGCACGGTGGGAGCAAGGGTGATGAGGTACACGCATATCTTCAATAGGTCCAAAGATTTTTCCTTTTATTTCATCAGACAGATACTGAGATGGCTGAAAGAGTTCAATACCGAGGTCGAACACCTGTTCCTTTAGGGGAAAATAGCACTCAGGCTCAGCAGAATTTGAAGATGATCTGCGAAGAAAAGGCACAACCTCATCCTCAGAAGGTGGACAAAGAGGTGTCAAAACATACGTGCTGCGGATGTTGGTGTCGTCCGGTTTCTTCTCCTTTGAAAGAATTTTCTTCAAATCTGAAGTAGGATCAAGACCATAATCATCAAAGTCTAAATGAGGAGCATCACTTTCATGAGGGAAGTAAGTATTGAGAAAAGTAGAGAAGTCTTCCTCAAATGAGTAATCATCCAAAGTAGGATTAAGCATGGTAGGCGGAGGATCTTCATCATGAGAAGAATCACTCGAAAGAGTATCGGTCTCATCAAAATCATCATAAGTGGGCATGTCGGGATACTCGGAAGTAAAGTCATCATAATCATCCGAATCTGAGCTAGAAGCATCATCATAAGCATCAAAGATCGGTGGAGAATCATATATGGGTGAAGGTTCCAAATTGGAGAGAGAATCATCCACATCATCTTGAAAAAGTGGATTATCAATGCACTAATCGAATAGAGGATTGTTGTAGATGACAAAATCATCAAGCACATTAATCATATTCGCTGATTCTTGGCCTCCAAAGGATTTGCTTGTAAGATTACCCATTTCAAAAACTTGTGCATCATCCCCGACTCTTAAGATGAGCTCGTATTTATCCACATCTATTAAAGCTCTACCGGTTCTCAAAAATGGTCGTCCAAGTATTAACAGAATACGAGGATCCATTTCATAATCAACAACGACGAAGTCGACCGGAAAAGTGAATCTGCCAACTTTAAAGAACACATCTTTGGAAATACCAACGGGGTAAGCGAGAGTGCGATTGGCTAGATCAAGATTCATTTTGGTGGGTGTAAGGTCGGGCAATGATAACTTTTTCCAAACACTTAAAGGCATCAAATTAATACTTGCCCCGAGATCGGCTAAGACAGTAAATTTGTCGGTTTGGTTAAAAGTAAAAGGTAGCACAAAACGACCGGGATCTCCAAGTTTCTCCGGAAGTTATTTAAGAAGGACGACAGAACAATTTTCATTTAATCGAGTATTAACAAACTCGTCCATCTTCTACTTTTTGCTAAGCAATTCCTTAAACATCCTAACAAATTTAGGCATTTGTGCTAGAGCTTCGACAAGGGGAAAAGTAACGGTCATTTCCGAAACTTTCTTCAAATAGTTTGACAGTTGAACGTCATCCTTGGTGTGCATTTTGGCCTTGCCTAAGCGAGATGGATAAGGAATGCGGGGGTTGGGTGGTGTAGGTGTAGAAGGTGAAGGTTGAGATGTTGAAGGTGGGGTTGGTGTAGGATTCTTGGTGGGTACTTCGTCATGACGAGGCGGAGACGGTAATGGTGTACTAATACTAGGTGTAGGAGGAGTAGGGATCAATGGTGGTGGAGGTGGTGTAGATGATGGGGGCGGGATAGGTGGTCCTACTATGGTAACTCCACTACGGGTAGTAATAGCACTCACATTCGCTCGCGGGTTGGTGACGGTGTTTGAAGGTAGAGAACTCGAAGTAGAGGGTTGAGTAGTGGGCAAGAAACTAGCCAGCATATTCTTCAAATCATTCGTTTGATTGCTGAAGGAGGATTGTATATTATCTCGAAGCTCGGATCTAATGTCATTCCCTTGCTTGGTAATATCCCCTTTCAAATTGATAATTTGGCTTTGTAGATTCTTTATTTGCCTTCCTTGGGTTCTCATTAAGGCTTCAACATCTTGATTGATGGGTGGGGCTTGTTGAGCGGGTGGTTGATAAGGATTAGAAGCTCTTGGTGGGATTTGGTTGCTTCTAGTGTAATTGTTGGCGGGGTTTTGTTTATGAGGAGAAAAACCGGGTGAAAGATAGTTGTTTGATCGGTAACTCAGCAAATTTTGATCCCCTTGAGGTCGGGCTTGGTAATTTTCCGGTGAATAATTACCATAAGCTGCATACACGTTTTTCGGATTACCTTGAGTAGAAGGACAATCAGTGTATGAGTGTGGACCACCGCATGTCTCACAAGGATTGGCTATCGCTTTAACTTGTTGTTGGTTTGTAGCGAGAAGCAAGATATTTTTGTTCATTTTGGCCATCATGCGGGTGAATTCGGTCATGTAGGGGTTTGCTGAAGTAGAAGAAACATTGACTCTCGGGTTATTCCTTGAAGATGCGGAGGAATCCCAGATTTTGTGATGAGTAGTCATGTTTTCAATAAGCTCTCTACACTCCTCGGGTCTTCTTTTCATAAATGTGCCACCGGTGGCTGCATTAATCGTATCACGAGCACGAAAAGTCAAACCGTGGTAGAAAGTATCAATTAAGGTCACAGGGAGCATGTTGTGGTTTGGACAACGATCAATCAAAACATTATATCTTTCCCAAGAATCAAAGAGAGATTCATCGGGTTCTTGCATGAAACCGCTGATTTGATTGCGAAGGTTCGTGACCATGGATGGTGGAAAGTAGCGCGACAAAAAGCGTTGAGTCATGTCATACCAAGTATGTATGGAATTCTTCGGGAGACGATCAAACCATTTCTCGGCGTGGTGTGATAAAGTATGTGGGAAGAGTTCTAGGCGAATAACATCCATTGTGGCACCGGGCAACTTCATTCTTTGAGTGATTGTAATGAATTTGTCGAGGTGTTTGTTGGCATCATCATCAGGCATTCCTCGAAATGGATTAGTTTGCACTTGCTGAATCATGTGGTGCTTCAACGAAAACTCCGGAGCCGTGATTTGCAATGGCGCAATCGGTCCTCCTTGTCCAAACATGGTAGGTTGACAAAGCTCCTCCATTGTCCGAAGATCGGGCTGTGGAAGAACATTTTTGTTATTGTTGAGGTGCGGTGGATTATTGTTGTTGTTCACACCTGCCATAGCTAAATCTTCAGGAGTCTCGGGCTCTTGATAAGTAGAAGATCTTGTACGCATACACCTGCAAAAGCAAAAGAAAACAATACCAAACACAAAAAGACAATATATATACACTGTAAAGAAAAATAAAATCTTTTTGGATTTTTGAAAATTTTTAATTTTTATGGATTTTTAACAATTTTTTAATTTTTATGGTTTATTGAAATTTTTAAGCAAGAAAATAACGCTCACGAATGAACGGATCCCAGAAAGCAACGCGTCTCTCACAGAAAACCGTTAATCTTTACGAAAAGAGCCGGCAGCGGCGCCATTTTAATACTAGGTTTTTACCTAGTAAGAAAAATTAAAGTTCGTTGAATTCGGTCTAATCGAATTGATCCTGGTTAACTATGCGACTCAGTCGTTCTTTGATGAAACAAATAGTTGTGTCGTTGTAGTAATTAAAAAGTGCAAAACTTAAAACTAAATGACGTTTATTTAAATCTAAATCTAATTTAAAATAAATGACAAGAATTTAAAGCAAGACGATAATTAAAAAGGCACTTAAAGTAAATGGGCAAACTTAAATCTATCTAAGGCAAACTTAAAACGCAACTAAAACTTAAACTAAGGCAAAGCTAAAATAAATCTAAGGCAAATAAACTTGAAGTGCGAATAAGTAAAAAGGCAGGAAAAGTAAAGCTTGAAAATTAAAAACAGAAAGTTAAAAACTGAAATTAAAAAGGACCTGAAAACAGCTCATCCGGAATACTCCTTCGTTCGGAATAATCACTCATCCGGAATGTCACCTTCGTTCGGAATGATTCTTCTTCACTCGGAATATTCCCCAAAACCCTTGATCCGGGATAAATTCTTTATTCGGAATATGTCACTTATCCGGAATAAATCCTTCACTCAGAATATAAGCCTTGGTTCGGGATGTTTTGCTTACCCGGAATAAAGTCTTGACTCGGAATAAATTCCGAATGAACTCAAACTCCTTGATTCGGAAAATGTTCCGAATGAACAATCCCAAATCCTTGATTCGGAATATATTCCGAATGAACCACCACTGATCCAGAATATTTTGTATTCCGAATGAACAGCACTTGATTCGGAACTTTGAATCTTCCGAATGAAGGTGTTGATCCGGAATAATTAATTATTCCGAATAAAACTCCTTGATCCGGAATATCTCCTTGGTTCGGAACTTCCACTGATCCGAAATGTTCCGAATGAAGCCTTCGTTCGGAATGTTCTGAAGGAAGGTCCTTTGATTCGGAATGTTTTCTTCACAAAGCTTTGATCCGGAATGTTTGAAGTTCCGAATGAATCACCTTCGTTCGGAATAAATGGTTGGTTCGGAATATCCACTGACTCGGAATATTGCACTGATTCGGAATATGTAACTTATCCCGAATAGTGCTTTATTCGGAACTTTCTCAACACAACTCCTTTTATCCGGAATATAAGTTGATCCGGAATAAACTTGCACAAACCCTTGATTCGGAACACAAGCTTTGATTCGGAATACCTGAGGAAGAACAGTAACAGAAACCGAAGAACAAGGAAGAACAAGGAAGAACAAAATAGCACGAATCTAGACAAACTTAATCAAAATCAACCAAAAGATTAAATCAAACTAATCACAAAACATCTACTAATCATAAACAAACAATCCAAAACAATCAAACTAACAATACTAATCAAAATAATCAAAACCCAATTAATCAATTTAACAAAAACTCAAGAACATGAACATGAAAAATAAACATAAAGATTAAAGATTAAAGAAAGGTAGATAGAAGATTGACAAGAAAATTAAAGATTGACAATAATTAAAAGGAAACTTACATGAAATTAAATGTATTTAAGGTGCAAGACAATGTATTTAAATGGACATGAAATTAAATGACAAGGTAATTAAAAGGTGGAAGACTAATTGTCACACTTAGCCAACAAGAGAAAATGAAATGAAATCCTAATCTATTTATAGGAGCATAAGGGAGGTGCTTAGGAAGCTTCCTCCCCTTTTTCTTCTTTCTTTAATTGCATCATTAAGTCCTTAATCTTCTTAATTCTTTGACTTTAACGACTTTGTCTCGGGATTTCTTTAAACTCGTCTTGTAATTCTTCAATAAATTAGACTTGAGTTCTTCGGCTTTTAGTAAACTTCCATCTTTTGACTTTTTCTTCGATAAATCTTCAGAATTGGTCTTGGACTTCCGTTCTTTTTGCACTCTTGATTTCTTGACTTCGTCTTTTGTCTTTTTCTTCGATAAAAGCTCGTGAATGCCCGTGTTTTCTCCCTTTTCCACATTTTCATCCTAAATCACAACAAAAATACAAACCACGCATAATTCCGACATTTACGACATAAAATACACGTTTTGGCTCGGTTATTATTGTAGTTAAGTGGTAAAAAGGATGGGTTATTACATACCTATCACATGCATTGGGATGATAATGACTGGATGAGGGTGCTTACGATACTTACTTCTGACTACTCGCAGTTCACAGATTTGTTGGGAGCTGATGTGAATCAAGGAAATTGTGTTCAACGGGCAATGGCATTGATGCATAAAGACAGTTGTATCTTGCTGCCCAGCTTCGTGAAAAGCGCCGTAACAGACCTATGTCGAGAACTGAGGAGAGGAAGTTGATGCATCAATATGTTAAGAATCAATCGGCTGCTTACTTTCACACTGGATGGACATGGGAATGGCTGAGGGGGCTGTCCTTTGATGAGCTTAAAGATCTGTACACAAAGATGATCAAGCGTCAAAATACACCGGTCCCTGAACGCTTTATTTATCGCCCACCTCCAAGTGTTGTTCTCTCGTCTCAGCCTGCTGCTCACACTTCTTCGTCTGGTGTTCCTAAGGATACTTCTGGTGTGACAATCCGTCAATTTATGGTTGATATTTTATTCTCAAATATTATTTAAAAACATTATTTTAATGTCATAATATGAACTCACTTATTTTTGGGAAGTAATTTGGATTTACGTCTTGAAGTAGCCTCGACTACGTCTAAACCGGAGGATTCAACGTTACGTGCTTACGTTTACATACACCGTTTTGGTGACAGTCCGACATTTCAGAAAATAAATTTATCCGTGAATATTATTTTGGGATTTTAATTTTGAGTTGATTCATAAACTCACAAATTTACGAGAAGAGATTAGGACTTACGATTTTAATTTAACGTCCTTTACGACTAAACCGGAGACCTTAGGATTACGTATTTACGTTTTCGAACTCCGTTTTTGATGAGACAACTTTATTAGATTCGTTTTGTGCCGTTGATTCATAACTTATAAATTTTTTTTTCGTAAAACGACCCGAGGGCACGCAAATCGAGGAAACAAGAATCGAGGAATACCCGTAAATTAGCGGGATGGGACAAAATAAGTTTATCCCACCCCACTAACTAAAAGGGACACCACATCATTTGATGTGGCACCCTTGTAACAAAATAGCTTACAGTTGTAAGCATAAGCTTAACAAGTAAGCTACTTATCCCACTAAACAACAAAACCACTAACACTTACCATATGCTTCCATTTTCATATGCAAACCACCTCAAAATCCTCTCATCTCTCTCTCTAAATTCGTCCAACCTCACCACAAAATCACCATTATCACCAATTTTTAACCTACAACTTAAGCTATAATCAACATATGTTGATAGCTAATTAAAAAGATAAAGATTTGAGGTGATTGTAACTTGTAAAAAAGGAGTTTTCATGGAGGTCTTTGGGCTGATTTTCAAGGAGGAGTTTAGGGATGATTTCATGGAGGTGTTCATCCATTTGAAGGACCAAAGAAGTTGTCTTAAAAGGTTGAAGGTTTGGTAACAAGGAACCAAGCCTTGTTCATCATAAACCTCATCTTTTCATCACTATTGGTGGTATAGAGATTGTTTCTTCCTATCCTCTTGTTATTTTGATTATGTAATCTTGTATTTACTTTATTTATGTATATGTATATGATGATGAATGATGATTAAAAATATTGTGTGTGGATTTGGTGTTGATAAACATGCTTAAAAAGATGGACAAACTACATGTAAAATGGGTAAATCTTGTTTAAATGGTAGGCTGTATAAAGCAGTAAATAACCACATGATAGACTGATAAAATGATGAAGTAGAATCAATTTATAGTAAGCTATGGGACTTGTACACATGTGAGAATTGGCCATGCAATGGAATCATTGTAATGAGTGAGATATGATCAAAGAAGTTGTCTTAAAAGGTTGAAGGTTTGGTAACAAGGAACCAAGCCTTGTTCATCATAAACCTCATCTTTTCATCACTATTGGTGGTATAGAGATTGTTTCTTCCTATCCTCTTGTTATTTTGATTATGTAATCTTGTATTTACTTTATTTATTTATATGTATATGATGATGAATGATGATTAAAAATATTGTGTGGGGATTTGGTGTTGATAAACATGCTTAAAAAGATGGACAAACTACATGTAAAATGGGTAAATCTTGTTTAAATGGTAGGCTGTATAAAAAAAGTAAATAACCACATGATAGACTGATAAAATGATGAATTAGAATCAACTTACAGTAAGCTATGGGTCTTGTACACATGTGAGAGTTGGCCATGCAATGGAATCATTGTAATGAGTGAGATATGATCAAAACAAGTTTAAAGTACAAATCTGAGTTTACTGTTTTGGATGATTTTTAGAAAATACTTAGAGGATGATTCAACAGTAGCTAAAGGAGAGTTAAATGGAGCACATATCATTTAGTTTATGTCATAAAAATTTGAGCTTCTATATCCATATAGAACTCTAGATATGACAGTTTTGGTGAACATGAAAATAAAAATCAGATTTTGGAAATTAAAATATAATACTATTATATAAGCACTCAAAATTATATTGTATAAAATGTTAAATTAAAACCCACTAACTTATGAATTTTATTTATATAAATATGTAAAAGGTTAATTAAATGGATAAATTATATAAATGGTAGTGGAATAATACTTATAAGTAATAAAAACTATAAACTTGATTTTTACGACTTTTTCGGCTATTACCGTAAAAATTAACATTTTTCGCCAATTACAACTTAGACGATCAAACCCGTCTAATGTAAAGTTTTTAAAAGTCATATACTGATATATAAGTATCTAATACAAGTAAAAACCGATAAAACCCGAACTATATAACATACGGACATTAACGGGCTAAATTAACGTTATTGGACTAATAATACAACAAAATAGGCTAAAACACATATAAACTTATTTATTGGGCTTAACCCATTTGGGCCCAACATGTAAAGTATAAATACTGATAAGACAAGTATGCAATGGATTAATACAACTTAATAAACTTATAATAGGCTTATTGGACCTAAAACACGTAAATAGATAAAACTAGTAAACTAGTATAAAAGTTATCGACACATAACACTAAAATGAGTAAACGAGAATATGTAAACCCACTTGATCATCATATATATATATAATCATCATATGTATACATAATTGTTATTTTTATAAAGTCATTGGACATGAGTCTAAGAGCGATTATTATTTATATAGGTTTCCGTGATTGAAGCACGTACCGTACATCCAAATCGCCGATAACCGCCTTCCCACATCAACGTGAGTTCATAGCCTCGCACTCTTTTAAATGTTTTTATGAAATGTTTTATAAACCCGCGAGGGAGATAACATGTTAGTTTTTATAAAATAGGACACCATTTGTCCCGATTGTTTGTTTATTAATTTGGACCCGAATGATTGAATGACCCGATTGTATGAACCGATAAATGATTAAAGGACCCGATAGATGAAATTAAATGGATTATTAAAGTTAGGTTATGTCACTAAAAGTCCCATTAGCATGAATTGTGAACTACCAGGATTTGGTAGACGCTTATGCATATAATAGTACTATTTGGGGACGATTACCCTAGTTCGCGCCTTGATGGTTGATCCCCGTCGTGCCACATTGATTGGTAAGCGAATTTATGTATGAGAAGATTTCCATAGCGTGACCTTTGTGACGACACGCTAATTTAGATGGGCAAATTGAGTTTCGCGCTAGCTACCCGTTGTTTGTTTTATTAAGGTAACAATGTCATGCGGCTTATAATAATCCAAAATTAACGAAATACTGCTATACGCACCGAATTACGATGTATTGCCTGACTAGCAATACAGGGTCATACTATTGATATTATGTTCGAGTTTTGGTTATCATAACCATATTCATATAACGGTTTTTATTTAACTCTACACGACGTTGTAAAACGTATTGTATGATATTTTTACGACATTGGCTTGTATAATGATTTTTAAGGCAAATGCCTATATTATGATTTTGATAAGGATTTGTATAAAATGACTTTGGCTATTTTATGGCCTATTACAAAGATTTGTACAAAATGATTTTCGGTAATAATTTTATACCGATGTTATATTGATGGAATTTATTAAACTCTATGAATTCACTCGGCGTTATCGCTGACCTTTTCTTTTAACATGTTTTATCTGAGGTACTTGAAGGTAATTCTCGGGAAGACAACAAGAATTCATGGCCCGCACCTAAATACTTATTTCCATTCAAATACTTTGTAAAACTTTGTATGAGATAATATGACTTGGGACCTATGTAAATTTGATATTTATGAATGGAAATGCTTTATTATTAAACGACGCGATATTCAAGCGTTGTCTATGATGTGAGTAATGTGCTATCCCGTAACACCAACTAGTCTTCCGCTGTATTGAGTTGTATAAATTTGGGGATGTTACATCTGGTGTTCCATCTGTTGGTGCTCCTTCTACTGCTGTTCCTACTACCACCACTTCGACTGTTCATCCTACTCACTCTCAGGTCCATACTACCATCACCAATGAGGATACTACCACTCCTGCTACTAATCCCACCCCTGCTACTCCTGCTGTGGAGCACACATCAACAACGGTGACTGAACCACTTCCTACCTCATCCGCTGGTGTAGCAAAATCTGATCCTATGGCTGGTAAGGACTTTGAGTCTACTACTGCTGATGGTACTGCTGCTGGAAAGGTCAAGGTTGAATCTTCTTCTGGTGTCCCTTCACCTCGTCGTTCTATTAGGAAGAAGAAGGCTCGTCGTGGAAAGTCTGTCCGGTTTGAGAAAAGAGATCCTGCTAATCTCATTGATGCTGCTTCAGATAGTGAGACAGAGTTGCACATGGGTAAGGGTTGGATTGTCTCTTGGGAAGTTCGGCCATCCCCTATTGTTCGTGGTACTTTTACTCATAAGATTACGACCAGTGATGGATATGCTCGTTATGTCTCAGGATTGCAAAATATTTTGACATGGGTGGAGCGTCGTGAACTTATGTTGTTATATGGTTTGGTGGATGATGAGATTCCTTAATCTCAGAGTGAGTAGCCCAGTTGGCCTGGATTGACTATTTGGGTTGATTTGAAGCTGATGTTAGATTCCCCTCCTGATTCTCCCCATGCTGGTGTGTGGAAGGATCAACCTCGAAGGGTGATCAAGAGGTGGAAATTGTATGCTGGTTGTGGTGTTCATGTGTTAGAGCTTGAGACAAGTGTCGTGGTGTTTATGCTTACGGATATGGAGTATCCATAGACAATTGCTACCATGGAAGCTATGCTGGAATGTCATCTACAGGTATCCAATTATCCTTCGGGTAATGAGTCTACCATGGCCACTACATTGGTCGAAGGTATTCAAGCCCGGTTACATGTAGACAAAGTTGTAGCTTCGGTTAAGTGATTGGTATGGTTCTTCTATTCTTGTGTTATACTAACATTCTTTTCACCAATGTGTACAGTGATTGGTGACTCATATTACAGTTCAATATATATATATATATATATATATATATATATATATATATATATATATATATATATATATATATATATATATATATATATATATATATATATATATATATATATATATATATATATATATATATATATATATATATATATATATATATATATATATATATATAAATAAAAATAAAATAAAAATAAAAATACTTTTATATAATATATGCTTATACTTTAAACATGTGACGAAATTTCAAACTTGTACATAATATAATATCTTCTTATACTTTTCCTGTGGAAACCATTATTCATGGATCGATTAAGCTTACTAGGATAACCAACGTTCATATGTAACAAACATAGCAGAATTAGAACATTGAGTATGAACAAGGTGTTTCTCTTCAACGTTTACTTGTATAAAACTTCAAACGATTACAAGTAACAAACCCTAGACGTGTTTACAAGAACACACACGTCTAGAACACACAACTCAACTTTAAGACTACATTGTGAATAATGGGGTTGATTATTCACGTAGGGTGTATGTGTTTATATACTACACATACCCCTTTTTACAAGAAATCTAATTACACTAGAAGTCCCTCCATCTTTTGCTAATAAGTCCTTCTTGTTGTATGAAAGGGCTCCATATTCTTGTAAATCTTTCTTTTTGCATATAAGTCCTTCTTGTTTCATTATTCTTGTTTTGTCTCATCAAATTAATTCCCAACAATCTTCCCCTATTTGATGATGACAAAAACAATCGTCAAATCTTGATCTTTCACGAATGAAACAAGCTTCCCCTTAAAGTAAGATTTCTTGTAAAACATATCACCACATAAAAATAAGTTGCATACCTTGATATTTGAATCTTCTTCCCCTTTTTGTCACATCCAATAGGGGTCTTCTAAAGATAAACAACTAATAAATCTTCCCCTTGAGTGGTAAATGTAAATGAATCACGAACCATGTAGACTCTAATTGTATATTACGAACGAAGAAAAACGAATATAACCTATTTGTTGAAGAAGTGGAATCTCCCAAACTTGTACCTTATATCTTGCACTATCCACGTGAAGTCGAACTTATATGAGTGCTTATAAGTAGACCTCGATCTCTTGTCAAAATCCTCATCCTTTTGTGAGACACTAAGTACGATAATGTAACTGCTTCAAGTGATAGCAAGGTATCTAGTTGCTAGATATGACAAGTCTTCATCACCATTCATGTAAGCACGAACAAGTTATCTCAAAAGAGAGGCAAGTATCTATTGGGATATGATAAAATACAAACCTGCGAAAAACAACTGCAACACCAAATAAGCAATAATCAATCGTCTTCGTCGAAACCTCCAATTTGCAATGAAAATCATCTAATTACAATATCATCCTCTTCTTTTATGCAATTTCTGCCTCTGTCGGCGTTCTGCTTCTAATCCAAGTCGATACGTAACCGCAAGGTTAGCCTTGTCACATAATCAAATAAAACGTCATTGCACCAAACACAATCTTCAAAAATGAGCCATAAAATTTTAAACAATCAGTTCTGTCCGAGATCCTTTGTCATCCAATATATCTTCTGTATGTATTGTCAGATATTAGACGATACGTGTCAGCGCTTAAAAATAATATATCGGACAACACGCTGTCAGTGTCTAAATTACAACGTGTCAGAGTCTTCTCTGTCAGCGGGTATTTTTCAAACGTCAGCGGCTTGCGCTACCCTCTCTCTATGTACCACTTTCTTCCCATTCACAAATCAAGCAAAAACATCACGTTGAATTCTTTTTCATGCTTTGCTGCACCTCACGTCCTACCATATCCCACAAAATAGGAAACAAAATATGACAAAAACATACCTCCTTGTTTCACGCAACCATATATATATATCAAAAAATAAATACCAGTAATATTTGATCCCACATCAAACATCACACGTCTTTGCCACCCTAAGAATCGGGGATCCTTTATTCTTTGTCTTCTTCATTTATTCCAATACCCCATTCTTTTTCATTACAACAACCCCGTGATTTGTCGCATTCTGCTTAAAACAAGAATACTACCATGGAGTCCGGTTATTAAAGAATCTTGTATTTTGGTGGAAACCAAGGGCTCAATCTGGACCATCCATTTAGGAGGGACCAGATCAAAGGATAAAAACACGGAGGGACCAAAACTGTTAACTTTGCAAACTTGAGTGAAAGATTGAAAATGTACCAATAATTAAAACGTAACCACCCGCTCATTTTTCGTAATAAAAAACACACACTTCTCTCTCTTTCTAGAAACAAACCGTCTCCCCATAGTTTCTCTGACTAAAAACATCTACAAATCATCAAAAAGCCCACAAAAACCCTTCAAAATCTAACAAAAAAAACAAAATGGAAGAACAGAAGAATACTGCATCTGATTCGAGCAAAAAAATAGTGAAATTCGACGAGACAGAAGCAAAACTAGAGGGTAAAATTATTTATTCAATTTATACAACATTTTATAGTTTTAATTTGATGATTTTAAGTTTTAATTATGATTATTATGATTTAATTGATTTATATGATATTTAGATAATTACATGCATGCTTATGAGTTTGATTATATGATATTTAAACGATTTTTGTGAAGATTAGAATGCTTATTTATATTTTTCATGATTAAAATCTGTTTAATTGATGATTTATAAAATATTTTGATGATTATTGAGAAAATTAATATGCTTATTATGATTATAATTGATTTAATCAATTAAATTGATGATTTTTGGCTTAAAACCAATAAAAAGGCTTGCCACTAGAAATTATAGCTTATAACAAGAGATAAGTGGTTTATCACTTGATATACAATTAAAATGCAAAAAATATTGTTAAAACTTTTGTTTATCAACAATGATAAGAGTTTTATCACTAGTGATATAACATTACAGAAAAAAGGTTTTAAAAAATAATTAGAACTGGGATTATCAACGAGAAGTGGTATATCACTAGTGATATAGAATTACAGAAAGGGATTTAAAAAATAGATAAAACTGATTTATCAATGAGAAGTGGTTTATCAATAGTGATATATCATTACTAAAAAAGGTTTTAAAAAAATAGTTATCAACAAGAGGTTTATCACTAGTGATATAGCATTATAGAAAAAAGATCTAAATAATATTGAAAACTTTTGTTTATCAACAATGATAAGTGGGTTAAAACAATTAAAACAACAACTTAATAACAATTTTAAGAGGCTTATCAATAGTGATAAGAGGGTTATCACTAGAATTACAGAGGGTTTTAAAAAATAGATAAAACTGATTTATCAATGAGAAGTGGTTTATCAATAGTGATAGCATTACAAAAAAAGGTTTTAAAAAAATAGTTGATAAAAGCATTGGTAAGTGCTTTATCACTATTGATAAAAGGGTTATCATTAAAACAACAACTTAACAATTTTAAGAGGCTTATCGGTATTGATAAGAGGGTTTACAAAACATTGGTAAGTGCTTTATCACTATTTATAAAAGCATTAGACAATGAAAAATATGTAATAATGAAAAAAATGTAACAACATTTTGGTTTGGGTAATTTTAAAAATTTAGGAATGCTAGTTGATTTGAAAACATTAATGAAACAAATTATATACATTTAGGTTTGTATGAAAAGTTATTATGTATCAAAGTACATCTTTACTTTAGATACATAGTTACCAGTACATTAATACAACTACTTAACAACCTCTCGTCCATCTTCTATTCAGAGACTAGACGTGTTAGTTATTTGAATGTATAATCATTAGTCACAAGCCAAAGTAACTACTGCATCCTATTTGTTTGTGAAATGTTATGTTTATTTAATGTATCAATGATATTTGAATCTTATAATGGCATTACTAACAAAATTTAAATAACTTGCAATCTAATCGTAGAAGAGAAAAGTGGTGGAAGAAAAAAATGAAAATCAGAAGTACATGTAAGAAACTATTTGGAAAAGATGAAACTGAGAAAAGTAAGGAGTGCCTGGAGAGAAGGGAAAGACGTATTGAAGAGCTGAATAAAAGACTTGAGAAAAACATGAGAACAACTAAGGACAAAGCATCAACATCAAGATGCAGAGGAGGTGATGAAGCTGAAAAAATTGATGAAAGTGAAGAAGAAGAAGAAGAAGAGGATAAAGATAAGAAAAAGAACAAAAAGAAAACAGAAAAAGAACATCATGTATTGACATCACGTGCAACCGTGAGACCTTTATTCGAAGCAATGCGGGGATTGACCGCACAAAGAAAAAAGGTCATAAGAGACATAGGATTTGGATGCCTAATAGACTTTCCAATATATGAAATTCCAACAAAACTAGCGTTTTTTGTTGTAGACAAGTTGAACACAAACACAATGACGATAGAGTGACAACATGAGACATATTTTTGACTCCAAAATCAGTTAATCAAACTCTGGGAATTCCAATGGGACACAGAAAGTTGGAAAGAGAAGGGAAAAGAGAATACAATGACCCAATTATACAGACGTGGAAACAGCAATTCAGCAACGTAAACAAGCTAACATTGAAAGCTTTATCTAATGTAATAATTGAGTCAAAAAACACGGACTACATGTTCAGGTTGAAAATTTTGTCGTTTATCTCAAACACATTTGCAGGTTGTGACAACAGTTCAACTGTCAGATTCACAGTCTTGAATAATGTCTTTGAAGGAGATGACGTAACTGAAATAGACTGGTGCACACATGTACTAAATGGGGTGAGTACATGAAAGCTTGGATTGGATAACAAGAACAAAAAAAAAAGATGTTGTTTATAACGGTCCAGTGATTTTCTTGATGGTAAGTAAAAAATTCTAATTTTTATTAATGAATTTTATCTTTCACACTATTAATACGTGCTATATTTTATGAAAAAGCTAGCATACTTGTACTATACAAACCTCGAGCATTTCAAAGTGATGAGACGAACACCAACATTCAAAAGCTGGAATTCAAGTCTCCTGAAAAGAAGAGAAACAGAAGAACTACAAAACAGATCGATGGGAGAAGTACAAATACTGGATGATATGAATGAAGCAGAAGAAGAAGCACATAAACAAGTAAGTTAAAAAACTGTATTTCAATATATTATCAATACTGATAATACATTAAAGAAAAAATTAAAATAATACTTTATCTAGTAATATTTCTTTAAGTTAAATTTATCACTATTGATTATCTATTAGAGAATTCTTCTTTTGTTTGTTTTATCACTATTGATAATCCATTAAAGTTCATTTTAACAGATTATCAATAGTGATAATACATTAAAGAAAAAATCAAAGATAAAAATTAATCAATAGTGATTGTTAAATTAGTGAATAGATTATAAATAATAATTATCACTATCGATAATCTATTAGTTCATTTTTGTTGTGTTAATTTTATGACTAATGATAATAAACTTTTTTTTAAGATAAATTTATCAATATTGATAAATTAAAATTTTCTACAAGCAAATTAATTTAGTACATTATCAATATTGATATTAACTATTCATAAATATTGATTTATTTCTTTGTTAAATTTATCACTATTGATTATCTATTAGAGAATTCTTCTTTTCTTTGTTTTATCACTATTGATAATCCAATAAATTTCATTTTAATAAATTATCAATAGTGATAATACATTAAAGAAAAAATCAAGATAATATTTAATCAATAGTGATAGTTAAATTAGTGAATAGATTATCAATAGTGATTATCACTATCGATAGTCTATTAAAGTTCATTTTTGTTTTGTTAATACATGAGGACTTTTCTTTAAGATAAATTTATCACTATTGATAATACATTTAAAATTTTAATAGATCATCAATAATAACTATATTATAGAAGCAAGTTAATTTTAATACATTATCGATAGTGATATTCAGTGTAGATGTAATATATAAAAAAGTTTGACATACTAAAATATGTATATTAATATTCATTGCAGGAACTGTACGAGATGCTTGAAGAGAGCATCGAAACCATATTGATAGAAAAAGCGGAGATAGAAGAGAAGATCAACGAGAATTTATTCAAGTTTGGATCTGATGAGAAACTAATAGAAATTCAAGAAAAATTGAAAAACATCTTCAAACAGGAGGAACGGGAACAATACTACTCATCATCATCAACAGAATCTGAAGACAACGATTTCAATGATGATGATGATGCAGGCAATCATGAAGATGAGGAAGGTCCAAAACCTCCAAAAGATGAGAGTGAAACAGATTCCGGTGATGAATTGGCAAGAGAAGCTCACGTAGAAGAAAGAAACGACCCACACTACACCGATGAGCATAATGATGAAGAATGTGTCTCAAAAACTGGATCGAACAGGCAACAAGAAACATCAAATGAAAAGGAAACAAATGAAAAGGAAACATCAAATGATACGGAGATGATGGAAACACAAGAGATGAATCTGAATAGTGAATATGATGATGATGTTGATGAATCAAATAAGTCAGAAAAAGATGATGCTGAAAACGAAAATGAAGGAAAACGAAAAGCTGAAGAAGAAATCGAAAGAAAAGGAAAGAGAGTGAAGGAAAACCAGCCAGAAGCTTCCCACCAGAACATCAATCTTGGTTTTAGCTTGCAAATTAAAGAAATTCAAAACCAAGAAGACTAAAACGCTAGGAGGCAATCTGAAAAAGAGTACATATTACTCAGGTCAAACTACATCAACAAGAATATAGACACAAAGGCTGAAATAACAGAAGATGAAAAGCTTTTGACAACAACCATCTTTAGAGACAAGGAAAATGAATGGTAATCATCTAAATGATGCTTTTAACTTTTAAAACTTTATCATTATTAAGCTTATGATTATAACTTGTGATATATTACACAGGGCTAAAGTTTTTAACGATGGAGTAGGTAATATGCTGATGAAAAGAAGTCTCCAGACGCTGGCACCAAGAATGGAAAATGAAACTTCAGTGATCGACACATATGTGTCAATTCTGAATTATGAAGAAAGTTTCAAAGAAAACAATTTGAGACGCCAATTCTTTTATACAGGAATGACGGTAAGATATTAAATAAAATAAAAAAAACATTTAAATATTGCACTAACATTTGATTTTGAAAAAAAAAATTGAAACAGGTTCCTGGAGTACTACAAGACAAGACAAACGACAGAGCCCTGAAGTTAGACGCGCAGTACCAATTGTTTAGCAAATTATTTGATATTCAGACAAAAAACAATGTCAAAGAAATGCAAATGATGGACGTCGGACTGGTAAAAAAAGTAGTCTAATAGATTCTACTAATATGATTATTATATTATCTTAAAATAGGCATAGTCTAAGAAATTTATGATGACATAACAAGTCTTCTTTCCAATCATAGCATATAGGCATTACTACGTCATAGTTTTTGACCTGGATAAAGTGAATGCTGTGATACTAGACAACAGCGATTCAGATGCAACATACGAAGGGAAATACAAGGAAAATTTTGATTTTGTGGTAAGTAACCTTCGAAAATTTGTCTAATCAGCAAAAATAAAAGCATATCTAACGATCTTTATATATTTATGATTTCAGAAGGAAATGTTTGTCAAACACCTGATGGCGTATCAACATCCAAAAGGAGAAGAATTACGGAAGAAAATTAAGAAAGAAACAATGATGCAAATGAAGTGGAAGACAAAAGAAGAAAAAGTAGACTGTGGTGTATACATGATGATGCATATGGAGCTATATCAAGGAGACACTGCTGGAAAATGGCAAACAGGGATCTACAACAAAAGTCATAAAGATCACCGAAAGCAGATTGATACCTTGAGAGCAAGAATTGCAAAAAAAATATTGCTCCATGAAATGAACAACCACAGGAAGTTGATGTCTGATAAAGCATTAAACATTCAAGAAGAAGGAACAGAAGCAGGACCAAGTGAACAAAAATGATTTGTCATAAGTGTCATTCTGTGTAACAAACTTGCTACTTTTATTTTGAATGTGTGTAACTTTTAACACATTGAACAGTTTGGTTATGTATTCTAAAACAGTATGATCTGTATGAAAACTTGGTACTTTTGGTTTGAAAATGCATCTTAATATTATCAAGACAATATTTATCATGATGTTTTGTTCAGCTTATACTTTATGTCAATAGTGATATTGACTAGAATATTTGTAGAAGTTAAAAAATAGATGTTTTTTATACTTTATCAATAGTGATGTTGACTTTATCAACTATGATATTGCATATAGTGTGATAGTATATGCTTATATCAACAGTGATAAGGAAAAACAAAAATTATATATATTTATCAATGTTGATATAGAATAACAAAACACATAGTGACATTTATCAACAGTGATATTTTTCAACAGTAATATTGCATTATTTAAAAAAACCCCAAATTTATCATTAATCACTATAGATAAATAAAAAAACAATATAAAAAACATTTTTTTAACTAAAAAGTGAATCTTAAAATAAGGATACTATCACCATTGATATTACACATACTAAAGATATAATACTATCACCATTGATGTATAAATAAAACCTGCCCATTCATAATGCATCCCAACCACTTTCATTCTCATTCTACAAAACACAAACCGCTATCATTTATCTCTCTAGAATCAAAACAAACCCTAACCATCTCTAAAATAAAAAACAAACCTAATCAAAACCTTCAATCACAAAGGGAAATCGAAATAAATGGATGAATCGGAACAAGACGGATCTAATACCTCAAAAAAAATGATGGAAAACGAACAAACACCAAGTTAGGAAGAAAGTATGGTTTTTCTAACTCATGATTTATTAGTTTTGATGATTATTAGAACATTTATTCTAAATTTAATTAATTTAATCTGTTAATTTGATGTTTTAATCGATATATTGATTATAATAACCTACTTCTGAGTTTAAATTGGGTATTTCGAGGATATTGTGATGATTTGTTATGTATTGTTAATTTTAGATTCTAATCATCAATTAAAGTCATATTGTATTGATTTTTTTGATTATTTTTATAAACTTTTTAATAATTTATAACTTTAAAGAAAGATTTATGTAAAGTTTATTAGGTTTATTATTTTTTAAGTTCATATAAATTTAAAAACTATAAGCCCTAGTTTTTTTTAAATTATTCTATCGCTTATGGGTTTATATAAGATTATTATAATTAATATAAACAAAAAAGCACAATGTAAGTTTTGGTATATGTATATCAACATTGATAAGAGTCTTCATAATAAGAAACTTGAAAGGATTGATAAACTATATAACAAAATTTATCAAAAATGTTTCCAAATAAAAAAGAAATTTATTAGTTTCTATTTAAAAAAAATGTAGATGAAGTTATTTTTCTAGATTTAACACCAGTCGAAGATTTGCCAAGTACTGACATTCAAATAAAAGATGCTTTATCGGGTTAGTATTTATTAAAAAAAAGTTACAAAATTCATAACTCAGACGAAAACTTAGATAAAAATTGTTTTGTAACTGCAGTTCTGAATACATGCCCGATTTTGAACCTTTCTTCGTAGATTGGTAAAACACTTGGTACATTTAAAAGAAAATAAAAAAATTATTCTTTATAAATATATAAATGTGATCAAATATGTGAGAATGCGACATCTTGTATTGATATTTTAATGTATTATCACTATTGATAATCCATTAAAAATAACTTAAGTGGATTATCAATATTGATAAAACTAACAAATTAAATATCATAAAATGTATGATGCATACTTATAAACTTGTTATGTATCACATTTAATATATTTAAAAAAATACAAATGAATGACTAACATAATACATCTATATTTGTGCAGATTTGAACACACAAAGAAATACTAAAGGTAACAAAACACCATCTTCGACATCGAAAAAACTAACATACAGACGAAAAATTGATGCTAAAAGACAGCAACTAGAACATCAACAGAAGTAGTCGCGTTTGCTTCAAAGGAAATAACATAAGGAAAAAGAAAAGCCAATGACATAGAACCTAGAAAAAAGCCAACCAGAGTTCATGCAGGAAAAAAAAAACAAGAGGAAAAGCAAGAGAATTAAAAAAAAGGAAAAGAGACGAAAAAGCAAATCAAGTTGACGAAAGGAAAAAAAAAACAGTAAAAGGAAAAGGAAAAAAGAAAGAATAATCTGATGAAGAAGAGATGGCACTAATGGTAGTAAAAAATGAAGATAAATTCAAGCCATTGAGGGCTAAAACTATTGTTCAGCCTCTCTTCAATGCTAATCGAAATCTATCGACAGAAAGGAAAAGGGTGATTAGACAAATGGGCTTTGGTAGTTTGTTGGAACTTCAATTCAGCAATGTACCGGCACGGCTCACATATTTTGTACTTAAAAACCTAGACACAAAGAACATGGAGCTGCCACTGCCAAATGGCAAAAAAATTAAGTTTACACCAAAGAAAATCAGAGAAGCAACAGTAATCCCAATGGGAAAAAGATGACTAGAATCTGAGCATGAAAGAGGAAACAATGATGTGTTCTTAAACACATTCAAAGCACAGTTTGGAGAGAAGCAATATCCAGCAACAATAGATATTTCAAAGGTTATTCAGAAGACAACCGATACAGACTTCATGTTCAAAATGAATTACCTCATGCTCTTTGAAAACTGCATGATAAAATGTGATAACAGTTCGAGGATAAACTATTATGTGATAAACAACATACCACATGATGATGTCATTAGCGACTTTGACTGGTGCACTTATATTTGGGAATGCATTCGAGTAAGCAAGGTCAACTAGAAAGACACAACAGCGGAAAACTAGTACTACGGCCCAAACGTTGTGCTAATGGTAATTTTAATCTACACTTTAATTTTTTATTTATTTATGTCTAATATCATATTATTAATGCATGACACTTTTTATTTAATATTATACTGTAAACAGCTGGTTTACTTGCATCACACAAAGTTTGCTGAGATGAATGTACCACGAAAATGGCCTAGCATTAGAAACTGAACTTTTGATCTTTTAGAAGAAAGAGAAAACTTGGAGATCAAGAATGGACGGTTTGGATTGGTTTCAGTGATAGAGGATGATGAAGAAAATAATGTTGATGAACAGGAAAATGAGAAGCAAAAACTCAAAGAGGTCAGTAAAATCAAATATATTTTTATCACTATTGATAATCCAATAAAGTTGATTTTAATAGGTTATCAATAGTGATAATACATTAAAGATGAAAAAATTAACATAATATTTAATCAATAGACAAAACTAAAATAGTGATAATAGTTTATCAATAGTGATTATGACTACTGAATCTTATATCCATAATTTTTTTGTTAGTTTTATCACTATTGATAATCCACTAAAGTTAATTTTAATAGATTATCAATAGTGATAATAAATTAAAGTTGAAATATTAACATAATATTTGATCAATAGTTACTCAAAATACTGATTATCACTATTGATAATCTTATCACTACTGATAATCTGTTGAGAGAATTTTTCTTTTTTAGTTTTATCACTATTGATAATCCATTAAAGTTGATTTTAATAGATTATCAATAGTGATAATACATTAAAGTTGAAAAATTAACATAATATTTAATCAGGTCATAGTAAAAAATAGTGATAATAGATTATCAATAGTGATGAAAAATTCCTAACACGTGTTTTTTCAACACAGCTTATATACGAGACGATAGAAGAAAAATTTGAAAGAGTTATGAAAGAGAGAAGAGAGCTTCAAGATATGATTAATGAAAACTTGCAGATGCAAGAGCTATTTGAAGGTGATGAAAGATTAAACTTGTTTGTACAAAGATTCAAAAGAGAGTTTAGAAATGAAATGCAAGTAGATGAACGCAAGGATTATTCATATTACTATGCTGGTGCATCAACTAGCAAAGCTGCAACAACAAATGATATTCATAGGTCCTGTTGGGTTTATTGATTCTGTCCACGAGGAGAGCAACAACAACAAATCAGACTTTCCTGAAGCTGATAAAATATACTACGAAGCACTTGAAAAAAAGAAGCAGCAACAAGCTGCGAAAGACGAGGCGGAAAGAAAAAGGAAAGCCGATGCTAAAGATAAGAAGAAAAAGCAAGAAGATGCAAAGAAAATCAAAGCTCAAAGAGGTCAGTAAAATCAAATAATTTAGCATGTACATGTTATTGACAAATCACTAGTGATTAACCACTAATAAAAATAAACTAGTGTTAAATCACTATTGATCAATGATAAATGATAAATGACTAATAATGTATATATTAGACGATCCATTAGCCCAAGCCCGTTTGTGGGCTTGAGGTCATTAGGTTTAGGGTTTTATGATGGCTTATTATCTAAGCTATGTATTTAGTATAAATACATATGCATGTCTTGTGTCGGAGCTTTAGGTACAACCCATCACAAAGCAGTTATCCTCCGGTCATACGCCACTCGTTGATGATTCGGTGGGATCCCGCTTACTTTCTTCCGCTTTATTGATTTCAATAATTTCTTTTTTATCAAATAAACCCTAGCAACTAAAACCCTAGCCGTCATAACACATCTTGTTTTTTTTCTCATCACCATTGTTTTTTGTTTTACCGTCGAAGATCATTGCCATTTTTCGAAAATAGTTGGTAAAAAAATGCCGCTCCTACCTAAAGGCAAAGCAAGCCACGCAAAGGAGGAAGCCGCAAGCAGCAACTATGCCGTAGAATACAATTATATTTTCGCTCAAACAAACAAAGAGGATGAATAAAAGAAGAAGCGTTTTATTCCAGCTTGTACGTTCGGAAGCCTCCCTCTCGTTCAAACTGCAGGGAGTGTTAGACGATAGGTTCAAGACCACCTTGTGGGCTTGCGGCCCATTAGGTTTAGGGTTTTGAGTAGGTTGCTTAATTCTAAAGCTATGTATTATGTATAAATACATATGCCACATCTTATGTTATGCATTCAATCAATACAACCATTTTGTTATTTTACATGGTATCGGAGCTTTAGGTACAACCCATCACAAAGCAGTTATACTTCGGTCATCGGCCACTTGTTGATGATTCGTAGGGATCCCGCTTACTTTCTTCCGCTTTATTGATTTCAATAATTTCTTTTTTATCAAATAAACCCTAGAAACTAAAACCCTAGTCGTCATAACACATCTTGTTTTTTTCTCATCACCATTGTTTTTTGTTTTGCCGTCGAAGATCATTGCCATTTTTCGAAAATAGTTGGTAAAAAAATGTCGCTCCTACCTAAAGGCAAAGCAAGCCACGCCAAAGGAGGAAGCCGCAAGAAGCAAACTACTATGCCGTAGAATACAATTATATTTTCGCTCAAACAAACAAAGAGGATGAAGAAAAGAAGAAGCGTTTTATTCCAGCTTGTACCTTTAGAAGCCTCCCTCTCGTTCAAACTGCGGGGGAGTGTTAGACGATAGGTTCAAGACCACCTTGTGGGCTTGTGGCCCATTAGGTTTAGGGTTTTGAGTAGGTTGCTTAATTCCAAAGCTATGTATTATGTATAAATACATATGCCACATCTTATGTAATGGATTCAATCAATACATCACATCTTACAAGGTATCAAGAGCAGGTTAGATCCACCAACAAAATTTCTCATCCTTCGGTAATCGGCCTACATGCCGGTGATCCGGAGGGATCCTTATTATGTTTCGCCTTATTGCTTTTTCTTTTATTAGGATCGTGTCTTTCTATCCTACATAAACCCTAAACCCTATCCGTAAAAAAAATTGTGTTCAGTCACCTTTAATCAACTATTTTTTTCCTTCATCTATTTGTGTTCGTTGTGTCGAAGATCTCATTGCCATTTTTCGAAAATAGTTGGTTAAAAAATGCAGCACCTACCTAAATACAAAGCAAGCCACGCAAAGGAGGAAGCCACAAGCAGCAAACAACTATGTCGTAGAATACAATTATATTTTCGCTCAAACAGAAAAAAGACGAAGAAAAGAAGATGCGGGTCTCAACATTCATTCCAGCTTGAACGTTCGGAAGCCTCACGTTCAAACTGCGGGGGAGTATTAGACGGTTATTGTATGGCCCAAACCCAATTATGGGTTTGGGTCCATTAGGGTTAGGTTTGTTTGTTCAATAAGCCATGTATGTGTTATAAATACATTGGCAATCTTCATTATGTAACATACAACTCATTCAATCAATATATCACATTTTACATGGTATCAAGATCAGGTTAGATCCACTAACGAAATTTGTTATCCTCCGGTCATCGGTCGACATGCCGATAATTCGGAGGAATCCTCGTTATTTTTACTTTCTTATTTTTTGGGATTTTGTTTCTTGCTTCCAATTCATAACCCTAAACCCTAGCCGTTAAAAAATAATTATGTTGAGTCATTTTTTTTCTCTTCATTATCTATTGTGTTCGCTGTCGAAGATCATTGTTGTTGACAACAAAAGTTGATAATAAAATTGCCGCTCCCTTCTAAAGGCAAAGCAAGCCACGCAAAGGAGGATGCCGCAAGAAATAAACAACTATGCCGCCAAAAACAATTATGATTCGCTCAAAACAAAGAAAAAGAAGAGAATGGTGATTTCAACATTATATCCAGTTTGTTCGTCCGGAAGACTCCCGTTCAAACTGCGGGGGAGTATTAGACGATCCATTAGCCCAAGCCCGTTTGTGGGCTTGAGGTCATTAGGTTTAGGGTTTTATGATGGCTTATTATCTAAGCTATGTATTTAGTATAAATACATATGCATGTCTTGTAATGTTCATTCAATCAATAAACAATATTGTGTTATTTTACAGTATAATGATACTTTTAACAAACTATGGCTAGCAAAAACAACAAAATACAATGATGCTTTAACAAATACTAGTGATATGTAACTAGAAATGTATAAATTCTGAAGTTGAAAAATCCTTTTTAGAAGCAGATGTAAAGAAAAAGCAGCAAGAAGCTGCGAAAGAGGAGGCTGAAAGAAAAAGGAATGCTGATGCTGAAAATAAGAAGAAAGAGGAACAAGATGCAAAGAAAAACAGGATGAAGAGGAAGCTACAAATACAGAAAAGGAACCAACTGCAAAAGAAGGTTCTCAAAAAACAGCAAAAAAAGTTGCAGGAAAGGAAACACCAAAAAAGAAAAGTTCAGCAAAACCAAAAGGAAATACAGGTGGAGAAAAAAAATTTGCTGAAACAAAAACAAACAAAGAAGGAGATGCAACAACAAAGCCCACAAAGGAAAAAGCACCAGCAGAAGCAAAGGAACATGCAGAGAACAAACATAAAGCTCCAACAGAAACAAATGAACAAACAGAAACAATAGAGCCCACAAAGGAAGCAGCACCAACAGAAACAAAGGAAAATGCAGAGGATAAACAAGAAGCTGTTGTTGCAGAAAAAACAAAAGCACAAACAGAATAAAACAAAGAGACATCTAAAGAAAAAAACAAAGAAGAAGCTGCAACAAAAAAAACGACAAAGGAAGCAGCAGGAGAAACAACACCAAAGAAAAATACAAGGCAACAAGCAAAACAGGATGCAGAAAAAACAAAAGGTAAAAACATAAATTTTTATCAAAAAACGTATCAGTTTTTACACTTATAGATTATATAAAAAAACAAAAAACCTTAACAAAAAATTATGCAACAGATGATAAAAATTATGAAAGCCCAGAAGTCCAAGAGAATGCATTTGGTACAGAACAAGAAAGCGAAATAGAATGCATTGCACAGGAGGAAGCACAAGGAAGAGGAAAAAGGATCACAAAACCATCGATGTATTATAAATGGCCATACATGAACGAGATGTCCAGAACACAAGATAAGTTGCACTATGATGAAATGATTCAGCAAACAGCATTAATAAGTGTGTAAACACTTATCCTTTTGCTACTAAAATCAAGGAAAAACAAGACCGAATCATGTGTTTTATATCATAAAAGTCAGAATTACGCGTGGTTTTGTTTTTTTGTGTTAAAATAGGTACAAATGATCAAAAGGAAAGAAAACACGGGATTTCACGGTCAAAAGTTGAAGAAAAGTCCAAGAAAAGACGAATACAAAGTCAAAAGACCAAAATGTGCCCAAGTTCACGAAAACCGGCAAAGTCGACACAATTTTTAAGAAAAGATTGAAAGGTCAAATATCAAGTCGTTTTGTTCAGGGAATTAATTTATCAAAGTTATCGGGCTGGTGGGTCCCACATTTGAGTTAATGGGCTCAAAAGCCCATTTGGAGTTATCAAAGTGCCAAAGTTATTCTACTATAGCCCATTCATGGCCCAATTGAAATTATAAAACGGATAGAAATGTTTTATTTTGGGCCAAACCACAAGCCCAATTTAACCCAACTACGGATGAAATAAAACAAAGGGATAAGTTCTTAAAATTTGCTAAGTCAAAAATTGTGCACAACACAGTCAAACTCACACGTTAATATTAAACAAGTTACCCCATTTATTTTTGCTTCACCAACCGTTTACTCTTCCCATACTCCTCACCCACACACGATTATTCCCCCCCCCCTAATAACTCCCAGTCAACATCTTAGTCTAACCCCCCATTTAAACTCACAAACGTAACTCACACCCTTTACCTTCCTGTGCACCCTCACCTACACAGGATTACCAACCCCCCACGTGTATTGCACCTGTACTAACCCATATTCACCCCACTCACACAATTTTCATTTACCCCCACCCCACACTTCTTAGTTTCGATAATAACAAAGTAAAAATAAAAACACCCACTCCTTATTTTTCATCTCTCTCCCACCAAATTCGCAGCCACCCACAAACCCTAATTTCCAGGATCATAAATTAACCTAGAAAAAAGGGGGTTTTACCCTTAATATCTAATTCACACAAAGGGAATTAATAACCCCCAATTTTCGGATCAAACAACACCTCTGGTGGTCCTCCTCACTTTCCACGCTGGCAATCCATTGCCTAAATCAATTTCAGCCGTAGATTAAAGAAGAAAAGAGAGAGAAATAAATAAGCGGCCAAGATCATATACCGTGAGCACCAAGGAGTTTGAAGAAGGTTTTTTTAAGGGTTTCTCCTATAAAAACCCACATCATGTAATTGAAGAGGAGTCCAATTTTTAAGCTTTCAATTATTTTTCTGTTTTTCTTAAAATTAATTAGGAGTAGGGTAATTAAGATTTAATTTTCAGAAAATTAGTCTAGGATTTAATCTTGTATTTTTATTTTCAGCAAATGTAATTTGGATTTTTATTTAATGAAAATTTTAGTTTGATTAATATTCGTCTCTATATTTTATTTCCTGCAAATTTCAATTTTTAAATCTTGATTCTGTCACTGTTCTCGTTATTATTATTATAAATAAATATATATATATATATATATATATATATATATATATATATATATATATATATATATATATATATATATATATATATATATATATATATATATATATATATATATATATATATATATATATATATATATATATATATATATATATATATATATATATAATATATATTCTGTTCGTATGTTACTGTCTTGATCGAGAAAGGTGTTTGGTTCGAATAGTGAACAAATATGGTTCGTGGTTCAAGTAATAGTGATTCGGTGTGTTTGGAGTTAGAGTTAATTTTGATAGTTCGATGGTGATGATCCGAGTTTAAGGTGGTGGTCTCGGTTTCGTTTCATAGACGGCTCAGCGCCTGTCTACTGCTCAACGGTTTTCGTCTCCAGGTTCCATTTTCATTTTTAGTTTTCATGTTCTTAGTTTTTTTGTTTATGTTATTGTTTAAGCTTGTCTGGTTTAATTGTGCTATCTGTTCATTTGATTTAATTCTGCTTAGATTTAATGTATTAATCTGCTTTTGCTTTAATTAATTTGTGTGTGAGTGTTGCTTATTTTGAGTTCATTTTCTGATATTAGTTAATTTGTTGTTTTGATTTAGCCTGCATCTCGTTTTGATTGCATATCGGTTCAGTTTTTGAGTAGTTTATGTTTGGGTTTATTAAGTTACCAGTTATAGGATTGATTTATTGTTTATATGATTTTAGGAGTTTGTTAGTTAATCTAATTTGGCTTATTTTTGTTTCAGCTTTTTAGTCCAATTAATTTGCTTATTTGTTAGGCTGCGTAGCTTATTGGGCTCGTTTATTTGCTGATAATCTGTTTGGTTTCTGTCCATAATAATAATAATAGCTAAAAAAAAGGGGTTACCAGGGATTCGAACCCTGGACCCCTCGCTTACCAGCCAACGAACACAACCAACTGAGCTAAACCTTTATTTGTGTATTGTTTTGCAATATCTAATTAATATAGGGATAGTGCTTAATTGGCAGTTTAGTTTTATTAGCTTTAATAAAAGTTTAGTTTTATTTAATTTTATTTAAAAGTTTTCTTTATTATTTCCTTTATTCAGTTTTAAAAAAAAAAATAAATAAATAATAAAAAGATAAAAAAAATATTTTCATTAATTAGTTTTTAAAAAGTAGTTTAAAATTTTATTTAATATAGATTAGTTTTTATATTAGTTTTTTTTAAATCATTAGATTCTAATTAATTTATTTTATATAGCATTAGTTTTTAAAATACATTAGATTTAATTTATTTTGTTTAAAATAAATTTAGATTTTAATATAATAGTTTTCTTTACATTTTTAGATTAAATTTGGTATTTTCAATTTAGGTATAAATTTGCATTTGCATTTCTAGCATTTTAGTAATTTGCATATTTTTTTTTTTTACTTGACATTTTCATTTAGCATTTTAATAATTCTAGTCTACGTTTTATTTGCGCATTTAATTTTTTTTACATTGTGTTTTATTTGCGGTATTTGCAATTTGTTTTTAGTGTAGTACGTATTACGTAATTTAGATATTTTTACCTTTTTGCTTGCTTTGTGCTTAATTAGAAATAGATCTCCAAACAAGTATTAAAACCAAATTAATCTCTACGTTAAACCGGAAATCAATTTCGAGTCGAATCGAGGAACGATAATTGTTAAAAATAGGATTGCAAAATCCCAGTTTCAAAATGGCGCCGCTGCCGCTTCGCTCGTATGATTGACGATTTTTCGTGAAGACGTTTGGATTTTGGGATCCGTTCATTCTTGAACGTTAATTTTCTTGCAAAAAAAAATCAAAAATACAAAAAAAATCAAAAACTTAAAAATACAAAAAAATTAAAAAATCACAAAAGCAATTTCTTTCCTAAGAATTGCACCAAAAAAAAATTTAATTAAATCAAAAGTAATACTTTTTCCTAAAAGTATTACACCAAAAATATTACGTATTAGTGTTAATTTTTAATTCGATTTCTTTCGATTTTTCGTGTGTATATATATTTCTCTAAAAAAATACAAAAATATTCTTCTTTATCCTCTATCGGGTTTAATTCTTTTTCTCAACCCCTCTTATTTTTAATTCTTCATGGATTCATATTGTATAGGGTGTGGGTCGTCTGATAGTCAATCATGTTATTGGTGTTCATGCGAGCGGTGCGGTATGGCTATACCTTATCACGAATTTGGACATTGTTCATTTTGCAATTGGACCAGATCACATTTCACCTCTAATGACACTATCTCACACCCTCCCGTCTATGACAATTCCTATCCTCAACATGCACCGGATTTTTCTCAATACCCGTGTTGCAATCATTGTGGGGGCCCTCACGATACTTCGTATTGTCAGCCAATGAATTATTATGAGCCAAATCCGTGTCCTCATTTTTCCTCACCGATGGATTATTATGAACCAAATCCGTGTTCTAATTATTCTCAACCGATGACTTCCTATGAGCCGCATCCGTGCTATAATTCTGGTTTTCATAACTGTGAGCCCCCACATCCTACCATCAATCATCAATCCTCTCAGAGAATTCAACAACTCAATGCTTTGAAAGACGAAACACACGCCATTGTTTTGCAACTTCAAGAAGCCGTTGTTCTTCTAAAAGAACCAAATGAGGAGGAAAAGCGACAACGACAACGACAAGAGCAAGTATCTAATCTTAGTGATTATACTCCTCCTCTTGTGAGTTCTTACTATTATGATGATGATGACGACGAGAATACTATTTCTTGGAATGATCTTTGTGCTCAATGTCCTAGTGCAATTGTAATTCCTTCTCTCGACTTGCCGGCTCTCGAGCCTAAGGATTCTACCACTCCTATTCTCGATTCTTCCACTACGGAGACCGATGCCTCTCTCATCATGGGGGATGAGGGTCTTATCACTATTCCTTGTGACGAGACTCTTATTCCAATCCAAAGTGACCCTACGGTTGCTTCCGATAGTGACGATGAGTGTGAATCTCTTTCTAGTGATGACTCATTACCTCCCACCGACATCTTGGGAAACGATTCTTTGGCTTTCTCTAATCCTATTTTTGATCTCGATGATGATTTTACTTCTAGTGATGACGAGTCACTATCCGATGAAGACGTTCCGAAGGAAAATTTCAAGATTTATTTGAACCCTTTATTTGATTTTGATGACGCCTACATCTCTAGTGAGATGAATCCTCTCTTTGAAGAAGGGATTGAGGACATTGATTGCTCTGACTCTATTGCTATTGATGAGCATTCTTTGTTAGCCACGCCACCTCCCATCGTAGAGGAGGTGGAGAGATTTGACCCTACTTTCCGTTTGATTCGGTCTGGTGAGGTGACGCGGGTGGTAGATATGTCCTCTGATATTTCTCATATTATGTTGCCACCCCGTCCTACCGCGTGCACACCCAAGCAAGTGATGTATCGCTTTTAATCTCCTCATTTCATACCGGGAAATGAGGATGAGTGCTTTGACCCGGGAGGTTACATTGACCATTCTTTGATTGATACCTTTACTGCTTTGCTGAATAGTCACCATCCTATGTCTTTGGGGGATGACAATTTGTCTCCTTTACCCATCCCACCTCCCGTGGATCAAGACTTCACTTACTTTTCTTATGTCGAGAGGATTTTTCTACCTTTCATGACTTATCCTCCTGCCTCTCATTTATTATGTTCATCCGGGACCGAGGACAAGATCTTTGATCCCGGTATCACATTCGAGGCTTCCCCATGGACCATTTAATTCAGGGTCGAGTCAGGCTCGTGACTCGGTTAACAAAAACAAGCGCTTCTCGAGAGGCAACCCGATTATCTATCTTTTATTTATTTTTCTACAATAAGTGTAGGGGGAGCCGTGTAGGGTTTGTTTTGTGTGTTTTGATTGTGTAGGTACATGTGCTTTGATGATCCACTTTTGGTACTTTTGACGAGACCCGTGTTCCCGTGTTTCCCGTGTACCCGGTTCCTTCGATAAGTTTTTGCTAGTGTGATTCAATCTTGTATATAAATAAATGTAATCACTTTAGTTGTCCCTTCCTTAGCTCGATTTTAAACAACGTACTCAATGTCCTAAGTGTAGGGGAGTTTATTCTCCCACATGCTTAAACATTGAGGACAATGTTTATATTAAGTGTATGGGGGACTTCTATCGAATTTTAGTGGGCTTTTCCATGAATTTGACCCCATTTTACCGGAAAATTTTAAAAAAAAGTTTCAACGTTTTTCAAATTTTTGATCTATTTTGGCCTAGTAGTATTTTTATTTAATTTCTTTCCTTTTATTATCGCATCGTAATAATTTCCATTTCAAGAATAAAGTCAAAAATGAAATAAATAAATAAATGGTTTTAACAAGTTTAGATGTCTTTGATATATTAGGCCCGTCGTGAATATTTTGACTCAACCTGAGTTTACTTATCCAAGTTTACTCTAGCTAGTATCCTTAACCATATGGACCTTAATTAGTTTATTACGCTAAGCATCCACGAGTCTCATTACTTGAGATTTTAAATTGTGGAGAACGAGAGATGATAGAGCTAATTATAAGTTCGGTATTCTTTCATTAACTTATGTGAGTTAGTTATGAGCTTTTTCTCCCATCGCTTGTTAATAAATATATTTGCAATAAATAAGGTTGTACGATTTAAAAGGTTACTTAGCTTCTAGCACAAGATCGTTTAAAAGTTGCTCGGTATTAATTAGAGTTCATAGCCAAGGCATAACTTATTGAAACGGGACGCGAAGATTGGCTTATCCAAAAAGGCCCTAACAAGGCATGAGGATACCCGAGTCCAAAAAGGCCCTCACAAGGCATGAGGATTCACTTTTTGCTGAAGATCCTAAGATGATGTGAAGATCATTTATCCAAATCAATATGAAGGATCAAGACACACGACGAGAAGCAATTTCTCCCCTAAAGATCATGGAGAAGTCTATCCAAAAAGACCCTAACAAGGTATGAGGATAAATAGATCCAAGTCCGAAAAGGAGGCGGATCGTTGTATATCAAAATCCTAAATAAAGAAAAGGATAAATGAAGAAGTCGTGGTCAACGTTTGAAGCATCTTTCACTTCCTATGAAGATGTATACCAAAATGAAGAGAAGACCATAATTTCAAGATCGTCTCTCAAGATTTGAAGTTTGAAGTACAAGCCAAATATCGGTCCGTGAAAGGTCTCAAATCGTGAAACGAGTTATGCCAAGATATGAACTTTATGAGGTTTCGAGAAGCCGTTTTAAAAGATTTTGTCCTTTATCTAACTATTGATTAAATCGTCCCACTTTATTTTTGGCCTTAATAAATTATCGAAATAAGTCAAAAATGCATCCTCGTGATCATTCAAGACAAAAATAAAATACAAGAGATACACCATAGGAATAAGGGGGTCTAAGTGATTAACTAAACCGCATGAGTAAGTGTTAGTTGTGCTAACTTGTTGTAACAATGATCTCGTTTTTAAGCTTGGTATGGGGAACGTGAAACTTGAGGGTGATTTATATTCATGACACCAAAGCCCTAATCTATGTCTTAGATTTCTTTACAAGTTTCTTCCATCTAATAATTTTCAAGTAATAAATAATTATAACTTTTGTCTCTTTCTTAAGTTTTATCTTTTCGTCGTAGTAATAGTAGTAATAGTATATCTTAATAAAGGCCGAGATGGATTGATTATGAGAGAAATGTAAGTTATGCCTTAAAATAATGCATTGCATGGGGTCATTGCAATGGTCAAGTGTAGGGGATTTAATAAGTGTGTAAACACTTATCCTTTTGCTACTAAAATCAAGGAAAAACAAGACCGAATCATGTGTTTTATATCATAAAAGTCGGAATTACGCGTGGTTTTGTGTTTTTGTGTTAAAATAGGTACAAATGATCAAAAGGAAAGAAAACACGGGATTTCACGGTCAAAAGTTGAAGAAAAGTCCAAGAAAAGACGAATACAAAGTCAAAAGACCAAAATGTGCCCAAGTTCACGAAAACCGGCAAAGTCGACACAACATTTAAGAAAAGATCGAAAGGCCAAAAATCAAGTCGTTTTGTTCGGGGAATTAATTTATCAAAGTTATCGGGCTGGTGGGTCCCACATTTGAGTTAATGGGCTCAAAAGCCCATTTGGAGTTATCAAAGTGCCAAAGTTATTCTACTATAGCCCATTCATGGCCCAATTGAAATTATAAAACGGATAGAAATGTTTTATTTTGGGCCAAACCACAAGCCCAATTTAACCCAACTACGGATGAAATAAAACAAAGGGATAAGTTCTTAAATTTTGCTAAGTCAAAAATTGTGCACAACACAGTCAAACTCACACGTTAATATTAAACAAGTTACCCCACTTATTTTTGCTTCACCAACCGTTTACTCTTCCCATACTCCTCACCCACACACGATTATTCCCCCCCTAATAACTCCCAGTCAACATCTTAGTCTAACCCCCCATTTAAACTCACAAACGTAACTCACACCCTTTACCTTCCTATGCACCCTCACCTACACAGGATTACCAACCCCCCACGTGTATTGCACCTGTACCAACCCCAATTCACCCCACTCACACGATTTTCATTTACCCCCACCCCCCACTTCTCAATTTCGATAATAACAAAGTAAAAATAAAAACACCCACTCCTTATTTTTCATCTCTCTCCCACCAAATTCGCAGCCACCCACAAACCCTAATTTCCAGGATCATAAATTAACCTAGAAAAAAAGGGGGGTTTTACCCTTAATATCTAATTCACACAAAGGGAATTAATAACCCCCAATTTTCGGATCAAACAACACCTCTGGTGGTCCTCCTCACTTTCCACGCTGGCAATCCATTGCCCAAATCAATTTCAGCCGTAGATTAAAGAAGAAAAGAGAGAGAAATAAATAAGCGGCCAAGATCATATACCGTGAGCACCAAGGAGTTTGAAGAAGGTTTTTTAAGGGTTTCTCCTATAAAAACCCACATCATGTAATTGAAGAGGAGTCCAATTTTATTTTAAAGCTTTTTTCTTTATTTTCAGTTTTTTTAAATTAGGAGTAGGGTAAATTAGCTTTAAAATTCTTCAAAAGTAGATTAGGTTATTGTAATTTTAAATTTCAGTGAATGTAATTTTATTTTATTAATGAAAAGTTTATTTAAATTTTAATTCGGTTCTCATCTAATTTCTGTTTAATTTTGATTTTCTAGTACTCGGTTCTCATTTATTTTAATAAAACTGTTTGTCTTATTATCATTATGATTTTCATTCGGTAAAAAAAAAATAATAATAATAAACAATACTGTTCGAGGCTTGATGTTTGGATTCTCGGTTCGAGATGTTGATGATTTGAGGTGCGTTTGATTCGGTTCACAAGGAGGCTCAGCGCCATCCTTCGTCGCAAAGGATTCGTCAATAGGTTCTTCTTTTTTCCCCTTCTAATGTTTTAATTAGTTGTAGTTTAATTTGGTTTGGTTTAAGTTTATTAATTTTATCTGCTTATTCATTTTTAGCTTGTGTTTAAGTTAGTTTTTATTTCAAGTTGTTTATCTGTTTAAGTTTTATATCTATTAGCTTTTAGAATAGTCTGATTGGAGTTACTGCTATCTTTGGATTGCATTTGGTATTTGCTTAATATAGATTGCTATTTTAGTTTTATTTTATTTTTTAGTTTTATCTTTTTTTTTAACTATATATATTTTAAAATGCTTATTCAGTTTTGCTTATACAGTGTATTTGACCTATCATTTTTGAATGTTAATAGCTTATTTGGTTTAGTATGGTGACTTATTTGTTTTGCTTGTTTTATTCCGTCTGAGTATCAAGTTTCCATTTTGCTGTCCAAAAAAATTAATTCATAATAATTTCGTCTGTCCTGGGGTTCAAACCCAGGACCTCTCGCTTACAAGCCCAACAACATAACCATCTCTTCTATTATTCCTTTTGTGTTACTTTTCTCTTCAGTTTATTAATATAGGCTTTTACTTTATAGACAGTTTTGTTTAATTAGATTTGAATACAAGTTTTTAGTTTATTTAAATTTTATTAAAACATTTTATTTTAATTTTCTTTAATCCAGATTTTTTTTAGAAAAATACAAAAAGACAAAAATAAATTTTCTTCATTTTATTTTGTTTACTTAAAGATAGTTTTTATTTTTCTAGTTTTTCATTAAAAATTAGTTTTCATAAAAATTAAAAATAATATTCTATTTACTTTCCTTAAAGTTTACATTAGTTACTTTGTTTTAAGATAGTTTTTCATAAAATTAAGTTTTTAGATACATTTCTTTACATTTAAATTAGTAGCCTTATTTTACTTTCAAAATAGTTTAATTAAACTTAAATTAGATTTATTTTAAATTAGGTTTTATTTAAATTAGTTCAATTTTTAAATTAGTTTAAAATAGTTTTTAAATTGTTTAGATTAACTAGTAGTTTTATATTAGTTTAAAAATATCCTAAAAATACTTTTCACCAAAAACAAAGTTAAGTCGTTACGATAATTGAAAATCAATTCGAGTGAGTCGAGGAACGATAATAGAAATATAAAAAGGGTAACAAAATCTCTTTTTCAAGAATCTTCTGTATGCAAGGACAGATCAGGTAAACAAGTTTAATATTTACTATTTAGTCCTGGATAATTATCATTAGAAACTAGTGATAAATCTAATACATAATAAATGTTTTGCAGTGAAAAAGTATTCGATGATGGAAGTGGAACTATAGAAAACAGAAGAAATTCAAACTCTTGCACATGGATTCAATATACATAAAAAAGTAATTGACACTTTTGTTAAAGTGTTAAATTACGAAGAAAGGATACACACAGGAGGCAAAGGGTTAAGAAGGCAATACTTTGCAACAACTGACTTCGTAAGTTCATTTAAAATTTATAACGAAAAAAATATGTTCTATCACTTAAAAAATATAAGAACTAAATTTATATTTAAAAAATCTTTTATCTATAGGACGTGGAACTGATGGAAAATGAAAGTTTGAATGAGATTGATGATGAGAAGTTTGAAAAGTTCCTGCACAAATACATGATTTCTTCACAAGCTAAGAAGAAGATGAAAGATGTGAGAATTGTGTTTTTCCCAACAATAGTTGGAGGTGATTATTTTGTGATCGTCTTCAACCTTGAGAAAGAAAATGCTATGCTACTGGATAACGACTCAAATGTGGAATACAAGAAAAAGTACCAAGACGCCTTTGGCAAAATAGTAAGTAAATATAAAATGTTACTTGAATGTAGAATTATATAAATGCATATAAATTACATGGCTATACACAATAACTAATTTCTTAAATTTTAATTTCTGCAGAAAAATTTGTTGATCAACTACTTGACGAAGCATGGAAACACGTGTGTTAAGAAGCTAAGCAATGATAAACAGCCAAAAGTGATGAAATTCAAATGGCAAACTCTGGAAAACAAAATCGACAGTGGCTTGTACACAATGATGCATATGGAGCTTTATCAAGGAGAGATGGCATCTAAATGGAATCCTCAAATTTTTCCCGAAACAAACAGAGATCGGCAACAGCAAATAAACATAATGAAGAAGAGGTATGTGACAAAGATTTTAATGCATGAAGTAAACACAAAGAGAGCAGTGATGACGGACTATGCAAAGAAGTTTGAAGATGAAAACAAGGACAAAGACGAAAAAACAGTCCAAGAAATCATTAAGCTGTTATCAACAAAAAGATAGCAGATGAATGATAAGCCCCAAGTACTTTTTATTAGACCAAGGATTCTGTAGTATATCACTTGTGATATAGAAATGATGTATCTTAAACAATTGTTGAACCTTCTTTTGCTGATTAAACTTAGATGATGTCAACTTTAACTTCAAAAATAATATTTCAAACACAAAAGATGGTAGAAAACATTGCAATATTATAATATAACTACCTGTATTATCACTAACTATAAAAAAATTAAAAAAATATTGTGTATAAAATAACCAATAGTTATAAAACATGAATATTAAAAACTGTTTACGTGTCATATCACTGGTGATAAAATATATAAAATAAATATACTTGTAAAACATAAGTATACAAAATGATTTACGTGTGATATCACTGGTGATAAAATATAGAAAATGAACTTATAAAACATGAATGTATACTTATAAAACATGAATATTAAAAATGGTTTACGTGTGATATCACTGGTGATAAAATATACAAAATGAATATATACTTGTAGAACATAAACATTAAAAAAATTCTAACAAAGCATGCAGCAACATTCCATTGTACTTATATGTCTATATGATAAATACAATGTTTACCAGGGTGACCCCTTAACAAAAAAAAACCATTGCATACGATTATCAAATTTTATTAAAGGTACAATATATGAACCTAGAAAAAAAATCATTCAAAACATCAATCTGGATTGTAGATATATTTTTAAAACATAAAATAAATCACTCATCATGGCTGATTGTTTCCTCCTTCCACTGCTGCTTTTTCAAACTTGTTCTTGCGTCGACTTCTCTATTCTTCCCTTTTTCTTTTTCTTTCTGCCCTGAGTTTCTGCCTTTCAATTTTTGGTGTTATACGCAAATCAAAACTTGGCTGGGAACCAGGAGTCCAAGGAATACTGCAATCATATGGTGATGTACCAGATAATGTGTCCGAATCAATAACTTGTACATTATCTCCTTTTTGATTTTTTTCTTCTTCGACTTTATGTTTCGCGGCAAGCTCAGCTAAAAGTTTTGGCTCTAAAAATTCAAAATAATAATTCATCGATTCTTCTGAATCTGAATCATGAACCAAGAAAGTACTTCTTTGACCTTGGTAAAATTTACCAGTTGCTTCAACTTGTTCCTTAAAAAATTGAGGATCATCAACATCTATATTGATTTTTTGGTTTGTTGCATTTTCTTGCCCAATAACTACTTTCTTAATACTTCCAGCTTGATCTGTTTTTTTAAACATCCAGCTTGATCATTAATAGTACTGCATCTAGACTCTCTATTTCCAAGTCTTGTTCAGTAACTGAATATGAATCACTTCTAAAAATACTTTCATGCTGACTTTGAATGTTGGCTTGTCGAGATTCCATTATCTTACTACTTCCAGCTTCTACTGTTTTTGCGGATCCATATTGTCCTTCAAAAGCAAAATTTTGACCATTTAATCCTTCATCGTATTGACTTTGGCAAACTCGATCTATTGCTTCAACTGATTGCTTTAAAAATCCAGGATCATCATAATCAAAATCATCAGAATCTGCAACGCACTTTATGTTTCTAGCCTTTTCTAGCCCAGTTTGTACTTTCTTACTACTTCCAGCGTGTTCTGTTTTAGTGGCTCCATCTAGCCATTGAGAAACAAATTTTTTATCATTCAATAGTACCTCATCTTGATTAATAATTTCTGTTTCTTGTTCGGAAACTGAAAATGAATCATTTCTACAAATTCTTTCATCAACATTTTGAACATTTTCTTCCACATATTTCATTTTCTTACTACTTCCAACTTCTTCTGTTTTGGTGCCTCCATCTTTCCCTTCAGAAAGAAAATTTTGATCATTCAATACTTCTTCATCTTGAACATTTTCGTGCCCAGATTCCACTATCTTACTACTTTCAACTTCTTCTGTTTTGGCGCCTCCATCTTGTCCTTCAAAAACAACATTCTGATCATTCAATCCTTCCTCATCTTGAACATTTTCTTTCCTAGATTCCATTTTCCTATTACTTCCAACTTCTTCTGTTTTGGTGCCTCCATCTTGTCCTTCAGAAACAACATTCTGATCATTCAATCCTTGCTCATCTTGATTACACATATTCACATCTTGATCACCAACAGACTATGTGCCACCACTAAAAATGCTTTCATCGACACTTTGAACGTTTTCTAGTCCGGATTCCAATTTCTTACTACCCCCAGCTTCTATTTTCGTGCCTACATCTTGTACCTCAGAACAAAGATTTACATCATTAAAACCGTCATCATCTTGACTATTGATTTTCATATCTTGATCACCACCTGAAAGATTATCGTTCTCATCGCCAGATTCTGAAGAAGAAGTGTGGTACTCTAGAATGTCGGGTTCTTTGAAAATTTCTTTTAGTCTGGCCCTAAATTCAATTAGCTTAGAATCATCTAGGAACTTCAACAAATTGTCATTGATTGTTTCTTCTATTTCTGATTTATCTATTAAAATGTTCCCAATACTCTGATGAATCAAACCATACATTTCCTGTAATGTACAAGAAAAATATACTTATTGATAATCACTATTGATAAAACATTAAAAATTTTAATAAATACTAATAAAAAAACTAACTTTAATATATTATCAATAGTGATAATACACTAAAACTTTTATAACTAATGATAGTCACTATTGATAATCTGTTAGTTAATTAGATTACATATATGAGTATCCCTGATCATATATATCACTATTGATAATCACTATTGATAATCTATTACTTAATTTAATCACTATTGATAAGTCACTAATGATCATCTTTTAAAGTTGATTAAACTAAAAAATACACAAAATTTTAGACTTAAAAAAGAATTTGATATATAACAAGTGATAAAATGTTAACTTAACTAATCTCTCTTTGTACATTTTGCTCTACTTCATCCAAATCTGGAAGAATTTAGGATGTTCCCATAGAATTATTCTTGACTTCAATTGTTTCTCTTTGGTTCAACAGACTTGAATCCCAGCTTTTAATCGATGGTACTCGTCTCGTTACTTTCATCTGATCACACTTTGTGTAATGAACATACGCAAACTATATCATAAAATGTATTATAACATTAATATCAAATTTTATATAAGACAACAAAGTTGGTATAAAAATACTAATGTTCGTAAATTACCATCAGGAACATAGCTGGTCAGTAATACACAACACTCTTCCTATGATTTAACCTTGATTCCTATGCAAGCTTCGATAAACTAGCACAATCAAGAATGTGCTCACACCAGTTTATATCATTAACGTCATCACCTTCGAACACATCTGGACTGTGAATTTGATAGTTGATGATACATCACAACTTCCTAAAGTGTTTGAAATCAAAGTCAAGACGTTCATCCTAAACATATAATCATCATATTTAGTCTCCAATATAACATCTGATAATTCTTTGATTATAACCATCTTGACATTCTTGAACTGACTTTTCCATTTTTTAATAAATGGATCACCATATTGTCGTTCTCCTTCTCGTTCCAAGTTCCTGTTACCCATTGGAAGTCAAAAAATTTGATTAACTGTTTTCGGAGTAAGTAATATGTCTCTTGATGGACACTTTAATAACATTGATGTAGTATCAAGAATATCAACCACAAAGAATGCAAGTTTGCATGGAATATCAAATATCGGAAAATCAATCAAAGCTCCAAAACCCATATCTTTGATAAACTTCTTTCTTTGGGCTGTTAAATAACGCATTACTTCGTAAAGAGGCCTAACTGACGCACGTGATATCAATGACCTATATTCTTTTTTTCTACCCCTTTGCTGGCTATTATTCTCTGAATCATTCATTACAAAATCATCATTTCCTTCAATAATTTTTCCTTTCCCCTTTCTTCTCGCCTTCTTTTATCATCAACAAAAGAATTGTCTTATTTCAATTTTATCTCTTCTTCATCAAATTCTCTTTTACGTTTCTCTTCTTTTTCCCTAAAACTTATACTGTCAGTTCGTTTCGTACAATTACGTCTAGGCAATTGTTTTCTTCTAACAGTTTTTTGATTAACTGAAAATTAAGATGACATATAATTTGTTCAGGCACTTTAACAAACATTTTAAACGTAAATATAAATATAACAAATATAGAATCACAAAACATCATAAAATAAGAACAATACATAAATCAAATGCAAAATCAATAGAACAATACAAATGTTTTTTTTCTTTTCAAAATGAAATACCTTTATCATTTCCAGTATATTCGCTTTGAACTATTGGATATGTTGTAATCGGAGGTATACTCGATGATCCTTCCATGTTTTTGTTAATTTTTGTTAAATTTGATTCATCTTTGGTTAGTCTTTTTAATTTTAATGGTAGGAGAAACTTGTTTAAAATCATTTTGATATTGAACATTTAGGAAGTGTTCATCATATGTGTGTGTGTGTGAAAGTGTTCATCATCCCTACACTTTTTTAAGTAAAATGAACATTTTACATCAAAGCTTTATAAAATCACTTATGATTAAAAACACACGACATTCTAAATACATTATCCATGGTGATATATTCAAAGTTAATTTCATAGTTAAAAACCAAAAAACATAGTACTAAAATTTATCACAAAAAAAATAAATTAATTATCACTTGTGATATTTCAAGTAAAATTAAAAACTATAAATTTTCAAAAGAAAGAAACACATTCATTGAATCGAAAAAATATTGTGACAATCCGTCAATTTATGGTTGATATTTTATTCTTGAATATTATTTAAAAACATTATTTTAATGTTACAATATGAACTCACATATTTTTGGGAAGAAATTTGGATTTACGTCTTGAAGTAGCGTCGACTACGTTTAAACCGGAGGATTCAACGTTACGTGCCTACGTTTACATACACCGTCCTTGGTGACAGTCCGACATTTCAGAAAATAAATTTATCCATGAATATTATTTTGGAGTTTTAAATTTGTGTTAGTTCATAAACTCACAAATTTACGAGAAGAGATTAGGACTTACGATTTTATTTTAACGTCTTTTACGACTAAACCGGAAACCTTAGGATTACGTATTTACGTTTTCGAACTCCGTTTTTGATGAGATAATTTTTATTGGATTCGTTTTGTGACGTTGATTCATAATTTATAAAAACGTTTTTCGTAAAACAACCCGAGGGCACGCAAATCGAGGAAACTAGAATCGAGGAGTACCCGTAAATAAATGGGGATGAGACAAGTGGGACACTTGCCCCACCCCCACTATAACCATCCAACATACTACACCTCACTACATTTGGTGTCAAAGTGTTAGCTTTGTAACTTACACATGTAAGCTAAAGCTTACATTGTAAGCTACAACTTACAAAAACCATCAACCTAAACCATTTCTTCACTTCCAACACATGCAAACCACTCTCTCATCCCTTTTCTCTCTCAAAAATTCGTCCATATTCAACCACCACCATTAAACACCCTCATTTGATCAATTTAACCACAATATCATGTGTTATTCACACATATGTTGAAGAACCTTTGAAGATATGAAGATTGGAGGTGATCTTAACCTATGAAAAGGAGTTTTCATGGGGTTAAAGGGCTGAATTCATGGAGGTGTTCATCTATCCAAAGTACCCAAGAAGTTTCCTTGCTAAAGTTGAAGATTTGATAACAAGAACCAAGTCTTGTTCATCAAAAACCTCATCTTTTCATCACTAATGGTGGTATAAAGATTGTTCTTCCTATCCTCTTGTTATTTTTGATTATGTAATCTTGTATTTCTTTCACTTATGTATATGTATATGATGATGAATGATGATAAAAATGTTATGTGGGGATTTGTTGTTGATAAACATGATTAAAAAGGTGAAAAACTATAAAGAACAAGGCTAAAATCTTGCTTAAAAGTGTTGGCTGTATAAAACAGTAAAGAAACATATCATGAACTGATAAAATGATGAAGTAGAATCCATTTATAGTAAGCTAAATGTCTTGTACACATGTGAGAGTTGGCCATGCAATGGAATCATTGTAATGAGTGAGATATGATCAAAACAAGTTTAGGGTATAAATCTGAGGTTACTGTTTTGGACGATTTTTAGAAAATATTTAGAAGATGATTCAACAGTATCTATAAAAGAGTTAAATGTAGCACATTTCATGTAGTTTGTTTGATAAAAATTTGAGCTTCTAATTCATTATAGAACTCTAGATATGTTAAAAATGGTGAACATGAAGTTAAAAATCATATTTTTGGAAATAATGTTTATTATTATTATATAAGCACTCACATTATAATGTATAAAATGTAAAAATATAAACCCACTAACTTATAAAACTTATTTATATAAATTTATAAAAGGTTAATTAAATGGGTAAATTATATAAATGGTGGTAAAATAATATTTATAAGTAATAAAAACTATAAACTTGATTTTTACGACTTTTTCGGCTATCGCCGTGAAATTAACGTTTTTCGCCAAATAAAACTTAGACGACCAAACCCGTCTAATGTAAAGTTTATAAAAGTCATATACTGATGTTTAAGTAACTAATACAAGTAAAAACCGATAAAACCCGAACTATAAGAAATACGGACGTTAACGGACTAAATTAACGTTATTGGACTAATAATACAACAAAAATGGACTAGAACACTTATAGACTTATTATTGGACTTAACCCATTTGGGCCCGACTTGAAAGTATATGTACTGACAATATGAGTACAAAAAGGATTAATACAAGTTAAGAACTTATAATAGGCTTATTGGACCTAAAACACGTAAATAGGTAAAACGAGAAAACTAGTATAAATGTTATCGACACATAACTCAAAAATGAGTAAACGAGAATATGTAAACCCACTTGATCATCATATATAAATAATCATCATATGTATACATAATTGATATTTTTATAAAGTCATTGGACAAACGTCTAAGACCGAGTATTATTTGTCTAGGTTTCCGTGATTGAAGCACGTACTGTACGTCCGAATTGCCGACAACCCTCCTTCCCACATCAACGTGAGTTCATAGCCTCGCACTCTTTTAAATGTTTTATAAATGCTTTATAAACCCGCGAGGGAGATAACATGTTAGTTTTTATAAAAGTTTGGACACCATTTGTCCCGATTGTTTGTTTATTGATTTTGGACCCGAATGATTGAATGACCCGATTGTATGACCCGATAAATGATTAATGGACCCGATAGATGAAATCAAATGGATTATTAAAGTTAGGTTATGTCACTAAAAGTCCCATTAGCATGAATTGTGAACTACCGGGAGTTGGTAGACGCTTATGCATTTAATAGTACTATTTGGGGACGATCACCCCAGTTCGCGCCTTGACGGTTGATCCCCGTCGTGCCACATTGATTGGTAAGCGAATTAATGTATGAGAAGATTTCCATAGCGTGACCTTTGTGACGACACGCTACTTTAGATGGGCAAAATTGGTATCGGGTTAGCTACCCGTTGTTGGTTTAGTAAGGTAACAATGTCATGCGGCTTATAATAATCCAAAATCTAACGAAATACTATTAGACGCTTCGAATTACGATGTATTGTCTGACTAGCAATACTGGGTCATACTATTGATATTATGTTTGTGTTTTGGTTTTCGTAACCATATTCATATAACGGTTTTTATTTTCATGCAACGTCATAAGACGTATTGTATGATGTTTTTACGACATTGGCTCGTATAATAATTTTTAAGGCAAATGCCTATATTATGATTTTCGATAAGGATTTATATAAAATGACTTTGGCTATTTTATGGCCTATTACAAAGATTTGTATAAACTGATTTTGGCTATTTTACGGCCTATTACAACGATTTGTACGAATTGATTTTTGCTACTAATTTTATACCAAAATTATATTGATGGAATTTATTAAACTCTATGAATTCACTCGGCGTTATCGCTGACCTTTTCTTTTAACATGTTTTATCTCAGGTACTTGAAGGTAATTCTCGGCAAGACGACAAGAATTCATGGCCCGCACCTAAATTATATTTTCCATTCAAATACTTTGTAAAACTTTGTATGAAATAATATGACTTGGGACTGATGTAACTTTGATATTTGTGAATGGAAATGATTTATAAATAAACGACGCGATTTTTATGCGTTGTCTATGATGTGAGTAATGTGCTATCCCGTAACACCAACTAGTCTTCCGCTGTACTGAGTTGTATAAATTTGGGCGTGTTACAGTTTGGTACCAGAGCTCTCGTTATAGAGAACGAAAGATTTTTAAAACTATGGTTTTGAATAAAACATTTCAAAATCATTTAACTATAAACATTTTTCTAAAAATGTCTAAAAATCTTTTGACTATAACGGTGCCGAAGAATTCCCGAGTTACCGACAAGGCCAAGACTGAGAAGTGTTATTTTAATATATATATATATATATATATAACTTGGATTATATATATGATGTAATTTTATTACATGATTGTTTGATGATTATTTTGATTTTTATACGAGGTATTTATACGACGTAGATTGTCACAATGTACCCTAAATCCCCTAGTAAATTAATCTAAGCTATTATCGTAGGAATTCTAGCTATCCTAGATCTAAACCAGGTTGTGGATATTTATGATCCCAACAAATGGTTGATATTCGTAGAATGTAGATATTAGTTGATTGTGATATTGAAGAAGGACTGGCGAGATTAAATCTGATATCGATGTCATGACGATCTTTCCTTATAGAGTGGAGTTTGACAAAACGTTATCACCTGGAAAGATGTCATCTGATTCGTTGTCATCCAATTCTTAAATTTGAAATCGAAAGGGTGAATGTTGCACTTGAGGCTGTTATTGGAACCATTACCCAAAAGCCTCATGCCACTAATACCTTTCCGAGAAGTCTAGTTGAATGATCAAGTCATTTCATACTAGTGACTTATTTGATAATTGTTGTTGTAAGAGCTAATAGGATTGGAAATTAAGTGTTGATCATATCGAGCTTTTATTGCCCTATTAAGGCCTAAGAATAAGATTGAAAGTATTAGAATATGAGGTAGGATATTGAATTGAGTATAAAATTGGTTGAAATTTGAATAAAGTAAAAATTTAACCCGTATGGAATATGAGATTGTTAATAGAAGTCGTTAAGTTTTGTGATTGAATTATAAGGATTTAATTATTTGTTGATTCATGTTAAGGGTTGTTCCTAGACCATTGTCCGCTAACAAGGATGCCCAGTGTCCAAGAAATAAATTGAAGAAATCTTCTTCTGAATTGAGACCGATGGATCTTCCGGGACATATGGAAAACCTAATGACTCTTGTAGATTAGTATTCATTGTGGTATCTTTTAAAAATCCCTAACTTAACTGAGACATCAGTTGGTAGGATGAGTTCTGAGAATTGTATGACATAGTGACACGTAATGTGTTACGGTACAATTTTGACTTGTTTGTGATTAACGAAAAGACTACCTTTGATTGCTAAATTCTACATGTATCGATGTTATCTATCCTTTATTGCTTCATCCTAATGTTCGCAATAGTGATGCAACCATTGAACAAGTACTCATCTCGATTTGAGTTACGTTGTGGATTATTCTCTTTGTATTCCTGAGTGCCATCGAGTTCATGAACCTCATGATTATTTGGCTAAGCTCATTTCCTATCATATCGTAGTTAATTCTTGGTGAACAAGCTTTCATCACTCTTTTGCAGATCACACATTGTTTTTATAAAGTTAAAACCGTATCCTTGAGAAAAATTGAATTCTCATCATCAAAAGGATTATTCAAAATGAGACTTATAAATGATTGATATCAAAATGAAGTCGTTTATGAAACACTTTGGAAACTTAATTGTTTTCATAACAAGGAAAATCTTTGTAAATTTATTTTGATTCTTATTTAAGAATTAAGCATGTAAATGTTTTTATTATAAACATGATGTTAAAATTTTGACGAACTGAGTATTGCATCGTTAATCTTGAAATTGTATATAGTTGCGCGCCTACATACAATTTGGAATGGACTATGCAAGACTGATTAGTAGTCACCATAAAACTAATGAATAAACACTACATTTTCTTTGAGGATTGTGAAAGATTAAATTTTAATGAGATCTGCAAGAAGTGAAAAATAAGGACATAATGTTAGGGACACCTACATATGTGCCTATAACACCTATTCTTCTGAGTTGAATTTACTCATCTGTGGAATTTGTCTTATTTGACAATTGATATTCCGTTCTTGTCCAATTCTCCCGTAGTGAGATTCTTAGGAAAAGTATCTGATTTCCGAGTGTTGATACCCGACTGGATGTATCGACGTTCTTATCATTTCTCTTGATTTGATTTCATTTGAGTGACCTGGGTAACGATCCGAGGAGCTTTCGAATGCGTACTCGAATCATGAAAACATGGGATATATTCATATTCGTTAAATGTTTTCGTCTGAATCTGATTTGAAATTCTCTCGCGTAGATTATGCGTTGACCTTACTCTTTAGATGGTAGTTGTGTCTCCATATATCCTTGAATTTGTGAAGGATTATGAGTTATTATTAGTCTTTTGATAACTTCACATCTTATCGACGGTAATAAAACTGGAAAGTTGATAGTGCCAGTATAATGGATTGATTGATTATGACATGACGATATTGTCTTAATTGATGGGAACTCGAGTAGAATTCCCCTGAAGAGATAAGATGTTGATTATCAAAAGTGATATAAATAATTATTGGTAGATGACGATATCCTATATTTGGAATTGAAATTATACCGTGAATGGTTATGAACTAGTCATAGATATTATAATCTAGAAAGAACCTAATATGAAATTATTAAAAGATGTTTTCGTTATCTGAAACTTTAGAAAGTATTTGTTGATGAATTACCTAGACTTTCGCCATTAAGGCAAGTTGAATTTGGTATTTGGTTATATTCTCGGTGCTGCACCTATGGCTTGTGCACTGTACGTCAGCACCATCTGAATTTAAGGAATTACCGTACAACTGAGAGAGTTGTCGGAGAAAGATTTTATTATACCAAGCCTGTCATCCTGAAGAGCTATGGTTTTATCTTTCCTTATATTTGTAAGATTACTGTGAACTGAGTAAATTGACAATCGAAAACGATATCCATAACTCGAAATGGAAGAATTGTTCGATCATTTACAAGGTTCTAGCAAATTTGATCCATAGCATGGTTATCATCAACTTCGCATCTGCGAAAGAGATTATTTATTCCAATCACTACATCCGGTACTTGTAATGAACATTATGAGTTCCACGTGATGTCGTTTGGATTGACAATGCACATGTAGTATTCATAATTATGATGAATCACGTGTGTAGGCTGTAATTTGATAAATTCATGCTCGTGATCATTAAGGACTACATGTTTGTTTATCAGAATAAGAATGAGTTAATAATTATTTATAGACTGCCCTGAATTGGCCGAACAGTGTAAACCTGAACCTTGAATAATTAACACGTGATTAAAGACCTGAACTTTTACATGATTTGACTATGTGATTAAAAGGATAATGGAATATAAATTGACTCTTCAAAAATTAAGAGCCCTTTTAAGACTTTGGATTTTACCAAAAAGAAATGGAATTATGTTTTGAAAAATGTTTTAACAAAGGATTTTTAAAGGGATTATTCCCTTATACACAAACCATTTAACTAAACTTCTGTTTAGGGGTAAATGTTTGTGTATACCTCAAGATAACCTAAGAGGGATTGAGGAAGCCATTTAAAACATGACTTAAAATTTGAAACGACAATTTTTGCTTTTCAACTAAGAAAATTTGGACCAAAAGTATAACCAAAGATTTTTCAAACATTTACGAATTTTATTAATTATTTTCGATAAATCAGCAAAAATCTTAATAATTAAAGTCAAATTTATTTCGAATATTTTCATATAATTGGTCGAACTAAGAAATTTAAAATCTTTACGTTTACATTTCATAATAATTGAATACTTAATATTTAATTAGTTATAATAATTATTATTTAATTAATTGTAATAATTATCGACGCTTTAAACGCTGGATTGATAAAAACTGATAAAAATGATAGATAAGACGAAACTAAAACTTAGAAAATATGAAGAAAGAATTTTGAATAAATACAGTTATGATATTTATTTCATCAGGAGAAAGTGAACGTAATTACTGACGCATAATATGGAAAGAATATCTGAGTGAATTGTGGACATGAAAATTATATCATCATGAGAGGTGAATATAGATACCGACGCATTATGTAGAAAAGATAAAGAACCAGTTAGGACATGTTCCTTAATAATGAAGGTGCGAAATAAATTGCCGAACGATATAAAAATAAACAATGCTTATTAGAAGGATAATATAGATAATAAAAAGGGGTTCGCGGCTAATATGAACCATTAAAAATTTAGAAGCCGATAGCGTTAAATGTATAAAAGACCACTTGTGATTGTCTATATATGGAGATATGAGATATAGTTATGTTGGAATTTGTAAGTATAAGTATTCTATTTTTGTCATTTATGACTAAAAGTATCTCTGTCTGAAGAAGTTGTACTGATGGCAATTATGAAGGCAGACATCGCCTCATACATTAGTAAACGTCTAGCTATTGCAAAGGTCATCATCTGAATTTGATTCGATTTGGGTCATCGTCGACAGACTGACCAAATCTGCTAATATCATTCTCGTTAATGATAAATGCAAAAGAGTTGTGTAAACATAGCGTGCCTGTATCGATCATCTATATCAAGATCCTCGCTTCGCATCGAATTTCTAGAGATTTTCTCAGAAATCAATAAGAACGAACCTTGATGAGAGTACTATGTACCATCCCAAATCGAAGGGACGAGGTAAAGTAACGATACAAAGTAATATAAGTGCTGTTTTATGTTTGAATTACTGACCTTTGGTAATAGACCGTATAATCGTTTTCCTTTGGAAAGATTATCATTGATAATTATCGTATTACGATTGAGATCGAATCTTGTTAGGATCTAAATCTTAGAGAATCTGTAAGCAGGAATTGAGATGAAGACATCCGACATACACCCATTGTGAGTTGGACATGTCTCTTAGGTTTAAGGTTTCCTATGATGGCGAAGCTATCCTTGCAAAATACCCGACCCGCGAAATCTGAAATGATTGTTGAAATAGGGATTTGATTATTGACTGCCGGTAGTGGGCAAGAGGTTATGTGAATGTGAAATGTAGATCTTGAAGTGCCAAATGAGTAGCGAAGCTATGCCACAATTTTTAACCTTGGAAAAAAATGAATTCATGATCTGACAAATCATGGGATATAAGTCCCCATTGTATGGGACCATTGAGATGATGTAAAAGTTGGGATTGAAAGGCATATAAGCTGGATCTACCCTAGGACTTCAAAGAAATGCGTGAATTATGTTTCGTAAATCGAACTTGATGGAATATCTATCCAGTGAAAATCTGAATTCTTTTTAGTAAAGCTTAGATCGGCGAAAAGTTGCATTCATCAAAAACCCGTGAACATCATGGATAGATAAAGTAAGTCAACATTAAGCCTGATCTTATTTCCGTAGTTATGTTTGATGAAACTCGCGTATTATAATGGATTGCACTTATGAGAAAAGACCGAATGTGGAGGAAATACCCACATGACTTTAACTCTATAAGAAACGAGTAGTAAGGTAAGATGATCTTTGAGGACAAAGATCCTGTTTAGGGGTAAATGCTGTGACAATCCGTCAATTTATGGTTGATATTTTATTCTTGAATATTATTTAAAAACATTATTTTAATGTTACAATATGAACTCACATATTTTTGGGAAGAAATTTGGATTTACGTCTTGAAGTAGCGTCGACTACGTTTAAACCGGAGGATTCAACGTTACGTGCCTACGTTTACATACACCGTCCTTGGTGACAGTCCGACATTTCAGAAAATAAATTTATCCATGAATATTATTTTGGAGTTTTAAATTTGTGTTAGTTCATAAACTCACAAATTTACGAGAAGAGATTAGGACTTACGATTTTATTTTAACATCTTTTACGACTAAACAGGAAACCTTAGGATTACGTATTTACGTTTTCGAACTCCGTTTTTGATGAGATAATTTTTATTGGATTTGTTTTGTGACGTTGATTCATAATTTATAAAAACGTTTTTCGTAAAACAACCCGAGGGCACGCAAATCGAGGAAACTAGAATCGAGGAGTACCCATAAATAAATGGGGATGAGACAAGTGGGACACTTGCCCCACCCCCACTATAACCATCCAACATACTACACCTCACTACATTTGGTGTCAAAGTGTTAGCTTTGTAACTTACACATGTAAGCTAAAGCTTACATTGTAAGCTACAACTTACAAAAACCATCAACCTAAACCATTTCTTCACTTCCAACACATGCAAACCACTCTCTCGTCCCTTTTCTCTCTCAAAAATTCGTCCATATTCAACCACCACCATTAAACACCCTCATTTGATCAGTTTAACCACAATATCATGTGTTATTCACACATATGTTGAAGAACCTTTGAAGATATGAAGATTGGAGGTGATCTTAACCTATGAAAAGGAGTTTTCATGGGGTTAAAGGGCTGAATTCATGGAGGTGTTCATCTATCCAAAGTACCCAAGAAGTTTCCTTGCTAAAGTTGAAGATTTGATAACAAGAACCAAGTCTTGTTCATCAAAAACCTCATCTTTTCATCACTAATGGTGGTATAAAGATTGTTCTTCCTATCCTCTTGTTATTTTTGATTATGTAATCTTGTATTTCTTTCACTTATGTATATGTATATGATGATGAATGATGATAAAAATGTTATGTGGGGATTTGTTGTTGATAAACATGATTAAAAAGGTGAAAAACTATAAAGAACAAGGCTAAAATCTTGCTTAAAAGTGTTGGCTGTATAAAACAGTAAAGAAACATATCATGAACTGATAAAATGATGAAGTAGAATCCATTTATAGTAAGCTAAATGTCTTGTACACATGTGAGAGTTGGCCATGCAATGGATTTGATTATTGACTGCCGGTAGTGGGCAAGAGGTTATGTGAATGTGAAATGTAGATCTTGAAGTGCCAAATGAGTAGCGAAGCTATGCCACAATTTTTAACCTTGGAAAAAAATGAATTCATGATCTGACAAATCATGGGATATAAGTCCCCATTGTATGGGACCATTGAGATGATGTAAAAGTTGGGATTGAAAGGCATATAAGCTGGATCTACCCTAGGACTTCAAAGAAATGCGTGAATTATGTTTCGTAAATCGAACTTGATGGAATATCTATCCAGTGAAAATCTGAATTCTTCTTAGTAAAGCTTAGATCGGCGAAAAGTTGCATTCATCAAAAACCCGTGAACATCATGGATAGATAAAGTAAGTCAACATTAAGCCTGATCTTATTTCCGTAGTTATGTTTGATGAAACTCGCGTATTATAATGGATTGCACTTATGAGAAAAGACCGAATGTGGAGGAAATACCCACATGACTTTAACTCTATAAGAAACGAGTAGTAAGGTAAGATGATCTTTGAGGACAAAGATCCTGTTTAGGGGTAAATGCTGTGACAATCCGTCAATTTATGGTTGATATTTTATTCTTGAATATTATTTAAAAACATTATTTTAATGTTACAATATGAACTCACATATTTTTGGGAAGAAATTTGGATTTACGTCTTGAAGTAGCGTCGACTACGTTTAAACCGGAGGATTCAACGTTACGTGCCTACGTTTACATACACCGTCCTTGGTGACAGTCCGACATTTCAGAAAATAAATTTATCCATGAATATTATTTTGGAGTTTTAAATTTGTGTTAGTTCATAAACTCACAAATTTACGAGAAGAGATTAGGACTTACGATTTTATTTTAACATCTTTTACGACTAAACAGGAAACCTTAGGATTACGTATTTACGTTTTCGAACTCCGTTTTTGATGAGATAATTTTTATTGGATTTGTTTTGTGACGTTGATTCATAATTTATAAAAACGTTTTTCGTAAAACAACCCGAGGGCACGCAAATCGAGGAAACTAGAATCGAGGAGTACCCATAAATAAATGGGGATGAGACAAGTGGGACACTTGCCCCACCCCCACTATAACCATCCAACATACTACACCTCACTACATTTGGTGTCAAAGTGTTAGCTTTGTAACTTACACATGTAAGCTAAAGCTTACATTGTAAGCTACAACTTACAAAAACCATCAACCTAAACCATTTCTTCACTTCCAACACATGCAAACCACTCTCTCGTCCCTTTTCTCTCTCAAAAATTCGTCCATATTCAACCACCACCATTAAACACCCTCATTTGATCAGTTTAACCACAATATCATGTGTTATTCACACATATGTTGAAGAACCTTTGAAGATATGAAGATTGGAGGTGATCTTAACCTATGAAAAGGAGTTTTCATGGGGTTAAAGGGCTGAATTCATGGAGGTGTTCATCTATCCAAAGTACCCAAGAAGTTTCCTTGCTAAAGTTGAAGATTTGATAACAAGAACCAAGTCTTGTTCATCAAAAACCTCATCTTTTCATCACTAATGGTGGTATAAAGATTGTTCTTCCTATCCTCTTGTTATTTTTGATTATGTAATCTTGTATTTCTTTCACTTATGTATATGTATATGATGATGAATGATGATAAATGTTATGTGGGGATTTGTTGTTGATAAACATGATTAAAAAGGTGAAAAACTATAAAGAACAAGGCTAAAATCTTGCTTAAAAGTGTTGGCTGTATAAAACAGTAAAGAAACATATCATGAACTGATAAAATGATGAAGTAGAATCCATTTACAGTAAGCTAAATGTCTTGTACACATGTGAGAGTTGGCCATGCAATGGAATCATTATAATGAGTGAGATATGATCAAAACAAGTTTAGGGTATAAATCTGAGGTTACTGTTTTGGACGATTTTTAGAAAATATTTAGAAGATGATTCAACAGTAGCTATAGTAGAGTTAAATGTAGCACATATCATTTAGTTTATGTGATAAAAATTTGAGCTTCTAATTCATTATAGAACTCTAGATATGTTAAAAATGGTGAACATGAAGTTAAAAATCAGATTTTTGGAAATAATGTTTATTATTATTATATAAGCACTCACATTATAATGTATAAAATGTAAAAATATAAACCCACTAACTTATAAAACTTATTTATATAAATGTATAAAAGGTTAATTAAATGGGTAAATTATATAAATGGTGGTAAAATAATATTTATAAGTAATAAAAACTATAAACTTGATTTTTACGACTTTTTCGGCTATCGCCGTGAAATTAACGTTTTTCGCCAAATAAAACTTAAACGACCAAACCCGTCTAATGTAAAGTTTATAAAAGTCATATACTGATGTTTAAGTAACTAATACAAGTAAAAACCGATAAAACCCGAACTATAAGAAATACGGACGTTAACGGACTAAATTAACGTTATTGGACTAATAATACAACAAAAATGGACTAGAACACTTATAGACTTATTATTGGACTTAACCCATTTGTGTCCGACTTGAAAGTGTATGTACTGACAATATGAGTACAAAAAGGATTAATACAAGTTAAGAACTTATAATAGACTTATTGGACCTAAAACACGTAAATAGGTAAAACGAGAAAACTAGTATAAATGTTATCGACACATAACTCAAAAATGAGTAAACGAGAATATGTAAACCCACTTGATCATCATATATAAATAATCATCATATGTATACATAATTGATATTTTTATAAAGTCATTGGACAAACGTCTAAGACCGAGTATTATTTGTCTAGGTTTCCGTGATTGAAGCACGTACTGTACGTCCGAATTGCCGACAACCCGCCTTCCCACATCAACGTGAGTTCATAGCCTCGCACTCTTTTAAATGTTTTATAAATGCTTTATAAACCCGTGAGGGAGATAACATGTTAGTTTTTATAAAAGTTTGGACACCATTTGTCCCGATTGTTTGTTTATTGATTTTGGACCCGAATGATTGAATGACCCGATTGTATGACCCGATAAATGATTAATGGACCCGATAGATGAAATCAAATGGATTATTAAAGTTAGGTTATGTCACTAAAAGTCCCATTAGCATGAATTGTAAACTACCGGGAGTTGGTAGACGCTTATGCATTTAATAGTACTATTTGGGGACGATCACCCCAGTTCGCGCCTTGACGGTTGATCCCCGTCGTGCCACATTGATTGGTAAGCGAATTAATGTATGAGAAGATTTCCATAGCGTGACCTTTGTGACGACACGCTACTTTAGATGGGCAAAATTGGTATCGGGTTAGCTACCCGTTGTTGGTTTAGTAAGGTAACAATGTCATGCGGCTTATAATAATCCAAAATCTAACGAAATACTATTAGACGCTTCGAATTACGATGTATTGCCTGACTAACAATACTGGGTCATACTATTGATATTATGTTTGTGTTTTGGTTTTCGTAACCATATTCATATAACGGTTTTTATTTTCATGCAACGTCATAAGACGTATTGTATGATGTTTTTACGACATTGGCTCGTATAATAATTTTTAAGGCAAATGCCTATATTATGATTTTCGATAAGGATTTATATAAAATGACTTTGGCTATTTTATGGCCTATTACAAAGATTTGTATAAACTGATTTTGGCTATTTTACGGCCTATTACAACGATTTGTACGAATTGATTTTTGGTACTAATTTTATACCAAAATTATATTGATGGAATTTATTAAACTCTATGAATTCACTCGGCGTTATCGCTGACCTTTTCTTTTAACATGTTTTATCTCAGGTACTTGAAGGTAATTCTCGGCAAGACGACAAGAATTCATGGCCCGCACCTAAATTATATTTTCCATTCAAATACTTTGTAAAACTTTGTATGAAATAATATGACTTGGGACTGATGTAACTTTGATATTTGTGAATGGAAATGATTTATAAATAAACGACGCGATTTTTATGCGTTGTCTATGATGTGAGTAATGTGCTATCCCGTAACACCAACTAGTCTTCCGTTGTACTGAGTTGTATAAATTTGGGGGTGTTACAAATATTTTCATGAAGACCTTGAAAAACAGTTAAATTACATGAAATAATAACACAAAGAATATAACATAACACAAACAACTCACAAACAGGATATTTTAAAACATAGAATCACTAGTGATAAAAACAAACTATCTACTTTAAACATTGAATCACTAGTGATAAAACATATTGAACTCAATTATTAAATATAACACTGATCATCAAGAAAACAATTGATAGTACATACATAAGGAAAGTATCACTAGTGATAAAACAAATGAACATAAGTTTTCAACATTATTGAAAATAAAAGTATCACTTGTGATAATCATAAAAACAATTGATAGTAGATAAACAGCATTGGATTCCAGAATATACAGCTTGAACAAATTAAGCAACATGACAATAGTCTCTATCATCACGACCAGCAGAAGAAACTGATGCAGAATAAGAAAAAGAAGCTTTATCCTTGAGTGGACAAGTACTATAGGTGTGGTCAGTACTTGAACAAAGAGTAAAACCCATCTTCCTCCTTTTATTGCTTTTAGCCATTGATATCTCTCTTCCACTCTTAATACGCTTTTACGGCTGCTTCTGTGGCTGCTTCTGTGGCTGCTTCTCACGCCCCTTTGTCCGAACATCTGTTGGATAATTTACAAGCTTCTTCTTAGGCTCCTTAACACCCATAAACTTTTCAACAATCTGAGCAGTTGTACGTGTTGGAACAGGAGGCAAACCAGCTTCGAACTCAGACTTTAATGCTTTCATCTAGCCCACGAAATAAGTTAGCTTAGGCTAATTATTACTCAACATATGTATACATGATTCAAAGACATTTGCGACCTCAATAGAAAGCTTCTCAATTGCTTCATTTTTCTCGCAATATCGGTTTTTTTGTTCCTCAAATCAGCTGGAATCAAATCATTTGTCCAACGCCTAAGTATATACTGATCTGGGATACGAGACACATTACAGTTCTTGAAAGCACAAAAAACATGACGACATAAAATCCCAACAGGAACAAAAAGCTGACAACAGCAGGAAACTGAAGAATCTTGACTGTTATATATCACCTAAAAAAACATCAAAACAATCATATATCAAACAAGAGATAATTTATATTAAAATAGCTATAAAAATAATGTATAAACTATCAATAGTGATAAAACATATGAATCTTTAGAAATTAAAAATAACAAAATATACCTCATACTTCCGTGAAATTTTTTTATACAACTCAATCTCTTCTTCAAGATTCTCTGAATTACTTTCTTTATCAATAACTTCTAGAACAACCTTTTGAGATATTTCCTCTTCAATAAGAATAACAAAAACACCCTCTTTTGAACTCATACCATTTACCGAACACAGCCATGAACCTGCAACAATCTCTTTTTGAACACGATTAAAAATATTACGGGTGTAAACACCAGCAGTATGTTTTTCGATCGGTAAGGGAGTCAACAAAGTAGGGAACAAGTCAAAAGACTGATGATCCAACTGTTCTTGAAGGTATCTCTACCTATCCATTACAGACTCGTAAGTAAGCATAAACTTCACAAGGGTCGCACGGGAGCTCAAGAAATAATTAAAGAAAGAGTTCTCACTCTCTGACCTGGAAGTAGTCCTCATTAACCCACAAAGTGGTGAATCAACAAAAAAAGCAGGGATCCATGATGTTCTAATATTATACATCTTCGTTAACCACTTGTGTCCGACAAGATTAAACTTCTCCATAAGACTGTTCCACCTAAGCTCAAACTCATCAGGTTGGATATACATATTCCAAACAATTTTGCCAAAATTTTCTTTGAACTTTGTGTTATCATAAATTTCAGAAACAATCTGGGAAAAGAATGCAATATCAATAGTGATATAACAATAAAGATTATATACAAAATAAATTTTTTTATGTCAATGCATTATCACTAGTGATAAGAAAAATGCCAAATAAGATAACTATATAATCTTTTGGTTTGTTATATAAAGCATTAATAATTTATCACAAGTGATATAAAAACAAAGAAAAATGAATACCTTTTTTGGGACTTTCTGCATGATGTGCCACATACAAAGCCTATGCTTAGATTCATGCAACTCCTCAGCAACAGCGATACGCATAGCACCGTCTTGATCAGTAACAACAATCTGAGGCGCTCGACCAACTGCCTTGTTAGAAATACGTTTTTAACGTATATTAGAAGTATCGGTCACTCCATGATATTATTAAATGTTGAATAGATCGTAGTTTATATTTGGTTAGTTTGTTAAGTAAAACCGGCCCATGGGCTTGTCATGGGTCGGCCCAAGCCTATTAGTGGCTTGGATATAAATACCCCTTTCCACCATGGAAAGGGGTTGGTTGTTGGTTATTGTTTCACTCGATTTTGAATAGAAAACACATATTTCTCTCTCATTTTCTCTCACTACTTTCTCTCTCTAGAAATCTTCAACCCACCTTATTGATTCATAAGATTATCATTATTCTTCAATTGGTATCAGAGCTTCGGTTCCATCCTTGGATCGTGTTCGTGTATTCGATTTGGTGGTCTAACTTTTTCTTTGTGTCTCGTTCTATCAATTTTTTTTGGTCCAATCTGTCACAAATTTTTGTCACGTCTTCTTGTTTTTGTCCAAACAGTTTCAATCTGTGTTCAGTCTTTGTCACGATGTTTTGTGTTTGTGGTATCCATTTATTAATTAATATTCATTCTCGGTTTCATCATATCTTGGTCAATCTTTTACACATTTTTGTTCCTTACATCTAACAAATCTATTTTCATTGGGAAAAGGACAAAAGTTTACAGATCCACCATTTTCGGTTCTTTAAAACCCTTTTCCGATTGGGTTTCCGACAGCTTTTCCGATGGGGATCCAGATGGGGATTCCGATGGGGATTCAGACGGGGATTCAGATTACGCTTATTCCGATGACTATTCGGATGGTCATTCCGATGATTATTCGGATAGCCATTCCGATGGGATGTTTGTTTGATTCCGATGGATACTTAATCATTACGATGGAGACTTAAGAAAGACATTCTGATGGACTCATTTTGAAAACATTACTTTGACTCAAACACAAAAACATTCCGATGGGACATCTATTGACATTCCGATGGACTGTTTTTATTAAACCAGTAAACAAAGTTTTGACTTGAACCAACTTTATCAGTTCCAACGATATCAATAAATCCAACCTTTTAACTCCTCAACACCATATCTAATCCCTAACCCATCGTCTCCTAAACCCCTTCGCATCTAGACTCGATCCGAACCAACAATATATTTCATAGATCTCAGTTAAATTATTTTTTCGTGAGATGCTTTTGCATATCAAGATTTTTCAAAGATCTTTTCACGAATAAATAAATTCATCATAGATCTGTGTTGGGTTAATCCCACATTTAATATTCGAATCATATGATTGATTAATAACATTTTTTGTTATAAACAACTCATTTGTTCGATTAAAACTAGAAAATCAGACATGCATCATCGATCTGTGATGAGAATACCCATCTTTTAATTTACGAAATCAATAAGAATGAACCACAACAATTTTTTGTTGTATTCACTCTTTGTTTCGATTAAGTTAATTCAAGCATGCGACACCTACCTGTGACCTCTATGTAGAGATCTAGAAGACGATTTCATCCTGGTTCTTCACTCTTTATGCGTTTCGATTGGAATTGAACAGAAGACAAATGGTTTGTTTAAAATTTGATTCGAGATGTATGATAGAGGTGTGTTGTTTGATTTATGATGGTGACTGAGATAGATTAGGATTTGGTAAACAAGAAGAAAAGAGGCGTGATTATTCTTGGTTGATGAAAGAAAATAGGAGAGTTAGGGGTGGAGAGAGCAATGGAAGGTGATGGGGGACGGAGAAAACTAGGGATAGAGAGAAGGAGAGAGTGTCTGCGGTTGGTTTTTGGAGATTAGGTTTAGTTGTGAGAATAATTAGGGTTGAGTGGGTTTTTATGTTCCAGGTGTTTTTCTTTTTGACCGGGTATTCCATTCATGTTTTTATGGGCCATGTTTTATACTCGTTGGGAATTGACAAAACTAGCTAACAATGTTAACCAAATGTTAGATTTGGGAACAGGAAACACACGTGTCACTTCATGTTGATTCACGTGGGTGGGAGTTTTGTTTACATTGAACGTGTATTTCATAGTATATGAATTTTGGACCAAGGTTTTAAGAAATGGGTTGTTTTTATGGACTTGGAATGTCATGTCTTAACCGATGTGTTCATGGGCTGAAATAATTACCATATTGTTGGAATAGTTTAAGGAGGATGGATGCTCAAACAAACAAGTTCATTTTTTGAATTTGTGGTTTATTTGTTGCATTTGTGGTTCTATAATTTATTCTTGACAATGATTGGGTGACGAGAAATGTGACGCGACAAAGAGACGAGAGAACGTGACAAGAAATTTATTTGAGACGAGACCAAGAAAAAATGGGCAATTTTTTAGTGGCTACAGATTTTGTTTGATCGGGTATTAATTACGTGACGTTGAAGACGGATTTTTTGAAGGCGTGTACTTATTTTATCTTTCATAGATAACTTGCTCATGCTTAATCATAGAACGAAGACTTGGTTATCTGGTTTCCGGGTTCGGGGTGGATGGTTGATGACTCGGATAACTATCACTTAAAGGGGTTACATTGTTGTACTCAGTGTCACGCGCTTAGTCGACGTGGATAATTTCAAGAGGTGTTGTGCTTATAGACTTCTTCAGTGATGCATTGAGTACTTAGAGATTTCTCCACCGTTCTTCATTCAACATTAGTGCAAGCTTAAGTAACAAGATCGAAGGATTTTTATTCAGGTTCACGTTTGATGTATCTGGTTCATTCTTTCAGTGGTCACTTCAAATTTCTTTCACGTGGGTTGGTAAAGGTGGCCATGGAGAGTTTATGAGAAGAGATTTTCGATCAACAGCTGATTCTCACAAAATATATAATTCAACTTATTTATTATTCTCACGAGATTTCAGGTTCATGTGCGTACAATTTATTGATGGTTCCGATTTTCGAAACCATCAAGGGGAAGAAGAAGACACATTGAACGCACAACGAGTACACGTGATGAACTTCATACCTTCTTTTGATTTGAAGACATTCCGGGATGACATTTGTCATAGCCGCAGAGAAAATCAGTGTTTTAACTCGTGGCGTTTTCAATCTCTTAACGTTACACTACTGATTCGAGGTTTAATTGTTTGATTGTTGCAATTAAACATCATCATTATCCTATATGCATTCCCGGGACTTAATTGACTCTGGTGCATCTCCGGAAGAAGATATGTGCATTTCTGGGTCTTAATTGACTCTGGTGTTACGATGTCAACTTCATGAACGGGATAAAGTGTCCACTTCAGTATTTGAGCTTCATAATTGGGATTGATTTACTTTCTTCAACTATGTGGAGGAATAAGTGTCTTGATTCTTTCTGGTATGCATAACTTAAACTCTCAGGGGGAAGAAAAATTCAGAAGAATTATTCAAGAATGAGAAGAGAAGTTGTTGATCTACTTGGTGTGCCCCAAGATTTCAATCTCTCTTAGCAACGTTATCGTGTTATATGATGGGATTTGCTTGTTAGATTCCGTTGTGCGCTTAATCATTCTAAGCTTTATTGAAAGCTTTGAAGTTTCTTACGTGGATTGTCGGTTTAGGGGGAAGCTATTTAAAAGCTTCTACATCAAGTTTATGTGGCATGAATTAGGGGGAAGTTAATTCAGAAGCTTCTCCTTAACCAGAAGTGTATGGGTTACTTAGCTCGTGCCGTTACAGTATTTCTTCTATAAGTTACTTTAAAGATGAGTCGTTTTGAAGACGAAGGCCTCAGAAGACTTCATAAGCATTGGACGCTTCATGAAAGCTCTTGTTCTTAATCATTATGTACTTGTTAGGAAAAATATTGTAAGGAATTCTACACGTCGTCCCATGGGGGAAGATTGTTGGGAATTCACTTTATGTGACGACATTTAAGAATTCCCATTAGTTATCATTGTCACACACGCTTAGACTAGACTAGGTACAATGTATAGTTTAAGGGTCGTGTGTGACTATATATACCCCTCCTTAGCTTCCAAGGAGGGGTGTTGCTTGTGTTTCTTTTTCATTAATTACATTTTTCCTTTCTTTATCCTTACACACACAACCTCTCTTCTCTCTCTCTCTTTCAACAATGGCTACCACCACCATTTACCACCATGTTAGACCACCGGATCATATTATAGCAGATCCTCAAAGTTGGTGTTAGAATAGCTGAAATCTGAGTTCCATTTGATCTTTTAGACCTCCCTTAATCTTGTGGTTAAGGCACGTCTATGTTTGAAGGTTTTCAAAGGTTCAAAAATCTTGAAATCCTTGTTACTGTTTTGGTTATTCTCTTGTAATAACCCTTAGCCAAAAGCCTTAAGCTCCTTCAAGCTTGTTGACACCAAGCCTGAGAAGAGTTTTAAGCTCTTGGTTGAGTTGTTTGCTCATTTGTGTTGAAGAAATATCATAATCAAAACCTTGTTCTACTTTGAACATCAGCAGGTTTTGATCTTCCTTTTTGAAGAACCTTGGTCTTGTTCTAGTTGTGGAACAAGGTCCAAGGAGCATAACTGGCCCTCCTAGGATGTTGTGGAGGACAGGTATAATCACTTGTTTAAGTTTCCCCTAAAAATTCATGTTATTGCCTGTTTTTGATTTTGTGCTTTGATTTTGTGTTCTTGTGTTTATGGTTGTGATTTTTGTGTTTGAATCTGTTAGTAGTCATCTAGGAAGTGTGTTTGAATCATAAAATCAGTAGGTTATTAGTTTAAATCACAAGTTGCTTTGAAAAGTGGTGGATTAAGGGTTGTTTGGGATAACAACCTGTTTTGAATTTGTGCTATTTTGAGGTTGTGATTTGTGGTGCTTTGTGTTGGAACCTGTTTCATAAGTGCTAAGAGACGTTTTTCTGCAAGCTTTGAGCATATAAACACCTAGAATCAACAATAGGCTCTAAAATCTTCTATACTTGTTGAAATTGGCTGTGGTTTAAGGGACACCTAGTTCTAATCATAGACTAGGGTTAACAAGTGATTAAACCTAGTTAGTTACACCAGGGAAGTAGGATTTGAGTGTTGAAATTGGATCTTTGGTCATTTATATCAGCAAAGTGTGCTATTGTTCTTGAAGTTCATATCAGCAAGTGTAATCTGCTTTGATCTTGTTCCATACTTTGATTCAGTGATTGATTTAAGTTTGTTTATGCTTAATAATAGTTTATATAGCTTGTGTATGCATCTAGTTGAATTAGGAGTGCTTATTCTTGCTTAAACTGCTTAAGTGTTCATAACTACTTAATATCCATATGAGCCACTACTAGTGTAATTTTGTGTTCAGCTTATCAATAAGCTATTCTAGCTTATTTTAACCAGCAACAACTTGGATTTTGTAATAGGTGCTAATCATTTGACCCATTTGTTCATACTGGAGCAATTGATGGGTTGACTTTAGGGTTTGACTAGAAAACCAACTTAATTGACTTTTTCATAAGTGCTTATTGGCTTATTCCAGCTTATTGGTTTTGCTTATTGGATTTTGGTTGATTGATTTGGCTTATTGAAGTCATTTGTAACATTTTGCAAGTTGAATCAAGTCCTGAGGTGCCCTAGAACTGAAACCCGACTATTTTGTCTTTTAGTGGATTTGTACTTAGCTTATTTATGGCTTATTGAGTGTGCTTTTTCAAAATTTCTTTTTACAGATCTCTTTAGTATCCCAAAAGAAGGCTGTGTGTCAAGTTAGAGCTTATGGCATTGGCTTATTGCTTAATGGGCTTATTGGCCCAATAAGGATAAGTTGTTTGTTCATTAAGCTGTGATAAGCTCACTTTCAGCTTTTGGGCCTTCAGAGTTTTGTGTTTAGAATTGAATTTTGAGTCAGATAGGACTTTTTCAAGTCATTTGGGCTTATTTTGACTTTTTGGGCTAAAAAGCCCATTAAGGTGGACTGTTTTTGCTTTTAGCCCATTTGGGGGCCCAATAGGTGTAATTTGGTAATTTCACTTTCATTTTCTGATTATTTAGGTAGAAATAAACTAGTTTTCAAGTTTTTAGAATTTTTTATAATTTTTGGATTTTTAATATTATTTTAATATTATTTTATTATTATTTTTCAAATTTCACATTTTTGCATGTTTTATATTTTTCTTAGCTTAAATACATTAAAATAGGAATTTTGAAACTTTTAGATTAATTTTATCATGTTTAGATTAATTTTTGTAATTATTTTAATTTTTAATAGTTTTAAATCGTTTAAAATAGTTTTTCTTAGTTTAAAAATTTATAAAAATTGTTTTTAATCTTTTTAGGTCATTTTAGAGGTTTACCAATTGAAAAATCTTTATTTGGGCTTTTTGATAATTAATTTGATTTTTAGGGCTTTAATTAGCATTTAAAAATTAATATTTAATTAATTAAAAGGTTTGAAAAAGTTTTGATCATTGGTAAACTCTTAGTATATTTATTTTTATTTTTGATGAATTTTTGGTAATTTTTAGAATTAATTTTTATTTTTCTCTTTTTACGGTTTTACGTTTAGTCGTAGTAGTAATTAATTTCACGTCTTCGTCATCCTCTTTTCTCATCCTCTTCTAACCAATATTAATCTCAAACCAATTACGAATTACTCACACACAAATACCTCCTTGGGAAACGAACTTTCACCTTTGGGTCATTAGTGCTTGATTTTCCTAAATCAACACTTAATACTTACCGCTCATATACGCTCTTTTTCCTAAAAGACGTATTTTACCACAATCATTTTGCCACCGCTGCCGGGGAGGTTTGTCGTGATTAATTTGTCTTGTTGTTTTTAATATTAACCATAAATAGTATTTGTATTAGTAGAAATCTACTAATACGTATTATCGGTTTTTTTTGGTTTTTCTTGTGAAATTTTTATTACTATATTGTATTAAGTATCACAATCAATACAAAATATCTCCAAAAGTGTGAAAACACAACCTTTATTGGGATTTGATCTCCTAATTATTGTATTCGAATCTCAAACAAAAAGAAAAAGGCAAAAATAGATAAATACTTTCGTGAAGCTCGATTTTGAAAAATACGAACTATAAGGTGGGTATAAGGCGGGTATTATAAAATATACCCTAAGGAAAAAGGCTCTTAAGTGCTTCGCGCCGCCTCGTTTCCCCGCTTGCTTGTGAGTATTTTGAGATTGAAGGCTAATCGAGGGTTTTGCCGCCCAAAGTATTATTACGTATAATATATTTGCTTGGTTTTCTTTGTGATTAAACCCTCTTGAACAATTTGGTTTTCACCAATGTTCTAAAGTCATTCGAAGGCGTTCACTCCACGTGATCGTTTTCATTATTTTGAGGCTTCTTTAATCAAGAGTTTGATTCGAGGAGAGATTTGGTAGATTGTTGTCTACGAAGATACACCAAAATAAAAAAAATGAAAAACAATCAAAAACACAAAAAAATTGAAAATCCACAAAACACCCAAAAAGAATCTTCTTTGCTCACCTCCCATTCTTCGTGAAGTTTATGCTCACTCGTAATCAAGCAAAACGAGCTCGGAAACGTCTTCAAAAGAAAGCAAATCAAGAGACGTTGATTGAAGAACAAACTCCAATTGTTGAACCTATTGTAGAACAAGAAGTCGTCATGGCTAATCGTACTATGATGGAGTTGTTACAAGCACCCACCGAGGGTTTTGGAGAGGCCATTGTGATTCCCGCTATCCTTGCGGAGAATTTCGAGATTAAGACGGGTTTAATGTCGATGTTGCAAGCTAATAAGTTTAGTGGTCATGAGAAAGACAACCCGCATTACCACATAAGGAATTTTAATCGTCTCACCGCAACTAGCAAGTTTAAGGATGTTCCACATGACGCCATTAAGATGATGTTGTTTCCATACTCGTTAGATGGACCCGCTAAAATTTGGCTTGAGAAAGAACCGCCAAATTCAATTTTGACATGGGGTGATCTCGTTTCTAAGTTTGTGAACAAATTTTTTCCACCATCTAAAACAACACATTTGAAAAATGAGATTTCAATATTTGTGCAACGAAATAATGAAAGTTTTTCAATGGCATGGGAAAGCTTTAAAGAAATGTTACATGAATGTCCACACCATGATTTTTCGGAATTACATCAAGTTGATACTTTTTATAATGGGCTTAATGATCATGAACGAGATTACTTGAATGCCGCCGCGAGTGGTAATTTTTTGTGCAAAACGACCGATGAAGCTTTAAAGATTATCGAGAATAGATCTAAGGTTTATAGCCCTCGTAACACACTGAGTATTGCCAATTTGGGTTCGTCATAGTCGTCATCATCTCGTAGCATTAATGCCTTACATGATGAAGCTAATGAGGAAAATCCGTTTTTCGATAGATTTGCTAATCTTATGACTCATTGAAAAACTCAAGAGGCTTTGAATTCCGCTTCGGTTAAAGTGGTTGAAAAGAGTTGTTTGTCTTGTGGTGGAGCTCATGATCTTTCCGAGTGCATTACCGTCGTTGGTGACACTTCGAGTGCTTACGTAGCAACGAGAACTTACAACCAAAACGGCCAAGGTTCCCGCCCAAATCAAGCTCCACCAAATTAAAATGCTAATAACTATCGAAACAACAACCAAGGTGGTAATTATCAAGGCAATTCACGTAACTACAACAAGGGGAAATTATCAAAGTGGGAATGGAAAAGTCACTAATCAAAACCAAACCGTGATTTTCAAAACACTACACAAGGTTTTCAAAATGCTCACACTAAAAATCTTCAAGGAGAATTTTTGGATTATGCTAAAGAAAATGATGCTAAGTTTGATAACATGCAACGTGAGATGATTAGCTTAAGACCCGAGTTGAAAAACAAGATTAAAAATGAACTTGATAATGAACTTAAAACTCATGCTAATAAAATGGAAGGAAATGTTCAACGTCTTCAACAAAATCAACAAAAGATGGAACAAGGACAACATGAGATTAAGCAAGAATTGTTAAAAGTGGATGCTAGGCAATCAAAATTTGAAGACCGTATGGCAAAAATGTTTGAAGCAATCATGTGTAAACCCTCTTCCTCGGGTGGTCTTCCTAGTTAATCCATTGCAAACCCGAAGGGAGAAATGAAGGTTATTACTACACGAAGTGGTAAAACATTCAAGGAACCAATCTCTCGTCCAAGTACTTCTACGGAGAAGGAAATCGAGAAAGAGCCCGAGGTGATGGTCGAAAAGGAGCACATTACAATCCCACGAACCACACCTACGGTTGAACCAATACCAATTGTGGAACCCGAGTTTCCAAGGCCGTTGCCTAATGTCCAACCCACACCACCCTTACCTTACCCTTTAAGACGAAACAAGGAGAAATTGCAAGAACGTAACAAACAACAAATCAAGCTTTTTATAAAAATGTTTCAACAAGTGCATTTTGATGTGAGTTTAGCCGACACATTGTTATATATGCCTCGTTTCGCCTCCACTTTTAAAAGTATGATGAGCAATAAGGAAAAGCTTTCAAAGCTTGCTAATTGTTCTTCGGTTTATCTAACCGCATACCGGAAAAAGTTGGTGACCCCGGAAAGTTTCTCATTCCTTGTGACATACAAGATATGAAAGAATGCCTCGCCTTGGCCGATCTTGGTGCAAGCATTAATTTGATGCCATTTTCCATATGGAAATCGCTTTCGCTTCCGGCTCTTACTCCTTCGAACATGTCTATCGAGATGGCCGATCATTCTACGATTTTAGCATGTGGAGTAGCCGAAGATGTTTTCGTGAAAGTGGGGAAGTTATACCATCCCGTTGATTTTATAGTAGTTGACATCCCCGCGGATCCTCAAGTTCCTCTAATTTTAGGTCGTCCATTTTTAGACACCTAGAGATCGCTTATCGACGTTCATGCAAGAACTATCACTTTGAGATTCAACGAAGAGGAACTTGTTATAAATGCTACTCAAAACTCAAAACCTTCTCATGTTTATGCAATCATTACCATCAATCACATTGACTTAGTTGATGTGGTTTGCGATGAGTTTTCAAACGAAGTGTTAGGTTTTTCCGATAGCTCATCAAGTTGCAATCCCACTATTTTGGATCCGATTCTTGCTAATTCTACACCAAATCTCACTCCATTCCAAGGAGGCGATTTTACTTCAAATGAAATCGACAATGAAGATAAGGTGTTGATTAGTGATGATACTTCTATTCCACCATTTCTTCCGCCGATGGAAGTTATGAGTGTTGAACCAAAATCTTCAATCGAGAAACCACCTATCCTTGAATTGAAAGATCTTCCTTCTCACCTTGAATACGCATTCTTGGAAGGTGATGACAAGTTGCCGGTTATTATTGCAAGAGGTCTTGCTAATGATGAAAAAACCGAGCTCTTGAAAGTTCTTAAGGCTCATAAAGGGGCAATTGCGTGGAAAATTTCCGACATTAAGGGTATTGACTCAAAATTTTGTACTCACAAGATTTTAGTGGAGGAGGACTACAAACCCGCAATTCAAATTCAAAGAAGGGTGAATCCCAAAATTCACGATGTCATTAAAAAGGAAGTTCTAAAACTCCTTGACGTGGGAATGATTTATCCTATCTCCGATATCCCATGGGTGAGCCCAATCCATTGTGTCCCTAAAAAGGGAGGAATGACCGTTGTGCCTAATGAAAACAACGAGTTAATTCCCACTCGTTTTGTGACCAGTTGGAGGGTGTGTATTGACTACCGAAAGTTAAATGACGTCACTCGTAAAGACCACTTTCCTTTGCCCTTCATGGATCAAATGTTGGAGCGACTCGCGGGAAATGAATTCTATTGCTTTTTAGATGGTTTTTCCGGTTACTTTCAAATCCCTATCGACCCTCGTGATCAAGAGAAGACTACGTTTACGTGTCCTTATGTAACTTTTGCTTATCGTAGGATGCCTTTCGGACTTTGTAATGCACCGGGTACGTTTCAACGGTGTATGATGGCAATTTTTCACGATATGATCGAGAAGTCGATGGAAGTGTTTATGGATGACTTTTTGGTGTTTGGAAATTCGTTCACGTCATGTTTATCTAATCTCGAGCAAATGTTAAAACGTTTTGAAGAAACCAATCTTGTGCTTAATTGGGAAAAATGTCATTTCAGGTGTAAACAAGGAATCGTCTTAGGACATAAGGTCTCGAAAGCGGGGATTGAGGTCGATAAAGCTAAGGTAGACGTCATCACCAAGTTACCTCATCCCAAAACCGTTAAGGGAGTTAGGAGTTTCCTAGGCCACACGGGCTTTTATCGTCGTTTCATCAAAGACTTTTCGAAAATCTCTCGACCTATGACACACCTTCTCGAGAAGGATGCTCCTTTTGATTTCAATGAGGATTGTGTTAGAGCTTTCGAAACTCTTAAAAGGAAACTTACCGAAGCTCCCATTCTTGTTGCTCCTAATTGGGAATTACCCTTTGAAATCATATGCGATGCAAGTGATTATGCTATAGGGGCCGTCTTTGGGCAACGCTATGAAAAGCATTTCCGTCCTATCCACTATGCTAGTAAGACGATGACCGAGGCTCAATTAAAGTACACCACAACGGAAAAGGAATTCCTTGCCGTGGCCTATGCTTTTGAGAAATTCCGACCTTATCTCGTCTTAACTAAAAGCATCATGTATACCGACCATTCGGTTATCAAGTATCTCTTAGCTAAGCAAGATGCTAAGCCGAGATTGCTTCGTTGGATGCTCCTCCTCCAAGAATTTGATGTCACTGTGCTTGACAAAAAAGGAGCAGAGAATCTAGCGGCCGATCATCTCTCTCGTGTAGAAGATCCTCATAAAGATGTTTTCGAGAACAAGGAAATCACCGAAACAATTCCTCTTGAGAATCTCGGTGTAGTGAATTCTAAACACACCACCCCATGGTTTGCCGACATTGCAAATTACCATGCGGGGAATTTCATAATCAAGGGTATGAAGACATAACAAAAGAGAAAATTCTTTCGTGACGTCAAGTTCTCTTTTTGGGACGACCCTTATCTCTTTCGGGTTTGTGCGGATCAACTTGTTTGACGTTGTGTTTTTGGTGCCAAAGCTTCTAATATCCTTAAAGCTTGTCACGAGGGACTCACGGGTGGTCACCATGGTGCTAATCTCACGGCTAAGAAAGTGTTCGATGTCGGCTTCTTTTGGCCTTCTATTTATCGTGATGCACACGCACTTGTGAAGTCGTGTGATTCGTGCCAACGTCAAGGAAAATCGTCTCAACGTGATGAAATGCCGCAAAACATAATTCAAGTGTGTGAGATTTTCGACATTTGGGGCATACACTTTATGGGGCCGTTCCCATCGTCTCATGGTAACAAGTATATCCTCGTCGTGGTTGACTACCTTTCAAAGTGGGTGGAAGCTAAGGCTTTACCTACTAATGATGCTCGTGTTGTAGTGAAGTTTGTAAAGCAACTATTCTCTCGGTTCGGAACCCCTCGTGCTATTATAAGCGATCGTGGAACCTATTTTTATAATGACCAATTCGAGAAGGTCGTAAAGAAATATGGAGTTACTCATCGTCTTTCTACGGCTTATCACCCGCAAACGAGTGGGCAAGTCGAGGTTTCGAACCGAGCTTTGAAGAGGATTTTAGAGAGGTCGATTGGAGAAAACCGTGCTTCATGGTCCGACAAACTCTATGATGCTTTATGGGCCTTTAGGACCGCTTATAAGACACCTATCGGTTGTACTCCTTATAAGTTAGTCTATGGGAAGAATTGTCATTTGCCCATTGAATTGGAGCACAAGGCATATTGGGCCCTTAAGCATGCAAACTTTGACTTAAAGACCGCAGGAGATCACTAGAAAATACAATTGAATGAATTAGATGAACTAAGAGACAATGCTTATGAAAATTCATTGATTTTCAAAGAAAAGACTAAAAAGTTTTAATATTTCGTTTTTAGTGTAGTTGTCTTCTCAGCTCAATTCGAATTGATATAACGTTTTTTAGCTCGACTTAATTGTTTTTGGTTAAAGAGACTTGTTTGGAATTCTATGTCTAATTGGCAAGAAGCAAGTAAAAAGGTAAAAATATTCTATAAACTACGTATACGTACTAACCTAAAAACATTTAGCAATTACACATTTAATTTGCACAAAATATAAAATGAAAAATACAAATTTTATACTACAAATATAAAAAAATGTAAAATACAAATAAAAAAAAGTAAAGTGTAAAATGTAAGATTTTAATTTCTAAATCTGTTATTAACTCTTGAACGTTTTTTTACAACTTCAATAAGCCCAAGTCAACTATCACCCTTCTATCTGATCTTTTAAAAGAGCTGGCCCAAAATTCATCTAGCCCAACAGCCTGAAACTGATCCAACAGCAAGATAACGGTGAGGACTAAAAATGAAATTGATTTAACAGATTTATCTAACTAAGGACTGTAACTGACATGAGAGATATCTAAGTGAAGGACTAAAATTGACTTACTTGCTAAAATATTTCAAATCATGAAAACCATCAGATTACACAGAATCCTAGCCAAATCAAAATGATTTTCTACTAACTATTACAGAACTAAACCAATTTATCAAACATATTATCTAAACCTATATTGAATTCAATCTTAACTGCTATAAATCTCACAAAATATCAATACTACTACAAAAGAAAACAGAATCTCATTCTACATCTAAATCTCTACTGATCTAATTCCTAAACACAGAATAAGCAAGTATTTAGAAAACTATAACACATGAAACAAATTATCCTCTACAAACTGATAACCATCATATAACATGTATACAGATTAAACACATTGCAATCAAACTTACACTACATTACTTTGCTTAAAAACGTAAATGGTGCTTAACCTGCGTCTTCCAGGCCTAGTCCGTTGTGGAAGAAGCTCGGCGCTGAGCCGGCTTGTTTAACAAACGAAACTACTATTCTGGAATCCAACTGAACACCTTTTTGCAAACTGAAATCGACCACACCTTATTTTTATAACCTTCAAAACTTGATAAACCTGCATATATGAACTCCTGCAAAACAGAATATCCAAGGAAAAGATTCTCGAATACCACAAATCCAGCTAATTTGAACTCTGTATCAAACTGACTAAAACTCCCTAACTGAATCCTAACTGAACAACTGACACTTCACTGAGTCGTAACAAGCAATTAACAAAACTGAAACTAAATCCTTACTGAATTTAACAGAATGAAAAAAAAACTACAAATGTAAAGATAAAACTGTTTTAGAAAATCTTAAGCTACAAAGTGTACTGCTAAGCTGACTGAATCAGACTATCCTAACATCTTAACTATATCTAAACTCATTAACTAGAAATCACTACTGAATTTGACTGAAAAAGCTGAACAGAAATATATCAAAATCGGAATTTTATCAAGATTCAAACTTGAGAACAAAATTCCTCATAAGCTCTTATGAGCTTATTATGCTGAAACGCTCAAAATCAGTTAAAAGAAACAAAAGCTTCTAGAAATTGAAATCAACTCTGTATTAAAACTCAAGACACTCACTATCCAAATGCCAATAACTCCATGATCAAAATATACGTGATTTAGAAACTTAAGAACGTAACAGTAAAGAAATAGAAGAAGGAAAGAGCTTCGTGAACTGCTTGCTTCATTAATGGCAGAAAAAAACTGATTCAGTTACAACAAGATCAACTAATCGAACCTAATCTAACTGAAATTCATAAAGGCTTTGAAAGAAAATTAAACTAACTATCCTAACTAACGTAACTATGTGAAAACTAACACCTAAGCTAACCGGTTGCAAATGAGGTCTTCATCTCCTTTATATAGGCGTCGAGGGAAGAGGTGTTGATGTAGCTTCGACGTGTTCTAGCCAATGATTGATTGACACGTGTTTAATACGAGGTTTACACTCGTCCTTCTTCTTCATCACATTTGGGGCTTTCTTATCCTTTGAGACTTGATCGAATTAAGTGGTACCATCATGTTAAGGAGAAAAAGATAAGCACTTTTGCTGTTGAAAGCTTCGGCTGAATCTTCCTGGATCGACCTTGAGATTGATTTGCAGGTTTGATGGAGGTTGAAGGAGAAACCGTCTACTTTCTCTCTCTTGAATGGAGAAGAAGACGCAAGTTACGTGTGTTTGTGTTGTTTGACTGGTCTTGGTCAAATTGACCAAGTTAAGTAAATACTAACTTTCCAAAATTTGCCATTTGGTCCTTTTCTTTTAATTTCTTTTCATCAAATGTTTATAACTTTGAAACCAAGTTTCTTTTAATCCTTCGTCTCGTAGAAAGTTGCAAGCTAAGCCCTCGATCTTTGATAATATTGGCAAATAAAGTCCTTAGAAGCTCTTTCGTCCTTTTCTTCATCTTTTTATCAAATTAATCCTTGAAAGCTCGTGTTTGTCTCAAATGTACCTATATTACCTGAAAATACACAAACACCAAATACACGCGTAATTCTGATAATTAACAGTTTACTATAATGTATTTGACAGTGTTTTTAATGGTATTTGGATCATTATTGATGAGTGTTTTCACACTTATCAACTCCCCTCCACTTGACCATTGCCATGTCCTCACGCAATGCAGCATTTTAAAGCACCAAGTTACACTTTTCTCATAATTAACCAACCTTGGCCATTTTATGATTTAATGAACTAAACTATACTACATGATGAATGGTTTTGAATATTTACAATGCAATGCAAAGAAAACAATTCTATTTATATATTTTTGAATTTTATTGAAATGGTTTTGATGGAAATAACTCATAAAGAATTCAATGACTTAAATTAGGGCTTGGGTACCATGGACATTTATCACCCTCAAGTTTCACTTTCCCCTTACCAAGCTTAAAAATGGGATCATTGCATTCACAAGTAAAAAGTGCATCAACTTATTCATGACAATTAAATGTGGAACCGGTTATTATTTGAGCAAATTGCTTGTGGGCAAATTTGTCATTATTTAAAGCGTGAAGTATAAGAAATGTAAAATCCAAAAATAAGGAAGCACGGTTTTAATCCTAAGTAATCTTCTCATCCATTACTTGAAAAACCGCTCACAATTAATACAAGTCCGTTTCAAGAGTAATAAGTCATTCGCCTTATGTGTAAAATCCTCATGTCATGCTTTCATAAGTAGCTACACACTCGCTAAGGAAAGAAAATAAAACTCACGCAATAATTTACATCCGCCATCTTTTTGAGACTTTGGATCTTCAACCCCGCAACCCGTCAAGGTAATATTGGATTGGAGCAATCTATTGAATCCCCGCAACCCATCAAGGTAATATTGGAACTCAATAGTCACTATAATTAACACCACACTGCCCCTCTTGGGAGTCTTGCATTATTTTATTTTTTTTTTCTTTTTTTTTTTTCTAGCCACTCATTTTTTTTTTCATAAGCCGCTCTTATTTTTCTTTATTCCTCACAAAGAAATTTGAAAAGAAGAAAAGGAAAAACACCCGCTAAATATGGAGCATGACATAAGTCTAGTACACATAAAACGTGCTAACTTAGAATCTTAAGACGTACTCATATCAACCATAAATGATTAGCCAAAAATGCATAAGAGATTACGAACCAATTAAAACCGTACTTGATTATTTATTAACAATTATATACATGCGAAGAAAGTAGAGATAAAGAAGAGAAGGGTTTAGCCACAAGTAATTGCCATGAAGTCTATCTAGCCCTTTTACACTTGCTTCAACTCTATCATTTCCCATTCTCCACAAATTTAAAATTTCAAATAATGAAATTGGTGGATGCTTAGCCTAATAGACCAACGAAGGACTACATGGTTAAGGATACTAGCTAGAGAATGCTAAGATAAGCAAACTCGGGTTGAGTCAAAATATCCATGGCGGGCCTAATATGTCAAAGAAGTCTAAATTTGTTAAAACCATGTTTTATTTTTTTTTTCTTTTTATATATTTTTGATGAAAAACAAAAGAAGAAATATATACAATGCAAATATGATATGCAAAATTGATTGATGCAAAAATTATGAATGCATATTTTTGGTGGCCAAAGTAGATTAAAAATTTGAAAAATGATCGAAAAATTAATTTTCCCAATTAACATGAAGTTAAGGCAATGGTCTAGGTAAGGTCACTTCTATAGAAGTCTCCCCTACACTTAAGATAAACATTGTCCTCAATGTTTAAGAGTACTGGAGTGAACTCCCCTACACTTATGACATTGATTACTTTGCTTAACTCGAGCTAAGGAAGAGACAACTAAAGGGTATTCATTTTAAGCACAAGTGTTTAATATCACGATAGCAAAAACTAATCAAAGTGAACCAGATACACGGGCCTCCTCCATAAGCTCCAAGCATGAAATGTGAGAAAGCAACCCTTGAAACAAACATCAAAAGACGAAGAAAGGCACCCCTCCACTTCAACTCTACTATGACATCCTTTTAATTAAACCTAACCTATTGAAAATCTACTCTACGTTTTCTAACCTAGTTATTCAATGCTTGAGTTTTTTTAACCCTAAGTCGCTAGCTCGACTCGGCCCCGAATTAGGTTGTCCTTGGGGAAACCATCATGGAGAGTAAAAGATTTACCCTCTTAGCAAAAACTCTCCATGATAAGGTAAAACAAGTTCTTAAGTACACAAAACCCCATAAGTATCCACCAGGATCAAATACATAATTGCCCTCCCAAGAATAACACATCCCAAAAGTGGACTTCTTAATCAATGGTGAGGTGGGTGAGGTTTCTTTGTTTATGATTCTTTCCCTTAAGTGTCCCATAAGATGATAAGGTGATACTTTAAAGTTTCCCACAAGTTTCCCTTTTAATGCATCAAGCGGATACTGAGTTGGCTCAACATTCTCTATACCAGGATCAAAAATCTTTTGCTTCATGGGAAAATAACAGGTGGTGGGAGCCTTTGAAGATTCTCCTTGATACTTCACATCATGAGAGAAAAGGTATGGAGTAGTAAGGGTCATCACACTTGTAGAGGAAACCACCATTTCTTTCTTGTTCTTAGAAAACTCCTCATCAAAAACATCCTCATATGGTGACATAAAGAATCTCTCCATTTCAACATCCAAATGATTCAAGTCACTGTCATCTTGAAACTTCTCAAATATTGGTTCATCAAGTGAAGGCTCAAAGAGATTGTGTGAATCGGTTTGTAAGAAAGGTGGTGAAATAAATGAAGCATTTTGGTTTTGAGGTGTTTCACAAGTTGTGTAAGAAGGAGTAATAAGTGAAGGTTCATGAGAAGGTTGAGTGGGAATGGAATCTCCATAAAGCAATCTTTCTATTTCACGAATATCCTCATCCCAATTAGAAGAAAATGTATCAACCACAATATCATCCCTCTTAAGATAAGCTTCAATCTCCTCATTAATCAACTCATCTTCACTAAGCATTCTTTCAATCTTTAGAACATCCTCTTCCAAATTTAAACTAGAGTTATCAATCTTAATATCATCTCTCTTAAGACAATCTTCAATTTGTTTATCTATCAATTCAGCCTCACTAAGCAATCTTTCAATCTCTAGAACATCCTCTTCCAAATTTAAACTAGAGTGATCAATCTCAATATCATCTCTCTTAAGATAATCTTCAATTTGTTTATCTATCAATTCATCCTCACTAAGCAATCTTTCAATCTCAAAAACCTTATCACTCTCATCAATGATAGAACCCTCCTCATCATGATAGTCATCATAGATTGGTAGGTCAAGGATTGGTGTTTCAAAAGGTATCTCCTCAAAACTCAAGGTAGTGTGATCATCAAAGAATAAAGGCTCAAAAATGGAGAACTCATCATCACTATATTCATCATAAATTGGTGTATCAAAAAGAGGTGGTTCATCATAACTAGAATCCTCATTTACTTCCTCATTTGTGTTGAAAATATGATTCAAATCTCCAAAATGAAATTGTTGGGGTTCATGAATATCCAATGAGGAAGTAATGGAGGCTATTGTCTCAACATAAGGAAGATCATATTCACCACTCTTACAAGCTTCATGAAAGTATTCATTACACTCCTCATCAAGAATATCAACGTGATTCACCTCTTTATCAAGAATATCAACATGCTTAACCGTCTCAGGCTCATCGGATTTCTTAGACAATTTTCCCATGTTAAACACAATCTTTTGATCTTCCACCCTCATAATAAGTTCCCCCTCCGCCACATCAATAAGAGTACGACCCGTCCTCAAAAAGGGTCTACCAACAATAAGAGGAACTCTCGGGTCCATATCATAATCAACCACTACAAAATCTGCGGGAAAGGTAAACTTATCAACCCCTACAAACACATCCTCCGCTATGCCTACCGGATAAGCTATGGTACGGTTAGCTAACTCAAGTGTCATCCTAGTAGGTGTGAGCTCGGGAAGTGAAAGTCTTTTCCAAAGCGATAATGGCATGAGATTGATACTTGCCCCAAGATCCGCTAGTGCCATGCAATTTTCCACCCCCAGGAAAATTACAAGGTATCAAGAAGCGCCCAGGATCTCCAAGTTTTGTTGGTAAGGTTTTAAGTAGCACGGTGGAACAATTTTCATTAAGGGATGTGTTAGGCAAATCAACCAATTTTTCCTTGTTTGAGAGTAAATCCTTGAACATCTTAGCAAACTTTGGCATATAAGCAAGAGCTTCCATAAAGGATATGTTGATGTTGAGTTGCTTGAACATCCTTAAGAAATTTGAGACTTGGATGTCATCCTTATTCTTTAACTTGTCCTTTTTCAACCTTGAAGGATATGGAAGAGTAGGTTTTGGTGTAGGTGGAATAGGTGTTGTAGTGGAAGATTTGTCTGTGTTAGCTTCTTCATTGGGAAGTGTGGAAGGTAAAGGAGAAGTAGGAATAGGTTGAGAAGGTGTGTTTGATTGAATAGGAGCATTTTGAGGAGGTGAAGTAGAGGTAGAAGGCTTGTCACAAGTAGGAGCACAAGTGGTTGGAACAATAGGAGGTTTAGGAGGTGAAGGATCCTTTGTTGTTTTTCCACTTCTTGTTGTAATGGCATTGACATTGGCCCTAGGGTTTGTTTGTGTGTTGGAAGGTAAAGCCCCTTGTGGTCTTTGATTTAATGCCACCAAAACCCTATTGATTTGGTCATTCATTTTCTTCTCCATAGCTTGGAACTTCCTTTCATTCTCTTGATTCATTTTTTGCAAGAAATCCATTGTGTGATAATCTTGTGGCACATAACCTTGAAAACATTAAGGTTGGAAAGGTGGAGGTTGAGCATTAAATCCTTGATTTGGTGGATAAAAGTTATTTGCTTGAGGTTGAAATTGATTTGGTGCCTTGTAGTTATTTCCTTGATAAGCATAACACTCCCTTTGATAGCCTTGAACTTTATCACATTGTTGGTAGGAATGGGGACCTCCACAAGTCTCACATGAAAGAGTAATAGCATTCACATCATTGGTGGAATTCTTGTTCAAAAAGAGTTCACAAAATTTCATGAGTGTGTTGGTCATAGTATCAAGATTTTGAGAGATCATATTTTCTATTTGAGGAGTAACACTCTCTTGCACCACATGGAATCTCTCATCAATTTGTGTGTTAGCTTGCACCATCGATTTGTTCTCAATAATGTCCCAAGCTTCTTGAAAGGATTTAGAGAAAAGATTTCCACCCGCGGAAGAGTTGAGTGAATCTTGGTGGTGTGGTCTTAATCCATTATAGAAAGTGTTGAGTTGGTAAACCTCATCGAATCCATGATTTGGACATTTCCTCAATAACTCCTTGAAATTTTCCCAAGCCTCACTAAATGTTTGATCATTCCTTTGTTGAAAACCAATAATTAACTTTCTCAAAGCCGTAGTTCTTGATAGAGGAAAGAACTGGTTCAAAAACTTCTTCCTTAAATCCTCCCAAGTAAAAATGCTCTTAGATGGTTGCCTATCATACCAATTTCTAGCAAGACCCTCTAAGGAGAATGGGAATAGGATCATCTTAATAGCATCAGGAGGGACCCCATCATACTTAAGTGTATTGCAAAGTAACAAGAACCTCTTAATATGGTCGTGGGGGTCATCTATGGATCTCCCTAAGAAGGGGCTAGAAGAAACCAAAGTGATCATGTGGGCATTAAGCTAAAAAGTCTGTGCGGTTATTTCAGGTATAACGATGGCGTCGGCATTTCCCTCTACTTTCGATTGGAGAATCTCCATAATAGGACGTTGATCCATGGCTACAAAATGGTCGAATTTATATACAAGTGAAATGACGTCTAAAAGCTTCCTCGGAGAAGGAAGTGATACACCAAAGGTGGTATGTTTACACGCGTGCGAGTACACGTGTAAGTAAACACGAGGAATGAGGGAGTAGCCCTCGGTCGACTTTTGAGAGAGAAGAGATTATCTCCCTCGAGGTTCGATATGAAATATCCACAAGAAAGTATATATATAATTACTACTTGGGTGCAAGACCCCCAATTAAAGCCTTCCTTCTTAGAATACGCACTAGTGAACGGGGGGTTAGGTGGCGCGAAGCACTTAAGTACCTATTGACCCTTAGATGGCATTTTATAGCACATCGCCTATCTATTCACTTTAGTAGTTTGTATTCTTCGAATTATTGCCTATTGGAAGTATTTATCTATTCTTGCTTAATTAATTTTATCGATACGCGTGTCAAGGACCGGAACGCCCCTCAACACGGTGTATTGCCTCGGCAATACTTATGGAAGATATGTGTATTGGTTGTTCTTATACGTATACTTATTTACATATAATAATATATCAAAAATATTTTTGTATTTATTTGTTTTTTACGAAAAATACTATATGTACGTAAAAAGCGATGAAAACGATATAATATATATTTTTTTGTTGTAATCTTTTAGGAAAAAGATTACTTTTTGGGTTTTTTATTTTTTTGGTTCAATTCTTTAGGAAAAGAATTGATTTTGTGATTTTTTATTTTTTTGTATTTTTATCTTTCTGATTTTTTTTTTAATCTTTTTGATTTATAATACGTAAAAAAATAACGTTCACAAAGTGAACGGATCCCAAAATCCAATCGTCTCACTCAAAATCGTTAATCTTCACGAAAAGAACCGGCAGCGGCGCCATTTAATATTTCGTTTTTAGTGTAGTTGTCTTCTCAGCTCAATTCGAATTGATATAACGTTTTTTAGCTCGACTTAATTGTTTTTGGTTAAAGAGACTTGTTTGGAATTCTATGTCTAATTGGCAAGAAGCAAGTAAAAAGGTAAAAATATTCTATAAACTACGTATACGTACTAACCTAAAAACATTTAGCAATTACACATTTAATTTGCACAAAATATAAAATGAAAAATACAAATTTTATACTACAAATATAAAAAAATGTAAAATACAAATAAAAAAAAGTAAAGTGTAAAATGTAAGATTTTAATTTCTAAATCTGTTATTAACTCTTGAACGTTTTTTTACAACTTCAATAAGCCCAAGTCAACTATCACCCTTCTATCTGATCTTTTAAAAGAGCTGGCCCAAAATTCATCTAGCCCAACAGCCTGAAACTGATCCAGCAGCAAGATAACGGTGAGGACTAAAAATGAAATTGATTTAACAGATTTATCTAACTAAGGACTGTAACTGACATGAGAGATATCTAAGTGAAGGACTAAAATTGACTTACTTGCTAAAATATTTCAAATCATGAAAACCATCAGATTACACAGAATCCTAGCCAAATCAAAATGATTTTCTACTAACTATTACAGAACTAAACCAATTTATCAAACATATTATCTAAACCTATATTGAATTCAATCTTAACTGCTATAAATCTCACAAAATATCAATACTACTACAAAAGAAAACAGAATCTCATTCTACATCTAAATCTCTACTGATCTAATTCCTAAACACAGAATAAGCAAGTATTTAGAAAACTAGAACACATGAAACAAATTATCCTCTACAAACTGATAACCATCATATAACATGTATACAGATTAAACACATTGCAATCAAACTTACACTACATTACTTTGCTTAAAAACGTAAATGGTGCTTAACCTGCGTCTTCCAGGCCTAGTCCGTTGTGGAAGAAGCTCGGCGCTGAGCTGGCTTGTTTAACAAACGAAACTACTATTCTGGAATCCAACTGAACACCTATTTGCAAACTGAAATCGACCACACCTTATTTTTATAACCTTCAAAACTTGATAAACCTGCATATATGAACTCCTGCAAAACAGAATATCCAAGGAAAAGATTCTCGAATACCACAAATCCAGCTAATTTGAACTCTGTATCAAACTGACTAAAACTCCCTAACTGAATCCTAACTGAACAACTGACACTTCACTGAGTCGTAACAAGCAATTAACAAAACTGAAACTAAATCCTTACTGAATTTAACAGAATGAAAAAAAAACTACAAATGTAAAGATAAAACTGTTTTAGAAAATCTTAAGCTACAAAGTGTACTGCTAAGCTGACTGAATCAGACTATCCTAACATCTTAACTATATCTAAACTCATTAACTAGAAATCACTACTGAATTTGACTGAAAAAGCTGAACAGAAATATATCAAAATCGGAATTTTATCAAGATTCAAACTTGAGAACAAAATTCCTCATAAGCTCTTATGAGCTTATTATGCTGAAACGCTCAAAATCAGTTAAAAGAAACAAAAGATTCTAGAAATTGAAATCAACTCTGTATTAAAACTCAAGACACTCACTATCCAAATGCCAATAACTCCATGATCAAAATATACGTGATTTAGAAACTTAAGAACGTAACAGTAAAGAAATAGAAGAAGGAAAGAGCTTCGTGAACTGCTTGCTTCATTAATGGCAGAAAAAAACTGATTCAGTTACAACAAGATCAACTAATCGAACCTAATCTAACTGAAATTCATAAAGGCTTTGAAAGAAAATTAAACTAACTATCCTAACTAACCTAACTATGTGAAAACTAACACCTAAGCTAACCGGTTGCAAATGAGGTCTTCATCTCCTTTATATAGGCGTCGAGGGAAGAGGTGTTGATGTAGCTTCGACGTGTTCTAGCCAATGATTGATTGACACGTGTTTAATACGAGGTTTACACTCGTCCTTCTTCTTCATCACATTTGGGGCTTTCTTATCCTTTGAGACTTGATCGAATTAAGTGGTACCATCATGTTAAGGAGAAAAAGATAAGCACTTTTGCTGTTGAAAGCTTCGGCTGAATCTTCCTGGATCGACCTTGAGATTGATTTGCAGGTTTGATGGAGGTTGAAGGAGAAACCGTCTACTTTCTCTCTCTTGAATGGAGAAGAAGACGCAAGTTACGTGTGTTTGTGTTGTTTGACTGGTCTTGGTCAAATTGACCAAGTTAAGTAAATACTAACTTTCCAAAATTTGCCACTTGGTCCTTTTCTTTTAATTTCTTTTCATCAAATGTTTATAACTTTGAAACCAAGTTTCTTTTAATCCTTCGTCTCGTAGAAAGTTGCAAGCTAAGCCCTCGATCTTTGATAATATTGGCAAATAAAGTCCTTAGAAGCTCTTTCGTCCTTTTCTTCATCTTTTTATCAAATTAATCCTTGAAAGCTCGTGTTTGTCTCAAATGTACCTATATTACCTGAAAATACACAAACACCAAATACACGCGTAATTCTGATAATTAACAGTTTAATATAATGTATTTGACAGTGTTTTTAATGGTATTTGGATCATTATTGATGAGTGTTTTCACACTTATCAAGTTTCATGATGCAAAAATTAAAAACCGGGTTTTTAACGTTGGTGATCAAGTGTTACTTTTTAACTCTTGACTTAATATATTTTCCGGGAAATTGAAATCTCGTTGGTCGGGTCCGTTCATCGTTACACAAGTGTTTCCTTATGGGACCATCGAGCTAGCTCAAGATGATGGTCCTAACTTTAAGGTGAATGGACATAGGCTTAAGCACTACTTTGGTGGGGAAATTCCTTCAATGGTTGACCTCGACCAAGTCACCTTCCCCAATGATAATTAGCATTGAGGGGATCGAGTCGAGCTCATGACTCGGTAATCAAAAACAAGGTGCCTCGTGGGGGAGATCCAATGCTTATCTTTTTATGCTTACTAATACCTAATTAGAGGGGATTTGTGCCCTTCCAACTCGTTGTCTCGTGGTTGTTTGTGATTGTGTTATCTAGATCATCATCATCTACGATTGAAGACTCTCTTGTTCGTTTACATGAGCCTCCATCATTTGCTTGAAGAAGTTTTTCACGAATCCATTGACATATCCTTTATTGTTCTAACAATTATCTCTTATCATAATTCATAAACGGCTTTAGATATATTGTTGATCACCCTTTTCATGCTAGATCCTAAGCATTCGATTCTTCGTCTCTACTATGGGGGTGCTCCACCTTTAGACTCGAAACATTGAGGACAATGTTTACTTTTAGTATGGGGGGTGAATAGGTACTTGCTTTGCTACGCCCTCACGTTTTCCAACTTTCAATGTTTTATTTTGTTGCTAATAAGGCTAAAAATGGACAAATTTTAAAATTTTCTTAGTTTTCATAAGTGTTTTTAAGACACGAATGTATATTTTCCGATGGGTGGAATAAGAGCTAATTTTTGACTTGATGGGCATTTGGAGCCCTTTACATTCCTTAACCCGCTCAATTCAAGTTTTGCTAGACTTTTATATAGGGAACTTTAAAACGCGAAAGTCTTAGCTCATTCGGGTTAAGAACAAGAACTTTTCGCAAGTTCCTATAATTGATCCTAGAAATTCACTTATCAAGGGAACTATAAAATGCATTCTCTAAACTTGAAAAAGTCCAAGAAAGTGCAAGATCCTATAGGTGGCTTGAAAACCCAAAACTTTGATTTGATATAGTCTTAATGAAAGCTATTCCAAATTTGGCTTAATTTTGACTTGCATGGCTAATTATTCACGAGTCTCTTTAATTAGAGGTCTTTATATAGTGAAGAACGAGAAGTGATATAGTTAGGCAAGTGATCATGCTAAACGTAGAACATTAATACGTTCTTTCAAAAACTCATATGTTTTTAATTGTGGCTTTTTCTTCCCATAAGATCAATGCATTAGGAATAAAAATAAATGCAATAAGTAAGGTCGTACTATTTAAAAGGTTACTTAGCTTCTAGCCCAAGATCGTTTAAAAGTTGCTCGGGGTTGAATAGAGTTCATAGCCAAGGCATAACTTATTGAAGCGGGACGCGAAGATTGGTGAAGATCCAAAAAGGCCTTAACAAGGCATGAGGAGCTCTATTTTGTTGCTAAAGATCCAAGATGATGTGAAGTATTATTATTCCTAAATCAATATGAAGGATCGAGACACACGACGAAAAGCAATTACTCCCCTAAAGATCATGGAGAAAGTCTATCCAAAAAGACCCTTACAATGTATGAGGTTAAATATATCCAAGTCCGAAAAGGAGGTGGATCGTTGTATATCAAAGTCCAAAATAAAGATTGAAGAAGAATGATGAAGTCGTGGTCCAAGTATGAAGAATCTCTCAAAAACGTCAAGTGAAGAAATTCCAAAATATGAAGAGAAGACCAAAATTTCAAGAACATCTTCCCAAGATTTGAAGTATGAAGTACATGCCAAATATCGGTCCGAGAAAGGTCTCAAATCGTGAAACGAGTTATGTCAAGATATGAACTTAAGGAGATACACGAGAAGCCGTTTTAAAAGATTTTGTCCTTCGGCTAACTATCAATTAAATCGTGCTACTTTGCTTTCGGACTAATAAATATTGAAATAAGTCAATATGAATCACTTGTGATCCATGACAAATAGTTAAAAAATGCTAGTAACCCATTTCCTTTTTATAATAACTAGGATTGCGGGTAGAAAAAGTATTACACAATTTGGACGTATGAGTAGTGTTAGCATTGTGACTTGTACCAACAATGATCTCGTTTTTGCACTTAGCATGGAATGTATGACAATCAAGGATGATGAAATTTACTCTAAGGGACATTTACTTGTTTCTATTCTTTGACCTTAAAAGTCACATTCGTGATGAAAATCATACATTATTTCTTTACACATCTTCGTAGTATTGATGCAAGTCTTTTACTTTTCAAAAAAGGGTAATAAAATTGAATTTTGGTGATGCTTAGATACTTTATTCTAGCATTGCGTGAGGGCACATCAATGGATTAGTATGGGGGAGTGATGAGATGACATTTATACATGATCTCATCGTTCTTTTCGGGCTTTAAATGCATAAAAATGTCATAAAATACCACATATATGCTTGTGTTTGTTTACTTGTGTATTTTAGGTATAGATATCGTGAAAAAGACAAAAGATCACAAGAAACAAGGAAAAACGGACACGAGAAACGAAGCCGTACAAAGAACCGAGCCCTAATTCATGAATTATCCAAGATTAAACCTTGAAGACTTGAAGATATGCAAGATTGATCCTCAAACAAAGAAGAAATGACACTTAAAACCCTTGTGAATTCATAATTACAAGTTTGGTCCCTTAAGTTTGTCAAAATTGCCAAAAGGTCCTTCAACTTTGAAGAAATGGCAAGATTAGTCCCTCAACTATTCAACATTGTCAATTATGGTCACTCATGAAGGCAAACATCTATTGAATACCTTTGAAGATCAAGAGTGTCCAAAACCAGCCCTTGAAATATCCAAAAATGACAAAAACAACCCTCAAAACCTTTTTGGAAAAGTTTGGTGGCAAAAGTGTGAAAAATGGAAGTTTGTTTGTGAAGAGAATTCGTTTTTAAGGCTGAAAATCTTATTATACATATTTTCCCAAAGAACAAGGACTGCTTTTGCCCAATTCTAAACATTCAAATGAATATTGCGCCAAACACTTACCTTTCCCCCAATTTTGGATCAAAAAGAGTTACTGCTTACCATCAAGAACCCACTAACTCCTCTCACTTAAACAAAGGGTAAATTTCAATTAACCATTCCCACACTTGATTCACACGCCCAGAAACATAACCCACACACAAAACCCTCAATCCCATTACCCAATGGACCCCACACTCAACCTCCTCCACCAATGAAAACGCAACTTTCTCTCCAAGTAATCTGACGTGTGAAGATCAACAGCTAAGAGTCATAGCTTAACTCCAAAGCTAAAATAAACGTCCTTGATCAGTTTGGACAGCTCACCAACAACAAACGGCATCAAGCACTCAAGGATAATTTAGGAAATTCACATCTAGGGTTTATGAATAGTGTTATGTATGCATTTGCCTATAAAAGGAGACCTCAACCTTTGAGAGTCCCTTTGTTACAAATTATGGCTATCAATCTTTGTAATTCCTTTTTAGTTAAATAAAATTTGAATTTCTTAAAATTTATGAAATCTCTTTTGTGTTTATTAAAAATTGGTGTTAGAATACCTAAAATCTGGATTCCATTTGATCTTTTAGACCTTCCTTAATCTTGTGGTTAAGGCACGTCTATGTTTGAAGGTTTTCAAAGGTTCAAAAACCTTGAAATCCTTGTTACTGTTTTGGTTATTCTCTTGTACTAACCCTTAGCCAAAATCCTTAAGCTCCTTCAAGCTTGTTGACACCAAGCCTGAGAAGAGTTTTAAGCTCTTGGTTGAGTTGTTTGCTCATTTGTGTTGAAGAAATATCATAATCAAAACCTTGTTCTACTTTGAACATCAGCAGGTTTTGATCTTCCTTTTTGAAGAACCTTGGTCTTGTTCTAGTTGTTGAACAAGGTCCAAGGAGCATAGCTGGTCCTCCTAGGATGTTGTGGAGGACAGGTATAATCACTTGTTAAAGGTTCCCCTAAAAATTTCATGTTATTGCCTGTTTTTGATTTTGTGCTTTGATTTTGTGTTCTTGTGTTTATGGTTGTGATTTTTGTCTTTGAATCTGTTAGTAGTCATCTAGGAAGTGTGTTTCAATCATAAAATTAGTAGGTTATTAGTTGTAATCACAAGTTTCTTTGAAAAGTGGTAGATTAAGGGTTGTTTGGGATAACAACCTGTTTTGGATTTGTGCTATTTTGAAGGTTGTGCTTTGTGGTACTTTGTGTTGGAACCTGTTTCATAAGTGCTAAGGGACATTTATCTGCAAGCTTTGAGCATATAAACACCTAGAATCAACAATAGGCTCTAAAATCTTGTATACTTGTTGAAATTGGCTGTGGTTTAAGGGACACCTAGTTCTAATCATAGACTAGGGTTAACAAGTGATTAAACCTAGTTAGTTACACCAGGGAAGTAGGATTTGAGTGTTGAAATTGGATCTTTGGTCATTTATATCAGCAAAGTGTGCTATTGTTCTTGAAGTTCATATCAGCAAGTGTAATCTACTTTGATCTTGTTCCATACTTTGATTCAGTGATTGATTTAAGTTTGTTTATGCTTAATAATAGTTTATATACCTTGTGTATGCATCTAGTTAAATTAGGAGTGCTTATTCTTGCTTAAACTGCTTAAGTGTTCATAACTACTTAATATCCATGTGAGCCAAAGCAGTGGGAACTCCTTTCCCCTGCTGCTAGCCACTGCTAGTGTAATTTTTTGTTCAGCTTATCAATAAGCTATTCTAGCTTATTTTAACCAGCAATAACTTGGATTTTGTAATAGGTGCTAATCATTTGACCCATTTGTTCATACTAGAGAAATTGATGGGTTGACTTTAGGGTTTGACTAGAAAACCAACTTAATTGACTTTTTCATAAGTGCTTATTGGCTTATTCCAGCTTATTGGTTTTGCTTATTGGATTTTGGTTGATTGATTTGGCTTATTGAAGTCATTTATACCATTTTGCTAGTTGAATCAAGTCCTGAGGTGCCCTAGAACTGAAACCCGACTATTTTGTCTTTTAGTGGATTTGTACTTAGCTTATTTTTGGCTTATTGAGTGTGCTTTTTCAAAATTTCTTTTTACAGATCTCTTTAGTATCCCAAAAGAAGGTTGTGTGTCAAGTTAGAGCTTATGGCATTGGCTTATTGCTTAATAGGCTTATTGGCCCAAAAAGGATAAGCTGTTTGTTCATTAAGCTATGATAAGCTCACTTTCAGCTTTTGGGCCTTCAGAGTTTTGTGTTTAGAATTGAATTTTGAGTCAGATAGGACTTTTCCAAGTCATTTCGGCTTATTTTGACTTTTTGGGCTAAAAAGCCCATTAAGGTGGACTGTTTTTTCTTTTAGCCCATTTGGGGGCCCAATAGGGGTAATTTGGTAATTTCACTTTCATTTTTTGATTACTTAGGTTAAAATAAACTAGTTTGCAAGTTTTTAGAATTTTTTATAATTTTTGGATTTTTAATATTATTTTAATATTATTTTATTATTATTTTTCAAATTTCACATTTTTGCATGTTTTATATTTTTCTTAGCTTAAATACATTAAAATAGGAATTTTGCAACTTTTAGATTAATTTTATCATGTTTAGATTAATTTTTATAGTTATTTTAAGTTTTAATAGTTTTTAAATCATTTAAAATAGTTTTTCTTAGTTTAAAAATTTATAAAAATTGTTTTTAATCTTTTTAGGTCATTTTAGAGGTTTACCAATTGAAAAATCTTTATTTGGGATTTTTGATAATTTATTTGATTTTTAGGGCATTAATTAGCATTTAAAAATTAATATTTAATTAATTAAAAGGTTTAAAAAAGTTTTGATCATTGGTAAACTCTTAGTTTATTTATTTTGATTTTTGATGAATTTTTGGTAAATTTTAGAATTAATTTTTATTTTTCTCTTTTTACGGTTTTACGTTTAGTCGTAGTAGTAATTAATTTCACGTCTTCGTCATCCTCTTTTCTCATCCCCTTCTAACCAATATTAATCTCAAACCAATTACGAATTACTCACACACAAATACCTCCTTGGGAAACGAACTTTCACCTTTGGGTCATTAGTGCTTGATTTTCCTAAATCAACACTTAATACTTACCGCTCATATACGCTCTTTTTCCTAAAAGACGTATTTTACCACAATCATTTTGGCACCGCTTCCGGTTGAAAAGAGTTGTTTGACTAGGGTTAACAAGTGATTAAACCTAGTTAGTTACACCAGGGAAGTAGGATTTGAGTGTTGAAATTGGATCTTTGGTCATTTATATCAGCAAAGTGTGCTATTGTTCTTGAAGTTCATATCTGCAAGTGTAATCTGCTTTCATCTTGTTCCATACTTTGATTCAGTGATTGATTTAAGTTTGTTTATGCTTAATAACAGTTTACATAGCTTGTGTATGCATCTAGTTGAATTTGGAGTGCTTATTCTTGCTTAAACTGCTTAAGTGTTCATAACTACTTAATATCCATGTCTGTGCTAGATCTGAGCATTGTTTGATTTTTCTGTGCTAATTGGTGATACTGAAGTCTTTTTGTGCTTGATTGTGACTCCTTGTGATTAACTGATCACTTGGGTGCCCTTGTCTTCCAACAAAACATACAGAATCTCTCTAAAAAGCCAGGTCAAATAGTCAAAGCAGTGGGAACTCCTTTCCCCTGCTGCTAGCCACTACTAGTGTAATTTTGTGTTCAACTTATCAATAAGCTATTCTAGCTTATTTTGACCAGCAACAACTTGGATTTTGTAATAGGTGCTAATCATTTGACCCATTTGTTCATACTGGAGCAATTGGTGGGTTGACTTTTGGGTTTGACTAGAAAACCAACTTAATTGACTTTTTCATAAGTGCTTATTGGCTTATTCCAGCTCATTGGTTTTGCTTATTATATTTTGGTTGATTGATTTGGCTTATTGAAGTCATTTGTAACATTTTGCAAGTTGAATCAAGTCCTGAGGTGCCCTAGAACTGAAACCCGACTATTTTGTCTTTTAGTGGATTTGTACTTAGCTTATTTCTGGCTTATTGAGTGTGCTTTTTCAAAATTTCTTTTTACAGATCTCTTTAGTATCCCAAAAGAAGGTTGTGTGTCAAGTTAGAGCTTATGGCATTGCCTTATTGCTTAATGGGCTTATTGGCCCAATAAGGATAAGCTGTTTGTTCATTAAGCTGTGATAAGCTCACTTTCAGCTTTTGGGCCTTCAGAGTTTTGTGTTTAGAATTGAATTTTGAGTCAGATAGGGCTTTTCCAAGTCATTTGGGCTTATTTTGACTTTTTGGGCTAAAAAGCCCATTAAGGTGGACTGTTTTTGCTTTTAGCCCATTTAGGGGCCCAATAGGGGTAATTTGGTAATTTCACTTTCATTTTCTGATTATTTATGTTAAAATAAACTAGTTTGTAAGTTTTTAGAATTTTTATAATTTTTGGATTTTTAATATTATTTTAATATTATTTTATTATTATTTTTCAAATTTCACATTTTTGCACTTTTTATATTTTTCATAGCTTAAATACATTAAAATAGAAATTTTGTAACTTTTAGATTAATTTTATCATCTTTAGATTAGTTTTTATAATTATTTTAAGTTTTAATAGTTTTTAAATCATTTTAAATAGTTTTTCTTAGTTTAAAAATTTATAAAAATAGTTTTTAATCTTTTTAGGTCATTTTAGAGGTTTACCAATTGGAAAATCTTTATTTGGGATTTTTGATAATTAATTTGATTTTTAGGGCTTTAATTAGAATTTAAAAATTAATATTTAATTTATTAAAAGGTTTGAAAAAGTTTTGATCATTGGTAAACTCTTAGTTTATTTATTTTGATTTTTGGTGAATTTTGGTAATTTTTAGAATTAATTTTTATTTTTTCTCTTTTTACGGTTTTACGTTTAGTCGTAGTAGTAATTAATTTCACGTCTTCGTCATCCTCTTTTCTCATCCCCTTCTAACCAATATTAATCTCAAACCAATTACGAATTACTCACACACAAATACCTCCTTGGGAAACGAACTTTCACCTTTGGGTCATTAGTGCTTGATTTTCCTAAATCATCACTTAATACTTACCGCTCATATACGCTCTTTTTCCTAAAAGACGTATTTTACCACAATCAAACACCCCACTTGGGTAAGTGGAACGCTACATGTATTTATGGCGTGTCATCAAAGCATGCAAGGTAATGTATTAAACATTAACTGATCATAACGTAAATATCGGAATCAAACATCGGTAGTCCAACGTAAGCTCAAATATAAAGATTATGTACTAAAAGAAAAAGGACACCAAGTAATGTATGAGTGCATAAAGTAAAGGAGTCTAGATAGCTCCCATCCAATGCACGTACTCTCTTAGAAGTCCTAAGATCGTCCCTGTGTACCTGCCGTTTGGAAACATGAAAGGAAACTACGGCTGAGCATAACGCTCAGTAAACGGATATGAAGCATGATAATAAGGTACTCGAAGAACAGGTTACAAATACTGAAACTAAAACTGTTACGCCAATTAGGAGAAAGGTGTGTAAAATCTGAAATGTCTGATTTATAAATAATAAAACTGAATTATTAACTGTTAAATCTGAAAACATGCATTTACTGTATTTTAATTGCCAAGAGCTTATATAGGTCATGTGCTGTAACAACAGTTGCATGAATAACTGGAGGGGTAACCTCTTCATGCTGTAGAGGGGTGACCTCTAAATAATATGCTGGGTGGAGGGATCAGCTCCAATGTGAAGGATGTAGAGCACACACCACATTCACTGATAACTGTAAACTGATAAGCCTCAGATGCATCCATACGGCCCACTAATAATACTGATAAAATGGCCAAGATGAGCTGAATGGGACGCTGCAGGATATCACTCTCCTACAGGTGAGTCATAACACCGGTGCCTCAAGTGCCATGGTTACGGTACCTCCGTAACTAGTAAAACTAACTGTTCATGCTTGTATATAAGGCTCAGACAATATCTTAGTTATTAAAATAATTCCTAATAATATATAACATATACTTGGAAAACATTTGGCTACAGACGGGGAATCCTAATCATGCATAGAAGGAAGTCCTTACTGAAGGACAGGAAATCCGTACCTCGTGTCCAGTTACCGACCGAGATCAACTGACATAAAGTCTTCTCTGATTTATGACTTAATTGTTTTTGGTAATACAAATTGAATGGTAATCTATCTCTAATTGGCACAAAGCGTTTAAAAATGAAAATAATATCTATTACTACATATACGTACTATCTAAAAAACATATTGCAATTACGACATTTTAAATGCACGAAATATAAAATCGTAAAATACAAATTTTATACTACAAATGAAAAATGTAAAATAAACATGCACGGAAAACTAGGCAATCAAGAATTATAATATTCTAAAATTTGAAATGTGATTGAAGTGATTTTTATAAGACTAAAATTCAATTTTATTAAAAATGAAAATACTCTTCTTTATAAACGAAATCAAATTTACCAAATCCAAATTTTATAAAAACTAAAAGTAGTACTAATTTATAAGTTGGCAGCCCAACTAAATTAGACAAGCCCGTCGAATTGAATAAGGCAAAACTAACTGACAGGGACTATTAATGCAAACAAATTATTACTAAATGGACTAACTACGTAAATGACTAACGGAATTGGACTGTGACTGAAACAAGCAAGATCACTATGGAGGGCTTAATTCGTGTATGTACCAAACTTGTACAATGAAGTCAAATACTAACAAATTTATGTTTCAAACTAACTGGTGCTCTTTTTCATAGATTTATTTTTTTCTCTTATCACTTTTATATATAACTAATTTCCCATCTTTTACTAAAAACTCAGTACCAATCTATGACTAAATCAAGCTTAACTAAATTCACTAAGCTATTTATTAAAATGAGATAAAATTCACAACTACAAACATTAAGCCCAAAAGGAATCTATTATAAACTCCTAAGTCACTGATCTAACTAAATACTAGTACTAAATCTCTCAAGTATTGACCCAGTATGCTAGAACCTGAATCCAGTACCCTTAAGTTCATGTTCGCAACTGACCACGTGAATTTTAAAAATGATTTAACCAATTTTCTCAAAAAATCAATTCCTACCAAACACTAGCTTAACTATCAGATATGTACAATCTTATACTAATTTTTCAAATGCAAACTGAACCTAAGCAAACCTATTTCTAACCAATTCACTTATCTAAAAATGAAGCTAAATAGATGCTAAATCTAAAATTTGAATGACATAAAATTGAGCACACAAAATTAAAAGATACCAAAACTGATCTAAACAAGTACTTTAACTACGGAACAATAAACTTACGCTACCATCTCTAACTAACAGATTTACTATTATTTTCAGAAAAGTAACGCGCGCTTAACCATATAAATCGAAGCCTCCGTTGACGACGTAGGTCAGCGCTGGGCTGCCTTGTTCACTACACGATGCTACTACTGCTCTGAACTGCAACCGACACCAAAGACCTGCAAAACTCCACTAATCTTGACAAATAACACTACTCAAAATGTCTTCATTCTATCAATAGCAAAGTCAAATAGGACCTTCGAATTCGAAACCTGCATAATATGTTAATTTGACAATCTGCACAAATATGTTGCTGCTATAACCTCAAATGAACAATATGCACTAAAACTAATCATAGAACTCGTTCCAAATTCGTAAACAGCAAAACTGAAGACATCGAATCTAATCAGTTACATAAACTGATTTGTAACTGAACACAACTGATCTAACAGAATAAAAGAAAACTTGTATTTAGAAAAATGTGATTAACAAGCTACACTTTAACAGAAACTCAAAATTGTAGAACTCTCGGTGAACAGTATTATCTAAAAAGATTGAGCTACTAGGCTGAAATTTTTAACCTTGAAATTCTAGGTATTAACAAAACTTAAATCAATATCATAATTCTTAACCAAGTGAACAGTAATCTTCATTATGATATTAACATATTGAACTATTTTAATAAAAAAAGCTTTCAAGAAAAATTCAAGAATTCATTAATGAAAGAAACTGAAATTCTGTTACAAGATGACTAACAATATTCAGTTACAGTTTAACTGAAATCTAACAAGATTAATAACTATGTGAAATATTATCTATCTACTCCTAAACCTAACTATGTGTAACTACAACTAGCTAACCGTCTTCAAATGAGGTGCTCTCTTGGTATTTATAGACAACTGAGAGGAGAGGTGTGACGTGTTGCCTCCAATCTTTATCTGCCACGTGTAAAATACGAGGTTGAGATTAGGGTTCTTCACATCCCCATATTGGGGGTTTCTTCGTTCTTCACTCTTGATCTAATTAAGTCGCACCATCTCGTAGAGGAGAACAAGAGGATCATCTTTGCTGTTTTCATCTTCTCTTGAATCTTCGTGTATCTCTCATGATTTGCAATTATAGAATTTTAGTGGAAAGAAAACGAGGCCGTCTGAAAATCCTTTTCTCTCTCTTGATATTCATTTGAAGAAGATGTTGTGTGTTTGTTTGACCGTGACATGGTCTTTTGACCAAGTAAATACTGGAAGTTAATACTCTTTTCATTTAGAAAAAATTTCATGTTTGGTCCCTATCGTTTACACCAAATATCAAGTATGGTCCCTATCTCAAACTAAGTGCACAGATCGTCCCTATCGTTTACACTTTGGATCAAGAATAGTCCCTATCTTGGATGGGTGTTAATTTTGACTGTTAACTTTTGGAAATAGAGGGGTATTTTTGTCTTTTCATTTTAATTAAATAAAAACTTAATAGTCCCTATATTTGTCTTCACCAAATCGTCTCCCACTTTCAATCAGTCACCAACTTTCACAATCATATCTCTCTCCTCGTGATTCAATCAAAAAACCAACTTTCACAATCATATCTCTCTAATAATAAGCAAAAAAGATTGCTTAGATCTTATAGATCTACTCAATCCACCATCAAAATCGACCCCCACCACACTTGCTTGGTCGTTGCCGCCGTACAACCACCAACAGCCACCCATCTTTCGTGGCTCCATCACCACCACACCCCATCATCATCTCATACTCCAGCCGCCACTTTATACATCATTAAGGGTGTTTGTCTCGGATTCATACCCCAGCCGCCACCCTTTTCCTCCTTCGTGGCCACCACAGCCACCATCGCAGCCTCCTGCTGCCATCACCCCAGCCACCATGTCCACTGTTGTGGTTTTACCCACAACCATCATCACAACCGTGACCTCTAGCCACCATCTCCATTCGCAGCCACATGCACCATCGTCACCATCTTCATCTACTCCAGCCGCCACCCATGGCCACCCTACACCACGACCACGACCACCGTGGTCATCCTTTGTGTTTCTCCACTGACGTGACAACCACCTCCACCAACAGATGGCTGCCGCCACTGTCTACACATTAAGGGGGTGTTTGGATATGCTGTTTACAACAGCATAAGGGGGTGTTTGGATCTGCCAATTAACAGCCGCATATGGAGTATTTGGTTTTAGGCAGAAAGTGCCTAAGGGTGCATTGGGTTGGCCAAAATCCACATGAAGGTGATGGGATCTGCTGTTGGAAGCCACATGCGGCCATGCGGGGCCGTTTATATGTTTTTTTTGCATTTAAGGAGAGAAAGAGGTGGTTTTGGTGAAGAAAAGAATGTGTTTGGATCTGTTTTTATTATTTGGTGGTTTTTGTTTCAGTTTCAAGAGGATTGGTGGAGAGAGATGGGTTTTGATTTGAGAGAGATATATCTGGGTTTCTGGATTTGAGAGAGAGGGAGATGAGAGAGAGAGAGGGGTAGATATAAATAAGATAGAGAGAGAGATGAAAAGGGTGTATGTTTGATCCTGTGGGATGAAAATGGTGGGTGTTTGTATTAAATGAAGTCAAAATAAGTAAAAGACCGAAATGCCCCTCCTCTCTCAAGACTTAACCAGCAAAACTAACACCCATCCAAGATAGGGACCATTTTTGATCCAAAGTGTAAACGATAGGGACGATCTGTGCACTTAGTTTGAGATAGGGACCATACTTGATATTTGGTGTAAACGATAGGGACCAAACATGAAATTTTTTCTTTCATTTACTTTGCTTTTGCTCCTTTCTCTTTGTATTTTTTTTCCAAAAGTTATATAAACTTTTAAGCAATTTCCTTTTTCATCCTTCATCTTGTTGAAAGTTACACTTTCAGTCCTTGATCTTTGAAATAATGACAAGTAAAGTCCTTGAAACATGATTCGTCATTTTCTTCGTCTTTTCATCAAATAAGTCCTTGAAACCTCGTGTTTGCTCAAAAATGTATCTTCTTACCTGAAAACACATGAAACACAAATACCCACGTAATTCTGATACTTTTCAGTTAAATATAATGTATTTGACTGTATTTTGAGTGGTTTTTGGATCATTATTAATGAGTGTTTTCACACTTATCAATTTCACGCGAGCTACATGAATAAAGGACGCGAATAAGTTAACTGATATTCGTTTATTTTATTTATCTCAACTGTACATAGTTAATTTATTTATTCTTTTAATACTGTTAATATATAAACTGATAAGTCTGAATGTTTTAATATATCTGATTAACGTATTCCTGTTCTATTATTAACTACGGTATAACACGTATTCTAACGTTATAATATTTCTATATCAGTAACCTGCTAATAATAGAAAGTTTCCTAAATTAGAATATTTCCAAAATCATTTATATTTTCTTTAATAAAATTATACTCTTTTAAATCTCATAAACTATTTTAATCTAATTCATTTAAATATACAATTAAGACATTTATAAAATTTAAGAAATAAAAGGTATCATTTAAAAGTCTTCGTTTTTATTATTTTACTATATCCCGAGCCTACCGAGATACCACTTCTCGGTCGCACTAAAACAATTTAACAAAATATATATAAAATCTGCCTATAGGAATTAGTGACAGAAAATACGTGTCATTAAGAACAGTGTGACTAAAAGCTGTCACATAACTGTCATAAAAACTGACATCACAATTCTGCAACAAAAATATCTGTCACTAATCTGTTGCTAATTTCATTTAAAAAGCTGATATTTCTGTCCGGAATTTACACATTGATTTTATACAATGTGTCTATTGGTTTTCTCAGTATACTACTGTTTTTTGACTTAACCAAACACCCCTTTTTAATTATTAAAAACCCAACCTCAACTATTAAATAAATACACCCTTTTTAGGCTGTGACCCTCGGCCGGCTGATACAACTCCCCTAGACACTATGTCTCGGCTGGATACAAGGCTACAACAACCCATCCCTTTTAATCTTTGTTTCCTTTTTTTTGCTTATTACCCGACCTATAAAACCTTCCCATTTTTTTATTTTTTTGAAGTGCGGCTTGATTAACACAACAACTCATCGAGACATTACCATGTCTCGGTTTTCGTTTAACAACACCATTCGAACCCCATGTTTATGATATAGGTTCATTTGTACATATAATAAGCCAAGAATCATTCGTCCTAAACATGAAATTAAATGTGAAAAGACGATACCGTTTTAAGATTAGTAAGGGAATGATGAATTACACGAATTCTTGATGAACAATCGGACCCGAAGCCCCTGTTTTCTTTCTACAGCCGGCGGCCAAGCAAGGAATAAGAACCCTAGTATATTTTTTTTTCTGAGGTTTGCTGCGTCTAACCTATACAAAAGGGGATAAGCCCCGATTTATTTTTCTTTCTTTGGCCGGGCCTAAAGCCCATTTATACATTTGTTTATTTTTTTGTACAAACCGCCCCTTTATAAACTTTATATATTTTACTTTTTTAAACAAACTTTAAATTATTTACATACTTTCGTGATAAATTTTCACGTGTCTTTAGTCTTTCTGAAACGTATTAATTTTGCGCACTTAACGCATATACGTTCGTAATGATTATTTTCCTGAATAATTGCATATAGTTTTATATAATTAAAACTGCGTATTTAATATTCGAAATATTTAAATACGGGTTTTACAATTCTTCCCCTCTAAAAAAAATTATTTATCCCCGAATTAAGGATAAAACTATGCTGGGTTTTACAATTCTCCGTCTCTAAAAGAAAAATTCATCCAATTAAAGGTAATTTAAGCTGATGAATTTATACTAAGCTGAAAGTCACATAGACTGAAAAGACATGAAAACTAGAAGACTCATATACTAAAAGACGTGTAACTGAAAGACATACCCAGATCAAAACTGGAAGTGAGGATAAGAAGTCCGTATAGACTCCTCTGTTTGCCAAGTGGCCTCCCGCTCGGTATGGTTCCTCCACAGGATCTTGACGAAAGGAATGGTCTTCCTTCGCATAACTCGATCCTGGCGATTTAAACTGCTTCGGGTTCTTCAATATAAGATAAGTCCTCCCGAATCTGATCAATTGGACAATTTACTTTCTGAAGCTCATGATAGTTGTACCCTCTGAGTAGTGATACATGGAACACGTTATGAACGTGTGAAAGCTAAGGCGGTAGTGACAACCGATATGATACCTCACCGACACGTTCAATTATTTCGAACGATCTGATATAGCAAGGGCTGAGCTTGCCTTTGAGGCCAAAACTTCTGACGCCGCGTGCGGGTGATACTTTGAGGAACACACGATCCTCAGTCTAAAATGATAGATCTCTCTGATGTTTTCGGCGTAACTCTTCTAGCGAGTACGCGCTTCTTGCAGCTTTATCATGGTGATGACGACCTTTTCATTGGTCAACTCTATTAATTCTTGTCCCTCAATCAAACGTTCTCCAACCTAATCCCAACAAATAGGAGCACGACATTTCCTGTCGTATAACATCTCGAAGGGAGCACGCTTGATACTTGCATGCCAACTGTTGTTGTAGGCAAACTCGACCAAGCAAATATAATTATCCCAGTGTCCTGTCCATTCTAATGCACAGGCGCGTAGCATGGCCTCCAAAGTCTGTATGGTACGGTCTGACTGGTCGTCCGTCTGCGGATGGAAACCTGTGCTGAGCTTGAGCTTGGTTCCCCAAGCTTTATTCAAACCTCCCCAAAAGTGAGAAGTGAAACGTGGACCCCTGTCTGATATAATTTCTGAAGGTGTATCGTGTAGTCGTACAATTTCCTTTGTGAATAGATATGCTAGTTTACTGACTGCGAAATCTTTACGTATAGGGATGAGATGTGCTGATTTAGTCAAGCAATCGACAATAACCCAGATTGCATCATGTCTCCGCTGGGTCTGTGGTAATCCTGTGAAGAAATACATAGAGATTTTGTCCCATTTCCACATTGGAATATCTAATGGCTGAAGTAGACCGCTGGTACGCTGATGCTCTATCTTAACCTGCTGGCAGGTTAGACATTTAGAAACAAACGTGGCGACATCCTGTTTCATGCCGCTCCACCAGAAATGCTGCTAAAGATCGTGGTACATCTTAGTGGAACCTGGATGAATAGAAAATGAAGAGATGTGAGCCTTAGTAATTAAGGCTTCTATGAGAGTAGGGTCTTTTAGAACACATAGTTTGGTACCCTGCCATACGATAACATCATCATCTATACGAAATTCAGTCTGCTGGTCAATGTTCTGGACAATCGCCCATATTTCACCATCATCCTTTTGTGCGGCTTTAATCCGTGAGAGAAAATCCGATTCTACCCTCAGACTAGCCCAGTATCCCCTCTGTCAGCATACTAAGAGCTCAATATCATACCGCTCTAAGTCTTGAATAATTTCCTCCTACACCTTTATGCCATTTATCCTTCCTGAATTTCTTCTAAGGGCATATGCTACTACATTTTCTTTACCTTGGTGATACTGAATATTAGTGTCATAGTCTTTTAGCACTTCCAACCATCGCCTCTGTCTCATGTTCAGATCTCGTTGTGTAAATATGTACTTGAGACTTTTGTGATCGATGAAGATATCACACGACTCACAGTATAAATAATGTCTCCAGATTTTGAGGGCGAAAACAACTGCTGCGAGCTCCAGGTCATGCGTAGGATAATTTTTCTCATACGTCTTTAGCAGACGCGAAGCATAGGCAATGACTTCCCCATGCTGCATAACTACACAGCCTAAGCCCTTTCCTGAAGCGTTACTGTAAATATGACAGCCACCTGTGCTAGATTGGAGAGTAAGGATCGGAGCAGAAATTAAACGGTGTTTGAGTTCCTCGAAACTCTTTTCTCTCTCCTCGGTTCATATAAACATTTCCCCTTTACGCATAAGTTTGCTCAACGGTAATGCAAAACATGAGAAATTTTCTACAAATCTGGGGTAATATCCCGCTAACCCAAGAAAACTACGGACATCAGTGGAAGATGTCGGTCTCGGCCATTTAGTGATAGCCTCCACCTTTTCAGGATCCATGGTGATCCCCTCTGCAGAAACAATATGGCCTAGAAACGCCACTTTATTCAGCCAGAACTCGCACTTAGAAAATTTAGCATAAAGCTTCTCTCGTCGGAGAATCTACAAAACTATACAGAGATGATCCTCATGTTCCTCTTTAGATTTGGAGAAAATAAGGATATCTTCGATGAATACAATCACAAACTTGTCTAAGAACTCGTGGAAGACTCTGTTCATCAAGTCCATAAATACTGCAGGCGCATTCGTGAGACCGAATGGCATAACAACAAATTCGTAATGAACATACCTCGTACGAAAAGCAGTTTTGGATATATCCTGCTCTTTTAAACGCAACTGGTGGTAACCTGATCGTAAATTAATTTTTGAGAAGTGCTTGGCACCCTGAAGCTGATCGAATAAATTATCAATGAGAGGGAGTGAATAACGGTTACGAATAGTGACCTTATTCAGCTCGCGGTAGTCAATACACAGCCGCATACTACCGTCCTTCTTTCTGACAAAAAACACTGGTGTACCCTAAGGATACACGCTTGGAAGAATGAAACCTCTTTCTATAAGTTCCTGAAGCTGATGTTTCAGTTCCTTAAGCTCTACACGAGCCATACGACAAGGAGCTTTAGATACTGGTTCTACACCTGGAATGAGATTGATACCAAACTATACCTCTTGCATGGGAGGTATGTATGGGAGTTCCTCTGGAAAGACATCCGAAAAATCTGACACAACCGGCTGATCATGAAGTCAAGGTGTCTCAGAACTAGTGTCATGAACTGTAGCAAGAAAACCCTCATAACCATGGTATAATAGAGTACGGGCCTGTAAAGCTGATATAATCTGAACATGTTTTCCGGGCAGAAAACCCCGGTGAATAAACTCTGGTGTCTGAGCATCACCGAAGATGACCCGGTGAGCATGAGAATCTATAGTGGCACGATGAACTGACAACCAATCTATACCCAAAATAATATCGAACTCGCACATATCTAGAGGAAGGGCACTGACAGGACGGATTTTATCGTCAAACTCACGAGGGAGATCCTTGTACACCTGGGTAATGCGTACAGAGTCTTTGCATAGGTTTAGATATACTAAGTACACTGTCTAGTGGCGTAGGGGTCATGTTTATTCTAACAGCATATGAGGTAGATATAACTGAGTGTGTGGCGCCTGTATCGAAAATAACGCATGCAGCCTGTCCGTGTATAAATAAAATGCCAGTAATGGTACCTGTGGTCTTATTTGCTTGCTCACGGGTAGTAGTTTAAACGCGACCAGTGGTTGGTGGTAGTGGTGGTGGTGGAGGTAAAATATGAGGAATCTGTCCTGAGGTACGGACAACATCTCCTTTCTTGCAATCCCTCATCATATGGCCCGGCAGGCCATACTTGTACCAACCACTCGAACCACTATGGCAAGGTCCTGGGAGTTTCTTCCCACATGTGATAGAAGTGGGATTAGAATACCCCGTAGAAGCAGCTCTAGTTTGCTGAGAACCTGATTTAAGAAAATCTAAACATGTCACGATCCTGATAACATAACTAGAATAAGGTTGTTTAGCTGAAATTTAAGATATTACCAGAATTTGCTGGTCGGGCAGACTGTAGACCTATGTAGTTTCGGTCACGCCGCTGTCCAGCATCTCTGTTGGCATATATAAAGTTAGAATCAGTTTTACACGATGGTTTAGTGTTTTGGAGCTTAAAGAATCACCTGTAGTTGCCAGATAAGTTTGATCTGCCGCGGTAGTTATCACCACCGATTCTCTTATCTGATCGATTGCAGTCATAAGACTGACCGTGGTTTCTGTAGTTCTGCTGTCGAGTAGCCGATTGGGATCAGTCTCCTCCTTTGTGTTTACACGATTATAATAGGATAAGGCATGATATAAATTGACAAGTAATAATCAGAGTTAAATTGTTTAAGTCTGCTGAATGAGATATACCTCTTCTCAGGACGCTCTACATTCTCGAGCTCATCCCTCTCGAAAGGCATCTCAATATCACGAGCTGCAATAGCTACTTGTGACACGTTAGTGAACGTGGAACTCATCAGCCTATCCATAGTCCTAGAGTGAAGGGCCCAGCGAAATTGTTTTGCTTTATCCTCCGCGGTACCTACAGCCTCTACCAAGAATCCAGCCAACCCTGAGATATAAGTGCATGAACTCTATGCTTTTCTCGCCATGATTATGACGAATGGCGTGAAAGTCCCTCTTCAGTTTAACTTGCTCAGTATGCGGGAAAAACTTGTAATAAAACATTGGCTTGAACTGTGTCCAGGTCAATGTAAGCACCCACTCATCTCCCCCATTTGTCAACCTCTGAGCCCTCCACCAATGTAGAGCGTGACCCTCCAGTTTGTAAACTGCAACCCTAACCTTGAAAGCATCACCACAACCCATAGCCCCAAAAACTCTATCTACATGATAAATCCAGTCTTCCACGTTTGTTGGAGCTACCCATAACACCCCATTTTGATAATGGAATGTCACGAGTAATTATGACGTGTCATCAAAGCATACAAGGATAGATGTCTAAACATTACATGACAATAAAAGGAAAATACCGGAATCAAACATCGGTAGTCCAAAAGTAAAGCTCATCACACACAAACATAAGTACTGTAAATGAAAGGACTAAACAATGTCCATGGCAAAAGTATCAAAGTAAAGAAAATGCATAAAGTAAAGAAAATCTAGAAAGCTTCCAGTCCATATGCACGTACGCTTAAAGTCTACGAGCGTCCCTGAGTACCTGCCGTTTTGGGAACATAGAAAAGGAAAACGGCTGAGCAATACGCTCAGTGCACGGATGTACAATAAAGCATGAACAATATAAGCATATAAGCATATAACAGCGGAAGAAACTAAGTCCCGAATAACCCGGTTAATTCTTGGTAAAACTGGTTTTATAGTTTGAAAAGCCTTATGTTTATCTTATAAAAACTGTTTAACATATTCTACCATTAGCCAATATAGGTCATGAGAATCAACCGTGCATGAATACTTGGAGGGGTGACCTCATCATGCAAATTAGAGGGACTGCCTCTAATTTAATATACTTGTTTGGGTAGGAGGGATCAGCTCCTTGTGAAGGATGCAAGGCACGCACCACATTCACACTGAGTAATCTGCTGAAAACATGTAACTAGGATGCACCCATACGCCCCACATGATAAATATGGCCAAAAGCCGAAGGGACGCCACGAGCAATCACTCCGCCGTGGGGAAGTCATAACACCAGTGCCTCTAGTGTTATGGTTATGGTACTTCCATAACTAGGTGAAACTGGTCATGCATGTATATGGCTATAGGTATTCTAAATTAAACATAAGCAAATCAAACATATAAACTTATACTACGGGAACACAGCTGGCTGCATACGGGGAAGTCCTAATAAGGAAAGAATGTTCATACTGAAAGGACAGGAATCCGTACCTTATGTCCAATGAACGAAGAAGACGAACTGAAGAGAGTCCTACTTCGGTATCACTAGTGCTACATAAATACATACGTGTATAAGTATCCGATTACTAAATACGTAACTAGTTTTATGTCATGTTTTAGCTTATTTTATACGTTCATGTCATGTTTTACTGTTTTAAGCTTTAAATTGTGTTTATCTTATATTCTGTCTATTCTGATTAAGTATTACTTGTATTTCATGTATTATTATACTTACTGTGTAATAATAAGTAACTTTCTAAAAATAGCATGTTTCCTAAAATAGAAAGTTTCTAAAAATAGAAAGTTACCAAATATAGAAAGTTTCCAAAAATAGAAAGTTTCCAAAAATAGAAAGTTTTCAAAAATAGAAAGTTTCCAAAATTAGAAAGTTTCCAAAAATAGAAAGTTTCCAAAAATAGAATTACTGCTTAAAATAGATAAGTTTCTAAAAATAGAAAGTTTCCATAAATAGATTAGCTGCCTTAATTAAATAAGTTTCTAAAAATAGAAAGTTTCCATAATTAGATATAAGCTGGTTAAATAAGCTTATATAAGCTTAAGTGTTTTCTGATTATTTTTCTAAGTTATATAAGGTATAGTTTATTAATTATTACATGTAATTTAAATAAACTATAGGTTAAAAGTATTTAATTAAATATATCATGTTTTTAATTAAATAAAGTTAAATACTTAGGTTAAAACATGTATTAATAATTATTAATAATATAACCTAAGTCATGTTAATTAATTAATTATAGCCATGGTTTTTAATAATTAATTGATTATAAAGTCTAGAAATATAAATACTTAGGTTAAAAATCCATGATCTAATAATTAAATTATAACCTAAGTCATGTTTATTAAAATAATATGTCATATTTTATTAATTTAATATTTAACATGTAACTATTAAATCATAACCTTAACATAATCAATGAACCGGATCGTGACTAGAAACCATGAATCGGACCCGTAATCAACACCATACCCCGAACCACTTCGGGGTTTCCCCCTGTTTGTTGCTGCCGTGGGACCCACACCACCAAACCGAGACCATGAGGTCTCGGTGGTGGTTCACAAGCCAAACCGAGACCCCTTGGGGGTTCGGTTTAGGCGCCGACCACATCAAACACCCCTAAATCCTTGTTTTGATTTACCCCATAACCATTTACATGTTTAATTAATGTTTTTAATTAGCTTTTTTAAAAACATCATGTTCTTATGTAATTTATTAAATCAAAACATAAAAGAAAAGGATTAAAAAGGTATACCGAATGCGTGGATCAAACGAGGATGAACACACATGAATGCTTGCATAAAATTCAAGATCAAAAATCAAACGAACACCCCCTTTTGTGTCTTTATATCCGGCGGCCAAAGAGAGAGCAAGGAGAAGGAGAAAAGTCTTTTTAGGGTTTTTGTTATTTTACCGTAAAGTGAAAAATGACTAAAGGTTTTTACCATAACCCCTTGTTAGTAAAAGTTTGATGGGCTTGGCCCATCCTTTTGGTGTAGCCGCGGGTAGGGGGCCCCACATGGGGTACCCGTACCTTTTTCTAAGTCTAATTATTTTAGTGTTCGTTCGTGTTTTATCGTGTTCGTGTTTTATGTGTTCTCGTTAATTATTAACCGTGACTTAATATATTTATTCGTGCTCGTAATAAATATATATACGTAATTAATATTAGCTCGTGATTAATTTACGTTCATGATTTCATGATCGCATGTTCGTGATTAATTATTGTTTAAATAATTATTGTGTGTTCATACGTAATAAATACTTATCGTGTTCTAACACGTACGTAATACTTACAATTCTTATACGTGAACGTAATCATACTATAAAAGGAAAGTTTTAATCTAGTACGTACGATCTTAAGGGTACTATTCATGGTAAAAGCATGCGGGTTTTACAACTCTTTCCCCCTAAAAGAATAATTCGTCCCCGAATTATAGATAAAATAAACTGGAAAAGAAGAACATACCCGAATTCAAAATATGAAATGAGGGTAAGAAGCCCGAATAGACTCCTCTGTTTCCCAAGTGGCTTCCCGCTCGGTATGATCCCTCCAAAGGATTTTGACGAAAGGAATCGTCTTCCTTCTCATGACTCGTTCTTGTCTGTCAAGAACTCGTTCGGGTTCTTCTATGAAGGTGAGATCTTAACGTATCTGTTCCAGTGGATACTGAACCATGTGAAGGGGATGATACTGATACCCTCTGAGTAAGGACACATGAAACACATTGTGTACATGCGAAATCTGCGGAGGTAACGCTAACCGGTAAGATACTTCACCGACTCGTTCAATGATATCAAACGGTCTGATGAAACGAGGACCGAGCTTCCCTTTAATCCTGAAGCGTCTAACACCACGTGCCGATGAAACCTTAAGGAAGACGTGGCCTCCTATGTTAAAATGTATGTCCCTACGATGCTTATCGGCGTAACTCTTCTGACGTGACCGTGCTTTCTGAAGTTTCTGCTTAGCTACTGCGATCCTTTCATTGGTCATCTCTATGATTTCTGGTCCTTCAAGTGTTCGCTCGCCAACCTAATCCCATCAGATTGGGGCGCAACACTTTCTGCCATACAGCATCTCGAAAGGAGCACACTTGATACTTGCGTGCCAACTATTGTTGTATGCAAACTCCACCAAACAGATGTAATCGTCCCAATCACCCGTCCATTCTAATGCACATGACCTCAGCATGTCTTCCAATGTTTGAATCGTTCGCTCTGACTGTCCGTCTGTTTGAGGATGAAAACCTGTGCTAAGCTTAAGTTGTGTACCCCAAGCCTTCTGCAGACCTTTCCAAAATCGCGAAGTGAAACGAGGATTTCTGTCTGAGACGATGCTGGATGGAGCACCGTGGAGTCTCATGATCTCTCTTCTATACGTATCGGCAAGTTTACTTACCGGATCTTCCTTGCGGATCGGTAAGAAATGAGCTGATTTGGTAAGTCGATCTACGATAACCCAAATTGCATCGTGCTTCTTCTTGGTAGGCGGAAGACCAGTAACAAAATCCATGGTGATTTTGTCCCACTTCCACTCTGGAATATCTAACGGTTGAAGAAGACCGCCAGATCGCTGATGCTCGATCTTAACCTACTAGCAGGTAAGACATTTGGAGACGTAAGTGGCCACATCCTGTTTCATACCACTCCACCAAAAGTACTGCTTGATGTCATGGTACATCTTAGTCGAACCAGGATGTATAGAGAATGGGGAGCTATGAGCTTCAGCTAACAAGGCTTCCCGGAGTTCTTGATCATCAGGAACACAAAGTCTCGTGCCCTGCCATACGATACCATCTGCATCTACTATGAATTCCGTCTGTTTCTCCAAATTCTGAACTATCTCCCAGATTTCTCCATCATCTTTCTGAGCTTCCTTTATCTTAGAGAGTAACTCGGGTTCTACTCTAAGATTAGCCCAGTAACCGTGTTGTCCACGTACAAATGATCTCGATATCTAGTCGCTCCAAGTCTCTTATGATTTCCTCCTCAATTTTAATGCCGTTGATCATTCCGGACTTCCTGCTAAGAGCATCTGCTACTACATTTTCCTTTCCGGGATGATACTGTAGATTAATGTCATAATCCTTCAACAGCTCTAACCATGTCCTCTGCCTCATGTTCAATTCACGTTGAGTGAAGATATACTTCAAGCTCTTGTGGTCCGTGAAAATGTCACATGATTCTCCATATAAGTAGTGCCTCCATATCTTCAATGCAAACACGACTGCAGCAAGTTACAAGTCATGCGTAGGGTAGTTTTCTTCATAAGGCTTAAGCTGCCATGAAGTGTACGCGATCACTTTCCCATGTTGCATGAGAACACAGCCAAGTCCCTTACCCGATGCATCACTGTAGATTTGAAATCCACCCGTACCAGATGGGAGAGTAAGAATAGGTGCAGATACTAGCTTCTGCTTTAGGTCTTCAAAGCTCTTCTCTCGTTCTTCAGTCCAGAAGAATTTCTCCCCTTTCCGCATCAGTTTGGTCAATGGTAGTGCTAAGCGATAAAAGTTCTCGAACCTACGGTAATAGCTAGCTAAGCCTAAGAAACTGCGGACTTTCGTCGCTTATGTCGGTCTCGGCCACTTAGTAATGGCCTCAACCTTCGCTGGATCCATTGTGATTCCTTCTGCTGATACAATGTGAGCTAAGAATGCCACCTTGTCTAACCAGAACTGAGATTTGGAGAATTTAGCATACAAATGCTTCTGGCGAAGAATCTGTAGTACTGTACGAAGATGGTCTCCGTGTTCCTCCTTGGACTTTGAGAAAATCAGGATGTCATCGATGAAGACAATGACGAACTTGTCCAGAAATTCATGGAAGATTCTGTTCATCAAGTCTATGAACACTGCTGAAGCATTGGTCAGGCCGAATGGCATAACTACAAATTCGTAGTGGCCATAGCGGGTAAGAAAAGCAGTATTGGCGATGTCGTGCTCCTTAAACCGTAGCTGATGATAGCCTGACCTAAGATCAATCTTGGAGAAGTGTTTGGCCCCTTGGAGTTGGTCAAACAGATCGTCTATACGCGACAGTGGATACCTATTCCGGATAGTAATCTTGTTGAGCTCGCAATAGTCTATGCAAAGACGCATACTGTCGTCCTTCTTCTTAACAAATAGGACCGGGGCGCCCCATGGAGATGCGCTCGATAGAATGAAACCTCGTTCTAGAAGTTCTTGCAGTTGATCCTTTAACTCCTTTAATTCTATGGGAGCCATCGATAAGGAGCCTTGGAGATCGGTTCCGCTCCTTGAATAAGCTCGATATTGAATTCCACTTCTCGTGCAGGGGGTATGCCCGGAAGTTCTGCTTGAAATACATCTTGGAATTCCGACACTATTGGTTGATCCTGAATTGATGGAGATTCAACATCCATGTCGTGAACCGTAGCTAGATAACCCTCACAGCCATGTGATAGTAGTGCACGCGCTTGCAGGGTAGATATGATTTGTACAGACCATCCGGGTACGAACCCATTATGAATATACTCTGGTGCATTAACATCACCGAAGATAACTCGATATGAATGGCAGTCTATGGTAGCATGATGCTTGGATATCCAATCCATGCCCAAAATCATGTCAAAGTCATACATGTCCAGCGGAAGTGCGTCAACAGGACGAACCTTATCGTCAAATTCTAGGGGAAGACTCTTGTATACATGGGTGATTAATACAGAGTCCCTCAAAGGCGTGTAAATAGTAAGTCTATTCTCTAGTGGCATAGGGAGCATCCTAATGTTCTTAGCATAGGCAGTAGAAATGACCGAGTGAATAGCACCCGTATCGAAAAGAACACACGCAGCTTGACCATACATATACAAGATTTCAGTGATGGTACCTGTAGACTTGTTGGCCTGGTCTCGAGATGTCGTGTAGACACGTACAGTGGTAGGAGGCGGCTTGGTATCAGCATGTCCCGTTGTGCCCTCCATCTCGCCCTTACGGCAATCCTTCATGATATGGCCAGGAAGACCACACTTGAAGAATGCGTCAGTGTTACGACGACATGGCCCTGGGTGCCTACGGTGGCAAGTAGAGCAAAGAGGATGAGTATATCCTCCAGCAGGTGCTCTGGTTGGCAGAGGACCTGATAAAACATTTTACATGAGATATGATAATAGGGTACAAAGGACAATGCGAATAATCGTAAGATTGAATACCAGTGATAGCTGGACGGCTAGGCTGGGAACCTCTCTGGTTCTGGTCCCTGCCGTTTCCATGGTTCCTGGTAGAAGATTTGCTAGAGTGTCAAAATATGAGTTATAACATGAAATCTTAAGAAAATGCGTATGTATTAGGACCTACTGCCGTTGGAGTGTCCAGCGTTGTTACGATAATTATCATTACCGCCACGCCTATCCATGGCAGAACGGTCGTTAGTCTGACCGTTTCCCTTGGGCTGATGAGGCTGCTGCTGAGTAGCCGGCTGAGACCGGTCCTCAGTTTTCTACCTGGAAGATACAATTTAAAGAGATGAATAATTGACATATATGGAAAGAATACGGATTGATCACCGCTTGAATGCGAATGTTTACCTCTTGTCGGTTTTCTCAGCTTCCCGAACTCATCCCTCTCATGCAACATCTCCAGCTTACGTGCCGCATCGGCCACTTGTGCTACAGTGTTGAACGTAGCACACACCAGATTGTTTGCGACCGATGTGCGAAGAGCCCACCTAAAGTGGTGTGCCTGCTCTTCAGGAGTACCTGCTGCTGTACCAAGGAAACCAGCTAAGCGAAGAAAGCGATGCATAAACTCATTGCTATTCTCCCCAGCTCTCTGTTGGATCCCATAGTACTCCCTCTTGAGCTTGTCTTGCTCAGCCTTGGGAAAGAACTGCTCCATCACCCTATCTTTGAACTGAGCCCATGTCAAACTAGCCACCCAATCGTCACCTCCCTCAGACTACATCAATGCTAACCACCAATTTAACACATCGCCTTCGAACCGTTAGCATGCCAATCTTGCCTTGAACACGAGGTCACAACCCATAGCATTGAAAATCTTCTCAATGTGAGCCAACCAGCTTTCAGCGTCACTAGGGCTATCTGTTTTCTCGAAAGCTCGAGGACGGAGCTTGTTGAATCTCTCCAGCCATACTGCCAATGTCACTAGAGGAGGAGGAGGTGCTTGGTTATGCTGCTAATTGTTGGCAGCTTGAACCTCAGCCCTGATGTCATTCCTTAGTTGAGAAAGCAAAGCTTGCATTGCAGCTTGGATTGCTGCATTGAGTTGTTCCTGTTTGCGTGTGAGAACCATCTGACAGTATAACATAAAACATATGATTAAACAGATCAAACATGAAGTATATATAAATGAAAAAAATTTATACCAATAAATCAAGAGAAAAATCTTATGCAAGAAAATTTGTGTATGAATGCATGATGCAGTTTTATGAAAACTTTTGTATGCTCGAGAGTGAACGCCTATGGTCAGTTCACCCAAAATAAAAGACATGGTGAGGGGACGCCTATGGGTCGGTCCCAAATTTAAAAGTTTCGATAAAACACATGTGACTAAATAGGGCCAGTCCTGTACCAACCATTACTTAGTCATAAACCTGCGACAATGACATATATATGTATGCATAAAAATAATGAATGCATGAAAACGACTGTCAATTCTAGGAAGACCATAGTGACTACCCACTAATCACAGGTCATATTTCGAGAGCCTACAAGTCAAAGCCTTGGCTCTGATACCATAATTGTAACACCCCATTTTGATAATGGAATGTCACGCGTAATTATGGCGTGTCATCAAAGCATACAAGGATAAATGTCTAAACATTACATGACCATAAAAGGAAAATACCGGAATCAAACATCGGTAGTCCAAAAGTAAAGCTCATCACACATAAACATAAGTAGTGTAAATGAAAGGAGTAAACAATGTCCATGGCAAGAGTATCAAAGTAATGATAATTCATAAAGTAAAGAAAAGCTAGAAAGCTTCTAGTCCATATGCACGTACGCTTAAAGTCATCGAGCGTCCCTGAGTACCTTCCGTTTTGGGAACATAGAAAAGGAAAAGGATTGAGAAATACGCTCAGTGCACGGATGTACAATAAAGCATGAACAATATAAGCATATAAACATATAACAGCGGAAGAAACTAAGTCCCGAATAACCCGGTTAAGTCTTGGTAAAACTGGTTTGATAGTTTGAAAAGCCTTATGTTTATCTTATAAAAACTGTTTAACATATTCTACCATTAGCCAATTTAGGTCATGAAAATCCACCGTGCATGAACACTTGGAGGGGTGACCTCATAATGCAAATTAGAGGGGCTACCTCTAATTTAATATACTGGTTTGGGTAGGAGGGATCAGCTCCTTGTGAAGGATGCAAGGCACACACCACATTCACACTGAGTAATTTTCTGAAAACATGTAACTAGGATGCACCCATACGCCCCACATGATAAATATAATAATATGGCCAAAAGCTGAAGGGACTCCACGAGCAATCACTCCGCCGTGGGGAAGTCATAACACCAGTGCCTCTAGTGTTATGGTTATGGTACCTCCATAACTAGGTGAAACTGGTCATGCATGTATATGACTATAGGTATTCTAAATTAAACGTAAGCAAATCAAACATATAAACTTATACTACGGGAACACAGTTGGCTGCATACGGGGAAATCCTAATAAGGAAAAAATGTCCATACTGAAAGGACGGGAATCCGTACCTTATGTCCAGTGAACGAAGAAGACGAACTGAAAAGAGTCCTACTTCGGTATCACTACTACTACATAAATACATACGTGTATAAGTATCTGATTACTAAATACGTAACTGGTTTTATGTCATGTCTTAGCTTTTTATACGTTCATGTCATGTTTTACTGTTTTAAGCTTTAAACTATGTTTATCTTATATATTGTCTATTCTGATTAAGTATTACTTATATTTCATGTATTATTATACTTACTGTGTAATAATAAGTAACTTTCTAAAAATAGCAGGTTTCCTAAAATAGAATGTTTCCAAAAATAGAAAGTTACCAAAAATAGAAAGTTTCCAAAAATAGAAAGTTTCCAAAAATAGAAAGTTTCCAAAAACAGAAAGTTTCCAAAAATAGAAAGTTTCCAAAAATAGAATTACTGCTTAAAATAGATAAGTTTCTAAAAATAGAAAGTTTCCATAAATAGATTAGCTGCCTTAATTAAATAAGTTTCTAAAAATATAAAGTTTCCATAATTAGATATAAGCTGGTTAAATAAGATAATTATATAAGCTTAAGTGTTTTCTGATTATTTTTCTAAGTCATATTGATATAAGGTATAGTTTATTAATTATTAGATGTAATTTAAATAAACAATAGGTTAAAAGTATTTATTTAAATATATCATGTTTTTAATTAAATAAAGTTAAATACTTAGGTTAAAACATGTATTATTAATTATTAATAATATAACCTAAGTAATGTTAATTAATTAATTATAGCCATGGTTTTTAATAATTAATTAATTATAAAGTCTAGAAATATAAATAGCTAGGTTAAAAATCCATGATCTAATAATTAAATTATAACATAAGTCATGCTTATTAAGTTAGTATGTCATGTTTTATTAATTTAATCTTTAACATATAACTATTAAAATCATAACCTTAACATAATCAATGAACCGGATCGTGACTAGAAACCATGAACCGGACCCGTAATCAACACTATACCCCGAACCACTTCGGTGTTTCCCCCTGTTTGCTGCTGCCGTGGGACCCACACCACCAAGCCGAGACCATGAGGTCTCGGTGGTGGTTCACAAGCCAAACTGAGACCCCTTGGGGGTTCGGTTTAGGCGCCGGCCACATCAAACACCCCTAAATCCCTTGTTTTGATTTACCCCATAACCATTTACATGTTTAATTAATGTTTTTAATTAGCTTTTTTAAAAACATCATGTTCTTATGTAATTTATTAAATCAAAAAATAAAAGAAAAGGATTAAAAAGGTATGCCGAATGCGTGGATCAAATGAGGATGAACACACACGAATGCTTGCACAAGATTCAAGATCAAAAATCAAACGAACACCCCCTTTTGTGTCTTTATATCCGGCGGCCAAAGAGAGAGCAAGGAGAAGGAGAAAAATCTTTTTAGGGTTTTTGTTATTTTACTGTAAGTGAAAAATGACTAAAGGTTTTTACCATAACCCCCTGTTAGTAAAAGTTTGATGGGCTTGGCCCATCCCCTTGGTGTAGCCGCGAGTAGGGGGCCCCACATGGGGTACCCGTACCTTTTTCCGAGTCTAATTATTTTAGTGTTCGTTCGTGTTTTATCGTGTTCGTGTTTTATGTGTTCTCGTTAATTATTAACCGTGACTTAATATATTTATTCATGCTCATAATAAATATATATACGTAATTAATATTAGCTCGTGATTAATTTACGTTCATGATTTCATGATCGCATGTTGGTGATTAATTATTGATTAAATAATTATTGTGTGTTCATACGTAATATATACTTACCGTCTTCTAACACGTACGTAATACTTACAATTCTTATACGTGAACGTAATCATACTATAAAAGGAAAGTTTCAATCTAGTACATACGATCTTAAGGGTACTATTCATGGTAAAAGCATACGGGTTTTACAGCTACAGTATGTTCAAATGGTCGGGGTTTCTGTTTGTTAAACAAATCTAGCCAGCTGGCAAAAGTGGCAAGTGGTGGAGGAGGAGGGTTGTTATTTTGCTGAGGTTCGATTTGGTATTTAGCTCGGATCTCATAACGAATCTAGGGTAGCATGCCTTGTACAGCCGCCTGAACAACAGCAGCAATGGCAGCTGCTGTGGCCTCATTCTCATTTTCGCGTCTGGGTGGCATCTTAAATGAAAGAGGGTAAGCTGATTAATCTGTTAAAACCTGGAGTAATAAATCTGAACATGCATGGTGTGGATCATGATGGCCTAGCCAACAAAATATGACATGAATACTGGTGAGCACCTATGGTCAGTTCACAAAATGAAAATTTACTAAAAACATAAATCTCACATGATTAAGGATGATTGCCTATGGTCAGTTCATCCATACAAAATCTGAACGACGAGGGTGAACGCCTATGGTCAGTTCACCAAAACGAAAATTTGTTGAAAAGCACATGTGACTAAGTATGGCCAGTCCTGTACCAACCGTTTACTTAGTCAAAATTTAGAAAAACCGACTGATAAAATACATGAGTAACATGAAAGATAACAACGCCAATATGTAGGAAGTTCTTGGTGACTACCCACTAGCCACAAGTCATGTTTTAGAGCCTAAAGATCGAACCTTACGCTCTGATACCATAATTGTAACACCCCACTTGGGTAAGTGGACCGTTACGTGTATTTATTGTGTGTCATCAAAACATGCAAGGCAATGTATTAAACATTAACTGACCATAACAGAAATATCGTAATCAAACATCGGTAGTCCAACATAAGCTCAAATATAAAGATTAAGTACTGAAAGAAAAAGGACGAAACAATGTCCAAACAACCAACTAATGTATGAGTGCATAAAGTAAAGGAGTCTGGATAGCTCCCATCCAATGCACGTACTCTCTTAGAAGTCCTAAGATCGTCCCGGTATACCTACCGTTTGGAAACATGAAAGGAAACTACGCCTGAGCATAACGCTCAGTGAACGGATATGAAGCATGATAATAAGTTACTGGAAGAACAGGTTACAAATACTGAAACTAAAACTGTTACGAAATTAGGAGCAAACTGTCTAAAATCTGAAATGTCTGATTTATAAATAATGAAACTGAATTATTAACTGTTAAATTTGAAAACATGCATTTACTATATTTTAGTTGCCAAGAGCTTGTATAGGTCATGTTCTGTAACAACTGTTGCATGAATAACTGGAGGCGTGACCTCGTCATGCTGTAGAGGGGTGACCTCTAAATAATATGTTGGGTGGAGGGATCAGCTCCAATGTGAAGGATGTAGAGCACACACCACATTTACATGATAACTGTAAACTGATAAGCCTATGATGCATCCATACTCCCCACTAATAATACTGATAAAATGGCCAAGCTGAGCTGAATGGGACTCTGCAGGATATCACTCTCCTACAGGTGAGTCATGACACCGGTGCCTCAAGTGCCATGGTTACGGTACCTCCGTAACTAGTAAAACTAACTGTTCATGCTTGTATATAAGGCTCATACAAGTTATTAAAATAATTTCTAATAATATATAACATATACTGAGAAAATATTTGGCTGCAGACGGGGAATCCTAATGATGCATAGAAGGAAGTCCTTACTGAAGGACGAGAAATCCATACCTCGTGTCTAGTAACCGACCAAGATCAACTGACATAAAGTCTACTCTTATTTCACGCGATCTACATGAATAAAGGACGCGGTTAAGTTAACTGATATTCGTTTATTTTATTTATCTCAATTGTACTTAGTTAATTTATTTATTCTTGTAATACTGTTAATATATAAACTGATAAGTCTGAATGTTTTAATATTTCTGATTAACGTATTCCTGTTCTATTATTAACTACGGTATAACACGTATTCTGACGTTATAATATTTCTATATCAGTAACCTGCTAATAATAGAAAGTTTCCTAAATTATAATATTTCCAAAATCATTTATAATTTCTTTATTAAAATTATACTCTTTTAAATCTCATAAAACTATTTTAATCTAATTCATTTATTATACAATTAAGACATTTATAAAATTTAAGAATTAAAAGGTATAATTTAAAAGTCTTTGTTTTTATTATTTAACTATATCCCGAGCCTACCGAGATATCCCTTCTCGGTCGCACTAAAACAATTCAACAAAATATATAAAATCTGCCTACAGGAATTAGTGACAGAAAATATGTGTCAGTAAGAACAGTGTGACTAAAAGCTGTCACAGAACTGTCATAAAAACTGTCATCACAATTCTGCGACAGAAATGTCTGTCACTAATCTGTTGCTAATTTCATTTAAAAAGTTGCTATATCTGTTCGGAATTTACACACTGATTTTATACAATGTGTCTATTGGTTTTCTAAGTATACTACTGTTTTTGACTTAACCAAACACCCATTTTTAATTATTAAAAAGCCGACCTCAACTAATAAATAAATACATCCCTTCTTGGACTGTGACCCTCGGCTGGCCGAAACAACTCCACCGAGACACTATGTCTCGGCTGGGTACAAGGCTACAACAACCCGTCCCTTTTAATCTTGGTTTCCCTTTTTTTTTGCTTATTACCCGACCTATAAAACCTTCCCATTTTTTTAATTTTTTTTGAAGTGCGGCTTGATTAACACAACAACCCACCGAGACATCACCATGTCTCGGTTTTCGTAAAACAACACCATTCGAACTCCATGTTTATGATATAGGTTCATTTGTACATATAATAAGCCAATAAACATTCGTCCTAAACATGAAATTAAATGTCAAAAGACGATACCGTTATAGGATCAGTAATGGAATTGTGAATTACACGAATTCTTGATGAACAATCGGACCCGAAGCCCCTGTTTTCTTTCTACAGCCGGCGGCCAAGCAAGGAGTAAGAACCCTAGTATATTTTTTTTTTCTGAGGTTTGCTGCGTCTGACCTACACAAAAAGGGGTAAGCCTTGATTTTTTTTCTTTCTTTGGCCGGGCCTAAAGCCAATTTAAACATTTCTTTCTTTTTTTGTGTACAAACCGCCCATTTATAAACTTTATATTGTTTTCCATTTTTTTAAAGCTTTAAATTATTTACATACTTTCGTGATAAATTTTCGCGTGTCTTTAGTCTTTCTGAAACGTATTAATTTTGCGTACTTAACGTATATACGTTCGTAATAATTATTTTCCTGAATAATTGCATATAGTTTTATATAATTAAAACTGCGTATTTAATATTTCATATATTTAAATACGGGTTTTACAACTCTTCCCCTCTAAAAGAAATAATTCATCCCCGAATTAAGGGTACGACTATACTTGGTTTTACATGACAGGTAGCTCTAATTAAAGATCTCCTTGACAAGATTTCGTGGGTAAACCCGTTCTCTTTATTCGACCGTCCAAAGCTGACTGCGAACATAAAGAGTGAATCATTTGGATAAGAAATATCTTTATGATTGAAGCCGTCAATTCATGATCCTGGAACAAGTGAATTTCAATTTAGATTTTCACCATCGTTGCTTTCTAGTTGTCACGAGATTGATTCTGATAGAATCTTGCTTGTCACCTACCGCAGTGCTGTTTGAGGTTGACACTAGAAGGATTTCCACTCTTCACTGTGAACACTAAAGAGTGACACTCTGAGTGTTATGTTAAGATCACTTAGATTTTGCGTAGAGGCCCTAAAACAAGTTTAATCTCAATTAAGAGTCAAACCATCGTTTCTTTCCAGTTATCACAAGATTAGTTCTTAAAGAACTGCACGTGTCACCTACCATGAGCTTGTTTGATGTTGGCTCAAGCAGGATTTCCATCTTCATTGTAATACTTTCGTATCACTTAGATGTTTTGGCAATATTGCAAGAATACTACGCAGGACTCATAGAATTCTTTCTTGTTTTAAAATTGTGTCCTAATGAGACTTTTAATGATCTCGTGGCTCTACAACTGTTGGAAATACGTTTTTACGTATTTAGAAAGGATCAGTCACTCCAATTATATTGGGCTCATGATCCAATATAGCCCATATAGCCCACATGTAGGGTAGGCTATATAAACCCCCCTCCTAGCATGTTAGGAGGGGTTGTTGAACACATAATCACATTTCCATCTTTCTTTTCATCTTCCTCTCATTTCTCTCTCTTCTTTCTCTCTCTAGGTTCCTGCATTTATCTTCCATATCAATAGTATAATCCAACAATGTCTAATCCTTAGAAAAACAAGATCCTACAATTGGTATCAGAGAATGGTTGATTCTTCGGATTAGCATGTGTTATCTATTGATTTGGTGGTAAATTTTTCTTATTTTACAATATTTCTTTCTTTCGTCTATCTTTTTAAACAATTTTATCCATTTTCAAAAACTTTATCCATTTGTATTAGTGTTTAAAGTTTTCTGTTTTTTTTAATCTTTTTCTTTGTCTCGATAATAAAAAGTATCAGTTTTTAATTTTTGGTCTTGTTATTGTTTGCAAGTTCTTTAATCGGAAAATCTTTTAAGTTTTTATATTCAAAAGTATCAATTTTTTTAATCAACATTTGTCACTTTCTGTTTATCCCTGCTAAAGTTGTTGTTGGTTTTCTTGTTCTGTCCTGTTTATCGGAAAAAGGTTTATAGATTATTCCGATGCATTCATTTTTCGTCCTATTCCGATAGAAAGCTGCCTTATTCCGATACTTTGAAATTTCGATCGCAATAACCAAGTGGTTCTACTTTGCGATCACTTTTTTAGATTCCCTTATTCCGACGTGATTACGATAGCCTTTTTGCGATCGTGATTGCGATGGGTTTAAGGTAAAGTAAGACGAAACTCTGCCCAAATTTTTTTCGTCACATTGCGATGGAAAGTTTTTTATATTGCGATGGAAAGTTAACTGTTTTGCGATGGAACACTAAATATTGCGATTGGTGAGTTTTTGCGATAAAGAATATTGCGATGGAATAGGCTTGAATTTTTTTGAACTACTTTATAAAAACAGAAGACTAAACAAAGCCCACAAACTTAGACTAGGACTCGACAGACGTAACACCTACACCTAACCTCGACATCGACCAACCTTCGACAACCTCACCACTTCGACTCTCGACCAAAAACAAATCTAGACTCTCAAAACAACCAACACAACCTCTCGACCTCTTTCCCCTCGACTCCCTCGACTCCCTCACACTCGACAAACTCGACAACCAACAACTCACCCTCTCGACACACTCGACAACTCACCCTCGTCTCATCTAACTTGACTCAAACCTACGACACCCGACTCCATCGCACTCTCTCGAACACCACACCCACAGATTTGACTAAACCACAACTCAAGACCCAACTGACTCAACAAACCCACTCGACTCGACTTCGACCCTCACACTCACACCAACCTTAAACCCACGATCCAAACAAACCTTAAACCCAAGACTCACCCTCGTCACAGACACAACCACTAACACATCTAACCCTCTTAGACGAATCCACTATTTTTTTAATTATCCTAAACTGACCCAAAAACCACACACCCTCAACAGAACTCTCATCAGATCTTAGTTTCCACAAAAACTCTCATCGATCCCAATCCGAAAATAAAACAACACATATAAACCTACCCGAGACCTCTTTTTACGAGATCTTGAAGATCGCTTTTTTCTTCATGTCTGGTGTTCAATCGAACGAAATAAAAAGATATTGATTAATATTTTTTTAAGATTTGAACAGATGGTGTATTTGTTGATTTCATTGGCAGATTAAGATTGAGTGTTCGTGAGATTTGAGTCTGAGTTTGTGTTTTGAGATTAGAGGAGTATTCTTAGGTGGGAGAGAGAAACTACGGTGTAGCAGAGGAAACAAGGAACAAGGAGATAAATTAGGGTGGTTATTTTGGGAAGTGAAGTCAACGAGGCGGAGGAAACAAAGAGTTAGGGATATTTCCTTTTATAATTTCTTTTGATCAAGCCACGTTTTTACTTTCTATTTCATTTAGGGCTGTGTTTTGTTGCCACGTTTTTAGAGAGAGCAGACGGAGAAACCACGGTCGGTTCAAATTTTGGCCACGTTTTTGTGGTATCTGCCACATTTTTTTTCTTTTTTGTTTTGTGTACTTTTCTTTTTAGTGGGGGTAGTAAAATAAGTTACTAAAATTAAATAATTTATTTTAATGTTTTTGATTAAGTAATTATTTGTGTTAGGTGTTAGGGTTATTTTGACTTAGGTCGGGTTTAGTTACTTTGTAGAGCCGAGGTTATTAGACTTATTAGTTTCCGGTTATTTTATCAACGTTTGAGCTGACAAAAATTATTGAGCCGAGAAAACAGTTATTTCACCAAACGAGGATTGTGACGAAGTTTTACGGTTTATTAGTTGGTTGGTGTGTAAAATCTCTCAAATTTGTCTTCACGAATTGTCCACGATTTGTCAAACCATTATTAGTTCTTCGACAGCTAACACTTTTTCTTTCATCGACATCCAATGGATTCGTTGAATTTGCCATCTAAAGACGGGGATTCGCATCAAATGAAAGTTAAAGCTAGAGAAAGTAGAATGACTTTATTTCGACCACTTCGGTCTCATCTGTCGAACATTTCTTTACTTAAAGAAGGAAGCGGTTTTGTGACACTCTTCGGTCAAAATCGTACCATTTTCGTCCACCAAATGCTCCTCAAAGTTAACCAACTACTAGAGCAGATCAACAAAGAAGACATTAATCAAATTGAATCCTCACATTCACTTCAAGTTCTCGTGCAACATTTTTCGAGGTTCTTTCAATTTGGTCCTGCCAAGGTTGAAGGTTCAATGATCTGCCAGTCATTCCTTGAAGACACACAAATCAACGATAAAGACTTTAGGGATAGATTGCTCAATTTCATGAAATCTATTGCACTTTCGATTTATGCAAATTCACAACTTCAACCAGAGCATACTAGTGGAATACAAGAATCTACGATGCAGATGACACAACAGAAAAATGGTCTTACGGATGACTCAATGGAGACCGCCTTGGTTAACGATGATAGCAGCGTCATTGCATCACGACAACGTAACTCAAGCATGCATGACGAAGAGCCAATAGTTGAGGTACAATTGAATACTGAATCTCACAATGATCTACAACATGTTGAGAACTCAGAACCCACCTATGACCAACATGGGATGGAAAAGGGTGATTCCACTTCTGATTCATCCGATGTGCGTCATAATAGGGGAGAGAATGATCAAAATGCTAAAAATCATGATATATGCCTTATGACTGCTTCATTAACCAACTCTACTTCTTGGATTGAAGAGCTTGAAATGATTTTAGCTTAGCAATCAAAAGAGCTTGAGGATGCCAAACTAGAATTTTCTAAGAGAACTAACAAGTTTGAAACATATTTTGAAAAACTTGAAAAGTCAAACGTTGTTCTTGAACGAAAATTAGATCACACAGTTCTAGATTCTAAAGCTGAAAAGGATAATCTTTTGAAACAAATTAAGTTGCTTGAATCTAAATTGGCATCCCAAGATAACTTTCTCAAAGAGAATGAGATTTTAAAGGCTCAAGTACAGGAAAAGGTCTTTGCTCTAGCTTCATTGAAAAACGAACTAAGGAAAACTAAAGGAACTAGTGTGGACACTAAGCTTGAAAAACCATCAATCTTGGGGAAACCGCCTACAAATCAGGTCATTCGACAACCGACTGCATTTAGATCCGAGCGATCACAATCCTCGAGACCGCGGTTTGCCTCCCAAGTTGATATGGTTTATCTTTCTAGACCAATCACTCCACTATCTAGGCCCAATGTGACTAAAACAGCTTTTGCAAGACCTAATCACATGATTGCCTCTAATTTCCCTAGACATACTTCAAAGAATACGTCTCGAACTAGTTCAAATGACGTTCGCCATACATTTGGTCTAAGGGAAGCTAAGCAAAAGACACAAGTAAGAGATAGGAATTTCAAACCTAGTCAGATGCCTTCTAGTTTACCCAACACTGCTAACCGTAGCATGTCACATCCTAGGAGCATCAATCAATCATCTAGGAATTCTAGATCTTACTCAGACATTAAATATGCTACTTGTAAAACATGTAGAAAATGTGTCTTTACGGCAAATCATGATTCTTGTATCAAGAAACTACTTAATGAGGTGAACTCCCGTGCTAGACTTAAATCCCAGTGGGTAGCTAAAATCAAACCCGTTGGCAAAATGTGGCGCCCCACTGGTAGAACTTGTACTCTTGTAGGAAACGAGTGCCCTTTAACTAGGATAGTCTCTGATTCTACGAAGACTTCTAGGGAGGAAATTGCAAAGGATGATACATCACTTAAGCCTGAACTTAAGGTTTTCTATAAAAGGAAACGTTTGCCAACTAAGATAAGTGAATCATCCCCTCAGGCCACCTCTGACACAAGAAAATAAAACTGTGAACCCCCACATGCTTTTAAGATAGATATCGCTAACCCAGGTCAAAGTATACAAACTACTAATGAGAATGCAGGTTCAATCATTGTACCAAAGTTGATGTTCCAAAAGAACGAAGCGGTTCAATCATTGTATACCGTTCAACAAAAGATACTCTCAGAGTTTGGTTGCTGAAGAAGCAGATATCAAGGAAACAAATGTCTCAGGGGATTCATGGTTAAGCTTAATACCAAAGACTTACAGTCACATAACAGACTGTAACTCGCTCTCAAAAGAAAGGAAAGTTCATCCCGATGATGACTTATTCTCAAAACGAGAAATTAAATTTCTCGGACACGAGCTTACATTTAAAACTATTCAAGGGTTTTAAGCTCGTGTAAAGGACTTACAGTCACATAACAGACTGTAACTCGCTCTCAAAAGACAGGAAAGTTCATCCCGATGATGACTTAATCTCAAAATGAGAAATTAAATTTTCTCGGACACGAGCTTACATTTAAAACTATTCAAGGGTTTTAAGCTCGTGTAAAGGACTTACAGTCACATAACAGACTGTAACTCGCTCTCAAAAGACAGGAAAGTTCATCCCGATGATGACTTATTCTCAAAACGAGAAATTAAATTTTCTCGGACACGAGCTTACATTTAAAACTATTCAAGGGTTTTAAAATCGTGTAAAGGACTTACAATCACATAACAGACTGTAATTCGCTCTCAAAAGACGGGAAAGTTCATCCCGATGATGACTTATTCTCAAAACAAGAAATTAAATTTTCTCGGACACGAGCTTAAATTTAAAACTATCAAGGGTTTTAAGCTCGTGTAAAGGACTTATAGTCACATCACAGACTATAACTCAATCTTAAAAGAAAGGAAAGTTTATCGCCGATGGTAAACTTATCCTGGAAATTAATTTTTCTCGGGCATGAGCTTATATCAAAAACATTCCAAGTTTTTAAGCTCATGCACAATGGCTTATCGTTAAATATCAAACGATAACCCGTGCATCAAAGAAAGGAAAGTTTATCGCCGATGATAAACTTATCCTTACAACGAGAAATTAATTATTTCTCGGGCATGAGCTAATAATAAAAACATTCGAAGTTTTTAAGCTCATGCACAATGACTTACAGTTAAATATCAGACTGTAACTCGGATTTCAATTTTAGAAGAGCTTATCTTTAAAGATAGTTTATCCTCGTAACGAGAAATTCATATTTATCGGTCATGAGCTTGTCTTAAAACATTCAATGTTTTAAGCTCATTAAGTAAAGTGTATCTTTTAAATAAGAGACCTTTTCTTCTTAACGAGAAATTCATCTTTCTCGGTCATGAGCTTTACGTTAAAACATTCAAAGTTTTTCAAGCTTATGAAAACGACTTCTAAGTAAATGTCAACTTAGGACTCGTTCTTCAATTAAAAGGAAAGTTTATCGCCGATGATAAACTTATCCTTAACAACGGGAAGTTTACAACTTCTCGGACTTGAGCTCATTTTGTAAGATATTCAACATCTTAAGCTCAAGTAATTGGTTTTCAAAACATTGAACACAATTTTTCGAGAATTTCTCAAAAAGGTTTTCTAAATCTTTCAAAATTGTGTGTTCAAAAAATGTTTTGATAAAAAGAGCATGTCTTCTGGAGTCGATAATATTTACGATACTAGAAATGTCATTCAATAATGACACGGGGTTGTAAATAAAGTTCGAGCAGAAGTTCAAATGTTTTAAAACATGCTCAAAATGGTTTGCTATTATTTCAGATAGTAACCCGCTTTTCATACTCAAGTCAAGCATTTCACCGGATAGCTTTGACTCAACAACGGGAATTAATTTTCTCGGGCATGGTTTACTTTATAACCATGTAAGGGATTGTGTTTACGTAATAAAACAATCTAACACAAATATATGTACGATTCAGTGCATTTATTTGTTAAAACAAGAGAAGTCTTGTTTTTATGAAGTTATCATCTCCACCAACCGTAGCAACTTACAATTGATATCTACATACTCGACGATGCGACTACTCAAACGGTGACAACAGCTCTTTCAATAGAACACGGGTCAACAATTGAGGGGGAGCAATTGTCCAGCATTCCAAATCCTTGATGCCGAGAGTGCAAAGTTCACATATTGGTGTCAAGACAACGATATCAATCATACACATGGAGTCAAGAGATAACTTCAGACGTGACGAGGTGGCCAACATTCGTGAACAAGAACCATGTGAATCTTTCATATGATGTTCTTCATCATTCAGGTCCAACCTCATAAATCGCTAATCTTGTGAATTCATTATCATATATGATCTTTGCACGTGATAAATACCTTACACTTGTGTTTAAAAGGTATTTAATTTACGTTTCAAGTACATCCTCATTAATTTGAGGGGGAGCTTGTGTCATTCATGAAGATAATTGGATTTACGTTTTTCTTCCCAAATTTTCTTAAAATGCTATTAAATCAATTGATATTAAAAACATCGATTGGGTTAATATTTTTAATATGGCGGAGAAAATATGATTTAATATGGGAAATGATTAATCATAAATGGTTTGACTTAACGTGCTAGCTCATCCCGACATGTGCGAAATGTTTTCGGATATCGTGGCATATGTTAAGGGTAGCAAAATGGATTTGCACTTCAAAATGGATTTCATGGTGACATATACTTACCCAAAACATCTCTATTCACGACGGTGATGATTGTGGTGACATAAGGATGGGAGGATAAGTTAAAGTCCAATGACTCCTCTAAAACCGGAGGAATCTTCCCATGGACATTCCATAGCTAGAAATAGTAGTCCTTAGGAAAGATGGAGAAAGATTGTGAACGTAGCTGAATGCCGACCAAGTACTTAAGTTAGCACTGGAACAATCACAACAAGGTGCTAGTTATGACGTATTGGTAAGCATTGAAAGGGTTGAAGAATGAAAAAGAATTGTAATGATAAAGGGTGTAAAGAAAGAAGCCCTCCTTACAACTTAGGCAGAAACCGGGTCAACTCATTAGCTATTGAGATCATTTTTTAATGAGGCTTGATATTGAAGATAGACATCATGGACCCAGTGATGCAATGCACAACCCATCCTAGCTAACTCAGATATCTCTTAAAAGATATTTGTTTTAATCACACGGAGACAACACATTATCTATTTATTTATTCACTCCGAATAAATTGGTATTGAAATGGTGGCACTCCTCTCCAGCCTCCGATCACTAAAAATCCAAAATGCACGATTGAGTCTAGATCCATTTGAGATCATCAAATATCTCATTAGGACACACTTTCATATTTCCTTGCTTCTTCACACACTGTGAAAAGTAAGAAAGATCTTAAGAGTCCTACGCAAAATCTTCAATAACTTGCCTAAACATCCGAGTAATACGAAAGTATTTACAATGAAGATGGAAATCCTTCTTGAGCGAATATCAAAAAGCTCATGGTAGGTGACTTGTGTGATTCTTTATGAATCAAACTTGTGATAACTGGAAAGCAACAGAGGTTTAATTCTTAAATGAATTTAAACACGTTACAGGCCTCTACGCAATATCTTAGTGATCTTGCCAGAACACTCAGAGTGATACCTTAGTGTTCACAGTGATGAGTGGAAATCCTTCTAGTATTAACCTCAAACAGCACTTGGTAGGTAACTTGCAAGATTCTATACGAATCAAGCTCGTGACAACTAGAAAGCAACGATGGTGCGGTTCTTAATTGAATTTCACTTGTTCCAGGAACATGAATTGACGGGTTCAAATCATGCGGATATTATTATCCAAATGATTCACTCTTTACGTTCGCAGTTAGCTTTGGACGGTCGAGTAAAGAGAACGGGTTTACCCGCGAAATCTTGTCAAGGAGGTTCTTTATTGAAACTACCTGTCACAAGTACGATATTTAATATCGTCCAACGGTCTTCACCGGCCGGAGGTAAAATGATACCGAATTAGAATGAAATGTTCAAGGCCATTTCATCCGTGTATATGGTTTGTTGCTAACTGTCTTATGCAGCGTAACAAGAAGGTGGCATTGTGGTGTACAATCCTAAAGAAGTCGTCACCACATGCTTATACTGCATACACTCAGTACTTCAACGAATTCAAGAAAGTCTGAAGGTCAAGTCTTCCGCTGTATTAAACTCTGAAGCTTTCAAGAATTATAAATGTATAAGTATGTGGAACATAAAGTCACGAAGAGGCGAATATCACAAGTGATGAATGCACAAGATCAAGGCAAGGAAACATGCTCAAGGCTGAAGTCAAAGATCACATCAAGCATATTCACAAGAACAAGATCGAAGACTCAAGCATAGTATGCTAGGTTTAAGATTTTGTAAAATGGTGTGACCTCCCTTTGGGGGAGATTGTTGGAAATACGTTTTTCCAAGGAAAGTCTCGATCACATCATTATTAGCATAGATCACGAGCTATAGACTATTTAGGACATTGTAACTTGGAGTGACCTCCCTTTGGGGGAGATTGTTGGAAATACGTTTTTACGTATTTAGAAAGGATCGGTCACTCCAATTATATTGGGCTCGTGATCCAATATAGCCCATATAGCCCACATGTAGGGTGGGCTATATAAACCCCCCTCCTAGCATGTTAGGAGGGATTGTTGAACACATAATCACATTTCCATCTTTCTTTTCATCTTCCTCTCCTTTCTCTCTCTTCTTTCTCTCTCTAGGTTCCTCCATTTATCTTCCATATCAATAGTATAACGAATGCATGTTTTCCCAACGTCATGATTTGTGTCTTATTGATCATGTGAATGAAATGAATGCCATTAAGAATGGTCTTGAATGGAAGCCAACTGGTAGAACTCGTGCCCAAGTTGGATGGCAATGGCGTCCCACTGGTAGGACCTTTACATTAGATGGAAAAATGTGCCCTTTAACTAGGAATGCATCCATTGAAGTTAGGTCTCAGCGTCCTTTAGTTAGGCACACTAGCACTAAAGTATGGAAACCACGCCCTTTAATTAGGTCAGCCCCCACTATAGTGCCTATCAGTGAAGAAATACCTCAGGATTTAAGCCAACTTGAATCTACACCACCAACTAGGAAGAAGGCTAGGAAATCTAAGAAACCTAAAGTTAGCAAATCTAAGATCATTAAATCTGTACCTGCTAATAACAAGGAACACTCAGATTCCGAAACCTATACATTGTCTTCGTCTGGTGATATTTTCAGGTGGTCCAAATCATCCTCTGGTATTTGGACTCCGGTTGCTCAAAGCATATGACCGGAGATCGCTCGATGCTCCGAAATTTCGTCAGCAAGTTTCTTGGAACGGTAAAATTCGGTAATGATCATATTGCAAAGATAATGGGGTATGGTGAATATCAGATTGGAAATGTCACGATTTCAAGGGTATACTATGTAGAAGGTCTTGGTCATAATTTAATTTCAGTAGGACAGTTCTGTGATTCCAACCTAGAGGTTGCTTTTCGACAACACACTTGTTTCATCCGTAACTTGGAAGGAAAAGACTTGTTGAAGGGGTCTCGTGGTGCAAATCTTTATACTTTGTCCTTACAAGACATGATGGCCGCCTCTCCAGTGGTCTTCCAAAGCTCAATTTTCACAAGGACCATTTATGCTCCACGTGCTAAAGGGGGAAAAGTACCAAGAAATCATACAAGCCCAAAGCTGAAGACACCAATCAAGAAAAACTTCATCTTTTGCATATGGATCTTTGTGGGCCAATGCGAACCGAAAGTGTGAGCGGTAAGAAATTCATCCTTGTTATTGTGGATGATTTCTCTAGGTTTACATTGGTTAGATTTCTACGTACAAAGGATGAAGAACCAAAGGCTATCATCACTTTTATGAAATTCATTCAGGTACGTTTAAATACTACTATCCGCCGAATTCGTACAGATAATGGAACAGAGTTCGTCAAACAGACTCTTCGTGATTACTATGAAGAAGTTGGTATTTCACATGAAACATCCGCTGCACGTACTCCACAACAAAACGGTCTCGTTGAAAGACGAAATCGTACGCTTATGGAAGCTGCTAGGACTATGTTGATTTATGCGAAAGCTCCATTATTCTTGTGGGCAGAAGCTGTATCTACTGCATGTTTCACCCAAAATCGCTCTATCTTTCGGAAACGCCATGGAAAAACACCTTACGAGCTTCTACATGATCGTAAACCCGATGTTTCCTTCTTTCATGTGTTTGGTGCTCTTTGTTATCCAAACATTAATAGTGAGAACTTGGGCAAACTTCAACCGAAAGCCGATATAGGTATTTTCATTGGTTACTCACCCTCCAAGAAAGCATACCAAATTTCAACCGTCGTCTTGGTAAGATAGTAGAAACTATGGACGCAGATTTCGATGAGCTGACAGCGATGGCTTTTGAGCAACGAAGCTCTGAACCCGCGCTTCATGAAATGGGAATCGGTGCTATTAGTTCCGGATTAGTTCCCAATAATCCTACTTCTACATCATTTTTACCACCTACAAGGCCCGAGTGGGATAAACTATTTCAACCGTTGTTTGATGAATTCTTTGATCCCCCAAATGATGAAGTTCCAGCACCCGTAGTGATAGCTCCAATCCCTGAAGTTATTGCTCAAGCTAATGAAGCTTTATCTAATGCATCTTCAATTAACATTGAACCAGATGCACCTCTACCAAGTGATTCTTAAACTACACCTGAATCTTCACCCTTACTTGTGCCTAATGATGTGAAAGAGGACTTTATTGATCACGATTTGGAATATGCTCATCTACAAGAGCTTCCATTCTTTGGTATACCGATACCTGAAAATCCTTCAGCCGCGTCTACCTCAGAAGAAGCTCCTACAATCGTTCACTCCAGACCACCAAGGATTGAAAATCACAGCACCAAATGGACAAAAGATCACCCAATTAGGAATATTATTGGAGGTCTCGATCGACCGGTCTCAACACGCCATCAATTACAAGAGAGTGCACTCTATTGCTATTTTGATGCATTTCTCTCCGAAGTTGAACCTAAAAACTGGCAACATGCTATGACTCAATCATCTTGGATTGAAGCCATGCAAGAGGAACTAAATGATTTTCAAAGACTTGAGGTATGGGAATTAGTTCCTCTCCCTGACAATGTAAACATACTTACTTTATTGTGGGTTTATAAGGTTAAACTCGATGAGATGGGTGGAGTCTTGAAGAATAAGGCTAGATTGGTTGCTAGAGCATATTAACAAGCCTTGGGTATCGACTGTGAAGAATCTTTTGCTCCTGTTGCAAGATTGGAGGCTATTAGGCTATTCCTTGCGTATGCTGCTCATATGAACATGATCATCTATCAAATGGATGTGAAGACGGCATTTTTGAATGGTGAACTAAGGGAAGAAGTCTATGTTAGTCAGCCAGATGGGTTCGTTAGCACGGAGTTTCATAATCATGTGTACAAGCTTAAGAAGGCTCTCTATGGGTTGAAACAAGCTCCACGCGCGTGGTATGATCTCCTTTCAACATATCTCATTTCGGAAGGCTTCTCCAAAGGCAAGGTGGACCCCACTTTATTCACTCTCAAGGAGGACAACGACATGATACTGGTACAAATTTATGTTGATGATATAATATTTGCTGCCTCTAACATAGAATTGTCAAACCGTTTTGAGAAGATAATGTCCACACGCTTTCAGATGTTAATGATGGGAAAAATATCATTTTTCTTTGGATTAAAAATTTCTTAGGATCCCAGAGGCATCTTTATTAATCAATCCAAATATGCTCTAGAATCTTTAAAGAAATATAACTTAGAAAATTGTGACCCCGTGGACACTCCAATGGTGGAGAAATCCAAGTTAGATGAAGATAGGAATGGGATTATTGTCGATCCGAAACTCTACCGTGGAATGATCGGCACCCTTCTCTATCTGACTGCTAGCAGGCCTGATTTGCAATTTGCCGTATGCATGTGTGCCCGGTATCAGGCTCGGCCTACCGAAAAGCACCTACATGTTGTTAAAAGGATCTTTCGGTATCTCAAAGGAACACTTCATCGTGGTCTATGGTATCCAAAAGATTCCTCTATTGCTTTAATATCATACGCAGATGCCGATCATGCTGGGTGTCAAGACACGAGGCGTAGCACTTCTGGGTCTGTGCAACTCCTTGGAGACAGATTGATTAGTTGGTCTTCAAAAAGGCAGAAAAGCGCTGCAATTTCTAGCACGGAGGCTGAATACATTGCCATGTCAGGTTGTTGTGCTCAAGTCCTTTGGATGAGATCACAACTAACTGATTACGGTTTGGGATTCAACAAAATCCCGATGTATTGTGACAACAAGAGCGCCATTGCCCTTTGCTGCAACTACGTTCAACACTCCCGGGCAAAGCACATCGACATTCGCTACCATTTCATTAAAGAGCAGGTGGAGAACGGAGTGATCGAGCTGTATTTTGTCACCACTGAGTATCAGCTGGCAGATATGTTCACAAAAGCCTTAGATCGAGGACGAATCGAGTTTTTGATCGACAAGCTTGGCATTAAATCATTCTCTCCAGCGACTCTCAAAGAGTAGGCAGAAGAATCAGCAGAATAGTAGTGGTAAACTATTCATGCGTATCCTTTGTTCGTGATCATGTATATTATCGTATATATATAAACCACAAAAAGAATAATACAAAAATATAAAACCTAGAAAACCATAAAAAATATAAAACATAGAAAATCCATAAAAAATATAAAATCAAGAAACCATCAAGGGGGAAGAAGCAGACACATTGAACGCACAACGAGTACACGTGATGAACTTCATACCTTCTTTTGATTTGAAGACATTCCGGGATGACATTTGTCATAGCCGCAGAGAAAATCAGTGTTTTAACTCGTGGCGTTATCAATCTCTAAACGGTACACTACTGATTCGAGGTTTAATTGTTTGATTGTTGCAATTAAACATCATCATTATCCTATATGCATTCCCAGGACTTATTTGACTCTGGTGCATCTCCGGAAGAAGATATGTGCATTTCCGGGACTTAATTGACTCTGGTGTTACGATGTCAACTTCATGAATGGGATAAAGTGTCCACTTCAGTATTTGAGCTTCATAATGGGGATTGATTACTTTCTTCAACTATGTGGGGGAAGAAATGTCTTGATTCTTTCTGGTATGCATAACTTGAACTCTCAAGGGGAAGAAAAATTCAGAAGAATTATTCAAGCGTGAGAAGAGAAGTTGTTGATCTACTTGGTGTGCCCCAAACTTTCAATCCCTCTTAGCAACGTTATCATGTTATATGATGGGATTTGCTTGTTAGATTCCGCTGTGCGCTTAATCATTCTAAGCTTTATTGAAAGCTTTGAAGTTGCTTACGAGGATTGTCGATTTAGGGGGAAGCTATTTAAAAGCTTCCACATCAAGTTTATGTGGCATTAATTAGGGGGAAGCTAATTCAGAAGCTTCTCCTTAACCAGAAGTGTATGGGTTACTTAGCTCGTGCCGTTACAGTAATTCTACTACAAGTTAAAGATGAGTCGTTTTTAAGTCAAAGGCCTCAGAAGAAATCATCAGCATTGGACGCTTCATGGAAGCTCTTGTTCTTAATCATTTTGTACTTGTTAGGAAGAATATTGTAAGGAATTCTACACGTCGTCCCATGGGGGAAGATTGTTGGAAACTCACTTTATGTGACGACATTTAAGAATTCCCATTAGTTATCATAGTCACACACGTTTAGACTAGACTAGGTTCGTTGTATAGTTTATGTTGTGTGTGTGGCTATATATACCCCTCCTTAGCTTCTAAGGAGGGGTGTTGCTTGTCATTTTATCATTTGAATAAATTTTTCATTTCACACATTCAACCTCTTTTCTCTCTCTCTAAACCAACAATGGCTACCACCACCATTTACCACCATGTTAGACCACCGGATCTTATTTAGCAAATCTACATTTGGCATCAGAGCCTTGGTTCATTCCTTGGATCATGTTTTTTGTTTCGATTTTGGTGGTCTTAAAATTTTTTTTGGAGTCCGAATCTATTTTTTTGTGTCACGTCATGTTATTTTTTGGTCTTTGGTCCAAATCTGTCCAAAAGGTCATGTCTTGTTATCATTGTTGTCACATTTCTGATATTTACAAATCCATATCACAAATCACAGCCCACATATCCAAGCTTTTGTCTGATAACTAGGTACACCACTGTTTTGAGGTCTTTTTGTCCCTGGTTTCACCCATAACAGTCCACTTCTAATATCCTCTAAACCACAACTTTTATCACTGGTTTTTGTGTCCCTGCTTTCACGGTTTGCTTTTGTATCTAATGTTAACTATTTCGGAACTTATTCTTCATCTAATATCAGTTTTTCTGGGTTTGTTATTGTTCATTTTGAAGATGTGCCTACCCAGAAAAGTGGACAGATTCACATTTCCAGATTTTCAGGAAAAAGGACAATATTTTTTTTGGATAAGATTTTTGAGATGGTAACATTCAGATCGGAATATTGCGATCGTAAAAACCTTTGGTTTCTACATTGCGATCGAATATTCCGATGGACCATAGTTGGAACGCATTCCGATGGAACGCATTCCGATGGAACGCATTCCGATGGAACGCATTCCCATGGAACGCATTCCGATGGAACGCATTCTGATGGGGTGTAGAGGAAAGATTCCGATGGACTGATTTACAGAAAACATTGCGATGGAAGTAACAAATGAAATCATTGCGATGGGCTGAAATTTAACTCATTTCGATGGACTTAATTTTGTACAACATTGCGATGAATTCAAAAAACATTCTGATGGGCCTCTTTTAGACATTACGATGGACTATTATTTTTTTAAAACCAGTGGACCGATACTGTGACCTAAACCAAATCCATCGCAACCGATTCAACTCGGTAACTACCGAGTTGACTCAGTTAACTCACTGAGTCGACTCAACTGCCAACCTTTTCACTCCTCAACACCATAACTAACTTAGTCCCATCATCCCCTAACCCATCTAAATAAGAACTTGACTCAAACAGTAACTAGAATATGATCTCAGATTCAGTTTCGATTTCGGTTACATCTTTTAAGATGAGTCAAGATCTTAGTTGATCCACCCAACTCGAAACAGCAATCATCATAGATCTATATTTATGGTAACACCACTTCTATATTCGAAATCAATATTTGATTCATAACAAGTTTGTTAAATCAATGTTTTATTTCGGTATCACACACAAAAACCGACATGCATCATCTATCAAACCTATCGGAGATTAAATGAATGATCTTGAAGCAAAACATGCATCTTCAAATCGTTTCATTTGAGAAGAATCATCAAGTTCGTTAGTAATTCGTGGGATTGGAGTATGATACAACAATATGAATCAATGATGGCATTAATTTGCACAGATTCATTTGTTAGTAGATGTGGAGATATGATACGAATCTGGTTTTTTTATAATAGATGAGGTTTGATGGAGAGAAAATGGGGGACGGATTTTACTAAGTTACGAGATTAGGATTAACTGGAAAAGTTGTAGTTTGGTTGGTGTAAGAAAGAGGGTGAGATGGGGGCGGATGAAACGAGGGAAGGAAATTAGGGTTAATTATCTGTGAGATAAATTAGGGTCAGCATTTATATCTCAGGATTTAACTTGTGTGGGTTGAGTGACATACACGTGGCCATCTCGCAATTAATGGGGCGGATATGTCAAGGTGTCTGTGATTTTAAATGGAATACACGTGGTCCTCTAGTTTGGAGAGGGACGGAGTTAACAATGCTTCTTTCCCTGAATGGATATGACCTCACTTTTAAAGTTATATATAACCTTTTACTCCTAATCGGGTTATATATTCCTCTCATTGGCCGCCTATGATGGATTCTGATTTGTGTGTGTTTGGGCCGGATATAATGGGCTCCATAAATTTGGATTTGGGCTTTGTATGGACTGGAAAAGATATGGGCCATGGGCTATTGTTTATTTAACAAATGTTGGGTCGCATGATTTTATACACGCAATTGTTTTACACTAATTTGTATTTTTGTAAAAACGTTGTGTGTATTAAGTTTACTTCGTTCATTATCGGAACGGGACAACAAGTGTCGTGACAATGTGACGAGACATCGTGACAAAATTTATTTTGACGAGACCAAGAAAAAATTGGGCGATTTTTTAGTGGCTACAGATTTCGTTTGATCGGGTATTAATTACGTGACGTTGAAGACAGATTTTTGTTGAAGGCGTGTACTTATTTTATCTTTCATAGATAACTTGCTCGTGCTTCATATTAGAATGAAGACTTGTTTATCTGGTTTCCGGGTTCGGGGTGGATGGTTGATGACTCGGATAACTATCACTTAAAGGGGTTACATTGTTGTACTCAGTGTCACGCGCTTAGTCGTCGTGGATAATTACAAGAGGTGTTGTGCTTATAGACTTCTTCAGTGATGCATTGAGTACTTAGAGATTTCTCCACCGTTCTTCATTCAACAATAGTGCAAGCTTAAGTCACAAGATCGAAGGATTCTTATTCAGTTTCACGTTTGATGTATCCGGTTCATTCTTTCAGTGATCACTTCAAATTGCTTTCACGTGGGTTGGTAAAGGTGGCCACGGAGAGTTTATGAGAAGAGATTTTCGATCAACAGCTGATTCTCACAAAATATATAATTCTGCTTATTTATTATTCTCACGAGATTTCAGGTTCATGTGCGTACGATTTGTTGATGGTTCCGAGTTTCGAAACCATCAAGGGGGAAGAAGAAGAAGACACATTGAACGCACAACGAGTACACGTGATGAACTTCATACCTTCTTTTGATTTAAAGACATTCCGGGATGACATTTGTCATAACCGTAGAGAAAATCAGTGTTTTAACTCGTGGTGTTAGCAATCTCTAAATGGTACACTACTGATTCGAGGTTTAATTGTTTGATTGTTGCAATTAAACATCATCATTATCCTATATGCATTCCCGGGACTTAATTGACTCTGGTGCATCTCCAGAAGAAGACATGTGCATTTTCGGGACTTAATTGACTCTGGTGTTACGATGTCAACTTCATGAATGGGATAAAATGTCCACTTCAGTATTTGAGCTTCATAATTGGGATTGATTTACTTTCTTCAACTATGTGGGGGAAGAAATGTCTTGATTCTTTCTGGTATGCATAACTTGAACTCTCAGGGGGAAGAAAAATTTAGAAGAAGTATTCAAGCGTGAGAAGAGAAGTTGTTGATCTACGTGGTGTGCCCCTTACTTTCAATCCCTCTTAGCAACGTTATCATGTTATACGATGGGATTTGCTAGTTAGATTCCGCTGTGCGCTTAATTATTCTAAGCTTTATTGAAAGCTTTGAAGTTGCTTATGAGGATTGTCGATTTAGGGGGAAGCTATTGAAAAGCTTCTACATCAAGTTTATGAGGCATGAATTAGGGGGAAGCTAATTCAGAAGCTTCTCCTTAACCAGAAGTGTATGGGTTACTTAGCTCGTGCCGTTACAGTATTTCTTCTACAAGTTACTTTAAAGATGAGTCGTTTTGAAGACGAAGCCCTCAGAAGACTTCATCAGCATTGACGCTTCATGAAAGCTCTTGTTATTAATCATTTTGTACTTGTTAGGAAGAATATTGTAAGGAATTCTACACGTCGTCCCATGGGGGAAGATTGTTGGAAACTCACTTTATGTGACGACATTTAAGAATTCCCGTTAGTTATCATAGTTACACACGCTTAGACTAGACTAGGTTCGATGTATAGTTTAAGGTGCGTGTGTGACTATATATACCCCTCCTTTGCTTCCAAGGAGGGGTGTTGCTTGTCATTTTATCATTTGAATACAACTTTTCATTTCACACATTCAACCTCTCTTCTCTCTCAACTTCATCCATGGCTTCCACCATATTCCACCATGTTAGACCACCGGATCACATTTAGCAAATCTACATTGACTCAATAGTGCATTTTGTTTTGGTGATCAGAGGCCGGAGTGAATAAACCAATATATAACGTGTTGAGTTCCGTGACATTAAAACAAATATCTTTTGAGAGATATTTGAGTTGGCTGGGAGGGGTTATGCATCGCATCACTGGGTCCATGATACTTTCGTCTTCAAGATGAGTTGACCTGGTTTCTGCCTAAGTTGTAAGGAAGGCTTCTTTCTTTACACCCGTTATCTTTACATTTCTTTTTCATTCTTCAACCCCTTCAATGCTTACCAATATATCATCACTAGTACATTGTTGTGATTGTTTCAGTGCTAGCATCAGTACTTCATTCAGCTTCGTTCACAATCCATTCCTTATCTTTCCTAAGTACTTCTATTTTCTAACTATGGAAATGTCCTTGGGAAGACTCCTCCGGTTCTGGAAGAATCATTGGACTAGTACCTAATCCTACCACCCTTTTGTCAGCACATTCGTCGTGACTTAAGTGTGTTTTGGTAAGTATTCGTCTTCATGAACAATTCCTTAAAATCACTGAGGTACTTGTGATATAAATATCAAGAGTTTTTATACCTTCAGCGTTTTTGACAACAAAATGCTCCCCCTTAACATATGCGTAGCACATATGAAGTTGGATTTTCTATTCAGCCCTTGTTCATTTTTAACCACATATGTTTTACAAGTCTCCTTAACCCTATTTTCTCCCCTTATCCAAAATGTTAATCATTAATCTTATGGATATTAATGGATTAACCGGTCTTTGGGTTAAAAATGAAATCGTATGATGGCCATAGAACATATTAATGCTCCCCCTCAAATCAGTGAGGCTTAGTTGTAGCGCTTAAGTATGATATGTTTGAAAGATTTGGAATCTCGTGAGAAATTCATGAAAAATTTCATACTCTTGCACTACACTATGCAACAAAAGCCTATTATACATATATTAACATATTTACAATAAAATACATATGGAGTTGACCTGAGAGAAGACGATCCAGATTAAATAGATCGTTCCATTTGCCTTTGGTGAGCTCCATATGGTCTTCCACCTACGAATCGTTCCAAACATCTTATTAACTAGCGCTTCCGTAACGTTTCCTCGATCTTCTTAATCGCGTACTTAGCACTTGTCTTGCATTGGGTTGTCCATGTGTACGTTACTGATGGAAGCCGTTGTCCGGCATTGTGAACAAATAGATCATCACAAACGTTTTTTAGTGTGTCGTCACTGAATTTATGCAGTTTGGAAAATCTCATGAATTGCATGACTCCTGTTTCGTTCTGATAGAATATTCCTGCTTCCGATTTCTTAGTCCGCATATATGGCAATTTGTTTCTGTGATATTGACTGAGCGGAGTTGTGTGAGGACGTTGCAAGTTTAGCTTCTGTTGGTAACTCTCCACACCAAGTTGGAAGTCTTCAACTCGACTTTTGATGACGACCTTTCGAGTAAATTGACGAATGTTTGAACTCAACGCAATGACGATTTCAGGAATTAAATGAGCAACCTTTTCTTGAGCCAATATCAGTAGAAGATCTTCAATATCATCAAGACTAAGGTACCGGAGGTCACTTTCATCGATTTTGTATTCTTTTTCGTCAGAGCGTTTAATCAAGATTAAATTCAAGTAATCATAACAGAATACCGTCATAGTGGTGGCTCCTTGTATGCTTTTAATACGACGATCAGAGATAATCAGAGAACCCGATTTCTTATGATTGAAGTAGCTGCAAGCTAATCTCTTCATTGGATTCCAATGAGAATTCCAAGCTCTGCGAAGGGGTCGTAAAATTTGAGCAACTTTCTTTGCCATAAAGCATTAGGTACATTGTGTTCAATCCAAGTTACATTCTCCAGGTTTATTGCCTTGACCATGGTGAGTGATGTAGCATATTTTTCGTGTCGTTTTCTAGATACTAGAGATCATGACAAACAAAATATTCCATTGGAATAGTTGTAGAACCGGCAATGACTGTAGGTGTGAGAGGTTGTAACACTGGAGTCTGAATTCCGGAAGTTGTTGCTTTCATGGCCTTCGCAACCTCATTGATGTGATATTCAGCCTCATTGTTGCTGATCTTCATGGTGTCAAAGAAATCCACATCTGCGGTTGACATTTTGAGAAGATCTGGAGTCATAGTGGGTTTCCCGTGAGTATACATAAGGAAAGCCGAAAAGTCGATTGGATTGTTGAGGAATTGAGTAATCTCGACATCTGTTGCCGTAGAGAAGGGTTGTTGTGGTGCTGCATTGGTAATCCATTGTTGCTATTGTATCGTCTCGTCTATGACAAGAGATTCAGTAAAAGTCGGTTCTGGTATGTTTAGGTCTTCGACTTCCATGTCAGAGTAATGCTGATCCGTTATAGGAGGTGGAGAGTAAGGTATGGTAGAATCATCTTCATGCATAGACAATGTGGGTTCGTCTTCATGCATAGACACTGGGGGTTCATGTTTATGAATAGACACTAGGGGTTCATCTTCATGCATAGACACTATAGGTTCGTCTTCATGCATAGGTTCTACATGTGCAATAGAAGAAACGGTAGTAGTAACCAGTGCAGTGGACATACATGTGTCTTTAGTTTGACATTCTCTGGAGATGAATGTACCATGGAGGTTCTTTTGACGATTTTCTCTATTGCCATCATCACTGGTTAGTGATATGCATGGTGAATCCTCCTTCACCAGTTTTACCCGTATTCTCGCCCTTATCACCCTTTACAATACGATTCCCATCACTATTATCATCATCATCATCCTCATCCCCATTGTCCTCATTTTTTATCCTCTTTATCATCATTTTTACCATCATCTCTATCTTTATCCTCATTACCATTACCCTCATCGTCTGCGTTCTCGACATTGTCTTCATCTTCATTCTCAGACTCTTCATCATCTTCAGGTGTATCTTTAATGATTGCCTTTTTGAGATAATGCAGTTGTTTGCGTTTTGTATTCGTTGTCTCATAACCCATATTGATCAATCGGGTTTCCAACAATTTCATTAATTGAAGATCAGATAAACATGTGGTGAATAGAGTTGGTAGCTCTTGATCGACATATGACTTCACTTCACGTTGAATGATGTTGGTCATGTTTTCATCAACGGAATTGATAAAAGAAGCATTTTCTTTGTCACGTGCATTGTTTTCTTTAAGAAACTTTTATGTTGTCTTTTATGTTTTGAGACGGTGTCGGATATCTCCTTGAGTTTAGACACGTCACTTTGTTGTTCTCTGAGGGCTTGTGTATCAAGATTAGTTATCCTTCAATTCAACATTTCAATCTGTTTTGCCTAATCCTCCAATTGGTTTTGGAGGTGTTGAATCAGTGGATCAGTTACCGAAAGAAATGGATTGGAGGTGTATGGTACTTGTTGTACTGTAGTTGATGGAGTAGGTATAACCACAAGTGTTAGAGGGGTTGTGTATGATACAAGTTGTTCGAGGATTGGTGGCGGTGTTGGTATAGTCACTTGGGCTGTGGTTGGTACTTGTTGTGGGATGATCAATGGCGGTGTAGGAACACTCATTTGGGCGGTGGTTGGTACAGATTGTTCAACGAGTTCAGGTGTGGGAGTTGGTGTGATAACATCAGTGATTACAGGGGGGTAAATGGTGGAATGGTAGTTGTTGTAATTGAGGTTATAGAAACGTCCACCATATTCTCATTCGTCGAGGGATCAGTATCCATGACTTCAATGCCTTCCCCTTCAAGATTAAATTATTTAATTACATCATCAGAACCAGAAATAGACTTACTTTGGATTTGAGTTGCTGGACTGAGAGTCGTATGAGCATCTTCTAAAATAAAAGTGCAAGTTGGTGCCGGTAATGATGTGTTGATATTAACATCATGGTACAATGATTCTATTTCTGTGTTGTCACTGCCACCACCCTCATCACTATGCTCAAGACATTCAAAGTTAAATGTACCAACTTCTTCATCATTAGGGTCTTCGTAAAGGTAAGTGTCTTCATCAGGTTCGCCAAATTCATCTAAGTCATCAGCTGGTGTGGAGCATGAACCCTTAGATTTCGCGAAAGCCTCCTCTCTGCTCTGCCTAAGGGTGAGACGCAGCTGTTTGTCATGAGAGATAGTTTCTTGAACTGGTTCATCTTCAACAACACGTTTTTCTTTACCTTTGTTTTTCTTTGGCTTCTTTGCCTTTTTTCTAGGCTATTTCTCTTCCTCTTCGTCATCAGTTCTAATCATCTCATCTTCTTCTTTATCATCTTCATCATTGAGTTTCTCTTTCCCTTTTCTTTTAACTTTAAATGAAGAAGTCTTTTGGCGCTTGGCTATCCGTTTCTTCCGTTTACTAGTTTGCTGATCAGAAGGATCGGAATTTGCTCTTTTCATTTGTGTTTCAATGTCCCTGAGCATCCTTTTGTATGGTTCACTATCCTTAATCCCTTCATTGGTTAGTACATCTGGCACGAGAGTTGGACGTAGTGAGTACTTTGTAGAATGATTATCAACAGTCATATGGTCCATCACATAGTCTCTATCTTGGGTATGGTAGAAAGAATTCCCACGAGTATCAATGGATGGGTCACTCTTCATGAAATGATTGACTATGAGCTTTGTGACCCGTGGAAATGGAAGATTTGAAGACTTCTTCTTGGTGCCTGTGAATTGATAGCAGAATTCTACCCAACGTAATAGTGCGTAATCCACTTTAGCTCCAGTGTAAAGTCCCCAAAATACATGAGCCTGAGGGGGTCTCATTACGTCTGATCCATAAGCTTTTAAAGTGAGGCACTTGACGATGATAGTGACAATTGCTTTCCATGGTTGCCTAATGTGTGAGGTGTTAAACTGAGATAAATTAAGAATTTCACCCTCATAGTTCAGAGCATTAATTACTCTAAGCATTTCATCAGTCTCTGGGTTAGGCACATACTTTTCTCCTTTTGCTAACCTAGGAAACTTGAACAATTGCCGAAAGTGACTCAAATCAAGCATCATTTTCTTATTTTTGAGCCTAAAGGTGATATTCTTCTTTGAGAGTTGTATGTCTTGTGAGATTGACGCAGTTGCCCAAAACTCGTGCATTGTTGATACAAAAGTTGGATGATCCTTGCTTGACCCGAATTAGGCTTAATCCGGGTAGGCTGGGCTCTGGCTCTTACACCAAGTGAATAAATTTTTGAGATCCTGCATACTAAAACAACACGCGTTAGTCTTACCGTGGGAACGTATCCCACGATTAGACTCCGACATGAGAGTAAGTAATCGGTTTAGGGTTTAGATAATCGGTTGTAGGTTGAGAGTATGAAGAATGTGATACCTTTGTGGAACCCTTGGGGGTTCCTTATATAGGCGGTGAAACCCTAGTAGGCTGTCACCGATGCTTCGGCCCTAAGCAAAGGATAATCACCATAATTAGTTTGATTGTTATCTTCTAATTATGGTGAATGTATATCATATACTTTGAGGTAAATCCCAATCCTAATAAGATTGTGATTCTGTCTAACCCTGTACCGGCCGTACCGGGCCGTGGGCCGCACACACCTTATGTGGCCACTGTTCATTCAAGCCCATAAGCTCAAATGATATTAATCCAACCCATTTGTGATGGGCCGGATATGGGTAGTACCCGTGGGCCGGGTTCATGACCGGTTGGGGACTATACGTCATCATGCATATAGACTTCAAGAACAGATGCGGTGGCTCGTAAGGCATCCTTTATCGATGACATGTCCAGGATATCTAATGTGACTTTGAAAGCTGCAAGAGATGGATCAAAGTCGTCTTTTAGACGAGAATTGTTCTCTACAGGTGGCAGCCGGACACTGTGTGGAACAAGTGTAAGATCAAGTTACAGTTGTTGTTCTTCGGTGATCGACATATTCCATCTTAGATAGCACATACATAACTGATATACACACACACGTATATATCTCATAATCCATGTAATAACACAACAAATGTCATCATATATTATTAAATGTGACATAATATTACAGATATAGTTCAAAGGAAATACAATCGTACATTCAGATAATCACCTAAATACATGACAGTATACCACAGACATTTTATTCGAATGACATAACGACCTAGCTTTAGTTCCTTGCGGATTTGGGTTTCCTTGTAGTCATTACCACTACTTCTGTGGGAGAACTAGTGGAAAAATGACGATAAATTCAACCACCGCCTCAGTTGGCCTGGGTATAACTTCCACCTCAGTAGGTGTTGGTGTAAACAAAACCTCAGTAGGTGTAGGCAAAACCTCAACCTCAGTAGGTGTAGGCAAAACCTCAACCTCGGTAGGTGTTGAGATAACCAAAATCTCCGTAGGTTTAAACTCTGGATTAGACAAAGATGATGCAGTGTCTTCCATGGCCTGAATGCAAAACACAAGACATGGAATAAGTAATTCTATCTCTTTTGTTTACAGAAATAACAACATATAAAATAAGATGAATTCTTGTAATAAGAAACCGTTCAAGTATTCTTATGAGAAAAAATTAATTTCATCCAATAAAGCTTGGTTTCGTTTTAATGGCCCTAATTTTCTTAATGCCTAACACCCTGATTGTTATCTAAGTCGAATGCATTAGTTCTGTATTTGTTATTGTAACACATTGAGAAGAAACTACACTTAGCATTTTTTATGTTTCACAACTCTTAATCTAGCAATGTGTCTATAAGTTCCACCTATCATAATATAAAGAAAACATCGCAATCTTAAAGTCCATCGGAATACTAAGGGATGTCATCGCAATGTGCCATCGCAATAACCCATCACAATGAAGTCATCGGAATAACTCATCGCAATGAAGTCATCGCAATTTACTCATCACAATGAAGTCATCAGAATAACTCATCGCAATGGAGTCATCGCAATATCTCATCGCAATAAAGTCATCGCAATATAGTCATCGCAATGGAGTCATCGCAATATAGTCATCACAATGGAGTCATCGCAATATCTCATCGCAATGGAGTCATTGCAATATAGTCATCACAATGGAGTCATCGCAATATAGTCATCGCAATGGAGTCATCGCAATATCTCATCGCAATGGAGTCATCGCAATATAGTCATCGCAATGGAGTCATCTCAATATAGTCATCGCAATATAGGAGCGGGAAAGTCATCGTAATCTGGGACGTAGATTACGATGCAACTTTTGATCATTCGATTTTTGGGCATAAGCTATGTTTTAAGCAAAAATGATTCAAGACCAATGTTCATAATAGCTAGACAATCATTTCCCTTCTATCAATTTCACTTTATAAGCACAAGTCAAATCAAAACCCTAAACTGGTAATCGAGACATAGGTCTGGTTTGTAAAGATTAACAATAGATAAGCACGGAAATAACAAGTCTGTGATGATTACCTACATGTTATAGTAGTAGATTAGCATAATAAAAAACAAAGGTATGGAAGAGGTTTAGCAATGGCGGCAAATGGTATAGTTATGTGTGTGTTTGAGACGAAATGTAAAAACAGGGGGGGTATGGTTATTGACTTTGGTCAAATCTCAGACCATTTTGCAAAAAAAATTCATTTTGGTCCCCCTAGTTAGACAAGCATTTATATAACATGTAAAAACAAGTTAACAACACCTCTTTTCCCCGAATTCTCTTAATTTGTTAACACGAACACACCACTATCGTCTCTATTATTATAACTTAAGGCATGTGAAATATAACCTAAGGCCAATTCAATTTCCTCGCAAGGCACACATAGCACATCAAGATCACGATTATCGTTTTGTATTTTCTGAAAATACGGTTTGAAGACCAATTTAATTCCAAAATAATTTTATATTTGCTCCCCTTTAAACACTGACCCTTTTTCGATTGAAAGAGTTGTAGTCATTGTTTTAAAGAGACAAATATCCATGAAGACCTTTTTCGTATAGTAATTTTATGAAACGATTCTGGTGGCAATAAGATTTCTCTTATTTTAACAAAATAAGTGCACTGAAGCGTACAATAATTTATGTTAGACCAAGTTATAAAGTAAACTTGATCCCTTAAAAGGTTTTAAAGTAAACCTTGCCCGAGAAAATTAATTCCCGTTGTGAGCCAACGTTTTCAAAAGAAATACGTGACTTTAATGCGAAAAGCGGGTTGCAATCAGAAATAACTACAAGCCTTATGGCACTGTTTTAAAATATTTACAACTTTCATACGAATTCTATTTATGGCGCCGTGTCAATATTAACCGACATTTCTAAGGCCGTAAATATTACCGTACTAAAAGACATGTCCGATTTAAAATTAAAAATTTGGTTTTTCTTGATCTTATATTTTTTATGGTTTTTGTATGTTTTATATTTTTTTTTGTGGTTTATATATATACGATAATATATAAGATCCCGATAAAAGGATATTCTAGAATAGTTTACCACCACTATTCTACATATTCTTATGTCAACTCCTTAAGAGTCTCTGGGGAAAATGATTTCATGCCCAGCTTTTCGATCAAAAACTCGATACGTCCTCGATCTAAGGCCTTTGTGAATATATCTGATGAGACGGAAATTATACATAGTCTCATCGTCCAAATCTGGCTTAAAGTGCTTAAAATATCATCAAAATACCCCAAAATATGCTTGTGTTTGTTCATTGTGTATTTTAGGTACGGATATCGCGAAATCAATAAAAGATCACAAGAATGAAGCAAAAACGAACACGGGAAACGAAGCCGCACAAAGAACCGGGCCCAAGTATGGAATTTCCAAAAATACCCTTGAAGTTTGAAGATTTGTCAAGTTTGGTCCCTCAATTTTGAAGACTTGTCACAAATGACCCTATATTATTCATTTTTACAAGATTAGTCCTTGAATATTAAAGACTTGTCAAAAGAACCCCTTGAAGGATGCAAATTATGCATTTATGGCCCTTGATAAAAGTTTATAACAAGCATGTGCCATAAATGACAAGCTGGTCAAAGTTAATACAAAGGAAATAGAGTTTGTTTGCTGATTTAATGAAAAAGACAAGATATGAGAAGAATAGGCGGCAAAGCTGTTAAAAAGAAACCCAAACCTGGTCAACACCCGTCATTAGCCCAGTCAACATAACACCCCAACCCAAGAAACTATTAAACCCGATCCATCCCAGCCCCCACACTACTACACCAAGTCATCTTCCACCTCATCTCCCTCAAACACTCACCATTACCCACGTCTACCCCCACCAGACATACTCTTAACCTTTTTTTACTAAACCAAAATTCAAAACCTTTGCTTATTATATAAACAACTCGCTAAACATGTCTTAACCCCTAAACAAACATCAAATAACCAACTGTTCATAATATATAACCCTAATCCCTAACTACATTCGAATGAAGGGGTTATTGGATCATCAATTCTAGTTTCATAATTAGACCCTTCCTAAACAAAACCCAACTCTCAAAATTTGTCCAGCTCACCTGTGGTCCCATCCCACATGCTCCCCTGCCCCCTTGTATGGTTGTTTTTGGAAAATTAAGCATCTCAGCAGAACATCAATGGTTCACAAGTAATAGCTCACTCCTCCAAGCAAGAATAGACGTCCAAGATCTTTATTCAACAACTGGAAATAAGAGATGTCTCATGTATGCACATCGACCAATTTTATAATTCAAGAACACCAAGGGCAATTTAGGATTTTCATACGTTTAGGGTTTTCTTTTCATTGTAGTTCTAGATTATTCCTCTTAGTTGTATAAATAGGGTGCTTGTACCCTATTTTTCATTGTTCCAACTTTTGTATTTCCAGACTTTTATTAATAAATAGTTACGGTTTAATAAAACCTTGCCTTATAAAAGTTGTGTTCCATTTTTATTGATGTTATTAGATTAACTGTCATATTAAATCCTTAGTTTGGTTTGAATTTATCAAAGTTTCTTTGTTCAAAAGTATTTGGCAAAATCCTATTTGGAGACCCAAGTGTGTAGAAGTTGTATAAGCTCATTAGCCTTACAAACTATAGGCTTATAAGCTCATACAAACTTTTTGTTCCAGTTAGTTTACAGTTTTTATAAGTTTTTCAGAATTGATTAATTTTCAAAGATTTTTCAAAACCTTTCATTGTTTATTTAACCACTAACTATTGCAAGAGGTTTTGTAAATTGGTTTGACAAACCAAATTTGCAAAAACCATTTGTGGCTTTTGTTTTTGGCTGTCTTGTTTTCAGGTACCCAAGACATAACCAAAGAGACTGTTATAGTCTCTTTGGTGGACTGTAGTAATCCATAGAAGAGATATCTCACCCCTCTTGGTTCTGTTGTAGAACTACAACAAGAGGCTTCACTTGCATCCTCTCATCACCACCGTTCTTCAGTCCACCTTGGTAAAGAAGGCATTAGCCTCTTTCTTGGCTTGACAAAGCCAAGAGAAGGTACGGGCTTGAACCCTTTACTCTTTGTGTTTTGCTTGAATATATTGAGATTTGAGTGATCTTGTTGTTGCTTATTGAAGTTTAGCTATTGATGTTTGTTTTCTTCTTAGTTAAGTTGAAGTGATTGTTTCATGGTTGTTTACATGATTTCCAGTTATGTTGCATGAAATTAGTGTGTAAAATTTTGTTTTCTAAAACTAAAGCGGTGTTTGTTTTGAGTGAACAATAGAGTTTTGTTGACAACTAGACTCTCATTTTAAATCACACATCCTTGTTTTTTTTAGTAAAGTCTTGATTGATAGGTTTTGGATTGAAAAGGATGTTTACTCATTTTTAAGTATGCAAAATTCTTCCATATAAATATCAGTAGGATTTATGCTTGAGTTTTGGTGTTTTCTTTTTTTATAAATTGTGGGGATAGTTAGTGACATGTTAAGTTAAGGTTTGTTAGTCATTTTCTTGAGAATTGTTTGCTTTTTGGTTATGATTTGGCGATCTAAATCTCATTATTTGACCTTATAGTTCAGCAACCTTGCTCCCCACCTTGTCAAACACATCAGTGGGCTCCTAGGGGGTGATTAGGTTGATTTGATGCTTGGAATTGGGTAGAAAGATAGGTTTTAGGTTAAGTTAGGTATAGGTTAGCTTATAATAGGGCTTTGAGAGTTTTTGGTGGGTGAACTAACCATTTGAAAGCTCACTGTATACCACCAAAACCACCAGACCTCCATTCTTTGTTAACAGTAACTTCATTTGGCTAATTTGTGCTAGGATTCTTGTTTGCTTGCTTATTATTGACTCCCCACACTTCAACGAGTGTGGGGTGCCTCTTGTGCCCAAAAAACGCCACCAAAACGCCAAAAAACATGTAAATCCGAGCAAAAACACCCTCTGTTCACAAAGAGTGAAACAGGCTTTCGCGACACTTTTTGACACTTAAAAGTGTCGCTTATAGTTTTGGAGGGAGGAGAATTCTATTTAGTGACACAATTGTGACACTTAAAAGTTTCACAATTAGATTTGGGAGGGAGTAGAACTAGTGTAAAAAAAGTTTTTTTTTAAAAAATCATTTAATACTTTCAAAAAAATCATTTAATTAGTTTAAATTGTATTTAATTCATAAAAAATTATTAAAAAATCAAAAACATTTAATTCTTTTTTAAAAAATTTTATTTTATCAATTAGGACTTACGAAAAATAAATTTTCATTTTTAGGTTTTAAATTTGGTAAATTGCTTAAATATCGCGTTTGTACTTTCGTTATTTAATATATTTTGCTTCGTTTAATTTTAAGACGTCTTCATTTTTTTTTCTTTTCCTTTATGTTTAATAAGTTTATTTTTGGTTAAGTTTTCAAAACTTTTAATTTTTGTAAATTTTCGTCATTTTCTCGATTCGCACGTATCGCGTATTCGTCGTAATTTAATCTTAGCGTAACTCGTCTTTTAATTTTCTCTCTTAAACAAAAAACGACACTAATCCAAACTTTGATTTTATATAATTGGAACTTAATCACACACCTCCTTCTAGAACGAACATGGAATTTTCGTCTTCAAGGTTTTCCTAAATCGTGTCGATTAATACATTTCGCCTTATACTTTCTTTTTCCTAGAAGAAGTATATAAAAACCTACATCAATTTTTGGCGCCGCTGCCGGAGAGGTGTTTTTGAGTTGCCATTATTATTATCGTGTTTGTGTGAGTGGTGCGTTTTTGCTTTTCAATTTTTGGAAAGCGTATATACGTACACACTCATTTTTGTTATTTTTCCTTATTATACTATAATATCCAAATAAAAGGTGTTTAATTTTCCTAAATTAAACACACAACAATCATTTTACTATATTGTAGATATCCCATTATTTTTTTCGTTTTTCTTGTGAATATTATTAATATATTATACTACGTAAAACAATAAATATATAATATCTCCAAAAGCGTGAAAACGCAACCTTAATTGGGATTTCATCACTCAATTTTTGTATTCGAATCCGAAGCAAAAGTTTAAAGGCAAAATAGATAAATACTTTCGTGAGGCTTAATTTCAATTAACACAAACTATAAGGTGGGTATAAGGCGGTTGTATTTCACGACCTAAAGGAAAAAGGCTCTTAAGTGCTTAGCGCCGCCTCGTTTCCTCCGCTTGCTTGTTCGTGTTTTGAGAAAGAGGGGTAATCGAGGGTTTGCCACCCAAGTATTATCTACGTATCATATATATTTGCTTGTGTTTTCAAGATTAAACCCTCTTGAACGTTTTGGTGTTCCACCAACGTTCTAAAGTCATCGAAAGCGTTCACTCCACGTGATCATTTTCATTCTTTGAGGCTTCTTTAATCGAGAAATCGATTAGATGAGAGATTTGTAGATTTGAGTCTACGTAATACAAACAAAAATCCAAAAAAAATAAAAACAATCAAAAACCGAAAAAATTGAAAAATCAAAAAGCCGCAAAAAGAATCTTCTTTGCTACCCCCCATTCTACGCTTAGTGCATGCGCACCAAATCGAAGGATTATTCTAATTCTAGCGACGCTTCGAATCGACGGAATCTTAATCGAAGGAGTCGACGACGTAGACGAGATTTAGAAATCGACGTTCCTAATATCGTTGTTGAAGAAACCTTAGACGAGATGGCCGACAATCGTTCGATGATGGAATTGCTCCAAGTGCCCACCGAGGGTTATGGAGACGCGATCGTAATTCGCGCTATCGAAGAGGAGAATTTTTAGATTAAGAGCGAAATGCTTTCGTTGATTCAAGCTACGAAGTTTCGAGGTCGTGAAGCTCATAATCCTTACAACCATATTCGGAATTTTGATCGTCTTTTGGCCACGAGCAAGTTTAAGAACGCCGACATCGATGTCGTCAAGCTTATGCTTTTTCCATACTCGCTCGATGGTGCCGCCAAGGATTGGTACGAGAAAGAGCCACCTAATTCGATAATTACGTGGAAGGATCTCGTTTCCAAATTCGATAATCATTTTTTCCCACCGTCTAAGACTACGTTTTTCAAAAATTAAATTACGAGATTTGAGCAAAACCGAATGAATCTTTTAGAGACGCGTGGGATTGTTCTAAGGAATTTCTTAGGCAATGTCCTCACCATGGATTTTCCGAGTTGTACCAAATCGATACGTTTTACAACGGTCTTAGTTTTCAAGAACAAGTTTCGTTGAATTCCGCCGCCGGTGGCAACTTTTTGTGTAAGACTCCGAAAGATGCATTGATGATTATCGATAATCGATCCAAGGTTTACCAACTGCGCAACACACCGAGTGTTGCCAATGTCACCAATGTTAGTAATTCTAATAGCGACATTGATAGGGTTGATGCAAAAGTTGACAAGTTGACGAATGTGTTCATGTCTTTTCTCATTGAGATGCAAAAGAAAGACGCTCCCGCTATGGTGAAAGCAGTTGAGGTTTCGTGTATGTTTTGTGGTGGACCTCATAATTATTACGAGTGTGCGGCTACGGATGGCCAAACGTCAAATGTGAGTGCGTTAAACAACAATTTTTCTAATCAAAATCAAAATAACGCCGGCCCATCACAACAAGGCATTCATAACCAAGGCAACAATTTTAATCAAAAGCGAATCAATTTTTAAGGAAATAATCAACAAGGAAATTTTTCGAATCAAAGTCAAGGTTATAATCAAGGTTGGAATTTGAATTGGCAAAATCGAGACAATAATCAAAACTCGAATTTTTCAAACAACAACAATCAAGGAAACAATTTTTCAAATGGTAATGAAAACAATTTTCAAAGAAACAATCAAAACCAAGGGAAATTTAATTCTAATCAAAATAGTTCGTCAAACGATTTTCAAAATTACATGAAAAAAAATGAGGCTAATATGAGACGATTAGAGGGAGAAATTGATACTTTGAAAAATGACTTTTCCAATACATTGAAAATTCAAAACACGAAGATTAAGCAAGGACAAATTGATATAAAAAAGATGTTTCGGCTATTATGAACAAAGCCTCGGGTGCGTCATCGAGTTCGTTACATAGTGACACCGTTGCAAATCTAAAGGAACAATGTAAAGCCGCCTCGTCTCGTGAGAAAGGTCGTATGATTACCCCTACCCTTGATGGATTTCGAGTTGTTCCTTCTTCTCAACCCTCGACTTCTAAGACACCTTCTTGTTCTAAAGTCTATGGGGTGAACGTGGCGACCAAGGAAAAGAGTACACACCCTTGTGTACCTCAAATTCTATCCACGGTTCAAAAAGAGAGTTTAATCGACCTTACGAAAGTAACCCTTGAAGAAACTTGTGCATCGATCCTTCTTAAAAAACCTAAAAGGCGTATGCCGAGAAAGGAAGAGGATCCGGGCCAATTTCTATTACCTTGTGATTTTTCTGAGATTGAAGGATGTTTAGCCCTTGCCGATTTAGGTGCTAGCATCAATCTTATGCCTCATTCTCTTTGGAAATTGATTAGATTGCCTTCACTTACCCCCACGAACATGACAATCGAGCTTGCAAATTATACACCACATATATCAATTAGAATAGCCGAGGATGTCTATGTTAGAGTTGGAAAGTTTGTTTTTCCCTCGGATTTCGTTATATCCTATTACGAGTGTGACCCTAAATGTCCCATTATTTTAGGCCGACCATTTTTATCGACGGCTCGAACCGTAATCGACGTTCACGAGGGGAGACTTACTATGAGATATGGGGAGGATAAAATGGACTTTTTCACGAGTAAATCCCAAGTGTCTTATGATAATGAAAAAACCAAGGTTTCAAAACCTAATGTTTCAAATTCTGATGATTTCAAAATGTTCACTTTAGCGGAAAGTATGAGGCTTAATGCATGTTTTGAAAGAATTAAGAAAAACGGTTTTAAAGATGATGATTTTAACGATAAAGAATACGTGTACCTAATTCAAAAGGGTATGCGTAAATTTATGGATGAAAAATCACTTTGGGATGTATATAGTGAAACAAGTGAAACACCAATTCCGAAGGGCGACGTTAGTGCCATCACGACAATGACCAAAATGGACTCGTCTTCACCACCTTCGAAGGACCACTTCTTTGAAGCTTCAACTTCTAACTACATCGAAGTGCCTCCATTTCCTAGCCCAACACCTGTTGAGGCTAAAGGTTTTATCGACATCGATCCTCTCATTTTAGAAAAGTCACCTAACCATAGTCATTCGACTTGTAAGACCATGGTTGTGAGTGGTCACATCGACTCTTTCTTTGATGATGACGATGGCGATTTTGCCGAAATTGATCACGTACTTCAAAATCCACATGCATTTTTTGATTCTCCTAAAAAGAAACATGTGAATTACGATGATTACAAGTTTGATTCTGAGATTGAGGAAACCATTGAACGAGAGCTTTTGCCTCCACTTCCACCTACAAGTGAGGTAGATCTTTCCAAAATCGAGGATGAACTTACTGAGTTGGAACGTCTTATTTTCGATGACGAACCAACTCATGTGACCACCAAAAATCCAATTCTCGAGGAGTTACCTAATCAACAATCCTCAAATGAGAATTACGTTTGATTTAACTTATCAAAAATCCCCACAAATCAATGATGATTTCGTGCTTGATCGTGATCTTTTCGAGAGAGTTTCTAAGATACTCAAGGAGGGGAATGACAAACCTTGGTTTGACAAGCCTATCTTTGATGAGGAAATCGATGAGATTGATGTTCATGAGGATGACGAGTATGTAGACCCCAAGGGGCGGTATTCTTTATTGATCGACGCTTTGAAAATTAATACAATCTACCACCCCCTCCCACCAATGACTTTAATGTGAGAATTTTGAGCGCGACTAATTTTGAACTTAACACGCCAAATATTTTCGACATTATAAAATAGGGTTTTCATAAATAGTTTTTAAACGATGAAAAAGGAAAGGATTTTAAAATTGATTTAAATGAATTTTCTACAAGTTTAACTCCGTCATCACCGCGTTTTATGGGTGCTACCACCTTGTCTACTCCTTTTGAAGACGGTTGGTATGATCTAGTGTGGGGTAAGCCCCTTATGTTCCCTCACATTTCTCCACCGAGGACGAGATTTACGATCCCGGAATTGCTTATAAAGGGAAATCTTGGTCTTCCACCGATGCAATAAATGGAAAATATTTTCGTTTGCTTGGTGTGAGTCTACCTCGAGTAGCTCATTATGTTGACTTACCCATTGCCCCACCTTTCTACTTCTCATCTCTTTTCTTCTACCCCTTTGGGGTTGTTTTGGCTTCAGTTGAAGTAGCGTTGTTTCGTCTTTCATCCGAAAACGAGGACGCTATCTTTGACCCCGGTATACGTTTATCGGGTTTCTAAAGTACTCCACGTACTTTTGGGCATTGTTTATCATGTAAGCCCCACCAAAAATGACCAAACCATGATTATCCCTAAATGATCACATTTATGGGGATTCGAGTCGAGTTTTTGACTCGGTTATCAAAAACAAGGTGCCTCGTGGGTGAATCTCATGCTTATCCTTGTAAATATTATCGTTTTCTAATAGTGTAACGAGGGGACTTGTGCTCTTCTAATAAGTGTGAAAACACTTATCCTTTTACCACTTAATTATAATTATAACAAAGCCAAAACGTGTATTTTATGTTGTAAATGTCAGAATTATGCGTGGTTTGTGTTTTTTTTGTGATTTAGGATCAAAATGTGAAAAGGGAAGAAAACACGGGCTTTCACGGGCTTTTATCGAAGAAAAAGACAAAATACGAAGTCAAAAGATCAAGAGTGCCAAAAGAACGGAAGTCCAAGTCCTATTCTGAAGATTTACCGAAGAAAAAGTCTAAAGACGGAAGTTTAATGAAGTCGAAGAACTCAAGTCTAATAAATGAAGAAATTAAAAGACGAATTCAAATAATCCCGAGACAAAGTCGAAAAAGTCGAAGAATTTAGAAGAAGAAAAGACGAGAGAAGAAAGAAAGGAGCAACACATGCTAACCTCCCTAATCTCCTATAAATACCCTTCTAATGACACATTAGGAGGTGTTGACTATCTTGACAAAATAGTTCTTCCACATTTAATTTCCTTGTCTTGCACCTTTAATTTGTAAGCTCTTTAATTCTTGCTTTTACTTTTAATTGTTGATTCTTATTTTTAATCAATTTTTTGTTATTAATCTCACATTCTACCTTTCTTGTTTTGATTTAATATTTATGTTTTTGTGCTTATTGTCATGCTTATTTGATTATTTGTTATGTTTATATGTGTTTGATTGTGTTAGCTTATTGATTTTATAGCTTATTTGTGTCTTTCATAAATTTAGTTAAGTGTTTTTAAAAGTTATTTTATAAAAAGTTGTTTTTAAATATTTTTATTATTTAGTGTTTTCAAAAGTTTTTAAATTTTGGCTTATTTGCTTTTTCTTAAAATTTATTTGGTTTAAGTTTTTGTTAGATACTTATTAGTTTTTAGCTTATTTTAGTTATTTGCTTATTTGCAAATTTTGTGCTTATCCGGATTCTTTAAAACCCTTGCATTCCGTATAGCAAGCATGAAACCATATTCCGGATAGTCCATTTCTTGTGATTCTGGATAAGCTTCGTAACTCCTTATTCCGGATAAGGTTCCTTCACCAGATTCCGGATAAGGCATCAAGTTCCGATTCCGGATAGAACTCAGAAGAAGGTATTCCGGATTAAGGCTAGATCTTGATTCTGGATAACCCCTTGAACCAACATTCCGGATAGTGAAGTGAACTCAGATTCCGGATAAGTATTAGGATAGTGGATTCCGGATAGTGAGAGTTGTGTTTATTCCGGATAAGAGGCAGAAGCAGATTCCAGATAAGCAGATCAAGATGAATTCCGGATAAGCCGTCATATGTGTATTCTGGATAGTGGTGGTTTATGATATTCCGGATAAGGGCAACAACTGGATTCCGGATAAAGCACTAAACAAGGATTCAGGGAATAAACAAACCTAAGTCGGAATCCAAATTACTGTCACTATCCGGAATCCAAACAACCACCAAATGGCGCCGCTGCCGGCTCTTTTCGTAAAGATTAACGGTTTTCTGTGAGAGACGAGTTGAATTTTGGGATCCGTTCACTCGTGAATGTTATTTTTCTTGCTCAAAAATTTTCAAAAAATCCATAAAGATTAAAAAATTTCAAAAATACAAAAACATTAAAAAACTTATAAAAAGCATTTATTTTTCAAAGTTTTGCACCAAAAAGATTTTATTTTTATTTTTACAAGTACATATATATTCTCTATTTCTTTGGTATCTTTTTCTTTTTCTTTTGCAGGTGTATGCGTACTAGATCTTAATCTTATTCAGAGTCCGAGACTCGTGAAGATTTAGATATGGCTGGTGTGCACAACAACAATAATCCACCTCACCCCAACATGAATAACCACAACAATGTTCCCCCACCAGACCTTCGAACGATGGAGGAGCTGTGTCAACCTACGATGAATGGACGAGGAGGACCGATTGCGCCGATGCAAATCACGGCTCCAGAGTATTCGTTGAAGCATCACATGATCCAACAAGTCCAAAATACTTGTCCATTTCACGGATTGCCGGATGATGATGCCAACAAACACCTCGACAAGTTCATTACCATAACTCAAAGCATGAAGTTGCCTGGTGTTACCATGGATTTTCTTCGCCTTCACCTATTTCCACACACCTTATCCCACCATACCAAAAAATGGTTGGATCGTCTTCCGAAGAATTCAATTCATACTTGGGATGAGATGACTCAACGCTTTTTGTCGCGCTACTTTCCACCATCCATGGTCACGAGCCTTAGAAATCAAATTAGTGGATTTACTCAAGAACCCGATGAATCTCTTTTTGATGCTTGGGGATGATATAATGTTTTGATTGATCGATGTCCAAACCATAACATGCTCCCCATTACTTTGATTGATACTTTCTACAATGTTTAACTTTTCGTGATCGTGATACGATTAATGCAGCCGCCGGTGGCACATTTATGAAAAGAAGACCCGAGGAGTGTAGAGAGCTATCGAGAACATCACTACTCATCACAAAAATTGGGATTCATCCGCATCTTCAAGGAATAACCCGAGAGTCAATGTTTCTTCTACTTCTTCAAACCCTGGTATGACCGAATTGACCCGCGCAATGGTCAAAATGAGCAAGAATATGCAACTCTTGGCTACAAATCAACAACAACAAGTTAAAGCTGTAGCACTTTCTTGTGAGATCTGCAGCGGTCCTCATTCATACACTGGTTGTCCTTCTACTCATGACAATCCGGAAAACGTGTATGCGGCTCATGGTAACTATTCAACGGAAAGCTATCAAGCCCGACCTCAAGGTGATCGTAACCTGCTAAGTTACCGTTCTAACAACTTTCTTTCACCCGGTTTTTCTCCTCAAAACCACAACCCCAACAACTACAATAGAAGCAACCCAAACCCACCTCGAGCTTCTAATCCTTATCACCCACCCGCTCAACAAGCACCACCTATTGATCAAAATGTGGAAACTTTCATAAGGACCCAAGGAGAGCTAGTTAAGAATCTTCAAAGCCAAATCATCAATTTGAAAGGAGATATCACTAAGTAAGGGAATGATATTAGATCCGAGCTTTGACATGATATGCAAACCTCTTTTAGCAATCAAACAAATGATTTGAAGAATATACTGGCTAGTTTCATTCCAAGTACTCAACCCTCTACCTCGGGCTCACATCTTTCAAATACCGTCACCAACCCAAGAGCGAATGTAAGTGCTATTACTACACGCAGTGGAGCAACCTTAGTAGGACCATCTATCCCTCCCCCAGTTACTCCATCTACATCTCCTCCACCACCATTTATCCCGCCTACTTACACGCCTAGTATTAGTTCTCCATTACCGTCTCCACCTCTTACTGAAGTACCCAAGAAGAACCCTTCACCAACCCCACCTTCCACCTTTAAACCTTCAACATCTCAACCCTCACCTTCTACATCTACACCTCCTAAACCCAATATTCCTTATCCATCTCGCTTAGACAAGTGCCAATTGCTCAACAAGGATGATATTCAAGTGTCAAACTTTTTGAAGAAGATTTCGGGAGTGACCATCACCTTTAGCCTTGTTGAAGCTCTAGCCCAAATGCCTAAATTTGTTAAGATGTTTAAGGAATTGCTCAATAAGAAGGAGAAGATGGCCGAGTTTGTTACTACTCGATTGAATGATAATTTTTCTGCAATCCTTCTTAAATAACTTCCGGAATAACTTGGAGATCCCGGTCGTTTTGTGTAACCATGTACTTTTCACCAAACCAAAGAATTTACTGCCTTAGCCGATCTCGGGGAAAGTATAAATCTGATGCCTTTAAGTGTTTGGAAAAAGTTATCATTACCCGATCTTACACCAACAAAGATGACTCTTGAGCTAGCAAATCGAACTCTCGCTTACCCCGTTGGTATTGCCGAAGATGTATTTGTTAAAGTTGGCACCTTCACTTTTCCGGTCGATTTTGTTGTTGTTGATTATGAAATGGACCCTCGTATTCCGTTAATACTTGGTCGGCCATTTTTAAGAACCGGAACAGCCTTAGTCGATGTTGCCGAAGGTGAAATCATTTTAAGGGTCGGGAATGATGCTCAAGTGTTTAAAATGGGGAAGATCACACCCAAACCCAATGGAAGAGAATCAGCGAATATGATTAATGTGCTTGATGATTTTGTCGTCTACAACAATCCTCTTTTCGATTCTTGCTATGATAATCCACTTTTCCAAGATGATGTGGATGATTCTCTCTCTAATTTAGATCCTCCACCAATTCATGAGTCTCCTCAGTTTATGATGACTATGATGATGATTCTAGTTCTGATATGGATGATTCTGATGATTTTTCTTCAGAGTATAAAGACATGCCAACTTATGATGATTTTGATGATGTCAATACTCTTTCGAGTGATTCTTCACATGATGACCTTGCACCTACTTTTGATGAAGATCCTCCATCAACAATGCTTGATCCTACTTTGGATGACTACTCATTTGAGGAAGATTTTGCTACTTTTCTCAACACTTACTTCCCAAATGAGAATGATTCTCCTCCTTTGGACTTTGATGATGCTCTTTATCCTCCTTCGGATATGCTGAAACCCGTTTCAAAGGAGAAGAAGTCGGATGACACCGATATCCGTAGTAACTATGTCTTGACACCTCTTTATCCACTTTCTGAGGATGAGATTGTGAGATTTATGAACGGATCTTCTTCAAGGTCTACTGAGCCTAAGTGTTATTTTCCCCTAAAGGAAAAGGTGTTCTATCCCGGTATTGCAATTTATTAGCCTTCTCAGTATCCATCTGATGAAATAAAAGGAAACATTTTTGGAACTTATGGAAATATGCTTGCACTTCATCCTACTTTCCACCACCATGCTCAATCTTTGCTTAAGGGAACCTTGCCTACTCTTCTTTGGCCTGCCTTGTTCGCCTTAAGCTTGTGCTATTTGATGGATAAAAACCATGTCTTTGATCCCGGTGGATATTTTTCAAGCTTCTTACCATGCTAATCAAGGTCGACTCAGGCTCACGACTCAGTTAACAAAAACAAGCGCTTCTCGGGAGGCAAGCCGAGTATCTATCCTTTTTCTTTTGTTTTTATAATAAGTGTAGGGGGAGACCCTAGTATGTGTTTGTTGCTTTCTTTCTTATCATGTCCAGGGATTCGAGCTTTCAAAGAACCATTCTTGATGACTTTTGACGACCCGTGATTCCGTGTACCCGTCTTCCCGGTTATATCCTAAACTCTTTTGATTCATTATTTTATCATTTATGATTGAAATAGGAATGACTCTAGTTGTCTCTTCCTTAGCAAGATTTAAACAACGTGTACAATGTCCTAAGTGTAGGGGAGTCTACTTCCACATGCTTAAACATTGAGGACAATGTTTATATTAAGTGTGGGGGGACTTCTATCGAAGTTAAGTGGGCTTTTCCTTGTATTTGTCCTCATTTCAACCCGAAAATCGATTTTTTTTGACATTTTTCAAAATTTTTGATCTATTTTGGCCTAGTTGTTTTTACCTTTGTCTAGTTATTTTCTTTCTTTGCTAGAATAAATTTTGATAAAGTGGTTTTAATCTTTAACAGTTGTGAATCTTTTGACTCAACCCGAGTTTACTTATCTAAGTTTACTCTAGGTAGTATCCTTAACGTTTTTAAGTCAAGTTTTGCTAGGCTTTTTGATGAGATGGCATTTATACATGATCTCACCGTTCTTTTCGGGCTTTATAAAATGTCATAAAATACCATATATATGCTTGTATTTGTTGACTTGTGTGTTTTATATATGGATATCGTGAAAAAGACAAAAGATCACAAGAAACAAGGAAAAACGGACACGAGAAACAAAGCCGTACAAAGAACCGGGCCCTAGTTCATGAAATATCCAAGATAAACCCTGAAGACTTGAAGATGTACAAGATTGATCCTCAAAATATGACGAAATGACACTTAAAACCCTTGTATATTCATAATTAAAAGTTTGGTCCCTTAAGTTTGTCAAAATTACAAAATGGTCCTTCAACTTTGAAGAATTGGCAAGTTTAGTCCCTCAACAATTCTAAATTGTCAATTATGGTCCATCATGAAGTCAAAGATACAATGAAGACCTTTGAAGATCAAGAATGTCCAATATCAGTCCTTCAAATATTCAAAATTGGCAATAACAACCCTTAAAACCCTTATCATAAAGTTTAGTGGCCAAAGTGAGAATTTGGAAACTTATTTAACAAAGGAAGACGTTTAAAAGGCTTAAATTTCTTATTATTCACTCTTTTCCAAAAACCAAGGACCAAAACTACCAAAGCCCAAAGTTCAAATCCCTGAAAAAGCGGGTAACACTTACTGTAGCAATTTTTACCACCAAGAACACCCTTTTTACCCAGGTTTAAAAACAAAGAAAACAAAGGGGAAAATGGAATTGGATATACCCACGTGTGATTCACATCACCTCAATCACATCCCACAACAAATACCTTAACTTCCACTACTAGAAAGACCCCACAAGAACCTCTCACATGACGACACATGGCAGAGAATTATGACATGGCAAAATCAATGGTCTTAAATTATTCCTTGGTCACTAAACACCCAATGGACGTCCCTGATTCATCAAATCAAGCTGGCAAAAAGTCTAGAAGATTCTGCAAGGCTAGTTTAGGGAATTCGGTAGCTAGGGTTTATGAATAGTGGTTGTAAGCATTTGCCTATAAAAGGAGACCTCAACTTGTGAGAGTCCCTTGTTCCAGGCTTGCTATTACTCTTTGTAATTCCTTTTTAGTCAAATAGAAGTTGGTATTTTTTTCTGAAAATATAATTCCTTTTTAATTGTTAAAAGTTGGTGTTAAAGCATAGCAAGTCTGAGTTCCATTGTTTATCTCTTCATAAATTCGTTTTGGAAAAGTTTTCAAAAGGATTTGTGAAGTGTTTGTGAAAAAAGTAAAAAAATCATTGGTTATTTTGCTTGTTTCTGTTCTTGTGATTTTGCAGGTACAAAAGTGGAAGCTGATGCTTGTTTAGCTAGCACCTAAGCTCAAACAATCCAAGGCTTGGATTGTAAGTCTTGGAGGTTTGCTTTCTTTATCCCTTTTTATATTTTTGTCAAATATTTGATAAATATGTGATTTGTGGATTTGTTGGTTGGATTGCTGTTTATTTGGTTCTTTTATGTTTCATAGGTTATATTAGACCTGTAATCACCTAGATCTTGTGAATTGTAAGGATATAAACCAGTTTTGAGTGTTATTGGATTGATTAAGGGGTGTTTGTGTCTGCTGGTTCAAAGGCCTTAGGGTCTTGGAGCTTGGCTCCTTTTGGTTTATAATTGTTTGTTTGTTGATATGAAAGTTGTTTCAAGTATTGGTTAAGTTTAAAACATAGTATAACTAAAAAACATAGGTTGCTAGGTTTTGAACACATTTTTCAGTCAAACACATCAGTAGGTTTAATTTGCTTGATTGTTTGAATTAAGGTGTGAAACTTGGTTTGCTTATAGATTTGTTGGTTGTACAACTCTGCATTATCTGGTTTTGGAGTTTGGTGGCTTATTGAGTAGTTTATAGCTTATTGAATTTTAGCTTTTGGTCAAATAGATCAGCAAATGCATGCGATGTGATTTTGATGCACTTGGATTGATTTATGTTGTTTTATGCTTTTAACTGGTTCCTTGTACATTACTTGGTGAGTGCCTATTGTTTGTTGCTTATTTCACAAGCTTATAAGCCCATTGGCTTATAGTGCTTAATCTGCCAAAATCAAGCTTAGTAAGACAACTGTTTTGCTAGGTTCATTGGTCTAGACCTCTAGACTTGATCCAAAATAGCTTCAAACAAGCTTATTTCCATCCCATCATCAAGTCCCGCAAGTTTGGTGATTTTTGGAGCAAGTTGACTTTCGTTGACCATGGCAAAAAGTGCTTATCAGTTAGTTTAGTTTATTGAAACGTGCCACAACTTAGTTATTGTACTTTTCATCATTTATCTCACCTTATAAGCTATACTAGAAGAAATCAAAACTTAATAAGAGCTTTTCACTAGGAAATTAACTTTTCTTATTTTAAAAGAGTGCTTATTGGTTCACACAACTTATTGTACTTGGCTTATTGGGATTTTCTTTGTTTATTAGTCTTAGTTAAGCTATTTGTGAGCTTTTGCAACAAACCAGAGCTTCTGAAACAACCTAGAACTCTCTCCCGACTATTTTGTCGTTTTGTGGAATTGTTCTTTGCTTATTTCTGGCTTATTGAGTGTGCTTTTTCAAAATTTCTTTTCACAGATCTCTTAGGCATCTCAAAAGAAGGTTGCGTGTTTAAGCAAAGCTTATGGCATTGGCTAATTGCTTAATGGGCTTATTGGCCCAATAAGAATAAACTGTTGACCTTTTAAGTTGTGATAAGCTTAAAATCAGCTTTTGGGCCTTTAGACTTTTGTGCTTAGAAATAAATTTTGAGTCAGATAGGGATTTTTCAGGTTATTTGGGCTTAGTTTGACTTTTTGGGCCCAAAAGCCCATTAAGGTTGACTGTTTTTGGTTTTAGCCCATTTGGGGTAATTTGGTAATTTCACTTTCATTTTCTGATTATTTAGGTTAAAATAAACTAGTTTGCAAGTTTTTAGAATTTTTTTATAATTTTTGGATTTTTAACATTATTTTATTATTAAATTTCAAATTTCACATTTTTTCACTTTTTATATTTTTCTTAGGTTTAATTAAAATAGGATTTTTGCAACTCTTATATTAATTTTATCATCATTAGATTAATTTTTATAATTATTTAAGTTTTAATAGTTTCTAAATCATTTTAAATAGTTTTTTTAGTTTAAAAATTTATAAAAATAGTTTTTAATCTTTTTAGGTCATTTTAGAGGTTTACCAATTGAAAAATCTTTATTTGGGCTTTTTGATAATTAATTTGATTTTAGGGCTTTAAGTATCATTTAAAATTAATATTTAATTATTTAAAAGGTTTGAAAAAGTTTTAATCATTGGTAAACTCTTAGTTTAATTAATTTGATTTTTGGTAATTTTTTGGGATTTTTAGAATTAATTTTTATTTGAGCTCTTTTTACGGTTTTACGTTTAGTCATAGTAGTAATTAATTTCACGTCTTCGTCATTCTATTTTCTCATCCCTTCTCTCAAATATTAATCTCAAATCAATTACGAATTATTCACATACATATACCTCCTTGGGAAACGAACTTCATTGGGTCATTAGTGCTTGATTTTCCTAAATTATCACTTAATACTTACCGCTCATTTACGCTCTTTTGTTTTCCTAAACAAGAGACGTATTTTACCACAATCATTTTGGCACCGCTGTCGGGGAGGTGTGTCGTGATTAATTTGTCTTGTTGTTTTAATATTAACCATAAATAGTATTTGTATTAGTAGAAATCTACTAATACGCATTATCGATTTTTTCATTTTTCTTGTAAAATTATTATTATTATATTGTATTAAGTATCACAATCAATACAAAATATCTCCAAAAGTGTGAAAACACAACCTCAATTGGGATTTGATCTCGTAATTATTGTATTTGAATCTCAAACAAAAGAAAAAGGCAAAAATAGATAAATACTTTCGTGAAGCTCGATTTTGAAAAATACAAACTATAAGGTGGGTAAAGGCGGGTATTATAAAATATACCCTAAGGAAAAAGGCTCTTAAGTGCTTCGTGCCGCCTCGTTTCCCCGCTTGCTTGTGAGTCTTTTGAGATTGAAGGTTTATCGAGGGTTTTGCCGCCTAAAGTATTATTACGTATCATATATATTTGCTTGGTTTTCTTTGTGATTAAACCCTCTTGAACAATTTGGTTTTCACCAAAGTTCTAAAGTCATTCGAAGGCGTTCATTCCATGTGATCTTTTTCATTCTTTTGAGGCTTCTTTAATCAAGAGTTTGATTCGAGGAGAGATTTGGTAGATTGTTTTCTACGAAGATACACCAAAATCCAAAAAAAAAACAATCAAAAACACAAAAAAAAATTAAAAATTCACAAAACACCCTAAAAGAATCTTCTTTGCTCACCTCCCTTTCTACGTGAAGTTTATGCTAACTCGTAGTCAAGCAAAACGAGATCGTAAACGTCGTCAAAATCAAGGAAATCAAGAGACGTTGATTGAAGAACAAACTCCAATTGTTGAACCTATTGTAGAACAAGAAGTCGTCATGGCTAATCGTACTATGATGGAGTTGCTTCAAGCACCCACCGAGGGTTTTGGAGAAGCTATTGTGATTCACGCTATCCTTGCGGAGAATTTCGATATTAAGATGGGTTTAATGTCGATGTTGCAAGCAAATAAGTTTAGAGGTCATGAAAAAGACAACCCGCATTACCACATAAGGAATTTCAATCGTATCACCGCAACTAGCAACTTTAAGGATGTTCCACATGACACCATTAAGATGATGTTGTTTCCATACTCGTTTGATGGACCCGCTAAAATTTGGCTTGAGAAAGAACCGCCAAATTCGATTTTGACATGGAATGATCTCGTTTCTAAATTTGTGAACCAATTTTTTCCACCATCTAAAACAACACATTTGAAAAATGAGATTTCATGTTTTACACAACTAAATAATGAGAGTTTTTCAATGGCATGGGAACGATTTAAGGAAATGTTACATGAATGTCCACACCATGATTTTTCGGAATTCCATCAAATAGATACTTTCTATAATTGGCTTAATGATCATGAACGAGATTATTTTAATGCCGTCGCGGGTGGTAATTTTTTGTGCAAAACGACCAATGAAGCTTTAAAGATTATCGAGAATAGATCTAAGGTTTCCAATATGGGTTCGTCATCGTCGTCGTCGTCTCGTAGCATTAATGCCTTACATGATGAAGCTAATGAGGAAAATCGGTTTTTCGATAGGTTTTTAAATCTTATGACTCATTGGAAAGCACAAGATGCTTTGAATTCCGCTTCGGTTAAAGCGGTTGATAAGAGTTGTTTGTCTTTTGGTGGAGCTCTTGATCTTTCCAAGTGCATTACCGCCGGTGGTAACACTTCGAGTGCTTATGTAGCAACGGGAACTTACAACCAAAACGGCCAAGGTTCCCGCCCAAATCAAGCTCCACCAAATCAAAATGTTAATAACTATCGAAACAACAACCAAAATGGTGGTTATCAAGGCAATTCACGTAACTATAACAAAGGGAATTATCAAAGTGGGAATGGACAAGTTGCTAATCAAAACCAAAACCGTGATTTTCAAAACACTACACAAGGTTTTCAAAATGCTCACACTAAAAATCTTCAAGGAGAATTTTTTGATTATGCTAAAGCAAATGATGCTAAATTTGATAACATGCAACGCGAGATGATTAGCTTAAGATTCGAGTTGAAAAATGAGCTTAAACGAACTTGCTAATGAACTTAAGACTCATGCAAATAAAATGGAAGGAAACTTTCAACGTCTTCAACAAAATCAACAAAAGATAGAACAAGGACAACATGAGATTAAGCAAGAATTGTTAAAAGCGGATGTTAGACAAACAAAATTTGAAGACCGAATAGCCAAAATGTTTGAAGAAATCATGTGTAAACCCTCTTCCTCGGGTGGTCTTCCTAGTGATACCATTGCAAACCCGAAGGGAGAAATGAAGGTTATTACTGCACGAAGTGGTAAAACATTCAAGGAACCAATCTCTCGTCCAAGTACTTCTATGGAGAAGGAAATCAAGAAAGAGCCCGAGGTGATGGTCGAAAAGGAGCATATCACAAGCCCACGAAGTACCGCTCAAACCACACCTACGGTTGAACCAATACCAATCATGGAACCCGAGATTCCAAGGCCGTTGCCTAATGTCCAACCCACACCACCCTTACCTACCCTTCGAGACGAAACAAAGAGAAATTGCAAGAATGTAACAAACAACAAATCGAGCTTTTTATAAAAATGTTTCAACAAGTTCATTTTGATGTAAGTTTAGCCGACGCGTTGTTATATATGCCTCGTTTCGCTTCCACTTTTAAAATTATGATGAGCGATAAGGAAAAGCTTTCAAAGCTTGCTAATTGTTCTTCGGTTTATCTTAACCGTATACCAGAAAAAGTTGGTGACCCCAGAATGTTTCTCATTCCTTGTGACATACAAGATATGAAAGAATGCCTTGCCTTGGCCGATCTTGGTGCGAGCATTAATTTGATGCCATTTTCCATTTAGAAATCGCTTTCGCTTCCGGATCTTACTCCTTCGAACATGTCTATCGAGATGGCCGATCATTTTACGATTTTTGCATGTGGAGTAGCCGAGGATGTTTTCGTGAAAGTGGGGAAGTTCTACTATCCTGTTGATTTTATAGTAGTTGATATCCCCGCGGATCCTCGAGTTCCTCTAGTTTTAGGTCGTCCATTTTTAGACACCTCGAGATCGCTTATCGACGTTCATGCAAGAACTATCACTTTGAGATTCAACGAAGAGGAACTTGTTATAAACGCTACTCAAAACTCAAAACCTTCTCATGTTTATGCAATCGCTACCATCAATCACATTGACTTAGTTGATGTGGTTTGCGATGAGTTTTCACAAGAAGTGTTAGGTTTTTCCGATAGTTCGTCAAGTGGCAATCCCACTATTTTGGATCCGATTCTTGCTAATTCTACACCAAATCTCACTCCATTCCAAGGAGGCGATTTTACTTCAAATGAAATCGACAATGAAGATGAGGTGATTATTAGTGATGATACTTCTATTCCACCATTTCTTCCGCCGATGGAAGTTATGAGTGTTGAGCAAAAATCTTCAATCGAGGAACCGCCTATCCTTGAATTGAAAGATCTTCCGTCTCACCTTGAATACGCATTCTTGGAAGGTGATGACAAGTTGCCGGTTATTATTGCAAAAGGTCTTGCTAATGATGAAAAAACCGAGCTCTTAAAAGTTCTTAAAGCTCATAAAGGGTCAATTGCGTGGAAAATTTCCGACATTAAGGGTATTGACCCAAAATTTTGTACTCACAAGATTTTAATGGAGGAAGAATACAAACCCGCAATTCAAGTCAAAGAAGGGTAATCCCCAAAATTCACGATGTCATTAAAAGGGAAGTTCTAAAACTCCTTGACGCTGGAATGATTTATCCTATCTCCGATAGCCCATAGGTGTGCCCAATCCATTGTGTCCCTTAAAAGGGAGGAATGACCTTTGTGCCAAATGAAAACAACGAGTTAATTCCCACTCGTGTTGTGACCGGTTGGAGGGTGTGTATTGACAACCGAAATTTAAATGACGCCACTCGTAAAGACCATTTTCCTTTGCACTTCATGGATCAAATGTTGGAGCGACTCGCGGGAAATGAATTCTATTGCGTTTTAGATGGTTTTTGTAACACTCTCATTTTTCGTATCGGTACAGCGGAAGGGTCTTTCAGAGTGTTACGGGATAGCACAATAACTCCAATCATAGACAACACATAAAAATGGTTGTTCAAGGTTTAACATACATTCATTCGATTTAAAGTTTAAAAGCGTACAACAGGTCCCAAATTATACAGGTCATTAAGTTTACAAAACATAGATCGAATGAACATTTTTAATATTATGTTGGCCATCAGAGTCGATCTCCATCTGGATTACCTTCAAGCACCTGAGATAAAAACATGCAAAAATCTTATCAGCGAATGCCGGGTGAATTCATAGAGTTTAATAAAAAACGTTATATAAAACAATCATTTAAAATCAGAACACAAGTATAATATCGGAAGTAAGTCCTCATATTGCTAGTCAGGCAATATATAAATCAAGCATACATCTTAAACCGTCCATGAGACCGTAGTCTCTATATTACCATGATAGGTAATATATTCATCGTTATTAGCGTAGTATCATATCGGATATTTAGATTATATAGGTTGTATAATACATTGTAGGATTATTATTAGCCGCATGACATTGTTACCTTACTATGAAAACAGCGGGCCGCGAACCCGACAAACAATTTGCCCATCTAAGTTAGCGTGTCGTCACAAAAATCACGCTATGGAATCTTCTCATACATAAATTCGCTTACCAATCAATGTGGTACGACGGGGATCAACCGTCAAGGCGCGAACTGGGGTGATCGTCCCCAAATAGTACTATCAAATGCATAAGCGTCCACCAAATCCCGGTAGTTCACAATTCATGCTAATGGGACTTTAAGTGACATAACCTAACTACTAATAATCCTTTTAGTCTCGTTTATAGGGTCATAGCATCATTCGGGTCCATATCATTAAGCATACCATCGGGACTACTTGTGTTCTATTTTTTCAAAATCTAGAATGTTATCTCCCTCGCGGGTTTACAAATCATTTTATATAATATTTAAAAGAGTGCGAGGCTATGAACTCACGTTATTAATGAAAGGCGGATTATCGGCTACGGGCGTGCTTCGGTCACGGAAACCTATATAAATAATAATCGGTCTTAGAGTTTGTCCAATGACTTTTATCAAAATAACAATATACATATGATGATTTTGTACATATGATGATGATCAAGTGGGTTTATACATCCTTGTTTACTCATTTTAGTGTTTACGTTTTGGTAACGTTTTACTAGTTTGCTAGTTTTACCTACTTAGCAATTTTAAGTCCAATAAGCCTATTATAAGTACTTTAACTTGTTTTAATCCCTTTTATACCTATATTATCAGTATGTATACTTTCCTTGTTGGGCCCAAATGGGTTAAGCCCAATAAGTTCTTTTTACAAGTATTTATCTTATTTAGTCCAATTATTAGTCCAATATGTTTAGTTAGCTCGTTAATGTCCGTATTTCTTATAGTTCGGGTTTTATCGGTTTTTACTTGTATTAGTTACCTATACATCAGTATATGACTTTTATAAACTTTACATTAGACGGGTTTGATCGTCTAAGTTTTATTTGGCGAAAAACGTTAAATTTACGGTAATTGCCGAAAAAGTCGTAAAAATCAAGTTTATAGTTTTTATTACTTATAAATATTATTTCACCACCATTTATATAATTTATCCATTTAATTAACCTTTTATATATTTATATAAATAAGTTTTATAAGTTAGTGGGTTTTTATTTTTACATTTTATACAATAAAATGTGAGTGCTTATATAATAATAATAAACATTAATTCTTAAAATCTGATTTTTATCTTCATGTTCACCATTTTTACCATATCTAGAGTTCTATAATGAGTTAGAAGCTCATTTTTGGGTGACATGTTCTTCATATTATGTGCTACATTTAACTTAGTTATAGCTACTGCCCATTTTGAGTTTATCTTGCCTTAACAGTCCCTACAAAACTGCTTATTCAGATTAGAACACCTAACTTGTTTTGATCATATCTCACTCATTATATTGATTCCATTGCATGGCCAACTCTCACATGTGTATAACATCTTGTACTTACTGTAAATGGATCATACCATGCAATTTTATCAGATCATGTTGTAGTTATATACTGTTTTTATACAGCCAACTAAATAATCAAGATTTTAGCCTCATTTCTTATAGTTATTAACATTTTTAAGCACATCTATCAACACTTGACCCCCACACAACATTTTTATCATCATATATACATCATATACATATACAAAATGAAAGAAAATACATTTGTTCTTTACAAAATAACAAGAGAAAAATGGAGAGGATGATCTTCTTTACCAACCAAGTGTATTCCTTGTTTTTGGAAGACAAGAACTTGATGAATACAACAAGTAACTCCAAGACCATCAATAATCAAGAACATAAGTTGGGAAATCAGCCCTAGGACACAAGCAAATAACCTCCAATGTTGTTAATATGGCCACCAAATGATCAAGGCTTCAAGATAACTCCTTAATAGAGCTAGTAAACATGTATTTCATGGCTAGAAAAGATCAAAAGGGGTGTTTGTTGCTTGATAGTGGACGGTAAAGGGAGGGTGTTTGAGAGAGTTTTGAGAGAGTTTGCATGTAAGGGAAAGATGGAAATGAGACTAGTTGCTAGTTTTATGTTAGTGGGAAATGGAAGTAAGCTTAAAGAGTAAGCTATGCTTACACTTGTAAGTATTGTGCTAACATGATGCCACATCTAGTGTGTGGTGTCATGTGTGTGTCGTCCAATATAGCTAGTGGGTTGGGACAATGTATTTTGTCCCATCTCACTAGTTTACGGGTATTTCTCGATTCTAGTTTTCTCGATTAGCGTGCCCTCGGGTCGTTTTACGAAATACGTTTTTATAAATTATGAATCAACGTCACAAAACGAATCCAATAAAAATTGTCTCATCAAAAACGGAGTTCAAAAACGTAAATAGGTAATCCTAAGGTTTCCGGTTTAGTCGTAAAAGACGCCAAACTATGCACGTAAGCCCAAATTTAAATCTGTAAATTGTGAGTTCGTCAACCAACACAAAAATAAGTTTCAAAATATTATACGAGAAAATATTTCACTACCTGAAATGTTAGATTGTCCCAGCTTTTCCTCCTAAAAGGGATCAACGTCCTCGTGATCCATTTCATTTGAATGTCAGTTTCTTATTGAAATCGAAGAGGTGCGGATATTTCTTCAACATTTCATCCTCTCGTTCCCAAGTATACTCCGGTCCATGCTTTGAATTCCATCGGATCTTGACAATAGGTATTCGACTTTGTTTCAGTTGCTTTACCTCACGGTCCATAACTACTACGGGCTCTTCGATAAAATGCAACGTCCCATCTATTCGAACCTTACCTAACGGAATTTTCTCATCACTCACTGCTAGACATTTCTTCAGATTAGATACATGGAATGTGTTGTGAACACCATGAAGTTCTGGGGGTAACTCTAGTTTGTAAGCCACCGGACCTACTCTAGATAAAATCTTAAAGGGTCCAATATAACGGGGATTCAATTTCCCTCGTTTTCCAAATCTTATAACGCCTTTCCATGGCGATACCTTCAACATTACTCGGTCACCCACTTCAAACTCCATTGGCTTCCGCCGCACATCCGCGTAACTTTTCTGTCTACTACGGGCAGTCAACAACCTATTCTTAATCTTAACTATCATCTCCGTAGTCTCCCGGATCAATTCCGGTCCCGTGAGTTGGGTATCCCCAACTTCACTCCAACATACAGGAGATCTACACTTCCTACCATACAAAGCTTCAAACGGTGCAGCCTTAATACTAGAATGGTAACTATTGTTATACGAAAACTCTGCTAACGACAAATGTTTATCCCAATTCTTACCAAAGTCTAACACACAAGCTCTTAACATATCTTCTAGTGTTTGTATCGTCCTTTCACTCTGCCCATCAGTCTAGGGGTGATAAGCAGTGCTCATGTCGAGATTCGTTCCCAAAGATCTTTGGAGAGATTTCCAAAAATTCGATGCGAATCTAGGATCTCGATCTGAAATGATCGATACAGGCACTCCATGCTTGCATACAACATTATCAAGGTATATACGAGTCAGCTTCTCCAGTGAGAACTGCTCTTTAACCAGAATGAAGTGTGCTGATTTGGTCAGTCTGTCGACAATAACCCAAATCGAGTTGTTTCCAGATGATGTTCTAGGAAGCTTGGTGATAAAGTCCATCGTAATTTGCTCCCACTTCCATTCAGGAATCTTTGGTTGTTGAAGTAGTCCTGATGGCTTTTGATGTTCAGCTTTAACTCTAGCACAAGTCAAGCATTAAAGAACATACATAGCTATGTCAGCTTTCATATTCGGCCACCAGTACAACTTCTTCAAATCATGGTACATCTTATCAGATCCCGGATGAATGGAATACTTAGATTTATGGGATTCTAACATAATCAAGTCTCTTAAGCCTCCAAACTTAGGTATCCACATACGACCTCTTAAGCATTTCACTCCATCAGCTCTAACCTCTAAAGGATCTCCTTCTCCTCGGAACCCTTCATTAACAAAATTCTCCTTCTTACAAGCTTCTATTTGCGCATTTCTAATTTGCTCAGGAAAATTATTGTGCACGGTCAAGACTAGAGAACGCACCCTGATAGGCTCTCTATCTTTCCTACTTAACGCATCAGCAACAACATTGGCTTTTCTTGGGTGATATTTTATATCACAATCATAATCACTTAAAAACTCTATCCATCTTCGTTGCCTCATGTTCAATTCCTTCTGGTCGAGAATATACTGTAGGCTTTTGTGATCGGTGAATACCGTACACTTGGTGCCATACAGATAATGTCTCCACAACCTAAGAGCAAAGACTACAGCTCCTAACTCAAGATCATGAGTAGTATAATTCTCCTCATTCTTCCTTAATTGCCTAGAAGCATAAGCTATCACTTTCTCTCGCTGCATCAAAACAGCTCCATAACCTCTAAGAGATGCATCACAATACACTACAAAATCTTCACTCCCGTCGGATAATGATAAGATTGGCGCACTACATAATTTTTGCTTCAATGTCTGAAATGCTCTATCTTCATCACTTTCCCAAACGATAGGTTTATTCTTTTGAGTAAGCTTAGTCAAGGGTTTAGCTATCAAAGAGAATTCTTTAATGAATCGCCTATAATAGCCAGCCAATCCTAAGAACTGTCGCACTTCCGTTGGCGTTGTTGGTGCAGACCAATTCTTAATAGCTTCAACCTTTGCAGGATCAACATGAATTCCATCTTTGTTAATCACATGACCAAGAAATTGCACAGAATCTAACCAGAAATCACATTTCGAAAACTTAGCATACAACCTTTCATCCTTCAACAATTTCAAAACAATCCTCAAATGTTCTCTATGTTCATCTTCATTCTTAGAATAGATTAGAATATCGTCAATAAACACAGTCACAAATTTATCCAAGTAGGGCTTGCACACTCGATTCATTAAATCCATGAAAACCGCAGGTGCGTTAGTTAACCCAAATGGCATTACTTGAAATTCATAGTGTCCATAACGAGTTCTAAATGCAGTTATAGGAATATCTTCTTCACGGACGCGAAGTTGGTGATATCCTGACCGCAAATCTATCTTAGAATACACACTAGATCCTTGCAGTTGATCAAACAAATCATCAATCCTAGGTAAAGGATATCGATTGTTAATTGTCAACTTATTCAGTTCCCTATAATCAATGCACATACGAAAAGATCCATCCTTCTTCTTAACGAACAAGACTGGAGCTCCCCAAGGAGACGAGCTCGGTCGAATAAAACCTTTATCAGACAACTCCTTAAGTTGCTCAGATAACTCCTTTAATTCAGAAGGGGCTAATCGGTAAGGCGCACGTGCCACCGGTGCAGCACCAGGAATTAAATCGATTCGAAACTCTACTTGCCTTATCGGTGGAAGTCCGGGTAAATCATTAGGAAATACCTCAGGAAATTCACAAATAATAGGTACATCTTCCAATCGTTTCTCCCTAGACTCATTCCCGGTCACTTGAGCTAAGAATAACTCACAACCGTTCCTGATGTACTTTTGGACTTTAATACATGAAACGATCTTCAAACGGGATTCACCTCGACTACCATCAATTACTAACGTCATATTCCTAAGAGGAATCTTAACCTTCTTCTCTCCACATAAAATAGTAGCATTATTCAACGACAACCAATCCATACCAATAATAATATCAAAACTACCTAATTCTATCAACATCAAATAAATCGGAAAGGAATGGTTTAAGAGATTTAGAGAGCATCCTTCTAATAGCTTATTAGTTTTCACTAATTTACCATCAGCCAATTCCAACTCGTAACTGGTATTTATCTCAACAGGTTCAATGTCAATAAGGGCACTAAATTTAGTGGATATAAAGCTCCTATCAGCACCCGAATCAAATAAAGCAACAGCATAATGATTGTTGAGTAAAAACGAACCGGTAACGACATTCGGATCCTCTTTCTTCACCTCAATTGTTCCAAGTTGGTAGATACCACCCTGGGGGTTTCTTCCAGGTACAATCGCTTTCGACTTAGGGCATTCCGATTTCCTATGACCTTCCTCATTACAGTTGAAGCAAATGGTTCCCTTCTTACACCTTTCAACCTTGTGTCCAAGCTTTCCGCAATTTCGGCACTTCCAGCAGTCGCCAGCATGCCTCCTGTTGCCACACTTAGGACATCTATCATCGTTGCGCGGTGCATTGTTGGTAAGAGCATTTGCATTCCCCTTTCTCTGGTTCTGACGGCGATTGAAATTCTTCCTATTATCACCTCTATCTACACGATCACCGTCTCCCTTTCTTTTCTCACCAACACGGGCTTCATCTTCCCTATCCTGAATTATCTGTCCAATGAGTTGGTAGGCCATTCGAACAGCATCATCAATGGTCAGTGGTTTAGATGCTGTCACGTCCCCCCGGATATTCCTGGTCAACCCTTTAATATATTGTTCAATTCGGATCTCTTCGGGTTCAACCAATCGAGGACATAGCAAGGCTAACTCATGGAATCGGTTCGTGTAACTATCAATGTCCACACCTTTCATTCTCAAATGAATCAACTCTTGTTCTAACCTAATAATCACACTACGAGGACAAAACTCCAAAGTCATCCACTTCTTAATTTCAGCCCAAGGAGTAGCATTAGCAGCATCAAGACCCATGAAAGCAATTCTCCCGTTCCACCAAGTCAACGCACGACCTTTAAGAGTAGCCATAGCAAAAGTCACCTTATCTTCCTCCTTACACTTACTAATCCGAAACACCAACTCAATCTTCTTGATCCACTGGGTTAGTCCTACAGCACCTTCAGTTCCATTAAAAGGTAGAGGTTCACACTTCATGAACGTCACATAGGTACAACCACCAACTTCAGGTGCATTAGTTCCAAGTCCTCCTACATTTCCTCCAGCATTAGCATTCACATTATTAGCATTCACATTCACATTAGTACCGCCAATTCCACTACCGCCAGCTCCACTACCGCCATCTCCATTACCGCCAGCTCCACTACCGCCAGCTTCACTACCGCCAGCTCCACTACCGCCAGCTTCATTTCTAGCATTTGCCATAAATTCAGTCATAGATGCGGTAACTTGCTCCGTAATAATCCTACGTACATCATCCTCAGTCACAGCCTTCTTGGGCGACATAGTTCTACAATTTCACAATTTCAAAATATTAAGCATTCACCCAACAAAGGATTCATATAATATGGATTGAATTCATAATCAAGATAAAAATAAGGCACAATATGGAATTCAAGACAAGATACATATTTCATTCGATTTGAAACAAAAGTATTGTCTTAGTACATCCCATATCAAAGTTCTAGCACTATATACACTCAAAATTCGTGCCAAGTCTACTACTAACAAGTCGGTTCAGTCAAAGCGACAAAAGGACAAAAGATATAAAGGTCACTACTAAATACAGACTGGTCTACTGAGAACCGCTAGATGCTCCATCATGCATCGTCTTCTTAATCTTCGTCGGACGATCACTAGACACATCTTCAGCTGGGCGCTTACGGATCACTTCTCTTTCAACCATGTCGGCATAAAATCTACTGTTCCATCCCACAGATATATTCAACTCCTTCTCAGCTTTCTCCCACATCGCACGAGCCACACTCAACTGAATCTCCATAGAATTCACCTTTCTCTTCATTTAAGCAAACTCACTACTTTCCAACACCGATAACCTCCTAAAAGCCTCATTCAAACCACGTTCTACATCAGTCAAATCCAAACTAAGCAACTCCCGCTCTTTCTCGCCAACCTTAGTCTTCGACTCCAAATAAGCAACCTGAGTCTGAAAAACACCTAATCCAACCTCTGTCATACAACTCTTAACACGGGAAGCATCTAGATCACGTCTCAAGGCCCATGGTGCAAGACCATCAATATGGGTAGCCTCTCGAGCACTAGACGACTCTCCTATCTCACATCTACGAGTAGCAATACCATCAGTACCGTCAGGTGCATCGTCATCCTCATCCTCCTCTGATTCAGAATCAGATTCAGACATTTCATCCCTAGGTAGCTCATCCTCAGAATCAGACAAATAAACTGGTGGGGGCAAAGGCTCGCCCTCTGGAACATCATACGGATAAATAAGCTCAGCTTCCTCATCATCATCGACCTCAACGTCTATACCTACATCCTCCTCGACATCCTCGTCGTCAATCTCATCATCTAAATTATCTAACCCAATCTCATCATCATTCTCAATATCCACATTCTCAATCTCATTCTCTACCAAGTCAACCTGAGGGGCAATCTGATCTCCTAGTCCTAACTCGGGCTCGGGATCCTCAAATGGTTCCTCCTCATCATCCATCTCATAATCTACTAAGTCTAAATAAGGATCATCATCTACATTAGGTTCGGGAATAGCATGGTTTTCTACAGGAATATTAGGGTCAGCCATGACAATCTGCATTTATATATATATCTCGTATTAGGATAACATACTAGTTAAACAATTACATAATGAAATCACGATATATACATATATATAAATTAAATTATATATATCAAAATATATATCTTCTCAATAGGGCTTGTTGGTAACGTCGGAGATCTCTGGCACCGTTATAGTCAAAAGATTTTTCAAATATTTTATTAAATGTTCATTGTCAAAAGATTTTGAAAAGTTTTGTTCAAAACCTTGGTTTTTAAAATATTTTGTTCTCTATAACGAGAGCTCTGGTACCAAACTGTAACACTCTCATTTTTCGTATCGGTACAGCGGAAGGGTCTTTCAGAGTGTTACGGGATAGCACAATAACTCCAACCATAGACAACACATAAAAATGGTTGTTCAAGGTTTAGCATACATTCATTCGATTTAAAGTTTAAAAGCGTACAACAGGTCCCAAATTATACAGGTCATTAAGTTTACAAAACATAGATCGAATGAACATTTTTAATATTATGTGGGCCATCAGAGTCGATCTCCATCCGGATTACCTTCAAGCACCTGAGATAAAAAATGAAAAAATCATATCAGCGAATGCCGAGTGAATTCATAGAGTTTAATAAAAACCGTTATATAAAACAATCATTTAAAATCAGAACACAAGTATAATATCAGAAGTAAGTCCTCATATTGCTAGTTAGGCAATATATAAATCAAGCATACATCTTAAACCGTCCATGAGACCGTAGTCTCTATATTACCATGATAGGTAATATATTCATCGTTATTAGCGTAGTATCATATCGGATATTTAGATTATATAGGTTGTATAATACATTGTAGGATTATTATTAGCCGCATGACATTGTTACCTTACTATGAAAACAGCGGTCCACGAACCCGACAAACAATTTGCTCATCTAAGTTAGCGTGTCGTCACAAAAATCACGCTATGGAATCTTCTTATACATAAATTCGCTTACCAATCAATGTGGTACGACGGGGATCAACCGTCAAGGCGCGAACTGGGGTGATCGTCCCCAAATAGTACTATCAAATGCATAAGCGTCTTCCAAATCCCGGTAGTTCACAATTCATGCTAATGGGACTTTAAGTGACATAACCTAACTACTAATAATCCTTTTAGTCTCGTTTATAGGGTCATAGCATCATTCGGGTCCATATCATTAAGCATACCATCGGGACTACTTGTGTTCTATTTTTATCAAAATCTAGCATGTTATCTCCCTCGCGGGTTTACAAATCATTTTATAAAACATTTAAAAGAGTGCGAGGCTATGAACTCACGTTGTTAATGAAAGGCGGATTATCGGCTACGGGCGTGCTTCGGTCACGGAAACCTATATAAATAATAATCGGTCTTAGACTTTGTCCAATGACTTTTATCAAAATAACAATATACATATGATGATTTTGTACATATGATGATGATCAAGTGGGTTTATACATCCTTGTTTACTCATTTTAGTGTTTACGTTTTGGTAACGTTTTACTAGTTTGCTAGTTTTACCTACTTACCTATTTTAAGTCCAATAAGCCTATTATAAGTACTTTAACTTGTTTTAATCCATTTTATACCTATATTATCAGTATATATACTTTCCATGTTGGGCCCAAATGGGTTAAGCCCAATAAGTTCTTTTTACAAGTATTTTTCTTATTCAGTCCAATTATTAGTCCAATATGTTTAGTTAGCTCGTTAATGTCCGTATTTCTTATAGTTCGGGTTTTATCGGTTTTTACTTGTATTAGTTACCTATACATCAGTATATGACTTTTATAAACTTTACATTAGACAGGTTTGATCGTCTAAGTTTTATTTGGCGAAAAACGTTAATTTTACGGTAATAGCCGAAAAAGTCGTAAAAAATCAAGTTTATAGTTTATTACTTATAAATATTATTTCACCACCATTTATATATATTATCCATTTAATTAACCTTTTACATATTTATATAAATAAGTTTTATAAGTTAGTGGGTTTTTATATTTACATTTTATACAATAAAATGTGAGTGCTTATATAATAATAATAAACATTAATTCTTAAAATCTGATTTTTATCTTCATGTTCACCATTTTTACCATATATAGAGTTCTATAATGAATTAGAAGCTCATTTTTGGGTGACATGTTCTTCATATTATGTGCTAAATTTAACTTAGTTATAGCTACTGCCCATTTTGAGTTCATCTTTCCTTAACAGTCCCTACAAAACTGCTTATTCAGATTAGAACACCTAACTTGTTTTGATCATATCTCACTCATTATATTGATTCCATTGCATGGCCAACTCTCACATGTGTATAACATATTGTACTTACTGTAAATGGATCATACCATGCAATTTTATCAGTTCATGTTTTAGTTATATACTATTTTTTTACAGCCAACTAAATAATCAAGATTTTAGCCTCATTTCTTATAGTTATTAACATTTTTAAGCATATCTATCAACACTTGATCCCCACACAACATTTTTATCATCATATATACATCATATACATATACAAAATGAAAGAAAATACATTTGTTCTTTACAAAATAACAAGAGAAAAATGGAGAGGATGATCTTCTTTACCAACCAAGTGTATTCCTTGTTTTTGGAAGACAAGAACTTGATGAATACAACAAGTAACTCCAAGACCATCAAATATCAAGAACATAAGTTGGGAAATCAGCCCTAGGACACAATCAAATCACCTCCAATGTTGTTAATATGGCCACCAAATGATCAAGGCTTCAAGATAACTCCTTAATAGAGCTAGTAAACATGTATTTCATGGCTAGAAAAGATCAAAAGGGGTGTTTGTTGCTTGATAGTGGACGGAAAAGGGAGGGTGTTTGAGAGAGTTTGCATGTAAGGGAAAGATGCAAATGAGACTAGTTGCTAGTTTTGAGTTAGTGGGAAATGGAAGTAAGCTTAAAGAGTAAGCTATGCTTACACTTGTAAGTATTGTGCTAACATGATGCCACATCTAGTGTGTGGTGTCATGTGTGTGCCGTCCAACATAGCTAGTGGGGTGGGACAATGTATTTTGTCCCATCTCACTAGTTTACGGGTATTTCTCGATTCTAGTTTTCTTGATTTGCGTGCCCTCGGGTCATTTTACGAAAAACGTTTTTATAAATTATGAATCAACGTCACAAAACGAATCCAATAAAAATTGTCTCATCAAAAACGGAGTTCAAAAACGTAAATACGTAATCCTAAGGTTTCCGGTTTAGTCGTAAAAGACGCCAAACTATGCACGTAAGCCCAAATTTAAATCCGTAAATTGTGAGTTCGTCAACCAACACAAAAATAAGTTTCAAAATATTATACGAGAAAATATTTCACTACCTGAAAATGTTAGATTGTCACAGTTTTTTGGTTACTTTCAAATCCCTATCGACCCTCGTGATCAAGAGAAGACTACGTTTACGAGTCCTTATGGAACGTTTGCTTATCGTAGGATGCCTTTCGGACTTTGTAATGCACCGGGTACGTTTCAACGGTGTATGATGGCTATTTTTCACGATATGATCGAGAAGTCGATGGAAGTGTATATGGATGACTTTTCGGTGTTTGGCAATTCGTTCACGTCGTGTTTATCTAATCTCGAGCAAATGTTAAAACGTTGTGAAGGAACAAATCTTGTGCTTAATTGGGAAAAATGTCATTTTATGTGTAAACAAGGAATCGTCTTAGGACATAAGGTCTCGAAAGCGGGGATTGACGTCGATAAAGCTAAGGTAGACGTCGTCGCCAAGTTACCTCATTCCCAAACCGTTAAGGGAGTTAGGAGATTCCTAAGCCACGCGGGCTTTTATCGTCGTTTCATCAAAGACTTTTCGAAAATCTCTCGACCTATGACACACCTTCTCGAGAAGGATGCTCCTTTTAACTTCAATGAGGATTGTGTTAGAGCTTTCAAAACTCTTAAAAGGAAACTTACCGAAGCTCCCATTCTTGTTGCTCCTAATTGGGAATTACCCTTTGAAATCATGTGCGATGCAAGTGATTATGCTATAGGGGTCGTCTTAGGGCAACGCTATGAAAAGCATTTCCGTCCTATCCATTATGCTAGTAAGACGATGACCGAGGCTTAATTAAAGTACACCACAACAGAAAAGGAATTCCTTGCCGTGGTCTATGCTTTTGAGAAATTCCGACCTTATCTCGTCTTAAATAAAAGCATCGTGTATACCGACCATTCGGCTATCAAGTATCTCTTAGCTAAGCAAGATGCTAAGCCGAGATTGCTTGGATGGATGCTCCTCCTCCAAGAATTTGATGTCACCGTGCTTGACAAAAAAGGAGCCGAGAATCTAGCGGCCGATCATCTCTCTCGTCTAGAAGATCCTCACAAAGATGTTTTCGAGAACAAGGAAATAACCGAAACATTTCCTCTCGAGACTCTCGGTGTAGTGAATTCTAAAGACACCACCCTGATGAGATGGCATTTATACATGATCTCATCGTTCTTTTCATGCTTTTAATGCATAAAAATGTCATAAAATACCATATATATGCTTGTGTTTGTTTACTTGTGTATTTTAGGTATGGATATCATGAAAAAGACAAAAGATCACAAGATACAAGGAAAAAACGGACACGAGAAACGAAGCCGTACAAAGAACCGGGCCCTAATTCATGAAGAATTCAACAAATACCCTTGAAGACTTGAAGACAAACAAGATTGATCCTCATTTATTGAAGAAATGACACTTAAAACCCTTGTATATTGATAATTACAAGTTTGGTCCCTTAAGTTTGTCAAAATTACACAAAAGGTCCTTCAACTTTGAAGAAATGGCAAGATTAGTCCCTCAACAATTCCAAATTGTCAATTATGGTCCCTCATCAAGCCAAAGATACATTGAAGACCTTTGAAGATCAAGAATGTCCAAGATCAGCCCTTGAAATATCTCAAAATGGCAAAATAACCCTTATAAACCTTATTGGAAAGTTTTGTGCCAAAATTGCCAAAGTCTGAAAGTTGTTATAAAGGAAATGGGCGCTGACACGTTTTTAAAACACAAATGAAAGAAAAGGAGAAGAACAAGGGCCAAATGTGTATATTGAAACATTCAAACATAGAAATTGCGCCAAACACCACAACTTCCCCCAATTTCGGATCAAAAGTATTACTATTCACCTTTTACCCACCCAGAATTTACACAACTTAAACTTAGGGTAATTTGCAATTACCTTTGCACATGTGTGATTCACACATGCAGAAAACCATCCCAACCTCAAAACCCTCACTCCCACTCACAATGGACCCCACACCCAATTCCTGTTTAACCAATGAGAATGCAACTTACTCTCTAAGTAATCTGACGTGTCCAAATCTACAGCCTAGGATCCTTGTTTCATTCCAAAGCTAAAATGAACAGCCTTGATCAACTTGGACAGCTCAAATGCAGAAAATGTCTAGAAGAACTTAAGGGCATTTTAGAGAATTCACTTCTAGGGTTTGTGAATAGTGTAGCCTGGCATTTGCCTATAAAAGGATACCTCAACATGTGAGAGTCCCTTGGTTCTAGTCTTACTCTTTAAACATTGTAATTCCTTTTTAAAATTTATAAAAGTTGGTATTTTGAGAAAATTGTAATTCCTTTTTATGTTTTTGAAAGTTGGTGTTGTTTAAAGGGATATTCAGAGTTCCATTGATTGTTATAAGTGTGCTTGAACCTTTTGGATCAAGGACGTTTATGTTTGGTAAGGTTTTTCAAGTTTGAAAAAGCTTGAAAGAAGGTTCTGATTTTGCTTATTTTTGTGTACTAACCCTTAACCATAAGCTATAAGCTCTTGCAAGCTTGTTGACACCAAGCTTGTGAAGGGATTAGAACCCTTGGTTGAGTTGTTTGCTGCTTCTGGTGAAGACATCAAGTCCTTGAGTTTCTGCTTTGAAACATCAACCAAGGCATTCATCATCTTTCTTATTGAAGTGCCTTGGTCTTGTTCTAATTGTTGAACAAGGTCCAAGGAGCATAGTTGGCCTTCCTAGGATGTTGTGGAAGGCAGGTATAACTTCTTGTTAAGATTCCTCTCAAAATTTCATGTTTCTGCTTATTTTGTACTTTGGTATATGATTTGGTGTTCTTGTGTTTGTGCTTTGTGTTTTATGGTTGGTTTCTGTTAGTTGTCACCTAGTGTAGCTATTTAATCATTAAAATCAGTGGGTTGTGTTTGAAAATCAAAAGTTTGTTTGAAAAGTGGTTGATTAAGGGTTGTTTAGGATTACTGGTTCATAAGGCCTTGTGGCCTTGTGCCCTTGGTTCTTAGGGTTTGGTAGGTCTAAACAAGTCTTAATATACATGTTTTAGTCATTGGTTAAGTTTCTGAAAGTTTGGAAAAGGGATTTGAAGTTTTGCAAAAATCTGATAAAAGTGGTTTTGAAATTGGTCAAACACATCAGATCCAATAACTTCTTTGTTTGTTGGATCTAAGGTCTGAAATCAGGTTTGGGAATAGTTTGGGTGATAAGCTATCTATTGGTTGTCTGGTTGGTAAATTTGGTGGCTTATTGTGATTGTTATAGCTTATCAAAGTCTGCTGAAGTGGTCATTTGCATCAGCAAAGTGACCACCTCATTTGGTGTTGCATTTTTATTTCTAGTTTAAGGATTGTTGTTTTGCTGCTTGGATTCTACTTGTGTGCTGCTTGTGAGATTATTTGGCTATTTGGATTGTTTTGTTCATAGCTTATAAGCCCACTGGCTTATTGGCTTATTTGTGCCAAAACACATCAAGTTTACCCAATTGGTAAGCTTTGATTCACAAGGTTTGCACTCAAACCTTGACCATCAGGGTGAAAAACAAGTCCATACACTTCATTAAGTCTGTCAACGTCCACTTTGTTCCTGTCAGCGTTTGATTTCAACTTATCAACGTTTGACTTTTGGTTAAACTTGGTTTCAAGGCTTATTTGAATCTGTTTTGCTTATTGGTACATGCAACAACTTAGTTTTTGTAATAGAACTCATTTTTCTCAGCTTAATATCAAATCTGGAAGTTTGCAAGTCTTTTGGTTAAGCTTTTGCTAGAAAACTAGCTTATTTGGCTTTTTCAGCCAGCTTATTTGCTCATACAGCTTATTCTACTTGGCTTTTTGTGATTTTCTTGATTGATTATTCTTAGTTAAGCTATTTGTGGGCTTTTGCAACAAACTAGAGCTTCTGAGGTGCCCTAAATCTCAAACCCGACTATTTTGTCTTTTAGTAAATTTTTACTTTGCTTATTTCTGGCTTATTGAGTGTGCTTTTTCAAAATTTCTTTTTACAGATCTCATAATCATCCCAAAAGAAGGTTGTGTGTCAAATTAGAGCTTATGGAATTGGCTTATTGCTTATTGGGCTGAAAAGCCCAATAAGAATAAGCTGCATGCTTATTAAGCTGTGATAAGCTCACATTCAGCTTTTGGGCCTTTAGAGTTTTGTTCTTAGAATTAAATTTTGAGTCAGATAGGGCTTTTCCAAGTCAATTGGGCCAAGTTTGACTTTTTGGGCCCAAAAGCTCATTTGGTTTGACTGTTTTTCGTTTTGGCCCATTTGAGGGCCCAATAAGGGTATTCTGGTAATTTCACTTTGATTTTCTGATTATTTAGTTTAAAATAAACTAGTTTGCAAGTTTTTAGAATTTTTTATAATTTTTGGATTTTTAATATTATTTTATTATTATTTTTCAAATTTCACATTTTCCAACTTTTTACATTTTTCTTAGCTTTAATACATTAAAATAGGAATTTAGCAACTTTTAGAATAATTTTATCACTTTTAGATTAATTTTTATAATTATTTTAAGTTTTAATAGTTTTTAAATCATTTTAAATAGTTTTTATTAGTTTAAAATTTTCTAAAAATAGTTTTTAATCTTTTTAGGTCATTTTAGAGGTTTACCAGTTGAAAAATCTTTATTTGGGCTTTTTGATAATTTATATTATTTTTAGGGCTTTAATTAGCATTTAAAAATTGAATATTTAATTATTTAAAAGGTTTGAAAAAGTTTTGATCATTGGTAAACTCTTAGTTTATTAATTTTGATTTTTGGTGAATTTTTGGTAATTTTTAGAATTAATTTTTATATTTGTAGTTTTTAAGGTTTTACGTTTTAACTTTCCAGTAGTAATTTTTACGTCTTCGTCATCTTCTTTTCTCATCCCCTTCTAAACAAAATATTAATCTCAAATCTTTTACATCTTAGTCACACACATATACCTCCTTGGGAAACGAACTTCATAAGGGTCATTAGTGCTTGATTTCCCTAAATCATCACTCGATACTTACCGCTTTTACGCTCCTTTTCCTAAAGGTCGTATTTTACCTCAACCATTTTGGCGCCGCTGTCGGGGAGGTGTGTCGTGATTGATTTGTATTGTTGTTTTTAATATTAACCATAAATAGTATTTGTATTAGTAGAACTCTACTAATACGTATTATCGGTTTTCTTGGTTTTTCTTGTGAAAATATTATTACTATATTGTATTAAGTATCACAACAAATAAACAATATCTCCAAAAGTGTGAAAACACAACCTTAATTGGGATTTCATCACACAATTATTGTATTCGAATCTCAAACAAAAGGAAAAAGGCAAAAATAGATAAATACTTTCTTGAAGCTCGATTTTGAAAAATACAAACTATAAGGTGGGTATAAGGCGGGTATTATAAAATATACCCTAAAGGAAAAAGGCTCTTAAGTGCTTCGCGCCGCCTCGTTTCCCCGCTTGCTTGTGAGTATTTTCAAATTGAAGGCTAATCGAGGGTTTTACCGCCCAAAGTATTATTACGTATAATATATTTGCTTGGTTTCTTTGTGATTAAAACCTCTTGAACAATTTGGTTTTCACCAAAGTTCTAAAGTCATTCGAAGGCGTTCACTCCACGTGATCGTTTTCATTCCTTTGAGGCTTCTTTAATCAAGAGTTTGATTTGAGGAGAGATTTTGTAGATTGTTGTCTACGAAGATACAACCAAAATCCAAAAAATTAAATACAATCAAAAACACAAAAAAAAATTGAAAATTCACAAAACACCCAAAAAGAATCTTCTTTGCTCACCTCCCATTCTTCGTGAAGTTTATGATCACTCGTAATCAAGCAAAACGAGCTCGTAAACGTCTTCTAAAGCAAGCCAATCAAGAGACGTTGATTGAAGAACAACCTCCAATTGTTGAACCTATTGTAGAACAAGAAGTCGTCATGGCTAATCGTACTATGATGGAGTTGCTACAAGCACTCACCGAGGGTTTTGGAGAGGCCATTGTGATTCCCGCCATTCTTGCGGAGAATTTCGAGATTAAGACGGGTTTAATGTCGATGTTGCAAGCAAATAAGTTTAGAGGTCACGAGAAAGACAACCCGCACTATCACATTAGGAATTTTAACCGTCTCACCGCTACTAGCAAGTTTAAGGATGTTCCACATGACGCCATTAAGATGATGTGGTTTCCATACTCTTTAGATGGACCCACAAAATTTTGGCTTGAGAAAGAACCGCCAAATTCAATTTTGACATGGGCCGATCTCGTTTCCAAGTTTTTTCCACCATCTAAAACAACACATTTCAAAAATGAGATTTCACGATTTGTGCAAAGAAATAATGAAAGTTTTTCAATGGCATGGGAACGATTTAAAGAAATGTTACATGAATGTCCACACCATGATTTTACGGAATTGCATCAAGTTGATACTTTTTATAATGGGCTTAATGATCATGAACGAGATTATTTGAATTCCGCCGCGGGTGGTAATTTTTTGTGCAAGACGACAAATGAGGCTTTACAAATCATCGAGAATAGATCTAAGGTTTATAGCCCTCGTAACACACCGAGTGTTGCCAATTTGGGTTCGTCTTCATCGTCATCGTCTCGTAGCATTAATGCCTTACATGATGAAGCTAATGAGGAAAATCGGCTTTTTGATAGATTTGCTAATCTTATGTCCCATTGGAAAGCTCAAGAAGCTTCAAATTCCGCTTCGGTTAAAGCGGTTGCTAAGAGTTGTTTGTCTTGTGGTGGAGCTCATGATCTTTCCGAGTGCATTACCGCGGATGGTAACACTTCGAGTGCTTATGTAGCAACGGGAACTTACAACCAAAATGGTCAAGGTTCCCGTCAAAATCAAGCTCCACCAAACCAAAATGCTAATAATTATCGAAACAACAACCAAGGTGGTAATTATCAAGGCAATTCACGCAACTACAACAAAGGGAATTATCAAAATGGGAATGGACAAATTACTAATCAAAACCAAAACCGTGATTTTCAAAACACTACACAAGGTTTTCAAAATGCTCACACTAAAAATCTTCAAGTAGAGTTTTTGGATTATGCTAAAGCAAATGATGCAAAATTTGATAACATGCAACGTGAGATGATTAGCTTAAGATCCGAGTTAAAAAACGAGCTAAAAAATGAACTTGCTAATGAACTTAAAACTCATGCAAATAAAATGGAAGGAAATGTCCAACGTCTTCAACAAAACCAACAAAAGATGGAATTAGGACAACATGAGATTAAGCAAGAGTTATTAAAAGCGGATGCTAGGCAATCAAAATTTGAGGACCGAATGGCTAAGATGTTTGAAGCAATCATGTGTAAACCCTCTTCCTTGGGTGGTCTTCCTAGTGATACCATTGCAAACCCGAAGGGAGAAATGAAGGTTATTACTACACGAAGTGGTAAAACTTTCAAGGAACCAATATCTCGTCCAAGTACTTCTATGGAGAAGGAAATCGAAAAAGAACCCGAGGTGATGGTCGAAAAGGAGCACATTACAATCCCACGAAGTACCGCTCATACCACACCTACGGTTGATCCAATACCAATTGTGGAACCCGAGTTTCCAAGGCCGTTGCCTAATGACCAACCCACACCACCTTTACCCTACCCTTCGAGACGAAACAAAGAGAAATTGCAAGAACTTAACAAACAACAAATCGAGCTTTTTATAAAGATGTTCCAACAAGTGCATTTTGATGTGAGTTTAGCCGACGCGTTGTTGTATATGCCTCGTTTCGCTTCCACTTTTAAAAGTATGATGAGCGATAAGGAAAAGCTTTCAAAGCTTGCTAATTGTTCTTCGGTTTATCTTAACCGCATACCGGAAAAAGTTGGTGATCCCAGAAAGTTTCTCATTCCTTGTGACATACAAGATATGAAAGAATGCCTCGCCTTGGCCGATCTTGGTGCGAGCATTAATTTGAAGCCATTTTCCATTTGGAAATCGCTTTCGCTTCCGGCTCTTATTCCTTCGAACATGTCTATTGAGATGGCCGATCATTCTATGATTTTAGCATGTGGAGTAGCCGAAGATGTTTTCGTGAAAGTGGGGAAGTTCTACTATCCCGTTGATTTTATAGTAGTTGACATCCCCGCGGATCCTCAAGTTCCTCTAATTTTAGGTCGTTCATTTTTAGACACTTCGAGATCGCTTATCGATGTTCATGCGAGAACTATCACTTTGAGATTCAACGAAGAGGAACTTGTTATAAACGCTACTCAAAACTCGAAACCTTCTCATGTTTATGCAATCGCTACCATCAATCACATTGACATCGTTGATGTGGTTTGCGATGAGTTTTCACAAGAAGTGTTTGGTTTTTCCGATAACTCGTCAAGTGGCAATCCCACTATTTTGGATCCGATTCTTGCTAATTCCACACCAAATCTCACTCCATTCCAAGGAGGCGATCTCACTTCAAATGAAATCGACAATGAAGATGAGGTGTTGATTAGTGATGATACTTCTATTCCACCATTTCTTCCGCCGATAGAAGTTATGAGTGTTGAACCAAAATCTTCAATCGAGGAACCACCTATCCTTGAATTGAAAAATCTTCCTTCTCACCTTGAATACGCATTCTTGGAAGATGATGACAAGTTTCCGGTTATTATTGCAAGAGGTCTTGCTAATGATGAAAAAACCAAGCTCTTGAAAGTTATTAAGGCTCACAAAGGGGCAATTGCGTGGAAAATATCTGACATTAAGGGTATTGACCCAAAATTTGTACTCACAAGATTTTAATGGAGGAGGACTACAAACCCGCAATTCAAAGTCAAAGAAGGGTAAATCCCAAAATTCACGATGTCATTAAAAAGGAGGTCCTTAAATTCCTTGACGCGGGAATGATTTATCCTATATCTGATAGCCCATGGGTGAGCCCAATTCATTGTGTCCCTAAAAAGGGAGGAATGACCGTTGTGCCTAATGAAAACAACGAGTTAATTCCCACTCGTGTTGTGACCGGTTGGAGGGTGTGTATTGACTACCGAAAGTTAAATGACGCCACTCGTAAAGACCACTTTCCTTTGCCCTTCATGGATCAAATGTTGGAGCGACTCGCGGGAAATGAATTCTATTGCTTTTTAGATGGTTTTTCCGGTTACTTTCAAATCCCTATAGACCCTCGTGATCAAGAGAAGACTACGTTTACGTGTCCTTATGGAACGTTCGCTTATCGTAGGATGCCTTTCGGCCTTTGTAATGCACCGGGTACGTTTCAACGGTGTATGATGGCGATTTTTCACGATATGATCGAGAAGTCGATGGAAGTGTTTATGGATGACTTCTCGGTGTTTGGCAATTCGTTCACGTCGTGTTTATCTAATCTCGAGCAAATGTTAAAACGTTGTGAAGAAACCAATCTTGTGCTTAATTGGGAAAAATGTCATTTTATGTGTAAACAAGGAATCGTCTTAGGACATAAGGTGTCAAAGGCGGGGATTGAGGTCGATAAAGCTAAGGTAGACGTCATCGCCAAGTTACCTCATCCCAAAACCGTTAAGGGAGTTAGGAGTTTCCTAGGCCACGTGGGCTTTTATCGTCGTTTCATCAAGGACTTTTCGAAAATCTCTCGACCTATGACACACCTTCTCGAGAAGGATGTTCCTTTTAATTTCAATGAGGATTGTGTTAGAGCTTTCGAAACTCTCAAAAGGAAACTTACCGAAGCTCCCATTCTTGTCGCTCCTAATTGGGAATTACCCTTTGAAATCATGTGTGATGCTAGTGATTATGCTATAGGGGTCGTCTTAGGGCAACGTTATGACAAGCATTTCCGTCCTATCCATTATGCTAGTAAGACGATGACCGTGGCTCAATTAAAGTACACCACAACGGAAAAGGAATTCATTGCCGTGGTCTATGCTTTTGAGAAATTTCGACCTTATCTCGTCTTGACTAAAAGCATCGTGTATACCGACCATTCGGCTATCAAGTATCTCTTAGCTAAGCAAGATGCTAAGCCGAGATTGCTTCGTTGGATGCTCCTCCTCCAAGAATTTGATGTCACCGTGCTTGACAAAAAAGGAGCCGAGAATATAGCGGCCGATCATCTCTCTCGTCTAGAAGATCTCACAAAGATGTTTTCGAGAACAAGGAAATCACCGAAACATTTCCTCTCGAGACTCTCGGTGTTGTGAATTCTAAAGACACCACCCCATGGTTTGCTGACATTGCAAATTACCATGCGGGCAAGGGTATGACGACACAACAAAAACGAAAATTGTTTCGTGACGTCAAGTTCTATTTTTGGGACGACCCTTATCTCTTTCGGGTTTGTGCGGATCAACTCGTTCGACGTTGTGTTTTTGGTTCCGAAGCTTCTAATATCCTTAGAGCTTGTCACGAGGGACCCACGGGTGGTCACCACGGTGCTAACCTCACGTCTAAGAAAGTGTTCGATGCTGGTTTCTTTTGGCCTTCTATCTATCGTGATGCACACGCACTTGTGAAGTCGTGTGATTCGTGCCAACGTCAAGGAAAATCGTCTCAACGTGATGAAATGCCGCAAAACATAATTCAAGTGTGTGAGATTTTCGACATATGGGGAATAGACTTTATGGGACCGTTCCCATCGTCTCATGGAAACAAATATATCCTCGTCGCGATGGACTACCTTTCTAAGTGGGTGGAAGCTAAGGCTTTGCCTACAAATGATGCTCGTGTGGTAGTGAAGTTTTTGAAGCAACTATTCTCTCGGTTCGGAACCCCTCGTGCTATTATAAGCGATCGTGGAACCCATTTTTGTAATGACCAATTCGAAAAGGTTCTAAAGAAATATGGAGTTACTCATCGTCTTTCTACGGCTTATCACCCGCAAACGAGTGGGCAAGTCGAGGTTTCGAACCGAGCTTTGAATAGGATTTTAGAGAGGTCAATTGGAGAAAACCGTGCTTCATGGTCCGACAAACCTGATGATGCTTTATGGGCCTTTAGGACCGCTTATAAGACACCTATTGGTTGCACTCCTTATAAGTTAGTCTATGGGAAGAATTTTCATTTGCCCATTGAGTTGGAGCACAAGGCATATTGGGCCCTTAAGCATGCAAACTTTAACTTGAAGACCGCGGGAGATCACCGGAAAATACAATTGAATGAATTGGATGAATTACGAGATAAATTCATTAATTTTTAAAGAAAAGACTAAAAAGTTTCATGATTCAAAGATTAAAAACCGGGTTTTTAATGTTGGTGATCAAGTGTTGCTTTTTAACTCTCGTCTTAAGATATTTTCCGGGAAATTGAAATCTCGTTGGTCGGGTCCGTTCACCATTACACAAGTGTTTCCGTATGGGACCATCGAGCTAGCTCAAGATGATGGTCCTAACTTCAAGGTGAATGGACATAGGCTTAAGCACTACTTTGGTGGGGAAATTCCTTCAATGGTTGCCCTCGACCAAGTCACCTTCCCTAATGATAATTAGCATTGAGGGGATCGAGTCGAGCTCATGACTCGGTAATCAAAAACGAGGTGCCTCGTGGGGAGATTCCATGCTTATCCTTTATGCTTACTATTCACTAATAAGGGGACTTGTACCCTTTCAACTCGTTGTCTCATGGTTGTTTGTGATTGTGTTATCTAGATCATCATCATCATCTATGATTGAAGACTCTCGTGTTCGTTTACGTGAGCCTCCATCGTTTGCTTGAAGAAGTTTTTCACGAATCCATGACATATCCTTTATTGTTCTAACAATTATCTCTTAGCATACTTAATAAACGGCTTTAGATATATTGTTGATCACCCTTTCCATGCTAGATCCTAAGCATTCGACTCTTCGTCTCTAGTATGGGGGTGCTCCACCTTTAGACTCGAAACATTGAGGATAATGTTTGCTTTTAGTATGGGGGGGTGAATAGGTACTTGCTTTGCTACGCCCTCACGCTTTCCAATTTTCAATGTTTTGTTTTGGTTACTAATAAGGCTAAAAATGGCCATATTTTAAAATTTTTCTTAGTTTTCATAAGTGTTTTTAAGACACGAATGTATATTTTCCGATGGGTAGAATAAGAGTTAATTTTTGACTTGATGGGCATTTGGAGCCATTTACATTCCTTAACCCGCTCAATTCAAGTTTTGCTAGACTTTTATATAGGGAGCTTTAAAACGCGAAAGTCTTAACTCTTTCGGGTTAAGAACAAGAACTTTTCACAAGTTCCTATAATTGATCCTAGAAAGTCACTTATCAAGGGAACTATAAAATGCATTCTCTAAACTTGAAAAAGTCCAAGAAAGTGCAAGATCCTATAGGTGGCTTGAAAACCCAAAACTTTGATTTGATATAGTCTTAATGAAAGCTAATCCAAATTTGGCTTAATTTTGACTTGCATGGCTAAGTATTCTCGAGTCTCTTTAACTAGAGGTCTTTATATGAAAGTGTTCTTTCAAAAACTCATATGTTTTTAATTGTGGCTTTTTCTTCCCATAAGATCAATGCATTAGGAATAAATCATATTTGCAATAAGTAAGGTCGTACGATTTGAAAGGTTACTTAGCCTCTAGCGCAAGATCGTTTAAAAGTTGCTCGGGGTTGAATAGAGTTCATAGCCAAGGCATAACTTATTGAAGCGGGACGCGAAGATTGGCGATTATCCAAAAAGGCCCTAACAAGGCATGAGGAGCTCTATTTTTGCTAAAGATCCAAAGATGATGTGAAGTATCATTATTCCTAAATCAATATGAAGGATCGAGACACACGACGAAAAGCAATTACTCCCCTAAAGATCATGGAGAAAGTCTATCCAAAAAAACCCTTACAAGGTATGAGGATAAATATATCCAAGTCCGAAAAGGAGGCGGATCGTTGTATATCAAAATCCAAAGTAGAGATTGAAGAAAAATGATGAAGTCGTGGTCCAAATATGAAGAATCTCTCAAAAAACGTCAAGTGAAGAAATTCTAAATATATGAAGAGAAAACCATAATTTCAAGAACGTCTTCCCAAGATTCGAAGTATGAAGTACATGCCAAATATCGGTCCGAGAAAGGTCTCAAATCGTGAAATGAGTTATGCCAAGATATGAACTTAAGGAGATACACGAGAAGCCGTTTTAAAAGATTTTGTCCTTCGGCTAACTATTGATCAAATCGTGCTACTTTGCTTTCGGACTAATAACTACTCAAATAAGTCAATATGAATCACTTGTGATCCATGACAAATAGATAAAAAATACTAGTAACCCATTTCCTTTTATAATAACTAGGATTGCGGGGAGAAAAAGTATTACACAATTTGGACGTATGAGTAGTGTTAGCATTGTGACTTGTACCAACAATGATCTCGTTTTTGCACTTAGCATGGAATGTATGACAATTCAGGATGACGAAGTTTACTCTAAGGGACATTTGCTTGTTTCTATTCTTTGACCCTAAAAGTCACTTTCGTGATGAAAATCATATATTATGTATTTACACATCTTCGTAGTATGTTGCAAGTCTTTTACTTTTCAATAAAGGTTAATAAAATTGTACTTTGGTGATGCTTAGATACTTTATTCTAGCATTACGTGAGGGCACGGCAATGGCTTAGTATGGGGGAGTGATGAGATGGCATTTATACATGATCTCATCATTCTTTTCAGGCTTTTAATGCATAAAAATGTCATAAAATACCATATATATGCTTGTGTTTGTTTACTTGTGTATTTTAGGTATGGATATCGTGAAAAAGACAAAAGATCACAAGATACAAGGAAAAAATGGACACGAGAAACGAAGCCGTACAAAGAACCGGGCCCTAATTCATGAAGAATTCAACAAATACCCTTGATGACTTGAATACAAACAAGATTGATCCTCATTTATTGAAGAAATGACACTTAAAACCCTTGTATATTGATAATTACAAGTTTGGTCCCTTAAGTTTGTCAAAATTACACAAAAGGTCCTTCAACTTTGAAGAAATGGCAAGATTAGTCCCTCAACAATTCCAAATTGTCAATTATGGTCCCTCATCAATCCAAAGTTACATTGAAGACCTTTGAGATCAAGAATGTCCAAGATCAGCCCTTGAAATATCTCAAAATGGCAAAAATAACCCTTATAAGCCTTATTGGAAAGTTTTGTGCCAAAATTGCCAAAGTCTAAAAGTTGTTATAAAGGAAATGGGCGCTGACACGTTTTTAAAGCACAAATGAAAGAAAAGGAGAAGAACAAGGGCCAAATGTGTACACTGAAACATTCAAACATGGAAATTGCGCCAAACACCACAACTTCCCCCAATTTCGGATCAAAAGTATTACTATTCAACTTTTACTCACCCAGAATTTACACCACTTAAACTTAGGGTAATTTGCAATTACCTTTGCACATGTGTGATTCACACATGCAGAAAACCATCCCAACCTCAAAACCCTCCCTCCCACTCACAATGGACCCCACCCCCAATTCCCGTTTAACCAATGAGAATGCAACTTACTCTCCAAGTAATCTGACGTGTCTAAATCAACAGCCTAGGATCCTTGCTTCATTCCAAAGCTAAAATGAACAGCCTTGATCAACTTGGACAGCTCAAATGCAGAAAACGTCTAGAAGAACTTAAGGGCATTTTAGAGAATTCACTTCTAGGGTTTGTGAATAGTGTAGCCTGGCATTTGCCTATAAAAGGAGACCTCAACATGTGAGAGTCCCTTGGTTCCAGTCTTACTTTTTAAACATTGTAATTCCTTTTTAAAATTTATAAAAGTTGGTATTTTGAGAAAATTGTAATTCCTTTTTATGTTTTTGAAAGTTGGTGTTGTTTAAAAGGTGATTCTGAGTTCCATTGATTCTTATAAGTGTGCTTGAACCTTTTGGATCAAGGACGTTTATGTTTGGTAAGGTTTTTCAAGTTTGAAAAAGCTTGAAAGAAGGTTCTGATTTTGCTTATTTTTGTGTACTAACCCTTAACCATAAGCTATAAGCTCTTGCAAGCTTGTTGACACCAAGCTTGTGAAGGGATTAGAGCCCTTGGTTGAGTTGTTTGCTGCTTGTGGTGAAGACATCAAGTCCTTGAGTTTCTGCTTTGAAACATCAACCAAGGCATTCATCATCTTTCTTATTGAAGTACCTTGGTCTTGTTCTAGTTGTTGAACAAGGTCCAAGGAGCATAGCTGGCCTTCCTAGGATGTTGTGGAAGGCATGTATAACCTCTTGTTAAGATTCCTCTCAAAATTTCATGTTTCTGCTTATTTTGAACTTTGGTATATGATTTGGTGTTCTTGTGTTTGTGCTTTGTGTTTTATGGTTGGTTTCTGTTAGTTGTCACCTAGTGTAGCTATTTAATCACTAAAATCAGTGGGTTGTGTTTGAAAATCAAAAGTTTGTTTGAAAAGTGGTTGATTAAGGGTTGTTTGGGATTACTGGTTCATAAGGCCTTGTGGCCTTGTGCCCTTAGTTCTTAGGGTTTGGGCGGTCTAAACAAGTCTTAATATACAAGTTTTAGTCATTGGTTAAGTTTTTGAAAGTTTGGAAAAGGGATTTGAAGTTTTGCAAAAATCTGATAAAAGTGGTTTTGAAATTGGTCAAACACATCAGATCCAATAACTTCTTTGTTTGTTGGATCTAAGGTCTGAAATCAGGTTTGGGAATAGTTTGGGTGATAAGCTATCTATTGGTTGTCTGGTTGTTGAATTTGGTGGCTTATTGTGATTGTTATAGCTTATCAAAGTCTGCTGAAGTGGTCATTTACATCATAAAAGTGACCACCTCATTTGGTGTTCATTTTGATTTCTAGTTTAAGGATTGTTGTTTTGCTGCTTGGATTCTACTTGTGTGCTGCTTGAGAGATTATTTGGCTATTTGGATTGTTTTGTTCATAGCTTATAAGCCCACTGGCTTATTGGCTTATTTGTGCCAAAACACATCAAGTTTACCCAATTGGTAAGCTTTGATTCACAAGGTTTGCACTCAAACCTTGACCAGCAGGGTGAAAAACAAGTCCATACACTTCATTAAGTCTGTCAACGTCCACTTTGTTCCTGTCAGCGTTTGATTTCAACTTATCAACGTTTGACTTTTGGTCAAACTTGGTTTCAAGGCTTATTTGAATTTGTTTTGCTTATTGGTACATGCAACAACTTATTTTTTGTAATAGAACTCATTTTTCTCAGCTTAATATCAAATATGGAAGTTTACAACTCTTTTGGTTAAGCTTTTGCTAGAAAACTAGCTTATTTGGCTTTTTCAGCCAGCTTATTTGCTCATACAGCTTATTCTACTTGGCTTTTTGTGATTTTCTTGATTGATTATTCTTAGTTAAGCTATTTGTGAGCTTTTGCAACAAACTAGAGCTTCTGAGGTGCCCTAAATCTCAAACCCGACTATTTTGTCATTTAGTGAATTTTTACTTTGCTTATTTCGTGCTTATTGAGTGTGCTTTTTCAAAATTTCTTTTTACAGATCTCATAATCATCCCAAAATAAGGTTGTGTGTCAAATTAGAGCTTATGGCATTGGCTTATTGCTTATTGGGCTGAAAAGCCCAATAAGAATAAGTTCCCTGCTTATTAACCTGTGATAAGCTCACATTCAGCTTTTGGGCCTTTAAAGTTTTGTTGTTAGAATTAATTTTTGAGTCAGCTAGGGCTTTTCCAAGTTAATTGGGCCAAGTTTGACTTTTTGGGCCCAAAAGCCCATTTGGTTTGACTGTTTTTTGTTTTGGCCCATTTGAGGGCCCAATAGGGGTATTCTGGTAATTTCACTTTGATTTTCTGATTATTTAGGTTAAAATAAACTAGTTTGCAAGTATTTAGAATTTTTATAATTTTTGGATTTTTAATATTATTTTAATATTATTTTATTATTATTTTTCAAATTTCACATTTTCCAACTTTTTACATTTTTCTTAGCTTTAATACATTAAAATAGGAATTTAGCAACTTTTAGAATAATTTTATCACTTTTAGATTAATTTTTATAATTATTTTAAGTTTTAATAGTTTTTAAATCATTTTAAATAGTTTTTATTAGTTTAAAAATTTCTAAAAATAATTTTTAATCTTTTTAAGTCATTTTAGAGGTTTACCAATTGAAAAATCTTTATTTGGGCATTTTGATAATTTATTTGATTTTTAGGGCTTTAATTAGCATTTGAAAATTGAATATTTAATTATTTAAAAGGTTTGAAAAAGTTTTGATCATTTGTAAACTTTTAGTTTATTAATTTTGATTTTTTGTGAATTTTTGGTAATTTTTAGAATTAATTTTTATATTTGTAGTTTTTAAGGTTTTACGTTTTAACTTTCTAGTAGTAATTTTTACGTCTTCATCATCTTCTTTTCTCATCCCCTTCTAAACCAAATATTAATCTCAAATCTTTTACATCTTAGTCACACACATATACCTCCTTGGGAAACGAACTTCATAAGGGTCATTAGTGCTTGATTTCCCTAAATCATCACTCGATACTTACCGCTTTTACGCTCCTTTTCCTAAAGGTCGTATTTTACCTCAACCACACCCCATGGTTTGCCGACATTGCAAATTAACATGCGGGCAATTTCATAATCAAGGGTATGACGACACAACAAAAACGAAAATTCTTTCGTGACGTCAAGTTCTATTTTTGGGACGACCCTTATCTCTTTCGGTTTTGTGCGGATCAACTCGTTCGACGTTGTATTTTTGGTGCCGAAGCTTCTAACATCCTTAGAGCTTGTCACGAGGGACCCACAAGTGGTCACCACGTTGCTAATCTCACGGCTACGAAAGTGTTCGATTCCGGCTTCTTTTGGCCTTCTATCTATCGTGATTCACACGCACTTGTGAAGTCGTGTGATTCTTTCCAACGTCAAGGAAAATCGTCTCAACGTGATTTTTGACATTTGGGGCATAGACTTTATGGGGCCGTTCCCATCGTCTCATGGTAACATAATTCAAGTGTGTGAGATTTTTGACATTTGGGGCATATACTTTATGGGGCCGTTCCCATCGTCTCATGGTAACAAGTATATCCTCGTCGCCGTCGACTACCTTTCTTTGTGGGTGAAAGTTAAGGCTTTACCTACTAATGATGCTCGTGTGGTAGTGAAGTTTTTGAAGCAACTATTCTCTCGGTTCGGAACCCCTCGTGCTATTATAAGCGATCGTGGAACCCATTTTTGTAATGACCAATTCGAGAAGGTCTTAAAGAAATATGAAGTTACTCATCGTCTTTCTACGGATTATCACCCACAAACGAGTGGGCAAGTCGAGGTTTCGAACCGAGCTTTGAAGAGGATTCTAGAGAGGTCGATTGGAGAAAATCGTGCTTCATGGTCCGACAAACTCGATGACGCTTTATGGGCCTTTAGGACCGCTTATAAGACACCTATCGGTTGTACTCCTTATAAGTTAGTCTATGGGAAGAATTGTCATTTGCCCATTGAAATGGAGCACAAGGCATATTGGGCCCTTAAGCATGCAAACTTTGACTTAAAGACCGCGGGAGATCACAGGAAAATACAATTGAATGATTTGGATGAACTAAGAGACAATGCTTATGAAAATTCATTGATTTTCAAAGAAAAGACTAAAAATTTTCATGATGCAAAGATTAAAAACCGGGTTTTTAACGTTGCTGATCAAGTGTTATTTTTTAACTCTAGACTAAAGATATTTTCTGGGAAATTGAAATCTCGTTGGTCGGGTCCTTTCACCATTACACAAGTGTTTCCTTATGGGACCATCGAGCTAGCTCAAAATGATGGTCCTAACTTCAAGGTGAATGGACATAGGCTTAAGCACTACTTGGGTGGGGAAATTCCTTCATTGGATAACATCGACCAAGTCACCTTCCCCCAATGATAATTAGCATTGAGGGGATCGAGTCGAGCTCATGACTCGGTAATCAAAATCGAGGTACCTCGTGGGGGAGATCCCATGCTTATCTTTTTATGCTTTCTAATAAATAATAAGAGGGGATTTGTGCCCTTCCAACTCGTTGTCTCGTGGTTGTTTGTGATTGTGTTATCTAGATCATCATTGTAAAACCCGCATGATTTTACCATGAATAGTACCCTTAGGATCGTACGTACTAGATTAAAACTTTCCTAATAGAGCATGATTACGATTACGTGTTAGGATTTTACGTATTACGTACGTGTTAGAACACGATAAGTATTTACTACGCACGATCACGTAATAATTATTTGACGATAATTAATCACGAACATGCGATCATGAAATCATGAACGTAATTAAAACACGAACTATTATTAATTACGTATATATATATTTATTACGAGTGTAATTAAATATATTAGATCACGATATTTACGTAACAAGAACACATAAAACGCGAACACAAATAATCACGAACATATAACTTAACATCGAGACACGGGAAAAGGTACGGGTACCCCAAGTGGGGCCCCCTACCCGTGGCTACAAGGACAAATGTGCCAAGCCCATTTTTAAATTTTACTAAATGGGGCTAATAATTTTTACACTACTCATTTTTTTCATTCACAGAAGATTCTAGAAAAACCTAAAACCCTCCTCCCTTGTTCTTTTTGTGCCGCCACCTTACAAACACCACAAGGAGGTGGTTTGTGGTCTTGGATCTTGGAATTTTAGTTGGTGATCGTGTTTGTTCTTCATCCTTTTGATCCACGAATTCGGTAAATCCTTTTTAAACCTTTTCTTTTGATTTGATCTTTTTATAAATCAAGAACATGTTATGTTTTTTATAAAAACCTAATAAATAAACATGGATCTAACATGATTTAGGGTTTAATAAAATCAAAAGTATGTTTTTAAGGGGTGTTTGTTTTGGCCGCTGGCTGCACCGAACCCGAAGGGGGTTTCGGTTTGGCCAACCGACCACCACCAAGACCATACGGTCTCGGTTGGTGTGTGTGGGTCCCACGGCAGCATCAATACACGGGGTACCCCGATTTGGTTCGGGGTACGGTGTCGATTTCATGTCTGGTTCATGCTTTTTAGTCTAGATCCGGTTCATGTTGTATGTTTAGTTTTTTTATGTTTTATGATCTTATGTTAAAAATTAAATTTATAAAATGATATAATTAATTTAATAATATGACTTAGGTTATTTAATTATTAATAATCATGAAATTAATTAACCTAAGTATTTTATATTTTAGACTTATAATTAATTAATTATTTAAAAACCATGACTATAATTAATTAATTAACATGACTTAGGTTATATTATTTATATATCATAATACATGTTTTAACCTAAGTATTTAACTTTATTTAATTAAAAACATGTTATACTTTAATTAAATATTTTAACCTATAGTTTAATTTAAGGGTTTTGCTAACCACCACCCACAGGGTGGTTTTTTACCTTTCCGTAATTAAAATTATTTCCAAATATGAACTCATCATTTCTCTAAATAAATAATTTAAACATATACAATTAAGGTAAGTTAGTTTTAATAAGGTATGCATTAATATCAAGTAAGTTCATATTTGGAAATATTTTTAATTATAGAAAGGTAAAAAACCACCCTGTGGGTGGTGGTTAGCAAAACCTTATATTATACCTTATATTATTAAACTATACCTTATATTATATGACTTAGAAAAATAATCATGAGAACACTTAGGCTTATATACTTAGCTTATTTAACCAGCTTATTTCTAATTATGGAAACTTTCTTTTTTTAGAAACTTAATTAAATAAGGCAGCTAATCTATTTATGGAAACCTTCTACTTTTATAAAATTATTTATTTCAAGCAGCTAATCTATTTATGGAAACTTATTTAATTAAGGCAGCTGATCTATTTATGGAAACTTTCTATTTTTAGAAACTTATCTATTTTAAGCAGTAATTCTATTTTTAGAAACTTTCTATTTTTGGAAACTTTCTATTTTTGGAAACTTTCTATTTTTGGTAACTTCTTATTTTTGGAAACTTTCTATTTTGGAAACTTTCTATTTTGGAAACTTTCTATTTTTGGAAACTTTCTATTTTTGGAAACTTTCTATTTTAGGAAACCTGCTATTTTTGGAAAGTTACTTATTATTACACAGTAAGTATACTAACACATGAAATACCAGAAATACTTAATCAGATTAAAAAGAATATAAGATAAACACGGTTTAAGGCTTTAAAACAGTAAAACTTGGTAAGAACACATAAAATAAGCTAAGACATGACATAAAACCATCTACGTATTTAGTAAGCAGATACTTATTCATGTATGTATTTATGTAGCACTAGCGATTCGGAAGTAGGATTCCTCTCAGTTCATCTTCTTCGTTCACTGGACATAAGGTACGGATTCCCGTCCTTTCAGTATGGACATTCTTTCCTTATCAGGATTTCCCGTATGCAGCCAACTGTTTTCCCGTAGTATAAGTTACGTGTTTGATTTCTTATGTTTAATTAAGATTACCTATAGGCATATACATGCATGACCAGTTTCACCTAGTTATGGAGGTACCATAACCATAACATTAGAGGCACTGATGTTATCACTTCACCACGGCGGAGTGATTGCTCGTGGCGTCCCTTCAGCTTTTGGCCATTTATATTATATTTATCATGTGGGGCGTATGGGTGCATCCTAGTTACATGTTTTTATTCAGGATTTCATGGTGAATGTGGTGTGTGCCTTGCATCCTTCACAAGGAGTTGATCCCTCCTTCCCAAAAACCAGTATATTAAATTAGAGGCATCCCCTCTAATTTGCATGATGAGGTCACCCCTCCAAGTATTCATGCACGGTGGATTTCCATGACTTATATTGGCTAATGGTAAAATATGACCAACAGTTTTTATAAGATAAACATAAGACTTTCAAACTATAAAACCAGTTTATTTAAGACTTAACCAGGTTACTCGGGACTTAGTATTCTTCCGCTGTTATATGTTATTCGCTTATCCTATTCATGCTTTATTATACATCCGTGCACTGAGCGTATTTTCTCAGCCGTTTTCCTTTTCTATGTTCCCAAAACGGCAGGTACTCAGGGACGCTCGTAGATACTAAGAGTACGTGCATATGGACTGGAAGCTATCTAGCCTTCTTTACTTTGTGCATTTCCTTTCTTATGATACATTTGCTATGGACATTGTTTAGTCCTTTCCTTTCCTATACTATGTTTGTGTGTGATGAGCTTTACTTTTGGACTACCGATGTTTGATTCTGGTATTTTCCTTTTATGGTCAAGTAATGTTTAGACATTTTTCCTTGTATGCTTTGATGACACGCCATAATTTCATTTGACATTTCCATTATCAAAATGAGGTGTTACAATTATGGTATCAGAGCCAAGGCTTCGACCTGTAGGCTCTCAAATATGACCTGTGATTAGTGGGTAGTCACTACGGTCTTCCTAGAACTGACAGTTGTTTTCATGCATTCATCATTTTTAAGCATACATGTACATGTCATTGTCATAGATTTTTGACTAAGTAATGGTTGGTATAGGACTGGCTCTATTTAGTCGCATGTGTTTTATCGAAACTTTTAAATTTGGGACCGACCCATAGGCGTCCCCTCGCTATGTCTTTTGTTTTGGGTGAACTGACCAGAGGCGTTCACTCTCGAGCATACAAAAGTTTTCATAAAACTGCATCATGCATTCATACACAAAATTTTCTTGCATAAAATTTTTCTCGTGAAATTTTGGTATAATTTTTTTTTCATGTATATATATATTTTATGTTTTGATCTGTTTAATCATATGTTTTATGTTATACTGTCAGATGGTTCTCACACGCGAACATGAGCAGCTCAATGATGCAATTCAGGCGGCCATGCAAGCTTTGCTTCCTCAACTGAGGAATGACATCAGGGCTAAAGTTCAAGCTGCCAACAATCAGCAGCATAATCAAGCACCTCCTCCTCCTCCTCAAGTGACATTAGCAGTATGGCTGGAGAGATTCAACAAGCTCCGCCCTCGAGCTTTTGAGAAGACAGATAGCCCCAGCGATGCTGAAAGCTGGTTGGCTCACATCGAGAAGATTTTCAATGCTATGGTCTATGACCCCGCATACAAGGTGAGGTTGGCATGCTATCGGTTCGAAGGCGATGTACTCAACTGGTGGTTAGCATTGATGCAGTCTGAAGGTGGTGACGAGTGGGTTGCTGGTTTGACTTGGGCTCAGTTCAAGGACAGAGTGATGGAGCATTTCTTTCCCAAGGCTGAGCAGGACAAGCTCAAGAGAGAGTACCATGGGATCCGACAGAGAGCTGGGGTGAATAGCAACGAGTTTATGCAGCGCTTTCTTCGCTTAGCTGGCTTCCTTGGTGCGGCAGCAGGTACTCCTGAAGAGCAGACACATCACTTTAGATGGGCTCTTCGCACATCGGTCGCAAACAATCTGGTGTGTGCTACGTTCAACACTGTAGCACAAGTGGCCGATGCAGAACGAAAACTGGAGATGCTGTAGGAGAGAGATGAGTTCGGGGAAGCTGAAAGACCCGACAAGAGGTAAACATTCGTATTCAAGAGGTGACCAATCCGTATACTTTCCATATGTCAATTATTCATCTCTTAAATGTATCTTCCAGGCAGAAAACTGGGGACCGGTCTTAGCCGGCTACTCAGCAGCAGCCTCATCAGCCCAAGGGAAACGGTCATACTAACGACCGTTCTGCTACGGATAGGCGTGACGGTAATGATAATTACCGTAAAAACGCTGGGCTCTCCAACAGCAGCAGGTCCTAATACTTACGCATTTCCTTATGTTTTCATGTTATAACTCATATTCTGACACTTTAGCAAAACTTCTACTAGGAACCATGGAAACGTCAGGGACCAGAACCAGAGAGGTTCGCAGCCTAGCCGTCCAGCTATCACTGGTATTCAATCTTACGATTATCCGGTTTGTCCTTTGTACCCAATTACCATGTCTTACGTAAAAAGTTTTATCAGGTTCTCAGCCAGCCAGAGCACCTGCTGCAGGATACACTCATCCTCTTTGCTCTACTTGTCACCGTAGGCACCCAGGACCATGTCGCCGTAATACTGATGCGTGCTTCAAGTGTGGTCTTCCTGGCCATATTATGAAGGATTGCCGTAAGGGCGAGATGGAGGGTACATCAGGACATGTTGATACCAAGCCGCCTCCTACTGCCGGGCGTGTCTACACGACATCTCGAGACCAGGCCAACAAGTCTACAGGTACCATCACTGGAATCTTGTATATGTATGGTCAAGCTGCATGTGTTCTTTTCGATACGGGTGCTACTCACTCGGTTATTTCTACTGCTTATGCTAAGAACATTATGATGCCTCCCATGCCACTAGAAAATAGGCTTACTATTTCTACGCCTTTGAGGGACTCTGTATTAATCACCCATGTATACAAGAGTCTTCCCCTAGAATTTGACGATAATGTTCGACCTGTCGACGCACTTCCGCTGGACATGAATGACTTCGACATGACTTTGGGCATGGATTGGCTATCCAAGCATCATGCTACCATAGACTGCCATTCATATCGAGTTATCTTCGGTGATGTTAATGCACCAGAGTAGATTCATAATGGGTTCATACCCGGACGGTCTGTACAAGTCATATCTACCCTGCAAGCGCGTGCACTACTGTCACACGGCTGCGAGGGTTATCTAGCTACGGTTCACGACATGGATGCTGAATCCCCATCAATTCAGGATCAACCTATAGTGTCGGAATTCCAAGATGTTTTTCCAGCAGAACTTCCGGGCATACCACCTGCACGAGAAGTGGAATTCAGTATCGAGCTGGTTCCGGGAGCTGAACCAATTTCCAAGGCACCTTACCGCATGGCTCCCATAGAGCTGAAGGAGCTGAAGGATCAACTGCAAGAACTTCTTGAACGAGGTTTCATTCGACCGAGCGCATCTCCATGGGGCGCACCGGTCTTGTTTGTTAAGAAGAAGGACGGCAGTATGCGTCTTTGTATAGACTATCGCGAGCTCAACAAGATTACCATTCGGAATAGGTATCCACTGCCACGCATTGACGATCTGTTTGACCAACTCCAAGGGGCCAAACACTTCTCCAAGATTGATCTTAGGTCAGGCTATCATCAGCTACGGGTCAAGGAGTAGGACATCTCTAAGACTGCCTTTCGTACCCGTTATGGCCACTACGAGTTTGTAGTTATGCCATTTGGCCTGACAAATGCTCCAGCAGTGTTCATGGATTTGATGAACAGAATCTTCCATGAATTTCTTGACAAGTTCGTCATTGTCTTCATCGATGACATCCTGATTTTCTCAAAGTCCAAGGAGGAACACGAAGACCATCTTCGTACAGTACTACAGATTCTTCGCCAGAAGCAGCTGTATGCTAAATTCTCCAAGTGTGAGTTCTGGTTAGACAAGGTGGCATTCTTGGGTCACATTGTATTAGCAGTAGGAATCACTATGGATCCAGCGAAGGTTGAGGCCATTACTAAGTGGCCACGGCCGACATCAGCGACGGAAGTCCGTAGTTTCTTAGGCTTAGCTGTCTATTACCGTAGGTTCGTGGAGAACTTTTCCCGCCTAGCACTACCATTGACCAAAATGATGAGGAAAGGGGAGAAATTCGTCTAGACTGAAGATCGAGAGAAGATCTTTGAAGACCTGAAGCAGAAGCTAGTATCTGAACCTATTCTTACTCTACCATCTGGTACGGGTGTATTTCAAATCTACAGCGATGCATCGGGGAAGGGACTTGGCTGTGTTCTCATGCAACATGGGAAAGTGATCGCGTACGCTTCACGGCAACTTAAGCCTTATGAAGAAAATTAACCCACGCACGACCTGGAACTTGCCGCAGTCGTGTTGCATTGAAGATATGGAGGCACTACTTATATGGAGAATCATGTGACATTTTCACGGACTACAAGAGCTTGAAGTATATCTTCACTCAGCGTGAATTGAACATGAGGCAGAGGAGATGGTTGGAGCTGTTAAAGGATTATGACATTAATCTATAGTATCATCCCGGAAAGGCAAATGTAGTAGCGGATTCTCTTAGCAGGAAGTACAGAATGATCAACGGCATTAAAATTGAAGAGGAAGTCATCAGAGACTTGGAGTGACTAGACATCGAGATCATGGTACGTGGACAACACGGTTACTGGGCTAATCTTAGAGTAGAACCCGAGTTACTCTCTAAGATCAAGGAAGCTCAGAAGCATGACGGAGAAATCTGGGCGAATACAGAATTTGGAGAAGCAGGCAGAATTCAGAGTAGATGCAGATGGTATCGTATGGCAGGGCACGAGACTTTGTGTTCCTGATGACCAAGAACTCCAAGAAGCTTTGTTAGCTGAAGCTCATAGCTCCCCATTCTCTATACATCCTGGTTCGACTAAGATGTACCATGACATCAAGCAGTACTTTTGGTGGAGTGGTATGAAACAGGATGTGGCCACTTACGTCTCCAAATGTCTTTCCTGCCAGCAGGTTAAGATCGAGCATCAGCGATCTGGCGGTCTCCTTCAACCGTTAGATATCCCAGAATGGAAGTGGGACAAAATCACCATGGATTTTGTTACTGGTCTTCCGCCTACCAAGAGGAAGCACGATGCAATTTGGGTTTTCGTAGATCGACTTACCAAATCAGCTCATTTCTTACCGATCCACAAGGAAGATTCGGTAAGTAAACTCGCAGATACGTACAGAAGAGAGATCATGAGAATCCACGGTACACCATCCAGCATCGTCTCAGATAGAGATCCTCGATTCACTTCGCGCTTTTGGAAAAGTCTGTAGAAAGCTTGGGGTACACAACTTAAGCTTAGCACGGCTTTTCATCCTCAAACGGACGGACAGTCGGAGCGAACCATTCAGACATTGGAAGATATGTTGAGGTCATGTGCATTGGAATGGACGGGTGATTGGGACGATTACATCTGTTTGGTGGAATTTGCATACAACAACTGTTGGCACGCAAGTATCAAGTGTGCTCCATTTGAGATGTTGTATGGCAGAAAGTGTCGCGCCCCAATCTGCTGGGATCAGGTTGGTGAGCGAACACTTGAAGGACCGGAAATCATAGAGATGACCAATGAGAAGATCACAGTAGCTAAGTAGAAAATTCAGGAGGCACGGTCACATCAGAAGAGTTACGCCGATAAGCATCGTAGGGATATACACTTTAACGTAGGAGATCACGTCTTCCTTAAGGTTTCGCCGGCACGTGGTGTTAGACGTTTCAGGATTAAAGGGAAGCTCAGTCCTCGCTTCATCGGACCGTTTGATATCATTGAACGAGTCGGTGAAGTATCTTACCGATTGGCGTTACGTCCGCAGCTTTCGCATGTGCACAATGTGTTTCATGTGTCCTTACTCAGAGGGTACCAGTATCATCCCCTTCACATGGTTCAGTATCCACTGGAACAGATACGTGAAGATCTCACTTTTATAGAAGAACCCGCACGAGTTCTTGACAGACAACAACGAGTCATGAGAAAGAAGACGATTCCATTCGTCAAAATCCTATGGAGGGTTCATACCGAGCGGGAAGCCACTCGGGAAAAAGAGGAGTCTATTCGGGTATGTTCTTCTTTTCCAGTTTACTTTATCTATAATTCGGGGACAAATTTTTCTTTTTAGGGGGGAAGAGTTGTAAAACCCGCATGATTTTACCATGAATAATACCCTTATGATCGTACCTACTAGATTAAAACTTTCCTAATATAGCATGATTACGATTACGTGTTAGGATTTTACGTATTACGTACGTGTTAGAACACGATAAGTATTTACTACGCACGATCACCTAATAATTATTTGACGATAATTAATCACGAACATGCGATCATGAAATCATGAACGTAATTAAAACACGAACTATTATTAATTACGTATATATATATTTATTACGAGCGTAATTAAATATATTAGATCACGATATTTACGTAACAAGAACACTTAAAACGCAAACACAAATAATCACGAACGTATAACTTAACATCGAGACACGGGAAAAGGTACGGGTACCCCAAGTGGGGCCCCCTACCCGCGGCTACAAGGACAAATGGGCCAATCCCATTTGTAAATTTTACTAAAGGGGGTTAATAATTTTTACACTACTCATTTTTTTCATTCACAGAAGATTTTAGAAAAACCTAAAACCCTCCTCCCTTGTTCTTTTTGTGCCGCCACCCTACAAACACCACAAGGAGGTGGTTTGTGGTCTTGGATCTTGGAATTTTAGTTGGTGATCGTGTTTGTTCTTCATCCTTTTGATCCACGAATTCGGTAAATCCTTTTTAAACCTTTTCTTTTGATTTGATCTTTTTATAAATCAAGAACATGTTATGTTTTTTACAAAAACCTAAGTATTTAACTTTATTTAATTAAAAACATGTTATACTTTAATTAAATATTTTAACCTATAGTTTAATTTAATTACATGAAATAATTATTAAACTATACCTTATATTATATGACTTAGAAAAATAATCATGAGAACACTTAGGCTTATATACTTAGCTTATTTAACCAACTTATTTCTAATTATGGAAACTTTCTATTTTTAGAAGCTTACTTAAATAAGGTAGCTAATCTATTTATGGAAACCATCTATTTTTAGAAACTTATTTATTTCAGGCAGCTAATCTATTTATGGAAACTTATTTAATTAAGGCAGCTGATCTATTTATGGAAACTTTCTATTTTTAGAAACTTATCTATTTTAAGCAGTAATTCTATTTTTGGAAACTCTATTTTTGGAAACTTTCTATTTTTGGAAACTTTCTATTTTTGGAAACTTTCTATTTTTGGTAACTTTATATTTTTGGAAACTTTCTATTTTTGGAAACTTTCTATTTTTGGAAACTTTCTATTTTTGGAAACTTTCTATTTTAGGAAACCTGCTATATTTGGAAAGTTACTTATTATTACACAGTAAGTATAATAACACATGAAATACCAGAAATACTTAATCAGATTAAACAGAATATAAGATAAACACGGTTTAAGGCTTTAAAACAGTAAAACTTGGTAAGAACACATAAAATAAGCTAAGACATGACATAAAACCAGCTACGTATTTAGTAAGCAGATACTTATTCATGTATGTATTTATGTAGCACTAGCGATTCGGAAGTAGGATTCCTCTCAGTTCATCTTCTTCGTTCACTGGACATAAGGTACGGATTCCCGTCCTTTCAGTATGGACATTCTTTCCTTATTAGGATTTCCCGTATGCAGCCAACTGTTTTCCCGTACTATAAGTTACGTGTTTGATTGCTTATGTTTAATTAAGATTACCTATAGCCATATACATGCATGACCAGTTTCACCTAGTTATGTAGGTACCATAACCATAACATTAGAGGCACTGATGTTATGACTTCACCACGGCGGAGTGATTGCTCATGGCGTCCCTTCAGCTTTTGGCCATTTATATTATATTTATCATGTGGGGTGATAGTTGTAAGATTAGTCAACTTGCTTTAGGTAAAACAAGCAACTAAAATATAGGGTAAGCACGACGATTTAGGAAAACCGTGTGTAAATGACCCTTAAGAAGGTGAGTTCGTTCTCGAGGAGGCTAGTGCGTTGTGTAATGATTGATTGATTATGTTTTTGATTATTAATGAGAAGAAAAGAAGAGAAAATGACGAAGACGAAAAAAAAAATAGAAAAATAAGGCAAAACACTACTAGAAAGTTACGACGTAAAACGTAAAAAAAACACAAAATTTAAAATTTTAATCTAAAAATTCCTAAAAATTACTATAAAATCCCAAATAATATTCTAAGAGTTTACAAAAAATCCAAACTTGCCAAAACCTTTTAATTAATTTAATAATGACTTTTTAATGCTAATTAAAGCCCTAAAAATCACTTTTAAATATTAAAAAGCCCTAAACAAAATTTAATAGTTTTTAAACCTCAAAAATGACTTAATTAAACTAAAAACTATTTTTAAAAATTTTAAAACCAAATTAAACTATTTTTAAACTCCTAAAAACTATTAAAATCTATTAAATTTTAAATTAATTCTAAAAATTAATTGAAAAGCCTAAAAATTAAATGGAAAGTGACAAAGGTCCTATTTTAATGTCTAGTATCTAGGAAAAATGAAAAAAAGTTAAAAATAAAACTTTTTATTTTAATGAATAAAATAATATTAAAATATTCTAAAAAATTAAAAGTCCTCAATTAAATCCTAAAAAATTCTCAAAAATCCTAAATATTCTAACTAAGAAGAAAATGTAAATTAAAGTTTCTAAAACCTCTTAATTAATTTTATATTAATTTTTAAAGTTGCTAAAAAACCCTAAAATTAAATAAAATCAAAAATTAAAGTTTTTGAAAACTTTTTTATATGTAAACCTCAGAAATAAGAATTAAAACCTAAAAACTATTTTTTTGTATTTTTATACTACTGTTTAATATTTTTTAAAGACTTTCTAAAATTAAAACTAAAAATAATCCTAGAAATTAATTAAATAAAAGAAAAAATAAAACTTTTAATCAGAAAAATCCTAAAACCTATTTAAAACCTAGGAAAAATGGAAAAAGTCCAAAAAGCTTAACCAATAAGCTGAAAATAAGCAATAAGGTCACGGCTTATTTTAGATAAGCCAAAACACAAACCCCTTATATAATTAACCTGGTAAACTCTTACCAGTCAAAGACCCTAGGGCAGATGGTTAGAGCGTTTGGTTGTGAGAGGAGTGGCGCAGGTTCGAGTCCTGGCCACGTCCTTTTTGTGTTTATATTTTTTTTTTTTTTAAAATTTAAAAACTTGAATCCAGAAACTTTTCTAAGCACAAAAACACAAACCAAATCAAAAACAAATAAAGAATAAGTGATTTATGAGCTCAAATGTGCCCAGGTCTGGTTGTTTTACTGATGACCAAGTGTGTTTTCACACTTGTGCACTTGGGATGCCAAGAGGACTTGGCTGTGATGATTATGGTGATGTTTGTTGATGAACAAAGGCACCCTTGTGCTCTTTGGAGCACAATGAGTCAAAATCAAGCAAAATATAACCACTTAGCACACACCAATGATCAAAACAAAGAACATATGGGCAAGTCAAGTTTCTGATATAAATGGCTAGGTCTGGTAGGTATTAGAGCAGATTACATGCACTCAAGCCAACTTAAACTGACCAAGTTTTGCACACAATAGCACCCAATGGCACACAATCAACTTACAAACTTATATCACCCTAAGTCTTAGCAGAATTCAAGAACCAAGCTTACAAATCCAATAAAACCAAGCAGAAAGTGGAAATGCAGTTTTTCAATGGTCACTTTTCACTTAACACTTAGACTTGCTTCCAATCTTGTCTAAATTTACTCATTAACTATTAAACAACCTATCTCAACCCTGCATTACCTATCTAACACCTTTTGAAAGTAAATCAAGAATTTTCTATCCTGCTTAAACAGAGATCCAAACACCCTTTTATATCTGAAAACCAGCTTTTAACAAATCAAAACACCTTAAAAAGCAACCAAACTGATTCTAACACTTCAAAACATGCATATCTTATCAAGTAAACATAATCCAAACCAGTTTTAACACAAATTTCATAACAATCATGCAAATCACATAACCACCAATTTTCTGAAATTTTAACAAAAAGTAAAAGATTTTACCTTAGAACCCTTACATCCAAGGGTCCTTGTGGATGAATATCCACCTCCCTACCAACACGGGTTGGTGCAGAACTTAATCAACAATCAACACTCCTGCAAATTCAAAAAAAGAAAAAACAAGAACCAAGCATATGATATGTTATGTTTTAACTTTTTCTTCCTTAAAAACTTTCCAAAAACTCTTAAAAACTCCTCAAACACGTTTCAAAAACAATTCAACTCACAAATCTCCCACCTTTTCCACTTTCACTTCAAAGGTGTTAGATTAAGAGTTGAATAAAATTTTGAAAAAACTTAACTAATTTTGGAACTCAAAATCAGTTAACCAATATAAAAATGGAACTCATATTCCTTAGCCTTTTCACAATACACAACTTTTAAAAACACTAAAAAGGAATTACACTTGAGATTATCAAACACCAAACTTTTAATTTCTTAAAAAGGAATTACAAGTGAAAATTGCTAAGAAAAACTGGAACAAAAAAGATGTGAACAGGCTCACACCCTTTAAATACTACTACAAAGAACTATCTAGAATGCTTAAACCCTAGTTCTGAAATGCCTAAAAGGCCCTTGAGTCTTTGACTGATTTTTGGGTCAAAAACTTGCCCATGTGATATGCCAGCTTGGAATCTTCATCTTGAGTCGTTGGATGAACCTTTGGGACCAAGGGGATGATCTGGTGTGTTTAAATGGTCGGGTGTGGGGTTTTGTGTGAAAACGATGGAGCAGGGGAAGGCTGGGGAGGGGTCCACAGTCCATGTGGGTGTGTTGGGTGAGGTGGGTTTGGTTGAGAGGGACATGTATTAGTGATCTGGAGGGATTTAGCTAAAAACCCCTTGATTTGGGTGTGATAGGATCTGGGGTGGGATTAGGGTTTATGGTGATTAAGGGTGGGTTTTGATTCGTTTTGGGTTTAATTATTTTTAAATTAGTGTTAAGGAGGGAAATGGTGGGGTTGACTGGGGGTGTTGACCAAGTTAAATAAATAACCGGGTTGGTTAATGGGTGGGTGGACGGGTAGGGTAGGGTATGGGTTGGTGATTTGGGTAAATGGGTGGGTAGGGTTGACGTGGCAATGTCTGGTTGGTTGGTTTGGTTTGGTGGTTAGGCAAGTTTGGTCCCCAAGGTTTTAACTTCTTTCCACTTTGTTTTAATTGTCCATCAGCGTCCAAATAACAAGTGACAACTTTTGATAAGTTGTCACTTGTGGCACAATTACTTTCTAAAATTTTTCCAAGGGCATTAAATGTATTTTCTTCAAATTCCAGGGACTGATCTTGTACAATCTTCAAACATTAAGGATTATACTTGTACATTTGACAATTTGAGGGTCAAATGTGACAAGTTCTTCAAAGATGAGGGGCCATTTTTGCCAATCTTCAATTCTTCAAGGGTCATTTTGCAAAATTCCAAACTTGGGCCCGGTTCATTGTGCGACTTCATTTCCCGTGTTCGTTTTTGATTGATTCTTGTGTTCTTTTGCCAATTCCTCAATATCCGTACCTAAAAATACACAAGTAACAAACACGAGCATATATTTGGCATATTTTATGATATTTTATGCAATTTAAGGCCGTTTTGGACGATGAGACCATGTATAAAAGCAGTCTCATCATGGGGCGTATGGGTGCATCCTAGTTACTTGTTTTTATTCAGGATTTCATGGTGAATGTGGTGTGTGCCTTGCATCCTTCACAAGGAGCTGATCCCTCCTACCCAAAAACCAATATATTAAATTAGAGGCAGCCCCTCTAATTTGCATGATGAGGTCACCCCTCCAAGTATTAATGCACGGTAGATTTTCATGACCTATATTGGATAATGGTAAAATATGACAAATAGTTTTTATAAGATAAACATAAGACTTTCAAACTATAAAACCAGTTTATTTAAGACTTAACCAAGTTACTCGGGACTTAGTTTTCTTCCGTTGTTATATGTTATATGCTTATCCTATTCATGCTTTATTGTACATCCGTGCACTGAGCGTATTTGCTCAGCCGTTTTCCTTTTCTATGTTCCCAAAACGGCAGGTACTCAGGGACGCTCGTAGATACTAAGAGTACGTGCATATGGACTGGAAGCTATCTAGCCTTCTTTACTTTATGCATTTCCTTTCTTATGATACATTTGCTATGGATATTGTTTAGTCCTTTCCTTTACTATACTATGTTTGTGTGTGATGAGCTTTACTTTTGGACTACCGATGTTTGATTCCGGTATTTTCCTTTTATGGTCAAGTAATGTTTAGACATTTTCCTTGTATGCTTTGATGACACGCCATAATTTCATGTGACATTTCCATTATCAATATGGGGTGTTACAATCATCATCATCTACGATTGAAGACACTCGTATTCGTTTACGTGAGCCTCCATCGTTTGCTTGAAGAAGTTTTTCACGAATCCATGACATATCCTTTATTGTTCTAACAATTATCGTTTAGCATAATTAATAAATGGGTTTAGATATATTGTTGATCACCCTTTCCATGCTAGATCCTAAGCATTTGACTCTTCGTCTCTAGTATGGGGGTGCTCCACTTTTAGACTCGAAACATTGAGGACAATGTTTACTTTTAGTATGGGGGGTGAATAGATACTTGCTTTGCTACGCCCACACGTTTTCCAACTTTCAATGTTTTATTTTGTTTTGTTGCTAATAAGTTTTGTTTTGTTGCTAATAAGGCTAAAAATGGCCAAATTTTAAATTTTTCTTAGTTTTAATAAGTGTATTTAAGACACGAATGTATATTTTCCGATGGGTAGAATAAGAGCTAATTTTTGACTTGATGGGCATTTGGAGCCCTTTACATTCCTTAACCCGCTCAATTCAAGTTTTGCTAGACTTTTATATAGGGAACTTTAAAACGCGAAAGTCTTAGCTCATTCGGGTTAAGAACAAGAACTTTTCGCAAGTCCCTATAATTGATCTTAGAAAGTCACTTATCAAGGGAACTATAAAATGCATTCTCTAAACTTGAAAAAGTCCAAGAGAGTGCAAGCTCCTATAGGTGGATTGAAAACCCAAAACTTTGATTTGATATAGTCTTAATGAAAGCTAATCCAAATTTGGCATAATTTTGACTTGCATGGCTAAGTATTCACGAGTCTCTTTAATTAGAGGTTTTATATAGTGAAGACGAGAGATGATAGAGTTAGACAAGTGATCATGCTAAACGTATAACCTGAAAATGTTCTTTCAAAAACTCATATGTTTTTAATTGTGGCTTTTTCTCCCATAAGATCAATGCATTAGGTATAAAAATAATTACAATAAGTAAGGTTGTACGATTTGAAAGGTTACTTAGCGTCTAGCACAAGATCGTTTAAAGGTTGCTCGGGGTTGAATAGAGTTCATACCCAAGGCATAATTTATTGAAGCGGGACGCGAAGATTGGTGAAGATCCAAAAAGGCCCTAACAAGGCATGAGGAGCTCTATTTTGTTGCTAAAGATCCAAGATGATGTGAAGTATCATTATTCCTAAATCAATATGAAGGATCGAGACACACGACGAAAAGCAATTACTCCCCTAAAGATCATGGAGAAAGTCTATCCAAAAAGACCCTTACAAGGTATGAGGATAAATATATCCAAGTCCGAAAAGGAGGAGGATCGTTGTATATCAAAATCCAAAATAAGGATTGAAGAAAAATGATGAAGTCGTGGTCCAAGTATGAAGAATCTCTAAAAAACGTCAAGTGAAGAAATTCCAAAATATGAAGAGAAGACCATAATTTCAAGAACGTCTTCCCAAGATTTGAAGTATGAAGTACATACCAAATATCGGTCCGAGAAAGGTCTCAAATCGTGAAACGAGTTATGCCAAGATATGAACTTAAGGAGATACACGAGAAGCCATTTTAAAAGATTTTTTCCTTCGGCTAACTATCTATTAAATCGTGCTACTTTGCTTTCGGACTAATAAATACTCAAATAAGTCAATATGAATCACTTGTGATCCATGACAAATAGTTAAAAAATTCTAGAAACCCATTTCCTTTTAAAATAAATAGGATTGCGGGGAGAAAAAGTATTACACCATTTGGACGTATGAGTAGTGTTAGCATTGTGACTTGTACCAACAATGATCTCGTTTTTGCACTTAGCATGGAATGTATGACAATCAAGGATGATGAAGTTTACTCTATGGGACATTTACTTGTTTCTATTCATTGACCCTAAAAGTCACATTCGTGATGAAAATCATACATTATGTCTTTACACATCTTCGTAGTATTGTTGCAAGTCTTTTACTTTTCAATAAAGGTTAATAAAATTGAATTTTTATGATGCTTAGATACTTTATTCTAGCATTGCGTGAGGGCACGGCAATGGCTTAATATAGGTGACTGATGAGATGGCATTTACAAATGATCTCATCGTTCTTTTCGGGCTTTAAATGCATTAAAATGTCATAAAATACCATATATATGCTTGTATTTGTTGACTTGTGTGTTTTAGGTATGGATATCGTGAAAAAGACAAAAGATCACAAGAAACAAGGAAAAACGGACACGAGAAATGAAGCCATACAAAGAACCGGGCCCTAGTTCATGAGATATCCAAGATAAACCCTTGAAGACTTGAAGATGTACAAGGCTGATCCTCAAAATATGAAGAAATGACACTTAAAACCCTTGTATATTCATAATTACAAGTTTGGTCCCTTAAGTTTGTCAAAATTACAAAATGGTCCTTCAACTTTGATGAATTGGCAAGTTTAGTCCCTCAACAATTCTAAATTGTCAATTATGGCCCCTCATGAAGTCAAAGATACAATGAAGACCTTTGAAGATCAAGAATGTCCAAGATCAGTCCTTCAAATATTCAAAATTGGCAAAAACAACCCTTAAAACCATTATCATAAAGTTTAGTGGCAAAGTGAGAATTTGGAAACTTATCTAACAAAGGAAGACGTTTAAAAGGCTGAAATTTCTTGTTATTCACTCTTTTCCAAAAACCAAGGACCAAAACTTCCAAAGCCCAAACTTCAAATCCCTGAAAAAGCGGGTAACACTTACTGTAGCAATTTTTACCACCAAGAACACCCTTTTTACCCAGGTTTAAAAACAAAGAAAACAAAGGAGAAAATGGAATTGGCTATACCCACGTGTGATTCACATCACCTCAATCACATCCCACAATAAATACCTTAATTTCCACTACCAGAAAGACCCCACAAGAACCTCTCACATGACGACACATGGCAGAGAATTATGACATTGCAAAATCAATGGTCTTAAATTATTCCTTGGTCACTAAGCACCCAATGGACGTCCCTGATTCATCAAATCAAGCTGGCAACAAGCCTAGAAGATTCTGCAAGGCTAGTTTAGGGAATTCGGTTGCTAGGGTTTATGATTAGTGGTTGTAAGCATTTGCCTATAATAGGAGACCTCAACTTGTGAGAGTCCCTTGTTCCAGGCTCTATTACTCTTTGTAATTCCTTTTTAGTCAAATAAAAGTTGGTATTTTTTTCTGAAAATATAATTCCTTTTTAATTGTTAAAAGTTGGTGTTAAAGCATAGCATGTTTGAGTTCTATTGTTTATCTCTTCATAAATTCGTTTTGGAAAAGTTTTCAAAAGGATTTGTGATGTGTTTGAGAAAAAAGTAAAAAAATCATTGGTTATTTCGCTTGTTTCTGTTCTTGTGATTTTGTAGGTACAAAAGTGGAAGCTGGTGCTTGTTTAGCTATCACCTAAGCTCAAACAATCCAAGGCTTGGATTGTAAGTCTTGGAGGGTTGCTTTCTTTATCCCTTTTTATATTTTTGTCAAATATTTTATAAATATGTGATTTGTGGATTTGTTGGTTGGATTGCTGTTTATTTGGTTCTTTTCTGTTTCATAGGTTATATTAGACCTGTAATCACCTATATCTTGTGAATTGTAGGGATATAAATCAGTTTTGAGTGTTATTGGATTGATTAAGGGGTGTTTGTGTCTGCTGGTTCAAAGGCCTTAGGGCCTTGGGGCTTGGCTCCTTTTGGTTTATAATTGTGTGTTTGCTGATATGAAAGTTGTTTCAAGTATTGGTTAAGTCAAAAACATAGTATAACTAAAAAACATTGGTTGCTAGGTTTTGAACACATTTTTCAGTCAAACACATCAGTAGGTTTGATTTGCTTGATTGTTTGAATTAAGGTGTGAAACTTGGTTTGCTTATAGATTTGTTGGTTGTACAACTCTGCATTATCTGGTTTTGGAGTTTGGTGGCTTATTGAGTAGTTTATAGCTTATTGAATTTCAGCTTTTGGTCAAATAGATCAGCAAATGCATGCTATGTGATTTTGATGCACTTGGATTGATTTATGTTTTTTATGCTTTTAACTGGTTCCTTGTACATTACTTTGTGTGTGCCTATTGTTTGCTGCTTATTTCAAAAACTTATAAGCCCACTGGCTTATAGTGCTTAATCTGCCAAAATCAAGCTTAGTAAGACAACTGTTTTGCTAGGTTCATTGGTCTAGACCTCTAGACTTGATCCAAAATAGCTTCAAACAAGCTTATTTCCATCCCATCATCAAGTCCTGCATGTTTGGTGATTTTTGGAGCAAGTTGACTTTTGTTGACCAAGGCAAAAAGTGCTTATCAGTTAGTTTAGCTTATTGAAACTTGCCACAACTTAGTTATTGTACTTTTCACCATTTATCTCACCTTATAAGCTATACTAGAAGAAATCAGAACTTAATAAGAGCTTTTCACTAGGAAATTAACTTTTCTTATTTTAAAATAGTGCTTATTGGTTCACAAAGATTATTGTACTTGGCTTATTGGGATTTTCTTTGTTGATTAGTCTTAGTTAAGCTATTTGTGAGCTTTTGCAACAAACCAGAGCTTCTGAAACAGCCTAGAACTCTAACCCGACTATTTTGTCTTTTAGTGAAATTGTTCGTTGTTTATTTCTGGCTTATTGAGTGTGCTTTTTCAAAATTTCTTTTTACAGATCTCTTATGCATCTCAAAAGAAGGTTGTGTGTTTAAGCAGAGCTTATGGCATTGACTTTTTGCTTAATGGGCTTATTGGCCCAATAAGAATAAGTTGTTGACCTTTTAAGCTGTAATAAGCTCAGAATCAGCTTTTGAGCCTTTAGAATTTTGTGCTTAAAATTAAATTTTGAGTCAGATAGGGCCTTTTCAGGTTATTTGGGCTTAGTTTGACTTTTTGGGCCCAAAAGCCCAGTAAGGTTGACTGTTTTTTGTTTTAGCCCATTTGGAGCCCATTAGGGGTAATTTGGTAACTTCACTTTCATTTTCTGATTATTTAGGTTAAAATAAACTAGTTTGCAAGTTTTTAGAATTTTTTAGAATTTTTGAATTTTAATATTATTTTATTATTAAATTTCAAATTTCACATTTTTGCGCTTTTTATATTTTTCTTAGGTTTAATACATTAAAATAGGATTTTTGCAACTCTTTGATTAATTTTATCATCATTAGGTTAATTTTTATAATTATTTTAAGTTTTAATAGTTTTTAAATCATTTTAAATAGTTTTTTTTGTTTAAAAATTTATAAAAAGAGTTTCTAATCTTTTTAGGTCATTTTAGAGGTTTACCAATTGAAAAATCTTTTTTTGGGCTTTTTGATAATTAATTTGATTTTTAGGGCTTTAATTAGTATTTAAAAATTAATATTTAATTAATTAAAAGGTTTGAAAAAGTTTTGATCATTGAAAAACTCTTACTTAAATTAATTTGATTTTTGGTAAATTTTTTGGGAATTTTTAGAATTAATTTTTATTTTAGCTCTTTTTACGGTTTTACGTTTAGTCATGGTAGTAATTAATTTCACGTCTTCGTCATTCTATTTTCTCATCCCCTTCTCTCAAATATTAATCTTAAATCAATTACGAATTATTCGCACACATATACCTCCTTGGGAAACGAACTTCATTGGGTCATTAGTGCTTGATTTTCCTAAATCATCACTTAATACTTATAGCTCATTTACGCTCTTTTGTTTTCCTAAACAAGAGACGTATTTTACCACAATCATTTTGATGCACTTGGATTGATTTGTGTTGTTTTATGCTTTTAACTGGTTCATTATACATTACTTGGTGTGTGCCTATTGTTTGCTGCTTATTTCACAAGCTTATTAGCCCACTGGCTTATAGTGCTTAATCTGCCAAAATCAAGCTTAGTAAGACAACTGTTTTGCTAGGTTCATTGGTCTAAACCTCTAGACTTGATCAAAAATAGCTTCAAACAAGCTTATTTCCATCCCATCATCAAGTCCTACAAGTTTGGTGATTTTTGGAGCAAGTTGACTTTCGTTGACTAAGGCAAATAGTGTTTATCAGTTAGTTTAGCTTATTGAAACGTGCCACAACTTAGTTATTGTACTTTTCATCATTTATCTCACCTTATAAGCTATACTAGAAGAAATCAGAACTTAATAAGACTTTTCACTAGGAAATTAACTTTTCTTATTTTAAAAGAGTGCTTATTGGTTCACACAACTTATTGTACTTGTCTTATTGGGATTTTCTTTGTTGGTTAGTCGTAGTTAAGCTATTTGTGAGCTTTTGCAACAAACCAGAGCTTCTGAAACAGCCTAGAACTCTATCCCGACTATTTTGTCATTTTGTGGAATTGTTCTTTGCTTATTTCTAGCTTATTGAGTGTGCTTTTTCAAAATTTATTTTCACAGATCTCTTAGGCATCTCAAAAGAAGGTTGTGTGTTTAAGCAGAGCTTATGGCATTGGCTTATTGCTTAATGGGCTTATTGGCCCAATAAGAATAAGCTATTGACCTTTTAAGCTGTGATAAGCTCAAAATTAGCTTTTGGGCCTTCAGACGTTTGTGTTTAGAATTAAATTTTGAGTCAGATAGGGCTTTTTCAGGTCATTTGGGCCTAGTTTGACTTTTTGGGCTAAAAAGCCCATTACGGTTGACTGTTTTCGGTTTTAGCCCATTTGGGGGCCCATTAGGGATAATTTGGTAATTTCACTTTCATTTTCTGATTATTTAGGTTAAAATAAACTAGTTTGCAAGTTTTTAGAATTTTTTATAATTTTTAGATTTTTAATATTATTTTAATATTATTTTATTATTATTTTTCAAATTTCACATTTTTGCACTTTTTATATTTTTCTTAGCTTTAATACATTAAAATAGGATTTTTTTTCAACTCTTAGATTAATTTTATCATCATAAGATTAATTTTTATAATTATTTTAAGTTTTAATAGTATTTAAATCATTTTAAATAGCTTTTCTTAGTTTAAAAATTTATAAAAATTGTTTTTAGTCTTTTTAGGTCATTTTAGACGTTTACCAATTGAAAAATCTTTTTTGGGCTTTTTGATAATTAATTTGATTTTTAGGGCTTTAATTAGCATTTAAAATTTAATATTTAATTAATTAAAAAGGTTTGAAAAAGTTTTGATCATTGGTAAACTCTTAGTTTATTTAATTTGATTTTTGGTGATTTTTTGGGAATTTTTAGAATTAATTTTTATTTTAGCTCTTTTTACGGCTTTAGGTTTAGTCGTCGTAGTAATTAATTTCACGTCTTCGTCATTCTATTTTCTCATCCCCTTCTCTCAAATATTAATCTCAAATCAATTATGAATTATTCACACACATATACCTCCTTGGGAAACGAACTTCATTGGGTCATTAGTGCTTGATTTTCCTAAATCATCACTTAATACTTACCGCTCATTTACGCTCTTTTGTTTTCCTAAACAAGAGACGTATTTTAACACAATCACTTTTATATAGGGAACTTTAAAATGCGAAAGTCTTAACTCTTACGGGTTAAGAACAAGAACTTTTCGCAAGTTCCTATAATTGATCCTAGAAAGTCGTTTATCAAGGGAACTTTAAAATGCGAATTCTAAACTTAAAAGAGTCTAAGAAGTTGCAAGATCCTATAGATGACTTGAAAACCAAAAACTTTGATTTAATTGGCTAAGCATCCACCGGTCTCATTCCTTGAGATTTTAAATTGTGGAGAACGAGAGATGATAGAGTCAATTATAAGTTTGGTATTCTTTCATGAATTTATGTGAGTTGATTATAAGCTTTTTCTCCCATCGATTGTTAATAATTTAATTGCAATAAATAAGGTTGTATGACTTGAAAAGTTACTTAGCTTCTAGCCCAAGATCGTTTAAAAGTTGCTCGATATTGATTAGAGTTCATAGCCACGGCATAACTTATTGAAGCGGGATGAGAAGATTGGCGAGTCCGAAAAGGCCCTAACAAGGCATGAGGGCTACATTTTGTTGCTAAAGATCCCAAGTGATGTGAAGAATCATTTATCAAAAATCAATATGAAGGATCGAGACACACGACGAAAAGCAAATACTCCCCTAAAGATCATGGAGAACTCTATCCAAAAAGGCCCTAACAAGGTATGAGGATAAATAGATCCAAGTCCTAAAAGGAGGCGGATCGTTGTATATCAAAATCCCAAATAAAGATTGGAGAAAAATGAAGAAGTCGTGGTCCAAATATGAAGAATTCTCAAAAAGTTTAAGTGAAGAAATTCCTATTATGAAGAGAAGACCATTATTTCATGAACGTCTCTCAAGATTTGAAGTATGAAGTCAATGCCAAATATCGATCTGAGAAAGGTCTCAAATCGTGAAGCAAGGTATGCCAAGATATGAACTTTATGAGGTCCCGAGAAGCAGTTTTAAAAGATTTTGTCCTTTATCTAACTATTGATTAAATCGTCCCACTTTATTTTCAGCCTAAATAACTATCGAAATAAGTCAACAATGCATCCTCGTGATCATTTAAGACAACAATAAAATATAAGAGATACACCTAGGAATAAGGGAGTCTAAGTGAATAATTGGGCCACATGAGTTTGTGTTAGTTTACTAACTTATAATAACAATGATCTCATTTTTAAGATTGGCATGGGGAACGTGAAACTTGAGGATGATAAACATTCATGACATTCGAAAACCCTAAGGTAAGTCTTTGATCTTTTTACTTGTTTTCTATCTCTTTAATAAAGGCCAATGTGGATTGATTATGATGGAAAATGTAAAACTTGCTTTGTAAATAATGCATTGCATGAGGGCATTGCAATGGTCAAGTGTAGGGGATTTAATAAGTGTGAAAACACTTATCCTTTTACCACTTAGTTTTAATAATAACCAAGCTAAAACGTGTATTTTATGTCGTAAATGTCGGAATTATGCGTGGTTTGTGTTTTTGTTGTGATTTAGGATCAAAATGTGAAAAGGGAAGAAAAAACGGGCTTTCACGGGCTTTTATCGAAGAAAAAGACAAAAGAAGAAGTCAAAAGATCAAGAGTGCAAAAAGAACGGAAGTCCAAGGCCTATTCTGAAGATTTATCGAATAAAAAGTCTAAAGACGGAAGTTTAATGAAGTCGAAGAACTCAAGTCTAATAAATGAAGAAATTATAAGACGAGTTCAAATAATCCCGAGACAAAGTCGAATAAGTAGAAGAATTTAGAAGACGAAAAGACGAGAGAAGAAAGAAAGGAGCAACACATGCTAACCTCCCTAATCTCCTATAAGTACCCTCCTAATGACACATTAGGAGGTGTTGACTATCTTGACAAAATAGTTCTTCCACATTTAATTTCATGTCATTTACTTAATTGTCATTTAATTTCCTTGTCTTGCACCTTTAATTTGTAAGCTCTTTAATTCTTGCTTTTACTTTAAATTGTTGATTCTTATTTTTAATCAAGTTTTTGTTATTAATCTCTCATTCTACCTTTCTTGTTTTGATTTAATCTTTATGTTTAAGTGCTTATTGTCATGCTTATTTGATTATTTGTTATGTTTTTATGTGTTTGATTGTGTTATCTTATTGATTTTATAGCTTATTTGTGTCTTTCTTAAATTTAATTAAGTGTTTTTAAAAGTTATTTTATAAAAAGTTGTTTTTAAATATTTTTATTATTTAGTGTTTTTAAAAGTTTTTAAATTTTGGCTTATTTGCTTTTTCTTAAAATTTATTTGGTTTAAGTTTTAGTTAGATGCTTATTAGTTTTTAGCTTATTTTAGTTATTTGCTTATTTGCAAATTTTGTGCTTATCCGGATTGTTTAAAACCCTTGTATTCCGTATAGCAAGCATGAAACCATATTCCGGATAGTCCATTTCGTGTGATTCCGGATAAGCTTCATAACTCCTTATTCCGGATAAGGTTCCTTCACCAGATTCCGGATAAGGCATCAAATTCAGAAGCCGGATAGAACTCAGAAGAAGGTATTCCGGATTAAGGCTATATGTTGATTCTGGATAACCCATTGAACCAACATTCCGGATAGTGAAGTGAACTCAGATTTCGGATAAGTATTAGGATAGTGGATTCCGGATAGTGAGAGTTGTGTATATTCCGGATAAGAGGCAAAACCAGATTCCGGAGAAGCAGATCAAGACGAATTCCGGATAAGCCGTCATATGTGTATTCCGGATAGTGGTGGTTTATGATATTCCGGATAAGGGCAACAACTGGATTCAGGATAAAGCACTAGACAAGGATTTCGGATAAGCAAATCGACACTGATTCTGGATAAAGGTAAGAAGAACTGATTCCGGATAAAAGGTGACATTTATTCCGGATAGGTTATTGAAGACTGGTATTTCGGATAAGAGTAAGTTTGGATTCCGGATAGTGACAGTATTTTGGATTCGGACTTAGGTTGGTTTATTCCCTGTTTTATTTTCAAAGCATTTATTTTTCCCGCCATTTTTCTTTAGTGTTATTTTAATTTTTTTTCTTTATTTTAAATTTCAAGTTTGCATTTTTATTACATTGTCAAATTTACTTTTCGTCGAGCTTTAATTTTTGTCATTTAATTAATTACTTTTAAAGTCTTGATTTTTCATGATTTACTTTAAAGTTTTGCACATTTATTTTACAACAACGACCAAAAATATTTCTTTTCACCAAAAGACAGCCGAGTCGCACGTTAAACCAGTAATCAATTCGAATAGACACACAAGAACAATTTTAAATAAGTAAAAATCAGTTATTATCTTCCAACCATTGTTCCGTGGTTTTTTGTGATTGTGATTCATTAGGTTCATCGTCATCATTGAAGCCTCTCGTGTTCGTTTTACGGATCACTCGAGCTTCAATCGTTGACTTTGGAGATTCTGATATCCGATGATATCCTTTTATGTTCTAACGTTTATATAATTAGCATAATTCATAAACGGCTTATAGGATATTCGTTTTGCCCTTTCCATGCTCGAGATTAAGCATTCGACTTTGTCTCTAGTATAGGGGTGTTTTCACCCCTAGACTTAAAATATTGAGGACAATGTTTAGTTTTAGTATGGGGAGGGGGGGGTGAGTATATACTTCACCTTGCTTACGTCACCAAGCAATCCAATATTCATCTTTTTGTTGCAAAATAAGGCAAAAAATGGCCAAATTTTAAAAATTTTCTTGTTTTTCATAGGTGTTTAAGACACGAATGTAGGTTTTCCGATGGTGAGAATAAGAGTACTTTTTGACTCGATCGTGCGTGTTGAACACTTAGCTTCGATTCCTTAACTTTTTAGGCTAAGTCTCTTTAATGAGGACGAGAAATGATAGAGTTATTTATAATTCTCGTAATCTTTCACGATCTCATGTGTAGTAATTATTATCTTATTCTCCCCACACTTTTATATAATAAATTGTTAATAAATATTGATTTAGCGGTTTAGTCACTATTGTTGGTTTCTAATTTGTTTTAGTAGCTTCCATGTAATTAAATTGGGAAAACATTAAGGTTTCGCTAGCGTCACGGTTTTGAAGTATTGGCAACCCGAATAATCGAAAGCTTCACCCAATAATAAGATTTCAAGTGCTCACCTAAATTAAGCAAAAATTTGAAGATCACAATGCCGAAAAATCTATGCCCAAATTGAAAGTGAATCAAGCATTAATCTTTGAATCATTAAAGATCCAAAATTCACTTTAGCGTGAGAATATACGTCTTTGGCCATAATAAGCACCTCATGGCGAGGTTAAATAAAAGGCAAGGCAAGACTAAAGTCATAATAAAAGCTCCATGGCGGAGTTTAATAAAAGATGGAGGTAAACCTATGATAATAAGGCCCTTCCGTTAGGGGGCATATAGAAGTCTTGGTAATAACTCTCATGTTCAAAACCGTTATAAAACCGTGTTTATCGATCCTTCTTGTTGATTTAATTTTTTTGACATCGTTGTCTATTAGGGTGAATTATTAATTCGATGATTTTGGTTACACCGTTAAAACTCTATTTTTATACTTAATCTCTATTCACGCATAAGTCAATGATGTATCCTCGTGATCATTAAGACAAAATAAAATATAAGAGATACTGATACTCTTGTTTTCATTGGGGTTTAGATTATGTCTCGGAATCTTCTCGAATTGATCACGGTTCAAAGTGGAATGGTTGTTCTTGGTTACTATAAAGGGGTTGGTTTGATTATCTATTTTAAATTAAAAGTAAGTATGAAATTGTCGTTGAGCGAAATTAAAGCGTTTAAATATTAAACTAAAAGCTATTTAGAAAGAACTTTATGCAAAACTTTATAAAACTTTAAAACTTAAAAAAAAACTAGTCCATCGGAATATTGCAAATCATGTCCATCGGAATGAACCAAAATCACAACCACCGGAATACATAAATGTAAAGCTGTCGGAATGTTAAAGTCAATTCTATCGGAATATGGCTCTGTCCCAATGTGCATCCATCGGAATATCCTCTATCGCAATGTTTCAGATCGGAATAACTAAAAACACCTTTGTCGCAATGTTGATCTATCAGAAAGTTGCTGTCGAAAAATGGTTAGAGTTTCGTCTTAACGAAGACCTTAGTCCCGTCGGAATATGCGATCGCAATGAGCGATCGCAATCCAGATCGGAATAAGGGGGAATGACCAACCGATCGCAAAGTAAATACCTTAAGGGTTATTGCGATCAAAACCAGTAACCCGTCGGAATGTGGAGAATCCCCAGGATTGCGATGGAAGCTCTACTTAATCCGAAAATGGTGGCAACCTTAGAAATAAATAAGCACAATCAATAAGCTATTTTACCCGCAACTTAAACACTTCAAAAAGCTTAATTTTGACAACTTTCGAGAACATAAAATCATAAACTTTATAAACGAAACTTTTGAGTGACTAAAACCTTGATGAAATCCAAAACCAATAAGCTAAAACAAGAAATAAGCCAATAAGCATAGAGAGCTTATAGCTTATACGTGTAAGAGCTTATGTATAAACTAATAAGTTTAATCCTTCAATCACGAAATCATCAAATCACTTGAATGAAGTATGTAATTCGGATAAAAGATAAAACAAACCAAGAAATATAGAACGAGATTAAAGAACACAAAGCTTAAACTTAAACTTGAATTTGATTAATGGAATCCAAATATAAAGATTAAAGAAAGCTTAAATTTAAAAGATGAAAACAAAGAAAAACTTAGTGAGAGAAAGTTGGGAACTTTCTCTCTCTAAAACTAGAGAAATGAAAAAATGAAAAACTAACTAGCTTGCTAAAATTGTGAGGAGAAGTCCTATTTATAGGCGTTTGCTTTGCGGGCTTGTGAATGGGCTTTGTTCATGGGCTTCTCTTCTTCTTTCTTCTTTAGTCTTTACGTTTCTTTAATTAAACGTTTCCGACTTTGGATTTTGAGAAGTGTCGGTGAATAATTCTAACTCGTCTTATATTCTTTTGTTTAATAGACTCGAGTTCTTCGACATATATGAATCTTTCATCTTTGGCTCTTTTCTTCGATAAATCTTCAAATCGGCACAATGACTTCAAATCTTTTGCATCTCTTGGACAATAGACTTCGTCTTGAGTCTTTTTCTTCGATAAAACCCGTGCAATCCCATGTTTTCCTCAATATTCATCCGGTTAACTCTGAAAACACAATAAACACAAAAACCACGCATAATTCCAAACAAATGATATTAAATACGTGTTTTGGTCTTGTTTTAGCAAAAAATAATTGGTAAAAGGATGGGTGTTTTCACACCTATCAAATCCCCTACACTTAACCATTGCCATGCCCTCATGCAATGCTTAGTGATAAAGCAATTTTACACTTTTCTCATAATCAATCAACCTTGGCCTTATTAAAATACTAGTAAACAAAAATTAAAGTACTAAGAGTAATTAAAACATTAAAGTAAACAAAAGGATAGAAAACCATTTTCACTAGAAAATAGCTACATGGAAATAACTTTCAAAGAGATCAAGGACTTACATTAGGGCTTTGGTGCTGCGAAGATTTATCACCCTCAAGTTTCACGTTCCCCAAACTAAGCTTAAAAACGAGATCATTGTTATTATAAGTTAGCAAATCAAACACTTACACACATGGCTTAATTATATGATTAAAATCCCTTATTCCTAGGTGTATCTCTTATATTTTATTTTTTTGTCTTAGAATGATCGTGAAGATGCATTTTTGGACTTATTTCGATAGTTTATTTAGGCTGAAAGCAAAGTAGGACGATTTGATCAATAGTTAGCTAAAGGACAAAATCTCTTAAAACTGTTTCTCGGGATATCAAAAAGTTCATATCTTGGCATAACTCGGTTCACGATTTGAGACCTTTCTCGGGCCGATATTTGGCATGTACTTCATACTTCATATCTTGAGAGACGTTATTGAGATAATGGTCTTCTCTTCGTAATAGAGTTTCTTCACTTGGAGACTTTTGAGGGGTACTCCAACTTTGTTGACCACGACTTCATGATTATTTCTTCAATCTCTAATTGGGATTTTGAGATACAACGATCCGCCTCATTTTTGGACTTGGATCTATTTGTCCTCATACCTTGTTAGGGTCTTTTCGGATAGACTTCTCCATGATCTTTATGGGAGTTGATTGCTTTTTGTCGTGATTCTTGATCCTTCATATTAATTTTGGGAATAATGCTTTTCACATCACCTTGGATCTTCAGCAATAAAATTGAATCCTCATGCTTAGTTAGGGCCTTTTCGGACTCGCCAATCTTCGCGCCTCGCTTCATAAGTTATGCCTTGGCTATGAACTCTTATCATTACCGAGCAACTTTTAAACGATCTTGAGCTAGAAGCTAAGTAAATTTTCAAATCGTACGACCTTACTTATTGCAGATAAATTATTAGCAAGTGATGGGAGAATAGGCAAATAATTACACCAAGTGAGCTTGTGCAAGAATACCGACTTATAATTGACTCTATCATTTCTCATTCTCCACAATTTAAAATCTCAAGTAATGAGACTCGTGGATGCTTAGCCTAATAAACCAATTAAGGTATACATGGTTAAGGATACTAGCTAGAATAAACTTAGATAAGTCTATTCGGGTTGAGTCAAAATAATCGCAACGGGCCTAATATGTCAAAGACTTCAAAACTAGCTACACCACTTTATTAATATTTTTGACTTTATTGCGGGATATATACATATGAAAGCAACGATAAAAATTTAAAAATTATGACTAAATGGCCAAAGTTAATAAAATATTTGAAAAATGTTGAAAAAGATGATTTTCCGGTTAAATGAAGGCATTTTCATGGAAAAGTCCACTTAAAACTTCGATAGAAGTCCCCCTACACTTAAGATAAATATTGTCCTCAATGTTTAAGCATGTGGGAAAAGTATCCCCTACACTTATGACATTGTGCACGTTGGTTAAATCAAGTTAAGGAAGAGACGACTAACGTGATCAATTTCAAATGCGAGTATGAAGAAAATTGAATCACGATAGTTGAGAGATAGAACCGGATTTCGGATAACATGGGAGCACGGTTCTTCAAAGGTTCCAAAAGTACACTTATCCCTGTAATCACATCAACACACAAACACAAGCAACCTATACAGGCCCCCCTACACTTAGGAGGTTAAAACGGAAAAGGATAGATACTCGGGCTGCCTCCCGAGGAGCGCTTGTTTTTTATATCCGAGTCACGAGCCTGACTCGACCCAAAATTAGTTCATGGGAAACGTGGTGAGGGATGGAATCATCTCATGAGAGATGTCCTCACCAAAGTACAACTTCACTCGTTGGCCATTCACCTTAAAATTAGGTCCATTAGGTTGAGCGAGCTCGAGAGTACCATATGGAAAAATTTGGGCAATGGTGAATGGCCCGGACCAACGAGATTTCAGCTTGCCCGAAAAGATTTTCAACCGAGAGTTAAAGAGTAAAACTTTGTCTCCAACTTGGAACTCTCGGTTTTTAATCTTAGAGTCGTGAATGAGCTTAGTCTTTTCCTTACAGATCAAAGAATTTTCATAAGCCTCATTACGGAGTTCATTGAACGAATCGGTGAAGTTAAACGCTTCGGGATCAAAGGAAAACTCAGTCCTCGGTTCATCGAACCATTCGATATCGTTGAACGAATCGGTGAAGTATCTTACCGATTGGCGTTACCTCCTCAACTTTCGCACGTGCATAACGTGTTTCATGTGTCCTTACTCAGAGTGTACAATTATCATCCCCTTCACATGGTTCAGTATCCACTGGAACAGATACGTGAAGATCTCACGTTTATAGAAGAACCCGAACGAGTACTCGACAGGCAAGAACGAGTCATGAGAAGGAAGACGATTCCTTTCGTCAAAATACTTTGGAGGGACCATACCGAGCGGGAAGCCACTTGGGAAACAGAGGAGTCTATCCGGGCTTCTTACCCTCACTTCATATTTTCAGTTCGGGTATGTCACTTCTTTTCAGCTTACTTTATCTATAATTCGGGGACGAATTATTCTTTTTAGGGGGGAAGAATTGTAAAACCCGCATGCTTTTACCATGAATAGTGCCCTTAAGATCGTACGTTCTAGATTAAAACTTACCTCATGTAGTATTGATCACATTCATGTGCTAATAATCAAGCAAGTGCATACGTGTATGTCATGACAAGTATCGATTACGTACGAACCCATGATAAACAGTTAATAATATATCACGTGAACATAATTAAATCATGATCACCATTTAAAATACTAACTAAAATAATTACGTAAATACTCAGAATATATTCACGAGCGTGGAGTTTACGATAAACGACACGTTAAAAGAAACAGAAACACGTTAAACACGAGCACGTTTAACCACGAACGAACACGAAACATCGGGGCACGAGAAAGGTACGGGTACCCCATGTGGGGGCCCCATACCCACGGCACACATAGACAAAATGGGCTTGGCCCATGGACTTTACAAGTTAAGGGGGGTAAAGAGTAAAACTTGTTTTCACTTTTCATTTTACAAGAAATAAACAAAAACCCTAAAAGAGTTTTTCTCCTCTCCTTTTTGCTCTCCTTGTGCCGCCACCTATACACCACCATAGGAGGGTGTTTGTTGGATTTTGATCTTAAAAACAAGTGTTAGAATACGTGTTTGTTCATCCTTTTTCCAAGCTACATAGTGGTATACCTTTCTAACCCTTCTTTTTAATTCTTTTAATTCTTTTAATCTTTGATTATTTTCATGAACATGTTATTATTTTTCTTATGAAAACAAGGTAATTAATCATTGATCTAACATGTTTTGGTATTAATTAAAATCAAAGAATGGTTTATAAGGGTGTTTGTTTTTGGCCGCCTAGCAAACAAACCCGAGGGGGGGTTTGGTTTGCTATTGCCGCCACCACCAAGACCACAATTGGTCTTGGTTGGCTCATGTGGGACCCACGGCAACAAGGGGACACGTGTGCCCCGGGTTTGGCCCGGGGTACGGTGTCGAATACATACCCGATTCATGGTTCGTTGGTTAAAATCATGATCTATGTTACATGTAATTTTTATGAATCATGAACTTAGGATATAATTAATTAATAACATGAAATATTAATTAAATCATGACTTAGGTTATTTTAATTATTAGTTTATCATGACATTAATTTAACCTAAGTATTTTATGTTATAAGTTATAATTAATTAATTATTAAAACATGCCTATAATTAATTAATTTAGACATGACTTAGGTTATATTATTATTAATAATAATACACATTTTAACCTAAGTATCAGAGCCAAGGCTTCGACCTGTAGGCTCTCAAATATGACCTGTGATTAGTGGGTAGTCACTACGGTCTTCCAGAACTGACAGTTGTTTTCATGCATTCATCATTTTTAAGCATACATATACATGACATTGTTACAGGGTTTTTGACTAAGTAATGGTTGGTACAGGACTGGCCCTATTTAGTCGCATGTGTTTTATCGAAACTTTTAGATTTGGGACCGACCCATAGGCGTCCCCTCGATATGTCTTTTATTTTGAGTGAACTGACCGAAGGCGTTCACTCTCGAGCATCAAAAGTTTTCATAAAACTGCATCATGCATTCACACAAAGATTTTCTTGCATAAAATTTTTTTTTCTCGTGAAATTTTGGCATAAATTTTTTTTATATTTTATGTTTGAACTGTTAATCATATGTTTTATGTTATACTGTCAGATGGTTCTCACACGCGAGCAAGAGCAGCTCAATGCTGCAATTCAGGCTGCCATGCAAGCCTTACTTCCTCAACTGAGGAATGACATTCGTGCTGAAGTCCAAGCTGCCAATAATCAGCAGCCGCAGAATCAGGCACCTCCTCCTCCTCCTCCTCCCCCAGTGACTCTAGCTGTATGGTTGGAAAGATTTAACAAGCTCCGTCCGAGAGCTTTTGAAAAGACTGATAGCCCCAGCGATGCTGAAAGCTGGCTGACTCACATTGAGAAAATCTTCAATGCTATGGGATGTGACCCCGCCTTCAAGGCAAGATTGGTGTGCTACAGGTTTGAAGGCGATGTACTCAACTGGTGGCTAGCTTTGACGCAGTCAGAAGGAGGTGATGAATGGGTCGCTGGTTTGACATGGGCCCAATTCAAGGAGAGAGTGATGGAACAGTTCTTTCCTAAGGCAGAGCAGGACAAACTCAAGCGAGAATACCACGGGATACGTCAGAGACAGGGCGAGAATAGCAACGAATTCATGCAGCGCTTTCTTCGCCTTGCTGGTTTTCTAGGAGCAGTGGCTGGTACTCCTGAGGAGCAGGCACACCATTTTAGGTGGGCACTTCGCACCTCGGTTGCGAACAATCTAGTATGTGCTACGTTCAATACGGTAGCACAAGTGGCTGACGCAGCAAGAAAGCTTGAGATGTTGCAGGAACGTGATGAGTTCGGGTAAGCAGAAAGACCCGACAAGAGGTAAAACATTTCATGTTCTAGCGTTAACCAGACCGCATCCTACCGTTATATGTTCTATAATCATCTCTTAAACTGTATCTTCCAGGCAGAAAACTGGGGACCGGTCTCAGCCGGCTACTCAGCAGCAGCCCAATCAGCCCAAAGGAAACGGTCACTCTAACGACCGTTCTGTTGTGGAAAGGCGCAGCGGTAATGATAATTACCGTAACAATGCGGGACAATCCAACAACAGCAGGTCCTACTATTTACGCATCTTCTTATGATTTCATGTTATGTCTCTCATGCTGGCACTATATTAATCTCTACCAGGAACCACGGTAACGGAAGGGACCAGAACCACAGGGGTTCTCAGCCTAACCGTTCAGCTAACACTGGTAAACATCTTATGACGCTTACGTCCTATACTCGTGCATATACTTTATTCTTAACACGTTCTGCCATCAGCAGGCCCTCAGCAAGCAAGGACTCCTGCTGGAGGATTCACTCATCCTCTTTGCAGCACCTGCCATCGCAGACACCCTGGCCCATGTCGTCGTGACTCCGACGCGTGCTACAAGTGCGGCCTCCCTGGCCATCGTATGAGAGATTGCCGTAAGGGTGAAATGGAGGGTACTTCGGGTCATGCTGATACTAAACCGCCTCCTACCACTGGGCGTGTCTATACGACATCGCGCGATCAGGCAAACAAATCTACAGGTACCATTACTGGAATTTTGTATATGTACGGCCAGGCTGCATGTGTTATTTTCGACACGGGTGCCACTCATTCAGTTGTTTCCACTACTTATGCTAAGAACATCAGGACACTTCCCTTGCCATTAGAAACTAAGCTTACCATTTCCACGCCTCTTAGGGACTCTGTATTAATAACTCATGTATACAAGAGTCTTCCTCTAGAGTTTGATGATAAAGTTCGTGCAGTAGATGCACTTCCTCTAGACATGATTGAGTTTGATATGATTCTCGGCATGGATTGGCTATCCAAGCACCATGCTACCATAGACTGCCACTCTTATCGAGTGATCTTCGGCGACATTAATGCACCAGAGTACATCCATAACGGGTTCATACCCGGACGGTCTGTACAAGTCATATCTACCTTGCAAGCACGTGCATTACTGTCACATGGCTGCGAAGGTTATCTCGCTACGGTTCATGACATGGATGCTGAATCCCCATCGATTCAGGATCAACCAGTAGTTTCGGAATTTCAAGATGTTTTCCCAGATGAACTTCCAGGCATACCACCCGCAAGAGAAGTGGAGTTCAACATCGACCTTGTTCCAGGAGCTGAGCCAATCTCTAAGGCTCCGTATCGTATGGCTCCCATAGGGCTAAAAGAACTGAAGGACCAATTGCAGGAACTTCTTGAACGAGGGTTCATTAGACCGAGCGCATCTCCATGGGGCGCACCGGTCTTGTTCGTTAAGAAGAAGGACGGCAGCATGCGACTTTACATTGACTACAGTGAACTTAATAAGATTACCATCCGCAACAGATATCCACTACCACGTATAGACGATCTGTTTGACCAACTTCAAGGAGCCAAACACTTCTCAAAGATCGATCTAAGGTCAGGCTACCATCAGCTAAGGGTTAAAGAGTAGGATATTGCCAAGACTGCTTTTCGTACCCGCTATGGCCATTATGAGTTTGTGGTCATGCCATTCGGCCTGACTAACGCTCCAGCAGTATTCATGGATCTGATGAACAGAATCTTCCATGAATTCCTTGATAAATTTGTCATTGTATTCATCGATGACATCTTGATATTCTCAAAGTCCACGGAGGAACACGAAGATCATCTCCGTACTGTACTACAGATTCTTCGTCAGAAGCAGCTGTATGCGAAATTCTCCAAGTGTGAGTTCTGGTTAAACAAGGTGGCATTCTTAGGTCACATTGTATCAGCAGAAGGGATCACTATGGACCCAGCGAAGGTTGAGGCTATCACTAAATGGCCAAGACCAACATCAGCGACAGAAGTCCGCAGTTTCTTAGGCTTAGCTGGATATTATCGAAGATTCGTGGAGAACTTTTCTCGGCTTGCACTACCTCTCACCAAACTGATGCGAAAAGGAGAGAAATTCGTCTGGACGGAAGATCGAGAGAAGAGCTTCGAAGACCTAAAGCAGAAGTTAGTATCTGCACCTATTCTTACTCTCCCATCTGGTACAGGTGGATTTCAGATCTATAGCGATGCATCGGGGAAGGGACTGGGCTGTGTTCTCATGCAACATGGGAAAGTGATCGCGTATGCTTCACGGCAGCTTAAGCCCTATGAAGAAAACTACCCTACGCATGACCTGGAACTTGCTGCAGTGGTGTTCGCGTTGAAGATATGGAGGCATTACTTATACGGAGAATCATGCGACATTTTCACAGATCACAAGAGCTTGAAGTATACCTTCACACAGCGAGAGTTGAACATGAGACAAAGGAGATGGTTGGAACTGTTGAAGGATTATGATATTAACCTACAGTATCATCCCGGGAAAGCTAATGTAGTAGCAGATGCACTCAGCAGATGTCCTCACCAAAGTACAACTTCACTCGTTGGCCATTCACCTTAAAATTAGGTCCATTAGGTTGAGCGAGCTCGAGAGTACCATATGGAAAAATTTGGGCAATGGTGAATGGCCCGGACCAACGAGATTTCAGCTTGCCCGAAAAGATTTTCAACCGAGAGTTAAAGAGTAAAACTTTGTCTCCAACTTGGAACTCTCGGTTTTTAATCTTAGAGTCGTGAATGAGCTTAGTCTTTTCCTTACAGATCAAAGAATTTTCATAAGCATCATTACGGAGTTCATTGAGCTCATTGAGTTGGATTTTGTGTAGGTCCCCGGCTTTGTTGATATCGAAGTTAGCCCACTTCAAGGCCCAGTAAGCCTTGTGCTCCAACTCAATGGGGAGGTGGCATGCTTTCCCGGACATGAGACGATATGGTGTACAACCAATCGGAGTCTTGTAAGCAGTACGAAAAGCCCACAAAGCATCATCAAGTTTATCAGCCCATGAGGCACGATGCTCTCCCATGGTTAGTTCAAGAATTCGCTTTAATCCTCGATTAGAGATTTCAGCCTGGCCATTAGTTTGTGGGTGGTAGGCGGTGGAAAGACGATGATTTACACCATACTTAGCCATGACTCTTGCAAATTGATCATTGCAAAAATGAGTCCCGCGATCACTAATAATGGCACGAGGCACACCGAATCTAGCGAATAGCGATTTCAAAAAGTTACAAACCACCCTTGCGTCATTAGTGGGTAAAGCTTTGGCTTCAACCCATTTAGAAACGTAGTCAACGGCTACAAGGATGTATTTGTTTTCTTTAGATGAAGGGAATGGCCCCATAAAGTCGATACCCCAAACATCAAAGATTTCACATTCTTGTATGAAATTTTGAGGCATCTCATCTTTATGTGTGATCTTGCCTTGTTTTTGGCAAGCATCACAACGTTTAACCATCTCGTGAGCGTCACGATAGATGGTGGGCCAATAAAATCCCGAGTCAAACACTTTTTTGGCGGTGTAGTTGGGACCAAAGTGACCACCGGTGGGTTCTTTGTGGCAAGCGTCAAGGATTTCTAAAGCTGCCCATCCATCAACACATCGGCGAATAATCAAATCAGCACATTGTTTGAATAGGTACGGGTCATCACAAAAGTAAGTCTTAATGTCTTTGAAGAACTTTTTCTTTTGTTGGGATGTTAGCCCGTCAACGAGAATTCCACCCGCCAAGTAGTTTGCAATGTCCGCAAACGACGGGGTTTCATCAGAAGTCGAGTTGATGGACATTAAGGTCTCCAGGGGAAAAGAGTCATTGATCTCTTTGTTCAGATGTTCCCCTTGGTAAGGATCCTCAAGTCTACTGAGATGATCCGCGGCTAGGTTTTTAGCTCCCTTCTTATCACGAATTTCGATTTTAAATTCTTGAAGTAACAAAACCCAGCGAAGAAGTCTTGGTTTGGAATCTTGTTTAGTTAACAAGTACTTCAACGCGGAATGATCGGTATAAACGATGGTGGTAGAAAGGACAAGATAGGGGCGAAACTTTTCAAAAGCATAGACAAAAGCTAAAAGCTCTTTTTTGGTTGTCGTGTAATGCAATTGAGCCGCCGTCATTGTCTTGCTAGCGTAATGGATCGGTTGAAAGTGTTTGTTCACTCTTTGGCCCAAAACCTCTCCAATAGCAAAGTCGCTAGCATCGCACATCAACTCAAAGCGAAGCTCCCAATTAGGGGTAACCAAGACCGGTGCCTTAGTTAGCTTATCCTTAAGCAGGTTGAAGGCTTCAATACACTCGTTGGAAAAGATAAAAAGAGTATCTTTTTCCAAGAGGTGGGTCATCGGGCGAGCGATTTTAGAAAAATCTTTGATAAAGCGACGGTAGAAGCCCGCATGACCAAGGAAACTTCTCACACCCTTCACGGTTGAAGGTGGAGGCAACTTAGCGATAACATCGACTTTAGCACGGTCCACTTCAAGACCGGCTTTGGAGATCTTGTGTCCTAGCACGATGCCCTCTTTTACCATGAAATGGCATTTTTCCCAATTAAGAACAAGGCGAGTGTCTTCACACCGCTTAAGCATACGTTCTAAATTGGCAAGGCAAGCAGAGAAAGAATCGCCATAAACCGAGAAATCATCCATGAAAACTTCCATAGTTTCTTCAACCATGTCATGGAAGATAGCCATCATACACCTTTGGAACGTCCCAAGAGCATTGCATAAACCGAAAGACATGCGTTTGTAAGAAAATGTATCGTAGGGACATGTGAATGTGGTTTTTTCTTGGTCTTTGGGATCGATGGGAATTTGAAAATACCCGGAGAAACCGTCTAAAAAGGAGTAATAGTCACTACCCGCTAGACGCTCGAGCATTTGATCCATGAAAGGAAGAGGAAAGTGATCTTTTCTCGTGGCATCATTGAGTTTGCGATAGTCGAAACAAACTCTCCACCCAGTAACGAGACGAGTGGGAATCAACTCGTTGTGTTCATTGGGAACAACGGTTATTCCACCCTTCTTGGGCACACAATGGACGGGACTTACCCAAGGCGAATCTGAAATAGGGTAAATCAAGCCGGCATCAAGAAGTTTGATAACCTCTTGTTTTATGACGTCATGAATGCGAGGATTAACACTTATTTGGCTCTGGATTGCGGGTTTAAAGTCATCTTCCATGAGAATCTTGTGAGTACAAAAGTTTGGATCAATTCCGCGGATATCAGAAATTTTCCAAGCAATTGCCTTCTTATGATCTTTACGCACGGCGATGAGGCGAGATTTCTCTTCTTCTTTCAAGTCCTTCGCAATGATGACGGGCGATTTCTTCTTTTCTTCAAGGAACACGTACTCGAGATGGGATGGTAACTATTTAAGTTCTAAATCCGGAGGATTTTTGATGGTAGGCGTATTCAAAGTCGGTTCATCGATAGCAATAGCCTTGGGAGATGGTGGGGAAATATGGTCTTCTTTAAGAAGGTTATCAATGAGGCGAATATCTTCATCCCAATCGGTGGGAGACTCGTCATGTTCTAAGTTCACATCTCCCATGGTGGCTTCCAAATCTTTCCAAAGGAAATCACTTTCTCCAAATAGAGATAGTGATGAATCAATAGAGGAAACGGTCTCAACATTGGGAAGAGAGGTAGGAATACTTTTACAAGCATCTTTGAAGTGTTCTTCACAAGCCTCATCAAGAACGTCAATACAATTAACACTCTCGTTAGAATAAGGCTGTTTAGAAAGCTTTCCCATGTTGAAGACAATTTTATCGTCACCCACTCTCATGATAAGCTCACCAGCTTCAACATCGATGAGAGTGCGACCGGTCCTCAATAATGGACGACCAACGATTAATGGCACACGAGGGTCCATATCATAGTCAACGACAACGAAATTGGCAGGAAAAGTGAATTTGTCGACTCCTACAAAAACGTCTTCGGCTATCCCCACTGGATAAGCAACCGTACAGTTAGCTAATTCCAAAGTCATTTTGGTGGGGACTAGCTCAGGGAGAGATAATTGCTTCCAAACACTTAAATGCATTAGATTAATACTGGCACCTAGATCGGCTAGGGCCATGCAATTCTCTACTCCCGGGAAGTTGCAAGGGATTAAGAAGCGACCCGGATCACCAAGCTTGGTTGGCAATTTCCTTAAGAGGACTGCAGAGCAATTCTCATTAAGTTGGGTGTTAGCAATATCAAGAAGCTTATCCTTGTCGCTAAGAAGATCTTTGAACATTTTCGCATATTTGGGCATGTGAGCGAGAGCCTCAGCGAAGGAGATGTTAAAATTCAATTGTTTAAACATTTTGAGAAAGTTTGAAACCTGAATATCGTCCTTGCTTTTGAGCTTCTCTTTCCTCAACCTTGAGGGCTAAGGTATATCAGAAGAAGAGGAAGGCTTTGGGGATTGAAGGATCACTCACATCCTTGGGTGGAGGAGGGGAAGAAATAAGAGGTGGAGGAATTGGGGAAGTAGAAGGATGAGGAATAGGAGCAGGTGACTCGTTTTCCTTAGTCACAATCACCGGTGGAGGTATAGGAAGCTCGGGTTCCTTGGTACCTTTGCCACTGCGAGTGGTGATTGCTTTCATCTCCCCTCTTGGATTCGCAACGGTGTTACTCAGAAGAGTACCCGAAGAAGAGGGTTGATTACCTTGGAAGAAACTAGCCATCATGTTCCTTAAGTCATTCGTTTGACTTGCCAATGTGTTTCTCATATCAGCTCGAAGATCGTTTCCTTGTTTTACCATGTCTGCTTTCAAGTTGAGCACTTCCCACTGGAGATTGTCCACAATCACATCATTAGTCCTCATGTAGGTTCCAATATCTTGGTGTAATACGGTGGGTTGGTTGGGAGGAGCATTGTAGGCGGGTGGTTGATAAGCAGGTTGTTGGTAAACTTGGTTGTTTCTTTGAGGTGGATATGGTTGTTTGTGAGGTGGTTGGTATGGTGCACGAGGTTGTTGTTGAGGAGGGCGATTAAGGTTTTGTTGTTGGTTTGGGTTGTTAGGAGGAAAACCGGGTGGGGAAAGAAAGTTGTTTGAGCGGTAGCTAAGCAAGTTGCGGTCACCTTGAGGGCGAGCTTGATAAGCGGCCGGAGGATAGGTACCGTATGCTGCATTAACATTCTCAGAAGGATAGTCTTGGGTGGCGGTACAAGTGGTGTAAGAGTGAGGACCCCCGCATATTTCACAAGGTTGACTAACAGCATTGACTTGAGCGTCTTGAGCGTCTTGAGCGTTTTTAGCGTTGATGCTGTTGGTGTTATTAGCGGTGTGGGTAACGAGCGATTCAAGAAGCGTAGTAATTTTGTCAAGTCGCTTGTCATTGTCACTAGTACTAGCACTAGCGGCATTGGTCCAAACACTCTTGGTTTGCACATGAGACTTATTTTCAATAATATCCCAAGCGGCATTGGAAGTCTTAACCAAAATATTACCCCCCGAGGCACTGTTTAGTGAATCTTGGTCATTCATGCTTAAACCATTATAAAAAGTATTAATTTGGTGCACTTTGGTAAAACCATGTTGTGGGCACTTTCTTAAAAGGTCTTTAAAACGGTCCCAAGATTCACTAAAAGACTCATCGTACTTTTGTTCAAAATTGATAATTTCATTCCGCAAAGCGGTAGTACGAGAGGGTGGGAAGAGTAGTTTATAAACTTGGTCTCCAAATCCGTCCACGTCAGAATACTTTGTGGCGGTTCCTTTGCAAGCCAATGCCGGGCTTGTCCCTCTAGGGAGAAAGGAAAAAGTTGTAAACGGATTACCTCTTGTGGAACACCATTGAATTTGACCGTATTCGTGAGTTATAGGAATCTCTTGATGTGGTCATGTGGATCATCAATGGTACGCCCCAAGAATGGTTGAGCAGAGACCATCTGGATAAAGCCGGATTTGAGCTCAAAGTTGTTGGCTACAATCGCGGGTATGACAATTGGATCATTGTTGCCCTCCACATGTGCTTGTAACAGTTCAATCATAGGGCGATTGTTCGGTAAAGGTTCATTGTTGTTGTTATTATTGTTGTTGAGAGGTGGATTGTTATTGTTGTTATTGTTTTGAGGTGGGTTATTGTTGTTGTTTTGTACACCGGCCATGTCAAAGTCTTCGAGAGGCTCGGGCTCTTGATAAGACGTTGATCGTGTACGCATGCACCTGCAAAAGAACTAACAAAGCAAACAAGAAATATTTTTTGTTTTTATGGTTTTTTAATTTTTTTGTATTTTTGAAAATTTTATATTTTTTTTGGATTTTTGAAATATTTATGAAAAAGTAACGTTTACGGTGAACGGATCCCAAAATCCAAGTTCTCACAAAAAACTGTTAATCTTAACGAGAAGAGCCGGCAGCGGCGCCATTTGATACTCTTGTTTTCATTGGGGTTCAGATTATGTCTCGGAATCTTCTTGAATTGATCACGGTTCAAAGTGGAATGGTTGTTCTTGGTTACTAAAAAGGGATTGGTATGATTATCTATTTTAAATTAAAAGTAAGTATGAAATTGTCATTGAGCGATATTAAAGCGTTTAAATATTAAACTAAAACCTATTTATAAAGAACTTTATGAAAAACTTTATAAAACTTTAAAACTTAAAAAAAACTAGTCCATCGGAATATTGCAAATCATGTCCATCGGAATGAACCAAAATCACAACCATCGGAATACATAAATGTAAAGATGTCGGAATGTTAAAGTCAATTCTATCGGAATATGGCTCTGTCGCAATGTGCATCCATCAGAATATCCTCTATCGCAATGTTTCAGATCGGAATAACTAAAAACATCTCTGTCGCAATGTTGATCTATCGGAAAGTTGCTGTCGAAAGATGGGCAGAGTTTCGTCTTAACCAAGACCTTAGTCCCGTCGGAATATGCGATCATAATGAGCGATCGCAATCCAGATCGGAATAAGGGGGAATGACCAACCGATCGCAAAGTAAAACCCTTAAGGGTTATTGCGATCAAAACCAGTAACCCGTCGGAATGTGGAGAATCCCCAGGATTGCGATGGAAGCTCTACTTAATCCGAAAATGGTGGCAACCTTAGAACTCAATAAGCACAATCAATAAGCTATTTTACCCGTAACTTAAACACTTCAAAAAGCTTAAATTTGACAACTTTCGAGAACATAAAATCATAAACTTTATAAACGAAACTTTTGATTGACTAAAACCTTGATGAAATCCGAAAACCAATAAGCTAAAACAAGAAATAAGCCAATAAGCATAGAGAGCTTATAGCTTATACGTGTAAGAGCTTATGTATAAACTAAGAAGTTTAATCCTTCAATCACGAAATCATCAAATCACATGAATGAAGTATGTAATTCGGATCAAAGATAAAACAAACCAAGAAATATAGAACGAGATTAAAGAACACAAAGCTTAAACTTAAACTTGAATTTGATTAATGGAATCCAAATGCAATGATTAAAGAAAGCTTAAATTTAAAAGATGAAAACAAAGAAAAACTTAGTGAGAAAAAGTTGGGAATTTTCTCTCTCTAAAACTAGAGAAATGAAAAAATGAAAAACTAACTAGCTTCTAAAATTGTGAGGAGAATTCCTATTTATAGGCGTTTGCTTTGTGGGCTTGTGAATGGGCTTTGTTCATGGGCTTCTCTTCTTCTTTCTTCTTTAGTCTTTACGTTTCTTTAATTAAACGTTTCCGACTTTGGATTTTGAGAAGTGTCGGTGAATAATTCCAACTCGTCTTATAATCTTTTGTTTAATAGACTCGAGTTCTTCGACATATATGAATCTTTCATCTTTGGCTCTTTTCTTCGATAAATCTTCAAATAGGCATAATGACTTCAAATCTTTTGCATCTCTTGGACAATAGACTTCGTCTTGAGTCTTTTTCTTCGATAAAATCGGTGCAATCCCATGTTTTCCTCAATATTCATCCGGTTGACTCTGAAAACACAATAAACACAAAAACCACGCACAATTCCAAACAAATGATATTAAATACCTGTTTTGGTCTTGTTTTAGCCAGAAATAAGTGGTAAAAGGATGGGTGTTTTCACACCTACCAGATACCAATTAGGAATAAGGGAGATTAGGTGTGTAATTAACACTCATGAAGCATTTACATGTTCTTATTCTTTGACCCTAAAAGTAACTTAATCGTGATGAAAACAATACACTATGTCTAAAACACGTGTAGTAGTTTATTTAAATTTATGTCTTCAATAAATGTCATCATAAAATGAATTTTGGAAATGCTACGATACTTAATTCTAGCATTGCATGAGGGAACGGCAATGGTTTAGTATGGGGGAGTGATGAGATTGCAATTATACATAGTCTCATCGTCCAAATCGGGCTTAAAATGCTTAAAATATCATCAAAATACCCCAAAATATGCATGTGTTTGTTCATTGTGTATTTTAGGTACGAATATCGTGAAATCAACAAAAGATCACAAGAATGAAGCAAAAACGAACACGGGAAATGAAGCCGCACAAAGAACCGGGCCCAAGTATGGAATTTCCAAAAATACCCTTGAAGTTTGAAGATTTGTCAAGTTTGGTCCCTCAATTTTGAAGACTTTTCACAAATGACCCTCTATTATTCATTTTTACAAGATTAGTCCTTGTAGATTGAAGACATGTCAAAAGAACCCCTTGAAGGATGCAAATTATGCATTTATGGCCCTTGATAAAAGTTTATAACAAGCATGTGCCATAAATGACAAGCTGGTCAAAGTTAATACAAAGGAAATATAGTTTGTTTGCTGATTTAATGGAAAAGACAAGATATGAAAAGAATAGGGGGCAAATCTGTTAAAAAGAAACCCAAAACTGGTCAACACCTGTCATTAGCCCAGTCAACATAACACCCCAGCCCAAGAAACTATTAAACCCGATCCATCCCAGCCCCCACACTACAACACCACGTCATCTTCTACCACATCTCCCTCAACTACTCACCATTACCCACGTCAACCCCCACCAGACATACTCTTAACCTTTTTTTACTAAACCCAAATTCAAAACCTTTGTTTATTATATAAACCAAGCGGTAAGCATGTCTTAACCCCTAAACAAACATCAAATAACCAAGTGTTCAAAATATAGAACCATAATCCCTAACTACATTCGAATGAAGGGGTTATTGGATCATCAATTCCAGTTTCATAATTAGATCCTTCCTAAACAAAACCCAACTCTCAAAAGTTTTCCAGCTCACCTGTGGTCCCATCCCACATGCTCCCCTGCCCCCTTGTATGGTTGTTTTTGGCAAATTAAGCATCTCAACAGAACATCAATGGTTCATAAGTAATAGCTCACTCCTCCAAGCAAGAATAGATGTCCAAGATCTTTATTCAACAGTTGGAAATCAGAGATGTCACATGTATGCACATTGACCAATTTTAAAATTCAAGAACATTAAGGGCAATTTAGGACTTTCATACGTTTAGGGTTTTCTTTTCATTGTAGTTCTAGATTATTCCTCTTATTTGTATAAATAGGGTGCTTGTACCCTATTTTCATTGTTCCAACTTTTGTATTTGCAGACTTTTATTAATAAATAGTTACAGTTTAATAAAACCTTGCCTTATAAAAGTTGTGTTCCATTTTTACTGATGTTATTAGAATAACTGTCTTATTAAATCCGTTAGTTTGGTTTGAATTCGTCAAAGTTTCTTTGTTCAAAAGTATTTGGAAAAATCCTATTTGGAGACCCAAGTGTGTAGAAGCTGTATAAGCTCATTAGCCTGACAAGCTATAGGCTTATAAGCTCATACAAACTTTTTGTTCCTGTTAGTTTACAGTTTTTATAAGTTTTTCAGAATTGATGAATTTTCAAAGATTTTTCAAAAACCTTTCATTGTTTATTTGACCACTTACTGTTGCAAGAGGTTTTGTAAATTGGGTTGACAAACCAAATTTGCAAAAACCATTTGTGGCTTGTGTTTTTGGCTGTCTTGTTTTTAGGTACCCAAGACATAACCAAATAGACTGTTATAGTCTCTTTGGTGGACTGTAGTAGTGTGACAACCCTGGTTTTGAGGTTCGTCACTTAGTTTTATTTTGTGCTAGTTGCGTGTCTTTACGTGTTTATGTGCTTATTGGTGTGTATAGATTGTGGTTTGGATATCGTTTCCGGTACGGGGTACCTTGTGAATGAAACGATGTGTGATGATTTCATGTTCATGAGTTCACATGGTAGTGACTATGAAGTGAAATGGTGTTATTTAGTGGTTTTACGTATACGTATATGTATTATAGGAAGTCGTATTTTTACGATAACGGTTTAGTATTTGGAGGTCTCGGATGAGGTAATTAGTCATATGGATATTTTTCGTGATGGTTTTAAGTCATTTAGGACTTAGTTATAAAGTTTATTTCAAAGTTTGAGATTTTTTTAAAAGTGTATATTTTACGTCTTTTACGGTAAAACGCGTAAATTTGACTAGTTTTACGGTTTTGAGGTTTTGGAAGCTTTAGGAGCTGAAATAAATTAAGAAAAATTAAGGTAATATTAGTAGTATATTATTAAACAATAAAAAGAAAAAAAAATGAAAATTATATATATATGCGGTTAGGCCGATTGGAACAAAGAAAAAAAAAGGAAAGTGTATTTGGGCTATGGGTTGGACTTGGGTTCACCCATACCCTATATAATGTTATAACAAAAAAATAAAAGTCATATTTTTCTTCCTGGAGCAATATAGTCGACGGCAAAGAGAGGGCTTTTAGGGGTTTTCATAGTTTTTCATCTTCCATTGAATTAAAGGTAAAAACCTTCTTAAACCTTTTTGATTAAATTGTTTTTATGTTTAATTGATCATCTTATGATGGATTAGGTTAGGGTTTAATATAAAAACAGTAAATTAATGTTATAATAATGAGTTCATAATGATTACATAAATTAGGGCTTGTAAATAGTGGGATTAGGGTTAATTAATGAGGTTAATTTAGTTAAACCAGTTTTTTAAATCTGGGCAGAATTTTGAGTCAATTTTTTGATCATATCCAGAGTTCTATAAACTCTTATTTTGCGATCCAAGTATCCCTGAAAAGGTAATTGAAGTGGCTTTCCAATGCAAGAAACGAGAACTAAATTGGAGTTAGGGAAGTGGGTCAAAAACAGGTTACAACAGTCGTAGGTCAAAACAGTTTTGAATTCAGCCTGTTTTCTTTTTAAGTTTTGAGTTGTTTGGGGTACTTAGGGTTGCATTGGGAGATTCTAACAAACATGAGATATGGTTTATATATTTTAGTAAGTATCTGCACTTGGGCTAAGGTTGTGGTTTAGGGTAAGACCCCCTAATTGTAACAAACTTTTTGTATGTTTAAAATCAGTAAAACTGGAATGACAAAAGTATATACATACATATATATATATATATATATATATATATATATATATATATATATATATATATATATATATATATATATATATATATATATATATATATATATATATATATATATATATATATATATATATATATATATATATATATATATATATATATATATATATATATATATATATATATATATGTATGTATATATATATATATATATATATATATATATATATATATATATATATATATATATATATATATATATATATATATATATATATATATATATATATATATATATATATATATATATATATATATACTAGCATGGTACCCGCGCAATGCAGCGACGGGTAATAAATGACGAACTTTTAGCAATTGAATTAACGTTATAATGTAAAAAAGTTGAATTAAAATAAATAAAATCACTAAAAATGAAAAAAAAAATTGTAAATATATTAAAATGGACGTTGAATTAAAGAGAACAAAATTTTAAAAAATATGGTGAAATTAGATTATGAAAAAAATAAATGAGTTAAAAGATATTTCAATTTAAAAATAAAAAGAAGTTTTTAATAAGTTGTTACAAACGTTTGTTATAAAAAATGGATGGTCAAGATTTGAAGTTAGGTTTAGATTAAAAATGATCTAATGGTTAAGTTATTAATAGTATATATATATATATATATATATATATATATATATATATATATATATATATATATATATATATATATATATATATATATATATATATATATATATATATATATATATATATATATATATATATATATATATATATATATATATATATATATATATATATATATATATATATATATATATATATATATATATATATATATATATCGGGGCCTTAACAGTAGTTTTAAGGTTGGGGCAAGTGAGAGGTGTTAGCTAACATATGTAAAGGTATGAATATTCCTTTTACAGAAACAATGGGTATTTTAAGTGGACGTTTGACTTAAAGTTTGGAGACCTAAAATTGGGACTATTTTGTGTAAAATATGAACGGGATAGTTATTAAACTTAACCAAGTTAAGGACTTGTTAGGGAAGGGTAATGGGGTGTTTAGATCTCATATATGAGGTATCTATATGAGAGGAGGTTAGAGGCCCATCATAGGTTGATGAGCCATCTTAGTGATTGGTTCATATTTTGATTGCGTGTTTTTGGTTTGTTAGCTTGTTGCTAGTGAGAGGACTTTATGAGAAGCAATCAGGTGAGTTTCATAGTCCCATGTTTACTATTGATTTTGAATTCCAGATGGGATGGAAGAGACACTGTGTTGAGTTATTTATAAATTGATGTTGTGAATGTTTTTAAGGTTTGAGATGGACTTGTGTGTACATTATGTGATTAACTGCTATGTGATTCTTGTTTGTGTATGATTTAGATTGGAGAGGTACATAGTGTGATCATCTATGGGACCAATGGATAATGACAAGGCGGGGCCTTGGGATAGGTACATAGTGTGATCATCTATGGTACCATGGTGTTTGGTAAGGCTGGGGCCTTGGATTTGGTTTGGAATGATTGATCTTGAATGTTAGTTGTTAATGCATACTTGTAACACATTGTCCATATGTTATTGTGTTGATGGTTGTTATTCACAGCTCATAACTGATTCAACGTTGGAGTCTAAACCTATGACTCTCACCAACATTATGTTGACGTGTTTTAGTGTCTCTTTCAGGTGTGAATGTGGTTAAGCGTGAGGATAGAAGTGGCTAGACTTAGATGCCTTAGGATTACATATAGAAGGAGATCCCCGTTTCCTTCTTAGTTTTTATTTGTTCATTTTAATAAGTGATATTATGGCATACATATGTTTGTTTTTGGTTATGTTATTTGTTTGTCTTGGGTAAGAGGTAGGACGTTACCTACTTACCTAGACTCCTGCATTTCTTGAGATATTGTCATGACGTTTGTGTCACCATTTTATGACATTTCTTATCTCATATAATTATCTATATAGACACGCCATGTTGTGATGATATCCATACGTCGCGCCCATATTCCGCCATGGTGGGGTGTGACAGAATGGTATCAGAGCCAATGGTTATAGAGAATTAGGTTTCCTAGTCGCATAGCCTAGTCTATAGCTTAAGGGTCCCTGCATATAGGCGTCATAGGAGTATGTGTGCATTTTATATTAATTGATGTGTTTGGATGTTATTTATTACGATGTTTTGACTAGTATGAATTGAACCATAGTAAGTTCATACTTAGCCACATGTTATTTTTCTTTTCGGGATGTGACTAGTGCTGGTTGAACTATAATCATCCACGCTAGTCATTGTTGTATTTTGCTTAAATTGTACATTATAGTACATAATTTAGTACAAGGTAGTTTCTATCTTTTATCGAGTTATTTTACATACCTGAGGTATGTTATTTTTCTTTTGATGTTTAAATCATGTTCCCTAAGAATCGTGTGGTGGTCCGAGTTACTAGGAGTACATGGGTAGGAAGGATTTTAAGCTGTTTCCACACTTATGGGCGACATGACTTATAACTGATTATGTTTTCGTTTTGGATTTAGTCTAGGCTGTTTTAGCTAGACTATGGATTTCTGTATTTCAAGAGTTTTATTATGTTATTTTTATAGATGGAGTTTTGGACCTTATTGGTTATGTGGTTATGAGCTTATGTGAGTAGATGAATTTATGTGTTATATGTTGTATTGATTCTTATAAGTGTCATCATAGGAGGGACTGCATTAGGGAAAGGGTAATTGTATAAGTATGGTGGCCAACATAGTTATACAAGTACCACAACTTCAATGGGTTCTCAAGTATGATTGCATGAAAGAGGGTTAGTACATGCTTGTATATGATGAGATGTAGAATTTGGGTATACGTATAATAAATGGGTTTATGTAATGGCTGCCTATGAGATGGCTATTGTTCTTTTTGTGTTATATGTTTTGGATTATAGTTGTGTTGTGTGATTATGGGGTCACACGATATGGTTTGGTTTTGGAGGTGGGCTTTATGCCTTGTAATGGCATGGTGAGATGGTGATTATTCGTATGGAAAGAAAAACGAGCGTATAAATGATTGACTTGATATGTATGATAACGAGTATGTTGGGAGATTCGATAGGTATACATATGCGGATGTATATATACTAATAGATGTTATGTTATGATTTACGGTCGTTCAGTAGTTATTATAACTTGAACGTACCTAGTACTCTCTTGTGTTTAAACAATTTATTAGAGCTCGAGTTTGGTGGAATTTCAACGACGTTTTGAATCTTTTGAAGTGTGTCTTGTAGCGTATTCTTTGAGTTTCGTATTTCACGTGTACGTTTTAAAATGGTGTTCTTGGTTTAAGTCTGTTGGAATAACTTGGGATTTCTTTTGAAATAATGAAATCTCTTGGTGTTGGGTCTTACATTTCTTTTGGTCAGTATATATTGAGAAAAAGGGGGACTTGGAAATCTATTATAGGGTTAGATAGTTGGTTGTATTCGGTAAAATAAGGGTAAGGTGTTGGAGTCGTGTTTGAAACAAGATGTAACATAAGATTTCTTTTAATCAACACTTATTTATTTCAAATTCTAAAAGACTTTCTTTAAAATAAAGCGAAGTAAAATTTCTTTCTACTTACATAGATTATATAATTGGGTTTAACCGATTCACGTCATTTATAATTATTAATACAAGGTTAAATTGAGTTTATGAAGATTTCACATACAATTATATATGTCATTTAAAAGAGGTATATTAATCACTAAGTCTATTCTTTAGTTTTTTTAAAACAACTAGTATAAAACTGATTTGGTCATAACTTGTTCGTTTTTAGACCTTTTTGAGTGATTCAAAAGCCAAAAATTATGTACTCGGAACGTAATTTTCAAATATTCAGAAAGCATAGTCATGGGAGGTCAGTGGACTGGTCGGAATAGTTGTACAAGTGTCGGGTTCAAGGTTGTGTTTTGAATAGTAGTTTATTTTTATTTGGGGTGTACGGGATACCTAGTCTTTGGGTTGAGTTTTAAGATCGCCTAGAAGGTTGTTTGTAGACGGTTTGAGTCACATAGATGTGGGGAGGTAAAAAAAAATAATAAATAAAAGTATATTCTTCTGGAAAGGTCGGTCTTTTGCACGGTTTAAATAATATGTCGCGGGGCGTAATATGTTTTGGTTGCCATTGGGTGTTTCTTGGATTATTTTTCGTTGTCATGGGTCATTTGAATTGATACATGTTCTGGGTTTGAGTTTTCTTTTGAGTCCTGTGGTTTTTGACTTGTTTTAATTGGTGCACGTGAAATATCGTTAGTTATCCGTGGGTTTGATTCGTTGATCGTATCTGATGGATTCAGGATGTAGTTTTGGTTTCGTATTGTTCGGGAGCGTTGAGGTAGTCATAAGAAAGACTTGGCCGCGCCTACACGCTTATGTAGGTGACCATGAGAGAACGGTCGGAATACCCTTAGTGGGGAGGAAAGAGGTTCGTAGACGAACTAATGTGGTCATGAGGTCTATTAGGAGTGCCAAGGGAGATGAATAGAGATTTCTGTAATGTATGGATATTGGCACAAATAACGTGCCATAGAGAGTGTTGGAAGGGGATATTGTTCGTAAGGCATGTATGTTTTCTAAAAATTTCCTGAAATTTAGTAGGTTTGCCTATTATTTTGAGATAGAACAATGAATAGAGCAAGTAGGAGAAGTGAGAGGAGTTGTAGATAGTACCTTTCCAAGGAAATTGTTGATGGAATGATTTAAAAACATGAGCTGTTAGAAATTGCAAGGTATGCCGGATAAAAGTTGAGTTGCTTAGTAGTAGATTAGATGTGGAAAGAGGTTGAGTGGTCCGATGAGAGGAAGTACCGGTCTTTTAAGATGCGTGTAGAATTTTGCAAGTAGAATGAGGTAGGAATTTATTCGTATTGCCGCTAAGAGAGGGTGCAAGGAGGACATAGTTGAAACTGCTAAGGATGTTGTATGAACGCTTTGGGTTTACGGTTATGCATTTGGCTTCGCCAAAGCACTATCGGATTTCACGGAGTCAATGAAGCGAGTGTGCATGAACGTATATAAATGAGTTGTCATCGGGAGTATCGACGACATCTTGATCTACTCAAAGTCTAAGAAGGAGAGTGAGGCGAAGTATGTGTTGTTTTTGGAGTGGAATTATACGTGAGATTTTCAAGTGTGAGTTTTAGTATTAAGTCTACCGTGATGAGTAGTTAGAGATGATGATATATCATGGAACCAGCAAGGGGCGAAGTGAAGAAGGATGAGGAATCATTTTGGAGGCTGAAGAAGTGGATTGGATAATGAGCCGATCTTGGCATTATCGGAAGGACTGGATGAATTCGCGAAGCATTATGATACGTGGAGCAAGGAGTTGGACGCGTACGAGGACGACAACGAAAGGCGATCACTTATACGTTGCAGGAACTGAAGATTTTGAAGAACTAATAGATATGTGAAAGACCGTCATAGGTCACTTTGTAAGAAAATTGTAATTTTTAAGTAGTTTGGGGTACGGACTGAAGGGGGTTGATGAACATGATTGGATATGAGTATATCCAGCTAACTGGGAAAAGGATAGGCAAGTGAGATATTTATACAACCGTAGGTGTTATACTGAGGGCATGGGTGATTGATTTAGTGGTAGTTAGGAAACTCGATAGCGATGGCTGAGTTTTCATATAATGATAGTTATCATACTAGAGGTCGATAAATGCCATTTGAGGCACTATATGAAAGGATAGGATGAGTTGTCCCCATTGTGGACTAGAATTGGTAAAAGAGGCTACTAATGTGGTAATGGTGTTTGTGGACGGGATGAGAGAAGCAAGGGGATGCTATGTAGAGATGGAGGAAACCAAAAGAGTTAGTGACAAAGTTGTGTATGAAGTTTCACCCATGGTAACGGGTGGTATGTTTTGGTAAAATGGAAGAGTTGACGGAGAGTTTTGTAGGTCCATTTATGATCTTTGGAAAGATCGGACCATTAGCTTATGAGCATAGAATTACCTGGGGGAAATGAGTTGTATACATGATACATTTCATGTATTGGGATTGGTAAAGGTTGTTTGAGAATGCATTTTGCCTGTACGGTTATTCGGGACTTGTGTTAATAAGAGTCTTTGTTTTATCAAAGAGTCATCTGTGAGGTTTATTGACTGTGAGGTCAAGAGTTTGGCAATGAGTTTAATTATTTTTGGTTTGTATATATGGTATTTTGAAACTTGAACTAAAGTTCACGTGGAAATGAGGGGAGTTCGTTTAGAACAAGTATCCTCGTGTGATTGTTGTTTTGTGTTTGATCCTAAGGAGTAAATCTTAGGACGAGATTTCTATTAGGAGGGAGTGATGTCACAACCCTGGTTTTGATGTTCGTCACTTAGTTTTATTTTGTGCTAGTTGCGTGTCTTTACGTGTTTATGTGCTTATTGGTGTGTATAGATTGTGGTTTCGATTTCGTTTCCGGTACGGGGTACCTTGTGAATGAAACGATGTGTGATGATTTCATGTTCATGAGTTCACATAGTAGTGACTATGAAGTGAAATGGGATTATTTAGTGGTTTTACGTATACGTATATGTATTACAAGAAATCATATTTTTACGATTTACGGTTTAGCATTTGGAGGTCTCGGATGAGGTAATTAGTCATATGGATATTTTTCGGGATGGTTTTAAGTCATTTAGGACTTAGTTATAAAGTTTATTTCAAAATTTGAGATTTTTTTTAAAAGTGTATATTTTACGTCTTTTACGGTAAAACGCGTAAATTTGACTAGTTTTACGGTTCTGAGGTTTTGGAAGCTTTAGGAGCTGAAATGAATTAAGACAAATAAAGGTAATATTAGTAGTATATTATTAAACAATAAAAAGAAAAAAAATATATTATACGCGGTTAGGCCGATTGGAAGAAAGAAAAAAAAAGGAAAGTGTATTTGGGCTATGGGTTGGACTTGGGTTCACCCATACCCTATATAATGTTATAACAAAAAAATAAAAGTCATATTTTTCTTCCTGGAGCAATATAGTCGACGGAAGAGAGAGGGTTTTTAGGGTTTTCGTAGTTTTTCATCTTCCATTGAACTAAAGGTAAAAACCTTCTTAAACCTTTTTGATTAAATTGTTTTTATGTTTAATTGATCATCTTATGATGGATTAGGTTAGGGTTTAATATAAAAACAGTAAATTAATGTTATAATAATGAGTTCATAATGATTACATAAATTAGGGCTTGTAATTAGTAGGATTAGGGTTAATTAATGAGGTTAATTTAGTTAAACCCGTTTTTAAAAACTGGGCAGAATTTTGAGTCAATTGTTTTGATCATATCGGGAGTTCTATAAACTTTTATTTTGCGATCCAAGTATCCCTGAAAAGGTAATTGAAGTGGATTTCTAATGCAAGAAACGAGAACTAAATTGGAGGTTGGGAAGTGGGTCAAAAACAGGTTACAACAGTCGGAGGTCAAAAGAGTTTTGAATTCAGCCTGTTTTCTTTTTAAGTTTTGAGTTGTTTGGGGTACTTAACATGAGAGATGGTTTATATATTGTAGTAAGTATCTGCACTTGGGCTAAGGTTGTGGTTTAGGGTAAGACCCCCTAATTGTAACAAACTTTTTGTATGTTTAAAATTAGTAAAACTGGAATGACAAAATTAGTAAGACCCCCTAATTATCTAGGTGTTAGCTAACATATGTAAAGGTATGAATATTTATTTTAAGGAAATTATGGGTATGTTTAAGTGGACGTTTGACTTAATGTTTGGAGACCTAAAATTGGGATTGTTTTGTGTAAAATATAAACGGGATAGTTATTAAACTTAACCAAGTTAAGGACTTGTTAGGGAAGGGTAATGGGGTGTTTAGAGCTCATATATGAGGTATCTATATGAGAGGAGGTTAGATGTCCATCATAGGTTGATGAGCCATCTTAGTGATTGGTTCATATTTTGATTGCGTGTTTTTGGTTTGTTAGTTTGTTGCTAGTGCGAGGACTTTTGGAGAAGCAATCAGGTGAGTTTCATAGTCCCATGTTTACTATTGATTTTGACTTCCAGATGGGATGGAAGAGACACTCTGTTGAGTTATTTATAAATTGATGTTGTGAATGTTTTTAAGGTTTGAGATGGACTTGTGTGTACATTATGTGATTAACTGCTATGTGATTCTTGTTTGTGCATGATTTGGATTGGAGAGGTACATAGTGTGATCATCTATAGGACCAATGGATAATGACAAGGCGGGGCCTTGGGATAGGTACATAGTGTGATCATCTATGACACCATGGTGTTTAGCAAGGCTGGGGGCCTTGGATTTGGTTTGGAATGATTGATCTTGAATGTTAGTTGTTAATGCATACTTGTAACACATTGTCCATATGTTATTGTGTTGATGGTTGTTATTCACAGCTCATAACTGATTCATCGTTGGAGTCAAAACCTATGACTCTCACCAACATTATGTTGACGTGTTTTAGTGTCTCTTTCAGGTGTGAATGTGGTTAAGCATGAGGATAGAAGTGGCTAGACTTGGATGCCTTAGGATTGCATATAGAAGGAGATCCCTGTTTCCTTCTTAGTTTTTATTTGTTCATTTTAATAAGTGATACTGTGGCACACATATGTTTGTTTTTGGTTATGTTATTTGTTTGTCTTGGGTAAGAGGTAGGACTGTTACCTACTTACCTAGACTCCTGCATTTGTTGAGATATTGTCATGACTTTTGAGTCACCATTTTATGACATTTCTTATTTCATATAGTTATCTCTATAGACACACCATGTTGTGATGATATCCATACGTCGCGCCCATATTCCGCCATGGTGGGGTTTGACAAGTAGTCCATAGAAGAGATATCTCACCCCTCTTGTTTCTGTTGGAGAACCACAACAAGAGGCTTCACTTGCATCCTCTCATCACGACCATTCTTCAGTCCACCTTGGTAAAGAAGGCATCAACCTCTTTCTTGGCTTGACAAAGCGAAGAGAAGGTACGGGCTTGAACCTTTACTCTTTGTGTTTTCCTTGAATATATTAAGATTTGAGTGATCTTGTTGTTTCTTATTGAAGTTTAGCTATTGATGTTTGTTTGTGCTTAGTTAAGTTGAAGTGATTATTTCATGGTTGATTTACATGATTTCAAGTTATGTTGCATGAAATTAGTGTGTAATATTTTGTTTTCTGAAACTAAAGGGGTGTTTGTTTTGAGTGAACAAAAGAGTTTTGTTCACAACTAGACTCTCATTTTAAATCACACATCCTTGTTTTTGTTAAGTAAAGTCTTGATTGATAGGTTTTTGGATTGAAAAGGATATTTACTCATTTTTACGTATGCAAAATTCTTCCATATAAATTGTGGGGATAGTTAGTGACATGTTAAGTTAAGGTTTGTTAGTCATTTGCTTGAGAATTGTTTGCTTTTTGATTAAGATTTGGCGACCTAAATCTCATTATTTGACCTTATAGTTCAGCAACCTTGCTCCTAAGGGTTGATTAGGTTGATTTGATGCTTGGAATTGGGTAGAAAGATAGGTTTTAGGTTAAGTTAGGTCTAGGTTAGCTAATAATAGGGCTTTGAGAGTTTTTAGTGGGTGAACTAACCATTTGAAAGCTCACTGTATACCACCAAAACCACTAGACCTCCATTCTTTGTTAACAGTAACTTCATTTGGGTAATTTGTGCTATTATTTGTGTTAGGATTGTTGTTTTCTCGCTTATTATTGACTCCCCACACTTCAACGAGTGTGGGGTGCCTCTTGTGCCTAAAAAGCCACCAAAACGCCAAAAACCAAGTAAATCCGAGCAAAAACACCCTCTATTCACAGAGAGTGAAACAGGCTTTCGCGACAATTTTTTACACTTAAAAGTGTCGCTTATAGTTTCGGAGGGAGGAGTATTCTATTTAATGACACAATTGTGACACTTAAAAGTGTCACAATTAGATTTGGGAGGGAAGAGAACTAGTGTAAAAAAAAGTATGTTTTTAAAATAAAATCATTTAATATTTAAAAAAATAATTTAATTAGATTTGGGAGGGAGGAGAACTAGTGTTAAAAAAGTATGTTTTTTTAAAAAAATCGTTTAATATTTAAAATAATAATAATTTAATTAGTTTAAATTGTATTTAGTTCATAAAAAATTATTAAAAAGTCAAAAATTTTAATTCTTTTTTTAAATTTTCTTTTATCAATTAGGACTTACGAATTTTTTTTTTCATTTTTAGGTTTTAAATTTGGTAAATTGCTTAAATATCGCGTTTGTACTTTCGTTATTTAATTTATTTTGCTTCGTTTCATTTTAAGACGTCTTCATTTTTTTTCTTTTCCTTTACGTTTAATAATTTATTTTTAGTTAAGTTTTCAGAAGTTTTAATTTTTTAAACTTTCGTCATTTTCTCGATTTGCGTATCACGTATTCGTCGTAGTTTAATGTTAGCGTAACTCGTCTTTTAATTTTCTCTCTTAAACCAAAAACAACACTAATCCAAACTTTGATTTTATATAATTGGCACTTAATCACACACCTCCTTCGAGAACGAACTTGGAATTTTCGTCTTCACGGTTTTCCTAAATCGTGTCGATTAATACTTTCCGCCTTATACTTTCTTTTTTCTAGAAGAAGTATATAAAAACCTACATCAATATCCGCCATCTGATACTCAGTGTTGACAAAATACAACTCGATTACTCCATTTTCTACTTTTTCTTTGATAAAATGGTAGCGTATGTCAATATGTTTCTCCCTGGAGTGTTGAACATAGTTGCAGCAAAGGGCAATGGCGCTTTAGTTGTCACATTACATCGGAATTTTGTTTAATCCAAGACCGTAGTCGGTTAATTGTGATCTCATCCAAAGAACTTGAGCACAACAACCGTACATAGCAATGTATTCAGCCTCTGTACTTGATATCGCAGCGCTTTTCTACCTTTTGGATGCCCAACTAATCAGTTTGTCCCCAAGAAGTTGCACACTGCCAGAAGTGCTACGTCTAGTATCTTGAAACCCAACATAATCCGCATCTGCATATGATATTAGTGCAATAGAGGAATCCTTCGGATACCACAGACCACGATTAAGTGTTCCATTAAGATACTGAATGATCCTTTTCACAACATGTAAATGCTTTTCGGTAGGCCGAGCCTGATACCGGGCACACATGCATATAGCAAATTCCAAATCAGGCCTGCTAGCAGTCAGATAGAGAAGGATGCCGATCATTCCACATTAAGTTTAGGATCGACAACAATCCCATCCCTATCCTCATCTAACTTGGATCTCTCTACCATTGGAGTATCCACGGGGTCAGAGTTTTTAAAATGATACTTTATCAACGATTCAAGAGCATCTTTGGATTGATTAATGAAGATGCCTCTGGGATTTTAAGAAATTTGCAACCCTAAGAAAAATGAAAATTTTCCCATCATCAACATCTTAAAGCGTGTGGACATGATTTTCTCGAAATGGCCAGAAAGTCTTTGAGTAGTGGCAGCACATATTATATCGTCAACATAAATTTGTGCCAGTATCATGTCGTTGTCCTCCTTGAGAATGAACAATGTTGGGACCATTTTGCCTTTGGATAAGCCTTCCGAGATGAGATACGACCATAGGAGATCGCACCACGCGCGTGGAGCTTGTTTCGACCCATAAAGAGCCTTCTTAAGCTTATACACGTGATTAGGATACTCCGATTTGACGAATCCATTCGGCTGGCTTACGTAGACATCTTCCCTTAATTCACCATTAAGAAATGTCGTCTTAACATCCATTTGTTAGACGATCATATTCATGTGAGCTGCATAAGCAAGGAATAGTCTAATCGCCTCCAATTGTGCAACAAGAGCAAAGGATTCTTCAAATTCAATGCCCAAAGCTTGTTTGTAACCTCGAGCAACCAATCTAGCTTTGTTCTTTAACACTTCACCTAACTCATCGAGTTTAACCTTATATACCCGTAACAATGTAAGGATGTCAACGATGTCAGGTAGAGGAACTAATTCTCATACTTCAAAGCGTTGAAATTCATTAAGTTCCTCTTGCATGGCTTCAATCCAAGATGATTGTTTTATGGCTTGTTGCCAAGATGTAGGTTCTTTCTCGCAGAGAAGCGCATCAAAGAAGTAATATAATGCGTGCACTTGTAGTTGATGACGTGTCAAGACTGGTCGATCGATGTCACCAATAATATTGCGGATTGGGTGATCCTTTGTCCATTTAATGTTGTGATTTTCAATCCGTGGTGGTCGGGAGTAAACCATTACAGGAGCTTCCTCTGAGGTAGACGCACCGTTAGGGTTTTCGGGTATTTGTGAACCAAAGAATGGAAGCTCTTGTAGGTGAGCAATTTCCAAATCGTGATCATAGTAATCCTCTTCAACATCATTAGGAACAAGTGCGGGTGATGATTCAGGTGTAGTTTGAGAATTATCGGGTGATGGTGCATCTGGTTCAATAGCAACAGTAGATGCATCAGACTGATTTCTATTATCTTGAACAACAACTTCGGGAATCGGAGCTACTGTTGTAGGTGCTGGAAAATCATCACTTGGGGGATCAAAGAATTCGTCAAACATAGGTTGAAATAACTCATCCCACTCGGGCCTTGTAGTATTTGATGGAGAAGTAGGATTGTTGGGAGTTAGTCCGGAACTAATCGTACTGGTTCCCATCTCATGAAGTGCTGGTTCAGAGGTGTGTTGCTCAGAAGCCATCGCTGTCAGCTCATCAAAATCGACACCCAAAGATTCTACTATCTTGCCAAGACGACGATTATAAATTTTGTAAGCTTTCTTTGCTGGCGAGTAACCGATGAAAATTCCAATATCTGCCTTCGGTTGAAGTTTGCCCAAATTCTCACTATCAGTATTTAGATAGCACAGAGAACCAAACACATGAAGGAACAAATATCGGGTTTGTGTCCATGAATAAGCTCATTGTAGTTTTTCCATGGCTCTTACGAATGATGGAGCGGTTTTGGGTATAACATGCGGTTGCCACTGCTTGAGCCCATAAGAATAAAGGAGCATTCACATAAATCAACATGGTTCTAGCGGCTTCCATAAGTGTATGGTTACGTCTTTCTATGACACTGTTTTGTTGTGGAGTGCGAGCAACTGAAGTTTCATGTGAAATATCGACCTCTTCATAATAGTCTCGTAGAGTCTGATTAACGAAGTCAGTTCCATTATCAGTTTGAATGCTTGATCCTTGGTTGCTAAGAACTTAACCCATGTAAACCTTGAAAAATCATCCACCATGACAAGGATATATTTTTGACCACTCACACTAGCCGTACGCATTGGCTCACAAAGATCCATGTGCAAAAGATAAAGTGGTTCTTGGTTGGTGTCATTAGCTTTAGGTTTGTATGATTTCTTGGTTCTTTTCCCCAAAGAACACACGGAACATAAATGATCCTTGTCGAACTTGAGTTTTGGAAGACCACGAACAAGCTCGTTTTTAGCCAAATGGTTAATAGCATAAAAGTTAATATGAGATAACCGGAGATGCCACAACCATGACTTGGTCTTAGATGCTTTGGAGAGAAGGCATACATGAGAGGTGGCCATCATGTTTTGAATGGACAGTGTATAGAGATTATCCCCTCGAGAACCTTTTAACAAGTCATTTCCTGCAAAGATCATGAATGAAGCAAGTATGTTGTAGAAAAGCAACCTCAAGGTTTGAATCGCAAAATTGTCCCACTAAGAATAAGTTGTGACCAAGTCCCTCCACGTAATACACCCTTGAAATCGTAACATTCACAATTTGATATTCACTATAACCCATGATCTTCGCAATATGGTCGTTGCCAAATTTCATCGTTCCTAGAAACTTGCTGACGAAATTTCTGAGCATCGAGCGGTCTCCGGTCATATGCTTTGAGCATCCAGACTACAAGTACCAGAGGATGATTTGGACCACCTGAAAATATGACCAGACGAAGACAATGTATCGGAATCTAATTATTCCTCTGTGTTAGCAGGTACAAATATATTTTTCTTAGATTTACTATCAGAAGAATTCTTAGGTTCCAAATTTTCTTCCTTGATGCTGGCTTAGATTCTAGTTGTCTAATAACCTGAGGTACTTCTTCACTGGTAGGCACAATAGTGGACGCAGACCTAGTTAAAGGGCGTTTTTTTCCATTTCTTAGTGGTGGAGTTCCTATTTAAAAGACGCTGAGACCTAACTTCAGTGGATGTGATCCTAGTTAAAGGGAACTTAGTTCCATTTTCAGTAACGGTCCTACAAGTGGGTTTCCATTGCCAACCAATTTAAAATCCATGATTTTACCATTATTTATGTAATGATGTTTCATCTAAAGATCTTAAGAGCAATCACTCATGTGTTATAATCCAATGAGATGTGTATGAACTTATCCTTATGTATTTTTACATCTACAATCATTTTGTTTTTGAGATAGATTACATAACTTAAATCTTGTATATGTGTACATCAAAGGCATTCAGGCACACCTTGGACTAGCCCAAAATCCTTTACCTTTTGGTGCTAGCCCAACACAAGACCACAACATGAGCCCATTCCTCTTTTTGCTAAGATTGACACGCACCCCCCTTATGTGGAAGGTGAAGGGATGCCTTGGAACCACAAGTGTCAACACTTGGCACAAATGTTCTTACCAAGGTAATCACACTCTTTCCTTGCATTCTCTCTCCCCTTTTAGCCGAAACCACTTTCTCTCACTCTTCACATTCCCTCTCAATTAGATCTCACTCCTTCTTCATCTTTCTCTCTCAAATAATTCGGCTATAAGCCACAAAAATCCAAGGTTGTTCATCCAATCCACTAGATCCTTGTCCCATAGTAATCACCAATCATTTGGAAACATCATCATCATCTTTGGAAGTATTGTAACAAGCCCTAGCCGAATCTATAAAGGCCACGGCTTAGTTATCTTTAGGGTTTTCTTCACCATCTTGACTAGATCTCTAGTCTCCTTGTTCATATAGATCTTCCTTGGTGACATTTAGACAAGAAACGTATACTCCTTATGTTTCTTCATTTTCACTTGCATGCATCATCATACATCTATAAACACATGTATATATAGCTTGTTAAAAATCAAGGTTTCGTAAAGCCATGGCCATTCTAGGTCATGGCATATTTTAGACCACCATAGCCATGGTTAAAACTTTTTAATAAAGAAACCCTAAGGCTTGTACTCTATGTATTAACATGACTAAAAATCATATGAACCATTTTATAGATTTAAATATAGCATAAGTTACAAATCTCACTTTTTGGAATCTTGGTTAACAAATAATAATGGATCTCACTTGTGTAACTCAAAAGACATGGAAAACCATGACCTTGAAGGTCACGACATACATGAATAATATATATATGAGTTATGTGCTAAGTTTAAATGATGGGATATGTATCATTACATGTTAAAAGGACTCTTATAAATCACTAAAATGTTATATGCATTTAGATGGTCTTTTGGTGTACATGCATGTACATGTATAACCTAGATTTGTGGTTAAATGCTAAATATGAAACTAGCTAAAAACCATATCTTGGAAATACCAAGATTAAATGACTAACCGTAGGCTATATATGGTGTACATGGACTTTGACTTATTTTATTATTATATACATAGCTAGATCTTAATATTGAAACACTTGCAAGTACATGCAATCTTAAAACAAGACTTGACACACCTTAATAAGCTATGGTAATCATAGCCGACGGCCTTAAGCTCATGATTAGAACTTATTACTTGTATAAAACCTTGTAACATACCCATATCTAATTTGGTACATCACATAAAACAAACTATAAGTTTTATTCTTCTATTTTAGATTCAAAACTAAATATGTATAAACTAAAAGTAACCTTATAAGAATATCCTAAGTAAAAACTTACATAAAATGTGAAGTAGTGTTAATGGACTATTTAAGCCCATAAAATGTTAATCCAAGATTTAATGGACTTAAGATTTCACTTAGTCCCATTTAACTAATTAAAGGACTTTAAAAATGTATTAAAATCCAATAATTGATTTAAAAGCCCATTTAAATAAATTAGTGGACTTGAAATATATTTAGGCCCATTAAATGTTTAGCCCATTTAATGAGCCCAAATGCTATTTTGAATGTTAAATAAAAGCTTTTATCATAAAATATAACTTATAAAAACTTTTTGGATTAAAAAGACAAATTATGAAACTTAAAGACTAAAACCGTAATTTATGAAACTTGTTTTGATAAACTAGTAAACACAAGGACTGAAAATGTAAATATCCAAAAGTCTAGGGTTTAATAAATACCACCCATGGCAAATTAAACCCTAGGGACCATTTTGGGAAGTTCCTAAAAGTTACTTCGTCATTTTGAAACCCTAGGGACCATTTGTGCAATAATTCGAAACTTAATAGAAACCCTAGGGGCTGTTTTGGTTATTTTATAAAAGTTATAAAACCTAGATATAACTAGGAGGACTAAATCTACCCTTAACCAAAATTTTAACAAGCCCTATGTACCAAACATGTAATATCCGAAAGTTTCACTTATATAAAACATGGAGGGACTAGTTATGCTATAATCCGAAACATAAACTAGCCCTAACCCTAATTACATATTTTTTTATATTTAGTAAAACTTAAATAAACACGAAACCCTAAGGACCAAATGTATAAATTATAAAACTTGTAAATTATAAATTATTTTATGATTATCAAATAGTTTATGGAAATATCAAAAACTTAATAAGTATTTATATGAAATATTTATATCGTTGCTTTAGGGAATAAAATGTTTAAAGGTGTATATATATATATTCCTAGATTTTTAGGAAAATAAACATCGTATGAAAATGAGATAAATAGTAATATATATGACATAGAACGTAAACGGATATTTAAGTAAGACATCTTTTGTTTACTTAATTATGAGATTATATACAAGATGTTGTATGAAGGTTAAATGAACTACATGCTAATGAATGTGTTATAAACATAGACTGATATTCTAAGTAGGACGTTTTTTGTGTTCACTTAGAAATGAAACTTATATAGATAAGTTAAATGAATATTGATGATACTTGAACTACTGTTATTTAGATAAATACTATAGCATAAATGAACAGACTAAAATCTGTATAAGCATACATATATGTTCTTTGTATTATCTATTAAGACTGGATTATCTGATTAGGCATAACTTTGCCATGAGCTTTAATTGGATATTCGTATTAAACAGCTATTTCCTACTCCCAGGTGAGTTTACAGCCCTATATAAACATTTGAAAAAACTTTCCCTTTTGGGAAATATGCAAACACATAATGGACACAACTGGATTGTATAAACTTGACTATGATTGATTATTATTGAAACTGTTAAATTGTTGTAAATCGCCCGAATGTTATAAATAGATATATTAGGGATTGACCATCCCCGTCTGGGTGAGTCATGCTCACTGTCCCTTGGCCGACACAACAGACGCATACCATGTTGGAACTGGTGTGACAATCCGTCAATTTATGGTTGATATTTTATTCTAAAATATTATTTAAAAATATTATTTTAATGTTATATTATGAACTCACTCATTTATGGGAAGAAATTTGGATTTACGTCTTGAAGTAGCATCGACTACGTCTAAACTGGAGGATTCTACGTTACCTGCTTACGTTTACATACACCGTTTTGGTGACAGTCCGACATTTCAGGAAATAAATTTATCCGTGAATATTATTTTGGGATTTTAATTTTGAGTTTGTTCATAAACACACGAATTTACGAGAAGAGATTAGGACTTATGATTTTAATTTAACGTCCTTTACGACTAAACCGGAAACCTTAGGATTACGTATTTACGTTTTCGAACTCCGTTTTTGATGATACAATTTTTAATAGATTCGTTTTGTGCCGTTGATTCATAATTTATAAAAACGTTTTTCGTAAAATGACTCGAGGGCACGCAAATCGAGGAAACTAGAATCGAGGAGTACAAGTAAATAATTGGGGATGAGACAAAACCAAGTTTTTCCCCACCCTCACACATGGGATGGCCACATTGTGACACCACACTAACTTTGTGTCATGTTTTACACAATTTGCTTACACTTGTTAAGCTAGCTTAACTTGTAAGCTACACCAAAACAAAACCATTCCACCCATACCACTAGCTCTCATTTTCACTCATGCAAACCACCAAAATCCTCTCTTCCTCTCTCTATTCCGTCCCATATTCACCCAAAACAACCGTCATTTGATCAAATTTAACCATGGAATCATATGTATAATTTACATATGATGAAAACCCATTGAAGTTATGAAGATTGGAGGTGATCTTAACATGTAAAAAGGAGTTTTCAAGGGAATTTGGGGCTGATTTCTCAAGGAGTTTTCATGAAGAACAAGGATGATTTTTGGAGGAATCTACAAATACTTGGTGATCCTAGAAGTGGTGTTGATATCTCATAATATTGGTTACCCAAAACCAAGTCTTGTTCATCAAAAACCTCATCTTTTCATCACTAATGGTGGTATAGAGATTGTTCTTCCTATCCTCTTGTTATTTTTGATTATGTAATCTCGTATTTCTTTTACTTATATATATGTATATGATGATGAATAATGATTAAAAATATTGTGTGGGGATTTGGTGTTGATAAACATGCTTAAAACGATGGACAAACTACATGTAAAATAGGTAAATCTTGTTTAAATGGTAGGCTGTATAAAAACAGTAACTAACCACATGTTAGACTGATAAAATGATGAAGTAGAATCAATTTACAGTAAGCTATCGGTCTTGTACACATGTGAGAGTTGACCATGCAATGGAATCATTGTAATGAGTGAGATATGATCAAAACAAGTTTAAAGTACAAATCTGAGTTCACTGTTTTGGACGATTTTTAGAAAATACTTAGAGGATGATTCAACAGTAGCTATAGTAGAGTTAAATGGAGCACATATCATGTAGTTTATGTGATAAACATTTGAGCTTCTATCTCCATATAGAACTCTAGATATGGCATTTTTGGTTAATATGAAAATAAAAATCAGATTTTGAGAATAATGTTTATTATTATTATATAAGCACTCAAAATTATATTGTATAAAATATAAAATAAAAACCCACTAATTTATGGATTTTATTTATATAAATATGTAAAAGTTTAAATAAGTGTATAAATTATAAAAATGGTAGTAGAATAATAATTATAAGTAATAAAAACTATAAACTTGATTTTTACGACTTTTTCGGCTATTACCGTAAAATTAACGTTTTTCGCCAACTAAAACTTAGACAATCAAACCCGTATAATGTAAAGTTTTTATAAGTCATATACTGATATATAAGTAACTAATACAAGTAAAAACCGATAAAACCCGAACTATAGGACATACGGACATTAACGAGCTAACTAAGCATATTGGACTAATAATTGGACTAAATAAGATAAACACTTATAAAAAGAACTTATTGGACTTAACCCATTTGGGCCCAACTTGAAAGTTTAAATACTGATAATATAAGTATGAAATGGATTAATACAAGTTAATAAACTTATAATAGGCTTATTGGACCTAAAACACGTAAATAGGTAAAACTAGAAAACTAGTATAAAAGTTATCGACACATAACACAAAAAGGAGTAAATGAGAATATGTAAACCCACTTGATCATCATATATATAAAATCATCATATGTATACATAATTGTTATTTTTATAAAGTCATTGGACATGAGTCTAAGACAAGTATTATTTGTCTAGGTTTCCGTGATTGAAGCACGTACCGTACGTCCGAATTGTCGATAACCCGCCTTCCCACATCAACGTGAGTTCATAGCCTCGCACTCTTTTGAATGTTTTTATGAAATGTTTTATAAACCCGCGAGGGAGATAACATGTTAGTTTTTATAAAATAGGACACCATTTGTCCCGATTGTTTGTTTATTGATTTGGACCCGAATGATTGTATGACCCGATTGTATGACCTGATAAATGATTAAATGACCCGATAGATGAAATTAAATGGATTATTAAAGTTAGGTTATGTCACTAAAAGTCCCATTAGCATGAATTGTGAACTACCGGGATTTGGTAGACGCTTGTGCATATAATAGTACTATTTGGGGACGATCACCCCAGTTCGTGCCTTGACGGTTGATCCCCGTCGTGCCACATTGATTGGTAAGCGAATTTATGTATGAGAAGATTTCCATAGCGTGACCTTTGTGACGACACGCTACTTTAGATGGGCAAATTGAGTATCGGGTTAGCTACCCGTTGTTGGTTTAGTAAGGTAACAATGTCATGCGGCTTATAATAATCCGACTAACGAAATACTACTAGACGCTCAGAATTACGACGTATTGCCTGACTAGCAATACAGGGTCATACTATTGATATTATGTTTGTGTTTTGGTTTTCATAACCATATTCATATAACGGTTTTCATATTTATACAACGTCATAAGACGTATTGTATGATGTTTTTACGACATTGGCTCGTATAATGATTTTTAAGGCAAATGCCTATATTATGATTTTCGATAAGGATTTGTATAAAATGACTTTGGCTATTTTAAAGCCTATTACAAAGATTTGTACAAAATGATTTTTGGTAATAATTTTATACCAAAGTTATATTGATGGAATTTATTAAACTCTATGAATTCACTCGGCGTTATCGCTGACCTTTTCTTTTAACATGTTTTATCTCAGGTACTTGAAGGCAATTCTCGGGAAGACGACAAGAATTCATGGCCCGCACTTAAATTATAATTTCCATTCAAATGTTTGTAAAACCTGTATTAAATACAATGACTTGGGACCTATGTAACTTTGATATTTATGAATGGAAATGCTTTATTAATTAACGACGCGATTTTTAAGCGTTTTCTATGATGTTAGTAATGTGCTATCCCGTAACACCAACGAGTCTTCCGCTGTATTGAGTTGTATAAATTTGGGGGTGTTACAGTTTGGCATCAGAGCTCTCTTTATAGAGAACGAAAGATTTTTAAAACCAAGGTTTTGAATAAAACATTTCAAAATCTTTTAACTATAAACATTTTTCTAAAAATGTCTAAAAATCTTTTGACTATAACGGTGCCGAAGAATTCCCGAGTTACCGACAAGGCCAGACTGAGAAGTGTTATTTTAATATATATATAACTTGGATTATATACATATATATATGATGTAATTTTATTACATGATTGTTTGATGATTATTTTGATTATATACGAGGTATTTATACGACGTAGATTGTCACAAGAAACCCTAACTCCCCTAGTAAATTGATCGAAGCTATTCTCGTAGGAATTCTAGCTATCCTAGATCTAAACCAAGTTGTGGATATTTATGATCCCAACAAATTGTTGATATTCGTAGAAATGTAGATATTAGTTGATTGTGAAATTGAAGAAGAATTGGCGAGATTAAATCTGATATCGATGTCATGACGATCTTTCCTTATAGAGTGGAGTTTGACAAAACGTTATCATATAGAAAGATGTCATCTGATTCATAATCATCCAATTCTTAAATTGAAATCGAAAGGGTGAATGTTGCACTTGAGGCTGTCATTGGAACCATTACCCAAAAGCCTCATGCCACTAATACCTTTCCGAGAAGTCTAATTGAATGTATGAGTCATCTCATACTAAAGACTCATTTGATAATTGTTGTTGTAAGAGATATAGGATTGGAAATTAAGTGTTGATCATATTGAGCTTTTATTGCCTGTATAAGGCCGAAGAATAAGATTGAAAGTATTAGAAAATGAAGTAGGATATCGAAGTGAGTATAAAATTTGTTAAAACTTGAATAAAGTGAAACTTAACCTGTATGGAATATGAGATTGTTAAGAGGAAGTCGTTACGTTCTATGATTGAATTACAAGGTTTTAAATGATTGTTAGTTTGTGTTAAGGGTTGTTCCTAGGCCATTGTCCAATAATGAGGATGCCCAGTGTCCAAGAAATAAATTGAAGAAATCTTCTTCTAAATTGGGACCGATGGATCTTTCGGGACAGGTGGGAAACCTAATGACTCTTGTAGATTAGTATTCATTGTGGTATCTTTTAAAAATAATCCCTAACTTAACTGTGACATCAGTTGGTAGGATGAGTTATGAAAATTGTATGACATAGTGACACGTAATGTGTTACGGTACAATTTTGACTTGTTTATGATTAATGGAAAGACTACCTTTGATTGCTAAATTCTACATGTATCGATGTTATCTATCTTTTCTTGCTTCATCCTAATGCTCACATTAGTGATGTAACCATTGAACAAGTACTCATCTTGATTTGAGTTACGTTGTGGATTATTCTCTTTGTATTCCTAAGTACCATCGAGGTCATGAACCTCATGATTATTTGGCTAAGCTCATTTCCTATTATATTGTAGTTAGTTCTTGGTGAACAACTCTTCATCACTCTTTTGCAGATCACTCATTGTTTTTATAAAGTTAAAACGGTATCCTTTGAGAAAATTAAATTTTCAACACAATAAGGATTATTCAAAGTGAAATTTATAAGTGATTGATATCAAAATGAAGTTGTTTATGAGACGCTTTGGAAACTTAATTGTTTTCATAACAAAGAAAATCTTTGTAAATTTATTTTTGATTCTTATCTAAGAATTAAGCATGAAATTTTTTTTATTATAAACATGGATGATAAAATTTTGACGAACTGAGTATTGCATCGTTAATCTTGAAATTGTATATAGTTGCGCGCCTACATACAATTTGGAATGGACCATGCAAGGCTGATTAGTAGTCACCATAAAACTGATAAATAAACACTAAATTTTCTTTGAAGATTGTGAAAGATTAAATTTATGAGATCTGCAAGAAGTGAAAAATAGGGACATAGTGTTAGGGACACCTACATATGTGCCTGTAGCATCTATTCTTCTGAGTTGAATTTACTCATCTGTGGAAATTGTCTTATTTGACAATTGACAATTCTTTCTTGTCCAATTCTCCCGTAGTGAGATTCTTAGGAAAAGCATCTGATTACCGAGTGTTGATACCCGACTGGATGTTATCGACGTTCTTATCATTTCTTATGATTTGATTTCATTTGAATGACCTGGGTAACGATCCGAGGAGCTTTCAAATGCGTACTCAAATTATGAAAACATGGGATATATTCATATTCATTAAATGTTTTCGTCTATATCTGATTTGAAATTCTCTCGCATAGATTATGCGTTGACCTTACTCTTTAGATGCTAGTTGTGTCTCCATATATCATTGAGATTGTGAAGAATTATGAGTTATTATTAGTCTTTTGAGAAGTTCACATCTTATCAACGTTAATTAAACTGGAAAGTTGATAATTCCGGTAGAATGGATTGATGGATTATGACATGACGACATTGTCTTAATTAATGGGAACTCGAGTAGAATTCCCCTAAATAATAAGATGTTGATTATCAAAAGTGATGATGACCATATCCTGCATTTAGACTTGAAATTATACCATGAATGGTTGTGAACTAGTTATAGATATTGTAATCTAGAAGAACCTAATATGTATGTATTAAAAGATGTTTCTGTTATCTGAAACTTTAGGAAGTATTTGTTGATGAATTACTGTAACACCCCCACAAATGCTATGCGCAACGGAACTACAACATTGGGTGCTACACAGTATTCATTGCACACAAGATATATCAAACGACGCTAAAAAGACGTCAACTTAAAACTTGAAATTAAAAATTGTTAGATGATACATGTCCACGGTTTTTCCAACCCCACTTGGTACAACAGAGTTTAGCGTTTTCGGTCCCCATGAATCTCAACCCAAGAATTTCAGTTTTACAACAACATAACATTAAAATTTAAAATGTTTAAGTAGAAAAGGGAGGAAAAACAAGCAGACTCCAAGCCATACACACAACATCCATCCCATGCACGCTCCATTCTACACTTCAGCGGTTACCTGAAACACATGCCAAAATTTGGTCAACGAAAACGTTGAGTGGAATTCATAGGTTTTACAATTCATTTGAACGTATATAAAATAAAAACCATTCGTGATCATTCATAGACTTGTCGATCAAACAATCTATATTCGAGATACTGACAATTGTGTTTAAGCTCATGACACTAATCCGTTAACTCAATCACCCACGTAATAATTACCGGCGTGATTCAGATGAAACCAGTGCCCCTTCTAAAGGCATCAGTTGCAATTATACCTTATCTCTCATACAAGATAATCTACCGCAGAACTTACTCAACGTACAGCTTCTCGGCTAGCATTGGGTCGTTAGCCCCGTAGTACTACAAATTGTATAAGCGACTATTTCCCCCTACTCGAGGGCAGGACAATAGTTAATAGTTCATGAAATTAGGGTCTTTTGCAACTTGGTACTCAACACAATTTCTAAGGCAACATTCGGGTCTAACAATCATTCATGATATACGTTCCTTTTAAAAACTAGCATGCATTTCCCTCGCGGGTAAAACAATTTGAGATAAATATAAGCGAGGCTATAAATTCACACCTTATATATTAAGTAGTCGGTAGTTCGAGAGATGATCACTGACGACGATACGGATGCCCGGGTAAATCAACACCTATCACAAATAACGCGTAATGAGTAATCTAATTTTAAATACCTTACGGTACTGTATAAAATACATAGATACTAGTCACTTAGGACAATTATAACTCACGCCAAAAACAAAACAACAAGCATCACTCATTTTACACCATTCGTTCTCATTATTTACGCTATCCATTTTTATCCATTTTCGTCGGTACTCACCGAAAGTACGAGCTGTTTTACTACACTTAACCATTCTTATAAAATTTGACAAAATTCTCAAAAATCCTATAAGACCTGTAGATAACACATTTTTAATCCCAATAAAAGTTTTTACTTCTACGACTCGTTACTCAACGTTTTTCCAAAACTACATTTTCCGGGCTGAAATTGTACTTCGACCAACTTTGACCTCTTTGACCTATATGAAATGCACCTTTGACTTCTTTGACTCCTAAGTCAACTTGTAGAATCAATTACACAGGTTTGTGACCAAAATTTGACCCTTGACCATTTACCAATTCATACTTGTGGTCCTCGGGATTTGACTAAAACTATACATAAATTCGGATTATGAAAGTTCTCGTCTCCCGGTACTCGATCTTTAAAACCTCATAACTTTTAGCTCGTTTTGAGTCACGGGCTCTACCTTATACCAAATTAAAGCTAAGAAGACCCTCTATGACTACATTTAGTTTTCAAGACCTGTAGGAAAAATAATTTTTACGAAAAAGTCCTAAACTTTCTGCCTAATTTTGACCATACCAAAATCATGCTTAAACTCGATTCCAAACCTATCAATCACTACTAGGCTTCATCCTAAGCATTCCCAAACATATCCAAACACAAATTTCAGTCCTAACCCCTATTGATCAATCAACCTCATAATCCTAACATCTAAAAATAAACATGCAACCACATGTACCCATCTAAAACATTACTAAACACAATGCCAAACACAAGATAATGCTCAAAATTCATCAACCACCATGGCTCCCCAAACACCCCCTTGTGCCGTGGGGTTTGGGTGACCAAATCACCACAACTAAATTAATTTTGGTGGGTTTTATTGGTGATTATACTTCCATTATACATGAATTTAACATGCATCAATACATTTAACCTCAAAAACTAATTTGAATGTTCTTGAAAATTTTTGGAAAATTTTTGTTAATGCATGTTTAATTAAACCATGGATTAACACTCACCAATGGATTCTAAGAGGTGGTCTTAAGTTAGATTTTGTGAAAACTCAAGAAAAAATGGTGGGATGGTGGTTCTTGGTGGTTTGGCCGTCGGCCTAAGGACAAGAGAGAGAGAGTTTTGATTTTGTTTTTGTTAAATGTTACTATGTGTTTGTGTTTGTGCATTTTTGTGGTATTGGGAGGGACCAAAATGCAAATAAAGGTTTCTTTTGGCCTTAAGTAAAAATGTCCTTAAAACTTTGCGGGTTCGACTCACTAGTCAATTTTGAAAATTTTACGGGAGTCGGAAATCATCCCGAACACTCCAAAATATTTTTGGGATACTTTAAATGTACTCGGAAGGCTATAAAACTCACCCGACTCAACTTAACACGAACCGTAAGTAAAATTCTCGAAAAATTACATTATCGATAAATCGTCAATAATTATAGAAATTTGGGCATCCCTCGGGATCGTAATCGTCATCGTCCTTCTTGAATCGTCAAACGTAAAAGATATAACCTCGAACATCGGCTTTAACCAATATACTTATATATATAGAAATTAAAATTTATTAAAAATTTCAAAAATCAGCGTAATTTAGGGTAACGTTAATGACCTTGGTTCTAGGGTGTCACATCCACCCCTCCTTAAAGAGAGCGACGTCCCGGCGCTCGCGTCTTCTTGTACTCACATTTCGTTCTACTGGAACAGATGAGGATACCTTTCCTTGAAAAAGTCCTCACGTTCCCAAGTGTATTCCGGTCCACGCTTAGAATTCCATCGGACTTTCACAATAGGAATTCTACTACGCTTCAGCCTCTTGACCTCTCGGTCCATAATTTCCACAGGTTCTTCCACAAAATGCATTTTGTCGTCCAGTCGAATCTCGTCCAAAGGAATCACCAATTCCTTATCCGCCAAACTCTTCTTCAAGTTCGATACGTGAAACGTGTCGTGAATAGCACTAAGCTCGCTCGGCAATTCTAATTTATACGCTACTGGTCCAATTCGTTCAACGATCTTAAATGGTCCAATATACCTTGGACTCAACTTTCCTTTCTTCCCAAAACGAATTACACCCTTCCATGGCGATACCTTGAGCATAACCATATCTCCAACTTCAAACTCCAACGGTTTCCTTCTGTTATCGGCATAACTCTTCTGTCGGCTTCTCGCAGCAAGTAGTCGGTTCTTGATTTGCACAATCTTCTCTGTCGTTTCTAAAACCATTTCGGGTCCAGTCAATTGACTTTCTCCTACTTCACTCCAACACACAGGCGATCTACACTTCCTTCCATACAATTCTTCGAACGGTGCTGCCTTGATACTCGCATGATAACTATTATTATACGAAAATTCCACTAGAGGCAAGTGGCGTTCCCAACTTCCTCCAAAATCAATCACGCATGCTCGGAGCATGTCCTCCATCGTCTGAATAGTTCGTTCGCTCTGGCCGTCAGTTTCCGGGTGATAAGCCGTACTTAAACTCAATTCAGTGCCCATCGCACGTTGAAGCGATTTCCAAAATTCCGAAGTAAATCTACTGTCGCGATCCGAAATGATCGATAACGGCACTCCATGTCTACAGACGATCTCTTTCACGTACACACTGGCGAGCTTTTCCATGCTGTCCGTCTTCTTCATAGGTAAGAAATGAGCAGATTTCGTTAATCTATCCACAATTACCCATATCATATCACATCCACTAGGAGTTCTAGGTAAACCCGTCACGAAATCCATAGCGATTTTCTCCCATTTCCATTCTGGGATCTCTGGTTGTACCAACAATCCAGATGGTTTCTTATGTTCTGCTTGAACCTTCGCGCAAGTCAAACACTTACTAACGTAACGAGCAATATCCGCCTTCATATTCGGCCACCAATAAACTTTCTTCAGGTCGTGATACATTTTATCCGATCCAGGATGTATCGAATACTTCGACTTATACGACTCGTTCATAACCAATTCTCGAACTCCAGGCTTTCCTTCCTCAGATGAACACAATGGTAACCAAATCCGATTCTCAAAATATCTCAGTCCGTCTGACCTAATCACGAAAAGAGGTTTCAACATTCGTCCCAAGTTCTCAGCTTCAACATTCCCTTTCATTAGTCCCCTCTCTTGAGCCTTCAATATAGTTTCGGTTAAGTCAACGCTCTCAGTCATCACTAAAGCTCTGACCCTCAAAGGTTTCTCCCGTTCCTTCCTACTCAGTGCATCCGCTACAACATTCGCCTTGCCAGGGTGGTAGCGAATTTCGCAGTCATAATCACTCAGTAGTTCAACCCATCGTCTCTGTCGCATATTCAACTCCTTTTGATCTAAAATGTGCTGCAAACTCTTGTGGTCAGTGAATACAACACACTTCGTCCCATACAAATAGTGTCTCCACAACTTCAATGCAAAAACTACAGCTCCTAATTCCAAATCGTGCGTCGTGTAGTTCTCCTCATTCTTCCTCAGTTGCCTCGACGCGTAAGCTATCACCTTTTCACGTTGCATCAATACCGCTCCATAACCCTTACGAGATGCATCACAATACACTACGAAGTCTTCGGTTCCTTCAGGCAATGACAATATCGGCGCGGAACATAACTTGTCCTTGAGCGTTTTGAAAGCAAGTTCTTCCTCAATTCCCCATTCATACACCCTATTCTTTTCGGTAAGCCTTGTCAATGGTTTTGCAATCAACGAAAATCCTTCAATGAACCTTCGATAATACCCAGCTAAACCAAGGAATTGTCGAACTTCAGTCGGTGTTGTCGGTGCCGACCATTCCCTGATCGCTTCGACCTTAGCAGGATCCACACGAACTCCCTTACTATCAATCACGTGACCTAAGAACTGCACTGATTCTAACCAAAACTCACACTTCGAGAATTTCGCATACAGCTTCTCCTTCTTTAACAATTCCAAAATCTTCCTCAGGTGCTTCTCGTGCTCCTCCTTACTTTTAGAGTAAATAAGTATATCGTCGATGAAAACAATAACAAACTTATCTAGATACGGCTTGCACACGCGATTCATGAGGTCCATGAATACAGCAGGCGCGTTCGTCAACCCAAACGGCATCACTCGAAATTCAAAGTGTCCATACCGCGTACGAAAGGCAGTTACAGGAATATCCTCCTCTCTTACACGCAGTTGATGATACCCTGATCTTAAATCGATCTTTGAGTATACACTGGAACCTTGCAATTGATCAAACAAATCGTCAATCCTCGGCAATGGGTACCGATTCTTAACCGTCAGCTTATTGAGTTCCCTATAGTCAATACACATCCGAAACGAACCATCTTTCTTCTTCACAAACAACACTGGCGCTCCCCATGGTGATGAGCTCGGCCTAATAAATCCTTTGTCCATCAATTCCTTCAGTTGATCCGATAATTCCTTTAACTCGGATGGTGCTAAGCGATAAGGTGAACGCGCAACCGGCGCAGCTCCTGGCACCAAATCAATTCGAAACTCGACCTCACGGGCAGGTGGTAAACCCGGCAACTCGTCTGGAAAAACATCCGGGTAATCGCAGATAACAGGTACCTCTTCAATCCTTGCCTCTAAATCACCATCACTCGAAACTTGTGCCAAAAACACATCGCATCCGCTCTCTACGTACTTCATCATTTTCAAACAGGAGATCACTTTCAAACGAGAAGTGCATTCGTCTCCCTTCACCGTCAAAACTTTATTCCTCAACGGAATCTGAACTAATCTCTCGCCACAGACGATCATAGCACTGTGCGCCATTAGCCAATCCATTCCCACAATCACGTCAAACGATCCTAGCTCTATAGGCATCAAGTCGATTTTAAAAGCGTAATTTCCTAACTTCAAGGTACACCCTTTCAGTATAGAATTCGTACTAACAATTTTTCCATCGGCTAACTCAACGTTATAACTAGTCGCTAACAACACCGGTTTTCTATCGATATGACGACTAAATTTAACATCTACAAAACTCTTGTCGGAGCCAGAATCAAACAAAATACTAGCATAACAAGCATCTAGCAAAAACGTACCGGTAACCACATTAGGACCCTGTGGTTTATCAGCCGTTCCCACTTGATACACAGCAGCCGCGTTGTTACCTCCCCGCTTGTTTCCTGCCTTCGGGCAATTCACTTGCACATGGCCTCTCTCTCCACAACCATAACATCCTCTCATTCTGATAGCATTCGCCCCAGTGGCTACTCCTCCCGTTCGGCAACCAGATGTCCTATGACCTGCTTTTCCACACTTGCCGCATGCAGGCGGGCAATTCCCAACATGGTACAAATTGCACCTACCACAATGGGGATTCACTTTTACTCCTCTAGGGTTCGTCACTGCCCTCATCCCTTCATTCCTTCGCTGGTTAAACTGTTGATTGCGGTTCGGACCATGGTTGTTTCGATTTCCACTTCGGTTCTGGCCTTGGGATTGATTGCTTTGTGCCGCTTCCCATTTCCTCTTGTTGCCTTCAGCAATGGAGTTCTGCTTGTCCTGGAGCTTGACGTCCATCAATGCGTGAGCCATCTGGACCGCTTCATCAAACGACCCAGGTTTTGACGAAGTTGTTTCACCCTTGATATTGCTAGATAAACCTTTAATGTACTGCTTCATCTTCTTGGCATCATTGGCAAAAACATCTGGACACAAAAGGCTTAATTCATTGAACCTCCTGGTGTAAGCAGCTATATCGTTGTTCTTCAAGGTCAAGTGCCTCAACTCATCTTCCAGCTGACCCAATTCCTCTTCTGGGCAAAACTTCTTAGTCAACAGAGCTTTTGTCGCAGTCCACGTCCTTGCATTCGCTACAGCCAATCCAACAGTGGCTACTTGGGTGTTCCACCAACTTAACGCATCATCAAGAAACGTAGTAGCCGCAAACTTCACCTTGTCCGCTTCTGCACAACCGCTGATTTCGAAAGTACTTTCAACCTTTTCCAACCAGCGTCTAAGTTCTAAAGCTCCACCCGTTCCACGAAATTGCGTGGGACCGCATTTCATAAAACTAGAATAGGTACACACTCTCGGGGCTTGCTGTCTCCCCGCGTTTCTGCCCTGGTCCTGATTTCTCCCGGCTTGGTCCGCTTCCAGCGCATTTGCTATAGCTTCCTGAATCATTGTGTTTACACGATCGGCGGTCAACTTTGGAGGCATGGTGTTATCGAATATCTCTTTCTGCAAGACAGGGAAAATAGAAAAACAATGTAAGTATACACATCAAGTTTCCGAGACATAATATACCTACAACGACACATCACTACAGAGTTACTAATATTCATCAATTCACATCACAAAAGATCAAATTTAAGACATATCACAGATCATGAAAGGTAACATGGATTGTATTGATAATTAACCAAAATTGTGACAAGTATTGCCACTACAATCGTTCACCACAAAACTTAAGTCCTCAAGTTTCTCGTCATAATGCCATCATACAAAAGTCTAAAACAGTTCTATTACAATGATCAAAGAAAAATACAAAACAAGCAACTAGGCATGTGGTGATCCACACGGCCTCTTGGATGGCGGTTCGTCATCATCTTCCTCGGGTTCCTCATCACTATCGTCCTCATCCACATCATCCATTTTTCTCTTTCCTTTGTCATCCGGCCCACATTCCATCTCCTTTTTCGTCCCTGATGTAGACCCACACTCAATCGCTACCTGACTTCCCACAGTAATACAAGCTCCTCTAGTAGGCGGCTGAATCATGTAGTCATTATCCTCCATCTCCAAATCGTCCACGAATCTCCAATCCGGGGGCAATGATGCTCTCACACGATGCTCCCAACTCTGCATCCTCGACAACCTCACTTGATCTTCCCTAACACGGTCAAGACTAGCGCTTAAATTTGCAACCATTGATCTTAAACTGTTGATATCACTTTTGTTCACATTTCCATCATACTCAATTCTTGCAGTCCTTTCCAACAGTCTTTGGTGTTCCCTTTCATTCTTATCAAACCTCCTAATTACCCTGGTCTCAACTACAAACCACTCATACATCAACCTCTCCATCCTCCTCAAACGACCTGCGGGATCCCAGTAGTGTCTTGGTCTCGGAAAGTAGACCCTTGCAATATTCTCATGAATCGATGGCGACTTGGATGATTTGCTGGACTCTCCACCGCTCCCATTACTTACTCGAACAAATCCTGGCACTGTTCTCAAATAGTCCTTACAATTGTCCATCGGGCGATTAAAGGGTTGTTGCTCATATCGACCGGTTGGTGGTGCTTCATAACCCTTCGGCGAATTCGGAGATTGAAACAAATTAGGTTCGGTCTGGCCTACAACATTCTCGGGAATGCCATCATCCATTAGCTCCTCGGGTTCTTCCTCAGAATCCTCACTCTCGTCACTACTGATGCTAAAATTGTCCACCTCACTTTCATCATTGTCGTTTTCCGGCCCTATTTCCTCTTCTGGAGCAATCCATCCATTATCATTGTCCGGCGGGTTCGGAGGAAACGGTCCCCCTTCGTGACCTACGACGTAATCGTTTCCATTATCATTAGGCGGTACCTCGGCCATTCCTGCAATAACAGCGAATTTCGGAGGGTACATAAGTAATTATACAATATTTATAAATACATGCATGCAAATGCAATGCAAAGGTGGTACATATGCCCGAAATGTAATAATATGATGCTCATGCATGATTAATACAAAAATTACGATGTCGGATATTCCACGTATAATTCAACGTCTACATATAGTAATTCCATACTTACGTAATAATTACCCACATATATACTTCACTCAAAAGTATATGTCAAATGCCATGAATACAAAAATAAATCTTACCGGAGCCATGCAGGATAGTTGTGTGTGCTTGGACCATTTCTTACGACACCAAAAGTTATAGTTTAGGATTTTCAAAAACGACCTAGTTCTCTATAACTCATGGCTCTGATTACCAATCTGTAACACCCCCACAAATGCTATGCGCAGCGGAACTACAACATTGGGTGCTACACAGTATTCATTGCACACAAGATATATCAAACGACGCTAAAAAGACGTCAACTTAAAACTTGAAATTAAAAATTGTTAGATGATACATGTCCACGGTTTTTCCAACCCCACTTGGTACAACAGAGTTTAGCGTTTTCGGTCCCCATGAATCTCAACCCAAGAATTTCAGTTTTACAACAACATAACATTAAAGTTTAAAATGTTTAAGTAGAAAAGGGAGGAAAAACAAGCAGACTCCAAGCCATACACACAACATCCATCCCGTGCACGCTCCATTCTACACTTCAGCGGTTACCTGAAACACATGCCAAAATTTGGTCAACGAAAACGTTGAGTGGAATTCATAGGTTTTACAATTCATTTGAACGTATATAAAATAAAAACCATTCGTGATCATTCATAGACTTGTCGATCAAACAATCTATATTCGAGATACTGACAATTGTGTTTAAGCTCATGACACTAATCCGTTAACTCAATCACCCGCGTAATAATTACCGGCGTGATTCAGATGAAACCAGTGCCCCTTCTAAAGGCATCAGTTGCAATTATACCTTATCTCTCATACAAGATAATCTACCGCAGAACTTACTCAACGTACAGCTTCTCGGCTAGCATTGGGTCGTTAGCCCCGTAGTACTACAAATTGTATAAGCGGCTATTTCCCCCTACTCGAGGGCAGGACAATAGTTAATAGTTCATGAAATTAGGGTCTTTTGCAACTTTGTACTCAACACAATTTCTAAGGCAACATTCGGGTCTAACAATCATTCATGATATACGTTCCTTTTAAAAACTAGCATGCATTTCCCTCGCGGGTAAAACAATTTGAGATAAATATAAGCGAGGCTATAAATTCCTACCTTATATATTAAGTAGTCGGTAGTTCGAGAGATGATCACTGACGACGATACGGATGCCCGGGTAAATCAACACCTATCACAAATAACGCGTAATGAGTAATCTCATTTTAAATACCTTACGGTACTGTATAAAATACATAGATACTAGTCACTTAGGAAAATTATAACTCACGCCAAAAACAAAACAACAAGCATCACTCATTTTACACCATTCGTTCTTATTATTTACGCTATCCATTTTTATCTATTTTCGTCGGTACTCACCGAAAGTACGGGCTGTTTTACTACACTTAACCATTCTTATAAAATTTGACAAAATTCTCAAAAATCCTATAAGACCTGTAGATAACACATTTTTAATCCCAATAAAAGTTTTTTCTTCTACGACTCGTTACTCAACGTTTTTCCAAAACTACATTTTCCGGGCTGAAATTGTACTTCGACCAACTTTGACCTCTTTGACCTATATGAAATGCACCTTTGACTTCTTTGACTCCTAAGTCAACTTGTAGAATAAATTACACAGGTTTGTGACCAAAATTTGACCCTTGACCATTTACCAATTCATACTTGTGGTCCTCGGGATTTGACTAAAACTATACATAAATTCGGATTATGAAAGTTCTCGTCTCCCGGTACTCGATCTTTAAAACCTCATAACTTTTAGCTCGTTTTGAGTCACGGGCTCTACCTTATACCAAATTAAAGCTAAGAAGACCCTCTATGACTACATTTAGTTTTCAAGACCTCTAGGAAAAATATTTTTTACGAAAAAGTCCTAAACTTTCTGCCTAATTTTGACCATACCAAAATCATGCTTAAACTCGATTCCAAACCTATCAATCACTACTAGGCTTCATCCTAAGCATTCCCAAACATATCCAAACACAAATTTCAGTCCTAACCCCTATTGATCAATCAACCTCATAATCCTAACATCTAAAAATAAACATGAAACCACATGTACCCATCTAAAACATCACTAAACACAATGCCAAACACAAGATAATGCTCAAAATTCATCAACCACCATGGCTCCCCAAACACCCCCTTGTGCCGTGGGGTTTGGGTGACCAAATCACCACAACCAAATTAATTCTGGTGGATTTTATTGGTGATTATACTTCCATTATACATGAATTTAACATGCATCAATACATTTAACCTCAAAAACGAATTTGAATGTTCTTGAAAATTTTTGGAAAATTTTTGTTAATGCATGTTTAATTAAACCATGGATTAACACTCGCCAATGGATTCTAAGAGGTGGTCTTAAGTTAGATTTTGTGAAAACTCAAGAAAAAATGGTGGGATGGTGGTTCTTGGTGGTTTGGCCGTCGGCCTAAGGACAAGAGAGAGAGAGTTTTGATTTTGTTTTTGTTAAATGTTACTATGTGTTTGTGTTTGTGCATTTTTGTGGTATTGGGAGGGACCAAAATGCAAATAAAGGTTTCTTTTGGCCTTAAGTAAAAATGTCCTTAAAACTTTGCGGGTTCGACTCACTAGTCAATTTTGAAAATTTTACGGGAGTCGGAAATCATCCCGAACACTCCAAAATATTTTTGGGATACTTTAAATGTACTCGGAAGGCTATAAAACTCACCCGACTCAACTTAACACGAACCGTAAGTAAAATTCTCGAAAAATTACATTATCGATAAATCGTCAATAATTATAGAAATTTGGGCATCCCTCGGGATCGTAATCGTCATCGTCCTTCTTGAATCGTCAAACTTAAAAATTATAACCTCGAACATAGGCTTTAACCAATATACTTATATATATAGAAATTAAAATTTATTAAAAATTTCAAAAATCAGCGTAATTTAGGGTAACGTTAATGACCTTGGTTCTAGGGTGTCACATCCACCCCTCCTTAAAGAGAGCGACGTCCCGGCGCTCGCCTCTTCTTGTACTCACATTTCGTTCTACTGGAACAGATGAGGATACCTTTCCTTGAAAAAGTCCTCACGTTCCCAAGTGTATTCCGGTCCACGCTTAGAATTCCATCGGACTTTCACAATAGGAATTCTACTACGCTTCAGCCTCTTGACCTCTCGGTCCATAATTTCCACAGGTTCTTCCACAAAATGCATTTTGTCGTCCAGTCGAATCTCGTCCAAAGGAATCACCAATTCCTTATCCGCCAAACTCTTCTTCAGGTTCGATACGTGAAACGTGTCGTGAATAGCACTAAGCTCGCTCGGCAATTCTAATTTATACGCTACTGGTCCAATTCGTTCAACGATCTTAAATGGTCCAATATACCTTGGACTCAACTTTCCTTTCTTCCCAAAACGAATTACACCCTTCCATGGCGATACCTTGAGCATAACCATATCTCCAACTTCAAACTCCAACGGTTTCCTTCTGTTATCGGCATAACTCTTCTGTCGGCTTCTCGCAGCAAGTAGTCGGTTCTTGATTTGCACAATCTTCTCTGTCGTTTCTAAAACCATTTCGGGTCCAGTCAATTGACTTTCTCCTACTTCACTCCAACACACAGGCGATCTACACTTCCTTCCATACAATTCTTCGAACGGTGCTGCCTTGATACTCGCATGATAACTATTATTATACGAAAATTCCACTAGAGGCAAGTGGCGTTCCCAACTTCCTCCAAAATCAATCACGCATGCTCGGAGCATGTCCTCCATCGTCTGAATAGTTCGTTCGCTCTGGCCGTCAGTTTCCGGGTGATAAGCCGTACTTAAACTCAATTCAGTGCCCATCGCACGTTGAAGCGATTTCCAAAATTCCGAAGTAAATCTACTGTCGCGATCCGAAATGATCGATAACGGCACTCCATGTCTACAGACGATCTCTTTCACGTACACACTGGCGAGCTTTTCCATGCTGTCCGTCTTCTTCATAGGTAAGAAATGAGCAGATTTCGTTAATCTATCCACAATTACCCATATCATATCACATCCACTAGGAGTTCTAGGTAAACCCGTCACGAAATCCATAGCGATTTTCTCCCATTTCCATTCTGGGATCTCTGGTTGTACCAACAATCCAGATGGTTTCTTATGTTCTGCTTGAACCTTCGCGCAAGTCAAACACTTACTAACGTAACGAGCAATATCCGCCTTCATATTCGGCCACCAATAAACTTTCTTCAGGTCGTGATACATTTTATCCGATCCAGGATGTATCGAATACTTCGACTTATACGACTCGTTCATAACCAATTCTCGAACTCCAGGCTTTCCTTCCTCAGATGAACACAATGGTAACCAAATCCGATTCTCAAAATATCTCAGTCCGTCTGACCTAATCACGAAAAGAGGTTTCAACATTCGTCCCAAGTTCTCAGCTTTAACATTCCCTTTCATTAGTCCCCTCTCTTGAGCCTTCAGTATAGTTTCGGTTAAGTCAACGCTCTCAGTCATCACTAAAGCTCTGACCCTCAAAGGTTTCTCCCGTTCCTTCCTACTCAGTGCATCCGCTACAACATTCGCCTTGCCAGGGTGGTAGCGAATTTCGCAGTCATAATCACTCAGTAGTTCAACCCATCGTCTCTGTCGCATATTCAACTCCTTTTGATCTAAAATGTGCTACAAACTCTTGTGGTCAGTGAATACAACACACTTCGTCCCATACAAATAGTGTCTCCACAACTTCAATGCAAAAACTACAGCTCCTAATTCCAAATCGTGCGTCGTGTAGTTCTCCTCATTCTTCCTCAGTTGCCTCGACGCGTAAGCTATCACCTTTTCACGTTGCATCAATACCGCTCCATAACCCTTACGAGATGCATCACAATACACTACGAAGTCTTCGGTTCCTTCAGGCAATGACAATATCGGCGCGGAACATAACTTGTCCTTGAGCGTTTTGAAAGCAAGTTCTTCCTCAATTCCCCATTCATACACCCTATTCTTTTCGGTAAGCCTTGTCAATGGTTTTGCAATCAACGAAAATCCTTCAATGAACCTTCGATAATACCCAGCTAAACCAAGGAATTGTCAAACTTCAGTCGGCGTTGTCGGTGCCGACCATTCCCTGATCGCTTCGACCTTAGCAGGATCCACACGAACTCCCTTACTATCAATCACGTGACCTAAGAACTGCACTGATTCTAACCAAAACTCACACTTCAAGAATTTCGCATACAGCTTCTCCTTCTTTAACAATTCCAAAATCTTCCTCAGGTGCTTCTCGTGCTCCTCCTTACTTTTAGAGTAAATAAGTATATCGTCGATGAAAACAATAACAAACTTATCTAGATACGGCTTGCACACGCGATTCATGAGGTCCATGAATACAGCAGGCGCGTTCGTCAACCCAAACGGCATCACTCGAAATTCAAAGTGTCCATACCGCGTACGAAAGGCAGTTACAGGAATATCCTCCTCTCTTACACGCAGTTGATGATACCCTGATCTTAAATCGATCTTTGAGTATACACTGGAACCTTGCAATTGATCAAACAAATCGTCAATCCTCGGCAATGGGTACCGATTCTTAACCGTCAGCTTATTGAGTTCCCTATAGTCAATACACATCCGAAACGAACCATCTTTCTTCTTCACAAACAACACTGGCGCTCCCCATGGTGATGAGCTCGGCCTAATAAATCCTTTGTCCATCAATTCCTTCAGTTGATCCGATAATTCCTTTAACTCGGATGGTGCTAAGCGATAAGGTGCACGCGCAACCGGCGCAGCTCCTGGCACCAAATCAATTCGAAACTCGACCTCACGGGCAGGTGGTAAACCCGGCAACTCGTCTGGAAAAACATCCGGGTAATCGCAGATAACAGGTACCTCTTCAATCCTTGCCTCTAAATCACCATCACTCGAAACTTGTGCCAAAAACACATCGCATCCGCTCTCTACGTACTTCATCATTTTCAAACAGGAGATCACTTTCAAACGAGAAGTGCATTCGTCTCCCTTCACCGTCAAAACTTTATTCCTCAACGGAATCTGAACTAATCTCTCGCCACAGACGATCATAGCACTGTGCGCCATTAGCCAATCCATTCCCACAATCACGTCAAACGATCCTAGCTCTATAGGCATCAAGTCGATTTTAAAAGCGTAATTTCCTAACTTCAAGGTACACCCTTTCAGTATAGAATTCGTACTAACAATTTTTCCATCGGCTAACTCAACGTTATAACTAGTCGCTAACAACACCGGTTTTCTATCGATATGACGACTAAATTTAACATCTACAAAACTCTTGTCGGAGCCAGAATCAAACAAAATACTAGCATAACAAGCGTCTAGCAAAAACGTACCGGTAACCACATTAGGACCCTGTGGTTTATCAGCCGTTCCCACTTGATACACAGCAGCCGCGTTGTTACCTCCCCGCTTGTTTCCTGCCTTCGGGCAATTCACTTGCACATGGCCTCTCTCTCCACAACCATAACATCCTCTCATTCTGATAGCATTCGCCCCAGTGGCTACTCCTCCCGTTCGGCAACCAGATGTCCTATGACCTGCTTTTCCACACTTGCCGCATGCAGGCGGGCAATTCCCAACATGGTACAAATTGCACCTACCACAATGGGGATTCACTTTTACTCCTCTAGGGTTCGTCACTGCCCTCATCCCTTCATTCCTTCGCTGGTTAAACTGTTGATTGCGGTTCGGACCATGGTTGTTTCGATTTCCACTTCGGTTCTGGCCTTGGGATTGATTGCTTTGTGCCGCTTCCCATTTCCTCTTGTTGCCTTCAGCAATGGAGTTCTGTTTGTCCTGGAGCTTGACGTCCATCAATGCGTGAGCCATCTGGACCGCTTCATCAAACGACCCAGGTTTTGACGAAGTTGTTTCACCCTTGATATTGCTAGATAAACCTTTAATGTACTGCTTCATCTTCTTGGCATCATTGGCAAAAACATCTGGACACAAAAGGCTTAATTCATTGAACCTCCTGGTGTAAGCAGCTATATCGTTGTTCTTCAAGGTCAAGTGCCTCAACTCATCTTCCAGCTGACCCAATTCCTCTTCCGGGCAAAACTTCTTAGTCAACAGAGCTTTTGTCGCAGTCCACGTCCTTGCATTCGCTACAGCCAATCCAACAGTGGCTACTTGGGTGTTCCACCAACTTAACGCATCATCAAGAAACGTAGCAGCCGCAAACTTCACCTTGTCCGCTTCTGCACAACCGCTGATTTCGAAAGTACTTTCAACCTTTTCCAACCAGCGTCTAAGTTCTAAAGCTCCACCCGTTCCACGAAATTGCGTGGGACCGCATTTCATAAAACTAGAATAGGTACACACTCTCGGGGCTTGCTGTCTCCCCGCGTTTCTACCCTGGTCCTGATTTCTCCCGGCTTGGTCCGCTTCCAGCGCATTTGCTATAGCTTCCTGAATCATTGTGTTTACACGATCGGCGGTCAACTTTGGAGGCATGGTGTTATCGAATATCTCTTTCTGCAAGACAGGGAAAATAGAAAAACAATGTAAGTATACACATCAAGTTTCCGAGACATAATATACCTACAACGACACATCACTACAGAGTTACTAATATTCATCAATTCACATCACAAAAGATCAAATTTAAGACATATCACAGATCATGAAAGGTAACATGGATTGTATTGATAATTAACCAAAATTGTGACAAGTATTGCCACTACAATCGTTCACCACAAAACTTAAGTCCTCAAGTTTCTCGTCATAATGCCATCATACAAAAGTCTAAAACAGTTCTATTACAATGATCAAAGAAAAATACAAAACAAGCAACTAGGCATGTGGTGATCCACACGGCCTCTTGGATGGCGGTTCGTCATCATCTTCCTCGGGTTCCTCATCACTATCGTCCTCATCCACATCATCCATTTTTCTCTTTCCTTTGTCATCCGGCCCACATTCCATCTCCTTTTTCGTCCCTGATGTAGACCCACACTCAATCGCTACCTGACTTCCCACAGTAATACAAGCTCCTCTAGTAGGCGGCTGAATCATGTAGTCATTAGCCTCCATCTCCAAATCGTCCACGAATCTCCAATCCGGGGGCAATGATGCTCTCACACGATGCTCCCAACTTTGCATCCTCGACAACCTCACTTGATCTTCCCTAACACGGTCAAGACTAGCGCTTAAATTTGCAACCATTGATCTTAAACTGTTGATATCACTTTTGTTCACATTTCCATCATACTCAATTCTTGCAGTCCTTTCCAACAGTGTTTGGTGTTCCCTTTCATTCTTATCAAACCTCCTAATTACCCTGGTCTCAACTACAAACCACTCATACATCAACCTCTCCATCCTCCTCAAACGACCTGCGGGATCCCAGTAGTGTCTTGGTCTCGGAAAGTAGACCCTTGCAATATTCTCATGAATCGATGGCGACTTGGATGATTTGCTGGACTCTCCACCGCTCCCATTACTTACTCGAACAAATCCTGGCACTGTTCTCAAATAGTCCTTACAATTGTCCATCGGGCGATTAAAGGGTTGTTGCTCATATCGACCGGTTGGTGGTGCTTCATAACCCTTCGGCGAATTCGGAGATTGAAACAAATCAGGTTCGGTCTGGCCTACAACATTCTCGGGAATGCCATCATCCATTAGCTCCTCGGGTTCTTCCTCAGAATCCTCACTCTCGTCACTACTGATGCTAAAATTGTCCACCTCACTTTCATCATTGTCGTTTTCCGGCCCTATTTCCTCTTCTGGAGCAATCCATCCATTATCATTGTCCGGCGGGTTCGGAGGAAACGGTCCCCCTTCGTGACCTACGACGTAATCGTTTCCATTATCATTAGGCGGTACCTCGGCCATTCCTGCAATAACAGCGAATTTCGGAGGGTACATAAGTAATTATACAATATTTATAAATACATGCATGCAAATGCAATGCAAAGGTGGTACATATGCCCGAAATGTAATAATATGATGCTCATGCATGATTAATACAAAAATTACGATGTCGGATATTCCACGTATAATTCAACGTCTACATATAGTAATTCCATACTTACGTAATAATTACCCACATATATACTTCACTCAAAAGTATATGTCAAATGCCATGAATACAAAAATAAATCTTACCGGAGCCATGCAGGATAGTTGTGTGTGCTTGGACCATTTCTTACGACACCAAAAGTTATAGTTTAGGATTTTCAAAAACGACCTAGTTCTCTATAACTCATGGCTCTGATTACCAATCTGTAACACCCCCACAAATGCTATGCGCAGCGGAACTACAACATTGGGTGCTACACAGTATTCATTGCACACAAGATATATCAAACGACGCTAAAAAGACGTCAACTTAAAACTTGAAATTAAAAATTGTTAGATGATACATGTCCACGGTTTTTCCAACCCCACTTGGTACAACAGAGTTTAGCGTTTTCGGTCCCCATGAATCTCAACCCAAGAATTTCAGTTTTACAACAACATAACATTAAAATTTAAAATGTTTAAGTAGAAAAGGGAGGAAAAACAAGCAGACTCCAAGCCATACACACAACATCCATCCCATGCACGCTCCATTCTACACTTCAGCGGTTACCTGAAACACATGCCAAAATTTGGTCAACGAAAACGTTGAGTGGAATTCATAGGTTTTACAATTCATTTGAACGTATATAAAATAAAAACCATTCGTGATCATTCATAGACTTGTCGATCAAACAATCTATATTCGAGATACTGACAATTGTGTTTAAGCTCATGACACTAATCCGTTAACTCAATCACCCGCGTACTAATTACCGGCGTGATTCAGATGAAACCAGTGCCCCTTCTAAAGGCATCAGTTGCAATTATACCTTATCTCTCATACAAGATAATCTACCGCAGAACTTACTCAACGTACAGCTTCTCGGCTAGCATTGGGTCGTTAGCCCCGTAGTACTACAAATTGTATAAGCGGCTATTTCCCCCTACTCGAGGGCAGGACAATAGTTAATAGTTCATGAAATTAGGGTCTTTTGCAACTTGGTACTCAACACAATTTCTAAGGCAACATTCGGGTCTAACAATCATTCATGATATACGTTCCTTTTAAAAACTAGCATGCATTTCCCTCACGGTTAAAACAATTTGAGATAAATATAAGCGAGGCTATAAATTCTCACGTTATATATTAAGTAGTCGGTAGTTCGAGAGATGATCACTGACGACGATACGGATGCCCGGGTAAATCAACACCTATCACAAATAACGCGTAATGAGTAATCTCATTTTAAATACCTTACGGTACTGTATAAAATACATAGATACTAGTCACTTAGGACAATTATAACTCACGCCAAAAACAAAACAACAAGCATCACTCATTTTACACCATTCGTTCTCATTATTCACGCTATCCATTTTTATCCATTTTCGTCGGTACTCACCGAAAGTACGGGCTGTTTTACTACACTTAACCATTCTTATAAAATTTGACAAAATTCTCAAAAATCCTATAAGACCTGTAGATAACACATTTTTAATCCCAATAAAAGTTTTTACTTCTACGACTCGTTACTCAACGTTTTTCCAAAACTACATTTTCCGGGCTGAAATTGTACTTCGACCAACTTTGACCTCTTTGACCTATATGAAATGCACCTTTGACTTCTTTGACTCCTAAGTCAACTTGTAGACTCAATTACACAGGTTTGTGACCAAAATTTGACCCTTGACCATTTACCAATTCATACTTGTGGTCCTCGGGATTTGACTAAAACTATACATAAATTCGGATTATGAAAGTTCTCGTCTCCCGGTACTCGATCTTTAAAACCTCATAACTTTTAGCTCGTTTTGAGTCACGGGCTCTACCTTATACCAAATTAAAGCTAAGAAGCCCCTCTATGAATACATTTAGTTTTCAAGACCTGTAGGAAAAATAATTTTTACGAAAAAGTCCTAAACTTTCTGCCTAATTTTGACCATACCAAAATCATGCTTAAACTCGATTCCAAACCTATCAATCACTACTAGGCTTCATCCTAAGCATTCCCAAACATATCCAAACACAAATTTCAGTCCTAACCCCTATTGATCAATCAACCTCATAATCTAAAATCAAAGAAAACAAACATGCAACCACATAAACCTATTTAAAACATCACTAAACACAATGCCAAACACAAGATAATGCTCAAAATTCATCAACCACCATGGCTCCCCAAACACCCCCTTGTGCCGTGGGGTTTGGGTGACCAAATCACCACAACCAAATTAATTTTGGTGGGTTTTATTGGTGATTATACTTCCATTATACATGAATTTAACATGCATCAAAACATTTAACCTCAAAAACGAATTTGAATGTTCTTGAAAATTTTTGGAAAATTTTGGTTAATGCATGTTTAATTAAACCATGGATTAACACTCACCAATGGATTCTAAGAGGTGGTCTTAAGTTAGATTTTGTGAAAACTCAAGAAAAAATGGTGGGATGGTGGTTCTTGGTGGTTTGGCCGTCGGCCTAAGGACAAGAGAGAGAGAGTTTTGATTTTGTTTTTGTTAAATGTTACTATGTGTTTGTGTTTGTGCATTTTTGTGGTATTGGGAGGGACCAAAATGCAAATAAAGGTTTCTTTTGGCCTTAAGTAAAAATGTCCTTAAAACTTTGCGGGTTCGACTCACTAGTCAATTTTGAAAATTTTACGGGAGTCGGAAATCATCCCGAACACTCCAAAATATTTTTGGGATACTTTAAATGTACTCGGAAGGCTATAAAACTCACCCGACTCAACTTAACACGAACCGTAAGTAAAATTCTCGAAAAATTACATTATCGATAAATCGTCAATAATTATAGAAATTTGGGCATCCCTCGGGATCGTAATCGTCATCGTCCTTCTTGAATCGTCAAACGTAAAAATTATAACCTCGAACATCAGCTTTAACCAATATACTTATATATATAGAAATTAAAATTTATTAAAAATTTCAAAAATCAGCGTAATTTAGGGTAACGTTAATGACCTTGGTTCTAGGGTGTCACAATTACCTAGACTTTCGCCATTAAGGCAAGATTGTATTTGGTATTGATTCTATTCCCGATGCTGCACCTGTGACATGTGCACTGTACATCAGCACCATCTAAATTAAAGGAATTATCGTACAACTGAGAGAGTTGTCGGAGAAAGATTTTATTCTACCAAGCTCGTCATCATGAAGAGCTATGGTATTATTCCTTATATTTATAAATTACTGTGACTGAGTAAATTGACAATCGAAAACGATATCCATAACTCGAAATGGAAGATTTGTTCGATCATTTACAAGGTTCTAGCAATTTAATCCACGACATGGTTATCATCAACTTCGCATCTGCGGAAAAGATTATGTATTCCAATCACTACATCCGGTACTTGTAATGAACATTATGAGTTTCACGTGGTGACGTTTGGATTGACTAATACACATGTAGCATTCATAAATTTGATGAATCACGTGTGTAGGCTGTAATTTAATAAATTCATGCTCGTGATCATTAAGGACCATTTATTTGTTTATAAGAATAAGGATGAGTTAATAATTATTCATAGATTGCCCTGAATTGGCTAAACAATTAAAACTTGTACCTTGAATATTTAACATAAGACTTAAGACTTAATCCTTTACATGATTTAACCGTGTGATTAATAGATGATGGAATATAAATTGACTCTTCAAAATTTAGAAGTCATTTAAGACTTTGAGTTATACTAAAAAGAAAGTGCAAATATAATTTGACAAATGTTTTAACAAAGGATTTTAAGGGATTATTCCCTTATACACAAACCATTTAACTAAACTTCTATTTAGGGGTAAATGTTTGTGTATACCTTAAGACAACCTAAGAAGGAATGAGGAAACCCATTTAAACCATGACTTGAATTTTGAAACAATACTTTTTGCTTTTCAACTAAGAAAACTTTGACCAAAGTATAAACAAAGGTTTTTTTCGAACATTTATGAATCTTACTAATTATTTTCAGTAAACCAACAAAAATTTGGTTAATTAAAATCAAATTTATTTTGAATATTTTTATATAATTGGACAAACTGAGAAAATTTAAAAATATTTATGTTTACTTTTCATAAAAATTGAATATTTATTAATTAATTAGTTGTAATAGTTATCGACGCTTTAGATGTCGGATTGAGCAAAACAGTTAAAGATAATATTAAAGACGAAACTAAAACATAGAAGATATGAAGAAAGAATTTTGAATATATACGGTTAAGATACTTATTTCATCAGGAAGGTGAACATAATTACTGACACATTATGTAAAAAAAAATATATATATATATAAAGAACCAATTAGGATATGTTCCTTAGTAATGACGGTGCAAAATAAATTGCCGAACAATTTAAAAATAACTAATGTTTGTAAAAAGGATAATATAGATAATAAAAAGGGGTTCGCGGCTAATGTGAACCATCAGGATTGAGAAGTCAATAGCGTTAAATGTTTTAAAGGCCACTTGTGGTTGCCTAAATATGGAGATTGTGAGATATAGTTATGTTGGAATTTGTAAGTATAAGTACTCTATTTATGTCATTTATGACTAAAAGTATCTTTGTCTGAAGTAGTTGTACTGATGGCAATTATGAAGGCAGACATCGCCTCATACATTAGTAAACGTCTAGCTATTACAAAGGTCATCATCTGAATTTGATTCGATTTGGGTCATCGTCGACAGACTGACCAAATCTGCTAATATCATTCCCGTTAATGATAAGTGCAAAAGAATTATGTAAACATAGTTTGCCTGTATCGAACATCTTTATCAAGATCCTCGCTTCGCATCGAATTTCTAGAGATTTGCTCAGAAATCATTGAGAACGAACCTTGATGAGAGTACTATATACCATCCCAAATCGAAGGGACGAGGTAAAGTAACGATACAAAGTAATATAAGTGCTATTTTATGTTTGAATGAATGACCTTTGGTAATAAACCATATAATCGTTTTCCTTTGGAAAGATTATCATTGATGATCATCATATTAGGATCGAGATAGAATCTTGTTAAGATTTAGAAATTAGAGCATCTATGAGCAGGAGTTAAGATGAAGACACCCGACATACACCCATTGTGGGTTGGACATGTCTCTTAGGTTTAAGTTTTCCTATGATGGCGAACCTATCCTTGCAAAATACCTGACCCGCGAGATCTAAAATGATTGTTGAAATTAGGATTTGATTATTAACTGCCGATAGTGGGCAAGAGGTTATGTGAATATGAAATGTAGATCTTGAAGTGCCAAATGGGTAGCGAAGTTATGCCAAAAATTTTAACCTTGGAAAAATGAATTCATGATCTGACAAATCATGGGATATAAGTCCTTGTTGTATGGGACCATTGAGATGATATAAAAATTGGTTTGAAAGGCATATAAGCTGGATCTACCCTAGGACTTCAAGAGCTGCGTGAATTATGTTTCGTATATCGAACTTGATAAAATATCTATCAAGTAAAAATCTGAATTCTTCTTAGTAAAGTTTAGATCGGCGAAAAGTTGCATTCATCAAAAACCCGTGAACATCATGGATAGAGAAAGTAAGTCAACATTAAGCTTGATCTTATCCCCGTAGTTATGTTTGATGAAACTCGCGTATTGTAATGAATTGCACTTGTGAGAAAAGATCGAATGTGGAGGAAATACCCACATGGCTTTAACTCTATAAGAAGCGAGTAGTAAGGTAAGATGATCTTTGAGGACAAAGATCCTGTTTAGGGGTAAATGCTGTGACAATCTGTCAATTTATGGTTGATATTTTATTCTAAAATATTATTTAAAAACATTATTTTAATGTTATATTATGAACTCACTCATTTATGGGAAGAAATTTGGATTTACGTCTTGAAGTAGCATCGACTACGTCTAAACTGGAGGATTCTACGTTACCTGCTTACGTTTACATACACCGTTTTGGTGACACTCCGACATTTCAGGAAATAAATTTATCCGTGAATATTATTTTGGGATTTTAATTTTGAGTTTGTTCATAAACACACGAATTTACGAGAAGAGATTAGGACTTACGATTTTAATTTAACGTCCTTTACGACTAAACCGGAAACCTTAGGATTACGTATTTACGTTTTCGAACTCCGTTTTTGATGATACAATTTTTATTAGATTCGTTTTGTGCCGTTGATTCATAATTTATAAAAATGTTTTTCGTAAAATGACCCGAGGGCACGCAAATCGAGGAAACTAGAATCGAGGAGTCCAAGTAAATAATTGGGGATGAGACAAAACCAAGTTTTGCCCCACCCTCACACATAGGATGGCCACATTGTGACACCACACTAACTTTGTGTCAAGTTTTACACAATTTTCTTACACTTGTTAAGCTAGCTTAACTTGTAAGCTACACCAAAACAAAACCATTCCACCCATACCACTAGCTCTCATTTTCACTCATGCAAACCACCAAAATACTCTCTTCCTCTCTCTATTCCGTCCCATATTCACCCAAAAAAACCCTCATTTGATCAAATTTAACCATGGAATCATATGTATAATTTACATATGATGAAAACCCATTGAAGTTATGAAGATTGGAGGTGATCTTAACATGTAAAAAGGAGTTTTCAAGGGAATTTGGGGCTGATTTCTCAAGGAGTTTTCATGAAGCACAAGGATGATTTTTGGAGGAATCTACAAATACTTGGTGATTCTAGAAGTGGTGTTGATATCTCATTAGATTGGTTACCCAAAACCAAGTCTTGTTCATCAAAAACCTCATCTTTTCATCACTAATGGTGGTATAGAGATTGTTCTTCCTATCCTCTTGTTATTTTTGATTATGTAATCTTGTATTTCTTTTACTTATGTATATGTATATGATGATGAATAATGATTAAAAATATTATGTGGGGATTTGGTGTTGATAAACATGCTTAAAAGGATGGACAAACTACATGTAAAATAGGTAAATCTTGTTTAAATGGTAGGCTGTATAAAAACAGTAACTAACCACATGTTAGACGGATAAAATGATGAAGTAGAATCAATTTACAGTAAGCTATGGGTCTTGTACACATGTAAGAGTTGGCCATATAATGGAATCATTGTAATGAGTGAGATATGATCAAAACAAGTTTAAAGTACAAATCTGAGTTCACTGTTTTGGACGATTTTTAGAAAATACTTAGAGGATGATTCAACAGTAGCTATAGTAGAGTTAAATGGAGCACATAACATTTAGTTTATGTGATAAACATTTGAGCTTCTATCTCCATATAGAACTCTAGATATGGCATTTTTGGTGAATATGAAAATAAAAATCAGATTTTGAGAATTAATGTTTATTATTATTATATAAGCACTCAAAATTATATTGTATAAAATGTAAAATAAAAACCCACTAACTTATGGATTTTATTTATATAAATATGTAAAATGTTAAATAAGTGTATAAATTATAAAAATGGTATTAGAATAATACTTATAAGTAATAAAACTATAAACTTGATTTTTACGACTTTTTCGGCTATTACCGTAAAATTAACGTTTTTCGCCAATTAAAACTTAGACAATCAAACCCGTCTAATGTAAAGTTTTTATAAGTCATATACTGATATATAAGTAACTAATACAAGTAAAAACCGATAAAACCCGAACTATAGGACATACGGACATTAACGAGCTAACTAAGCATATTGGACTAATAATTGGACTAAATAAGATAAACACTTATAAAAAGAACTTATTGGACTTAACCCATTTGGGCCCAACTTGAAAGTTTAAATACTGATAATATAAGTATGAAATGGATTAATACAAGTTAATAAACTTATAATAGGCTTATTGGACCTAAAACACGTAAATAGGTAAAACTAGAAAACTAGTATAAAAGTTATCGACACATAACACAAAAATGAGTAAATGAGAATATGTAAACCCACTTGATCATCATATATATAAAATCATCATATGTATACATAATTGTTATTTTTATAAAGTCATTGGACATGAGTCTAACACAAGTATTATTTGTCTAGGTTTCCGTGATTGAAGCACGTACCGTACGTCCGAATTGCCGATAACCCGCCTCCCACATCAACGTGAGTTCATAGCCTCGCACTCTTTTGAATGTTTTTATGAAATATTTTATAAACCCGCGAGGGAGATAACATGTTAGTTTTTATAAAATAGGACACCATTTGTCCCGATTGTTTGTTTATTGATTTGGACCCGAATGATTGTATGACCCGATTGTATGACCTGATAAATGATTAAATGACCTGATAGATGAAATTAAATGGATTATTAAAGTTAGGTTATGTCACTAAAAGTCCCATTAGCATGAATTGTGAACTACCGGGATTTGGTAGACGCTTGTGCATATAATAGTACTATTTGGGGACGATCACCCCAGTTCGAGCCTTGACGGTTGATCCCTGTCGTGCCACATTGATTGGTAAGCAAATTTATGTATGAGAAGATTTCCATAGCGTGACCTTTGTGACGAAACGCTACTTTAGATGGGCAAATTGAGTATCGGGTTAGCTACCCGTTGTTGGTTTAGTAAGGTAACAATGTCATGCGGCTTATAATAATCCGACTAACGAAATACTACTAGACGCTCAGAATTACGACGTATTGCCTGACTAGCAATACAGGGTCATACTATTGATATTATGTTTGTGTTTTAGTTTTCATAACCATATTCATATAACGGTTTTCATTTTTATACAACGTCATAAGACTTATTGTATGATGTTTTTACGGCATTGGCTCGTATAATGATTTTTAAGGCAAATGCCTATATTATGATTTTCGATAAGGATTTGTATAAAATGACTTTGGCTATTTTAAAGCCTATTACAAAGATTTGTACAAAATGATTTTTGGTAATAATTTTATACCAAAGTTATATTGATGGAATTTATTAAACTCTATGAATTCACTCGGCGTTATCGCTGACCTTTTCTTTTAACATGTTTTATCTCAGGTAGTTGAAGGCAATTCTCGGGAAGACGACAAGAATTCATGGCCCGCACTTAAATTATATTTTCCATTCAAATGTTTGTAAAACCTGTATTAAATACAATGACTTGGGACCTATGTAACTTTGATATTTATGAATGGAAATGCTTTATTAATTAACTACGCGATTTTTAAGCGTTGTCTATGATGTTAGTAATGTGCTATCCCGTAACACCAACGAGTCTTCCGCTGTATTGAGTTGTATAAATTTGGGGGTGTTACAACTGGAATGGGTGTCTTTTTGTAAGACACTACGTCCTCATCTGTTGAGGACTACGGAGGTTAAGCTTCAGTTTCTAATAATAAACAAATGTTATCTACATTTTAGTAAGAATGCTTTGTGCATTGTTACTTATATGATTAATGTATCTCCAAACTATTTAATTGTTAAAATTTGTAAATTCACCAACTTTATGTTGACCCCCTTTAGTGTGTGTTTTACACAGGAATATGAAGTTAGTACGTGGTGTGTGCATGGTCTCCAGCAACTTAGTAATCTGCATTGTAGGACTCGTCAGGGGTTCTATTTAGGAAAACACAAACAATCACTCTTCACCATGATTAAGACATTTTTTATTTATTTGTTTAAATAAACATGTAATATGATTTGATTAACTTTTTATCTTATGCTCTATGGACTATATGCTATCGATCCACCCTAGTGACATCTCCGTAGATATTTCCGCATATTTTGACCCTACCCGGGGTGTCACAGAGAATGGTATCAGAGCATTAGTTATATAGAACCTGATAAATTTTTAAATAAAATAAAAATAAAATGATTTTTCTTTTATTTAAAACTGGATTATAACTTATAAAAATCTTTTTAGGATTTTATTTTTAGGACCGTATTAGTTAAGCATATAGATCTTAGGGCAGATTATGCTATGTGAACTAAGTGTATATATATTGATTACTAAACTTGATTATTAATACTATTTAGTGAAATATTGCAATGAAAAATGTTAGACGTCTAAAATTGAAAATTTTACACTACATAGTAAAATACGGAAATGAGAATATATGCAATATTAAACCAAGCTCCTACTCCAGTTGTTTGTTAATCTCCACAATCGACGCAGTATGGATGGTTGTCAGCCTCGGATTTAGAGGATGACCCAACTATCGAAGCTGTACTCCCAGAGGACCCATTTCATATCTCTGTGATAACTTGGCTTTACTCAGTTAAAAAGTTCTTTGTCGTATGTCTAATCGAATTGATAACTGGTTAACTATGCGACTCAGTCGTTCTTTGGTGAAACAAATAGTTGTGTCGTTGTAGTATATTAAAAGTGCAAAAACTTTAAAGTAAAGAGCAGGTAATTTAAATCTAAATCCAATTTAAAATAAATGGCAAGAAATTAAAACGTGACGAGAATTAAGAGGCACTAAAAGTAAATAATGCAAACTTAAAACTATCTAAGGCAAACTTAAAACGCAACTAAAACTTAAACTAAGGCAAGGCTTAAAATAAATCTAAGGCAAGTAAACTTAAAGTGCAACTAAGGAAAAAGGCGGGAAAAGCAAAGCTTAAAAATAAAAATAAACTAAAACTTAAAATAAACTAAAAATACATCACTCGGAATAATTACTCGTTCGGAATGTCACCTTCACCCGGAATAATTCTTCTTCGTTCGGAATAATCAAAACAAACCTTCATTCAGAACAATTGGTTTATCTGAAATATTGATTCATCCGGAATATGTCACTTATCCGGAATAAATCTTCCATGCGGAATAAAGTCTTCACTCGGAATGTTAATTTGATTCGGAACTTCCACTGATTCGGAACTTTCTGCTGGTTCGTAATGTTAGCTTGATTCAGAACTTCCACTGATTCAGAATGTTCCGAATAAACTTCTTCACTCGGAATGTTCCGAGTGAGTTCCCTTTATTCGGAATATTAGATGTTCTGAATGAACTCCTTCTGATCCGGAATATATTCTGAATGAAGATCTTGATCCGGAATGTTTGAAGTTCCGAATGAAGCACCTTTATTCGAAATATAAAATGTTCCGGATGAACAAACTTTGGTTCGGAATGTAAGTTGGTTCCGAATGAACTCCTTCACTCGGAATGTTCCGAATGAACTATCCTTGTTCCGAATGAACTATCCTTGATCCGGAATATCTTCTTGGCTTGATTCGGAATATACCTGGGAAAACAAACAGACAGCGAAGAACACGAGGAAAGGAAAAAGCTATGAATCTAATCATAATCAATCAAGATAAACCAAAAGATTATGCAAGACTAATCAATAAACATTTACTAATCATAAACAAACAATTTAAATCAATAAAACTAACAATACTAATCAAATTAATCAAAACCCACTTAAATCAAATCAATAAAAACATCAAAAACATAAACATAAACAATAAAGCATAAAGATTAATGATCAAATAAGATAGGAAGATAGGAGATCAAAGAATAAAAGTAAAGATTGACAATAATTAAAATGAAACTTACTTGAAATTAAAGGTATTTAAGGTGCAAGACAATTAATTAAATGACATGTAATTAAAGAACAAGTAATTAAAATGGTGGAAGAACGAGTGTCACTCTAGCCAACCACAACAAATGAATATCCTAATGATCTATTTATAGGGGAGGATTAGGCAGGTGCTTAGGAAGCTTCCTCCCATCTTTCTTCTTTCTTTAATTGCATCATTAAGTCCTTAATATTCTTAGTTCTTCGACTTTAATGACTTTGTCTCGGGATTTCTTTAAACTCGTCTTGAATTTCTTCATAAATAAGACTTGAGTTCTTCGGCTTTAAGTAAACTTCCATCTTTTGACTTTTTCTTCGATAAATCTTCAGAATTGGTCTTGGACTTCCGTTCTTTTTGCACTCTTGATTTCTCGACTTTGTCTTTTGTCTTTTTCTTCGATAAAAGCCCGTGAATGCCCGTGTTTTCTCCCTTTTTCACATTTTCATCCTAAATAACAACAAAAACACAAACCACGCATAATTCCGACATTTACGACATAAAATACACGTTTCGGCTTGGTTATTATTGTAGTTAAGTGGTAAAAAGGATGGGTGTTTACACACCTATCAAATCCCCTACACTTGACCATTGCAATGTCCTCATGCAATGCATTAGTTACAAAGCACGTTTACACTTTCATCATAATCAATCCACATTGTCCTTTATTAAAGAGATAGAAAATTATAAACATTCAAAGGAAGAAAGAAATCAAAAACATACCTTAGGGTTTTGAAAATAATGAACGATCATCATCCTTAAGTTTTTACTTTCTCCAAACCAAGCTTAAAAACGAGATCATTGTTATTATAAGTTAGCAAACTAACACGAACTCGTGTGGGCCAATTATTCACTTATACTCCCTTATTCCTAGGTGTATATCTTATATTTTATTGTTGTCTTGAATGATCACGAGGATGCATTGTTGACTTATTTCGATAGTTATTAAGGCTGAAAATAAAGTGGGACGATTTAATCAATAGTTAGCTAAAGGACAAAATCTTTTAAAACTGCTTCTCGGGACCTCATAAAGTTCATATCTTGGCATAACTCGCTTCGCGATTTGAGACCTTTCTTGGACCGATATTTGGCAGCGACTTCATACTTCAAATCTTGAGAGACGTTCATGAAATAATGGTCTTCTCTTAATAATAGGAATTTCTTCACTTGAAGTTTTGAGAGATTCTTCATACTCGGACAACGACTTCTTCATTTTACTCCAATCTTTATTTGGGATTTTGATATACAACGATCCGCCTCCTTTTTGGACTTGGATCTATTTATTCTCATACCTTGTTAGGGCCTTTTTGGATAGACTTCTCCATGATCTTTACGGGTATTTGCTTTTCGTCGTGTGTCTCGATCCTTCATATTGATCTTTGATAAATAATTCTTCACATCACTTTGGATCTTTAGCAACAAAATGTAGCCCTCATGCCTTGTTAGGGCCTTTTCGGACTCGCCAATCTTCGCATCCCGCTTCAATAAGTTATGCCTTGGCTATGAACTCTAATCCATACCGAGCAACTTTTAAGCGATCTTGGGCTAGAAGCTAAGTAACTTTTCAAATCGTACAACCTTATTTATTGCAGATAAAATTATTAGCAAGCGATAGGAGAATAGGCTCATACTTAACTCGCATAAATTCACGAAAGAATACCGAACTTATAATTGAGTCTATCATCTCTCGTTCTCCACAGTTTAAAATCTCAAAGAATGAGAATCGTAGATGCTTAGCCTATTAAATCAAAGTTTTGGGTTTTCGAGTCGTCCATAGGATCTTGAAAACTCTTAGACTCTTTCAAGTTTAGAAATCGCATTTTAAAGTTCCCTTGATAAACAACTCTTTAGGATCAATTATAGGAACTTGTGAAAAGTTCTTGTTCTTAACCCGCGAGAGTTAAGACTTTCGCGTTTTATAGCTCCCTATATAAAAGCCTAGCAAAACTTGACTTATACACGATAAGGATACTAGCTAGAGTAAACTTAGATAAGTAAACTCGGGTTGAGTCAAAAGATTCACAACGTTTGAAAATTAGAATCACTTTATTAAAATTTATTCTAGCAAAGAAAATAAAATAACTATACAAAGGGAAAAACTAATAGGCCAAAATAGATCAAAAAATTTTGAAAAAATGTCGAAAAATTGATTTTCCGGTTAAAATGAGGACAAATACAAGGAAAAGGCCACTTAACTTCGATAGAAGTCTACACTTAATATAAACATTGTCCTCAATGTTTAAGCATGTGGGAGTAAACTCCCCTACACTTAGGACATTGTGCATGTTGTTTAAATATTGCTAAGGAAGAGACAACTAAAGAGAATCCTATTTTAATATTGGAAAACATAAAATAGTGAATCGAAAAGAGTTTAGGATAGAACCGGGAAGACGGAGACACGGAATCACGGGTCGTCAAAAATCATCAAGAGTGGATCATTGAGCGCTCGAATCCCTGAATATTAGAAGAGAGGAAATAGAAAACACCAACGGGTCTCCCCTACACATAGGATAAAGAAAGCTAAAAGATAGATACATGGGTTGCCTCCCAAGAAGCGCTTGATTTTTGTTCATCGAGTCGTGAGCCTGACTCGACCTTGATTATCATAGGAAGAAGCATGAAACATATCAACCGGGATCAAATACATAGTTTTCGTCCATCAAGTAACACAAGCTTAAGGCGAACAAGGCAAGCCAAAGAAGAATATGCAAGGTTCCCATAAGCAAAGACGGAGCACGGTGGGAGCAAGGGTGAAGAGGTGCAAGCATATCTTCAAAAGTTCCAAATATCTTTCCTTTTATTTCATCATATGGATACTGAGATGGCTGAAGAATATCGATACCAGGGTCGAACACCTTTTCCTTTAAGGGAAAATAGCACTCAGGCTCAGCAAAATTTGAAGATGATCCGCGAAGAAAATGCACAACCTCGTCCTCAGAAGGTGGACAAAGAGGTGTTAAATCATACGTGTTGCAGATGTTGGTGTCGTCCGGTTGCTTCTCCTTTGAAAGAATTTGCTTCAAATCCAAAGTAGGATCAAGACCATAATCATCAAAGTCCAAAGAAGGGGCATCACTCTCATGAGGGAAGTAAGTATTGAGAAAAGTAGAAAAGTCTTCCTCAAATGAGTAGTCATCCAAAGTAGGATCAAGTGATGGCGGAGGATCTTCATCATGTGAAGAATCACTCGAAAGAGTATCGGCCTCATCAAAATCATCATAAGTGGGCATGTCGGGATACTCGGAAGTCGACCGGAAAAGTGAATGTACCAACTTTGATGAACACATCTTCGGTAATACTAACGGGGTAAGCGAGAGTGCGATTGGCTAGCTCAAGAGTCATTTTGGTGGGTGTAAGGTCGAGCAATGATAACTTTTTCCAAACACTTAAAGGCATCAAATTTATACTTGCCCTGAGATCGGCTAAGGCAGTAAATTTGTCGGTTTGTTTAAAAGTACAAGGAAACACAAAACGACCGGGATCTCCAAGTTTCTCTGGAAGTTCTTTAAGAAGGACGGCAGAACAATTTTCATTCAAGCGAGTATTAACAAACTCGGCTATTTTCTCCTTCTTACTAAGCAATTCCTTAAACATCTTGACAAATTTAGGCATTTGTGCAAGAGCTTCAACAAGGGGAAAAGTGACGGTCATTTCCGAAACTTTCTTCAAATAGTTTGACACTTGAATGTCATCCATGGTGTGCATTTTGGCCTTGCCTAAGCGAGATGGATAAGGAATATTGGGTTTGGGTGGTGAAGGTGTAGGTGTAGCAGGTAAAGGTTGAGATGTTGAAGGGTTCTTCTTGGGTACATCGTCATGACGAGGCGGAGACGGTAATGGTGTACTAATACTAGGTGTGGGAGGAGTAGGGATAAATGGTGGTGGAGGAGATGTAGATGATGGGGGCGGTATAGGTGGTCCGACTAAAGTAACTCCACTACGGGTAGTAATAACACTCACATTCGCTCACGGATTGGTGACGGTGTTTGAAGGTAGAGAACTCGAGGTAGAGGGTTGAGTGATGGGTAAGAAACTAGCCAGAATATTCTTCAAATCATTCGTTTGATTGCTGAAAGAGGATTGAATATTATCTCGAAGCTCAGATCTAATGTCATTCCCTTGCTTGGTGATATCCCCTTTCAATTTGATAATTTGGCTCTGCAGATTCTTGATTTGCTCTCCTTGGGTTCTCATTAATGCTTCAACATCTTGATTCATGGGTGGGGCTTGTTGGGCGGGTGGGTGATAAGGATTAGAAGCTCGAGGTGGGATTTGGTTGATTCTATTGTAGTTGTTGTTGGGGTTTCGGTTTTGAGGAGAAAAACCGGGTGAAAGATAGTTGTTTGACCGGTAACTTAGCAAATTTCGATCCCCTTAAGGTCGGGCTTGGTAATTTTCCGGTGAATAATTACCATAAGCAGCATACACATTTTCCGGATTTCCTTGAGTAGAAGGACAATCAGTGTATGAGTGTGGACCGCCGCATGTCTCACAAGGATTAGCCACCGCTTTAACTTGTTGTTGGTTTGTAGCGAGAAGCAAGATATTTTTGTTCATTTTGGCCATCATGCGGGTGAATTCGGTCATGTCGGGGTTTGCTGAAGTAGAAGAAACATTGACTCTCGGGTTGTTCCTTGAAGAAGCGGAGGAATCCCAATTTTTGTGATGAGTAGTCATGTTCTCAATAAGATCTCTACACTCCTCGGGTCTCCTTTTCATAAATGTGCCATCGGCGGCTGCATTAATCGTATCACGATCACGAAAAGTCAAACTGTTGTAGAAAGTATCAATTAAGGTCACAGGGAGCATGTTGTGGTTTGGACAATGATCGATCAAAACATTATATCTTTCCCAAGCATCAAAGAGATATTCATCGGGTTCTTGCATGAAACCGCTGATTTGATTGTGAAGGCTCGTGACCATGGATGGTGGAAAGTAGCGCGACAAAAAGCGTTGAGTCATGTCATCCCAAGTATGAATTGGATTCTTCGGGAGACGATCAAACCATTTCTCGGCGTGGTGTGATAAAGTATGTGGAAAGAGTTGTAGGCGAAGAACATACATTGTGGCACCGGGAAACTTCATGCTTTGGGTAATAGTAATGAATTTGTCGAGGTGTTTGTTGGCATCATCATCAGGCATTCCTCGAAAAGGATTTGTTTGCACTTGCTGGATCATGTGATGCTTCAACGAAAACTCCGGAGCCGTGATTTGCATCGGCGCAATCGGTCCTCCTCGTCCAAACATGGTAGGTTGACAAAGCTCCTCCATTGTCCGAAGATCGGGCTGTGGAAGAACATTGTTGTTGTTATTGTTGAGGTGTGGTGGATTATTGTTGTTGTTCACACCTGCCATACCTAAATCTTCAGGAGTCTCGTGCTCTTGATAAGTAGAAGATCTAGTACGCATACACCTATAAAGGCAAAAGAAAACAAGACCAAACACAAAGAGAATATATATACACAATAAAGATAAAAATAAAATCTTTTTGAATTTTTGAAAATTTTTAATTTTTATGGATTTTTGAAAATTTTTAATTTTTATGGTTTTTTTAGAAATTTTTAAGCAAGAAAATAACGCTCACGAATGAACGGATCCAAAAAAACGCGTCTTTCACAGAAAACCGTTAATCTTTACGAAAAGAGCCGGCAGCGGCGCCATTTGATAACTTGGCTTTACTCAGTTAAAAAGTTCTTTGTCGTATGTCTAATCGAATTGAAACAGGTTAACTATGCGACTCAGTCGTTCTTTGGTGAAACAAATAGTTGTGTCGTTGTAGTATATTAAAAGTGCAAAAACTTTAAAGTAAAGAGCAGGTAATTTAAATCTAAATCCAATTTAAAATAAATGGCAAGAAATTAAAACGTGAGGAGAATTAAAAGGCACTAAAAGTAAATAATGCAAACTTAAAACTATCTAAGGAAAACTTAAAACGCAACTAAAACTTAAACTAAGGCAAGGCTTAAAATAAATCTAAGGCAAGTAAACTTAAAGTGCAACTAAGGAAAAAGGCGGGAAAAGTAAAGCTTAAAAATAAAAATAAACTAAAACTTAAAATAAACTAAAAATACCTCACTCAGAATAATTACTCGTTCGGAATGTCACCTTCACCCGTAATAATTCTTCTTCGTTCGGAATAATCAAAACAAACCTTCATTCAGAACAATTGGCTTATCCGAATTATTGATTCATCCGGAATATGTCACTTATCCGAAATAAATCTTCCTTGCGGAATAAAGTCTTCACTCGGAATGTTAGCTTGATTCGGAACTTCCACTAATTCGGAACTTTCTGCTGGTTTGGAATGTTAGCTTTATTCGGAACTTCCACTGATTCGGAATGTTCCGAATTAACTTCTTCATTCGGAATGTTCCGAATGAGTTCCCTTTATTCAGAATATTGGATGTTCCGAATGAACTCCTTCTGATCCGGAATATATTCTGAATGAAGATCTTGATCCGGAATGTTTGAAGTTCCGAATGAATCACCTTTATTCGGAATATTAAATGTTCCGGATGAACAAACTTTGGTTCGGAATGTAAGTTGGTTCCGAATGAACTCCTTCACTCGGAATGTTCCGAATGAACTATCCTTGTTCCGAATGAACTATCCTTGATCCGAAATATCTTCTTGGCTTGATTCGGAATATACCTGGGAAAACAAACAGACAGCGAAGAACACGGGGAAAGGAAAAAGTTACGAATATAATCACAATCAATCAAGATAAACCAAAAGCTTAAGCAAGACTAATCAATAAAAATTTACTAATCATAAACAAACAATTTAAATCAATAAAACTAACAATACTAATCAAAATAATCAAACCCCACTTAAATCAAATCAATAAAAACATCAAAACATAAACATAAACAATAAAGCATAAAGATTAATGATCAAATAAGAAAGGAAGATAGGAGATCAAACAATAAAAGTAAAGATTGACAATAATTAAAAGGAAACTTACTTGAAATTAAAGGTATTTAAGGTGCAAGACAATTAATTAAATGACATGTAATTAAAGAACAAGTAATTAAAATGGTGGAAGAACGAGTGTCACTCTAGCCAACCACAACAAATGAATATCCTAATGATCTATTTATAGGGGAGGATTAGGGAGTTGCTTAGGAAGCTTCCTACCCTCTTTCTTCTTTCTTTAATTGCATCATTAAGTCCTTAATCTTCTTAGTTCTTCGACTTTACTGACTTTGTCTCGGGATTTCTTTAAACTCGTCTTGAATTTCTTCATAAATAAGACTTGAGTTCTTCGGCTTTAAGTAAACTTCCGTCTTTTGACTTTTTCTTCGATAAATCTTCAGAATTGGTGTTGGACTTCCGTTATTTTTGCACTCTTGATTTCTCGACTTCTTCTTTTGTCTTTTTATTCGATAAAAGCCCGTGAATGCCCGTGTTTTCTCCCTTTTTCACATTTTCGTCCTAAATCACAACAAAAACACAAACCACGTATAATTCCGACATTTACGACATAAAATACACGTTTCGGCTTGGTTATTATTGTAGTTAAGTGGTAAAAAGGATGGGTGTTTACACACCTATCACTCTACGTCAACTATACTGGCCCCGACCTCTATGGAGGAGGACCAGGTTCTTCCTAGACTACCATTTTCCGTGCCTTCATTCTTATCATCGGGATATTTCTCCGGGTCTGTACCCGTCTCCACTTATGAGACAGGGAAGGCTCCAGAGCGAGACGTGTCAATTCCGTTCAGGCTCAGATTGTCGCACTGGCTGCACGCCAGGAGAAGGAGATATCGGACCTCCGCAGCCTAGTAATAGCCGATCGACAAGGCCACACCGTCATCCATGATCGTATTGACACTTTCTCCCGCACCATGAGAAGAGAAGCCCAGGCCACTAAGGGTGTCCAGGCCAAGACTGATAAAGCATTGAAGTGGCTCATAGAGGAAAACTGTCGTCTTCACCAACGTATTCAGGTCATGGAGGGTCCTCAGCATAAGACCCATACGGCCCTATCTGCTCAGGAGCAATCGTTGTCTATCTTTTGTGATCTTGCCACCGTCTGACATGACGGGATTACTGCAGAGATGACTCATCTTCGAGGAGCCACCAATAGACTCCGGACCCATTTGTTGACAGCATTCCATGTGCTCAAGGAGACCCGAGCGACGATTCGGACATTACAGGGTTCCCGAAGAGCATCTGCAGCTCCACCAGCCTCATCAGCACCATCAGCACCAGCCTTACCTAGTGGGTCATCTAGGCAGGACTAGTATAGATGTACCGGACTTCTTGTACATCATGACAAGCTTACGGGTTGTATCCCGGCTATCGTGATATGAGACCTTCGTACTTTTATTTCTTATCAAGCTTTTGGTGATGTATTCTTGTGTTGTACCACTCTTTTTCTGGCATGTATTTTTAGGATTTGATGTACTTAAGACAATGTGTACCACTACCCAGGACAGGGCTTGCTAAGTCTCTGTCCCGGATTGGATATGCTTTAATTCCTTATGGAAATTTGCATGCAATCATTCTCTTATGTTATATCTGTTGTGCAAAGTATTATATTATGAAATCCTGAAAGGTTATCCAAATTTGTTATGAATTTTACGCATGAAATCATCTCTTGCAATTAATATAAAACTGTACTAACGTTTGAACTAATAGTCTCATTTTGTGTATGATTATAGACAAATGGTGATTACGCGATCAAACCCCAATAATGCAACCACTCCCAACACCGCTAACACCGAAGTTCCTGAAGCTACTCATAATGTTACCCCTGCTCAACTCAGAGAGATGATTGGTGAAGGCATTATGGCAGCTATGGCAGCCAGAGAAGCTAATGTGAGGAATGAACCGAACCACAACATGCACAGAAACGACTTCAACAGGGGTTGTTCTTACCCCGACTTCTTGAAATGAAAACCCTCATACTACCGAGGAAAAGAAGGAGTTGTTGAATTAATGAAATGGTTTGAAAGACTAGAGACAGTTCTCCGCATTAGCGGTTGTGCTGACGAGAACAGAGTTAACTTTGCTACATGCACTCTGCTTGAGAGCGCCCTTACTTGGTGGAACTCTGTGGTCGCCACCCTTGGACATGACACTGCCTATACTCTCACTTGGGCCAACCTTAAGGAGAGAATGACTGAGAAGTAATGTCTGAAATGTAATATAATGCAAGTTCGTTTTCTCAGTTCTTAACCAATAGAAAGTCCAATCAATATCAGATTTATTATTGTTCTTGGTTGTTCAAGCTTGCTTGGTAATCTATTGCTAATTCAAACAACACTATTTAAAAATGAAAAATATTAAACAACTTATATGTAAAACAATTTGCAAATACCACATTTTTATTCAAGTAAAAGTCTAAAATGCAAAATATAAAACTAAAAGGACTGAAAATGTAATTTCTATGAAATGAAAATGCTTGAAATGTAAATTCTACAAATATAGGGACTAAAAATGTAAATCTGAAAACTATGAGGATTAAAAATGCAAAATCAATAACAAACTAACTAAAAATGTAACAAAATAACAAATTGCTAACTGAAATCTAACTACTCACAAAGTCCAGGGACCAAATTATGCAAACCCTAATTTCTATGAAGTTTAGCCAACTTTTCAAATCTGATAGAAAAGAAAGGACTAAAATGCAAATAAGCCAAGTTTTTCACTAAAAACGGGTTACAAGAAACAATAAGCTCGTTTGAGCTTATTACTCAACTAAAATCAGTGAAACAAATTGCAAAAGTCTTAGAATCCAATTTAAACTACGTGTATTCAAGGAATCTTGCTAAAAGTTAAAAATAAGCAAATGAGTGCTTATTGATAAGCACAAAATAAGCTACAGCTTATCCAAACAGTCACAACTTGATTTTTGTGATGAAATTGATTAAACAACTTATTACAAGAACGGGAAATCAAACTAGAAACATTTTCATCCAGTAATGAACTAGAAATCTGAAATAAGCTCTTTTGAGCTTATGTTGACCAAGTTTGACCAACTTTTTGCAAAAAGCTCAAAACTTCAAAAATCAATATTCAGGACTTACCAACTAGATTGGTGAAGGAAAATCACAACTTTTGTGAAGTGGATTAAGAGAACTAAGAAAATAGTCACCAGTTTATCTCAGAGAATGACAAATGCTCAGACTTGGACTAAAAAGCTTATTACCAGTTTAATTCCTAATACTGTAGAATTTCCTCTTAGAATCTGAAAGTTTATGATATAAGCTAAGTTTTGAAACAAGTTTGAGGAAATTTCATCCAAGAATGAATGAGAAATCAGAAATTGAAAATGGTAAGTTTTAAAGAACAAAACTGAAATAAGGCTAACCCAAACTATTTTAATGCCAATTGCCTGTTTGACTATTTATTTGACTTGTAAATGACTTAAAACCAATTGTTATCAACTAAAGACTAGAAACAAACTCTGAAATACCAATTCTCAACACTTGAAAACCACTTAAAAGCTATTCCCAAACACACCTTTACTGAATTTTAACAAACTTTTACAAAGGCTTATAAAGTTCTGACTTAAGCTGATACAAAGGCTATAGCAAACTAGTTTCAATGACCAAAATGGAAGTTATTAGAACTGAAACCAAGCAATTGCCAAGACTTAAACAGCAAGTAAGCTAATAGGCCAAAAGTAACTGAAATAATGCAAGTAACTACAATTCAGAACACAAGTATGCAAGATTAAGCAGTAACTGAACTAAGATCAATCAAACTTCAACTACTATCAAGTAAAACATGCAGCCATCAGAATTAAACTAGGAAATTGAGCATGCAATTGACTGTTTAGAGGAACAAAAATAAGAACCAAAGAACCTAATGTAGAAATCCTTTGGGAAGAAGAGGAGCGCTGAGCTCTCTTGCCCTAGTGATAACCACCACCTATCACTAGTATTCAACAATAATCAACCATCAAACAGCTACAATTCATCTGAATCAATCAAACTGGATTGAAATCTCCAAAAGAACTAGGAATGAACAAATTCTGATCAAACAGCTTCTAATCTTCACAAATGTTAGTTATGATCAATGGTTGATCATAACAAACATCAATCAGCAACAGTAACACTTCAACAGCAACAAGATCAAACTAGAATTTGAATAACAGAATTTGGCGGGAAAAAGGTAAATTGAATTTTATTGAATGAATTCAGTTATAAAGGTTGTTACAAGCTACTAACTAACTAACTGACTCAAGAGTTTGTCAGACTCTTGAGTAGTTAGAGGAAAAGTGAGGGAAAAGGAAAGGGAAAATTGAACTATGTGTTTTACAAAATTAAGCTACTACAAGAAATGAAGTACAATCTCTCTATTTATAGGCATGAGAGGAGAATTAGTTGGGGTTGGTGACGTGTCAGTGCCAATCCCAGCTTGCCACGTGGAATAATCTGCTCAATTGCATTTTCAGGTATGAACACTGAATTGGGGATTCTTGATTTAATGGATGATTTGCTAATTAATATGCACCGTTGAATTCGTCTTCCCAAATTGAGCAAGTTTGGTGTTTTGATCTTCTCATGAAACGGCTTCAATCTCAATCCCGATTCTGGAAATTTTCTTTGTGAAGAAGATGACACGTGTCACTTCCTGGTTGGCTTAAAAGATGTCACACGGATTAAACTGTTTAGATATGGTGTAATAAATGTGGCGGCAGTAGTGGGTATTTAATGCGCTGAAGTGGCAATCCATGTATCTCAAATGCTGGCTTCTGATTGGTTGCTTTTCTTTAAACATGGATTAAGCTTTAATATCTTTTCAAACTTGGCAAAACAAACCCCTTGACTTGGCAGATTGCTGTTTTAAGCTAGGATCTTCATTTCTTTGACATTTTTGGTCCTTTAACTTCCATAACTTGTACAAAATGGTCCTTTGACTGAGTTGACTTGATAGTTGACCAGGTTTGACTTGAATCTTGACTTTTACAATATTTGCACTTCTAGTCCTTCAACTTTCATAACTTGTCAAGATAGGTCCTTGAACTTCAAAGTCTTGTCACTTTTGATCCTCTTTTGTCTTTTTCATCCATTTGAGCTTGATTTTTCCTTGTTTGCTTGAAAATGTATCTTTATACCTACACAAGTGCACACAAACACAAACATACCACATAATACTGTTTTTGCCAAATAATTGGGTATTTTGCTTCATGTTTTAGGGTTATTTGTTGATAAAAGGATATGAGTTTAAGCTCATATCAATGTCCTAGAGGAGAAATGAAGAAGTTGGAATTCGAGGTGTAGGATCTAAAGTGTGAGAACAATGATATCCTTTGGTACAACCAAAGATTTCAAGAGTTAAGCTTGATGTGCACCAGAATGTTCCCTCTAAGGAGTGGCAAGATTGAGAAGTATGTCAGCCGGCTCCCTGAAAACATTCATGACAGTGTGCTAGCTTCACGACCCACTACCGTGGAAGGTGCAATGGAATTTGAGACAGAGCTGATCAACAAGCGAGCTCACAACCTGTCCGAAAGACAAACGGACAACAAGCGGAAGTCAGGTAGAACTACTCGTAGCCAGCACCAGCAGTCTTCCAAAAGACAAAACATTGAGCACACTAGTGACACTACCTCCATAACCCGCAACAATAATTACTTAGGATCCAAACCTAAGTGTTCAAAGTGCGACTACCATCATGATGCTGGAAAACAATGTAAGGGAAACCAAAACCCTGCAAGTGAAACTAATCATGGGCCAAAGAAAGTTGTAGTATGTTACGAATGTGGGACCCCTGGACATGTGAGACTTGATTGTCCCAAGTTGGCCAACTGGAAGGAGGACAACAAAGGAATCCCATCACAAGCATACATGGTTGGCGATGCCCAAGCCAATCCAAATTCCAACATCGTCAACGATACATTTCTACTAAACCAACGATATACATTTGTCCTATTTGACACCGGGGCATACCGAAGCTTTATATCAACGGAATTTAGTAGAGTATTGGAAATTACTCCATCAGTCTTAGACTCCTACAATACTGTAGAACTAGCTGACGGAAAAATTGTGCCAGTTGACACCATCATTCGAGGTTGTACTTTAAACCTCTCCAACCACCTGTTCATCATCGATTTGATCCTCGTAAGTCTTGGTAGCTTTGATGTCATCATTGGCATGGATTGGCTGTCGAAGTACCATGCAGTCATCTTATGTGATCAAAAACTGGTCCGAATACCTTGGGGAGACGAAACCTTGATTATTCGAGGGGATGGTAACCCTGATATAATCAACACTAGACTTAGTTTCATTTCGTGCACCAAAGCACAAATGTACTTGACCCGAGGATGCCCTATCTTCCTAGCACACATCTCCAAAATCGAGGAAGAAGACAAACTCGAGGAGACACGAATCAAGGACGTGCCAATTGTCCGAGATTTTCCCGAGGTATTTCCTGAGGAACTGTCGGGTATGCCCCCAATACAACATATAGAATTCCAAATTGATTTGATTCTTGGTGCTTCACCTGTAGCTAAGGCTCCCTACCGGCTAGCACCATCAGAATTGAAGGAACTAGCGAAACAACTACAGGAACTATCAGAAAAAGGATTCATTAGGCCTAGCTCTTCTCCATGGGGAGCCCCTGTTCTGTTTGTCAAGAAGAAAGACGACTCTTTTCGAATGTGCATCGATTACCGTGAATTGAATAAACTAACGATAAAGAATCGCTATCGATTACCTCGTATCAACGACTTATTTGATCAACTCCAGGGATCAAGTATGTATTCTAAGATTGATCTGAGGTCTGGATACCATCAACTGAGAGTCCGGGAAAAAGATATTCCTAAGACAGCTTTCAGAACTCGTTATGGTCATTTCAAATTTAGAGTTATTCCTTTTGGATTGACAAACGCACCGGCAATATTCATGGATCTCATGAACTGGGTGTGTAAACCTTGTTTGGATAAATTCGTGATAGTCTTCATCGACGACATACTTGTTTACTCCAAGAACAAACAAGACCATGGTGAGCATCTAGCCCAAGTACTGAAAGTACTCGAGGAAGAGCAGCTATATGCAAAATTTTCCAAATGTGAGTTCTGGATACCCAGAGTCCATTTCCTAGCACACTTCATTGACAGCAATGGTATTCACGTAGATCCTGCAAAGGTTGAATCCATTAAGAGTTGGGCATCTCCCAAATCACCAACGAAGATCCGCCAATTCCTAGGCCTCGCCGGATACAATCGCCGATTCATTGAAGACTTCTCCAAGATAGCCAAACCAATGACAAAACTCACTCAGAAAGGAGTAAAATTTAATTGGGGAGAAAAGGAAGAATCAGCTTTCCAACTGATGAAACAGAAGTTGTGTAGTGCGCCTCTCTTATCCTTTCCCGATGGCAATGATGACTTTGAGGTATATTTTGACGCATCATATAAGGGATTGGGAGTAGTATTGATGCAAAGAAAGAAAGTGATTGCCTACGCTTCTAGGCAATTAAAGAAGCATGAGAAGAACCACACAACCCACGACTTAGAACTTGGAGCGGTAGTCTTTGCCTTAAAATTTTGGAGGCATTACCTTTACGGAAACAAATGTACAGTGTACACCGACCACAAGATTCTGCAACATATATTAGATCAGAAGGAGCTCAATATGAGGCAGCGTCGTTGGATCGAACTGTTAAGCAATTACGATTGTGAAATCAAATACCATCCAGTTAAAGCAAACGTAGTTTCTGATGCACTGAGCCATAAAGATAAAGACCCACCCATGAGGGTTCGAGCCTTAACCATGACCATCAATCTGGATCTGCCCAAGCAAATCCTTGAAGCACAAACCCAAGCACAGAAACCCGAAAACCTCTGGAAAGAGGACTTAGGAGGAATGCTTCGAACCGATCTCTCAAAAGAGAAACTGGAACCAAGGGCAGACGAAATATTGTGCTTACACGGGAGGAGTTAGGTACCCCGTTATGGGAATTTTAGGGACATAATCATGCACGAGTCACACAAATCCAAATATTCAATACATCCGGGATCGGAAAAGATGTATCAAGATATGAGGAAATTATATTGGTGGCCAAACATGAAGGCTGATATCGCCACTTATGTCCAGAAATGTCTGACATGTACACGTGTCAAAACAGAACACCAGAGGCCATCCGGTCTATTGGTACAGCCTGAGATACCTGAATGGAAGTAGGAAAATATCACCATGGATTTTGTGACCAAACTCCCAAAATCATCACGTGGATATGATGCCATTTGTGTAATAGTCGACCGACTCACCAAGTCTTCTCATTTCATACCCATCAAGGAATCCGACTCCCTATCCAAGTTGGCAAGGACCTACCTTAAGGAAATTGTAACCAAACATGGAGTAGCAGCCTCAATAATCTGCCACCTGGACAACAGATTCACCTCCAACTTCTGGAGGGCTCTCCAACGGGCCCTGGGTACCCAACTGGATATGAGCACCGCCTATCATGCACAAACGGATGGTCAGAGTGAGTGAACCATCCAAACTCTAGAGGACATGCTAAGGGCATGTGTAATTGATTTTGGAAATAATTGGGTCGAGCATATACCTTTGGTTGAGTTCTCCTACAACAATAGCTATCACGCCAGTATAAAGGCCGCCCCTTTTGAAGCTCTTTATGGAAGGAAATGTCGCTCCCCTGTATGTTGGGCGGAGGTAGGTGAGTTCCAACTCACTGGGCCTAAATTGATTCAGGAGACTACAGATTGAATTGTCCTTATAAAGAAGAGACTGCAAGCTGCTCTTGATCGACAAAAAAAAGTTACACGAATCAGAAACGCAGACCTGTGCAGTTCATAGTAGGAGATCACGTCATGCTAAAAGTATCACCATGGAAGGGAGTTATACGATTTGGAAAGTGACAGGTGTGTTAACACCCATCCTTTTACCACTTAATTACAATAATAACCAAGCCCAAACGTTTATTTTATGTCATAAATGTCGGAATTACGCGTGGTTTGTGTTTTTGTTGTGATTTAGGACCAAAATGTGAAAAGGGGAGATAACACGGGCTTTCACGGGCTTTTATCGAAGAAAAAGACAAAAGACGAAGTCAAGAGATCAAGAGGGCAAAAAGAACGGAAATCCAAGGCCAATTCTGAAGATTTATCAGAATAAAGTCTAAAGACGGAAGTTTAATAAAGCCGAAGAACTCAAGTATTACTAATGAAGAATTTTCAAGACAAGTTTAATTAATACCGAGACAACGTCGAAACAGTCGAAGAATTAAGAAGACGAGAAGACGGAAAGAAAGAAGGAAGCAACACATGCTTCCCTCCTCCCTATATATAGTCCACTTCCACGTCATTTCACACTTGTTGGCTAGAGTGACAAACTAGTTCTTCCATTTTTCATTTCTTGCAACTTTATTTTTCATGTCATTTTAATTAATTGTCTTGCACTTTAATTCCTTTAATTCAAGTAAGTGTTCTTAATTTTATTGTTTAATCTTTATTTACATTTGATCAAGCTTTATTTTATCATTCTCATTCTACTTTTCTCTTGTTTTTGTTTCGTTTCAATTTCGGAGTAACCAAGAATTTGCTTAATCTCTTTGCTTATTTGATTAAAAGTTTTGTCTTTTCTTTTCCCTTTAAGCTTTCATATGAAACAAGCTATAAGTTTGACAATCTTATTTGCTTATTTGGTATTTAGCTTAATTGTTTTCAAGGTTTTCTTAAAAGTTTTATCTTTTTAAAATCCATTTTACTAAGTTTCATCTTTTATATATTTCGAAAGGTTTTAACTTTTTTGCTTATTTTCTTATTCTATTTCCATTTATTTTTTTTGAAAGTATCTTATTAGTTTAGCTTATTGTACTTGTTCTTATTGCGAATTGTGCTTCATCGGAAAGAGAAGGATTTTACACATTGCGACGACCCATTTTCTCCACATTCCGATTGTGACAAAATTGGAACAAGGGTTATCATATTCTGATCCGGGTTTGCGATCTAGAGTAACAACCCCCTCATTCCGATCTGGGATTGCGATCGTACATTGGGATCGCACATTCCGACGGCTCTTGAGGTTTTCTAAGTCGAAACTCTGCCAAATTTTTATCAACATCATTCCAATCTGAACAACATTCCGATAGATTGCATCTTAATTATTCTGATAGCCACATTCCGATAGACACATTGCGATCTTGATTCCGATGGGCATGGTGACAGCATTCCGATCTGACATTCCGATGGTCTTGGGTTTGGGATTATATTTTGCTTTGTTTTGTTTTTAAGTTACATCCTTTAATACCTTGTCAAATTTTATTTTTCGTCATGCTTTAATTTTAAGTCATTTAATTAATTTACTTTTCAAAGATTTAAATTGTGCACCATTTACATTTTAATTAGTCTTAGATTTAATTAACCGTCATTTACATTTACGTTTTGCATTTTAATTACACTACAACGACAAATCTTTGTTTCCACCAAAAGACGACTGAGTCGCACTTAAACCAGTAATCAATTCGAAGAGATCGGAACGAAATTATTTTATACTTGGATAAAACCATGTATTAAATGGCGCCGCTGCCGGCTCTTTTCGTAAAGATTAACGGTTTTCTATGAGAGACGCGTTGCATTTTGAGATCCGTTCACTCGTGAGCGTTATTTTTCTTGCTCAAAATTTTTTCAAAAATCCAAAAAGATTTAAAAATTGTTAAAAATCTATAAAAAAAATTTTAAAAAATCAAAAAAGATTTTATATTTGTATATATATTGTCTATTGCTTTGATATCTTTTTCTTTTGCTTTTGCAGGTGTATGCGTACTAGATCTTCAACAACAACAATAATCCACCGCAGGTGTGAACAACAACAATAATCCAAAAAGATTTAGCTATGGCAGGTGTGAACAACAACAATAATCCACCGCATCTCAACAATAACCACAACAATGTTCTTCCAAAGCCCGACCTTCGTACAATGGAGGAGCTTTGTCAACCAACTATGTTTGGACGAGGAGGACCGATTGCGTAGATGCAAATCACGGCTCCGGAGTTTTCGTTGAAGCATCACATGATCCAACAAGTGGAAACTAATCCATTTCGCGAATTGCCTGATGATGATGCCAACAAACACCTCGACAAATTCATTACTATTACTCAAAGCATGAAGTTCCCGGTGTTACTATGGATGTCCTTCGTCTACAGCTCTTTCCACATACTTTATCCCACCACGCCGAAAAATGGTTTGATCGTCTCCCGAAGAATTCCATTCATACTTGGGACGACATGACTCAACGATTTTTGTCGCGCTACTTTCCACCATCCATGGTCATGAGCCTTCGAAATCAAATCAGCGGTTTCATGCAATAATCCGATGAATCTCTCTTTGATGCTTGGGAAAGATATAATGTTTTGATCGATCGATGTCCAAACCACAACATGCTCACCGTTACCTTAATTGATACTTTCTACAACGATTTACTTTTCGTGATCGTGATACTATTAATGCAGCCGCCGGTGGCACATTTATGTAAAGAAGACCCGAGGAGTGTAGAGAGCTTATTGAGAACAGGACTACTCATCACAAAAATTAGGATTCCTCCGCATCTTCAAGGAAAAACCCGAGAGTCAATGTTTTTCTACTTCAGTAAACCCCGATATGACCGAATTCACCCGCATGATGGCCAAAATGAAAAAAAATATCTTACTCATCGCTACAAACCAACAACAACAAGTTAAAGCTGTAGCAATTTCTTGTGAGACATGCGGCAGTCCTCACTCATACACTGATTGTCCTTCTACTCAAGGTAATCCGGAAAACGTATATGCGGCTTATGGTAACTATTCACTGGAAAATTACCAAGCCCGACCTCAAGGTGATCGGAATTTGCTAAGTTACCGGTCTAACAACTATCTTTCACCCGGTTTTTCTCCTCAAAACCACAATCCCAACAACAACTACAATAGAAGCAACCAAATCCCGCCTCGAGCTTCTAACCCTTATCACCCACCCGCTCAACAAGCCCCACCCATTAATCAAGATATTGAAGCTTTAATGAGAACCCAAGGAGAGGAAATTAAGAATCTGCAAAGCCAAATTATCAATCTGAAAGGGGATATCACTAAGCAAGGGAATGACATTAGATCCGAGCTTCGGAATGATATACAAACCTCCTTCAGCACTCAAACGAATGATTTGAAGAATATGCTGGCTAGTTTCTTACCAACCACTCAACCCTCTACTTCGGGCTCTCTACCTTCAAGCACCGTCACCAACCCGAGAGCGAATGTGAGTGCTATTACTACCCGTAGTGGAGCATCTTTAGTAGGACCATCTATCCCACCCCCAGTTAGACCATCTACACCTCCTCCACCACCATTTATCCCTACTACTCCCACACCTAGTATTAGTTCACCATTACCGTCTCCGCCTTGTCATGAAGAAGTACCCAAGAAGAACCCTTTACCAACCCCACCTTCCACCTATAAACCCAGCATTCCTTACCCTTCTCGACTCGACAAGGCTAGAAATTTGACTAAGAATGACGTTCAAGTCTCTAACGTTTTGGACAAGATTGCCGGCATGACCATCACCTTTACCCTTGTTGAAGCTCTTGCTCAAATGCCACAATTTGTCAAGATGTTTAAGGAATTGCTTAATAAGAAGGAGAAGATGGCCGAGTTTGTTAATACTCGCTTGAATGAAAATTGCTCTGCAATCCTTCTTAAAGATCTTCCGGAAAAACTTGGAGATCCCGGTCGTTTTGTGCTACCATGTACTTTTAACCTAACCGACGAATTTACTGCCTTAGCCGATCTCGGGGCAAGTATAAATTTGATGCCTTTAAGTGTTTGTAAAAAGTTATCATTACCTAATCTTACACCAACGAAGATGACTCTTGAGTTTGCAAATCGCACCCTCGCTTACCCCGTTGGTATTGCCGAAGATGTGTTCATTAAAGTTGACACCTTCACTTTTCCGGTCTATTTTGTTGTTGTTGATTATGAAATGGACCCTCTTATTCCTTTAATACTTGGTCGGCCATTCTTGAGAACCGGAAAAGCTCTTGTCGATGTTGTCGAAGGTAAGTTAATCTTAAGGGTCAGGAATGATGCACAAGTGTTCGAAATGGGGAAGATCACAAACAAATCCTATGGAGGAGAATCCGCGAATATGATTAATGTGCTTGATGATTTTGTCGTCTACAACAATCCTCTATTCGACTCTTGCTATGATAATCCACTGTTCCAAGATGATGTGGATGATTCTCTCTCCAATTTGGAACCTCCACCCATATATGATACTCCACCGATCTTTGATGCTTATGATGATGATTCTAGTTCCGATGGAGATGATTATGATCATTTTACTTCTGAGTATCTAGACATGCCCACTTATGATGATTTTGATGAGGCCGATACTCTTTCGAGTGATTCTTCTCATGATCAAGATCCTCCGCCTACAACATGATCCTACATTGGATGACTACTCATTTGAGGAAGACTTTTCAACTTTTCTTAACACATACTTCCCAAATGAGAGTGATGCTCCTCTGTGACAACCGTGGTTTTGGGTTTGTCACTTGGTCTTACTTTTAGGTTATTTTATGTGTGCTTACTTGAATTGTGTGTTTACGTGTTTATTTTGAGTGAACGAGGTTGGTGTGGTTATCGTTTATGAGTATATAGTACTCATAAGTAAATCGAGGAACGGTTGTTTCATGTTCATGAGCTCACAAGTGGTGACTATGAAATGAAAATGGTGATATTGTGGTGTTTACGTATACGTATAAGTATTATAGTAATAGTATTTTTTTAGGATTTACGGTTTAGCATTTAGAGGTCTCGGGTGAGGTAATTATCCATATGAATATTTTTCGGGATGGTTTTAAGTCATTTAGGACTTAGTTATAAAGTTTATTTCAAAATTTGAGATTTTTATTAAAAGTGTATATTTTATGTCTTTTACGGTAAAACGCGTAAATTTGACTAGTTTTACGGTTTTGAGGTTTTGGAAGCTTTAGGAGCTGAAATAAATTAAGGAAAGTTAAGCTAATATTATTAACATAATATTAAATAATAAAAATAAAAAAAACGAATTTATTGGGTGTTTGGGTCGGTTTAGACGCACCAAAGAAAGAGAAAAAGGGGAAAAGGGAAAAAAAGGAAAGTTGGGTGTTATACTTGCACTAGGATTTTATGTACACACTATATAAGGTTATCTAATAAATAAAAAAAACATAAATATCTGGAGACAAAGAAAAATTCATGGGTTCCATAGAGGAGAATTAGGGTTCTTAAAAAAAAATTAGGTTTTCTTCATCTTCCATTGATTTAAGGTAAAAACGTTCATTAACCTTTTTAATTAAATTGTTTTTATGTTTAATTAATCATTCTTATGATGGATTAAGGGTTAGGGTTTATATAAAAACAGTAGATTAATGATGTATTAATCATAATATGATGATCATGTAATCTAGGGCTTGTATTAGAAGGGTTATAGGTGATTAATTAGATCAATTTGTTTAAAACCTATTTTTAAAAACTGAGCAGAATTTTAAGTCTATTGTTTTGATCATATCTCGAGTTCTAGGAACATTCAAGATGCGATCAAACTAGCCCTGGATAGGTAATTGAGTTGACTTTCTAAATCAAGAAACGAGAACTAAATTGGAGGTCGGGAAGTGGGTCAAAAACAGGTTACAACAGTCGGAGGTCAAAACAGTTTTGAATTCAGCCTGTTTTCTTTTTAAGTTTTGGGTTGTTTGGGGTATTTAGGGTTGCATTGGGATCTTCTCACGAACATGGGAGATGATTTATATATTGTAGTAAGGATCTGAACTTGGGCTAAGATTGTGGTTTAGGGTAAGACCCTCTAATGGTAATGAACTTTTCATACGCTTAAAATCAGTGAATTCTGGATTGATAGCAATATATACACATATATTTGGGCCTTAACAATAGCTTTAAGGTTAGGGCAAGTGGGAGGTTTTAGCTAACATGTATAAAAGTGTGAATATTCCTTTTAAAGAAACCATGGGTATCTTTAAGTGGACGTTTGACTTAAAGTTTTGAAACCTACAAGTAGGACTATTTTGTGTAAAATTATGAACGGGATAGCTATTAAACTTAACCAAGTTAGGGACTTGTTAGGAAGGGTAATGGGGTGATTAGAGCTTAACAATGAGGTAATTATACGGGAATAGACTAGATGTCCATCATAGGTTGATGAGCCATCTTAGTGATTGGTTCGTGTATTGATTTCGTGTTTTTTGTTTGTTTGCTTGTTGATAGTGCGAGGACTTGTGAAGAAGCTATCAGGTGAGTTTCATAGTCCCATGTTTAATATTGATTTTGACTTCCAGATGGGATGGAAGAGACACTATGTTGAGTTATTTTCTAAATTGATGCTGTGAATGTGTTTGTGATTTGAGATGGACTTGTGTGTACATTATGTGATTAACTGCTATGTGATTTTTGATTGTGTATGATTTGGATCGGGGGACACGTGTCGTCTCAATTATTGTGGTTTGACAAGGTAGTGGCCTTGTGGTTTGACAAGGTAGTGGCCTTGTTGTTTGCCAAGGTAGTGGCCTTGGGATAGGTACATAGTATGATCATCTATGGTACCATGATGTTGTTGGAAAGGTAGGAGCCTTCGATTGGTTTGGTATGATTAATCTTGATTGATAGTTGTTAATGCATATTTGTAACACATTGTCCATATGTTCTTTTGTTGATGATTGTTATTCACAGCTTGTAATTAATTTAGCGTTGGAGTCTAAACCTATGACTCTCACCAACTTTATGTTGACGTGTTTTAGTGTCTCTTTCAGGTGATACTATGGTTAAGCATGAGAACATAAGTGGCTAGGATTGGAGAAGCTTAGGAATGCATATAGAAGGAGAATCCCCGTTTCCTTCTTAGTTTTTATTTGTTCTTTTAATAAGTGATACTGTGGCACACATATATTTGTTTGGTTATGTTATTTGTTTGTCTTGGGTAAGCGGTAGGACTGTTACCTACTTACCAAGACTCCTGAGTCTGATGAGATATTGTCATGACTTTCTGTCTCCATTTTATGACATTTCTTATTTCATATAGTTATCTTTATAGACACGCCATGTTGTGATGATATCCATACGTCGCGCCCCATATTCTGCCATTGTGGGGTGTGACATCCTCCTTTAGACTTTGATGATTATGGTCTTTATCCTACTTTGGATATGAAGAAACCCTCTTCAATGGAGAAGCCGGCCGACACCAATATCAGCAGCACTTATGTCTTAACTCCTCTCTACCCTCCGTTTGAGGATGAGATTGCTAGATTTATGATCGGGTCTTCTTCAAGATCTGCTGAGCCTGAGTGTTATTTTCCCCTAAAGGAAAAGGTGTTCGACCCCGGTATTGCACTTTTTAAGCCATCTCAGTATCCATCTAATGAAATAAAAGGAAAAATCTTTGGAACTTATGAAGATATGCTTGCACTTCACCCTTGCTACCACCGTGCTCCATCGCTGCTTAAGGGAACCTTACCTACTCTTCTTTGGATTGCCTTGTTCGCCTTAAGCTTGTGCTATTTGATGGACGAAAACCATGTATTTGATCCCGGTGGATGTGTTTCAAGCTTCTTCCTCTGCTAATCAAGGTCGATTCAGGCTCACGACTCGGTTAACAAAAACAAGCGCTTCTCGGGAGGCAACCCGCAGTATCTATCCTTTTTCTCTTATTTTTATAATAAGTGCAGGGGGAGACCTTAGTATGTTGTTTGTTGTTTTCTTTCTTATCATATACAGGGATTCGAGCTTTCAAAGATCCATTCTTGATGAGTTTTGACGACCGTGATTCCGTGTACCCGTCTTCCCGGTTCTATCCTAAACTCTTTTGATTCTCTATTTTATATTATTCAATATTGAAATAGGAATCACTTTAGTTGTCTCTTCCTTAGAAATATTTAAACAAAGTGCACAATGTCCTAAGTGTATGGGAGTTTACTTCCACATGCTTAAACATTGAGGAAAATGTTTATATTAAGTGTTGGGGGGACTTCTATTGAAGTTATGTGGCCTTTTCCATGTATTTGTCCTCAATTTAACCAAAAAATCAATTTTTCGACATTTTTCAAAATTTTTGATTTATTTTGGCCTAGTAGTGTAGTTGTATTTTCCTTTATTTTAGTTATTTTATTTCATTGATAGAAAAAATTTTAATAAAGTGGTTTTAATTTTTAATCGTTGTGAATCTTTTGACTCAACCCGAGTTTACTCTAGCTAGTATCCTTAACGTGTTTAGGTCAAGTTTTGCTAGGCTTTTATATAGGGAACTTTAAAACGCGAAAGTCTTAACTCTCACGGGTTAAGAACAAGAACTTTTCGCAAGTTACTATAATTGATCCTAGAGAATCATTTATCAAGGGAACTTTAAAACGCAAATTCTAAACTTGAAAGAGTCTAAGAAGATGCAAGATCCTATAGGCGACTCGAAAAACCAAAACACTGATTTAATTGGCTAAGCATCCACGAGTCTTATTCCTTGAGATTTTAAATTGTGGAGGATAAGAGATGATAGAGTCAGTTATAAGTTTGGTATTCTTTCGTGAATTTATGTGAGTTAATTATAAGCCTATTCTCCCATCGCTTGTTAATAAACTTATCTGCAATAAATAAGGTTGTATGATTTGAAAAGTTACTTAGCTTCTAGCCCAAGATCGTTTAAAAGTTGCTCGGTATTAATTAGAGTTCATAGCCAAGGCATAACTTATTGAAGCGGGATGCGAAGATTTGCGAGTCCGAAAAGGCCCTAACAAGGCATGAGGGCTACATTTTGTTGCTAAAGATCCAAAAGTGATGTGAAGAATCATTTATCGAAAATCAATATGAAGGATCGAGACACACGACGAAAAGCAAAAACTCCCCAAAAGATCATGGAGAAGTCTATCCAAAAAGGCCCTAACAAGGTATGAGGATAAATAGATCCAATTCCTAAAAGGAGGCGGATCGTTGTATATCAAAATCCAAAATAAAGATTGGAGAAAAATGAAGAAGTCGTGGTCCAAATATGAAGAATCTCACAAAAAGCTCAAGTGAAGAAATTCCTATTATGAAGAGAAGACCATAATTTCAAGAACGTCTCTCAAGGTTTGAAGTATGAAGTCGCTGCCAAATATCGGTACGAGAAAGGTCTCGAATCGTGAAGCGAGTTATGCCAAGATATGAACTTTATGAGGTCCCGAGAAGCAGTTTTAAAAGATTTTGTCCTTTAGCTGACTATAGATTAAATCGTCCCACTTTATTTTCAGCCTTAATAACTATCGAAATAAGTCAACAATGCATCCTCGTGATCATTCAATACAATAATAAAATATAAGAGATACACCTAGGAATAAGGGAGTCTAAGTGAATAATTGGGCTACATGATATCATGTTAGTTTGCTAACTTATCATAACAATGATCTCGTTTTTCAGCTTGGTATGGGGAACGTAAAAACTTGAGGATGATGATCATTCATGGCATTTCCAAAACCCTAAGGTATGTCTTTGATTTCTTTACTTATTTTCTTCCTTTGAATGTTTTAGAATTTTCTATCTTTTTAATAAAGGCCAATGTGGATTGATTATGATGGAGAATGTAAAACTTGCTTTGTAACTAATGCATTGCATGAGGACATTGCAATGGTCAAGTGTAGGGGAATTGATAGGTGTGTAAACACCCATCCTTTTACCACTTAATTACAATAATAACCAAGCCCAAACGTGTATTTTATGTCGTAAATGTCGGAATTATGCGTGGTTTGTGTTTTTGTTGTGATTTAGGACCAAAATGTGAAAAGGGGATATAACACGGTCTTTCGCGTGCTTTTATTGAAGAAAAAGACAAAAGACGAAGTCAAGAGATCAAGAGTGAAAAAAGAACGGAAGTCCAAGGCCAATTCTGAAGATTTATCGAAGAATAAAGTCTAAAGACGGAAGTTTAATAAAGCCTTAGAACTCAAGTCTTACTAATGAGAAATTTTCAAGACAAGTTTAATTAATCCTGAGACAACGTCGAAAAAGTCGAAGAATTAATAAGACGAGAAGACGGAATGAAAGACGGAAAGAAAGAAGGAAGCAACACATGCTTCCCTCCTCCCTATATATAGTCCACTTGCACCTCATTTCACACTTGTTGGCTAGAGTGACAAACTAGTTCTTCCATTTTTCATTTCTTGCAACTTTATTTTTCATGTCATTTTAATTAATTGTCTTGCACTTTAATTCCTTTAATTCAAGTAAGTGTTCTTAATTTTGTTGTTTAATCTTTATTTACATTTGATCAAGCTTTATTTTATCATTCTCATTCTACTTTTCTCTTGTTTTTGTTTCGTTTCACTTTCGTATTAAGCAAGAATTTGCTTAATCTCTTTGCTTATTTGATTAAAAGTTTTGTCTTTTCTTTTCCCTTTAAGCTTTCATATGAAACAAGCTATAAGTTTGACAATCTTATTTGCTTATTTGGTATTTAGCTTAATTGTTTTCAAGGTTTTCTTAAAAGTTTTATCTTTTTAAAATCCATTTTACTAAGTTTCGTCTTTTATATATTTCGAAAGGTTTTAACTTTGTTGCTTATTGTCTTATTTTATTTCCATTTATTTCAAGTTTTTTTGAAAGTAGCTTATTTGTTTAGCTTATTGTACTTGTTCTTATTGCGAATTGTGCTTCATCGAAAAGAGAAGGATTTTACACATGGCGACGACCCATTTTCTCCACATTCCGATTGTCACAGAATTGGAACAAGGGTTATCACATTCCGATCCGGGATTGCGATCTAGAGTAACAACCCCCTCATTCCGATCTGGGATTGCGATCGCACATTCCGACGGCTCTTGAGGTTTTCTAAGTCGAAACTCTGCCAAATTTTTATCAACATCATTCCGATCTAAACAACATTACGATAGGTTGCATCTTAATTATTTCGATAGACACATTGCGATCTTGATTCCGATGGGCATGGTGACAGCATTCCGATCTGACATTCCGATGGTCTTGGGTTTGGGATTATATTTTGCTTTGTTTTGTTTTTAAGTTGCATCCTTTAATACCTTGTCAAATTTAATTTTTCGTCACGCTTTAATTTTAAGTCATTTAATTAATTTACTTTTCAAAGATTTAAATTGTCCACCATTTAGATTTTAATTAGTCTTAGATTTAATTAACCGTCATTTACGTTTACGTTTTGCATTTTAATTACACTACAACGACAAATCTTTGTTTCCACCAAAAGACGACTGAGTCGCACTTAAACCAGTAATCAATTCGAAGAGATCGGAACGAAACTATTTTATACTTGGATAACACCATGTATTAGGAAGCGGGGAAAGTTGAATCCACGATATGTGGGTCCTTTCAAAGTGATAGCCAAGATCGAGGAAGTGGCTTACCGTTTAGAACTGCCGCCACAGTTAAGTCGGATACACCCCACCTTCCATGTGTCAAATCTGAAGAAGTGCTACGCAGAGGAACCTTTGGTTATGCCCTTAGAGGGGCTCCATATCGATGACCAACTCCAATACACGGAGACACCAGTGGAAATCATGGAGAGAATAACCAAGAAGTTGAAACGTAGCCGCATCCCATTAATCAAAGTAAGATGGGAATCGAAGAGAGGCCCTGAGTACACATGGGAACGTGAAGACGTCTTCAAAGCCAAGTACCCTCATATTTTCAATTAAAAGATAACTACGTTGTTAGTAGCTTTGAGGACAAAGCTAAAATAACGGGGTGGTGCTGTAAAATCCATGATTTTACCATGATTTTATGTAATGATGTTTCATCTAAAGATCTTAAGAGCAATCACTCATGTGTTATAGTCCTATGAGATGTGTGTGAACTTATCCTTATGTATTTTTAGATCTACAATCATTTTGTTTTTGAGATAGACTACATAACTTAAATCTTGTATATGTGTACATCTTAGGCATTCATGCACACCTTGGACTAGCCCAAAATCCTTTACCTTTTGGTGCTAGCCCAACACAAGCCCACAACATGAGCCCATTCCTCTTTTTGCTAAGATTGACACGCACCCCCCCTTATGTGGAAGGTGAAGGGATACCTTGGAAACACAAGTGTCAACACATGGCACAAATGTTCTTACCAAGGTAATCACACTATTGCCTTGCATTCTCTCTCCCCCCTTTTATCCGAAACCACTTTCTCTCACTCTTCACATTCCCTCTCAACTAGATCTCACTCCTTCTTCATCTTTCTCTCTCAAATAATTCATCTATAAGCCACAAAAATCCAAGGTTGTACATCCAATCCACTAGATCCTTGTCCCATAGTAATCACCAATCATTTGGAAACATCATCATCATCTTTGGAAGTATTGTAACAAGCCCTAGCCGAATATATAGAGGCCACGGCTTAGTTATCTTTAGGGTTTTCTTCACCAACTTGACTAGATCTCTAGTCTCCTTGTTCATATAGATATTCCTTGGTAACATTTAGACAAGAAAGGTATACTCCTTATGTTTTTTCATTTTCACTTGCATGCATCATCATATATCTATAAACACATGTATATATAGCTTGTTAAAAATCAAGTTTTGGTAAAGCCATTGCCATTCTAGGTCACGGCATATTTTAGACCACCATAGACATGGTTGAAACTTTTTAATAAAGAAACCCTAAGGCTTGTACTCTATGTTTTAACATGACTAAAAATCATATGAACCATTTTATAGATTTAAATATAGCATAAGTTACAAATCTCACTTTTTGGAATCTTGGTTAACTAATAATCATGGATCTCATAAAGTAAGCTTGTGTAACTCAAAAGACATGGAAAACCATGACCTTGAAGGTCACGACATACATGAATAATATATATATGAGTTATTTGGTAAGTTTAAATGATGGGATATGTATCATTACATGTTAAAAGGACTCTTATAAATCACTAAAATGTTATATGCACTTAGATGGTCTTTTGGTGTACATGCATGTAAATGTAGAACCTAGATTTGTGGTTAAATGGTAAATATGAAACTAGCTAAAAACCATATCTTGGAAATACCAAGATTAAATGACTAACCGTAGGCTATATATGGTGTACATGGACTTTGACTTGTTTTCTTATTATATACATAGCTAGATCTTAATATTGAAACACTTGTAAGTACATGCAATCTAAAAACAAGACTTGAAACACCTTAATAATCTTTGGTAATCATAGCCGGCGGCTTTAACCTCATGATTAGAACTTATGAATTGTATAAAACCATGTAACATACCTAGATCTAATTTGGTACATCACATAAAACAAACTATAAGTTTTATTCTTCTATTTTAGATTCAAAACTAAATATGTATAACCTAAAAATAAGCTTATAAGAATATCCAAAGTAAACACTTACATAAAATGTGAAGTACTGTTAATGGACTATTTAAGCACATAAAATGTTAATCCAAGATTTAATGGACTTAAGATTTCACTTAGGCCCATTTAACTAATTAAAGGACTTTAAAAATGTATTAAAATCCAATAATTGATTTAAAAGCCCATTTAATTAAATTAGTGGACTTGAGATATATTTAGGCCCAATAAAATAGCCCATTAAATGTTTAGCCCATTTAATGAGCCCAAATACTATTTTGAAGGTTAAATAAAAGTTTTTATAATAAAATATAACTTACAAAAACTTTTTGGATTAAAAAGACAAATTATGAAACTTAAGGATTAAAACCGTAATTTATGAAACTTGTTTTGATAAACTAGTAAACACAAGGACTGAAAATGTAAATATCCAAAAGTATAGGGTTTAATAAATACCACCCGTGGCAAATTAAACCCTAGGGACCATTTTGGGAAGATCCTAAAAGTTAGTTTGTCATTTTGAAACCCTAGGGACCATTTGTGCAATAATCCAAAACTAATAACAAACCCTAGGGGCTGTTTTGGTTATTTTATAAAATTTATAAAACCTAGATTTAACTAGGAGGACTAAATCTACCCTTAACCGAAAGTTTATCAAGCCCTAGGTACCAAACATGTAATATCCGAAAGTTTCACTTATATAAAACATGGAGGGACTAGTTATGCTATAATCCGAAACATAAACTAGCCCTAACCCTAATTACATATATTTTTTTATATTTAGTAAAACTTAAATAAATTGAAACCCTAAGGACCAAATGTATAAACTATTAAACTTGTAAATTATAAATTATTTTATGAATATCAAATAGTTTATGGAAATATCAAAAACTCAATAAGTATTTATATGAAATATTTATATCGTTGCTTTAGGGAATAAAATGTATAAAGGTGTATATATATATATATATATATATATATATATATATATATATATATATATATATATATATATATATATATATATATATATATATATATATATATATATATATATATATATATATATATATATATATATATATATATATATATATATATATATATATATATATATATATATATATATATATATATATATATATATATATATATATATATATATATATATATATATATATATATATATATATATTCCTAGATTTTTAGGAAAATAAACATCGTATGAAAATGAGATATATACAAATATTTATGTCATAGAACGTAAATGAATATTTAAGTAAGACATCTTTTGTTTACTTAATTATGAGATTATATACAAGATGTTGTATGAACGTTAAATGAACTACATGCTAATGAATGTGTTATAAACATAGACTGATATTCTAAGTAGGACGTTTTTTGTGTTCACTTAGAAATGAAACTTATATAGATAAGTTAAATGAATATTGATGATACTTGAACTACTGTTATTTAGATAAATACCGTAGCATAAATGAACTGACTAAAATCTAAATAAGCATACATATATGTTCTTTGTATCATCTATTAAGACTGTACTATCTGATTAGGCATAACTTTAGCGTGAGCTTTAATTGGATATTCGTATTAAACAGTTATTGCCTACTCCCAGGTGAGTTTACAGCCCTATATAAACATTTGATAAAACTTTCCCTTTTGGGAAATATCCAAACACATAATGGACACAACTGGATTGTATAAATTTGACTATGATTGATTATTATTGAAACTGTTAAATTGCTGTAAATCGCCCGAATGTTATAAATAGATCTATTAGGGATTGACCATCCCCGTCTGGGTGAGTCATGCTCACTGTGCCTTGGCCGGGACAACAGACGTACACCATGTTGGAACTGGAATGGGTGTCTTTTTGTAAGACACTACGTCCTCGTCTGTTGAGGACTACGGAGGTTAAGCTTCAGTTTCTAATAATAAACAAATGTTATCTACATTTTAGTAAGAATGCTTTGTGCATTGTTACTTCTAGGATTAATGTATGTCCAACTAATTAATTGTTAAAATTTGTAAATTCATCAACTTTATGTTGACCCCCATTAGTGTATGTTTTGCACACGAATATGAAGTTAGTACGTGGTGTGTGCATGGTCTCCAGCATCTTAGTAATCTGCATTGTAGGACTCGTCAGGGGTTCTATTTGGGAAAACACAAACAATCACTCTTCACCTTGATTAAGACAATTTTTATTTATTTGTTTAAATAAACATGTAATCTGATTTGATTAACTTTTTATCTTATGCTCTATGGACTATATGCTATCGATCCACCCTAGTGACATCTCCGTGGATATTTCCGCATATTTTAACCCTACCCGGGGTGTCACAACCAACTTGGGTGAATTTCTTCCCAGTTGGAATCCATTCAAGATTGTTTCTAATGGCATACATTTCATTCACATGATCAACAAGGCATAAATCATGACGCTGAGAAAACATGCATTCATTACAATTCCAGCATCTCAAATTAGAATTCACATTTTGCTTAGGCTTTTGCATAGAGGCAGAACCTTTTGTCTTTGCTACATGATTCTTTTTATTTAAATCTGAAATAACATTCCTAGGGTGAACTTCTACTCTCTTTTTCGCAGTCCTACTAGGGGAAAGCTTGATCCTATCTTTCTTGTCTTGAGATCCTTTAGCCTTAGTAGACACAATTACTCCTGTAGAAGCCAAGGGAACATTAGTGACAGATTTTGATTTAGCCTTGATGGGTATGTTTAAAATAGGCTTAGCTCCTGGGTTCTTACTGAATGGAGTCATGGCAATGGTGGGGGTTTGTTGTTTAAGTGGTGCAGATATCGGTTGACCGATTTATTCTAAGTTTGCTAAGCAATCTTGAATGCGATCCACATATAGGAAAAGCTCATTTAGAAGATGACTTGTGGGATCTAGTCTACTTTCTGATTATTATCCTCGGAATATTCTGGATTGCAAACTTACTGAATTTGGCTACACGCTCCATGGCTTTGGCGAGGTACTTCTTCATTCGTTCGTTGCATGCAATAAACTCACCATTGATTTGGCATGCGACTAGCTTTAAGTCTACCTTGGTTTAGAGGGCTTGCAACCCCATCTTCTTGGCTAATCTCAACCCTGCCAACAGAGCTTCGTACTCGGCTTGTTATTTGAGGTTTTGAAGTCGAGACGGAGAGCGTACGTATATTCGGTATCAGCGGGATCAATAAACACCAGACCCGCTCCGACTCCCTTTGAGCTTGCAGCCCCATTTGTAAATAACGTCCATTCCGCCTCTTTGGGGTCGGATACCTCCGTGGTGCATATTAACCTTTCTCCAGATGGTGTTTCGGCTAATACTTGTTCTTTTATTGCGTTCCGGGGTACATAGCTTATCGCGTAAGCTCCCAACTCGATCGCATATTTGGCCAGATTTCTTGACGCTTTGGTCTTTGACAACATTTACTTGATCGGCGATCACCTTGATTGGGTGGGCTTCGAAGTACCTCCTTATCCTCCTTGACAAGTTTAACATGCATAGGACTAGCTTTTCTAATGGGGCGTATATGCGCTCCGCATCATGCAGTACCCTACTGACATACCAGATGGGCGCTTGCCCGTGTTTCCTTCCCGCCATGAGTACACCGCTGACTGCATCTTTGGCCATAGCCAAGTAGATGTATAGCGTCTCTCCGTTGACCGGAGTGGTTAAAAACGGGAGATCTGTCGCCACCTTCTTCATTTCTTGGAAAGCGGTTTCGGCTTCTGGAGTCCCCACTTGTATTCGTCCCGATTTTCCTTGGTGATGTTCTTAAAGGTTTCAAAGAAGGGTAGAGAATGCTCGGCAGACTTGGAGATGAACCGGTTTAGTGCTGCCAGTTTACCGCTCAGTGATTACATCCTCCTTCAAGGTTTTTGGGGACCTCATGTCCATTATGGCCTCCGATTTCTTGGGGTTTGCACTTATCCCTTCTGATGTTACCATGTAACCCAGGAACTTCCCTTCTTCGACACCAAAGGAGCATTTCTTTGGGTTGAGTATTATGTTAATTTTCCTGAGGTTACTGAAGGTTTTGGCAATGTCTGCCAGCAGGCTCGTTTCTGAGACGCTTTTGATGACCATGTCGTCTACATAGGCTTCCATGTTTCGGCCTATTTGTTCCTTGAAGGTTGCGTCCACTAGCCTTTGGTAGGTGGCCCCAGCGTTCTTGAATCCGAAGGGCATCTTGGTGTAGCAGTAATTCCCTTGGTCGGTGTAGAAGGCCGTCTTTTCCTCGTCTTCTTTGTCCATTTGGACCTAGTGATTTCCCTTTTAGGCGTCCAGAAAACACTTGTACTTGTATCCCATTAATGATTCTATCTTCAAATCAATTTCTGGGAGAGGGTAGTAGTCTTTCGGGCATGCGGAGTTAAGAAGTCGATGCACATTCGCCATGTTCCGTCCGACTTTTTGACCAACACAGCGTTGGATATCCACGTGGGGTATCTCATCGGATGGACTATGCCGGCCTTGACCCACTCTTCTACCTCCTTGGTTACTATCTTGTTTTTTTCCTCTCCGAGGACTCGCCGCTTCTGGGCGACCAGAGTCATAGATGGGTTGACATTCAATGAGTGCTTGATTAGCCTCTTGGGCACTCCTGTCATATTGGTCGGGGTACATGCGAACACATCTTGGCTTCGTCTGAGTAGATCGATTAGGCGTGCTCTTTCGTCCTTGGAGAAAATTTTACCGATTACAACCAGCTGTTCCGGGTAAGTTGGGTTTACTAGTACCTCTTCCGTGAGAGAAAAATCTGCTTCGTCCCCAAAGGACACAACCTTCTCGGCTTTATGCTCCACGACCCCTTCGTTCGTTCTCCCTTGGCTTGTTTTATGCTTGTATTCTAGTATACGGCATTCGGCTATCACGGAAGCCTTGGGAACCAATTTAGCAACCCCATTTGGGGGGAACTTGAACATAGCATGGGCGGTGTACGGGACCGCTCTTAGTGCTCTGATCCCGGTTCTTCCTAGGATAACAATATAAGGTGACATGACCTGGACGACGGTGAATTTTAGGTTGACTGTGCGAGTTAACTTCTGCGACCCGAACGACGCGGCTAGTTCCACCTTCCCTAGAAGTGTCAATTCCTCTCCTGAGAATCCAACCAGGCTTGATTGTGTTGGTTCTAACCTTTTCTTGATAGAGGGGCATAGTTGGTTGAAGCAATGCTCAAACATGATCTAGACTGATACACCATAGTCCACAAGTATTAGCCTTATCAAGTGCCCTTCCGCCTCTGCCTAGACTATAAATGGTTCGTCCGATGCGTCGTTTCCATTCAGTGGGGGAAAGCTGATGGGTGCTTGCATCCATGCCCATTCTTCTAGGGTGGGCTCTTTCCTTTTTTCTCCAGATTTGTACGACCGAACCATGTTGATCATTTTTCTTCCTCCCCGGTAATCATCCTTAGCCTTGGGAGGATTTTCCCTATATCCCCCTCTTGGCTCATTGTCTCGGATCAGATGGTTGAGCTTTCCTGCTTCTAACGCGGCTTCTAACTGCCTTCTCAGTTGGAAACATTCGTTGGTCAAGTGTCCCTTCTGACCATGGTAGTCGCAATACTTATTCAAGTTCTCCCTTATGACCATTCCTTTTGTTGGCTCCGGACGAGGTAGCCGTAAATTTGTTTTCGAAGGCCAAGATTTCATTTGAATTGGCACGGCGATTCGCCGACAAAACACCTCATCTCTAGCTAGATCGGCATGTTTTAAGGCATTTTTCATGTATGTTGCAAACTTAGTTGGACTATGCTTAAATTTTGGATCCCGATAAAGCACACGTGGGTTGGGTTTGGGAGCACTAGATGACGGTGCAGAGATGGTAGCTGAGTTATCAACAACTTTTCTTCCTTTGAGTTGAATTCTCTCCTTTAAGTCAGCTATAACCATGTTTTTATCTATGAGCTGAATAGTTAGGTCAGAGATTTCCTCATATTTCTTGTTCAGTTGGTTAATAAGTGACTTTTGCTCTGCCACATTAAAAGCAAAGCATTCTTCTATTGAAGCAAAACTTGTGAGACACCCTGCCTTACTCTTTCCAACTCCCCTAGCATAAATGTAATTCTATTTTCTAGGGCATGATTTTTAATCTCTGCGGCCTCTAGTCCCACTTTCTCTTTTAATGACTCTCTCTTAAGTCTCATAATTTCTTCCTCTAATGCCTGAACCACCTGTGTCATCTAGTCACTTGTCTCAACGATGTTTTCACAATCATTTTTTTTAAAGAGTTTCATTTTTAGATTGGTTTTCAATTTCAAGAGATATACAATGTTGTTGAAGCTCATCAAAACATTTTGAAAGTGAGTTATAAGAATCTTGAAGCTTTAAAAATTCAGCGTTAGATTCGTGACAAGAATGATTATCTACATTATTCACAGGTTCAACAATATTCACAGAAAGATCATGCACATCATCACATTTAATTACAACAAATGTAATCTCAAAAGCACATTCAATACTTACAACTTGCATCACATCGATAGACACCACTTGTTCCAAGAATCACTCATATTCGGACAAAATCTTTTCTTTCTAAATTAAGTGTTGCTCATAAGCCTCATCCATTTCATGGAAAACTTTTTGAACTTCAGCCATTTTGAAATTAAGATTATCCGTGAGATCTAGAAATCCCTCTTTAAGATTGTGTACAAACGAAACGATCTCTTTCTCAATAAACGATTTCATGTGTTCGAAAACCCATTCTCTAGCGGTTTGAGCCGTTGGAGTCGTACATTCCTTAATGACCTTGTCAAATCTGGTAAGGTATCGCCTAATCTCTTTCAAGCTTAGAAATATTGTACTTTCCGGTGGAAGACCCTTTTGAATTTCCTTAGGTTCATTCGGGTTGACAATTGTAGGAAATATACTAAGGTTTTCGCTAGTAGACATCTAATTTGGTGTATGGATAAATTCACTTTGTATATTAAAGCGAGTTCTAAAATCCGTTTTTGCATTCTCTTCATTAAGCTGTTCATAATCATACTTAGGATATGTAAAAATCACTTTTGACCGATTCTCTTCAAACAGTAACATATTCTCGGATTCATTTCATAGCTTGCTTTGCATAACCCGGGTTAGGTGGCAGGTCTGGTAGACGGGATAGAGTAAATTCCTTAAAAGATGAATGAAACAAGTGTACTAGATGTGAAGCGGAGTATTGATTTAAAAGCAAAACTTCTGTCTTTTTAATTTTCTCAAACTCCTTATTTTTCGTTTCAACCCTTTTAGACTCGAGAATTTCGAAATCTGTTTGCAGTTTTTGAAAATTATTAACGACTGACTCTTTTTCTTTAAGTTCTTTTGAAAGATTTGATCTTGAACTTACAATTTCTAGCAAGTTATCCATTTGGACTTTCCTAAACCTATCAAATTTTGGATTGGTTAAGGTATTGGTCAACGGATTTAATTCCAAGGTTTTAACCTTTTTCTTATATAAAGCAAGCTCGACTAATAATGTCTGATTAACACCAAGGGTTTCAAGGACCGCGTTATTCATTTGTCCAAGCATAGATGTCGACACCATAACCAAATCTTGTTGAGAAGACGAATTTGTAGACGTAATAGCTCCCGGTTATGTTTCACTCAAAGTCTGGGGACTTTCATTGATATTGCTATCATTGTTTGTCTCCTCGTTTGAATTACTAACCACCAAAGGCTGTTTTGAATACTCAGACACTTGCTCAACTTGATAAGGTACAATACTAGTATCATTGGCAGTATTTGGTACCTCAGAGATTGTATCAGCCCAATAAAGTGAGAGATGCCTTGGCGGTATTGAGATCATCAAAGTCTGAATCGTATGTATCAACATCATCGCATTGATATGGCATTGTTGGTAGAAGCTGCTGTGAGTCCTTCGGTATCCGCTACTCCTGGATCTGCTAGAAATGCTAGCTCCTCTTCCTCGAGCTCTTGACCTTGTGCTTGAGCATTAACCAAGTAAATCTTTTCTTAAAACCATGTACCATCCCTCTTCCTTTTAAGTTGCTTACACTCCCGAGCCATGTGTCCTTCCCATTTTTGCAGTTATAGCAGATGATCATTTTCACTTTGCCAGTGTTGTTTCCCCTTAGAGCAGTGTTAAATGGGCGTGCACCAGTAGTGGATGAACTTGGTCTCTCCTGAAGTGGTTGCACAGTAACTCTGCCATCTTGGTTGTTACTTGTTGACGAGAGTTAGAAGAATTTCTCAATTGATTTTTTGTTGGAGATGGTCCTTTGTAACCTCTTTTATTCAACGTTTGAGTGATATAAGCAGACATTTGTGCAAGTATATCAGTTGGATTATCCCCTTGTCTGAACTCAGGAACTGGAACCTCATCACCACAGTAGAAAACTGGTGTTGGTTGAGCTACATACACACTTGAAGGAGTACTGACATGTTTTGAGTAATGGGGTTGAGGAACTTCATGATGTTGGTAAGTGATGGCAGGATTTGTTGGTGGTTGATAAGGAGAGTATGGTTGTGATGATAGTGTTGCTTGTTGATATTGTTGCTGATATGATGTAGGTGGTTGTGGTATGATCGAATAATGTGGAAAGCTTGGAGTCTGAAACATGTGCTTGTGATAAGATTGTTGTCACATAACATACGGAGTGTTGTTATATAACAATGTTGGATGATTTTACATAAATGCCAATAGTTCGGAATAAGATCCTTGAGACATGCGTTTCTGAAGCACATGCTTCTCGTGTTGCTGCAAGAAAGCATAAAGTTGATCTAAATTTGATTTGTGCAAATCCTGAATCAATTTAACATCAGTGACATATTGGCTCCACTCTAGGAGTAAGGTGCTCAAGAACTTTGTGTTGAGTTGAAACTAAGAAATCTTAAGATTATACATATTCAAATCATTTATCAATGTAATGAAGCGCCAGTAGTAGTCATGAAGTGTTTCCCCTGGAATGTATGAGAACCTATCGAACAAGTCATAGAGTTGAAACTCTCGTTCTGGCTTGGAAAGTGAAGTCCCTTTTAACAAAACCGTTAAGCGATCACAAAGTTCCTTTGCTACCTTGTGTTTGCTTACCATACGATAAATATCGGGTGAAAGAGCTTTCTTGATGGTCTGAACGGCCTTGTCATCCGCATCGGCAATGATTTGACTGGAGGTCGTTAGTTTATGAAATAGCCTTGGCCTATTCACATTGTCTACAGTAACTTCACCCCCATAGAGTGGTCCTTGCTCAATGGATTGAACCATGAGTCTCCCACTGGGTCTACCCATAATATAAGACATCATGCGACCTTGCCATGCTTCAAAAAGCTCTTTGATAAGAAACGGTGGACGGGTATCGGCACCCGAGATGATAGAAAGGTCAGCAAGCGATGTTATTGTTGGCATGTATGAATGTGAATTCATTTTTTATCCCTTGAATAAACATTACCAAAATGATCGAGCAATGAAATAAGTTTACGTGTTTTAATGTTGTTTAAACAAAGATGTTGTTATCTTTAGGTTGTGTGTTTTTGTGAAAGTTGCAATGTCGAAAAATCTTCTAAGTTGTACAAATTCAATCTCAATACCCAAATTAATTCTATCTCAATGTCAAATCTCAAAGTTGTCGTAATGCTCAAACTTAGTACTTCTCAATGCCAAAAACTTAATCCTGTCAGAATGTGATCGAAATGTGATCGGAATGTGATCGGAATAAGTGATCGGAATGTGATCGGAATAAGGGATCGCAATGTAGTGATCGCAATATAGTGATCGCAATGTAGTGATCGCAATATAGTGATCGCAATGTAGTGATCGCAATATAGTGATCGAAATGTAGTGATCGCAATATAGTGATCACAATGTAGTGATCAAAATATAGTGATCGCAATGTAGTGATCGCAATATAGTGATCGTAATGTAGTGATCGCAATATTGTGATCGCAATACAGATCGCAATATGTGATCGCAATGTAGAAACACTTAGGTTTTTGCGGTCGAAATGCTGGATTGTAATAATATAGTCCGAGACTTGAAAACAACAAAAATTTGAGATTTTTTACCTTGTAATCCGCGTTTCTAACCAAACCAAAGTACCCAAATCGCTACTACAACTATGTAGAAGATATATGGATCAAGTGGAACAATAAAAACACGAAATTTTTTTGAAACTTGGGTAAGCATGAACAACACAAAACCTACCTTTATTTCATCCCATGGCTCTTAATAAGTGTGAAAACACTTATCCTTTTACCACTTATTTATAATAATAACAAGACCAAAACTTGTATTTAATGTCGTAAAAGGCGGAATTATCCGTGGTTTGTGTTTTTATTGTGTTTTAGGACAAAAATATGAAAAAGGAAGAAAACATGGGCTTTCACGGGATTTTATCGAAGAAAAAGACAAAAGACGAAGTCAAAAGATCAAAAGTGCAAGAAGAACGAAAGTCAAAGGCCTATTTTGAAGATTTATCGAAGAAAAAGTCTAAAGACGGAAGTTTGACGAAGTCGAAGAACCAAGTCTACTAAAAGAAGAAAATTAGAAGACGAGTTCATTTTATCATTCGACTAATCTCGAGACAATGTCGAGAAAGACGAGTTATTTAAAAAGACGAGAAGACAAAAGAAAGAAAGAAAGAAGCATCACACCAACCACTCCTTTCCCTATAAATAGAAGACCCTCACTTTCATTTTAAGGTGTTAGTTAGTTCATTTTTTAGTTTCTCTTAAGGCAATTAGGAGTAGGTGTTACTTTCTCTCTCTAGTTTTACTTTCTCTCTCTAAATTTTCTTTCAATTTGGCTTAATATTTCATCTTTAAATCTTGTAATATTCAATCTCTAATCTTCATCTCAATTTCAAGCTTTTCCTAATCAATCTTATTCTTCCTTTCTTGTTTTAATCTTGTGTTTGATTCGGTAAAAGTATGTAGTTTGTTTCATCTTTATGCTTATTTGATTAAAGTGCTTATCTTTTTGTTCTTATCATTTTTATGTGATTTATGGTTTTAGCTTATTGTGCTTTTTGATTGATTTGTTATTTTCTTATTTTTAATAAAGTGTTTTTAAAAGTTTAATCTTTTAAAAGTTGATTTTATAAATTTTGCTTATTTGGTGTTTTGAAAGTTTTAATTCGAGGCTTATTTAGTTCTTCTTAATATTGATTTGGTTATGTTTTTGGTATGTGCTTATTAGAAAAGTGCTTATTTGGTTTTTGCTTATTTTCCTTTTACATTCCATCGTAAAGTTCTTAAGGGTTTTAAGTATTCCGATCGGGTATCGTGATCGCATAAGCCTAAGGGTTTCTACTTGCGATCAGATACTGCGATCACTCATTGCGATCGTTGATTGTGATTGTTGACTGCGATCACTCATTGCGATCGTTAGTTGCGATCGTCATTTACGATCGTTGACTGTGACCACCAGTTGAGATCGCTCGTTGCGATCGAGAGTTGCGATATCGGGTTGCGATGGCTAGTTGCGATCGATAGTTGCGATATGATCGCAATCCTTGGTTTATTTTACTTAGTTATTTTTCAAAGTTTATTTCTTTCCCGCCATTTTTGTCAAGTTTAATTCTAAATTGTCTTGTCTTATTTTATTTTGAAATTTACTTTTTATTAAGTCCTAAATTTGTTTAATCTATTTATAATTGTCCTTTGTCTTAATTCATTTTAGTTTAAAATAGATAATCAAAAGCTCCCCCTTTCAGTTGCCATAAGCGATAAGTCCACCCTAAACAGTGATCAGTTCGAATTGAATCGAGTACGAACAACACCTCAACACAAAACATATAAAAATGTTTCCTTATTAAAATGGCGCCGCTGCCGGCTCTTTTCGTAAAGATTAACGATTTTTGTGAGAAACATTGGATTTTGGGATCCGTTCTCTTGGGAACGTTATTTTCACAGAAGAAAAAAATTTCAAAAATCCTAAAAAATATAAAATTTAAAAAAAAATCCCAAAAAAATAAAAAAAGATAAAAAATTAAAAATATTGAATTGCATTTTAGTGTATGCGTACTCGATCTTCGTCTAATCTTGAGCCCGAGACTCGTAAAGACCTGGATATGGTCGGTGGGCATAATAATAACAATCCACCACACCCCGTTGTGAATAATAACAACCATCACCCTCAACCCGACCTTCGTACGATGGAGGAGTTATGCCAACCGACAATGAATAGACGTGGAGGACCGATTGCGCCGATGCAAATCACGGCTCCCGAATTTTCGTTGAAGCATTACATGATCCAAAAAGTTCAAAATGCTTGCCCATTTCACGGATTACCGGATGATGATGCCAACAAACACCTCGATAAATTCATAACCGTCACTCAAAGCATGAAATTGCCCGGTGTTATCATGGATTTCTCCGTCTTCATCTTTTTCCACACACTTTATCCCACCGTGCCGAAAAATGGTTTGATCGTCTTCCTAAAAACTCAATTCATACATGGGACGAGATGACTCAAAGATTTTTGTCGCGCTTCTTTCCACCATCCAAGGTAACTAGTCTTAGGAATCAAATCAATGGTTTCACTCAAGAACCCGATGAGTCTCTTTTCGATGCTTGGGGACGTTATAATGTCTTGATTGATCGTTGTCCTAACCATAATATGCTCCCCGTCACTATAATTGATACTTTCTAAAATGGTTTAACTTTTCGTGATCGTGATGCGATTAATGCCTCCGCCGATGGTACATATATGAAAAGAAGACCCGGGGAGTGTAGAGAGATAATCGAGAACATGACCACTCATCACAAAAATTGGGATTCATCCGCATCCTCAAGAAATAACCCGATGGTCAATGTTTCCTCTACTTCATCAAATCCCGAGTTAACCAAACTCACCCGCCAAATAGCCGAGATGAACAAAAATTTCTTAACCATGGCTACAAAGCAATATCAACAAGTTAAAGTTGTAGCACTTTCTTGTGAGACTTGCGGTGGTCCTCACTCATACACCGATTGTCCTTCTACTCAAGACAATCCTTGTGAGAACGTGTACGTGGCTAACGGTAACTTTTCTACGGGAGGCTATCAAGCACGTCCTCAAGGTGACCGTAATTTGCTAAGTTATCGTTCAAACAATTTTCTTTCACCACCTGGTTTTCCTCCTCAAAACCAAAACAACCTCAATCGCAACAATCAAAGCGAACCTCGAGCTCCTAATCAATATCAAACCCAAAGAAATTCATATCCACCTGAAGGAAATAATCAAGTTTACCAACCACCCACCTATCAACAACCCGCTTACCAAGCTCCACCTTTTAGCCAATCCACGATATTTAATCAAGAGATTGAAACCTACATGAGGACTAATGACGTGTTGGTGAAAAATCTTCAAAGCCAAATTATTAACTTGAAAGGTGATTTGAATAAACAAGGGAATGATCTTCGAACTAAGCTTAAGGATGACATGAGAAATTCTTTAAACAATCAAACGAATGACTTAAGGGATATGATGTCTAGTTTCTTCCAAAGTATTCAACCCTCTGCTTCGGGTTCTCTTCCGAGTAACACCATTGCAAATCCAAAAGGGGAGATGAAAGCAATCACTACCCGCAGTGGAAAAGGATATAAGGAACCCGTGATTCCTAAAACTACGCCGGTGAATGTGACAAAGGATAACGAGCAACCTTCACCAATTCCTTCACCTTCCAACCCCACCCCTCCACCACCAAAGGATGTGAGTCACCAATCTATTCCAAAGCCTTCCTCTCAACCCGACATACCTTATCCCCCAAGGTTGAGGAAAGAGAAGTTGAAGAACAAGGATGATATTCAAGTTTCAAACTTTCTTAAAATGTTAAAAAAAATTGTATTTCAACATCTCCTTTGCCGAGGCGCTTGCTCACATGCCTAAATATGCTAAAATGATTAAGGATCTTTTATGTGACAAGGAAAAACTTCTTGATATTGCTCAAACCCAACTTAATGAGAATTGCTTCCCGGTTCTCTTAAGGAAATTACCAACCAAACTTGGTGATCCGGGTCGCTTTCTCATTCCTTGCAACTTTCCGAGGGTAGAGAATTGTATGGCCCTAGCCGATCTAGGTGCTAGTATCAACTTAATGCCATTAAGCGTTTGGAAACAATTATCTCTACCCGAGCTAGTCCCCACACGAATGACATTGGAGTTAGCTAACCGTACGGTTTCTTATCCGGTGGGGATAGCCGAAGATGTCTTCGTCGGTGTCGACAAACTCACCTTTCTGGCGGATTTTGTTGTCGTTGACTACGAGATGGATCCCCGTGTTCCATTAATCGTTGGACGTCCATTCTTAAGGACCGGTCGCACTCTTATTAATGTAGCCGCGGGCGAATTAATCATGAGAGTTGGTGACGACAAAATCTTCTTTAACATGGGTAAACTTTATAAGCAACCTTATGAACACGATAACGTTAATTTCATTGACGTACTTGATGAGGCTTGTGAAGAACATTTCAAAGACACTTGTAAAAGTGGTCTTTCTCCTTTACCTCATGTTGAGAACGTAGCTTCTATTGCTCCATCATTGAATCCATTGGGAGAAAGTGACTTTCTTTTGAAAGAATTTGAAGCAAGTTTAGGGGTTGTGGACTTCAAATATGACAATTCTCCCTCCAATTGGGAAGAAGACATTCGTACCATTAAGAAACTTCTCAATGAGGATCATATTTCTCTACCTTCTCCTATGGAAGTTATAAACGATGATCCGAATTTGACTAAGCCTTCCATTGATAATCCTCCGGATTTAGAGCTTAAGGATTTATCGTCTCATCTTGAATATGTTTTCCTAGAAGACAATAAGAAGTTACCCGTCATCATTGCAAAGGACTTAAAAAAGGATGAAAAATATCGACTTATCGATGTGCTCAAAAATCATAAGAAAGTAATTGCTTGGAAAATTTCCGACATCCGTGGAATTGATCCTAACTTTTGCACTCATAAAATTCTCATGGAAGATGACTTTAAACCCGCAATCCAAAGACAAAGAAGGGTTAATCCAAAAATTCATGACGTCATCAAGAAAGAAGTTATCAAACTTCTAGATGCTGGAATGATTTACCCTATTTTGGATTCGCCATGGGTTAGTCCCATCCGTTATGTGCCTAAGAAAGGCGGAATAACCGTTGTTCCCAATGAAAACAACGAGTTGATTCCTACTCGACTTGACACAGGTTGGCGAGTTTGCATAGACTATCGCAAGCTCAATAATGCCACTCGTAAGGATCATTTTCCTCTTCCTTTCATGGATCAATGCTCGAGAGTTTAGCGGATAATGACTACTATTTCTTCTTAGACGGTTTCTCCGGGTATTTTCAAATTCCTATCGATCCAAAAGACCAAGAGAAAACCACATTCACTTGTCCTTATGGAACATTTGCTTACAAAAGAATGACTTTCGGCTTATGCAATGCTTCTGGGACTTTCTAAAGGTGTATGATGGCTATATTCCATGACATGGTTGAAGAAACTATGGAAGTCTTTATGGATGATTTCTCGGTCTATGGTGATTCTTTCTCATCTTGCCTTGCCAATTTAGAACGTATGCTTAAACGGTGTGAAGACACTCGTCTCGTTCTTAATTAGGAAAAATGCCATTTCATGGTAAAAGAAGGCATTGTCCTTGGTCATAAAATATCAAAAGCCGGTATCGAAGTCGACCGTGCTAAAGTTGACGTCATTTCTAAGTTACCTCCACCTACCACCATCAAAGGAGTTAGGAGTTTTTTAGGTCACGCGGGATTTGATCTTCGTTTCATCCAAGATTTCTCTAAGATAGCTCGTCCTATGACTCACCTCTTAGAAAAGGATGATCCTTTCATCTTTTCTCAAGAATTTCTTGAATCTTTCGAACTTCTTAAAGGTAAATTAACTAAGGCACCGGTCTTAGTCTCTCCAAATTGCGAGTTACCTTTCGAGCTCATGTGTGATGGTAGTGATTTCGCTGTAGGAGCGATTTTAGGTCAACGAGTTAACAAACATTTCCAACAAATCCATGATGTTAGCAAGACAATGACGGGGGCCCAATTGCATTATACCACTACCAAAAAAGAGCTTTTAGCCGTAGTGTATGCTTTTAAGAAATGCTGCCCCTATCTTGTGCTTTCCACCACCATCGTTTACACCGACCATTCTGCCTTGAAATACTTGTTGACCAAGCAAGATTCTAAACCGATACTCCTTCATTGGTTTTTGCTCCTCCAAGAATTTAAAATCGAAATTCGTGATAAAAAGGGAGCGGAAAACCTAACTGCGGATCATCTTAGTAGACTCGAGGATCCTTATCAAGGGTAACTTCCTAATAAAGAGATTAATGAATACTTTCCCCATGAGGCCTTAATGTCTTTTAACTCCAATCTTGACGTTACCCCATGGTTTGCGGACATTGCAAACTATTTAGCGGGTGGTGTTCTTATGGAAGGGTTAACGTCCCAACAAAATAAAAAATTCATTAAGGATATTAAACACTATTATTGGGACGACCCTTACCTTTTCAAGCAATTTGAGGATCTTGTCATTCGTAGGTGTGTTGATGGGAAGACAACTTTACTAATCCTAGAAGCTTGCCACAAAGGACCCACTAGTGGTCACTTTGGTCCTAACTATACCGCGAAGAAATTTTTTGACTCCGGATTTTATTGGCCCACCATTTATCATGACGCTCATAAATGGTTATGCATTGTGATGCTTGCCAAAGACAAGGCAAGATCACACATAAAGATGAGATGCCTCAAAATTTCATCCAAGAATGTGAAATCTTTGACGTATGGGGCATCGACTTTATGGGGCCATTTCGATCATCTAAAGGGAACAAGTACATCCTCGTAGCCGTTGACTACATATCTAAATGGATTGAAGCAAAGGCTTTACCTACAAACGATGCGAGGGTGGTTGTGAACTTTTTGAAACAATTATTTGCTCGATTCGGTGTTCCTGGTGCTATCATTAGCGATCGCGGGACTCATTTTTTCAATGATCAATTTGCACGAGTCATGGCTAAGTATGGTGTCAATCACCGAATTTCCACCGCGTACCATCCACAAACTAATGGTCAATCCGAGATCTCTAACCGTGTACTTAAGCAGATCTTAGAGCGTACCGTGGGAGAGCATCGTGCCTCCTGGGCCAATAAGTTAGATGATGCTTTGTGGGCCTTCCGTACCGCTTTTAAGACACCTATAGGTTGTACTCCTTATCGCCTTGTGTATGGAAAGGCTTGCCACCTCCCCATTGAGATGGAGCATAAGGCTTGTTGGGCCTTGAAATGGGATAATTTTGATATCAACAAAGGCGGTGATCTTAGGAAAATCCAACTCAATGAACTCAATGAATTAAGGAATGAGGCTTATGAAAACTCTTTGATCTATAAGGAAAAAACTAAGCTCATTCATGACTCCAAGATTTAGAACCGAGAGTTTCACATAGGTGATCAAGTTTTACTCTTTAACTCTGGGTTGAAAATCTTTTCAGGAAAACTTAGTAGTCGTTGGTCCGGCCCATTCACCGTTGCTAAAATTTTCCCATATGGTACTCTTGAGCTAGCTCAACCAAATGGGCCTAATTTCAAGGTGAATGGCCAACGTGTTAAGTTGTACTTCGGAGAGGACATCTCTCATGAGATGATTCCATCCCTCACCACGTTTCCCTTGAATTAGTTCTAGGTCGAGTCAGGCTCGTGACTTGGTTAACAAAAACAAGCGCTTCTCGGGAGGCAACCTGATGATCTATCCTTTTTACCCGTTTTCGTAATAAGTGTAGGGGAGCCATGTAGGTTTTTGTTGTCTTGTTTCTTATGATGTGTAGGGATTAAAGCTTTCAAAGATCAACTTTTGATGATATTTGACGACCCGTCTTCCCGGTTCTATCCTAAACTTTTGTGATTCAATATTTCATATCTTATATGTTGACATTGAAATCACTTTTGTTGTCTCTTCTAGATTTATACAAAGTGCACAATGTCCTAAGTGTAGGGGAGTTTACTCCCACATGCATAAACATTGAGGACAATGTTTATATCAAGTGTTGGGGGACTTATATCGAAGTAATAAGTGGTCTTTTCCATGAATATGTCCTTATTTTAACCAAAAATTTTAATTTTCGACGTTTTTCAAAAATTTTAATGAAGTAATAAGTATTTTTTAGTTATTTTCTTTTATGTTCTTTCCTTTTGTCATCGCATCGTATGTATATATTTCATTTCAAGAATTAAGTCAAAAGAGAAGAAAAATAAATAAATAAAATGGTTTTAACAAGCTTAGATGTCTTTGATATATTAGGCTCGTCATGAATCTTTTGACTCAACCCGAGTTTACTTATCCAAGTTTACTCTAGCGAGTATCCTTAACGTGTTTAAATCAAGTTTTGCTAGACATTTATATAGGGAACTTTAAAACGCAAAAGTCTTAACTCAAACGGGTTAAGAACAAGAACTTTTCGCAAGTTCCTATAATTGATCCTAGAAAGTCGTTTATCAAGGGAACTTTAAAATGCGAATTCTAAACTTGAAAAAGTCTAAGAAGTTGCAAGATCCTATAAATGACTTGTAAACCCCAAACTTTGATTTAATAGGCTAGGCATCCGTGAGTCTCTTTCCTTGATATTTTTAATTGTGGAGAACGAGAGATGATAGAGTCAATTATAAGTTTGGTATTCTTTCATGAATTTATGTGAGTTAATTATGAACTTTTTCTCCCATCGCTTGTTAATAAATATAATTGCAATAAAAATGGTCGTACGATTTGAAAAGTTACTTAGCTTCTGTTGATCCCAAACCCAGATCTTAAACCTTTTATAGCTTGTTTAAGCGTTGTGATAGAAAGAATAAATTTAATCTAACACTAGAGAAACTTTGTAACACAAAGTAACTAAACAAGATGCGGAATGTAGTGTTTAGCACAAGAAAAAATGTTTAAAGCAAATGTTAAACTTTAATATATCAAAGATATACGAATACCCAATAATGGTATTAGGGTTACAAAAGCCTTAAAGTATGAAATAAAAGACAATAGAGAAAGACTTGCATGATGACCTAGTGAGTCCTTTTATAGCACAAGGACTCACGTACAAGATTACTACTAACAAACTTGGAAAGTATCTCGGAGTAGTAACAGACACGCGTTATAATCTATTCCAAGTTTATCTCTAGCGGCAGGGCCTTTGACTTCAGCAGGGAACCAATCCCCCTGCCTTTGTTATATAACAGGGGAAACTTACTCTAGCAGGGGAACCATTTACCAACTAGAAGGGGTAACTAATATACTTATATTTATTCCCAACAATCCTCCCCTAAACTTGTGCTTTCTCCTAAACACAAGTTTCTGAATAAATACTAGCTGATGAGGGTGCTTACAAAGTTCCTGGCCAAAGCTGACTATGCATCATCCTTACCAGATCATAAGCAACAGGTGCTTTAGCATCTACAATCAAGTCAGCCTGTGCTAATTTCTTCAAGGTCTCTTGATTGAAAGGATAGTAACGATGATTGATCAAGTAAAAACTTACCCCTTCCATAACTATCTCATATACCCCAGAATTTGTAAACAGCTTCCAATACAACAGATTTCCTCCATTTACTGCAACAAATATGGGATCAAACAATTCATGCTCATACATCCTATGCATGCACTCCCAGATCACCCAATCCTTCTCTACACCATCCATAGTAGGAGGCTTTGTAGCAAAGGTCTTCTTCAAAATCATCCACAGATCTTCTAAGTCCTCACTATCCAAAGTTTGAAACATGAAATCTAGAGTTATAAATGTATGTGTTGTATTGTCAGCTCTTGTAAGCTTCCACCAAGTCATCCCCTGTGTTCATAAAAAGCATATTCCACTATGGAAAATTTCTTCCCAAGCTCACTAGGTAAGATTTCATCATTTTGTTGCACAATTAGCTGTATATCAATTTCTTCATTTGAGGGACGTTGAGACTCCTTAGTAAGTATACCAACTTTTTCCAGCCTCTTGAGTCTTTTGGCTGCCCTTTGTGCATTGAGTACAGATCTCTCAATTGATGGAAAACTTGCACCTGCTTGATGTGATACCCCTGCTTGTGATGATGCACCTTCTTGATGTGATACCCCTGCTTGTGATGATGCACCTGCTTGTATAGTTTCCAATGTTATTCCTTCAGCCTTTCTTTTTCTGGATTCCCTAGCTTTCTGTAATACTTCATTTTGCCTCCTAAGATACTCAGCTTCCTGAGAAGAGTTGATAGCCATGAAGTCTTCCACATTTAACTCTCTGAAAATGGGTCTGACTGCTTGCTCTATCTCTTCAAAGGTCATGTTACTGAAATTACCATCAGTCCACTTCTTATGTCTTTTGAGCAAAACTTTGTAGTGTGCAAGCCTCCCCTTCTCAGACTTTAAATATTTTTCCTTCTGAATCTGATTTGCCCTTCTTTCCAGATATTCATTTTGATACTTGTAAACAAGACAAATCAATTCATACCTGTCTTCCAAAGGAGCCTTCACCAATTCCTTTTCCCAATGATTTAAAAACTCTTGAACATGAGGCACCCTGTCATCTAACTCTCTATGCATGATTTCAATATGCTTAAGCATCTCTTTGGGCCTCATCTTTTGCATTCTCTAATCCTACATATCAATCTCCTCTTGTTGCATTCTGAGAGCTATTTGTTCATCATATTCTTCTTGAGCCCTTTGCTGTTCAGGAGTTCTGTGCTTTTACTTTTTTCTTTTTGGGCTATTCAACCAAGATTCCTTTTCCCTAGTCTTTTGGATCCACTGCTGGTGCTGGTTTGGCTTTAGGTGCGGGTTCTCTATATGTAATTCCCTTCTGAGTTGATTACCTTTTCTTCCTAACAAATGTTTGAGTGGTAGGCTTAGCAGGGGAAAGACTTACAGCAGTGGGATTAGTTACAGCAGGGGAAATTTTTGAAGCAGGGGCTTCTTCTTGATTGCCCATAGTCAACAATGTTTGAGCAATCTCTTTTGTGGCACTCCCCTTATCACTTCCTTTCTCAACACTCCCTTTCTCAGTCCCTTTCTTAGCACTTGCTACCTTTCCTTGTTCTAGACACTAACCACCAGGATATTCAAAGCACTGAGTAGATTCTTCTGTATTAGGAACTTCCTCCCCTTTGGAAGCATCATCATCTGTAGATATGATAAGATTGGGCTTTCTCCTCCCCTCAAGTGTAGCAAGTCTGGTTTCCAAATTATTGATAACCAGACCTTGCTTTTTGACAGTTTGTACAAGTTCTGCATTTTACTTTTTCAAGCTCATGCACATATTCGTAAATTCCAAGATGGTCATTGGTTGCATGCTGCTCTCAACCCTAGAAGGGAATTTCTCCCCTTTTTGGGTATCACTGAGTGAGGGAGAAAACTTACTGATGGTGTCACTATCTTGCTCACCCCTTGAGGATGAGACATTAGTGGCAGCCAAACCCTCAGTATGCTCCAACCTTTAGGAGGCTCTCCTCTCTACTACTTGTGAAGATTCACCAAGCAAGGGAGACCTGACAAACCTTGATTTAGTTCTCCTTTCATGTTTTGGATCAGCAGGGGGTAGAGTACTGGCATGGGGTAGTTTCTTGGCAGGGGAATAAGAGGGTTTGTGTGTGGCTATTTTTGTCTTGGCTTCTTCCTGTCAGATTTGTTTCATCGTGATTGAAGTGAGTGGAATAGCCCTGCCAGAAAATTGTGGAGATGGTGCAAGAAGTATGGTGAACAGTTTAGTAGTATGTTTGGTTGCTGAAAAATAGTTTTTGTGTGTGATAGGACCATGTTCACTCATATTCAGCAAAAGTTCTGTAAACCTTGGGTACATACAAAATTTTGTATTGCTTGTAACATTTTTAACCATTCCTTTGAAAATCATTTGAGAAAAATAGTACTTCCTCCCTGTTGCTAAGCAAATCAGCGCAGAGGCAACTTCACTACCAAATTCATTAAAAGCAGTGGTTTTAGGTGACAAACATTGTAAAATTGTATGAATCAAATATTTTCAATGTGGGGCAAACAGACCTTTAGCAAACTTACATTTTTGATCATCAGAAAGAGTGTACCCCAATTTAACAAGACCCTCAAAATGTTAGTCTCAGGTAGGTTGGTTATCCCATCATCATCATCTAGAATAAGCTTGTCTCTGATGGAGGCAAGTGTAATCACCTTGGGATGACCATCTACTGTACTTTGAATTATTACCTCTCCATCCAATGTTTTGGTCATAGATTTAGACCAAAACTGTTGGATGTGTGAGGTGTAAATCCTAGAATTGATGAGAAGAGCCACTCTAAAATATGAAGATTTTAGAAAAGCCACTGCATCAACAAATTATGTTGGTTCATCATGTAATAAAGAAATTTGATTGTGATTAGCAGTAATTTTGAGAGGCATGATAAAGGTTGAAAACGTTTGAAGGTTTATAATGGTGAGAGTTAGGTGGGATTTGATCGAAGGAGAGAGATGGACCTGCTGGTGAAGGGAATTAAGTTTTTATAGGCGAATTAAAGAGCTGTGATTGGACTAAATTTTCAAATTGCAAAAATATCAAAGATAAATCTTGATAAAAAAGTTATTTGTTTGAAATAATAAAGAAAAGATTACCAATCAGCGAAGAAAGCGCCTTAAATATCTTTTGAAAAGAATAAAATATTCCCTAACAAAAATTTTAGCAAGCAGACCCAACGGCTATAAGCAGGGTAACGGTATTGTCGGTCAACGGTCAAACAGGGGAATGTTGATCAAGCAGGGGAATCAAAAGATGAAAGCAGGGGAAACTTTCCTATGGGTATTAGACTAATCATGAAGAGACCAATGCTAAATAGATCTGCTCTAATGCACACCCTTGTATACACAAGGTAGATACACATAAACTCAAGAGTCCTCGATTCAACAATGTTCTAAACACAAAAAGTTAACACATAAGCCACCATGCACCTGGTTAACCCAAGAAAATAAGCATACCCTAGTCACCATCCCTACCTTTCCCTTATCTATGGTCATTTAGTCTTGGCAATGTGTACTAGAATATCTGAATCTAGACAGCAAGCTGTTTAATAAAGAAGTATCAGTACACATTACAGTGCCTCAAGGCTTCAGAATTCTGACAAGCTTTGCACCAAGTCTCCATTATTCTGAACCCTTACTCACCAATGGATATGATCTAGAATCATATATAATTATCCTAAGGATACCCTAAATCCTAAAGGTGTGACCTAACCTCCCCTAAAACATAGAGCATATACCTTATTCACCCATGAGTGTAGTATGCACCATTTAGATCTCTACATTGTTAGTCTAAAACCACATATAACCACTTTTAAAAGAACAAACCCAGCTTAAGAGAAGAACTCTTTAGTAGGGGAATGAACCCTAGCAGGGGAATCTTTGTTCAAAAGCAGTGGAATGAAAAATGATGGAAAAATTGAATAACATTTATACAACAACAATAATAAAGCAACCCTTGATATACAAGACAAAATAGACATCACTTTTTAGGGAGAAACCATTCCAATACCTGCAACCAAGTACCGAAACCTCCCTACTTTAAAAGATTTTGTCAAAAGATCAGCAACATTAAGTTCTGTATCAATTTTCTCTGGGACAATTAGCCCTTTTTCAAAACAATCTCTAATAAAATGATGTCTTATTTCAATATGTTTAGTCTTGCTATGAAAAACAGGATTCTTAATAATGCAAATGGTGTTGTTGTCAATAAATATCTTAGTTTTAAGAAAAATATACCCATAATAAACCAGTTGCTTCTGAACCCAAAGAAATTGACCATAGCATGCAGTAGCTGCTACATACTCAACTTCAGTTGTTCATGTGGTCATAATAGTCTGCTTCTTACACTACCAAGATATAAGCCTGCTTCCCAAAAATTGGCATCCACCTGTTGTAGACTTCCTATCATTGTTGTCACCAACATAATCACTATCTGAGTAGGATATGAGCTCAAATGGTGACTCCTTGGGATACCAAAGTCCTAAAGTTGGATGACACTTTAGATACCTAAAAATTCTCTTCACAACAAAGAGATGACACTCTGTAGGTGCCACTTGGTATCTTGTACATAAACATACTGCAAACATGATGTCAGGTCTTAAAGTTGTAGGGTACATGAGAGATCCAATCACAGACCTGTAATTCCTGACATCAATAAGCTTTCCAGGACCATGTTTGCCCCATGGATGATCCTTGTCCATTAGTGTGGAAACCTTCTTTCCCTCACACATGCCAAACTTCTTCACAATTTCAGCCACATATTTTTCTTGTGAGATAAATATCCCATATTTCCTCGGCTGAACTTGTAACCCCAAGAAGAAGTTGAGTTCACCCATGGCACTCATTTGAAATTTATCCTGCATCAGCTTGGCAAACTCTTTGCTAAGCATAGAGTTTGTGGATCCAAAGATGATGTCATCAACATAGACTTGTACCAAAAGAAGGTCACCTTTTTGTTTCTTGATAAACAGGGTCTGGTCAATTTTCGCCCTGTTGAAGCCATTATCCAACAGATATTTAGAGAGGCTTCCATACCAGGCCCTGGGAGCTTGGTGAAGTCCATACATATCCTTCTTCACCTTGTATACCTTGTCTGGGTGTTCTGGGTCTTCAAATCCTGGAGGTTGCATAACATAGACTTCTTCATCAATGGTGCCATATAAAAGGCACTCTTAACATCCATTTGGAACACTGTGAAGTCTATGAATGAAGCATAAGCAAGAAATAATCTAATTGCTTCAATCCTGGCCACTAGAGTAAAGACTTCCTCATAATCAATGCCTTCTTCCTGTGTATATCCCTGTGCCACCAGTCTTGCTTTGTTCCTGACTAATATACCCCTCTCATCCTTTCTGTTCCTGAGCACCCACTTTGTCCTAATAGGCCTTGCCCATTTTGGACAATCTACCAGAATCCGAACTTCTTGAATGTCAAACTTTAAGAGCTCCTCTTGCATAGCTTCAACCCAACTTTGATCATTAAAAGCCTGAAAAAATCATCTTTGGCTCTTCTTGTGACAAAAATGCAGTAAACAGACCACATTGCATGTTGTCATGATTAAACTTCATGGTGATGTTTGCAATGAAGTTGTGCTCCTTTGTTGTGTACCATTTATGTCTAGGAGCTTCAGGATCACCAATGATTTGTGATAGAGGGTGATCCTTATTGATTCTGTAGGTAGACTGCATACTCATGATTACTTCTGTTTCATCCTCTTCCAAGTCAGAATTGATGGGGCTATCTTGATTTGGAAAGAACTCCTCAAAAGAGCTTCCAAATGATACAGCATGACCTAGAGATGGGTGTTGATGGGCTGAATGCAGCTCTGAATAACTTGGACCTCCACTCCTAATTATTCTGCTTCCACGGCTGGACATGAGAGGACCATCAGATATAGGTGAAAATGAGGACATGAGTGGGGATTCTCTTTCTTCATCATTAATGTCATTCACAGCTAGATCCTTCGTAGCAGGGGAATCCTAGATTCTACTACTTTCAGCCATTCCACTGCTTTTAGAAGTTGACTTTGCAGGGGAAGTGATTGGCTGTTCTTTCCTTTAATAAAGCAGCTGCTCCTGAACCCAAAGAACTTGACCATAGCATGAAGCAGCTGCTACATACTCAACTTCAGTTGTTCATGTGGTCATAATAGTCTGCTTCTTACACTGCCAAGATATAAGCCTGCTTCCCAAAAATTGGCATCCACCTGTTGTAGACTTCCTATCATTGTTGTCACCAACATAATCACTATCTGAGTAGGATATGAGCTCAAATGGTGACTCCTTGGGATACCAAAGTCCTAAAGTTGGATGACACTTTAGATACCTAAAAATTATCTTCACAACAAAGAGATGACACTCTGTAGGTGCCACTTATTTTTGGAGGAGCTTCAATGGGAAATAGTGAGGGTACATTCATATACCTCAATGGTGGCTTCTCCACACCAGTTGGTTCTTTAGTACCTGAAATGTTAGTATTCTGTAATGCAACAGGTACATAATTTATAGATTTTGAAAGAACCTCAATATCAAAGAACCAATCAGGACCTGTTTGTACATCTTCAGGCTTGTCTTCAAGAAAATCCACATGAAGATTTTCTGTTATTTTGCTTGTCTTCTTGTTGAAGAACCTATATCCCTTGTTGTTTAATGAATAACTAATAAGTGTGTAAACACTTATCCTTTTGCCACTAAAATCAAAGAAAAACAAGACCTAATCATGTGTTTAATATCGTAAAAGTCGGAATTACGCGTGGTTTTGTGTTTTTGTGTGAAATAGTTACAAAAGATCAAGAGGAAAGAAAACACGGGATTTCATGGTCATTTGTTGAAGAAAAGTCCAAGAAAGAGACAAAGATAAAGTCGAAGAACCAAAAGTGTATCGAAGATCACGAGAGCCGGTAAAATCGACACGGGTTTTGAAGAAAAGAACAAGGAAGCAAATGTCAAGCTCGTTTTTAGCAGATTTAATATTTACGAAGATATTTGAGCTTTGTGGGTCCCACTTTTGATTAATGGGCCCAAAAGCCCATTTAAGGAACACAAGATATTTACTAATGGTAAATGAACCCATTCAAAAGCCCAAATCAAGACCCATAACCATGGACGGAGAGTTTAATAAATTGAGACAAAGCCCAATTAACGAATGGAAAGTTTATTTGGGTCAAAAGGCAAAAATACAAAAATAAGAAACGGTGGACACAAAGTTTTTAACTTTGTGAAGATAAAGTCAATTCAACCCTCATTCTGACCTCATGTTTTATTTTCACCCACACATTCACACCCTTCGTTAAAAACAAAGTTTACCCTATCTCTCTCTCACAAAACAAAAACACAGCCTCCATCTTCTTTTCACCCTAAACCCTAAATTTAATTACTTTTGGGGGTTTTCAATTCAAGGCGCGTGAAATTATGTATAATGCAGTTCGTTTTTCTCAGTTCTTGCTAATTGAAAGTCCAACCAATATCGGGTTTTTAACTGTTTTTGGTTGTAAATCTTTTTTGGATATTCTATTTGCTAATTCAACAAAGACTTGCAAAACTGAAAAAAATATTACCTACTTATATGTAAAACATAGTGCAATTACCAAATTTTTATTCAAGTAAGATTCAAAATGTAAATTTTAAAACTAAAAGGACTGAAAATGTAAATTCTATGAAATATAAATGCTCAAAATGAAAATTCTAACAAGAATAGGGACTGAAAATGCAAATCAGCAAACTAAAAGGATCAAAAATGTAAAACTTGTAACAAACTAACCAAATTGTAACAAAATTCCAAACTTGCTAACTGAATTTTAACAAACTCAAAACTGAAAGGACTAATGTGTGAAAACCCTAAAAAGATGGAAATTTTGCCAGTATTAAAACCCTTTTAATACAACAAGGACCACAATGCAATTTTTAAAACTTTATAAGCAAAAACGGGTTATGAAGACAAATAAGCTCGTGTGAGCTTATTACTGAACCAAATTCAGTAAAACCAGTTTCAAAACACTTAGAATTCAAAATAAGCTAGACTTATAAGAGGATTTTGACTGAAAGTGTAAAATAAGCAAATAAGCACTCCACAATAAGCTCAAAATAAGCTCTAAGACAATCTGAATAAGCACAACTTGATTTTTGTGCCTAAACTGATTAAGAAGCTCAAATGATGAACGGGAAATCAAATTACAACAAATTTCATCAAGTAATAAGCTGGAAATTCGAATTAAGCTGAAATTGGCTTACCGTTGACCAAGCGTTGACCAAATATTTTGACAAAAAGCTGAAACTTTCAAATATCATGCAATACCATATACTAATTGGATTTATGAAAGAAAATGACTTGGTTAATGAATGGAATCAAAAGATCTAAAAATCCAGTTTCCATTTACAGAAACTTGGCTTATCTCAGCTTTTCAGAATTTTGCTTATTTCTCCTAGCTGAATGAAACTGTATAAAATGCTTTTGGAATTTGAAATTTCATATATTGAGCTAGAAATGAGAACTGGTTTGGTTAATTTTCATCAAGAACTCAGTAAATGCCAGGCAAATGAAATTGAGAACTTTTTAAAGCAAAAATGACTGAAATGAGACCCAAACCTTTTTATGGCCAATTGCCTGTTTGACCTTCCAGTTGACTTGAAATAGACTTAAAACACTTAGTAATGACCTAATGACTGAAATTGAGCACTAAATTGCCAAGGATCAATATTTGAAAACTCATTTGATAGCTAATACCAAACACTCCTTTATCTGCAATATCTAAAAAATTTCAAAGACTTTTTAAAGAGCTGATTCTACTGAATGAAATCCTTTAGCTATCCAAACTTGAGACTCAAAATGAGATGTTTTAAAACTTCAAGCAAGCAATGAGAACAACTAATACTCAATTAAGGTGCAAAGACTGAATCTTGACTGAATTAGGCTATAACTAGAACACAATCCAAAATTTGTAAGCAGTAAAACAAGATTAAGCTACAAACAAGTACACAATCCAACAACAACCAAGCTAAACAACTTTGATCATGCAATCATCAAGTTTTACACTAGGAAAAGTAGCATGCAGTTTTCAAATTGAGGTGAACCAAAATCAGAAACTTTCAAAACCTTTTGTAGTAACCATTGGGAAGTAGAGGAGTGCTGAACTCTCTATCCTAGTGCTAACCACCACCTTAGCACTAGATCAACCAATCTATATCAACAACAGCTACAAATCAACTAGAAATCATCATCATGGCATGAAATCTTCAAAAATGCTAAGACTTGAACTGAAATCACTCAAACAGCTACAATTCTTCTTCTAAGTCAGCTATGATCAATGAATGATCATAACAAACTCAATGCAGCAACACAATGATCAAGTAGAAGCAGGATATGAACAGTAGGGTAAAGATAAGAATTGGCGGGAAATGGAGAATTCAAATTTTATTCATGGAAATTGGTTACGAAGTTGTTGAAACGATGCTAACTAACTAACTAACTCAAGAGTGTGTCAAACTCTTGAGTAGTTTAGCTAAAAAGGAAGAAAAATGAAAGGAAATGAAAAGTGTGTGTTTTTTTACAAATTTAACTACTTCTTACAAATGAGGACCTAGCAAGCTATTTATAGACTTGAGAAAGGAGTTTTTTGGGGATGATGACGTGTTGAGACCAATCCCAGGTCTCCACGTGGCATGATTCTGCAAACTTGATCTTCAAAGTATGAACATCAATTGGGGCTTTCTTCTTGAGTTGATTTCTTGTCAATTAATGTTTACCATTGTGTTCGTCTCTCAAAAATAAGCACTTTTGATGTTTACAACTCTTCATGTTATTCAGTCTAGCTCAAAAACGATCCTGGGAAATTTTTGGTTGCTTGAAGATGACACGTGTCATTGCCTGAATGGTTGAAACAAGTGCACACGGATTGCACTGTTAGGATTTTGTTATTTAATGTGGCGGCTGAGTGGATATTTAATACACATTATTTGGCAATCCGTGTGCCCCTTATACTTGCTTCTCATTGGCCCAAACTTGATCACATGGATTAAGCTAGTGAAACTTTCCAACTTTGGCAGATTTAGCCCCTAGACTTTGGTAGATTTCACTTAAAGGCTTGTAACTTCATTTCTTTGGCACTTTTAGTCCTTCCAACTTCATCTTTGAGTAGAATTGGTACTTTGACTTTGTTGACTTGATAGTTCGCCTTGTTTGACTTTGATCTTGACTTTTTACAATATTTACACTTTAGTCCTTCAACTTTAGCAATTTGTCAAGATAGGTCCTTGTACTTCAAAGTCTTGTCACTTTTGATCCTTCTTTGTCTTTTTCATCAATTTAAGCTTGATATTTCCTTGTTTGCTTGAAAATGTATCCTTTTACCTACACAAGTGAACACAAACACAAACATACCACATAACATTGTCATGTCCTCATGCAATAATATATATTAAAGCTCAAATTTTACATTCTCCTCATAATTAACCCACCTTGGCCATATGGGATGCATCTACACTACTCTAAACTATATGATGCATGATTTTGACTTTTAATAATGAAATGAACAAAATACAATTCTATCTATATCTTTTTTGATTTTTCTTGAAATGGTTTTGATTGAAATAACTCATAAAGAATTCAATGGCTTAGATTAGGGCTTGGGTACCATGGACACTTATCACCCTCAAGTTTCACTTTCCCCATACCAAGCTTAAAAATGGGATCATTGCATTCACAAGTAAAAAGTGCATCAACTTATTCATGACAATTAAATGTGGAACCGGTTATTATTTGAGCAAATTGCTTGTGGGCAAATTTGTCATTTATTCAAGTGTGAAGTATAAGAAATGTAAAATCCAAAAATAAGGAAGCACGGTTTTAATCCTAAGTAATCCTATCATCCATTACTTGAAGAACCGCTCACAATTGATATAAGTCCGTTTCAAGAGTAATAAGTCATTCGCCTTATGTGTAAAATCCTCATGTCATGCTTTCATAAGTAGCTACACACTCGCTAAGGAAAGAAAAATAAAACTCACGCAATAATTTACATCCGCCATCTTTTTGAGACTTTGGATCTTCAACCCCGCAACCCGTCAAGGTAATATTAGATTGGAGCAATCTATTGAATCCCCGCAACCCGTCAAGGTAATATTGGAACTCAATAGTCACTATAATTAACACCACACTGCCCCTCTTGGGAGTCTTGTATATATTATTATTTTTTTTTATTTTTTTCTTTTCTTTTTCTTTTTTTTCTTTTTTTTTCTAGCCACTCATTTTTTTCATAAGCCGCTCTTATTTTTCTTTATTCCTCACAAAGAAAGTAGAAAAGAATAAAAGGAAAAACACCCGCTAAATATTGAGCATGACATAAGTCTAGTACACATAAAACGTTCTAACTTAGAATCTTAAGACGTACTCATATCAACCATGAATGATTAGACAAAAATGCATAAGATATTACAAACCAATTAAAACCGTTCTTGATTATTTATTAACAATTATATACATGCGAAGAAAATAGAGGTTAAGAAGAGAAGGGTTTAGCCACAAGTAATTATCATGAAGTTTATCTAGCCCTTTTATACTTGCTTCAACTCTATCATTTCCCATTCTCCACAAATTTAAAATCTCAAATAATGAAAATGGTGGATGCTTAGACTAATATACCAATGAAGGACTACATGGTTAAGGATACTAGCTAGAGAATGCTAAGATAAGCAAACTCGGGTTGAGTCAAAATATCCATGGCGGGCCTAATATGTCAAAGAAATCTAAACTTGTTAAACCATGTTTTTATTATATTTTTTTTTTCCTTTTTATATATTTTTGATGAAAAATAAAAGAAGAAATATATACAATGCAAATGTGTTATGCAAAATGAAAAATGATTGATGCAAAAATTATGAATGCATATTTTTGTTGGCCAAAATAGATCAAAAATTTGAAAAATGTTCGAAAAAATCAAATTTTCATGTTATCATGCAAAACAATGACAAGTTCTAGGTAAGGTCACTTCGATAGAAGACCCCCCTACACTTAAGCTAAACATTGTCCTCAATGTTCAAGAGCATGGAAGTATAAAAACTTCCCCTACACTTATGAAAATGAATAGACTTTGCTTAACCCAAGTTAAGGAAAGGACAACTATTAGTGAAATCATGTTTAAGCACAAGGTGTCAATGAAAAATCACTATAGTAACGAAGTGAACCGGATACAAGGGCCTCCTCCATAAGCTCTAAAGCATGAGATGAGTGAGCAACCCTACAAACAATCATGAAGACAAAAGAAGGTCTCCCCTACACTTATCTCCAAGTCTATACCTTTATTTCTAACCTACAACACTCTAAACCTAGTTATACGATGCTTGAGTTAATGAGTCTCTAGCTCGACTTGTCCCTCAATGAATTAATTCATGGGGAAAATGGGGATCTCTTGGACCATTTCAACGGAAATTTCCTCCCCAAAGTAATGCTTAACACGGTGACCATTCACTTTAAAATTTGGACCATCGGGTTGTGACAACTCAAGAGTTCCATATGGAAACACTTGATCAATAGTGAATGGACCGGACCATCTTGACTTAAGCTTGCCCGCAAAAAGTTTCAATCTTGAGTTAAAGAGGAGAACCGGCTCTCCAACTTTGAACTCACGATTCTTGATCTTAGCATCATGCAATTTCTTAGTCTTTTCCTTGTAAAGCAAAGAATTTTCATAGGCATTGGCTCTCAATTCATCCATCTCATTGAGTTGATCTTTCCTATGGGAACCGGCTTGGTATAAATCAAAGTTAGCCCATTTGAGAGCCCAAGATGCCTTATGTTCTAGCTTGAATGGGAGGTGGCACGCTTTTCCATAGACAAGCCTATAAGGCGTACAACCAATTGGTGTTTTAAAAGCCGTCCTAAACGCCCACAAAGCATCATCAAGCTTATCCGGCCAAGAAGCTCGATGCTCTCCCACCGTTCTCTCTAAAATTCTCTTTAAACCACGATTTGTGACCTCGGTTTGACCATTTGTTTAAGGGTGATACGCGGTAGAAAGTCTATGATTAACTCCATACTTCTTCATCACTCTCGTGAATTGATCATTACAAAAGTGCGTACCACGATCACTTATGATGGCTCGAGGTACACCAAATCTAGCAAACAATTGTTTCAAAAACTTCACAACAACTCTAGCATCATTGGTAGGTAAGGCTTTAGCCTCCACCCATTTAGACACATAATCCACCGCCACAAGTATATACTTGTTTCCCTTAGAGGATGGAAAAGGTCCCATGAAATCAATGCCCCATACATCAAATATCTCACACTCTTGGATAAAATTTTGTGGCATCTCATCACGTTGTGTAATTTTTCCTTGTCTTTGACACACATTACAAAATTTCACCATTTCATGGGCATCTTTGTAAATGGAAGGCCAATAGTAACCCGAATCAAAGACTTTCTTGGCGGTATAGTTAGGCCCAAAATGTCCACCCGTAGGTCCTTTATGACACGCTTCTAAGATCTTAAATGCTTCGGGCCCATCTACACACCGTCTAATGATTTGGTCCGCACATTGCCTAAAAAGATATGGATCATCCCAAAAGTAATACTTAACTTCCTTAAGAAACTTCTTCTTTTGTTGATAAGTAAGACCCTCAATAAGCACATTACCCACAAGATAGTTTGCGATATCCGCAAACCAAGGAGTGGCATCCTCTTGGGAAGAGATAGACATGAGCTCCTCTAATGGAAAGGATTCATTGATTTCTTGGTGTGGTAAATCTCCTTGAAAAGGATGCTCAAGTCTACTCAAGTGATCCGCCGCTAAATTCTCGGCCCCTTTCTTATCACGAATTTCTATCTTAAACTCTTGAAGCAACAAAACTCATCTCAAAGGCCTAGGCTTGGCATCTTGTTTTTTCATAAGATACTTGAGAGCGGAATGATCCGTATACACTATGGTTTTGGAAAGCACAAGATATGGTCTAAACTTCTCAAAAGCATATACTATAGCAAGCAACTCTTTTTCCGTGGTAGTGTAATGAAGTTGTGCACCGGTCATGGTTTTACTCGTATAGTGTATAGGTTGAAAATGCTTATTAACTGTTTGTCCTAAGACGGCCCCCACCGCATAATCACTAGCGTCACACATAAGCTCAAAAGGTAATTCCCAATTCGGAGAAACCAAAACGAGAGCCTTAGTCAATTTTTCCTTAAGAGTCTCAAAAGATTCTAAACAATCTTGGTTAAAAATGAAAGGAGCCTCTTTCTCCAAGAGGTGAGTCATCGGTCTAGCTATCTTAGAAAAATCTTGTATAAAGCGCCTATAATATCCCGCATGACCTAAGAAACTCCTCACACCTTTAACCGAGGTGGGTGGGGGAAGCTTAGCAATCACATCAATTTTAGCTCGATCAACTTCTAATCCCTTGTTAGATATTTTGTGTCCTAAAACAATCCCCTCTTTTACCATAAAGTGACATTTCTCCCAATTAAGCACTAAACGTGTTTCCTCACAACGCTTAAGCATTCTTTCAATTGGTGAGACATGAGCTAAATGAATTTCCAAAGACGGAAAAATCATCCATAAAAACCTCCATGGTTTGCTCTATCATGTCATGGAAAATCACCATCATGCACCTTTGAAACGTCCCCGATGCATTACATAAGCCAAAAGGCATCCTCTTGTAAGCAAATGTACCGTAGGGACAAGTGAATGTGGTCTTTTCTTGATCCTTAGGGTCAATGGGTATTTGGAAATAACCCGAAAAGCCATCAAGAAAACAATAGTACTCATTTCCCGCTAAGCGTTCAAGCATTTGATCCATAAAAGGAAGCGGTAAATGGTCTTTCCTAGTTGCCTCATTGAGTTTTCTATAATCAATGCAAACTCTCCAACCGGTCACAAGTCTCGTTGGAATAAGCTCATTGTTTTCATTAGGCACCACGGTGATTCCACCCTTCTTTGGAACACAATGAACTGGGCTAACCCATGGAGAGTCGGAAATGGGGTAAATCATACCCGCATCTAAGAGTTTAATCACTTCCTTCTTAATAACCTCATGGATTTTTGGGTTAACTCTCCTTTGGTTTTGAATGGCGGGTTTATAGTCATCCTCCATAAGGATTTTATGTGTACAAAAATGTGGATCAATTCCCCTTATGTCGGATATTTTCCATGCTAAGGCTTTCTTGTGTTTCTTAAGAACTTCAATAAGTTGCTCCTTCTCATCCTCTTTCAACTCTTTAGCAATGATCACCGGTAATTGGTCTTTGCCCTCTAAGAAAGCATATTCTAAGTGGGATGGAAGGTCCTTAAGTTCAATAGGAGGTGGACTTTATATGGAAGGTTTTACTATGGAAGGCTCCTCAATGGTAATCTCTTGTGGAATAGGAGAAGGAATAGGGTCCTCATTGAGCAACTTTTGGATTGTAAGAATATCTTCTTCCCAATTAATGGGAGAATCATCATCACCAAGAACGTTTGACTCAAATTCCTCCAAGAGGAAATCACTCTCTCCAAAAGGTGTTAAAGAGGGAGCAATTGAGGCCACGGTTTCAACATGGGGTATCTCATCACTAGTACTCTTACAAGCATCATGAAAGTGTTCATCACACACTTCATCTAACACATCAACAATGTTAATAGTCTCACAAGGTCTAGACTCCTTAACCACTTTCTTATTACAAACTTTCCCTAACTTAAACACCACTCTCTCATCTTCGACTCTCATAATTAGTTCTCCTTCCGCCACATCTATCAAAGTACGACCCGTTCTCAAAAACGGTCTACCAACAATCAAAGGCACTCTAGGATCCATGTCATAATCAACCACTACAAAGTCGACCGGAAACGTAAACTTATCCACGCCTACAAACACATCCTCCGCTATACCTACGGGGTAAGCTATGGTTCGGTAGGCTAGTTCAAGAGTCATCCTAGTGGGAGTGAGCTCGGGAAGAGAGAGTTTTTTCCAAACCGATAACGGCATAAGGTTTATTCTTGCCCCTAGAACCGCCAAATCCATGCAATTTTCAACACCGGGAAATTTACAAGGTATCAAGAAGCGCCCCGGATCTCCAAGTTTTGTTGGTAAGGTTTTAAGTAACACCGCGGAACAATTTTCATTAAGGGATGTGTTGGGCAAATCAACCAATTTTTCTTTGTTTGAGAGCAAATCCTTGAACATCTTAGCAAACTTTGGCATATAAGCAAGAGCTTCGGCAAAGGATGTATTGATGTTGAGTTTCTTGAACATCCTTAAGAAATTGGAGACTTGGATGTCATCCTTGTTCTTTAACTTGTCCTTTTTCAACCTTGAAGGATATGGAAGAGTAGGTTTTGGTGTAGGTGGAATAGGTGTTGTAGTGGAAGATTTGTCTTTGTTAGCTTCTTCATTGGGAAGTGTGGAAGGTAAAGGAGAAGTATGAGGAGGTTGAGAAGGTGTGTTTGAGTGAATAGGAGCATTTTGAGGAGGTGAAGTAGAAGTAGAAGGCTTGTCACAAGTAGGAGCACAAGTAGGTTGAACAATAGTAAGTTTAAGAGGTGAAGGATCCTTTGTTGTTGTTCCACTCCTTGTTGTAATAGCATTGACATTTGCCCTTGGATTAGTTTGTGTGTTGGAAGGTAAAGCCCCTTGTGGTCTTTGATTGAACATAATTTGGTTTTGGAGAAGAGCAAATTTCTTGTTATTTTCCTCTTGATTATCTCTCAATTGTTTCTCAAAAGAAGTAAACTTTTGAAACATCAAATCCATGGGGTTAGGTGGCACATTTCCTTGATAAAAACCTTGTTGTGGGAAAGATTGAGGTGGTGGATTAAACCCTTGGTTTGGTGGATAGAAGGTATTTGCTTGGGGTTGAAAATGATTGGTTGCCTTGTATTTATTTCCTTGGTAAGGTGGTCTTTGCCCTTGATTCCTTGGTAAAATTTGAGGAGGATTTTGTTAAATTTGGGTGGGTGGTTGGGGTGGGAATCCCGGTGGAGTAAGGTAGTTTTAGGACTTGTAAGAAAGGTTATTTGGATTGATATTTGGCTTGAAGTGTTCACGATGTTCCTCTTGGTAAGCATAACATTCCCCTTGATACACTTGCACCTTATCACATTGTTCATAAGAATAGGGACCTCCACAAGTTACACAAGAAAGGGTAATGGCATTCACATCATTTGAAGAATTGTTCAATAAAATGTTCTTAAAATCTTGAAGTATTTCTTGTTGTACTTTCAAATTCCTCTCACTATCTCTATCCATCCTTTGAATGATCTCTTGTTGAAGCTTGAGGAGTTGGTTGTCACAAGGGTTTTGAGAATTGTTTTGGATAACATGAACCCTTTCTTCAAATTGATTGTTTGTTTGAACCATTGCTTTAGTCTCAATGATGTCCAAGGCCTCTTGCATGGATTTAAGAAGAATATTTCCTCCCGCGGAAGCATTGAGTGAATCTTGGTGGTGAGATTTAAGGCCATTATAGAAGATATTGATTTGGTGAACATCATCCAAGCCATGATTAGGGCATCGCCTCAATAACTCACTATACTCTTCCTAAGCATCACTAAAGGATTGACTAGGTTTTTGTTGAAAGCCTATAATTAAGGTCCTCAAGGCCATAGTCTTATGTGGAGGAAAGAACTTGTTCAAAAACTTAGTGGTGAAACCATCCCATGTGGTGATACTATCGGGTGGTTGGGTGTCTAAACAATGCTTAGCGGGTCCCCGGCAGCGGCGCCATTTGAAATTGTGTATAATGTAGTTCGTTTTTCTCAGTTCTTGCTAATTGAAAGTCCAACCAATATCGGGTTTTTAACTGTTTTTGGTTGTAAATTATTTTGGATATTCTATTTGCTAATTCAACAAAGACTTGCAAAGCTGAAAAAATTATTACCTACTTATATGTAAAACATAGTGCAATTACCAAATTTTTATTCAAGTAAGATTCAAAATGTAAATTTTAAAACTAAAAGGACTGAAAATGTAAATTCTATGAAATATAAATGCTCAAAATGAAAATTCTAACAAGAATAGGGACTGAAAATGCAAATCTGCAAACAAAAAGGATCAAAAATGTAAAACTTGTAACAAACTAACCAAATTGTAACAAAATTCCAAACTTGCTAACTGAATTTTAACAAACTCAAAACTGAAAGGACTAATGTGTGAAAACCCTAAAAAGATGGAAATTTAGCCAGTATTAAAACCCTTTTAATACAACAAGGACCACAATGCAATTTTTAAAACTTTATAAGCAAAAACGGGTTATGAAGACAAATAAGCTCGTGTGAGCTTATTACTGAACCAAATTCAGTAAAACCAGTTTCAAAACACTTAGAATTCAAAATAAGCTAGACCTATAAGAGGATTTTGACTGAAAGTGTAAAATAAGCAAATAAGCACTCCACAATAAGCTCAAAATAAGCTCTAAGACAATCTGAATAAGCACAACTTGATTTTTGTGCCTAAACTGATTAAGAAGCTCAAATGATGAACGGGAAATCAAATTACAACAAATTTCATCAAGTAATAAGCTGGAAATTCGAATTAAGCTGAAATTGGCTTATCGTTGACCAAGCGTTGACCAAATATTTTGACAAAAAGCTGAAACTTTCAAATATCATGCAATACCATATACTAATTGGATTTATGAAAGAAAATGACTTGGTTAATGAATGGAATCAAAAGATCTCAAAATCCAGTTTCCATTTACAGAAACATGGCTTATCTCAGCTTTTCAGAATTTTGCTTATTTCTCCTAGCTGAAATGAAACTGTATAAAATGCTTTTGGAATATGAAATTTCATATATTGAGCTAGAAATGAGAACTGGTTTGGTTAATTTTCATCAAGAACTCAGTAAATGCCAGGCAAATGAAATTGAGAACTTTTTAAAGCAAAAATGACTGAAATGAGACCCAAACCTTTTATGGCCAATTGCCTGTTTGACCTTCCAGTTGACTTGAATTAGACTTAAAACACTTAGTAATGACCTAATGACTGAAATTGAGCACTAAATTGCCAAGGATCAATATTTGAAAACTCATTTGACAGCTAATACCAAACACTCCTTTATCTGCAATATCTAAAAAATTTCAAAGACTTTTTAAAGAGCTGATTCTACTGGATGAAATCCTTTAGCTATCCAAACTTGAGACTCAAAATGGGATGTTTTAAAACTTCAAGCAAGCAATGAGAACAACTAATACTCAATTAAGGTGCAAAGACTGAATCTTGACTGAATTAGGCTATAACTAGAACACAATCCAAAATTTGTAAGCAGTAAAACAAGATTAAGCTACAAACAAGTACACAATCCAACAATAACCAAGCTAAACAACTTTGATCATGCAATCATCAAGTTTTACACTAGGAAAAGTAGCATGCAGTTGACAAATTGAGGTGAACCAAAATCAGAAACTTTCAAAACCTTTTGTAGTAACCATTAGGAAGTAGAGGAGTGCTGAACTCTCTATCCTAGTGCTAACCACCACCTTAGCACTAGATCAACCAATCTATATCAACAACAGCTACAAATCAACTAGAAATAATCATCATGGCATGAAATCTTCAAAAATGCTTATACTTGAACTGAAATCACTCAAACAGCTACAATTCTTCTTCTAAGTCAGTTATGATCAATGAATGATCATAACAAACTCAATGGAGCAACACAATGATCAAGTAGAAGCAGGATATGAACAGTAGGGTAAAGATAAGAATTGGCGGGAAATGGAGAATTTAAATTTTATTCATGGAAATTGGTTACAAAGTTGTTGAAACGATGCTAACTAACTAACTAACTCAAGAGTGTGTAAAACTCTTGAGTAGTTTAGCTAAAAAGGAAGAAAAATGAAAGGAAATGAAAAGTGTGTGTTTTTTTACAAATTTAACTACTTCTTACAAATGAGGACCTAGCAAGCTATTTATAGACTTGAGAAAGGAGTTTGTTGGGGATGATGACGTGTTGAGACCAATCCTAGGTCTCCACGTGGCATGATTCTGCAAACTTGATCTTCAAAGTATGAACATGTATTGGGGCTTTCTTCTTGAGTTGATTTCTTGTTAATTGATGTTTACCATTGTGTTCGTCTCTAAAAAATAAGCACTTTTGATGTTTACAACTCTTCATGATATTCAGTCTAGCTCAAAAACGATACTGGGAAATTTTTGGTTGCTTGAAGATGACACGTGTCATTGCCTGAATGGTTGAAACAAGTGCACACGGATTGCACTGTTAGGATTTTGTTATTTAATGTGGCGGCTGAGTGGATATTTAATGCACATTATTTGGCAATCCGTGTGCCCCTTATACTTGCTTCTCATTGGCCCAAACTTGATCACATGGATTAAGCTAGTGAAACTTTCCAACTTTGGCAGATTTAGCCCCTAGACTTTGGAAGATTTCACTTAAAGGCTTGTAACTTCATTTCTTTGACACTTTTAGTCCTTCCAACTTCATCTTTGAGCAGAATTTGTCCTTTGACTTTGTTGACTTTATAGTTGACCTTGTTTGACTTTGATCTTGACTTTTTACAATATTTACACTTTAGTCCTTTAACTTTAGCAATTTGTCAAGATAGGTCCTTGTACTTCAAAGTCTTGTCACTTTTGATCCTTCTTTGTCTTTTTCATCAATTTAAGCTTGATATTTCCTTGTTTGCTTGAAAATGTATCCTTTTACCTACACAAGTGAACACAAACACAAACATACCACATAACACTGTTTTTGCAAGATAAATTGGTATTTTGCTTCATGTTTTAGGGTTATTTGTTGATAAAAGGATATGAGTTTAAGCTCATATCAGCGCGTGAAGTCACACACAACCCAAATAATTCCCAAGAAAACCGGAACAAGATACTGGTGGTCCTCAATTGACGTGGCCTATTCCTTTGATCCTGATTGGCTTAAACAACTCACCACCACTAATCCCCCAATTAAATCAAGCCAAATCAGCTCTAAACAAACACAACTAGCACAATATCATTCCACCCTGGCGGTCCGCATGATGAGGATGTGTTTTCAGCCGTAGATGATGAAAGAGACTAAAGAAAGAAGAAAAGAGCGGTCAAGATCATCTTCCTTACTCACCAAGCTTCACCAACAGGTTTTTAGGGTTTGCCTATAAAAACCCTCTCATTGTAATTTTCATGGTGCATTTTTTACTTTAATTTTATTTTATGCAAAATTAGATTTTAGGTTAAATTATAATTTCAAAATTTTCCAGTATTGTAATCTTTTATTATTAATGAAAGTTTGTTTAATTTTAAATAAATTCGTGTCTTATTTATTTTATTAATGTTAATTGCAATTTATCTTTATTCTTATTTTGGATTGTAAAATCCATGATTTTACCATGATTTTTATGTAATGAAATTTCACCTATTAATCCTAGAACACATACTCACATGTGTATCCCTATAGGTTGAGTGTGAACTTGTTCATTTAGGTACTTATACCTTTACATTCACACTTGTTGTAAATAAGTTACATAGCTCAAACCTTGTACTTAGGTCTCGGAGAACAAATGATAAAAATGTATAATCAATACTTGGCTATACACACAATACTATATCAAAGTTGGAAAAACATGCTACATAGTGTATGTAGCCGTGTATGTGTACAAGAGTGTATACCACAAACATGTTCTTAACCTCCTTGGACTAGCCCAAGACCTTACTCTTTATGCACTAGACCAACATGAGCCCAAGCCAATGCCCATTACCCTCCTTTTTGGCTAGCTAGACACGGTACCCCATATGTGGAAGAAGAGGGGTTGTCTTGGTTTTGGAAAAGCCAACACATGGCATAATAGTTCTTTCCAAGGCAATCATGCCTTTTTGCCTTCACCCTTCTCTCTCCCTTTAAGCCGAAACACATACACATACATTCTCTCAACTCCTCATGCAACCAAATCTCATTCTCTCTTCATCTCTCTCTCTCAAATCATTCGGCATTAAGCCACAATAATCCAAAATTTTTCATTAAATCCACCAAGATCTTTGTCTCATCTTTACTACAAATCATTAGTAGTATCATTCCCTTGCATGAGTTACAAGTCTAGTCCTATGGGACTATGGTTAAACCAATAGCCATAGATCTCATAAAATGGATATGTGTAACTTAAAAGTCTTAAAGACCATAACCTTAAAGGTCACGGCATATATGGTTAATGTTTATGTGAATCATGTGTTAAGTTTAAATGATGGAATATGAAATGATGCGTGATAAAATGACAAAAAATCACAAATACAACTTATGTGTATAAATGTAGCCGTGGGTTACATAAGGTTTAAATGGATAAAATGTACATGCATGTTATTATAAACCATAGATCTAGTGGCAAAGGCTAACTTAAATATGTTAAACATAAAACAAGATTATGGGAACCTTGGGAAGAGGCAATATAGCCGTGAGCTATATGTGGTCTCCTTGGAAAAATAGTAACCTTGGAAACATACATTTAAACTATATAATCATGATTGTATTTTAAATAATTACAAGGCCTAGAAACTAGATATAGTGTTCATCTTGGAAGTACCAAGATCTAAAATATAGACGTGAGCTATATAAGAATGTACATGGATTTATGTTTGATTTTTAGTACTAGACATAGTTTAGATCTTATTATGAACTTGTGATTTATTTTCTTGATGTGTACATAGTGAGATCTAATTTTGTAACACATATAAACTACATGCAACCCTAATATGGAACTTGATCTATCATGATATGCTATAACTAATGTAGGTCGTGAGTTATAAGCACCTATTAGGGCGTATGACTTACTTGTAACCTTATGACACACATAGATTAAATTTGGTATAACCCATAAAATGAATTTTTAAGATTATTCATCTATTTAGATTGAAAACTAAATGGGGATAAGCTTAGTAAGCTTATATTAATACACTAAGTAAAAACTTATATAAAATGAAAAGTAGTGTTAATTGACTATTTAAACCCATGAGAAGTTAACCTAAAACTTAAATGGATCTAATAAGCCCATTTTATAAATTATAGTAATTTAAATGGACATAAGATCACAACTAGGCCCATTTAACAAATTAAAGGACCTAAAAATGTATTTAGGCCCAATAAGTGATTTAAAGACCCATTTAAATAAATTAATGGACTTAAGATATATTTTAACCCACCAAAATCACCCATTAGATGTTTAGTCCTTTTAATGAGCCCATATAAAGTTTGAATGTTAAAATAAAAGTTTTTATAATAAAATATAACTTATATAAACTTTTTGGATGAAAATGACAATTTAAAACTTAAGGACTAAAACCGTAACTTATGAAACTTGTTTTTATAAACTAGTAAACACAAGGACTGAAAATGTAAATATCCAAAAGTCTAGGGTTTAATAAATATTACCCATAGCAAATTAAACCCTAAGGACTATTCTTATAAATTGCCAAAACTAAAAGAAGCCCTAGGGGCTGTTTTGTAATTTTAATATAGTTACAAAACCTAGATAATACTAGGGGGACTAAATCTGCCATAAGCCTAAAGATAAACAAGCCCTAGGTACCAAATGAGTAATAATCCGAAAGTTACTTGTTTAAAAATATGGAGGGACTAGTTTTGCCACATTCCGAAACATTAACTAGCCCTAACCCTAAAAGCTATTTTAATTATGATAAAACATAATTAAAAGTCTAGATCATGAGGATTAATGTATAAGCTTAGTTTGTGATAAATAAATTATTTTATAAATATTAAATAATTTATGAAAACATTAGAGTTAAATAAAATAATAATTTTTTTTATGAAATATCTATTTATATTTGCTTTACAAAATAAATTATATAAACAAGATGGATATGTACTATTAAAACATATACTCATATACTTTTAAGAAATAAAATTATATGAACACTAATTAAATTGAATGTTACTACATAAATATATTATAAGTAAAACCCCTTATATTTACTTAAATATAGAACTTGATTATAAATTTAATTAGATGTTATTGATACAAGTACTATAAACATGGATTAGTATTTTTAAGTGAAACATTTTCTTTTATGTTCATTTAAATGTAAAACTTAATTGTAAGATTGAATGAGTATTAATACATGTATGCTAACTGATATTAATAGTTAAACAGTTTATGTTTTCTTAGAAATGAAACTTATATAAATGAGTTTAAATGAATATTGATGCTACTTGAGCTACGGTTATTTAGATAAATACCATAGTATGAATAAACTGAATAAAATTCGTATAAGCATACATACATGTTCTTTGTACTATCTATTAAGACTGTACTATCTGATTAGGCATAACTTTGGTGTGAAATTTAATTGGATATCCGTGTTAAACAAGCAATTGCCTACTCCTAGGTGAGTTTACAACCCCATTTAAACTTTGATAAAACTTTCCCCTTTGGCAAAGAAAATATGCAAACATATATTTGACACGTATGGATTGTATAAACTGGATTATGATTGCTTACTATTGAAACTGTTAAATTTTTGTAAATCGCCTGAATGTTATAAATAGATCTATTAGGGATTGACCATCCCCGTCTGGGTGAGTCATGCTCACTGTGCCTTGGCCGGGACAACAAACGTATACCATGTTGGAACTGGAATGGGTGTCTTTTTGTAAGACACTACGTCCTCATCTGTTGAGGACTATGGGGTTAAGCTTCAATTTCTAATAATAAAGAAATGTTATTTACATTTTAGGAAGAATGCTTTGTGCAGTATTACTTCTATGATTATTATATGTCCAAACTAATTAATTGTTAAAATCTATAAATTCACCAACTTTATGTTGACCCCGTTAGTATGTTTTTCACAGGAATATGAAGTTAGTACATGGTATGTGGATGATCTCCAGCATCTTAGAAGTCTGCATCATAGGACTCGTCAGGGGTTCTATTTGGGAAACAAAAACAATCACCTACTGTCTTGTTTAAAAACAATTTTTATTTATTTGTTTGAATAAACATGTAATCTGTTTTGACTAACTTCTATCTTATGCTCTATGTACTATATACTATCGATCCGCCCTTGTGACGTCTCCGGGGATATCTTACGCATATTTTGACCCTACCCGGGGTGTCACAGAGAATGGTATCAGAGCATTAGTTATAGAGAACCATATAAATTTTTAAATAAAATAAAAATAAAATGAATTTTTCTTTTATTTAAAACTGGACTATAACTTATAAAACTCTTGGTGGGATTTTATTTTGGGACCGTCTTAGTTAAGCATATAGATCTTAGGGCATTTTATGCTATGTGAATTAATTGTATATATATATATATATGTTTACTACAGATGATTATTAATACTGTTTAGTAAGGTATTGCTATATGTCAGACGTGCTAAACTTAAAAATTTTACACTATATAATAAAATACTGAAATGTGAATATGAGTAATATTAAACTAAATTTCACACTTACTAACTGATAAAGGAACTACTTACATGATATTACATATATATGTATAAGTATAGATATTTGTAACCTTAAAACATTCTAATAATTGTTTAAGAAGGGATATATTTCATAAAGCATGTAATCTCAATAATATTATTCTTTGTTTGTAAGCCTATACTCACTTCAAACTTAAAATGATATTATTTAAGATCATCATGACTCTGCCTACTGCATCTACGACTCTTCTACCCAGAGTAGCTCCTGCTCCAGTTGTCTGTTCATCCCCACGATTCATGCAGTGTGGATGGTTGTCAGCCTCAGATTCAGAGGATGACCCAGCCACCGAAGCTGTACTCCCAGAGGACCCATTTTCTATCTGAGCATCAGCCACACTGGCCCCAACCTCTATGGCGGAGGACCGGGTCCCTTCTAGCATACCATCTTCCATGCCTCTATCCTTTTCATCAGACTATTTCTCCGGACCCACGCCCGTCTCTACTTATGAGGTCGGGGAAGGCTCTGGGGCAGGACATGTTGATCCCATCCAGGCCCAGATCTCTGCATTGGCTACACGCCATGAGCGAGAGATATCCGACCTCCGTAGCCAGTTGACAGTTAGTCAACAGAGCCATGCCGTTGTCTATGAGCGCATCGACACTCTTTTCCGCACTAGGAGGGAAGACTTCCAGACTGTTAAGGGCATCTAGGCTAGGACGAAAGAGGCACTGAAATGGTTATTGGATGAGAACTACCGCCTCCACCAGCGCATCCAGGTCATGGAAGGTCTACAACATCAGACCCATGTTGCCCTTGCTACTCAGGAGCAATCCTTGTCCATCTTCTTTGATCTCGCCACTGTCCGGCATGATGGGGTTACTAGGGAGGTGGCTTATCTCCGAGGGGTCGTCGATAGGCTCCGGAACCAGCTACTGTCTGCACTCCGTACACTCAAGGAGACCCGAACGACAGTTCGGACTTTGTGGAACACCAGGAGGAATTCTGTAACCCTATCAGCTCCATCTGCACCATCATCCCCGACATCATCTAGTGGACCATCCAGGCAGGATTAGCATAGACGTACTAGACTTCTTGTACGTCATGATAGGGTCACGGGTTGTATCCCTGCTATCATGGCATAAGGCCTTTGTACTTTTATCTCTTGTTCAGCTTTTGTGATGTAATCCCGTACTTTATCTTTTCTTTCTTTTGGGACATGTAACTTTGGGATATGATGTTTTTAAAGATTGTGTGTATCATTACTTTGGATTAGGCTCGACCGACCTATGACTTAGATTGCGTTATGCTAAGATGACTGTTAAATTCTCATGGAAATAACATGTAATCACTCTCTTTATTATATCAGCTGTGCAATGTATTATATTATGAGATCTTAACAGGTTGCCCAAATTTGTTATGAAATCCATGTATAAGTTTCATTGTGCAAATAATATAAAAACTATACTAATATTTTAACTAATAATCTCATTTTGTATATGATTATAGACAAATGGTGATTACGAGGTCAAATCCCAATAATGCAACCACTTCCAATGCCGACAATGCTGAATCCCCAGAAGCTACACGAAATGTCACTGCCGCGCAACTACGGGAAATGATAAGTGAAGGCATCACAGCAGCTATGGCAGCCAAAGGAGCTAACCCAAATACAAACAATGATCCAAACTCCGACGCCCGCAGAAACAACACCAACAGGGGTTGCTCTTACCCCGACTTCTTGAAATGTAAACCCTCATACTACCGAGGTAAAGAAGGAGTGGTTGAATTGATGCAGTAGTTTGAAAAACTAGAGACAGTCTTCCGCATCAGTGGTTGTGCTGACGAGAACAAAGTTAAGTTTGCCACATGTACCCTACTTGAAAGTGCCCTTACCTGGTGGAACTCTGTGGTCGCTATCCTCGGACATGACGCCGCTTATGCTCTCACTTGGACCAACATCAAGGAAAGAATGACTGAAAAGTATTGTCCCATAGGAGAAATGAAGAAGTTGGAAGTCGAGTTGTGGGACCTCAGGTGTAAGAACAATGATATCATTTGGTACAACCAAAGATTTCAAGAGTTAAGCCTGATGTGCACCAGAATGTTTCCTCTGAGGAGTGATAAGATTGAAAAGTATGTCAACGGACTTCTTGACAATATTTATGACAGTGTGCTTGCTTCACGACCCACCACTGTTGAAGGTGCCATGGAATTTGCGACTGAGTTGATCAACAAACGAGCTCGCAATCTGTCCGAGATGCAATCGGACAACAAGAGGAAATCTGATGAAAACTCTCGTAGCCAGCACCAACGGCCTCCCAAAAAGCAAAACGTTGGGCAAGCAGATGACACTACCCCCACAACCCGCACCAAGAACTACTCAGGAACAAAACCCAAGTGTCCGAAATGCAACTACCATCATGCTGCTGGAGGACAATGTCAAGGATGCTACAAGTGCGACCAACAAGGCCACTTTGCTCGTGAGTGTCCAACTAATGTTGCTACCCCAGGTCGACCCAACACCACTCCTGGAAACAGCAACAGAGGCAAGTCCAATGCACGAGGGAGTGGAAGTGGGCAACAAGGAAACCAAAATCCCACTGGCGGGAGCAGTAGCGGGCCAAAGAAAGTTGTGGTATGTTACGAGTGTGGAACCCCTGGGCATGTGAGACCCGATTTCCCCAAGAGGGCCAACAAGAAGAAGGACAACAAGGGAACTCCTTCACAAGTGTACATGTCTGGCAACTCCCCAACAAACCCAGGCCCCAGCACCGTACCTGGTACGTCCTTACTAAATCAATGATATGCATCTATCTTGTCCGATACATATGTAGATCAAGGCATTACAATTGCTAAGCTTAGTAAGATAATAGAAATCCCTCCGATAGTTCTAGGATCCTACCACAATGCGGAATGGACAACGGAAAGGTTAAACACCATCATTCAAGGTTGATCAAACGTTTTACACCCATCAGATCCTAGAAAGCCATGCTAACTATGATGTCAATATTAGCACAAATTGGCTAGCAGGTAACATGCAATTATCCCTTATAGCCAATGATAGCTTTGTGTACCTTGGTGAGATGAAACCTTGATTATACTAGGGAGCCATAACCCTGATATAGTTAACACTAGATTTAGTGTCATCTCTAGCACCAACAAACTAAAGAATATTGGGTCTGAGAGTGACCCGTCTCCCTAATCTGCTTCTTCCCTGCCTAACCCTGAGGAACACACCCAACCCACAATGAGTGTATTTTGTAGGGTTATTTCTGCCACCTAGGAAACCCTAAACCTGAAAAGCGCATCCAACTCACAATGGGTGTACTTTGTGGGGCTATATCCGGCATCCCCCGTAAGGAAATGGTGAAGGTCCTATGTTTTGGACACTCCTCTTTCCTCTACGGGTCCAATTAGTTCACCAATACCATCATCCACTAGACGATGGGAGATGAGAATTCCTCTCTTTAGAAGTTAGAATTTGTACAAATTTTGAACCAGTAATAATGAAAGCATGACCCTTGTTACGACACCCTGCAAGGCGCACATTTCTTTATTCATGGTATCTTCTCTTATTTCCACCATTTGAGGTACTTCTTTTCTGCGCCCCTCTCACTCAGCCTCACGGCAAAGGGAGACTACTTGTAACCTCTTACGCAAACGCCCTCGGCAACAATCTTAGGCTCCTTGTTGGGTAGAAACTTTAGTACCATTGACTAATGTTTGTACTCCGCTGCCTAGAGGTAAAAGATCGTAAGTCTTTTCTCAAAAGATGCTAAGACAGGAGGGGTTAAAGTTAAACATGTTTGTTTTACCTTCAAACCCCAATTCTTCACCCGCGAGTATGGGGATATAACATGTATCTCACCCATGAAAAGGATGTAAAAATAATGCATTCCTAGATTCCCCAGCGTATGAAATATGTTGACGTGTCCTCCTCATATCAGAGACCATTTGAAACGGATTTATCCTCCTGACCAAATCCACCACGCCAATGGTCACCTCCCAGATCAGGGACGAGTACGACTACAATACCCATTAAGAATTACTCGCCTACCCATCCACAACAGCAGTCTCCTTTACTGCTCAATCGGATGTATAGTGTGATCCGGATAAAGATCTCTTTGCATTCCTCGCCTACCCATCCACATTAGCAGTCTCCTTTACTGCTCAATCGGATGTATAGTGCGATCCAGATAAAGATCTCTTTGCATTCCTCGCCTACCCATCCACATTAGCAGTCTCCTTTACTGCTCAAACGGATGTATAGTGCGATCCGGATAAAGATCTCTTTGCATGCCTCGCCTACCCATCCACAACAGCATTCTCCTTTACTGCTCAATCGGATGTATAGTGCGATCCGGATAAAGATCTCTTTGCATTCCTCGCCTACCCATCCACAACAGCAGTCTCCTTTACTGCTCAATCGGATGTATAGTGCGATCCAGATAAAGATATCTTTGCATTCCTCGCCTACCCATCCACAGCAGCAGTCTCCTTTACTGCTCAATCGGATGTATAGTGCGATCCGGATAAAGATTTCTTTGCATTCCTCGCCTACCCCTCTACAACAGCAGTCTCCTTCACTGCTCAATCGGATGTATAGTGCAATCCGGATAAAGACCTCTTTACATTCTCTTCTGTTCACTTATAATGACGAAAGCTTCCATAAATGCCAGATTAGGCGTATAAGAATAACCTAGGTGTAGACCACTTCGCGTTGTGCCGCCATCTATACCTGAGAGAGAACCTGAAACAAATCATGTACTTGGAACATCTCTTACTTAGAAGATAACTAGGTTTTTAGTAGCTTTGAGGACAAAGCTAAAATAACGGGGTGGTGCTGTAAAATCCATGATTTTACCATGATTTTTATGTAATGAAATTTCACCTATTAATCCTAGAACACATATTCACATGTGTATCCCTATAGGTTGAGTGTAAACTTGTTAATTTAGGTACTTACACCTTTACATTCACACTTGTTGTAAATAAGTTACATAGCTCAAACCTTGTACTTAGGACTAGGAGAACAAATGATAAAAATCTATAATCAATACTTGGCTATACACACAACACTATATCAAAGTTGGAAAAACATGCTACATAGTGTAGCCGTGTATGTGTACAAGATTGTATACCACAAACATGTTCTTAACCTCCTTGGACTAGCCCAAGACCTTACTCTTTATGCACTAGCCCAACATGAGTCCAAGCCAAAGCCCATTACCCTCCTTTTTGGCTAGCTAGACACAACACCCATATGTGGAAGAAGAGGGGTTGTCTTGGTTTTGGAAAAGCCAACACATGGCATAATAGTTCTTACCAAGGCAATCATGCCTTTTTGCCTTCACCCTTCTCTCTCCCTTTAAGCCGAAACACATACACATACATTCTCTCAACTCCTCATGCAACCAAATCTCATTCTCTCTTCATCTCTCTCTCTCAAATCATTCAGCATTAAGCCACAATAATCCAAAGTTGCTCATTAAATCCACTAAGATCTTTGTCTCATCTTTACTAAAAATCATTAGTAGTATCATTCCCTTGGAGTCACTATAAACAAGCCCTAGCTAAGCCATCTAGGCCACGGCTTGATTTATACATAGGGTTTTCTTCATCATTTTGAGTAGATCTCAAACCACCTTGTTCACCTAGATCATCTGTGGTACTTTTAGGCAAGAAAGGTATACACTACTTGTTCTTTCATTTCTTCATGCATGCATCATCATACATCTATAAAAACAAGTAAGATAACATGTTAAAAATCAAGATTGATGAAGCTATGACCGTTATAGGTCACGGCTTATTTATAAAATCAAGTTCGTGATTAAAAACCTTTTGATAAGGAACATATGATTGGTATGTTATGTTTTAAACATGATTTAAAAACTATATGAAACATTAGTAAATCAAAAAGTTGCATGAGTTACAAATCTAGTCCTATGGGACTATGGTTAAACCAATAGCCATAGATCTCATAAAATGGGTATGTGTAACTTAAAAGTCTTGAACGCCATGACCTTAAAGGTCACGACATATATGCTTAATGTTTACGTGAATCATGTGTTAAGTTTAAATGATGGAATATGAAATGATTCATGATAAAATGACTATTAAAAATCACAAATGCAACTTATGTGTATAAATGTAGCCGTGGGTTACATAAGGTTTAAATGGATAAAATGTACATGCATGTTGTTATAAACCATAGATCTAGTGGCAAAGGCTAACTTGAATATGTTAAACATAAAACAAGATTATGGGAACCTTGGGAATAGGCAATATAGCCGTGAGCTATATGTGGTCTCCTTGGAAAAATAGTAACCTTGTAAACATACATTTAAACTAGATAATCATGATTGTATTTTAAATAATTACAAGGCCTAGAAACTAGATATAGTGTTCATCTTGGAAGTACCAAGATCTAAAATATAGCCGTGAGCTATATAAGAATGTACATGGATTTATGTTTGATTTTTAGGTCTAGACATAGTTTAGATGTTATTATGAACTTGTGATTTATTTTCTTGATGTGTACATAGTGAGATCTAATTTTGTAACACATATAAACTACATGCAACCCTAATATTGAACTTGATCTATCATGATATGCTATAACTAATGTAGGTCGTGAGTTATAAGCACCTATTAGGGCTTATGACTTACTTGTAACCTTATGACACACATAGATCAAATTTTGTATATCCCATAAAATGAATTTTTAAGATTATTCATCTATTTAGATTGAAAACTAAATGGTGATAAGCTTAGTAAGCTTATATTAATACACTAAGTAAAAACTTATATAAAATGAAAAGTAGTGTTAATTGACTATTTAAACCCATGAGAAATTAACCTAAAACTTAAATGGATCTAATAAGCCCATTTTATAAATTATAGTAATTTAAAAGGACTTAAGATCACAATTAGGCCCATTTAACAAATTAAAGGACCTAAAATATATTTAGGCCTAATAAGTGTTTTAAAGACCCAATTAAATAAATTAATGGACTTAAGATATATTTTAACCCACCAAAATAGCCCATTAGATGTTTAGTCCTTTTAATGAGCCCATATAAGGTTTGAATGTTAAAATAAAAGTTTTTATAATAAAATGTAACTTATAAAAACTTTTTGGATGAAAATGACAATTTATATAACTTAAGGACTAAAACCGTAACTTATGAAACTTGTTTTGATAAACTAGTAAACACAAGGACTGAAAATGTAAATATCCAAAATTCTAGGGTTTAATAAATATTACCCATGGCAAATTAAACCCTAGGGACCATTTTAGGAAGTTTCTAAAAGTTATTTTGTCATTTTATAAACCTAAGGACTATTCTTGTAAATTGTCGAAACTAAAAGAAGCCCTAGGGGTTGTTTTGTAATTTTTATATAGTTACAAAACCTAGATAATACTAGGGGGACTAAATCTGCCATAAGCCTAAACTTAAACAAGCCCTAGGTACCAAATGAGTAATAATCCGAAAGTTACTTGTTTAAAAATATGGAGGGACTAGTTTTGCCAAATTCTGAAAATTAACTAGCCCTAACCCTAAAAGCTATTTTAATTATGATAAAACATAATTAAAAGTCTAGATCATGAGGATTAATGTATAAGCTTAAGTTTGTGATAAATAAATTATTTTATAAATATTAAATAATTTATGAATACATTAGAGTTAAATAAAATAATAATTTTTTTATGAAATATCTATTTATATTTGCTTTACAAAATAAATTGTATAAACAAGATGGATATGTACTATTAAAACATATACTCATATACTTTTAAGAAATAAAATTATATGAACACTAATTAAATTGAATGTTACTACATAAATATATTATAAGTAAAACCTCTTATGTTTACTTAAATATAGAACTTGGTTATAAATTTAATTAGATGTTATTGATACAAGTACTATAAACATGGATTAGTATTTTTAAGTGAAACATTTTCTTTTATGTTCACTTAAATGTAAAACTTAATTGTAAGATTGAATGAGTATTAATACATGTATGCTAATTGATATTAATAGTTAAACAGTTTATGTTTTCTTAGAAATGAAACTTACATAAATGAATTTAAATGAATATTGATGCTACTTGAGCTATGGTTATTTAGATAAATACCATAGTATGAATAAACTAAATAAAATTCGTATAAGCATACATACATGTTCTTTGTACTATCTATTAAGACTGTACTATCTGATTAGGCATAACTTTGGTGTGAGCTTTAATTGGATATCCGTGTTAAACAAGCAATTGCCTACTTCTAGGTGAGTTTACAACCCCATTTAAACTTTGATAAAACATTCCCTTTTGTGAAAGAAAATATGCAAACATATATTGGACACGTCTGGATTGTATAAACTAGATTATGATTGCTTACTATTGAAACTGTTAAATTATTGTAAATCGCCCGAATGTTATAAATAGATCTATTAGGGATTGACCATCCCCGTCTGGGTGAGTCATGCTCACTGTGCCTTGGCCGGGACAACAGACGTATACCATGTTGGAACTGGAATGGGTGTCTTTCTGTAAGACACTACGTCCTCATCTGTTGAGGACTATGGGGTTAAGCTTCAGTTTCTAATAATAAACAAATGTTATTTACATTTTTGTAAGAATGCTTTGTGCATTATTACTTCTATGATTATTATATGTCCAAACTATTTAATTGTTAAAATCTGTAAAATTCACCAACTTTATGTTGACCCAGTTAGTATGTTTTGCATAGGAATATGAAGTTAGTACATGGTATGTGCATGATCTCCAGCATCTTAGAAGTCTACATCATAGGACTCGTCAGGGGTTCTATTTGGGAAACAAAAACAATCACCTACTGTCTTGTTTAAAAACAATTTTTTATTTACTTGTTTGAATAAACATGTAATCTGTTTTGACTAACTTCTATCTTATGCTCTATGGACTATATGCTATCGATCCGCCCTTGTGACGTCTCCGGGGATATCTTCCGCATATTTTGACCCTACCCGGGGTGTCACATGGATTATAATAAATAAAAGTAAAAGTGGTTGATAATTTTCCCCACTGGGAAAATTATAAAATCTGTTCAAAGGGTGTTTATTTGGTTCAAGCTGTTTGGTTCGATTTATATGGTGTTGATGGTTCGAGTAAATGGTGGTTATTTTTCATATGGTGTTTAATGGTGGTGGTTTCGATCTAGTTTCATAGACGGCTCAGCGCCGATCTACTGCTCAACGGAATTGTCACAAGGTTTTAGTTCTTTTTTTATTTGATGTGTTTTAGTTAAATTGTGATCTTATTTATCTGCTCTTGTTAAAGTTCGCTTAGATTTGAGTTTACTTTTGATTTCCTGTTATTTATCTGTCTATCTGATAAGTTTTGTTTAAGTAGTGATGCAGTTTTAGTTTAAGCTGTTTGGATATCTCTGAGTTTATATTAAGCTTTATTTGATTTCAATTTCTGTTGGATTTTGCTAATATAGGTTTGATTTACTAGGTTTATTTACTTATCTGTTCTTATTTGTTTAAGGAATTATTTGCTTATTTTCAATTTAAGTCAGATTTGTTTATATGCTTCTTGCTGATCCTTTATTTTCTTAGATACTTTGCTGATGTTATAGGATTTACTGTTTGTTTGTTGCTTATTAGACTTGCTATTTAGTTTAGGTTTGCTTATTTTTATGTTTGAGTTTTATTTGCTTATTTTGATTGATTAGGATTATTTTCTTATTCGTTTTGGATTTGAGATTAGTTTACTGACTTATTTTGTTGTTGTCATGTGTAATACTAACAGGCTCATTTGGTCTGTTGGTTTTTATCTGTCCATATATCAGTTCTTAGTCACAAGTCACAACTGTGACTTAATTTTCATTGTTCAAATATAAAAAAAATAATATGCAAAAAATTTGTCCGCTACTAGTCTCGAACCCCTGACCTTTAGCTCAATAGCCATTCATCCTAACCAATTGTGCTAGTTACTCTTTTGAATTTATTTACACCCTTCTTCATTAATATAGTTCCTTAATTCGCTGTCAGTTTATTTAAAGTAGTTTAAGTATAAGTCTTAGTTTAATCAAAAGTTTTATATAAGTTTTCTTTTATAAAGTTTTAAAAAATAAAAAAAAAATTTAATTACTTTTAGGAATTTAAATTGTTTTTAAAATTAGTTTTTAAAATTAGTTTAATTAATTTTGTTTAGTTTCAAAATAGTTTTTGTTTAAATTAGTTTAAATATTAAATAGTTTTAAAATAGTTTAATTAGTTCTAATTAAGTTTTTAATTACATATTTTCTTTTTAATTAGATTAATTAGTTTTTAAGTAATAGTTTTTCTTAAAAGTTTTTAAAATACCAAAAAGAGTTTTCGTTACCAAGAACAATTAATCTCTACGTCAAAATTGGATATCAATTCGAGTGAGTCGAGGAAAAAACGAACTTAATTGCAACAAAATTAGCTATACATTAAATTGGCGCTGTTGTCGCTTCGCTCGTTACGATTGACGATTTCGTGAGACGATTTGGATTTTGGGATCCGTTCAATTTTGAACGTTACTTTTCTTGTTAAAAAAATCAAAAACTCAAAAAAATCAAAAAGATAAAAATATAAAAAAATTAAAAAATCACAAAAGCAAACTCTTTCCTAAGATTTGCACCAAAAAAATTGAAAAATCCAAAAGTAATACTTTTCCTAAAGTATTACACCAAAAATATTACGTATTATTGTTATTTTTCTTATTTCGATTTCTTTCGTTTTTTACTGTGAATATATATTTTTCTTAAAAAAATACAAAAAGATTTTTCTTTTACAATATTATATTACGTAGCACAATTAATTTACCTATTTACAAATAAGACCTTAGTTGGGATTTCGTTACCTAACTATTGTATTCGGATCCTAAACGAAAAAAATCAAGGCATAATAAATAAATACTAATAAAAAGTTTGAACTCGATTTATACAAACTATAAGGTCGGTATAAGGCGACGCGCTATAAAAGGCAATCTAAGGAAAAAGGTTTTTAAGTGCTTTGTTCCGCCTCGTTTCCCCGTTTGCTTGTGCGTATATTGAGAGGGACGCCCGATTATTGGTTTGCCAACTCAAGTAGTATTAAGTATATATTTTTGAAGTTTTTTTAATATTGCACCTCGAGAGGGATAATCCCTTTCCTCTCAAAGTCGACCGAGGTCTCCTACCTCATTCCTTGAGTTTAGTTGTATGTGCACTCGCGCGCGTGCACACATACCGAGTGGTGTACCAAATACTTCTAATTCTTCCAAAAAGAAGAAGAAGAAAAACAAAAAGACCGTCAATCAAGCCGATCCCGAGAATCGAGCTTTGAACAACACGATGGCAAGGGATAATCGACCAATGATTGAGATTCTACAATCTTACGTTGAAGGAAACGATGAAGCGATTGTGGTGCCGGATATTGAAGCTAATAATTATGAACTAAAAACGGGTTTTATTCAAATGGTTTCCGCTACACCATTTTTAGGCCGTACTAATGATGACCCACACGCTCATATTAAACGTTTCATACAATTGGCAAACACCGTCAAATACAATGGGGTTCCACAAGAGGCCATTCTTTTACAACTCTTTCCTTTTTCCCTCAAGGGACAAGCATGGATTTGGCTTGATAAAGAACCACCCCAAAGTATTACCACATGGATTGATTTAGAGACCAAGTTCATTAACTACTTTTTCCCACCATCACGGACCACCTCTTTAAGGAATGACATCATTACCTTTGAACAACAATATGGGGAAACATTTAGTGAGTCTTGGGATCGATTTAAGGAGCTTTTAAGAAAATGTCCACAACATGGTTTCACTAAAGTGCATCAAATCAATACGTTTTACAATGGTTTAACTCTTAATGACCAAGACTCACTTAATAGTGCCGCGGGGGGTAATATTCTTGTGAAATCCATGAACGAGGCTTGGGCTATAATTGAAAATAAGGCAAAAGTACAAACCAAGAGTGTTAGGGCTACTATGGCAAGTGCTAGTACTAGTGAGAACGACAAGAGAATTGATAAGCTTACTTCGCTTGTTGAATCAATTGCTCTACAAACCGCTAGTAATACCAAGGCCATCAATGTGCCAGTCAATGCCTTGAAAGAAACTTATGAAACGTGTGAGACTTGTGGTGGGCCACATTCATATTATAATTGTGACAAGGTTTACAATCAACAACTAGAAGTTTATGCTTATAACAACAATGAAAATGAGCGGGTTCATTTCAAACCAAATGTTCATGTTAACCATTTGTATTATAAGTCTAATAACTATTTGGCTCCACCGGGTTTTGTAGCTCCACAAATGTGACAACCCTAGATTTTGGATTTGTCACCTTTAACTGTTTGACTTTGATTATGTGCTTAGTGTGCGTTTACGGGCAATATGTTTATATTTGGGCCTTGGATTAGATGTTAGTCATCGTTCGTGTATTGCGTGGAACATTATATAATGTTATGATGGGGTTAGTTCGTGTTCATGATTTCACATGGTGGTGAATATGAAGTGAGATGGCGTTATTTAGTGGTTTACGTATACGTATATGTATTATAGAAAATCGTATTTTTTACGATTTACGGTTTAGCATTTAGAGGTCTCGGATGGGGTAATTAGTCATATGATTTTTCGGGATGGTTTTAAGTCATTTGGGACTTAGTTATAAAGTTTATTTCAAAATTTGAGATTTTTTATAAAAGTGTATATTTTACGTCTTTTACGGTAAAACGCGTAAATTTGACTAGTTTTACGGTTTTGAGGTTTTGGAGGCTTTTGGAGCTGAAATAATTTAAGGTAAATTAAGGTAATATTAATAAGATATTAATTAACAATAAAAATAAAAAAATAAAAAAAATATATATGAGGCAGTTTAGGACGAATCAAAAGAAAAGAAAAGGGAAAAAAAGGAAAAAGGGAACCGGGCTTTTGTAATGGGCCAAGGACTTGTTAGGAAACTATATAAATACTTTTTATTAACCACAACACTTCATAAAACCCCTGGAGATCACCTTCAAGTCGGCATCAATGGTGGTTTTAGGGTTCTTTATTAATTTTTCTTCTTTCAAAAATTCTAAGGTAAAATCTTTAATACTCTTTTAATTAAAGTGTTTTAATTCTTTCTCAATCATCTTATGATGGATTTAGGTTAGGTTTTAAATAAGAATCTGTATTTTAATGATATTATAATGATTAGATGGTTTAGGGTTTGTAATTAGTGGGGTTATGGGTAATTAATTAGGTAAAATTAATTAAACCCGTTTTTAAAAACTGGGCAGAATTTTGGGTCATTGTTTTGATCATATAGGGAGTTCTACAAACACTTATTTTGCGATACACATATCCCTGGAAAGCTAATTGAAGTGGCTTTCCAATGTAAGAAATTAGAAATAAATTGGAGGTCGGGAAGTGGGTCAAAAACAGGTTACAACAGTCGGAGGTCAAAACAGTTTTGAATTCAACCTGCTTTCTTTTTATGTTTTGGGTTGTTTGGGGTACTTAGGGTTGCATTGGGATCTTCTAATGAACATGAGAGATGTTTTATATATTTTAGTAAGTATCTGCACTTGGGCTAAGATTGTGGTTTAGGGTAAGATCCTCCAATGGTAACAAACTTTTCATACGTTTAAAATCAGTGAATTCTGGATAGATAGCAATATATATACATATATCGGGGCCTTAACAGTAGCATTAAGGTTATGGCAAGTGTGAGGTGTTATCTAACATATGTAAAAGTATGAATATTCCTTTTACAGAAACCATGGGTATGTTTAGTTGGGTGTTTAGCTTATAGTTTGGAGACCTAAAATTGGGACTGTTTTGTGTAAAATATGAACGGGATAGTTATTGAACTTAACCAAGTTAAGGACTTGTTAGGGAAGTGTAATGGGGTATTTATATGAGAGGAGGTTAGATGTCCATCATAGGTTGATGAACCGTTTTAGTGGTTGGTTCATGTATTGATTTATGTATTTTTGGATTGTTAGCTTGTTGCTAGAGCAAGGACTTTTGGAGAAGCAATCAGGTGAGTTCATAGTCCCATTTTACTACGTTTTTAAATGTTTTTCCAGTATGGGATGGAGATGACACTTGAAATGTTCTTTAACATGATTTAGTACTATGTTTTAAAATGTGTGGACATAAATGTGTTATTGTGGGACTTGCGTGCTTATGTGTTCTCATATGTGCTTTGATATGTGTTCTGCTATGTGAATCTTGTTTGGGTTGTGATTGCCTTTGGTACATAGATGTATGGTCGTCTATGGGACCAGTTGTGATGTGTGTGGAGCGTGGGGCACGATCCATCCTGAGTTCTTGGTTCTGAGTTCTTGGTTCGGGGGGCAAGATCCGTCCTGAGTACTTGTGCATCGTCTCTTTGGAGGCAAGATATCTCGACGGGGATATAGTTCATCTTCCACAGGTGGTGTGGGAAAGATCCGGATAGTGTGGTGTGTGTGATGGGATACTTCTTGATTGTTATAGTGTGCTTTGAGAATTGTAGATGTGATCGATACTTGGTTTAACTTTTGTTGTGGATGCATGTAACATGATTATTACATTATGGTCCATTACTATAAATTGTTTTCTTCAACTTATTTACAGCGGATATCAAAGTTTCTTAAGATGTTTTGATAACTTAAACCTATGTTCTCACCAACTTTATGTTGACAGATTTTAGTGTCATTTTCAGGTGAGGTAGTTGTGCAAGATGATGTTAGAAGTGGGTAGAGTATAGAGGCTGCTAGGATTGCATTAGGAGGATTCCCTTTCCTCTTAGATTTTATTTTGTGTTTTGATTAAGTAAACTTTATGGTACATATATGTTTGATGTTTGTTCATTTGTATGTCTTTGGTAAGAGGTAGGCCTATTACCTACTTACCTAGACGCTTGTATTGTTGAGATATTGTCACGACATTTGTGTCGCCATTTATGATATTTCAATTTCATTTAGTTCTCTCTATAGAGACGTTGTTGTTGTGATGATATCCATACGTCGCGCCCCCTATTCTGCCATGGTGGGGTGTGACAGAATGGTATTAGAGACAATGGTTATAGAGAATTAGGTTGCCTAGTCGCGTAGCCTAGTTTATAGCTTAAGGGTCCCTGCATATAGGCGTCATAGGAGTATGTGTGCATTTTATATAAATTGATGTGTTTGGATATTAATTATTACGATATTTTGACTAGTATGAATTGAACCATAGTAAGTTCATACTTAGCTACATGTTATTTTCTTTTCGAGTTTTGAATAGTGCGGATTGAACTATAGTCGTATACGCTAATCATTGTTGGATTCCGTTTAATTACGTTTTCATGTTCTTTATACATTTTGAATTTTGTCTACGGTGGTTCAGCTGGATTACGAGTTTATATGTTTCATGCATTGGCTACGTTATTTTAATACATGGATTTTGGATCTTATTTTATGTTGTGGTTATGTGCTTATATGAGTTGTAGGATCTATGTGCTTATTTGAGTTGGTAGACTTATGTGTTATGTGTAGTATTAATTCTTATAAGTGTCATCATAGGAGGGAGTGCATTGGTGAAAGGGGACTTGTATAAGTATGGTGGCCAACATAGTTATACAAGTACCACAACACTAATGGATTCCTAAGTATGGTTGCATGAAAGAGGGTTAATATATGCTTGTAATAGTATATGTTGGATGAATTTGAGTGTATGTATGCATATGCCTATATATGTATAATTCCCTTCTACTTATCGGTTGTATTCTTGGGATGTTTTGCTAGCTCGTTCCTCTTCGAGATGTTTAACTTCAGTAGTAGTACATTTATCAAGTTCTATTTCTTGTGTTCTTTTGTACGGTACTTTTGGCGTGAAGGCTTTTGAGATGGTGGAGATTTCTTTTTGGGGTAACGATGTCTTTTGTTTCGAGTTATACATGGTAAAAAAATAGAACTTGCAAATTGAAAAAAATAGTTGTTGGTAGTCGATGAAATAAGGAAGTGTCGGAAACATGTTTCAAATAAGGTGGAATATAAATTCTTTAACATATAAGCATGACTCGGTTATTTTAAAATATTTGGGTTTTGAGCACCTAAAGTTATCGTTCTTAAGTTAAAATTTTGTCTTATTTAGTGAAATATGTTAAAATCATGTAATTAATAGAGTTTTAATTTTCTGGAATTAAAATAAATTAGGTTTTAAATTTGGTAATTAATGAGGGGTTTTAGGGTTTAAAAATCGTTTTTTTTGGTATAAATCAGAGTAGGCAGAAACTGTCGCTAAACTGTCAAAATATGTCGCTAACTGTCAGAAACTGTCGCAAATGCCTAGGCAGATTTTGAGAAAAATCGTTTTGATTATAAATTATTCGTTTTTAAAGCTTTTTGGGTGATTCAAAAGCCAAAAATTATGTACTCGGAACATACTTTTCAAAAATTCAGAAAGTTTAGTAATTGGAGGTCAGTAGCTTGGTCGAGTTAATTGTACAAGTGTCGAGTTCAAGATTAATTTTCAAACGATATGGTTTAAACTTGTGTTTTGGATATTTTGGGATAGTGAACATTTAGAGGGCTAAAATAGGGCTTATTTGGGATAGGACTTGAGATGTATCCATCATAAGGATTGTAAATTGATGAAGGATGTGGGTTCCGGAGTCAATGTTGACGTGTGATATTGTGTTGTGTGCTTTAGACAATTGATCGTTCGTGAAGACTTTAGATTGATTTTCGTTAGATGATTACATAAATTATTAATGTGATACCATGGTTTTAGAACAACTAATATACAATTACAGTACAAAATCCATTCTGGGGTAAAATTTGGTTTTCCACAAGATTTTAATAGTATGTCGCCGGTCGTAACACATTTCAGTTGTCGTTGGGTGCTTGTTGTCATTGGTTCGTTTCCATGGTTCGTTGGGAGTCGATACATGTTTTATGTTGAGTATCTTTTGGAGTCTCATGGTTTTGGTTCATTCTTTTAAATTCGTTCACGTAAACGTCCGTTAGTTGTCCATGGATTTGATCTGTTATCTGAAGTTGGGGGTCCTAAAATTTGTCGTGAGCTTATATTCATTGAGAGTGTTGTTGTAGTCATGATCCGGTTACGTTCTTATGAAAGAGATAGTGTGTTGGCTGTGAAATGAATTTATTGAGCTTATGGAGTAAATCTCGGGACGAGATTTCTATTAGGAGGGAGTGATGTGACAACCCTAGATTTTGGATTTGTCACCTTTGACTATTTGACTTTGATTATGTGCTTAGTGTGCGTTTACGGGCAATATGTTTATATTTGAGCCTTGGATTGGATGTTAGTCATCGTTCGTGTATTGCGTGGTACATTATATAATGTTATGATGGGGTTAGTTCGTGTTCATGAGTTCACATGGTGGTGACTATGAAGTGAGATGGCGTTATTTAGTGGTTTACGTATACGTATATGTATTATAGAAAATCGTATTTTTTATGATTTACGGTTTAGCATTTAGAGGTCTCGGATGGGGTAATTAGTCATATGATTTTTCGGGATGGTTTTAAGTCATTTGGGACTTAGTTATAAAGTTTATTTCAAAATTTGAGATTTTTTATAAAAGTGTATATTTTACGTCTTTTACGGTAAAACGCGTAAATTTGACTAGGTTTACGGTTTTGAGGTTTTGGAGGCTTTTGGAGCTGAAATAAATTAAGGTAAATTAAGGTAATATTAATAAGATATTAATTAACAATAAAAATACAAAAAATACAAAAAATATATATATGAGGCGGTTTAGGACGAATCAAAAGAAAAGAAAAGGGAAAAAAAGGAAAAAGGGAACCGGGCTTTTGTAATGGGTCAAGGACTTGTTAGGAAACTATATAAATACTTTTTATTAACCAAAACACTTCATAAAACCCATGGAGATCACCTTCAAGTCGGCATCAATGGTGGTTTTAGGGTTCTTCATTAATTTTTCTTCTTTCAAAAATTCTAAGGTAAAATCTTTAATACTCTTTTAATTAAAGTGTTTTAATTCTTTCTCAATCATCTTATGATGGATTTAGGCTAGGTTTTAAATCAGACTCTGTATTTAATGATATTATAATTGTTAGATGGTTTAGGGTTTGTAATTAATGGGGTTATAGGTAATTAATTAGGTTAAATTAATTAAACCCGTTTTTAAAAACCGGGCAGAATTTTGGGTCATTGTTTTGATCATATAGGGAGTTCTACAAACTCTTATTTTGCGATCCACATATCCTGGAAAGCTAATTGAAGTGGCTTTCCAATGCAAGAAACTAGAACTAAATAGGAGGTCGGGAAGTGGGTCAAAAATAGGTTACAATAGTCGGAGGTCAAAACAGTTTTGAATTTAGTCTGCTTTCTTTTTATGTTTTGGGTTGTTTGGGGTACTTAGGGTTGCATTGGGATCTTTTAATGAACATGGGAGATGTTTTATATATTTTAGTAAGTATCTGCACTTGGGCTAAGATTGTGGTTTAGGGTAAGACCCTCTAATGGTAACAAACTTTTCATACGTTTAAAATCAGTGAATTCTGGATAGATAGCAATATATATACATATATCGAGGCCTTAACAGTAGCTTTAAGGTTAGGGCAAGTGGGAGGTGTTATATAACATATGTAAAAGTATGAATATTCCTTTTACAGAAACCATGGGTATGTTTAGTTGGGTGTTTGGATTATAGTTTGGAGACCTAAAATTGGGACTGTTTTGTGTAAAATATGAACGGGATAGTTATTGAACTTAACCAAGTTAAGGACTTGTTAGGGAAGGGTAATGGGGTATTTATATGAGAGGAGGTTAGATGTCCATCATAGGTTGATGAACCGTTTTAGTGGTTGGTTCATGTATTGATTTATGTATTTTTGGATTGTTAGCTTGTTGCTAGAGCAAGGACTTTTGGAGAAGCAATCTGGTGAGTTCATAGTCCCATTTTACTACGTTTTTAAATGTTTTTCCAGTATGGGATGGAGATGACACTTGAAATGTTCTTTAACATGATTTATTACTATGTTTTAAAATGTGTGGACATAAATGTGTTATTGTGGGACTTGCGTGCTTATATGTTCTCATATTTGCTTTGATATGTGTTCTACTATGTGAATCTTGTGTGGGTTGTGATTGGCTTTGGTACATAGATGTATGGTCGTCTATGGGACCTGTTGTGATGTGTGTGGAGCGTGGGGCACGATCCGTCCTGAGTTCTTGGTTCTGAGTTCTTGGTCCTGTGTTCTTGGTTCGGGGGGCACGATCCGTCCTGAGTACTTGTGCATCGTCTCTTCGGAGGCAAGATATCTCGACGGGGATATAGTTCATCTTCCACAGGTGGTGTGGGAAAGATCCAGATAGTTTGGTGTGTGTGATGGGATACTTCTTGATTGTTATAGTGTGCTTTGAGAATTGTAGATGTGATATATACTTGGTTTAAGTTTTGTTGTGGATGCATGTAACATGATTATTACATTATGGTCCATTACTATAAATTGTTTTCTTCAACTTATTTACAGCGGATGTCAAGGTTTCTTAAGATGTTTTGATAACTTAAACCTATGTTCTCACCAACTTTATGTTGACAAATTTTTGTGTCATTTTCAGGTGAGGTAGTTGTGCAAGATGATGTTAGAAGTGGCTAGAGTATAGAGGCTGCTAGGATTGCATTAGGAGGATTCCCTTTCCTCTTAGATTTTATTTTGTGTTTTGATTAAGTGAACTTTATGGTACATATATGTTTGATGTTTGTTCATTTGTATGTCTTTGGTAAGAGGTAGGCCTCTTACCTACTTACCTAGACGCCTGTATTGTTGAGATATTGTCACGACATTTGTGTCGCCATTTATGATATTTCAATTTCATTTAGTTCTCTCTATAGAGACGCTTTTGTTGTGATGATATCCATACGTCGCACCCCATATTCCGCCATGGTGGGGTGTGACAACAAAGACCACCCCCACCCGCCCAAAATAGGAACCAAGGTCCTCAACGGGGTAATTTTCAAGGAAATTCTAATCAACGGGGTTTTAATCAAAATCAAGGGAATTTTCAAGGGCAAAACCAAGGTTCAATAATCAAAATCAAGGATTTAATAACCAAGGTTTTCAAAATCAAGGATTTAATCAAGGTTATAATCAATATCAAAACCAAGTTTTTCCTAATCAAGGTTTTCCTAATCAAGGGTATAATCAATTGAACATGCATAATCCTCAAATGGACTTGGTTCTACAAAAATTAACCGACCATGAGCGAATTATGAGAGAGATGCAAGAATCGACTGATAAGAAAATTTTGCAAATGATTCAAACCCTTCGTCCCCAAGGTGCCCTCCCTTCGAACACCGTGACTAACCCTAGGGACAACGTTAATGCCATCACTACTAGGAGCGGTAAGACCACCGTAGAACCTTCTTATTCCCCACCTAACCAATGACCCGAGATTCCTTCTTCTTCTACCCACCTTCCTTCACCTTCTACTTATGATATACCACCCGTTATGCCTTCGTCTACACCTTAAGTTCCACCTATACCTAGATATTATACCACACCTTCGGTTCCCAAACCGATTCCTTCACCTTCCATTTCTACCCCTCCTCCACCAAAGGATGTGAGTGAGCAATCCACTCCAAAGCCTTCATCTCAACCGAATATACCTGATGAGACTGCTTTTATACATGGTCTCATCGTCCAAAACGGCCTTAAATTGCATAAAATATCATAAAATATGCCAAATATATGCTCGTGTTTGTTACTTGTGTATTTTTAGGTACGGATATTGAGGAATTGGCAAAAGAACACAAGAATCAATCAAAAACGAACACGGGAAACGAAGCCGCACAATGAACCGGGCCCAAGTTTGGAATTTTGCAAAAAGACCCTTGAAGAATTGAAGATTGGCAAGTTTAGTCCCTCATCTTTGAAGAACTTGTCACATTTGACCCTCAAAATGTCAATTGTACAAGTATAATCCTTAATGTTTGAAGATATTACAAGTTCAGCCTTGGAAAATCAAGAAAATACAAAAGGAGCCCTTGGAATAAAGTTTTAAAAGGTTTTGTGCCACTTTTGATAAATTATCAAAAGTTGATAAAGGCAAAAGTGGGCGCTGATGGGGTTTAATACAAAGTGAAAGAAAAGAAAATCTTGGGGGTCAAAACTGCCAAACATCTAAATCTTTCCACCCACTCAGGTCGTGACACCTCATCATAACCCACCCACCAACCCATATCCTACCCAAACCCGTCCACCCACCCATTAACCAACCCGATTTTAATATTAAAACTGGTCAACACACCCGGTCAACACCCACTTAACCCTTTCCCTTTCCCTCCTAAACACTAATTTAAAAAAACAAATTAACCCAAATTGGATTAAAACAGCCCTAATCCCACACGAACCCTAATCACCCCCCAGTTTCAATCTCACCCAAATCAAGGGGTTATCCCCCCAAACTGTCCAGATCGCTAATTAACCAAACCCTCACCTAAACCCCACCCTTGTTTTGGTCCCCCCATCACCTCACACCCTCCACGTGTCCTCCCCTGCAACGTCTCTTTCGCACAAAACCCCACACCCGACCAATTTAACGTGGGAGATCAACTCCTTTGTCCCCAAGGTTCATCCAACGTCCAAAATCAAGATATTCGAGCTGGCATCCAGTACAAGCATAACATGGGCGATTTTTGACCCATTTTCAGTCAAATCTTCAAGGGCACTTTGGAGATTTCAGTAGCTAGGGTTTCACATTGTTTTGAGATTCTAGAATAGTCTTTTAGTTGTATTTAAAGGGGATGAGCCTGTTCATTCACCTTTGTTCCAGTTTTTCTTCAAAATCATTTTGTAATTCCTTTTTTATAAAATTAAAGTTTGGTATTTGTTATTGAGCAATTTAATTCCTTTTAATCTTTATCTAAAGTTGGTATTAATTGAGAAGAGAAACTGAGTTCCAATTTAAAGTGTGTTTGATTTTCAAAAGTTTTCAAAGGGTTTTAAATTTAGTCCAAAGTTCATAAGTTCAATTTCTTTGAAGTGAAAGTGGAAAAGGAAGGGTAATTTGTGAATTTGAGGATTGATTTAAAACGTGTTATTAAAGTCTTCAAGGTTTGTAAGTTTGTGGAATTAGTTTTAAAAGGATTTAAAAAGAAAACAGAAAGTGAATATATACATATTGCTTGTGTTTTTGTTTAATTTTTCTTAAGCAGGTCCTTGATTTGTTGATCTTTGTTCAAGCACAGGCCTCCAGCCTTGTGGGAGGTGGATTTTCATCCACTAGAACCCTGGATGTAGGGTTCTGAGGTAAAAGTCCTTGTTCCTTTTTGAAATTTCAGAGAAGTTGTAGCTTATGTGATTTTGCATGCTAAGGTGTTCTTTGTTTGTTAAAGCTGTGTGATTTGAGTTCCCTTGAGTTTGTATGCATGTTAGATGGCCATAGGATCAGTTTGAATAGGTTTTAGAGTGTTTTGCTTTGATAAAGTTGGAAAACTGAGTTTTAAAGTGGTGTTTGGATAAGTGATTTAGCAGGGCAAAATTCTTGGTTTGTGATTTAAAAACGTGTTTAGGTCACTGAATAGAATTGAGTTAGGTTGCTTATTAGTATAAGAGTAGAATAGAACAAGTTAGAAGCAAGTTGTGAGTTTAAAAAGAGAAAAAGTAAGCTAGAAATCTTCTAAGTCACTTTCTGCTTATTTCATGAGATTTTGGTGCTTGATTTTTCAAAACTGTTAAGTGTTAGGTTATTTGGTTTGTTGAAGTTAATTGTGTGCCATTTGGTGATTGTGTGTGCAAAACATAGGAGTTTGAAAATCACTAGTGTGCTTGTAATCTGTTAAAATACCACCAGACCTTGTCACTTTGTCTCAGCAACCTTAATTGGTTTGGTATGTGCTTATTTTGTGTGCTAAGTGTGTATTTTCAGCTTGCTGTTGACTCCTTGTGCTTCAAAGAGCACAAGGGTGCCTTGTCATCCAAAATACATCCACAATAATCCAAAGCCAAGCCCCTCTTGGTGTTTATTCATTTGTGAAGAAAAGCAAGAACACAAGCAAACCTGCTTGTGTTCAATATTCAACCTTCATACGTTTTTTATCTTCAATCTGTTTTAATCTTTGGCTAAAAAGGAAGTTGGATTGAGTTTCTAAGCATTTGAGTGAAACAGTTTGGTTTGAAAAAGTTAAATAATAAAAAAGAAAAATTTGGCAAAAAGTCGCCCGCAACAGGACTCGAACCCCAGACCTCTCGAAGGAGGAGTAGGGGAACTACCGTTGATCTAGACGCTTTTTTACGTCTAAGTTTGTTTTCAAAGGTTATTTAACCCCACTTTCAAGACAAGGCTTATTAATAAGCCGTAGCTTATTCAGTGTGTTTTGGGCTTATTGTATAAGCGAATTTGGTTATTTTTATTTTTCTTAGGAAAGTATAAGGTTTATAGACTTTTCTAGATAGTTTTTAAATTTTTCCCTTTATTTATTTATTTTTTATAATTTATTTATTAGCCGTAATTTAAAAAATCATTAAAAAATAGAAAAAAGAGTTTTAATTTTTAGGAAAAATAATTTTTAGCTTTTAAAATAATATTTTGAGGTTTACAGCTTATTAGGTTTTCAATTTGGCTTATTTTTAATTTTATAAGATTTTAGGATTTTTAAGCAAATTTAAAATTCAATATAAAATTATTTAATAGGTTTTAGAAACTTTAATTTACATTTTCTTCTTAGTTAGAATATTTAGGATTTTTGAGAATTTTTCAGAATTTATTTAAGACTTTTAATTTTTTTAGATTATTTTAATATTATTTTATTATTAAAAATAAAAAGTTTTATTTTTATATTTTTTTCATTTTTCCTAGATTCTAGACATTAAAATAGGACCTTTTTCACTTTCCAATTAATTTTTAGGTTTTTCAATTAATTTTTAGAATTAATTTAAGATTTAATAGATTTTAATAGTTTTTAGGAGTTTAAAAATAGTTTAATTTGGTTTTAAAATTTTTAAAAATAGTTTTTAGTTTAATTAGGTCATTTTTGAGGTTTACAAATTATAAAATCTTGTTTAGGGCTTTTTAATATTTAAAAGTGATTTTTAGGGCTTTAATTAGCATTAAAAAGTCATTATTAAATTAATTAAAAGGTTTTAGCAAGTTTGGATTTTTTGTAAACTCTTAGAATTTTATTGTGGATTTTTATTAATTTTTAGGAATTTTTAGGAATTTTTAGATTAAAATTTTAAATTTTGTGTTTTTTACGTTTCTACGTCGTAACTTTCTAGTAGTGTTTTTGCCTTATTTTTCTATTTTTTTTCGTCTTCGTCATTTCCTCTTCTTTTCTTCTTGTTAATAATCAAAAACATAATCAATCATTCAATTACACAACACACGTGCCTCCTCGAGAGAACGATCCCCATCAAGGGTCATAAGTGTTTACGTTTTCCTAAACGTACGCTTAATACTTACCGCTTTTTACGCTCTTTTCCTAAAGGGTAGTAAAAACACAACATCATTTTTGGCGCCGCTGCCGGGGAGGCGTGTTGTGTTTTGATTGAACATTGTTGTTTTTCTATATTAGCCATAATAGTAATTGTATTAATAGCACTCTATTAATACGTATTATCGTTTTTCGGTTTTTGTGTGAATATTATTACTATATTGTATACGTAGAACAATAAATTCACAAGTACTCCAAATACGTGAGCAATCACAACCTTGATTCGGGATTTCATCACTCGATCATTGTATTCGAATCTCAAACCAAAGAAAAAGGAAAAAATAGATAAATACTTTCGTGAAGCTTAATCTTGATAATACAAACTATAAGGTGGGTATAAGGCGGTTGTATTTCACAACCTAAAGGAAAAAGGCTCTTAAGTGCTTCGCGCCGCCTCGTTTCCTCCGCTTGCTTGTGCGTATTTGATTTTGAGAGTGAATCGAGGGTTTTTCCGCCCAAAGTATTATTACATATCATATATATTTTCTTGGTTTCTATTTGATTAAACCCTCTTGAACGATTTGGTGTTCCACCATCGTTCTAAAGTCATCGAAGGCGTTCACTCCACGTAATCGTTTTCATTCCTTGAGGCCTTTTTAATCAAGAGATTTGATTAGTGAGGAGATTCGTGGACTCATTGTCTACTTAATACATTCACCAATTTCAAAAAAAGTTAATACAATCAAAAACCACAAAAAAATTGAAAAACACAAAATACCAAAAAGAATCTTCTTTGCTCGTCTCCACGTTGTACGTGACGTTTATGCTCACTCGTAATCAAGCAAAACGTGCACGTAGACGCAAGAACAAAACTCCTACTAAAACTCATTCTAGTGAGGAGTCTCCAAGTGAGGAACCTATTGTAGAACAAGAAGCTATCATGGCTAATCGTACTATGATGGAGTTGCTTCAAGCACCCACCGAGGGTTTTGGAGAGGCCATTGTGATTCCCGCCATCCTTGCGGAGAACTTTGAGATCAAGACGGGTTTAATGTCTATGCTTCAAGCAAACAAGTTTCGCGGTCACGAAAAAGACAACCCACATTATCACATTAGGCAATTTAATCGTCTCACCGCGACAAGCAAGTTTAAGGATGTACCACACGATGCCATTAAGATGATGTTGTTTCCTTACTCGTTAGATGGACCCGCCAAGATATGGCTTGAGAAAGAACCGCCGAATTCGATTTTGACATGGGCCGATCTCGTGTCTAAATTTGTGAATCAATTTTTTCCACCATCTAAGACAACACATTTGAAAAACGAGATTTCACGTTTTACACAAAGACCAAATGAAAGTTTTTCAATGGCTTGGGAAAGGTTTAAAGAAATGTTACATGAATGTCCACACCATGATTTTTCCGAATTGCATCAAATTGACACTTTTTATAATGGGCATAATGAACATGAACGAGATTATTTAAATGTCGCCGCGGGTGGTAATTTTTTGTGCAAAACGACCAATGAGGCTTTGAAAATCATAGAAAATAGGTCTAAGGTCTATAGCCCTCGTAACACACCGAGTGTTGCCAATTTGGGCTCGTCATCATCTCGTTCCATTAATGCCTTGCAAGATGAAGCAAATGAGGAGAATCGGTTTTTCGATAGGTTTTCGACTCTTATGTCTCATTGGAAAGCTCAAGAAGCTTCAAACACCGCTTCGGTTAAAGCGGTTGCTAAGAGTTGTATTTCATGTGGTGGAGCTCATGATTTTTCCGAGTGCATTACCGCGGATGGTAACACTTCGAATGCTTATGTAGCCACGGGAACTTATAACCAAATCGGTCAAGGTTCCCGCCAAAATCAAGCTCCACAAAATCAAAATGCTAATAACTATCGAAACAACAATCAAGGTGGAAATTACCAAGGAAATCAAAGGAATTATAACAAAGGTAATTACCAAAGTGGAAATGGGCAAATTTCAAACCAAAACCAAAACCGTGATTTTCAAACTCCTACTCAAGGTTTTCAAAATGCTCACACTAAAAATTTGCAAGGAGAATTTTTAGATTATGCTAAGGCTAATGATGCTAAGTTTGACAACATGCAACGTGAGATGATTAGCTTAAGATCCGAGTTGAAAAACGAGCTTAAAACCGAACTTGCTAATGAACTTAAAACTCATGCTAATAAAATGGAAGGAAATGTCACACGACTCCAACAAAATCAACAAAAAATGGAGCAAGGACAACATGAGATTAAGCAAGAGTTGTTAAAAGCGGATGCTAGGCAATCTAAGTTTGAAGACAGAATGGTTAAAATGTTTGAAGCTATCATGTGTAAGCCCTCTTCTTCGGGTGGTCTTCCTAGTGATACCATCGTAAACCCGAAAGGAGAATTGAAGGTTATTACTACTCGTAGTGGTAAAACTTTCAAAGAACCCACTTCTCGTCCAAGTACTTCTATGGAGAAGGAAAAAGAGAGAGAACCCGAGGTTGTGGTTGAAAAGGAGCAAATTGCAAGCCCATGAAGTACCGCTCAAACCACACCTACGGTTGAACCTTCAACCATAATGGAACCCTAGATTCCAAGGCCAATGCCTATGCCTAATTTGCCCCAACCCACACCACCTTTACCCTACCCATCAAGACGAGACAAGAAAAAGGCACAAGAACGAAATAATTATCAATTTGAACTCTTTATGAAAATGTTTCGTGACTTGCATTTTAATATAAGTTTTGCCGACGCCTTAGTCATGATGCCTCGATTTGCCGCGAACTTCAAAAGTATGTTGAATAACAAAGAAAAATTGCAAAAATCGTCTAGTTGTTCTTCGGTTTTTCTAAGCCGCATACCTCAAAAAGTCGGTGATCCTGGAAAGTTTTTAATCCCATGTGCTATACAAGACATGGAAGAATGCTACGCCTTGGCCGATCTTGGTGCTAGTATTAATTTGATGCCTCTTGAGATTTTTAAATCACTCAATCTTCCAAATCTCACTCCTTCAAGAATGTCAATCGAAATGGCCGATCATTCTACGATTCTAGCTTGTGGAGTTGCCGAGGACGTCTTTGTGAAAGTTGGGAAGTTCTATTATCCCGTGGACTTCATTGTTGTTGATATTCCTATCGATCCTAAAGTTCCGTTAATTTTAGGTCGATCTTTTTTGGATACCTCGAGAGCACTTATCGATGTGCATGCAAGAAAAATCACTCTTCGTTTCAATGAGGAAGAACTCGTCATTAATGCAACCCAAAACTCCACTCTTTCTCATGTTTATTCGATCACATCTTTGTACAATGTCAATCCAATCAAAAACATTTGTCAAAAGATTTCAAAAAGAGTTGTTGAAGTTGTTGAGAAAAATGAAGTTCCGACCCCTCCGCCGATGGAGGTTAAGAGTGTTAAGCCTATGATTCCAATCTCGAGTGATTCTTCGGATGATGAATACGTTGATCCCGATGGGGAGGTTTTCTTTGTTGACAAAATATTTGAAAACTTGCCACCACCTAAACCAAAACGCTTTCAAAATGTGAGAATTTTTAGTGTGACTAACATGGTTTTAGATACACCAAATATTTTTGACATAATTAAATCGGGTTTTCACAAGGAGAGTTTTAAAGATGAAAAAGGAAAAGATTTTGAATTTAATTTAAAAGATTTTTCTACAATTCTAACTCCGTCATCACCGCGTTTATTGAGTACTACAAGCTCGTCTTTTCCTTTTGACGATGCTTTGTGTGGACTTAGTATGGGGGAATCCCCTTATGTTCCCTCCCCTTTCTCCACCGAGGATGAGATATTTGATCCCGGAATTGCTTATATAGGGAAATCTCGGTCTTCCACCGATGCAATAAATGGAAAATCTTTTCATTTGATTGGTGCGAGTCTACCTCGAGTAGCTCAATGTTTTGCCTTACCCATTGTCCCACCCTTCTATTTCTTCTCTCCTATTTTCTTCTATCCCATTGGGATCTGTGTTGGAGTTGTGTTGTCTCGTCTTTCATCCGAAAACGAGGACGCTATCTTTGACCCCGGTATACGTTTATCGGATTTTTAAAGTACTCCACGTGCTTTTGGGCCTTGATTATCATGTAAGCCCCACCAAAAAAAAATTGACCATACCATGATTATCCCTAAATGATCACATTTATGGGGATTCGAGTCAAGATTTTGACTCGGTTATCAAAAACAAGGTGCCTCGTGGGGGAGACCCATGCTTATCCATGTACATATTATTGCTTTCTAATTAGTGTAATGTGAGGGGATTTGTGCCCTTCCAGCCTTTGTTCCGTGGTTGTTTGTGCATTGTGTCTTTTAGATCATCATCTTCACGATTGGAGCCTCTCGTGTTCGTTTCATGGGAGCACTCGATCGTTTGCTTTGAAGGCCTTTCCCAATATCCATATGATATATCCTTTCATGTTCTAACCTTAGGTTTATAGCACACCTCATAAACGGCTATTACTTATTGGTTACACCCTTTCCATGCTAGATTAGGCATTCGACTACGTCTCTAGTATGGGGGTGTTTTCACCCCTAGACTCGAAACATTGAGGACAATGTTTAACTTTAGTATGGGGGGGTAAATAGATACTTGCCTTGCCAAACCTTCGCGCTTTCCAAAGTTTATCGTTTTGTTTATCATTTTGTTGCAAAATAAGGCTAAAAATGGCCAAATTTTAAAATTTTTCTCATGTTTCATAAGTGTTTGAAGACACGAATGTATATTTTCCGATGGCGAGAATAAGAGTAATTTTTGACTCGACCGTGCGTGTTGAGCACTTAGCTTTGATTCCTTAACTACACATTAGGCTAAGTCTCTTAAATGAGGACGAGAAATGATAGAGTTAATTATAAGTTACTATGCTAAACGTAGAGTACTCGTATTCTTTCAAAAACTCATGTGTTCTCGTTGTTTGCTTATTCTCCCTTCGCTTGTAAATATTTTTTGCTTAATAAATATTGATTTAGCGGTTTAGTTAGGATTGTTGGGTTTCTAGTCTTTTCTAGTAGCTTCCGTGTAATTAAATTGGGAAGACATTAAGGTATCGCCAGCGTCACGGTTTTGAAGTATTGGCAACCCGAATAATCGAAAGCTTCACCCAATAATAAGATTTCAAGTGCTCACCTAAATCTAGCAAACAATTTGAAAGCCCCACAAGGCCTAAAATCTATGCAAAATTGAAAGTGAATCAAGCCTTAATCTCCGAAGCTTTAAAGATCCAAAATTCGCTTTAGCGTGAGGATATACGTCTTTGGCTAATAAAACCACCGATGATGGCGGATAATAAAAGGCAAGGAAAGACCGAAGTCATAATAAAAGCTTCATGGCGAAGTTGAATAAAAGATGGAGGTAAACCAAAGATAATAAGGCCCTTCCGTTAGGGGGCGTATAAAAGTCTTGGTAATAAGTCTCATGTTCAAAACCGTTATAAAACCGTGTTTATCGATTCTTCTTGTCAACTTAATTTTTTAACATCGTTGTCTATTAGGAAGGGTTATTGTTTTGATGGTCTTAGTTACACCGTTAGGACTCTATTTTTAGACCTAAATCTCTATTATCGCATAAGTCACAATGTATCCTTGTGATCATTAAGACAAAATAAAATATAAGAGATACAACTTAGGAATAATGGGAGAATAAGTACGTGATTAGGGCATATGAGTAGTGTTAGCATTACTAACTTATAATGACAATGATCTCGTTGCACGCTTGGCATGGAATTAAGGTGAAAATCGAGGACGATGAAATTATTTCTAACGAAGCATTCACGTGTTCTTATTCTATGAACCTAAACGTCCTATTTTGCGATGAGAATCATACATTATGTCTAAAACACAAGTAGTAGTATTTGTAGTAGAGTAGCTAGTTTATCATTTCAATAAAATGAATAAAATTAAATTTTGGAGATGCTTTGATACTTTATTCTAGCATTGCGTGAGGGCACGGCAATGGTTTAGTATGGGGGAGTGATGAGACTGCTTTTATACATGGTCTCATCGTCCAAAACGGCCTTAAATTGCATAAAATATCATAAAATATGCCAAATATATGCTCGTGTTTGTTACTTGTGTATTTTTAGGTACGGATATTGAGGAATTGGCAAAAGAACACAAGAATCAATCAAAAACGAACACGGGAAACGAAGCCGCACAATGAACCGGGCCCAAGTTTGGAATTTTGCAAAAAGACCCTTGAAGAATTGAAGATTGGCAAGTTTAGTCCCTCATCTTTGAAGAACTTGTCACATTTGACCCTCAAAATGTCAATTGTACAAGTATAATCCTTAATGTTTGAAGATATTACAAGTTCAGCCTTGGAAAATCAAGAAAATACAAAAGGAGCCCTTGGAATAAAGTTTTAAAAGGTTTTGTGCCACTTTTGACAAATTATCAAAAGTTGATAAAGGCAAAAGTGGGCGCTGATGGGGTTTAATACAAAGTGAAAGAAAAGAAAATCTTGGGGGTCAAAACTGCCAAACATCTAAATCTTTCCACCCACTCAGGTCGTGACACCTCATCATAACCCACCCACCAACCCATATCCTACCCAAACCCGTCCACCCACCCATTAACCAACCCGGTTTTAACATTAAAACTGGTCAACACACCCGGTCAACACCCACTTAACCCTTTCCCTTTCCCTCCTAAACACTAATTTAAAAAAACAAATTAACCCAAATTGGATTAAAACAGCCCTAATCCCACACGAACCCTAATCACCCCCCAGTTTCAATCTCACCCAAATCAAGGGGTTATCCCCCCAAACTGTCCAGATCGCTAATTAACCAAACCCTCACCTAAACCCCACCCTTGTTTTGGTCCCCCCATCACCTTATACCCTCCACGTGTCCTCCCCTACAACGTCTCTTTCGCACAAAACCCCACACCCGACCAATTTAACGTGGGAGATCAACTCCTTTGTCCCCAAGGTTCATCCAACGTCCAAAATCAAGATATTCGAGCTGGCATCCAGTACAAGCATCACATGGGCGATTTTTGACCCATTTTCAGTCAAATCTTCAAGGGCACTTTGGAGATTTCAGTAGCTAGGGTTTCACATTGTTTTGAGATTCTAGAATAGTCTTTTAGTTGTATTTAAAGGGGATGAGCCTGTTCATTCACCTTTGTTCCAGTTTTTCTTCAAAATCATTTTGTAATTCCTTTTTTATAAAATTAAAGTTTGGTATTTGTTATTGAGCAATTTAATTCCTTTTAATCTTTATCTAAAGTTGGTATTAATTGAGAAGAGAAACTGAGTTCCAATTTAAAGTGTGTTTGATTTTCAAAAGTTTTCAAATGGTTTTAAATTTAGTCCAAAGTTCATAAGTTCAATTTCTTTGAAGTGAAAGTGGAAAAGGAAGGGTAATTTGTGAATTTGAGGATTGATTTAAAACGTGTTATTAAAGTCTTCAAGGTTTGTAAGTTTGTGGAATTAGTTTTAAAAGGATTTAAAAAGAAAACAGAAAGTGAATATATACATATTGCTTGTGTTTTTGTTTAATTTTTCTTAAGCAGGTCCTTGATTTGTTGATCTTTGTTCAAGCACAGGCCTCCAGCCTTGTGGGAGGTGGATTTTCATCCACTAGAACCCTGGATGTAGGGTTCTGAGGTAAAAGTCCTTGTTCCTTTTTGAAATTTCAGAGAAGTTGTAGCTTATGTGATTTTGCATGCTAAGGTGTTCTTTGTTTGTTAAAGCTGTGTGATTTGAGTTCCCTTGAGTTTGTATGCATGTTAGATGGTCATAGGATCAGTTTGAATAGGTTTTAGAGTGTTTTGCTTTGATAAAGTTGGAAAACTGAGTTTTAAAGTGGTGTTTGGATAAGTGATTTAGCAGGGCAAAATTCTTGGTTTGTGATTTAAAAACGTGTTTAGGTCACTGAATAGAATTGAGTTAGGTTGCTTATTAGTATAAGAGTAGAATAGAACAAGTTAGAAGCAAGTTGTGAGTTTAAAAAGAGAAAAAGTAAGCTAGAAATCTTCTAAGTCACTTTCTGCTTATTTCATGAGATTTTGGTGCTTGATTTTTCAAAACTGTTAAGTGTTAGGTTATTTGGTTTGTTGAAGTTAATTGTGTGCCATTTGGTGATTGTGTGTGCAAAACATAGGAGTTTGAAAATCACTAGTGTGCTTGTAATCTGTTAAAATACCACCAGACCTTGTCACTTTGTCTCAGCAACCTTAATTGGTTTGGTGTGTGCTTATTTTGTGTGCTAAGTGTGTATTTTCAGCTTGTTGTTGACTCCTTGTGCTTCAAAGAGCACAAGGGTGCCTTGTCATCCAAAATACATCCACAATAATCCAAAGCCAAGCCCCTCTTGGTGTTTATTCATTTGTGAAGAAAAGCAAGAACACAAGCAAACCTGCTTGTGTTCAATATTCAACCTTCATACGTTTTTGATCTTCAATCTGGTTTAATCTTTGGCTAAAAAGGAAGTTGGATTGAGTTTCTAAGCATTTGAGTGAAACAGTTTGGTTTGAAAAAGTTAAATAATAAAAAAGAAAAATTTGGCAAAAAGTCGCCCGCAACAGGACTCGAACCCCAGACCTCTCGAAGGAGGAGTAGGGGAACTACCGTTGATCTAGACGCTTGTTTACGTCTAAGTTTGTTTTCAAAGGTTATTTAACCCCACTTTCAAGTCAAGGCTTATTAATAAGCCGTAGCTTATTTAGTGTGTTTTGGGCTTATTCTATAAGCGAATTTGGTTATTTTTATTTTTCTTAGGAAAGTATAAGGTTTATAGACTTTTCTAGATAGTTTTTAAATTTTTCCCTTTATTTATTTATTTTTTATAATTTATTTATTAGTCGTATTTTAAAAAATCATTAAAAAATAGAAAAAAGAGTTTTAATTTTTAGGAAAAATAATTTTTAGCTTTTAAAATAATATTTTGAGGTTTACAGCTTATTAGGTTTTCAATTTGGCTTATTTTTAATTTTATAAGATTTTAGGATTTTTAAGCAACTTTAAAATTCAATATAAAATTATTTAATAGGTTTTAGAAACTTTAATTTACATTTTCTTCTTAGTTAGAATATTTAGGATTTTTGAGAATTTTTCAGAATTTATTTAAGACTTTTAATTTTTTTAGATTATTTTAATATTATTTTATTATTAAAAATAAAAAGTTTTATTTTTATATTTTTTTCATTTTTCCTAGATTCTAGACATTAAAATAGGACCTTTTTCACTTTCCAATTAATTTTTAGGTTTTTCAATTAATTTTTAGAATTAATTTAAGATTTAATAGATTTTAATAGTTTTTAGGAGTTTAAAAATAGTTTAATTTGGTTTTAAAATTTTTAAAAATAGTTTTTAGTTTAATTAGGTCATTTTTGAGGTTTACAAATTATAAAATCTTGTTTAGGGATTTTTAATATTTAAAAGTGATTTTTAGGGCTTTAATTAGCATTAAAAAGTCATTATTAAATTAATTAAAAGGTTTTAGCAAGTTTGGATTTTTTGTAAACTCTTAGAATTTTATTGTGGATTTTTAGTAATTTTTAGGAATTTTTAGATTAAAATTTTAAATTTTGTGTTTTTTACGTTTCTACGTCGTAACTTTCTAGTAGTGTTTTTGCCTTATTTTTCTATTTTTTTCGTCTTCGTCATTTCCTCTTCTTTTCTTCTTGTTAATAATCAAAAACATAATCAATTATTCAATTACACAACACACGTGCCTCCTCGAGAGAACGATCCCCATCAAGGGTCATAAGTGTTTACGTTTTCCTAAACGTACGCTTAATACTTACCGCTTTTTACGCTCTTTTCCTAAAGGGTAGTAAAAACACAACATCAATACCTTATCCCTCAAGGTTGCGGAAAGAGAAACTGAAGAATAAGGATGATATTCAAGTTTCGAACTTCCTAAAAATGTTCAAACAATTGAATTTAATATCACCTTTGCCGAGGCTCTCGCTCACATGTCTAAGTATGCTAAGATGTTTAAGGACCTTTTAAGTGATAAAGAAAAGTTTCTCGATATTGCCAATACCCAATTGAATGAGAATTGTTCTACGGTTCTTTTAAGAAAATTACCGGTTAAGTTAGGAGATCCCGGTCGATTCCTTATTCCTTGTAATTTTCTGGGTGTTGAGAATTGTATGGCCTTGGCGGATCTCGGAGTGAGTATCAATCTTATGCCATTGTCCGTGTGGAAACAATTATCTTTACCCGAGCTAGTCCCCTCTCGTTTGACCTTGGAATTAGCTAACCGTACGGTTGCTTATCCGGTGGGGATAGCCGAGGATGTTTTCGTAGGAGTCGACAAATTCACTTTTCCCGCCGATTTCGTTGTAGTCGACTATGAGATGGATCCCCATGTTCCCTTAATTGTGGGACGACCCTTCTTGAGAACCGGGCGTACATTGATTGATGTAGCCGCGGGTGAACTTATCATGAGATTCGGGGATGATAAAATCGTCTTTAACATTGGTAAACTTTACAAACTTCCCGATGAGCCTGAATCCGTGAATTACATCGATGTGCTCGACGAAGCATGTGAAGAACATTTTCACGAAGCTTGTAAGAGCGGGATTTCTCATTTACCTCATGTTGAGACCGTAGCTTCTATTGCTCCTTCAATGACTCCATTTGGAGAAAGTGACTTTCTTTTACAAGAATTTGAAGCAAGTTTAGGGGATGTGGATTTAAAATATGACGATTCTCCCACCGATTGGGAAGAAGACATTCGTACCATTGAGAGACTTCTCAATGAGGACCATATTTCTCCACCTACTCCTAAGGAAGTTACAAACGATGATCCAAATTTGACTAAGCCTTCCACCGAAAATCCACCGGATTTAGAGCTTAAGGATTTACCATCTCATTTAGAGTACCTTTACTTAGAAGAGGATAATAAGTTACCCGTCATTATTGCTAAGGACTTAAAAGAAGACGAAAAATCTCGATTTATCAAAGTGCTTAAAAATCATAAGAAAGCAATTGCTTGGAAAATCTCCGACATCCGCGGAATTGATCCTAATTTTTGCACTCATAAAATTCTCATGGAAGATGACTTTAAACCCGCAATCCAAAATCAAAGAAGGGTTAATCGAAAAATTCATGAAGTCATTAAGAAAGAAGTTATCAAACTTCTAGATGCCGAAATGATTTACCCTATTTCGGATTGGCCATGGGTTAGTCACGTCCATTGTGTGCCTAAGAAAGGCGGAATCACCGTTGTTCCCAATGAAAACAACGAGTTGATTCCTACTCGACTCGTAATGGGTTGGCGAGTTTTCATAGACTATCGTAAGCTCAATGATGCCACTCGTAAGGATCATTTTCCTCTTCCTTTCATGGATCAAATGCTCGAGCGTTTAGCGGGTAATGATTTCTATTGCTTCTTAGATGGTTTTTCCGGATATTTTGAAATCCCTGTCGATCCAAAAGACCAAGAGAAAACCACATTCACTTGTCCTTATGGAACATTTGCTTACAAAAGAACGCCTTTCGGCTTATGCAATGCTCCCGGGACTTTCCAAAGGTGTATGATGGCTATATTTCATGACATGGTTGAAGAAACTATGGAAGTCTTTATGGACGATTTCTCGGTCTATGGTGATTCTTTCTCTTCTTGCCTTGCTAATTTAGAACGTATGCTTAAACGGTGTGAAGACACTCGTCTCGTTCTTAATTGGGAAAAATGCCATTTCATGGTAAAAGAAGGCATCGTCCTCGGTCATAAAATTTCCAAAGCCGGTATCGAAGTCGACCGTGCTAAAGTTGATGTTATTTCTAAGTTACCTCCACCTACCACCGTCAAAGGAGTTAGAAGTTTTTAGGCCATGCGGGATTTTATCGACGTTTCATCCAAGATTTCTCGAAAATAGCTCGTCCAATGACTCATCTCTTAGAAAAGGATGCTCCTTTCATCTTCTCTCAAGAATGTCTCAACTCTTTCGAACTTCTTAAAGGTAAATTAACAAACATTTCCAACCCATTCATTATGCTAGTAAGACAATGACGGGGGCTCAATTGCATTATACCACTACCGAAAAAGAGCTTTTAGCTGTAGTGTATGCTTTTGAGAAATTCCGCCCCTATCTTGTGCTTTCCACCACCATCGTTTACACCGACCATTCCGCCTTGAAATACTTGTTGACCAAGCAAGATGCTAAACCGAGACTCCTTCTTTGGGTTTTGCTCCTACAAGAATTTAAAATCGAAATTCGTGATAAAAAGGGAGCGGAAAACCTAGCCGCGGATCATCTTAGTAGACTTGAGGATCCTTATCAAGGGGAATCTCTAAATCAATAGATTAATGAATCCTTTCCCCTTGAAACCTTAATGTCTATTAATTCCAATCTTGATGATACCCCATGGTTTGCGGACATTGCAAACTATTTGGCGGGTGGTGTTCTTATCGAAGGGTTATCGTCCCTGATAGGTGTGAAAACACCCATCCTTTTACAACTTATTTCTTGCTAAAACAAGACCAAAACGCGTATTTAATATCATTTGTTTGGAATTATGCGTGGTTTGTGTGTTTGTTGTGTTTTCAGAGCCATCTGGATAAATATTGAAGAAAACATGGGATTGCACGGGTTTTATCGAAGAAAAAGACAAAAGACGAAGTCTATAGTCCCAGAGATGCTAAAGATTTGAAGTCAATGGGCCTATTTGAAGATTTATCGAAGAAAAGGACCAAAGATGGAAGATTTACATATGTCGAAGAACTCAAGTCTATTAAACGAAGAAATTAAAAGACGAGTTGAATTTATTCGTCGACAAATCCCGAATCAGAATCGAAAACATCAACTTTACTGAAAAGACGAGAAGACGAAAAGAAAGGAAGAAAGCCCAGTCACCAACCAACTACACCTCCTATAAATAGGACCTCCCTTCACACATTACAACTAGTTTTTTTTTCATTTTTCCAGTTTTTTTTTTCTTTCTTTGTTTCGTAGGTAACCAACACCATTAAGGTGTTGGTGATTTTTTCATTTTTGTTGAATCAAAGATCTTGTAAGTTTTTAATCTTCTCTTTTGTTTACTTAACCTTAATCAATCAATATCACCTTCCATTTAATCTTGTTCATCTTTCTCTTTTTGATTCAAAGTCTTAAGTTAAGTTTTTATTTGGTTTATTTTAATCTTCAAAAGTAAGTGGGTTTTATGTTTATGTTGATTTGATTTGATGTTTACCATTAGTAGATGATTCGTGGTTAAATTTGTTTAAGTTTTGGTTAAAAACTTGGTTGATTTTGGTTTAAAATCGCATTATTTTATTCCCCTGTTCTTCGCATCTTCATAATCCCCAGATTCCGAATCAAGACAATATTCCGGATCAAGGGATTTGGTCATATTATTCTGAATGAGCAACCTCTATTCCGAATGAAGCTTTTTAGTTAATTATTCCGAGTCAAAGCTTGTTATTCCGAACGAAGCTTTTATTTTTATTATTCCGAATCAAAGTTTTTAAAAAAATATTCCGAATCAGTTTTTTTTAAATGTTCCGAATGAAGGTTTTTGATTAAATATTCCGGATCAATCTAAATATTCCGAATCAGCAGTTCTCGTTTAGTTATTCCGAATCAATGTCATTCATTCGGAATAATCAATATTCTGGATGAAGGTTTTTTGTCTGATATATTCCGAATAAAGGCTACATTCTGAATCAAGCATTTTTCAGTAAGGGGTATTTTATTGTTTTATTGTTTAATTGTTTAATTTTAATTCAAGCTTTATTTTATTAACTGTTTTTGGTTTAAATTTTTATCACTTTACACAAATAGTCCTTTTTAGTAGATTAGAAAACCAATCCCCTTTTTAGTTACCAAGAACAACTATTCCACTTTGAACCGTGATCGATTCGAGAAGATACCGAGAACTTAATTGAACCCAAAGCAAAATCTCAGTGTATCAAATGGCGCCGCTGCCGGCTCTTTTTGTAAGGATTAACGGTTTTTTGTGAGAAATTGGATTTTGGGATCCGTTCATCGTGAACGTTCCTTTTTCATCATTAAAAATTTTCAAAAACCCTAAAAATATAAAATTTTCAAAAATACAAAAAAATTAAAAAACATAAAAAACCAAAAATATTTCTTGTTTTGTTAGTTCTTTTGCAAGTGTATGCGCACTCGATCAACGTCTTATCAAGAGCCTGAGACTCTCGATAACTTAGACATGGCCGGTGTACACAACAACAATAATAATCCACCTCAAAACAACATGAATAATAACAACACTGAACCTCTACCGGACAATCGTCCTATGATCGAACTTTTGCAAGCACATGTGGAGGGCAACAACGATCTTATTGTCATACCCGCGATTGCAGCCAACAACTTTGAGCTCAAATCCGGCTTCATTCAAATGGTCTCTGCTCAACCATTCTTGGGGCGCACCATTGATGATCCTCATGACCACATCAAAAGGTTCTTTCAACTCACGAATACGCAACTTAATGAGAATTGCTCCGCGGTTCTCTTAAGGAAATTGCCAACCAAACTTGGTGATCCGGGTCGCTTCTTAATCCCTTGCAACTTCCCAGGAGTAGAGAATTGCATGGCCCTAGCCGATCTAGGTGCTAGTATCAACTTAATGCCTCTAAGCGTTTGGAAGAAATTATCTCTCCCTGAGCTTGTCCCCACCAAAATGACTTTGGAATTAGCTAACCGTACGGTTGCTTATCACGTGGGGATAGCCGAAGACGTTTTCGTTGGCGTTGACAAATTCACCTTCCCGGCGGATTTCGTTGTCGTTGACTACGAGATGATCCTCATGTTCCATTAATCGTTGGACGTCCATTCTTGAGGACCGGTCGCACTCTCATCGATGTAGAAGCCGGTGAGCTTATCATGAGAGTTGGTGACGATCAAATTGTCTTCAACATGGGTAAGATTTCTAAACAACCTTATTCATACGAGAGTGTTAATTGTATCGACGTTCTTGATGAGGCTTGTGAAGAACACTTTAAAGATTCTTGCAAAAGTAGTCTTACCTCTCTTCCCAATGTTGAGACCGTTGCCTCCCTTGCTCAATCACTAACTCCATTTGGAGAAAGTGACTTCCTTTTGACTGAATTTGAAGCTACTTTGGGAGATGTGGACTTACAATATGACGATTCTCCCTCCAATTAGGATGAAGACATTCGTACCATTGAGAAACTTCTCAATGAGGACCATATTTCTCCACCATCTCCCAAGGATATTGCTATCGATGAACCGAATTTAAATACACCTTCCATCGAAAATCCTCCGGATTTAGAGCTTAAGGAATTACCGTCCCATCTCGAGTACGTGTTTCTTGAAGACAAGAAGAAGTCGCCCGTCATCATCGCGAAGGACATGAAAGAAGAAGAAAAATCTCTCCTTATCGCCGTGCTTAAAGATCATAAGAAGGCAATTGCTTGGAAAATTTCCGATATCCGCAGAATTGATCCAAACTTTTGTACTCACAAAATTCTCATGGAAGATGACTTTAAACCCGCAATCCAAAGCCAAAGAAGGGTTAATCCTCGAATTCACGACGTCATCAAACAAGAGGTTATCAAACTTCTGGATGCCGGCTTGATTTACCCTATTTCGGATTCGCCATGGGTAAGTCCCGTCCATTGTGTGGCAAAGAAAGGCGGAATAACCGTTGTTCCCAATGAACACAACCAGTTGATTCCTACTCGTCTCGTTACTGGGTGGAGAGTTTGTATCGACTATCGCAAACTCAATGATGCCACGAGAAAAGATCATTTTCCTCTTCCTTTCATGGATCAAATGCTCGAGCGTCTAGCGGGTAATGATTACTATTGCTTCTTAGACGGTTTCTCTGGGTATTTTCAAATTTCCATCGATCCAAAAGACCAAGAGAAAAAAACATTCACTTTTCCCTACGGAACATTAGCTTACAAAAGAATGCCTTTCGGTTTATGCAATGCTCCTGGGACGTTCCAAAGGTGTATGATGGCTATCTTCCATGACATGGTTGAAGAAAATATGGAAGTCTTCATGGATGATTTCTTGGTTTATGGCGATTCTTTCTCTGCTTGCCTTGCCAATTTAGAACGTATGCTTAAGCGGTGTGAAGACACTCGCCTTGTTCTTAATTGGGAAAAATGCCATTTCATGGTAAAAGAGGGCATCGTGCTAGGACACAAAATCTCCAAAGCCGGTCTTGAAGTGGACCGTGCTAAAGTCGATGTTATTGCAAGATTACCTCCACCTTCAACAGTGAAGGGTGTGAGAAGTTTTCTTGGTCATGCGGGCTTCTACCGTCGATTTATCAAAGATTTTTCTAAAATCGCTCGCCCGATGAACCACCTCTTGGAAAAAGATACTCCTTTTATCTTTTCCAAAGAGTGTATTGACGCCTTCAACCTTCTCAAGGATAAGCTAACTAAGGCACCGGTCTTGGTTACCCCTAATTGGGAGCTACCTTTTGAGTTGATGTGCGATGCTAGTGACTTTCCTATTGGAGCGGTTTTGGGCCAAAGAGTGAATCAACACTTCCAACCGATCCATTATTCTAGCAAGACAATGACAAGGGCTCAATTGCATTACACGACAACCGAAAAAGAGCTTTTAGCTGTTGTCTATGCTTTTGAAAACTTTCTCCCCTATCTTGTCCTTTCCACTACCATCGTGTACACCGATCATTCCGCGTTGAAGTACTTGTGAACTAAACAAGATTCTAAACCAAGACTTCTTCGCTGGGTTTTGCTACTTCAAGAATTTAAAATCGAAATTCGTGATAAGAAGGGAGCTGAAAACCTAGCCGCGGATCATCTCAGTAGACTTGAGGATCCTTATCAAGGGGATCATCCGAACAAAGAGATCAATGACTCTTTTCCCCTTGAGACCTTAATATCTATCAATTCGAATCAAGATGAAACCCTGTGGTTTGCGGACATTGCAAACTACTTCGCGGGTGGAATTGTCATTGACGGGTTAACATCCCAACAAAAGAAAAAGTTCTTTAAAAATATTAAGACTTACTTTTGGGATGACCCGTATCTCTTCAAACAATGCGTTGATTTGATTATTCGCCGATGTGTTGATGGACCGGCAGCTTTAGACATTCTCGAAGCTTGCCACAAAGGACCCACCGGTGGTCACTTTGGTCCCAACTTCACTGCAAAGAAAGTGTTTGACTCGGAATTCTATTGGCACTCCATTTATCGTGATGCTCACGAAATGGTGAAAAATTTTGATGCTTGCCAACGACAAGGCAAGATCACACATAAAGATGAGATGCCTCAAAATTTCATACAAGAATGTGAAATCTTTGATGTATGGGGTATCGACTTTATGGGGCCATTCCCTTCATGTAAAGGAAACAAATACATCCTTGTAGCCGTTGACTACGTTTCTAAATGGGTTGAAGCCAAAGCTTTACTCACTAACGACGCAAGGGTGGTTTGTAACTATTTGAAGTCGCTATTCGCTAGATTCAGTGTGCCTCGTGCCATTATTAGTGATCGCGGGACTCATTTTTACAATGATCAATTCGCAAGAGTCATGGCTAAGTATGGTGTCAATCATCGTCTTTCCACCGCATACCACCCACAAACGAATGGGCAGGCTGAAATCTCTAACCGAGGGTTAAAGCGAATTCTTGAACGAACCGTGGGAGAGCATCGTTCCTTATTGGCCGATAAACTTGATGATGCTCTGTGGGATTTTTGTACCACATACAAGACTCCGATTGGTTGTACACCATATCGTCTCGTGTACGGGAAAGCATGCCACCTCCCCATTGAGTTGGAGCATAAGGCTTACTGGGCCTTGAAGTGGGCTAACTTCGACATCAACCAAGCCAGTGACCTACGCAAAATCCAACTCAATGAGCTTAATGAACTCCGGAATGAGGCTTATGGAAATTCTTTGATCTATAAGGAAAAGACTAAGCTCATTCATGACTCTAAGAATAAAAACCGAGAGTTACAAGTTGGAGACAAAGTTTTACTCTTCAGCTCTCGGTTGAAAATCTTTTCGGGCAAACTCAAATCTCGTTGGTCCGGCCCATTCACCATTGCCCAAATTTTTCCATATGGTACTCTCGAGCTCGCTCAACCTAATGGACCTAATTTTAAGGTGAATGGCCAACGAGTGAAGTTGTACTTTGGTGAGGACATATCTCATGAGATGATTCCATCCCTCACCACGTTTCCCATGAACTAGTTTTGGGTCGAGTCAGGCTCGTGACTCGGTTATCAAAAACAAGCGCTCCTCGGGAGGCAACCCGAGTATCTATCCCTTTCCGTTTTACCTCCTAAGTGTAGGGGGACCTATATAGGTTGTTTGTGTTTGTGTGGTGATGTGATTACAAGGATGAATGCACTTTTGGAACCTTTGAAGAACCGTGCTCCCGTGTTATCCGTAATCCGGTTCTATCTCTCAACTATCGTGATTCAATTTTCTTCATACTCACATTTGAAATTGATCACTTTAGTCGTCTCTTCCTTAACTTGATTTAACCAACGTGCACAATGTCATAAGTGTAGGGGAGACTTTTCCCACATGCTTAAACATTGAGGACAATGTTTATATTAAGTGTAGGGGAGACTTCTATCGAAGTTTTAAGTGGACTTTTCCATTAAAATGCCTTCATTTTACCGGAAAAACATCTTTTTCAACATTTTTCAAATTTTTAATTAACTTTGGCCATATAGTCGTAATTTCTAAACTTCTATCGTTGCTTTCATATGTATATATCACACAATAAAGTCAAAAATATTAATAAAGTGGTGTAGCAAGTTTAGAAGTCTTTGACATATTAGTCCCGTTCCGATTATTTTGACTCAACCCGAATAGACTTATCCAAGTTTATTATAGCAAGTATCCTTAACCATGTAGACCTTAATTGGTTTATTAGGCTAAGCATCCACGAGTCTCATTACTTGAGATTTTAAATTGTGGAGAATGAGAAATGATAGAGTCAGTTATAAGTCGGTATTCTTGCACAAGCACACTTGGTGTGATTATAACCCTATTCTCCCATCGCTTGCTAATAATTTATCTCCAATAAGTAAGGTCGTACGATTTTATTGAATAACTTAGCTTCTAGCCCAAGATCGTTTAAAAGTTGCTCGGTAATGATAAGAGTTCATAGCCAAGGCATAACTAATTAAGCGGGGCGCGAATATTGGCGAGTCCGAAAAGGCCCTAACAAGGCATGAGGATTCCATTTTATTGCTAAAGATCCAAGGTGATGTGAAAATCATTATTCCTAAAATCAATATGAAGGATCAAGACTCACGACGAAAAGCAATCAACTCCCATAAAGATTGATAGTTGAGTTTTTGTTTACCCTTCAGGAAAAGAGCAACAAATAGGGTAAGCACGACGATTTAGGAAAACTGTGTGTAAATGACCCTAAAGTGAGTTCGTTCTCAAGGAGGCTAGTGTGTTATGTGTGTAATGATTTGGATTAGATTTGTGATTATACTTTTGAGAAAGAAAAATAGAAATGAGATTAGAAGAGAATGACGGTTACGAAGATGGATTAAACTAAATCTAAAAAGGTGTACACGTAAAACTGTAAAAAGTGCAAAAATTAAAATTTTACCCTAAAAATTACTAAAAATTACCAAAAATCCCTAATAATGTTCTAAGAGTTTACAAAAAATCCAAACTTGCTAAAACCTTTTAATTAATTAGATAATGACTTTTTAATGCTAATTAAAGCCCTAAAAATCAAAATTAATTATTAAAAAGCCCTAAACAAGATTTTAAAGTTTATAAACCTCAAAAATACTCTAATTAAGCTAAAAAGTATTTTTCAAAATTTTAAAACTAATAAAAACTATTTTTAAACAATTAAAAACTACTAAAATCAATTAAAACTTAAATTAATTCTAGAAAATAATTCAAAGACCTAAAAAATATTTAGAAAGTTGCAAAATTCCTAATTAAGTGTTTAGAACCTAGGAAAAATATAAAAACTTAGAAAATCAGACTTTTAATTTTTAATAATAAAATAATATAAAAATAATATAAAAAATCCAAAAATCATAAAAAATTCTAAAAACTTGCAAACTAGCTTAATTTAACCTAAATAACTCAGAAATGAAAGTGAAATTACCTAAATACCCCTATTGGGCCTAGAAAATGGGCTATACCCAAAACAGTAGCTTATTGGGCCAAATTTGGGCCCAATAACAAAAAGTGTTCAAATAAGCCCAAAAAGCACAGGTTGACTCAAAATTTGATTTTAAACAACTTTTTCCAAAGGCCCAAAAGCTGAAAATGTGAAATAAGCTAACTTATAACAAGCAGCTTATTCTTAATGGGTTTTTGGCCCATTAAGCTATAAGCCAATGCCATAAGCTTAAATTTGACACACAAGCTTCTTTTGACCTAACAAAGACTTCTGCAAAAAGAAATTTGAAATAAGCCCAAGGAATAAGACTGAAAATTCAATAAGCAATCTACAGAAAACGACAAAATAGTTGTTTTTGAGTTCTAGGCCACCCCAAGTGCTGATTCAAGTTCCAAAAGCTTTTAAATGACTTAATTAAGCAAAATCAACAAAGAATTTTCAAATAAGCTGACTCAATAAGCTGGAAAAAGCAGATAAGCACTTATGTAAAAGTCAAAGAAGTTGGTTTTCTAGTAAAAAGTCAAAGTCAAAGTCTAATAAGCTCCAGTTTACTTAAATGGGTCAAATAATGAAGACCTATCATAAAAAATAAGTTGTTGCAAGTCTGGATAAGCTAGAATAGCTTATTGATAAGCTGAGTTCAAAATTACACAGCAGGGGCTAGTTTTGGGTGTTGAGCAGTGGAAACTTTTTCCACTGCTTGACTTGTTTGACTTTTTGTCTTTAGTGACTTTTTTGGAGATTCAGATTACACAAAGGCACCCAAATGATCTTTGGATCAAAAGGAGTCAAGAACAATCAAAATAACACAATCACAAACACCCAATTGATACAGTTTAATCAATCAATCACCAGACATGATACAAACATGAACAATAAGCAGTTAAGCACTTATGAGCAGTTTTAGCAATAATCAGCCAGCCAAATTCAACCAAATGCATACACAAGCTATTATAAGCTCCAATAAGCAAGTCTAAACAGGTTTCATGCAATGGTTCAAAGAATTAAGCAAGATTCAAGCTAATGAAAGTTACTGATGAACACTAACACATGCAGTTTTCTACTTTGCTTATGTATTTGACACTTAAGCTAGATTCAACACCTCAAATCTTTCAAACAGTTATAATAATGATTTTCTAACAACTTTCAACCCTAAGCATGCACAAATACTAGATTTCACCAAAATCTTGGGTCAAAAACAGTCAAATTCACCATGTTATAGCAGATTGTTTGATTTGAAGTTTCAAACCCAAAAACTTGCAGTAAAACACTCTCAACCAAGCATATATCAGATACCAAGCATAAACAACACAAACCAACAACACAATATCAAGTTACAAGCATGAACAGATAGACCCAAACACCCCTTTGTCTTTTCCAAATCAAATTTTTCAAAGAAAAAGTGAGATTCAAGGCTACCCAAGCATCAATTAACACAAAAACAAGTAAGATAAACAAATCCAAGCAAGAACAAGCCACAAAATTCACAAAATCACAAGTCACATACAAATATCACCAAAAATCATGAATTTAAGAAGATTTTAGGATTGAGTATGCAAACCTCATGGATGTACATCCACACCCACGAATTTTGAGCTTATGTGCTAGCAAGAACAAGCACAAGCTTCCACAACAAAGCCTTCTAAGATTGAACAAGGTTAAAGCACAAGAGTATAAAATCAGAAACTTCAGAAATCTTGATTAATGCAACCTTGTTACCCCACACTTGATTATCCCCAAGTTATAAGCCTCACAACACCTTAACTAACTCAGTTAGGATGCTATGATCAGCCCTATAACCCAAGAATTCCAAGATTGGAACAAGTACTTAGCAAAATATCAAGAATGAGGAAAATTGCAAACTTTTGCAACCTCCATGTGAAAACAGGTTTTTAACTTCTAAACTAACAATCATATAACAATAACAAGCAGTAATAAATATTGGCCAATGACTTTTCTTCAATGATTCAAACACAATTTCATTAAACTGAAATGGGATTTACAGAAACTTGAACAAGGAAAAATCAAAAGCAGGAAGAAATGTAATGAGCTAGACCCTTTATATAGAGGGTGTACATGGTCCTAGAAAGCTGAAAATGTGTAAACCCTAAGCATTAGACTTCCAAAATTGCCCTTGTGAAGTTTGAATGTCTTGGAGAATCATGTGACAGATTCTTGTTGTGTAGTGATAGCTGGCATCAAAAAGGAGATCCAAAGGCTTGTATCAAGCTTAGAATGTAAGCTGAATTCTCCAGCGTTGGATTGCTGCCATCTTTTTGGCAGTATGCATGAGTGTGGAGCAGGGGAGTCACAAGGAGACAAATGGGGTGATGAGGTGTCCATGTTTAAGTTTGGGATGTGATTAGCAGACCCTTAATCTTAATTCTGGAGGTGATGGATGCTTAATTGTTGCTTAATCAATAATCCCTAATTTGTGTGAAGAACACCAAGAACAGGTTTTGATTTGTTTTAGTTTTTAAACCAGGTGTTAGGCGCCATAATTAACTTAATAAATTAAGTTAGTTATGGCTGGTGTGAGTGGATTGGTGATGTGGAAGGAAGGAGGGCTGCCATTGGTTGAAAAGAGATAGTGGGGCACGTGTCACCACTGGGTTGGTTAAGGTAAGTATTTGTGTCTGCCAGGTTAAGCCCTTCACTTTCCTTTCTTCTTTCACTTTGTAAATAAAACCCCAAAATCCGATTTCCTTTGTTATTAAAGTTTTCATTTTCACACTTTTGCCCCAAATACTTTTCCAAAGTATTTTCAGGGGTATTTCTTGCCATTTCATGATTCTTGAAGGGCTGAATTGGCATTTTGATGATGGATAATGGCCTTGACTTGTATGTTGAGCATTTTGGAGGACTAAAATTGCCAAGTCATGTTTGATGAGGGACTAATTTTGCCAAATGTTGAAAGTTGAGGGTCCTTTTTGTAATTTTAGGATTTTCAAAGGACCAAACTTGTATTTTCTTATACTTTGAAGGACTTCATGATGTATTTGACTTTGTGGATGATATTGGTTGACAATTTAGCTTTGTTGAGGGGCTTAACTTGCCAATTCTTTAAAGTGGAGGGTCCTTTTTGTAATTTTGACAAACTTTAGGGACCAATCTTGTAATTATGAGGATACAAGGGTATAAAGTGTCAATTCTTCCATATTGGAGGACCCTTCTTCATAATTCTTCAAATCTTTAAGGGTTGATCTTGGGAAAGTCTTCATTAGGGCTTGGTTCATTGTGCGGCTTCGTTTCCCGTGTTCGTTTTTGAATGATTCTTGTGATCTTTTGTCATTTTCTCAATATCCGTACCTAAAATACACAAGCAACAAACACAAGCATATATATGGGTATTTTGATGATATTTAATGCATTTTAAGCCCTATTTGGAAGATGAGCCTATGTATAAAAGCAGTCTCATCACTTCCCCATACTAAACCATTGTCGTGCCCTCACGCAATGCTAGAATAAAGTATCATAGCATCTCCAAAATTCATTTTTGTTCACTTTATTGAACGATAAACTAGATATACTACTACTATTGCTACTACTACTTGCGTTTTAGACATAATTTATGATTTTCATCGCAAAATGGGGCGTTTAGGTTCATAGAATAAGAACACGTGAATGCTTCGTTAGAAATAATTTCATCGTCCTCGATTTTCAGCCCAATTCCATGCCAAGCGTGCAACGAGATCATTGACATTATAAGTTAGTAATGCTAACACTACTCATATGCCCTTATCACGTACTTATCCTCCCATTATTCCTAAGTTGTATCTCTTATATTTTATATTGTCTTGAATGTTTCACGAGGATACACTGTTTGACTTATGCGATAATAGAGATTTAGGTCTAAAAATAGAGTCCTAACGGTGTAACTAAAACCATCAAGTCAATAACCCCTCCTAATAGACAACGATGTCAAAAAATTAAGTTGACAAGAATAATGGATAAACACGGTTTTATAACAGTTTTGAACATGAGACTTATTACCAAGACTTTTATACGCCCCCTAACGGAAGGGCCTTATTATCTTTGGTTTACCTCCATCTTTTATTCAACTTCGCCATGAAGCTTTTATTATGACTTCGGTCTTGCCTTGCCTTTTATTATCCACCTCATCGGTAGTTTTATTAGCCAAAGACGTATATCCTCACGCTAAGGCGAATTTTGGATCTTTAAAGCTTTGAAGATTAAGGCTTGATTCACTTTTAATTTTGCATAGATTTTTCGGCCTTGTGGGGATTAAAATTGTTTGCTTGATTTAGGTGAGCACTTGAAATCTTATTATTGGGTGAAGCTTTTGATTATTAGGGTGCCAATACTTCAAAACCGTGACGCTGGCGATACCTTAATGTCTTCCCAATTTAATTACAAGGAAGCTACTAGAAAAGACTAGAAACCCAACAATCCCAACTAAATCTCTAAGTCAATATTTATTGAGCAAAAAATATTTACATGCGAAGGGAGAATAAGCAAATAACGAGAACACATTAGTTTTTGAAAGAATACGGGTACTCTACGTTTAGCATAGAAACTTATAATTAACCCTATCATTTCTCGTCCTCATTTAAGAGACTTAGCCTAATGTGTAGTTAAGGAATCAAAGCTAAGTGCTCAACACGTACGGTCGAGTCAAAAATTACTCTTATTCTCGCCATCGGAAAACCTACATTCGTGTCTTCAAACACTTATAAAACATGAGAAAAATTTTAAAATTTGGCCATTTTTAGCCTTATTTTGCAACAAAACGATAAACAAAAAGATAAACTTTGGAAAGCGTGAAGGTTTGGCAAGGCAAGTATCTATTCACCCCCCCATACTAAAGTTAAACATTGTCCTCAATGTTTTGAGTCTAGGGTTGCAAACACCCCCATACTAGAGACGTAGTCGAATGCCTAATCTAGCATGGAAAGGGTGTAACCAATAAATTAATAGCCGTTTATGAAGTGTGCTAATAACCTAAGGTTAGAACATCAAAAGGATATATCATGGATATTGAGAAAGTCTTCAAAGCAAACGATCGAGTGTCCCCATAAAACGAACACGAGAGGCTCCAATCGTGAAGATCATGATCATCTAAAGTCCACAATTCACAAACAACCACGGAACAAAGGTTGGAAGGGCACAAATCCCCACACGTTAACTACATTAGAAAGCGATAATATATACATAGGATAAGCATGGGACACCCCCACGAGGCTCCTCGTTTTTGATTATCGAGTCATGAGCTCGACTCGATCCCCTCAATTATAATTATCATTAGGGAAGGTGACTTGGTCGAGGTAGTTCAAGGATGGAACTTCCCCGCCAAAGTAGTGCTTCAACCTATGTCCATTCACCTTGAAGTTAGGACCATCATCTTGAGCTAGCTCGATGGTCCCATACGGAAACACTTGAGTCACGGTGAATGTACCGGACCAACGGGATTTCAATTTACCGGAAAAGATTTTCAAGCGAGAATTAAAAAGCAAAACTTGATCCCCAATGTTAAAAACCCGGTTTTTAATTTTAGAATCATGAAACTTTTTAGTTTTTTCCTTATAAATCAATGAATTTTCATAAGCAATATCCCTCAATTCATCCAATTCATTTAATTGCATTTTCCGGTGTTTTCCCGCGGTCTCCATATCATCATTACAATGCTTTAGGGCCCAATAAGCCTTGTGTTCTACCTCGATAGGCAAATGACAATTCTTTCCATACACAAGCTTATAGGGAGTGCACCCAATGGGTGTCTTATAAGCGGTCCTAAAGGCCCATTAACATCGTCCAACTTATCCGACCATAATTGTCGGTTTTCCCAAATGGATCGCTCCAAAATCCTCTTCAACGCTCGGTTTGAAACCTCGACTTGCCCACTCGTTTGTGGGTGATAAGCCGTAGAAAGCCGATGTGTAACCCCATATTTCCTTAGGACCCTTTCGAATTGGTCGTTACAAAAATGGGTTCCACGATCGCTTATGATCGCACGAGGGGTTCCAAAACGACAAAACAAGCTTTTCAAGAACTTGACTACCACACGAGCATCATTGGTGGGCAAGGCTTTGGCCTCCACCCACTTAGATAGGTAGTCAACCGCGACGAGAATGTACTTATTACCACGAAATGATGGGAACGGCCCCATAAAGTCTATACCCCAAACATCAAAGATCTCACACACTTGGATGATATTTTGTGGCATTTCATCTTTTTGTGAGGCTTTTCCTTGTCGTTGGCATGAATCTCATGACTTCACAAGATCTTGTGCATCTCGATAAATAGTAGGCCAAAAGAAGCCGGCATCAAACACCTTCTTAGCCGTGAGATTAGCACCGTGGTGACCACCCGTGGGTCCCTCATGGCAAGCTCTAAGGATGTTAGAAGCTTCGGTGCCAAATACACAACGTCGGATGATTTGATCCGCACAAGTTCGAAACAAGTAAGGGTCGTTCCAAAAGTAGAACTTGACTTTACGAAATAATTTTCGTTTTTCTTGAGTCGTCATACCCTTAACGATGAAGTTACCGGCATGGTAATTTGCAAAATCCGCAAACCATGGGGTGGAAGGATCAAGCTTAGAATTCACTATACCAAGTGTTTCAAGCGGAAATGTTTTGGTGATTTCCTTGGGCTTGTAAACACTTTGGTGAGGGTCTTCCAAACGAGAAAGATTATCGGCCGCTAGATTCTCGGCTCCTTTTTTGTCAACGATGGTGTGATCAAATTCTTGAAGGAGGAGAATCCAACGAAGTAACCTAGGCTTAGCATCTTGCTTTGCCATGAGATACTTGATAGCCGAATGGTCCGTATACACTATGCATTTAGCTAAGACGAGGTAAGGTCGGAACTTCTCAAATGCATACACCACGGCAAGGAACTCCTTTTCCGTTGTAGTGTATTTTAGTTGAGCCTTGGTCATCGTCTTGCTAGCATAGTGAATAGGCAAGAAGTGCTTATCATGACGTTGCCCCAAAACGGCCCCAATAGCGTAATCACTAGCATCACACATTAGCTCAAAGGGGAGGTTCCAATTGGGAGCAACAAGAATGGGATCTTCGGTAAGGTTCCTCTTAAGGATTTCAAAGGCTCGTACACAATCTTCGTCAAAGACAAAACGTGCCTCTTTTTCAAGAAGATGTGTAATGGGTCGAGAAATCTTCGAAAAATCCTTGATGAATCGACGATAAAAGCCCGCGTGGCCTAGGAAACTCCTAACTCCCTTGACGGTTTTGGGATGAGGTAATTTGGCTATGACGTCTACCTTAGCTTGATCTACCTCAATCCCCGCTTTCGAGACCTTGTGCCCTAAGACGATTCCACTCTTAACCATAAAATGACACTTTTCCCAATTGAGCACAAGGTTGGTTTCCTCACAACGTTTTAACATTCTCTCTAGATTCGACAAACACGAAGTGAAAGAATCACCAAACACGGAAAAGTCATCCATGAAGACTTCCATCGTATTCTCGATCATATCATGAAAAATAGCCATCATGCACCGTTGAAAGGTTCCCGGTGCATTGCAAAGTCCGAATGGCATTCTACGATAGGCAAACTTTCCATATGGACACGTAAACATAGTTTTTTCTTGATCACGAGGATCGATGGGAATTTGGAAGTAACCGGAAAAACCATCTAAAAAGCAATAGAAATCGTTTCCCGCAAGACGCTCCAACATTTGGTCCATGAAGGGCAAGGGAAAATGGTCTTTTCGATTGGCTTCATTCAACTTACGATAGTCAATGCACACTCTCCATCCGGTCACGAGTCTAGTGGGAATCAACTCGTTGGCATCGTTTGGCACAACGGTCATCCCTGCCTTTTTAGGGACACAATGAATAGGACTCACCCAAGGGCTATCGGAAATAGGGTAAATCATTCCCGCGTCAAGGAGTTTAAGGACCTCCTTTTTGATGACGTCGTGAATTTTGGGGTTCACCCTTCTTTGACTTTGGATTGTGGGCTTGAAATCTTCCTCCATTAATATTTTGTGGGTACAAAACTTGGGATTGATTCCCTTAATGTCGGATAACTTCCACGCAATTACCCTTTTGTGGTCTTTTAGAACATCGACAAGTGCGGTTTTTTCATCATTCAAAAGTTCCTTCGCAATAATAACCGGCAACTTGTCGTCCTCCTCCAAATAGACATATTCAAGATGAGGAGGTAAATCTTTTAACTCGAGAATAGGTGGTTCCTCAAGTGAAGATTTGGGCTCGATACTCATAACCTCCTCGGGTGGAGGAAATAGGAAATCGTTAAGAAAATCCTTGATAATCGAGAAGTCCTCATCGTTGTCGAGGTCTTCGTCACAAGTACGTGGAACATTGCATTCTTCCAACGTAAAACCACCACCTTCAAATTGGGTGAAGGTTGGTGTCGAATTATCAAGAATTGGATCTAACATAGTGGGATTGCCACTAGTTTCTTCATCACCAAAACCTAGAACTTCTTGTGAAAATTCCTCGCAAACCACGTCGATCATATCAACGAGGTTTATGGTTGCAACGGAATAAACATGAGAAATTTTAGACTTTTGAGTTGCGTTCATAACAAGTTCCGCGTTGTTAAAACGTAAGGTGATCTTTCTAGCATGAACATCGATCAAAGCTATAGACGTATCTAAAAACGAACGACCTAAAATGATAGGAACTTGAGGATCCGTGGGGATATCAACAACGATAAAGTCTACGGGATAGTAGAACTTCCCCACTTTCACAAAAACGTCTTCCGCCAAACCACATGCGGAAATCGTGGAATGGTCGGCGAACTCGATAGACATTAGTGAAGGAGTAAGATTAGGAAGATTGAGCGACTTGAAGATTACAAGTGGCATCAAGTTAATGCTAGCACCAAGATCGGCCAAGGCGAAGCATTCCTCCATATCTTGGATTGCACAAGGAATCAAGAATTTACCGGGATCACCGACTTTTTGAGGTATGCGATTAAGATAAACCGACGAACAACTAGACAATTGGTGCAATTTCTCCTTGTTGTTCAACATACTCTTAAAGTTAGCGGCAAATCAAGGCATTATGACCAAAGCATCGGCGAAAGGTGGTGTGGGTTGAGGCATAGTAGGCATAGCCTTTGGAACCTCGGGTTCCAATGATGGTAATGGGTCAACCGTAGGTGTGGCATGAGCGGTACTTCGTGGGATTGGGACATGCTCCTTTTGGACCACCACCTCGGGTTCTTCCTCAATTGCTTCCTCCGTAGGAGCAATTGGTTGAGGAGTCGGTTCCTTAAGTGTCTTACCACTTCGTGTGGTAATCACATTCATCTCACCCTTAGGGTTGGATATGGTGTTGCTAGGAAGACTACTCGAAGACGGTTTACACATTATTGCCTCAAACATAGACGAGATTTTATCTTCAAACACGGATTGCCTCTTCTCGGCTTTTATCATTTCTTGTTTAATCTCGTGTTGCCCTTATTCCGTTTTTTGTTGGTTTTGTTGCAACCTAGTGACATTTCCTTCCATCTTGTTGGTGTGGATCTTAAGTTCATTAGCTAACTCATTTTTCAACTCTTTCTTCAAGTCGTTCTTAAACTCGGATCTTAGGCTAATGATTTCTCTTTAAATATTGTCAAACCTAGCATCATTCTCACTAGCATAATCAACAAACTCACTTGGAAGATCTTTCAATGTTTGCAAACTTTTGTTGTTATTTTGAAAATCATTTTGATTCTTGTTTGAAACTTGACTATTAGCCCCTTGATTCCTATAGTTTCCCTTGTTGTAATTTTTTTTGAAACCAACTTGATTGTTGCGATAGTTTTTGTTAGCATTTTGATTTGAACCAAAACCCGGTGGAGTCATTTGATTGGAGCGGGAAACTTGACCATTTTGGTTGTAATTTCCCGTGGCCGCGAAGGCACTCGAAGTGTTACCACCGTTGGTAATGCACTCGGAGAAATCATGACCTCCACCACAATACATGCAAGAAACCTCAACCGCTTTAGCCGTAGCGGGAGCACTTTGTTCACCAACTTTAAACTCAATCAAAAGTCCTTTTAGCTTATCAAAAATCTTGTTTTCCAAGTTCGCCTCAATTTGGCAAGCATCGATGGTAGTAGACAAAGAAGGTGAAGCCGAAGACGAAGCCTTACGAACACTAGATGTGCTACGAGGACTATACACCTTAGATCTATTTTCAATTATCACCAAAGCTTCCTCAACCGTTTTACACAAAAAATTACCACCCGCGGCGGCATTCAAATAATCCCTTTCATGATCATTAAGTCCATTGTAAAACGTGTCAATTTGATGCAAGTCGGAAAAACCGTGATGAGGACATTCATGTAACATTTCCTTAAACCTATTCCAAGCCGTTGAAAAACTTTCATTAAATTCTTGTGAAAACTTTGAAATCTCGTTTTTCAAGTGCGTAGTCTTAGAGGGCGGAAAAAATTGGTTCACAAACTTAGACACGAGATCCTTCCACGTAAATATAGAATTGGGTGGCTCTTTCTCTAACCAAATTTTAGCAGGCCCCGCTAAGGAATACGGAAAAAGCATCATCTTAATCGAGTCATTCGAGACATCCTTAAACTTGCAAGTGGCGGTAAGACGATTGAATTGGCGGATATGGTTGTGTGGATTGTTCTTCTCATCACCACAGAACTTGTTGTTTTGGATCATCGACAACAAACCCGTTTTCACCTCAAAATTCTCCGCAAGGATAGCGGGAATCACAATAGCCTCTCCATAACCCTCGGTGGGTGCTTGAAGTAACTCCATTATAGTTCGATTCGCCATGGTTGGTGCTTCTCTTACAATGGGTTCGTCAATACGAGACTCCTCACTAGAACTGTTTGGAGTTGGAGTTTTGTTTTTTCGTTTACGTGCAGGTCTTGCTTGATTACGAGTTAGCATAAACGTCACGTACAACGAGGGGACGAGCAAAGAAGATTCTTTTTGGTGTTTTGTATTTTTCAATTTTTTTGTGGTTTTTGATTGTATTAACCTTTTTGGATCTTGTGGAATGTATTAAGTAGACACAAATCTACAAATCTCCTCCTTAATCAAATCTCTCGATTAAAGAAGCCTCAAGGAATGAAAACGATCACGTGAAGTGAACGCCTTAGATGACTTTAGAACGTTGGTGGAATACCAAAACGTTCAAGAGGGTTTAATCAATGGAAACCAAGAAAATATATATGATACTTAGTAATACTTTGGGTGGCAAAACCCTCGATTAGCTCTCAAAATCAAATACTCACAAGCAAGCGGGGAACGAGGCGGCGCGAAGCACTTAAGAGCCTTTTTCCTTAGGATATATTTTATTATATCCGCCTTATACCCACCTTATAGTTTGTATTTTTCAAGATTAAGCTTTACGAAAGTATTTAACTATTTTTGCCTTTTTCTTTGGTTTGAGATTCGAATACAATGATTGGGTAATGACCTCCCAAGTCAAGGTTGTGATTTCTCACGTATTTGGAGTACTTGTGAATTTATTGTTCTACGTATACACTATAGTAATAGTATTCATACAAAAACCGAAAACCGATAATACGTATTAGTAGAGTGCTACTAATACAAATACTAATTATGGTTAGTATATAAAAACAACAATTCCAATCAAAATACAACACGCCTCCCCGGCAGCGGCGCCAAAATGATAGTTGAGTTATTGTATACCCTTTAGGAAAAGAGCAACAAATAGGGTAAGCACGACGATTTAGGAAAACCGTGTGTAAATGACCCTAAAGTGAGTTCGTTGTCAAGGAGGCTAGTGTGTTATGTGTGTAATGATTTGGATTAGATTTGTGATTATACTTTTGAGAAAGAAAAATAGAAATGAGATTAGAAGAGAATGACGGTTACGAAGACGGATTAAACTAAATCTAAAAAGGTGTACACGTAAAACCGTAAAAAGTGCAAAAATTAAAATTTTACCCTAAAAATTCCTAAAATTACCAAAAATCCCTAATAATGTTCTAAGAGTTTACAAAAAATCCAAACTTGCTAAAACCTTTTAATTAATTAGATAAGGACTTTTTAATGCTAATTAAAGCCTTAAAAATCAAAATTAATTATTAAAAAGCCCTAAACAAGATTTTAAAGTTTGTAAACCTCAAAAATACTCTAATTAAGCTAAAAAGTATTTTTCAAAATTTTAAAACTAATAAAAACTATTTTTAAACAATTAAAAACTACTAAAATCAATTAAAATTTAAATTAATTCTAGAAAATAATACAAAGACCTAAAAAATATTTAGAAAGTTGCAAAATTCCTAATTAAGTGTTTAGAACCTAGGAAAAATATAAAAACTTAGAAAATCAGACTTTTAATTTTTATTAATAAAATAATATTAAAATAATATTAAAATAATATTAAAAATCCAAAAATCATAAAAAATTCTAAAAACTTGAAAACTAGCTTAATTTAACCTAAATAACTCAGAAATGAAAGTGAAATTACCTAAATACCCCTATTGGGCCTAGAAAATGGGCTAAACTCAAAACAGTAGCTTATTGGGCCAAGTTTGGGCCCAATAACAAAAAGGGTTCAAAATAAGCCCAAAAAGCACAGGTTGACTCAAAATTTGATTTTAAACAACTTTTTCCAAAGGCACAAAAGCTGAAAATGTGAAATAAGCTAACTTATAACAAGCAGCTTATTCTTAATGGGCTTTTTGGCCCATTAAGCTATAAGCCAATGCCATAAGCTAAAATTTGACACACAAGCTTCTTTTGACCTAACAAAGACTTCTGCAAAAATAAATTTGAAATAAGCCCAAGGAATAAGCCTTAAAATGCAATAAGCAATCTACAGAAAACGACAAAATAGTCGTTTTTGAGTTCTAGGCCACCCCAAGTGCTGATTCAAGTTCCAAAAGCTTTTAAATGACTTAATTAAGCAAAATCAACAAAGAGTTTTCAAATAAGCTGACTTAATAAGCTGGAAAAAGCAGATAAGCACTTATGTAAAAGTCAAAGAATTTGGTTTTCTAGTAAAAAGTCAAAGTCAAAGTCTAATAAGCTTCAGTCTACTAAAATGGGTCAAATAATGAAGACCTATCACAAAAAATAAGTTGTTGCAAGTCTGGATAAGCTAGAATAGCTTATTGATAAGCTGAGTTCAAAATTACACTAGTAGGGGCTAGTTTTGGGTGTTGAGCAGTGGAAACTTTTTCCACTGCTTGACTTGTTTGACTTTTTGTCTTTAGTGACTTTTTTGGAGATTCAGATTACACAAAGGCACCCAAATGATCTTTGGATCAAAAGGAGTCAAGAACAATCAAAATAACACAATCACAAACACCCAATTGATACAGTTTAATCAATCAATCACCAGACATGATACAGACATGAACAATAAGCAGTTAAGCACTTATGAGCAGTTTTAGCAATAATCAGCCATCCAAATTCAACCAAATGCATACACAAGCTATTATAAACTCCAATAAGCAAGTCTAAACAGGTTTCATGCAATGGTTCAAAGAATTAAGCAAGATTCAAGCTAATGAAAGTTACTGATGAACACTAACACATGCCGTTTTCTACTTTGCTGATGTATTTGACACTTAAGCCAGATTCAACACCTCAAATCTTTCAAACAGTTATAATAATGATGTTCTAACAACTTTGAACCCTAAGCATGCACAAATACTAGATTTCACCAAAATCTTAGGTAAAAACAGTCAAATTCACCAAGTTATAGCAGATTGTTTGATTTGAAGTTTCAAACACAAAAACTTGTAGTAAAACACTCTCAACCAAGCATATATCAGATACCAAGCATAAACAACACAAACAAACAATATAATATCAAGTTACAAGCATGAACAGATAGACCCAAACACCCCTTTATCTTTTCCAAATCAAATTTTTCAAAGGAAAAGTGAGATTCTAGGCTACCCAAGCATCAATTAACACAAAAACAAGTAAGATAAACAGATCCAAGCAAGAACAAGCCACAAAATTCACAAAATCACAAGTCACATACAAATATCACAAAAAATCATGAATTTAAGCAGATTTTAGGATTGAGTATGCAAACCTCATAGATGTACATCCACACCCACGAATTTTGAGCTTATGTGCTAGCAAGAACAAGCACAAGCTTCCACAACAAAGCCTGCTAAGATTGAACAAGGTTAAAGAACAAGAGTATAAAATCAGAAACTTCAAAAATCTTGATTGATGCAACCTTGTTATCCCACACTTGATTATCCCCAAGTTATAAGCCTCACAACACCTTAACTAACTCAGTTAGGATGCTATGATCAGCCCTATAACCCAAGAATTCCAAGATTGGAACAAGTACTTAGCATTTTGGAGGACTAAAATTGCCAAGTCATGTTTGATGAGGGACCATTTTTGCTAAATGTTGAAAGTTGAGAGTCCTTTTTGTGATTTTGGGATTTTCAAAGGACCAAACTTGTATTTTCTTGTACTTTGAAGGAATTCTTGATGTATTTGACTTTGTGGATGATATTGGTTGACAATTTAGCTTTGTTGAGGGGCTAAACTTGCCAATTCTTCAAAGTGGAGGGTCCTTTTTGTAATTTTGACAAACTTTAGGGACCAATCTTGTAATTATGAGGATACAAGGGTATAAAGTGTCAATTCTTCCATATTGGAGGACCCTTCTTCATAATTCTTCAAATCTTCAAGGGTTGATCTTGGGGAAGTCTTCATTAGGGCTTGGTTCATTGTGCGGCTTCGTTTCCCGTGTTCGTTTTTGAATGATTCTTGTGATCTTTTGTCATTTTCTCAATATCCGTACCTAAAATACACAAGCAACAAACACAAGCATATGTATGGGTATTTTGATGATATTTAATGCATTTTAAGCCCTATTTGGAAGATGAGACTATGTATAAAAGCAGTCTCATCAAAGATCATGGAGAAGTCTATCCGAAAAGACTCTAACAAGGTATGAGGATAAATAGATCCAAGTTCGAAAAGGATGCGGATCGTTGTATCTCAAAATCCCAATTAACGATTGAAGAAATAATGATGAAGTGGTGGTCAACAAAGTTGGAGTATCTCTCAAAAGTCTCCAAGTGAAGAAACTCTATTAACGAAGAGAAGACCATTATCTCAAGATCGTCTCTCAAGATATGAAGTATGAAGTACATGCCAAATATCGGCCCGAGAAAGGTCTCAAATCGTGAAGAGAGTTATGCCAAGATATGAACTTTTTGAGGTCCCGAGAAGCAGTTTTAAGAGATTTGTCCTTTAGCTAACTATTAATCAAATCATCCTACTTTGCTTTCAGCCTAAATAAACTATCGAAATAAGTCAAAAAATGCATATTCATGATCATTCAAAAATAAAATATAAGAGATATACCTAGGAATAAGGGAGTTTAAGCATATAATTAAGACATGTGTGTAAGTGTTTGTTTTGCTAACTTATAATAACAATGATCTCGTTTTTAAGCTTAGTTTGGGGAACGTGAAACTTGAGGGTGATAAATATTCGCAGCACCAAAGCCCTAATGTAAGTCTTAGATCTCTTTGCAAGTTATTTCCATATAGCTATTTTCAAGTGAAAATGGTTTTCTATCCCTTTTGTTTCATTCAAGCTTTTATATATCTCTTTAGTAGTGGTGAGTATTGTTAATAAGGCCAAGGTTGATTGATTATGAGAAAAGTGTAAATTTGCTTTGTCACTAAGCATTGCATGAGGGCATGGCAATGGTTAAGTGTAGGGGATTTGATAGGTGTGAAAACACCCATCCCTTTACCACTTATTTCTTGCTAAAACAAGACCAAAATGCGTATTTAATATCATTTGTTTGGAATTATGCGTGGTTTGTGTGTTTGTTGTGTTTTCAGAGCCATCCGGATAAATATTGAAGAAAACATGGGATTGAACGGGTTTTATCGAAGAAAAAGACAAAAGACGAAGTCTATAGTCCAAGATATGCAAAAGATTTGAAGTCAATGGGCCTATTTGAAGATTTATCAAAGAAAAGGACCAAAGATGGAAGATTTACATATGTCGAAGAACTCAAGTCTATTAAACGAAGAAATTAAAAGACGAGTTGAATTCATTCGTCGACAAATCCCGAATCAGAATCGAAAACGTCAACTTTACTGAAAAGAAGAGAAGATGAAAAGAAAGGAAGAAAGCCCACTCACCAACCAACTATACCTCCTATAAATAGGACCTCCCTTCACACATTACAACTAGTTTTTTTCATTTTTCTAGTTTTTTTTTTCTTTCTTTGTTTCGTAGGTAACCAACACCATTAAGGTGTTGGTGATTTTTTCATTTTTGTTGAATCAAAGATCTTGTAAGCTTTTAATCTTCTCTTTTGTTTACTTAACCTTAATCAATCAATATCACCTTCCATTTAATCTTGTTCATCTTTCTCTTTTTGATTCAAAGTCTTAAGTTTTTATTTAGTTGATTTTAATCTTCAAAAGTAAGTGGGTTTTATGTTTATGTTGATTTTATCATGATTTGATGTTTACCATTAGTAGATGATTCGTGGTTAAATTTGTTTAAGTTTTGGTTAAAAACTTGGTTGATTTTGGTTTAAAATCGCAATTTTATTCCCCTGTTCTTCGCATCTTCATAATCCCCAGATTCCGAATCAAGACAATATTCTGGATCAAGGGATTTGGTCATATTATTCCGAATGAGCAACCTCTATTCCGAATGAAGCTTTTTAGTTAATTATTCCGAGTCAAAGCTTGTTGTTCCGAACGAAGCTTTTATTTTTAATATTCCGAATCAAAGTTTTTAAAAAATATTCCGAATCAGTTTTTTTAAATGTTCCGAATGAAGGTTTTTGATTAAATATTTCGGATCAATCTAAATATTCCGAATCAACAGTTCTCGTTTAGTTATTCCGAATCAGTGTCATTCAATCGGAATAATCAATAATTTGGATGAAGGTTTTTTGTCTGATATAATCCGAATAAAGGCTACATTCCGAATCAAGCATTTTTCAGTAAGGGGTATTTTATTGTTTTATTGTTTAATTGTTTAATTTTAATTCAAGCTTTATTTTATTAACTGTTTTTTTGTTTAAATTTTTATCACTTTACACAATTAGTCCTTTTTAGTAGATTAGAAAACCAATCCCCTTTTAGTTACCAAGAACAACTATTCCACTTTGAACCGTGATCGATTCGAGAAGATACCGAGAACTTAATTGAACCCAAAGCAAAATCTCAGTGTATCAGTGCCAACAAAAGAAAAAATTATTCAAGGACGTTTACTATTGGGACGACCCTTATCTTTTCAAGCAATGTGCAGATTTAATCATTCGTAGATGTGTTGATGGGCTGGCGGCTTTACAAATCCTTGAAGCTTACCATAAAGGACCCACCGATGGTCACTTTGGTCCTAATTACACCGCTAAAATAGTTTTTGACTCCAGATTCTATTGGCCCACCATTTATCATGATGCTCATGAAATGGTTAAGCATTGTGATGCTTGCCAAAGACAAGGCAAGATCACACATAAAGATGAGATGCCTCAAAATTTCATCCAAGAGTGTGAAATCTTTGACGTATGGGGCATCGACTTTATGGGACCATTTCCATCATCCAAAGGAAACAAGTACATCCTCGTCGCCGTTGACTACGTATCAAAATGGGTTGAAGCAAAGGCTTTACCTACTAACGATGCGAGGGTGGTTGTTAACTTCTTGAAACAATTGTTTGCTCGATTCGGTGTGCCTCGTGCTATTATTAGTGATCGCGGGACTCATTTTTGCAATGATCAATTCGCACAAGTCATGGCTAAGTATGGTGTCAATCACCGACTTTCCACCGCGTATCATCCACAAACTAATGGTCAAGCCGAGGTTTCTAACCGTAGTCTTAAGAGAATTTTAGAGCGAACCGTGGGAGAGCATCGTGCCTCATGGGCCGATAAATTTGATGATGCTTTGTGGGCTTTCCGTACCGCTTATAAGACACCTATAGGTTTTACCCCTTATCGCCTTGTGTACGGAAAGGCGTGGCACCTCCCCATTGAGTTGGAGCATAAGGCTTATTGGGCCTTGAAATGGGCTAATTTTGACATAAACAAAGTCGGTGATCATAGGAAAATCAAACTCAATGAACTCAATGAACTTAGGAATCAGGCTTATGAAAATTCATTAATCTACAAGGAGAAGACTAAGCTCATTCATGATTCCAAGATTAAAAACCGATAGTTCCATGTTGGTTACCAAGTTTTACTCTTTAACTCTCCGTTGAAAATGTTTTCGGGTAAACTTAAGAGCCGTTGGTCCGGTCCATTCACCTTGGCCCAAGTCTTCCCTTATGGCACCATTGAGTTATCCCAACCAAATGGGCCCAATTTTAAGGTGAATGGCCAACGGGTTAAGTTGTACTATGGAGAGGACATCTCTCATGAGATGATTCCATCCATCTCCACATTTCCCTTGAATTAATTCGGGAAATAGAGTCGAGCTAGAGACTCATGATAAATAAATCAAGCATCGTATAACTAGGTTAGATTTTTACCTTTACCACCCTTTCCACCATTTTTCACCTTCATCCATTTCCACCAATAAGTGTAGGGGGAGCCAAGTAGGTTGTTTGTGTGTTGTGATGTTGTGTAGGGACATGTGCTTTGATGATCCACTTTTGGTACTTTTGACGCGACTAGTGATCCCGTGTTTCCCTTGTACCCGGTTCTCTCAAAACTATTGTGATTCATACATGTATATAAATAAGACGAATAAATGTAATCACTTTAGTTTTCTCTTCCTTAGCTCGATTTAAACAACGTACTCAATGTCCTAAGTGTAGGGGAGTTTATTCTCCCACATTCTTAAACATTGAGGACAATGTTTATATTTAGTGTAGGGGGGACTTCTATCGAATTTTAGTGGTCTTTTCCATGAATTTGACCCCATTTAACCGGAAAATTAAAAAAAAATTCAACATTTTTTAAATTTTTGATCTATTTTGGCCTAATAGTATTTCCATTTATTTTCTTTCCTTTTGTCATAGCATCATATTTATATTTTTCATTTCAAGAATAAAGTAACAAAAAATAATAATAAATAAATAAAATGGTTCTAACAAGTTTAGATAGCTTTGATATATTAGGCCCGTCGTGAATATTTTGACTCAACTCGAGTTTACTTATCCAAGTTTACTCTAGCTAGTATCCTTAACGATATGGACCTTAATTGGTTTATTAGGCTAAGCATCCACGAGTCTCATTCCTTGAGATTTTAAATTGTGGAGAACGAGAAATGATAGAGTTGATAATAAGTTTAAAGGTTAATTTTTGCTTATATGAGTTTTTGTGGCTCTTTCTTCCCGCTTGTATATTTAATTGCTTAATAAATGAGGATTCTTGCGGTGTAGATTAGACATCTTAACTCTTAGCCAAATCTTTATTCTCCTTGTAATTAAAGCATGAACACATTGAGGGTGCCAGCGTTGTGGACTTCCGACTAAGGTGGCTCATAACCACTAAGTAGGAGGTATTCAGACCATGGGACCGTGGAATTTGGCCTACTATACATATCATAAATAAAGAAAGAATAAGATTAAAACATGACCTCAAGAAGCCTTAGGGTGTGGGGCATGTAGCACAAACCTTGTCATTAGAGCCTCAGGGTGTATGGCATGGTAAGTGTTGAATAAAAATTGATCAAAAAATCAATTCCCTCGTTTATCGTTCAAGGAGCCTTAGGGTGTGGACAATAGACGGGGAGCATTTTTACATCTTAAAGAGCCTAAGGGTATATGATGTGAACTTCATAAACTCCACATAAAGTCTACATGACTTTGGAGGAATAACTAATAAGTAGTACTATTGGCCAAATTTTGGGTCCGGGAATTTATTCCCCGAATCGTGTTAAATCATCCTTGATGTGGGCTTACTTTAGTGACAACGTTTTTGAGGACGAGGTTAGGTTTTGAGTGTCGGGTTTGCACCGCTTGGCCTTCATTTTTGGAATAACAATTATCAAATAAGTCAAATGAGCCTACGGGTGAATGACAATCAATAAAATCTAGAGATACAAAGTAGGAATTGGAGAAAGAGTATTACACAATTGTCTTATATAAGTGGATTTAACCTAAGGACTTATGGTAAACAATGATCTCGTTTTTAAGCTTGGTATGGGGAACGTGAAATTTGAGGGTGATTAATATTCATGACACTAAAGCCCTAATTTAAGTCTTAGATTTCCTTACAAGTTTCTTCCATCAAATAATTTCCAAGTTAATAAATTGTTATAACTTTTGTTTCCTTTAAAAGTTTTCATCTTTTCATCGTAGTAGTAGTAGTAATAGTAATAAGGGCCGAGATGGATTAATTATGAGAAAAATGTAACTATATGCTTTAAAACTATGCATTGCAATGGTCAAGTGTAGGGGATTTAATAAGTGTGTAAACACTTATCCTTTTGCAACTAAAATCAAGGAAAACAAGACCTAATCATGTGTTTTATATCGTAAAAGTCGGAATTACGCGTGGTTTTGTGTTTTTGTGTTAAAATAGGTACAAATGATCAAAAGAAGAGAAAACACGGTATTTCACGGTCAAATGTTGAAGAAAAGTCCAAAAAGAGACGAAGACAAAGTCAAAAGATCAAAAGTGTGCCCAAGATCACGAAAACCGGCAATTCGACACGGTTTTAAAGAAATGATCAAAGAAGCCAAAATCAAGTTCGTTTTTAGCGGATTAAATATTTTTGAAGTTATTCGAGCCAAGTGGGTCCCACATTTGGGTAAATGGGCCAAAAAGCCCATTTGAGGAAATGTTTATTTTCACTTGAGAAAAACAAGCCCATATGGCCCAATTCAAATCACAGATGGGAGTTGTTTAACAAATTTGGGCCAAGCCCATTTCACAAGATAAAGAGACGGATGAAATATTAATGGCCAAATCCCATTTGGCTTATTTACTTGGGAAGGAAATAAATTAAAGTTGCTAGTTAATACCCTGGCCAACCTTCACACGTGTCCCAACACCTCACCCCACATACGTTTTCTTAGTAAACGATTTACCCATCCCACTCACCATTTCGATACAAACGAAGTTAAAACTTTCTCTCATCCACTTTCATCTTCCCCCAAAAATACGCAGCAACCACCAGTCATCTCCAAACCCTAAATTTACCATCACCAATTTTACCCATAAAAATTGGGGGTTTTACCCTTATTGTTTAATTCACACAATGAGGAAATAAATCCCCATATGAATCGGAGATGACACTAAGGAGTGGTCCTTATCTCTCCTTCCAACGTGGCATTCTCCTTTATTTTGATTGGCTCAAACACCTCTCCATATCCCCTCCATCCAATAAACGGCCTCCACCTCATCCACCAACTAGCACAAGAAACACAAAAAGTGCCACGAGGGCGATCTGTGTGCAAGGGAGTTGTTTTCAGCCATTAGATCAAGAAAATGAAGAGAGAGAAGAAGAAAAGATGGATTTGACGGCCTGGATTTGCTGCTTACTCTTGAAGCTAAGAAGAGGGTTCCCAGGGGTTTGCCTATAAAAACCCCCTCATATCTGTAATTTGGAGTGCCTTTTTCTTTATTTTAATTTTTATTTTCTGAAAAAATAGAATTAGGGTTTAATGTAATTTTATTTTCAATCAAGTATTGTACTCAGTTTTTATATTAATGAAATTTCAATTTTCTTAAATTCTTGTCTCGTTTAATATAATTGCAGTTAATTTTAATTTTATTTTGATTAAATAATTATTAAAATAATAAGAGGTAGCAATAATTTCCCCTACTAGGAAATTATATAATATATATATATATATATATATATATATATATATATATATATATATATATATATATATATATATATATATATATATATATATATATATATATATATATATATATATATATATATATATATATATATATATATATATATATATATATATATATATATATATATATATATATATATATATATATATATATATATATATATATTGGTTCGTTACTGTTATGGTTCGAGGAAGATGGTCATGATGATAGTGTACGGGTAGATAACGGTGGTGTTTGTTTTTTCGGTTCACAAGGGGGTTCAGCGCCCACCTTCGTCCCAAAGGAATCATCAAAAGGTTATAATTTCTCTTTTAATTTTATTGTTAAATTTAGTTTTGGTTTAATATTTTATATACTACTTTTTAATCTGCTTGAGTTTTTAGTCCGATTGGATCTGCTTATTTTGTTTAATCTGTTTTGTTTGAGTCGTTTGAATCCGCTTAGTTAGTTATCTGTTAAATTTGGTTTGAGTCTTGATTGAGTTTGTTTGGTTTATAGTTGTTTAAGATCTGCGTTATTGTTTTGTTGTTGTGTTAGTTTTTTTTATATATCTGCTTGTTAGGTTACTATGTGGATTCGATATAAGTTTGGATTTGATTAGTAAGAGTGGATTTGTTTAAGTTTTTTTAAGATTTTGATTTGATTTAAATCTGCTTATTGTGTTGTTTTAGATCAGTACCCTTTGTTCTGCTTATTCAGTACTACTTATTAGGATGTGTTGCTTATTTTGGCTTAGTATTATGTTTGGATCTGCTTATTTATTTTTGTTAACTGCTAAGTTTATTATGTGCTACTAGTATAATTTGATCTACTTTTCTACATCTGCCTATTTGTTCTTTTTTTTGGTCATAGCCTTTTTAGCTTATTTGCTTATTTAGGTTTATCTGATCTTTTGCTGTACTGCTTATTTGATTTTGGTAGTTTTGTTGCACTGCTTATAATCTCAGACTCAATTGGTCTGAGAATTTTAGTTCCAAAAATTTAAATATCAAAAAATTGTCTCTGCCTAGATTCGAACCATGGACCTCCTGTTCAGGGGTCATATGACATAACCAATTGAGCTAGACTCTTATTTGTGTTTATTTACTCGTCATTTAGTTAATATAGGGTTATTATCATTGGCAGTTTATTTAATCAGTTTAATGCAAACTTAGTTTAATTAATTTTTATATAAAAGTTTTATTAGTTTAATTAATTAGTTTAAATTTTTAATTACTGTTATAAAAATTATAAAAAGAAATAATATATATATTTTATTTAAATTTAGTTTAAAATTTTCTTTAATATAGATTAGTTTTGTTTAAAAAAGTTTTTAGTTTAAAATATGGTTAGTTTTATTTGAAAGTATTTTAAAGTAGTTTTCATTTAATTAGATTTAAGTTTTTCATAAAATTAGTTTTAATTTTGTTTAAGTTTTAAAATAGTTACTATTTAAATTAGTTTAAATTATATTTTTAAATTAGATTAAAAAAAAGTTTTTATTATTAAATAGATTTTCTAAAAAAACACCCAAAAATAATTAGTCACCAAAAACAAGTTAGTCTTACGTCATATCCAATATCAATTCGAGTCGATTTGAGGAACGATAAATAAATCTAAAAAGGCCTAAAAATCCTTGCATTAATGACTTACTTGTAACCTTATGACACACCTAGATCTAATTTGGTATAACACATAAAATGAATTTTTAAGATTATTCAACTATTTAGATTGGAAACTAAATATTAATAAGCATAATCAGCTTATAATAATATCCTAAGTAAAAACTTATATAAAATGAAAAGTAGTGTTAATGGACTATTTAAGCCCATGAAAAGTTAACCTAAAACTTAAATGGACCCAATAAGCCTATTTTATAAATTATAGTAACTTAAATGGACTTAAGATCACAATTAGGCCCATTAACTAATTAAAGGACTTAAAAATGTATTAAGCCGAATAGATGATTTAAAGGCCCATTTAAATAAATTAGTTGACTTGAAATATATTTAAGCCCACTAAAATAGCCCATTAGATGTTTAGCCTATTTAATGAGCCCATATAAAGTTTAGATGTTAAAATAAAAGTTTCTATAATAAAATATGACTTATAAAAACTTTTTGGATGAAAAGGACAAATTATAAAGCTTAAGGACTAAAACTGTAACTTATGAAACTTATTTTAATAAACTAGTAAGCACAAGGACCGAAAATGTAAATATCCAAAAGTCTAGGGTTTAATAATTATTTTCCGTGGCAACTTAAACCCTAAGGACCATTTTGGGAAGTTATTAAAAGTTATTTTGTCATTCTAAAACCCTAAGGACCATTTTGGCAATAGTCCAAAACTTAAAGAAGCCCTAGGGATGTTTTGTCATTTTAGTAAAGTTACAAAACCTAGATAATACTAGAGGGACCAAATCTGCCATAAGCCGAAACTTTAGTAAGCCCTAGGTACTAAATATGTAAAATCCGAAAGTTTCACTCCTTTAAAAGTATAGAAGGACTAGTTTTGCCATATCCCGAACCATTTCCAAGTCCTAACCCTAAAATCTATTTTAATTATAATAAAACATAATTAAAATACTTAGACCATGAGAATTAAGGTATAAATTCTTAAGTTTAAATTATTTTATAAATTTTAAAATAATTTATGGAAACTTTAAAGTTAAATAAAATATTATATTTACATTAGGAAATAATTGTATATACTTTTAAGAAATAAAATTATGTGAACGTTAATCAAATTAAATGTTACTACGTAAATATATTGTAGGTAAAACCCCTTATGTTTACTTAAATATAGAACGTGGTTATAAAATTTAACTTGATGTTATTGATACAAGTACTGTAAACATAGATTAATATTTTAAGTGAAACATTTTCTTTTATGTTTACTTAAATGTAAAACATAATTGTAAGATTGAATGATTACTATAAATACATGTATGCTAACTAATATTAATAGTTTAACATTTGATGTGAACTTAGAAATGAAACTTATATAAATAAGTTAAATGAATATTGATGCTACTTGAACTATGGTTATTTAGATAAATACCATAGTATGAATGAACTGAATAAAATCCGTATAAGCATACCTATATGTTCTGTGTACTATCTATTAAGACGGTACTATCTGATTAGGCATAACTTTGGTGTGAGCTTTAATTGGATACCCGTGTTAAACAAACAATTGCCTACTCCCAGGTGAGTTTACAGCCCCATTTAAACATTGATAAAACTTTCCCTTTTGGGAAAGAAAATATGCAAACATATATTGGACATAACTGGATTGTATAAACTAGATTATGATTGCTTACTATTGAAACTGTTAAATTGTTGTAAATCCCTCGAATGTTATAAATAGATCTATTAGGGATTGACCATCCTCGTCTGGGTGAGTCATGCTCACTGTGCCTTGGCCGGGACAATAGACGTATACCATGTTGGAACTAGAATGGGTGTCTTTTTCTAAGACACTACGTCCTCATCTGTTGAAGACTATGGGGTTAAGCTTCAGTTTCTAATAATAAACAAATATTATTTACATTTTAGTAAGAATGCTTTGTGCATTATTACTTCTATGATTATTGTATGTCCAAACTAATTAATTGTTAAAATCTGTAAATTCACCAACTTTATGTTGACCCGTTAGTATGTTTTCCACATGAATATGTAGTTAGTACGTGGTGTGTGCATGGTCTCCAGCATCTTAGAAATCTGCATCATAGGACTCGTTAGGGGTTCTATTTGGGAAACGAAAACAATCACATATTGTCTCGTTTAAGACAATTTTTATTTATTTGTTTAAATAAACATGTAATCTGATTTAACTTACTTTTATCTTATGCTCTATGGACTATATGCTATCGATCCACCCTTGTGACATCTCCGTGGATATTTCCGCATATTTTGACCCTACCCGGGGTGTCACAGAGAATGGTATCAGAGCATTAGTTATAGAGAACCAGATAAATTTTTAAATAAAATAAAAATAAAATGATTTTTCTTTTATTTAAAACTGGACTACAACTTATAAAACTCTTTTTAGGATTTATTTTGGGACCGTCTTAGTTAAGCATATAGATCTTAGGGAATTTTATGCTATGTGAACTAATTGTATATATATATATATATATATATATATATATATATATATATATATATATATATATATGTTTACTACACTTGATTATTAATACTATTTAGTAAGGTATTGCTATATGTTTGACGCGTTAAACTTGAAAATTTTTACACTACATAGTAAAATACTGAAATGAGAATATGAGTAATATTAAACTAAACTTCACACTTGCTAATTGATAAATGAACTACTTACATGATAATACATATATATGTATAAGTATAAATATTTGTAACCTTAAAACATTCTAATAATTGTTTAAAAAGGGATATATTTCATAAAGCATGTAATATAAATAATATTGTTCTTTTTTTGTAAGCTTATACTCACTTCAAACTTAAAATAATACTATTTCAGAGCATCATGGCTCCGCCTACTGCATCTACGACTCTTCTACCCAGAGTAGCTCCTACTCCAGTTATTTGTTCATCCCCACGATCGACGCAATGTGGGTGGTTGTCAGTCTCGGATTCAGAGGATGCCCCAGCCACCGAAGCTGTACTCCCATAGGACCCATTTTCAATCTCAACATCAGCCGCACCGGCCCCAACCTCAATGGATGTAAAACCCGCAGTCTTTTACCATGAATAGTACCCTTAAGATCGTACGTACTAGATTAAAACTTTCCTATTATAGCATGATTACGATTACGTGTTAGGATTTTACGTATTACGTACGTGTTAGAACACGATAAGTATTTACTACGCACGAACACGCAATAATTATTTGACAATAATTAATCACGAACATGCGATCATGAAATCATGAACGTAATTAAATCACGAACTAATATTAATTACGTATATATATTTATTACGAGCGTAAATAAATATATGAGGTCACGGTAATTAGTTAACGAGAACACACAAAACGCGAACACAAATAAACACGAACGAACAATTAAACATCAAGAAACGGAAAACGGTACGGGTACCCCATGTAGGCCCCCTACCCGCGGCAACATTAAGGAGATGGGCTAAGCGCATCTCAAAACTTACTAAGAAGGGGTTAAGGTAAATTTTGCTAGTCATTTTTCACTTTACAGGAAAATAAACAAAAACCTAAAAAGTTTTCTCCTTCTCCTCTTTTTCTTTTTTTTGCCGCCGCATATAAACACACCAAAGGGGGTGTCTGTTTGATTTTTGATCTTGGTTTTGGTGCAAGTGTTCGTGTTTGTTCATCCTCTTTAGATCCACGCATTCGGTATATTCTTTTAATCCTTTTCTTTTTGATTTGATCTAATAAAATAATTAAGAACATGATGATTTTAAAAACCTAATTAAAAACATAGATCAAACATGTAAATGGTTTTTGGGGAAATCAAAAAGGTTGTTTTTAGGGGTGTTTGTTTGGCTGGCGCCTAAACCGAACCCCAAGGGGGTCTCGGTTTGGCTAATAAACCACCACCGAGACCATATGGTCCCGGTTGGGTGGTGTGGGTCCCACGGCAGCAGCAAATCAAAGGGAACCCCGAAGTGGTTCGGGGTATGGTGTCGATTTCATGTCCGGTTCATGGTTTCTAGATAAGATCCGGTTCACGCTTTATGTTAAGATTATTTTTTTATATAATCATATGTTAAAATTAAATTAATAAATATGACATGATTAATTTAATAAACATGACTTAGGTTATAATTTAATTATTAGATCATGAAATTATTAACCTAAGTATTTCATATTTTCTAGACTTATAATTAATTAATTATTTAAAAACCATGGTTATAATTAATTAATTAACATGACTTAGGTTATATTATTAATAATTAATAATACATGTTTTAACCTAAGTATTTAACTTTATTTAATTAAAAACATGATATATTTTAATTAAATACTTTTAACCTATAGTTTATTTAAATTACATGAAATAATTAATAAACAATACATTATATCATTATGACTTAGAAAATAATCAGAAAAACACTTGGGCTTATTTACCCAGCTTATATCTAACTATGGATAACTTTCTATTTTTAGAAACTTATTTAATTAAGGCAACTAATCTATTTATGGAAACTTTCTATTTTTAGAAACTTACTTAATTCAGGCAGCTAATCTATTTATGGAAACTTATTTAATTAAGGCAGCTAATCTATTTATGGAAACTTTCTATTTTTAGAAACTTATCTATTTTAAGGAGTAACTCTATTTTTGGAAACTTTCTAATTTTGGAAACTTTCTAATTTTGGAAACTTTCTATTTTTGGTAACTTTCTATTTTTGGAAACTTTCTATTTTTGGAAACTTTCTATTTTAGGAAACCTACTATTTTTGGAAAGTTACTTATTATTACACAGTAAGTATAATAATACATGAAATACCAGAAATACTTAATCAGAATAGACAGAATATAAGATAAACACAGTTTAAGGCTTTAAACAGTAAAACATGATATGTACATATAAATAACCTAAGACATGATATAAAACCAGTTACGTATTTAGTAGTCAGATACTTATTCATGTATGTATTTATGTAGCATTAGTGATACCGAAGTAGGATTCTCCTCAGTTCATCTGCTTCGTTCACTGGACATAAGGTACGGATTCCCGTCCTTTCAGTATGGACATTCTTTCCTTATTAGGATTCCCCGTATGCAGCCAAATGTTTTCCCGTAGTATAAGTTTATATGTTTGACTTGCTTATGTTTAATTTAGAATACCTATAGCCATATACATGCATGACCAGTTTCACCTAGTTATGGAGGTACCATAACCATAACATTAGAGGCACTGATGTTATGACTTCACCACGGCGGAGTGATTGCTCGTGGCGTCCCTTCAACTTTTGGCCATATTATTATATTTATCATGTGGGCGTATGGGTGCATCCTAGTTACATGTTTTCAGCAGATTACTCAGTGTGAATGTGGTGTGTGCCTTGCATCCTTCACAAGGAGCTGATCCCTCCTACCCAAACCAGTATATTAAATTAGAGGCAGCCCCTCTAATTTGCATGATGAGGTCACCCCTCCAAGTATTCATGCACGATGGATTTTCATGACCTATATTGGCTAATGGTACAACATGTTAAACAGTTTTATAAGATAAACATGAGGCTTTTCAAACTATAGAACCAGTTTTACCATGACTTAACCAGGTTACTCGGGACTTAGTTTCTTCCGCTGTTATATGTTATATGCTTATCCTATTCATGCTTTATTGTACATCCGTGCACTGAGCGTATTACTCAGCCGTTTTCCTTTTCTATGTTCCAAAAACAGCAGGTACTGAGGGACGTTCGTAGACTTTAAGTGTATGTGCATATGGACTGGAAGCTTTCTAGCCTTTCTTTACTTTATGCATTATCTTTACTTTGATACTCTTGCTATGGACATTGTTTAGTCCTTTCCTTTTTAGTACTTATGTTTATGTGTGATGGGCTTTACTTTTGGACTACCGATGTTTGATTCCGGTATTTTCCTTTTATGGTCATGTAATGTTTAGACATTTTTCCTTGTATGCTTTGATGACACGCCATAATTACGCGTGACATTCCATTATCAAAACGGGGTGTTACAATTATGGTATCAGAGCCAAGGCTTCGACCTGTAGGCTCTCAAATATGACCTGTGATTAGTGGGTAGTCACTACGGTCTTCCTAGAAATGACAGTCGTTTTCATGCATTCATCATTTTTATGCATACATATATATGTCATTGTCGCAGGTTTATGACTAAGTAATGGTTGGTACAGGACTGGCCCTATTTAGTCGCATGTATTTTATCGAAACTTTTAAATTTGGGACCGACCCATAGGCGTCCCCTCGCCATGTCTTTTATTTTGGGGTGAACTGACCATAGGCGTTCACTCTCGAGCATACAAAAGTTTTCGTAAAACAGCATCATGCATTCATACACAAAATTTTCTTGCATAAAATTTTTCTCTTGAAATTTTGGTAATTTTTTTTTTCATGTATATATATAATTTATGTTTTGATCTGTTTAATCATATGTTTTATGTCATACTATCAGATGGCAAACACAGACAATCTCTGGGAGATGTTTCCAGCTGCTGATGCAGAAATGCAAGACATCCTTCATTAGAACGACGGCTATCCTCCCCCGCCTAACATTTTTCCCATGGAAGGAAGAAATCGGCTCATGAGGAATACTATACTATTAGACAGCGACCTGACGAAGACAGCAGTGACTTCATGCAGCGTTTTCTTCGTTATGCCGGTGTCCTAAGAGCAGCTGCGGGCACCACTGTAGAGTAGGCACTACATTTTCGTTGGGCTCTTAATCCAAGGATCGCCAATAACTTAGCAGGTGCTCCGTTGGGTACGGTAGCACAAGTAGCCGATGCAGCACGTAGACTGGAGATGTTGCAGGAGAGAGATGAGTTCGGGGAAGCTCAGAGACCCGAGAAGAGGTAAACATTCGTATTTAAGCGGTGATCTATCTGTATTCTTTCCATATATGTCAATTATTCATCTCTTTAAATGTATCTTCCAGGCAGAAAACTGGGGACCGGTCTCAGCCGGCTACTCAGTAGCAGCCTCATCAGCCCAAGGTAAACGGTCAGACTAACGACCGTTCTGCTACGGATAGGCGTGGCGGTAATGATAATTACCGTAACAACGCTGGACACTCCAACAGCAGCAGGTCCTAATACTTACAAATTTTCTTATGATTTCATGTTATAACTCATATTCTGACACTTTAGCAAAACTTCTACCAGGAACCATGGAAACGGTAGGGACCAGAACCAGAGAGGTTCACATCCTAGCCGTCCAGCTATTACTAGTATTCAATCTTACGATTATCCGCATTGTCCTTTGTACCTTATTATCATGTCTTATGTAAAATGTTTTATCAGGTTCCCAACCAGCCAGAGCACCTGTTGGAGGATTTACTCATCCTCTTTGCTCTACTTGCCATCGTAGGCACCTAGGGCCATGCCGTCGTAACACTGATGCATGCTTCAAGTGTGGTCTTCCTGGCCATATCATGAAGGATTGGCAAAAGGGCGAGATGGAGGGTACATCAGGACATGCTGATTCCAAGCCGCCTCCTACCACTGGCCGTGTCTACACGACATCTTGAGACCAGGCCAACAAGTCTACAAGTACCATCACTGGAATCTTGTATATGTATGGTCAAGCTGCATGTGTTCTTTTCGATACGGGTGCTACTCACTCGGTTATTTCTACTGCTTATGCTAAGAACATTAGGATGCTCCCCATGCCACTAGAGAATATGCTTACTATTTCCACGCCTTTGAGGGACTCTGTATTAATCAACCATGTATACAAGAGTCTTCCTCTAGAATTCGACGATAAGGTTCGACCTGTTGACGCACTTCCGTTGGACATGAATGACTTCGACATGATTTTGGGCATGGATTGGCTATCCAAGCATCATGCTACAATAGACTGCCATTCATATCGAGTTATCTTCGGTGATGTTAATGCACCAGAGTATATTCATAACGGGTTCATACCCGGACAGTCTGTACAAATCATATCTACCCTGCAAGCGCGTGCACTACTGTCACATGGCTGCGCGGGTTATCTAGCTACGGTTCATGACATGGATGCTGAATCTCCATCAATTCAGGATCAACCAATAGTGTCGGAATTCCAAGATGTTTTTTCCAGCAGAACTTCCGGGCATACCACCTGCACGAGAAGTGGAATTCAGTATCGAGCTTATTCCAGGAGCTGAACCAATCTCCAAGGCTCCTTATCGCATGGCTCTCATAGAGCTGAAGGATCAACTGCAAGAACTTCTTGAACGAGGTTTCATTCGACCGAGCGCATCTCCATGGGGCGCACCGGTCTTATTTGTTAAAAAGAAGGACGACAGTATGCGTCTTTGCATAGACTATCACGAGCTCAACAAGATTACTATCCGGAATAGATATCCACTGCCACGTATAGACGATCTGTTTGACCAACTCCAAGGGGCCAAACACTTCTCCAAGATTGATCTTAGGTCAGGCTACCATCAGCTACGTGTTAAGGAGCAGGATATCGCCAAGACTGCTTTTCGTACCCGCTATGTCCACTACGAGTTTGTAGTTATGCCATTTGGCCTGACAAATGCTCCAGCAGTGTTCATGGACTTGATGAGCAGAATCTTCCATGAATTTCTGGACAAGTTCGTCATTGTCTTCATTGATGACATCCTGATTTTCTCAAAGTCCAAGGAAGAACACGAAGACTATCTTCGTACAGTACTACAGATTCTTCGCCGGAAGCAGCTGTATGCTAAATTCTCCAAGTGTGAGTTCTGGTTAGACAAGGTGGCATTATTAGGTCACATTATATCAGCAGAAGGATTCACTATGGATCCAGCGAAGGTTGAGGCCATTACTAAGTGGCCAAGGCCGACATCAGCGACGGAAGTCCGTAGTTTCTTAGGATTAGCTGGCTATTACCGTAGGTTCGTGGAGAACTTTTCCCGCTTAGCACTACCATTGACCAAACTGATGCGAAAAGGGGAGAAATTCGACTGGACTGAAGAACGAGATAAGAGCTTTGAAGACCTGAAGCAGAAGCTAGTATCTGCACCTATTCTTACTCTCCCATCTGGTACGGGTGGATTTCAAATCTACAGTGATGCATCGGGGAAGGGACTTCTCATGCAACTTGGGAAAGTGATCGCGTACGCTTCACAGCAGCTTAAGCCTTATGAAGAAAATTACCCCACGCATGACTTGGAACTTGCTGCAGTCGTGTTTGCATTAAAGATATGGAGGCACTACTTATATGGAGAATCATGTGACATTTTCACGGACCACAAGAGCTTGAAGTATATCTTCACTCAACGTGAATTGAACATGAGGCAGAGGAGATGGTTAGAGCTGTTGAAGGATTATGACATTAATCTACAGTATCGTCCCGGGAAGGCAAATGTATTAGCAGATGCTCTTAGTAGGAAGTCCGGAATGATCAACGGCATTAAAATCGAAGAGGAAATCATAAGAGACTTGGAGCGACTAGACATCAAGATCATGGTACGTAGACAGCACGGTTACTGGGCTAATCTTAGAGTAGAACCCGAGTTACTCTCTAAGATCAAGGAAGCTCAGAAAGATGATGGAGAAATCTGGGCGATAGTACAGAATTTGGAGAAACAGACGGAATTCAGAGTAGATGCAGATGGTATCGTATGGCAAGGCACGAGACTTTGTGTTCCTGGCGACCAAGAACTCCGGGAAGCCTTGTTAGCTGAAGCTCATAGCTCCCCATTCTCTATACATCCTGGTTCGACTAAGATGTAACATGACATCAAGCGGTACTTTTGGTGGAGTGGTATGAAACAGGATGTGGCCACTTACGTCTCCAAATGTCTTACCTGCCAGCATGTTAAGATCGAGCTGATCTGGCGGTCTCCTTCAACCGTTAGATATTCCAGAGTGGAAGTGGGACAAAATCACCATGGATTTTGTTACCGGTCTTCTGCCTACCAAGAGGAAGCACGATGCAATTTGGGTTATCGTAGATCGACTTACCAAATCAGCTCATTTCTTGCCGATTCGCAAGGAAGATCCGGTAAGTAAACTCGCCGATACGTATAGAAGAGAGATCATGAGACTCCATGGTGCTCCATCCAGCATCGTCTCAGACAGAGATCCTCGATTCACTTCGCGCTTTTGGAAGAGTCTACAGAAAGCTTGGGGTACACAACTTACGCTTAGCACGACTTTTCATCCTCAAACGGACGGACAGTCGGAACGAACGATTCAGACATTGGAAGACATGTTGAGGTCATGTGCGTTGGAATGGACGGGTGATTGGGACGATTACATCTGTTTGGTGGAGTATTCATACAACAACAGTTGGCACGCAAGTATCAAGTGTGCTCCTTTCGAGATGTTGTATGGCAGGAAGTGTCGCGCCCCAATCTGCTGGGATCAAGTTGGCGAGCGAACACTTGAAGGACCAGAAATCATAGAGATGACCAATGAAAAGATCGTAGTAGCTAAGCAGAAACTTCAGGAAGCACGGTCACGTCAGAAGAGTTACGCTGATAAGCATCGTAGAGACATACATTTTAACGTAGGAGATCACGTCTTCCTTGAGGTTTCACCGGCACGTGGTGTTAGACGCTTCGGGATTAAAGGGAAGCTCAGTCCTCGTTTCATCGGACCGTTTGATATCATTGAACGAGTCGGTGAAGTATCTTACCGGTTGGCGTTACCTCCCCAGCTTTCGCATGTATACAATGTGTTTCATGTGACCTTACTCAGAGGGTACTAGTATCATCCCCTTCACATGGTTCAGTATCCACTGGAACAGATACGTGAAGATCTTACTTTTATAGAATAACCCGAACGAGTTCTTGACAGACAAGAACGAGTCATGAGAAGGAAGACGATTCCATTCGTCAAAATCCTATGGAGGGATCATACCGAGCGGGAAGCCACTTGGGAAACAGAGGAGTCTATCCGGGCTTCTTACCCTCATTTCATATTTTGAATTCGGGTATGTTCTTCTTTTCTAGTTTACCTTATCTATAATTCGGAGACGAATTATTCTTTTTAGGAGGGAAGAGTTGTAAAACCCGCATGCTTTTACCATGAATAGTACCCTTAAGGTCGTACGTACTAGATTAAAACGTTCCTATTATAGCATGATTGCGATTACGTGTTAGGATTTTACGTATTACGTATGTGTTAGAACACGATAAGTATTTACTACGCACGAACACGCAATAATTATTTGACAATAATTAATCACGAACATGCGATCATAAAATCATGAACGTAATTAAATCACGAACTAATATTAATTACGTATATATATTTATTACGAGCGTAAATAAATATAGGAGGTCACGGTAATTAGTTAACGAGAACGCACAAAACGCGAACACAAATAAACACGAACGAACAATTAAACATCGAGACACGGAAAACGGTACGGGTACCCCATGTGGGGCCCCCTACCCGCGGCAACATTAAGGAGATGGGCCAAGCCCATCTCAAAACTTACTAAGAAGGGGTTAGGGTAAATTTTGCTAGTCATTTTTCACTTTACAGGAAATTAAAAAAAAACCTAAAAAGTTTTCTCCTTCTCCTCTTTTTCTTTTTTTTGGCCGCCGCATACAAACACACCAAACGGGGTGTTTGTTTGATTTTTGATCTTGGTTTTGGTGCAAGTTTTCGTGTTTGTTCATCCTCGTTAGATCCATGCATTCGGTATATTCTTTTAATCCTTTTCTTTTTGATTTGATCTAATAAAATAATTAAGAACATGATGTTTTTAAAAACCTAATTAAAAACATAGATCAAACATGTAAATGGTTTTTGGGAAAATCAAAAAGGTTGTTTTTAGGGGTGTTTGTTTGGGCGGCGCCTAAACCGAACCCCATGGGGGACTCGGTTTGGCTAATAAACCACCACCGAGACCATATGGTCCCAGTTGGGTGGTGTGGGTCCCACGACAACATCAAATCAAAGGGAACCCCGAAGTGGTTCGGGGTATGGTGTCGATTTCATGTCCGGTTCATGGTTTCTAGTTAAGATCCGGTTCACGGTTTATGTTAAGATTATTTTTATATAATCATATGTTAAAATTAAATTAATAAATATGACATGATTAATTTAATAAACATGACTTAGGTTATAATTTAATTATTAGATTATGAAATTATTAACCTAAGTATTTTATATTTTCTAGACTTATAATTAATTAATTATTTAAAAACCATGGTTATAATTAATTAATTAACATGACTTAGGTTATATTATTAATAAGTAATAATAAATGTTTTAACCTAAGTATTTAACTTTATTTAATTAAAAACATGATATATTTTAATTAAATACTTTTAACCTATAGTTTATTTAATTTACATGAAATAATTAATAAACTATACATTATATCATTATGACTTAGAAAATAATCAGAAAAACATTTAGGCTTATATACTTAGCTTATTTAACCAGCTTATATCTAATTATGGAAACTTTCTATTTTTAGAAACTTATTTAATTAAGGCAGCTAATCTATCTATGGAAACTTTCTATTTTTAGAAACTTATTTAATTCACGCAGCTAATCTATTTATGGAAACTTATTTAATTAACGCAGCTAATCTATTTATGGAAACTTTCTATTTTTAGAAACTTATCTATTTTAAGCAGTAATTATCTTTTTGGAAACTTTCTATTTTTGGAAACTTTCTATTTTTGGAAACTTTCTATTTTTGGAAACATTCTATTTTTGGAAACTTTCTATTTTTGGTAACTTTCTATTTTTGGAAACTTTCTATTTTTGGAAACTTTCTATTTTAGGAAACCTGCTATTTTTGGAAAGTTACTTATTATTACACAGTAAGTATAATAATACATGAAATACCAGAAATACTTAATAAGAATAGACAGAATATAAGATAAACACAGTTTAAGGCTTTAAACAGTAAAACATGATATGAACATATAAAATAAGCTATGACATGATATAAAACCAGTTACGTATTTAGTAGTCAGATACTTATTCATGTATGTATTTATGTAGCATTAGTGATACCGAAGTAGGATTCTCCTCAGTTCATCTTCTTCATTCACTGGACATAAGGTACGGATTCCCGTCCTTTCAGTATGGACATTCTTTCCTTATTAGGATTCCCATATGCAGCCAAATGTTTTCTGGTAGTATAAGTTTATATGTTTGACTTCCTTATGTTTAATTTAGAATACCTATAGTCATATACATGCATGACCAGTTTCACCTAGTTATGGAGGTACCATAACCATAACATTAGAGGCACTGATGTTATGACTTCACCACGGCGGAGTGATTGCTCGTGGCGTCGCTTCAGCTTTTGGCCATATAATTATATTTATCATGTGGGGCGTATGGGTGCATCCTATTTACATGTTTTCAGTAGATTACTCAGTGTGAATGTGGTGTGTGCCTTGCATCCTTCACAAGGAGCTGATCCCTCCTACCCAAACCAGTATATTAAATTAGAGGCAGCCCCTCTAATTTGCATGATGAGGTCACCCCTCCAAGTATTCATGCACGGTGGATTTTCATGACCTATATTGGCTAATGGTAGAACATGTTAAACAGTTTTATAAGATAAACATAAGGCTTTTCAAACTATAAAACCAGTTTTACCATGACTTAACCAGGTTACTCGGGACTTAGTTTCTTCCGCTGTTATATGTTATATGCTTATCCTATTCATGCTTTATTGTACATCCGTGCACTGAGCGTATTACTCAGCCGTTTTCCTTTTCTATGTTCCCAAAACGGCAGGTACTCAGGGACGCTCGTAGACTTTAAGTGTATGTGCATATGGACTGGAAGCTTTCTAGCCTTTCTTTACTTTATGCATTATCTTTACTTTGATACACTTGCTATGGACATTGGTTAGTCCTTTCCTTTTCAGTACTTATGTTTGTGTGATGGGCTTTACTTTTGGACTACCGATGTTTGTTTCTGGTATTTTCCTTTTATGGTCATGTAATGTTTAGACATTTTTCCTTGTATGCTTTGATGACACGCCATAAATACGCGTGACGTTCCATTATCAAAATGGGGTGTTACAATGGAGGAGGACCGGGTCCCTTCTAGCATACCATCTTCCATGCCTCTGACCTTTTCATCAGGCTATCTCTCCGGACCCGCACCCGTCTCCACTTATGAGACCGGTGAAGGCTCCGGGGCAGGACGTGTCGATTCCATCCAGGCCCAGATCTCCGAGTTGGCTGCACGCCATGAGCGAGAGATATCCGACCTCCACAGTCAGTTGAGAGTCAGTTAACAAAGCCATGCCGTCATCTATGAGCGTATCGACACTCTTTTCCGCACTATGAGGGGAGACTCCCAGACTGCAAAGGGCATCCAGGCTAGGACGAACGAGGCACTGAAGTGGTTATTGGATGAGAACTACCGCCTCCACCAACGCATTTAGGTCATGGAGGGTCTACAGCATCAGGCCCATGCTGCTCTAGCTGCTCAAGAGCAGTCATTGTCCATCTTCTTTGATCTCGCCAGTGTCCGGCATGATGGGGTTACTGTGGAGATGGCTTATCTCTGAGGGGTCGTCGATAGGCTCTGGAACCAACTACTGTCTGCACTCCGTACGCTCAAGGAGACCCGAACGATAGTTCGGACTTTGTGGAACACCAGGAGAAATTCTGCAGCCCTACCAGCTCCATCTGCACCGTCAGCCCCAACATCATCTAGTGGACCATCCAGGCAGGATTAGCATAGACGTACTAGACTTCTTGTACGTCATGATAAGCTCACGGGTTGCATCCCGGCTATCATGACTTAGGGCCTTTGTACTTTTATATCTTGTTCAGCTTTTGTGATGTAATACCGTACTTTATCTTTTCTTTATTTTGGGACATGTAACTTTGGGATATGATGTTTTTAAAGACTGTGTGTATCATTACTTTGGATTAGGCTCGACCGACCTATGACTTAGATTGTGTTATGCTAAGATGACTGTTAAATTTCTCATGGAAATAACATGCAATCACTCTCTTTATTATATCTGCTGTGCAGTGTATTATATTATGAGATCTTAACAGGTTGTCCAAATTTGTTATGAAATCAGTGCATAAGTTTCCTCGTGCAAATAATATAAAAACTGTACTAATGCTTGAACTAATAATCTCATTTTATATATGATTATAGACAAATGGTGATTACGAGGTCAAATCCCAATAATGCAACCACTTCCAATGCCGACAATGCTGAATCCCCAGAAGCTACACGAAATGTCACTGCCACACAACTGCGGGAAATGATAAGTGAAGGCATCACAGCAGCTATGGCAGCCAGAGGAGCTAACCCAAATACAAACAATGATCCAAACTCCGACGCTCGCCAGAAACAACACCAACAGGGGTTGCTCTTACCCAGACTTCTTAAGATGTAAACCCTCATACTACCGAGGGAAAGAAGGAGTTGTTGAACTAATGCAGTGGTTTGAAAGACTAGAGACAGTCTTCCACATCAGTGGTTGTGCTGACGAGAAGAGAGTTAAGTTTGCCACGTGCACCCTACTTGAGAGTGCCCTTACCTGGTGGAACTCTGTGGTCGCTATCCTTGGACATGACGCTGCTTATGCTCTCACTTGGGCCAACTTCAAGGAAAGAATGACTGAGAAGTATTGTCCCAGAGGAGAAATGAAGAAGTTGGAAGTTGAGATGTGGGATCTCAAGTGTAAGAACAATGATATCATTCGGTACAACCAAAGATTTCAAGAGTTAAGCTTGATGTGCACCAAAGTGTTTCCTCTAAGGAGTGACAAGATCGAAAAGTATGTCAGTGGACTCCCTGACAACATTCATGACAATGTGCTAGCTTCACGACCCACCACTGTTGCTGGTGCCATGGAATTTGCGACTGAGCTGATCAACAAACGAGCTCGCAATCTGTCCAAGAGGCAAACAGACAACAAGAGGAAATCCGATGAAAACTCTCGTAGCCAGCACCAGCAGCCTTCCAAAAAGGAAAACGTTGGGCAAGCAGATGACACTACCCCCACAACCCGCACCAAGAACTACTCAGGGACAAAACCCAAGTGTCCGAAGTGCAACTACCATCATGTTGCTGGAGGAAAATGTCAAGGATGCTACAAGTGCGGCTAACAAGGCCACTTTGCTCGCGAGTGCTCAACCACTGTTGCTAATCCAGGTCGACCTAACACCAATCTTGGAAACAGCAACAAGGGCAAGTCCAACGCACGAGGGAGTGGAAGTGGTCAGCCGGGAAACCAAAACCCCACTGGGGGAAGCGATAGCGGGCCGAAGAAATCTATGGTATGTTACGAGTGTGGAACCCCTGGACACGTGAAACCTAATTGTCCCAAGTGGGCCAACCAGAATAAGGACAATAAAGGAACCCCTTCGCAAGTGTACATGGCTAGCAATGCCCCAACAAACCCAGGCTACAACACCGTACCTAGTACGTTCTTACTAAACCAGTGATATACATCTATCTTGTCTGATATATGTGTAGACCAAATTACTACAATTGATAAATTTAGGAAGGTAATGGAAATCCCTCCGATATTTCTAGACTCTTATTATACTATGGAATAGTCAACAGAAAAGTTATGATAGTTAAACACCATCATCCGAAGTTGTTCCTTAAGAACTTTCTGAATCAGCCGTTTTACACCAATCCGATCCTAGAAAGCCTTGATAACTTCGACGTCGTTCTTAACACAAATTGGCTAGCAAGTAACATGCAATTATCCCTTATAGCCAAAAACAGGTTTGTGTACCTTGGTGAGATGAAACCCTTATTATACTGGGGAGCCATAACCCCGATATAGTTAACACTAGATTTAGTGTCATCTCTAGCACCAACGGGCTAAAGAATATTTGGTCCGAGAGTGACCCATTTACCTAACCTGTTTCTTCCCTGCCTAACCCTGAAAGACGCACCCGACTCACAGTGGGTGTATTTTATAGGGTTACTTCCGCCACCTAGACAACCCTAAACATGAAAGGCACATCCAACTCACAATGGGTGCACTTTGTAGGGATACGTTCGGCATCCCCCGTAAGGAGATGTTGAATGTCCTATGTTGTTGGACATTCCTCTTTCCTCTTCGGGTCCAATTAGTTCGACAATACCATCATCCACTAGACGCTGGGAGATGAGAATTCCACTCTTTAGAAGTCAGAATTTATACAAAATTTTAAACAAGTAATAATGAATGCATGACCCTTGTTACGACACCCTGCAAGGCGCACACTTCTTTATTCTGGGTATCTTCTTTTATTTCCACCATTTGAGGTACTTCTTTTCTGCGCCCCTCTCACTCAGCCTCACGGCAAAGGAAGCAGATTCCTTGCAACTTCTTACGCAAACGCCATCGACAACAATCTTAACCTCCTTGTTGGGTAGAAACTTTAGTACCATTAACTAATGTTTGTACCATGCTGCCTTGAGGTAAATATCATGAGTCTTTTCTTAAAACTGCTAATATAGGAGGGGTTAAAGTTAAACATGTTTGTTTTACCTTCAACCCATAATTTTACATCCGCGGGTATGGAGATATAACTTGTATCTCACCCATGAACAAGATGTAGAAATAGTGCGTCCCCGGATTCCCCAGCATATGAAACAAGCTGGCACGTCCTCCTCATATCAGAAACCATTTGCAATGGATTTGCCCTCCTAACCAAATCCACAACGCTAATGGTCCCCTCCCTGATCTGGGATAAGTATGACTACAACACCCATTGAGAAGCCCGCGCCTATCCATCAACAGCAGCAGTCTCCTTTACTGCTCAATCGGATGTATATTACGATCCAGATAAAGATCTCTTTGCATTCCTCTCCTATCCATCCACAGTAGCAGTCTCCTTTACTGCTCAATCGGATGTATAGTGCGATCCAAATAAAGATCTCTTTTCATTCCTCGCCTACCCATCCACCGCAGCAGTCTCCTTTACTACTCAATCGGATGTATAGTGCAATCCAGATAAAGATCTCTTTGCATTCCTCGCCTACCCATCCACACCAGCAGTCTCCTTTACTGCTCAATCGGATGTATAGTGCGATCCAGATAAAGATCTCTTTGCATTCCTCGCCTACCCATCCACAACAGCAGTCTCCTTTACTGTCAATCGGAAGTATAATGCGATCCGGATAAAGATCTCTTTGCATTCCTCGCCTATCCATCCACAGTAGCAGTCTCCTTTACTGCTCAATCGGATGTATAGTGCGATCCAGATAAAGATCTCTTTTCATTCCTCGCCTACCCATCCACCGCAGCAGTCTCTTTTACTACTCAATCGGATGTATAGTGCGATCCAGATAAAGATCTCTTTGCATTCCTCGCCTACCCATCCACACCAGCAGTCTCCTTTACTGCTCAATCGGATGTATAGTGCGATCCAGATAAAGATCTCTTTGCATTCCTCGCCTATCCATCAGCAACAACAGTCTCCTTTACTACTCAATCGGATGTATTGTGCGATCCGGATAAAGATCTCTTTGCATTCTTTTCTGTTCACCTATAATGACGGAAGCTTCCATAAATGCCAGATTAGGCGTATGATAGGTGTGAAAACACCCATCCTTTTTACCACTTAATTACAATAATAACCGAGCCAAAACGTGTATTTTATGTCATTTATGTCGGAATTATGCGTGGTTTGTGTTTTTGTTGTGATTTAGGACGAAAAGGTGAAAAGTGGAGAAAACACGGCATTCACGGGCTTTTATCGAAGAAAAAGACGAAAGATGAAGTCGAAAGATCAAGAGTGGAAAAAGAACGGAAGTCTAAGACCAATTCAGAAGATTTATCGAAGAAAAAGTCAAAAGACGGAAGTTTACTAAAAGCCGAAGAACTCGAGTCTTATTTATGAAGAAAATTCAAGACGAGTTCAAAGAAATCCCGAGACAAAGTCATTAAGTCCAAGATTAACAAACAATTAAGAAGAAAAGGACTTAAGTGTGAAAATAAGGAAAAGAGGAAAGAGGGAGGAAGCTTCCTAAGCTCCTCCCTAATCACCCCTATATATAGATTAGGCTTAGTTCATTTTCAAGTTGTTGGTGGCTTGACAAGCCACACTTCCACCATTTTCATTTCTTGTCATTTAATTTCTTGCAATTTAATTTCATGTTATGCACTTCAATTCAAGTAAGTTTTTTATTTTGGAATCTTTTCTTTTAATCAAGTTCTTATCTTTAATCATCTTCTTCTCCCTTTCTTACTTTGCTTCTCTTTGATTCATGTTCATCCTTGATTTGTTTTCATCTTAATGCTTATTTGATCTAAAGTTTTCTTAAAAAGTTTATCTTTTTAAAAGTTTGATTTGAAAGTTTGCTTATTTTTAAGTTTGATAAGTTGTTATTCATGCTTATTAAGTCAATTTCGATTTAGATTCGTGCAAGTTTTAGTTTGAGCTTATTAACCATAGCTTATTGCTTTTGCTTAATTTTCGGATCAAAAAGTTAGATCGGAAAGGGTAAACCCCTTTCCAATCACGTATTCCAATCACCTTGATTAGAAAAGGGTTTTACATTCCAATCAGCATTCCAATCAACATTCCAATCAGCATTCCAATCAACATTCCAATCAGCATTCTAATCAACATTCCAATCAGCATTCCTTTCGCATTCCTTTTACATTCCTATTAGCATTCCAATCAGCATTGCAATCAGCATTCCAATCAACATTCCAATCAACATTCCAATTAGCATTCCTATTAACATTCCAATCAACATTCCAATCAGCATTCCAATCAGCATTTCAATCAGCATTCCAATCAACATTCCAATCAGCATTCCAATCAACATTCCAATCAGCATTCCAATCAACATTCCAATCACCATTCCAATCAACATTCCAATCAGCATTCCAATCAACATTCCAATTAGCATTCCTTTTAGCATTCCTTTCAGCATTCCTTTTACTTATCGCAATTTACATTTTCATTTTACTTAGTAATAGATAACCAAACCATTTTCATTTCCACCAAGAACAATTGAGTCGCACTTTGAACCGGAAATCAATTCGAGAATATACCGAGAAAACGAACTTTTTCACCTAGTAAAATCTCTACATTAAAATGGCGCCGCTGCCGGCTCTTTTCGTGAGGATTAAAGGTTTTTTGTGAGAGACGCGTTGGCTTTTGGGACCCGTTCACTTGTGAACGTTATTTTTCTTGTCCAAAAATTTTCAAAAAAAATCCAAAAACATTTGAAAAATCATAAAAAGCATTTCTTTTTCAAAGTTTTGCACCAAAAATATTCTTCTTGCTTATCTATCTTTCTTTATGGATTTTTATGTCCATTGCGTCGGGTTTGGGAGACGATTGTACGGGAACGACTCTTGTCAATGGTGTACATGTGAGCGGTGTGGAAACGATATCGACAACACACAATTCAGATTTTGTCCCTTGTGCAACTCGACTAATTCATTCTTTTTGAACCCACATCCTGTTCCCCCGTGCATCTATTGTGGAAGCGATTCTCATTGGCATGTTTCGTGCCCGGTTCGATACCCGTATGGTCACGGGCAAGAACCGGGGTACAATTATGACAATGAAAATAGCTATCCACAAGACGCACCCAGTCTTTTTCCTCACCTGTTTTGCAACAACTGTGGGGGTCCTCACGAAAGTTTTCACTGTCCTACAGGGGATCACAATTACTATAATTATACCCCTTCCAGTTTTAACCAACCCCTGCAATACCAAATTGATCATTAGCCTCGTCACGGGATGAGTTACCAAGAACCAATTGACGATCTTGCTACAACCTTTCAAAAACAAAGAAACGATCTTGCTGCAGCTTTTCAAGAACAAAGCAAAGAGCTTTTACACACGCTGCAAACTTATATGGAGTCATTTTTACAGCAGCGAGATCAGACGAGCACTCATATCCCTGATCTTATTATTGGCCCTTTAGGTAATGAGGAGAGCGATGACGATATTGAGGTTATTTTCGACGAGGAGGAATTTCTAAAGCAAAGCAAAACTTCTCCCCTTCCTCCTTCGTCTATTGCTATCACACACGCGAGGAGCCCGTTGGCTCTCTCATAATGGAGGATCAGCATCTTGACATTATCTCGGCTATGGAATCGGACAAATCCCTAAAGTCTAGTGTCGAGGAACTTGTCGTCATCCCAAGTGAGCCCGCGGGTGTTCCGGAAAATTTGTGTGATGTGCCGACTTTTGTGGAGCTTACGGACAAGTTTGCTTCTCTAGTCAATGATCACATACTCACAACTCCACATCCGATATTTGATCCTCCCAACGAGAGTTCAACATGTGGTGAGTATGATGATTTCGTCTTCGAGCCAGAGATTGCGGAAATTATCGACCGAGAGCTAGCTCTTTTGCCTCCGCTTCCACCTACAAGCGAGGTCGACTTTTCCAACATCGATGCCGAACTTGATGAGTTGGAACATCTTATTTTTCATAATAATGACGAACCAACTCACATGCCCAAACATCCTATTCTCGAGGAGTTACCTAATCAACACTCCTCTTATGAGAATTCCGTTTACCACATTCGTGAGGATTTAACTTATCAACAATCCCCATAAATGAATGATGGTTTCGTACTTGATCGTGGTCTTCTCAAACGAGTTTCTACACTCCTTCTCTATGATCATGAGGATAAATGCTTTGACCCGGGAGGTGACATTGACCATTCTATGATTGATACTTCTACGGCTTTGCCAATTGGTCTGCCTCATTGTCTTTGGAGGATGACAATGTGATTCCCTTACCCACCCCACCTCCCGTCAATCTGGACTTCACTTGCTTTTCTGGTATTGAGAGGACCTTTTTACCATTCAAGACTCATCCTCCCACCTCTCCTTTATTGATGTCCTCCGGGAATGAGGACAAGGTCTTTGATCCCGGTATTACATACGAGGCTTCCTCATGGACCATTTAATTCGGGGACGAGTCATGCTCGTGACTCGGTTAATATAAACAAGCGCTTTTTGGGAGGCAACCCAATTATCTATCTATTTTCACCATAAGTGTAGGGGGGAGCCCCGTGGTATTTCTTGCTTTCTTTCTTATCATGTGCAGGGATTAGAGCTTCAAAAATACACTCTTGATGACTTTTGACGAACCGTGATTCCGTGTTCCCTTCTTCCCGGTTCTATCCTAAACTGCTAATATAGGAGGGGTTAAAGTTAAACATGTTTGTTTTACCTTCAACCCACAATTTTACATCCGCGGGTATGGAGATATAACTTGTATCTCACCCATGAACAAGCTGTAGAAATAGTGCGTCCCCGGATTCCCCAGCATATGAAACAAGCTGGCACGTCCTCCTCATATCAGAAACCATTTGCAATGGATTTGCCCTCCTAACCAAATCCACAACGCTAATGGTCCCCTCCCTGATCTGGGATAAGTATGACTACAACACCCATTGAGAAGCCCGCGCCTATCCATCAACAGCAGCAGTCTCCTTTACTGCTCAATCGGATGTATATTACGATCCAGATAAAGATCTCTTTGCATTCCTCTCCTATCCATCCACAGTAGCAGTCTCCTTTACTGCTCAATCGGATGTATAGTGCGATCCAAATAAAGATCTCTTTTCATTCCTCGCCTACCCATCCACCGCAGCAGTCTCCTTTACTACTCAATCGGATGTATAGTGCAATCCAGATAAAGATCTCTTTGCATTCCTCGCCTACCCATCCACACCAGCAGTCTCCTTTACTGCTCAATCGGATGTATAGTGCGATCCAGATAAAGATCTCTTTGCATTCCTCGCCTACCCATCCACAACAGCAGTCTCCTTTACTGCTCAATCGGATGTATAATGCGATCCAGATAAAGATCTCTTTGCATTCCTCGCCTATCCATCCACAGTAGCAGTGTCCTTTACTGCTCAATCGGATGTATAGTGCGATCCAGATAAAGATCTCTTTTCATTCCTCGCCTACCCATCCACCGCAGCAGTCTCCTTTACTACTCAATCGGATGTATAGTGCGATCCAGATAAAGATCTCTTTGCATTCCTCTCCTACCCATCCACACCAGCAGTCTCCTTTACTGCTCAATCGGATGTATAGTGCGATCCAGATAAAGATCTCTTTGCATTCCTCGCCTATCCATCAGCAACAACAGTCTCCTTTACTACTCAATCGGATGTATAGTGCGATCCGGATAAAGATCTCTTTGCATTCTTTTCTGTTCACCTATAATGACGGAAGCTTCCATAAATGCCAGATTAGGCGTATGATAGGTGTGAAAACACCCATCCTTTTTACCACTTAATTACAATAATAACCGATCCAAAACGTGTATTTTATGTCATTTATGTCGGAATTATGCGTGGTTTGTGTTTTTGTTGTGATTTAGGACGAAAAGGTGAAAAGTGGAGAAAACACGGCATTCACGGGCTTTTATCGAAGAAAAAGACGAAAGATGAAGTCGAAAGATCAAGAGTGGAAAAAGAACGGAAGTCTAAGACCAATTCAGAAGATTTATCGAAGAAAAAGTCAAAAGACGGAAGTTTACTAAAAGCCGAAGAACTCGAGTCTTATTTATGAAGAAAATTCAAGACGAGTTCAAAGAAATCCCGAGACAAAGTCATTAAGTCCAAGATTAACAAACAATTAAGAAGAAAAGGACTTAAGTGTGAAAATAAGGAAAAGAGGAAAGAGGGAGGAAGCTTCCTAAGCTCCTCCCTAATCACCCCTATATATAGATTAGGCTTAGTTCATTTTCAAGTTGTTGGTGGCTTGACAAGCCACACTTCCACCATTTTCATTTCTTGTCATTTAATTTCTTGCAATTTAATTTCATGTTATGCACTTCAATTCAAGTAAGTTTTTTATTTTGGAATCTTTTCTTTTAATCAAGTTCTTATCTTTAATCATCTTCTTCTCCCTTTCTTACTTTGCTTCTCTTTGATTCATGTTCATCCTTGATTTGTTTTCATCTTAATGCTTATTTGATCTAAAGTTTTCTTAAAAAGTTTATCTTTTTAAAAGTTTGATTTGAAAGTTTGCTTATTTTTAAGTTTGATAAGTTGTTATTCATGCTTATTAAGTCAATTTCGATTTAGATTCGTGCAAGTTTTAGTTTGAGCTTATTAACCATAGCTTATTGCTTTTGCTTAATTTTCGGATCAAAAAGTTAGATCGGAAAGGGTAAACCCCTTTCCAATCACGTATTCCAATCACCTTGATTAGAAAAGGGTTTTACATTCCAATCAGCATTCCAATCAACATTCCAATCAGCATTCCAATCAACATTCCAATCAGCATTCCAATCAACATTCCAATCAGCATTCCTTTCGCATTCCTTTTACATTCCTATTAGCATTCCAATCAGCATTGCAATCAGCATTCCAATCAACATTCCAATCAACATTCCAATTAGCATTCCTATTAACATTCCAATCAACATTCCAATCAGCATTCCAATCAGCATTTCAATCAGCATTCCAATCAACATTCCAATCAGCATTCCAATCAACATTCCAATCAGCATTCCAATCAACATTCCAATCACCATTCCAATCAACATTCCAATCAGCATTCCAATCAACATTCCAATTAGCATTCCTTTTAGCATTCCTTTCAGCATTCCTTTTACTTATCGCAATTTACATTTTCATTTTACTTAGTAATAGATAACCAAACCATTTTCATTTCCACCAAGAACAATTGAGTCGCACTTTGAACCGGAAATCAATTCGAGAATATACCGAGAAAACGAACTTTTTCACCTAGTAAAATCTCTACATTAAAATGGCGCCGCTACCGGCTCTTTTCGTGAGGATTAAAGGTTTTTTGTGAGAGACGCGTTGGCTTTTGGGACCCGTTCACTTGTGAACGTTATTTTTCTTGTCCAAAAATTTTCAAAAAAAATCCAAAAACATTTGAAAAATCATAAAAAGCATTTCTTTTTCAAAGTTTTGCACCAAAAATATTCTTCTTGCTTATCTATCTTTCTTTATGGATTTTTATGTCCATTGCGTCGGGTTTGGGAGACGATTGTACGGGAACGACTCTTGTCAATGGTGTACATGTGAGCGGTGCGGAAACGATATCGACAACACACAATTCAGATTTTGTCCCTTGTGCAACTCGACTAATTCATTCTTTTTGAACCCACATCCTGTTCCCCCGTGCATCTATTGTGGAAGCGATTCTCATTGGCATGTTTCGTGCCCGGTTCGATACCCGTATGGTCACGGGCAAGAACCGGGGTACAATTATGACAATGAAAATAGCTATCCACAAGACGCACCCAGTCTTTTTCCTCACCCGTTTTGCAACAACTGTGGGGGTCCTCACGAAAGTTTTCACTGTCCTACAGGGGATCACAATTACTATAATTATACCCCTTCCAGTTTTAACCAACCCCTGCAATACCAAATTGATCATTAGCCTCGTCACGGGATGAGTTACCAAGAACCAATTGACGATCTTGCTACAACCTTTCAAAAACAAAGAAACGATCTTGCTGCAGCTTTTCAAGAACAAAGCAAAGAGCTTTTACACACGCTGCAAACTTATATGGAGTCATTTTTACAGCAGCGAGATCAGACGAGCACTCATATCCCTGATCTTATTATTGGCCCTTTAGGTAATGAGGAGAGAGATGACGATATTGAGGTTATTTTCGACGAGGAGGAATTTCTAAAGCAAAGCAAAACTTCTCCCCTTCCTCCTTCGTCTATTGCTATCACACACGCGAGGAGCCCGTTGGCTCTCTCATAATGGAGGATCAGCATCTTGACATTATCTCGGCTATGGAATCGGACAAATCCCTAAAGTCTAGTGTCGAGGAACTTGTCGTCATCCCAAGTGAGCCCGCGGGTGTTCCGGAAAATTTGTGTGATGTGCCGACTTTTGTGGAGCTTACGGACAAGTTTGCTTCTCTAGTCAATGATCACATACTCACAACTCCACATCCGATATTTGATCCTCCCAACGAGAGTTCAACATGTGGTGAGTATGATGATTTCGTCTTCGAGCCAGAGATTGCGGAAATTATCGACCGAGAGCTAGCTCTTTTGCCTCCGCTTCCACCTACAAGCGAGGTCGACTTTTCCAACATCGATGCCGAACTTGATGAGTTGGAACATCTTATTTTTCATAATAATGACGAACCAACTCACATGCCCAAACATCCTATTCTCGAGGAGTTACCTAATCAACACTCCTCTTATGAGAATTCCGTTTACCACATTCGTGAGGATTTAACTTATCAACAATCCCCATAAATGAATGATGGTTTCGTACTTGATCGTGGTCTTCTCAAACGAGTTTCTACACTCCTTCTCTATGATCATGAGGATAAATGCTTTGACCCGGGAGGTGACATTGACCATTCTATGATTGATACTTCTACGGCTTTGCCAATTGGTCTGCCTCATTGTCTTTGGAGGATGACAATGTGATTCCCTTACCCACCCCACCTCCCGTCAATCTGGACTTCACTTGCTTTTCTGGTATTGAGAGGACCTTTTTACCATTCAAGACTCATCCTCCCACCTCTCCTTTATTGATGTCCTCCGGGAATGAGGACAAGGTCTTTGATCCCGGTATTACATACGAGGCTTCCTCATGGACCATTTAATTCGGGGACGAGTCATGCTCGTGACTCGGTTAATATAAACAAGCGCTTTTTGGGAGGCAACCCAATTATCTATCTATTTTCACCATAAGTGTAGGGGGGAGCCCCGTGGTATTTCTTGCTTTCTTTCTTATCATGTGCAGGGATTAGAGCTTCAAAAATACACTCTTGATGACTTTTGACGAACCGTGATTCCGTGTTCCCTTCTTCCCGGTTCTATCCTAAACTCTTTTCGATTCACTATTTTATATTTCTCAATATTAAAATAGGAATCTCTTTAGTTGTCTCTTCCTTAACAAGATTTAAACAAAGTTCACAATGTCCTAAGTGTAGGGGAGTTTACTCCCACATGCTTAAACATTGAGTACAATGTTTATATTAAGTGTAGGGGGTACTTCTATCGAAGTTAAGTGGCCTTTTCCTTGTATTTGTCCTCATTTTAACCGGAAAATCGATTTTTCGACATTTTTCAAAATTTTTAATCTATTTTGGCCTAGTTGTAGTTCCCTTTATTTTTGCTATTTTTCCCTTATTTTAATAAAATGGTTTTAACAAGTTTAGTTATCTTATATATATTAGGCCCGTTGTGAATTTTTTGACTCAACCCGAGTTTACTTATCCAAGTTCACTCTAGCTAGTATCCTTAACCGCGTAGACCTTAATTGGTTTATTGGGCTAAGCATCCACGAGTCTCATTCCTTGAGATTTTAAATTGTGGAGAACGAGAAATGATAGAGTTGGTTACAAGTTTTGTATTCTTTCATTAACTTATGTGAGTTAATTATGATCTTTTTCTCCCCTCGCTTGTAAATAAATAAATGCAATAAGTAAGGTCGTATGATTTGAAAAGTTACTTAGCTTCTAGCCTAAGATCGTTTAAAAGTTGCTCGGTAATGATAAGAGTTCATAGCCAAGGCAAAACTTATGAAGCGGGGAGCGAAGATTGGCGAGTCCGAAAAGGCCCTAACAAGGCATAAGGATTCAATTTTATTGCTGAAGATCCAAAGTGATGTGAAAAGCATTATTCCCAAAATCAATATGAAGGATCAAGACTCACGACGAAAAGCAATCAACTCCCATAAAGATCATGGAGAAGTCTATTCGAAAAGACCCTATAAAGGTATGAGGATAAATAGATCCAAGTCCGAAAAGGAGGCGGATCGTTGTATCTCAAAATCCCAATTAGAGATTGAAGAAATAATCATAAAGTCGTGGTCAACAAAGCTGGAGTACCCCTCAAAAGTCTCAAAGTGAAGAAACTCTATAACGAAGAGAAGACCATTATCTCAAAAACGTCTCTCGAAGATATGAAGTATGAAGTACATGCCAAATATCGGCCCGAGAAAGGTCTCAAATCGTGAACGAAGTTATGCCAAGATATGAACTTTTTGATATCCCGAGAAGCAGTTTTAAGAGATTTTGTCCTTTAGCTAACTATTGATCAAATCGTCCTACTTTGCTTTCAGCCTAAATAAATTATCGAAATAAGTCAACAATGCATCCTCGTGATCATTCAAGACATCAATAAAATATAAGAGATACTCGTAGGAATAAGGGAGTTTAAGTGATTAATTGAACCACATGAGTAAATGTTTGTTATGCTAACTTGTACTAACAATGATCTTGTTTTTAAGCTTGGCATGGGGAACGTGAAACTTGAGGGTGATGAACATTCATGACACACAAGCCCTAATGTAAGTCTTAGATTTCTTTACAAGTTTCTTCCTTGTTGCATCTTGTTATTTTCTATCTTTTTTATTTTCCTTAGTTGTTTAATAAAGGCCAAGGTAGGTTGATTATGATGGAAAGTGTAAAACGTGCTTTGTAACTAATGCATTGCATGAGGACATTTCAATGGTTAAGTGTAGGGGATTTGATAGGTGTGAAAACACCCATCCTTTTTACCACTTAATTACAATAATAACCGAGCCAAAACGTGTATTTTATGTCATTTATGTCGGAATTATGCGTGGTTTGTGTTTTTGTTGTGATTTAGGACGAAAAGGTGAAAAGTGGAGAAAACACGGCATTCACGGGCTTTTATCGAAAAAAAGACGAAATATGAAGTCGAAAGATCAAGAGTGGAAAAAGAACGGAAGTCCAAGACCAATTCTGAAGATTTATCGAAGAAAAAGTCAAAAGAAGGAAGTTTACTAAAAGCCGAAGAACTCGAGTCTTATTTATGAAGAAACTTCAAGACGAGTTCATAGAAATCCTGAGACAAAGTCATTAAGTCCAAGATTAACAAACAATGAAGAAGAAAAGGACTTAAGTGTGCAAATAATGAAAAGAGGAAAGAGGGAGGAAGCTTCCTAAGCTCCTCCCTAATCACCCCTATATATAGATTAGGCTTAGTTCATTTTCAAGTTGTTGGTGGCTTGAAAAGCCACACTTCCACCATTTTCATTTCTTGTCATTTAATTTCTTGCCATTTAATTTCATGTTATGCACTTCAATTCAAGTAAGTCTTTTTATTTTGGAATCATATCTTTTAATCAAGTTCTTATCTTTAAATATCTTCTTCTCCCTTTCTTACTTTGCTTCTCTTTGATTCATGTTCATCCTTGATTTGTTTTCATCTTAATGCTTATTTGATCTAAAGTTTTCTTAAAAAGTTCATCTTTTTAAAAGTTTGATTTGAAAGTTTGCTTATTTTTAAGTTTGATAAGTTGTTATTCATGCTTATTAAGTCAATTTCGATTTAGATTCGTGCAAGGTTTAGTTTGAGCTTATTAACCATAGCTTATTGCTTTTGCTTAATTTTCGGATCAAAAAGTTAGATTGGAAAGGGGTATTCAAATCACCTTGATTGGAAAAGGGTTTTACATTCCAATCAGCATTCCAATCAACATTCCAATCAGCATTCCAATCAACATTCCAATCAGCATTTCAATCAACATTCCAATAAGCATTCCTTTCGCATTCCTTTTACATTCCTATTAGCATTCCAATCAGCATTCCAATCAACATTCCAATCAACATTCCAATTAGCATTCCTATTAGCATTCCAATCAACATTCCAATCAGCATTCCAATCAGCATTCCAATCAGCATTCCAATCAACATTCCAATCAGCATTCCAATCAACATTCCAATCAGCATTCCAATCAACATTCCAATCACCATTCCAATCAACATTCCAATCAGCATTCCAATCAACATTCCAATTAGCATTCCTTTTAGCATTCCTTTCAGCATTCCTTTTACTTATCGCAATTTACATTTTCATTTTACTTAGTAATAGATAACCAAACCATTTTCATTTCCACCCAGAACAATTGAGTCGCACTTTGAACCGGAAATCAATTCGAGAAGATACCGAGAAAACGAACTTTTTCAACTAGTAAAATCTCTACATTAGCGTATAAGAATAACCTAGGTGTAGACCACTTCGCGTTCATGCCGCCATCCGTACCTGAGAGAGAACCTGAAACAAATCATGTACTTAGAACATCTCTTACTTAAAAGATAACTAGGTTTTTAGTAGCTTTGAGGACAAAGCTAAAATAACAGGGTGGTGCTGTAAAATCCATGATTTTACCATGACTTTATGTAATGAAGTTTCACCCATTAATCCTAGAACACAAACTCATATGTATATTCCTATAGGTTGAGTGTGAACTTGTTCATTTAGGTACTTATACCTTTACATTCATACTTATTGTAAATAAGTTAGCTAGCTCAAACCTTGTACTTAAGACTAGGAGAACAAATGATAAAAATGTATAATCAATACTTGGCTATACACAACACTAAATCAAAATTGGAAAACATGCTACATAGTGTATGTAGCCATGTATGTGTGCAAGGGTGTATACCACAAACATGTTTTAACCTCCTTGGACTAGCCCAAGACTATACTCTTTATGTACTAGCCTAACATGAGCCCAAGCCAAAGCCCATTACCCCCTTTTTGGCTAGCTAGACACGGCACACCATATGTGGAAGAAGAAGGGTTGTCTTGGTTTTGGAAAAGCCAACACATGGCACAATGGTTCTTACCAAGGCAATCATGCCTTTTACCTTCATCCTTCTCTCTCCCCTTTAAGCCGAAACACACACATACATTCTCTCAACCTCTCATGCAACCAAATCTCATTCTCTCTTCATCTTTCTCTCTCAAATCATTGGGCATTAAGCCACAACAATCCAAAGTTGTTCATTAAATCTACTAAATCCTTGTCCCATAGTTACTACTAATCATTTGGTGGCATCATCATCTTTGGAATCACTATAACAAGCCCTAGCCGAAACATTAAAGGTCACGACTTGGTTATAGTTAGGGTTTCCATCCTCCTCTTGATTAGATCTCTAATCTTCTTGTTCATCTAGATCTTCATTGGTAACTTTTAAGAAAGAAAGGTATACACTACTTGTCCTTTATTTTCTTCATGCATGCAACATCATACATCTATAAACACAAGTAAATAACATGTTAAAGATCAAAGTTTGATAAATCTATGACCATTATAGGTCATGGCATATTTATAAAAATCATGTTCATGATTTAAAAATCTTTAGTAAGAAACATATGCTTCATATTCCATATTTTAAACTAGATTTAAAAACCATATGAGACGTTTTGTAAATCTAAAGGTTGCATGAGTTACAAATCTTGTTCTATGGGACTATGGTTAAACCAATAGTCATAGATCTCATAAAATGGATGTGTGTAACCTAAAAGTCTTGAAGCCCATGACCTTAAAGGTCACGACATATATGGTTAACGTATATGTGATTTATGTGTTAAGTTTAAATGATGGAATATGAAATGATACATGTTAAGATGACTATTAAAAATCACAAATACAACTTATGTGTATAAATGTAGCCGTGGGTTACATAGGATTTAAAATGGATTAAATGTACATGCATGTTATTATAAACCATTGATCTAATGACAAAGATTAACTTGAGTATGTTAAACATAAAACAAGATTATGGGAACCTTGGGAAGAGACAATATAGCCGTGCGCTATATGTAGTCTCCTTGGAAAAATAGTAACCTTGGAAACATGAATGTAAACTAGATAATCATGATTGTATTTTTTTAAATAATTACAAGACTTAGAAACTAGATATAGTGTTCATCTTGGAAGTACCAAGATCTAAAAATATAGCCATGAGCTATATAAGAATGTACATGGATTTATGGTTGATTGTTAGGTCTAGACATAGTTTAGATCTTATTTTGGACTTGTAACTTATTTTCTTGATATGTACATAGTTAGATCTATTGTTGTAACACTTATAAATGAACATGCAACCTAAAAAGGAGATTTGACTTATGATAATAAGCTATAACTAATTATAGCCGTAGGTTATAAGCTCCTACTAGGGCTTATGACTTACTTGTAACCTTATGATACACCTAGATCTAATTTGGTATAACACATAAAATGAATTTTTAAGATTATTCATCTATTTAGATTGAAAACTAAATATTAATAAGCATAATCAGCTTATAATAATATCCTAAGTAAAAACTTATATAAAATGAAAAGTAGTGTTAATGGACTATTTAAGCCTATGAAAAGTTTACCTAAAACAAAAATGGACCCAATAAGCCCATTATATAAGTTATAGTAACTTAAATGGACTTAAGATCATAATTAGGCACATTTAACTAATTAAAGGACTTAAAAATGTATTAAGCCCAATAGATGATTTAAAGGCCCATTTAAATAAATTAGTGGACTTGAAATATATTTAAGCCCACTAAAATAGCCCATTAGATGTTTAGCCTATTTAATGAGCCCATATAAAGTTTAGATGTTAAAATAAAAGTTTCTATAATAAAATATGACTTATAAAAACTTTTTGGATGAAAATGACAAATTATAAAGCGTAAGGACTAAAACCGTAACTTATGAAACTTATTTTAATAAACTAGTAAGCACAAGGACTGAAAATGTAAATATCCAAAAGTCTAGTGTTTAATAATTATTTTCCGTGGAAACTTAAACCCTGGGGACCATTTTGGGAAGTTATTAAAAGTTATTTTGTCATTCTAAAACCCTAAGGCCCATTTTGGCAATAGTCCGAAACATAAAGAAGCCCTAGGTACTAAATATGTAAAATCCGAAAGTTTCACTCCTTTAAAAGTATAGAAGGACTAGTTTTGCCATATCCCGAAACATTTCCATGCCCTGACCCTAAAATCTATTTTAATTATAATAAAACATAATTAAAATACTTAGACCATGAGAATTGAGGTATAAATTCTTAAGTTTAAATTATTTTATAAATTTTAAAATAATTTATGGAAACTTTAAAGTTAAATAAAATATTATATTTACTTTAGGAAATAATTGTATAAACAATTATGAATATGTATTGTTAATAAATGTACTCATATACTTTTAAGAAATAAAATTATGCGAACGTTAATTAAATTAAATGTTACTACGTAAATATATTGTAGGTAAAACCCCTTATGTTTACTTAAATATAGAACGTGGTTATAAATTTAACGGGATGTTATTGATACAAGTACTATAAACATATATTAATATTTTAAGTGAAACATTTTCTTTTATGTTTACTTAAATGTAAAACTTAATTGTAAGATTGAATGATTACTATAAATACATGTATGCTAACTAATATTAATAGTTAAACATTTGATGTGAACTTAGAAATGAAACTTATATAAATAAGTTAAATAAATATTGATGCTACTTGAACTATGGTTATTTAGATAAATACCATAGTATGAATGAACTGAATAAAATCCGTATAAGCATACCTATATGTTCTTTGTACTATCTATTAAGACTGTACTATCTGATTAGGCATAACTTTGGTGTGAGCTTTAATTGGATACCCGTGTTAAACAAGCAATTGCCTACTACCAGGTGAGTTTACAGCCCCATTTAAACTTTGATAAAACTTTCCCTTTTAGGAAAGAAAATATGCAAACATATATTGGACATAACTGGATTGTATAAACTAGATTATGATTGCTTACTATTGAAACTGTTAAATTGTGGTAAATCGCCCGAATGTTATAAATAGATCTATTAGGGATTGACCATCCCCGTCTGGGAGAGTCATGCTCACTGTGCCTTGGCCGGGACAACAGACGTATACCATGTTGGAACTGGAATGGGTGTCTTTTTCTAAGACACTACGTCCTCATCTGTTGAGGACTATGGGGTTAAGCTTCAGTTTCTAATAATAAACAAATATTATTTACATTTTAGTAAGAATGCTTTGTGCATTATTACTTCTATGATTATTGTATGTCCAAACTAATTAATTGTTAAAATCTGTAAATTCACCAACTTTATCTTGACCCGTTAGTATGTTTTCCACAGGAATATGTAGTTAGTACGTGGTGTGTGCATGGTCTCCAGCATCTTAGAAATCTGCATCATAGGACTCGTTAGGGGTTCTATTTGGGAAACGAAAACAATCACATATTGTCTCATTTAAGACAATTTTTATTTATTTGTTTAAATAAACATGTAATCTGATTTAACTTACTTTTATCTTATGCTCTATGGACTATATGCTATCGATCCACCCTTGTGACATCTCCGTGGATATTTCCGCATATTTTGACCCTACCTGAGGTGTCACAACTGCTGTCTGCGGTTCCTTAAAGGAACCTGCGGCTATATATTGATATAGAACAACGCGACAATTATTGATCCTCGCACATTGGGCATGAAAAATCTGATTTTCAAAGTTTTGAGAAAAGTTTAGACTCTTTCAAAATTAATCAAATCTTGGATTTTTACCTCTATTAGCACTAGATTATGCTTTGGTTGAAGAAAAGGAAACACACTCACAAAGAGAATCTTGACAAAGGGTGACATAATATTTATATAACATTTTGATCTAATTTTAGTGAAGTTTTAGAGGTTATAATAGATTAAGGTTCAATTTTAATTAAATTGAAGTTGATTAGTGTGAGCACAAACGTTGAAACACAAAAAGGCTTAATCTATTAAACATCTTCATGAAAAACGCATGAAGGAAAAGGAAATACAAGAAAATAAAACAACTAACTATTACAAAGTTAGCTAATCTAGTTCTTGATTTTGTATACTTCCTTGGCTTAATTTTCTTTAAAAACATTTTGGAAATCATCATCATTCATCTCCTAGGAGGAGGAGCATTAGTGAACAAGGTTAGCAAGAAATTTTGCAACCTCCTATGAAGTCCAAACATCTCCATTCTTAGGTTTTGAATGATGTAGTTATTATAGAGGCAACATGGACAATTAGTGCCATGAGCTTCTAGAAAAGAAAACCAGTATGGATCACCCATGGAGGTAGTAATGGTAACACCCAAATTGGAGTGTTAGAGGGAGGAGGTGGAAGACGCATGGTGTCTAATGGTGATATAAGTGAGTTTGGTGGGGTGAAAGGTGAAGTTACCAAAGGCTCAACAAATTCATCCTCAAAAGGAATGCTTTGAGGAGGTTGAGGGTTCACATCTAAGAGAGGACTTGGAGTGAAGGGTGAAGATAACTCATTCATCCTATATTGTAATGAAGAAGAGGTAGAACCATGGGAATGGTTAGTACCATGAGTTGAGCTAGTCTTGAATGGAGCAAGAGGTGGTGAAGGTGATGAAGAGATGAGAATAGGAGATATCTTATTCTTAGGTGTAGGAAAATATGAAGAACCTTGTTTAGGCATCTTGATCTTAATCTTAAACTTTCTTTAGGTAGTAGAGTGTTTGGAGGAGTTTGATGATCTTGTGGACACCATGGCTGTATGTTTAAGGTTTAGAAGAAGGCTTAGAGGATGAAGAAGAAGAATAATCAAGAGAGGTTTAAGAAGGAGGTGGAATGATTGATAACGCCCAAATCCGACATGTTTTTGGGAGCGTTATCCGTGCTTTTATACATGTATATTGGTTATATCTATAATTCTTTTGTGCATATTTGTGCCAAAATGTGTTTGCAAGTCTATGTGTAGCCAATTGCAGGGATAGAGTATAAAGTGATGCAAAAAGTAAAGATTAGTACAAGTACGAAGAATCCTAGTCAACTTCAAGACCCGTGTATGAGTTACAAGCTTTGAAGATCCATTTTGGGTACGAGAACAAGTATTTTCAAGAAGTGTACAAGCCTTAAAAGTAATCCCGACCTTGGGAACTGCTAGAAGAATCATGTAGCTAGTTGTATTTACAAGTGCAAAAGACACTCAACATGAAAGTAGATGCCAACAATCTTCATTTTCCACAAGCATTTTGGAGAAATGGCCAGCAAAGTTCATGTAGGCAAAAATATACAACAATCTACCAACACCTTCTTAAAGCATCTAAAGAAGGCACATGAAGCTTCTATGTGGATTTCTAGAACACCTTTGTCTCTAAGCAAAAGCCTTTGGCTCCAAGCTATACACTGAATTCATGTCTTCAATTTTCCAATAAATAATACCCTTAAGGTCATGTAACCATATGTCATTCATTCTCAACTTCCATATGCTCTCAGAACCATCGAAATAACACTCTCAACCTTTTCTAAATTACTATTCCCGGATTTGAGCAAGGAAGTGCTAAAAAGTCACTTTTGGAGTCCTAAAAGCAAAGTTAACATCACCAAACTCTTAGGGATAATTATCCTAACCATTATCACTATATTTCTACTTTGTAAGACTCTTGATTATGACTTCTAAGGCTATTATTTTCTGAGTTTATTTCATTGTTTGGTATGAGTGGCTAAATTCCATTCTACAGTTGGTAGGATGATGTTTGTTGTATGAAGTTGTGGTTGTGATTGTGAATTGTATTTTAATTCAACTTCAAGCTTTTCCTTCGAACCATTGGTACTTATGTTTCATGTGACAATTGGTTATTAAAACTTAATTTGTTGTTAAAGATTTCATAGGTCGAAAGGGTTATTTTCTAACAACAAGTCATAGTCGGTTTGTCTATGGATTGGCTATCTTTTATATTGACCATTTCTTAAGAGGTTTTGATCACTAAGAAACATAATTATAAGTGTTAACAATTTTGTTAAACGATCGTGGATCGAATGAGTTAAAATGGAAGAAGTCTTGTATTGAGTGATAGAGTCTAATGCTTGTTTTCCTTAAGCAAAGTCTTGACGAAGACTAAAGCTTTTGAAAACAATAGATTGGATTAACCATCTAATTATCATAATCATAATTGTTATCATGTCATCACAATCATACTACAACGGATGCCCAAACTAATCTTTACCAAGTGTTGTTTCAATCTTATTGTTATTCTCACCATAATATAGTTTGTTGGAAATACATTTTTATACTTAGATAGTGTCGGTCACTCCAACAATATAGTTAAGGGCTCATAGTATAGTTTTAGTGACAGTTTATGTAAGCCCGACCCATGATCATGTTCATGGGCCGGAGGCCCAACTCCACTTATTGACTTGGGTATATAAACCCCCTTTCCTTCATGGAAAGGGGTGTTGGTTGTTTCACTTTTTAATACATTTTCACACATTTTCTCTCATCTTTCTCTCTCATCTTTCTCTCACTAGAAACATCAACCTCACTTGTTAGATCATAGATTACCACTATTCTACAATTTGTATCAAGAGCCATGAGATAAAATAGAGGTGTGTTTTGTGTTGTTCATGGTTGTTTAGTTGTGTTCATGAGTTTTGATAGCTTTTTACCCAAGTTTCAAAAAAATTTCATGTTTTTGTTGTTCCAAGTGATCTACATATCTCCTACATAGTTGTGGTAGGGATTGGGTGCTTTGGATTGGTTAAAATCACGGATTTCTAAGCAAAAATCTCATTTTTCTTCAAATATTACGAAACAACAAGGTTATTGCGAAATCTCTGCTTAAAAAGTCTTCGCAATCACAAGGGTTTTTGTTATGGCGAAGTTGGTATTTTCGCAATAACTAGGGTTTTGTTTATTGCGAAGTTTTCTCATTTTCATTATTGCGAAGCTTGAATTTGTGTTATTGTGAAGTTTGGACTTTTCCATTATTGCGAAGATTGGACTTTTCATTATTGCGAAGTTTTGGAAATTTCTCTTATTGCAAAGATTGAACTTTTGAATATTGCGAAGATTGCTCAGTTTTCCATTATTGCGAAGTTTGAAGTTTTCCAATATTGCAAAGACTTGTTTTTCTTGATTATTGCAAAATCTTTCATAACTAGTTATTGCGAAGACTTCTACTTTGAGGATATTGTGAAATCTGTCATAGTCAAATATTGCGAAATCTTCACCAATTTTTGCATAACTTCGAGGATTTTCGACTCTGCATTTATTTGAAGACTTTCACAACAACACACAACCAGATGATAATAACATATTATTTCAATAACCACAAGCACTTTACCTTTATTTCATTGCTCGATCATTTGGTAATATTTCTTCAAGTGATCACAAAATGAATCCTCATTCATTTATGCCTACAATGACATTGCTTACTGATCTATCTATCATATCGGGTACCGATACCCGTCCATCGTTGCTTATCAAAGATCTATTTGAAGCATGGCAGGGTCGTATGAAGTCATACATTATTGGTCGACCCAGTGCGAGGCTTATGATCAAATCAATTGAGCAAGCACACTTGATTGGGGTACAATTACTACAGATAATGTGACTCGACAAAGGGAATTCTGATTTAACGCTTGCCAACCAACTAATTTCCGATGCAGATGAAAAGGCTGTTCAGACTATTCTTCAAGCTCTTCCACCCGATATTTATCGTATGGTAAGTCAACACAAGATAGGAAAGGAACTATGGGATCGTTTGACGATTTTGCTACAAGAGAATTCATTGTCTAAGTAGGAGAGGGAGTGTCACCTTTATGATTTGTTTGATAGGTTCACATACACTCCATAGGAAACTCTTCATGACTACTATTGGAGATTCACTACATTGATGAATGATTTGAACACTTATAATCTAACGATTTCTTAGTTTCAGATCAATACCAAGTTTTTGAATACGTTGCCTCTAGAGTGGAGCCACTACGTTTCTGATGTTAAACTGGTAAGGGATTTGCACAAGTCAAATCTAGATCAACTTTATGCTTTCTTGCAACAACACGAGAAGCATGTGCTCAAGACACGTATGTCTCAAGGATCTTATACTGAACCATTGGCATTAATAGAAAATCATCCAATGTTGTCATATCATAGCATCTCTCATGCTATGTGACAACAATCTTCTTATCAGCCCCTGTATCAAACCCCAAGTTATCCACAGTACTCGATGTTACCACAACAACCTACATCATATCAACAATATCAGTTACCAGGACCATCATCACAAAGAGACTCAGATCTATCACCGTATGCTCAACAACTATACTATTCTTATCAACCACCTACAACTCCAGCTATCACATACCAGCAATCGAAAGTTCTTCAACCAAACTATTCACAAAATGTCAGTACTCCCTCAAGTGTTTATGGAGCGCCACCAGCACCAGTACTGTACTGTGATGATGAGGTTCCAATTCCCGAAAGAAAAGGATAATCCTACTGACGTGCTAGTTGCCATGTCCGCCTATATCACTCAGACGTTAAACAAACAAGGTTACAGAGGACCATCCCCAACAAATAATCAGTTGAGAACTTCTTCTATCTCTCATCAACAAGATACAATTCAAGACGGTAGGGTCATGGTTCAACCACTTCAGGGGAGACCAAGTTCATCAAATACGGGTGCACGCACATATAATACTACTCCAAGGGGAAATACTACTAAGGTGAAAATGATAATATGCTACAACTGCAAGGGGGAAGGACATATGGCCAGGGGGTGTAAGCAACCCAAAAGGAGAAGGGATGGTTCATGGTTTGAAGAGAAGGTGATGTTAGTCAAAGCTCAAGCAAATGGCGGTGAGTTAGATGAAGAGGATTTATCGTCTCTTGCGGATCCAGGAGTTGCGGACAATGAGGGACTCACATCGGCTTTCACTCAAAATGCAGCGTATTAAGCAGATGATCTCGATGCATATGACTCAGATTGTGATGACTTCAACACCGCCAAGGCAGCTCTTATGGAAAATATCTCGCTTTATGGGTCTGACCAAATCTCTGAGGTACAAAGCACTACCGATGATAGTAGTATTGTACCTTATCAAGTTGGGCAAGCGTCTCAGTATCCTAAAGAGCCTCCAGTGGTTAGTAATTAAAACGAGGAGACAAACAATGATAGAAATATCAATGCAAGTCCCCAGATTTTGGGTGAAATACAACCGCGAGCTATTAAGAATACGAATTCTCCTGATCAACAAGATTTGGTAATGGTTTCAGCAACTATGCTTGGCCAAATGAATACTGCGGTCCTTGAAACCCTAAGTGTTAATCAGACCTTATATGCCGAGCTTGCTTTGTACAAGGAAAAGGTTCAAACCTTGGAATTAACTCCCTCGATTGATACCTTAACTAATCCTGAGTTTGATGAGTTTAGGAAAGTTCAAATGGATCATTTACATGAGACTGAACATTTAAGAGAAAATCTTTCAAAAGAAATTAAAGAGAAAGAGTCAGTCGTTACTAACTTTCAAAAACTCAAAACGGATTTCAAAATACTCGAGTCTAAAAAGGTTGAAACGGAAATTAATGCGTCTAATCAAATTAAAAAGATTGATAATTTCTTTTGAAACAATACTACGCTTCTTACTTAGTACATTTGTTTGATTCATCTTTTAAGGAATTTAACTTATCGCGTCTACAAGACCTTCCACCTGACCCGGGTTATGCAAAACAAGCTTTTATTAGCACCCCAAGACTTTATGATGCAACCAAATTAGGATTGGTATTAGATCAGATTGTTATTCCGAATGACTCCGAGTATATGTCACTAGTTGAAGAGGATCGGTCACAAACGATTTTGAAACATCCCAAGTTTGATTATGATAAACTTAACCAAGAGTATGCAAGGACGGATTTTAGAACTCGTTTTAACATACAAAGGGAATTTACCAAAACATAAACTTACATGTCTAGTAAAGCGAATCTTAGTACATTTCCTACACTTGTCAACACGGATGAACCTAAGGAAATTCCAAAGGTTCTTCCACCTTTCAGTACATTGTTGTTAAGCTTGAAAGAGATTCAACAATACTTTACCAGGTTTGACAAGTTCATTAAGGAATGTACGACTCCAACGGCTCAAACCAACGGAGAATGGGCTTTCGAACACATGAAAGCGGTGTTTAAGGCTGAGATCGTTCCGTTTATAGACAATCTTAAAAACGGTTTTGTATCTCTCGGTGATAATCTTAATATTGAAATGAAAGAAGTTCAAAAAGTCTTTCATGAAATGGATGATGCTTATGAGCAACATTAAATTGAGAAAGAAAAGATTTTGTCCGAATATGACCGATTCTTGGAACAACTGGTGTCTCTCGATGTGATGACTTCTATGACTATTAATTGTGCTAATGAGATTACCTCTGTTGAGAATAAATGTGATGATGTGCATGATTTCTATGTGAATTGTTGAGCCTGTATATGATGTAGATAATCATTCTTGTCACGAATCTAGTGTTGAATTTTTAAAGCTTCAAGATTCTTATAAATCACTTTCAAAACGTTTTGACGAGCTTCAACAACATTGTATATCTCTTGAAATTCAACAACAATCTAGAAATGAAACTCTTTCAATAACAAATGATTGTGAAAACAACGTTGATACAATGACAAGATGATTAAGGTGGTTCAGGCATTAGAGGGAGAAATTATGAGACTTAAGAGAGAGTCATTAGTAGAGAAAGTGGAACTAGAGGATGCAGAGATGAAAAACCATGCCTTAGAAAATAAAATCATCTATAAGACCCCGGGAGCTAAACCTACTTTAAGTACACCCAACAAGGCTAAATCAAAATCTACAACTAATGCTCCCTTGCCTTCTACAGGAGTAACTGTGTCTACTAAGGCTAAAGGATCTCGAGTAAAGAAAGATAGGATCAAGCCCTCCAATAGTAGCACTATTCAGAAGAAAGTAGAAGTTCACCCTAGGAATGTTATTTCAGATTTGAATAAAAAGAATCACGTAGCTAAGACAAAAGGCTCTGCGGTTATGCAGAAGCCTATGCACAAAGTGAATTCTAATTTGAGATATTGGAATTGTAATGAATGCATGTTTTCTCAATGTCATGATTTATGCCTTGTCGATCATGTTAAGGAAATGTATGCTATTAGGAACAATCTTGAATGGATTCCAACGGGGAAGATATTCACCCAAGTTAGATGGCAAGGGCAACCCACTGGTAGGACCTTCACTGCAAATGGAACTAAGTGCCCTTTAACTAGGATCACGTCCACTAAAGTTAGGTCTCAACGTCCTTTAAATAGGAACTCTAGCATTAAGAAATGGAAAAAGCGCCCTTTAAATAGATCTGCAACCACTATTGTGCCTACCAGTGAAGAAGTACCTCAGGATCTTAGACAACTAGAATCTAAGCCGACCACTAGGAAGAAAAATTGGAAACCTAAGAAATCTTCTGTTAGCAACTTTAAGATAATTATATTTGTACCTGCTAACACAGAGGAACAATTAGATTCTGATACATCGTCTTTGTCTGGTGATATTTTCAGGTGGTCCAAATCATCCTCTGGTACTTGGACTCTAGGTGCTCCAAGCACATGACCGGAGATCGCTCGATGCTCAAAAATTTCGTCAGCAAGTTTCTAGGCACGGTTAAATTTGGTAACGACCACATTGCAAAGATCATGAGTTATGGTGAATATCATATTGGGAATGTTACGATTTCAAGGGTGTATTATGTGGAAGGACTCACTCATAATTTATTCTCAGTAGGACAATTTTGTGATTCCAACCTTAAGGTTGCTTTTCGATAACATACTTCCTTCATTCGTGATCAAGTGGAAATGATTTGTTAAAAGGTTCTCGAGGGGATAATATCTATACGTTGTCTATTCAAAACATGATGGTCGCTTCTCCTGTATGTCTTCTTTCCAAAGCATCTAAGACCAAGTCATGGTTGTGGCATCAACAGTTATCTCATCTTAACTTTGATGCTATTAGCCATTTGGCTAAAAAAATTGTTCGTGTCTTCCAAAGCTCAAGGTTAACAAGGACTATTTATGTTCCACGTGTTCATTGGGGAAAAGCACCAAGAAGTCTTATAAACCTAAAGCTGAAGACACCAACCAGGAAATACTGCATCTTTTGCACATGGATCTTTGTGGGTCAATGCGTACGGCCAGTGTGAGTGGTAGAAAATACATCCTCTTCATGGTGGATGATTTTTCAAGGTTTACATGGGTAAAGTTCTTAACGACCAAGGATCAAGCACCAGCATTTATTATCAAATTTCTTAAGATGATCCAAGTGCGTCTTAATGCTAGTGTTTGCCGCATTCGAACTAATAATAGAACTGAGTTTGTTAATCAGACTTTGCGGGACTACTATGAAGAGGTTGGCATTTCACATGAAACATCAGTTTCTCGCACTCTACAACAAAACGGTGTCGTAGAAAACGTAATCGTACACTTATGGAAGCTTCTAGTATATGTTAATTTACGCGAATGCTCTTTTATTCTTATGGACTGAAGCAGTGGCAACCGCATGTTATCCCCAAAACTGCTCTATCATTCGTAAGCGCCATGGAAAAACACCATATGAGCTTCTTCATGGACACAAAACCGATATCTCCTTTCTTCATGTGTTTGGTGCACTTTATTATCCAAATACTAATAGTGAGAATTTGGGCAAACTTCAACCAAAGGCTGATATAGGAATTTTCATTGGTTAATCACCCACAAAGAAAGCTTACAAGATTTATAACCGTCATCTTGGCAAGATTATAGAACTATTGATGATGATTTTGATGAGCTGACAGTTATGGCTTCTGAGCAACGCAACTCTGAACCCACACTTCATGAGATGGGAACCGGTACTATTATTTCCGGACTAGCTCCCAACAATCTTACTTCTCCATCATTTACACCACCTACAAGGACCGAGTGGGATGAGTTATTTCAACCGATGTATGATGAATTCTTTGATCCTCCTAGTGATGATGTTCCAGCTCCTGCAGTAGTAGCCCCGATTCCTGAAGTTGTTGCTCAAGATTATGGACATCAATCCAATGCATCTACAGTCACTACTGAACCGGATGCACCTTCCCCCAACAATTCTCAAACTACACCTGAATCAACACCCCCACTCATTCCTAATGATGTTGAAGAGGATAACTATGATCACGATTTAGAATTTGCTCACATTCAAGAGCTTCCCTACTTTGGTTTACCGATACCTGAAAACCCTTCAGATGCGTCAACCTCAGAGGTAGCTCCAACAACCGTTTACTCCAGACCACCACGGATTGGAAATCACAAAACAAAGTGGAAAAAGGATCACCCAATCAGAAATATTGTTGGTGACATCGATCGACCAGTCTCAACATGCCATAAACTACAAGAGCACGCATTATATTGTTACTTTGATACGTTTCTCTCCGAGAAGGAACCTAAAACATGGCAACAAGCTATGACACAATCGTCTTGGATTGAAGCCATGCAAGAGGAACTTAATGAATTCCAACAACTTGAAGTATTGTAATTATTTACTCTACCCAACATTGTTGTGTGTATATAAGGTCAAACCCGATGAGATGGGTGGAATTTTAAAAGAATAAGGCTATATTGGTTGCTCGAGGTTACAAACAAGCATTGGGTATTGAATTTGAAGAATCCTTTGCTCCTGTTACAAGATTGGAGGCTATTAGATGTTTCCTTGCTTATGCTGCTCACATGAACATGATCGTCTACCAAATGGATGTTAAGACGACATTTCTCAACGATAAACTGAGGGAACAAGTCTATGTTAGCCAGCCGAATGGATTTGTCAACTCGGAGTATCCTAATCATGTGTACAAGCTTAAGAAGGCTCTTTATGGGTTGAAACAAGCTCTACGCACGTGGTACGATCTCCTGTCGTCATATCTCATCTCGGAAGGCTTCTCCAAAGGCAAAGTGGATCTGACATTGTTCGTTCTCAAGGAATGCAACGACATGATACTTATACAAATTTATGTTGATGATATAATATTTGCTAGCACTACTCAAAAATTGTCTGACCGTTTTGAGAAAATTATGTCCACACACTTTAAGATGTCGATGATGGGAAAAATCTCTTTTTCATAGGGTTACAAATTTCTCAAAATCCCAGAGGCATCTTCATTAATTAATCCAAATATGCTCTTGAATCTTTGAAAAAGTATCATTTTAAAAACTGTGACCCGTGGATACTCCAATGGTGGAGAGATCCAAGTTAGATGAGGATATGGATGGTATTGCTGTCGATCCTAAACATTACTGTGGAATGATCGGCACCCTTCTCTATCTGACTGCTAGTAGGCCTGATTTGCAATTTGCTATATGCATGTGTGCCCGATATTAGGCTCGGCCTACCGAAAAGCACTTACATGTTGTGAAAAGGATCTTTCGGTACCTTAAAGGAACACTTCATCGTGGTCTATGGTATCTGAAGGACTCCTCCATTGCACTAATATCATATGCATATGCGGATCACGCTGGGTGTCAAGATACTAGACGTAGCACATCTGGAAGTGTGCAACTTCTTGGAGATTGATTGATTAGTTGGGCATCCAAAAGGCAGAAAATCGCTGCGATATCAAGTACATAGGCTGAATACATTTCCATGTCTGGTTGTTGTGCTCAAGTTCTTTGGATGAGATCACAATTGACTGACTATTGTCTTGGATCCAACAAAATTCCGATGTACTGCGACAACAAAAGCGCCATTGCCATTTGTTGCAACTACGTTCAATACTCCAGGGCGAAGCATATTGACATACTCTACCATTTCATCAAAGAGCAAGTGGAAAATAAAGTAATCGAGCTGTATTTTGTCAACACTGAGTATCAGCTGGCTGATATGTTTACAAAGGCTTTAGATCGAGGACATATCGATTTTTTTATCGACAAGCTGGGCATGAAATCATTCTCACCAACGACTCTTCAAGATTTGGTAGAAGAATCTGCATAATAGTGGTGGTAAACTATTCTCGAGTATCCTTTTATTGTGATCATGTATATATTGTATTTATTTATACCACCAAAAAGAAAAATACAAAAATATAAAACCTACAAAAACCATAAAAAATATAAAATCAAGAAAATACAAAAATATTTTCATTTTGAAAGGGCATGTCTTTTAGTACGATAATATTTACGGCATTAGAAATGTCGATTAAAATTGACACGATCCATAAATAGAGTTCGTATAAAAGTTGTAAATATTTTAAAACATGCCCATATGGCTTGTAGTTATTTCTGTCAGCAACCCGCTTTTCGCATTAAAGTCACGTATTTCTTTGGAAAACGTTGGCTCACGACGGGAATTAATTTTCTTGGGTAAGGTTTACTTTAAAACCTTGTAAGGGATCATGTTTACTTTATAACTTGGTCTAACACAAATTTATGTACGCTTCATTGCATTTATTTGTTAAAATAAGAGAAATCTTATTGCCACCAGAATCATTTTTCAAAAGCATTAAACGAAAAATGTCTTCATGGGTATTTGACTCTTTAAACAACGACTATATCTCTTTAAATAGAAAACTGGTCATTGTTTAAGGGGAGAAAAATATCAAATCGTCTTGGAAATTAAATTGGTCTTCAAAAAGTCATATGAAAATGCGAACGGTTAATGACCTCTGTCGTATCTTATGTGGTGTGTGTTTTTTGTTTTAGGATGTTTATGTACCTTAGGATCTAATATTGCCCTAAACCAATAAGTTAAGGATGTTTGGTGCGAAAGATAGTTAACGAGAGTGAAATTCATTACGGGTGTTAAGTGGGGATCCAATAAAGCTTGTTACTTGTTTATTGGCTTAAACACTAAAAAAGGGGGACCAAGTTTTCAATTTAGCAAACTTGGTTTGACCAAATCTGCCCCCTCCCCCAGTTGACTTCACTCTTCACAAAATATATACACATACACACACACAGTACTCATACTCTTTCCGCCATTGATAGAACACCCACACCTTCTTTTATAAGATTTCTACAAAGATCAAGACTTAAGGTATCTATTCCTAAACCATTATGTCATTTTAAACATCCTATATCAGTGTAATTCCATCTTTCATGATTCAATTAACCACAGTTCCAAATTAAAAGGAATTAGGGTTTTTAAAAAAATATGGTATCGAAAAATGAAATTGATATGGGGGTTTTACTCATTTAAGATAGATATATAGAGGATTACACTTGGTTTTGCTCAGAAAACTTCAAATATATCGAAATCAAACCAAAACAGCAATCCTCGTAATGTCCGCCTGGTAATTGCGAAATGTGTACATTATTGTTTATTGCAAAATGTCTAGCTTTTGGCTATTGCGGAAAGTATGACTTTTCATTTTTGCAAAATGTCAGTTTATGTTGTCCCATATATTTGTGATGATTAAGCAATGAAGAAAGAAAAAAAATAGATGAAGAAGAAATGAATTCCTAGAGAGAGAAAGTAGTGAGAGAAAGTAGAGAGAGATGATTAACTTGGTGAGATTAGATTAGAGAAAAGAATTTGTTACAAATGACCATCCACCCTCCTAACATGCTAGGAGGGTAGTATATATAGTCCACCCACATGCGGGCTTTAATGGACTATATATTGGGTCGGGCTTGTCTTTTGGACTTTAATTAGTTTAAATCCAAGCCCGTGAACCACGACTAAATAACTACCTATTACAACGTTCTAATAAATATCATAATAGAAACCTATGATCGAACATTCTTGTTTGACTCAATATTTTGAGGCTAACAATCTCCCCCAATGTGAGGTCATTCCTCTTTGATATTTGGATTCCAATGGAGATTTATGAATTTCGTCATAAATGAGTCTTGAACGTGTAACAGTAGTTTTGTTCCTTCATGCTGTGAACTTTGAGCCTTTGTCGTTGTCTTTCGACTTTGTCTTCTATCTTGAGATCTTCAAATCATCCTTGACTTGTCATTGCCATCTTGCGATCTTGTGTCTTTATCCACATGCTCACACTATCAATTGTTGGATAAGTCTTTGGGCATGAATATGTGGTTGTGAATCTTTGACTTTGCTGAGTACACCGTGACGCCACCTTCTCGAGACAAAACATAGACACGGACTGAATGCCTTTGACATTCGTCCTAAATCGATAGCGTTTTACCTCCGGTCGGTGATGAGTTTTCTTTACTCGACCGTCTCAAAGCAAGACTGCGAACATAAAGAGTGAATCAATTGGATAAATATCCGCTTGATTAAAGTTGTCAATTCAAATTCCTGGAACAAGTTTGATTCATTAAGAATCTTACCATTGTTGCTTTCCAGTTGACACAAGTTTGATTCATAAGAATCTCACAAGTCACGTACCGTAGCGCTGTTTGATGTTGACGCTAGAAGGATTTCCATTCGTCACTATGAATATTAATAAATATCACTCAGAATGTTCTGGCAAGACCATAAAGATATTGCGTAGAAACCTGAAACGAGTTTGAATCAATTCAGAATCAAACCACTGTTGCTTTTCAGTTTTACATATGTTCAATTCATAAAGAATCTTGCATATGACCTACCGCAGTGTGTTTGATGTTAACACTAGAAGGATTTCCACTCATCATTGTGAATACTAAGTAGTATCACTCTGAGCGTTCTAGCAATATCGCAAGGATATAGCGTAGGACTCTCTTGATCATCATCCGTGTGTCCTAACGAGATTTAATTGATCTCATGGCTCTAGACTCGATTTGTGCACTTTTAGTGGTCGGAGGCTGGAGCAGATGCCACCTATTCAATATCAACAATCTCGGAGTGAGAAAGTCAATAGAAGTCGTGTTGATCTCCGTGACAATAAAACAAACTTCTTTTGAGAGAAGTCTGAGTAGCTAGGAAAGGGTTGTGCTTCACATCACTGGGTCCATGATGAGTTTTCTTCATGATGTGTTGACCCGGTTTCTGCCTAATTTGTATGGAGGGCTTCTTTCTTTAGACCCTTTATCCTTACATTTCTTTTTCATTCTTCAACCCCTTCAATGCTTACCAAGACATCATTAATAGCACCTTGTTGTGATTGTTCCAGTGCTATCATCAGTACTTAGGCGGCATTCAGCTACGTTCACATTCTACTCCATCTTTCCTAAGGACTTCTAATCATCTATTGGATTATCCCTGGGAAGATCCCTCCGGTTCTGGTTGGATCATAGGACTTAAACCTAACCACCCTTTTGACACCAATAACGTCGTGAATTAAAGATGTTGTGGGTATTTGATCGTAACTATGAAAACCACTTTAAATTCCAACAAAGTGTTTGAAAAACATTTAACACCTTGCTAGTTTTGTCGTTTCAGAAATTCTCCCCTTCACATGTGCATCGATAATCGAAAGTGTTTCGCACATGTGGGTAAGATTTAAAGTGCTTGAGTCTTATAGATCACATTTTAATCACATTTTCTCCCCCTATCTCTAATATATAAAATTGTTTGATATTAGATATACCAAATTTGCTTAAAATATATTGTGAAAAATAGTCTTGAAAATCTTCGGGAGAAAGATGTGTTAATCTTATGCATGAAGTTGAATTGCTCCCCCTCAAAAATTGATCCAATGGAATAGTCATTACGAGGATTTGATCCACATTAAACTTTTGAGGATAGGAGTTGTTGAACACACAATTTTTGAAAGATTTTGAATATTATTGAGAAATTCTTGAAAAAATTGTGTTCAACGCTTTTTGAAAAATCAATTCTTTTTGACGAAAAGGTTTTTCTAAAGCATAAACTTGAGTTCATAGACTTTGAATGTCTTGACGAATCCACTCAAGTGTAAGAAGATTTAACTTCTTTTGCTAAGGGTAAGAGTACAAAAGCTTACACTCCCCCGTGAATTTAGATCCGGGTTGCAATCTGAAAGTGATTACAAGCCATTGTGTTGAGCTGAAAACGTTGAATATTTTGTGACAAGCTCAACCCAAGATAGATTGCTCTACCCGTTGTTGGAAGTATTGTCCAAAATAGACAATTTCCTTTTGAAAATATAGAAATGACATGTTTTGAAAAATATTTACAACTTTCATTCGAGCTTTATGTACACACCCGTGTCGTTATTGAGCGACATTTCTAGGTACGTCCATATTATCGATACTGAAAGACATGTCGAGAAAAATATTTATGGATTATCAAAGATTTTTTACTTTTGTATTTTTCTTTTTGATTAATATTTACAGGTAGATGTTTGATAGATGAATCAAGCAGGCTTCTTTGCCAGAACCTCCAGTTCTGCTGGAGTCAAACATCTCATACCAATTTGCCTAACTAGATACGCAAACCTCTCTTTCGAAAGAGCTTTTGTAAACAAGTCAGCTAATTGGTAATCAGTTCCAACAAAGTATAATTCAACAATACCTCTTTCAACTTGTTCCTTAATGAAGTGATATCGGACATCAATGTGCTTCGTGCGGGAATGCTGAACCGGATTGCAGGTGATGGCTATGGCCGACTTTGAGTCACAGTACATAGCTTTATCAAAATGGAAGCCATAATCCGTGAGTTGTGTTCTCATCCAAAGAACTTGAGCACAACACGCATATAGAGACACATACTCCGCTTCGGCTGATGAAAGTGACGTGCAATCCTGCTTCTTGGAAGACTATCCCACAAGCTTGTCTTGACCTCGAAATTGTGCACCACCAGAAGTACTTTTACGTGTATCAAGACACCCTTCATGATCAGAATCTGAATAGGCCGTTAGAAAGAAACCGGTTTCCCTCGGATACCAGAGTCTCATGTGAACGGTATTCTTAAGGTACCGAAAGATCCGTTTAACCTCATTGAGGTGCTTTTCAGTGGGTCATGCTTGATATCGTGCACAATAACATGTAGCATGATGAATATCAGGTCTGCTTCCTGTCAAGTACATGAGGGACCCGATCATGGAACGATATCTCGTTTGATCTATGGGTAATCCCTCCAAATCAGCATCTAGGGATGTGGTTGATAATGGTGTCCCAACGGGGTCACATGATGTCATACCATGCTTTTTGATTATCTCTTGACAATGCTTAGCTTGGTTAATAAAGATACCACTTGGGGATTGGTGAACTTGAATTCCTGGAAAGAATTTTAGTTCGCCCATCATAGACATTTCAAATATGCTGTGCATTACTTTTTCAAACCATTTTGAAAGTTTTGAGTTTGTAGACCCAAAAATAATGTCATCAAAATAAATTTGCACAAGCAAAATGTCATCCCCATATTTATAAGTGAACAAAGTTAAATCAATGGAACCTTTTGAGAAACCCTTGGAGACTAGAAATTTCGAGAGCTCGTCGTACCACGCCCCTGGAGCTTGCTTGAGTCCATAAAGTGCTTTGTGGAGACGATACACCTTGTCAGGATAATGAGGATTGACGAATCCTTCCGGCTGTGTGACATAGACTTCTTCCTTCAAAGGACCGTTAAGAAACGCCGTCTTTACGTCCATTTGATAGACAATGAATCCCTTATGTGCAGCATAAGCAAGAAAAATCCTGACCGCTTCCATTCGAGCTACTGGTGCAAATGATTCTTCGAAATCAATACCCTCTTTCTGTCCATACCCTTTAGCCACTAGCCTAGATTTGTTCTTGATGATCGTGTTTTCTTCATCCATCTTGTTTTTCCAGATCCATCGAAGATTTAATGGTGTTACATCGTATGGTCTGTCAACAAGTTCCCAGACTTTAAGTCTTTCAAATTGTTGAAGTTCATCCGTCATCGATTCAATCCAAGCATGATCAGCTAAGGCTTCTTTGATGTTTTTCGGTTCGGCTGAACTCACGGCGAGTGCGAACATACAAACATCGCCACCGGTGTGAAGCTGTCGTCTTGTACGAACGGGCTGTGAAGGGTTTCCAATTACATGAACCAAAGGATGATCTCGGGTCCAATGATGTGTTGAAGGATGTCGTTGATAGAAAGTATGCATATTTGACGGATCAACATGGCGAGTAGAAGACTCTCCAGTTTCGTGTACCGGTGTACCGAATGGGTTGATAAATTCGTCTTCGTCAGATAATGCATTGTCTGCTTGATTTGTGTTCTTTGGAGCAATGACAGTAGTTGTGGATGTTGTAGGATCGAGTGTTGTAGTGATATTCCGAGGAGGTAAATCTGCAGCAACCCGTGTTGAAGTAGATGAAGTTGTATCCAGTTTTTGACGATGATCGGTATCATCATTTTTATCATGAGTTACAGCGGAAGACTTCGATACAACTTGTTTCTCCCCCGTGAAATATTTCATCATACATTGGTCCATATAACATTTCCAACTCTTCAATTGTCGTGTCGACTGTCATATCAGTTCTAGGAACATTTTTTGGAACCAACGTTGAACTTGACGGTTCATTGTTGTGGTCTTGAGCTTCGAGTTCCGTGCGGTTGTGAACGGAAGTCGTTTGTCGTTGTGGATCGGGACTTAAACTGTTTTGTTCAAGTGCCATTTCTTGTAATTCATCGAATCGGATGTGAATAGTCTCGACTATCAATTTTGTTCTCTTGTTGTACACTCTCTATCCCTTAGACTGAGTTGCATATCCCACAAGAATACATGCATCACCTTTTTCTTTCATCTTATCGAAGTTTTCACCATCTCGAATGATGTAACAAGTACATCCAAAAACATGAAGGTGTTTGAGTGAAGGTTTTTGATCATGAATTATGTGATATGGTGACTTTTCGTGTCTTGGGATAATTAAGGATCGGTTTTGTGTGTAGCATGCGGTAGACACGGCTTCGGCCCAAAAGTACAGTGGATGTTTTGAAGCGGATAATAATGTTCGAGCAGCTTCAACCAAAGTGCGGTTTCGTCTTTCAACAACGCCGTTTTGTTCGGGTGTTCGAGCAGTAGATGTTTCATGTTCAATCCCTTCGGCTTCAAAATACTTTCTCAGATTTGAATTCAAAAATTCTGTACCTCTGTCAGTACGAACCACTTTAACTTGAGCTTGAAGACCACGTTGTATCAATTTAAGGAAGCTGATGAGAACGTCGGGTGTTTCATCCTTGGACCTCAAGAAGTGAGTCGATGTGTACCTTGAGTAATCATCGACAATTACCAGAATATATTTCTTTCCATTTATACTCTGAACACGCATGGGACCACACAGATCCATATGAAGAAGATCTAACCGTCCTTTAGAGCTTGGTGTTGTCTTTGTTTTGAAGCTACTTCGTTTAGCTTTACAAAGTTCACAAGAAGAACAAAGATGATCTTTGATGAATTTCAAGCTTGGAAGGCCTCTCACAATATCTTTCTTGGAAAGCAAGTTAATGGTATCAAAGTTGAGATGAGAAAGATGTTGATGCCATAACCATGCCTGAGTCGTTGAAGCTTTAGCTATGAAGCAAATTGGAGTTGATGAAGTTGTGTCTTGAAGTGAAATTGTGTAAAGATCAGTACCCCGTGTACCGGTAAGTAAGTCATTCCCATCATAATCACGAACAAAACATGTTTTCTTTCTGAAAGCAACTTCCAAATCTGCATCACAGAATTGACCAACCGAGAAAAGATTATGATTGAGCCCTTCGACGTAGTATACCCTTTTAATCGTGATATTCCCCTGAACCAAATCTCCATATCCTAGGATCGGTGCAAATTGATCATTTCCGAATCGGACCGTACCCAGGAACTTCTCCACGAAGTTAATTAGAAGCTTGAGATTCCCCGTCATGTGCTTCGTGCATCCGGAGTCCAGTATGAAGAGAATTATTTGTATCACCTGCAGAAGAGTTAAAACACGATGGAGAATTTGCTAAATTGGATACCACAGTATTGGTGATTATAGAATCATTAGTGTCCTTAGAAACATTTAAAGGCATACTAACACTCGTAGTCACATTTTATGTCCTAATTTTAGGCATCCATTTATATCCGGGAGGACATTGATTAGCAAACCACCATTTCCAAGACTTACTAGCAGACTCATATAATTCCTTAATTTTGCTTCTAGGGTTCTTAGTGGTGGAGTCTGATGCATTACTTTTCTTAGTGGAGGTGGCACCAGAATGGTTTATCTTGCGTTTGGGTTTACTAGCTATAATAGGCATCAAACTTGCTTCTTAGTTCTAGTATCTACGTCTTTGACTTTATTCATAGCACACATAGAATGATTAGCATTAGCACACTTGCCACATTTGACACAAACAAATTTCACATTCATAGCATTCAAATCATTCACAGCATTCAAATCGTCATTACATGCGATATCAGACTTTTTATTCTTAAAAACATTCAAATTCCTAGGGTGTTCTTCTACTTGCTTCATCTTCCCTTGATTCTTGTGTTTCCAGACATTATCATTCACTTGAGTGCTCTTAAGCTGAGGCCGGCTAACACTAGTAGTGGAGACTATTCCTGTGGTAGAAGACACACGAATATTAGTGTTTCTAGAAGTCTGAGGTGATTGAATAACTTTGTTTGTGGGCTTAGTGGTCATTCTATACATCCCTGGTTTAATCACATTATTGTGCTTAATGCTTGGTGCTATAGGATTCCTTATGGGTTGAGCTTGTGGTAACCATTCCTTTCCATCCATCTTGGGGGCAAACACAGGTTTTGCAAACGAGGAATTAGATAAAGCAGATGGTTTTCCCAAGATAGAGGATCTATTCTCTTTAGAGGCATTGGGTTGTCTAACAACATTTTTCTTAATGCTAGGTTCCATAATTTTCCCACCCATTTTAGCAATGAGTTTCTGCAACTCTGCTATCGCTCTTTCCCTGTCTTGTAATTGAGCTTTCAACCCTTTAATTTCCAAATTCTGTTCATTCATTTCTCGAAATGTTTGGGAAAGTTTTTCTTTCAATTTATTATCATGTGGAAAACGACCAACGTCTTTTTGCAAAGCAAGTTCAAGTGAATGACAATGTTTTTGAAGGAAACCAGTTTTGTGTTGAAGTAGCTCAAAAGCCTTTTTGTCAACATTTTCTTTACGTTTCGAAAGCTCAATTTCAAGACGTTCACATTCTTTGATCTTATCAAGATATTGGCATGCAACTTCAGAATATTCATCAATATCAGCACAAGATGTAAAATAAGCACACATAACATCTTTAGAAACACATTCTTGCAAGAGTAAATCATATTCATCTGAGAAATCAGACTTCTCCATTTGAAGATCATCAATGTGTTTCTCAATAGATTCAACATATTTTAAATCATCAAACATTTCAGTCCGAATGAACTCCTCAAGTTGAAGAACAGTTTCTTTAATCAACGACGTGTATGGAATTAAGAGTTCTTTGACAAGCAAGGTAATATCGTGAGGAATCGGACGTGTCCACTCAGCATTTTCATGTTTTGCCCAGTCTCTTTCAACAATAGATTTAACATTATCTATGTGGTGTTTAAGAATACCTAATGTTTTCCTACTCTACCTTTTAGATTCATCTAGAGGGAGGTAGTTTATGTATTTGTAAACATTAGATTTCTTAGGGGCAAATGCTTTCTTCCATTGAATTCTCTTTTGTTTGCATTCAAGGAACACTTCCTCACGAGTTTTCTGAGTTTGTTTATTGAAAAGGCCATAAAGACTATTCTCATAAGCATAATTATATGGTTTCACAAACTCCTTATTAACAAGTGGTGGACTATCATCGTCCCAAAGGGCAGTCTCTTCACTATCGACACTTACCGGCATGCAATCAAGATCGGTCCTTTCAGTCTCATCAAGATAGAGACACGGGTTCGCAGCTTGAGCTTTGGCAAGGTACTCAGGACTTACAAAGCTATCTTGACCCTTAAACATCGATGGAGGTGCTAGCATTCTTACGGATTGAATAGAATCATGCGTTTTATAAACAACGTTCTTCAAAAAGTCGACTTGTGCTTCTAGTTTCGTAACTTTTTCGGTTTCTTTATTATATCTACTTTTGAAGTCTTGTTTTAACGCATCTACCTCTTGTTTCTTATCCTCTAGAATTTTAGCAGAATTGGTAGTGGTCATAGAGAGTTGTTGTTCAAGTTCATTAACTTTGGTATTGGCAAGGTACGTTTTTTGACGTTCATCCATTCAGAAAACATTATATTGACACTTCTCTTTAGCTAATAACTCAAGAGTTGTATTATATTTGTTTTCAAAATCGTCCTTTTGACTTTTTAACACACTTCCCTTGTACCCCTCAAGCTCTTTGGTTTTCTGAAGGAGATCATCTCTATAGCTTTCAGTCATCTCAGTAGATTTGATAAGAGCAGCTTTACATTCTTCAAAACTTTGAGTGATCGTAGCGTTTGCCTTCTTTAATTGCTTTTGACTCTTTTTATTTTCAGTGACATCTTTTAGTAAAGTATCAATTAAATTAGCAAGCGCAATACGTTCCTCTTCATCATATTCATTTGCATGTTGATCATCCTCAGACTCATTATTGCACATGTCTGATGAATCGGGTGTGGTATTACTATCAACCGTTTCCATCATACACGTGTCATTAATGGCATTGGGTAGATCACTATGCTCCGGAATATCACCAAACACATTATATTCATCAGTAGTGTGTACCTTATCGATTGGCCCAGTGTCAAAGATAGGGCCATTGTCATCTTCAGTGACTTTGAGAACTTCTTCAACCTTTGCCATGTACGAGTAATGTGCATCAAGCTCTTGATCTGAATCTTCATCATCAGTATCATCAAGCATGGCTCCTTCCTCAGCTGACAATTTAACCCCTGCTTCCATCTTTTTGCATAGCAACATCTTTTCCTTGTGATAGCTGGAGTCTCTAACCCTTTTCGGCTTCCTGCATTCCTTTGCCATATGCCCATAACCTTGACAATTAAAACATTAAATCCCGCTTTGCTGAACCACTTGACTTCCAACCGTTTCCATATTCCCAGTAGCAGCAGCAATCCTCTGAGTATCATACTTTGCAGTTTGTCGATCATATCTTGCAGAACCCTCAACATGCGTTGGATTATGTCGATCATACCTAGAAGGACTTTCACCACGTCGATGTGTGTCATACCTTGGAGGACTCTCAACATATCGGTTCTTGGTGTTAGATGATGTGCGAAGATTGATGTTGGTGGGTTTGTAGATTTTCTTGTAAGTCTTCATTATGTAAGCAATTTGTTGTTTCATCTCTCGGTTCTTTTGAGCTTGGTCTTCATCACTATCTTCTTCAGATGAGGACTCAGATGGTGGTGATGGTGCTCTTGGCGCTTTACCTCGAGATTTTGTGGAAGATGAAGACTTAGATGATGTGGAATATCGTGGTGAAGATGATGTATTGGAGTATGGCTTAGGAGCACGAGAGTGAGGATTTGAACATGTTGAGTGGTAGTCACTAAAGCAAGTGGATTAGCCGTCTTGGCAACACGTTCAGCTCGAATCTCATTTGCTTCATTCTGAAATTGCTTCAAGATGTCAAAGAGTCGATGATATGAGACCTCGTCTTACTTTTCTTGTTTTTTCACCAAAGTGACGAACCGTGTCCACTCGGGTTGAAGTTGTTGAAGAAATTAGACATTGACTTGCATGGTGGAGACTTGCAGATTATTTCTTGTCATGTCATTCATCATCTTATAAAACCTGGAGTAGTAAGAGTCAATTGATTCTCCATCCCTTGAAGTAAACTTGCCAAAATTCCAAAACAAGTTTGTTTTGACATCTTGTTTGTTGAGTGATTCTCCTTGTTGCAAGCGTTCAATAGCAGTCCACATTTCATGTGATGTAGGGCATGCATCAACCGTGGAATAAATATCATCTCCAATCCCACTTAAAACCATATAGATGGCTTCCTTCTCCGCATCATGCCAAGCACAATTTTCAGGTGTGAGATCAGCTCTTGTTTCATCACGTTCACTTGCAGGTATTGGATCAGTAGTATATGTGGCTGCTCTTGGAGGAATTGAGATCTTCTTGAATATATATGGTCCATGAGTAATACATTTCCTCAAGGCATCACCATTAGGTCTTGTGTCAAGATATCGTATGAAACGTGATTGCCATTGAGCATACCGACCAGATACAAGCATTGGTGGTCTCTCTTTGTTACCCGCCACCATTATGTTGTTGTTCGTCACACGATTTTCGGCAGTAGAATCCATCTCAATATTCTCTGAAATGATGAAGTGAAAATGGATCTTAAGTAGATTTGTTGTGATTGTTGTTGTGGTTTAAATTCCGAAAATTGCAATTTTTCTCCAGGCCGACAATAAATTCTCCAGTTCGACAAAAAGGGTAGACCAAAAAATTTTGTATCGCCAAATTTTTAAATTGAGCTACAAATGTCCTAAAACTAGTATGGAAAAAATTTGAATTTACTGGACGGAAAAATTTCGAAACTAGTCTAGATGGTGGCTAAGTCTAAAAAATACTCAAACAAAAATTAGCAAAACATGTCATCGGAATCACTTCGACGGAATGTCTAATCGCAATGTCTAATCGCAATGTCTAATCATAATGTCCAATCGGAATGTCTAATCGGAATGTCTAATCGGAATCCCTTCGTCGGAATGTCTAATCGGGAATGATGATCGGAACGGCCTTGTCGGAATACCAAATCGGAATGATGATCGGAAAGACCTTGTTGGAATACCAAATCGGAATGATGATCGGAAAGACCTTGTCGGTATACCAAATCGGAATGATTAAACCCTTTTCCGATTTGAGTGATCGGAATCACTAATCCCTTTTCCGATTGCACTGATCGAAATATATCCCACTTTTCTCGAACAAAACTCAACCAATACGTGATTTTAAGCCAAAAAATGATCAAAACACCCAAAAATTTTGTGTTTTTAGCCAAAGTAAATATATCAAATCACTACTACAACTATGTAGAAGATGTAGATGAAGAAGTAGAGCACGGAAAACACAAAAAAATTTGAATCCGAGATGATTTATGGATTAAATCATTCGAATCAAATAATATCAACAACGAATCACAAATCTACCCCATGGTGTAACACTCCCAATTTTGGATACAAGCGGAAGGGTCTTTGGGAGTATTACTTCATAGCACAACACATACGTTACCGAAAACGACTCAAAAAGAGGCGTTTGAAAAGTTTAATCCATTCGATAAGTTAAAATCAGAGTTTATAGACAGAAACAGGTCCCAACAATAATGTAATAATAAACAGTTTCAAAAAGTTTATTAAATGGTAATCAATATTTTATTGCCTTTAAAATATCCAGTGTGACTCCATGCTCCAGCTGCTTTTAAATCTGAGTACCTGAGAAATACATGCTAAAACGTCAACACAACGGTTGAGTGAATTCATAGGTTTGCAAGTAAAAGCAGTGGACCACAAGATTTCATTATTCAGATTACAAAAGTCAGATAGCATCAGTTATCGCATTTAGCTCATGAAACTGAACATTAACATCCGTTATTCCGTTCAAGTTTCAAATACAGTGCGTCCAGTCGGTTTTCCGTTAAACCCGGACGGAGAGGTCAATCCCGATAGATCTATTCACAGCATTTGTGTTTACTCGACCAGTACAGTCGGTCCAAGTAATTAACGGTTCATGACTAAAAGGGATAAAATAAGCATACAGTTCAAGTACTTGCATCCATTCGTAAAAAGTAGCATGTATCCCCCTCGCGGGTTTAATAAAACAATTAAATAAATAAAAGCGAGGCTATGAACTCACCTTAGCGACAGCGATATCAAACGAGGACAAAGATCAAAATAATAGTGACAGGATTGAAACGATGAAATAGGATAAGAGAGGAAGCCGCTAGTATCTTACGACGACCTAAAATAAAATGGCGGGTCTTAGAGATATAAACAAAACGTACAAATTGAAACGAGTTTTATATAAATCCTTTATTGATAAAATAACTAAATAATAGTTTTAGTACTAGTTTTAAAAAGTATAAAATGAACAAGGACCAAAAGCATTACTTTGAAAATCTACAATACATAATTGTATTTAGCCTCATAATTGAAGGGCCAAAAGTTTAAATGTGAAAATCTTGGCATGAAAATAACGTGAAGATGTTACATCTTCATTGTCAAACATATTTCGTTTAGAAAAAAATGTCATAGAAACACATTTTACGTGAAGGGATTTCATTCCAATCCGACAACGGTTAACAAATCATAATAGTGCGTCCATGTCGAGTGATACCTGAGCTTCTCGCGGAAATATGAGTGACTCGATGTTGTGGCGCACGATTTAAATACCGAGACTCGAACAAAACCAGAGACTCCAACCCGCGGCTATGCAACCAAATAGGAACGACTAGGAAACCAAGTTCGAACAATACCGAAAAGAACCATGGCTGTAATTTAAACTCCAATTCATATGTGAAGTTCTAATCTTAAAGATGATATTCAAATGCATCCTGCTCTATATTGGCGTGATAAGATGGCATGTCGGGACATGGCTATGTTCGTTGTGAGCTTGACCATGACGCCGCCTTGAGCACCAAACAGATCGAAACACGAAGTCCAAATTCACAACGAGTAGGAACAATACATATCTTCACCAGAGGATGAAGTAAAAGTATTACATGATCTTTGAACTAAATTTTTGTTTTCTGATTTTGGAAGCAATCTACTTGACTTGCGGTTTTTAAACTTAAATAATGTGGGTGTTTAGTACGTGTTGGAAACTTATGAAAGAGATGTGGAAAAGTAACTGCATGAAACGTGTATAGACAGATATTACGAGAATGAAAGGATATGAAGCATATATTGTTTACTCGGCTTAGATATGTATCAACTTTAAGTATCATTTGAAATGGCTACTATATCTATTTATTTATTTCATAACTGAAGTCATGTATCTAACTATTTTAATTTCACATGTTATTAGTAGTACTTGGTACTAACATATACTACAAGTACGTACTTTAAATATATAAGATTTAGTATATAGTGTGAGTGTGACGTGAGGTATATGTAAATGGGATGAGATTATATATTAGTTTTGTCTTACAATTTATAAAAACGGGTATTATTGAAGTCTGATATTTTTAAAGTTACGCGATTTGAAAGATACGCGTTAAGCACGAAAAATAAACGCTTAATATAAAGTAAAAACGTTGACATTTGGAGAACATTTATATTTAGAAAAATAAATGGGGGCTTATTATTTAATAAACGTTAACGCGTCATGTAAATAAATGACACTTAAAAGTTTAGCATAAATTACGAAGAATGCTTATAAAATGAAAAATTAGAACGACGACAATAAAAATGTTTATGTGTCATAACAAATATATTTATGGTTGATGACGGACATAGACTTTGCCAAAAAATAATCAAAGGCACATTTTTGATACGTTAAAGAAATAACCTTGTCGGTTAACCGAAATTCAATATTATTAGTAAAATGATCATGACAAATAAAATTTGGGTAATAAATATTGGCCCGAAAATTAAGAATTGCTACACTCTATACACCTTAAAAGAACTCTATCCCAGAGTTCGGTTGTTTTACATGCTCACGATACGTTCGAGAAGGTGAGAGTACTTTTAAGTTTCAAAAGATCGATACAAGCTCAGGATAATCCATACAAATGTATCAAAAATATAAAAGTTTAAAGAGTCGTTCGTACAAGATAATCACGATACGAATTTGAATAGCGATACACAACAGATGAATCTTACAATCGAACTACGACTAGAAAGGAAACAGTTTGTGCAAATGCCACATGCTTAAGCGCACTCATTTACAAATTTGTAATTACATGGGTTCGTCATATCCATGTAATAAAAATTTAGAAACTCATGGTTCAGTAAGTTATAATTTTCTTGTTCAAACGAGTGACGAGTTCGTTTCAACAAAATAATTATAAATTAGCCTACCTAAGCATCGTTTGCACAAAGCACTAGATGAAGAGTAAATCAAATGTTCCATAGAACGAAATAATCTCATTCGTGGCATGATTTATTTAAATCATCCAGAGTGATAAAAAAATCAAGGAACACAATAAATCGTGTTTCAAAAAAAATAGGTGTCCCAAATTGGCACATCACGAGGTGATAAGTCAAAGTCTTACTCCAGACTATACAATGGTGGTCTGTGAAATAATCATGTATGATTTCAAAGAGCAAGATGAGTATTCAAACTCAAATCCAGAAGATAAAGAAACAGTGGAATCGGCACTTGATGGTGAGTTCACGCTTACATAAATTAGTTATCATAAAAGTCATGGAAAACTTTACCAAGACCATTGCTTCACCCACAATGTCTTTTAGCTCGATGTTTATATAAATAAATCCATCATATAAATATACTATCGAAAAGAAAATATATATACCAATACACATATTTTACCAGCTTTCAGGTAGCATGAGTGCACAGATGATTTTCGAGGCAATAAAATAGTTTTATCAATAGAGCTGTTATAGTCCAGGTTTCATAAAAATGACCCAGTTCTCTATAACAAGTGCTCTAATATCAATCTGTAACACTCCCAATTTTGGATACAAGCGGAAGGGTCTTTGGGAGTATTACTTCATAGCACAACACACACGTTACAGAAAACGACTCAAAAAGAGGCGTTTGAAAAGTTTAATCCATTCGATAAGTTAAAATCAGAGTTTACAGACAGAAACAGGTCCCAACAATAATGTAATAATAAACAGTTTCAAAAAGTTTATTAAATGGTAATCAATATTTTATTGCCTTTAAAATATCCAGTGTGACTCCATGCTCCAGCTGCTTTTAAATCTGAGTACCTGAGAAATACATGCTAAAACGTCAACACAACGGTTGAGTGAATTCATAGGTTTGCAAGTAAAAGCAGTGGACCACAAGATTTCATTATTCAGATTACAAAAGTCAGATAGCATCAGTTATCGCATTTAGCTCATGAAACTGAACATTAACATCCGTTATTCCGTTCAAGTTTCAAATACAGTGCGTCCAGTCGGTTTTCCGTTAAACCCGGACGGAGAGGTCAATCCCAATAGATCTATTCACAGCATTTGTGTTTACTCGACCAGTACAGTCGGTCCAAGTAATTAACGGTTCATGACTAAAAGGGATAAAATAAGCATACAGTTCAAGTACTTGCATCCATTCGTAAAAAGTAGCATGTATCCCCCTCGCGGGTTTAATAAAACAATTAAATAAATAAAAGCGAGGCTATGAACTCACCTTAGCGACAGCGATATCAAACGAGGACAAAGATCAAAATAATAGTGACAGGATTGAAACGATGAAATAGGATAAGAGAGGAAGCCGCTAGTATCTTACGACGACCTAAAATAAAATGGCGGGTCTTAGAGATATAAACAAAACGTACAAATTGAAACGAGTTTTATATAAATCCTTTATTGATGAAATAACTAAATAATAGTTTTAGTACTAGTTTTAAAAAGTATAAAATGAACAAGGACCAAAAGCATTACTTTGAAAATCTACAATACATAATTGTATTTAGCCTCATAATTGAAGGGCCAAAAGTTTAAATGTGAAAATCTTGGCATGAAAATAACGTGAAGATGTTACATCTTCATTGTCAAACATATTTCGTTTAGAAAAAAAATGTCATAGAAACACATTTTACGTGAAGGGATTTCATTCCAATCCGACAACGGTTAACAAATCATAATAGTGCGTCCATGTCGAGTGATACCTGAGCTTCTCGCGGAAATATGAGTGACTCGATGTTGTGGCGCACGATTTAAATACCGAGACTCGAACAAAACCAGAGACTCCAACCCGCGGCTATACAACCAAATAGGAACGACTAGGAAACCAAGTTCGAACAATACCGAAAAGAACCATGGCTGTAATTTAAACTCCAGTTCATATGTGAAGTTCTAATCTTAAAGATGATATTCAAATGCATCCTGCTCTATATTGGTGTGATAAGATGGCATGTCGGGACATGGCTATGTTCGTTGTGAGCTTGACCATGACGCCGCCTTGAGCACCAAACAGATCGAAACACGAAGTCCAAATTCACAACGAGTAGGAACAATACATATCTTCACCAGAGGATGAAGTAAAAGTATTACATGATCTTTGAACTAAATTTTTTTTTTCTGATTTTGGAAGCAATCTACTTGACTTGCGGTTTTTAAACTTAAATAATGTGGGTGTTTAGTACGTGTTGGAAACTTATGAAAGAGATGTGGAAAAGTAACTGCATTAAACGTGTATAGACAGATATTACGAGAATGAAAGGATATGAAGCATATATTGTTTACTCGGCTTAGATATGTATCAACTTTAAGTATCATTTGAAATGGCTACTATATCTATTTATTTCATAACTGAAGTCATGTATCTAACTATTTTAATTTCACATGTTATTAGTAGTACTTGGTACTAACATATACTACAAGTACGTACTTTAAATATATAAGATTTAGTATATAGTGTGAGTGTGACGTGAGGTATATGTAAATGGGATGAGATTATATATTAGTTTTGTCTTACAATTTATAAAAACGGGTATTATTGAAGTCTAATATTTTTAAAGTTACGCGATTTGAAAGATACGCGTTAAGCACGAAAAATAAACGCTTAATATAAAGTAAAAACGTTGACATTTGGAGAACATTTATATTTAGAAAAATAAATGGGGGCTTATTATTTAATAAACGTTAACGCGTCATGTAAATAAATGACACTTAAAAGTTTAGCATAAATTACGAAGAATGCTTATAAAATGAAAAATTAAAACGACGACAATAAAAATATTTATGTGTCATAACAAATATATTTATGGTTGATGACGGACATAGACTTTGCCAAAAAATAATCAAAGGCACATTTTTGATACGTGAAAGCAATAACCTTGTCGGTTAACCGAAATTCAATATTATTAGTAAAATGATCATGACAAATAAAATTTGGGTAACAAATATTGGCCCGAAAATTAAGAATTGCTACACTCTATTCACCTTAAAAGAACTCTATCCCAGAGTTCGGTTGTTTTACATGCTCACGATACGTTCGAGAAGGTGAGAGTACTTTTAAGTTTCAAAAGATCGATACAAGCTCAGGATAATCCATACAAATTTATCAAAAATATAAAAGTTTAAAGAGTCGTTCGTACAAGATAATCACGATACGAATTTGAATAGCGATACACAACAGATGAATCTTACAATCGAACTACGACTAGAAAGGAAACAGTTTGTGCAAATGCCACATGCTTAAGCGCACTCATTTACAAATTTGTAATTACATGGGTTCGTCATATCCATGTAATTAAAATTTAGAAACTCATGGCTCAGTAAGTTATAATTTTCTTGTTCAAACGAGTGACGAGTTCGTTTCAACAAAATAATTATAAATTAGCCTACCTAAGCATCGTTTGCACAAAGCACTAGATGAAGAGTAAATCAAATGTTCCATAGAACGAAATAATCTCATTCGTGGCATGATTTATTTAAATCATCCAGAGTGATAAAAAAATCAAGGAACACAATAAATCGTGTTTCAAAAAAATAGGTGTCCCAAATTGGCACATCACGAGGTGATAAGTCAAAGTCTTACTCCAGACTATACAATGGTGGTCTGTGAAATAATCATGTATGATTTCAAAGAGCAAGATGAGTATTCAAACTCAAATCCAGAAGATAAAGAAACAGTGGAATCGGCACTTGATGGTGAGTTCACGCTTACATAAAATAGTTATCATAAAAGTCATGGAAAACTTTACCAAGACCATTGCTTCACCCACAATGTCTTTTAGCTCGATGTTTATATAAATAAATCCATCATATAAATATACTATCGAAAAGCAAATATATATACCAATACACATATTTTACCAGCTTTCAGGTAGCATGAGTGCACAGATGATTTTCGAGGGAATAAAATAGTTTTATCAATAGAGCTGTTATAGTCCAGGTTTCATAAAAATGACCCAGTTCTCTATAACAAGTGCTCTAATACCAATCTGTAACACTCCCAATTTTGGATACAAGCGGAAGGGTCTTTGGGAGTATTACTTCATAGCACAACACACACGTTACAGAAAACGACTCAAAAAGAGGCGTTTGAAAAGTTTAATCCATTCGATAAGTTAAAATCAGAGTTTACAGACAGAAACAGGTCCCAACAATAATGTAATAATAAACAGTTTCAAAAAGTTTATTAAATGGTAATCAATATTTTATTGCCTTTAAAATATCCAGTGTGACTCCATGCTCCAGCTGCTTTTAAATCTGAGTACCTAAGAAATACATGCTAAAACGTCAACACAACGGTTGAGTGAATTCATAGGTTCTCAAGTAAAGGCAGTGGACCACAAGATTTCATTATTCAGATTACAAAAGTCAGATAGCATCAGTTATCGCATTTAGCTCATGAAACTGAACATTAACATCCGTTATTCCGTTCAAGTTTCAAATATAGTGCGTCCAGTCGGTTTTCCGTTAAACCCGGACGGAGAGGTCAATCCCAATAGATCTATTCACAGCATTCGTGTTTACTCGACCAGTACAGTCGGTCCAAGTAATTAACGGTTCATGACTAAAAGGGATAAAATAAGCATACAGTTCAAGTACTTGCATCCATTCGTAAAAAGTAGCATGTATCCCCCTCGCGGGTTTAATAAAACAATTAAATAAATAAAAGTGAGGCTATGAACTCACCTTAGCGACAGCGATATCAAACGAGGACAACGATCAAAATAATAGTGACAGGATTGAAACGATGAAATAGGATAAGAGAGGAAGCCGCTAGTATCTTACGACGACCTAAAATAAAATGGCGGGTCTTAGAGATATAAACAAAACGTACAAATTGAAACGAGTTTTATATAAATCCTTTATTGATAAAATAACTAAATAATAGTTTTAGTACTAGTTTTAAAAAGTATAAAATGAACAAGGACCAAAAGCATTACTTTGAAAATCTACAATACATAATTGTATTTAGCCTCATAATTGAAGGGCCAAAAGTTTAAATGTGAAAATCTTTGCATGAAAATAACGTGAAGATGTTACATCTTCATTGTCAAACATATTTCGTTTAGAAAAAAAATGTCATAGAAACACATTTTACGTGAAGGGATTTCATTCCAATCCGACAACGGTTAACAAATCATAATAGTGCGTCCATGTCGAGTGATACCTGAGCTTCTCGCGGAAATATGAGTGACTCGATGTTGTGGCGCACGATTTAAATACCGAGACTCGAACAAAACCAGTGACTCCAACCCGCGGCTATGCAACCAAATAGGAACGACTAGGAAACCAAGTTCGAACAATACCGAAAAGAACCATGGTTGTAATTTAAACTCCAGTTCATATGTGAAGTTCTAATCTTAAAGATGATATTCAAATGCATCCTGCTCTATATTGGCGTGATAAGATGGCATGTCGGGACATGGCTATGTTCGTTGTGAGCTTGACCATGACGCCGCCTTGAGCACCAAACAGATCGAAACACGAAGTCCAAATTCACAACGAGTAGGAAAAATACATATCTTCACCAGAGGATGAAGTAAAAGTATTACATGATGTTTGAACTAAATTTGTGTTTTCTGATTTTGGAAGCAATCTACTTGACATGCGGTTTTTAAACTTAAATAATGTGGGTGTTTAGTACGTGTTGGAAACTTATGAAAGAGATGTGGAAAAGTAACTGCATGAAACGTGTATAGACAGATATTACGAGAATGAAAGGATATGAAGCATATATTGTTTACTCGGCTTAGATATGTATCAACTTTAAGTATCATTTGAAATGGCTACTATATCTTTTTATTTATTTCATAAATGAAGTCATGTATCTAACTATTTTAATTTCACATGTTATTAGTAGTACTTGGTACTAACATATACTACAAGTACGTACTTTAAATATATAAGATTTAGTATATAGTGTGAGTGTGACGTGAGGTATATGTAAATGGGATGAGATTATATATTAGTTTTGTCTTACAATTCATAAAAACGGGTATTATTGAAGTCTGATATTTTTAAAGTTACGCGATTTGAAAGATACGCGTTAAGCACGTAAAATAAACGCTTAATATAAAGTAAAAACGTTGACATTTGGAGAACATTATATTTAGAAAAATAAATGGGGGATTATTATTTAATAAACGTTAACGCGTCATGTAAATAAATGACATTTAAAAGTTTAGCATAAATTACGAAGAATGCTTATAAAATGAAAAATTAGAACGACGACAATAAAAATATTTATGTGTCATAACAAATATATTTATGGTTGATGACGGACATAGACTTTGCCAAAAAATAATCAAAGACACATTTTTGATACGTTAAAGCAATAACCTTATCGGTTAACCGAAATTCAATATTATTAGTAAAATGATCATGACAAATAAAATTTGGGTAATAAATATTGGCCCGAAAATTAAGAATTGCTACACATGGCGATTGATACCAAATGTTGTCCCATATATTTGTGATGATTAAGCAATGAAGAAAGAAAGAAAATAGATGAAGAAGAAATGAATTCCTAGAGAGAGAAAGTAGTGAGAGAAAGTAGAGAGAGATGATTAACTTGGTGAGATTAGATTAGAGAAAAGAATTTGTTACAAATGACCATCCACCCTCCTAACATGCTAGGAGGGTAGTATATATAGTCCACCCACATGCGGGCTTTAATGGACTATATATTGGGCCGGGCTTGTCTTTTGCACTTTAATTAGTTTAAATTCAAGCCCGTGAACCACGAATAAATAACTACCTATTACAACGTTCTAATAAATATCATAATAGAAACCTATGACCGAACATTCTTGTTTGACTCAATATTTTGAGGCTAACAGTTTAAGAGATATTGCGGAATGTATGATTGATTGATATTGCGAAATATGGGATAAGTAGTCATTCCGGAAAGTGAATTCTTGGACATTGCGAAATGTATCGCAATCAATTATTGCGAAGACAACTTCTCACAATATTATTGCAAAAGTTAACTTTTGTGATTATTGCAAGATGTATCATGATAGAAATTATGAAATGTGAAACTTTAAGACATTGCGAAATGTCTGAAAAGTAAACATTGTGAAGTGTTTGAACTAAATGAATATTGCGAAATGAGTTGGTCGAAATATTGCGAAATGCTCATCCATAGACATTGCGAAATGTCACTTTGGACATTGCGAGATATATGGTTGAAATTGTGTAAATGAAGTTCGTTTCTCTCGTTCTTAACCAATTGAAAGTCCAATCAAAATCAGGTTTATTATCGTTTTTGGTTGATAGGGTTATTTGGATTTTCTATGTCTATTTAAGCAAGCAAGTAAAAATGTGAAAAATAGTAAGCTGCGTATCCGTAAAACATATAGCACATACCAAGTTTTAATTCACAAAAGGAAAAAATTGTAAATCTAGGAAAGTAATGTGCTAAAAATGTAAGTAATTGAAACTAAATTGCTTGAAATGTAGAAATCAGAAAGTATAAGGACTAATTATGCAAATTGTAACAAACTACTAACAAATTGTAACAACTTTTAGAACTACTTAACTGAATTTGACAAGTGATGAAAAGTTTTGGACTAAAACAAAGCAAACCCTAATTACTTGGAAAATTAGCTACCAATACAAACTATTACAAAGTATAGGGACTAATGTGCAATTAAATGGACTATTTAACCAAAAAAGGGTTTAAGGATCAAATAAGCTCGTTTAAGCTAAAAAATGCACCAATTAAGCTCTAACAATTTTTAAACTGCTTAAAATCCAAAAACACTTAGGCTAGTACAAGGAAAAAGCTTGAAATGCACTAGAACTCAAATAAACCAACTCCAATAAGCTAAGAATAACCTATAATAAAATCTAGACATGCACATCTTAATTTTTAAGCTAAATCTGATTAATCAGCTTATGGAGAGTCTGGAATGTCTTTTCTTATGGAAAATGATCACGTATTTAAGCTGGAAATTGCAAATAAGCTGAAACCTAGCTTATTGACCAAGTTTGACCAAAAAGTGAAAAAGCTGAAAACTTCAGAGTTCAATCAAGGCATGTTTCTAAGCAGGAATGTGAAAGAAAATCACAAGATTTATGAAGTAGATTTGCCAGTTCAAGAAATCAGAATGCTCTTTTGTTATAGAAACTCGATTTGGCTTAAGTGCTTATGAAAAAGCTAATTTCTCACTTGAATTAAGATACCGTAGAGTTTCCTTTACAACAATGAGACTTTAGATGTTGAATGATAAGTAGAAACTGGTTTGACTGATTTTTATCAAGAAATGAACAAATGCTAAGAGATTGAAAATGGCTACTTTTCTGATGAACTAGTATAGCAAAACTGACCCAAACATTTTTTCAACCATTTGCCTTTTTGACAAACTTTTTGACTTGTAAACTACAAAGACTTATTTAAAATGACTAAAGAAGGAAATATGAGCAAAGATTAACTAGTTTATAACACTTGAAATACAAATTGACAGCAAATCCACACACTAGTTAACTGATCTTTTTGCAAATTTTGTGAAGAGAATTTAAGCAAATGGTTGAACTGAGCTAAAACGGATGTCTACACAAGCTTATTGATCAAAATCAAGTGCAAATGAATCAATAACAAGCTATGTAACAAATAAGGACTCAAAGTACATGAACAAGCTAAGTAACTGATTAAAATGAAGACAATAACTAGTATTAAGCAAGCTAAAGACTAATCAATCTAACAATAAGCTGTCTACTCAGCAAGATCAATCCAAAACATACTAATCACACTTGATCAAAGCAACAGGTAAGATTTAAGCTAGAATTGAACATGCAATTGACTGTTTAGTGGAATAAAACTAAGAATCATGAAACCTTTTAGCAATGTGCCTCCATTGATGGAGTAGGTAGGCGTTGAGCCTCCTAAACAGTGCTAAACCACCACCTTAGCACTATGAACAATCAATTACCCATCTACTATCATCATCATCATCAAATCTACCCAAAATCTGCTTCTATCAATAATTCAGCTACTGGATCAACAGGAACAGCTACAATTCTTCACAATAAGCTCCTTATGATCAAATGTGATCACAAGCAACTCATAACAACATAAGTTCAACAGGTATGCATGAATTGATAAGGAGATTGAAGGAAAAGGAGGGAAATTTATTGATTTGAATATGAAAAGTTGTTTCAGAATTAGGTAGGAAGTTACAACTAACTATAACTAACTCAAGATTTTATCAAGCTCTTGAGTTTGTTACACTAACAACTAACTAGCTAGATTGAGAGAGAAAAATAGGAAGTGTGTGAAATTTTCACACTTAGCTACATACATCAAATAAGAGATCTATTCCCTATTTATAGACAAGAAATGAGAAGTTGTTGGGATTGATGACGTATCCCCACCAATAACAGGCTGCCAGGTGTCCTGAGTTAGTTAATTGCAGATTTCAACGCAAGAACAAGAAAGGGTTTTCTTCTTCTTTAAGTTTCAGTTCAATTGACTTATGCAGTTGCATTCGTCATCCCAAGATGAGTATTTTTCATGTAGAAAGTTTTGTGTGAAATGCATCGTAGCTCATATTCGTTCCTGGGCTTATTTAAGAAGAAAGTGTCACATGGCAATCTTTGGTTGGGCGAAAGTTGATCACACGGATCATTATTCGTTTATGGATATACTGAATATGGGTTGTCAAGTTTTGATTGGTTAGAAACAAGTAGTGGGGTGTATTGTAGCAAATAACGGCTCATTTATTTTGTTGGTGAGGTGGCAGACTTTGTTGGCAATCCGTGTCACCTATTCCTTGCATTCTCATTGGATGTTGGCAATAAACACGGATCAAGACCTTTTTGGTGTATTTTTAGGCAAGTTAAGTCCTTATATTAGGCAGAATATCTAAATGAGCTAGGAACTTCATTTTAATGGCATTTTTGGTCCTTCCACTTGCATTTGTCTAGTTTGACCCTTTGACTTGGTTGACTTAAGAGTTGACCATGTTTGACTTGAATCTTGACTTTGACAAATTTACACTTTGAGTCCTTCAACTTTGGAGTGTTGTCAACATAGGTCCTTTATCTTCAAAGTCTTGTCATCTTTGATTCTTCTTTGTCTTTTTCATCCAAATAAGCTTGATTTCTTCCTGTTTACTTGAAAATGTATCCTTCTTACCTATTTATACACAAACACAAAACAGACCACATAATTCCGCTTTATAGCACAAAAGTTAGGTATTTTCCTTGTGTTTTAGGGTGATTTGTTGATTAATTGATATGAGTTTTTGCTCATATCAAATCCCCTACACTTGAACATTGCCATGACCTCATGCAATGCTATATTTTAAAGCATAAATTTACATTTTCCTCATAATTAATCCACCTTGGCCAATATGGAATGCTATTACACTATGCTACTCTATATGATGCATGATTTTGATTTTGAACAATGCAATGCAAAAGAAACAATTCTATTTATATCTTTTTGGATTTTTCTTTAAATGGATTTGATGGAAAAACTCATAAAGAAGTCAATGACTTAAATTAGGGCTTTGGTACCATGGACACTTATCATCCTCAAGTTTCACTTTCCCTATACCAAGCTTAAAACTGGGATCATTGCATTCACAAGTAAAAAGTGCATCAACTTATTCATGACAATTAAATGTGGAACCGGTTATTATTTGAGCAAATTGCTTGAAGGAAAATTTGTCATTATTTGAAGCGTGAAATATAAGAAATATAAAATCCAAAAATAAGGAAGCACTGTTTTAATCCTAAGTAAACCTCTCATCCGTTACTTGAAAAACCGCTCACAATTAATATAAGTCCGTTTCAAGAATAATAACTCATTCGCCTTATGTGTAAAATCCTCATGTCATGCATTAATAAGTAGCTACACACTCGCTAAGGAAAGAAAAATAAAACTCACGCAATAATTTACATCCTCCGCCTTTTTGAGACTTTAGATCTTCGATCCCGCAACGCGTCAAGGTAATATCGGATTGGAGCAACTATTAAATCCCCGCAACCCGTCAAGGTAATATTGGGATCTAATAGTTACTATAATTAACACTTCACTGCCCCTCTTGGGAGTCTTGTATAATTTTTTTTTCTTTTCTAGCCACTCATTTTTTTCATAGGCCGCTCTTATTTTTCTTTATTCCTCACAAAGAAAGTTAAAAAGAATAAAAGGAAAAACACCCGCTAAGTATTAAGCATGACATAAGTCTAGTACACATAAAACGTTTTAACTTAGAATCTTAAGACGTACTTATACCAACCATGAATGATTAGACAAAAATGCATAAGAGATTACAAACCAATATATACATGCGAAGAAAATAGAGGTTAAGAAGAGAAGTGTTTAGCCACAAGTAATTATCATGAAGTTTATCTAGCCTTTTATACTTGCTTCAACTCTATCATCTCCCATTCTCCACAAATTTAAAGTCTCAAATAATGAGAGTCATGGATGCTTAGCCTAATAGACCAATGAAGGACTACATGGTTAAGGATACTAGCTAGAGAGTGCTTGGATAAGCAAGCTAGAGAGTGCTTGGATAAGCAAACTTGGGTTGAGTCAAAGAAGAAATATATACAATGCAAATGTGTTATGCAAATGAAAAATGATTAATGCAAAAATTATGAATGCATATTTTTGGTGGCCAAAGTAGATCAAAAATTTGAAAAATGTTTGAAAAATTGATTTTCCAAGTTATCATGAAGGTCAATGACAAAGTCTAGGTAAGGTCATTTCGATAGAAGACCCCCCTACACTTAAGCTAAACATTGTCCTCAATGTTGAAGAGCATGGAAGTATAAAACTTCCCATACACTTATGACAATGAATAGACTTTGCTTAACCCAAGTTAAGGAAAGATCAACTATAGTGAATTCATTTTTAAAGCACAATGTGTCTATGAAAAATCACAATAGTAACAAAGTGAACCAGATACAAGGGCCTCCTCCATAAGCTCCAAAGCACGTGATGAGTGAGCAACCCTACAAACAACATGAAGACAAAAGCAGGTATCCCCTACACTTCTCATCAACTTGCTATCCTTATTTCTACCCTACAACACTCTAGATCTAAAAACTTCTAAACCTTGTTATTCAAGCTTGATTTAAGGAGTCTCTAGCTCGACTCTTCCCACAATGAATTAATTCATGGGGAAAATGGGGATCTCTTGGACCATTTCCACGGAAATGTCCTCCCCAAAATAGTGCTTAACACGGTGACCATTCACTTTAAAATTTGGACCATCGGGTTGTGACAACTCAAGAGTTCCATATGGAAATACTTGAGATATAGTGAATGGACCGGACCATCTCGACTTAAGCTTGCCCGCAAAAAGTTTCAACCTTGAGTTAAAGAGGAGAAACGGCTCTCCAACTTTAAACTCACGGTTCTTGATCTTAGCATCATGCAATTTCTTAGTCTTCTCCTTATAAAGCAACGAGTTCTCATAGGAATTGGCTCTCAATTCATCTATTTCATTAAGTTGATCCTTTCTATGTGAGCCGGCTTGGTTTAAATTAACGTTTGCCCACTTGAGAGCCCAAGAAGCCTTATGTTCTAACTCGAATGAGAGGTGGCATGCTTTTCCATAGACAAGCCTATATGGAGTACAACCAATTGGTGTCTTAAAAGTCGTCCTAAAAGCCCACAAAGCATCATCAAGCTTATCCGACCAAGAAGCTCGATGCTCTCCCACCGTTCGCTCCAAAATTCTCTTTAAACCACGATTTGTGACCTTGGTTTGACCATTGGTTTGAGGGTGATTGATAGGTGTGAAAACACCCATCCTTTTACCACTTAATTCTGGCTAAAACGAGACCAAAACACGTATTTAATATCATTTGTTTGGAATTATGCGTGGTTTTTGTGTTAATTGTGTTTTCAGAGTCAACCGGATGAATAATGAAGAAAACATGGGATTTCACGGGTTTTATCGAGGAAAAAGACTCAAGACGAAGTCTATTGTCCAAGAGATGCAAAAGATTTGAAGTCATTGTGCCTATTTGAAGATTTATCGAAGAATAGAGCCAAAGATGGAAGATTCATATATGTCGAAGAACTCGAGTCTATTAAATAAAAGATTATAAGACGAGTTGGAATTATTCACCGACACTTCTCAAATCCAAGTCGGAAACGTTTATTTAAAGACGCATGAAGACTAAGGAAGAAAGAAGAAAAAGGAGCCCAACCAAAGCCCAATCACAAAGCCCACCATCTCCATTATACACGCCTATATAAAGGCCTTTCCTCACAAATTTTGACACACTTAGCTTAGCTTAGTTTTCATTTTCTCTAGTTTTAGAGAGAGAAAGTTTATAACTTTCTCTCACTAGATTTCATCTTTTTCCATTTCTAGATTAAAACATTTGTATTACTTTTTCATTAATCAAGTTCAAGTTTTATCTTTTAATCTTTACTCTCATCCTTCCTTTCTTTTATTTTTATTGATTTTGGTACAAATCTCGTATGATCCGTGTTGTTCATCTATGATTTGTGCTTAAAAAGTTGTTAACTTTTAATGTTTCCTTAAGTTTTTACATAAATAAGTTTTGAGATCCTTGTTCTTATTAGCTTATTTGTTGATTTAGCTTATTTACTTTTTAAGGTTTTTATGAAAAGTTCATCTTTTTATTGATTTGATTTAAAAGTTGTTTATCTTAAGCTTAGATAAAGTGTTCTTAGTGCTTATTTAATCAGCTTATCATTAGATTCGAGTTAGTTTTGGGTTTTAGCTTATTCCAATAGCTTATTACCCTTGCAAAAGTCTCGAATTAGCTTCATTTTCGGAAATGGCAAAACCCCTTTCCGATTGCGTATTCCGACCAAGGCACCCTCCATTCCGATCATTCGGAAAAGGGTTTCGAGTTTCCGATTGAGAATCATAACATTCCGACAGTAGCACACCTTGATATTCCGATTGGTAGGTTTTGCGAGTATTCCGATTGAGCAAGTTTTAATATTCTGATTGCTTCATTTCGCTCACATTCCGATCAGCATCATATTTTGGTTATTCCGATTGTTCTTTGGCTCACATTCCGATCACTCCCAATCGGAATACATTCCGATTGGTGCACTTTTTCCCCTTATTCCGATTTAGCCTATTTTGCTTTACTCCGTTCTTACTTTCTTTTAGTAAATTCCAATTTAGTTCTTATTTCTAGTAAATTTTCTAAGTGTTAGTTTTTATTAAGTGTTCCTTAATTTTTCTGATATAAACTTTAAGTCGTCAACCATTTATTTTTAAACTTGTATTTTTACTTTAATCATTTAAAGCTTTAAGTTTACTCTTCGACACTTGATTTCTTTTAATTAGTTTAAAATAGATAAACAAACCAAACTCCTTTTTATTAACCAAGAACAAATCATTCCATTTAAGACCGAGATCAATTCGAGAGGATTCCGAGAATCGAACTTTTTCACCATAGAAAATGCAAGTATCAAATGGCGCCGCTGCCGGCTCTTCTCGTTAAGATCAAAAGTTTTTTGTGAGAACTTGGATTTTGGGATCCGTTCCCCGTGAACGTTACTTTTTCATCATAAAAATTTTCAAAAATCCAAAAAAAAAATAAAATATTAAATTTTCAAAAATACAAAAAAATTAAAAAACATAAAAACCAAAAATATTTTTGTATTCTTTTTGCCTTGTTAGTTCTTTTGCAGGTGTATGCGCACTCGATCCACGTCATATCAAGAGCCCGAGCCTCTCGATCACTTAGACATGGCCGGTGTACCACCTCCAAACAATAATAACAACAACAACCCGCCTTTCAACAACATGAACAATAACAACAACAATGAGCCCCTTCCGGATAATCGCCCGATGATTGAACTGCTGCAAGCTCATGTCGATGGCAACACGGATCCAATTGTCATACCTCCAATTGCCGCCAACAACTTTGAGCTAAAATCAGGCTTTATCCAGATGGTCTCCGCTCAACCATTCTTGGGACGAACCATTGATGATCCACACGACCACATCAAGAGATTCTTGCAACTCACCAACACGGTCAAATTCAATGGTGTTCCACAAGAGGTTATAAGGTTTCAACTTTTTCCCTTTTCTTTAGAGGGACAAGCCCGGCATTGGCTTGCTAAGGAACCGCCACAGAGTATTCTCTCGTGGACGGATTTGGAGACCAAGTTTATCAATTACTTTTTCCCACCCTCTCGTACTACCGCTTTGCGGAATGAAATCATAAATTTTGAACAAAAGTACGATGAGTCGTTCAGTGAATCTTGGGATCGTTTTAAAGATCTTTTAAGAAAATGCCCACAACATGGTTTTACCAAAGTACATCAAATCAATACTTTTTACAATGGTTTAAGCATGAGTGACCAAGATTCACTGAACAGTGCCTCGGGGGGTAATCTATTGGCTAAGACTTCCAATGCTGCTTGGGACATCATTGAGAATAAATCTCGTGTGCAAACCAAGAGTGTTCGGACCAATGTCGCTAGTGCCAGCACTAGTGACAGCGACAAGCGATTGGACAAAATCACTACGCTTCTTGAATCGCTTGTCACCCACACCGTCAGCAACAATGCTAAAAACGCTCAAGTGAACGCTGTAAGCCAACCTTGTGAAATATGCGGTGGTCCTCATTCTTACACCACTTGTACCGCCACCCAAGATTACCCTGCAGAGAATGTGAATGCAGCATATGGCACCTATACTCAACCTGCTTATCAAGCAAAACCTCAAGGTGACCGCAACTTACTTAGCTACCGCAGCAACAACTATCTCTCACCACCTGGTTTTAATCCTAACAACCAAAACCAACTACAAAACCTCAACCGCCCTCCTCAACAACAACAAACTCGTACACCATACATCCCTCCTCACAAGCAACAACAACCACCTCAACGAAATAACCAAGTTTACCAGCAACCTGCTTATCAACCACCCGCATACACTGCTCCTTCCAACCAAACCCCCGCATCACATCAAGACATTGGAACCTACATGAGGACTAATGATGTGATCGTGGATAATCTCCAACAGGAAGTGCGCAACTTGAAAGCAGACCTGATGAAACAAGGGAATGATCTGAGAGCTGATATGAAGAACACTATGGATAGTCAAACGAATGACTTAAGAAACATGATGGCTAGTTTCTTCCACGGTAATCAACCCTCTTCTTCGGGTACTCTTCCGAGTAACACCGTTGCGAATCCAAGAGGGGAGATGAAAGCAATCACCACTCGCAGTGGCAAAGGTACCAAGGAACCCGAGCTTCCTATACCTCCACCGGTGGTTGTGACTAAGGAGAACGAGTCACCTGCTCCTATTCCTCATCCTTCTCCTTCCCCAATTCCTCCACCTATTCCTTCTACCCCTCCTCCACCCAAGGTTGTGAGTGATCCTATCCCCCTAAAGCCTTCCTCTTCTTCCAATATACCTTATCCATCTAGGTTGAGGAACGAGAAGCTCAAAAGCAAGGACGATATTCAGGTTTCGAATTTCCTTAAAATGTTCAAACAACTGAATTTCAATATCTCCTTCGCTGAGGCTCTCGCTCACATGCCGAAATATGCGAAAATGTTTAATGATCTTCTGAGCGACAAGGAAAAGCTCCTCGATCTCGCCAACACCCAACTTAATGAGAATTGCTCTGCAGTGCTCTTAAGGAAATTGCCAATCAAGCTTGGTGATCCGGGTCGTTTTCTTATCCCTTGCAATTTCCTGGGAGTAGAGAATTGCATGGCCCTAGCCGATCTAGGTGCCAGTATTAATCTTATGCCTCTAAGCGTTTGGAAGCAATTATCTCTCCCAGAGCTAGTCCCCACCAAAATGACTTTGGAATTAGCTAACCGTACGGTTGCTTATCCAGTGGGGATAGCCGAAGACGTCATTGTAGGAGTCGACAAGTTCACCTTTCCTGCTGATTTTGTTGTCGTCGACTACGAGATGGACCCTCGTGTTACCTTGATCGTTGGACGTCCATTCCTTAGGACCGGTCGCACTCTCATTGATGTTGAAGCCGGTGAGCTTATCATGAGAGTGGGTGACGATAAAGTAGTCTTCAACATGGGAAAGTTGTCTAAACAGCCCTATTCACATGAGAGTGTTAATTGTATTGACGTTCTTGATGAGGCTTGGGAAGAACACTTTAATGATGCTTGCAAAAGTATTCCTTCCTCTCTTCCCAATGCTGAGACCGTGTCCTCTATTGATTCATCGTTGTCTCTATTTGGAGATAGTGATTTATTTTGGAACAATCTTGAAGATACCATGGGAGATGCGAATTTAGCTACTAATGATTCTCCTATCGATGGGGATGAAGACATGAATTTCTTTGATAATCTTCTCACCGAAGACAATCCTTCGCCTCCATCTCCCACGGTTATTGCTATCGATGCCACGACTTTGAAAACGCCTCCCGTCGAAAATCCTCCGGATTTGGAACATAAGGAGTTGCCGCCACATCTCGAGTACGCGTTCCTTGACGACCACAAGAAGTCGCCCGTCATTATTGCGACGGATTTGAAAGATGAAGAGAAGACTCGCCTCGTTGCCGTGCTGAAAGCTCATAAGAAGGCTATTGCTTGGAAAATCTCGGATATTCGTGGAATTGATTCTCACTTCTGCACACACAAAATTCTCATGGAGGACGACTTTAAGCCCACAATTCAAAGCCAACGAAGGGTGAATCCAAAAATCCATGAAGTCATCAAAACAGAGGTTATCAAACTTCTTGATGCGGGTATGATTTACCCTATTTCGGATTCACCATGGGTTAGTCCAATCCATTGTGTGCCCAAGAAGGGCGGAATAACCGTTGTTCCCAATGAACACAACGAGTTGATTCCCACTCGTCTCGTTACTAGGTGGAGAGTTTGTATAGACTACCGCAAACTCAATGATGCCACGAGAAAGGATCATTTCCCTCTACCTTTTATGGACCAAATGCTTGAACGATTAGCGGGTAATGAATATTATTGCTTTCTTGATGGTTTCTCGGGTTATTTCCAAATACCCATCGATCCCCAAGATCAAGAGAAGACGACATTCACTTGTCCCTATGGCACATTTGCTTACAAAAGAATGCCTTTTGGCTTATGTAATGCGCCCGGGACCTTCCAAAGGTGCATGTTAGCTATCTTCCATGACATGGTTGAACAAACCATGGAAGTCTTCATGGATGATTTCTCGGTCTTTGGGGATTCCTTCTCTTCTTGCCTTGCCAATTTGGAACGTATGCTACAGAGGTGCGAAGACACTCGCCTTGTTCTGAATTAGGAAAAATGCCATTTTATGGTAAAAGAAGGCATCGTGCTGGGACATAAAATTTCCAAAGCCGGTCTTGAAGTAGACCGTGCTAAAGTCGATGTTATCGCCAAGTTGCCTCCACCTTCAACCGTGAAGGGTGTGAGAAGTTTTCTGGGTCATGCGGGCTTCTATCGTTGATTCATCAAAGATTTTTCTCAAATCGCTCGCCCGATGACCCACCTCTTGGAAAAAGATACTCCTTTTCTCTTTTCTAAAGAGTGCCTTGAAGCCTTCAACTCGCTTAAGGATAAGCTAACTAAGGCACCCGTCCTGGTTACCCCTAATTGGGAGCTTCCCTTTGAGTTAATGTGAGATGCTAGTGATTTTGCTATTGGAGCGGTTCTGGGACAAAGAGTGAACAAACACTTCCAACCAATCCATTACGCTAGCAAGACAATGACTGGGGCACAATTGCATTATACGACAACCGAAAACGAGCTTTTAGCTGTTGTCTATACTTTTGAAAAATTCCGCCCCATCTTGTCCTTTCTACCACCATTGTGTATACCGATCATTTCGCGCTGAAGTACTTGTTGAAAAAGCAAGATTCCAAACCAAGACTTCTTCGCTGGGTTTTGCTGCTCCAGGAATTCAAAATCGAAATTCGCGATAAAAAAGGAGCTGAAAACTTAGCCGCGGATCATCTTAGCCGACTTGAGGATCCTTACCAGGGGGATCATCCGAACAAATAAATCAATGATTTTTTTCCCCTGGAGACCTTAATGTCTATCAACTCGACTGCTGATGAAACCCCGTGGTTTGCAGACATTGCAAACTACTTGGCGGGTGGAATCCTCGTTGACGGGTTAACATCCCAGCAAAAGAAAAAGTTCTTCAAAGACATCAAGACTTACTTTTGGGATGACCCGTATCTTTTCAAACAATGTGCCGACTTGATTATTCGCCGATGTGTTGATGGACCGGCAGCTTTCGAAATCCTTGATGCTTGCCACAAAGGACCCACTGGTGGTCACTTTGGTCCCAACTACACCGCCAAAAAAGTGTTTGATTCGGGATTTTATTGGCCCACCATCTACCGTGATGCTCACGAGATGGTTAAACGCTGTGATGCTTGCCAAAAACAAGGCACGATCACACATAAAGACGAGATGCCTCAGAATTTCATACAAGAATGTGAAATCTTTGATGTTTGGGGTATCGACTTTATGGGGCCATTCCCTTCATCTAAAGGAAACAAATACATCCTTGTTGTCGTTGACTACGTCTCTAAGTGGGTTGAAGCCAAAGCTTTACCTACTAATGATGCAAGGGTGGTTTGTAACTTTTTGAAATCGCTGTTCGCTCGATTCGGCGTTCCTCGTGCCATTATCAGTGACCGCGGGACTCATTTTTGCAATGATCAATTTGCAAGAGTCATGGCAAAGTATGGTGTCAATCACCGTCTTTCCACCGCCTATCATCCCCAAACTAATGGGCAAGCCGAGATATCCAACCGTGGATTGAAGCGAATTTTGGAGCGTACTGTGGGGGAGCATCGTGCCGCGTGGGCCGATAAGTTAGATGATGCTCTGTGGGCTTTCCGTACTGCTTACAAGACCCCGATCGGTTGCACACCTTATCGTCTTGTGTACGGAAAAGCATGCCACCTTCCCATCGAGCTGGAGCATAAGGCGCACTGGGCCTTAAAGTGGCCTAACTTCGACATCAACAAAGCCGGTGATCATCGTAAGATTTAACTCAACGAGCTTAACGAACTGAGGAATGAAGCTTTTGAGAACTCGCTGATCTACAAAGAGAAGACGAAGATCCTCCATGACGAAAAAATCAAGAACCGAGAGTTCCACGTTGGTGATCAAGTCTTACTTTTTAACTCTCGGTTGAAGATCTTATCTGGCAAGTTGAAGAGCCGCTGGTCTGGTCCATTCACCGTCGCCAATGTCTTTCCGTATGGGACCATTGAGCTTTCTCAACCAAATGGGCCCAATTTCAAAGTGAATGGCCAGCGTCTGAAGCTGTACTTTGGTGAGGACATCTCTCAGGAGTTGATTCCATCCCTCACCATGTTCCCCATGAACTAATTTTGGGCCGAGTCAGGCTCGTGAATCGGTTATCAAAAACAAGCGCTCCTCGGGAGGCAGCCCGAGTATCTATCTTTTTATGTGTTAACCTCCTAAGTGTAGGGGGACCTGTATAGGTGTTTGTCTTTGTGTGGTGATGTGATTACAGGGATAAGTGCACTCTTGGAACCTTTGAAGAACCGTGCTCCCGCGTTATCCGAAATCCGGTTCTATCTCTCAACTATCGTGATTCAATTTTCTTCATACTCACATTTGAAATTGATCACTTTAGTCATCTCTTCCTTAACTTGAGTTAACCAACGTGCACAATGTCATAAGTGTAGGGGAAACTTTTCCCACATGCTTAAACATTGAGGACAATGTTTATCTTAAGTGTAGGGGGGACTTCTATCGAAGTTTTAAGTGGACTTTTCCATGAAAATGCCTTCAATTACCCGGAAAATCATATTTTTCAACATTTTTCAAATTTTTTATTAACTTTGGCCATTTAGTCGTAATTTTTAAATTTTTATCGTTGCTCTCATATGTATATATCCCGCAATAAAGTCTAATTTTAATAAAGTGGTGTAGCTAGTTTAGAAGTCTTTGACATATTAGGCCCGTTGCGTTTATTTTGACTCAACCCGAATAGACTTATCCAAGTTTATTCTAGCTAGTATCCTTAACCATGTAGACCTTAATTGGTTTATTAGGCTAAGTATCCACGAGTTTCATTACTTGAGATTTTAAATTGTGGAGGACGAGAAATGATAGAGTCAATTATAAGTCGGTATTCTTGCGCAAGCTCACTTGGTGTAATTATTTGCCTATTCTCCCATCACTTGCTAATAATTTATCTGCAATAAGTAAGGTCGTACGATTTGAAAAGTTACTTAGCTTCTAGCCCAAGATCGTTTAAAAGTTGCTCGGTAATGACGAAAGTTCATAGCCAAGGCATAACTTATGAAGCGGGGCGCGAAGATTGGCGAGTCCGAAAAGGCCCTAACAAGGCATGAGGATTCCATTTTATTGCTAAAGATCCAAAGTGATGTGAAAAGCATTATTCCTAAAGTCAATATGAAGGATCAAGACTCACGACGAAAAGCAATCAACTCCCATAAAGATCATAGAGAAGTCTATCCGAAAAGACCCTAACATGGTATGAGGATAAATAGATCCAAGTCCGAAAAGGAGGCGGATCGTTGTATCTCAAAATCCCAATTAGAGATTGAAGAATAATAATGAAGTCGTGGTCAACGAAGTTGGAGTACCCCTCAAAAGTCTCCAAAGTGAACAAATTCTATTATGATGAGAAGACCACTATCTCAAGAACGTCTCTCAAGATATGAAGTATGAAGTACATGCCAAATATCGGCCCGAGAAAGGTCTCAAATCGTGAACCGAGTTATGCCAAGATATGAACTTTTTGATATCCCGAGAAGTAGTTTTAAGAGATTTTGTCCTTTAGCTAACTATTGATCAAATCGTCCTACTTTGCTTTCAGCCTAAATAAACTATCAAAATAGGTCCAAAAATGCATCTTCATGATCATTCTAAGACAAACATAAAATATAAGAGATACACCTAGGAATAAGGGAGTTTAAGCATTTAATTAAGCCATGTGTGTAAGTGTTTGAATTGCTAACTTATAATAACAATGATCTCGTTTTTAAGCTTAGTTTGGGGAACGTGAAACTTGAGGGTGATAAATATTCGCAGCACCGAAGCCCTAATGTAAGTCCTCGATCTCTTTGCAAGTTATTTCCATCCTTCTGTTTATTCTAAAAGTTTTAATTTCTCTTAGTATTTTCATTTTCCTTTAGTAGTATATTAATAAGGCCAAGGTTGATTGATCATGAGAAAAGTGTATATTTGCTTTATCACTAAGCATTGCATGAGGGCATGGCAATGGTTAAGTGTAGGGGATTTGATAGGTGTGAAAACACCCATCCTTTTACCACTTAATTCTGGCTAAAACGAGACCAAAACACGTATTTAATATCATTTGTTTGGAATTATGCGTGGTTTTTGTGTTTATTGTGTTTTCAGAGTCAACCGGATGAATAATGAAGAAAACATGGGATTGCACGGGTTTTATCGAGGAAAAAGACTCAAGACAAAGTCTATTGTCCAAGAGATGCAAAAGATTTGAAGTCATTGTGCCTATTTGAAGATTTATCGAAGAATAGAGCCAAAGATGGAAGATTCATATATGTCGAAGAACTCGAGTCTATTAAATAAAAGATTATAAGACGAGTTGGAATTATTCACCGAAACTTCTCAAATCCAAGTCGGAAACGTTTATTTAAAGACGCATGAAGACTAAGGAAGAAAGAAGAAAAAGGAGCCCAACCAAAGCCCAATCACAAAGCCCACCATCTCCATTATACACGCCTATATAAAGGCCTTTCCTCACAAATTTTGACATACTTAGCTTAGCTTAGTTTTCATTTTCTCTAGTTTTAGAGAGAGAAAGTTTATAACTTTCTCTCACTAGATTTCATCTTTTTCCATTTCTAGATCAAAACATTTGTATTACTTTTTCATTAATCAAGTTCAAGTTTTATCTTTTAATCTTTACTCTCATCCTTCCTTTCTTTTATTTTTATTGATTTTGGTACAAATCTCGTATGATCCGTGTTGTTCATCTATGATTTGTGCTTAAAAAGTTGTTAACTTTTAATGTTTCCTTAAGTTTTTACATAAATAAGTTTTAAGATCCTTGTTCTTATTAGCTTATTTGTTGATTTAGCTTATTTACTTTTTAAGGTTTTTATGAAAAGTTCATCTTTTTATTGATTTGATTTAAAAGTTGTTTATCTTAAGCTTAGATAAAGTGTTCTTAGTGCTTATTTAATCAGCTTATCATTAGATTCGAGTTAGTTTTGGGTTTTAGCTTATTCCAATAGCTTATTACCCTTGCAAAAGTCTCGAATTAGCTTCATTTTCGGAAAGGGCAAAACCCCTTTCCGATTGCGTATTCCGACCAAGGCACCCTCCATTCCGATCATTCCGATCGGAAAAGGGTTTCGAGTTTCCGATTGAGAATCATAACATTCCGACAGTAGCACACCTTGATATTCCGATTGGTAGGTTTTGCGAGTATTCCGATTGAGCAAGTTTTAATATTCCGATTGCTTCATTTCGCTCACATTCCGATCAACATCATATTTTGGTTATTCCGATTGTTCTTTGGCTCACATTCCGATCACTCCCAATCGGAATACATTCCGATTGGTGCACTTTTTCCCCTTATTCCGATTTAGCCTATTTTGCTTTACTCCGTTCTTACTTTCTTTTAGTAAATTCCAATTTAGTTCTTATTTCTAGTAAATTTTCTAAGTGTTAGTTTTTATTAAGTGTTCCTTAATTTTTCTGATATAAACTTTAAGTCGTCAAGCATTTATTTTTAAACTTGTATCTTTACTTTAATCATTTAAAGCTTTAAGTTTACTCTTCGACACTTGATTTCTTTTAATTAGTTTAAAATAGATAAACAAACCAAACTCCTTTTTATTAACCAAGAACTAATCATTCCATTTAAGACCGAGATCAATCCGAGAGGATTCCGAGAATCGAACTTTTTCACCATAGAAAATGCAAGTATCAGTGATACGCGGTAGAAAGTATATGATTAACTCCAAATTTCTTCATAACTCTCGTGAATTGATCATTACAAAAGTGTGTACCACGATCACTTATGATAGCCCGAGGTACACCAAATCTAGCAAACAATTGCTTCAAAAATTTCACAACAACTCGAGCATCATTAGTAGGTAAGGCTTTAGCCTCAACCCATTTTGACACATAATCCATTGCTACGAGTATATACTTATTTCCCTTGGAAGATGGAAAAGGTCCCATAAAATCTATTCCCCACACATCAAAAATCTCACACTCTTGAATGAAGTTTTGTGGCATCTAATCACGTTGTGTAATTTTCCCTTGTCTTTGACATACATCACAAAATTTCACCATCTCTTGGGCATCTTTCTAAATAGAAGGCAAATAGTAACCCGAATCAAAGACTTTCTTAGCGGTATAGTTGGGCCCAAAATGTCCACCCGTAGGTCCCTTATGACAAGCTTCTAAAATCTTAAATGCCTCGGGCCCATCTACACACCGTCTAATGATTTGGTCCGCACATTGCCTAAAGAGGTAAGGATCATCCCAAAAGTAATACTTCACTTCCTTGAGAAATTTCTTCTTTTGTTGGGAAGTGAGACCTTATGTAAGCACACTCCCCACAAGATAGTTTGCAATATCCGTAAACCAAGGGGTGGCATCCTCTTGAGAAGATATAGACATGAGCTCCTCTAATGGAAATGATTCATTGATTTCTTTATTAGGAAAATATCCTTGAAAAGGATGCTCAAGTCTACTCAAGTGATCCATCGCTAAATTCTCGGCTCCTTTCTTATCTCGAATCTCTATCTTAAACTCTTGAAGCAATAAAACCCATCTCAAAAGCCTAGGCTTAGCATCTTGCTTTGTCATGAGATACTTGAGAGTGGAATGATCCCTATACACTATGGTTTTGGATAGCACAAGGTATGGTCTAAATTTCTCAAAAGCATAAACTATAGCAAGTAACTCTTTTTCCGTGGTAGTGTAATGAAGTTGTGCACTAGTCATGGTTTTACTAGCATAGTGTATAGGTTGAAAATGCTCATTTACTCTTTGTCCTAACACGGCCCCCACCGCATAATCACTAGTGTCACACATAAGCTCAAAAGGTAATTCCTAATTTGGAGAAACAAAAACGGGAGCCTTAGTCAATTTGTACTTAAGAGTATCAAACGAATCCAAACACTCTTGGTTTAAAATGAAGGAGCCTCTTTTTCCAAGAGGTGAGTCATCGGTCTTGCTATCTTAGAGAAATCTTGAATGAAGCGTCTATAAAACCCCGCATGACCTAAGAAACTCCTTACACCTTTAACCGTAGTGGGTGGGGGAAGCTTAGTGTTATTATGATTTTATATGTGGGGTTCAAAATAATTCTCGGAATCCTCTCGAATTGATCTCAGTTAAAAGTGGAATGATTTGTTCTTGGTGACAAAAAGTGGATTTGGTTTTCTATTATAAATATATGAAGTGAATTAAAGATTAAAGATTAAAGCTGGAAACAGTAGATAAAAGCAGTTAAATGATACGGCAGAAAAATACTCTTACTGAAAAATGCCCTATGCTGAAAATAACCCTTATGCGGAATGTTGCTCTATGCGGAATAAATTGTATGATTCGGAAAAAGCTCTATGCGGAAAATACTCTCATTCGGAAAAACACCTATATTCGGAAAGTACTGCTCTATGCGGAAAATAAGCTTTACTCGGAAAAATTGCTATTCGGAAAATGTTGACCATTCGGAATATCAGGCTATTCGGAAAATGTTCCGAATAGGGAAACAGAAATGTGCTATGCGGAATAATATAAAAACAAGGCTATTCGGAAAATGTTCCGAATAGGGAAACAGAATAATGCTATGCGGAAAATTGGTGCTACTCGGAAAAAAACAGTTTATTCGGAAAAAGTTCCGAATAAGGAAACTAAAACACCCTTATTCGGAATATTCAATATTCCGAATAAGGGAAACTCAAAATGGGCTATTCGGAATTTTCTGGGCAGTAACAGTAACAGAAGAAAAAGAGAGGCACGAAATTTAATCCAAATCGACCTAAATACTCAACAAGGTTTTGCCAAATTAAACACAAATCATCTAAATACCATAAAGAACAAATCCCATCAATAAAAACACTAAATCAACAACTTTTTAAGATCAAACTAAAATCAAATAAAAACTCAAGAACTTGTAATAGATGATGATGAAGAACAAAATAAATAGAAAGATGGAATGGATTGATTAATGAAAAAGTATCAAGGTTAATGATTGAAGATTACAAGATGAAAAGAAAAAGATGAAAATCACCAAGCTCCCTAATGGAGTTGGTGATGGGACGAACTACAAAGCCTGGGAAAAAGGAAAGATGAAAAACTAACTCCTAATTGTGTGAAGGGAGTTTCTATTTATACTCCTAGTGGTTGGTTGGTGAGTGGGCTTTCTCCCTTTCTTCTTGTCTTCTCGTCTTTTCAGAAAAGTTGACGTTTTCGATTCTGATTCGGGATTTGTTGTCGATTAAATCCAACTCGTCTTTTAATTTCTTCGTTAAATAGACTTGAGTTTCTTCGACTTATGAAAATCTTCCGTCTTTAGTCCTTTTCTTCGATAAATCTTCGAATAGGCCCAGTGACTTCAAATCTTTTGCACCTCTTGGACAGTAGACTTCGTCTTGAGTCTTTTTCCTTGATAAAACCCGTGCAATCCCATGTTTTCTTTAATATCTATCCGGTTAGCTCTGAAAACACAATAAACACAAAAACCACGCATAATTCCAAACAAATGATATTAATTACGTGTTTTGGTCTTGTTTTAGCCAGAATTAAGTGGTAAAAGGATGGGTGTTTACACACCTATCAAATCCCCTACACTTAACCATTGCCATGCCCTCATGCAATGCTTAGTGATAAAGCAATTTTACATTTTTCTCATAATCAATCAACCTTGGCTTTATTCAAATACTACTAATTAAGAATCAAATAACTAAGAGAAATAAAAACTATAAGATAAACAAAAAGAAATGAAATTACTTGTAAAGAAATCAAAGACTTACATTAGGGCTTTGGTGTTGCGAAGATTTATCACCCTCAAGTTTCACGTTCCCCAAACTAAGCTTAAAAACGAGATCATTGTTATTATAAGTTAGTAAATCAAACACTTACACACATGGCTTAATTAAATGCTTAAACTCCCTTATTCCTAGTTGTATCTCTTATATTTTATTTTTGTCTTAGAATGATCATGAAGATGCATTTTTGGACTTATTCCGATAGTTTATTAGGGCTGAAAGCAAAGTAGGACGATTTGATCAATAGTTAGCTAAAGGACAAAATCTCTTAAAACTGCTTCTCGGGATATCAAAAAGTTCATATCTTGGCATAACTTGGTTCACGATTTGAGACCTTTCTCGGGCCGATATTTGGCATGTACTTCATACTTCATATCTTCGAGAGACGTTCTTGAGATAATGGTCTTCTCATCATAATAGATTTTCTTCACTTGGAGACTTTCGAGGGGTACTCCAACTTTGTTGACCACGACTTCATGATTATTTCTTCAATCTCTATTTGGGATTTGAGATACAACGATCCGCCTCCTTTTCGGACTTGGATCTATTTATCCTCATACCTTGTTAGGGTCTTTTCGGATAGACTTCTCCATGATCTTTATGGGAGTTGATTGCTTTTCGTCGTGAGTCTTGATCCTTCATATTGACTTTAGGAATAATGCTTTTCACATCACTTTGGATCTTCAGCAATAAAATTGAATCCTCATGCCTTGGCTATGAACTCTTATCATTACCGAGCAACTTTTAAACGATCTTGGGCTAGAAGCTAAGTAACTTTTCAAATCGTAAGTCCTTACTTATTGCAGATAAATTATTAGCAAGTGATGGGAGAATAGGCAAATAATTACACCAAGTGAGCTTGCGCAAGAATTCCGACTTATAATTGACTCTATCATTTCTCGTCCTCCACAATTTAAAATCTCAAATAATGAGACTCGTGGACACTTAGCCTAATAAACCGATTAAGGTCTACATGGTTAAGGATACTAGCTAGAATAAACTTGGATAAGTATGTTCGGGTTGAGTCAAAATAAACGCAACGGGCCTAATATGTCAAAGATATCTAAACTAGCTACACCACTTTATTAATATTTTTGACTTTATTGCGGGATATATACATATGAAAGCAACGATAAAAATTTAAAAATTACAACTAAATGGCCAAAGTTAATAAAAAATTTGAAAAATGCTGAAAAATAGGATTTTCTGGTTAATTGAAGGCATTTTCATGGAAAAGTCCACTTAAAACTTCGATAGAAGTCTCCCCTACACTTAAGATAAACATTGTCCTCAATGTTTAAGCATGTGGGAAAAGTCTCCCTTACACTTATGACATTGTGCACGTTGGTTAACTCAAGTTAAGGAAGAGACGACTAAAGTGATCAATTTCAAATGTGAGTATGAAGAAAATTGAATCACGATAGTTGAGAGATAGAACCAGATTTCGGATAACACGGGAGCACGGTTCTTCAAAGATTTCCAAGATTGCAATTATCCCTGTAAGCACATCACCACACAAACACAAATGACCAAAATAGGTCCTCCCCTACACTTAGGGGGTTAAAGGGATAGATACTCGGGCTGCCTCCCGAGGAGCGCTTGTTTTTGATAACCGAGTCACGAGCCTGACTCGACCCAATTTTAGTTCATGGGGAACGTGGTGAGGGATGGAATCACCTCGTGAGAGGTGTCCTCACCAAAGTATAACTTCACTCGTTGGCCATTCACCTTAAAATTTGGTCCATTAGGTTGAGCGAGCTCGAGAGTACCATATGGAAAAATTTGGGCGATGGTGAATGGGCCGGACCAACGAGATTTGAGCTTGCCCGAAAAGATTTTCAACCGAGAGTTAAAAAGTAAGACTTTGTCTCCAACATGGAACTCTCGGTTTTTGATCTTGGAGTCGTGAATGAGCTTAGTTCGTTCCTTATAGATCAAAGAATTTTCATAAGCCTCATTACGGAGTTCATTCAGCTCATTGAGTTGGATCTTGCGTAGGTCACCGGCTTTGTTTATATCAAAATTAGCCCACTTCAAGGCCCAATAAGCCTTGTGCTCCAACTCAATGGGGAGGTGGCACGCTTTCCCGTACACAAGACGATAAGGCGTACAGCCGATCGGGGTCTTGTAAGCAGTACGGAAAGCCCACAAAGCATCATCGAGTTTATCAGCCCATGCGGCACGATGCTCTCCCACGGTTCTTTCCAAAATTCGCTTCAGTCCTCGGTTGGATATTTCGGCCTGGCCATTAGTTTGTGGGTGGTAGGCTGTGGAAAGACGATGGTTTACACCGTACTTAGCCATGACTCGAGCAAATTGGTCATTGCAGAAATGAGTCCCACGATCACTAATAATGGCGCGAGGCACACCGAAGCGAGCGAATAGAGCTTTCAAAAAGTTACAAACCACCCTTGCGTCATTAGTAGGCAAAGCTTTGGCTTCAACCCACTTTGAAACGTAGTCAACGGCTACAAGGATGTATTTGTTTCCTTTAGAAGAAGGGAATGGCCCCATAAAGTCGATACCCCAAACATCAAAAATTTCACACTCTTGAATGAAATTCTGAGGCATCTCGTCTTTATGTGTGATTTTGCCTTGCTTTTGGCAAACATCACATCTTTTGACCATATCGTGAGCGTCACGGTATATGGAGGGCCAATAAAATCCCGAGTCAAACACTTTCTTTGCGGTGTAGTTGGGACCAAAGTGACCACCGGTGGGTCCTTTGTGGCAAGCATCAAGGATGTCCGACGCTGCCGGTCCATCAACACATCGACGAATTATCAGATCAGCACATTGTTTGAATAGGTAAGGGTCGTCCCAAAAGTAAGTCTTGATGTCGGTAAAGAACTTCTTCTTTTGCTGGGACGTCAACCCTTCCTTGAGAATTCCACCCGCCAAGTAGTTTGCAAAGTCCGCAAACCACGGGGTTTCATCCGGCTTCGAGTTTATAGACATTAAGGTCTCCAAGGGAAAAGAATCATTGATTTCTTTGGTCGGATGATCCCCTTGGTATGGATCCTCAAGTCTACTAAGATGGTCCGCGGCTAAGTTTTCTGCTCCTTTTTTATCGCGGATGTCGATTTTAAATTCCTGGAGCAGCAAAACCCAGCGAAGAAGTCTTGGTTTGGAATCTTGCTTTGTCAACAAGTACTTCAACGCGGAATGATCGGTGTACACAATGGTGGTGGAAAGGACAAGATAGGGGCGGAATTTTTCAAAAGCATAGACAACAGCTAAAAGCTCTTTTTCGGTTGTCGTATAATGCAATTGTGCCCCAGTCATTGTCTTGCTAGCGTAATGGATTGGTTGGAAGTGTTTGTTCACTCTTTGTCCAAGAACCGCTCCAATAGCAAAATCACTAGCATCGCACATCAGCTCAAAGGGAAGCTCCCAATTAGGGGTAACCAAGACGGGTGCCTTAGTTAGCTTATCCTTAAGTGAGTTAAAGGCTTCAAGGCACTCTTTGGAAAAGATAAAAGGAGTATCTTTTTCCAAGAGGTGGGTCATCGGGCGAGCGATTTGAGAAAAATCTTTGATGAATCGACGATAGAAGCCCGCATGACCCAGAAAACTTCTCACACCCTTCACAGTGGAAGGTGGAGGCAACTTTGCTATAACATCAACTTTAGCACGGTCTACTTCAAGACCGGCTTTCGAAATCTTATGTCCAAGCACGACGCCTTCTTTTACCATAAAATGGCATTTTTCCCAATTTAGAACAAGGCGAGTGTCTACGCACCGCTTTAGCATACGTTCTAAATTGGCAAGGCAAGCAGAGAAGGAATCCCCGAAGACCGAGAAATCATCCATGAAGACTTCCATGGTTTGTTCAACCATGTCATGGAAGATAGCTAACATACACCTTTGGAAAGTCCCTGGCGCATTACATAAGCCAAAAGGCATTCTTTTGTAAGCGAAAGTGCCGTAGGGACAAGTGAATGTAGTCTTCTCTTGATCTTGGGGATCGATGGGTATTTGGAAATAACCCGAAAAACCATCAAGAAAGCAGTAATATTCATTACCGGCTAATCGTTCAAGCATTTGGTCCATGAAAGGTAGGGGGAAATGATCCTTTCTCGTGGCATCATTGAGTTTGCGGTAGTCTATACAAACTCTCCACCCAGTAACGAGACGAGTGGGAATCAACTCGTTGTGTTCATTGGGAACAACGGTTATTCCGCCCTTCTTGGGCACACAATGGATTGGACTAACCCACGGGGAATCCGAAATAGGGTAAATCATACCCGCATCAAGAAGTTTGATAACCTCTGTTTTGATGACTTCATGTATTTTTGGATTCACCCTTCGTTGGCTTTGAATAGTGGGCTTATAGTCGTCCTCCATGAGAATTTTGTGTGTGCAGAAGTGAGGATCAATTCCACGAATATCCGAGATTTTCCACGCAATAGCCTTCTTATGATCTTTCAACACAGCAACGAGGCGAGTCTTCTCTTCATCTTTCAAATCCTTTGCAATAATGACGGGTGACTTCTTGTTGTCGTCAAGGAACACGTACTCGAGATGAGGCGGCAACTCCTTAAGTTCCAAATCCGGAGGATTTTCGACGGGAGGCGTTTTCAAAGTCGTGGCATCGATAGCAATAACCGTGGGAGATGGGGGCGAAGGATTGTCTTCGGTGAGAAGATTGTCAAAGAAACTCATATCTGCATCCCCCTCGGTGGGAGAATCATTAGTAGCTAAATTCGCATCTCCCATGGTAGCTTCAAGATTGTTCCAGAATAAATCACTATCTCCAAATAGAGACAACGATGAATCAATAGAGGACACGGTCTCAACAGTGGGAAGAGAGGTAGGAATACTTTTGCAAGCATCATTAAAGTGTTCTTCACAAGCCTCATCAAGAACGTCAATACAATTAACGCTCTCATATGAATAAGGCTGTTTAGACAACTTTCCCATGTTGAAGACTACTTTATCGTCACCCACTCTCATGATAAGCTCTCCGGCTTCAACATCAATAAGAGTGCGACCGGTCCTAAGGAATGGACGACCAACAATAAGTGGCACACGGGGGTCCATCTCGTAGTCGACGACAACAAAATCAGCAGGGAAGGTGAATTTGTCGACTCCTACAATAACGTCTTCGGCTATCCCCACTGGATAAGCAACCGTACGGTTGGCCAATTCCAAAGTCATTTTAGTGGGGACTAGCTCTGGGAGAGATAATTGCTTCCAAACACTTAGAGGCATGAGATTAATACTGGCACCTAGATCGGCTAGGGCCATGCAATTCTCTACTCCCGGGAAATTGCAAGGGATAAGAAAACGACCCGGATCACCAAGCTTGGTTGGCATTTTCCTTAAGAGCACTGCAGAGCAGTTCTCATTAAGTTGGGTGTTGGCAATGTCGAGGAGCTTTTCCTTGTCGCTCAGAAGGTCTTTAAACATTTTAGCATACTTGGGCATGTGAGCGAGAGCCTCAGCGAAGGAGATATTGAAATTCAGTTGTTTAAACATTTTAAGAAAGTTAGAAACCTGAATATCATCCTTGCTCTTTTGCTTGTCTTTCCTCAACCTTGAAGGATAAGGTATATTGGAAGAAGAGGAAGGCTTTAGAGGAATAGGGTCACTCACAACCACGGGTGGAGGAGGGGTAGAAAGAAGAGGTGGAGAAATTGGGGAAGGAGAAGGATGAGGAATAGGAGCAGGTGACTCGTTCTCCTTAGTCACAACCACCGGTGGAGGTATAGGAAGCTCGGGTTCCTTGGTACCTTTACCACTTCGAGTGGTGATTGCTTTCATCTCCCCTCTTGGGTTCGCAACGGTGTTACTCGGAAGAGTACCCGAAGAAGAGGGTTGACTACTTTGGAAGAAACTAGCCATCATGTTCCTCAGATCATTAGTCTGGCTATCCAACGTGTTTCGCATATCGGCTCTCAAATCATTTCCTTGCTTTACCAAATCTGCCTTCAAATTGCGCACTTCCTCTTGGAGGTTTCCCACTATCACATCATTGGTTCTCATGTAGGTGGCGACCTCTTGGTGTAATGCAGTGGTGGCTTGGTTGGGAGGAGCATTGTATGCAGGTGGTTGGTAAGCAGGTTGTTGGTAGACTTGATTGTTTCGTTGAGGCGGTTGTTGCTGCTTGTGAGGTGGAATGTATGGTTGTCGAGGTTGTTGTTGTTGTTGAGGAGGGCGATTAAGGTTTTGTTGTTGGTTTGAGTTGGTAGGAGGGAAACCAGGTGGTGAAAGATAGTTGTTGCTGCGGTAGCTAAGCAAGTTACGGTCACCTTGGGGTTTAGCTTGATAAGCAGGTTGTTGGTAGGTGCCATATGCCGCATTCACATTCTCAGCAGGGTAATCTTGGGTAGCGGTACAAGTTGTGTAAGAGTGGGGACCACCGCATATCTCACAAGGTTGGCTGACAGCGTTGACTTGTGCGTTCTTAGCGTTGTTGCTGTTGTTGTTGCTGACGGTGTGGGTGACAAGCGATTCAAGAAGCGTAGTGATTTTGTCTAATCGCTTGTCGCTGTCATTAGTGCTAGCACTAGCAACATTGGTCCTAACGCTCTTGGTTTGCACACGAGATTTGTTCTCAATGATATCCCAAGCCGCATTGGAAGTCTTAGCCAATAAATTACCCCCTAAGGCACTATTCAGTGAATCTTGGTCACTCATGCTTAAACCATTGTAAAAAGTATTAATTTGATGTACTTTGGTAAAACCATGTTGTGGGCATTTTCTTAAAAGATCTTTGAAACGATCCCAAGATTCACTGAATGACTCATCGTACTTTTGTTCAAAATTGATAATCTCATTCCGCAAAGCGGTAGTACGAGAGGGTGGAAAAAAGTAATTGATGAACTTTGTTTCCAAATCCGTCCACGAGAGAATACTCTGTGGCGGTTCCTTAGCAAGCCAATGCCGGGCTTGTCCCTCTAAAGAAAAGGGAAAAAGTTGTAACCTTATAACCTCCTGTGGAACCCCATTGAACTTGACCGTGTTGGTGAGTTGTAGAAATCTCTTGATATGATCATGTGGGTCATCAATGGTTCGTCCCAAGAACGGTTGAGCTGAGACCATCTGGATAAAGCCTGACTTGAGCTCGAAATTGTTGGCGGCAATTGGTGGTATAACAATTGGATCCGTGTTGCCATCAACATGAGCTTGCAGCAATTCAATCATTGGGCGATTATCCGGAAGGTGCTCATTGTTGTTGTTATTATTCATGTTGTTGAAAGGCGGGTTGTTGTTGTTATTATTGTTGTTCGGAGGTGGTATGTTATTGTTGTTTTGTACACCAGCCATGTCTAAGTTATCGAGAGGCTCGGGCTCTTGATAAGACGTGGATCGAGTGCGCATACACCTGCAAAAGAACGAACAAACAAAGCACAAATATTTTTGGTTTTTATTGTTTTTTTACTTTTTAGGATTTTTGAAAACTTTATATTTTTTAGTGTTTTTGAAAATTTTTAGGAAAAAGTAACGTTCACGGGGAACGGATCCCAAAATCCAAGTTCTACAAAAAACTTTTGATCTTAACGAGAGGAGCCGGCAGCGGCGCCATTTGTTATTATGATTTTATATGTGGGGTTCAAAATAATTCTCGGAATCCTCTCGAATTGATCTCAGTTAAAAGTGGAATGATTTGTTCTTGGTGACAAAAAGTGGATTTGGTTTTCTATTATAAATATATGAAGTGAATTAAAGATTAAAGATTAAAGCTGGAAACAGTAGATAAAAGCAGTTAAATGATACGGCAGAAAAATACTCTTACTGAAAAATGCCCTATGCTGAAAATAACCCTTATGCGGAATGTTGCTCTATGCGGAATAAATTGTATGATTCGGAAAAAGCTCTATGCGGAAAATACTCTCATTCGGAAAAACACCTATATTCGGAAAGTACTGCTCTATGCGGAAAATAAGCTTTACTCGGAAAAATTGCTATTCGGAAAATGTTGACCATTCAGAATATCAGGCTATTCGGAAAATGTTCCGAATAGGGAAACAGAAATGTGCTATGCGGAATAATATAAAAACAAGGCTATTCGGAAAATGTTCCGAATAGGGAAACAGAATAATGCTATGCGGAAAATTGGTGCTACTCGGAAAAAAACAGTTTATTCGGAAAAAGTTCCGAATAAGGAAACTAAAACACCCTTATTCGGAATATTCAATATTCCGAATAAGGGAAACTCAAAATGGGCTATTCGGAATTTTCTGGGCAGTAACAGTAACAGAAGAAAAAGAGAGGCACGAAATTTAATCCAAATCGACCTAAATACTCAACAAGGTTTTGCCAAATTAAACACAAATCATCTAAATACCATAAAGAACAAATCCCATCAATAAAAACACTAAATCAACAACTTTTTAAGATCAAACTAAAATCAAATAAAAACTCAAGAACTTGTAATAGATGATGATGAAGAACAAAATAAATACAAAGATGGAATGGATTGATTAATGAAAAAGTATCAAGGTTAATGATTGAAGATTACAAGATGAAAAGAAAAAGATGAAAATCACCAAGCTCCCTAATGGAGTTGGTGATAGGACGAACTACAAAGCCTGGGAAAAAGGAAAGATGAAAAACTAACTCCTAATTGTGTGAAGGGAGTTTCTATTTATACTCCTAGTGGTTGGTTGGTGAGTGGGCTTTCTCCCTTTCTTCTTGTCTTCTCGTCTTTTCAGAAAAGTTGACGTTTTCGATTCTGATTCGGGATTTGTTGTCGATTAAATCCAACTCGTCTTTTAATTTCTTCGTTAAATAGACTTGAGTTTCTTCGACTTATGAAAATCTTCCGTCTTTAGTCCTTTTCTTCGATAAATCTTCGAATAGGCCCAGTGACTTCAAATCTTTTGCACCTCTTGGACAGTAGACTTCGTCTTGAGTCTTTTTCCTTGATAAAACCCGTGCAATCCCATGTTTTCTTTAATATCTATCCGGTTAGCTCTGAAAACACAATAAAGACAAAACCCACGCATAATTCCAAACAAATGATATTAATTACGTGTTTTGGTCTTGTTTTAGCCATAATTAAGTGGTAAAAGGATGGGTGTTTACACACCTATCACTTAGTAATCACATCAATTTTAGCTCGATCCACTTCTAATCCTTTATTGGATATCTTGTGTCCCAAAACAATTCCCTCTTTCACCATAAAATGACATTTCTCCGAATTAAGAACTAAACAGGTTTCCTCACACCGCTTAAGCATTCGTTCTAAATTGGTGAGACAAGAGGTAAATGAATCTCCAAAGACGGAGAAATCATCCATGAAAACCTCCATAGTTTGCTCAATCATATCATGGAAAATTGCCATCATACACCTTTGAAATGTCCCCGGTGCATTACACAAGCCAAAAGGCATTCTCTTGTAAGCAAATGTACCGTAGGGACAAGTGAAAGTGGTCTATTCTTGATCCTTAGGTTCAATGGGTATTTGAAAATAACCCGAAAATCCATCAAGAAAGCAATAGTATTAATTTCCCGCTAAGCGTTCAAGCATTTGGTCCATAAAAGGCAATGGGAAGTGATCTTTCCTAGTAGCCTCATTGAGCTTCCTATAATCAATACAAACTCTCCAACCCGTAACAAGTCTCGTAGGAATAAGCTCATTGTTCTCTTTGGGTACTACGGTGATTCCACTTTTTTTAGGAACACAATGTACCAGGATAACCCATGGAGAGTCGGAAATGGGGTAAATCATGCCCGCATCAAAGAGTTTGATAACTTCCTTTTTAATGACCTCATGGATTTTAGGGTTAACCCTTCTTTGGCTTTGAATGGCGGGTTTATAATCATCCTCCATAAGGATTTTGTGTGTACAAAAATGTGGATCAATTCCCCTTATATCGGATATTTTCCATGCTAAGGCTTGCTTATGTTTCTTAAGGACTTCTATGAGTTTCTCTTTCTCATCCTCTTTCAACTCGTTAGCAATGGTCACAGGTAATTGGTCTTTTCCCTCTAAGAAAGCATACTCTAGGTAGGGTGGAAGGTCCTTAAGTTCAAGTGGTGGTGGACTCTCTATGGAAGGTTTAACTATGGATGGATCATCATTGGTTACTTCTTGTGGAATGGGTGAAGGAATGGGGTCCTCATTAAGCAACTTTTGGATAGTGAGAATATGTTCTTCCCAACTGATGGGAGAATCATCATTACCAATAAAGTTGGACGCAAATTCCTCCAAGAGGAAATCACTCTCTCCAAAAGGTGTTAAGGAGGGAGCAATTGAGGCTACGATTTCAACATGGGGCCCTCACTATTACTCTTGCAAGCATCATGAAAATGCTCATCACACACCTCATCTAGCACATCAACTATGTTAATGGTTTCACAAGGTTTAGACTCCTTAATCACTTTTTTATCACACACTTTCCCTAACTTAAACACCACTTTCTCATCCTCAACTCTCATAATTAGTTCTCCCTCCACCACATCTATTAAAGTACGACCCGTTCTAAAAAACGGTCTACCAACAATCAAAGGAACTCTAGGGTCTATGTCATAATCAACCACTACAAATTCGACCGGAAAGGTAAACTTATCCACACCTACAAACACATCCTCCGCGATACCTACCGGGTAAGCTATGGTATGGTTGGCTAACTCAAGTGTCATCTAGTGGGAGTGAGCTCGGGAAGAGAGAGTTTTTTCTAAACCGATAGAGGCATGAGGTTTATGCTTGTCCCTAGATCCGCCAAAGTGATGTAGAGCTTTTACACACCTTTAGGAAAAGAGCGTAAAAAGCGGTAAGTATTAACGAGCGGTTTAGGAAAACCACAAGTTATGACCCTTAATGGGGATCGTTCTCTCGAGGAGGCTAGTGCGTTGTGTAATGAATGATTGATTTTGTTTTTGATTATTAATGAGAAGAAAAGAAGAGAAAATGACGAAGACGAAAAAAAATAGAAAAATAAGGCGAAAACACTACTAGAAAGTTACGACGTAGAACGAAAAAAATGCAAAATTTAAAATTTTAACCTAAAAATTCCTAAAAATTACTAAAAATCCACAATAATATTCTAAGAGTTTACAAAAAATCCAAACTTGCCAAAACCTTTTAATTAATTTAATAATGACTTTTTAATGCTAATTAAAGCCCTAAAAATCACTTATAAATATTAAAAAGCCCTAAACAAGATTTTATAATTTGTAAACCTCAAAAATGACCTAATTAAACTAAAAACTATTTTTAAAAATTTTAAAACCAAATTAAACTATTTTTAAACTCCTAAAAACTATTAAAATCTATTAAATCTTAAATTAATTCTAGAAAATAATTGAAAAGCCTAAAAATTAATTGGAAAGTGACAAAGGCCCTATTTTAATGTCTAGAATCTAGGAAAAATGAAAAAAAGTTAAAAATAAAACTTTAAATTTTAATGAATAAAATAATATTAAAATATTCTTAAAAATAAAAAGTTCTCAAATAAATTCTAAAAAATTCTCAAAAATCCTAAATATTCTAACTAAGAAGAAAATGTAAATTAAAGTTTCTAAAACCTCTTAATTATTTTTATATTAATTTTTAAAGTTGTCTAAAAACCCTAAAATTAAATAAAATTAAAAATTAAAGTTTTTGAAAACTTTTTGATATGTAAACCTCAAAAATACAAATAAAAACCTAAAAACTATTTTTTTGTATTTTTTATCACTGTTTAATATTTTTAAATGACTTTTTAAATTTAAAACTAAAAATAATCCTAAAAATTAATTAAATAATGTGAAAAATGAAATTTTAAAACAGAAAAGTCCCTAAGCCTATAAATGTCCTAGGAAAAATCAATAGAAGCTAAAAAGCTAAACCAATAAGCTCAAATGAGCTTATTTGTTCACGGCTTATTTACCAAGGGTCAAAACCAAGAGGGGTCAAATAACTAATGGAATGAAGCCTTAACGTAAAAAGGCATCTAGATCAATGGTTAACACTCTTAGTCCCCCAGCGAGGGGTCGCGTGTTCGAGTCCGTTGCGGGTGACCTTTTTACAAAAATTTTTCTTTTTTTTTTTTTACTTTAAAACTTGATTCCAGTAACTTAAATGAACACAATAACTCAAAAACAACTTAATTTAATCAAGGATTAAGGCAAATGAAAACTAAAACGTGGCCATGTCTGCTTATATTACTGATGAACAAGTATGTGTTACTTGTAAAATTTTGAAACCAAGAGGAGCTTGGTTTTTGCTTTTCTTGTGGATGTTTTTGGATAAACAAGGCACCCCTACACTCTTTAGAGTGTAGGGAGTCAATAATAAGCAGAAATCAACACCACTTAGCACACAATCACTTCACAAATAGGCCAAGTCAAGCAAATGAGAGTTGCTGACATAAATTTCAAGGTCTGGTGGGTGTTTTGCTTAACAGATTGCACACAAATGAGGTTCAGCCTCCAAATTGAGCACACAATCACTCTCAATAGTACACAAACAAACTCAAATCCTAAATCCACCTAGTACTTAACAGATTCCAAACTTATGCTTCAAATTTCAAAGCAATATTCATAAAAATGATAAGGCAAATTTTGGCTAAGCTTGTTTCACTTTTGAGCATGCAATTTGTTACAAATCTACACCAAACTGATAACAAAACTATCACAAACCTAATACTACCCTTTTTACTCTTTCTAACACTTTTTAAAACACAACCAAAGAGTTTTTTCCCCTGCTAAAACACGTATCCAAACAACCCTTTATATTTCTGAAAACGTTTTTAGCAAATCAACTTACTTCAAAACTATTTCAAACTGATTCAAACAACATCTAACATGCATATCATACCATTTAAACACAAATCAAACCATATAAACTCACTTAACATGGAAATTCACATAAATTACCACTTTCTGAAATTTTCAAAAAGGAAGGGATTTTTTTACCTAAGAACCTTACATCCAAGGTTCTTTGTGGATGTAAATCCACCTCCTACCAACTGGGGTTGGTGCTGATCCTTTAACAGCAACTAATCACCAAAAACCTGCAAAAATAAAAAAAAAAGAAACACAAAGAAAATATACTTTTCTGATTTTCTGAAAATCCAACCTTGAAACCCAATCACCTTTAAAACTAAACAGGTTTTAAACTAATCCAAACTCACAAATCAAAACTTCCTTTCCACTTTCACTTCAAGGAGGTTTGATTTCAGAAATTTGAACCAATATTTAAAACCTTTGAAAAACTTTTTGAAAAACCTCAAAACACACAAGTGTTCACAATGATAAAATGGAACTCAGTTTATCTTCATTAATTTATAATAACTTTAAATAAACATTAAAAGGAATTAAATTGCTCAAACACAAACACCCAACTTTAATTTTATAAAAACGGAATTACAAAATATTTTGAAGAAAAAACTGGAACAAGTGAATGAACACGTCTCATTCTACTTTTATACTACTGAAATGAACTATCTAGAACTAGGGAATAAAAAATTATAAAGCTTAAACCCTAAAAGCTAAATGCCCTAAAATGCCCCTCTTGTCTTGACGAATTCTTGGTCAAAAGGTCACTCATGTGATGCCAGCTGTGGAATCTTTGATCTTGGACGTTTAAACAAGCTTGGGGACCAAGGAGCAACATCCAATCGTTTATCTGGTCAGGGGTGGGGTTTTGTGTGAAAGTGATGGAGCAGGGGAGGCTTGGGGAGGGTCCCACAAGCCATGTGACACTATTGGGTGAGGTGGGTTTGGTTAAGGGTGGGTTTAATCAACAAACTGGAAGGTTATAGGGGATATCCCCTTGTTTAAAGCTTAATTGATTTGGGTGGGGTTCTAGGGTTCTTATGGATTAAGGGGTGGTTTAATCTTAATTCGTTTTTGAAAAGTTGTTTAGGAGGGAAGGGGGTTTGACCAGGAGGGGGTTTGACTGGGGTTTATTTAAATAAACCGGGTTGTGGACGGGTAGGGTTATGGGTAGGATATGGGTTGGTGGGTAAATGGGTGGGTAGGGCTGAGGTGTCGCGACCTGAGTGGGTGGGAAGGTTTAGATGTTTGGCAGGTTGAGTCCCCAATCTTTGTACTTCTTTCCACTTTGTAATAAATACCCAACAGCGCCTAGTTTCTTCTTATCAACTTTTGATAAGTTGTCATTTTTGGCACAAAGGATTTTAAAACTTTTTCCAAGGGCTTTAACTTGTACAAACTTGATTCTTCAAGGACTGGAAGTGCAATATCTTCAAATATTAAGGACCATTCTTGTACAATTGACATTTGGAGGGTCAATTGTGACAAGTTCTTCAAAGATGAGGGGCCATTCTTGGCAATCTTCAATTCTTCAAGGGTCTTTTGCAAAATTTCCAAACTTGGGCCCGGTTCATTGTGCGACTTCGTTTCCCGTGTTCGTTTTTGATTGATTCTTGTGATCTTTTGCCATTTCCTCAATATCCGTACCTAAAAATACACAAGTAACAAACACGAGCATATATTTGGTCTATTTTATGATATTTCATGCAATTTAAGGCCGTTTTGGACGATGATACCTTGTATAAAAGCAGTCTCATCACTCCCCCATACTAAACCATTGCCGTGCCCTCACGCAATGCTAGAATAAAGTATCAAAGCATCTCCAAAATTTAATTTTATTAACTTTTTATTTTAATGATAACTAGCTATACTACACTATTACTACTACTTGCGTTTTAGACATAATGTATGATTCTCATCGCAAAATGGGACGTTTAGGTTCATAGAATAAGAACACGTGAATGCTTCGTTAGAAATAATTTCGTCGTCCTCGATTTTCACCTTAATTCCATGCCAAGCGTGCAACGAGATCATTGTCATTATAAGTTAGTAATGCTAACACTACTCATATGCCCTAATCACGTACTTATTCTCCCATTATTCCTAAGTTGTATCTCTTATATTTTATTATGTCTTTAATGATCACGAGGATACATTGTTGACTTATGCGATAATAGAGATTTAGGTCTAAAAATAGAGTCCTAACGGTGTAACTAAGACCATCAAATCAATAACCCCTCCTAATAGACAACGATGTTAAAAAATTAAGTTGACAAGAAGAATCGATAAACACGGTTTTATAACGGTTTTGAACATGAGACTTATTACCAAGACTTTTATACGCCCCCTAACGGAAGGAACTTATTATCTTTGGTTTACCTCCATCTTTTATTCAACTTCGCCATGAAGCTTTTATTATGACTTCGGTCTTGCCTTGCCTTTTATTATCCGCCATCATCGGTGGTTTTATTAGCCAAAGACGTATATCCTCACGCTAAAGCGAATTTTGGATCTTTAAAGCTTCGAAGATTAAGGCTTGATTCACTTTCAATTTTGCATAGATTTTAGGCCTTGTGGGGCTTCAAATTGTTTACTAGATTTAGGTGAGCACTTGAAATCTTATTATTGGGTGAAGCTTTCGATTATTAGGGTGCCAATACTTCAAAACCGTGACGCTGGCGATACCTTAATGTCTTCCCAATTTAATTACACGGAAGCTACTAGAAAAGACTAGAAACCCAACAATCAAAACTAAACCGCTAAATCAATATTTATTAAGCAAAAAATATTTACAAGCGAAGGGAGAATAAGCAAAAAACGAGAACACATGAGTTTTTGAAAGAATACGAGTACTCTACGTTTAGCATAGTAACTTATAATTAACTCTATCATTTCTCGTCCTCATTTAAGAGACTTAGCCTAATATGTAGTTAAGGAATCAAAGCTAAGTGCTCAACACGCACGGTCGAGTCAAAAATTACTCTTATTCTCGCCATCGGAAAATCTACATTCGTGTCTTAAACACTTATAAAACATGAGAAAAATTTTAAAATTTGGCCATTTTTAGCCTTATTTTGCAAGAAAATGATAACAAAACGATAAACTTTGAAAAGCATGAAGGTTTGGCAAGGCAAGTATCTATTCACCCCCCATACTAAAGTTAAACATTGTCCTCAATGTTTCGAGTCTAGGGGTACAAACACCCCCATACTAGAGACGTAGTCGAATGCCTAATCTAGCATGGAAAGGGTGTAACCAATAAGTTTAAAGCCGTTTATGAAGTGTGCTAAAAAACCTAAGGTTAGAACATAAAAGGATATATCATATGGATATTGGGAATGGCCTCCAAAGCAAACGATCGAGTGCTCCCATGAAACGAACACGAGAGGCTCCAATCGTGAAGATGATGATCTAAAAGACACAATTCACAAACAACCACGGAACAAAGGTTGGAAGGGCACAAATCCCCTCACATTAACTAATTAGAAAGCAATAATATGTACATGGATAAGCATGGGTCTCCCCCACGAGGCACCTTGTTTTTGATAACCGAGTCAAAAGCTCGACTCGAATCCCCATAAATGTGATCATTTAGGGATAATCATGGTTTGGTCAATTTTTGGTGGGGCTTACATGATAAACAAGGCCCAAAAGTACGTGGAGTACTTTAAAAATCCGATAAACGTATACCGGGGTCAAAGATAGCGTCCTCGTTTTCGGATGAAAGACGAGACAACACAACTCCAACACAAATCCCAAAGGGATAGAAGAAAATAGGAGAGAAGAAATAGAAGGGTGGGACAATGGGTAAGGCAAAACATTGAGCTACTCGAGGTAGACTCGCACCAATCAAATGAAAAGATTTTCCATTTATTGCATCGGTGGAAGACCGAGATTTCCCTATATAAGCAATTCCGGGATCAAATATCTCGTCCTCGGTGGAGAAAGGGGAGGGAACATAAGGGGCTTCCCCCACACTAGGTCCACACAAAGCATCGTCAAAAGGAGAAGACGAGCTTGTAGTACTCAATAAACGCGGTGATGACGGAGTTAGAATTGTAGAAAAATCTTTTAAATTAAATTCAAAATCTTTTCCTTTTTCATCTTTAACACTCTCCTTGTGAAAACCCGATTTAATCATGTCAAAAATATTTGGTGTATCTAAAACAATGTTAGTCACACTAAAAATTCTCACATTTTGAAATCTTTTTGGTTTAGGTGGTGGCAAGTTTTCAAATCTTTTGTCAACAAAGAAAACCTCCCCATCGGGATCAACGTATTCATCATCCGAAGAATCACTCGAGATTGGAATCATAGGCTTAACACTCTTAACCTCCATCGGCGGAGGGGACGGAACTTCATTTTTATCAACAACTTCAACAACTCTTTTTGAAATCTTTTGACAAATGTGTTTGATGGGATTGACATTGTACAAAGATGTGATAGAATAAACATGAGAAAGAGTGGAGTTTTGGGTTGCATTAATGACGAGTTCTTCCTCATTGAAACGAAGAGTGATTTTTCTTGCATGCACATCGATAAGTGCTCTCGAGGTATCCAAAAAAGATCGACCTAAAATTAACGGAACTTTAGGATCGATGGGAATATCAACAACAATGAAGTCCACGGGATAATAGAATTTCCCAACTTTCACGAAGACGTCCTCGGCAACTCCACAAGCTAGAATCGTAGAATGATCGGCCATTTCGATTGACATTCTTGAAGGAGTGAGATTTGGAAGATTGAGCGATTTAAAAATCTCAAGAGGCATCAAATTAATACTAGCACCAAGATCGGCCAAGGCGTAGCATTCTTCCATGTCTTGGATAGCACATGGGATTAAAAACTTTCCAGGATCACCGAATTTTTGAGGTATGCGGCTTAGAAAAACCGAAGAACAACTAGACGATTTTTGCAATTTCTCTTTGTTATTCAACATACTTTTGAAGTTCGCGGCAAATCGAGGCATCATGACTAAGGCGTCGGCAAAACTTATATTAAAATGCAAGTCACGAAACATTTTCATAAAAAGTTCAAATTGGTAATTTTTTCGTTCTTGTGCCTTTTCCTTGTCTCGTCTTGATGGGTAGGGTAAAGGTGGTGAGGGTTGGGGCAAATTAGGCATAGGCATCGGCCTTGGAATCTCGGGTTCCATTATGGGTATTGGTTCAACCGTAGGTGTGGTTTGAGCGGTACTTCGTGGGCTTGCTATGTGCTCCTTTTCAACCACAACCTCGGGTTCTTTCTCTTTTTCCTTCTCCATAGAAGTACTTGGACGAGAAATGGGTTCTTTGAAAGTTTTACCACTACGAGTAGTAATAACCTTCAATTCTCCTTTCGGGTTCACGATGGTATCACTAGGAAGACCACCCGAAGAAGAGGGCTTACACATGATAGCTTCAAACATTTTAGCCATACGGTCTTCAAACTTAGATTGCCTAGCATCCGCTTTTAACAACTCTTGTTTAATCTCATGTTGTCCTTGCTCCATTTTTTGTTGATTTTGTTGGAGTCGTGTGACATTTCCTTCCATTTTATTAGCATGAGTTTTGAGTTCATTAGCAAGTTCGCTTTTAAGCTCGTTTTTCAATTCGGACCTTAAGCTAATCATCTCACGTTGCATGTTATCAAACTTAGCATCATTAGCCTTAGCATAATCTAAAAATTCTCCTTGCAAATTTTTAGTGTGAGCATTTTGAAAACCTTGAGTAGGAGTTTGAAAATCACGGTTTTGGTTTTGGTTTGAAATTTGCCCATTACCACTTTGGTAATTACCCTTGTTATAATTCCTTTGATTTCCTTGGTAATTTCCACCTTGATTGTTGTTTCGATAGTTATTAGCATTTTGATTTTGTGGAGCTTGATTTTGGCGGGAACCTTGACCGATTTGGTTATAAGTTCCCGTGGCTACATAAGCATTCGAAGTGTTACCATCCGCGGTAATGCACTCGGAAAAATCATGAGCTCCACCACATGAAATACAACTCTTAGCAACCGCTTTAACCGAAGCGGTGTTTGAAGCTTCTTGAGCTTTCCAATGAGACATAAGAGTCGAAAACCTATCGAAAAACCGATTCTCCTCATTTGCTTCATCTTGCAAGGCATTAATGGAACGAGATGATGACGAGCCCAAATTGGCAACACTCGGTGTGTTACGAGGGCTATAGACCTTAGACCTATTTTCTATGATTTTCAAAGCCTCATTGGTCGTTTTGCACAAAAAATTACCACCCGCGGCGGCATTTAAATAATCTCGTTCATGTTCATTAAGCCCATTATAAAAAGTGTCAATTTGATGCAATTCGGAAAAATCATGGTGTGGACATTCATGTAACATTTCTTTAAACCTTTCCCAAGCCATTGAAAAACTTTCATTTGGTCTTTGTGTAAAACGTGAAATCTCGTTTTTCAAATGTGTTGTCTTAGATGGTGGAAAAAATTGATTCACAAATTTAGACACGAGATCGGCCCATGTCAAAATCGAATTCGGCGGTTCTTTCTCAAGCCAAATCTTGGCGGGTCCATCTAACGAGTAAGGAAACAACATCATTTTAATGGCATCGTGTGGTACATCCTTAAACTTGCTTGTCGCGGTGAGACGATTAAATTGCCTAATGTGATAATGTGGGTTGTCTTTTTCATGACCGCGAAACTTGTTTGCTTGAAGCATAGACATTAAACCCGTCTTGATCTCAAAGTTCTCCGCAAGGATGGCGGGAATCACAATGGCCACTCCAAAACCCTCGGTGGGTGCTTGAAGCAACTCCATCATAGTACGATTAGCCATGATAGCTTCTTGTTCTACAATAGGTTCCTCACTTGGAGACTCCTCACTAGAATGAGTGAGTGATTTGTTTCTTCGTTTACGAGCACGTCTAGCTTTAGAGCGAGTTTGCATAAACGTCACGTACAACGAGAAGGCGAGCAAAGAAGATTCTTTTTGGTATTTTGTGTTTTTTCAATTTTTTTGTGGTTTTTGATTGTATTAACCTTTTTGGAAATTGGTGAATGTATTAAGTAGACAAAAAGTCCACAAATCTCCTCAATAATCAAATCTCTTGATTAAAAAGGCCTCAAGGAATGAAAACGATCAGGTGGAGTGAACGCCTTCGATGACTTTAGAACGATGGTGGAACACCAAATCGTTCAAGAGGGTTTAATCAAATGGAAACCAAGAAAATATATATGATATGTAATAATACTTTGGGCGGCAAAACCCTCGATTCACTCTCAAAATCAAATACGCACAAGCAAGCGGAGGAAACGAGGCGGCGCGAAGCACTTAAGAGCCTTTTTCCTTTAGGTTGTGAAATACAACCGCCTTATACCCACCTTATAGTTTGTATTATCAAGATTAAGCTTCACGAAAGTATTTATCTATTTTTGCCTTTTTTCTTTGGTTTGAGATTCGAATACAATGATCGAGTGATGAAATCCCGAATCAAGGTTGTGATTGCTCACGTATTTGGAGTACTTGTGTATTTATTGTTCTACGTATACAATATAGTAATAATATTCACACAAAAACCGAAAAACGATAATACGTATTAATAGAGTGCTATTAATACAATTACTATTATGGCTAATATAGAATAACAACAATGGTTCAATCAAAACACAACACGCCTCCCCGGCAGCGGCGCCAAAAAGTGATGTAGAGTTTTTACACACCTTTAGGAAAAGAGCGTAAAAAGCGGTAAGTATTAACGAGCGGTTTAGGAAAACCACAAGTTATGACCCTTAATGGGGATCGTTCTCTCGAGGAGGCTAGTGCGTTGTGTAATGAATGATTGATTTTGTTTTTGATTATTAATGAGAAGAAAAGAAGAGAAAATGACGAAGACGAAAAAAATAGAAAAATAAGGCGAAAACACTACTAGAAAGTTACGACGTAGAACGAAAAAAATGCAAAATTTAAAATTTTAACCTAAAAATTCCTAAAAATTACTAAAAATACACAATAATATTCTAAGAGTTTACAAAAAATCCAAACTTGCCAAAACCTTTTAATTAATTTAATAATGACTTTTTAATGCTAATTAAAGCCCTAAAAATCACTTTTAAATATTAAAAAGCCCTAAACAAGATTTTATAATTTGTAAACCTCAAAAATGACCTAATTAAACTAAAAATTATTTTAAAAAATTTTAAAACCAAATTAAACTATTTTTAAACTCCTAAAAACTATTAAAATCTATTAAATCTTAAATTAATTCTAGAAAATAATTGAAAAGCCTAAAAATTAATTGGAAAGTGAGAAAGGCCCTATTTTAATGTCTAGAATCTAGGAAAAATGAAAAAAAGTTAAAAATAAAACTTTAAATTTTAATGAATAAAATAATATTAAAATATTCTTAAAAATAAAAAGTTCTCAAATAAATTCTAAAAAATTCTCAAAAATCCTAAATATTCTAACTAAGAAGAAAATGTAAATTAAAGTTTCTAAAACCTCTTAATTAATTTTATATTAATTTTTAAAGTTGTCTAAAAACCCTAAAATTAAATAAAATTAAAAATTAAAGTTTTTGAAAACTTTTTGATATGTAAACCTCAAAAATACAAATAAAAACCTAAAAACTATTTTTTTGTATTTTTTATCACTGTTTAATATTTTTAAATGACTTTTTAAATTTAAAACTAAAAATAATCCTAAAAATTAACTAAATAATGTGAAAAATGAAATTTTAAAACAGAAAAGTCCCTAAGCCTATAAATGTCCTAGGAAAAATCAATAGAAGCTAAAAAGCTAAACCAATAAGCTCAAATGAGCTTATTTGTTCACGGCTTATTTACCAAGGGTCAAAACCAAGAGGGGTCAAATAACTATTGGAATGAAGCCTTAACGTAAAAAGACATCTAGATCAATGGTTAACACGCTTAGTCCCCCAGCGAGGGGTCGCGTGTTCGAGTCCGTTGCGGGTGACCTTTTTACAAATTTTTTTTTTTTTTTTTTACTTTAAAACTTGATTCCAGTAACTTAAATGAACACAAAAACTCAAAAACAACTTAATTTAATCAAGGATTAAGGCAAATGAAAACTAAAACGTGGCCATGTCTGCTTATATTACTGATGAACAAGTATGTGTTACTTGTAAAATTTTGAAACCAAGAGGAGCTTGGTTTTTGCTTTTCTTGTGGATGTTTTTGGATAAACAAGGCACCCCTACACTCTTTAGAGTGTAGGGAGTCAATAATAAGCAGAAATCAACACCACTTAGCACACAATCACTTCACAAATAGGCCAAGTCAAGCAAATGAGAGTTGCTGACATAAATTTCAAGGTCTGGTGGGTGTTTTGCTTAACAGATTGCACACAAATGAGGTTCAGCCTCCAAATTGAGCACATAATCACTCTCAATAGTACACAAACAAACTCAAATCCTAAATCCACCTAGTACTTAACAGATTCCAAACTTATGCTTCAAATTTCAAAGCAATATTCATAAAAATGATAAGGCAAATTTTGGCTAAGCTTGTTTCACTTTTGAGCATGCAATTTGTTACAAATCTACACCAAACTGATAACAAAACTATCACAAACCTAATACTACCCTTTTTACTCTTTCTAACACTTTTTAAAACACAACCAAAGAGTTTTTTCCCCTGCTAAAACACGTATCCAAACAACCCTTTATATTTCTGAAAACGTTTTTAGCAAATCAACTTACTTCAAAACTATTTCAAACTGATTCAAACAACATCTAACATGCATATCATACCATTTAAACACAAATCAAACCATATAAACTCACTTAACATGCAAATTCACATAAATTACCACTTTCTGAAATTTTCAAAAAGGAAGGGATTTTTTTACCTAAGAACCTTACATCCAAGGTTCTTTGTGGATGTAAATCCACCTCCTACCAACTGGGGTTGGTGCTGATCCTTTAACAGCAACTAATCACCAAAAACCTGCAAAAATCAAAAAAAAAGAAACACAAAGAAAATATACTTTTCTGATTTTCTGAAAATCCAACCTTGAAACCCAATCACCTTTAAAACTAAACAGGTTTTAAACTAATCCAAACTCACAAATCAAAACTTCCTTTCCACTTTCACTTCAAGGAGGTTTGATTTCAGAAATTTGAACCAATATTTAAAACCTTTGAAAAACTTTTTGAAAAACCTCAAAACACACAATTGTTCACAATGATAAAATGGAACTCAGTTTATCTTCATTAATTTATAATAACTTTAAATAAACATTAAAAGGAATTAAATTGCTCAAACACAAACACCCAACTTTAATTTTATAAAAACGGAATTACAAAATATTTTGAAGAAAAAACTAGAACAAGTGAATGAACACGTCTCATTCTACTTTTATACTACTGAAATGAACTATCTAGAACTAGGGAATACAAAATTATAAAGCTTAAACCCTAAAAGCTAAATGCCCTAAAATGCCCCTCTTGTCTTGACGAATTCTTGGTCAAAAGGTCACTCATGTGATGCCAGCTGTGGAATCTTTGATCTTGGACGTTTAAACAAGCTTGGGGACCAAGGAGCAACATCCAATCGTTTATCTGGTCGGGGGTGGGGTTTTGTGTGAATGTGATGGAGCAGGGGAGGCTTGGGGAGGGTCCCACAAGCCATGTGACACTGTTGGGTGAGGTGGGTTTGGTTAAGGGTGGGTTTAATCAACAAACTGGAAGGTTATAGGGGATATCCCCTTGGTTAAAGCTTAATTGATTTGGGTGGGGTTCTAGGGTTCTTATGGATTAAGGGGTGGTTTAATCTTAATTCGTTTTTGAAAAGTTGTTTAGGAGGGAAGGGGGTTTGACCAGGAGGGGGTTTGACTGGGGTTTATTTAAATAAACCGGGTTGTGGACGGGTAGGGTTATGGGTAGGATATGGGTTGGTGGGTAAATGGGTGGGTAGGGCTGAGGTGTCGCGACCTGAGTGGGTGGGAAGGTTTAGATGTTTGGCAGGTTGAGTCCCCAATCTTTGTACTTCTTTCCACTTTGTAATAAATACCCAACAGCGCCTAGTTTCTTCTTATCAACTTTTGATAAGTTGTCATTTTTGGCACAAAGGATTTTAAAACTTTTTCCAAGGGCTTTAACTTGTACAAACTTGATTCTTCAAGGACTGGAAGTGCAATATCTTCAAATATTAAGGACCATTCTTGTACAATTGACATTTGGAGGGTCAATTGTGACAAGTTCTTCAAAGATGAGGGGCCATTCTTGCCAATCTTCAATTCTTCAAGGGTCTTTTGCAAAATTTCCAAACTTGGGCCCGGTTCATTGTGCGACTTCGTTTCCCGTGTTCGTTTTTGATTGATTCTTATGATCTTTTGCCATTTCCTCAATATCCGTACCTAAAAATACACAAGTAACAAACACGAGCATATATTTGGTCTATTTTATGATATTTCATGCAATTTAAGGCCGTTTTGGACGATGAGACCATGTATAAAAGCAGTCTCATCACAAAGCCATGCAATTTTCCACCCCGGGAAAATTACAAGGTATCAAAAAGCGTCGCGGATCTCCAAGTTTTGTTGGTAAGGTTTTAAGTAACACTGCAGAACAATTTTCATTAAGGGATGTGTTGGGCAAATCAACCAATTTTTCATTGTTGGAGAGTAGATCCTTGAACATCTTAGCAAATTTTTACATGTAAGCAAGAGCTTCCGCAAAGGAGATGTTTATGTTGAGTTTCTTGAATATCCTTAAGAAGTTTAAGACTTGTATATCATCCTTGTTTTTCATTTTTTCCTTTTTCAATCTTGAAGGGTAAGGAAGATTTGGTTTAGGTGTAGGTGTTGTAGGTGTTGGAATGGAAGATTTTTCTTTGTTAGCTTCTTCATTGGGAGTTGTGGAAGGTAAAGGAGAAGTGGGAATAGTTTGAGGAGGTCTGGTTGATGAAGTAGTAGAGTGTGGAGGTGGTGAAGTAGATGTAGAAGGTTTATCACAAGTGGGAATCAAAGTGGGTTTAACCATTGAAGGTGTAGGAGGTGAAGGATCATTTGTTGTTTTTCCACTTCTTGTTGTAATAGCATTGACATTTGCCCTCGGGTTTGTTTGTGTGTTAGATGGTAAAGCCCCTTGTTGTCTTTGATTAAATGCTATCAAAATCCTCTTAGTTTGCTCCTCCATTGAAAGTTTCATTTGCTCATTCATTCTTTTTCCACTTTCACAAATTCTCCTCTCAACATACTCATGAGTTTCTTGTAGCCCATATCCTTAATTTTGAAGTTGAGGGTATGCTTGATTTGGGAAGGGTGGGGGTGGTGGATTAAATCCTTGATTGGTGGATAAAAGTTATTTCCTTGATTTTGAAAATTGTTAGGTGCCTTATAGTTGTTCCCTTGGTATTGTGGTCTTGGACCTTGGTTCCTTTGTAACAATTGAGGGGGATTTTGTGTAAATTGGGTGGGTGGTTGGGGTGGGAATCCCGGTGGAGTAAGGTAATTTTGATACTTATAAGAAAGGTTATTTTGATTGATGTTGGGCTTGAAATGTTCTCTATATTCCTCTTGGTATGCATACCACTCCCCTTGATATCCTTGCACCTTATCACATTGTTGATATGAATGGGGACCTCCACAAGTCTCACATGAAAGAGTAATATCATGCACATCATGCGTGGAATTACTGCCCAAAGAAAGTTTCATAAAGTCATTCATCATGGTTTGTTGCATCTTTTGTGTGTTTTGCATAATTGTTTGACTTTCCTTTTGAGCTTGAGTCAATTCTTGGATGCATGAAATGAGTTGAGTCTCTAATGGTTTAGAACCTCCTTCTTGAATGACATGTACTATCTCATCAAATTGTGTGTTAGTTTGCACCATTGCTTTGGTCTCAATAATATCCCAAGCTTCTTGAATGGATTTAAGAAGAATATTTCCTCCCACAGAAGCATTGAGTGAGTCTTGATGATGAGGTTTAAGGCCATTGTAGAAAGTATTGGTTTTGTGAACTTCATCTAATCCATGGTTAGGGCATCTCCTCAATAACTCTCTATACTCCTCCCAAGCATCACTAAATGTTTGACTAGGTTTTTGTTGAAAGCCGATAATTAAGTTCCTCAAAGCCGTGGTCTTAGATGGGGGAAAGAACTTGTTCAAAAACATCTTAGTGAAACCATCCCATGTGGTAATGCTCTCAGGTGGTTGTGTATCTAACCAATGCTTAGCCGGACCCTCTAGTGAAAATTGCACCAATATCAACTTAATGGCATCATGGGGAACTCCATTGTACTTAATGGTGTTGTAAAGAGCAAGAAATTTCTTAAGGTGATCATGTGGATTATCATTCTTGTTCCCATAAAATGGTGTATTTGAAACCAAGTTAATCATGGATGTTTTTAGCTCAAATGTGTTTGCGGGAATATCGGGTATCTTGATAGCATCGGCACACCCTTGCACATTGGATTGCAACTGCTCCGTCAAAGGTCGAGTATCAACTACGGCCATGGATTCTTATTGTGTATGGATCAAAGCACGATTCTGGGGATCGGCTTGATGGACGGTGGTGTTCCTACTCTTTCTCTTTTTCTTCCTTTTCGGAGGAAGGGGTTGTACACCAATCGGTATTTGTGCACGCCCGCGAGTGAGCATGCAACTCAATACGAGGAATGAGAGAGAAGCTCTCGTTTGACTTTGAAGAAGAAGGGATTATCCGCTTCGAGTTTCAATATGAAATATCCACAAGAAAGTATAATATACGTAATTACTATTTGGGTGCGAGACCCCCAATGAAGCCTTCCTTCTTGGAATACGCACTAGTGAACGGGGGATTAGGTGGCGCGAAGCACTTAAGTACCTATTGACCCTTAGATGGCATTTTATAGCACATCGCCTTTCTATTCACTTTGTACTTTGTATTCTTTGAATTATTGCTTATTGGAAGTATTTATCTATTCTTGCTTTATTGAATTTGATCGATACGCGTGTCAAGGACCGGAACGCCCCTCAACACGATGTATTGCCTGGTCAATACTTATGGAGAATATGTGTATTGGTTGTTCTTATACGTATACGTATTTACATATAATAATATAGAAAAATATTTTTGTATTTATTGGGGTTTTGTAAAGAAAATACTATATGTACATAAAACCGAGGAAATCCAATAATATATATTTTTGGGTGCAATCTCTTAGGAAAAAGATTGCTTTTTGATTTTTTAATTTTTTTGGTCAATTCTTTAGGAAAAGAATTGTTTTTTGTTATTTTTTAGTTTTTTATATTTTTTATATTTTTGATTTTTTTATTGTTTTTTATTTATGATACGTAAAAACAACTTTAACTAGGTGAACGGATCCCAAAAGCCAATGAAAATCGTCAATCGATAGTCTCTCGTAAAGTCAAAGAACCGGCAGCGGCGCCATTTGAAATTGTGTAAATTGAAGTCCGTTTATCTCGATTCTTAACCAATTGAAAGTCCTATCAAAATCATGTTTATTATCGTTTTTGGTTGATAGGGTTATTTGGATTTTCTATGTCTATTTAAGCAAGCAAGTAAAAATGTGAAAATAGTAAGCTATGTATCCGTAAAACAATTAGCACATACCAAGTTTTAATTCACAAAAGGATAAAATTGTAAATATAGGAAAGTAGTGTGCTAAAAATGTAAGTAATTGAAACTAAATTGCTTGAAATGTAAAAATCAGAAAGTATAAGGACTAATTATGCAAATTCTAACAAACTACTAACAAATTGTAACAACTTTTAAAACTACTTAACTGAAATTGACAAGTGATGAAAAGTTTTGGACTAAAACAAAGCAAACCCTAATTACTTGGAACATTAGCTACCAATACAAACTATTACAAAGTATAGGGACTAATGTGCAATTAAATGGACTATTTAACCAAAAACGGGTTTAAGGATCAAATAAGCTTGTTTAAGCTCAAAAATGCACCAATTAAGCTCTAACAAATTTTAAACTGCTTAAAATCTAAAAACACTTAGGCTAGTACAAGGAAAAAGATTGAAATGCACTAGAACTCAAATAAACCAACTCTAATAAGCCAAGAATAAGCTATAATAAAATCCAGACATGCACATCTCAATTTTTAAGCTAAATCTGATTAATCAGCTTATGGAGAGTCTGGAATGTCTTTTCTTATGGAAAATGATCAAGTATTTAAGCTGGAAATTGCAAATAAGCTGAAACCTAGCTTATTGACCAAGTTTGACAAAAAAGTGAAAAAGCTGAAAACTTCAAAATTCAATCAAGGCATGTTTCTAAGCATGAATGTGAAATAAAATAACAAGATTTATGAAGTAGATTTGCCAGTTCAAGAAATCAGAATGCTCTTTTGTTACAGAAACTTGATTTGGATTAAGTGCTTATGAAAAAGCTAATTTCTCACTTGAATTAAGATACTGTAGAATTTCCTTTACAACAATGAAACTTTAGATGTTCAATGACAAGTAGAAACTGGTTTGACTGATTTTTATCAAGAAATGAACAAATGCTAAGAGATTGAAAATGGCTACTTTTCTGATGAACTAGAATAGCAAAACTGACCCAAACATTTTTTCAACCATTTGCCTTTTTGACAAAGTTTTTGACTTGTAAACTACAAAGACTTGTTTAAAATGACTAAAGAAGGAAATATGAGCAAAGATTAACTAGTTTATAACACTTGAACTACAAATTGACAACAAATCCAAACACTAGTTAACTGATCTTTTTGCAAATTTTGTGAAGAGAATTTAAGCAAATGGTTGAACTGAGCTAAAACTGATGTCTACACAAGCTTATTGATCAAAATCAAGTGCAAATGAATCAATAACAAGCTATATAACAAACAAGGACTCAAAGTACATGAACAAGCTAAGTAACTGATTAAAATGAAGACAGTAACTAGTATTAAGCAAGCTAAAGGCTAATCAATCTAACAATAAGTTGTCTACTCAGCAAGATCAATCCAAAACATACTAATCACACTTGATCAAAGCAACAGGTAAGATTTAAGCTAGAATTTAACATGCAATTGACTGTTTAGTGGAATAAAACTAAGAATCATGAAACCTTTTGCCAATGTGCCTCCATTGATGGAGTAGGTAGGCGCTGAGACTCCTAAACAGTGCTAAACCACCACCTTAGCACTATGAACAATCAATTACCCATCTACTATCATCATCATCATCAAATCTACCCAAAATCTGCTTCTATCAACAATTCAACTACTGGATTAACAGGAACAGCTACAACTCTTCACAATAAGATCCTTATGATCAAATGTGATCACAAGCAACTCATAACAACACAAGTTCAACAAGTATGCAAGTATCAGTGATACACGGTAGAAAGTATATGATTAACTCCATATTTCTTCATAACTCTCGTGAATTGATCATTACAAAAGTGTGTACCATGATCACTTATGATAGCCCGAGGTACACCAAATCTAGCAAACAATTGCTTCAAAAATTTCACAACAACTCGAGCATCATTAGTAGGTAAGGCTTTAGCCTCAACCCATTTTGACACATAATCCATTGCTACGAGTATATACTTATTTCCCTTGGAAGATGGAAAAGGTCCCATAAAATCTATTCCCCACACATAAAAAATCTCACACTCTTGAATGAAGTTTTGTGGCATCTAATCACGTTGTGTAATTTTCCCTTGTCTTTGACATACATCACAAAATTTCACCATCTCTTGGGCATCTTTCTAAATAGAAGGAAAATAGTAACCCGAATCAAAGACTTTCTTAGCGGTATAGTTGGGCCCAAAATGTCCACCCGTAGGTCCCTTATGACAAGCTTCTAAAATCTTAAATGCCTCGGGCCCATCTACACACCGTCTAATGATTTGGTCCGCACATTGCCTAAAGAGGTAAGGATCATCCCAAAAGTAATACTTCACTTCCTTGAGAAATTTCTTCTTTTGTTGGGAAGTGAGACCTTATATAAGCACACTCCCCACAAGATAGTTTGCAATATCCGTAAACCAAGGGGTGGCATCCTCTTGAGAAGATATAGACATGAGCTCCTCTAATGGAAATGATTCATTGATTTCTTTATTAGGAAAATATCCTTGAAAAGGATGCTCAAGTCTACTCAAGTGATCCATCGCTAAATTCTCGGCTCCTTTCTTATCTCGAATCTCTATCTTAAACTCTTGAAGCAATAAAACCCATCTCAAAAGCCTAGGCTTAGCATCTTGCTTTGTCATGAGATACTTGAGATTGGAATGATCCCTATACACTATGGTTTTGGATAGCACAAGGTATGGTCTAAATTTCTCAAAAGCATAAACTATAGCAAGTAACTCTTTTTCCGTGGTAGTGTAATGAAGTTGTGCACTAGTCATGGTTTTACTAGCATAGTGTATAGGTTGAAAATGCTCATTTACTCTTTGTCCTAACACGGCCCCCACCGCATAATCACTAGTGTCACACATAAGCTCAAAAGGTAATTCCTAATTTAGAGAAACAAAAACGGGAGCCTTAGTCAATTTTTACTTAAGAGTATCAAACGAATCCAAACACTCTTGGTTTAAAATGAAAGGAGCCTCTTTTTCCAAGAGGTGAGTCATCGGTCTTGCTATCTTAGAGAAATCTTGAATGAAGCGTCTATAAAACCCCGTATGACCTAAGAAACTCCTTACACCTTTAACCGTAGTGGGTGGGGGAAGCTTAGTAATCACATCAATTTTAGCTCGATCCACTTCTAATCCTTTATTGGATATCTTGTGTCCCAAAACAATTCCCTCTTTCACCATAAAATGACATTTCTCCGAATTAAGAACTAAACGGGTTTCCTCACACCGCTTAAGCATTCGTTCTAAATTGGTGAGACAAGAGGTAAATGAATCTCCAAAGACGGAGAAATCATCCATGAAAACCTCCATAGTTTGCTCAATCATATCATGGAAAATTGCCATCATACACCTTTGAAATGTCCCCGGTGCATTACACAAGCCAAAAGGCATTCTCTTGTAAGCAAATGTACCGTAGGGACAAGTGAAAGTGGTCTATTCTTGATCCTTAGGTTCAATGGGTATTTGAAAATAACCCGAAAATCCATCAAGAAAGCAATAGTATTAATTTCCCGCTAAGCGTTCAAGCATTTGGTCCATAAAAGGCAATGGGAAGTGATCTTTCCTAGTAGCCTCATTGAGCTTCCTATAATCAATACAAACTCTCCAACCCGTAACAAGTCTCGTAGAAATAAGCTCATTGTTCTCTTTGGGTACTACGGTGATTCCACTTTTTTTAGGAACACAATGTACCAGGATAACCCATGGAGAGTCGGAAATGGGGTAAATCATGCCCGCATCAAAGAGTTTGATAACTTCCTTTTTAATGACCTCATGGATTTTAGGGTTAACCCTTCTTTGGCTTTGAATGGCGGGTTTATAATCATCCTCCATAAGGATTTTGTGTGTACAAAAATGTGGATCAATTCCCCTTATATCGGATATTTTCCATGCTAAGGCTTGCTTATGTTTCTTAAGGACTTCTATGAGTTTCTCTTTCTCATCCTCTTTCAACTCGTTAGCAATGGTCACGGGTAATTGGTCTTTTCCCTCTAAGAAAGCATACTCTAGGTAGGGTGGAAGGTCCTTAAGTTCAAGTGGAGGTGGACTCTCTATGGAAGGTTTAACTATGGATGTATCATCATTGGTTACTTCTTGTGGAATGGGTGAAGGAATGGGGTCCTCATTAAGCAACTTTTGGATAGTGAGAATATGTTCTTCCCAACTGATGGGAGAATCATCATTACCAAGAAAGTTGGACTCAAATTCCTCCAAGAGGAAATCACTCTCTCCAAAAGGTGTTAAGGAGGGAGCAATTGAGGCTACGATTTCAACATGGGGCCCTCACTATTACTCTTGCAAGCATCATGAAAATGCTCATCACACACCTCATCTAGCACATCAACTATGTTAATGGTTTCACAAGGTTTAGACTCCTTAATCACTTTTTTATCACACACTTTCCCTAACTTAAACACCACTTTCTCATCCTCAACTCTCATAATTAGTTCTCCCTCCACCACATCTATTAAAGTACGACCCGTTCTAAAAAACGGTCTACCAACAATCAAAGGAACTCTAGGGTCCATGTCATAATCAACCACTACAAATTCGACCGGAAAGGTAAACTTATCCACACCTACAAACACATCCTCCGCGATACCTACCGGGTAAGCTATGGTATGGTTGGCTAACTCAAGTGTCATCTAGTGGGAGTGAGCTCGGGAAGAGAGAGTTTTTCTAAACCGATAGAGGCATGAGGTTTATGCTTGTCCCTAGATCCGCCAAAGCCATGCAATTTTCCACCCCGGGAAAATTACAAGGTATCAAAAAGCGCCGCGGATCTCCAAGTTTTGTTGGTAAGGTTTTAAGTAACACTGCAGAACAATTTTCATTAAGGGATGTGTTGGGCAAATCAACCAATTTTTCATTGTTGGAGAGTAGATCCTTGAACATCTTAGCAAATTTTTGCATGTAAGCAAGAGCTTCCGCAAAGGAGATGTTTATGTTGAGTTTCTTGAATATCCTTAAGAAGTTTAAGACTTGTATATCATCCTTGTTTTTCATTTTTTCCTTTTTCAATCTTGAAGGGTAAGGAAGATTTGGTTTAGGTGTAGGTGTTGTAGGTGTTGGAATGGAAGATTTTTCTTTGTTAGCTTCTTCATTGGGAGTTGTGGAAGGTAAAGGAGAAGTGGGAATAGTTTGAGGAGGTCTGGTTGATGAAGTAGTAGAGTGTGGAGGTGGTGAAGTAGATGTAGAAGGTTTATCACAAGTGGGAATCAAAGTGGGTTTAACCATTGAAGGTGTAGGAGGTGAAGGATCATTTGTTGTTTTTCCACTTCTTGTTGTAATAGCATTGACATTTGCCCTCGGGTTTGTTTATGTGTTAGATGGTAAAGCCCCTTGTTGTCTTTGATTAAATGCTATCAAAATCCTCTTAGTTTGCTCCTCCATTGAAAGTTTCATTTGCTCATTCATTCTTTTTCCACTTTCACGAATTCTCCTCTCAACATACTCATGAGTTTCTTGTAGCCCATATCCTTGATTTTGAAGTTGAGGGTATGCTTGATTTGGGAAGGGTGGGGGTGGTGGATTAAATCCTTGATTGGTGGATAAAAGTTATTTCCTTGATTTTGAAAATTGTTAGGTGCCTTATAGTTGTTCCCTTGGTATTGTGGTCTTGGACCTTGGTTCCTTTGTAACAATTGAGGGGGATTTTGTGTAAATTGGGTGGGTGGTTGGGGTGGGAATCCCGGTGGAGTAAGGTAATTTTGATACTTATAAGAAAGGTTATTTTGATTGATGTTGGGCTTGAAATGTTCTCTATATTCCTCTTGGTATGCATACCACTCCCCTTGATATCCTTGCACCTTATCACATTGTTGATATGAATGGGGACCTCCACAAGTCTCACATGAAAGAGTAATATCATGCACATCATGCGTGGAATTACTGCCCAAAGAAAGTTTCATAAAGTCATTCATCATGGTTTGTTGCATCTTTTGTGTGTTTTGCATAATTGTTTGACTTTCCTTTTGAGCTTGAGTCAATTATTGGATGCATGAAATGAGTTGAGTCTCCAATGGTTTAGAACCTCCTTCTTGAATGACATGTACTATCTCATCAAATTGTGTGTTAGTTTGCACCATTGCTTTGGTCTCAATAATATCCCAAGCTTCTTGAATGGATTTAAGAAGAATATTTCCTCCCACAGAAGCATTGAGTGAGTCTTGATGATGAGGTTTAAGGCCATTGTAGAAAGTATTGGTTTTGTGAACTTCATCTAATCCATGGTTAGGGCATCTCCTCAATAACTCTCTATACTCCTCCCAAGCATCACTAAATGTTTGACTAGGTTTTTGTTGAAAGCCGATAATTAAGTTCCTCAAAGCCGTGGTCTTAGATGGGGGAAAGAACTTGTTCAAAAACATCTTAGTGAAACCATCCCATGTGGTAATGCTCTCAGGTGGTTGTGTATCTAACCAATGCTTAGCCGGACCCTCTAGTGAAAATTGCACCAATATCAACTTAATGGCATCATGGGGAACTCCATTGTACTTAATGGTGTTGCAAAGAGCAAGAAATTTCTTAAGGTGATCATGTGGATTATCATTCTTGTTCCCATAAAATGGTGTATTTGAAACCAAGTTAATCATGGATGTTTTTAGCTCAAATGTGTTTGCGGGAATATCGGGTATCTTGATAGCATCGGCACACCCTTGCACATTGGATTGCAACTGCTCCATCAAAGGTCGAGTATCAACTACGGCCATGGATTCTTATTGTGTATGGATCAAAGCACGATTCTGGGGATCGGCTTGATGGACGGTGGTGTTCCTACTCTTTCTCTTTTTCTTCCTTTTCGGAGGAAGGGGTTGTACACCAATCGGTATTTGTGCACGCCCGCGAGTGAGCATGCAACTCAATACGAGGAATGAGAGAGAAGCTCTCGTTTGACTTTGAAGAAGAAGGGATTATCCGCTTCGAGTTTCAATATGAAATATCCACAAGAAAGTATAATATACGTAATTACTATTTGGGTGCGAGACCCCCAATGAAGCCTTCCTTCTTGGAATACGCACTAGTGAACGGGGGATTAGGTGGCGCGAAGCACTTAAGTACCTATTGACCCTTAGATGGCATTTTATAGCACATCGCCTTTCTATTCACTTTGTACTTTGTATTCTTTGAATTATTGCTTATTGGAAGTATTTATCTATTCTTGCTTTATTGAATTTGATCGATACGCGTGTCAAGGACCGGAACGCCCCTCAACACGATGTATTGCCTTGTCAATACTTATGGAGAATATGTGTATTGGTTGTTCTTATACGTATACGTATTTACATATAATAATATAGAAAAATATTTTTGTATTTATTGGGGTTTTGTAAAGAAAATACTATATGTACATAAAACCGAGGAAATCCAATAATATATATTTTTGGGTGCAATCTCTTAGGAAAAAGATTGCTTTTTGATTTTTTTATTTTTTTGGTCAATTCTTTAGGAAAAGAATTGTTTTTTGTTATTTTTTAGTTTTTTATATTTTTTATATTTTTTATTTTTTATTGTTTTTTATTTATGATACGTAAAAACAACGTTAACTAGGTGAACGGATCCCAAAAGCCAATGAAAATCGTCAATCGATAGTCTCTCGTAAAGTCAAAGAACCGGCAGCGGCGCCATTTGAAATTGTGTAAATTGAAGTCCGTTTATCTCGATTCTTAACCAATTGAAAGTCCTATCAAAATCAAGTTTATTATCGTTTTTGGTTGATAGGGTTATTTGGATTTTCTATGTCTATTTAAGCAAGCAAGTAAAAATGTGAAAAATAGTAAGCTATGTATCCGTAAAACAATTAGCACATACCAAGTTTTAATTCACAAAAGGACAAAATTGTAAATATAGGAAAGTAGTGTGCTAAAAATGTAAGTAATTGAAACTAAATTGCTTGAAATGTAAAAATCAGAAAGTATAAGGACTAATTATGCAAATTCTAACAAACTACTAACAAATTGTAACAACTTTTAAAACTACTTAACTGAAATTGACAAGTGATGAAAAGTTTTGGACTAAAACAAAGCAAACCCTAATTACTTGGAACATTAGCTACCAATACAAACTATTACAAAGTATAGGGACTAATGTGCAATTAAATGGACTATTTAACCAAAAACGGGTTTAAGGATCAAATAAGCTCGTTTAAGCTCAAAAATGCACCAATTAAGCTCTAATAAATTTTAAACTGCTTAAAATCTAAAAACACTTAGGCTAGTACAAGGAAAAAGATTGAAATGCACTAGAACTCAAATAAACCAACTCTAATAAGCCAAGAATAAGCTATAATAAAATCCAAACATGCACATCTCAATTTTTAAGCTAAATCTGATTAATCAGCTTATGGAGAGTCTGGAATGTCTTTTCTTATGGAAAATGATCAAGTATTTAAGCTGGAAATTGCAAATAAGCTGAAACCTAGCTTATTGACCAAGTTTGACAAAAAAGTGAAAAAGCTGAAAACTTCAGAATTCAATCAAGGCATGTTTCTAAGCATGAATGTGAAATAAAATAACAAGATTTATGAAGTAGATTTGCCAGTTCAAGAAATCAGAATGCTCTTTTGTTACAGAAACTTGATTTGGATTAAGTGCTTATGAAAAAGCTAATTTCTCACTTGAATTAAGATACTGTAGAATTTCCTTTACAACAATGAAACTTTAGATGTTCAATGACAAGTAGAAACTGGTTTGACTGATTTTTATCAAGAAATGAACAAATGCTAAGAGATTGAAAATGGCTACTTTTCTGATGAACTAGAATAGCAAAACTGACCCAAACATTTTTTCAACCATTTGCCTTTTTGACAAAGTTTTTGACTTGTAAACTACAAAGACTTGTTTAAAATGACTAAAGAAGGAAATATGAGCAAAGATTAACTAGTTTATAACACTTGAACTACAAATTGACAACAAATCCAAACACTAGTTAACTGATCTTTTTGCAAATTTTGTGAAGAGAATTTAAGCAAATGGTTGAACTGAGCTAAAACTGATGTCTACACAAGCTTATTGATCAAAATCAAGTGCAAATGAATCAATAACAAGCTATATAACAAACAAGGACTCAAAGTACATGAACAAGCTAAGTAACTGATTAAAATGAAGACAGTAACTAGTATTAAGCAAGCTAAAGGCTAATCAATCTAACAATAAGTTGTCTACTCAGCAAGATCAATCCAAAACATACTAATCACACTTGATCAAAGCAACAGGTAAGATTTAAGCTAGAATTGAACATGCAATTGACTGTTTAGTGGAATAAAACTAAGAATCATGAAACCTTTTGCCAATGTGCCTCCATTGATGGAGTAGGTAGGCGCTGAGCCTCCTAAACAGTGCTAAACCACCACCTTAGCACTATGAACAATCAATTACCCATCTACTATCATCATCATCATCAAATCTACCCAAAATCTGCTTCTATCAACAATTCAACTACTGGATTAACAGGAACAGCTACAACTCTTCACAATAAGATCCTTATGATCAAATGTGATCACAAGCAACTCATAACAACACAAGTTCAACAAGTATGCAGGAATTGATAAGGAGATTGAAGGAAAAGGAGGGAAATTTATTGATTTGAATGTGAAAAGTTGTTATAGAATTAGGCAGGAAGTTACAACTAACTATAACTAACTCAAGGGTTTGTCAAGCTCTTGAGTTTGTTACACTAACAACTAACTAGCTAGATTGAGAGAGAAAAATGGGAAGTGTGTGAAATTTTCACACTTAGCTACATACATCAAATGAGAGATCTATTCCCTATTTATAGAAAACAAATGAGAAGTTGTTGGGATTGATGACGTATCTCCACCAATAGCAGGCTGCCAGGTGTCCTAAGTTAGTTAATTGTAGATTTCATCCCAAGAACAAGAAAGGGGTTTTCTTCTTCTTTAAGTTTCAGTTCAATTGACTTATGCAGTTGCATTCGTCATCCCAAGACGAGTATTTTTCATGTATAAAGTTTTATGTGAAATGCATCGTAGCTCATATTCGTTCCTAGGCTTGTTGAAGAAGAAAGTGCCACGTGGCAATCTTTGGTTGGGCGAAAGTTGATCACACGGATCATTATCCGTTTATGGATATATTGAATATGGGTTGTCAAGTTTTGATTGGTTAGAAACAAGTAGTGGAGTGTACTGTAGCAAATAACGGCTCATTTATTTTGTTGGTGAGGTGGCAGACTTTGTTGGTAATCCATGTCACCTATTCCTTGCATTCTCATTGGATGTTTGCAATAAACACGGATCAAGACCATTTTTGGTGTAATTTTTGGCAAGTTAAGTTCTTATACTTAGGCAGAATATCCAAATGATCTAGGAACTTCATTTTAATGGTATTTTTGGTCCTTCCACTTGCATACTTGTCTAGTTTGACCCTTTGACTTTGTTGACTTAAGAGTTGACCATGTTTGACTTGAATCTTGACTTTGACAAATTTACACTTTGAGTCCTTCAACTTTGGAGTGTTGTCAAGATAGGTCCTTTATCTTCAAAGTCTTGTCATCTTTGATCCTTCGTTGTCTTTTTCATCCAAATAAGCTTGATTTCTTCTTGTTTGCTTGAAAATGTATCATTCTTACCTATTTATACACAAACACAAAACATACCACATAATTCCGCTTTATAGCACAAAAGTTAGGTATTTTCCTTGTGTCTTAGGGTGATTTGTTGATTAATTGATATGAGTTTTTGCTCATATCAATGGTTTTTCAGACATTGCGAAATGCATAGAGATGACATATTGCAAAATATTGTCTTTTTTCACATTGGATAATATTTGTTAGACTTAGTTTAATTCCGACATCATTTTATATTCAATACTTTGATAAAAAAATGACATAGGATTTATACTTAGATAACTTAAACGAGAAAAATTTTCGGACGTGACATCTTTTACCATGCCAGGTGTTTACAGGTTTTGTGATATATATATGTCTTTATCTGTATCATTTACATATGTTTCTAACTAAGCAGGAAAAATGTCGATCACTGAAGAGCAACAAAAGGAATTGGATCTCGCACTGGTAACACTAAGTGATAGGTTGCCTCTCGCAGAGAACAATCTACGTCTCAAGGATGACGTTGATCCCACATTCGCAGCTTTCAAGATCGCTATGGGTATTCAGGACATCTCTCCACTCAAGAATGCTTTAAGAGCAACAGCATCAGTCCCAGAAGTGTATATACATGAGTTTTGGGCAACAACATCTATCTCTCAGGGCAAACAACTATCCAAGAAGACGATTGACTTCAGGATCAACAAAAAGCCAATGACGCTTCAGTTGAGCCACTTTAGGAAGATCTTCAAGTTCCCTCGCCTCCCTAAAGGAGAAGAGTATGTGGAAAATCCCAACAAATCAAACATTCTTAAGGTGCTTCGATCTCTGGTTTATGAGGGAGATCCTCGTACCCTATCCCAGTTTTACACTACACACATTGGGCAACCGTGGAAACCCATTTTCACTATCCTTATCCATTGCTTCACCTAAAAGTTCAGTGGATCAGATACAATGAGATCTCCTCAGGCTTCGATATTTTGGGGTCTCTACACTAGATCCAAAGTGGACTATGCCTTACTACTTTGGGAAGAATTTTGCTTCCATTTCACCAACACTAAGAAGAAATCTGAGCATATGCCAATTCCACTTTTCACAAAGCTCATAATCGATCACTTCATGAAGACTGTACCATCAATTGATAAGCGTGGAAAGTTCTTTTATCATACTCCAGCAAAGGACTATTTGATGGAGAATATGAATATTGATGGTCCATCTACAAAGTATTCACTGCGTCCAGCTCTAGTGCCAGATATCATGATTAATGAAGGGATTAAGGACATTCAAGCTTACACGGATATGCTTAGAGATATAGAGACACAGGTAACAGGTCAAAGGAAGATCCTTCTCCCCAGCAAAAAGGTAAACGAAAGAAAAGTACTGCCAAACGCCAAAAGACTTCTTCAAAAGCCAAGGCTAAGGATAAGGGCAAAGAGCAACTTTATGATGAAGATGAAGATGAAGCTCTTCTAGAAACCATTTCCGAAGCTAAAAGGCTGAGAATAGTCCTTCAAAAAACTAAGTTGGATGCACTTGCTAAAACTAAAACGGGTGGATCTAGATCAAGGACTGCTGTGGAATTAGCCCGTGAAGCATTTGGAAACCCAGACAGGTCAGATGATGAAGAAGAAGAAGAGATCAGAACATAGAAAGGATCTAAATGCCAACCACACCAAGATGATGAAGACAAAGACGAATTGTTCAACTATGAGTATAAAGACCCAAATCAAGAAGGTGGGGGAGAAGACGACATGGACACGGACTTTCTGTATGGGGACGTCAATCTTAACAAACCTATCCCCACAACATATACAATCACTGAGCAAGAAGACGCTCACCTGACTTTGACTCCCATAAAACAACAAACGTCTCCCCCCACCCCGGTACGTATCACTGTTGTGACAACCGTCCCCTTAATCGAACCGACAATCAAAAAACCTGTACCAACCACCACCATACAACCAGTATCAACCACCACCATATAAACAGTACCAACCACTGCCCAAACGACTATTCCAACACCTCCACCAACAGTCGAACAACCTGTACCATCTACCACCCAACAACCTATACCATCCACCACCTCCCTAACACTTGTTCCTACACCTCCACCGTCCATAGTACAACCCGTACCATCCACCCCCTCACAACCCGTACCATCTACCTCTAATTTATCCCTTACTAACAATCTCATCTTATCCCTTCAACAACAGGTGCAACAACAAGCAAAAGATCTTGTAGCGCTCACAAAATCATTCAGTGTACGTCGTGGAGTAGAGATCAGAGTAGATCACCGTGAACGAGAGTATATAAAAGAACTCCAAGACAAAATGGAAAATCTTGAACGAAAGCAAGATGCATATATCAAGGAGAAGGAAGCTCTCGATAATGAAAATGAAACGTTCATCAACACCAATAATGATCATGTGACAACGATTAACAAAAATGAAGTCACCTCATCTGTTAATCAGGAGCTACCAACAATACTAACAAAAGGCCTCTCAGACCTTGAGCTGATGAAGACATTGCAGACTCGACTGACCAAGATTGAGTTACCTAAAACGAAAACTCAAGACAAACTCCATAGAGTTCTCAATAAAGCGATACTAGAAGCTTTATAACTATCAACAGCAGACGACATTGATGTTCCCCAAACAACAAACAAAAGGAAACGTCAGGAGTCTGAAGATGAGAATGAGGATGAGGATGACGATGGTGATGATGAAGGTAAGGGTGAGGATGGTGATGATGAAAGTAAGGGTGATGATGATGATGAGGAGGAGGAAGAAGAAAATACGGATAAAAATGAAGAAGAGGATGGGGATGAAGAAGAGGACGAGGATGAGGACGAAGAGGAGGATGATAATGAAGACAGTGATGGGGATGATGATGATGATGATGATGACGGTGATGATAATGGTAAAGGTGATGGGAATGGAGATGAGAATGGTAAAGGTTATGGGAATGGAGAAGATAACGGTAATGGTAATGGTAATGATGATAAAGGGGATGATACTGAAAAGAATGACGATGACGATGATGAAGAGTCTGACAAAGATAAAGAGGACAAGGAAGAAAGTAACATTGAGAATACATAAAAGGTTGACGATGAGGAACAAAAAGAGAGTGAGAATGAGGAAGATGATAGAGATGATGAAGCCAAAGAAACCAGTGAAGATGACAAGTCAGGAATATCAGGAAGTGATGATGGACTTAGAGAGAACCGACGAAAGAATCTCCACAACAACTTCAAATCTTCCCAATCCACATCCAAAGACATATCCAAAGACAGAGGTAAGTCAACTAAACCGGTTCCTGATTTTATCTCAACTACAGAACCTATGAACAAAAACAAAACTCCAGTGTCAGAGGAACATCATTCTCTACCTCCAACAACATACCAGCATTACATCGATATGGATATTGAAGACACAAATCAACCAGATCCTAAATTTGATGATACTGTCAACATAGACGAGAATATATCGGAGCAGCCTTGGTTTATACAAGCATCAACTGCACGTAAATTATCTGATCAAGAAAAGGAGGATTTTACACAACTTCCCAATAATCCAATCCACTTTTCTGGATTCATTGTGCACGAATATGGAGTACCTACCATGGATCCAAATGAACATCAAAAGATACTTAAAAATAAAACATTTTGGGCAAGAACGAAGATCAGCAAAGATGAGGGCGAATATCATAACAATGAACTCCTGAAAGCAATGAAATCAACGGGTTCATGTATTCAAACTCCTCCACTGCATCCATTAACTGCCTCTGTCATTGCTGCAGCCAAGTACCTTTGAATGGACTACTTTGTTAGCCATGATCTAGACTATTTAGAAAAGGGCTTGAAAAAGTATGCTACATCTTTAACTATGGGCAAGGCAATACAGTTGGATCACGTTCCTTGGGTCGAAGACAAAGTTCCTAAGATATGGAGTAGAGTATTAATCAAATCATACGATTCATATGCAGAACTTAATATCTCTCATTAGGGTAACAAGAAGAAGTTAGCTTACAAAATTTTCAATCGTCGTCGACCAGGTAATCTCATACTCTCTGATCGTCGAATTAAAAGTATAGAGGGTGGTACTATTGTTCAGATATTCGGGTATTCCTACTTAAGAGAAATCTTATTCAAATAGGAAGACGATTAGGAATACACTGCAGTGAAGGAGGACTCCAATTTTTAGGTCATGAAGATATAGAAGAATTTCTCCTTATCTTAACTCAAGACAAGGTCCCTCACTTATCCCCTGAACTCGTCATTTCCTTAATCTCAAACCTTCTCCAATAAACTCGTAAAGTCGTGATCAAGTATCGGGTTGAAGATTTACAACTTGGTGTGGAGAGTTATCAAATCAAGTTAAACTTGCAACGTCCTCACACCATACCTCTAAGTCATTATCACAAGAAGAAGCAGCCATATATGAGTACTCTTGAACCAGAAATGGGAATATTTTACCTGAATGAAGCAGAGGTCATGCAATACATGAGACTGTCAAAACATCACAAATTCAGCGATGGAACTCTCAAGCATGTTCGTGATAACCTGCTAATACTAAACTCCAAACAAGGCCTTCCAGAAGTGAAGTATGAATGGAAATGTAGGTTCATCAAGAGTGTCGTATATGTGATATACATAGGATTGAGGAGAAATTAAGGGAACGACGGTTGATCCGAAGTGTAGAACGATTCGTGGGTGGCAGACCGTATGGAGCTCACCACAGGCTAATGGAACGATCCACTTGACGTGGTGATCGTACTATATCAGGTTAACTCCATACACTCTTTTGTTAATATGTATATATATTGTGTACATTAGGCTTATTACGGCATGTTGTAGTGTGAAAGTATGATATTTTTCAAGAATTTCTCATGAAATTCTAAATCTTTCAAAATATATCATACTCAAGCAATACAACTAACCCTCATTAATTTGAGGGGGAGCATTAATATGTCGTTTGGCCATCAAACTATTTCATTTTTTGCCCAAAGACCGGTTAATCCATCAATATCCAAAATATTAATGGTTAACATTTTGGATAAGGGGATGAAATAGGATTAAGGAAACTTGTAAATATACATGGCTAAAAATGAAAAGGACTTAATGGAAAATCCAACTTGATATGTGCTATGCACATGTTAAGGGGGAGCATTTTGATGTCAAAAACGTTGAAGGTACAAAAACTCTTGATATTTATATCACAAGTACCTCAGTGATTTTAAGGATTGTTCATGGTGGCAAATACTTACCCAAAACACACTTAACTCACGATGGTTGTGGTGACAAAAGGGTGGTAGGATTAGGTGTTAGTCCAATGATTCTTCTAGAACAAAAGGAATCTTCCTAAGGAAAATTCCATAGATAGAAAATAGTAGTCCTCAAGAAAGATGGGGAATGGATTGTGAAGGTAGAAGAATGCCGACCAAGTACTGATGCTAGCACTGGAACAATCACAACAAGGAACTAGTGATGATGTATTGATAATCATTGAAGGGGTTGAAGAATGAAAAAAAATGTAAAGATAAAGGGTGTAAATAAAGAAGCCCTCCTTACAACTTAGGCAGAAACCGGGTCAACACATCTTGAAGACAATAAAGTATCATGGACCTAGTGATGCGATGCACAACCCCTCCCAGCTAACTCAAATATCTCTCAAAAGATATTTGTTTTAATGTCACGGAGTTCAACATGTTATCTATCGGTTTATTCACTCCGAACAAAAATTGATATTGAAAAGGTTGCAATCCTCTCAAGCCTCCACTCACCAAATCAAAATGCACTTTTGAGTCTAGAGCCACGAGATCATCAAAAGTCTCATTTAGGACACTTTTCAAAGAAGAAAGATTTTTATGAGTCCTACGCAATATTCTTGTAATATTGCCAGAACATTTGAGTGATATGAAAGTATTACAATGAAGATGGAAATCCTGCTTGAGCCAACATCAAACAAGCTCATGGTAGGTGACACGTGCGGTTATTTAAGAACTAATCTTGTGATAACCGGAAAGAAACAATGTTTTGACTCTTAATTAAGACCAAACCTGTTCCAGGGCCTCTACCAAAAATCCAAGTGATCTTGCCAGAACACTCAGAGTGGCACTCTTTAGTGTTCACAGTGATGAGTGGAAATCCTTCCATTGTCAACATCAAACAACACTACGGTAGGTGACAAGCAAGATTCTATTAGAATCAAGCTTTTGACAAATGGAAAGCAACAATGGTGAATATCTTAATTGAAATTCACTTGTTCCAGGTTCATAAATTGACGGCTTCAATCATAAGGATAACTTTATCCGAATCATTCACTAAAAATGTTCGTAGACAGCTTTGGACGGTCGAATACAGAGAACGGGTTTACCCATGAAATCTTGTCAAGGAGATCTTTAATTAGAGCTACCTGTCACAAGTACGATATTTATTATCGTCCAACGGTCTTCACCGACCGGAGGTAAAATGCTATCGAATCAGAATAAAATTTCAAAGCCATTTTATTCGTGTCTTATTATGATGTTGCATTTGAAGACGGTGGCGTTGCGGTGTACCAGATGAAGTCGTCCTCAAATACTTTTACCTTCTGCATCAAATATTTTAGTAAAATTCAAGAAAGTTCAATCTAAAAGTCTTCCGTTGTATCAACTCTAAAACTTTCAAGAATTCAAAAATGTATAGGTATGTGGGACATGAAGTCATTAAGAGACAATCATCACAAGAAGGCAAAGATTGAACGTGAAAGGTCAAAAGAACATGCTCTAAGCCAAAGCCTAATGGTAATCAACACATACTCACAAAAAAATGAAGAAAAGAGAAAGTGGACTACGAGCATGAGAACGAAGATATAACATGCTAGATTTAGGACTTTGTAATTTGGAGTGACCTCCCTTTAGGGGGAGATTGTTGGAAATATGTTTTTATAGTTAGAAAGTCTCGGTCACTCCAACAATATAGTTAAGGGCTCGTAGTATAGTTTTCGTAACATTTTATGTAAGCCCGACCCATGAGCATGTTCATGGGCCGGAGGCCCAACTCCACTTATGGACTTGAGTATATAAACCCCTTTCCTTCATGGAAAGGGGTGATGGTTGTTTAACTTTTTAATACATTTTCACACATTTTCTCTCATCTTTCTCTCTCTACTTTCTCTCACTAGAAACATCAACCTCACTTGTTAGATCATAGATTACCACTATTCTACATAGTTGTTATTATATGTTATCATATTGCTACAATCAAAAGATTATAGTCGATTTTTGAATGATCATAGGTTTTCTAAATCCCCGTGAACGATCTCAGTATTACCACATAAAAAGCTATACACAAACGAAAGGGTCATACTTGCCCATGCGTTTTTAGTTCATTCCGGTAATTCATGTTATATATTTAAAACTTGTTTCATACAACCTGACCGGACGCATCATGTTTTTTGGCGCCACTGCTAGGGATTTGATTGTGTTCCTAGTTCCAAAATCATCCTATAATCAAACCCATTGTAGTGTTTCTTGTTGCCAAATTCCAAAAAAAAAGTAATTTTCTTTTCACAGCCTCAAAGAAGCAGCCAACACTCCAGAATGAGCCGCCAGCACTCCAAAAGGAGCTACCGACAACTTCTTTACAGATCAAAGCAGTTGCCCGACATCTGTAAGGAGCCGCCAGCTACTTTCTGCCCAAAAAGGAGCCGCCCGCATTTGCAAACAGCCGTCTGCATCACTTCCACAGCCCGAAGTAGCTGCCTAACACTCCCAAAGGAGCCGCCAACTACTTTGATCCTTTTTGTAAAAAAATATGTTTTTATTTTGTTTAGTCTACTTAAGTTCGTACCTTTTTATTTTCCTATTAGTAATTGTTCGTTTGTTTTTGTTTTTATTACTCGTAATCTTTTTCAAAAGTGTTTTAAGACTTGAATGAACACACTTTCTTTCGGTCAAGAACCACTTAGTCCATACCACGATCTTGAACGTTTTATTCATCAATCTTAAAACAAAAACCTAGAGAAGCAATCCTTTGTTTCTTTAGAAAACTGAGTTCCTAGATTCAAAAACCCACCAGTCGATAATCTCTTAGACACATTTGTTGTCTACAATCCATTTAACGATCTACCACTCCCAGTGGCTGACGATCAATCTATGTGGGCCACCAACCGAGTAGTAGCACCCACTCCCGGGTATGCTATTGTTCAAGTTGAACTTGGTGATAACTTCACCGTGAAAGGTCATCACCTTAAAATGATCAAAGACCGCCAATTTGACGGCCGTGTGCGGGCTGATCCGCATAAGCACATTGCCGAAATCATATAGATATGTGGCATGTTTTGATATGGAGCCGACGTCAATCTAGACGCTATTAAACTCAAACTCTTTCCATCATCTCTATGCGGAGATGCAAGAGTCTGGTATAATGAGTTGACGACCGGTACCAACGAAACATGGGAACAAATTAGAACCGCTTTTGTTAGCCGTTTCTTTCCACCCGCCATGTACGAAAGACTCATGGGAGAAATCTGTGGTTTCGCCCAGATTCCCAATGAATCGCTCATTAATGTATGGAACCAAATGAAAGACCTACTTCGTAATTGTCATGGACATGGTTTATTAAAAGGAGCCATTATCCAAATCTTTTATCATGGTCTCAATGAACCAACGTAAGCAATCCTTGACGCAGGTGGACTCTTTCTTTATAAGACTCCCAATGAAGCATATCAATTGCTTGGGGACCGGGTTCTCTTGAAACTCGATTGATCCAAAGATAACCGTTCCAAGCCTCTCAAGAAAACAGTTGCTCTCGTTGAAAGTAGCAAAAATTCTAAACTCATGGAAAAGATGGACGCTCTCACATCAAAATTTGACTCGCAATCCAAAACTATCAAAGATGAAATGAAAGAAATGCGATGTGAATGCACCCTTTGTGGAGGACCACACCCATCTTTGGAGTATGATGACACACCGATAAAGGAACCGCCACAAGAAGCTAATTACGCCCAAGGAGGATATCGAGGAGGTGGTTATCGAGGTAACTACTACGGTAGAAACTCCGGCATTTGGCATGAGTACCCCAAAAACGAAAATCGTACCTCACAACCGCGTGGGAACAAAGATTTCCTTCTATCTGATGAAAAGAAACCCGAAGAATCGATCTTAGAAAAGACTTTGCTAGCGTTCATCACATCTCAAAAAGCAACAAACACGTTCATCAATAACCAATTCTTCAATCTCAAAACCAAAAGAGGACAAAAAACCACACTACCTCTATCAATGATCTGAAACCAAGTTAGGTCGACTTTTTGATAAATTCGCCGACCGACCGAGTGGTTTGCTACCGAGCAAAACTCAAACAAACCCAAAACCATACCACCCACCCTCCACCCGTAATGAGCATGTGAATGCCGTATACACAAGGAGTGAGAAGAATCATGATCCACCACCTAACCCAAACACCAAGACTCCCACATTCGCTGATGAAAGTGAGGACGAAGCCTATGAACCTAAGAAGGAAGAAGTCGTTTCTCCTTCCAAACCCAAACCATAACAAACCATACCAACACCAACACCAAAGGCGTATGCACCAAAAATTCCATATCCTCAAAGCCTATGAAAAGAAAAGATGGAGGCACGAAATGCCAAATTCCTAAACATGATCAAATAATTTAAGATCAACGTACCTCTTGTTGATATCTTAACCGGCATGCCCAACTATGGGAAATTCCTTAAAGATCTTGTGAGCAACAATAGAAAGATGGAGCAAATTTATGCTGCCATTCGGAGAATGTTCTACGATTTTGACAAACTAACTTCCACCAAAGTTAGGAGACCCGGGGCTTTCTTGTCCCATGCACCTTAGCCAATAATGTTGAATGTCACGCCTTGGCCGATCTTGGCCCGAGTATCGATCTTATTTCGTACTAATTGTACAAAAATCTTTCAAACACCACTTTGAAACCTACGAGTATGAGTATACGGCTAGCCAATCATACATACTAATATCCTATTGTTATATCCAAGAACATGCTTGTTCAAGTAGGCAAGTTCATATTTTCTGCCGACTTCATGATCCTTGAGATGGAGGAAGACCGCCAAGTCCCTCTCATTTTTGGACGACTATTCTTACACACTGCCGATGCTATCATTCGTGTGAAGAATAAAGAACTCAACCTTGGAGTTGACGACGATAGATTCACATTTCTAGTTGACAAAGCTATGCGATACACAAGTTATAATGATGACACATGCTTCCGCATGGATGTTATTTGATGACGTATAGTCCCTAGTTGGGCTGGATAGCCCGACCCACGGGTACTACCGGCATCCATCAAGAATGGATTAAGTGCTTGTGTGATGTGCGTGCGCAAGCCCAGGAGGCTCGGTAAGCTGTTGTTGCACATAAGGTTAATTACTTAACCAGGTCCTTGTCGCAGCGCGACAGGATCAGACAAGAATATAATCTATCATATAGATATATTCGCCTAAAGTGAAGAGATATACACTTGCCTTGGTTATGCGATAAGGATCAAGCTATTTTAGGTCATTATCTCTTCCTTTGGCCGCAAGAGTAGGAGAGCCCAGCCAGGACTCTCTCGGGTATAAAAGGAACCCCATAGGTTCCACAAAGGTACGATACACACAAATACCCTAAACACTACATACTCAAATCGATTACTTACTCTCACACTAAGCTCTAGCTAATGACGAAAAGCGGCGCAAACCCGCCCCCATCAATGGGGGGATTCAAGAAGCCAACAGTTCCATGCTCAAGCTTTGAACCTAATAACCCAAGTCATGGCAAGAAGGGACTGCAAGTATCTTTCTCTCCGCTAGTCACTTCGACCCCACAAGCGGTGGGAACTGCATCGTCCTCTCCGGAGATCCCTAATCAAGGCCACAAGGATGCCCTGGACGCAAGGGTTGTGATAGACCTGCAAGCTGAAACATAAATTCCCCCCTCGGTGAAGAAAAGTATGAGCGACTACGTCGCAGAAACTATGAGTCTTTGATACCACTCATGAGGGCGAAGATGAGGGCGAATCCAACAAGAGATCTTCGGATCATTCTAGAATTCGATAAAGAATTCAAGTCTAGGGAAGGGTAAAGACCTAGCAAGGAAGCTAGAAAGGAGAAGAGAAAGAAGTAAAGAACGACTGAGATCCCAGCCTCTCCTTCTGATGCGCCTCTCATTGAAGACACATCGTCCTCAGACAGTTCTTAGGACTCAAGAGAAGAGGATGGTTTCATGACACCAGTCAATGACCATCGGCGCACAAGCGTGAAGGATATGTTGGGGCCTAATCCTGCTAGTAAAAGAAGCGCCCTTAAAAGACTGGGCCCCTTGGAAGGAGATTCATCTCAGGATCTGCATGTTCAGGAAAGGAATAAGAGCGCTGGAAGGGTGCGCAAGAGGAACTCTTGAAGTGAAGATTCCTCGGATTCCAGTCATAGAGACCGCCACCCTTGCCATAAAAGGGTCTCCCCTTCTTCCACTGAGGACTCTGATTCCTCTGATTACGACAGAAAACACCATAGGACACCCAAAATACCAAGGATACAAGATGAAGATCAATGGACCTTTCGATGATGTCGAGAGAAAGGAAGTGCATTTTCATAGCGCATAACGACTTTCAGGGATAACAAAAAAAGGTGCATGCCATCCAACGTCAAGACCTACGATGGTACGATGGATCCAGATGATCACCTAAAAGTGTTCGAATCTCAAGCAGGGATAGAGCAGTGGCCAGAAGCTGTGTGGTGTCATATGTTCTACTCAACGGTCATCGGGAACGCTCGGACATGGTTAGACTACCTCCCACGTAGGAGCGTTCATGGGTTCGAAGAACTTCAAAGAGCGTTCCGAAGAAACTATGTGCAGCAGAAGAAGTACGACAAAAGCCCGGTTTCACTTGCGAGAGTGAAGCAGAGGCACAACGAAAGCCTAGAAGACTTCATGGAATGCTTCAAATCCGAATGAAACCAGATTAAGGATTGGCCAAAGATTCTAAAAATTTTTGGATTCCTCGCAGGCATCACAAATCCGGACCTAATAATGTAATGATTTTACTAGTTGAAAGTTCGTTATTCTCGGAGTCTAATCGAATTGATCTCTGGTTAATTGTGCGACTCAGTTGTTCTTGGTGAAAATAATATTTTTGGTTTTGGTAAAATAAAAGTGCAAGACTTAAAAATAAAGGACGAGTAATTAAAATTAAAACTAATTGAAACGTAAACGGTGCAATATTTAAAACTTTAAAAGTAAATCACGAGAAATTAAATGACGTATAATTAAAACTTAGCGAAAAGTAAATTGACAATTAAATAAAAATACAAACGAAATTAAAATTGACTAAAAGTAAAACGAGAAAAATTAACCTTTAACTAGAACAAATTAATAAAACAAACCAAAACCATCCAATCGGAATACACCCAAAAAGGTGTCCCGATCGGAATGTATTCCGATCGGATGATCGGAAAGATGTAGACAACTCCATCCGTCGGAATATCATCAAACTCGCCATCGGAATACACTTAAATTGACCAGATTGGAATGTAGATACGAATCCCAATCGGAATATATGGAAAAGAACACTAATCGGAATATCTAAATGGGCCAAATCGGAATGATAAGCAAATGATCCAATCGGAATATCAAGAAAACCCCAGATAGGAATCTTCTAAAACCCTTTTCCTATCTATAGATCGGAATAAGGTGATGGCTGGACGGAATTACTAATCGGAAAAGGGTTTAATAACCTTTCCGATCACTCTCTTGGTCCGAAACTTAAGCAAAGGGTAATAAGCTATGGTAATAAGCTCACACCAAAACTAGAATGAAAACAATAATGAAACGGAACCAATAAGCACAAATAACAATTTATCAAAACCGTAAATTAACAAACTTTGAAATCAAAACATAAAAAATTAACTTTTTAGGCACGAAAACATTAATGAACAACACGGATCAAATGTAAATCGCACCAAAAGCAAACAAGAATCAAGAAAGGAAGATGAGAGATTAAGACAAGAAAAGTAAAGATTCAAGAACTATAAATGAAAACTTACTTGAAAATTAAATGATTAAAAGTGCTTAACAAGTGATTGAAGTGCAAGAAATGAAAATGACAAGTATGAAAATGGTGGAAGTGGTGGTTTGTCAAACCACCCAACCACTAGAAAAATGAAAACTAATGGTCTATTTATAGTGGTGATTAGGGAGGGGCTTAGGAAGCTTCCTCCCGCTTTCCTCTTTTCCTTAATTGCGTCATTAGGTCCCTCCTTTCTTTAATCTTCTTAAATCTTGGACTTAAATGATTTTGTCTCGGGATTTCTTTGAACTCGCCTTGTATTTTCTTCATAAATAAGACTCGAGTTCTTCGGCTTTTTAGTAAACTTCCGTCCTTTGACTTTTTCTTCGATAAATCTTCAGAATTGGTCTTGGACTTCCGTTCTTTTTCCACTCTTGATCTTTCGACTTCATCTTTCGTCTTTTTCTTCGATAAAAGCCCGTGAATGCCGAGTTTTCTCCACTTTTCACCTTTTCGTCCTAAATCACAACAAAAACACAAACCACGCATAATTCCGACATAAATGACATAAAATACACGTTTTGGCTCGGTTATTATTGCAATTAAGTGGTAAAAAGGATGGGTGATTTCACACCTATCAAATCTCCTACACTTAACCATTTCAATGTCCTCATGCAATGCATTAGTTACAAAGCAAGTTTACACTTTTCATCATAATCAATCCACGTTGGCCTTTATTAAAGAGATAGAAAATTATAAACATTCAAAGTAAAGAAATTAAAAACATACCTCTGGTTTTGGAAATGTCGTGACTGATCATCATCCTCAAGTTTTCACTTTCTCCAAACCAAGCTTAAAAACGAGATCATTGTTGTTATAAGTAAGTAAACTAACACGAACTCATGTGGGCCAATTATTCACTTAGACTCCCTTATTCCTAGGTGTATCTATTATATTTTATTGTTGTCTTGAATGATCACAAGGATGTATTTTTGACTTATTTCGATAGTTATTTAGTCAGAAAATAAAGTGAACGATTTAATCAATAGTTAGCTAAAGGACAAAATCTTTTAAAACTGCTTCTCGGGGCCTCATAAAGTTCATATCTTGGCATAACTCGCTTCGCGATTTGAGACCTTTCTCGGACCGGTATTTGGCAGCGACTTCATACATCAAACCTTGAGAGAAGTTCATGAAATAATGGTCTTCTCTTCATAATAGGAATTTCTTCACTTGAAGTTTTGAGAGATTCTTCATATTTGGACCACGACTTCTTCATTTTTCTCCAATATTTACTTTGGACTTTGATATACAACGATCCACCTCCTTTTAGGACTTGGATCTATTTATCCTCATACCTTGTTAGGGCCTTTTTGGATAGACTTCTCCATGATCTTTTGGGAGTACTTTCTTTTCGTCGTGTGTCACGATCCTTCATATAGATTTTCGAAATGATTCTTAACATCACTGTTGGATCTTTAGCAACAAAATATAGCCCTCATGCCTTGTTAGGGCCTTTTCGGACTCGCCAATCTTCGCATCCCGCTTCAATAAGTTATGCCTTGGCTATGAACTCTAATCCATACCGAGCAACTTTTAAACGATCTTGGGCTAGAAGCTAAGTAACCTTTTAAATCGTACAACCTTATTTATTGCAGATAAATTTATTAACAAGCGAAGGGAGAATAGGCTTATAATTAACTCACATAAATTCCCGAAAGAATACCAAACTTATAATTGACTCTATCATCTCTCGTTCTCCACAATTTAAAATCTCAAGTAATGAGACTCGTGGATGCTTAGCCTATTAAATCAAAGTTTTGGGTTTTTGAGTCGCCTATAGGATATTGCAAACTCTTAGACTTTTTCAAGTTTAGAATTCGCATTTTAAAGTTCCCTTGATAAACGACTCTCTAGGATCAATTATAGGAACTTGCGAAAAGTTCTTGTTCTTAACCCGTGAGAGTTAAGACTTTCGCGTTTTATAGCTCCCTATATAAAAGCCTAACAAAACTTGACTTAAACATGTTAAGGATACTAGCTAGAGCAAACTTAGATAAGTAAACTCGGGTCGAGTCAAAATATTCACAACGTTTGAAAACTAAAACCACTTTATTAAAAATTTATTCTAGCAAAGAAAGAAAATAACTATACAAAAGGAAAAACTAATAGGCCAAAATAGATCAAAAATTTTGAAAAATGTCGAAAAATTGATTTTCCGGTTAAAATGAGGACAAATACAAGGAAAATACCACTTAACTTCGATAGAAGTCCCCCCTACACAACATAAACATTGTCCTCAATGTTTAAGCATGTGGGAGTAAACTCCCCTACACTTAGGACATTGTGCACGTTGTTTAACTCTCGCTACGGGAAAGACAACTAAAGAGATTCCTATTTTAATATTGGAAAATATAAAATAGTGAATCGAAAAGAGTTTAGGATAGAACCGGGAAGAAGGGAACACAGAGTCACGGTTCGTCAAAGGTCATCAAGAGTGTGTCTTTGAAGCTCTAATCCCTGCACATGATAAGAAAGAAAGCAAGAAACACCACGGGGCTCCCCCTACACTTATGGTGAAAATAGATAGATAATTGGGTTGCCTCCCAAAAAGCGCTTGTTTTTGTTAACCGAGTCACGAGCCTGACTCGCCCCCGAATTAATTAGTCCATGGGGAAGCCTCGAATGTGATACCGGGATCAAAGACCTTGTCCTCGCTCCCGGTTGACATCAACAAAGGAGAGGCGGGGGGATAAGTCTTAAATAGGAGAAAGACCCTTTCGACATACGAAAAGTATGTGAAATCAAGATCCACGGGAGGTGGGGTGGGTAAAGTAAGCACATTGTCCTCCCCCAAAGACAATGGATGCTGAGCAAACGGAAGAGCCGTATTGTTATCAATCATAGCATAATCAATGTCACCTCCCGGGTCAAAGCACTCATCCTCCGTGATGGTGGCTAAAGGGGAGGATGAAAGGTGCTCGGGAGGGGGACTTGGGACAATATTTTCCTATAGCAAATTATTAAAAATAATGTCCCCCTCCATATCATCGTCATCATTACCTGGTGGTATGGAGTGAATGTCAATTTCTTTCAGCAATGGGTCATTATCTTCAACAGGAGGAATAGATGGAGGCAAAAACTCGGAAAGAGGAGGAGAAGTCAACACTTCGATTTGAGCAATAAGAAGGTGCACTTTCCGTAATCTATCTCGAAGAAGCACGTCTTCCACCTTATCCACAAGATCATGTTCATCGATGAACTTCTCGTAAACCGGAGAGAATAAATCGTCATCACCCGCATCTCCCGGTGGAGATTGAGAAATTTCAAAAGTGAAATTCTCATAGCTTGGAGAAAAATCGACATCATTAGGATCGACCTCTTCTGTGAGAGCAACGTCGTCCTCAGGCTCCATAGCAGCTGGTATGTCACAAACCTCATCATCAAACACTTTATCAAGACCAACATCACTAAGCTCATTCAACGAATCACCATCCTTAGATACGTTTGGCATATTGAGAGGAGGGATGACAATAGCACTAGGACATTGAGCAGTAAGGTCATTCCAAGAAATAGTAGGCTCATCGTCATCATCATCATAATAGTATGGATACACCGGGGGAGGAGTATAAGTCTCAATATTTGATATTTGCTCCTGTCGATGATCCTCTTGACATTTATCGATGATCCTGTTGCATGTTTCTTGAATTTGTTGACTTTGCTTAACAAGAGAGTCCCATTGTTCGTGGGGGCTCAATTGTTCGAAGGAGGGTTGATGATTGATGGGGTGTTGTGGGGGGTCAAAATGTTGAAAACCTGAATTATAGCATGGTTGTGGCTCATAGTAGTTCATCGGTTGAGAAGAATTAGAAACCGGGTTTGGTTCATAATAATCCGTTGGTGAAGAAAACTGAGGACACGGATTTTGCTCATAACAATTCATTGGTTGACAATAATAGGTATCGTGAGGACCCCCATAGTTGTTGCAAAACGGGTATGGAGAAAAATCAGGTGCGTCTTGTGGATAGCTATTTTCATTGTCATAATTGTACCCCGGTTCTTGCTCGTGACCATACGGGTATCGAACCGGGCACGAAACATGCCAATGAGAATCGCTTCCACAATAGATGCATGGGGGAACAGGAGGTGGGTTCAAAAACAATGAATTAGTCGAGTTGCACAAGGGACAAAATCCGAATTGTGTGTAATCGATATCGTTTCCGCACCGCTCACATGTACACCATTGACAAGAGTTGTTCCCAGATAATTGCTTCCCACACCGGACGCAATGGACATAAAAATCCATAAAGAAAGATAGATAAGCAAGAAGAATATTTTTGGTGCAAAACTTTGAAAAAGAAATGCTTTTTATGATTTTTCAAATGTTTTTGGATTTTTGAAAAAATTTTGAATACGAAAAATAACGTTCACAAGTGAACGGGTCCCAAAAGCCAACGCGTCTCTCACAAAAAACCTTCGATCCTCACGAAAAGAGCCGGCAGCGGCGCCATTTTAATGTAATGATTTTACTAGTTGAAAGTTCGTTATTCTCGGAGTCTAATCGAATTGATCTCTGGTTAATTGTGCGACTCAGTTGTTCTTGGTGAAAATAATATTTTTGGTTTTGGTAAAATAAAAGTGCAAGACTTAAAAATAAAGGACGAGTAATTAAAATTAAAACTAGTTGAAACGTAAACGGTGCAATATTGAAAACTTTAAAAGTAAATCACGAGAAATTAAATGACGTAAAATTAAAACTTAGCGAAAAGTAAATTGACAATTAAATAAAAATACAAACGAAATTAAAATTGACTAAAAGTAAAACGAGAAAAATTAACCCTTTAACTAGAACAAATTAATAAAACAAACCAAAACCATCCAATCGGAATACACACAAAAAGGTGTCCCGATCGGAATGTATTCCGATCGGATGATCGGAAAGATGTAGACAACTCCATCCGTCGGAATATCATCAAACTCGCCATCGGAATACACTTAAATTGACCAGATCGGAATGTAGATACGAATCCCAATCGGAATATATGGAAAAGAACACTAATCGGAATATCTAAATGGGCCAAATCGGAATGATAAGCAAATGATCCAATCGGAATATCAAGAAAACCCCAGATCGGAATCTTCTAAAACCCTTTTCCGATCTATAGATCGGAATAAGGTGATGGCTGGTCGGAATTACTGATCGGAAAAGGGTTTAATAACCTTTCCGATCACTCTCTTGGTCCGAAACTTAAGCAAAGGGTAATAAGCTATGGTAATAAGCTCACACCAAAACTAGAATGAAAACAATAATGAAACGGAACCAATAAGCACAAATAACAATTTATCAAAACCGTAAATTAACAAACTTTGAAATCAAAACATAAAAAAATTAACTTTTTAGGCACGAAAACATTAATGAACAACACGGATCAAATGTAAATCGCACCAAAAGCAAACAAGAATCAAGAAAGGAAGATGAGAGATTAAGACAAGAAAAGTAAAGATTCAAGAACTATAAATGAAAACTTACTTGAAAATTAAATGATTAAAAGTGCTTAACAAGTGATTGAAGTGCAAAAAATGAAAATGACAAGTATGAAAATGGTGGAAGTGGTGGTTTGTCAAACCACCCAACCACTAGAAAAATGAAAACTAATGGTCTATTTATAGTGGTGATTAGGGAGGGGCTTAGGAAGCTTCCTCCCTCTTTCCTCTTTTCCTTAATTGCGTCATTAGGTCCCTCCTTTCTTTAATCTTCTTAAATCCTGGACTTAAATGATTTTGTCTCGGGATTTCTTTGAACTCGCCTTGTATTTTCTTCATAAATAAGACTCGAGTTCTTCGGCTTTTTAGTAAACTTCCGTCCTTTGACTTTTTCTTCGATAAATCTTCAGAATTGGTCTTGGACTTCCGTTCTTTTTCCACTCTTGATCTTTCGACTTCATCTTTCGTCTTTTTCTTCGATAAAAGCCCGTGAATGCCGAGTTTTCTCCACTTTTCACCTTTTCGTCCTAAATCACAACAAAAACACAAACCACGCATAACTCCGACATAAATGACATAAAATACACGTTTTGGCTCGGTTATTATTGCAATTAAGTGGTAAAAAGGATGGGTGATTTCACACCTATCACCTAATAAAAAAGTTGAACGACAGAACCCTGACAACATTTGACGAGGTAATGAAAAAGATCTGAGCGTTCATCCAAGGAGAAACCGCAACAGAAGATAGCAGGCAGATGGCGTCGGGCTACAAGTACCAAGACAGGCCTAAGAAACAGTCATATGGGCAAAACATCAGTCGCACGCCGGACTTCCAAGGAGCGACAAAGCAAGGGCGCAATAACAACAATAACAGCAAGTTCACCACGCTGCAAAAAACCTACAGGGAGATATTCTTATCAGAAGGAGCAAGTTTTCCGAAGCCTATCCCAATGATGAGACTAGCAGATAAACGGGATAACATAAAACATTTCGAATACCATGATGATAAAGGGCATGCCACTGATGAATGCATTCATTTGAAAAGGCACATTGAGAGCCTGGTAAAAGAAGGGAAGCTGAACCACCTGAGAAGAGATTGGAGAAAGAATACGGATACGAAGAAGGGTGAAGTAAAGAAACAGAAGGATAAGCCCATAACCATATACATGGTAAAAAGGGAAAAATCTTTCATGCAAAGAAGGGTGGTCTCGGAATTTTCACACGATAAAGAAATAGCATTCCCTATTCTTTCAAATATGGACTATAGGGTCGGGTTGCTAGCAATTGACATAGCCCTCGGGGACCACAGTATAGAAGGCATGTGCGTCGATGGGGGGTCTGTAGCGAACATATTAAACGAACATTGTTTTGCACGGCTGCCATGGGAAACAAGGAAGGAGCTAGAAGAGACAACACAAATCCTCACAGGGTTTAGCGGTTATAAGACTCGACCACTAGGGCACCTCTACACACAGGTGACCATTGGAAACGCAGAACACTCGACGACGGAGTGGATGGACGTCATGGTTGTGCGGTCTCAATCATCGTACAACGGGATAATTGGACAGCCGACACTAAAGACGTTGCACGCAGTACCTTCCACATCACATGGTATGTTCAAATTTCCAGTACAAGGTGGAGTAGTTACCATCCGTAACATAGACACACTCAAAGGGGGTAACAGTACTTCTAGCACCAGCGCTAAAAGAAAGCAGGTGGACAGGTGTCGACACGATATGGAGCCCAGCCCACAGATAAAAAGAAGGAGGCGTATCTCGGAAGAATCCTAGGCGAAGAGCATATCCGTGCGCGAGGGTTCGCTGTCAGGGCTCCTGTGGGTACTTTTCTCGACAGGCTTCGCAGGAAACGGAGGACCAGATGTAGGGTTCATCCTCACGAACCAGGGCGACATAAAAATCACGTACGCATTGTTGTTTGACTTCCCTACCACTAGCATGGAAGCAGATTTCGAAGCCCTTATAGCAGGTCTCAGATTGGCACTAAGAATGGGCATGAAGATCCTAGTGGCCTACACATACAACCCTCTGGTAGCAAGTAGAGTCAACGGGTCATGCGAGCCACGAGGGAATGTGTTAATCCAGTATATGGAAAAGATACGGGACATGAGGGCACAGTTCGCAGAGTTTTCTATACGAAGGGTTGTAGAATGGAAGGGCGAGATCTCGGTGGACATGGACCAACTTTCAATTATGGACATGGATAAGCCTCCTAGTCACGTTCTATTCGATTTTATCTTGCTTAAAAATGTGAGTGCGGACATGGAGTCACCAACATGGATGACACATATTCGAAAGTTTTTGTCACATAACAAGTTGCCAAGCAACAGAAGGAAGGCTAGGCAAATACAGTTGAGATCTAGGCACTTTAAAATTATCAAAGGAATGTTGTACAGACAATCAGGCAGCAGTAGGATGTTGGAGTGCTTAGCACAAGACCAAGCGCGAGCAGTGGTGGAAGCCGCGCCCAGAAGAGTATGTCCTCGTGGCCCGGCAACTGTGGTTGAGGATGTCACTCGCTCAGGGTACTTTTGGCCATTTATATATTAGGATGCTCGTAAGAGAGTGGTGTGTTGTCAGAGATGCCAGGCGGACTCAAGACGTAGGACAAACTCTAACATGGTCACTGGTCCGCTCTCAATCAAACGCGCAGTGGGAGGAGGAATGATCTCAAAGATTTGGCGTACTATTGGTTCCCTAGCAACATCAATTGGAAATATGGCACGGCGCGCAGCAACACTACTCTCATCCAAAGGTAATCACCAGCAACAACATAGGAGAGCAGTTGCCCCCGCGACCAATATAACTACACGCACTATGCGGCAGCAGGATCGTATTGCCGTACTACCAGCAGCGCGAAGCACACAACGGCGCGGTCAGGCAAGCAAAGGACTCTCGCGAACTGGGATGAGTGCGCATGGCTATGCGGAGTCAGTGTCCAGCCCTACGGGAAGTAAGTTGAGAGGCAGCCAGAATTGTGGACGATATTCTCCCTAAGATATTGCATAGTTAGCATGGACCATCCTCTTGGCTACTAATAGCCCCAATAAGGATCCAAGTATTCTTTCTTTATTGTCGTTTTTTAGGGTTTCCTTTTTTGTTATTTATTTCAACATTGGCCAAAAAATAGGAATAAAATGTTGCGGTTCCTAGCTAGCTCCGCAACCTAAATAATCTTTTTCTTTTCTATCTTTTATGCATAAGAGTGTTGTTTCTTTTTCTAAAATATACATAAATTTGGCCTTTCGGTGTACATGTACAATAAACGTTTCCAGGTGAAATAAGAGGACTAAGTTTACCCTACCATATAAACTTGTCGTGTAAGAGGGATGCACCCCGAGCGGCGCCAGATCAAGTATCCTTTGTTAGGCAGCTTCCCACAAGACGTTGTGGTAGGTGTAGCAGTCCGCATACTTTATGACGGATATGCACAAGACACTATAAAACCCACATGATTTTACCATGAATAGTACCCTTATGATCGTTCACACATGATTATAACTTTCCTTATTTAGCACGTTTACGTTTCACGATAGGAATTTACAAGTATTATGTACGTGTTATTGCACGATAAGTATTTAATACGTATTAATGCACGATAATTATTTCAATAATAATTATAATCACGAACATACGAACATGAAAACATGAACGTAAATAATCACGAGCTTAATATTATGTATTTACGTATATTTGTTACGAGTACGTATAAATATAAATAACGACACGAACGAACAATAATTAAATCACGTAAACACGACACGTTAACACGTAAATAATAGAACACGGGAAAAATCAACGGGTTTCCCATGTGGGGCCCACATAGGCGCAGCATAGACACAAGGGTAGGCCAAGCCCACTGATAGGTGTGAAAACACCCATCCTTTTACCACTTAAATCGGGCTAAAACGAGACCAAAACACGTATTTAATATCATTTGTTTGGAATTATGCGTGGTTTTTGTGTTTATTGTGTTTTCAGAGTCAACCGGATGAATAATGAAGAAAACATGGGATTACACGGGTTTTATCGAGGAAAAAGACTCAAGACGAAGTCTATTGTCCAAGAGATGCAGAAGATTTGAAGTCATTGTGCCTATTTGAAGATATATCGAAGAATAGAGCCAAAGATGGAAGATTCATATATGTCGAAGAACTCGAGTCTATAAAACAATAGATTATAAGACGAGTTGGAATAATTCACCGACACTTCTCAAATCCAAGTCGGCAACGTTTATTTAAAAGACGCATGAAGACTTAGAAGAAAGAAGAAAAAAGAATCCCAAATCAAGGCCCAATCAAAAGCCCATCACCACCATGTACACGCCTATATAAAGGCCCTTACTTCACAAAAATTCACACTTAGTCTTTTAGGTAGTTTCTAGTTTTAGAGAGAGAAAGTTCTAAACTTTCTCTCACTAGATTTCATCTCTTTTCACTTTCAAATTCAAACTTTTGTATTATCTTTAATTAATCAAGTTCCATTTTTAAGCTTTTATTTCTTAATCTCATTCTACTTTTCTTTGATTTAAGATTGATTTTGGTGTGATTATCATGTGATCCGTGTTGTTCTAATTGATTTCATGCTAAAAAGTTAATCTTTTGATCATTTTATAAGATTTCACTTGATTAAGCTTTAAGACTTTTGTGCTTATTGGCTTATTTTTATGATCATCTTATTTTTCTTATTAAAAGTTTTATTAAAAAGTTTATGTTTTTATTGTTTGATCTAAAAAGTTGCTTGATTTCGAGTTAGATAAGTTGATTAAAGTGCTTATTTGATTCGGATTTGTTGATTCGATTTAGTTTTGGGAATAAGCTCAACTTAATAGCTTATTTTCTAGCTTTTAGCTTGAATCCCTTAGATTTCGGAAAGGGTTTTAATCCCCTTTCCGATTGGTTTTTCCGACCGGGAGCAACATCTAACCAATTCCCTTGATTTTAGGAAAGTTTGTTACTACCCTTTCCGATTGGCCCCTTATTCCGACGGCACCCCCTTCTCCGTATTCCGATTGAACCCAATCGGAAGAGGGATTTGAGATTCCGACGGTGAGTTTTTTTTAGCATTCCGATTTGTCCATTTTTCGTATATTCCGACGGTGAGTTTCTCTATATTCCGATCTGGACTGTCTACCATTTTCCGATCGTACTCGTTTCTCAGTATTCCGATTGGTTTGTTTCTTAAACATTCCGATTGGTGTGTGTTTGAATATTCCGATTGACATTCTTTGGCAACATTCCGATCACCATTTTTCCCCATATTCCGCTCACTTGATCGGAAAAGATTCCGATTGGTGTGTGTTTTCTTATTCCGATTTTTCCTATTTGCTTTGTTAGATCTTATTTTCTTTTAGTCTTTTCAAACTAAGTTTTTATTTTTCACAAAGTTTTCCAAGTGTTAGTTTTTATGAAGTGTTCATTTATTTCCCTCGCATAATCTTTAAAAAGTTTTCAAACATTTAATTTTTTAACTCGTTTCTTACTTTAATCTTTCAAGTCTTTAACTTTACTCTTCGACACTTAATTTCTTATCATTAGTTTAAAATAGATAAACAAACCAACCACTTTTTAATAACCAAGAACAAATCATTCCACTTAAGATCGAGATCAATTCGAGAGGATTTCGAACTAAAATTGAACCCATTGAAAATCATAGTATCAAATGGCGCCGCTGCCGGCTCTTCTCGTTAAGATCAAAAGTTTTTTGTGAGAAATTGGATTTTGGGATCCGTTCCCCGTGAACGTTACTTTTTCAAGAAAATCTTCAAAAACAACTAAAAAATATATAAAATTTCCAAAAATCCTAAAAACTAAAAAAAAAAAACAATAAAAACCAAAAATATTTTTGCTTTGTTTTTCTTTGTTCGTTCTTTTGCAGGTGTATGCGCACTCGATCCACGTCTTATCAAGAGCCCGAGCCTCTCGATAACTTAGACATGGCTGGTGTACAAAACAACAATAACATACCACCTCCGAACAACAATAATAACAACAACAACCCGCCTTTCAACAACATGAATAATAACAACAACAATGAGTTTCTTCCGGATAATCGCCCAATGATTGAATTGCTGCAAGCTCATGTCGATGGCAATACGGATCCAATTGTTATACCACCAATTGCCGCCAACAATTTCGAGCTAAAGTCAGGCTTTATCCAGATGGTCTGAGCTCAACCATTCTTGGGACGAACCATTGATGACCCACATGACCATATCAAGAGATTTCTACAACTCACCAACACGGTCAAGTTCAATGGAGTTCCACAGGAGGTTATAAGGTTACAACTTTTTCCGTTTTCTTTAGAGGGACAAGCCCGACATTGGCTTGCTAAGGAACCGCCACAGAGTATTCTCTCGTGGACGGATTTGGAAACAAAGTTTATCAACTACTTTTTTCCACCCTCTCGTACTACCGCTTTGCGGAATGAGATTATAAACTTTGAACAAAAGTACGATGAGTCATTCAGTGAATCTTGGGATCGTTTTAAAGATCTTTTAAGAAAATGCCCACAACATGGTTTTACCAAAGTACATTAAATTAATACTTTTTACAATGGTTTAAGCATGAGTGACCAAGATTCACTGAATAGTGCCTCAGGGGGTAATTTATTGGCTAAGACTTCCAATGCTGCTTGGGATATCATTGAGAACAAATCTCGTGTGCAAACCAAGAGTGTTCGGACCAATGTTGCTAGTGCTAGCACTCATGACAGCGACAAGCGACTTGACAAAATCACTACGCTTCTTGAATCGCTTGTCACCCACACCGTCAGCAACAACAACAGCAACAACGCCAAAAACGCACAAGTGAACGCTGTCAGCCAACCTTGTGAGATATGCGGTGGTCCTCACTCCTACACAACTTGTACTGCCACCCAAGATTACCCTGCTGAGAATGTGAATGCGGCATATGGCACCTATCAACAACCTGCTTATCAAACAAAACCCCAAGGTGACCGTAACTTGCTTAGCTATCGCAGCAACAACTATATTTCACCACCTGGTTTTAATCCTAACAACCAAAACCAACAACAAAACCTCAACCGCCCTCCTCAACAACAACAAACTCGTACACCATACATCCCTCCTCACAAGCAGCAACAACCACAACAACGAAACACCCAAGTTTACCAGCAACCTGCTTATCAACCACCCGCATACACTGCTCCTTCCAACCAAACCCCCACATCACATCAAGACATTGGAACCTACATGAGGACTAACGATGTGATCGTGGATAACCTCCAACAGGAAGTGCGCAACTTGAAAGCAGACCTGATGAAACAAGGGAATGATCTGAGAGCTGATATGAAATACACTATGGATAGTCAAACGAATGACTTAAGGAACATGATGGCTAGCTTTTTCCAAGGTAATCAACCCTCTTCTTCGGGTACTCTTCCGAGTAACACCGTCGCGAATCCAAGAGGGGAGATGAAAGCAATCACCACTCGAAGTGGCAAAGGTACCAAGGAACCCGAGCTTCCTATACCTCCACCGGTGGTTGTGACTAAGGAGAACGAGTCACCTGCTCCTATTCCTCATCCTTCTCCTTCCCCAATTTCTCCACCTCTTCCTTCTACCCATCCTCCACCCAAGGATGTGAGTGATCCTATTATTCCAAAGCCTTCCTCTTCTTCCAATATACCTTATCCATCTAGGTTGAGGAAAGAGAAGCTCAAAAGCAAGGATGATATTCAGGTTTCGAACTTCCTTAAACTGTTCAAACAACTGAATTTCAATATCTCCTTCGCTGAGGCTCTCGCTCACATGCCTAAATATGCGAAAATGTTTAAAGATCTTCTGAGCGACAAGGAAAAGCTCCTCGATCTCGCCAACACCCAACTTAATGAGAACTGCTCTGCAGTGCTCTTAAGGAAATTACCAATCAAGCTTGGTGATCCGGGTCGTTTTCTTATCCCTTGCAATTTCCCGGGAGTAGAGAATTGCATGGCCCTAGCCAATCTAGGTGCCAGTATTAATCTCATGCCTCTAAGTGTTTGGAAGCAATTATCTCTCCCAGAGCTAGTCCCCACCAAAATGACTTTGGAGTTAGCTAACCGTACGGTTGCTTATCCTGTGGGGATAGCCGAAGACGTCATTGTAGGAGTCGACAAATTCACCTTCCCTGCTGATTTTGTTGTCGTCGACTACGAGATGGACCCCCGTGTACCACTTATTGTTGGTCGTCCATTACTTAGGACCGGTCGCACTCTCATTGATGTTGAAGCCGGTGAGCTTATCATGAGAGTGGGTGACGATAAAGTCGTCTTCAACATGGGAAAGTTGTCTAAACAGCCTTATTCATATGAGAGCGTTAATTGTATTGACGTTCTTGATGAGGCTTGTGAAGAACACTTTAATGATGCTTGCAAAAGTATTCCTACATCTCTTCCCAATGTTGAGACCGTGTCCTCCATTGATTCATCATTGTCTCTATTTGGAGATAGTGATTTATTCTGGAACAATCTTGAAGATACCATGGGAGATGTGAATTTAGCTACTAATGATTCTCCCACCGAGGGGGATGAAGACATAAATTTCTTTGACAATCTTCTCACCGAAGACAATCCTTCGCCTCCATCTCCCACGGTTATTGCTATCGATGCCACGACTTTGAAAACGCCTCCCGTCGAAAATCCTCCAGATTTAGAACTTAAGGAATTGCCACCCCATCTCGAGTATGCGTTCCTTGAAGCAGAGAAGAAGTCACCCGTCATCATCGCCAAGGACTTACAAGAAGAAGAGAAAACTCGTCTCATCACTGTGCTTAAAGCTCATAAGAAGGCAATTGCTTGGAAAATTTCCGATATACGCGGAATTGATCCGAACTATTGTACTCACAAGATTCTCATGGAAGATGACTTCAAACCCACAATCCAGAGCCAAAGAAGGGTTAATCCTAAAATTCATGACGTCATCAAACAAGAGGTTATCAAACTTCTAGATGCCGGCTTGATCTACCCTATTTCGGATTCGCCGTGGGTAAGTCCCGTCCATTGTGTACCCAAGAAGGGCGGAATAACCGTTGTTCCCAATGAACACAACGAGTTGATTCCCACTCGTCTCGTTACTGGGTGGAGAGTTTGTATTGATTATCGCAAGCTCAATGATGCCACGAGAAAAGACCACTTTCCTCTCCCCTTCATGGATCAAATGCTCGAGCGTCTAGCTGGTAATGACTATTACTGCTTCTTAGACGGTTTCTCCGGGTATTTTCAAATTCCCATCGATCCCAAGGACCAAGAAAAGACCACATTCACTTGTCCCTATGGAACATTTGCTTACAAACGCATGCCTTTTGGTTTATGTAATGCTCCTGGGACATTCCAAAGGTGTATGATGGCTATCTTCCATGACATGGTGGAAGACACTATGGAAGTATTCATGGATGATTTCTCGGTCTATGGCGATTCATTCTCTGCGTGCCTTGCCAATTTGGAACGTATGCTCAAGCGGTGCGAAGACACTCGCCTAGTTCTGAATTGGGAAAAATGCCATTTTATGGTAAAAGAAGGCATCGTCCTAGGACACAAGATCTCGAAAGTCGGTCTTGAAGTAGACCGTGCTAAAGTCGATGTTATCGCCAAGTTGCCTCCACCTTCTACCGTGAAGGGTGTGAGAAGTTTCCTGGGTCATGCGGGCTTCTACCGTCGATTCATCAAAGATTTTTCTCAAATCGCTCGCCCGATGACCCACCTCTTGGAAAAAGATACTCCTTTTATCTTTTCCAAAGAGTGTCTTGAAGCCTTTAACTCGCTTAAGGATAAGCTTACTAAGGCACCCGTCTTGGTCACCCCCAATTGGGAGCTTCCTTTTGAGTTAATGTGCGATGCTAGTGATTTTGCTATTGGAGCGGTTCTTGGACAAAGAGTGAACAAACACTTCCAACCGATCCATTACGCTAGCAAGACAATGACAGGGGCACAATTGCATTATACGACAACCGAAAAAGAGCTTTTAGCTGTTGTCTATGCTTTTGAAAAATTCCGCCCCTATCTTGTCCTTTCCACCACCATCGTGTATACCGATCATTCCGCGCTGAAGTACTTGTTGACAAAGCAAGATTCCAAACCAAGACTTCTTCGCTGGGTTTTACTGCTCCAAGAATTTAAAATAGAAATTCGCGATAAAAAAGGAGCAGAAAACCTAGCCGCGGATCATCTCAGTAGACTTGAGGATCCTTACCAGGGGGCTCATCCGAACAAAGAAATCAATGATTCTTTTCCCCTGGAGACCTTAATGTCTATCAACTGGACTGCTGATGAAACCCCGTGGTTTGCGGACATTGCAAACTACTTGGCGGGTGGAATTCTCGTTGACGGGTTAACATCCCAGCAAAAGAAGAAGTTCTTCAAAGATATAAAGACTTACTTCTGGGATGACCCGTATCTTTTCAAACAATGTGCTGACTTGATTATTCGCCGATGTGTTGATGGACCGGCAGCTTTCGAAATCCTTGATGCTTGCCACAAAGGACCCACTGGTGGTCACTTTGGTCCCAACTACACCGCCAAAAAAGTGTTTGATTCAGGATTTTATTGGCCCTCCATTTATCGTGACGCTCACGATATGGTTAAAAGATGTGATGCTTGCCAGAAACAAGGCACGATCACACATAAAGACGAGATGCCTCAGAATTTCATTCAAGAGTGTGAAATCTTTGATGTTTGGGGTATCGACTTTATGGGGCCATTTCCTTCATCTAAAGGAAACAAATACATCCTTGTTGCCGTTGACTACGTCTCCAAGTGGGTTGAAGCCAAAGCTTTACCTACTAATGATGCAAGGGTGGTTTGTAACTTTTTGAAATCGCTGTTCTCTCGATTCGGCGTTCCTCGTGCTATTATCAGTGACCGCGGGACTCATTTTTGCAACGATCAATTTGCAAGAGTCATGGCCAAGTATGGTGTCAATCACCGTCTTTCCACCGCTTATCATCCCCAAACCAATGGGCAAGCCGAGATATCCAATCGTGGATTGAAGCGAATTTTGGAGCGTACTGTGGGAGAGCATCGTGCCGCGTGGGCCGATAAGTTAGATGATGCTCTGTGGGCTTTCCGTACTGCTTACAAGACCCCGATCGGTTGTACACCTTATCGTCTTGTGTACGGGAAAGCATGCCACCTTCCCATCGAGCTGGAGCATAAGGCGCACTGGGCCTTAAAGTGGGCTAACTTCGACATCAACAAAGCCGGTGATCATCGCAAGATTCAACTCAACGAGCTCAACGAACTGAGAAATGAAGCTTATGAGAACTCGCTGATCTACAAAGAGAAGACGAAGATCCTCCATGACGCAAAAATCAAGAACCGAGAGTTCCATGTTGGTGATCAAGTCTTACTTTTCAACTCTCGGTTGAAGATCTTCTCTGGCAAGTTGAAGAGCCGCTGGTCTGGTCCATTCACCGTCGCCAACGTCTTTCCGTATGGGACCATTGAGCTTTCTCAGCCAAATGGGCCCAATTTCAAGGTGAATGGCCAGCGTCTGAAGCTGTACTTTGGTGAGGACATCTCTCAGGAGATGATTCCATCCCTCACCACGTTCCCCATGAACTAATTTTGGGTCGAGTCAGGCTCGTGACTCGGTCATCAAAAACAAGCGCTCCTCGGGAGGCAGCCCGAGTATCTATCCTTTTACGTTTTAACCTCCTAAGTGTAGGGGGGCCTGCATAGGTGTTTGTATTTGTGTGGTGATGTGATTACAGGAATTAATGCACTCTTGGAATTTTTGAAGAACCGTGCTCCCGTATTATCCGAAATCCGGTTCTATATCTCAACTATCGTGATTCAATTTTCTTCATACTCACATTTGAAATTGATCACTTTAGTCGTCTCTTCCTTAACTTGAGTTAACCAACGTGCACAATGTCATAAGTGTAGGGGAGACTTTTCCCACATGCTTAAACATTGAGGACAATGTTTATCTTAAGTGTAGGGGGGACTTCTATCGAAGCTTTAAGTGGACTTTTCCATGAAAATGCCTTCATTTAACCAGAAAATCATCTTTTTCAACATTTTTCAAATTTTTAATTAACTTTGGCCACTTAGTCGTAATTCTTAAATTTTTATCGTTGCTTTCATATGTATATATTCCGCAATAAAGTCAAAAATCTTTAATAAGTGGTGTAGCTAGTTTAGAAATCTTTGATATATTAGGCCCGTTGCGTTTATTTTGACTCAACCCGAATAGACTTATCCAAGTTTATTCTAGCTAGTATCCTTAACCATGTAGACCTTAATCGGTTTATTAGGCTAAGTGTCCACGAGTCTCATTACTTGAGATTTTAAATTGTGGAGGACGAGAAATGATAGAGTCAATTATAAGTCGGTATTCTTGCACAAGCTCACTTGGTGTAATTATTTGCCTATTCTCCCATCACTTGCTAATAATTTATATGCAATAAGTAAGGTCTTACGATTTGAAAAGTTACTTAGCTTCTAGCCCAAGATCGTCTAAAAGTTGCTCGGTAATGATAAGAGTTCATAGCCAAGGCATAACTTATGAAGCGGGGCGCGAAGATTGGCGAGTCCGAAAAGGCCCTAACAAGGCATGAGGATTCAATTTTATTGCTGAAGATCCAAAGTGATGTGAAAAGCATTATTCCTAAAGTCAATATGAAGGATCAAGACTCACGACGAAAAGCAATCAACTCCCATAAAGATCATGGAGAAGTCTATCCGAAAAGACCCTAACAAGGTATGAGGATAAATAGATCCAAGTCCGAAAAGGAGGCGGATCGTTGTATCTCAAAGTCCCAATTAGAGACTGAAGAAATAATCATGAAGTCGTGGTCAACAAAGTTGGAGTACCCCTCAAAAGTCTCCAAGTGAAGAAACTCTATTATGATGAGAAGACCATTATCTCAAGAACGTCTCTCGAAGATATGAAGTATGAAGTACATGCCAAATATCGGCCCGAGAAAGGTCTCAAATCATGAACCAAGTTATGCCAAGATATGAACTTTTTGATATCCCGAGAAGCAGTTTTAAAAGATTTTGTCCTTTAGCTAACTATTGATCAAATCGTCCTACTTTGCTTTCAGCCCTAAATAACTATCGAAATAAGTCTAAAAATGCATCTTCATGATCATTCTAAGACAAAAATAAAATATAAGAGATACACCTAGGAATAAGGGAGTCTAAGCATTTAATTAAGCCATGTGTGTAAGTGTTTGAATTGCTAACTTATAATAACAATGATCTCGTTTTTAAGCTTAGTTTGGGGAACGTGAAACTTGAGGGTGATAAATCTTCGCAGCACCGAAGCCCTAATGTAAGTCCTCGATCTCTTTGCAAGTTATTTCCATCCTTTTGTTTGCTTTAAAGTTTTAAATTTCTCCTAGTATTTTTATTTCCGTTTAGTAGTATATTAATAAGGCCAAGGTTGATTGATTATGAGGAAAGTGTAAATGTTCTTTGTCACTAAGCATTGCATGAGGGCATGGCAATGGTTAAGTGTAGGGGATTTGATAGGTGTGAAAACACCCATCCTTTTACCACTTAAATCGGGCTAAAACGAGACCAAAACACGTATTTAATATCATTTGTTTGGAATTATGCGTGGTTTTTGTGTTTATTGTGTTTTCAGAGTCAACCGGATGAATAATGAAGAAAACATGGGATTACACGGGTTTTATCGAGGAAAAAGACTCAAGACGAAGTCTATTGTCCAAGAGATGCAGAAGATTTGAAGTCATTGTGCCTATTTGAAGATATATCGAAGAATAGAGCCAAAGATGGAAGATTCATATATGTCGAAGAACTCGAGTCTATAAAACAATAGATTATAAGACGAGTTGGAATAATTCACCGACACTTCTCAAATCCAAGTCGGCAACGTTTATTTAAAAGACGCATGAAGACTTAGAAGAAAGAAGAAAAAAGAATCCCAAATCAAGGCCCAATCAAAAGCCCATCACCACCATGTACACGCCTATATAAAGGCCCTTACTTCACAAAAATTCACACTTAGTCTTTTAGGTAGTTTCTAGTTTTAGAGAGAGAAAGTTCTAAACTTTCTCTCACTAGATTTCATCTCTTTTCACTTTCAAATTCAAACTTTTGTATTATCTTTAATTAATCAAGTTCCATTTTTAAGCTTTTATTTCTTAATCTCATTCTACTTTTCTTTGATTTAAGATTGATTTTGGTGTGATTATCATGTGATCCGTGTTGTTCTAATTGATTTCATGCTAAAAAGTTAATCTTTTGATCATTTTATAAGATTTCACTTGATTAAGCTTTAAGACTTTTGTGCTTATTGGCTTATTTTTATGATCATCTTATTTTTCTTATTAAAAGTTTTATTAAAAAGTTTATGTTTTTATTGTTTGATCTAAAAAGTTGCTTGATTTCGAGTTAGATAAGTTGAAAAGTGCTTATTTGATTCGGATTTGTTGATTCGATTTAGTTTTGGGAATAAGCTCAACTTAATAGCTTATTTTCTAGCTTTTAGCTTGAATCCCTTAGATTTCGGAAAGGGTTTTAATCCCCTTTCCGATTGGTTTTTCCGACCGGGAGCAACATCTAACCAATTCCCTTGATTTTAGGAAAGTTTGTTACTACCCTTTCCGATTGGCCCCTTATTCCGACGGCACCCCCTTCTCCGTATTCCGATTGAACCCAATCGGAAGAGGGATTTGAGATTCCGACGGTGAGTTTTTTTTAGCATTCCGATTTGTCCATTTTTCGTATATTCCGACGGTGAGTTTCTCTATATTCCGATCTGGACTGTCTACCATTTTCCGATCGTACTCATTTCTCAGTATTCCGATTGGTTTGTTTCTTAAACATTCCGATTGGTGTGTGTTTGAATATTCCGATTGACATTCTTTGGCAACATTCCGATCACCATTTTTCCCCATATTCCGCTCACTTGATCGGAAAAGATTCCGATTGGTGTGTGTTTTCTTATTCCGATTTTTCCTATTTGCTTTGTTAGATCTTATTTTCTTTTAGTCTTTTCAAACTAAGTTTTTATTTTTCACAAAGTTTTCCAAGTGTTAGTTTTTATGAAGTGTTCATTTATTTCCCTCGCATAATCTTTAAAAAGTTTTCAAACATTTAATTTTTTAACTCGTTTCTTACTTTAATCTTTCAAGTCTTTAACTTTACTCTTCGACACTTAATTTCTTATCATTAGTTTAAAATAGATAAACAAACCAACCACTTTTTAATAACCAAGAACAAATCATTCCACTTAAGACCGAGATCAATTCGAGAGGATTTCGAACTAAAATTGAACCCATTGAAAATCATAGTATCACCCACCTTAAATAAAATTTAACAAAAAGGAAGGGAAGGATTTTCATAATACATAAAGATTAAAAATCAAAACCCTGCTCCTCTTCCTTTCTTCCTTGTAGCCGCCGCCCACAACCACGACAAGAGAGGTGTTTGTTAATCTTGGTTGATCCAGTTTATCGCATGATCGTTCGTGTTAGTTTTCTTTTTGATCCACGAATAGGTAATCTTCTTAAACCTTTTCATGTAGAACTAATCAAGTGGGTATTAAAAATACATGGTTTAAGGGGGTGTTTAGTTCGGCTAGTGTGTAAACCGAGAGCAAGGCTCTCAGTGGTTGTGTGATCACCACCAAACGAGACCACAAGGTCTCGGTTTGGTTTTGGTGTTTCGGCCGAGAGGAACCAAGGGACCCCGACGCATGTCGGGGTTATCCTTGGTGGTCTAGGGGGTCTCGACTATAGAATCACACGCACCACCGGTTTAGGCCGGTGGTGGTTTGCCATGGTTAAGGGTTGTAGGCCGGTTTAAGGGTTAAACCGGTCCGGTTCATGACATGTTAGTTTTAAAACACGGGTTCGGTTCACAGTTTATTTTTCAAGATTAATTATTTATTTTTACAAGATAAATAATTACAAGATTAATTAAATTAATTTAACATGCTATGTAATTAATTTAATTTAGACATTACTTAGGTTATATAATTATTAATAATAATACATGATTTTAACCTAAGTAATTTTATTAGTTAATTTAGACTAAGAAATTAATTAATTATTAAAACATGACTTATAATTAATTAATTTTCATGACTTAGGTTATATTAATAATAAATATTAATACATGTTTTAACCTAGGTATTATTACCTTTTATATAATTAAATCATGTTATATTTAATTAAATCTTATAACCTATATTTATTTAATTTACATGTAATAATTAATAAACTATACTATATATCACATGACTTATAATATTAATCAGTAAAACTTAAACTTATATATTATTAGCTTAATAATCCAGCTTTTTTCTAATTATGGAAACTTTCTATTTTTTAAAACTTATTTAATTAAGGCTAATCTATTTATGGAAACTTTCTATTTTTAGAAACTTATTTAATTAAGGCAACTAATCTATTTATTAAAACTTTCTATTTTTGGAAACTTTCTATTTTTGGAAACTTTCTTTTTTGGGAAATTTCTATTTTTGGAAACTTTCTATTTTAGGAAACCTGCTATTTTTAGAAAGTTACTTATTATTACACAACAAGTATAATAATACAAGAAATACAAGTAATACTTAATCAGAATAGACAGAATACATGATAAACACACCATAATGTTAGAATCAATAAAACACGACATGAACATATAAAACAAGCTAAGACATGATATAAAATCATTTACGTAATCAGTAATCAGAATACTTATACACGTATATTATTTATGTAGCATTAGTGATATCGAAGTAGGACTCTCTTCCATTCGTCTTCTTCGTTCACTGGACACAAGGTACGGATTCTCCGTCCTTTCAGTATGGACATTCTTCCTTATTAGGATTCCCCGTATGCAGCTAACTGTTTTCCCCAGTATATGTTTTATATGTTTTGATTTCTTATGTTTAATTAGATACCTAAAGCCATATACATGCATGACCAGTTTCACCTAGTTATGGAGGTACCATAACCATAACACTGGAGGCACCAGTGTTATGACTTCACCACGGCGGAGTGATAGCTCGTGGCATGCCTTCAACTTTTGGCCATATTATTATTATCATGTGGGGCGTATGGGTTCATCCTAGGTTACGTATTTTCAGCAGATAATTCAGGTGAATGTGGTGTGTGCCTTGCATCCTTCACAAGGAGCTGATCCATCCTACCCAAAAACTTATATTAATTAGAGGCAACCCCTCTAATTGCATGACGAGGTCACCCCTTCAAGTATTCATGCACGTTGATATTTCATGACCTATATTGGCTAAATGGTAAACATGTTAAACAGTTTTGACAAAATAAACATAAGGCTTTTCAAACTATAAAACCAGTTTTACTAAGATATACCAGGTTATCCAGGACTTAGTCTTTTCCACTGCTTTATGCTAATATGCTTATATTATTCATGCTGAACTGTATATCCGTGCACTGAGCGTTATGCTCAGCCGTTTTTCCTTTCATGTTCCCAAAACGGCATGTACTCAAGGACGCTCGTAGACTTTAAGCGTACGTGCGTATGGATTGGAAGCTTCCTAGCGTTAATTACTTTATGCATTTCTTCATACTTTTGATACTCATTTCTATGGACATTGTTTAGTCCTTTTCATTTACAGTACTTATGTTTGTGTGTGATGAGTTCTACTTTTGGGGTACCGATGTTTGTTTCCGGTATTTCCTTTATGGTCATGTGATATTTTATACATTTATCCTTGTATGCTTTGATGACATGCCATAATCACGCGTGACATTCCATTTACCAAAATAGGGTGTTATAATTATGGTATTAGAGCCAAGGCTTCGACCTGTAGGCTCTCAAAACACGACCCGTGATTAGTGGGTAGTCACTATGGTCTTCCTAGAACTGACAGTCGGTTTTCATGCATTCATCATTTTCATGGATACATATATATGTCATTATCGCAGGTTTATGACTATGTAATGGTTGATACAGGACTGGCCCTATTTAGTCGCATGTGTTTTACCGAAACTTTTAACTTTGGGACCGACCCATTGGCGTCCCCTCGCCATGTCTTTTGTTTTGAGTGAACTGACCATACGCGTTCACTCTCGCGCATATAAAAGTTTTCATAAAACTGCATCATGCATTCATGTACTAATTTTCTTGCATAAAATTTTTCTCATGATTTATTGGTATAAATTTTTTTCATGTATATATTTTATCTTTTAATCAGTTTAATCATGTATTTTATGTTATACTGTCAGATGGTTCTCACACGCGAGCAGGAACAACTCAATGCAACAATCCAAGCTGCAATGCAAGCTATGCTGCCTCAGTTGAGGAATGAAATCAGGGCTGAGGTGCAGGCTGCCAACAATCAGCAGCAACACCCAGTACCTCCTCCTCCTCCTCCAGCAACATTGGTCACATGGCTGGAGAGATTCAATAAGCTACGCCCTCAAGCTTTCGAGAGAACAGATAGCCCCAGTGAAGCTGAAAGCTGGTTGGCTCACATTGAGAAGATCTTCGATGCCATGGGCTGTGACCCCGTTTTCAAATCGAGGTTGGCCTGCTACCGGTTCGAAGGTGATGTGCTATCATGGTGGACGGCACTAAAGCAGTCTGAGGGAGGTGATGCTTGGGTGGCTGGTTTGACTTGGGCTTAGTTCAGGGATTTGTTGATGGGACAGTTCTTTCCCAAGGCTGAGCAAAACAAGCTGAAGAGAGAGTACCATGGAATCCGACAAAGAGCTGGGGAGAATAGCAACGAGTTCATGCAGCGCTTTCTTCGTTTGGATGGTTTTCTTGGTGCAGCAGCAAGTCCTCCCGAAGAGCAAGCACACCACTTCCGGTGGGCTCTTCGTACATCGGTCACAAACAACTTGGTGTATGCCACGTTCAACACGGTAGCACAAGTGGCCGATGCAGCACATAAGCTGGAGATGCTGCAAGAAAGAGAAGAGTTCAGGTAAGCAGAGAGACCCGAGAAGAGGTAAACATTCGTATTCAGCGGTGACCAAACTGTATCCTTTTCAGCATATGTCAATATTTACATCTCTTTTAAACTGTATCTTCCAGGCAGAAGACTGGGGACCGGTCTCAGCCGGCTACTCAGCGACAGCCTACTCAGCCCAAGGGAAACGGTTAGACTCATGACCGTTCTGCTATGGATAGGCGTGGCGGTAATGATAATTACCGTAAGAACGCTGGACACTCCAACAGCAGCAGGTCCTTATACTTACTCATTTTTCTTATGATTACATGCTATAATTCATAATTCTGACACATTAGAGAATCTTCTACCAGGAATCATGGTAACGAGAGGGACCAGAACCAGAGAGGTTCACATCCTAACCGTCCAGCTATCACTGGTATTCTATCTTATGAATTATCCGCATTGTCCTTTGTATCTATTATCATGTCTCATGTATATTGTTCTTATCAGGCTCTCAGCCAGTCAGGACACCTGCTGGAGGATATACTCATCCTCTTTGCACTACCTGCAACCGTAGGCACCCAGGGCCATGTCGCCGCGATAGCGACGCATGCTTCAAGTGTGGTCTTCCTGGCCATCGCATGAAGGACTGCCGCAAGGGCGAGATGGAGGTACATCGGGACATGTTGATGCCAAGCCGCCTCCTACTAGTGGACGCGTTTACACAACATCTAACGATCAGGCCAACAAGTCTAGAGGTACCATCACTGAAATCTTGTATATGTATGGTCAAGCTGCATGTGTTCTATTTGACACGGGTGCTACTCACTCGGTCATTTCTACTGCTTATGCTGAGAATGTTAGGATACTCCCCATGCCACTAGAGAATATACTGAATATTTCAACGCCTTTAAGAAACTCTGTACGCATAACCCATGTGTACAAGAGCCTTCCCCTAGAGTTTGATGACAAGATTCGTCCTGGTGACGCACTTCTGCTTGACATGAATGACTTTGACATGATTTTGGGCATGGATTGGCTATCCAATCATCATGCTACCATAGACTGCCATTCATATCGAGTCATCATCGGTGATGTTAATGCGCCAGAGTACATTCACAACAGGCTCGTACCCGGAAGGTCTGTACTGTAACACCTCATATTGATAATGGAATGTCACGCGTAATTACGGCGTGTCATCAAAGCATACAAGGAAAAATGTCTAAACATTACATGACCATAAAAGGAAAATACCGGAATCAAACATCGGTAGTCAAAAAGTAAAGCTCATCACACACAAATAAGTACTGTAAAAGGAAGCACTAAACAATGTTCATAGCAAGAGTATCAAAGTAAAGATAATGCATAAAGTAAAGAAAGGCTAGAACGCTTCCAGTCCATATGCATGTACGCTTAAAGTCTACGAGCGTCCCTGAGTACCTGCCATTTTGGGAACATAGAAAAGGAAAACGGCTAAGCAATACGCTCAGCGCACGGATGTACAATAAAGCATGAATAGGATAAGCATATAACATATAACAGCGGAAGAAACTAAGTCCCGAATAACCTGGTTAAGTCTTGGTAAAACTGGTTTTATAGTTTGAAAAGCCTTATGTTTATCTTATAAAAACTGTTTAGCATATTCTAACATTAGCCAATATAGGTCATGAAAATCCACCGTGCATGAATACTTGGAGGGGTGACCTCATCATGCAAATTAGAGGGGCTGCCTATAATTTAATATACTGGTTTTGGGTAGGAGGGATCAGCTCCTTGTGAAAGATGCATGGCACACACCACATTCACACTGAGTAATATGCTGAAAAACATGTAACTAGGATGCACCCATACGCCCCACATGATAAATATAATATATGGCCAAAAACTGAAGGGACGCCACGAGCAATCACTCTGCCGTGGTGAAGTCATAACATCAGTGCCTCTAATGTTATGGTTATGGTACCTCCATAACTAGGTGAAACTGGTCATGCATATATATGGCTATAGGTATTATAAATTAAACATAAGCAAGTCAAACATATAAACTTATACTACGGGAAAACATTTGGCTGCATACGGGGAATCCTAATAAGGAAAGAATGTCTATACTAAAAGGATGGGAATCCGTACCTTATGTCCAGTGAACGAAGAAGACGAACTGAGGAGAGTCCTACTTCGATATCGCTAATGCTACATAAATACATACGTGTATAAGTATCTGATTACTAAATACGTAACTAGTTTTATGTCATGTCTTAGCTTATTTTATACGTTCATGCCATGTTTTACTGTTTTAAGCCTTAAACTGTGTTTATCTTATATTCTGTCTATTCTGATTAAGTATTTCTGGTATTTCATGTATTATTATACTTACTGTGTAATAATAAGTAACTTTCTAAAAATAGCAGGTTTCCTAAAATAGAAAGTTTCCAAAAATAGAAAGTTACCAAAAATAGAAAGTTTCCAAAAATAGAAAGTTTCCAAAAATAGAAAGTTTCCAAAAATAGAAAGTTTACAAAAATTGAATTACTGCTTAAAATAGATATGTTACTAACAATAGAAAGTTTCCATAAATAGATTAGCTGCCTTAATTAAATAAGTTTCTAAAAATAGAAAGTTTCCATAAATAGATTAGCTGCCTTAATTAAATAAGTTTCTAAAAATAGAAAGTTTCCATAATTAGATATAAGCTGGTTAAATAAGCTAAGTATATAAGCTTAAGTGTTTTCTGGTTATTATTCTATGTCATAATGATATAATGTATAGTTTATTAATTATTACATGTAATTTAAATAAACTATAGGTTAAAAGTATTTAATTAAATATATCATGTTTTTCATTAAATACAGTTAAATACTTAGGTTAAAACATGTATTATTAATTATTAATAATATAACCTAAGTCATGTTAATTAATTAATTATAACCATGGTTTTTAAATAATTAATTAATTATAAGTCTAGAAAAATATAAATACTTAGGTTAGTAATTCCATGATTTAATACTAAATTATAACCTAAGTCATGTTTTATTAAATTAATCATGTCATATTCTATTAATTTAATTTATAACACATGATTATTAAAAAAATAATCTTAACATAAACCATGAACCGGATCGTGACTAGAAACCATGAACCGGACCTGAAATCGACACCATATCCCGAACCACTTCGGGGTTCCCTTTTGTTTGCTGCTGCCGTGGGACCCACACCACTAAACCGGGACCATATGGTCTCGGTGGTGGTCTATAAGCCAAACCGAGACCCCCTTGGGGTTCGGTTTTGTCGTCGGCCAAACAAACACCCCTAAAAACCTCCTTTTTGATTTACCCAATAACGATTTACATGTTTGATTTATGTTTTTAATTAGGTTTTTAAAAACATCATGTTCTTATTTAATTTTATTAAATCAAATCAAAAAGAAAAAGGATTAAAAAGGTATACCGAATGCGTGGATCTAACGAGGATGAACACACACGAAGACACCTACAAGATTCAAGATCAAAACAAACGAACACCCCCTTTCTTGTGCTTAGGTGCGGCGACCAAAGAGAGCAAGAAGGAGAAGGAGGAAAGCTTTTTAGGTTTCTAATGTTTTTACTGTAAAGTGAAAAATGAAAACAAGTTTTACCTTAACCCCCCTTTTCATTGTAAAGTTTTGATGGGCTTGGCCCATGGTGTTGGTGTAACCACGGGTAGAGGGCCCCACATGGGGTACCAGTACCTTTTTCCGTGTCTCGTTATTTAACTGTTCGTTCGTGTTTATTTGTGTTCGTGTTTTATGTGTTCTCGTTAAATATTAACCGTGACTTAATATATTTATTCGTGCTCGTAATAAATATATATATACGTAATTAATATTATTTCGTGATTTAATTACGTTCATGAGTTCATGATCGCATGTTCGTGATTAATTATTGATAAATAATTATTGTGTGTTCGTACGTAATCAATACTTATCGTGTTCTAACACGTACGTAATACGTAAAATTCTAACACGTGAACGTAATCATACTATAAAAGGAAAGTTTTAATCTAGTACGTACGATATTAAGGGTACTATTCATGGTAAAAGCATGCGGGTTTTACAACTCTTCCCCCTAAAAAGAATAATTCGTCCCCGAATTATAGATAAAGTAAACTGGAAAAGAAGAACATACCCGAATTCAAAATATGAAATGAGGGTAAGAAGCCCGGATAGACTCCTCTGTTTCCCAAGTGGCTTCCCGCTCGGTATGATCCCTCCAAAGGATTTTGACGAATGGAATCCTCTTCCCTCTCATGACCCGTTCTTGTCTGTCAAGAACTCGTTCGGGTTCTTCTATGAAGGTGAGATCTTCACGTATCTGTTTATAGTGGATACTGAACCATGTGAAGGGGATGATATTGGTACCCTCTGAGTAAGGACACATGAAACACATTGTGTACATGCGAATGCTGCGGAGGTAACGCTATCCGGTAAGATACTTCACCGACTCGTTCAATGATATCAAACGGTCCGATGAACCGAGGACTGAGCTTCCATTTAATCCCGAAGCGTCTAACACCACGTGCCGGCGAAACCTTAAGGAAGACGTGATCTCCTACGTTAAAATGTATGTCCATACGATGCTTATCGGCGTAACTCTTCTGACGTGACCGTGCTTCCTGAAGTTTCTGCTTAGCTACTGCGATCCTTTCCTTGGTCATCTCTATGATTTCTGGTCCTTCAAGTGTTCGCTCGCCAACCTGATCCCAGCAGATTGGGGCGCGACACTTTCTGCCATACAACATCTCGAAAGGAGCACACTTGATACTTGCGTGCCAACTGTTGTTGTATGGAATCTCCATCAAACAGATGTAATCGTCCCAATCACCCATCCATTCCAACGCACATGACCTCAACATGTCTTCCAATGTCTGAATCGTTCGCTCCGACTGTCCGTCTGTTTGAGGATGAAAAGCCGTGCTAAGCTTAAGTTGTGTACCTCAAGCTTTCTACAGACTCTTCAATCGCGAAGTGAAACGAGGATCTCTGTCTGAGACGATGCTGGATGGTGCACCGTGGAGTTTCATGATATCTCTTCTATACGTATCGGCGTGTTTACTTACTAGATCTTCCTTGCAGATAGGTAAGAAATGAGCTGATTTTGTAAGTCGATCTACGATAACCCTAATTGCATCGTGCTTCCTCTTTGTAGGCGGAAGACCAATAACAAAATCTATGGTGATTTTGTCCCACTTCCACTCTGGAATATCTAACGGTTGAAGGAGACCGCTAGATCGTTGTTGCTCGATCTTAACCTGCTGGCAGGTAAGACATTTGGAGACGTAAGTGGCCACATCATGTTTCATACCAATCCACCAAAAGTGTTGCTTGATTGCATGGTACATCTTAGTCGAACCAGGATGTATAGAGAATGGGGAGCTATGAGCTTCAGCTAACAAGGCTTCCCAGAGTTCTTGGTCATCAGGAACACGAAGTCTCGTGCGCTGCCATACGATACCATCTGCATCTACTCTGAATTCCGTCTGTTTCTCCAAATTCTGTACTATCGCCCAGATTTCTCCATCGTCTTTCTGAGCTTCCTTGATCTTAGAGAGTAACTCGGGTTCTAATCTAAGATTAGCCCAGTAACCGTGTTGTCCACGTACCATGATCTTGATGTCTAGTCGCTCCAAGTCTCTTATGATTTCCTCCTCGATTTTAATGCCGTTGATCATTCCGGACTTCCTACTAAGAGCATCTGCTACTACATTTGCTTTTCCGGGATGATACTGTAGATTTATTTCATAATCCTTCAACAGCTCTAACCATCTCCTCTGCCTCATGTTCAATTCAGGTTGAGTGAAGATATACTTCAAGCTCTTGTGGTCTGTGAAAATGTCACATGATTCTCCATATAAATAGTGCCCCCATATCTTCAGTGCAAACACGACTGCAGCAAGTTCCAAGTCATGGGCGGGGTAATTTTCTTCATAAGGCTTAAGCTGTCGTGAAGCGTACGCGATCACTTTCCCATGTTGCATGAGAACACAGCCAAGTCCCTTCCGCGATGCATCACTGTAGATTTGAAATCCACCCCTACCAGATGGGAGAGTAAGAATAGGTGCAGATACTAGCTTCTACTTCAGGTCTTCAAAGCTCTTCTCTCGTTCTTCAGTCCAGACGAATTTCTCCCCTTTCCGCATCAGTTTGGTCAATGGTAGTGCTAAGCGGGAAATTTTCTCGACGAACCTACGGTAATAGCCAGCTAAGCCTAAGAAACTGCGGACTTCCGTCGCTGATGTCGGCCTTGGCCCCTTAGTAATGGCCTCAACCATCACTGGATCCATAGTGATTCCTTCTGCGGATACAATACCTAAGAATGCCACCTTGTCTAACCAGAACTCACACTTGGAGAATTTAGCATACAGCTGCTTCTGGTGAAGAATCTGTAGTACTGTACGAAGATGGTCTTCGTGTTCCTCCTTGGACTTTGAGAAAATCAGGATGTCATCGATGAAGACAATGACGAACTTGTCCAGAAATTCATGGAAGATTCTGTTCATCAAGTCCATGAACACTGCTGGAGCTTTTGTTAGGCCAAATGGCATAACTACAAACTCGTAGTGGCCATAGCGGGTACGAAAAGCAGTCTTGGCGATGTCCTGCTCCTTAACCCATAGCTGATGGTAGCCTGACCTAAGATCAATCTTGGAGAAGTGTTTGGCCCCTTGGAGTTGGTCAAACAGATCGTCTATACGCGGTAGTGGATACCAATTCCGGATAATAATCTTGTTGAGCTCGCGATAGTCTATGCAAAGACGCATACTTCCGTCCTTCTTCTTAACAAATAAGACAGGTGCGCCCCATGGAGATGCGCTCGGTCGAATGAAACCTCGTTCTAGAAGTTCCTGCAGTTGATCCTTCAGCTCTATGGGAGCCATACGATAAGGAGCCTTGGAGATTGGTTCAGCTCCTGGAATAAGCTCGATAGTTAATTCCACTTCTCGTGCAGGTGGTATGCCCGGAAGTTCTTTTGGGAATACATCTTGGAATTTTGACATTATTGGTTGATCCTGAATTGATGGAGATTCAGCATCCATGTCGTGAACTGTAGCTAGATAACCCTCGCAGCCATGTGACAGTAGTGCACGCGCTTGCAGGGTAGATATGATTTGTACAGACCGTCCGGGTACGAACCCGCTATGAATGTACTTTGGTGCATTAACATCACCAAAGATAACTCGATATGAATGGCAGTCTATGGTAGCATGATGCTTGGATAGCCAATCCATGCCCAAAATCATGTCGAAGTCATTCATGTCCAGCGAAAGTGCGTCACTAGGTCGAACCTTATCGTCAAATTCTAGGGGAAGACTCTTGTATACATGGGTGATTAATACAGAGTCCCTCAAAGGCGTGGAAATAGTAAGCCTATTCTCTAGTGGCATGGGGAGCGTCCTAATGTTCTTAGCATAAGCAATAGAAATGACCAAGTGAGTAGCACCCGTATCGAAAAGAACACACGCAGCTTGACCATACATATACAAGATTCTAGTGATGGTACCTGTAGACTTGTTGGCCTGGTATCGAGATGTCGTGTTGACACGCCCGATGGTAGGAGGCGGCTTCATGTCCCGATGTGCCCTCCATCTCGCCCTTACGACAATCCTTCATGATATGGCCAGGAAGACCACACTTGAAGCATGCGTCCGTGTTACGATGACATGGCCCTGGGTGCCTACGGTGGCAAGTAGAGCAAAGAGGATGAGTATATCCTCCAGCAGGTGCTTTGGCTAGCTGGGAACCTGATAAAACATTTTACATAAGACATGATAATAGGGTACAAAGGACAATGCGGATAATCATAAGATTGAATACCAGTGATAGCTGGACGGCTAGGCTGTGAACCTCTTTGGTTCTGGTCCCTACCGTTTCCATGGTTCCTGGTTGAAGTTTTGCTAAAGTATCAGAATATGAGTTATAACATGAAATCATAAGATAAATGCGTAAGTATTAGGACCTGCTGCCATTGGAGTGTCCAGCATTGTGACGGTAATTATCATTGCTGCCACGCCTATCCGTAGCAGAACGATCGTTAGTCTGACCGTTTCCCTTGGGCTGATGAGGCTGCTGCTGAGTAGCCGGCTGAGACCGGTCCCCAGTTTTCTGCCTGGAAGATACATTTTAAAGAGATGAATAATTGACATATATAGAAAGAATACGGATTGATCACCGCTTGAATACGAATGTTTACCTCTTGTCGGGTCTCTCAGCTTCCCCGAACTCATCTCTCTCATGCAGCATCTCCAGCTTACGTGCTGCATCGGCCACTTGTGCTACAGTGTTGAACGTAGCACACACCAGATTGTTTGCGACCGATGTGCGAAGAGCCCACCTAAAATGGTGTGCCTGCTCTTCAGGAGTACCTGCTGTTGCACCAAGGAAACCAGCGAAGCGAAGAAAGCGCTGCATAAACTCGTTGCTATTCTCCCAAGCTCTCTGTCTGATCCCATGGTACTCCCTCTTGAGCTTGTCTTGCTCAGCCTTGGGAAAGAACTACTCCATCACCCTGTCCTTGAACTGAGCCTAAGTCAAACCAGCAACCCACTCGTCACCTCCCTCAGACTGCATCAACGCTAACCAAAAATTTAGCACATCGCCTTCGAACCGATAGCATGCCAACCTCGCCTTGTGCGCGCGGTCACAATCCATAGCATTGAAAATCTTCTCGATGTGAGTCAACCAGCTTTTAGCATCACTGGGGCTATCTGGTTTCTCAAAAGCTCGAGGACGGAGCTTGTTGAATCTCTCCAGCCATACTGCTAATGTCACTGGAGGAGGAGGAGGAGGTGCCTGGTTATGCTGCTGATTGTTGGCAGCTTGAACCTCAGCCCTGATGTCATTCCTCAGTTGAGGAAGCAAAGGTTGCATTCCAGCTTGGATTGCAGCATTGAGTTGTTCTTGTTCGCGTGTGAGAACCATCTGACAGTATAGCATAAAACATATGATTAAATAATTATTGTGTGTTCGTACGTAATCAATACTTATCGTGTTCTAACACGTACGTAATACGTAATATTCTAACACGTGAACGTAATCATACTATTAAAGGAAAGTTTTAATCTAGTACGTACGATCTTAAGGGTACTATTTATGGTAAAAGCATGCGGGTTTTACAACTCTTCCCCCTATAAAGAATAATTCGTCCCCGAATTATAGATAAAGTAACTGGAAAAGAAGAACATACCCGAATTCAAAATATGAAATGAGGGTAAGAAGCCCGGATAGACTCCTCTATTTCCAAAGTGGCTTCCCGCTCGGTATGATCCCTCCAAAGGATTTTGACGAATGGAATCCTCTTCCTTCTCATGACCCGTTCTTATCTGTCAAGAACTCGTTCGGGTTCTTCTATGAAGATGAGATCTTCACGTATCTGTTCTAGTGGATACTGAACCATGTGAAGGGGATGATATTGGTACCCTCTGAGTAAGGACACATGAAACACATTGTGTACATGCGAAAGCTGCGGAGGTAACGCTAACCGGTAAGATACTTCACCGACTCGTTCAATGATATCAAACGGTCCGATGAACCGAGGGCTGAGCTTCCCTTTAATCCCGAAGCGTCTAACACCACGTGCCGGCGAAACCTTAAGGAAGACGTGATCTCCTACGTTAAAATGTATGTCCCTACGATGCTTATCGGCGTAACTCTTCTGACGTGACCGTGCTTCCTTAAGTTTCTGCTTAGCTACTGTGATCCTTTCATTGGTCATCTCTATGATTTCTGGTCCTTCAAGTGTTCGCTCGCCAACCTGATCCCAGCAGATTGGGGCGCGACACTTTCTGCCATACAACATCTCGAAAGGAGCACACTTGTTACTTGCGTGCCAATTGTTGTTGTATGAAATCTCCACCAAACAGATGTAATCGTCCCAATCACCCGTCCATTCCAACGCACATGACCTCAACATGTCTTCCAATGTCTGAATCGTTCGCTCTGACTGTCCGTCTGTTTGAGGATGAAAAGCCGTGCTAAGCTTAAGTTGTGTACCCCAAGCTTTCTGCAGACTCTTCCAAAATCGCTAAGTGAAACGAGGATCTATGTCTGAGACGTATCGGCGTGTTTACTTACTGGATCTTCCTTGCGGATCGGTAAGAAATGAGCTGATTTAGTAAGTCGATCTACGATAACCCAAATTGCATCGTGCTTCCTCTTGGTAGGCGGAAGACCAGTAACAAAGTCTATGGTGATTTTTCCCCACTTCCACTCTGGAATATCTATCGGTTGAAGGAGACCGCTAGATCGCTGTTGCTCGATCTTAACCTGCTGGCAGGTAAGACATTTGGAGACGTAAGTGGCCACATCATGTTTCATACCACTCCACCAAAAGTGTTGCTTGATGTCATGGTACATCTTAGTCGAACCAGGATGTATAGAGAATGGGGAGCTATGAGCTTCAGCTAACAAGGCTTCCCGGAGTTCTTGGTCATCAGGAACACAAAGTCTCGTGCCCTGCCATACGATACCATCTGCATCTACTCTGAATTCCGTCTGTTTCTCCAAATTCTGTACTATCGCCCAGATTTCTCCATCGTCTTTCTGAGCTTCCTTGATCTTAGAGAGTAACTCGGGTTCTACTCTAAGATTAGCCCAGTAACCGTGTTGTCCACGTACCATGATCTCGATGTCTAGTCGCTCCAAGTCTCTTATGATTTCCTCCTCGATTTTAATGCCGTTGATCATTCCGGACTTCCTGCTAAGAGCATCTGCTACTACATTTGCTTTTCTTGGATGATACTGTAGATTTATGTCATAATCCTTCAACAGCTCTAACCATCTCCTCTGCCTCATGTTCAATTCACGTTGAGTGAAGATATACTTCAAGCTCTTGTGGTCCATGAAAATGTCACATGATTCTCCATATAAATAGTGCCTCCATATCTTCAGTGCAAACACGACTGCAGCAAGTTCCAACTCATGCGTGGGGTAATTTTCTTCATAAGGCTTAAGCTTTCGTGAAGCGTACGCGATCACTTTCCCATGTTGCATGAGAACACAGCCAAGTCCCTTCCACGATGCATCACTGTAGATTTAAAATCCACCCGTACCCGATGGAAGAGTAAGAATAGGTGCAGATACTAGCTTCTACTTCAGGTCTTCAAAGATCTCCTCTCGTTCTTCAATCCAGACGAATTTCTCCCCTTTCCGCATCAGTTTGGTCAATGGTAGTGCTAAGCGGGAAAATTTCTCCACGAACCTACGGTAATAGCCAGCTAAGCCTAAGAAACTGCGGACTTCTGTCGCTGATGTCGGCCTTGGCCACTTAGTAATGGCCTCAACCATCGCTGGATCCATAGTGTTTCCTTCTGCGGATACAATGTGACCTAAGAATGCCACCTTGTCTAACCAGAACTCACACTTGTAGAATTTAGCATACAACTGCTTCTGGCGAAGAATATGTAGTACTGTACGAAGATGGTCTTCGTGTTCCTCCTTGGACTTTGAGAAAATCAGGATGTTATCGATGAAGACAATGACGAACTTGTCCAGAAATTCATGGAAGATTCTGTTCATCAAGTCCATGAACACTGCTGGAGCATTTGTCAGGCCAAATGGCATAACTACAAACTCGTAGTGGCCATAGCGGGTACGAAAAGCAGTCTTGGCGATGTCCTGCTCCTTAACCCGTAGCTGATGGTAGCCTGACCTAAGATCAATCTTGGAGAAGTGTTTGGCCCCTTGGAGTTTGTCAAACAGATCGTCTATACGCGGCAGTGGATACCTATTCCGGATAGTAATCTTGTTGAGCTCGCGATAGTCTATGCAAAGACGCATACGATCGTCCTTCTTCTTAACAAATAAGACAGGTGCGCCCCATGGAGATGCGCTCGGTCGAATGAAACCTCGTTCTAGAAGTTCCTGCAGTTGATCCTTCATCTCTATGCGAGCCATACGATAAGGAGCCTTGGAGATTAGTTCAGCTCCTAGAATAAGCTCGATATTGAATTCCACTTCTCGTGCAGGTGGTATGTCCGGAAGTTCTTCTGGGAATACATCTTGGAATTTCGACATTATTGGTTGATCCTGAATTGATGGAGATTCAGCATCCATGTCGTGAACCGTAGCTAGATAACCCTCGCAGCCATGTGACAGTAGTGCACGCGCTTGCAGGGTAGATATGATTTGTACAGACCGTCTGGGTACGAACCCGCTATGAATGTACTCTGGTGCATTAACATCACCGAAGATAACTCGATATGAATGGCAGTCTATGGTAGCATGATGCTTGGATAGCCAATCCATGCCCAAAATCATGTCGAAGTCATTCATGTCCAGCGGAAGTGCGTCAACAGGTCGAACCTTATCGTCAAATTCTAGGGGAAGACTCTTGTATACATGGGTGATTAATACAGAGTCCCTCAAAGGCGTGGAAATATTAAGCCTATTCTCTAGTGGCATGGGGAGCGTCCTAATGTTCTTAGCATAAGCAATAGAAATCACCAAGTGAGTAGCACCCGTATCGAAAAGAACACACGCAGCTTGACCATACATATACAAGATTCCAGTGATGGTACCTGTAGACTTGTTGGCCTGGTCTCGAGATGTCGTGTAGACACGCCTGGTGGTAGGAGGCGGCTTGGAATCAACATGTCCTGATGTGCCCTCCATCTCGCCCTTACGACAATCCTTCATGATATGGCCAGGAAGACCACCCTTGAAGCATGCGTCCGTGTTACGACGACATGGCCCTGGGTGCCTACGGTGGTAAGTAGAGCAAAGAGGATGAGTATATCCTCCAGCAGGTGCTCTGGCTAGCTGGGAACCTGATAAAACATTTTACATAAGACATGATAATAGGGTACAAAGGACAATGCGGATAATCGTAAGATTGAATACCAGTGATAGCTGGACGGCTAGGCTGTGAACCTCTCTGGTTCTGGTCCCTACCGTTTCCATGGTTCCTGGTTGATGTTTTGCTAAAGTGTCAGAATATGAGTTATAACATGAAATCATAAGAAAAATGCGTAAGTATTAGGACCTACTGCCGTTGGAGTGTCCAGCATTGTGACGGTAATTATCCTTACTGCCACGCCTATCCGTAGCAGAACGGTCATTAGTCTGACCGTTTCCCTTTGGCTGATGAGGCTGCTGCTGAGTAGCCGGCTGAGACCGGTCCCCAGTTTTCTGCCTGGAAGATACATTTTAAAGAGATGAATAATTGACATATATAGAAAGAATACGGATTGATCACCGCTTGTATACGGATGTTTACCTCTTGTCGGGTCTCTCAGCTTCCCCGAACTCATCTCTCTCCTGCAGCATCTCCAGCTTACGTGCTGCATCGGCCACTTGTGCTACAGTGTTGAACGTAGCACACACCAGATGTTTGCGACCGATGTGCGAAGAGCCCACCTAAAATGGTGTGCCTGCTCTTCAGGAGTACCTGCTGTTGCACCAAGGAAACCAGCTAAGCGAAGAAAGCGCTGCATAAACTCGTTGCTATTCTCCCAAGCTCTCTGTCTGATCCCATGGTACTCCCTCTTGAGCTTGTCTTGCTCAGCCTTGGGAAAGAACTGCTCCATCACCCTGTCCTTGAACTGAGCCTAAGTCAAACCAGCAACCCACTCGTCACCTCCCTCAGACTGCATCAACGTTAACCACCAATTTAGCACATCTCCTTCGAACCGATAGCATGCCAACCTCGCCTTGTACGCGGGGTCACAACCCATAGCATTGAAAATCTTCTTGATGTGAGTCAACCAGCTTTCAGCATCACTGGGGCTATCTGTTTTCTCAAAAGCTCGAGGACGGAGCTTGTTGAATCTCTCCAGCCATACTGCTAATGTCACTGGAGGAGGAGGTGGAGGTGCCTGGTTATGCTGTTGATTGTTGGCAGCTTGAACCTCAGCCCTGATGTCATTCCTCAGTTGAGGAAGCAAAGCTTGCATTGCAGCTTGGATTGCAGCATTGAGTTGTTCCTGTTCGCTTGTGAGAACCATCTGACAGTATAACATAAACAAATGATTAAACAGATCAAAACATAAAATATATATACATGAAAAAAAATTTATGCCAAAATTCAAAAGAAAAAATTTATGCAAGAAAATTTTGTGTATGAATGCATGATGCAGTTTTATGAAAACTTTTGTACAGTTCACCCAAAATAAAAGACATGGCGAGGGGACGCCTATGGGTCGGTCCTAAATTTAAATGTTTCGATAAAACACATGCGACTAAATAGGGCCAGTCCTGTACCAACCATAACTTAGTCATAAACCTTCGACAATGACATATATGATATGCATAAAATGATGAATGCATGAAAACGACTATCAATTCTAGGAAGACCATAGTGACTACCTACTAATCACATGTCATATTTTGAGATCCTACAGGTCGAAGCCTTGGCTCTGATACCATAATTGTAACACCCCATTTTGATAATAGAATGTCACGCGTAATTATGGTGTGTCATCAAAGCCTACAAGGAAAAATGTCTAAACATTACATGACCATAAAAGGAAAATACCGGAATCAAACATCGGTAGTCCAAAAATAAAGCTCATCACACACAAACATAAGTACTGTATAGGAAAGGACTAAACAATGTCCATAGCAAGAGTATCAAAGTAAAGATAATGCATAAAGTAAAGAAAGGCTAGAAATCTTCCTGTCCATATGCACGTACGCTTAAAGTCTACGAGCGTCCCTGAGTACCTGCCGTTTTGGGAACATAGAAAAGGAAAACGGCTGAGCAATACGCTCAGTGCACGGATGTACAATAAAGCATGAATAGGATAAGCATATAACATATAACAGCGGAAGAAACTAAGTCCCGAATAACCTGGTTAAGTCTTGGTAAAACTGGTTTTATAGTTTGAAAAGCCTTATGTTTATCTTATAAAAACTGTTTAGCATATTCTACCATTATCCAATATAGGTCATGAAAATCCACCGTGCATGAATACTTGGAGGGGTGACATCATCATGCAAATTAGAGGGGCTGTCTCTAATTTAATATACTGGTTTTGGGTAGGAGGGATCAACTCCTTGTGAAAGATGCAAGGCACACACCACATTCACACTGAGTAATCTGCTAAAAAACATGTAACTAGGATGCACCCATATGCCCCACATGATAAATATAATATATGGCCAAAAACTGAAGGGATGCCACGAGCAATCACTCCGCCGTGGTGAACTCATAACATCAGTGCCTCTAATGTTATGGTTTTGGTACCTCCATAACTATGTGAAACTGGTCATGCATGTATATGGCTATAGGTATTCTAAATTAAACATAAGCAATTCAAACATATAAACTTATACTACGGGAATACATTTGGATGCATACGGGGAATCCTAATAAGGAAAGAATGTCCATACTGAAAGGACGGGAATCCGTACCTTATGTCCAGTGAACGAAGAAGACGAACTGAGGAGAGTCCTACTTCGGTATCGCTAATGCTACATAAATACATACGTGTATAAGTATCTGTTTACTAAATACGTAATTAGTTTTATGTCATGTCTTAACTTATTTTATACGTTCATGCCATGTTTTACTGTTTTAAGCCTTAAACTGTGTTTATCTTATATTCGATCTATTCTGATTAAGTATTTCTGGTATTTCATGTATTATTATACTTATTGTGTAATAATAAGTAACTTTCTAAAAATAGCAGGTTTCCTAAAATAGAAAGTTTCCAAAAATAGAAAGTTAAAAAAAATAGAAAGTTTCCAAAAATAGAAAGTTTCCAAAAATAGAAAGTTCCCAAAAATAGAAAGTTTCTAAAAATAGAAAGTTTCCAAAAACAGAATTACTGCTTAAAATAGATAAGTTTCTAAAAAAAGAAAGTTTCCATAAATAGATTAGCTGCCTTAATTAAATAAGTTTCTAAAAATAGTAAGTTTCCATAAATAGATTAACTGCCTTATTTAAATAAGATTCTAAAAATAGAAAGTTTCCATAATTAGATATAAGCTGGTTAAATAAGCTAAGTATATAAGCTTAAGTGTAATCTGATTATTATTCTAAGTCATAATGATATAATGTATAGTTTATTAATTATTACATGTAATTTAAATAAACTATACGTTAAAAGTATTTAATTAAATATATCATGTTTTTAATTAAATACAGTTAAATACTTAGGTTAAAACATGTATTATTAATTATTAATATATAACCTAAGTCATGTTAATTAATTAATTATAACCATGGTTTTTAAATAATTAATTAATTATAAGTCTAGAAAAATATAAATACTTAGGTTAATAATTCCATGATTTAATACTAAATTATAACCTAAGTCATGTTTTATTAAATTAATCATGTCATATTCTATTAATTTAATTTATAACATATGATTATTAAAAAAATATAATCTTAACATAAACCATGAACCGGATCGTGACTAGAAACCATGAACCCGACCTGAAATCGACACCATACCCCAAACCACTTCGGGGTTCCCTTTTGTTTGCTGTTGCCGTGGGACCCACACCACCAAACCTGGATAATATGGTCTCGGTGGTGGTCAATAAGCCAAACCGAGACCCCCTTGGGGTTCGGTTTAGGCGTCGGCCAAACAAACACTCCTAAAAACCTCCTTTTTGATTTACCCAATAACCATTTACATGTTTGATTTATGTTTTTAATTATGTTTTTAAAAACATCATGTTCTTATTTAATTTTATTAAATCAAATCAAAAAGAAAAAGGATTAAAAAGGTAAACCGAATGCGTGGATCTAACGAGGATGAACACACACGAAGACACGTACAAGATTCAAGATCAAAAACAAACAAACACCCCCTTTCTTGTGCTTAGGTGTGGCGGCCAAGGAGAGCAAGAAGGAGAAGGAGGAAAGCTTTTTAGGTTTTTAATGTTTTTACTGTAAAGTGAAAAATGAAAACAAGTTTTACCTTAACCCCCCTTTCATTGTAAAATTTTGATGGGCTTGGTCCATGGTGTTGGTGTAACCACGGGTAGGGGGCCCACATGGGGTACCCGTACCGTTTTCCGTGTCTCGTTATTTAAGTGCTCGTTCGTGTTTATTTGTGTTCGTGTTTTATGTGTTCTCGTTAAATATTAATCGTGACTTAATATATTTATTCGTGCTCGTAATAAATATATATATACGTAATTAATATTAGTTCGTGATCTAATTACGTTCATAATTTCATGATCGCATGTTCGTGATTAATTATTGTGTGTTCGTACGTAATAAATACTTATCGTGTTCTAACACGTACGTAATACGTAAAATTCTAACACGTGAACGTAATCATACTATAAAAGGAAAGTTTTAATCTAGTACGTACGATCTTAAGGGTACTATTCAGGGTAAAAGCATGCGGGTTTTACATGTACAAATCATATCAACCCTGCAAGCACGTGCATTACTTTCACATGGTTGTGAGGGCTATCTAGCTACTGTTCATGACATGGATGTTGAATCCCCATCAATTCAGGAACAGCCGATAGTGTCAGAATTTCCAAATGTATTTCCAGAAGAACTCTCGGGCATACCACCTGCACGTGAAGTAGTATTTAATATCGAGCTCATCCCAGGAGCTGAGCTGATTTCCAAGGCTCCTTATCGCATGGATCCCATAGAGTTGAAGGAACTGAAGGATCAATTGCAAGAACTTCTGGAACGAGGCTTTATTCGACCGAGCGCATCTCCATGGGGCGCACCGGTCTTATTCGTTAAAAAGAAGGATGCCAGTATGCGACTTTGCATAGATTATCGCGAGCTCAACAAGATCACCATCAGGAATAGGTATCCATACCACGCATAGACGATCTGTTTGACCAACTCCAAGGGACGAAACATTTCTCCAAGATTTTTCTAAGGTCAGGCTATCATCAGCTACGGGTTAAAGAGCAGGACATCGCCAAGACTGCTACCCGTATACGCTATGGCTACTACGAATTTGTAGTCATGCCGTTTGGCCTTACCAATGCTCCAGCAGTGTTCATGGATTTGATGAACAGAATTTTCCATGAATTTCTGGACAAGTTCGTCATTGTCTTCATTGACGACATCCTAATATTCTCTAAGTCCAAGGAGGAACACGAAGACCATCTTCGTACAGTATTACAGATTCTTCGCCAGAAGCAGTTGTATGCTAAGTTCTCCAAGTGTGAGTTCTGGTTAGACTAGGTGGCATTCTTAGGTCACATTGTATCAGCAGAAGGAATCACGATGGATCCAGCAAAGGTTGAGGCTATTACCAAGTGGCCAAGACCGACATCAGCGACTGAAGTCTGCAGTTTCCTAGGCTTAGCTGGTTACTACCGTAGGTTCGTAGAGAACTTTTCCCGTTTAGCACTACCATTGACCAAATTGATGCAGAAAGGGGAGAAATTTGTCTGGACTGATGAAAGAGAGAAGAGCTTTGAAGACCTAAAGCAGAAGTTAGTATCTGCACCAATTCTTACTCTCCCATCCGGCACAGGTGGATTTCAGATCTATAGTGATGCATCGGGGAAGGGACTTGGGTGTGTTCTCATGCAACATGGGAAAGTGATCGCGTACGCTTCACAAAGCTTAAGCCTTATAAGGAAAGTTGCCCTACGCATGACTTGGAACTTGTAGCAGTTGTGTTCGCTTTGAAGATATGGAGGCACTACCTGTATGGAGAATCATGCGACATTTTCATGGACCACAAGAGCTTGAAGTACATCTTCACTCAACGTGAATTAAACATGAGACAGAGGAGATGGTTAGAGCTATTGAATGATTATGAAATTAATCTGTAGTATCATCCCGGCAAGGGGAATGTAGTGGCAGATGCACTTTGTAGAAAGTCCAGAATGATCAACGGTATTGAGATAAAGGAGGAAATTATTAGAGACTTAGAACAACTAGACATGGAGATCATGGTACGTGGACAACACGGTTACTGGGCGAATCTTAGAGTTGAACTCGAGTTACTCTCTAAGATCAAGGAAGCTCGGAAGGATGATGGTGAAATCTGGGCGATAATTCAGAATTTGGAGATCCAGACATAATTTCGAGTTGACGCAGATGGTATCTTATGGCAGGGCACGAGACTTTCTGTTCCTAATGATCAAGAACTCCGGGAAGCATTGTTAGCTGAGGCTCATAGCTCCCCATTTTCCATTCATCCTGGTTCGACCAAGATGTACCACGAAATCAAGCAATACTTTTGTGGAGTGGTATGAAACAGGATATTGCGACTTACGTCTCCAAATGTCTTACCTGCCAGCAGGTTAAGATCGAGCATCAGCGATCTGGCGGTCTCCTTCAACCTTTAGATATTACAGAGTGGAAGTGGGACAAAATCACCATGGATTTTGTTACCGGTCTTCCGCCGACAAAGAGGAAGCACGATGCGATTTTGGTTATCGTTGATCGACTTACCAAATCAGCTCATTTCTTACTGATCCGCAAGGAAGATTCGGTCAGTAAACTCGCCGATACTTACAAGAAGGAGATCATGAGATTACATGGTGCTCCATCCAGCATCGTCTCAGACAGAGACCCTCGATTCACTTCGCGATTCTGGAGAAGTCTGCAGAATGCTTGGGGTACAAAACTTAAGCTTAGCACGGCTTTTCATCCTTAAACAGACGGCCAATCGGAGCGAACGATTCAAACATTAGAAGACATGTTGAGGTCATATGCGTTGGAATGGACGGGAGATTGGGATGATTACATCTATTTAGTAGAGTTTGCATACAACAACAGTTGGCACGCAAGTATTAAGTTTGCTCCGTTCGAGATGTTGTATGGCAGGAAGTGTCCCCAATCTGCTGGGATCAGGTTGGTGAGCGAACACTTGAAGGACTAGAAATGATAGAGTTGACTAACGAGAAGGTCGCAGTAGTTAAGCAGAAACTGCAAGAAGCACGGTCACGTCAGAAGAGTTATGCAGACAAACATCGTAGGGACTTATGTTGATCCCAAACTTAGATCGATTAAGCTTTGTGTATACGAGATTAGATCAAGTAATACACGTAGAGAAACCTTTGCTTATGAATAAAGTAACAAAGTGTTATGCGGAGTTAACACTTGATCTAAAACACAAAGATGTTAAACAAACTTTCACTTGTATTAGAATGATCGAACTTGATTACAATGAAAGAGGTTTAACTTGTGAAAACTTATGAAAAACTGATAATAACTTTAACCTAAAAGATCTTCTTTTATAGATTAAGAAGTCTTTTACAATAAGCTACGAATCAACTATTCTAGGTAAAGATAATAATGGAAAATACAATGTCGTGCTTATCTTTACCATACACAAATAAAGAAACAAATAAACAAAAAGATTCGTATGAAGATATATTCCATCAGTGTCAATCTTCAAGGCTATCAGCGTTGACTTCTTCAATGTCAACGCTTGGCTGTCAGCGTCCAATGTCATCCTATCAGCGCTTGAAGTCTTCTTATCAGCGTCTAGTGAACTGACCCATATTTTATTCCTAACAATCCTCCCCTAAACTTGATATCTATTCCAATGATCAAGTTTCTGAATAAAAACTTAAGGCTTAGGAGGAATCTTGCAAAAACTTCTTATGTTGATGATAAACATATCTAATCAAGTCCTTGGCCACATCACTAGTGTAATCAATCTCCAAGGGTGTCTCCATCATCTTCTCCAACACTTCTTTGGACAAGAAATAGTCAGCATCCACTAGTAGATACTCTGAAAACTTTGTAGAGCTCAAATGAAACACACCACAAGTAGAATAAAGCCTCCAATGAAGATTACTGAGATCATCTTCAAGATCCTTCCATATGGCAGGATCTGCTTCCTTTGGACCACACAAAGTCAAAAATGTGTTCCAAAGTCTTATTCCATTTGCTGAAGTAGGTGCTTCAGCTGTATACTTGGCCTCTATTAATCTCCATAGATGCACCAAGTCTTCTCTGTCTATGCTTGCAAAGATAGAAATAACTGAAGTAAAAGTATGTACCTCCTTTCCAAACCTGCCAATCTTCCAAAATCCACACTCATCTTCATCAAAACTGATGATTGGATTTCTGTCATCTAGAGGTACTACATTAACCAAATCTGAAGCTTCCAATGGAGAAAGCTTGAGATGCTTCCTTATGACACCTTCAGTTGGATAATATACATCCATATCTTTGGGAAATTGGAGAGGATCTCCTTTCTTTACTGGTCTTTGAGCAATCCTCATCTCCTTTTGGATCTGCATTTCCTCAGCAAGCTCTTGTTTCCTTTCTTCTGAAAGAAACTGATAGACATTATTTTCTTGCACATTCCTCCAAATAGGATGTGCCCTATACTCTAACTCCTCAAAAGATAAAGCCAGCAGCTTCTTGTATGTCCATCTAGGTTGATGGCATCTAAGCAACTTGTAGTACAACTGCCTTCTATCCCTTTTGAGCCAAGTCTTGACCTCTTGTGCATTAAACTTCAAAATTACCTTTATATCATCTTGTACCCTGAGAAGAACTTCCAACCCCCAAATTTGATCTGATAAGCTCATTCCTGGGTTGTCCATAACCTTGTCTTCCCAAGCATGGTACATTCTGGTGATTTCTGGAAGGTCCCAATCAATCTGATTCTTCAAATCACTCAATCTTTCCTTTGCTAGCTCATCCCCATATTCAAGTCTTTCTGGATCTTCAATAATTTGGACACTTGAATCTGAGCTATCTCCTTTTCCATCATCACTTTCTTCCTCACTCTCAGAAGTGGCAACAAATGGTGATCTACCACTCCTCTTCAAATCTCTTTCCAAAAGTTGTGCAGCCAACTGTTCATCAAATGCAATTTGTGCTGCATCTTTCTTTGGAACATCTTCTTCAATCAGAATCCCCTTACCCTTGTCTTTTGGATCAATAATAGGTAAGGTAGAAGAAGAAACCTGTGTGGACACATCTTTGATGATTGTTGATGACTGGAATACATCAACACCACCTGCAACTTTGTCAGCGTTCAAGTTACCTCTATCAGCGCCACGATTACCTTTGTCAGCGCTGGATGTGTCAGCGTTCAAACCTGTATCAGCGCCCAATGTTTCTGTGAAAGATCCTTCCAAGTTTAATGGTGTTACCTTGGATGTATCAATAACAGGATGCTGCTTCAGACTTGTAAGAGCTTCAGCAATACCTAAAGATTCACTAAATTGTGAACTCTTCTCACTTGCTGTATGAATAAGCTCATCCTCTTCATCCTCCCCTTTGGAAGATTCCTCCATCCTACTCCTGCTACTTGGATTCTCCAAAACAGTTACCCGCTCCCTCAATACTTGGAGTTCACGGCCCTGTTTGTTGACAATTTGTACAAGGCTGACATTTTGCTTTTGCAAGCTAATGACAGCAGCCGTCAATTCAGTCAATGTCATAGGTTCCAATCTGCCCTCAGCTAGAATGGGGATTTGACCTCCCAAAATAGAATCATAGGGCATGGATGAGGTCTTAATGATGTTGGGACTTTCTTGACCAGCATCTAAGCCTGTGTCAATAGCCCCAGCCTCATCCATGGCACCAGCCACACTTGTGGAGGTGGTTCTCTCTGCTACAAGGCTAGGACCACTAGAGGAGAACACTCTAATAGTCCTTTGGCGTTTATTCAACCTAGATTGTAATGGGGTGGAAGATGAGGTAGATTGTGAGGGTGTGGGTTGGTTAAGGGGTGTTTGGGATTGTTCAGGGATGGTATCAGCGTTGGGATTGGCTGTGTCAGCGCCAACATTTTGAGTGTCAGCGCTGGGTTGGTCAATGTCCATGTTTTCTGGTGAAGGTAATGGTTCATGAATAGGCTCAAGTTGAGGTGCAGGGTCTGGTTGTGGTTGAGCAGCCTGAATTACTTCAAGCATAGCTTGGGTGAGAGGGACAGATCTGTTGGTGGAGCTCATTTTGCTAAAAATGGTTTTCTGTTGTTTAGGGATCTCATAAAAGGTGTCATGATCCCTAGTACAATATTCTTGTAAATCAAAGACCATTTGCAAAAATCTTGGGTAAGCCAAAGTCATTTTACTTCCCTTATTTTTACACATCCCTTCAAAAATCATTTTTGAAAAATTATACTTAAGCCCACGTGTTATACAAACCAAAGCACTTGCAATTGACCTGTTTATTTCATTAAAAGAAGTACATTTTGGACTTAAGCATTGGAGAAGGACATGTATCAAATATTTGCAGTCAGAGGGAAATTCCTGCTTATGATATTTATTTAAAGTGACATCAGCAGGAATAGGATAACCCAATTCCCTAAGACCTTGTTCTATTGTTGCAATGGCAAGGGTAGTCACACCATCAGCGTCATCAAGACGCAAAGCTTGGCGAACCAAGGCTTCAGTGACCACCCATGTTCTTCCATGAACAGTAGATGTTAATGTGGTCACTCCATTAGCTGTTGTGGAACTAACATTATTCCAAAACTGTCTAATGTGTGCGACAGGGACTAATGGTGTATGAGAAAGTGCATACCTTAAAGAGGATGCATTTAAAAATGCCACCATTTGTGAATACTGAGGGAACAAATCATTATCAGCAGTCAAGTAAGCTACCATATTATGTTGGCTCTTGAACTCCAATGTTAATTTCTTTGAGTTGAACTTGGGTGCCATGTTTGAAAGCTGTTTAGGTTATGTGATGTGGGAAAAATCTAGGAGAAAAATGTTAGACAAGAAAATATGAATACCCAGAATAAAAAGATTAGCCAAATTTATAGGAGAGATGCATGATTTTGATTGGTCAAAAATGAGGCAGTTATATTCAAAGAGCAATGATGAAAATATTGAATCAAATATAACTTATCTCATGCATTAATTAAAAGTAACAACTCCCCAAAATTACGGCCAAAGATTAGTCAAAAATAACAACTGGGTAGGGCCCACTAGGTGTCAACGGTCAAAACTAGCCCATCAGCGCCCAACGGCTATATTTTCTTGTCAGCGTTTGCCTAAAGCCTTGTCAGCGTCACAATTGGACGTAACAGCGTTTGGAGAAAAACTTGTCAGCGTCTAAAAATAAAAATAAAAATATTTAAAAAGAAAAAGACCTTAACAAAGTAATTTATCCTAAGGGAAATATCTTACAAGTTGATAATAATTACTGGGCGGCAAGCACTGTCCATTTATGCACACTTGCTTAAGCAAGATAGACACAAATGACCTCTAGTGTCCCTTGCTAACCAAAATACTTACCAACAAAGTTATTTCACAAAATTCTTTGTAACTCCCAGGTAAACCCATAACCAAACTATTCCCAAGTCTCCCATCAGACCACAACCAATTCTAGGCCAAAAATGTCTTGGCAGCATGCATAGTTTGTCAACTTTGCATGCTACAGTGCCTCATGGTTTAGTAAAACTAACCCATACTCACCTGTGGACACAATCTAGAATTGTGATGAGAGTATTATAAGAATACCCAAGAGTCCTAAAGGTTCCTTAAACCTCCCCTCAAACTATGATACATGAGTTTCTCAAAATATATATGAACATTAAAAATTTATGTCAAGATAGGAATATAAATATTCCAACCATCATCCATAAACAAAAGCATGTCCAAATAGCTCTTCAAAGATCCATAAGCAACTCTGTATCCAATGGCATAAAGCTACCACCACCTATACATTTAGATTGAAAAACCACAAAACTAACATTTGTTGCTGACAGCGTCCCGACAACACTTATCAGCGTTGAAGGAACTCTTGTCAGCGTTAGACAATAATATCTCTAACAACGGCAAAAGAACACTTATCAGCGTTACATTTACCTTTGTCAGTGTTAGAAAAATAAAGTGGAAAAATCTAAATCATCACAAAGACCAATAACAATGCATTATCCTGTACATACTTTTACAAAAAGGTTCCAAAACACATATTAAGTGAGATTAACCATTCCAATATTTGTTACCAAATATTGAAATCTTCCAGCATCAAAAGGTTTAGTTAATAAATCTGCCACATTATCTTCTGTGGCTACCCTATCTGGTTGTATTAAACCTTTCTCAAAGCAATCTCTTATAAAATGATGTCTAATTTCTATGTGTTTGGTTTTAGAATGATGTACAGGATTTTTAATAATGCATAAAGTACTGTTATTGTCTACAAAAATCATGGTATGCATAAAATTATACCCATAATCCAACAGCTGGTTCTGAATCCATAAGACTTGTCCACAACAAGCAGCTGCAGCTACATATTCTGCTTCAGTTGTAGAGTTTGCCACCACTGTTTGTTTCTTGCATTGCCAAGATATCAATCTACTCCCAAGAAATTGGCATCCACCAGTTGTGGATTTCCTATCAAACTTGTCACCACCATAGTCACTGTCTGAATATGCAATAAGTTCCAATGGAGAATCTTTTGGGTACCACAAGCCAAGATCTGGATAACATCTTAGGTACCTAAAAATTCTCTTCACAGCAAAAAGGTGACACTCTTTGGGAGTCACTTGATGGCGTGCACAAGCACACACAGCAAACATGATGTCAGGTCTTGAGGCTGTAAGATACATCAATGAACCAATCATTGATCTATAGTGCCTAACATCCACATCTTTTCCAGCTCCAATTTTTCCCCAAGGGTGTTCCCTATCCATAGGAGTGGAAGCATCCTTTTCATGTGGAGAAAAACCATATTTCTTCAAGATTTCAGCTACATACTTGTCTTGGGAGATGAAGATACCATCTTCTTTCTGCTGAACTTGCAATCCTAGAAAGAAGTTCATCTCACCCATTGCACTCATCTTGAATTTATCTGTCATGAGCTTGGAAAAGTCCTCACTCATTTTTGGATCAGTAGACCCAAAAATGATGTCATCAACATAGACCTGCACAAGCAACACATGCTTTCCTTTCTTCTTTGTAAATAGTGTCTGATCTATGGTGCCCCTCTTGAATCCATTGTCCACCAAATATGTAGACAAGGTACCATACCAAGCTCTAGGGGCTTGATGAAGTCCATACATAGCTTTCTTCACTCTATAAACCTTGTCTGGATTCTCAGGATCTTCAAAACCAGGAGGTTGCATGACATATACCTCCTCAACAATTGTTCCATAGAGGAAAGCAATTTTCACATCCATTTGATAAACAGTGAAGTTCATGAGGAAAATTCTGATAGCTTCAATCCTTGCAACTGGAGCAAAAACTTCTTCATAATCTATACCTTCCTCTTGTGTATATCCCTGAGCTACCAAACATGCCTTGTTTCTGACCACAATACCCCTTTCATCTTTCTTGTTCCTTAGAACCCATCTTGTCCCAATTGGTCTCACATATCTAGGACAATCAACCAGCTCCCAAACATCCTGTATAGCAAATTGGTGAAGCTCATCCTGCATTTCTTCCACCCAACTAGGTTCTTTGAGAGCATCAAAAATCTTCTTGGGTTCTTCTTGTGACAGAAAACATGCAAACAAACATGCTTGTACAAGAGGGGTATCAACCTTCTTGTGTATATTGGCAATAAATCCACCAAGATTTTGATGGGATCTTCTTGTCTGAACTGGAGCCATAACATCACCAATGATCTGAGATGAAGGGTGATCCTTTGCTGTGGAAGTAAGAACTCCTCCTTCAAAAAGTCTGGTGTCCTCAACTTCACGCTCCATGTTGCCAATATCTTCTTCATCAGACTCTCTTTGATCAACAGAAATCTCTTCATGGACATTAGAAGGTCCACCTTGTTCAAAATGGGAAGAGAAAAGATGTGCAAAGGTGTTGTCAAAGTCTGATCCTTGTTTGTCAGCGTTTGGGCTAACAACGCTTGAACTGTTTGTGTCAGCGTCTGATCCATCAGCGTCTGAATTACTCTTGTCAGCGCTTGATTTCCCTTTGTCAGCGCCTGAAGAACCATGCATGTTTGTATTTGGTGGTATTTGGACACCACCATTATCTTTTCTAGCAGCAGCAGCAGCACCATAATACTCATCTGTCCATATAGGAAGTGTAACATATTCTTGTGTGGGAGATGACTCAACTGCTGGTGATCCATCCTTCTTAGCAACCTGTATACCTGAAACATTACCAATTCTCTTTTCCAAAACACTTGAAGTTACCTTCACAATGTCTGGATCAGTAACAGGCATATAATTTAAAGCTCTAGATAAAGGTTCTAAGTCAAACAACCAATTTGGACAACTTTCAGGATCACTAGGTTTACTTTCTAAAAACCTAACATGTACTTTTTCAAGTATACGTTTTTCCTTTTTAATGTAAACCCTATATCCTTTGCTCTGCACTGAATAACCCATGAAGTAGCCTTCATCACCTTTTGAATCAAATTTACCTAGGGCCTCACTAGTTTCTAAAACAACTACATGACATCCAAAAGGCTTGAGAAAGCCAATATTTGTTTTCTTTCCCCAAAGTAACTCATAAGGTGTCTTATTATGTATTTTGTTGACCAATGCCCTATTTTGAACATAACAAGTTGTGTTAACAGCTTCAGCCCAAAAGGCTATAGGAAAGTGGGCATCAGCCAACATGGTTCTGGCTGCTTCAATAAGGGTTCTATTCTTCCTTTCATCAACCCCATTTTGCTGTGGGGTTCTAGCTATGCTAAACTGCCTAGTAATCCCTTTATTGGCACAAAAATCATCTAACAACTGATTTCTAAACTCACCCCCATTGTCACTTCTAATAATTTTGACCTCATTACCATTCTTCTTTTCAATCTGGGTAATGAAATTAATCAGACTTTGGGCAGTTTCACTTTTCTTGGCTAAAAAGAAAGTCCATGTAAACCTAGAAAAATCATCAGTGATGACAAAACAATATGATTTACCCTTCAAACTTTCTATATTAGTTGGACCAAAGAGGTCCATATGCAATAAGTGAAGTGGTCTAGAACTAGAATGCACCTGTTTAGATTTGAATGAGACCTTGTGCTGCTTGCCCTTAAGACATGCACCACAAGTGTGGTCATTGTGGAAAGCCTTTTCAGGCAAACCATCAACTAAACCAAGCCTCACAAGTCTATTGATATTTTTAAAGTTTATGTGCCCTAATCTCCTGTGCCAAAGATTACTTTCATCTACTGAGGCTTTAGCATACATACATGACATTTTATTATTTATCTTAATTCCATTAAGATTCACATTATATATGTCTTTATGCCTTGGTGTTCTAAAATCTATGTATTTCTCCTCAGGGAGCTTGTAATCTTTGCTTAACACCAAGCACTCAGTATCAGTAAAAAGAACCTTATTTTTGTTATCACACACTTGTGATACACTAAACAAATTATAATCCAGTTCTTTTACCAGGAAGACATTCTCAAATCATAGATTGTTGGTGACAAGGGTTCCTTTTCCTGTGATGGTGCCATAGCCCCCTCCAAAGTATACCTTATCACCATCTTGAATAGGAGAGAAATTTGTCAGATAGTCTTCCTTCCCTGTCATGTGCCTTGAGCATCCACTATCCCAATATCCATAATCATTGATCTTCTTCTGAATGCCCTGCACATAAAGAAAACACATTAGTTTTCTTTGGGAACCCAAGCCTTGGAAGACTTGGATTCTGGTTGTTCAACAAGAACAGACCTGGTTCTCATAACAACCCCATTTTCATCCCTTTTTGAATGAAATTCCCAGTTAACCCCAATTGGTGTTGACATGGCTTTTGAAATATAATGAAACCTGTTGCATGTCATAGAAACACCAGTAGAATTAGAGTTTTGGTCTTGTTTTGGTCTCCATGTTAAGCTAGTAGAAGCTTTAGACCTATTTCCCTGTGGTTGCAAATACCTAGGTTTGGCAGTGTGTCTGTCAGCGCTGAAATTGTTCTTGTCAGCCCCCCGATTGCCTTTATCAGCGTTGAAACTAGGGTTTGCTACAGGAACCCATTGCCTATTGGACCAAGTGTTTGACTTTTGAAAAGGTCTTAGGCCTTGTGTGTTAGACCCTCTAGAAAAGAATGGGGCTGGTCTAACAACTTGTGAACTTTTGTTCACAAAGGTATTGGGTCTGACAGTGTTTGACCTATGTTGACTCTTGTCAGTGCTGAAATGGTTCCCATCAGCGTTGACATTGGAAGCGTTGACACATCTGTAAGCCAAATGTGAGAAGCTACCACATGTGTAACAAGCTTTTCTAGACATAGTCTTAGGTCTAGAAGCAAAGAAGCCTGTTCCATGGTTACTAACTTGGCTTTTTGGTGACCTAGTATTCCTATACATCTCTGCATACTTAACACTAGGTTTTCTAACAATTTGTGGGCCAAGGTCAACAGCTTTGCCAGTGGTAGGGTGTGTGATTTTAATAGGTGTAGGATCATTGGACTCCACAATATTATGGCTCATGATTGGTGTGGGCTCATTTTGACTTTCACACAACAACCCTCCCTTAACAAACAAAGTGTGGTTAGCTTTCTTCCACTCATCTAGGTCAGTCAGTTTTTGCTTGTATTCTTCAACCGGGGAAGTCACTCTAGGTGGAGGAATGAATTCCTTCTCTTGAAGTTCTGGCAAGCCAGTCCAAGATAAGTCCTTTGATTGGACACCATAGAAATCCCCAGCTGGTGGTGGAACACCAGTATAATCTTTCATCCCAATCCCACTCATGTCCTTAGAGTCTCTTTGTTTACTAACACACTCTCCTAGGGATTGTGTGGCCTTATCAAATCTCTGGATTTTAAGACTCACATTATCTTTATTTTTGTTAGCCTCCTCTAACTGAGCTATCAAATCAAGATTAACCCTGTTTACTATATCTTGAATATCTTTACTTTGATGTAACTCATGTTTTAAGATATTTATTTGATCCTTTAAATCAAACTCCATTTTCTTATACTCAGCTACTGTCTTTTTTGTTTGGGTAAGAGCAATTTGATAATTAGATACTTTGCATCTTTCAGTACTTGCCTCATCTAATAATTTTACTATCTCTTGATTTAGTTTTTCAGTATTTAAACGACAACCCTTAGAACAGAAAGCATCATCATATACCTCATTATCTGATGAAGAGGAGGAGTGTGCCATGAGAGCATATTCAACATGCTCTTCTTTAACTTCAGCAACCAAAGCTCTGTCCTCTTCCTCATCCTTAGCCATAAAGTTCCAGCTCCAGTCCCATCCTCCAACACCATCAATTTGTTGAACAGCAACCATGGCCTTGGGATCTTGGCTCTTAACCATTTGGCTTGAAGGCTTACCAGCATCAGATCTTCTTGGAGATCTACATTCCCTCATAAAGTGCCCCATCCGATGACAATTGTAGCACTCAACCTTTGATTTGTCAAAACCAGCAACATCCTTAGCATTAAAGGTCATCTTCTTCTTGAACCTTTTATTAAACCTGTTTGCTCTTAAACTTACAAGAGCCATAGTCCACTTGATGTCCATCTCTTCCAATTGCTCATCACTTATCTGCTCAAGATCTTCATATGTAATCCTTGAATCACTGGGCAAAGAAGCAATGAATGCACACACAGTATCTAGATCTAAACCAGCAGGTTTAATTCTATCAGCGCCAAAGTTGTGTGTGTCAGCGCTTGAATATAAAGCGTTGACAGGATATGATCCAGCGCTGACAGACTGAGATCCAGCGTTGACACATTGAGATCCAGTGGCTGGATGTCCATAGAAGTTCATGGAATCAAATTGGCCTTCACTTTGTGAGAAGAAGGCCATGTTGCTACTGGAAGATTTATTATCACTATCCAAAAGCCATTCATTCTCCAACAGTCTTAGTTTGTTGAAGATGTCATCAAACCTGGAAGTCTTGTGGGTGTTATTGACAAGAATGGATCTTGTCTCAATCTTCCATACATCACCAAGGCTTTTGAGAAAAGTAGCATTCAAGTCAGGGTCATCAATCTGTGTTCCCATGAAGGAAAGTTGACTTGTGATGTCAAGCAATCTACTTCTCACACTGCTGAGATTCTCATTTGGTTGAGCCTTAAAGACAGCATACTCATGCATGAGTTGCTTCTTCTTTTCATCTTTTGTGTCAGCATTGCCACCATGTGCTACTTCAAGAGCTTCCCAAAGCTCTTTTGCAGACTCAAAGCGTTTGTACTTGTGCTGATTCTCATGACCTAAGGCGTGTTTCATGATGTTCAAGATTTTCATGTCCACCCTTTTCTTGGCTATATCTTCAACAGATACAGCTCTTCCATCTCCAGGCTTTTCCTTCTTATCAGCTTCAGGACAATTAGGAACAGCTGTCCTTGTGGCAATAGCAGCAACAATCTTTTGTGCTTTGTCGAATGTGTTCCCATATTCAACAATCTCCCAAAGAGTGTAGTCATGAATAGCTATATACTGCTCAAAGTTAGACTTCCAAAGCTCAAAGTTCCTGGCATCAAACATGGGAATTTTGATACTAGGGTTTGTAGAGTTGTTTTGTAGCAAGGCAGAAGGCTGATTTGTGCCAGACATGATGTTTTTAGGGTTTTGAGAGATTTAGGGTTTTTAGGGTTTGGTGTTTTAGGGTTCTTGCGTTACTTAAAGATCAAAAGTTTCTCAACAAGCTCTGATACCACTTGTTGATCCCAAACTTAGATCGATTAAGCTTTGTGTATACGATATTAGATCAAGTAATACACGTAGAGAAACCTTTGCTTATGAATAAAGTAACAAAGTGTTATGCGGAATTAACACTTGATCTAAAACACAAAGATGTTAAACAAACTTTCACTTGTATTAGAATGATCGAACTTGATTACAATGAAAGAGGTTTAACTTGTGAAAACTTATGAAAAACTGATAATAACTTTAACTTAAAAGATCTTCTTTTATAGATTAAGAAGTCTTGTACAATAAGCTACGAATCAACTATTCTAGGTAAAGATAATAATGGAAAATACAATGTCGTGCTTATCTTTACCATACACAAATAAAGAAACAAATAAACAAAAAGCTTCGTATGAAGATATATTCCATCAGTGTCAATCTTCAAGGCTATCAGCGTTGACTTCTTTAATGTCAACGCTTGGCTGTCAGCGTCCAATGTCATCCTATCAGCGCTTGAAGTCTTCTTATCAGCGTCTAGTGAACTGACCCATATTTTATTCCCAACAACTTACACTTTAACGTAGGAGATCACGTTTTCCTTAAGTTTTCGCCGGCACGTGGGGTTAGACGTTTTGGAATCAAAGGGAAGCTCAGTCCTCGATTCATCGGACCGTTTGATGTCATTGAGCGAGTCGGTGAAGTATCTTACCCTTTAGCATTACCTCCGCAGCTTTCTCATGTTCACGATGTTTTCCATGTGTCCTTACTTAGAGGGTACAAGTATCATCCCCTTCACATGGTTCAGTATCCACTGGAACAGATTCATGAAGATCTCACTTTCATAGAAGAACCCGAACGAGTTCTTGACAGACAAGAACGAGTCATGAGAAAGAAGACGATCCCATTCGTCAAAATCCTTTGGAGGGATCATACCGAGCGGGAAGCCACTTGGGAAACAGAGGAGTCTATCTGGGCTTCTTACCCTCATTTCCTATTTTGAATTCGGGTATGTTCTTCTTTTCCTTATCTATAATCCGGGGACGAATTATTCTTTTTAGGGGGGAAGAGTTGTAAAACCTGCATGCTTTTACCATGAATAGTACCCTTATGATCGTACGTACATGATTAGAACTTTCCTTATTTAGCACTTTACGTTTCACGATAGGAATTTACAAGTATTACGTACGTGTTATTGCACAATAAGTATTTAATACGTATTAATGCACGATAATTATTTCAATAATAATTATAATCACGAACATACGAACATGAAAACATGAACGTAAATAATCACGAGCTTAATATTATGTATTTACGTATATTTGTTACGAGTATGTATAAATATAAATTATGACACGAACGAACAATAATTAAATCACGTAAACACGACACGTTAACACGTAAATAATAGAACACTTGAAAAATCAACGGGTTTCCCATGTTGGGCCCACATAGGCGCGACATAGCCACAAGGTGGGCCAAGCCCACCTTAAATAAAATTTAACAAAAAGGAAGGGAAGGATTTTCATAATACAGAAAGATTAAAAATCAAAACCCTGCTCCTCCTCCTTTCTTCCTTATAGCCGCCGCCCACAACCACCACAAGAGAGGTCTTTGTTGATCTTGGTTGATCCAGTTTATTGCAAGATCGTTCGTGTTAGTTTTATTTTTGATCCATGAATAGGTAATCTTCTTAAACCTTTTCTTTTTAATTATTTATTAGATCTAAAAACATGAAAACATGGGGTTATTAAAACAAGCTAATAAACATGTAGATCTAATCAAGTGGGTATTAAAAATACATGGTTTAAGGGGGTGTTTGGTTCGGCTAGTGTGTAAACCGAGAGCAAGGCTCTCGGTGGTTGTGTGATCACCACCAAACAAGACCACAAGGTCTCAGTTTGGTGTTGGTGTTTCGGCCGAGAGGAACCAAGGGACCCCAACGCATGTGGGGGTTATCCTTGGTGGTCTAGGGGGTCTCGGCTGTAGAACCATACGCACCACCGGTTTAGGCCGGTGGTGGTTTTCCATGGTTAAGGGTTGTAGGCCGGTGCAAGGGCTAAACCGGTCCGGTTCATGACATGTTAGTTTTAAAACACAGGTTCGGTTCATAGTTTATTTTTCAAGATTAATTATTTATTTTTACAAGTTAAATAATTACAAGATTAATTAAATTAATTTAACATGCTATGTAATTAATTTAATTTGGACATGACTTAGGTTATATTATTATTAATAATAATACATGATTTTAACATAAGTATTTTTATTAGTTAATTTAGACTAAGAAAATAATTAATTATTAAAACATGACTTATAATTAATTAATTTTCATGACTTAGGTTATATTAAAATAAATATTAATACATGTTTTAACCTAAGTATTATTACCTTTTATTTAATTAAATCATGTTATATTTAATTAAATATTATAAGCTATAGTTTATTTAATTTACATGTAATAATTAATAAACTATACTATATATCACATGACTTAGAATATTAATCAGTAAAACTTAAGCTTATATATTATTAGTTTAATAATCTAGCTTATTTCTAATTATGGAAACTTCCTATTTTTTAGAAACTTACTTAATTAAGGCAGCTAATCTGTTTATGGAAACTTTCTGTTTTTATAAACTTATTTATATAAGGCAGCTAATCTATTTATGGAAACTTTCTATTTTTGGAAACTTTCTATTTTTGGGAACTTTCTATTTTTGGAAACTTTCTATTTTAGGAAACCAACTATTTTTAGAAAGTTACTTATTATTACACAACAAGTATAATAATAGAAGAAATACAAGTAATACTTAATCAGAATAGACAAAATACATGATAAACACAACATAATGTTAGAATCAGTAAAACATGACATGAACATATAAAATCAGTTACGTACTCAGTAATCAGAATATTGATACACGTATATTATTTATGTAGCATTAGTGATATCGAAGTAGGACTCTCTTCCGTTCGTCTTCTTCGGTCACTAGACACAAGGTACGGATTCTCCGTCCTTTAAGTATGGACATTCTTCCTTATTAGGATTCCTCGTATGCAGCCAACTATTTTCCCCAGTATATGTTTTATATGTTTTGATTTCTTATTTTTAATTAGATACCTAAAGCCATATACATGCATGACCAGTTTCACCTAGTTATGGAGGTACCATAACCATAACACTGGAGGCACCGGTGTTATGACTTCACCACGGCGGAGTGATAGCTCGTGGCATCCCTTCAGCTTTTGGCCATATTATTATTATCATGTGGGGCGTATGGGTGCATCCTAGGTTACATGTTTTCAGCAGATTATTCAGGTGAATGTGGTGTGTGCCTTGCATCCTTTACAAGGAGTTGATCCCTCCTACCCAAAAACTTATATTAATTAGAGGCAGCCCATCTAATTGCATGACGAGGTCATCCCTCCAAGTATTCACGCACGTTGATATTTCATGACCTATATTGGCTAAATAATAAACATGTTAAACAGTTTTTACAAGATAAACATAAGGCTTTTCAAACTATACAACCAATTTTACTAAGATATACCAGGTTATCCAGGACTTAGTCTTTTCCGCTGCTTTATGCTCATATGCTTATATTATTCATGCTATACTGTATATCCGTGCACTGAGCGTTATGCTCAGCCGTTTTTCCTTTCATGTTCCCAAGATGGCAGGTACTCAAGGACGCTCGTAGACTTTAAGCGTACGTGCGTATGGATCGGAAGCTTCCTAGCCTTCATTACTTTATGCATTTCTTCATACTCTTGATACTCATTTCTATGGACATTGTTTAGTCCTTTCATTTACAGTACTTATGTTTGTGTGTGATGAGTTCTAATTTTGGGGTACCGATGTTTGTTTCGGGTATTTCCTTTATGGTCATGTGATGTTTTATACATTTATCCTTGTATGCTTTGATAAAACGCCATAATCACGCGTGACATTCCATTTACCAGAATGTGGTGTTACAGACACAGTGTGCACGCCTAACAAACTTGTCATTCCTATGACATTGCTTATGGTAGTAGTGGCAGGACCACACGTAATGAATTTAGACTCACCCATAAGTTTAGAGTTACACTCCAATGAGTGTACTCATAAACAGGCGTTCTGTCTCACTCAGGCGTGAATACAGACACCTGCACCCACATACATAGCAAAGAACCTGAGCATAGCGCAGGACGCTACGTATTGGCAAACAAACGGGTTGCCATAAATAATATATGAATTCCTTTAGTTACAAAGTTATTATGCGTAGTTAGTACAAGGCTAATAATAAAGAAAGGTACCCTCTATAGAAGGTCATTCACTGACAGCGACCTCTTTAACCTGCGGTGCGCCGGGTTCAATGACGCTGAGTGCTGTATCCATGCCTCCTTCATACAATGCAGCATGTGAGTTTGATACACATCGATGGAAGGCAGGCTAACTGGTACACCATCGAATAGACTAGGGTGTGCTAAAAATAAACCAATAGCGACACCTTTAGTTGAGGTCCGGTTCTTCTTCGCAACACGTCTCACGTGTTGTTTCAACTTGTCTTCTAGCAAAATCATTATTGGTGCACCAGAGATGTAGAAAGGGACATGTAGTTGAGAAATATCCTGTTTGGCCAAGGCAGGGGACCTTCTTCCGTTCTTTCTGCGTAGTGGCTTGCTAAGGTAAGGCCGGCCATGATCACACTTATAGGAAAATCTTGATCTTTCTCAAGGCGGTCTAACGTGGGCAGTGGGAGGCCTCCTAGTCTATGGAATGCAACATCAAAGAGCTCTTGTACGTACCTGAAGTAAATTTCACTACCCTCCAGGGGTCTGGTTAGTAAATTCTCCTTGAAGGCACGCTCCAAGGCGAGGCTTTGTCCTAATAACCGCACAACATCGAAGATATCCCTGATCACTTTATTAAGGTTGGGCTGCTCCGGGGAACTTTTTGTAGCTAATGGTAGACCATGCTTTATTAACCAATGATTCTCCGATCGCACGGCGGCAAGGTGTGGATAAAGCTCTTCATCAAAGTCGGTGCTCATATACTTCAGAATTTTGGATTTCTTGGCCATATCTTTGTGACGGTTGGCAACAAAATTGTTACAATTTGAAGTAAGGGCACAAAATTTTTCATCCTCCTGCTTCACACGCAAGCATCACTCGTGATCTATAAGTTCAACTAATGTTTCCTTTTCATTCTCTAAATATTGGATGGATCCGGCATTTATGCTGGACATAGCGCATAAACGTGCAAGTTCGCACTTGGCAATGGTGAGTTCGCGGTCTTTTTGTTCTGTTGTGTGGTGGACCTTTCGATTTGCCTGGGCCAGTCACTCTCATAGCTGTGATACCTTCTTTTTCATGTGCGCGACCATAGTTATCTCATGTGAGGTAAATGTATCTAACTCTCTCATTAGTGTTGTGTCAGGCATTTCCTGCAAGTGTTGGGCGCGGCTGGGGGGAGTTAAGTGGCGGAGGAAATCCTCGCATAGAGTTACACAGTCCAATGTGCATGAGTGGGTGTACTTCCAAGAGGGAATAAATTTGGTGGACTTCTTGGTGCTTGTATCAGCTTTGGTCGTTGCGACGTAGGAGCTGCAGATTTAATACCCTACGAGTATTAGGAGAATGCACGTACTATTTGTTTCGAATTAGTACTAAGGAGTGGCGAGGTGATGTACCTGGATGTATGTGTCTTTTCCCGCGGCCTTGAGTGTATTCCCCACGAAGTCACATCGGCGCGTGGTCTAGTCTGTAGTGTTCTCCCCCTTTTAAGAATTTGCTGTGTGGGGGAGCACGATAATTGTTTGTAACTCGGAACCGGTATGATCTCTTATGGTGGGCCTGTGTAGGAGTCCCCTTCGAGGCCATGGTCTTCCTCCCCTCCCATATCTGTTTCTTTTGACTAAGACTCTATGGTACATGGCACACTTCGGATGGGAGTAGCATTTACTGCGGTTATCCTCTCAGCGCTTCCTCCAGATGTTGGAGAAGGGAACTCCAGGGCTACGGTGCGTTGGCCAACGTGCCATCCGTTAGATAGCTCGAAGGGTGTGAAAGGTCGAGCGCGCATAGTCACCGCGCACGGATTCTCGCGCTTCACAAGCTGCGTATAAGTTAGTTCTGCAGAAGTATGAGGAGTATGTGAGTATATGCGCATAAGTTGTTTGAATTTTTTATTTTTTGACTGCAAGGTCCTTACCATGGTTGATTCATCAAAGTATTGGGGGAGGTGGTTGATAGGTAGGGTCGATGTATGGCTCAGTTCTAGGGCGTATAAAAGGTCCTCTGGGTATTCCTGCATTGGCATCCGGTCGGTGGTAATCACCTGTGCGTCTGCATCATTGTACGAGCCAGCAATGGGGCGGTCGTCTTTCATCATTGTCTCGGGGGTGATGAAATCGTACTCAAATGGAAATACAACTTTATCTACCTAGAAGAACTTATCATTCCACTTCTTTAGCGAATCTAGCTTTACCGAGTAACATTGTAATTGGCCAGGGCGTTTTGCAAAAGATATCCACCCGTTTATCCACGAGGGTCGGTAGAAGGCGCGAAAAAGGTTTATTGTTGGGTCAACATTGTTTAGCAAGCAATTTATTTCAAAATTTGAGATTTTTACGGCGCCTATACAATGCAGTTGTGAAAGGTGTATGCTGTAGTAGCTTAGTATATCCATCAGAAAGCGGCTTAGGGGTATGCGGTTGTTGGAAAACTCGATGAACCTGGTGTATATGACAATTTTTCCATCCGGGAAACTTCCAGTATGTGCTTGTAGATTGGGTACAGTTGGGAGGACATCTATAGATATGTGGTATTTCGTGACGAAATGGGAGAGTTCTTGTTCTGATATGTCGGACGTTACATCAAACAGCTTTGCTACCATTTTTTCTTCGCAGATATTTTGAAATGGGGGTAGAGTTGTGATAACTCGATTTTACTCAGGTTAAAAATTTATCGTTGTACCAATCTCTTCGAATTGAAAAATTGTGTTTAATGTGCGACTCAGCTGTCTTTGGTGAAACAAAAGTGTGTCGTTGTAGTAAAGGGAAATGTGCAAAAACAATTAAAATAAATGACTTAAAAGTAAATCTAAAACTAATTTAAAAGTAAAAGGTGCGAGTATTTAAAAGCTTGACAGAAATTAAAAGTCACTAAGAGTAAATAACGCAAACTTAAAACTAACTAAGGAAAACTTAAAATGCAACTAAAACTAAAACTTAAACTAAGGCAAGGCTAAAATAAATCTAAGGCAAATAAACTTAAAGTGCGTCAAATTTAAAAGGCGGGAAAAATAATGCTTGAAATTAAAAGGGCAGAAACTTAAAAACTAAATGAAAGAAACTGAAAATTACTCCTATTCGGAATAAAACTCTATCCGAAATAACTGTCCCTATTCGGAATAAAGTCTTATGCAGAATAGTGCCCATACTCGAAATATCACCCCTATCCGGAATAAACACCCTATTCGGAATACTGTCACTATGCGGAATAGAAGCTTACTCGGAATAACAGTCCTACTCGGAATAATGGTTCCTATGCGGAATCTCTGACCTATTCGGAATCTTTGCTATGTTCGAAATAAACCCCTATTCGGAACATTACCCCTACTCGGAATAACTTCCTATGCGGAATAATTACCCTTATGCGGAATAGTCCTCTATCCGGAATAAAATGCCCTACTCGGAATATTGGGCCCTATTCGGAATCTTCCCTTATGCGGAATAATCCCTCCTATCCAGAATAACTGCCCTATGCTGAATTTCCAAGCTATTCGGAATATTCCATATTCCGAATAGACCACCTGTAAAATCCTTCGTTCGGAATATTGCTGGGCATGTTTTCCTGGGAAAGATCAGAAACAGAAGAACCGAAGAACAAGGAACAAAATAACGCACGAATTTAATCAAAACAAAGCTAAATCAACCACAAGATTAAATCAAATAAACAAATAAATATATACTAATGATAAACAATCAATCCAAAATAATAAAACTCACAAAACTAAACAAAATAATCAAAACCACTTGATCAAAATAAGAAAGATAAAAATCAAGAACATGAACATAAACAAATCAACATAAAGATTAAGAAAGGTAGAATGAGATTAACAAGATAAAGATAAAGATTAACAAGAATTAAAAGAAAAATTTACTTGAAATTAAATGGTAATTAAGGTGCAAGACAAGAATTTAAATTTGACAAGTATTTAAATGAAAAGGTAATTAAAAGTGGAAGAACTAATTGTCACTATTAGCCAACAAAATGAAAGTAATTAAGATCTAATCTATATATAGGGGAGGATTAGGAAGCTTCCTCCCCTTCTTCATTTCTTCTTAATTGCGTCATTAGGTCCTTAAGCCTTTAATCTTCATTAATTGAACCATTAGTCCTTTTTCCTTCTAATCTTCTTTAAACTTGGACTCTAATGACTTGTGGCTCGGGATTTCTTTTGAACTCGTCTTTTAATTCTTCAATAAAATAGACTTGAGTTCCTCGGCTTTTAGTAAACTTCCGTCTTTTAACTTTTTCTTTGATAAATCTTCAGAATTGGTCTTGGAATTCCGTTCTTTTTGCACTCTTGACTTCTCGACTTCATCTTTCATCCTTTTCTTCAATAAAAGCCCGTGAATGCCGTGTTTTCCCCACTTTTCACAATTTCATCCTAAATCACAACAAAAACACAAACCACGCATAATTCCGACATAAAAGACATAAAATACACGTTTTGGCTCTGTTATTATTGTATTTAAGTGGTAAAAAGGATGGGTGTTTACACACCTATCAGATCCCCTACACTTGACCATTGAAATGTCCTCATGCAATGCATTAGTTACAAAGCACGTTTACACTTTTCATCATAATCAATCCATAGTGGCCTTTATTACAAAGATAGAAAACTATAAACATTCAAAGTAAAGAAATCAAAAACATACCTTGGGTTTTAGGAGTGTCATGAATAATCATCATCCTCAAGTTTTCACTTTCTCCAAACCAAGCTTAAAAACGAGATCATTGTTATTATAAGTTAGCAAACTAACACGAACTCATGTGGGCCAATTACTCACTTAGACTCCCTTATTCCTAGGTGTATCTATTATATTTTATTACTTGAATGATCACGAGGATGCATTGTTGACTTATTTCGATAGTTTATTTAGTCCGAAAACAAAGTGAACGATTTAATCAATAGTTAGCTAAAGGAAAAAATCTTTTAAAACTGCTTCTCGGGACCTCATAAAGTTCATATCTTGGCATAACTCGCTTCACGATTTGAGACCTTTCTCAGACCGATATTTGGCAGCGACTTCATACTTCAAACCTTGAGAGACGTTCATGAAATTATGGTCTTCTCTTCATAATGGAATTTCTTCACTTGAAGTTTTGAGAGATTCATACTTGGACCACGACTTCTTCCTTTTTCTCCAATCTTTATTTTGGATTTTGATATACAACGATCCGCCTCCTTTTATGACTTGGATCTATTTATCCTCATACCTTGCTAGGGTGTTTTCGGATGCACTTCTCCATGACTTTTAGGGAGTTTTTGCTTTTCGTCGTGTGTCTCGATCCTTCATATTGATCTTTGATAAATGATTCTTCACATCACTTGGGATCTTTAGCAACAAAATATAGCCCTCATGCCTTGTTAGGACCTTTTTAGACTCGCCAATCTTCGCGTCTCGCTTCAATAAGTTATGCCTTGGCTATGAACTCTAATCCATACCGAGCAACTTTTAAACGATCTTGGGCTAGAAGCTAAGTAACTTTTCAAATCGTACAACCTTATTTATTGCAGATAAATTTATTAGCAAGCGATGGGAGAATAGGCTCATAATTAACTCACATAAATTCACGAAAGAATACCAAACTTATAATTGACTCTATCATCTCTCGTTCTCCACAGTTTAAAATCTCAAGGAATGAGACTCGTGGATACTTAGCCTATTAAATCAAAGTTTTGGGTTTTCGAGTCGCCTATAGGATCTTGAAAATTCTTAGACTTTTTCAAGATTAGAAATCGCGTTTTAAAGTTCCCTTGATAAACGACTATCTAGGATCAATTATAGGAACTTGCGAAAAGTTCTTGTTCTTAACCCGTGAGAGTTAAGACTTTCGCGTTTTATAGCTCCCTATATAAAAGCCTAGCAAAACTTGACTTAAACACGTTAAGGATACTAGCTAGAGTAACTTAGATAAGTAAACTTGGGTTGAGTCAAAAGATTCACAACGTTTGAAAATTAAAACCACTTTGTTAAACATTTATTCTAATAAAGGAAAGAAAATAACTATACAAAAGGAAAAACTAATAGGCCAAAATAGATCAAAAATTTTGAAAAATGTCGAAAAATTGATTTTCCGGTTAAAATGAGGACAAATACAAGGAAAAGGCCACTTAACTTCGATAGAAGTCCCCCTACACTTAACATAAACATTGTCCTTAATGTTTAAGCATGTGGGAGTAAACTCCCCTACACTTAGGACATTGTGCACGTTGTTTAAATCTCGCTAAGGAAAAGACAACTGAAGAGATTCCTATTTTAATATTGAGAAAATATAAAATAGTGAATCGAAAAGAGTTTAGGATAGAACCGGGAAGAAGTGAACACGGAATCACGGGTCGTCAAGAATCATGAAGAGTGGATCATTGAGCGCGAATCCCTGATTATAAGAAGAGAGAGGAAATAGCAAACCAACGGGTCTCCCCTACACTTAGGATAAAGAAAGCGAAAAGATAGATGCATGGGTTGCCTCCCAAGAAGCGCTTGGTTTTTGTTTACCGAGTCGTAAGCCTGACTCGACCTTGATTATCAACGGAAGAAGCATGAAACATATCCACCAGGATCAAAGACATAGTTTTCGTCCATCAAATAACACAAGCTTAAGGGGAACAAGGAAAGCCAAAGAAGAGTAGGTAAGGTTCCCTTAAGCAGCGATGGAGCACGGTGGAAGCAAGGGTGAAGTGGTGCAAGTAGATTTCCATAAGTTCCAAAGATATTTCCTTTTATTTCATCAGGTGGATACTGAGATGGCTTAAAGATTTCAATACCGGGGTCGAACACCTTTTCCTTTAGGGGAAAATAGCACTCAGGCTCAGCAGAGTGTGAAGAAGATCCGCGAAGAAGCACAACCTCGCCCTCAGAAGGGGGACAAAGAGGTGTTAACTCATACGTTCCATAGATATTGGTGTCGACCGGTTTCTTCTCCTTAGAAAGAATGTTCTTCAAATCCAAAGTAGGATCAAGACGATAATCTTCAAAATCATAAGGAGGAGCATCACTCTCATGAGGGAAGTAAGTGTTGAGAAACGTAGAGAAGTCTTCCTCAACTGAGTAATCGTCCAAAGTAGGATCGAGTGATGGCGGAGGATCTTCATCGTGTGAAGAATCGCTCGAAATAGTATCGGCCTCATCGAAATCATCATACGTGGGCAGCTCGGGATACTCAGAAGTAAGGTCATCATAATCATCCGAATCTGAGCTAGAATCGTCATCATAAGCATCAAAGATCGGTGGAGAATCATAAATGGGAGAAGTGTCCAAATTGGGGCGAGAATCATCCACATCATCATGAAAGAGTGGATTATCATTGCAAGACTCGAATAGAGGATTGTTGTAAACAACGAAGTCATCAAACACATTAATCATATTCACTGATTCTCGTCCATAGAATTTGCTTGTAAGCTTCCCCATTTTGAAAACTTGTGCATCATCCCCGACTCTTAAGATTAACTCACCTTCGGCAACATCAACTAGAGCTCGTCCGGTTCTCAAGAATGGCCGACCAAGTATTAAAGGAATACGAGGGTCCATTTCATAATCAACAACCACAAAGTCGACCGGGAAAGTAAATGTGCCAACTTTGATGAACACGTCTTCGGCTATACCAACAGGGTAACCGAGAGTGCGATTTTCAAGTTCAAGAGTCATCTTTGTGGGAGTGAGGTCGGGCAATGATAGTGTTTTCCAAACACTCAAAGTCATAAGATTAATACTAGCCCCGAGATCAGCAAGGGAAGTAAATTCTTCAGTTTTGTTGAACACGCAAGGCAACACAAAACGACCGGGATCTCCAAGCTTTTCCGGAAGTTCTTTAAGAATAACTGCAGAGCAGTTTTCATTTAAGCGTGTGTTGGCGAGTTCAAGCAACTTCTCTTTCTTGTTAAGCAATTCCTTAAATGCTTTGACAAATTTGGGCAGGTGGACAAGTGCTTCAAGAAAGCTAATGTTGAAGTTCATTTGAGAAATCATCTTGATATAGCTCGTCACTTGAGAGTCCTCCTTGGTTAGCATTTTGTTCTTGCCCAAGCGAGAAGTATAAGGGATATTAGGTTTGGGTGGTGAGGGTGCAGGTGTAGTAGGTAAAGGTTGAGATGTTGAAGGGTCCTTCCTAGGTACATCGTCATGACGAGGCGGAGACGGTAATGGTGCACTAATACTAGGTGTATGTCACACCCCACCATGGCGGAATATGGGGCGCGACGTATGGGTATCATCACAACAACAGCGTGTCTATAGAGAGAACTAAATGAAATTGAAATATCATAGATGGCGACACAAATGTCGTGACAATATCTCAACAATGCAGGCGTCTAGGTAAGTAGGTAACAAGCCTACCTCTTACCAAAGACATACAAATAAACAAACATCAAACATATAGGTACCACAAAGTTCACTTAATCAAAACACAAAATAAAATCTAAGAGGAAAGGGGATTCCTCCGAATGCAATCCTAGCAGCCTCTATACTCTAGCCACTTGTAACATCATCTTGCACAACTACCTCACCTGAAAATGACACTAAAATCTGTCAACATAAAGTTGGTGAGAACATAGGTTTAAGTTATCTAGAACATCATAAGAAACCTTGACATCCGCTATAAATAAGTTGAAGAAAAACAATTTATAGTAATGGACCATAATGTGATAATCATGCTACATGCATCCACAACAAAACTCAAGCCAAGTACCAATCACATCTACAATTCACAAAGCACATTATAACAATCAAGAAGTATCCCGTCACACGCACAAGAACACACACCACACTATCCGGATCTTTCCCACACCACCTGTGGAAGATGAACTATATCCCCGTCGAGATATCTTGCCTCCGAAGAGACGATGCACAAGTACTCAGGACGAATCGTGCCCCACGCTCCACACACATCACAACTGGTCCCATAGACGCCCATACATCTATGTACCAAAGCCAATCACAATCCAAACAAGATTCACATAGCAGAACACGTACCAAAGCACATATGAGAACACATAAGCATGCAAGTCACACAATAACACATTTATGTCCACACATTTTAAAACATAGTACTAAATCATGTTAAAGAACATTTCAAGTGTCATCTCCATCCCATACTGGAAAAAAACATTTAAAACGTAGTAAAATAGGACTATGAAGTCACCTGATTGCTTCTCCAAAGTCCTTGCTCTAGCCCCAAGCTAATAATCCAAAAACACATAAATCAATACATGAACCAACCTCTAAAATGGTTCATCAACCTATGATGGACATCTAACCTCCTCTCATATAAATACCCCATTTATAACTCTAAACACCCCATTACCCTTCCCTAACAAGTCCTTAACTTGGTTAAGTTTAATAGCTATCCCGTTCACAATTTTACACAAAACAGTCCCAGTTTTAGGTCTCAAAACTTTAAGTCAAACGTCCACTTAAACATACCCATGGTTTCTGTAAAAGGAATATTCATACCCTTACATATGTTGGCTAACCCCTCCCACTTGCCCTAACCTTAAAGGTACTGTTAAGGCCCTGATATATATATATATACTTTTGTCATTCCAGTTTTCCTGATTTTAAACGTATGAAAAGTTCATTACCATTAGAGGGTCTTACCCTAAACCACAATCTTAGCCCAAGTGCAGATCCTTATTAAAATATATAAACCATCTCTCATGTTCGTGAGAAGATCCCAATGCAACCCTACGTACCCCAAACAACCCAAAACTTAAAAAGAAAACAGGCTGAATTTAAAACTGTTTTGACCTCCGACTGTTGTAACCTATTTTTGACCCCCTTCCCAACCTCCAATTTAGTTCTAGTTTCTTGCATTGGAAAGCCACTTCAAATACCTTTTCAGGGGTATGTGGATCGTAAGATAAGAGTTTGTAGAACTCCCAATATGATCAAAACAATTGACTCAAAAATCTGCCCAGTTTTTAAAAACGGGTTTAACAAAATCAACCACATTAATTAAACCTAATTCCTCTAATTACAAGCCCTAACCCATGTAATCATTATATTATGATTATTACAACATTAATTTACTGTTTATATATAAACCCTAACCCTTAATCCATCATAAGAATGATTAATTAAACATAAAAACAATTAATATGAAAAGGGTTATGAAGATTTTACCTTTTATTTAATGGAAGATGAAGAAAACCTAATTTTATGAAGAACCCTAATTTTCCTCTTCTTTTAGTCGACTATAACTCCAGGGAAAGAAAAAAAAATGCGTTTGATTTAGTGTTGGGGGTTCCTTATATAGCCAAAACAATCCTTGTCCAACCCAATTACCACTTACCATAAATCTTTTCCTTTTTCCTTTTTTTTCTCTTCTAAACCGACCCAAACACCCCTAATTTCGTTTTTTTTTTTATTGTTAATTAATATCTTATTAATATTACCTTAATTTACCTTAATTTATTTCAGCTCCTAAAACTTCCAAAACCTCAAAACCGTAAAACTAGTCAAATTTACGCGTTTTACCGTAAAAGACGTAAAATATACACTTTTAAAAAAAATCTCAAATTCTTAAATAAACTTTATAACTAAGTCCTAAATGACTTAAAACCATCCCGAAAAATATTCTTTTGGATAATTACCTCACCCGAGACCTCTAAACGCTAAACCGTAAATCCGAAAAAAAATACTATTACTATAATACTTATACGTATACGTAAACACCACAATATCACCATTTCATTTCATAGTCACCACTTGTGAGCTCATGAACATGAAATAACCGTTCCTCAATTTACTTATGAGTACTCTATACTCATAAACGATAACCACACCAACCTCGTTCACACAAAATAAACACGTAAACACACAATTCAAGTAAGCACACATAAAATAACCTAAAAGTAAGACCAAGTGACAAACCCAAAACCTAGGGTTGTCACATCACTCCCTCCTAATAGAAATCTCGTCCCGAGATTTACTCCCAAACTCAAACTTATTCTCAGCAAACAAACGAGGATACATATCCTTGATAAAACCTTCACGTTCAAACGTGAACTCAGTTTACACGAAAATAATCTCAACCAACAACACATGAGCCTTAACCGTCCGCGAGGAAACATATCAAAAACATAAATCAAAACTCATCAAAATATAACCACGTATAATAAGGTCTAAAGAACTCTCAAATTCCTTCCCAACTCATTTCTATGTTAACCCTCCAAGTGTTCATTACCGAAATATACCCAAAACACGAGTTTAAACCATGTTGTCCGAAAATTAACCTTGAACTCAACACTTGTACAATTAATTCGACCAAGCTACTGACTTCCAATTACGAAACTTTCTGAATATTTGAAAAGTATGTTCCGAGTACATAATTTGAAAAGTATGTTCCGAGTACATAATTTTAGGCTTTTGAATCACCCAAAAACCTTTAAAAACGAATAAGTTATGACCAAAACGATTTTTCTCAAAATTTGCCTAGGCATTAGCGATAGTTTCTGACAGTTAGCGACATATTTTGACAGTTTAGCGACAGTTTCTGCCTACTCCGATTTATACCAAAAAAAAAAAACGATTTTTAAACCCTAAAAAAAACCCGTTATTAATTACAAAATTCAAGGTCGAATTTATTTTAATTCTAGAAAATTTAAACTCTCACCCATCATATGATTAATACATGATTTAACATATTTAAGTTAATAAGAACAAGAATTCTAACTAAAGAACAATAACTTTAGGTGATCAAAACCAAAATATTTTAGAATAAAAAGGCCATGCTTATATGAAAAAAAATTATATTCCACCTTATTTCAAACACGTTTTCGACACTTCCTTATTTCATCGACTACCAACAACTATTTTTTTTTTCAATTTGCAAGTTCTATATATTTTTACCATGTATAACTCGAAACAAAAGACATCGTTACCCCAAAAAGAAATCTCCACCATCTCAAAATCCTTCACGCAAAAAGTACCGTACAAACAAACATGTGAAATGAGGACCCGAGAAATGCGCTACTACAGAAGTTGAACATCTCAAAGAGAAACGAGCTAGCAACCATCCCAAGAATACAACCGGTAAGTAGAATATAATTTTACATACATAGGCATAAGCGTACATACACTCAAAACCATCCAACATATACTATACAAACATGTATTAACTCTCTTTCATGCAATCATACTTGAAAGTCCAGTGGTGTTGTGGCACATATATAATTATGTAGGCCTCCATAATTATACATGTTCCCTTTCACTAATGTACTCCCTCCTATGTTGACACTTATAAGAAATTAATACTACACATAACACATAATCCAACAACTCACAAACACATAACCACACAAGATAAGATCCAAAACCCTATGTATTAAAATAACATAGTCAATGCACGAAACACATAAACTCGTAGTCCAGCTGAACCAGCGTAGACAAAATTCAAAATGTATAAAGAACATGAAAACATAATTAAACGAAATCCAACAATAACTAGCGTATACGACCATGGTTCCACCCGCACTAATCACAACTCGTAAAGAAAATAACATGTAGTTAAGTATGAACCATAATAGTTCATAACCTAACAAATACTGCGAAAATAATATTCAAACACATCAACTACTATAAAATGCACACATACTCCTATGACGCCTATATGCAGGGACCCTTAAGCTATAGACTAGGCTACACGACTAGGAAACCTAATTCTCTATAACCATTGTCTCTGATACCATTATGTCACACCCCACCATGGCGGAATATGGGGCGCGACGTATGGGTATCATCACAACAACAACGTGTCTATAGAGAGAACTAAATGAAATTGAAATATCATAGATGGCGACACAAATGTCGTGACAATATCTCAACAATGCAGGCGTCTAGGTAAGTAGGTAACAGGCCTACCTCTTACCAAAGACATACAAATAAACAAACATCAAACATATAGGTACCACAAAGTTCACTTAATCAAAACACAAAATAAAATCTAAGAGGAAAGGGGATTCCTCCGAATGCAATCCTAGCAGCCTCTATACTCTAGCCACTTGTAACATCATCTTGTACAACTACCTCACCTGAAAATGACACTAAAATCTGTCAACATAAAGTTGGTGAGAACATAGGTTTAAGTTATCTAGAACATCATAAGAAACCTTGACATCCGCTGTAAATAAGTTGAAGAAAAACAATTTATAGTAATGGACCATAATGTGATAATCATGCTACATGCATCCACAACAAAACTCAAGCCAAGTACCAATCACATCTACAATTCACAAAGCACATTATAACAATCAAGAAGTATCCCGTCACACGCACAAGAACACACACCACACTATCCGGATCTTTCCCACACCACCTGTGGAAGATGAACTATATCCCCGTCGAGATATCTTGCCTTCGAAGAGACGATGCACAAGTACTCAGGACGGATCGTGCCCCACGCTCCACACACATCACAACTGGTCCCATAGACGCCCATACATCTATGTACCAAAGCCAATCACAATCCAAACAAGATTCACATAGCAGAACACGTACCAAAGCACATATGAGAACACATAAGCACGCAAGTCACACAATAACACATTTATGTCCACACATTTTAAAACATAGTACTAAATCATGTTAAAGAACATTTCAAGTGTCATCTCCATCCCATACTGGAAAAAAACATTTAAAACGTAGTAAAATAGGACTATGAACTCACTTGATTGCTTCTCCAAAGTCCTTGCTCTAGCCCCAAGCTAATAATCCAAAAACACATAAATCAATACATGAACCAACCTCTAAAATGGTTCATCAACCTATGATGGACATCTAACCTCCTCTCATATAAATACCCCATTTATAACTCTAAACACCCCATTACCCTTCCCTAACAAGTCCTTAACTTGGTTAAGTTTAATAGCTATCCCGTTCACAATTTTACACAAAACAGTCCCAGTTTTAGGTCTCAAAACTTTAAGTCAAACGTCCACTTAAACATACCCATGGTTTCTGTAAAAGAAATATTCATACCCTTACATACGTTGGCTAACGCCTCCCACTTGCCCTAACCTTAAAGGTACTGTTAAGGCCCTGATATATATATATATATACTTTTGTCATTCCAGTTTTCCTGATTTTAAACGTATGAAAAGTTCATTACCATTAGAGGGTCTTACCCTAAACCACAATCTTAGCCCAAGTGCAGATCCTTATTACAACATATAAACCATCTCTCATGTTCGTGAGAAGATCCCAATGCAACCCTAAGTACCCCGAACAACCCAAAACTTAAAAAGAAAACAGGCTGAATTTAAAATTGTTTTGACCTCCGACTGTTGTAACCTATTTTTGACCCCCTTCCCACCTCCAATTTAGTTCTAGTTTCTTGCATTCGAAAGCCACTTCAAATACCTTTTCAGGGGAATGTGGATCGTAAGATAAGAGTTTGTAGAACTCCCAATATGATCAAAACAATTGACTCAAAAATCTGCCCAGTTTTTAAAAACGGGTTTAACAAAATCAACCACATTAATTAACCCTAATTCCTCTAATTACAAGCCCTAACCCATGTAATCATTATATTATGATTATTAAAACATTAATTTACTGTTTATATATAAACCCTAACCCTTAATCCATCATAAGAATGATTAATTAAACATAAAAACAATTAATATGAAAAGGGTTATGAAGATTTTACCTTTTATTTAATGGAAGATGAAGAAAACCTAATTTTATGAAGAACCCTAATTTTCCTCTTCTTTTAGTCGACTATAACTCCAGGGAAAGAAAAAAAAATGTGTTTGATTTAGTGTTGGGGGTTCCTTATATAGCCAAAACAATCCTTGTCCAACCCAATTACCACTTACCATAAATCTTTTCCTTTTTCCTTTTTTTTCTCTTCTAAACCGACCCAAACACCCCTAATTTCGTTTTTTTCTTTATTTTTTTCTTTTTATTGTTAATTAATATCTTATTAATATTACCTTAATTTACCTTAATTTATTTCAGCTCGTAAAACTCCCAAAACCTCAAAACCGTAAAACTAGTCAAATTTACGCGTTTTACCGTAAAAGACGTAAAATATACACTTTTAAAAAAAATCTCAAATTCTTAAATTAACTTTATAACTAAGTCCTAAATGACTTAAAACCATCCCGAAAAATATTCTTTTGGATAATTACCTCACCCGAGACCTCTAAACGCTAAACCGTAAATCAAAAAAAAATTACTATTACTATAATACTTATACGTATACGTAAACACCACAATATCACCATTTTCATTTCATAGTCACCACTTGTGAGCTCATGAACATGAAATAACCGTTCCTCAATTTACTTATGAGTACTCTATACTCATAAACGATAACCACACCAACCTCGTTCACACAAAATAAACACGTAAACACACAATTCAAGTAAGCACACATAAAATAACCTAAAAGTAAGACCAAGTGACAAACCCAAAACCTAGGGTTGTCACAGTGTAGGAGGAGTAGGGATAAATGGTGGTGGAGGGGGTGTGGATGATGGTGGTGGGATAGGTGGTCCTACGATGGTGACTCCACTACGGGTAGTAATAGCACTCACATTTGCTCGCGGATTGGTGACGGTGTTTGAAGGTAGAGAACTCGAAGAAGAAGGTTGAGCGTCGGGCAAGAAACTAGCAAGCATATTCTTCAAATCATTTGTTTGATTGCTGAAGGAGGATTGAATATTATCTCGAAGCTCGGATCTAATCTCATTTCCTTGCTTTGTGATATCTCCTTTAAGATTGATAATTTGGCTCTGCTGATTCTTGATTTGCTCACCTTGGGTTCTCATGATGGCCTCAACATTTGGAATAATGGGTGGGGTTTGTTGGGCGGGTTGGTGATAAGGATTAGAAGCTCTTGGTGGGATTTGGTTGCTTCTATTGTAGTTGTTGGCGGGGTTTTGGTTTTGAGGAGAAAAACCAGGTGAAAGGTAGTTGTTGGAACGGTAACTCAGCAGATTTCTATCCCCTTGAGGTCGAGCTTGGTAATTTTCCAGTGAATAATTACCATAAGCTGCCTACACATTTTCCGGATTTCCTTGTGTAGAAGGACAATCGGTGTATGAGTGAGGATCGCCGCATGTTTCACAAGGATTAGCAACCGCTTTAACTTGTTGTTGTTGTTGGTTTGAAGCGAGAAGCGTAATACTTTTGCTCATTTCAGTCATCATGCGGGTGAGTTCAATCATCTCAGGGTTTGCTGAAGTGGAAGAAACATTGACTCTCGGGTTGTTCCTTGAAGAAGCGGAGGAATCCCAGTTTTTGTGGTGAGTAGTCATGTTCTCAATAAGTTCTCTACACTCCTCGGGTCTCCTTTTCATGAATGTGCCACCGGCGGCTGCATTTATCGTATCACGATCTCGAAAAGTCAAACCGTTGTAGAATGTGTCAGTTAAGGTCACAGGGAGCATGTTTGTGGTTTGGACAACGATCAATCAAGACATTATATCATTCCCAAGCATCAAAAATAGATTCATCGGGGTCTTGCAAGAAACCGCTGATTTGATTGCGAAGGCTCGTGACCATGGATGGTGGAAAGTAGCGCGACAAAAAGCGTTGAGTCATGTCATCCCATGTATGAATAGAATTCTTCGGGAGACGACCAAACCATTTCTCGGCATGATGTGATAAAGTATGTGGAAAGAGTTGTAAGCGAAGAACATCCATTGTGGCACCAGGCAACTTCATGCTTTGGGTGATTGTAATGAACTTGTCGAGGTGTTTGTTGGCATCATCATCAGGCAATCCACGGAATGGGTTAGTTTGCACTTGCTGAATCATATGGTGCTTCAACGAAAACTTAGGAGCGTTGATTTGCATCGGCGCAATCGGTCCTCCTCGTCCAAACATGGTAGGTTGACAAAGCTCCTCCATTGTCCGAAGATCGGGCTCTGGAAGAACATTGTTGTTATTATTGAGGTGCGGTGGATGATTATTGTTGTTGACACCTGACATACTTAAATCTTCTTGAGTCTAGGGCTCTTGATAATTAGAAGATCTAGTACGCATACACCTGAAAATGCAAAAGAAAAAGAAACCAAACACAAAGACAATATATATACACAATAAAGATAAAATCTTTTTGGATTTTTTTTTTAAATTTTTTTTAATTTTTATGGATTTTTAGCAAATTTTAATTTTTATGGTTTTTTGAATTTTTTATGCAAGAAAAATAACGCTCACAAGCGAACGGATCCCAAAAAGCAACGCGTCTTTCACAGAAAACCGTTAATCTTTACGAAAAGAGCCGGCAACGGCGCCATTTGATAACTCGATTTTACTCAGGTTAAATATTTATCGTTGTACCAATCTCTTCGAATTGAAAAACTGTGTTTAATGTGCGACTCAGCTGTCTTTGGTGAAACAAAAGTGTGTCGTTGTAGTAAAGGGAAATGTGCAAAAACAATTAAAATAAATGACTTAAAAGTAAATCTAAAACTAATTTAAAAGTAAAAGGTGCGAGTATTTAAAAGCTTGACGGAAATTTAAAGGCACTAAGAGTAAATAACGCAAACTTAAAACTAACTAAGGCAAACTTAAAATGCAACTAAAACTAAAACTTAAACTAAGGCAAGGTTAAAATAAATCTAAGGCAAATAAACTTAAAGTGCGTCTAATTTAAAAGGCGGGAATAATAAAGCTTGAAATTAAAAGGGCAGAAACTTAAAAACTAAATGAAAGAAACTGAAAATTACTCCTATTCGGAATAAAACTCTATCCGGAATAACTGTCTCTATTCAGAATAAAGTCTTATGCGGAATAGTGCCCATACTCGGAATATCACCCCTATCCGGAATAAACACCCTATTCGGAATACTGTCACTATGCGGAATAGAAGCTTACTCGGAATAACAGTCCTACTCGGAATAATGGTTCCTATGCGGAATCTCTGACCTATTTGGAATCTTTGCTCTGTTCGGAATAAACCCCTATTCGGAACATTACCCCTACTCGGAATAACTTCCTATGCGGAATAATTACCCTTATGCGGAATAGTCCTCTATCCGGAATAAAATGCCCTACTCGGAATATTGGGCCCTATTCAGAATCTTCCCTTATGCGGAATAATCCCTCCTATCCGGAATAACTGCCCTATGCTGAATATCCAAGCTATTCGGAATATTCCATATTCCGAATAGACCACGTGTAAAATCCTTCGTTCGGAATATTGCTGGGCTTGTTTTCCTGGGAAAGATCAGAAACAGAAGAACCGAAGAACAAGGAACAAAATAATGCACGAATTTAATCAAAACAAAGCTAAATCAACCACAAGATTAAATCAAACAAACAAATAAACATATACTAATGATAAACAATCAATCCAAAATAATCAAACTTACAAAACTAAACAAAATAATCAAAACCACTTGATCAATATAAGAATGATAAAAATCAAGAACATGAACATAAACAAATCAACATAAAGATTAAGAAAGGTAGAATGAGATTAACAAGATAAAGATAAAGATTAACAAGAATTAAAAGAAAAACTTACTTGAAATTAAATGGTAATAAGGTGCAAGACAAGAATTTAAATTTGACAAGTATTTAAATGACAAGGTAATTAAAAGTGGAAGAACTAATTGTCACTATTAGCCAACAAAATGAAAGTAATTAAGATCTAATCTATATATAGGGGAGGATTAGGAAGCTTCCTCCCCTTCTTCATTTCTTCTTAATTGTGTCATTAGGTCCTTAAGCCTTTAATCTTCATTAATTGCACCATTAGTCCTTTTTCCTTCTAATCTTCTTTAAACTTGGAATCTAATGACTTGTGGCTCGGGATTTCTTTTGAACTCGTCTTTTAATTCTTCAATAAAATAGACTTGAGTTCCTCGGCTTTTAGTAAACTTCCGTCTTTTAACTTTTTCTTTGATAAATCTTTAGAATTGGTCTTGGACTTCCGTTCTTTTTGCACTCTTGACTTCTCGACTCCATCTTTCATCCTTTTCTTCAATAAAAGCCCGTGAATGCCGTGTTTTCTCCACTTTTCACAATTTCGTCCTAAATCACAACAAAAACACAAACCACGCATAATTCCGACATAAAAGACATAAAATACACGTTTTGGCTCGGTTATTATCGTAATTAAGTGGTAAAAAGGATGCGTGTTTACACACCTATCAAGTTGGTATTATTTTTTGTTCGAAGTTTTGGTTCCTGTTGTTTTCAACAATGGTGGGAAGGTTTTTTCGGATAGGCAAAGAAGAAGGTTGAATGTTTGTCAGACTACATTTATATACACTATGGACGCGTGGGATCTTGCGACACGTGTCTACAATGCTTATATCATCCTACGATGTTTGTTCATTGGCTCCTCTGACGTGGTTAGTGTCTTTCCCAATGCTTGATGTAGGGTTGTGATAGTGGAGTCTGACGTGGATACTTATTCAAACTCATTTCATATGGGTTGTGTGTGGTATTTCTTTTCAAAGATGTTTGCTTAGAGGAATGGTTGATTTATAGTCTAGTAGCCGCGGTTGGGACATGCGACCACTAGACTAGGGGGACATGATGACGTATAGTCCCTAGTTGGGTTGGGTAGCCCGACCCACGGGTACTACCCACATCTATCAGGAATGGATTAAGTGCTTGTGCGATGTGCGTGAGCAAGCCCAGGAGGCTCGGTAAGCCGTTGTCGCACATAAGGTTAATTACTTAACCAGGTCCTTGTTGCAGCGCGACAGAATCAGACAAGAATATAATCTATCATATAGATATATGCGCCTAAAGTGAAGAGATATACACTTGCCTTGGTTATGCGATAAGGATCAAGATATTTTAAGTCATTATCTCTTCCTTTGGCCACAAGAGTAGGAGAGCCCAGCCAGGACTCTCTCGGGTATAAAAGGAACCCCATAGGTTCCACAAAGGTACGATACACATAAATACCCTAAACACTAAATACTCAAATCGATTACTTACTCTCACGCTGGAGTCTAATCGTGGGTCACAAACCCACGGTAAGCCTAACGGTGTCTGTTTAGTGCGTAGGGTCCTCAAAGCAAGTTTCACTTGGTGCAAGAGCCGAAGTCCACAAGACCTCAAAGTAAGCCTAATTTGGGTCAAGCTCGGTCTATCCAACTTTTGTATCAACATTATCGATGAAGTAACGGAAGAAGAGATAGATGCATTGCTTGATGAAAACACACCATTCAAAACCACTTCGGAAATGATTAGTGATACCGATCATGATCGTGAATTCGAGGAATCTAAGGCCATCGATTCCGAAGTAATCCCCGAAGATGAGGAAGTAAACAAAAACTTCTAGGCCTTGCCTTCGAAGTCGAACTTTGTAATTACAAAATCCATTCAAGAACCACCGACGGATCTTGAATTGAAACCTGTTCTCGAAAATCTCGAGTACGCTTATCTAGAAAAGGATTCACTCCTTCCGGTGATCATATCTGTTTTACTCGAGGAAGATGAGAAGAAACGCCTTGTTTCTATGCTCAAAACTCACAAAGAAGCGTTTGCTTGGAAAACATCCGATATACCGGGAATTAGCCCGAATATTTGCAAACACAAAATCAATCTTGAAGACGATGCCAAACCTGTTATTGAGAGGCAACGTCGACTTAACCCAAACATGAAGGACGTTGTCAAGAAAGAAATACTCAAACTTTTTGAAGTTGGAATCATCTATGCTATAGAAGATAGTCCTTGGGTAAGTCCTATTCATTGCGTTCCTAAGAAAGGAGGAATGACCGTTGTTGTAAAACCCGCATAAAATACTCATGAACATTTAATGCATGAAATCACGATTTATTTTAAAATTTTAATATTTATTAATATACGACACGAATCATGAACATTAATACACACACTTCGTATATTAATTAATTATGGCAAGTACTACGTATATTATTAATAAGTAGTTACCTATAATATTTAATTCATGACAAGGGTTAAACATGAGAACTAAACACAATCACACACGGTAATTATTTAAAACACGAGAAAAATCGAAAATGTGTAAAAGGGCCTCATTCGCCGGCCCAAAAGAAAAACAAAGGAAAAGGCTTAGGGCCCGGCCCACTTAATAATTTATCATGCCATGGGAATCAAATTCATTTTATTTTTTCTTCACATTTTACAAACTGAAACAAACCCTAGACATGAAGTTTTGGCCGCTGGCTAAAACAAAGAAAAGGGGAGGCAAGAAAAGCATTCGATTTTGAATTTTCGGGTTTGTGTTCATGTTGTTAATCATTGGATCATATCTATTCGGTAATCAAATCCTACCCTTATAAATAATTCATGAATCAAGGGCTAGTGTAATTAATAAAAGGATAAATACATGTTATAGTAATTATAAATCAAAGAATATAATCGGGTTTGATATGGTTATATTTCCTGGAAACCGAGAGCACCCTTACTCTCGGTGGGATCCTTGACCATCCGGCCAGGATATATGAGTCTCGGTGGGTACTTGATGAGACTACAATAATACATAGTCTCATCGTCCAAATCGGGCTTAAAACACTAAAAATATCATTAAAATACCCCAAAATATGCTTGTGTTTGTTCATTGTGTATTTTAGGTACGTATATCATGAAATCAACAAAAGATCACAAGAATAAAGCAAAAACGAACACGGGTAAGAAAGCCACACAAAGAACCGGACCCGAATCATGATTTTCCATTGAAGTCCTGGAAGTTTGAAGATTTGACAAGATTGGTCCTCATCTTTTGAAGACTTGTCATATTATACCATTGTGAAACTAAAAAATACACATTGGGTCCTAATATTTCATTTTTTAAGTTCATTTTCTCGGTATCGATTCGAATTGATATAACAATTTTAAGCTCGAATTGATTGTTTTTGGTTAACAAAAGATTAATTTGGTATTTATAACTACTTGGCACAAAGCAAGTAAAAAGGTAAAAATATTCTATAACACCTACGTATACGTACTACGCTAAAACATTTAGCATTCACTTCTTTTAAGTGCACAAAGAATAAAATGTCAAATACAATTTTACACTACAAATGAAAATTGCAAATAACAAAATATAAACTAACAATCTCCACAAGAATTATCAAACTTTAAATCTAATAACAAAAGTTTACAAAACTAAATTTGGCAATACAGATTTTACTCTTAACTGTTATCACCGAATCCACTTCTAAACGCCAGGCCCAAAGCCCAACAATTAGAATGAATCTACTAACTGTCTAATATCAATACCTACATATTACACTTAAAAGGCCCAACAAGTGAAAAATACGATCCAAACATAACTCTCGTAGTCTAACGAAATAAGAACTTTTACAAAGCCATGTAAAAAAAACTCAAGTTCCAATCTATGTTGTTGCTTTCTACTCTTTAAAAACAAGCAGTAACTAGAAACAATGGATAAGCTATCATTTACTATCAATTTTAACAAGTGAATATTATTTCTTACTAAGTTTAATTTTAAAAATCAAATCTAACTGATCACATTATCATTTCTTTAGAACTACAAACCTATCTAATAGAACTACTGATTATATGCTAGATCATCTTAAGTCTTCTTGTACCAAACGCCACTATATCAGTTAATTTGGAAAATTAAAACAACAAAAACGTAGCATATAAAGCTATGATAGAAATCAGTTTACTAGCATCATGTTTCAAAGGAAATTAAACACATAGCCAACAAAATCTATACTACATCTACTACTAGCAGATTGAACATTAAAGAAAATGCAGAAAATATAATGCGCTTGACCTGCTCATCCAGGCCAAGTCCTTTGATGGCGAAGCGGAGCGCTGAGCTCGCTTTTGCTATCTACTACTGTTGAAAATGAAGCTACGCCTATAAACTAAAATCATCCTGCTATCATCATACAGTACATCCAAAACCTGCAAATCTGATAACCTGCAAAACTGAAATAAAGCAAAGAAAAACTAGACAAGGTCTTTCAATTCCTAAACCTGCATAAACTTGAACAGAAATGTATGTTGCAAAACTGACTACTGAACGAAATCAAGTATCTGACTTACTCGAACCTACATAAACGTCATAAGACACAACCAAACATCTGAAATCAAGTATCTGACTTAATTCTAACAATGGAACTAGAGTAAAAATCTGAACGAACTGAAATCGATCTATAATAAAACCAGAAAAGAAGCTTCCTTGAAGGATTGCTTTTAAACTGTAAATTCCAAACTAACAATTGATCTCGAGCTTCTTATCACAAACTCAGAAACCTTTTAGAACCTCGAAATCCATAAGCTACTGAACAGCTTAAGAAATACTACTATCAGATCTTTCAACTCATGATGATCACTTAAAACTATTAAAAATGAAGTTTATCAGATCCTTACCTTGAACTCAAAATAACAATTTCACTCATTACTTAAAACTATCAAATCCGTATGAACAGTAACTCGAAATCAACTAACTCGATTATTAAAAGAACTGAGACAAGCGATTTAAGCAGTAAAGATTATGATTGCAAAAACTGAATTTGGTAAAGAGTAAAGAAGAGTAAAGGATGAAATCATTACTCGATTGCAAACTGTAACAGTAACGTAAAGTATTTAGAACAGACTAAAGAAGATGATTTCGTAAGAAGCAAACTTAAGCTTTCATTAATGGTGAAAAGAAAACATACAGTTACAACTACTTCAACTGAAACCAGATTTTGTTACAGAATTTAACAAGACAGATGAAAGAAAAGTCAAACTACTAACTAACTCTAACCTATCTATGTGTAACCTACTCCTAGCTAACCCCTTTGCAAATGAGTCTTCATCTTCTTTTATAGGCGTCGAGAGGAGTGAGGTGACGTGTTCTATCCAATCAATAACCGCCACGTGTAAAATACGAGGATGATTCGTTCTTTATTCTTCAATCGGATATTTGGGGGTTTCTTTATCTTCGCGTCTTGATCTAATTCATTGATACCGTCTTGTAGAGGAGAAGATAAGGAACATTTTTGTAGTTATACTCTTTGACTGAATCTTCATGTATCGTCCTTGATATTGGTTTGCAGGTTATGGTGGTGAAAAGGTGAAAACTGGTTATCTCCTTTCTCTCTCTTCATTTGGGAACGAAGAAGACGCGTCTTGTGTTTGTGTTGTTTGACCGGTTTGGTCAATCTTGACTAAGATAAGTAAATAAACTTTTCTTTCCTTCTAATTTCTTTTTGGTCCTTTATTTTTCACTTCTTTTCAAATGTTTATAATTACTTTGAAATCAAGTTTCTTTTAATCCTTCGTTTTGTAGAAAAGTGCACTTAAGTCCTCGATCTTTAAAAGCTTGGCAAATAAGGTCCTTGAATCATCTTTTCGTCCCTTTCCTCGTCTTTTCTTCAAATAAATCCCTTAAAACGTGTCTTTGCTCCAAAATGCATCTACTTTACCTGAAAACACAAAAACACCAATACCCACGTAATTCTGACAATTTTCAGTTAAATATAAGGTATTCGACTGTGTTTTGAGAGGTATTTGGATCATTATTGATGAGTGTTTTCACACTTATCAACTCCCATCCACTTGACCATTGCCATGTCCTCATGCAATGCAGCATTTTAAAGCTCTAAATTACACTTTTCTCATATTTAACCAACCTTGGCCATTTTATGATTTAATAAACTATACTATGCTATATGATGAATGGTTTTGAATATTTACAATGCAATGAAAAAGAATCAATTCTATTTATATATTTTTTATTTTTATTGAAATGGTTTCGATGGAAATAACTCATAAAGAAATCAATGACTTAAATTAGGGCTTTGGTACCAAGGATACTTATCACCCTCAAGTTTCACTTTCCCCATACCAAGCTTAAAAATGGGATCATTGTATTCACAAGTAAAAAGTGCATCAACTTATTCATGACAATTAAATGTGGAACCGGTTATTAATTGAGCAAATTGCTTGAAGGCAAATTTGTCATTTATTCAAGTGTGAAGTATAAGAAGTGTAAAATCCAAAAATAAGGAAGCACGGTTTTAATCCTAAGTAATCCTCTCATCCATTACTTGAAAACCCGCTCACAATTAATATAAGCCCGTATTAAGAGTAATGAGTCATTCGCCTTATGTGTAAAATCCTCATGTCATGCTTTCATAAGTAGCTACACACTCGCTAAGGAAAGAAAAATAAAACTCACGCAATAATTTACATCCGCCATCTTTTTGAGACTTTGGATCTTCAACCCCGCAACCCGTCAAGGTAATATTGGATTCGAGCAATCTATTGAATCCCCGCAACACGTCAAGGTAATATTGGAACTCAATAGTCACTATAATTAACACCACACTGCCCCTCTTGTGAGTCTTGCATAATTTTTTTTTTTTTTTTTTTTTTTTTTTTTTCTAGCCACTCATTTTTTTATAAGCCGCTCTTATTTTTCTTTATTCCTCACAAAGAAATTTGAAAAGAAGAAAAGGAAAAACACCCGCTAAGTATGGAGCATGACATAAGTCTAGTACACATAAAACGTGCTAACTTAGAATCTTAAGACGTACTCATATCAACCATAAATGATTAGCCAAAAATGCATAAGAGATTACAAACCAATTAAAACCGTACTTGATTATTTATTAACAATTATATACATGCGAAGAAAATAGAGGTAAAGAAGAGAAGGGTTTAGCCACAAGTAATTATCATGAAGTTTATCTAGCCCTTTTATACTTGCTTCAACTCTATCATTTCCCATTCTCCACAAATTTAAAATCTCAAATAATGAGATTGGTGGACGCTTAGCCTAATAGACCAATGAAGGACTACATGGTTAAGGATACTAGCTAGAGAATGCTAAGATAAGCAAACTCGGGTTGAGTCAAAATATCCATGGCGGGCCTAATATGTCAAAGAAGTCTAAACTCGTTAAAACCATGTTTTTATTATATTTTTTCCTTTTTATATATTTTTGATGAAAAATAAGAGAAGAAATATATACAATGCAAATGTATTATGCAAATGAAAAATGATAGATGCAAAAATTATGAATGCATATTTTTGGTGGCCAAAGTAGATCAAAAATTTGAAAAATGATCGAAAAATTAATTTTCCCAATTATCATGAAGTTAAGGCAATGGTCTAGGTAAGGTCACTTCGATAGAAGTCTCCCCTACACTTAAGATAAACATTGTCCTCAATGTTTAATAGTATTGGAGTAAACTCCCCTACACTTATGACATTGATTACTTTGCTTAACCCAAGTTAAGGAAAAGACAACTAAAGGGTATTCATTTTAAGAACAAGTGTTTAATATCACGATAGCAAAAACTAATCGAAGTGAACCAGATACACGGGCCTCCTCCATAAGCGCCAAGTATGAAATGAGAGAGAGCAACCCTTGAAACAAACACCAAAAGACGAAGAAAGGAACCCCTCCACTTCAACTCTACTATAACATCCTTTTAATTAAACCTAACCTATTGAAAATCTACTCTACGTTTTCTAACCTAGTTATTCAATGCTCGAGTTTTTATAACCTTAAGTCGCTAGCTCAACTCGGCCCCGAATTAAGTTGTCCTTGGGGAAACCATCATGGAGAATAAAGAATATCCACTTTGAAGCTCGTCTCACATGATACACTCAAACTTAGGACGTTGCCATTTACTATAAGATTTACAATATCCGCCTCGATAAATGGAACGGTCCAACGTGTCTCAAGTTTGTCCAACATACGAAATCTCTCAAATAGGAAGCACTCCAGGATCAAATACATAGTTTCCATCTCGACATTCGAACAACTCCAAAATAGGTAGCATCACCAAAGTAAGCTCATACAAGAATCCCATCTCAATAGAAATCACACTCTTAAGTGGAGTAGATGAAAACCAATATTTCCCAAACATACTTATCCCAGGATCAAAAACCTTTCCCTTCATGGGAAAATAAGAAGATGAGCTCGTATCAACCATATAAGATTCCCCCTTAGTGATCAAAGCATCATGAGAATATGAAGGTGTAGGTATCAAAACATTCATAACTATTATGTCCATGTTAGGCTCATCATCATCATCATCAAAAGGTGGGTAATCTTCCATAGAAGGCATAGCGAAAGGAGGATCAATATCAATAGTGTCTTGTGGATGAGGTGTAGGCTCTATGTTCCCAAAAAGCAATGTAGTAATAAGACGAACCTCCTCTTCCAAATTAGAAACACTATCGTTGACCTCTATATCAAATTGTGCAAGAGTATCCTCTATGGTGGCATCAATCTCCATAAAAGAGTCCATATCAAAGGTTTTGAGTTCTAAAGGTGCCTTAGGTGAAAAAGTATCATTCTCTAAGAGGAAAGGATCTTCATCAATAACCAACTTCAAGGGTGGGAGAGTGGGAACATAAGGGTCAAAAGGAGGTGTATTAATGAGAGAATCACTCAAAGGGATGATATGCTCATGAAAATCAATAGGTGTATCCTCAAAAACCAGTGAAGGAATATCAATCAAGGGTTCTTCTTCTATAGACTCATTATTAGATTCTTCACACTCCTCAAAAAGTGGGTTATCAAAACATGTCTCAAAAAGAGGATTTGAATGTATCACAAAATCACTTAGAGGAATAGTTGAAGGAGTCATAGAAGAAATGGAGTCATCATCATCAGAAGTAAAAGACTCATCACTATCATAAAGATCGTCAATGGTTTCATCACAAGAATCATAAGATGGTAGAGGAGAAGGATCCACTTTTGCTATAGGAGCAAACTCTTCATCCAAATTAGGAATGTTATCTTGACAAGACAAATCATCAGATGATATAGCATAAGACGCGTCACTAGAATCACAATTTTCATCCTCTATTTGTGTCAAGTCTTTCACAAACTCTTCCTCAATCTCATTATCCTTTTCTTTGAACAATTCATCAAGATCAAAGTCACCAAAATCACTAGTAGTAGCATGAAGGTCAATATGTGATAAAATCTCAATGTGATCATGAGGAGAAGAGGTATCAACACAAAGCTCATCACATGGTTCATTGGAAACCCTCTCAAGCTCTCTTTGGATTGGGATAAGGTTCTCAACACTAGAAACGGTTAATTCATCCGAATTGGTGTTTGTATTAGTGCTAAGAGGCTCGTCCCCCATGGTTAAAGAGTCGGTGGGTTCCACGTGAGGTAAAGGTGATGAAGATGTGTCATCATTAAGTGCCATACAAATCGTAGGATCGTCATCATCATCATCATAAAATAATGGATAAGGACTACATGTAGCAAAATATGAGTCTATTATGTCTTCATCTTCTACTTTTTCGTCTTTTGCGAAGAGCAAAGTAAGTAACTCTTGCTGAAGTTGACGATATTTAATATTCAACTCGTCACAAATATCCTCTTTATTAGATTGTTTCATCTTCGCGTTATTACAAAGAGATACCATCTCTCCTGTTATCCGCAGATTCTCCTTTTCTATTTCCTTAAAGCTCATGGTTTTTATGCGTTCACGTTCTTTTTTTTCAATCTTAACGAGTAAATCATCTAAATCTTCCTTGAGGGACTCAGAAGAATAGTTCACCGATTTTCTATAAATGTCACCAAATCTCTCGATATTAAACCGTTTGTTCCTTACATCGTCCTCAAGAGACTTAATTTCTTCCCTTAACCACCGAGATTCTTCTCTCATTTCCTCGATACTCATCTCTCTCATACGTTTAAAAGCCTTTAATCTATATCCATCATTTCTTCCTTGTTGCTCGATTAGAAAAGAAAGCTCATTGAGATCACTAAGAGCATAAGAAGGCGGATTCCTTGGTCGACAATCATAACCATAATGGGGTTCTTTTCCACAAAACTCACATGAATAAGTCGAAGAATAGGGTGGAGGTGGATTTCCATAATTAGGTGAATTATAGGTTTGAAAAGAGTCTTGATTATGAAAATTCTCATGATTGTAACCTTGAAAATTCCCTTCATTTTGAAAACCCTCATAATGTGAAAATCCTTGATTTTGAAAAGTATCTTGATTATAGCATGGAAAATTTTCATCATTATTTTGAAAGCCTTCATTGTTTGAAAATCCTTGATTATGAAAGGTTTCTTGATTAAAGCTTTGAAAATTATCATTATTTAGAAAACCTTCATTGTTTGAAAAATCTTGGTTTTGGTATGGCACATTAAAGGTTTGATCATGAAATGATGGTGGAGGTTGTGATGAAAAACCGGAATATCCCATATAGTCATTACAAGTGTAGTCCAGTTGAGTGTTAGGTTGAAAATTAGGGTTCTCGGTTCCATTATAAGCATATCCCTCCCCATAATAACTATTATTTTGATCACATAAATAAGTATCGTGTGGACCACCACAAGTCGAACAAGTCGAATAATTAGCGTTGGCGGATCGTTGTTGCAAAATCTCCCACATGGAACGAGTATCCATGTTTAACAAGGTGGCCGAATGTATATACAAGTATAATGACGTTTAAAAGCTTCCTCGGGGAAGGAAGTAATACACCAAAGGTGGTATGTTTACACGTGTGCGAGTACACGTGTAAGTAAACACGAGGAATGAGGGAGTAGCCCTCGGTCGACTTTGAAGAGAAAAGGATTATCCTCTTCGAGTTTCGATATGAAATATCCACAAGAAAGTATATATATAATTACTACTTGGGTGCAAGACCCCCAATAAAGCCTTCCTTCTCAAAATACGCACTAGTGAACGGGGGGTTAGGTGGCGCGAAGCACTTAAGTACCTATTAACCCTTAGACGGCATTTTATAGCACGTCGCCTATCTATTCACTTTAGTAGTTTGTATTCTTCGAATTATTGCCTATTGGAAGTATTTATCTATTCTTGCTTAATTAAATTCGATCGATACGCGTGTCAAGGACCGGAACGCCCCTCAACACGGTGTATTGCCTCGGCAATACTTATGGAGATATGTGTATTGGTTGTTTTTATACTTATACGTATCTACATATAATAATATATAAAAAAAAATATTTTTGTATTTATTTGTTTTTTTAAGAAAAATACTATATCTACGTAAAAATCGATAAAAACGAATAATATATATTTTTGGGTGTAATCTTTTAGGAAAAAGATTACTTTTTGGATTTTTTATTTTTTTGGTTCAATTCTTTAGGAAAAGAATTGACTTTGTGATTTTTTATTTTTTTGTATTTTTATCTTTTTGATTTTTTTTTCTTTTTGATTTATAATACGTAAAAATAACGTTCACAAAGTGAACGGATCCCAAAATCCAATCGTCTCACTCGAAATCGTTAATCTTCACGAAAAGAACCGGCAGCGGCGCCATTTAATATTTCATTTTTTAAGTTCGTTTTTCTCGGTATCGATTCGAATTGATATAACAATTTTAAGCTCGAATTGATTGTTTTTGGTTAACAAAAGATTAATTTGGTATTTATAACTACTTGGCACAAAGCAAGTAAAAAGGTAAAAATATTCTATAACACCTACGTATACGTACTACGCTAAAACATTTAGCATTCACTTCTTTTAAGTGCACAAAGAATAAAATGTCAAATACAATTTTACACTACAAATGAAAATTGCAAATAACAAAATATAAACTAACAATCTCCACAAGAATTATCAAACTTTAAATCTAATAACAAAAGTTTACAAAACTAAATTTGGCAATACAGATTTTACTCTTAACTGTTATCACCGAATCCACTTCTAAACGCCAGGCCCAAAGCCCAACAATTAGAATGAATCTACTAACTGTCTAATATCAATACCTACATATTACACTTAAAAGGCCCAACAAGTGAAAAATACGATCCAAACATAACTCTCGTAGTCTAACGAAATAAGAACTTTTACAAAGCCATGTAAAAAAAACTCAAGTTCCAATCTATGTTGTTGCTTTCTACTCTTTAAAAACAAGCAGTAACTAGAAACAATGGATAAGCTATCATTTACTATCAATTTTAACAAGTGAATATTATTTCTTACTAAGTTTAATTTTAAAAATCAAATCTAACTGATCACATTATCATTTCTTTAGAACTACAAACCTATCTAATAGAACTACTGATTATATGCTAGATCATCTTAAGTCTTCTTGTACCAAACGCCACTATATCAGTTAATTTGGAAAATTAAAACAACAAAAACGTAGCATATAAAGCTATGAGAGAAATCAGTTTACTAGCATCATGTTTCAAAGGAAATTAAACACATAGCCAACAAAATCTATACTACATCTACTACTAGCAGATTGAACATCAAAGAAAATGCAGAAAATATAATGCGCTTGACCTGCTCATCCAGGCCAAGTCCTTTGATGGCGAAGCGGAGCGCTGAGCTCGCTTTTGCTATCTACTACTGTTGAAAACGAAGCTACGCCTATAAACTAAAATCATCCTGCTATCATCATACAGTACATCCAAAACCTGCAAATCTGATAACCTGCTAAACTGAAATAAAGCAAAGAAAAACTAGACAAGGTCTTTCGATTCCTAAACCTGCATAAACTTGAACAGAAATGTATCGTTGCAAAACTGACTACTGAACGAAATCAAGTATCTGACTTACTCGAACCTACATAAACGTCATAAGACACAACCAAACATCTGAAATCAAGTATCTGACTTAATTCTAACAATGAAACTAGAGTAAAAATCTGAACGAACTGAAATCGATCTATAATAAAACCAGAAAAGAAGCTTCCTTTAAGGATTGCTTTTAAACTGTAAATTCCAAACTAACAATCAATCTCGAGCTTCTTATCACAAACTCAGAAACCTTTTAGAACCTCGAAATCCATAAGCTACTGAACAGCTTAAGAAATACTACTATCAGATCTTTCAACTCATGATGATCACTTAAAACTATTAAAAATGAAGTTTATCAGATCCTTACCTTAAACTCAAAATAACAATTTCACTCATTACTTAAAACTATCAAATCCGTATGAACAATAACTCGAAATCAACTAACTCGATTATTAAAAGAACTGAGACAAGCGATTTAAGCAGTAAAGATTATGATTGCAAAAACTGAATTTGGTAAAGAGTAAAGAAGAGTAAAGGATGAAATCATTACTCGATTGCAAACTGTAACAGTAACGTAAAGTATTTAGAACAGACTAAAGAAGATGATTTCGTAAGAAGCAAACTTAAGCTTTCATTAATGGTGAAAAGAAAACATACAGTTACAACTACTTCAACTGAAAACCAGATTTTGTTACAGAATTTAACAAGACAGATGAAAGAAAAGTCAAACTACTAACTAACTCTAACCTATCTATGTGTAACCTACTCCTAGCTAACCCCTTTGCAAATGAGTCTTCATCTTCTTTTATAGGCGTCGAGAGGAGTGAGGTGACGTGTTCTATCCAATCAATAACCGCCACGTGTAAAACACGAGGATGATTCGTTCTTCATTCTTCAATCAGATATTTGGGGGTTTCTTTATCTTCGCGTCTTGATCTAATTCATTGATACCGTCTTGTAGAGGAGAAGATAAGGAACATTTTTGTAGTTATACTCTTTGACTGAATCTTCATGTATCGTCCTTGATATTGGTTTGCAGGTTATGGTGGTGAAAAGGTGAAAACTGGTTATCTCCTTTCTCTCTCTTCATTTGGGAACGAAGAAGACGCGTCTTGTGTTTGTGTTGTTTGACCGGTTTGGTCAATCTTGACTAAGATAAGTAAATAAACTTTTCTTTCCTTCTAATTTCTTTTTGGTCCTTTATTTTTCACTTCTTTTCAAATGTTTATAATTACTTTGAAATCAAGTTTCTTTTAATCCTTCGTTTTGTAGAAAAGTGCACTTAAGTTCTCGATCTTTAAAAGCTTGGCAAATAAGGTCCTTGAATCATCTTTTCGTCCCTTTCCTCGTCTTTTCTTCAAATAAATCCCTTAAAACGTGTCTTTGCTCCAAAATGCATCTACTTTACCTGAAAACACAAAAACACCAATACCCACGTAATTCTGACAATTTTCAGTTAAATATAAGGTATTCGACTGTGTTTTGAGTGGTATTTGGATCATTATTGATGAGTATTTTCACACTTATCAGGTCCCTAATATGACAAGATATTACACTATTGGCCCTTGAAGATTACATTTATTACATCATTAGTCCTTATCCAAATTTGGAATAAGTTTGTGCCATATTTTACAACTTTGACAAAGTTGATAACAAAGGAAATGAGTTGTTATTGCTGAAAACTTAATAAGAAGATTCTTGGGAATTAGGAGGACTAAAAGGGCCAGACACATAAACTCCTCTCCACCAATCACCACTCCACATCACCCCCACCATCCAATCCACTCCCTCCACCTCACCATTGACTCACACGTCAAACCCCACTATCTTAATTTATTTAACAGATTTTAAAATCTGTTTAGTAAATTTAAAAAGCGTGGGAAACATGTTTAACAACCCTAAAAATCATCTACTCTAACTATTCACCCATCCCCAATCCCAAATAAACCCTAATCCAATAAACCCCAAATCAAAGGGTTTTGCCCCAATACCTTCCAGATACCCAATTAACATTAACCTCACCTAAAGCCACAACATAAACAACCTACCAGCTCACCTATGGACCCCCCTTGTACCTGCCCTGCTAACGTCCCTTTCCCTCATTCCTAAAAAATCGACAATATGAACGGATGGATTTGTTTTCTTGTTCCCAAAGACAAAACCAATGTCCAAGATTGAAGGTACCAGCTGGACATCACATGTGACCAACTTTTGACCAGATTCAAGAATTCAAACCAGGGGCAAACTTGGAAGATTGTAGCTAGGGTTTCATTTTATTTTCAGCATTCTAGATTCTTCTTAGCCTTGTATAAATACAAGGCATATGTGTCTGTATTCATTGTTCCAATTTTTTTGTAAGAAATTTTCAAGTTAATAAAATAGTTAAAGTATTTTCTTTAAAAGCTTGCAATTGAAACTGAGTTCCATTTACAGTTTTTCTAGTGTAAACGTTTACTTTTTATGCATTGTTAGTTAAAATTCCATCAAAATATTTGTTTTTGTCCTAATTTTTGGCAATAAAGTGTTTGAGATCCAAATCTACATAAGCCTCTTATAAGCCCATAATCTAACACATTATGAGCCTATAAGACCTTCTAGGTTTGTTATCTTTGAAATTTGTTTGGAGTTCAAATAGTCGTTTTCAAAAGATTGGTTTCAAAAGATCTTTAGAAATTCGAATCCAAGCACAAAAGGAAGTGAAAGTGGAATTTTGTGTTTGATTTTATCTTTGTGATAAATCTTGTTGGCTACCTTTGGAATTTTCAAAAGTTTAGTGGTTTCAAAAATTTGGTTTCAAAGTTTTGTTTTCAAAGTTTTTTTACAAGGTCTTTATTTATTCATGGTTGGTTTTACTTGTTGTAGCATAAGCTCACAATAAGCTTATCTGACAAATAAGCTTATTGGTAAGCTTATGGTACAAGTGGTTGTTTTCTTAGTAGGTACCAAACCATTAGAAGTTATATTGGGTGTTTGATTGTTGTAGTCACACCATCACTCTCTACATCAGTAGCGTCATAAGCCATCACCATAGGCTAGCTATAAGCTATAAGGAGAAGGCATCAACAGCCTTGGTGGGGCCTGGATGTGGGTCCCACATGGTAAAAAAAGCTTGAACCCTCCTTTTTGGTTTAAAAAGTAAATGCATATGTGATTTTGTTAAAAGTTGTTTGAATGCTAGCTTAAGTTTCTATTTAAGTTGGTTATTGATTTGATGCATGTTAGAGTCTAGTTAGATCCAAATTTAAGTGTTTTGTTTAAGTTTTCTTGGTAAAAATTTGTTAAACAAAATTATTAGGGGTGTTTGGGTCTGAATTATTAGCTAAGTAGTTGACAACTCTTATGCTTATTTATTGGTCAAAAATGCTCTAATTGGTTTGTTTTAGGTGTTAGTGTACTTTGCTTGATGTTTGGTAGAGTATTTTAAAGTTTCACTTGGTAATTTTTTAGCAAAAATCTGCTCATTAATCAGTAGGCTAAAAACAGGCTTTGATTTTGGATTTTAAGACTTCAAATCTTGTAACCAGTTAGAATATATGATATCGGGTTGTGAGCCTTTGTTTGTGAGTTTGGTGAACTAGGTTGATAGATAGTGTGGCTTAAAACTCACTAGATAACCAATCGCATCAGACCTGTCATAGACACATCATTGACTGTATATCGCTTATTTGAACGATTTTCATTGCTTGTGTCAGCTTATTTTTGTGCTTATACTGACTCCCTACTCTCCACTGAGTGTAGGGGTGCCTTTGCTTTCCAAAGAAACCAAGTAACAAGCAAGTTAAACGTCCTTTGTTATTTTCTGTGTTAGAGCAGTGGGTAGAAATTCCCACTGCTAGGGAAAAGGACAAGAGTGCACCACTAGTCAACACCAGTCTCTTTCCTTTTTTGTATTTAGTGACTTATATTGAGAATTTTTGAGTAATTTTAATTTTCCCATTTTAATTTATTTATTTTAGTATTTTCAAAAAAGTTAGTTTTTATTTTACTGTTTATTTGTTTTTTTAGCATTTTATTCAAATTTAATTAGTTTTATATTAAACTGTTTTTGCCTTTTAGTGTAAAAAAGTGTTATTTTTTAGTTTTTCCAATTTTCATAGTTAAAGTAATATATTTTAAGATTTTCCAAATAGTAATTTCATTTTTCACTTTATTTTATTAATTTTCGGAATTAATTTAAGTTTAATTAGGTTTTAAATCAAACTGTTTTGTCTTATTATGTAAAAATTTATATTTTTTAAATTTTTTCATTTTTCTACTATTTAGTAATATAATTTAGGATTTTTCAGAATGTCGAATTAATTTTCACATTATTTTATTTTTAATCATTATTTTAGTTTAAAAAGTGTTTTTAGCTTTTAAAAAATAGAAAAATAGTTTTGAAAATTTAGAAAAAATACTTTTTAGTGTTTCATTAATATAAGTAAGATACTTGTTTGATAAAATAATATTTTGGGATTTTTGTTAATTATATTTATATTTTGGGCTCTAATTAGCATTTAAAATTGAATATTTAATTAATAAAAGGTTTTAAAGTTTATTTATTGAATTTTTATTCTTACTTATATTGTTTTAGACTTAGTTTTAATTTTTAATTAATTTTTAGTTTTAATTTTTAATTTCGTCGCGTTTTACGTATTTACGTTCGCGTTTTACGTCACTCGTCGTAGTTTAATCGTAGTGTAGCTCGTCTTTTAATTTTCTCTCTTTAAACCCAAAAACGACACTAATCCAAACATTGTTTTTATATTATTGGAACCAATCATCCACACCTCCGCCAAGAACGAACTCGCATTTATCGAGCATTCGCGTTTTCCTAAACGTGAATGTTTAATACTTGCCGATTATACGCGTTTTTCCTAAAACGTGTACGATTTTACTACATCAGTACTGACTGAAGATAGCCGCAACACACCAAGCCCAGTGGAAACCAACCAAGGTGGCAATTGGAGGCTGGGCAACCGCAACCATAAGACTGCCGGTGGGAAAGCAGGATTGTCGGTGGGAACTCAGGCCGAACAGGGGGAAACCGACTGCAGCCAGGGGCTGTATTGGTCGGACAATGGGAAACAACCGCCGCAAAGCTGTGGTGCTTCGTTGGTTTGATTCGGATTGGTGTGGTCTCGGGTTTCAGGCTCGGGAACAAAACTGTTTTGCCATTTATGTTTATTAATAAACTAGCTGCTAAGCCCGTCCGATGGACGGGCGCGTTTTATAATTTTTATTTGAATAAATTATTTATCTATTAATGAAAGAACAAACATATTTTTATGTATATTTAATGAATTAAGATTATAAAACATAATAATAATAATAACACCTTAAGAGAAAATAAGCAAATATTAATAACATGATTACTAATCCGATAAAATGAAATACATCGTAAGTCAAAATAAAATCAATTTATTTTTATATATAGTCTTAGATCAAGTTAGATGTAAAGCTTCTATGCAAACAACGATTGACGTAAAATTGGTATAATTAAAACCTATATCACAACATAGAACCTTAAAACCCCGCTTCGTATTCACCATTTATACAACGATGTATTTTTCTCACTTTGGGAAAATCGTTCTACAAAGTTTTACGTCCTATTACTAAATGCTTGTATAAACTATGTTCTGTAATATTTTATACTAACATCAAAATATTTGTATTAATGTTACGTTACAAATTAAAATGTTGAATTTAGTGTATATTAAACTTCATATTATAAACTGATTAATTTGTAGAACTATAAAGGTTAACTTTCATGTCAAAAAAATAAATTGTGTTAAATATAATATATGAAAATAAAAATAAAAGAAACAAAAACATTTATACAGAAAAAATTCCATTGATTAAACATTACATAAAATAACTTAAAGATAATACAAATCTGATAAAATTTGAAATTATTCACGTCCATTTAGGTTATTTATCACCAGTAAAAGCTAAATGTAAATTATCATAATCCAAATCTTCTATATCTTCAACTTCAAAGTCTTCTTCCTCCTCATAGTCATCATACTGATCTTCTTCTTCTAAGAGACAACCAAATTCAGCAATTTCCCTTTCCCTTAACTCAGCTTGACGACATTCTCTTTGGTCGTCTTCACGTTGTTTTCTTTGCAGCTTTAACCCCCGCAGCCTCTTCTTCCTCCTCCTTTGTAAACCTTTTGTGCTCTTCATCTTCAAGGTGGTAGTACCACTCATCAGGATAATCCTCCCAGACCCATTTTCCATCATCTTTAGTATTCTTCGCACTGTTAATATGTTGATTAAGATTATCAACATCTTTCTTCGTGACATCATCATGTTGGTCTTCTTTTCTTTGTTTCCTGAAATAAAATTAATTATTAACAAAATCTTAATCTATATAAAACAATAGATTAGAAAATATTTTTTAATTAAAAAAAGTATTACAAACTTACTTTTGTTCCAACTTGGTTGATGATTCAATTCTGGCTTCAGTTGCAGATCTTTTGGATGAAGCTTTCATGTTTTTTTGGCAAAAGACTTGTAACACTATATTGATATAATAATTTTCAAAGAACGTGATTTCTAAATGGTTGAAATCGTTCGATCTTATACACCCTCATAGGGCATATGAAAAGACACACGCTTTACAGATTCAATGCAGTAGCCATAAATGTAATAAAGTATGCATGCTTTCATACGTTAACCAAGGTTAATGTAGTTTTCCAAGGTAATAACATGTAATTAACATCATAACATAATCTATAAAAATGAGTACATACCAACATGTCTGTTATTATGCTTGTTAAGATGAATAATAGATTTGGCTTCACTGTCTGCAGAACCTTTGATAGATACATTGTAGTCTGTTATTGGAGCCACTTCAAGAAAGTTAGACATTGATAATATGTATATTTACCATCAATGATAAACTGATTCGATGTTTTTGATAAGTTCATACCTTGTTTATATAGTTGTGATAAACTAATAACAACAACAATATATTTGATAATAAACATTAATGCATGAAATCAATTACAAAAGATATAGGCAATTATAAAATCAATTACACATTGTTATTTGAAGCAATGCGTGTTTTATTGTTGGTAGTGTTTTAATTAAATTAAAACTTTTCGATTATACTAATATTTTAGTTTATATAAATAGCTGTAAGTTTACAAAAATATTGCATGTACAGTCTATTATCAAATTAAATAGTTTACAAATATAACGAAATTTAAAAAAAAATGAGCACCTAAGCAATGGATAAAGGTTGTTTAAAAATAAAAAAAACTGTCAAATAAAAATGAAAATCGCGTTTGGAAATCGCCTTTCCCAAAAATCGCGTTTTTCAAACGCGTTTTAATTATGTATTTTATTAACAATAAAAAAACAATTTAATTATGTATTTTATTTCACCATTGTGGTTAACAATTACATTATTGTTAACCAAGCATCCATTTTTTGTCAATCTTCCATGCTTTGTTTTGGAGGGATCGACCTCATAATCATCATCTTATATAAGTGCTATATCTTTTGATTGGTAATTTTTTTTCTTTCGCTTAAAAGTCAATGGACCAACTTCATCATCTGATATACATGCAAATGGTATATCATTTATTCTGCCAACACAATGGTTGAGATGTCCATCATTTTTTTGTTGTTCTTTGTTAACCTGCATAGTTAAAAGACAATGTTTGATATAAATTCTTTCAAGTAACATAAAATGATATAAGAAGTTCCAAAGACATTGTTATGATTTTGTAACAAATATACCTAATTTGGTAAATTTATTTTTACCATTATGAAGGCATCAAAAATATGTCATTGTGTTTGTTTGTTATATATCAATGCATTTCTACACTTTTAGGAAATGATTATATATCCTATTAATGGGTTGTCAAAAAATCCTTTTAACAAAATGTATGATTTCCCTATTTTGAGCCTTGTGTGTTTGAATTTATAAGAGGACGCCCTCTTGTTCGTAAGGCAATATGTGATGGCGGAATAGATGCTTCATAATATTTATGTTAAATAATCAACGTATACATGTTCCTTTTAATATACTTCAAATAATCAAAACAACAGACAATGAAAAAAATTAACTCTTACTTGCTTTGTTTGAAATTTGTTGACCTTTCCCTTGTTGTACTACTTGAACGTTTACATTTTGATAAGCTATCATGAATTTTAGTTAGAAAAAAGATGCGCGTTAAAAAATAAGTATGAGTCAAATACAATGTTAGAAATATACCTTTTCTATGCCATGTAAGAGGAAACCTTAACAGAGTATTGTCTACATTGTTAGAAACTAATATGCGTGAACGTGCCTCCGTGGTGTGTGTGGATATTTGATTGCATTTGTTTAAAGGTTTTTTGGTAACAATTGTTCCATCATTGACCAAAAAAGAGTTTCCATTGACGTTGGCCTTTCGTTTATAATTGGATTGATAGTGGTAGTAATACGTCTTTTAGGAAAAAGAGCGTAATTAGGGCAAGTAAATAACAAGTGGTTTAGGAAAACCACAAGTAAATGGCCCAAAGTGGGGATCGTTCTCAAGGAGGCAAGTGTGTTGTGTAAAGAGATGATTAAGTGTTTGTGATTATAGTGATGAGAAAAGAAAAGTAGAAAAGAGGTTAGAAAAGAATGACGGTTACGATTATGAATTACACTAAGACGAAGTCGTGCACGTAAAACCGTAAAAAGTGACTAATTTTAAAAATTACCCTAAAAATTTCTAGAAAATTTCAGTAAATCATAAATAATGTAATTATAGTTTATAAAAAATCATATATCACTCAAACCTTTTATTTAATTAAATATTAATTTTTTAATGCTAATTAAAGCCCAAAAAATCAATTTAATTAACAAAAAGCCTAAAATGAGATTTTTTAACTTGTAAACCTCTAAAATGACTTAACTAATTTAAAACTATTTTTGAAGATTTTAAAACTAATTAAAACTATTTAAAAACAATTAAAAACTATTAAAACTTAAAATAATTCTAAAATTAATCTAATGACAATAAAATTAATCTAGAAATTTTAAAATTCCTAACTTAATATATTTGAACTAGGAAAAATGAAAAACTTGCAAAAATATAAATTTTAATTTTAATAATAAAATAATAATAAAAATCCAAAATTTATAAAAGATTCTAAAAAGTTGCAAACTAGTTTATTTTAACCTAAATAAAACAGAATAGAACTTGAAATTACAAAATTACCCCTATTGGGCCTTCAAATGTGCCAAATACCCAAACAGTCCCTTAATGGGCTAAAATCAGACCCAATAAGAAAAAGTCCACAGAAATGGCCTAAAAGCTCCAGTTAAGCTTAAAATCTGATTTTAAACACAATTTTCCAAAGGCCCAAAAGCTGAAAATGAGCTTAAGTTAGCTTATTTCAAAACAGCTTATTCTTAATAGGCTTTTTGGCCCATTAAGCTATAAGCTAATTCCATAAGATAAAATTTTACCCTCGTCCTTCTCTAGAACTAAATAATCTATTTGCAAAAAGAAACTTGAAATAAGCCCAAGGAATAAGCCTGAAATAAGCAAAAGCTCTCTACACAAAACCACAAAATAGTTGTTTTCGAGTTCTAGGCTATTTCAAGAGCTGATTCAAGTTGCAATAAGTCACAAATAGCTTAACTAAGCTTAATAATAAAAAATCATTCAAAAAATAGCTTAACTAAGCTTAATAATAAAAAATCATTCAAAAAGCACCACTCAATAAGCTGGAATAAGCAATAAGTTATTTTGTAAAAGTCAACTGAGTTCGTTTTCTAGTCAAACCTAAAAGTCAAAGTCCACAAAGCTCCAGATCTCTTAAATGGGTCAAATAAGGAAGATTGATTACAAAAACAAAGTTGTTGCAAGTCCCAATAAGCTAGAATGGCTTATGAATAAGCTGTTTGAATTTTTACACTGTTAGTGGTAACTTTTGATGAATTTCAGTGGGAATGGTTCCCCCTGTTTGACTATATTGACTTTTTGTTGGATTCAAGTTTCAAACAAGGAACCTTTGTAATCAGTGGATTACAAGGAGTTAAGGAAAACGAACAAATCACAATTACAACAGGCCAATTAGTGTAGTTAAATCATAACATCACCAAATCTGACGCAGACTTTACACAATAAGCAGGTTTGAACAATAAGCAGTTTAACGAAGATTAAGATAACCACAAGCAACCAAAAGCATACACAAGCTATATTATACTTAAATAAGCACAACTTAACACATTTCATGCACTGATTTCAAGTTTAGACAAGGATTCAAGCTCAAATTACTTGCTGATACAAACAGTCAAACATACTTTCCTTTTTCTGATGTACTTGTCCACAAATTCAAATTGAACATTTCAAATCTTCCTAACAGGTTATAATGGTTGTGATTTAGCACTTGTTACCCTAAGTCTAGACCTAGAACTAGGTGTCCCCAAAATTACAGCTCAAAACAACAATTTGGCAAGATTTTATAAGCACTTGTTTGATTTAAGTGTTCAAGAACTCAAAGCATGCAGATTATCACTCTCTTATAACTCAAACACTTAACCAATTTCACAAAAACTTCAAACATACAGTAGACCCAAACAATCCTTTATATTTTGGAAATCAAAATTTTCAAAACTAAAGTATGACTCAAGTTAGCATATGCATACACAAGCATCAAAACAACAACCTTAAGCATAAAAAACAAGATTTGGAGCACAAGAACAACATATACACTAGCAAAACTCAATATCACACAAAACCTCCTTTTTGACAGATTTTTAGGATTAGAGTTCAAACCTCATGGATGTACTTCCACACCCACGTATGTTTGAGCTGATGTGCCTAGCAAAACAAGGCACAAGCTTCCAATATCCAGACTGCTAAGAACAACAAGATTAGAGCTCAATTTTTATCAAAACAGAAAAATGAAAAAAGGAAAAGTCGGATTAATGCAAACTTGTTCCCACTCCTTGAATATCCCCAAACTATAAGCTCACAACACCTTGATAATCTTCTTATCAGGGTGTATAGACCACTTATAATCCAAAGATTTATAGGGTTTGAATCAAGAACTTAGCGAAATATCAGATTTTGAACTTTGAGCAATTTCTTGCACAAGGTTTGAAAACAAGTTTTAAGACTTAACAATCACAATCATATATCATTAACAAACAACTAAAAAGGTTGGCACTTGGAATTCGTCACACAATTCAAACACAATTCATTAATCATGAAAGAGGATTTACAGAATGTTGACCAAAAAGAAAACCAAGAGCAGGGCTCAAAGTGAAACCCTAATGCCTTTATATAGGCTACAAACTATGCTAAGAAGCTGAAAAATACATAAACCCTAGTTGGTAGAATCCCCAAAGTACCCCTGCTGAATTTTGAAAACTTGAGCACATGTGAAGGAATGTTGGCGTTTTGTGGAGTTATAAAGGGAAGGAATTGATCAAAGGGCTCACGAAGAAGCTTAGGAATGAAGCTAAATGTGGTGTGTTTATTTTCTGGCACACTTCGGCATTTTCCCATAAAACGTGTACAAAAGGTTTATCATGTGAGCTGATGGACGACGTGGCATGGGGTTTAAGGGTGGGGTTTTGTTTATCACCATCTTAATCTTAAATCTGGAGGTGATGGAGGCTTAATTTCAAGTGATTAAAGAAAACCCAATTTGTGATAAAAACATGAAGAACACAAGGTTTAATTGGTTTTGGGTTTTAGAAATATGTTTAGGCACGAGATTAATATAACTAAATCAATTAGTTATTAATCCGGTGGTGTAGGGTGACATGGCACAATGGTGAAAGGGGATTGGTGGAAATGGGTTAGTGGGACACGTGTTGGCTGTGGGTTGGTCTAGGTAAGTTCTCTTGTCTGCCACATTTAACCCCTTGTCAATCTATTCCTTTTCATTTCAGTTTTAAATAGCCAAAAACTGAATTCCTTTACAAACCAAGTTTCTGTTTTTATACTTTTGCCACAAATACTTTTCCAAAAGTATTTCAAGAGTATTTCTTGCCAATTCATGATTCTTGAAGGGCTATTTTGGCATTTTATTCAAACTTAATGGTCTTGACTTGTATTGTTGACTTCTTGGAGGACTAATATTGACAAGTATTCATTTTTGAGGGACCATTCTTGGCAATTCTTCAATGTGGAGGGTCCTTTTTGTAAGTTTTACAAACTTTAAGGAGCAAACTTGTAATTATAAATAAACAAGGGTTTAAAGTGTCAATTCTTCAATATTGGAGGACCCTTCTTGTACAATCTTCAAATCTTCAAGGGTTATTCTTGGAAAATCACCATTAGGGCTTGGTTCAGTGTGCGGCTTCGTTTCCCGTGTTCGTTTTTACTTGTTTCTTGTGATCTTTTGTCATTTTCTCAATATTCGTACCTAAAATACACATGTAACAAACACAAGCATATATTTGGCATTTTTCATGAAATTTTATGCATTTTAAGCCCATTTTGGACGATGAGACTATGTATAAAAGCAGTCTCATCATGGATACATTAGTTTTTATGTGTAACAAATATTATGACAATAAAATCATTATACATATTCTAACAACGATAAATACATAGTTTATTCTAAGTAAAATTATAAACATTATAAGTAGGTTTATGTTGTATAGATCTAAAATATTAGACCTCTTCAACATTTAATACATGTGTAAATATTGAGAATTTATAAACTTTAAGAGGTTTATACAAAGTGAAATTTTTTATGAAGTTAGGAACTTTACAAATTAATTATATTACTAAATCTTAGACCTTTTAAAGGTTAAAACCATTGTGAATGCTCTTATGGAATACAAAAAACAATGATAAACTTAAAAAGCTATTCTAACTAACAAATATTAGCATTTATTTGTTTGAAATAATTTTAAGGAATGTCAAATATTACAAAAATAAATCCCTATGATTTAGCTAAGTTGGTTTTTTCAAATTTGATACTTTTTATGCAAAAAAAATAAAAAATGTTGTGGCTAAATTGGTTCTTGCGGCTTCCTCGTACTTTATATGGCAAGAACGCAATTGGCGTATATTTAAGAAGTCTAAAAGATCCGAGAAACAAGTGATTGATTGTATCTACGCGGCTGTACGGCTTAAACTCCTATATTGTAGCTTTAAACGTACTAAAGAAGGGGAGTTTATGCGCGATTGTGGGGGTTTCTTGACTCGGTGTTTAGATGAGTTGGTTTATTTTTTGTTTATGTACCTTTAGGTGGTTCTTTCCTATTGGTGCCCTTGTTTTTATAATCTTGATGTAAGACGGATGGCATATCATTCGTTTTTGGCTGTTCAAGCATTGTTTGCTTGAGGTTAATGTGACACACAGTCACATTCCATTGTACTTCATGACTTTTGGGTGATTAATATATTTTACCATGGATGACTCCCTTTTACCCAAAAAAATAAAAATAAAAAATTTATTTTTAAAATTTAAAATAAAATTTAATAATAATAAATGAGATAACTTCATGAAGTATCCATAATGATTGCATTGGAGAAGAGTGCTAATTAAAAGTCTTGCACTCTCCATAACCAAACAGTATCTCATTAAATTATCTAAAATATTCCATGGATCATCACAAATCAAACTAATCACTCTCTCTGCCGTTAGCACTTGCTTATCAAAATCAAGGTACGTACTATCTTCATATTGTTGATCATTATAGAATTAATGTCCATCTGATTGTTGATTGTTAAAACTATAAATTTTATCCACTTCATCAATTGTAGCAGTGATCAATTTTATCCACATGAGGATTGCAAGGTATATATCTACTAAACATCAATTATAGAATTCAGCTTAAGTTTTTACTACTCTATAATAGTTAGGTAATCCTATAAGTTACTTTATGCTGATCCTATTAGAAACATTATGTATGTAAGTTAGATAATCCATATCCTATAAGTTTGTTTATGTTGATCATATAAGTTATCACTACTATATAATAGTTAGGTAAACCTATAAGTTAGTCTATGGTGATCCTATTAGAAAGATTATGTCTATAAGTTAGTTTATCGTAGTCCTAAAACTTTGTTTATGCTGATCATATAAGTTATCACTACTATATAATCGGTAGGTAATCCTATAAGTTAGTTATTTGGTATCTTGATATGTTATTAAGTTGAAATTCTGCTTAGAAGAAAGTGCTTTCAGAATATCCATCAATTGATTTAAAAACATAAATGTTAAACACAAATTGTTAAAACAAAGAAGTATGTAAACATAAATTATTAAAAAACAGATTGTTATAAGTTAGTTTATATAAGTTAGTCAACAATAGTTATAAGATAGTTTATACTGATACTATCCTACACAGGTTGTTTCAAGTAGTCATATTATTTTGTATGTTGATCCTATAAGTTAGCACTACTATGGTAATCATATAGTTAGGCATTCCTATACAAAACTAAGTAAAAAAGCTAAGTTTTAACATATGTATATAAACACAAATTGTGAAAAAAAGATAAATATCCATTGATTGATTCAAAAAGATAAAACTTAACACACATTGGATAAACACATAAGCCAAATTACTCTGAGCAACAACTCAAATCAAACAAACAAAGTGTTCTGCAAAAAGTAAAAAGTCCAAACCACAATGAAAACTTAAAAACATACCGAAAGTGAAAAAAAGGGATGATGATGCTCATTCACTTTGGCTCTTCATCCTTTTCAGCTTCTTTCTCAAGTTTCACAGCAATAGTTTCTTGCTGAACACTTGAATTATCATCCTCATTACCTTTGGCAATGTCTTCAAGCTTATCTTTCGCCAAGTTATTCTGGCCTACAGCTTCCTCCACGACAGTTGTAGGCTTCTTAGAAGTCTGGTCAACCTCATCATCACCTTGGTTTCATTAGCAACCAACTTAATTTTCTGTTGGTCTAGATTATAATCTTCCCTGGATTCGTACCTAACCAATGACAACAACATTCATTGTAATTGAAGAAGACGATAATATGGCAATTATATATTAAATAACTTGAAACTGTTGTAGCAATTCTACATAACATCCTTTTCATGAAAAGCAATCAACTTTGGTACTTTTTTGTTAATCACCATCTTTGTACCCCATAGACAGTTATGCATAGAAGGAAGATCTGTAACAAAAACAAATAGTTATAAAAAACATATAAGAAAATAATTACTTGGTAATGGTAGTCACATATACTTACCATTGAAATATTTCAATTTTCCAAGTTGCAACATAACATCAATATGATCAAGTGACTCCAACTTGTCAACATATTCATTCCACGTTTTCGCCCATTGGTCCCAAAAAGTAAGATTAATCCTTTCTCCTATGCGTAAATTAAAAGCAAAATGAATATATTGTAAAAGTAATATCAGTTATAGGTATTTCTCAAAATAAAGAAATGAGTTAAAAAACTTACTAATCGTCTTCAATGACAACAGTTCGCCTTATTTTTCTTGACCCTATTGAGTTCACAGAAATCAACTCACCAATTCCAACCACTGATCCAATAACATCTGAAATACAAATAATTACTTTTGACAAATTATAATTGAAGAAAACAAATTATACAAAACATAATTATACATTAAATTAAAGGATGAAATTATATTACATGCTCATCGTGCAAAACAAATTCCAAACTATATGGATTGTGTGACTCATTCAGTCTATGTTATTTCCAGACATATATGATCCTTCCTTTTATTGTCATGTTGGACAACATAGGACTGATATCCTTTATATCAGTAAAAGTTTCAGTAGGCTTCGTTTCTGAAACAAAACAAAAAAAGTGAGTACAATTTTTAACATAGGAGTGATACAAAAAATGAATTCTAATAAAATAGTAAGACCTGATGATTGACCAGGTGTGTTGTTTTTGTGTGCAGATGCCTTGGTTTTCATCTGCCTCGTTTTGGGCGTCTTAAATTGAGATTTTGGCTCCTTTTGTTATTGCATTTTGGATTTCGTCATTGGAACTGGTATGGGATGCTCAAGGCAATAAAAGAGATGGTGATTTGCTAATCCAGTGGTTGTTATATATAGTGTCACTTCCATGTTTCTAAACATGGAAGAAATCATGATATTATAAGAAACAGTTACAAACATAATGTGGTAATTTATGAATGTGCTAAATATGAGTTGGCATTAAGTTATATATGGTAATTATTCATGGCAATATCATTCTTGTTACAATTTTGAATTTTGAATGCACCAGAATATTTTTTGGTGCCAAAAACATCCCAAAATTATATATTTGCATTTATATTCGGATTAAAAGCAAATTAATAATTTCCATACTTAGTTCTAAAACTTTTACAACATTTGAAATTAGTCAAAACTATTTGTATAGGTGAAATAGTTGCCTAATTTACTAATCCGTTTTTTTTATTTATTATGAATTTAGATAAAAATCATAGTATGGTGAATGGTCTTTATTTCCTTTGTTTTAGAAAGTCCTAACACAAATATGGAATTGGCATAGTGGTAAAGAGCATGTGTTTCTAGCATTCAGACCCGAGTTCGAATCTCACAGTAGGTATATTTTTAAAAAGTGTTCCATGGACATGCTTAGGTGGCACACGTTGTGGGATGATGTGGAACATAAATTGTGCTGATGTGGCACAAAAAAGTGTGTTTGAAATAATTGTGCCTAGGTGGATTAATGAGGTGGATTTCTAAGCATGACGTGGCTTTAAATTATCCTTTTATATATAGAGTAAGATTAATTAAATTAAATTACATGAAATATTAATTTATTTAATTTGTTCATGATTTAGGTTATATTATTAAGATTTATAATACTTGATTATAACCTAAGTATTTTATTTCGACTTTTATTTTATTAATTAATTATTTTACTTAATTTTACATGAACTAGTAATTAATTAATTAATTCATGACTTAGGTTATTTTATTTAACTTAAATAAAACATGTTATAACCTAAGTATTTATTAGACTTAATTAAATTAAACCATGAGTTAATTTAATTAAATGGTATAAGGTAAAGTTATTAATTTAACTATGACATTTTATTAATTAATAAACCATGTACTTTTCATTATTAATTAATAATCATTTAGCCTAATTATGTAATTTAATAGACTTTACTAAAAATTATCATGACTTATAACATATGATTAATAAGCACTAGCTTATATTTCTAGACATATTAATTCAGCTTATTCTAATTATAGAAACTTTCTATTTCAGGAACTTACTATTTTTAGAAACTTTCTATATTTGGAAACCTGCTGTTTTTAGAAAGTTACTTATTATGACACTACAAGTATAGTAATACAAGAATACAGGAAATACATAATCTGTATACATGTAAAACCTGAATAAATACAAGATAACATTTAAAACAGTAAAACGTGACAAGAACATATAACATAAGCTAAGAACACACTGAACCAGTAACACACTCAGTATTCAGACAACTCATTCATCTCCCTTATTTATGTAGTATCCGGGAAGTAGGTGTAGATCGTTCAGCTTTCACTCGTGCTTCACTACTGGACATAAGGTACGGATATTCCGTCCTTAAGTATGGACATTCTCTTCCTTAATTAGGATTCTGTAACACCCCCATAATGGTCAAATGCAGCAGAATAGTACGTGGGGTGTTACTTTGGTGGATCGATAGCACATAGTATATAGAGCAATGATCATACTAGTCATTTAAAAACATATCATATGAATTAAATTGTACACATTTAGTATCTTGTCTTAAAACATCATTTATTAATAATGTGAAAAATATCCCTGCCCGTTGGTAACATAATGCTTCAATGATACCAGAATCCCATACATGAACCAGTTTATTTTCCTGAGAAAACATATAAAATAAAATGTGGTGGTCAACACGAAGTTGTTGAATTCATAGGTTTAATTAAATTTAAAAGTATTGATATGCCAAACACCACGATCATAGTAGGAAAATCACCAGCCAATATAATAGTAGTTCCTATTGCGCTGTAATAGAAGCTAGACATGATGCTCAGTACGCCCATTGGGTCTATCCTGATGTTGTTTCCCTCAGTCCGACATTGAAATAAACCTGTTGCTTGGCCTAAGCATTTCGTGATAACAAGTCACGCAGGTCGGGTATTGTCAATACCCGAATAGATCTATTCATAACATTTCTCGCTACAGTACTAACTATTACAGTCCACGGTAATGGGGCAAACAATAGGCAATAAGTTGTTATATGTTGATGTTACCCGTACATGTTTGCATATCAAAAGTTAAGTATGTTTTCTCCCCCAGTTATAAATACAGTAAAGATGGGGCCATAAACTCACCTCAGTGGTAATGATGTAGTGATGATGTCACTGAATAAACTGGCACAGTATGATCACGAACTGATGAAATTACCTAAGTAATTTAGATGACTCGGTAGATGCAAAATAATAATGCATGATAAGTGTACTGATGAAAATGCATGATCACGAATTAATAAGTTGTTACGATGGTTTAAGTGTTCCAATTTATAATGTGCTGCCAAATATATAATATATTTTTAGTCTCTAAAAATATATTTAGATTTTCAAATAAAAGGGTTATAAATTAAATAAATAGATTTTTATGCAATTTAAATAATTGTAAGAAATTAATATTCAATTAATTTTCTTAAGGCTCTAAATATATTTAATGTGATTTGTCGGTTTATAAGGTTTCGTATATAAATCTCAATAATTTATTTAATTATCTAAAATGACTTAATTTAATTTGTTAATAAAATAATTTATTAACACCTTTATTTAAATTAAAATTTCTAGTAAGTCCTTGCAATATAATAATTTTCAAAGTAACCCTTAAAGTTCAGTTCGTTAAGTATTTCACCTCGTTAGTCCTCGTTAGTTAACTTTATTTCCAAAACACGCCCCTAGGGATTATAATACTTTCACTATACGGCAAATTAAGTCCTTAAGGTTTCCTAGTTTCGAAATATTTTCAAACCGAGTCCCTAGGGCTCGGTTTAGTTTTATTAATTGGCAAAACACGCCCCTCAAGTATCGAATATAATAAAAGTGAGGGTTAGGGCTCGAATTTAGTTTGGATATTGACATAACAAGTCCCTCATAACTCGAAATTATTTATTAATGTTTCTAGGGCTCGTATTAAGTTTCCCAAATGACACATTTAGTCCATTAAGTCTCAAAAACTTATAATAGAGTTTTTAGGGCTTAAATTAAGTTTCCAAAGTGACACTTTTAGTCCTTAGAGTCTCAAAATATTTAAATAAAAAGCTAGGGCTTGTATTAAGTTTCCAAAGTGGCATATATAGTCCTTGTGGTTTGGTTCGTTCACGGTTTTAACACAAACGCACCCTATATTATTAGTAATGGCAATTTTGGTCCTCTAACTTCTTAAAAGTCATGATATGCATATAAATATTTTATATATTTATGTTTTTTACCTATAACATTCACCAATTAGTAAAGATAGCCCGAAAAGTCTCCTAAATTGGGATTGGGCTTAGTTGGCCCAATAGGGTTTTAGTTTGGGTTTCAATGGCCTAATGGGCTAACCTTTTGGGCTTGTCTATTTTTAATAAGCATACTTATTATCTACTAGTTAATGTGGGCTTATGGCTTATTTATTTAGGCTTATGGGTAACGGCTTATATAATTTTATATGGCTTATATGTATTGGCTTATTATGAGCTTATGGGCTTATATGACTTTGCTTATAGGACCTTGTATTTCTTGGCTTATATAAACTTATATGCTTCGGCTTATATAAATCTATGGGCTTATATGACTTGGCTTATGTGGGCTTATATGTCTTGGCCCTTATATAAGGTTATATGTTTCGGCTTATATAAATCTATGGGCTTATATTACTAATCATTTACTAGGGCTCGCATTAGGTTCTATAAGAAAGTTTTCTTACTAGTTTATAGTGTTTGAAGCAAGTTTGTCCACGAACACCATATAAGTCGTGGGCTTATATGTTGTTGGTGGTTTGTCTTAGGGTATTTTACGTGTGCATGCACTCCTAGTTTCATTTCCATGGCTTATATATGCATGACAAGTAAAAAGAGTAATGAAATGTGTGACACCCCGGGTAGGGTCGAAATATGCGGAAATATCCACGGAGATGTCACTAGGGTGGATCGATAGAATATAGTCCATAGAGCATAAGATAAGGAGTTATTCAAATCAAATTACATGTTTGTTAAACAAATAAATAAAAATTGTCTTAAACATGATGAAAGGTGATTGTTTGTGTTTCCCAAATAGAACCCCTGACGAGTCATACAATGCAGATTACTAAGATGCTGGAGACCATGCACACACCACGTACTAACTTCATATTCCCGTGAAAGACATGCTAGAGGGTCAACATAAAGTTGGTGAATTTACAGGTTTTAACAATTAATTAGTTTGGACATACATTAATCATAGAAGTAACAATGCACAAAGCATTCTTACTAAAATTTTGTTTACATTTGTTTATTATTAGAAACTGAAGCTTAACCTTCCATAGTCCTCAACAGATGAGGACGTAGTGTCTTCCAAAAAGACACCCAACCCAGTTCCAACATGGTATACATCTGTTGTCCCGGCCAAGGCACAGTGAGCATGACTCACCCAGATGGGGATGGTCAATCCCTAATAGATCTATTTATAACATTCATGCGATTTACAACAATTTAACAGTTCCAATAATAATCAATCATAGTCAAGTTTATATAATTCTGTTATGTCCATTAAGTGTTTGCATATATTATCTTTCCCATAGAGGAAAAGTTTTATCAAAAGTTTATATATAGGGCTGTAAACTCACCTGGGAGTAGGCAATAGCTGTTTAATACGAATATCCAAATAAAGCCAATGCCAAAAGTTATGCCTAATCAAATAGAACAATCCTAATAGATAGTACAAAGAACATATATGTATGCTTATACAGATTCTAGTTAGTTCATTTATGCTACGATATTTATCTAAATAACCGTAGTTCAAGTATCATCAATATTCATTTAAACTTATCTATATAAGTTTCATTGCTAAGCAAACACAAGATGTCTTACTTAAAATATCCGTTTACGTTTTATGACATATGCATTAGTATACAATTCATTTTCATATGATTTTATTTCCTAAAAATCTAGGAATATATATGTGACAATCTAACATTTTCAGGTAGTGAAATATTTTCTCGTATAATATTTTGAAACTTATTTTTGTGTTGGTTGACGAACTCACAATTTACGGATTTAAATTTGGGCTTACGTGCATAATTTGGCGTCTTTTACGATTAAACCGGAAACCTTAGGAGTACGTATTTACGTTCTTGAACTCCGTTTTTGATGAGACAATTTTTATTGGATTCGTTTTGTGACGGTGATTCATAATTTATAAAAACGTTTTTCGTAAAACGACCCGAGGGCACGCAAATCGAGAAAACTAGAATCGAGAAATACCCGTAAACTAGTGAGATGGGACAAAACACATTGTCCCACCCCACTAGCTTGTATGGGACGGCTAACTTGACACCACAACACAAGGTGGCATCAAGTTTAGCTTACACCTTCCATGTGTAAGCCATGCTTACATTTCAAGCTAACCATTCCACTAAACCACAAAACAAGCAACTTGTTTTCACCTACACCATTTCTCACATGCAATCAACACAAAAAAACTCTCTACTTCATCCCTTGTGTCGTCCCAAATAAACCAAGAAACACCCCATTTGATCTTTTCTAGCCATAAACCACATGTTTACTAGTTCTATTAAGGTGTTCTCTTGAAGGCTTGATCATTTGGTGGCCATATTAACATCTTTGGAGGTGATTTGCTTATGTCCTAGGGCTGATTTTCCAACCTATGTTCTTGATATTTGATAGTCTTGGAGATACTTGTTGTGTTCATCAAGTTCTTGTCTTCCTAAAACAAGAAATCCACTTGGATTGGTAAAGAAGATCATCCTCTCCATTTTTCTCTTGTTATTTTGTAAAGAACAAATGTATTTTATTTCATTTTGTATATGTATATGATGTATATATGATGATAAAAATGTTGTGTGGGGATCAAGTGTTGATAAATATGCTTAAAAATGATGATAACTATAAGAAATGAAGCTAAAATCTTGATTATTTAGTTGGCTGTATAAAAACAGTAGAAAACTAAAAGATGAACTGATAAAATTGCATGGTTTGATCCATTTACAGTAAGTAGAAGATGTTATACACATGTGAGAGTTGGCCATGCAATGGAATCAAAATAATGAGTGAGATATGATCAAAACAAGTTAGGTGGTATAATCTGAATAAGCAGTTTTGTAGGGACTGTTAAGGCAAGTTAAACTCAAAATGGGCAGTAGCTATAACTAAGTTAAATGTAGCACATAATATGAAGATCATGTAATCCAAAAATGAGCTTCTAATTCATTATAGAACTTTAGATATGTTAAAAATGGTGAACATAAAGTTAAAAATCAGATTTTTGGAAATAATGTTTATTATTATTATATAAGCACTCACATTATAATGTATAAAATGTAAAAATATAAACCCACTAACTTATAAAAATTATTTATATAAATGTATAAAAGGTTAATTAAATGGGTAAATTATATAAATGGTGGTGAAATAATATTTATAAGTAATAAAAACTATAAACTTGATTTTTACGACTTTTTCGGCTATCGCCGTAAAATTAACGTTTTTCGCCAAATAAAACTTAGACGACCAAACCCGTATAATGTAAAGTTTATAAAAGTCATATACTGATGTATAGATAACTAAGACAAGTAAAAACCGATAAAACCCGAACTATAAGAATTACGGACATTTACGAGCTAACTAAACATATTGAACTAATAATTGGACTTAATAAGATAAAAACTTGTAAAAAGAACTTATTGGGCTTAACCCATTTGGGCCCAACATGAAAAGTATATATAATGATAATATAGGTATAAAATGGGTAAAAAAACAAGTTAAATAACTTATAAAAGACTTAATGGACTTAAAATAGGTAAATCGGTAAAACTAGCAAACTAGTAAAACGTTACCAAAACGTAAACACTAAAATGAGTAAACAAGGATGTATAAACCCACTTGATCATCATCATATGTACAAAATCATCATATGTATATTGTTATTTTGATAAAAGTCATTGGACCGAGTCTAAGACCGATTATTATTTATATAGGTTTCCGTGACTGAAGCACGCCCGTAGCCGATAATCCGCCTTTCATTAACAACGTGAGTTCATAGCCTCGCACTCTTTTAAATGTTTTTATAAAATGATTTGTAAACCCGCGAGGGAGATAAAATGCTAGATTTTTATAAAAATAGAACACAAGTAGTCCCGATTGTATGCTTAATGATATGGACCCGAATGATGCTATGACCCTATATTCGAGACTAAAAGGATTATTAGTAGTTAGGTTATGTCACTTAAAGTCCCATTAGCATGAATTGTGAACTACCGGGATTTGGTAGACGCTTATGCATTTGATAGTACTATCTGGGGACGATCACCCCAGTTCGCGCCTTGACGGTTGATCCCCGTCGTACCACATTGATTGGTAAGCGAATTTATGTATGAGAAGATTCAATAGCGTGATTTTTGTGACGACACGCTAACTTAGATGGGCAAATTGTTTGTCGGGTTCGCGGCCCGCTGTTTTCATAGTAAGGTAACAATGTCATGCGGCTAATAATAATCCTAAAACCTATACAACGTATGCTATAAAACGTATATAATTCAGATGAAACATATATAAATTTAAATACGATGTATCCTATATATGATAACGACGCTATTAACGATGAATATATTACCTATCATGGTAATATAGAGACTACGGTCTCATGGACGGTTTAAGATGTATGCTTGATATATATTGCCTGACTAGCAATATGAGGACTTACTTCCGATATTATACTTGTGTTCTGATTTTAAATGATTGTTTTATATAACGGTTTTCATCAAACTCTATGAATTCACACGGCATTCGCTGATATGATTTTTGCATGTTTTTATCTCAGGTGCTTGAAGGTAATCCGGATGGAGATCGACTCTGATGGCCCACACTTAATATTAAAAATGTTCATTCGATCTGTGTTTTGTAAACTTAATGACCTGTATAATTTGGGACCTGTTGTACGCTTTTGAAACTTTTTATCGAATGAATGTTTGTTAAACCTTGTACAACCATTTTTATGTGTTGTCTATGATTGGAGTTATTGTGCTATCCCGTAACACTCTGAAAGACCCTTCCGCTGTACCGATACGAAAAATGAGAGTGTTACAGTTTAGTACCAGAGCTCTCATTGTAGAGAACAAAAGATTTTAAAAACCAAGGTTTTGAACAAAACTTTTCAAAATATTTTGACAATGAACATTTGAGATAATATTTGAAAAATCTTTTGACTATAACGGTGCCAGAGATCTCCGACGTTACCAACAAGCCCTATTGAGAAGATATATATTTTGATATATATAATTTAATTTATATATATGTATATATCGTGATTTCATTATGTAATTGTTTAACTAGTATGTTATCCTAATACGAGATATATATATAAATGCAGATTGTCATGGCTGACCCTAATATTCCTGTAGAAAACCATGCTATTCCCGAACCTAATATAGAAGATGATCCTTATTTAGACTTAGTAGATTATGATATCGATGATGAGGAGGAACCATTTGAGGATCCCGAGCCCGAGTTAGGACTAGGAGATCAGATTGCCCCTCAGGTTGACTTGGTAGAGAATGAGATTGAGAATGTGGATATTGAGAATGTGGAGATTGAGAATGTGGATATTGAGAATGTCGATATTGAGAATGATGATGAGATTAGGTTAGATAATTTAGATGACGAGATTGACGACGAGGATGTCGAGGAGGATGTAGGTATAGATGTTGAGGTTGATGACGATGAAGAAGCCGAGCTTATTTATCCGTATGATGTTCCAGAGGGCGAGCCTTTGCCCCCACCAGTTTATTTATCTGATTCTGAGGATGACTTACCTAGGGATGAAATGTCTGAATCATCTGAATCTGATTCTGAATCAGAGGAGGATGAGGATGACGATGCACCTGACGGTACTGATGGTATTTCTACTCGTAGACGAGAGATAGGAGAGTCGTCTAGTACTCGAGAGGCTACTCATATTGATGGTCTTGCACCATGGGCCTTGAGACGTGATCTAGATGCTTCCCGTGTTAAGAGTTGTATGACAGAGGTGGGATTAGGTGTTGTTCAGACTCAGGTTGCTTATTTGGAGTCGAAGACAAAGGTTGGCGAGAAAGAGAGAGAATTGCTTAGTTTGGATTTGAGTGATGTAGAACGTGGTTTGAATGAGGCTTTTAGGAGGTTATCGGTGTTGGAAAGTGCTGAGTATGTTGAAATGAAGAAAAAGGTGAATACTATGGAGATTCAGTTGAGTGTGGCTCGTGCGATGCGTGAGAAAGCTGAAAAGGAGTTGAATATATCCGTGGGATGGAATAGTAGATTTTATGCCGACATGGTTGAAAGAGGAGTAATCCGTAAGCGCCCAGCTGAAGATGTGCCTAGTGATCGTCCGACGAAGATCTAGAAGACGATGGATGATGGACCATCTAGCGGTTCTCAGTAGACCAGTCTGTATTTAATAGAGACCTTTATATCTTTTGTACTTGGTAGCTTTGACTGAACCGACTTGTTAGTAATAGACTTGGCACGAATTTTGAGTGTATATAGTGTTAGAACTTTGATATGGGATGTACTAAGACAATACTTTTGTTTCAGATCGAATGAAATATGTATCTTGTCTTGAATTCCATATTGTGCCTTATTTGTATCTTGATTATGAATTCAATCCATATTATATGAATCCTTTGTTGGTTGAATGCTTAATACTTTGAAATTGTGAAATTATAGAACTATGCCGCCCAAGAAGGCTGTGACTGAGGATGATGTACGTAGGATTATTACGGAGCAAGTTACCGCATCTATGACTGAATTTATGGCAAATTCTAGAAGTGGAGCTGGCGGTAGTGGAGCTGGCGGTAGTGGAGCTGGCGGTAGTGGAGCTGGCGGTAGTGGAGCTGGCGGTAGTGGAGCTGGCGGTAGTGGAGCTGGCGGTAGTGGAATTGGCGGTACTAATGTGAATGTGAATGCTAATAATGTGAATACTAATGCTGGAGGAAATGTAGGAGGACTTGGAACTAATGCACCTGAAGTTGGTGGCTGTACTTATGTGACGTTCATGAAGTGTGAACCTCTACCTTTTAATGGAACTGAAGGTGCTGTAGGACTAAGCCAGTGGATTGAGAAGATTGAATCGGTGTTTAGGATTAGTAAGTGTAAGGAGGAAGATAAGGTGACTTTTGCTATGGCTACTCTTAAAGGTCGTTCGTTGACTTGGTGGAACGGGAGAATTGCTTTCATGGGTCTTGATGCTGCTAATGCTACTCCTTGGGCTGAAATTAAGAAGTGGATGACTTTGGAGTTTTGTCCTTGTAGTGTGATTATTAGGTTAGAACAGGAGTTGATTCATCTGAGAATGAAAGGTGTGGACATTGATAGTTACACGAACCGATTCCATGAGTTGGCCTTGCTATGTCCTCGATTGGTTGAACCCGAAGAGATCCGAATTGAGCAATATGTTAAAGGGTTGACCAGGAATATCCGGGGGGACGTGACATCATCGAAACCACTGACCATTGATGATGCTGTTCGAATGGCCTACAAACTCATTGGACAGATAATTCAGGATAAGGAAGATGAAGCCCGTGTTGGTGAGAAAAGAAAGGGAGACGGTGATCGTGTAGATAGAGGTGATAATAGGAAGATCTTTAATCGCCGTCAGAACAAGAGAAAGGGGAATGCAAATGCTCTTACCAATAATGCACCGCGCAACGATGATAGATGTCCTAAGTGTGGCAACAAGAGGCATGCTGGCGACTGCTAGAAGTGCCAAAATTGCGGAAAGCTTGGACACAAGGTTGAAAGGTGTAAGAAGAGAACCATTTGCTTCAGCTGTAATGAAGAAGGTCATAGGAAATCGGAATGCCCCAAGTTGAAAGCGATTTTACCTGGAAGAAACCCCCAGGGTGGTATCTACCAACTTGGAACAATTGAGGTGAAGAAAGAGGATCCGAATATCGTTACCGGTACGTTTTTACTCAACAATCATTATGCTGTTGCTTTATTCGATTCGGGTGCCGATAGGAGCTTTGTATCCACTAAATTTAGTGCCCTTATTGATATTGAACCTATTGAGATAAGTACCAGTCACGAGGTGGAATTGACTGATGGTAAATTAGTGAAAACTAATAAGCTATTAGAAGGATGCTCTCTAAATCTCTTGAACCATTCCTTTCCGATTGATTTGATGTTGATAGAATTAGGTAGTTTTGATATTATTATTGGTATGGATTGGTTGTCGTTGAACAATGCTACTATTTTATGTGGAGAGAAGAAGGTTAAGATTCCTCTTAGGAATAGGAAGTTAATAATTGATGGTAGTCAAGGTGAATCCCGTTTGAAAATCGTTTCATGTATTAAAGTCCAAAAGTACATCAGGAACGGTTGTGAGTTATTCTTAGCTCAAGTGACCGGGAATGAGTCTAGGGAGAAACGATTGGAAGATGTACCTATTATTTGTGAATTTCCTAAAGATTTACCCGGACTTCCACCGATAAGGCAAGTAGAGTTTCGAATCGATTTAATTCCTGGTGCTGAACCGGTGGCACGTGCGCCTTACCGATTAGCCCCTTCTGAATTAAAGGAGTTATCTGAGCAACTTAAGGAGTTGTCTGATAAAGGTTTTATTTGACCGAGCTCGTCGCCTTGGGGAACTCCAGTCTTGTTCGTTAAGAAGAAGGATGGATCTTTTCGTATGTGCATTGATTATAGGGAACTGAATAAGTTGACAATTAAAAATCGATATCCTTTACCTAGGATTGATGATTTGTTTGATCAACTGCAAGGATCTAGTGTGTATTCTAAGATAGATTTGCGGTCAGGATATCACCAACTTCGCGTCCGTGAAGAAGATATTCCTATAACTGCATTTAGAACTCGTTATGGACACTATGAATTTCAAGTAATGCCATTTGGGTTAACTAACGCACCTGCGGTTTTCATGGATTTAATGAATCGAGTGTGCAATCCCTACTTGGATAAATTTGTGATTGTGTTTATTGACGATATTCTAATCTATTCTAAGAATGAAGATGAGCATAGAGAACATTTGAGGATTGTTTTGAAGTTGTTGAAGGATGAAAGGTTGTATGCTAAATTTTCGAAATGTGATTTCTAGTTAGATTCTGTGCAATTTCTAGGTCATGTGATTAACAGAGATGGAATTCATGTTGATCTTGCAAAGGTTGAAGCTATTAAGAATTGGTCTGCACCGACAACGCCAACGGAAGTGCGACAGTTCTTAGGATTGGCTGGCTATTATAGGCGATTCATTAAAGAATTTTCTTTGATAGCTAAACCCTTGACTAAGCTTACTCAGAAGAATAAACTTTCGTTTGGGGAAGTGATGAAGATGGAGCATTTCAGACATTGAAGCAAAAACTATGTAGTGCGCCAATCTTATCATTACCCGACAGGAGTGAAGATTTTGTAGTGTATTGTGATGCATCTCTTAGAGGCTATGGAGCTGTTTTGATGCAGAGAGAGAAAGTGATAGCTTATGCTTCTAGGCAATTAAGGAAGAATGAGGAGAATTATACTACTCATGATCTTGAGTTAGGAGCTGTAGTCTTTGCTCTTAGGTTGTGGAGACATTATCTGTATGGCACCAAGTGTACGGTATTCACCGATCACAAAAGCCTATAGTATAATCTCGATCAGAAGGAATTGAGCATGAGGCAACGAAGATGGATAGAGTTGTTAAGTGACTATGATTGTGATATAAAATATCACCCAGGAAAAGCCAATGTTGTTGCTGATGCGTTGAGTAGGAAAGATAGAGAGCCTATCAGGGTGCATTCTCTAGTCTTGACCGTGCACAATAATTTGCCTGAGCAAATTAGAATTGCGCAAATAGAAGCTTGTAAGAAGGAGAATTTTGTTAATGAAGGGTTCCGAGGAGAAGGAGATCCTTTAGAGGTTAGAGCTGATGGAGTGAAATGCTTAAGAGGTCGTATGTGGATACCTAAGTTTGGAGGCTTAAGAGATTTGATTATGTTAGAATCCCATAAATCTAAGTATTCCATTCATCCGGGATCTGATAAGATGTACCATGATTTGAAGAAGTTGTACTGGTGGCCAAATATGAAAGCTGACATAGCTATGTATGTTCTTCAATGCTTGACTTGTGCTAGAGTTAAAGCCGAACATCAAAAGCCATCAGGACTACTTCAACAACCAAAGATTCTTGAATGGAAGTGGGAGCGAATTACGATGGACTTTATCACCAAGCTTCCTAGAACATCATCTGGAAACAATTCGATTTGGGTTATTGTCGATAGACTGACCAAATCAGCACACTTCATTCCGGTTAAGGAGTAGTTCTCACTAGAGAAGCTGACTCGAATATACCTTGATAATGTTGTATGCAAGCATGGAGTGCCTGTATCGATCATTTCAGATCGAGATCCTAGATTCGCATCGAATTTTTGGAAATCTCTCCAAAGATCTTTGGGAACGAATCTCGACATGAGCACTGCTTATCACCCCCAGACTGATGGGCAGAGTGAAAGGACGATACAAACACTTGAAGATATGTTGAGAGCTTGTGTGTTAGACTTTGGTAAGAATTGGGATAAACATTTGTCGTTAGCAGAGTTTTCGTATAACAATAGTTACCATTCTAGTATTAAGGCTGCACCGTTTGAAGCTTTGTATGGTAGGAAGTGTAGATCTCCTGTATGTTGGAGTGAAGTTGGGGATACCCAGCTCACGGGACCGGAATTGATCCGGGAGACTACGGAGATGATAGTTCAGATTAAGAAGAGGTTGTTGAGCGCCCGTAGTAGACAGAAAAGTTACGCGGATGTGCGGCGGAAGCCAATGGAGTTTGAAGTGGGTGACCGAGTAATGTTGAAAGTATCGCCATGGAAAGGCGTTATAAGATTTGGAAAACGAGGGAAATTGAATCCCCGTTATATTGGACCCTTTAAGATTTTATCTAGAGTAGGTCCGGTGGCTTACAAACTAGAGTTACCCCCAGAACTTCATGGTGTTCACAACACATTCCATGTATCTAATCTGAAGAAATGTCTAGCAGTGAGTGATGAGAAAATTACGTTAGGTAAGGTTCGAATAGATGGGAAGTTTCATTTTATCGAAGAGCCCGTAGAAGTTATGGACCGTGAGGTAAAGCAACTGAAACAAAGTCGGATACCTATTGTCAAGATCCGATGGAATTCAAAGCATGGACCGGAGTATACTTGGGAACGAGAGGATGAAATGTGGAAGAAATATCCGCACCTCTTCGATTTCAATAAGAAACGGACATCCAAATGAAATGTATCACGAGGACGTTGATCCCTTTTAGGAGGAAAAGCTGTGACAATCTAACATTTTCAGGTAGTGAAAAATTTTCTTGTATAATATTTTGAAACTTATTTTATGTTGGTTGACGAACTCACAATTTACGAATTTAAATTTGGGCTTACGTGCATAATCTGGCGTCTTTTACGATTAAACCGGAAACCTTAGGATTACGTATTTACGTTTTTGAACTCCGTTTTTTATGAGACAATTTTTATTGGATTCGTTTTGTGACGGTGATTCATAATTTATAAAAACGTTTTTCGTAAAACGACCCGAGGGCATGCAAATCGAGAAAACTAGAATCGAGAAATACCCGTAAACTAGTGAGATGGGACAAAACACATTGTCCCACCCCACTAGCTTGTATGGGACGGCTAACTTGACACCACAACACAAGGTGACATCAAGTTTAGCTTACACCTTCCATGTGTAAGCCATGCTTACATTTCAAGCTAACCATTCCACTAAACCACAAAACAAGCAACTTGTTTTCACCTACACCATTTCTCACATGCAATCAACACCAAAAACTCTCTCTACTTCATCCGTTGTGCCGTCCCAAATAAACCAAGAAACACCCCATTTGATCTTTTCTAGCCATAAACCACATGTTTACTAGTTCTATTAAGGTGTTCTCTTGAAGCCTTGATCATTTGGTGGCCATATTAACATCTTTGGAGGTGATTTGCTTATGTCCTAGGGCTTATTTTCCAACCTATGTTCTTGATATTTGATGGTCTTGGAGATACTTGTTGTGTTCATCAAGTTCTTGTCTTCCTAAAACAAGAAATCCACTTGGATTGGTAAAGAAGATCATCCTCTCCATTTTTCTCTTGTTATTTTGTAAAGAACAAATGTATTTTCTTTCATTTTGTATATGTATATGATGTATATATGATGATAAAAATGTTGTGTGGGGATCAAGTGTTGATAAATATGCTTAAAAATGATGATAACTATAAGAAATGAAGCTAAAATCTTGATTATTTAGTTGGCTGTATAAAAACAGTAGAAAACTAAAAGATGAACTGATAAAATTGCATGGTTTGATCCATTTACAGTAAGTAGAAGATGTTATACACATGTGAGAGTTGGCCATGCAATGGAATCAAAATAATGAGTGAGATATGATCAAAACAAGTTAGGTGGTATAATCTGAATAAGCAGTTTTGTAGGGACTGTTAAGGCAAGTTAAACTCAAAATGGGCAGTAGCTATAGCTAAGTTAAATGTAGCACATAATATGAAGATCATGTCATCCAAAAATGAGCTTCTAATTCATTATAGAACTCTAGATATGTTAAAAATGGTGAACATGAAGTTAAAAATCAGATTTTTGGAAATAATGTTTATTATTATTATATAAGCACTCACATTATAATGTATAAAATATAAAAATATAAACCCACTAACTTATAAAACTTATTTATATAAATGTATAAAAGGTTAATTAAATGGGTAAATTATATAAATGGTGGTGAAATAATATTTATAAGTAATAAAAACTATAAACTTGATTTTTACGACTTTTTCGGCTATCGCCGTAAAATTAACGTTTTTCGCCAAATAAAACTTAGACGACCAAACCCGTCTAATGTAAAGTTTATAAAAGTCATATACTGATGTATAGATAACTAAGACAAGTAAAAACCGATAAAACCCGAACTATAAGAATTACGGACATTTACGAGCTAACTAAACATATTGAACTAATAATTGGACTTAATAAGATAAAAACTTGTAAAAAGAACTTATTGGGCTTAACCCATTTGGGCCCAACATGAAAAGTATATATACTGATAATATAGATATAAAATGGATAAAAAAACAAGTTAAATAACTTATAAAAGACTTAATGGACTTAAAATAGGTAAATCGGTAAAACTAGCAAACTAGTAAAACGTTACCAAAACGTAAACACTAAAATGAGTAAACAAGGATGTATAAACCCACTTGATCATCATCATATGTACAAAATCATCATATGTATATTGTTATTTTGATAAAAGTCATTGGACCGAGTCTAAGACCGATTATTATTTATATAGGTTTCCGTGACCGAAGCACGCCCGTAGCCGATAATCCGCCTTTCATTAACAACGTGAGTTCATAGCCTCGCACTCTTTTAAATTTTTTTATAAAATTATTTGTAAACCCGCGAGGGAGATAACATGCTAGATTTTTATAAAAATAGAACACAAGTAGTCCCGATTGTATGCTTAATGATATGGACCCGAATGATGCTATGACCCTATATTCGAGACTAAAAGGATTATTAGTAGTTAGGTTATGTCACTTAAAGTCCCATTAGCATGAATTGTGAACTACCAGGATTTGGTAGACGCTTATGCATTTGATAGTACTATTTGGGGACGATCACCCCAGTTCGCGCCTTGACGGTTGATCCCCGTCGTACCACATTGATTGGTAAGCGAATTTATGTATGAGAAGATTCCATAGCGTGATTTTTGTGACGACACGCTAACTTAGATGGGCAAATTGTTTATCGGGTTCGCGGCCCGCTGTTTTCATAGTAAGGTAACAATGTCATGCGGCTAATAATAATCCTACAACCTATACAACGTATGCTATAAAACGTATATAATTCAGATGAAACATATATAAATTCAAATACGATGTATCCTATATATGATAACGACGCTATTAACGATGAATATATTACCTATCATGGTAATATAGAGACTACGGTCTCATGGACGGTTTAAGATGTATGCTTGATATATATTGCCTGACTAGCAATATGAGGACTTACTTCCGATATTATACTTGTGTTCTGATTTTAAATGATTGTTTTATATAACGGTTTTCATTAAACTCTATGAATTCACTCGGCATTCGCTGATATGATTTTTGCATGTTTTTATCTTAGGTGCTTGATGGTAATCCGGATGGAGATCGACTCTGATGGCCCACACTTAATATTAAAAATGTTTATTCGATCTGTGTTTTGTAAATTTAATGACCTGTATAATTTGGGACCTGTTGTACGCTTTTGAAACTTTTTATCGAATGAATGTTTGTTAAACCTTGTACAACCATTTTTATGTGTTGTCTATGATTGGAGTTATTGTGCTATCCCGTAACACTCTGAAAGACCCTTCCGCTGTACCGATACGAAAAATGAGAGTGTTACAATATATATATATATACATGTTCATACATTTTATTCCCTAAAGCAACGATATAAATATTTCCTATAAATATTTATTAAACCTTTAATGTTTCCATAAATTATTTAATATTCATAAAATAATTTATAATTCAGCAAGTTTAAGAATTCATACAATTAGTCCTTAGGGTTTCGTGTTCATTTAAGTTTTACTAAATAAAAATGTAATTAAGGTTAGGGCTAGTTTATGTTTCAGATTATGGCATAACCGGTCCCTCCATGTTTTTAAATAAGTAAAACTTTCAGATGTTACATGTTTGGCACCTAGGGCTTGTTTGACTTTTGGTTAATGGCAGATTTAGTCCCCCTAGTTAAGTCTAGGTTTTATAACTTTCGTAAAATAACCAAAACAACCCCTAGGGCTTCTTTAAGTTTCGGATTATTGCCAAAATGGTCCTTAGGGTTTTAAAGTGACAAAATAACTTTTAGAAACTTCCCAAAATGGTCCCTAGGGTTTAATTTGCCACGGATAGTATTCATTAAACCCTAGACTTTCGGATAATTTCATTTTCAGTCCTTGTGTTTACTAGTTTATCAAAACAAGTTTCATAGGTTACGGTTTTAGTGCTTAAGTTTCATAAACTGTCATTTTTATCCAAAAGTTTTTATAAGTTATATTTTATTATAAAAACTTTTATTTTAACATTTAAACATAGTATGAGCTCATTAAATGGGCTAAACATCTAATGGGCTATCTAGTGGGATTAAATATATTTCAAGTCCACTAATTTATTCAAATGGGCCTTTAAATCATTTATTGGGCTTAAATACATTTTTAAGTCCTTTAATTAGTTGAATGGGCCTAAGTGTAATCTTAAGTCCATTAGGGTACTAAGATTTATCAAATGGGCTTATTGGGTCTATTAAGTCTTGGTTAATATTGCATGGGCTTAATTTGTCCTTTAATATTACTTTTTCCATTTTATGTTAATACTAATTCATGTATTTCTCATAAGCTTACTACTTAGCTTATTCATATTTAGTCACAAGGTCTTATATAAGTCATAAGTTCTAACATGAGCTTATAACTCATGGCTATAATTATCATCGCTTATTAAGATATGTTAAGTCTTGTTTTAAGGTTGCATGTACTTTCAAGTGTTTCCATATTAAGATCTAGCCATGTATATATTAAGAAAACAAATCATAGTCAATGTACACCATATATAGCCTACGACTAGACCTTTAATCTTGGTATTTCCAAGATGAGGTTTTTAGCTAATCTTATGATTTATATACATTCATAAATTCCAATACAATCATGTAATCTTATTGCATGTTTCCAAGATCTTTCATAAACCAACCTAGACAACATATAGCCTATGGCTATGTTGTCTTTTCCCAAAAATTGCCATAAGATCTTTATGCTAGTTCCATGTCTACCATTTAACCATAAATCTAGGTTCTACATTAGCATGCATGTACACTAAAAGACCATCTAAGTACATATAACATTTTTAGTGATTTTTAATAGTCCATTTAACATGTAATGATACATATTCCATCATTTAAACTTAGCACATAAATCATATGTACATTATTCATGTATGTCGTGACCTTCAAGGTCATGGTTTTCCATGTCTTTTGAGTTACAAAAGCTTACTTTATGAGATCTATGATTATTAGTTAACCAAGATTCCAAAAAGTGAGATTTGTAACTTATGCTATATTTAAATTTATAAAATGGTTCATATGATTTTTAGTCATGTTAAAACATAGAGTACAAGCCTTAGTGTTCCTTTATTAAAAAGTTTTAACCATGACTATGGTGGTCTAAAATATGTCGTGACCTAGAATGTCCATGGCTTTACCAAATTTTGATTTTAACAAGTTATTTACATGTGTTTATAGGCAAATGATGATGCATTCAAGTGGAAATGAAGAAACATAAGGAGTATACCTTTTTTGTTTCAGAGTTACCAAGGAAGATCTATATGAACAAGGAGGTTAGAGATCTAATCTATGATTATGAAGAAACCCTAAATATCAACCAAGTTGTGACCTTTAAGGTTCGGCTAGAGCTTGGTATAATGCCTCAAAGATGATGATGATGCCACCAAATGATTAGTGATTACTATGGGACAAGGATCTAGTATATTTAATGAATAACCTTGGATTTTTGTGGCTTATAGCCGAATCATTTGAGAGAGAAAGATGAAGAAGGAGTGAGATCTAGTTGAATGAGGGAATGTAAAGAGTGAGAGAGAGTTTTCGGCTTAAGGAGGAAAGAGAGAGAGTAAGGCAAAAGGAATATGATTGTCTTGGTAAGGGAGTATGTGCCAAGTGTTGGCTTTTCCAAAACCAAGGCATCCCTCCATCTTCCACCTCATGGGGTTCCGTGTCTAGCTTGCCAAAAAGGAAGTTGGGCCATGTTGGGCTTATGTTGGGCTAGCATACAAGGATAAGGGTTCTTGGGCTAGTCCAAGATGTGTATGTATGTCTATATTATGCACATATATATATATATATATATATATATATATATATATATATATATATATATATATATATATATATATATATATATATATATATATATATATATATATATATATATATATATATATATATATATATATATATATATATATATATATATATATATATATATATATATATATAGTACAAACACTTCATACAACATTTTTCCCATGATTTGTTTAAGTGTTGGGCATACATAGTTTGTTATACCTTTCAATACTTGTTATCCTAGTCTTATGTACAAGGTTCAGTTATGCAACATATTACCATAGCAAAGTAATTGTAGAAGTATAAGTACATAGAGGACAAGTTCACACATAACTTATAGAGATATAACACATGAGTGAATGTTCTAGGATTAATGGGTGAAACTCATTACATAAAATCTTGGAAAAATCATGGATTTTATAGCACCACCCCAGTATTTTAGGTTTGTCCTCAAAGCTACTAAAGCGTAGTTAGCTTTTAAGTGAAAAGATGAGGGTACTTGGATTTGAAGATGTCCTCTCGTTCCCAAGTGTACTCGGGGCCTCTCTTCGAGTCCCATCGCACTTTGATCAACGGAATGAGGCTACGTTTTAACTTCTTGGTTGTTCTCTCCATGATTTCCACTGGGGTCTCCGTGTATTGGAGTTGGTCACCGATATGGATCCCCTCTAAGGGCATAACCAAAGGTTCCTTGGTGTAGCACTTTTTCAGATTGGATACATGGAAGGTGGGGTGTATCTGACTTAATTGTGGCGGCAGTTCCAAACGGTATGCCACTTCCCCGATCTTGGCTATCACTTTGAAAGGACCCACATATCGTGGATTTAACTTTCCCCGCTTTCCAAATCATATAATCCCCTTCCATGGTGATACCTTTAGAATGACGTGATCTCCCACTTTGAACTGTACGGGTCTGCGTTTTTTATCCGCGTAGCTCTTTTGTCGATCGCGAGCAGCTTGCAGTCTCTGTTTTATAAGGACAATTTGGTCTGTAGTCTCCTGAGTCAATTCAGGCCCAGCGAGTTGGAACTCACCTACCTCTGCCCAACATACAGGAGAGCGACATTTCCTTCCATAAAGGGCTTCCAAAGAGGCGGCCTTGATATTGGCGTGATAGCTATTGTTTTAGGAAAACTCAATCAAAGGTATATGCTCGACCCAACTATTTCCAAAATCAATTACACATGCCCTTAGCATGTCTTCTAGGGTTTGGATAGTTCGCTCACTCTGACCATCCGTTTGTGGATGATAGGCGGTGCTCATATCCAGTTGGGTACCCAGGGCTCGTTTAAGAGCCCTCCAGAAGGTGGAGGTGAATCTGCTATCCCGGTCGCAAATTATTGAGACTGGTACTCCATGTTTGGTTACAATTTCCTTAAGGTAGGTCCTTGCCAACTTGGATAGGGAGTCGGATTACTTGATGGGTAAGAAATGAGCAGACTTGGTGAGTCGGTCGACTATCACCCAAATGGCATCATATCCACGTGATGATTTTGGGAGTTTGGTCACGAAATCCATGGTGATATTTTCCCACTTCCATTCAGGTATCTTAGATTGTACCAGTAAACCGGATGGCCTTTGGTGTTTTGTTTTGACACGTGTGCATGTCAAACATTTATGGACGTAGGTGGCGATGTCAGCCTTCATGTTTGGCCACCAATATAATTTCCTCATATCTTGATATATCTTTTCCGATCCCGGATGTATTGAATATTTGGATTTATGTGACTCGTGCATGATTATGTCCCTCAAATTCCCATAACGGGGTAACCAACTCCTCCCGTATATGCACAATGTTCCGTACGCCTTTGGTTCCAGTTTCTCCTTAGATTGGTCGGTTCGAAGCATTCCTACTATGTCTTCTTTCTAGAGGTTTTTGGGTTTCTGTGCTTGGGTTTGTGCTTTAAGGATTTTATTGGGCAGATCCAGATTGATGGTCATGGTTAAGGCTCGAACCCTCATGGGTGGGTCTTTATCTTTACGGCTCAGTGCATCAGCAACTACGTTTGCTTTAGCTGGATGGTATTTGATTTCACAATCGTAATCGATTAACAGTTCAATCCAATGACGCTGCCTCATATTAAGCTCTTTCTTATCTAATATATGTTGCAGACTGTTATGGTCGGTGTATACTGTACATTTTGTTCCGTAAAGGTAATGCCTCAAAATTTTTAAGGCAAAGACTACCGCTCCAAGTTCTAAATTGTGGGTAGTGTGTTCTTCTCATGCTTATTTAATTGCCTAGAAGCGTAGGCAATTACTTTCTTTCTTTGCATCAATACTGCCCCCAATCCTTTATATGATGCATCACAATATACCTCAAAGTCATCATTGCCATCGGGAAAGGATAAGAGAGGCGCACTACACAACTTTTGTTTTATCAACTAGAAAGTTGATTCCTCTTTTTCTCCCCAATTAAATTTTACTCCTTTCTGAGTGAATTTGGTCATTGGTTTGGCTATCTTGGAGAAGTCTTTGATGAATCGGCGATAGTATCCGGCAAGGCCTAGGAATTGGCGGATCTCTGTTTGTGATTTGGGAGATGCCAAACTCCTAACGGATTCAACCTTCGCAGGATCTACGTGAATACCATCGTTGTCAATGACATGTCGTAGAAAATGGACTATGGGTATCCAGAACTCACATTTGGAAAACTTTGCATACAGCTGCTCTTCCTTGAGTACTTTCAATGCTTGGGTCGGATGCTCAGCATGGTCTTGTTTGTTCTTGGAGTAGACAAGTATGTCGTTGATGAAGACTATCACGAATTTATCCAAATAGGGTTTACACACCCGGTTCATGAGATCCATGAATATTGCTGGTGCGTTTGTCAACCCAAAAGGCATAACTCGAAATTCGAAATGACCGTAACGAGTTCTGAAAGCTGTCTTAGTAATATCTTCTTCCCGGACTCTAAGTTGATGGTAACCAGACCTCAGATCAATCATAGAATACATACTTGATCCCAGGAGTTGATCAAATAAGTCGTCGATGCGAGGTAATGGATAGCGATTCTTTATCGTTAATTTATTCAATTCTCGGTAATCGACGCACATTCGAAAAGAGCCATCTTTCTTCTTGACAAAAAGAACAGGGGCTCCCCATGGAGAGGAGCTAGGCCTAATGAATCCTTTTTCTGATAGTTCCTGGAGTTGTTTGGTTAGTTCCTTCAATTCTGATGGTTCTAGCTGGTAGGGAGCCTTAGCTACAGGTGCAGCCCCAGGAATTAAATCAATTTGTAATTCTATTTGTCGCACTGGGGGCATACCTGGCAGTTCATCAGGAAATACTTCAGGAAAATCTCGGACAATTGGCACGTCCTCGATTCGTGTCTCCTCGGGTTTGTCTTCTTCCTCGATTTTGGAGATGTGTGCTAGGAAAATAGGGCATCCTCTGGTCAAGTATCTTTGTGCTTTGGTGTAAGAAATGACACTAAGTCTAGTGTTGATTATATCAGGGTTACCATCCCCTCGTATAATCAAGGTTTCATCTCCCCAAGGTATACGGACCAGTTTTTGATCACATAAGATGACTGCATGGTACTTTGATAGCCAATCCATACCAATGATGACATCAAAGCTACCAAGACTTACCGGGATCAAATCAATGTTGAACGGGTGATTGGAGAGGTTTAAGGTACAACCTCGAATGATGGTGTCAACTGTCACAATTTTTACGTCGGCTAGTTCTATAGTATAGTAGGAGTCTAAAACTGATGGAGTAATTTCCAATACTCTACTAAATTCCGTTGATATAAAGCTTCGATCTGCCCCGGTATCAAATAGAACAGATGCATATTGTTGGTTTAGTAGAAATGTACCAGTGACGATGTTAGAATTTGGATTGGCTTGGGTATTGCCAACCATGTATGCTTATGATGAAGTTCCCTTGTTATCTTTCTTCCAGTTGGCCAACTTAGGACAGTCAGGTCTCACATGTCCAGGGGTTTCACACTCGTAACATACTACAACCTTCTTTGGCCTACCATTACTTCCACTTGCGGAGTTTCGGTTTCCCTTGCATTGTTTTCCAGCAACATGATGATAGTCGCACTTTGAACACTTAGGCTTGGTCCCTGAGTAGTTCTTGGTGCGGGTGGTGGGAGTAGTATCATCGGCTTGCCCAACATTTTTCTTTTTGAAAGGCTGCTGGTGTTGGCTACGAGAGCTTTCATCGGATTTTCTCTTGTTGTACGTTTGCCTCTCGGACAGATTGCGGGCTCGCTTGTTCACCAGCTCAGTCGCAAATTCCATAGCACCTTCTACGGTAGTGGGTCGTGAAGCTAGCACACTGTCATGGATGTTGTCAGGGAGTCCGCAGACATACTTCTCAATCTTGTCACTCCTTAGAGGGAACATTCTGGTGCACATCAAGCTTAACTCTTTAAATCTTTGGTTGTACCAAAGGATATCATTGTTCTTACACTTTAGATCCCACAGTTCGACTTCCAACTTCTTCATTTCTCCTCTAGGACAGTATTTCTCATTCATTCTCTCCTTGAGGTTGGCCCAAGTGAGAGTATAAGCAGTGTCATGTCCAAGGGTGGCGACCACAGAGTTCCACCAAGTAAGGGCGCTCTCGAGTAGGTTGCATGTAGCAAACTTAACTCTGTTCTAGTCAGTACAACCGCTGATGCGGAAAACTGTCTCTAGTCTTTCAAACCACAGCATCAATTCAACAACTCCTTCTTTCCCTCGGTAGTATGAGGGTTTGCATTTTAAGAAGTCGGGGTAAGAGCAACCCCTGTTGAAGTTGTTTCTTCGCATGTTGTGGTTTGAATCATTGTTCACATTAGCTTCTCTGGCAGCCATAGCTGCCGTAATGCCTTCACCAATCATCACCCTGAGTTAATCAGCGGTAACATTATGAGTAGCTTCAGGAACTTCGGTATTAGTGGTGTTGGAAGTAGTTGCATTATTGGGGTTTGATCGCGTAATAGACATTTATCTATAATCATACATAAAATGAAATTATTAGTTCAAACGTTAGTACAATTTTTATATTATTTGCAAGAGTTGATTTCATGCATAAAATTCATAACAAATTTGGATAACCTGTCAGGATTTCATAATATAATACTTTGCACAACAGATATAACATGAGAGAGTGATTACATGAAAATTTCCGTAAGGATTTAAACATTCGTCGAGTATATCAAATCCGGGACAAAGACTTAGCTAGCCTTGTCCTGGGTAGTGGTACACATTGTATTAAGTACATCATATCCAAAATACATGCCCGAATAGAAAAGTACAGTACAGGGATACATCACCAAAAGCTTGAAAAGAAATAAAAGTACGAAGGCCTTATATCATGATAGCCGGGATGAAACCCGTAAGCTTGTCATGATCTACAAGAAGTTTAGTACATCTATATTAATCATGCTTAGATGGTCCACTAGATGAGGCCGGTGATGATGGTGCTGATGGAGCTGCAGATGATCTTCGGGAACCCTGTAATGGCTAAATTGTCGCTTGGGTCTCCTTAAGCACATGGAATGCCTTCAACAAATGGTTCCGGATTCTATTGGTGGCTCCTCAGAGATGAGTCATCTCTACAGTAATCTCGTCATGTCGGACGGTGGCAAGATCACAGAAAATAGACAACGACTGTTGCTGAGCAGATAGAGCAGCATGGGTCTGATGCTGAGGACCCTCCATGACCTGAATGCGCTGGTGAAGATGGCGGTTCTCCTCTATGAGCCACTTCAATGCTTCATCAGTCTTGGCATGGACACCTTTAGTGGCTTGGGCTTCTCTCCTCATGGTGCGGGAGAAAGAGTCAACACGATCTTGGATGACGGTGTGGCCTTGTCAACCGGATATCACTAGGCCGCGAAGGTCCGATATCTCCTGCTCCTGGCGTGCGGCTAGTGCGGCCATCTGGGCTTGGACGGAATCGACCCGTCTCGCCCCGGAGCCTTTCCCGGTCTCATAAGTGGAGACGGGTACGGACCCGGAGTAATACCCCGATGATAAGGATGGAGGCACGGAAGATGGTATGCTAGGAAGAACCTGGTCCTCCTCCATAGAGGTTGGGGCCAGTATAGCTGATGCTGAGATAGGAAAAGGGTCCTCTAGGAGTACAGCTTTGATAGTTGGGTCATCCTCTGAATGCGAGGTTGATAACCATCCACACTGCGTCAATCGTCGAGATGAACAAACAACTGGAGTAGGAGCTACTACGGGTAGAAGAGTCGAAGATGTAGTAGGCGGAGTCATGATGCCTGAAATAGTATTATTTGAAGTTTGAAGTAAGTATAAGCTTACAAACAAAGAACAATATTATTTTAGATTACATTCTTTATGAAATATATCCCTTTTAAACAATTATCATAATGTTTTAAGGGTACATATATTAATACTTATATATATATATATATATATATATATATATATATATATATATATATATATATATATATATATATATATATATATATATATATATATATATATATATATATATATATATATATATATATATATATATATATATATATATATATATATATATATATATATATATATATATATGTATATATATATATATATATATATATATATATATATATATATATATATATATATATATATATATATATATATATATATATATATATATATATATATATATATATATATATATGTATATATATATATATATATATATATATATATATATATATATATATATATATACATATATATATATATATATATATATATATATATATATATATATATATATATATATATATATATATATATATATATATATATATATATATATATATATATATATATATATATATATATATATATATATATATATATATATATATATATATATATATATATATATATATATATATATGTTATCATTTAAGCAGTTCATTTAACAATTTGTAAGTGCAAGGTTTGGTTTAGTATTACCTATATTTTCATTTCAGTATTTTAGTATGTAGTGTAAAATTTCAAGTTAAGCATATCTAACATTTTCCATAGAAATATTTCACTAAATAGTATTAATAATCAAGTTTAGTAACAATATATATACTTAGTTCACATAGCATAAAATACCCTAAGATCTATATGCTAAACTAATACGGTCCCAAAAAAAATCCCAAAAAGATTTTGATAAGTTATAGTCCAGTTTTAAATAAAAGAAAAATCATTTTATTTTTATTTTATTTAAAAATTTATCTGGTTCTCTATAACTAATGCTTTGATACCATTCTCTGTGACACCCCGGATAGGGTCGAAATATGCGGAAATATCCACGGAGATGTCACTAGGGTGGATCGTTATCATATAGTACATAGAGCATAAGATAAGGAGTTATTCAAATCAAATTACATGTTTGTTAAACAAATAATTAAAAATTGTCTTAAACATGATGAAAGGTGATTGTTTGTGTTTCCCAAATAGAACCCCTGACGAGTCCTACAATGCAGATTACTAAGATGCTGGAGACCAAGCACACACCACGTACTAACTTCATATTCCTGTGAAAGACATGCTAGAGGGTCAACATAAAGTTGGTGAATATACAGGTTTTAATAATTAATTAGTTTGGACATACATTAATCATAGAAGTAACAATACACAAAGCATTCTTACTAAATTTAGATTACATTTGTTTATTATTAGAAACTTAAGCTTAACCTTCCATAGTCTTTAATAGATGAGGACATAGTGTCTTACAAAAAGACACCCAACCCAGTTCCAACATGGTATACATCTGTTGTCCCGGCCAAGGCACAGTGAGCATGACTCACCCAGATGGGGATGGTCAATCCCTAATAGATCTATTTATAACATTCGGGCTATTTACAACAATTTACAGTTCCAATAATAATCAATCATAGTCAAGTTTATACAATTCTGTTATGTCCATTAAGTGTTTGCATATATTATCTATGCCATAGAGGAAAAGTTCTATCAAAAGTTTATATATAGGGCTGTAAACTCACCTGGGAGTAGGCAATAGCTGTTTAATACGAATATCCAAATAAAGCTCACGCCAAAAGTTATGGCTAATCAAATAGTACAGTCTTAATAGATAGTACAAAGAACATATATGTATGCTTATACAGATTTTAGTTATTTCATTTATGCTACGGTATTTATCTAAATAACCGTAGTTCAAGTATCATCAATATTTATTTAAACTTATCTATATAAGTTTCATTGCTAAGCAAACACAAGATGTCTTACTTAAAATTTCCGTTTACGTTTTATGACATATGCATTAGTATACAATTCATTTTCATATGATTTTATTTCCTAAAAAATATAGGAATATATATATATACACGTTCATACATTTTATTCCCTAAAGAAACGATATAAATATTTCCTATAAATATTTATTAAACCTTTAATGTTTCCATAAATTATTTAATATTCGTAAAATAATTTATAATTCACAAGTTTAAGAATTTATACAATTAGTCCTTAGGGTTTCGTGTTCATTTAAGTTTTACTAAATAAAAATGTAATTAGGGTTAGGGCTAGTTTATGTTTCAGATTATGGCATAACCGGTCCCTCCATGTTTTTAAATAACTAAAACTTTTGGATGTTACATGTTTGGTACCTAGGGCTTGTTTGACTTTCGGTTAATGGCAAATTTAGTCCCCCTAGTTAAGTCTAGGTTTTATAACTTTCGTAAAATAACCAAAACAGCCCCTAGGGCTTCTTTAAGTTTTGGATTATTGCCAAAATGGTCCTTAGGGTTTTAAAATGACAAAATAACTTTTAGAAACTTCCCAAAATGGTCCCTAGGGTTTAATTTGCCACGGATAGTATTCATTAAACCCTAGACTTTCGGAAATTTCATTTTCAGTCCTTGTGTTTACTAGTTTATCAAAACAAGTTTCATAGGTTACGGTTTTAGTGCTTAAGTTTCATAAATTGTCATTTTAATCCAAAAAGTTTTTATAAGTTATATTTTATTATAAAAACTTTTATTTTAACATTTAAACATAGTATGGGCTCATTAAATGGGCTAAACTCTAATGGGCTATCTAGTAGGCTTAAACATATTTCAAGTCCACTAATTTATTCAAATGGGCCATTAAATCATTTATTGGCCTTAAATACATTTTTAAGTCCTTTAATTAGTTAAATGGGCCTAAGTGTAATCTTAAGTCCATTAGGGTACTAAGATTTATCAAATGGGCTTATTTGATCTATTAAGTCTTGGATTAATATTGCATGGGCTTAATTAGTCCTTTAATATTACTTTTTCCATTTTATGTTAATACTAATTCATGTATTTATCATAAGCTTACTACTTAGCTTATTCATATTTAGTCACAAGGTCTTATATAAGTCATAAGTTCTAACATGATCTTATAACTCATGGCTATAATTATCATAACTTATTAAGATATGTTAAGTCTTGTTTAAGGTTGCATGTACTTGCAAGTGTTTCCATATTAAGATCTAGCTATGTATATATTAAGAAAACAAATCATAGTTAATGTACACCATATATAGCCTACGCAAGACCTTTAATATTGGTATTTCCAAGATGAGGTTTTTAGCTAATCTTATGATTTATATACATTAATAAATTCCAATACAATCATGTAATCTTATTGCATGTTTCAAAGATCTTTCATAAACCAACCTAGACAACATATAGCCTATGGCTATGTTGTCTTTTCCCAAAAATACCCATAAGATCTTTAAGCTAGTTCCATGTTTACCATTTAACCATAAATCTAGGTTCTACATTAGCATGCATGTACACTAAAAGACCATCTAAGTACATATAACATTTTAGTGATATTTAATAGTCCATTTAACATGTAATGATACATATTCCATCATTTAGACTTAGCACATAAATCATATGTACATTATTCATGTATGTCGTGACCTTCAAGGTTATGGTTTTCCATGTCTTTGAGTTACACAAGCTTACTTTATGAGTTCCATGATTATTAGTTAACCAAGATTCCAAAAAGTGAGATTTGTAACTTATGCTATATTTAAATTCATAAAATGGTTCATATGATTTTTAGTCATGTGAAAACATAGAGTACAAGCCTTAGGGTTCCTTTATTAAAAAGTTTTAACCATGACTATGATGGTCTAAAATATGCCGTGACCTAGAATGGCCATGGCTTTACCAAATCTTGATTTTAACAAGTTATTTACATGTGTTTATAGGCGAATGATGATGCATGCAAGTGGAAATGAAGAAACAAAAGGAGTATACCTTTCTTCTTTCAAAGTTACCAAGGAAGATCTATATGAACAAGGAGGTTAGAGATCTAATCAATGATGATGAAGAAACCCTAAATATCAACCAAGCCGTGACCTTTAAGGTTCGGCTAGAGCTTGATATAATGCCTCCAAAGATGATGATGATGCCACCAAATGATTAATGATTACTATGGGACAAGGATCTACTATATTTAATGAATAAACTTGGATTTTTATGGCTTATAGACGAATCATTTGAGAGAGAAAGATGAAGAAGGAGTGAGATCTAGGTGCATGAGGGAATGTGAAGAGTGAGAGAGAGTTTTCGGCTTAAGGAGGAAAGAGAGAGAGGAAGGCAAAAGGAATATGATTGTCTTGGTAAGGGAGTATGTGCCAAGTGTTTGGTTTTCCAAAACCAAGGCATCCCTCCATCTTCCACCTCATGGGGTGCCGTGTCTAGCTTGCCAAAAAGGAAGTTGGGCCATGTTGGGCTTATGTTGGGCTAGCACACAAGGATAAGGGTTCTTAGGCTAGTCCAAGATGTGTATGTATGTCTATATTGTGCATACACATATATATAGTACAAACACTTCATACAACATTTTTCCTATGATTTGTTTAAGTGTTGGGCATACATAGTTTGTTATACCTTTCAATACTTGTTATCCTAGTCTTATGTACAAGGTTTAGTTATGCAACATATTACCATAGCAAAGTAATTGTAGAAGTATAAGTACATAGTGGACAAGTTCACACATAACTTATAGAGATATAACACATGAGTGAATGTTCTAGGATTAATGGGTGAAACTCATTACATAAAATCATGGTAAAATCATGGATTTTACAAAAAGGATTGAAATGAGGTTAGGGAGGTCTCACAATTACTTGTTTCAAGAGAAGATGGTGAATGATCAAGTTTCAAAGCTCCTATGTGTTGGGTTCATCCTAAACGTGACCTAGGAAGGTCTTGGCTTGTCTTGAATGCTAAATATCTTGTGTAGACTTGCACTAAATGCTTGAGAAGACCAAGATCTTATAGTAGTAAATGTTTTGGGTTCATCTAGGTGTTTTGTGAAGTGTGATCCGAATTTTTGGAGTGAAGTAGTGAGAAGTGAGAGTGTGGTTTGCTAAATATCCAAGTATGAAGATAATGGGTGTGGTCTAGGGTTAAGCCACGATAAGCAAGAGAAACAGCCAAGATATGATGTGATTTGCAAAGTACATGGAGGTACTAGGTTGTTAAATGCAAATGTGGGTACACTTGGCTTTTGGTGTGTTTTATCCGTCGCATACATGTATTCCAAGGGGACAAATGAGACTTGTATAGTGTTTGTAATTAAGGGAAAGTTGTACAAGGCAAATGGATTGTGTGGTGTGCTCATGTCACACGCCTAAGGGAAAGGAACAAGTGCTAGGTGTCTTGGTTTGACATACTTGCATATCTAAGCCTTAATATTTGCTAGTACTTCCCATAATGTAAAAACATGTACATATGGTCTTGGTTTTGGGTATGGCCGATGGTTTTAAGCTAGTCAAAGGAAAAGAGTGGTTTAAATAGTGTATGTTTTAATTAGAGGGTGTTGTATAATGTTTATAAAGTCAATGTATATTTGAAAGAGGTTTTAGGTGGGTATAGTTGTGTATGACATAGTATTCGGCTAGGTATATAAGTCTAGGGTAGTTTTAGGTTCAAATTTAGTGTCTTGGTATGGTTACTAGGAGTCTAGGTTTAATATAGTAGAGGTAGGTTCAAGTCCTAATTCATTTGGTTAAGTTTTGGGATCCTTGGCGAAAGTATAGTCATAATTAAATAAAAGTATTGTTTACTTTATTCAGATGTAAGATATTTAGTGAAAATGAGTTAGAGTGGATATTTGTAATGCTTAATAATAAAAGTAGTTGATGTCATATCGTAGTACTGTTTATGGTGTAAGGAAAATATATAAATATATATTTTTGAAGCTTAAAATAGTTCCTTGATAATTGTTATTTATTGTGATCATGAGTTTAGATTTTTATAAATCAATATGATGAATGCTTATGAGCAAGTGTTTCAGGTAACTTAATAGTCCCAATATATGATTGTTTAAAGTCTTGTATGCTCATATAATATAGCCATACAAATGTCCTTATGATTAAAAACTCATAATCATAATATAATGTCATGTGATCAAATGTTTCCATGTTCTGATGATTTAAATGGTGTATGCTCATGTATGATGCATATGATTGCTAAAAAGATTTCATGCAAAGGTGGTAATATATAGAGATATCATGAGGTGACGTGTACAATGATGACATAGTCAAAACCTGAAATTTACAGGTTTTACAGCACTATTTGGTTATTTTAGCTTTGTCCTCAAAGCTTAAGATGACGTTACTGCTCAGGTGAACAGGTGTGGGTACTTTGCTCTGAATGAGTCTTCGTGTTCCCAGGTGAACTAAGGACCTCTCCTAGAGTTCCAACGTATCTTAAGTAATGGGATTTTCCTTCGCTTTAGTTTCTTGACTACCCTCTCCATGACTTCAACAGGTTCTTCTATGAATTGGAGTTTCTCATCAAAGTTGACACCCTCCAATGGCATGGCTAACGGCTCATCCGCGTAGCACTTTTTTAGGTTTGAGACATGGACTGTAGAGTGCACCTGGCTCAACTACTGGGGTAACTTTAAACGATAAGCGACTTCACCCATTCTGGCGATCACTTTGAAGGGTCCTACGTAACGTGGATTTATTTTCCCATGTTTTCCAAATCGTACAACGCCCTTCCAAGGCGATACCTTGAGCATAACACAGTCACTTACTGCGAATTCCATAGGTTTCCGTTTGCGATCTACATAGCTCTTATACCTGTCTTATGCAGCTTAAATTCTTTGTTTGATGAGAGTGATCTTCTCAGTAGTCTCTTGGATCAGTTCTGGTCCAGTCAACTGAAATTCCCCCACCTCTGCCCAACACACAGGTGATCTGCACTTGCGACCATAGAGGGCCTCAAATGGTGATGCTTTGATGCTGGCATGGTAGTTGTTGTTGTAGGAGAATTCAACTAATGATATATGTTCGACCCATCCTTTTCCAAAGTCGATCACACATGCTCTTAGCATGTCTTCCAACGTATGGATTGTTCGTTCACTCTGACCGTCTGTCTGAGGGTGATAAGCAGTACTCATGTCCAAGTTTGTTCCCAGGCTCGTTGAAAAGCTTTCCAAAAGTTTGACGTAAATCTACCATCTCGATCACAGATTATTGAGACTGGTATACCGTGTCTAGTCACAACTTCCTTGAGGTATAGTTTGGCCAGCTTGTTCAGAGAGTCATTTTCTCGGATGGGGAGGAAATGAGCTGATTTTGTGAGTCGGTCGACGATTACTCAAATTGTATCGTAACCGTGAAATGAAGTAGGAAGTTTTGTAATGAAGTCCATGATGATATTGTCCCATTTCCATTTTGGTATCTCATGTTGGACTAACAAACCGGATGGTCTCTGATGTTCTGTCTTCAGGCTGGCACAAGTCAGACATTTCTTCACATATGTGGCAATGTCTGCCTTCATGTTTGGTCACCAATAAATTTCTTCACATCCTCATACATCTTTTCAGATCCCGGATGTATGGAGTACTTAGACTTATGAGATTCGTGCATGATCACGTTTCCCAAGTCTCCGTAACATGGTAACCAACTTCTTTTGTGCAAACATAACGTTCCGTCTGCTCTGGCTTCTAACTTCTCCTTGCTTAGATATATCCTAAGCATCCCTCCTATGTCTTCCTTTCCAATGTTTTCAGGCTTCTGTGCTTTGAGTTGGGCCTCTAATATTTTCTTGGGTAGGTCCAAGCTAATGGTCATAACTAGGGCTCGAACTCTCATGGGAGGATCAGTTCCCTTTCGGCTTAATGCATCTACAACTACGTTGGCTTTAACTGGGTGGTATTTGATGTCACACTCGTAGTCACTGAGCAATTATATCCAACGACGTTGCCTCGTGTTCAGCTCCTTCTGGTCTAGGATATGTTGCAAACTTTTATGGTCAGTATGCACTGTGAACTTTGTTCCATATAGGTAGTGTCTCCAAATTTTCAAGGCAAAAACTACAGATCCAAGATCTAGATCATGAGTGGAGTAATTCTGCTCGTGCTTCTTCAGTTTCCTTGAAGCATAAGAAATAACTTTATGTCTCTGCATTAACACATCTCCTAAGCCTTTGTGTGATGCATCACAGTAGACAACGAAGTCTTTGTTCCTTTCTAGTAAGGCTAGGATAGGTGAACTACACAATTTCTGTTTTATGGTTTGGAATGCGGCTTCTTCTTTTTCTCCCCAATCACATTTCATGTCTTTCTGAATAAGCTTCATCATGGATTTAGCTATCTTAGAAAATCCTTCTATAAATCTTCGGTAGTAACCGACAAGACCTAAGAATTGGCGGATTTCCTTTGGCGAAGTGGGTGCCGCCCAATCCTTTACGGATTCAACTTTTGTGGGATCTACTTGTATTCCTTTGCTGTCAATCACGTGACCAAGAAAATGTACTTTAGGAATCCAAAAATCGCGTTTGGAGAATTTGGCGTATAGCTTCTCTTCCTTAAGTAATTTTAGTACTTGAGCAAGATGTTCTCCGTGCTCTTGCTCATTCTTGGAATAGATGAGTATGTCGTCGATGAATACGATGATGAATTTATCCAGATACGGTCTGCACACTCGATTAATGAGGTCCATGAATATGGCTGGTGCATTGGTCAACCCAAATGGCATGACCAGAAATTCGTAATGACCGTAACAAGTCCTGAAGGCTGTTTTTGGTATGTCCTCCCCTCTGACTCTTAGCTGATGGTATCTAGATCTTAAGTCAATCTTGTAATACACACTTGATCCTTGTAGTTGATCAAATAAGTCGTCGATTCATGGTAGCGGATAACGACTCTTTGTTAACTTATTCAGTTCCCTGTAATCGATGCACATTCGTAAAGAACCATCTTTCTTTTTGACAAAAAGCACTAGAGCTCCCCAAGGTGAGGAACTGGGTCAGATAAAACCTTTGTCTGATAGTTCTTGAAGTTGTTCAGCGAGTTCTTTCATCTCGGTCGGTGCTAATCGGTATGGTGCTTTAGCTATAGGTGCAGCTCCTGGTATCAAGTCGATTTGAAATTCCACTTGACGAGTCGAAGGTAAACCAGGTAAGTAGTCTGGGAAAACTTCGGGATAATCACGGACAAACCACACGTCCTTGATCTGCTTCTTCTATGGTTCCTCTTCTTTGTCTGTCTTTGAAATATGTGCTATAAAGACAGGGTATCCTTTTAGTATATACTTCTGGACTTTGGTGCATGAGATAACACTCAGTCTGGTGTCATTTCTATCTGAATTTCCTTCTCCTCGTAAAATTAGATTATCCCTTCCTCACGGTATCTGGACTAGCTTTTTGTCGCACACAATGGTTGCGTGATATTTGGCTAAGTAGTCCATACAGATGATGACGTCGAAACTACCCAAATTTACAAGTATCAAATGAATATCGAATGGATAATTTAGAAGATTTAAGGTACAACCTCTTAGAATAGTGTTAGTTTTGATGATTTTATCGTCTGCTAATTCGACTCTGTAACAGTCGTGTAGTTGTGAAGGAGTAATGCCTAATAAACTACTAAACTCGGTGGATATAAAGCTCCTATCGGCTCCCGTATCAAACAAAATAGTTGCATAACGATTGTTTAGAAGAAACGTACCGGTAACCACATTGGAGTCAGGGTTGGTCTTGGTGTCTCCTATAACATAAACTCTGGATGGTGCTCCTCCTTTGTTCTCGTTCCTAACTGCTCGCTTTGGGCAATCATGCTTGATGTGCCCGACTTCCCCGCAACTATGGCAATGAACTTCCCTACGAGCCATGCTACCACTGCCAGTGTGCTGGCTATTTCCCTGCTGTCCACTTCCGCGGAACTTCTGACTGTTGCCATTGTGGGGCCTGTAGTTGGTACTGGAGTTGCTCCGGATGGCTGGAGCGTGTGAGTTGCCCTGTTCGGGCCTTCGGCATTCAGCAATAAGGTAGTGATGGAATTTGCATTTGGAGCACTTTGGCTTGTTGCATACATATGGAGGTGGTGCTGAGGAAACAACACTGCAGACCTGACCCAAGTTTTGTCTCTTTGGTTGCTGGGTCTAGTGATGACTACGGTAGTTCTCATCAACTTTCCTCTTGTACTCTGACTGTCTAAGCACTTGATCACGTCCCCGTTTGTTCATCAACTCTGTGGCAAACTATATGGAACTCTCGACCGTAGTGGGTCGGGATGCAAGTACACTGTCATGAATAGAATCAGGAAGTCCAGTGACGTACTTTTCTATTTTGTCTTTCACGTCTGGGAACATTCTAGTACACATCAAAGTCAACTCCTGAAACATCTGATTGTAAGTCGTGATGTCATGAATTGAGCATTTGAGGTTCCACAAGTCAATCTCTAGTTTCTTGATTTCATCACGAGGACAGTATTTCGCGGTAAGTCTTTCTTTCAATGCAGTCCAGGTCATCCCATAGGCTTCATCATACCCAAGGGTATCAACTAGAGAGTTCCACCAGGTGGAGCATGTTGCAAAAGAGTACAGGTGGAAAATTTCACCTTGTTTTCTTTGGTATAATCACTATTGCGGAACCCTGTCTCAGTCCTCTCGAACCATTGCATAAGTTCTAATACCCCTTCCTTGCCCTTGAAGTAATTAGGCTTGCATTTCAGGAAGTCGGGGTAGGTACACCCTCTGGCATTTTTATCTCTAGCGTTTGAGTTTTGACTGTCGCCCTGGTTTCCGCCGGGATGTGTTTCCCTGGCGGATAGGGCATCAGCAATGCCTTGACCGATAAGCACTCTAAGTTGTGCTTCTAAAATACTCGCTGAGGGAACAGAGTCAGGATTCTGTCGAGTCACTCTTTGTGCCATTATTCTATCATACACAAAGATGAGATCTATTAGTTGATCAATAAGATTATTATATTAAGCTACATGAAAAATAGGTATGCACAGAATTCACAACAAATTGGATAACCTGTCAAGAGTTCATAATAATACAAATTCAAACGAACAAGTAGGTGATAACATGTCAATTCTGGTGAATAACAATATAATACAAGTACAACCAATCTAAGAGATACAACAATCATGTCTGAAATAGTGGTACCCATGTTTGTAGTACAACAAAAGATAACCTACCTACTATGTTTAGGTACTAAGATACGGATACAACTGAAATGAAATATAAGTACAAAAGACCTAAATCATGCGAGCTGAGATGCAACTAAATGCTTGTCATGATGTATAAAGAAATCTAGCCTACACTAGTATGGTTGCCTGTAGGTGCGGATGGTCCACCTGGTGGTGTGGGTGCACGATCATCCTGCATGTGGATCATAGCTCTCCTGGTCTCCCGGGAGAATCTCATAGTCTCGAGCAGCTGAAGATGGCGTACAGTATCGGCACTCCGAAGAAGATCCGTCTCTGCAGTGACTCCCTGGTGACGAAGATCTGCCAAGTCTATGAAGGTCCTGAAAGTCTCTGTGTGTGTGAGTATGGCAGCCTTGGTCTCGTACGAGTAACCCTCCAGTGAAGCTAGGCGATAACGGAGGTAAGAAACCTCGTCCAACAACCACTGTATGGTTCCCTGGGTCATAACCAAAGAACTCTGACTGGTATGTGACGTACCAGCCACAGTCCAATAGAGAGAGTTAAATCTCTCCTGAAGTATGGCGCGACCCTGCTGGTCCGCCTGAAGTAAGGCATGGATAAGTGCGGTATCCTGTTCCTGTCGAGCTACAAGAGCGTTGACCTGTGCCTGTAGGGCGCAAAGTCTGGCCTGGCTAGCCCTCGAGCCTTCTCCTACATCGAAGGTCGAGTCAGGAGTAAAGTCGCGCATCCTCTTGCGAGGTGGAAAGGCACTGGTGGGGTAAGAGTGGAGTGCAGAAGGTGGTGGAAAGGGTGGTAGAATAGGTACAACCTGATACACCTCCCTAGGTGGAGGTGCAGGTATAACCAGTAGTGGTGATGTAGGAGAAATAGCAGGTGGCGATGGGGTAGGAGAGTCTGATATAATGATAACTCCATCAGGCTGGTCATCTCTAGACTCGGTGTCGGATGCATGTCCGGCAAGTACCGATGTCGGCAATGGCGGTGAGATGGTAGGAACCATAAGCTCCTCGAAAGTAGTCACGATGGTAGGTGTCGTCATGATATCTGAAAATAGTAGCATTTCAAAGTTGAGTAAGTTTTAGCTTACACAATTAAAAAAGTTTTCAAAATGCATATGCAATGCGGTTTATGACTCTTTTTAACAATGCTTGTTAAAATATGTGTAGATACTTAAGTGACTTAATAACTCGGAGTTTAAAAATCAGCGTACAGTTAGTTCACATAATATGCATGCTCTATATGCTATATGCCTAACTATAATGGTTCCCCAAAAATCAATTTTCTTTTTAATTGATTAAAAATTCAGTTATAGTCCAATTTAAATTTTTATTATTTAAAAATTTTATTTTTGATCTGGTTCTCTATAACTATGCGGTCTGATACCATTCTGTAACACCCCCATAATGGTCAAATGCAGCGGAATAGTACGTGGGGTGTTACTTTGGTGGATCGATAGCACATAGTATATAGAGCATTGATCATAATAGTCATTTAAAAACATATCATATGAATTAAATTGTACACATTTAGTATCTTGTCTTAAAACAGCATTTATTAATAATGTGAAAAATATCCCAGCCCGTTGGTAACATAATGCTTCAATTATGCCAGAATCCCATGCATGAACCTGTCAATTTTCTTGAGAAAACATAAAAAATAAAATGTGGGGGTCACACGAAGTTGGTGAATTCATAGGTTTAATTAAATGTAAAAGTATTGATATGCCAAACACCACGATCATAGTAGGACAATCACAAAAAATACTATATAGTTCCTATTGCCCTGTAATAGAAGCTAGACATGATGCTCAGTACGCCCATTGGGTCAATCCTGATGTTGTTTCCCTCAGTCCGACAATGAAATAAACCTGTTGCTTGGCCTAAGCGATTCGTGATAGCAAGTCACGCAGACCGGGTGTTGTTAATACCCGAATAGATCTATTCATAACATTTCGCGCTACACTACTAACTATTACAGTCCACGGGAATGGGGCAAACAATAGGCAATAAGTTGTTATATATTGATGTTACCAGTGCATGTTTGCATATCAAAAGTTAAGTATGTTTTCTCCCCCAGTTATAAATACAGTAAAGATGGGGCCATGAACTCACCTCAGTGGTAATGATGTACTGATGATATCACTGAATAAACTGGCACAGTATTAGCACGAAGTGATGAAATTAGCTAAGTAATTTAGATGAATTATTAGATGTAAAATAATAATGCATGATAAATGTACTGATAAAAATGCATGATCACGAATTAATAAGTTGTTAAGATTATTTAAGTGTTCCAATTTATAATGTGCTGCCAAATATATAATATATTTTTAGTCTCTAAAAATATATTTAGATTATCAAATAAAAGGGTTATAAAATAAATAAATATATTTTTTTCTAATTTAGATAATTGTAAGAAATTAATATTCTATTATTTTTCTTAAGGCTCTAAATATATTTAATGTGATTTATCGGTTTATAAGGTTTCGTAAATAAATCTCAATAATTTATTTAATTATCTAAAATTACTTAATTTAATTTATTAATAAAATAATTTATTAATACCTTTAATTAAATTAAAATTTCTAGTAAGTCTTGCAATATAATAATTTTGAATGTAACCCTTAAAGTTTAGTTCGTTAAGTATTTCACCTCGTTAGTCCTCGTTAGTTAACTTTATTTCCAAAACACGCCCCTAGGGCTTATAATACTTTCACTATCTGGCAAATTAAGTCCTTAGGTTTTCTAGTTTTGAAATATTTACAAACCGAGTCCCTAGGGCTCGGTTTAATTTTATGAATTGGCAAAACACCCCCCTCAAGTCTCGAATATAATAAAAGTGAGGGTTAGGGCTCGAATTTAGTTTGTATATTGACATAACAAGTCCCTCATAACTCAAAATTATTTATTAATGCTTCTAGGGCCCGTATTAAGTTTCCCAAATGACACATTTAGTCCTTTAAGTCTCGAAAACTTATAATAGAGTTTTTAGGGCTTAAATTAAGTTTCCAAAGTGACACTTTTAGTCCTTAGAGTCTCAAAATATTTAAATAAAAAGCTAGCGCTTGTATTAAGTTTTCAAAAGTGGCATATATAGTCCTTGTGGTTTGGTTCGTTCATGGTTTCAACACAAACGCACCATATATTATTAGTAATGGCAATTTTGGTTCTCTAACTTCTTTAAAGTCACGAAATGCATATAAATTTTTTATATATTATGTTTTTGACCTATAACTTTCACCAATTAGTAAAGATGGCCCGAAAAGTCTCCTAAATTAGGATTGGGCTTAGTTGGCCCAATAGGGTTTCGGTTTGGGTTTCATGGGCCTAATGGGCTAACCTTTTGGTCTTGTCTAATTTTAATAAGCATACTTATTATGTACTAGTTAATGTGGGCTTATGGCTTATTTATTTAGGCTTATGGGTCACAACTTATATAAGTTTATATGGCTTATTATGAGCTTATAGGCTTATATGACTTTGCTTATATGAGTATGTCTTGGCTTATATAAGCTTATGTGTCTCGGCTTATATAAATCTATGGGCTTATATGACTTGGCTTATGTGGGCTTATATGTCTTGGCTTATATAAGCTTATATGTTTCGGCTTATATAAATCTATGGGCTTATATGGCTAAAGCATTTACTAGGGCTCACATTAGGTTCTATAAGCAAGTTTTCTTACTAGTTTATAGTGTTTGAAGCAAGTTTGTCCACGAACACCATATAAGCCGTGGGTTTATATGTTGTTGGTCGTTTGTCTTAGGGTATTTTACGTGTGCATGCACTCCTAGTTTCATTTCCATGGCTTATATATGTGTGACAAGTAAAAAGAGTAATGAAAGGATTCAAATGAGGTCAGGGAGGTCTCACACTTACTTGTTTCAAAGGAAGATGGTGAATGATCAAGTTTCAAAGATCCTATGTGTCGGGTTCATCCTAAACATGACCTAGGAAGGTCTTGGCTTGTCTTGAATGGTAAATATCTTGTGTAGACTTGCACTAAATGCTTTTGAAGACCAAGATCTTATAGTTGTAAATGTTTTGGGTTCGTCTAGGTGTTTTGTGAAGTGTGATCCAAATTTTTGGAGTGAAGTAGTGAGAAGTGAGAGTGTGGTTTGCTAAATATCCAAGTATGAAGAGAATATGTGTGGTCTAGGGTTAAGCCACGGTAAGAAAGAGAAACGCCCAAGATATGATGTGATTTGCAAATTACATGGAGGTACTAGGTTGTTAAATACAAATCTGGGTACACTTGTGTTAATGCAAGTAATGCCTAAAAACATTATTAGTGTTAACTAATCTTTCTTAGTTTTGATCACAACAAACCATACAACACATTTAGTGTAGAAACACAAAATGAATTATTTAACTAACACTATCATCAAGGTAATAATCATATCACTAACCTTTCTTAATCATACTTAGTGATCATCAAAATGATTATCCTTAAAACTCACTTTTGCTAATAAGACAAAAGACTTTTTAATAAACTTTCTTTTTTAGAAAATGTTTTATTAAAATGGATAATGAAAATTTGAAAATGGCATATTCCAAATGATGTTAAAATATCCTTTGAAGGGTTCAAATACCTCAGATATTCCCACCCCACTAAAAGACAAAAAACGGAGCAGAGTCTAGTGGCGGTACCTTAAGTACCTACGCGGTACCTTAGCGATATGGTACCGCGGGGTGAGATAAGGTACCGCGCACAGTAGCCGTTATAGATCCGTTGTAACTTTGTCTCCTTTAAATAGTGGGTCAAATCTCATGTTCCCGCAAGCCTCTTGGACGTTTTTCTCAGCCCTTTTTCTATTTTCTATAGCATAATCATTAGTAAATGATCACTTAATTTGTTAAGGATGTTTACATATGATTATCCTCTTGATCCCCTCCTTTACCATGTCCAATGAGAAGATCACTCACTCACTAGTGTAGTGATAAAGATGAATTTATGAGCTAGTCATATTCATCATGATACCTTTGTGTTTTAGGTCAATCCAATGTATTTATGAATACTTGGACTAGTTGTGTTCATCCAAGTTATTTGTGAATACTTGGATTTGTTGTGTACATCCATTGCATATGTGTTTTTTTGGATTTGTGTTGTGTAAATCCAAGCTACATGTGTGTACTTGGATAAGTCTAGTTGAGTTGTAATAGATTTGATTAGAAGTTCTCACTAAACTATAAAGTGATGTGGTTGTGTCTTGTGAGTTCTCACTAAACTTTAAAGTTATTAGTAGTTGTGTTGTGTGAAGTTATCACTTAGCTTCAAAGTGAAGAGTCGTGAAGATTGGTTCTAGCTTTCGATTAGAACTCGACATCTAGCCTTGTGTCGTAAAATGGTGAAGTAGGAAACGTCGTGAAGATTGGTTCTACCTTAAGATTAGAACTCGACATCTAGCCTTGTGTCGTTAAATTGTGAAGTAGGCAACGTCGTGTAGATTGGTCCTAGCTAAAGATTAGGTCTCGACATTTAGCTTGGTTTCGGAAAATAATGTAAGCAACGATGTAAGGTTTTCTCCGCCGAGAAGGGAGCTTGTAGATATAGTGGAAATCTCGAGTAGGTGTACTCGAGGAGTGGAGTAGAAACGAGGATAGAGCCTCGTTGTCGAACCACTATAAATCTTGGTGTCTTCCCACTAGGTTGTCTCCTTCCTTGATCTTTACTTATTTCATTATCATTATACTTCCTTATTATTCTTTCTTGTGCATTTCAATTGAACCTAATCATTATGCAACTTAGATTTAAGTAAAAGATAGTTTTGATACAAACCAAATTGAAAGAAATTTTAATCTGGTCACCAATCGAAGAGAAACTATTCAACCCCCCCCCCCCCTTCTAGTTTCTACAATTGGTATCAGAGCGATGGTCACTCAAGATCTTTGAAGTATATTGTACTTTAAAACATGGATCGATCCATTGTCTCCTCAAATTAGAAGGTCTAGTTGTACTAAAGTTTCTCTTTGGTCAAGACTATGTTTTCTTTAAAAAAATAGGTCTTTTAATTGATAAAATTGCATCCCACTTAAGATTAGTAGCCTTTATGCATTTTAGATATACTCTTGAAATGTATATACTAGTTTGCATCTTGCTTTGTGTAGGTACTCATGAAGATCAATCACTTAATTGGTTGTGGATTGAGTTACTTGCACTTGTAGAAGAATCATTTTCATTGATGCTTAACATCTTTGAATGATGATACCAAGATGATTGGGAATGATACTAGTCCTTGAAGACTTAGTACTCATCATAGTCATTGATTGGGCATAGCACTTATTCCTTCATGGATTGCTCTTTGTGGCCAAGGTACACTTTCGTTCTTCCACACGCCCTTTGATCATTGCTTGACTATGTGCTTGTTCTCGGCATCCTTGCCTTGACATTTATTTGTGGTTTGTTCTTCTTTTCTTTATCCTCTCAAACCTTCATTGCTTGGATACTTGACTCACTATGGTGATGTAGAGTGAGTTAGTAGAAACTTAAAGTATCAAGCATGATTTCTATGGTTTGCACCCATACGGTTAGTAGGCCCTTTGTGGGAGAGAAAGTGAATTAATACCTTGCTCATATTTTGGTTTAGACTAAGACTATTATTGAAAGTGATCTTAGTCTATACTTGAATAATTGCTTTGTGATTATTCATTACCAAAGCCGTTTAACGTTTCGCCGGAAAGGCATGTCTTAAACCACTATATATGACACAAGCTCCTCGTTACCACTATTTGAAGATTGTCATTAATCCCTTGAGCATTGATCCTAGTCTTGATTCACTTCCCTTGATTTCTCTCCATTTAGTCGTTTTGCTACGAGTAGTCGTTTGTCTGTTTCGGTTCTTTTCGATCTTGATTTAACTTGTAATCCTTCGTTAAGGCATATTGCTTAGTGTTATGATGATCCAATGATATTCTAAAAGGCTCATGATTTAATTTCAAGTATTTTAGAAAAACTGGATTTTCAAAATTTGGCGTTTTCAGAGATAGAAACCTGCCTCTGCAGGCGGTTCCTTATCTCCGCGGCTCAGACCCGCGGTTCCTTATCGATAAGGTACCGCGGGCAGTAACTTTTGTCAGAGCGCCAGTTTGTGTTTTTTATTCTTTTTCAAACCAAACTCTCTCTCTCCCAAAAGCACACAGCCGACGGGTTTTACCTTTTCCACCATTGTTGAAGCTTCTAAAACCTTCAATCACTCAAATTAATTGATTCCAAGTTGTGGGTTTCACTCATCCTTCATCTAACATCAATTAATTGTAAGTATTTTCTTTCAATTTCATCTATTTTGTTCTAGGGTTCATCCTTTCATAATTGGGGATTTTTAAAATTAAAATTGAATTAAAACCTTAATAGGAATGTGGGTTGACATAGTTATTTTACTATGATTCCTTAGGTCATATTCATTAAGATTTCACTAAAACCCACTTGTAGAACAAATCCGAAATTAAGCTAAATGATTTTGGTTAAAGGATGGATTTGAGATGAACCCATGAACAAGTAGGTAATGACATTGTTAATGCTTACCTAAAAACCTTGTTTTCAAAAACCAATGTTCTAATCCATTGTTGATCTAACATAGATCATGTGTTCTTGGTCAATGATGGAATAGACACATTGTGAACATGAAAATGATATGGATTCAATCCTATGTTTGTCAAGAAATTGATATAACACATTTTCATTTTTCGTTTTCCTTTTTGATTTTCATATGAGTGATTGGAGAAATATTGTCTTGTGTTTATTTAGGTACTTATCATGTCCTCAAGATATCAAAAAGATCATGAACGAACACGAGCATACATGCCCTCTTCTCCTTACCCTCATTTGACTCATTCTCATAAAAACTCGTTTAAGTCTCTTAAACATCGTTGTTTCCATGAAGGACGCATAGTTCCCTCTGTTGATGCAAAAGTTGGTTGATCCTTGCTAGACCCAAATTAGGCTTAATTCGGGTTGGCTGGGCTCCGGCTCCTGCACCAAGTGAATCGTCTGGTTGGGATCCTGCACACTAAACAGCCCGCGTTAAGCTTACCGTGGGAATGTTTCCCACGATTAGACTCTGGCGTGAGAGTAAGTAATCGGTTTAAGGTTTATGTGAGTTTAGAGTATAAGTCGTAATACCTTTGTGGAACCCTTAGGGTTCCTTTTATAGGCAGTGAAACCCTAGTGGGCTTTCACTGATGTGTCGGCCCCAAGGAAGAGATAAGCACCAGAATTAGAATGATTGTTATCTTCTAATTCTGGTAGTGAATATCCTCTCTTATTGGGATAAAGATATTCCTAGACAGAATATTATTCTGTCTAATCTTATGTCGGCCGCCTTGGGCCGTGGGCCGCACACATGTGCGGGTACTGTTCACTCAAACCCATAAGCCTGAATGACATTTATCCACCCATCTGTGATGGGCCGGATACGGGTAGTACCCGTGAGCCGGGCTCATGACCCGGTTGGGGACTATACGTCATCATGTCCCCCCAGTCTAGTTGTTACAGCCGTAGGCGTAACCTCTATACTATCAAGCTGCTCTCCGGACATATCAAGAAAGACCTAGGAAATGACACTGGAAAATTTGTTCCGGCCGCACGTGGCAACCGGTCGTAGGAATATACTTTAACGAATACTACCTCAGCCGTACGTAATGGCCGAGACAAATTAAATGCAACATAAATACGGTCGTACGTAAGAGCCGCATAACCCGACAAGAATCGAGTCGCATTAATGATATTCAATAATCCAGTCGCATGTCTGTAAAAAGTGCATGACTACTGACCACCCTTGAGCCACGCGAAACTGTTTAAGAAGTGGCCCGTGGGTCCCCTACTGACGTTGCAGAAATGTCAGAAACCCTATCCATTGGATAGGGAATGTGACTGACACGTGTCAAAGATCCACGGCACCTCGGAAACCGAGGCCACCCTATATAAGAATGAGTATGCGTGTATGTTACACACACAACTCACTCATTCTTCCGCTATTTTTAAGTTCAAGCTTTTCTCTCCAAAATTTTTGCCTTCTTTTCCATGGATATCCGTCACCGCAGGTTAGATTACCACGCCTTTAAAAACCTTTTCATAAAATATGGTCAAGGATAACCCCCTCATCACGGACGTCCTGAATGTGATGTCGGCGGAGAAATACCTCGACTTCCTGTCGAAGTATTATGTGCCCGAAAGCGTACACCCCACCTATCCGGGTGATGGTGAAGCTATTACGGATGCACCGGCGGGGAAAATAGGCATATACACACGCCTGTTTGACTCAGCCAACTACCGTATTCCGTTGTCTAAGTTCTTAGTAGACCTTCTTTTGTATTATGACTTTCATATCACCCAGCTCCACTGTATAGGGGCGTGTAAAATCAACCAGTTTGAGATTACATGCCATACCTGCAGGGTAACCCCCACCGTGAACCTTTTTAGGGCTTTCTACTTTCCCCAATTAGTGAACGGGTGGTTGTCGTTCAAGAAACGACCCGGGAATGCCCCGATGACATATAGGAAACCCCTTGACTCCCTTAAGAATTGGTACGACCATTACTTCTTTGTAGATGAGAAAGTATTCCCCACCCCCTTCGTACTTAAAACCAAAGCCCCAAAAGACTATCCGCCCAAATCCAAAGATTATAGTAGCCGGGACCTGAAAATACTAGATACCCATCGCACGGAATTTCATAGAGGGTTGCCGGAGCACTTTCTGTGTTTAGTAGGGATAAGCCGCCGTTACTTTGGGAGGGATGACTTATATCCGTGCTTCTTAACGGAACAGGGCGAGGGTAGGTAATATATATCTTGTAAACTTGATCTATTATATATGTGGAAAACTTTACTAACCCATATACTTCAATTCATTTGCAGAGATGAACCTTCACGGACTACTTCGTCAAGGCGACCCCATGAAGGTGGCGGAGGGATTCCGGCCGTTAAAGCCGAATGAGCTCCCCTTGCTAGAAGCTTTAGCTGACCGTACAATTCCGCTGGAAGAGACAACCGAGCCCAGGTCGGACGAAGAAGAGCCTGTTATCGAGAAGTCCCCATTGGACTTTCATAACGAAGATGGCGACGACCCATTACTGGAGGGAGGTACCATCAACCAGGAGGAAGAGCGCGATCCTAATGAAGACACTACGCAAGCTTCCGGATCCACCACACTTACTTCTAAAAAGAGAAAAACAACCAGGCGTGTGGCGAAGAAGACTGGGGAGGATGCCGGGGTTGAAAATGCTCCTCCCAAGAAGTTGCGGAAAGACCATCCACAATATCATGAAGGAAGCAGCACCATGACTGGTCAAGCCGACCCCACCCCGACCATGGAAGGGCCAGTTCTGCGAGTCGCCCCTGTGAGCGCCGTAGCTCCTACCGGCCCAGACCCTGCTATTGTCACCTCGTAAGTACCCCTCATGATTATGATTTGTATCTTCGTATGATATATATAGACTAATTTTTTGATCGACAGGGTGAATCCGGCAGTCGCAACTCAAGGAGGAGAAGTGGGGAGAAATCCATCCCCCGCGGCTACTAACAATCCCCCCTCACCTGTCACCGCACGTGCCAAGGAACCGTGCCCCGAGGGGCCAGAAGAGAGCTTGCGCTTAGCATGGAACCTATCAAGCTTGACACGGCTGGAGTCCGAATCAGAGTGTTCGGAATTCATCGAACACATCACCCCCGCCTGCCCTCGCACAGGACTTAGATGAACTAGACCATGAGGCCCTGATTGAACAGTTTGATGTATCATCCGCACATCAGGTGACGGTGGCTGTTGCGTTAAGACGCCGTCTGATCAAGGCCCTCACTAATGTGAGCCGTGCCGACAAAAGGATAGCCCGCCGCGAGGCAATGGTCGTGAAGAACGAGAAGACCATCGCATCCTTGCAGGCGGCATTACTGACCGCCGAGGCGACGGTGAAGGAGAAGGCACTTCACGCTGATACTAGAGAGAGGCGTATTGCTGAGTTGGAAGCCCTCGTAGCCGCATCAAACGAGAAGGTAAATTTTCAGAAATACTGTACATACACGCCTACTTCTTGTATGCATGTAGCCCAAAAAGTATGTATACTTGTAGTAACTCCAGATTTCATACGCAGGTGTCTGCGGCTGAGGCTGCGATTAAGGCGGTGACCGTGCAATCATTCAGCATTGCCCAGGAGCGTGACGCACTGAAGGAGGAATTGACACAGGCTCAAACCAACCTTGAAAATCAAGTTGTCGTTGTTGATGAAGAGTTGAGCAAGGTGGTTGTCAGCTGTGCGGAGAGGGTATGCCCCCTACTAACCGCGACAGCCGGTCGTAGGTGGATTATCGGGCAAGGAATGCGGCTTGCCGTAAGTGGGGCCCTGAACGCTCCACACCTACTGCAGGCATTTGCTGGGGTTGTATCTGATGGGATCGACCGTGGTAGGCATGAAGGCCTGGTCCAAGCTGCGGAGATGATCGCAAAAGGTAAGGATATCACACAGCATCCGTATCACAATCCCTCCGCAGCGGGCAAGATGACTGCGTCCATGGATGCCTTGGCCGACCTTCAACACCCCCTCCTGGACGAGCTTGAAGCCATGAAAGATGCTCCGAACGAAGCAATAATGTCCCGGCTGAGTGCTGATCCAACTCCCTTGACGTTGGCCACTTATGATTCTGTATCCAAAGCCATGTCAGGTGAGAAGCTGCTTGGAGAAGCTCTAGATGCTCTTGCAGTCAAAGTTCAGGACGGGAAAGATGCTCGTTGGGAAGCCCTTTACATTTTAATTGAGGAAGGAAAGAAGGATTTAGGAGAATTCCTTCCCCCTTGTAACTGATATGTTGTAAACACTTGTGATTATATTCGTCCGTGTATGTACACGGCTAAGATATATATGTAATAACTTGTCCTTTTATTTAGAAGTCCGTGACAACCACGGCCATTTTGTTTATTGTTAATTTTGAAACTTGTGTATTTCATTGTACTCCAATGCCGCGTGACGTATCACGTCTTACACATAAAGAAAAAATACATACAAGTCTATAATTTACTAGACATGCGACGTGCGTCTTTACTATGCAAAGTACCGTGTGGATACGGTACACAAAAAACTTATCACAACGTCTTGTGAATAAGGCGTCTAGTAAGGATACATGATCCGTGCGGCTGGGGTTGCATCCCTCTTACGCGGCAAGTTGAATTAGTAGGTTCACTTAATCCTCTTACCCCGCCTGGAGGCGTATAGTACATGTACAGTAATTTGAAAGAATGCATATGAATGAAACATGGCATATTATAATACAAGTAAAATTCATACGACTAACAAAGAATCTAACAAAGAAAGGAAAATGATTTGCACGAAACAGGCCGTGGAGCTAGCTAGGCACCACGGCATTTTATTAGAACGTTTACACTTTTGTTTGAATAGTGACGACAAGTCTTAAAAAACAAGAAAGGAAACTGAAGAAAACATAAGAAAAAAACAAACAAAACAAATAACCCGCATGGTTCTTTATTAAGACCGCCTATAGCGAAGTACCCATGCGGAAGCCGTAGCTTTCAAAGATAGCACCTTTTGAGATTGGAGATGTTCCATGTGCGCTCTAGGTCGCGGCCATCCATGTCACGTAACTTGTACGCGCCTCGTCCCAAGGTTTTAGTGACTTCATACGGTCCTTCCCATTTAGGGCCCAGTTTTCCTGTGTTATCCACTCGACTCGCTTCGTTAGCACGATAGACGTAGTCTCCCGGTCGAAAAGAAACACCCTTGACCTTGGCGTCATAATAAGCCTTCATCTTAGCCTTGGACTTAGCCTCATTGATGGCTGCTATTTCCCTTTTTTCTTCCAACAGATCCAGGTTGATTCACAGTTGTTCATCATTTGTGACGACGTTAACCTCCGCCGTGCGGATGGTAGGCATCCCTATTTCTGCTGGTATAACGGCTTCAGTGCCGTAAGCCAATGCAAATGGAGTATCTCCGTTGGCTGTTTTGATCATGGTTCTATGTGCCCATAGCACGTGTGACAACTCATCGACCCATTTGCCCTGTCATTCATCTAGCCGCGCCTTGATTCCATTCCCCAAGCTCCTATTTGCTCGTTCGACAAGGCCGTTCGTTTGTGGATGCTTAACGGACGCGAAGCGCCGTTTGATGTTCAATGATGCACACCAATCTTTGAATGGGTTGTCTGTGAACTGCTTGCCGTTGTCCGAGATAATTTCTCCTGGTAGACCGAAACGGCACACAATGTGTTCCTACACAAACTTCTTGACCTGCTTACCTGTGATAGACTTGACTGCCTTGGCTTCTATCCATCGTGTGAAGTAGTCCATCGCAACAATCAAGAATTTAACCCCCCCCCCCCCCCCCCCCGCAGCTACAGGAAATGGTCCTGCAATGTCAATTCCCCACTTGTAAAATGGCCATGGGGACATGATAGGTGTAAGCTCCTGCTGCGGGTGTCGCGGTACTGGCCTATGCACTTGGCAATTATTGCACTTGCGAATCATGTCGCGCGCGTCTATGTGCATGGTGGGCCAATAATAACCTGTTCGTAAGGCTCTAGCTACCACGGATCGTGGGCCTGCATGCATGCCGCACAACCCTTCATGTATGTCACTGATGACGTAAGCCGCCTGGCGTGGTCCAACACACCGCAGCCACGGCTGCAAGAAAGAGCGCTTGTAAAGGATGCCTTTCTCGAAGTTCAAAATGTTGCGACTTCCTTTTAATGCGCCTTGCTGCTTTTTCCTCGTCTGGGAGGGTTTCATTAGTCAAATAGTTGATGATTGGAGTCATCCACGTAGGTCCCTCCTCCTCAACTATAGCGGCTACCTCCCCTTCCGTGATAGATTTCTCCTTGAGTATTTCCACCAAAACTTGTTTAGACAAATGAGCGAAGCTCGTGGATACGATCTTGCTAAGAGCGTCCGCTTTCTTGTTTTCGCCCCTTGGCACCTGCTTGATGGAAAACTTACTGAAGGTCGCGATTAACGACTTGACTTTTTCTAAGTATCTGGCCATGTTGTCCTCCTTAGCCACATATCCACCTAGAATATGGTTCGCGACCAGCCGTGAGTCCACGTAGGCCTCAAGGTTGCGGACTCCCATTCTAGCGGCGATTTTTAAACCCGCAATTAATGCTTCATATTCCGCTTCGTTATTGGTGGCCGTGAACTCAAAACGGAGGGCGTACGTGAATTCCATTCCTTCTGGATTCGTGAGGATGAGACCTGCCCCGGACCCGTCGGTACATGAGGATCCGTCCGTGAATAGCACCCAAGGTTCCGTTGGGATCTCGTCTTGCTTAATAATTGGTTCTTCCTCATCCGGCTTCTCGATTAGGAAATCTGCCAAGATCTGGCCTTTAACCGTCGTCCTTGGTCTGTAAGATATATTGTGCCCCCCCCAATAGGATGATCCATTTCTCTAGCCTCCCTGCCACGTCTGGTCTAGAGATAACCTGCTTGATTGGCTGATCCGTAATCACCACAATTGGGTGCGCCTGAAAGTACCGGCGCAATCGCTTTGTAGCAAATACTAGTGCTAACACCAATTTTTCCATGGAGGAATAATTCAGCTCCGCCCCTTGTAGTGTTCTACTTATAAAGTAGACCGGAGTTTGTATTGTATCTCTATCCGTCATAAGTACCCGCGCTTATTGCGCCATGAGTAGCTGAGAGATACATAACGAGTTCCTCCTTTGGCCGGGGAGCTACTAGCATAGGGAGAGATGCGAGATGCTGCTTGAGTTGGCCAAAAGCTTCCTCAGCTTCCTTCGTCCAACGGAAGTCTCCCTTTCTAATACACTTCTTGAGTGTCTTAAATAGGGGTAATGACTTCTCTGCGGATTTGGATATGAATCTATTCAGCCCGGCTAACTTCCCATTCAGGGACTTCACCTCCTTCCGTGTCTGCGGGGACGGTAGTCGTATCACTGCGTCCGTCTTCTCTGGACAAGGTTTGATGCCGTTTGGGTCAATCAAATATCCCAGGAACATTCCTTCTGTTGCACCAAACGTACATTTCTTTGGATTTAACTTCATGTTAATCCTTCTCAGCGTGTCGAATGTCTCCTGGACATCCCGAAGAAGTGCCTCGTCCGTGTGGCTTTTTATCACCAAGTCATCAACATATACTTCCAAGTTGCGTCCTATTTGTGACTCGAAAGCTTTATCCACCAACCGCTGATATGTAGCGCCGGCGTTCTTCAATCCAAACGGCATTTTCGTATAGCAATATACGCCCTGGCTCGTGTGGAACGCCGTTTTTTCTGCATCCTCCTCCGCCATCTGGATTTGGTGATACCCTTTATATGCATCCAAGAAGCATTTGAAAGGATATCCACACAAGGACTCCACCTTCCAGTCGATTTCTGGTAACGGGTAACAGTCCTGTGGGCAGGCCTTGTTCAGATCCGTGAAATCCACACACATGCGCCAACTTCCGTCATGTTTCTTGACCATGACCGGATTAGATAACCACTCGTGGTAGTATACCTCGCGCATGATGCCTGCGTCCACTAGCTTCCGTACTTCCTCCAGTATCACTTGGCTGCGCTCGGGCGCCTGGCCGCGCTTCTTTTGCTTGATGGGTTGGTACCCTTGGCGGATCTGGAGCTTATGCTCTGCTACCGCACGTGGCACACCTGTCATATGTTTTGGCTCCCATGCGAATATGTCCAGGTTTGCACTTAAGAGAGAGCACATGTCCCTTTTGCCGCTATCCGAGAGCGCCCCTCCTATGGATACCTCCTGTTTCGGATAGTCAGGGTGAATGGCCACCTTCCAATTGGGTGGTGGTGCCCCATCCTTGGGTGGGACAGGTGGAGCCGGTATTGTCACGGTGTGACACTCGGATGTTGGTACGACTGTGTTGTAAATAGTAACGATTCCCCCCTCAACGGGGAATTTGATCATTCCGTGTGCCGTAGAGGGTACTGCCCGGATAGCCAAAATGCCTGGTCTGCCTATGATTCCATTATACGGAGAGTGTGAACGTATCACCATGAAGTTCATCCACGTCGTAGTGGAATGTTCCTCATTCCCAATGGTGACAAGCAAACGCAATTGCCCTATCGGCCAGATAGTGTCTCTACTAAAGCCAGTAAGCGGCGACGTGGCCGGTACTAATTGGCTTCTTATTTCTGGGCATAACTGCACAAAGCAGTGTTCATACAGTACCTCTGCTGACGATCCTCCATCCACATACATGCGACGAACATTGTGTGTTCCAATGCTTATCTCAATAGTGAGAGGCGCATCAATCACATCGCTTGCTGTGATGGGAGGGAATGAGATTTCCCTGCCGCGTGAAAATTTTTGGCCAATTTTCTGTCTCGTGCGGCGCTGTCTGGATTGGATCATGTATATGGTAGAAGGCTTGTCCTTTTGGGGATCCTTCTTATCATACTTCTTGTTGTTGTCTTTTTCATCCTTCCAATCCTTAACTAGGTGCTTGAGTTTGCCTGATTTGATTAGCGACTCAATATGCTTCTTGAGCTGGATACACTCCTCCGTGCCGTGTCCTTTGTCATTATGGAACTCGCAGAAGCGACTTCCTTGTCGACGTTCCGGGGGAGTGGTCATTGGGGGAGGCCTTGGAAAGTTCGCCCCTTCAGTCAACAAGATCTCCCGGTAGGACATCTTTAGGGGGGTGAACTTGTCGTCCGACCGTCCGCCTTTGCTTTGGCTCTTATAGTCCGATCCCTTGTTATTGTTCTGGTTACCTTGACCGCCCGACTGTCTCCGGGACTGGTCATTTGACCGGTACCCATTTCCTCGGGATGGGTAGGCCGCGGCAACAGCTGTTTCTCCCTCTATGAAATTTCTGACCCTTTCCATGAGGTCATTATATCTCTCTGGGCGCTTGTCGTTGAGACGCCTGATCAGTTCTCTGTCTGTTATGGCGTGCATGTAGTCAGAGATTTTCAGGAGCTCTGGCATGGTTCTTGTGCGTGTGCACTCATCATTGAAGCGCTCAGTGAAGGCTTCTGTGGACTCCCCCGGCCGTTGCTTAACGGTTGGCAATGAGACCGGATCCCTATTATACTTCTTCCTTTGAGTATAATTGTTCTCGAACGCAGTGCGTAGTTTCGTGAAACTATCAATGCTCCGTGGGGGGAGTGCCTTGAACCAGTCACGGGCGTTTCCAATCAAGGTCGAATTGAACATTTGGCACCATATGGGCATGGGCCATCGCTCAATTTTAGCTTGAGTATCGAATATTTTGAGGTGATCCACAGGATCACCGGACCCATCATAAGTCTTGATACATGCCGACATGCGACGTTTGGTGTCCTCAGAATAGTTCCGTATGCGGAGGGTGAACGGGTCTTCCCTGGGATCCGCCCATGGCCGTGTGAGCCTAGGGTCATCCCATGGTTCACACCATGGACGCGAGAGGTCCTCTGCTTCCGTATCTCGATAGTAAGGGCCACCATAATACTCCTCATTGTTTGGTGGTGGAGGTGTGCGCCTAGGCCGGCGGCGCTTAGGCGGATGGTCATCTGAGTCCTCCCCAGACGGATCTGGGGACGGTGGTGGTGCCCCGTCTTTTGAATAGGGACCACTTTTTTGAGACGAACCAGGAGCCTTTCTCCCAGTGTTCATTCTATCCCACACACTTGGGCGGCGTGTGGTTCTGGTCAGCTCTCGATCTGGCCGCTCGGGTGAGCCATCCGACCTTTCTCCTTCTTGAGACTGCGTTAATTCCTGTATAAGGCGATCTCCTATGCGCTCAAACACATTCCGGGGTTGAGGGTTTTCCTCAAAGGTTCCCTGCTCCTGAGGCCGAGTTCTCCTTTTTCTCCAGTTTTAGGAGGGGGTGGTTGGGCCACTGTCCCCAAAGTTGAGTCTGGCTGGGAGGTTCCTCCCCAGATTCAGCCTTGATGCGATCCCTGGGACGATCCTTTCGAAGTTCTGCGTGAGAACTCGAGTAAGATCCTCCTCACTGAGTGGTAGGACTTCCACTTCTTCCTCCGTCGCGGGCCTGCGCGGTTCCTTGTTAGGAGGGTTTGGCGCACTCCCCGGATCAGGATTGTCCAGGGTTGAGGTAGGCGGGGGTGTCACCGAGATCGTGCTCGTCACCCCTACGTGCTGAAAGACGCTACGGTTACCCGGCCCGCCTGCTAGGCGGCTAGGTGATTGGTTGGGAATGAGAATCCCTTCCCCTTGGGACTTCCGGTTCCCAGGATTCACGTTCCTGGGGTTAGCTGGCGGATGCCCCTTCGTCATTGGAAATTCAGAATGAGGTTTTTGTTCTAGCTTAGTGTAATGGGTCCCACGGATGGCGCCAACTTGTTGATGCAAAAGTTGGTTGATCCTTGCTAGACCCGAATTAGGCTTAATTCGGGTTGGCTGGGCTCCGGCTCCTGCACCAACTGAATCGTCTGGTTGGGATCCTGCACACTAAACAGCGCGCGTTAAGCTTACCGTGGAAATGTTTCCCACGATTAGACTCCAGCGTGAGAGTAAGTAATCGGTTTAAGGTTTATGTGAGTTTAGAGTATAAGTCGTAATACCTTTGTGGAACCCTTAGGGGTTCCTTTTATAGGCAGTGAAACCCTAGTGGGCTTTCACTGATGCGTCGGCCCAAAGGAAGAGATAAGCACCAGAATTAGAATGATTGTTATCTTCTAATTCTGGTAGTGAATATCCTCTCTTATTGGGATAAAGATATTCCTAGACATAATATTATTCTGTCTAATCTTATGTCGGCCGCCTTGGGCCGTGGGCCGCACACATGTGCGGGTACTGTTCACTCAAACCCATAAGCCTGAATGACATTTATCCACCCATCTGTGATGGGCCGGATACGGGTAGTACCCGTGAGCCGGGCTCATGACCCGGTTGGGGACTATACGTCATCACCCTCTAATTGTGTAAATGATTTTACTCGCTTCATGTTTGCGTCTATTGGCTTTGATTGTCTTCTTGATATTGATGAGCCAATATTTCCTTCGTTCCTTATAGAGTTCTTTAGCTCATTCACTTTGATAGGCATCAATAATGGAATATCTATACGATTTTCCATCATGGGTAAAATCATTACTTACACTCTTGAAGAATTTGGTGATATTCTTGGAGTGCCATCTAATGGTCAATGTCGATTCACCGATGCTTGGAGTTTAGACTCTTTAGAATCGGCCCCTATTGATGCTCACTATTTGACCGTGCTTCCAACTCTTTTGGACATCATTCATACTCTTTCTAAACCTCGTGAGCATCCTATTCATGGTAAATTTCAAGGAGCTGTTCAAACTCTCTCTCCTTGGGAATTACTATCTAGTGATATGAATGATTTCATGACTCCTTGGACCGAAATCATTAGGGAAAATGCAATGTGTCTTGATGGGAATCGGGATTTAGTACCCGCTTGCCTTGCACATATGATGTATTGTGTTGCCACCACAACCCCTTACAATCTCGCATTTTTCATGACTAGAAGAATTAGGTTTGTTCTTCTTGAGTCCAAGTCAAGTCTTCCCTATGGAATGCTTCTTTCTCGTCTTCTTAGAAGAGTCATAATTGACTTTCCATCGCTTCTATCTTCACCCTATCACTCTGTTGATCGTGTCATGTCCCCCATTCAAGAGAACATTTCACCCAAGATCAACGTGAACTCGTGTCAAGTCGAAAATACTTCTCAAGAAGAGTCTTCTAGTAATCATCCCTCAAACTTCATTAACTTCATGTCCTCTTTAATCTCCATCTTGTCCTCCCATGAAGTTGATTCCGACTATCAATTTTATCTCAATCATCTTCTTCGAGAACGCCTCAGAAGTGAATCAAGGAATTAGATGTCATGCTCATAGTGACTTGCAACACTCATCTAGGATGTTTTCATGACTCTCTTTTCTTCATTTGGTTATGTATTAACTTATGCTTGGATTATTATTTACTTTGATCCTTTATGTTAATTATGCCTTCATGTTTGTGTTTTACATAGCTTTGTGCATGCCATATGATAGTTAGCTTAATAGATTATGATCTGTAGTTAACTTTGGCTTGTGAAACCTTTGGGAAAAATCTGGGTTTATCAAAAACTGGAATGGGAAATTTTTGAAAACCTTCTGGTCGCGGTTCCTTATCGATAAGGTACCGCCGGTCCTAGATACGGAACCGCCGGCCACTGTGCACGACAGCATCTTTGCTTTACACTGTTTTCTTAATTTTGTGTAAACCTTGCATGATTTTCAGTAATAAACTGCACATTTCCTAAACTAGGGTATCTAAATTCATTATTCACCTAAAATTATTTTAACCCATTACTAGTTTGGATCATCCCCTCAACCATTTAAACCCACCTTGTTTGCCATGTTCTCCACACATCAAACATACTTCCCTAAACCTTAAACCACCCTAATCAACCATGGTGTGTACCAAAACCTCAAACACTTCCAAGACCTCCACCCCAAGAAAAACACTCAAAATAAGGGTTAAGTTAGCTAAGCCTAACTCTTCACCTTTCCTCACACCTAAGAATGAGAATGTTCCTATTCTCATCTCTTCATCACCTTCCCCACCTCTTGCACCATGCAAGACTTCTTCCACCCATGGTACTAACCACTCTGTTGGTTCTACCTCCTCTTCATTCAATTCTAGAATGAATGAGCTTTCTTCACCCTTCACTCCAAATGCACCCTTGGAAGTCACCACAGAACCTCAACCAATCCAAAGCATTCCTTTTGGGAATGACTTTGATGACATTTTGGTGACTTCACCTTTTACCCCTCACAACTGTGACAATCCGTCAATTTATGATTGATATTTTATTCTCAATATTTATTTGAAAACATTATTTTAATGTTACAATATGAACTCACTTATTTTTGGGAAGAAATTTGGATTTACGTCTTGGAGTAGCATCGACTACGTCTAAACCGGAGGATTCAACGTTACGTGCTTACGTTTACATACACCGTCTTTGGTGACAGTCCGACATTTCAGAAAATAAATTTGTCCATGAATATTATTTTGAAGTTTTAAATTTGTGTTGGTTCATAAACTCACAAATTTACGAGAAAATATTAGGACTTACGATTTTGTTTTAACGTCCTTTACGACTAAACCGGAAACCTTAGGATTACGTATTTACGTTTTCGAACTCCGTTTTTGATGAGACAATTTTTATTAGATTCGTTTTGTGACGTTGATTCATAATTAATAAAAACTTTTTCGTAAAACGACCCGAGGACACGCAAATCGAGGAAACTAGAATCGAGAAGTACCCGTAAATAAACGGGGATGAGACAAGTGGGACACTTATCCCACCCCCACTCCAAAACCGGCCCTAACTAGCCATATAACACCACCACACCACATTTTTGTGACAAGTTGTTAACACTTGTCACTTAGGCTTACAAGTTAAGCCACTTCCACCTCAAAACCATCCAACACAAACAACTAGTTTCATTCAACATGCAAATGACTCTCTCAATTCTCTCTCACCCTCCCTATGTGCCGTCCCATTTTTCACCACAAACCACCATCACTTGATCATATTTTAGCCACAAACATATGTTATAATTAACATATGTTAATAGCCATTCAAAGAGATGAAGATTGGTGCAAGTTTTAACATCCAAGGAGGAGTTTCCATGGAGTATTAGGGCTGATTTTCCACAAGGTATTCATAAAGAATGATGGTCTTGAAGATGGTCATGGTTATCCACAAGTTTCTCCATCAAAATCTATGTCCAAATCACAACCTACATCAACTTGGTGGTATAAAGATTGTCCTCCTCATCCTCTTGTTATTTTTACTATGTAATCATGTATTTTATTTTCTATTGTATATGTTTATGATGATTATATGATGATAAAAATATTGTGTGGGGATTTGTTGTTGATAAACATGCTTAAAAAGGTGAAAAACTATAAGAAACAAGCTTAAAATCTTGCTTAATTTAGATGGCTGTATAAAACAGTAAAGAAACATGTCATGAACTGATAAAATGATGAATTAGAATGGATTTACAGTAAGCTATGGGTCTTTTACACATGTGAGAGTTGGTCATGCAATGAAATCATTGTAATGAGTGAGATATGATCAAAACAAGTTTAAGGTACAAATCTGAGTTCACAGTTTTGGACGATTTTTAGAAAATACTTAGAAGATGATTAAACAGTAGCTATAGTAGAGTTAAATGGAGCACATATCATGTAGTTTATGTGATAAAAATTTGAGCTTCTATCTCCATATAGAACTCTAGATATGGTAGTTTTGGTGAAAGTGAAGATAAAAATCAGATTTTGGAAATTAAAGTATAATACTATTATATAAGCACTCAAAATTTAATAGTATAAAATATAAATTAAAACCCACTAACTTATATAATAAATTTATAAAAATATGTAGAATGGTAAATAAGTGGACATTTTATAAAAATGGTAACTTGTTAAGTTTTATAAGTGATAAAACTATAAACATGATTTTTACGACTTTTTCGGCTAATACCGTAAAATTAACGTTTTTGTTAAATAAAACTTAGACGGTTGGACCCGTCTAATGTAAAATTTTATAAACAAATATACTGATATATAAACATATGTAACAAGTAAAAACCGATAAAAACCCGAACTATAGGACATACGGACATTAACGAGCTAAGTAAACCTATTGGACTAATAATTGGACTAAATAAGTTAAACACTTATAAAAAGAACTTATTAGGCTTAATCCATTTAGTCCCAACTTGTAAAGTATAGATACTGATAATATAAGTATAACATGGGTTAAAACAAGTTAAAGAACTTATAATAAGTTTATTTGACTTAAAACACGAAAATAGGTGAAACTAGTAAACTAGTATAAAAATTATCGACATATAACACTAAAATGAGTAAACGAGAATATGTAAACCCACTTGATCATCATATGTATATAATAATCATATGTATACATAATTGTTATTTTTATAAAGTCATTGTACAAACGTCTAAGACCGAGTATTATTTGTCTAGGTTTCCGTGATTGAAGCACGTACCGTACGTCCGAATTGCCGATAACCCGTCTTCCCACATCAACGTGAGTTCATAGCCTCGCACTATTTTAAATGTTTTTATGAAATGTTTTATAAACCCGCGAGGGAGATAACATGTTAGTTTTTATAAAATAGGACACCATTTGTCCCGATTGCTTGTTTATTGATTTGGACCCGAATGATTGTATGACCCGATTGTATGACCCGATAAATGACTAAAGGACCCGATAGATGAAATAAAATGGATTATTAAAGTTAGGTTATGTCACTAAAAGTCCCATTAGCATGAATTGTGAACTACCAGGATTTGGTAGACGCTTGTGCATATAATAGTACTATTTGGGGACGATCACCCCAGTTCGTGCCTTGACGGTTGATCCCCGTCGTGCCACATTGATTGGTAAGCGAATTTATGTATGAGAAGATTTCCATAGCGTGACCTTTGTGACGACACGCTACTTTAGATGGGCAAAACTGGTATCGGGTTAGCTACCCGTTGTTGGTTTAGTAAGGTAACAATGTCATGCGGCTTATAATAATCCAAACTAACGAAATACTATTAGACGCTCCGAATTACGAAGTATTGCCTGACTAGCAATACAGGGTCATACTATTGATATTATGTTCGTGTTTTGGTTTTCATAACCATATTCATATAACGGTTTTTATTTAATCTATACAACGTTATAAAACGTATTGTATGATGTTTTTACGACATTGGCTCGTATAATGATTTTTAAGGCAAATGCCTATATTATGATTTTGACAAGGATTTGTATAAAATGAATTTGGCTATTTTACGGCCTATTACAATGATTTGTACAAAATGATTTTCGGTAACAATTTGATACCGACGTTATATTGATGGATTTTATTAAACTCTATGAATTCACTCGGCGTTATCGCTGACCTTTTCTTTTAACATGTTTTATCTCAGGTACTTAAAGGTAATTCTCGGGAAGACGACAAGAATTCATGGCCCGCACTTAAACAATATTTTCCATTCAAATACTTTGTAAAACTTTGTATGAAATAATATGACTTGGGACCTATGTAACTTTGATATTTATTGTGACAAATCTAACATTTTCAGGTAGTGAAATATTTTCTTGTATAATATTTTGAAACTTATTTTTGTGTTGGTTGACGAACTCACAATTTACGTATTTAAATTTGGGCTTACGTGCATAATTTGGCGTCTTTTACGACTAAACCGGAAACCTTAGGATTACGTATTTACGTTTTTGAACTCCGTTTTTGAACTCCGTTTTTGATGAGACAATTTTTATTGGATTCGTTTTGTGACGGTGATTTATAATTTATAAAAACGTTTTTCGTAAAACGACCCGAGGGCACGCAAATCGAGAAAACTAGAATCGAGAAATACCCGTAAACTAGTGAGATGGGACAAAACACTTTGCCCCATCCCACTAGCTTATATGGGACGGCAAGGAAGACACCACCACACATAGGTGGCATCAATTTGGCTAAGTTACACAAGTGTAAGCTTTAGCTTACACTTTAAGCCAACACATTTTACCACTAAACAAAACTAGCTAATGGTTTTCATTCTAACCATTTCCTACATGCAATTCACTCTAAAACTCTCTCTACTCACCCCTTTGTGCCGTCCCAAATCAAGCAACAAACATCCCCTTTGATCTTTTCTAGCTACAAACCACATGTTTACTAGTCCTATTAAGGTGTTTCCTTGAAGCCTTGACCATTTGGTGGCCATATAAACAACTTTGGAGGTGATTTGCTTGTGTCCTAGGGCTGATTTTCCAACATATGTTCTTGATATTTGATGGTCTTGGAGATACTTATTGTGTTCATCAAGTTCTTGCCTTCCTAAAACAAGAAATCCACTTGGATTGGTAAAGAAGATCATCCTCTACATTTTTCTCTTATTATTTTGTAAAGAACAAATGTATTTTCTTTCATTTTGTATATGTATATGATGTATATATGATGATAAAAATGGTGTGTGGGGATCAAGTGTTGATAAACATGCTTAAAAATGATGATAACTATAAGAAATGAAGCTAAAATCTTGACTAATTAGTTGGCTGTATAAAAACAGTAGATAACTAAATGATGAACTGATAAAAATGCATGGTTTGATATATTTACAGTAAGTAGATGATGTTATACACATGTGAGAGTTGGCCATGCAATGGAATCAAATTAATGAGTGAGATATGATCAAAACAAGTTAGGTGGTACAATCTGAATAAGCAGTTTTGTAGGGACTGTTAAGGCAACTTAAACTCAAATTGGGCAGTATCTATATCTGAGTTATATGTAGCACATATTATGAAGAAGTTTTCATCCAAAAATGAGCTTCTAAGTCATTGTAGAACTCTAGATATGATAAAAATGGTAAACATGAAGTTAAAAATCAGATTTTGGAAATAATGTTTATTATTATTATATAAGCACTCACTTTATAATGTATAAGATGTAAAATGTAAACCCACTAACTTATAAAACTTATTTATATAAATGTATAAAAGGTTAATTAAATGGGTAATTTATATAAATGGTGGTAAAAATAATATTTATAAGTAATAAAAACTATAAACTTGATTTTTACGACTTTTTCGGCTATCGCCGTGAAATTAACGTTTTTCATCAAATAAAACTTAGACGACCTAACCCGTCTAATGTAAAGTTTATAGAAGTTATATACTGATTTATAAGTAACTAAGACAATTAAAAACCGATAAAACCCGAACTATAAGAATTACGGACATTTACGAGCTAACTAAACCTATTAGACTAATAATTGGACTTAATAAGATAAATACTTGTAAAAGAATTATTTGGGCTTAACCCATTTGGACCCAACATGAAAAGTATATATACTGATCATATAGGTATAAAATGGCTAAAAACAAGTTAAAGAACTTATAAAAGACTTAATGAACTTAAAATAGGTAAAATCGGTAAAACTAGTGAACTAGTAAGACGATACAAAAACGTAAACACTAAAATGAGTAAATGAGGATTTATAAACCCACTTGATCATCATCATATGTACAAAAATCATATATATGTATATTGTTATTTTGATAAAAGTCATTGGACCGAGTCTAAGACCGATTATTATTTATATAGGTTTCCGTGACCGAAGCACGCCCGTAGCCGATAATCCGCCTTTCATTAACAACGTGAGTTCATAGCCTCGCACTCTTTTAAATGTTTTATAAAATGATTTGTAAACCCGCGAGGGAGATAACATGCTAGATTTTTATAAAAATAGAACACAAGTAGTCCTGATTGTATGCTAAATGATATGGACCCGAATGATGCTATGACCCTATATTCGAGACTAAAAGGATTATTAGTAGTTAGGTTATGTCACTTAAGGTCCCATTAGCATGAACTGTGAACTACCGGGTTTTGGTAGACGCTTATGCATTTGATAGTACTATTTGGGGACGATCACCCCAGTTCGCGCCTTGACGGTTGATCCCCGTCGTACCACATTGATTGGTAAGCGAATTTATGTATGAGAAGATTCCATAGCGTGATTTTTGTGACGACACGCTAACTTAGATGGGCAAATTGTTTGTCGGGTTCGCGGCCCGCTGTTTTCACAGTAAGGTAACAATGTCATGCGGCTAATAATAATCCTAAAACGTACCTAATTCAGATACTATAATCTATACGACATGTAAAATCTAATAAACGATAACGATGTTATTACGATGAATATATTACCTATCATGGTAATATAGAGACTACGGTCTCATGGACGGTTTCAGATGTATGCTTGATTTATATATTGCCTGACTAGCAATATGTGGACTTATTTCCGATGTTATACTTGTGTTCTGATTTTAAATGATTGAAAATGATTGTTTTATATAGCGGTTTTCATTAAACTCTATGAATTCACTCGGCATTCGCTGATATGATTTTTGCATGTTTTCTATCTCAGGTGCTTGAAGGTAATCCGGATGGAGATCGACTCTGATGGCCCACACTTAATATTAAAAATGTTCATTCGATCTGTGTTTTGTAAACTTAATGACCTGTATAATTGGGACCTGTTGTACACTTTTAAACCTTTTTATCGAATGAATGTTTGTTAAACCTTGTACAACCATTTTTATGTGTTGTCTATGATTGGAGTTATTGTGCTATCCCGTAACACTCTGAAAGACCCTTCCGCTGTACCGATACGAAAAATGAGAGTGTTACAGTTTGGTACCAGAGCTCTCGTTGTAGAGAATAAAAGATTTTAAAAACCAAGGTTTTGAACAAAACTTTTCAAAATCTTTTGACAATGAACATTTGAGAAAATATTTGAAAAATCTTTTGACTATAACGGTGCCAGAGATCTCCGACGTTACCAACAAGCCCTATTGAGATGATATATATTTTGATATATATAATTTAATTTATATATATGTATATATCGTGATTTCATTATGTAATTGTTTAACTAGTATGTTATCCTAATACGAGATAAATATATATAAATGCAGATTGTCATGGCTGACCCTAATATTCCTGTAGAAAACCATGCTATTCCCGAACCTAATATAGAAGATGATCCTTATTTAGACTTAGTAGATTTTGATATTGATGACGAGGAGGAACCATTTGAGGATCCCGAGCCCGAGTTAGGACTAGGAGATCAGATTGCCCCTCAGGTTGACTTAGTAGAGAATGAGATTGAGAACGTGGGTAATGAGAATGTGAATATTGAGAATGTGGGTAATGAGGACGTGGATATTGAGAATGCTGATATTGAGAACGATGATGAGATTGGGTTAGATGAGTTAGATGATGAGATTGACGACGAGGATGTCGAGGAGGACGTAGGTATAGATGTTGAGGTTGATGACGATGAGGAAGCTGAGCTTATATATCCGTATGATGTTCCAGAGGGCGAGCCTTTGCCCCCACCAGTTTGTTTGTCTGATTCTGAGGATGAGTTACCTAGGGACGAAATGTCTGAATCGTCTGAATCTGATTCTGAATCAGAGGAGGATGAGGATGACGATGCACCTGACGGTACTGATGGTATTGATACTCGTAGACGTGAGATAGGAGAGTCGTCTAGTACTCGAGAGGCTACTCATATTGATGGTCTTGCACCATGGGCCTTGAGACGTGATCTAGATGCTTCCCGTGTTAAGAGTTGTGTGACAGAGGTTGGATTAGGTGTTGTTCAGACTCAGGTTGCTTATTTGGAGTCGAAGACAAAGATTGGCGAGAAAGAGCGAGAATTGCTTAGTTTGGATTTGAGTGATGTAGAACGTGGTTTGAATGAGGCTTTTAGGAGGTTATTGGTGTTGGAAAGTCGTGAGTTTGCTGAAATGAAGAAAAAGGTGAATACTATGGAGATTCAGTTGAGTGTGGCTCGTGCGATGCGTGAGAAAGCTGAAAAGGGGTTGAATATATCTGTGGGATGGAATAGTAGATTTTATGCCAACATGGTTGAAAGAGGAGTAATCCGTAAGCGCCCAGCTGAAGATGTGTCTAGTGATCGTCCGACGAAGATTCAGAAGACGATGGATGATGGACCATCTGGCGGTTCTCAGTAGACCAGTCTGTATTTAGTAGTGACCTTTATATCTTTTGTGTTTGTAGCTTTGACTGAACCGACTTGTTAGTAGTAGACTTGGCACGAATCTTGAGTGTATATAGTGTTAGAACATTGATATGGATGTACTAAGACAATACTTTTGTTTCAGATCGAATGAAATATGTATCTTGTCTTGAATTCCATATTGTGCCTTATTTGTATCTTGATTATGAATTCGATCCATATTATATGAATCCTTGTTGGATGAATGCTTAATGCTTTGAAATTGTGGAATTATAGAACTATGCCGCCCAAGAAGGCTGTGACTGAGGATGATGTACGTAGGATTATTACGGAGCAAGTTACCGGATCTATGACAGAATTTATGGCAAATGCTAGAATTGAAGCTGGCGGTAGTGAAGCTGGCGGTAGTGGAGCTGGCGGTAGTGGAGCCGGCGGTAGTGGAGCTGGCGGTAGTGGAGCTAGCGGTAGTGGAGCTGGCGGTAATGGAGCTGGCGGTAGTGGAATTGGCGGTACTAATGTGAATGTGAATGCTAATAATGTGAATGCTAATGCTGGAGGAAATATAGGAGGACTTGGAGCTAATGCACCTGAAGTTGGTGGCTGTACTTATGTGACGTTCATGAAGTGAGAACCTCTACCTTTTAATGGAACTGAAGGTGCTGTAGGACTAAGCCAGTGGATCGAGAAGATTGAATCGGTGTTTAGGATTAGTAAGTGTAAGGAGGAAGATAAGGTGACTTTTGCTATGGCTACTCTTAAAGGTCGTGCGTTGACTTGGTGGAACGGGAGAATTGCTTTCATGGGTCTTGATGCTGCTAATGCTACTCCTTGGGCTGAAATCAAGAAGTGGATGACTTTGGAGTTTTGTCCTCGTAGTGTGATCATTAGGTTAGAACAGGAGTTGATTCATCTGAGAATGAAAGGTGTGGATATTGATAGTTACACGAACCGATTCCATGAGTTGGCCTTGCTATGTCCTCGATTGGTTGAACCCGAAGAGATCCGAATTGAGCAATATGTGAAAGGGTTAACCAGGAATATCCGGGGGGACGTGACATCATCGAAACCACTGACCATTGATGATGCTGTTCGAATGGCTTACCAACTCATTGGACAGATAATTCAGGATAAGGAAGATGAAGCCCGTGTAGGTGAGAAAAGAAAGGGAGACGGTGAGCGTGTAGATAGAGGTGATTATAGGAAGAATTTCAATCGCCGTCAGAACCAGAGAAAGGGGAATGCAAATGCTCTTACCAACAATGCACCGCGCAACGATGATAGATGTCCTAAGTGTGGCAACAAGAGGCATCCTGGCGACTGCTGGAAGTGCCGAAATTGCGGAAAGCTTGGACACAAGGTTGAAAGGTGTAAGAAGGGAATGATTTGCTTTAACTGTAATGAAGAAGGTCATAGGAAATCGGAATGCCCCAAGTTGAAAGCGATTGTACCTGGAAGAAACCCCCAGGGTGGTATCTACCAACTTGGAACAATTGAGGTGAAGAAAGAGGATCCGAATGTCGTTACCGGTACGTTTTTACTCAACAATCATTATGCTGTTGCTTTATTCGATTCGGGTGCTGATAGGAGCTTTGTATACACTAAATTTAGTGCCCTTATTGATATTGAACATGTTGAGATAAGTACCAGTAACGAGGTGGAATTGGCTGATGGTAAATTAGTGAAAACTAATAAGCTATTAGAAGGATGCTCTCTAAATCTCTTGAACCATTCCTTTCCGATTGATTTGATGTTGATAGAATTAGGTAGTTTTGATATTATTATTGGTATGGATTGGTTGTCGTTGAATAATGCTACTATTTTATGTGGAGAGAAGAAGGTTAAGATTCCTCTTAGGAATAGGACATTAGTAATTGATGGTAGTCGAGGTGAATCCCGTTTGAAAATCGTTTCATGTATTAAAGTCCAAAAGTATATCAGGAACGGTTGTGAGTTATTCTTAGCTCAAGTGACCGGGAATGAGTCTAGGGAGAAACGATTGGAAGATGTACCTATTATTTGTGAATTTCCTGAGGTATTTCCTAAAGATTTACCCGGACTTCCACCGATAAGGCAAGTAGAGTTTCGAATCGATTTAATTCCTGGTGCTGCACCGGTGGCACGTGCGCCTTACCGATTAGCCCCTTCTGAATTAAAGGAGTTATCTGAGCAACTTAAGGAGTTGTCTGATAAAGGTTTTATTCGACCGAGCTCGTCGCCTTGGGGAGCTCCAGTCTTGTTCGTTAAGAAGAAGGATGGATCTTTTCGTATGTGCATTGATTATAGGGAACTGAATAAGTTGACAATTAATAATCGATATCCTTTACCTAGGATTGATGATTTGTTTGATCAACTGCAAGGATCTAGTGTGTATTCTAAGATAGATTTGCGGTCAGGATATCACCAACTTCGCGTCCGTAAAGAAGATATTCCTATAACTACATTTAGAACTTGTTATGGACACTATGAATTTCAAGTAATGCCATTTGGGTTAACTAACGCACCTGCGGTTTTCATGGATTTAATGAATCGAGTGTGCAAGTCCTACTTGGATAAATTTGTGATTGTGTTTATTGACGATATTCTAATCTATTCTAAGAATGAAGATGAGCATAGAGAACATTTGAGGATTGTTTTGAATTTGTTGAAGGATGAAAGGTTGTATGCTAAGTTTTCAAAGTGTGATTTCTGGTTAGATTTTGTGCAATTTCTTGGTCATGTGATTAACAGAGATGGAATTCATGTTGATCCTGCAAAGGTTGAAGCTATTAAGAAAGCTATTAAGAATTGGTCTGCACCGACAACGCCAACGGAAGTGCGACAGTTCTTAGGATTAGCTGGCTATTATAGGCGATTCATTAAAGAATTTTCTTTGATAGCTAAACCCTTGACTAAGCTTACTCAGAAGAATAAACCTTTCGTTTGGGGAAGTGATGAAGATGGTACATTTCAGACATTGAAGCAAAAATTATGTAGTGCGCCAATCTTATCATTACCCGAAGGGAGTGAAGATTTTGTAGTATATTGTGATGCATCTATTAGAGGTTATGGAGCTGTTTTGATGCAGAGAGAGAAAGTGATAGCTTATGCTTCTAGGCAATTGAGGAAGAATGAGGAGAATTATGCTACTCATGATCTTGAGTTAGGAGCTGTAGTCTTTGCTTTTAGGTTGTGGAGACATTATCTGTATGGCACCAAGTGTACGGTATTCACCGATCACAAAAGCCTACAGTATATTCTCGACCAGAAGGAATTGAACATGAGGCAACGAAGATGGATAGAGTTGTTAAGTGATTATGATTGTGATATAAAATATCACCCAGGAAAAGCCAATGTTGTTGCTGATGCGTTGAGTAGGAAAGATAGAGAACCTATCAGGGTGCGTTCTCTAGTCTTGACCGTGCACAATAATTTGCCCGAGCAAATTAGAAATGCGCAAATAGAAGCTTGTAAGAAGGAGAATTTTGTTAATGAAGGGTTCCGAGGAGAAGGAGATCCTTTAGAGGTTAGAGCTGATGGAGTGAAATGTTTAAGAGGTCGTATGTGGATACCTAAGTTTGGAGGCTTAAGAGATTTGGTTATGTTAGAATCCCATAAATCTAAGTATTCCATTCATCCAGGATCTGATAAGATGTACAATGATTTGAAGAAGTTGTACTGGTGGCCGAATATGAAAGCTGACATAGCTATGTATGTTCTTCAATGCTTGACTTGTGCTAGAGTTAAAGCCGAACATCAAAAGCCATCAGGACTACTTCAACAGCCAAAGATTCCTGAATGGAAGTGGGAGCGAATTACGATGGATTTTATCACCAAGCTTCCTAGAACATCATCTGGAAACAATTCGATTTGGGTTATTGTCGATAGACTGACCAAATCAGCACACTTCATTCCGGTTAAGGAGCAGTTCTCACTGGAGAAGCTGACTCGAATATACCTTGATAGTGTTGTATGCAAACATGGAGTGCCTGTATCGATCATTTCAGATCGAGATCCTAGATTCGCATCGAATTTTTGGAAATCTCTCCAAAGATCTTTGGGAACAAATCTCGACATGAGCACTGCTTATCACCCCCAGACTGATGGGCAGAGTGAAAGGACGATACAAACACTGGAAGATATGTTGAGAGATTGTGTGTTAGACTTTGGTAAGAATTGGGATAAACATTTGTCGTTAGCAGAGTTTTCGTATAACAATAGTTACCATTCTAGTATTAAGGCTGCACCGTTTGAAGCTTTGTATGGTAGGAAGTGTAGATCTCCTGTATGTTGGAGTGAAGTTGGGGATACCCAGCTCACGGGACCGGAATTGATCCGGGAGACTACGGAGATGATAGTTCAGATTAAGAAGAGGTTGTTGACTGCCCGTAGTAGACAGAAAAGTTACGCGGATGTGCGGCGGAAGCCAATGGAGTTTGAAGTGGGTGACCGAGTAATGTTGAAAGTATCGCCATGGAAAGGCGTTATCAGATTTGGAAAGCGAGGAAAATTGAATCCCCGTTATATTGGACCCTTTAAGATTTTATCTAGAGTAGGTCCGGTGGCTTACAAACTAGAGTTACCCCCAGAACTTCATGGTGTTCACAACACATTCCATGTATCTAATCTGAAGAAATGTCTAGCAGTGAGTGATGAGAAAATTCCATTAGGTAAGGTTCGAATAGATAGGAAGTTGCATTTTATCGAAGAGCCCATAGAAGTTATGGACCGTGAGGTAAAGCAACTGAAACAAAGTCGGATACCTATTGTCAAGATCCGATGGAATTCAAAGCATGGACCGGAGTATACTTGGGAACGAGAGGATGAAATGTGGAAGAAATATCCGCACCTCTTCGATTTCAATAAGAAACGGACATCCAAATGAAATGGATCACGAGGACGTTGATCCCTTTTAGGAGGAAAAGCTGTGACAAATCTAACATTTTCAGGTAGTGAAATATTTTCTCGTATAATATTTTGAAACTTATTTTTGTGTTGGTTGACGAACTCACAATTTACGGATTTAAATTTGGGCTTACGTGCATAATTTGGCGTCTTTTACGACTAAACCGGAAACCTTAGGATTACGTATTTACGTTTTTGAACTCCGTTTTTGATGAGACAATTTTTATTGGATTCGTTTTGTGACGGTGATTCATAATTTATAAAAACGTTTTTCGTAAAACGACCCGAGGGCACGCAAATCGAGAAAACTAGAATCGAGAAATACCCTTAAACTAGTGAGATGGGACAAAACACTTTGCCCCATCCCACTAGCTTATATGGGACGGCAAGGAAGACACCACCACACAAAGGTGGCATCAATTTGGCTAAGTTACACAAGTGTAAGCTTTAGCTTACACTTTAAGCCAACACATTTTACCACTAAACAAAACTAGCTAATGGTTTTCATTCTAACCATTTCCTACATGCAATTCACTCTAAAACTCTCTCTACTCACCCCTTTGTGCCGTCCCAAATCAAGCAACAAACATCCCCTTTGATCTTTTCTAGCTACAAACCACATGTTTACTAGTCCTATTAAGGTGTTTCCTTGAAGCCTTGACCATTTGGTGGCCATATAAACAACTTTGGAGGTGATTTGCTTGTGTCCTAGGGCTGATTTTCCAACATATGTTCTTGATATTTGATGGTCTTGGAGATACTTGTTGTGTTCATCAAGTTCTTGCCTTCCTAAAAAAAGAAATCCACTTGGATTGGTAAAGAAGATCATCCTCTACATTTTTCTCTTATTATTTTGTAAAGAACAAATGTATTTTCTTTCATTTTGTATATGTATATGATGTATATATGATGATAAAAATGTTGTGTGGGGATCAAGTGTTGATAAACATGCTTAAAAATGATGATAACTATAAGAAATGAAGCTAAAATCATGACTAATTAGTTGGTTGTATAAAAACAGTAGATAACTAAATGATGAACTGATAAAAATTCATGGTTTGATCTATTTACAGTAAGTAGATGATGTTATACACATGTGAGAGTTGGCCATGCAATGGAATCAAATTAATGAGTGAGATATGATCAAAACAAGTTAGGTGGTACAATCTGAATAAGCAGTTTTGTAGGGACTGTTAAGGCAACTTAAACTCAAATTGGGCAGTAGCTATAACTGAGTTATATGTAGCACATATTATGAAGAAGTTGTCATCCAAAAATGAGCTTCTAAGTCATTGTAGAACTCTAGATATGATAAAAATGGTAAACAAGAAGTTAAAAATCAGATTTTAGAAATAATGTTTATTATTATTATATAAGCACTCACTTTATAATGTATAAGATGTAAAATGTAAACCCACTAACTTATAAAACTTATTTATATAAATGTATAAAAGGTTAATTAAATGGGTAATTTATATAAATGGTGGTAAAAATAATATTTATAAGTAATAAAAACTATAAACTTGATTTTTACGACTTTTTCGGCTATCGCCGTGAAATTAACGTTTTTCATAAAATAAAACTTAGACGACCTAACCCGTCTAATGTAAAGTTTATAAAAGTTATATACTGATGTATAAGTAACTAAGACAAGTAAAAACCGATAAAACCCGAACTATAAGAATTACGGACATTTACGAGCTAACTAAACCTATTAGACTAATAATTGGACTTAATAAGATAAATACTTGTAAAAGAATTATTTGGGCTTAACCCATTTGGACCCAACATGAAAAGTATATATACTGATCATATAGGTATAAAATGGGTAAAAACAAGTTAAAGAACTTATAAAAGACTTAATGAACTTAAAATAGGTAAAATCGGTAAAACTAGTGAACTAGTAAGACGATACAAAAACGTAAACACTAAAATGAGTAAATGAGGATTTATAAACCCACTTGATCATCATCATATGTACAAAAATCATATATATGTATATTGTTATTTTGATAAAAGTCATTGGACCGAGTCAAAGACCGATTATTATTTATATAGGTTTCCGTGACCGAAGCACGCCCGTAGCCGATAATCCGCCTTTCATTAACAACGTGAGTTCATAGCCTCGCACTCTTTTAAATGTTTTATAAAATGATTTGTAAACCTGCGAGGGAGATAACATGCTAGATTTTTATAAAAATAGAACACAAGTAGTCCCGATTGTATGCTAAATGATATGGACCCGAATGATGCTATGACCCTATATTCGAGACTAAAAGGATTATTAGTAGTTAGGTTATGTCACTTAAAGTCCCATTAGCATGAATTATGAACTACCGGGTTTTGGTAGACGCTTATGCATTTGATAGTACTATTTGGGGACGATCACCCCAGTTCGCGCCTTGACGGTTGATCCCCGTCGTACCACATTGATTGGTAAGCGAATTTATGTATGAGAAGATTCCATAGCGTGATTTTTGTGACGACACGCTAACTTAGATGGGCAAATTGTTTGTCGGGTTCGCGGCCCACTGTTTTCACAGTAAGGTAACAATGTCATGCGGCTAATAATAATCCTAAAACGTACCTAATTCAGATACTATAATCTATACGACATGTAAAATCTAAATAAACGATAACGACGCTATTACGATGAATATATTACCTATCATGGTAATATAGAGACTATGGTCTCATGGACGGTTTCAGATGTATGCTTGATTTATATATTGCCTGACTAGCAATATGTGGACTTATTTCCGATGTTATACTTGTGTTCTGATTTTAAATGATTTTAAATGATTGTTTTATATAACGGTTTTCATTAAACTTTATGAATTCACTCGGCATTCGCTGATATGATTTTTGCATGTTTTCTATCTCAGGTGCTTGAAGGTAATCCGGATGGAGATCGACTCTGATGGCCCACACTTAATATTAAAAATGTTCATTCGATCTGTGTTTTGTAAACTTAATGACCTGTATAATTTGGGACCTGTTGTACACTTTTAAACCTTTTTATCGAATGAATGTTTGTTAAACCTTGTACAACCATTTTTATGTGTTGTCTATGATTGGAGTTATTGTGCTATCCCATAATACTCTGAAAGACCCTTCCGTTGTACCGATACGAAAAATGAGAGTGTTACATTTATGAATGGAAATGCTTTATTATTAAACGATGCGATTTTTAAACGTTGTCTATGATGTGAGTAATGTGCTATCCCGTAACACCAACTAGTCTTCCGCTGAATTGAGTTGTATAAATTTGGGGGTGTTACAGTTTGGCATCAGAGCTCTCGTTATAGAGAACGAAAGATTTTTAAAACCAAGGTTTTGAATAAAACATTTCAAAATCTTTTAACTACAAACATTTTTCTCAAAATGTCTAAAAATCTTTTGACTATAACGGTGCCGAAGAATTCCCGAGTTACCGACAAGGCCAAGACTGAGAAGTGTTATTTTAATATATATATAACTTGGATTATATATATATATATATATATATATATATATATATATATATATATATATATATATATATATATATATATATATATATATATATATATATATATATATATATATATATATATATATATATATATATATATATATATATATATATATATATATATATATATATATATATATATATATATATATATATATATATATATATATATATATATATATATATATATATATATATATATATATATATATATATATATATATATATATATGATGTAATTTTATTACATGATTGTTTGATGATTATTTTGATTTTTATACGAGGTATTTATACGACGTAGATTGTCACAAGTAACCCTAACTCCCCTAGTAAATTAATCGAATCTATTCTCGTAGGAATTCAAGCTATCCTAGATCTAAACCAAGTTGTGGATATTTATGATCCCAACAAATGGTTGATATTCATAGAAATGTAGATATTAGTTGATTGTGATATTGAAAAAGAATTGGCGAGATTAAATCTGATATCGATGTCATGATGATCTTTTCTTATAGAGTGGAGTTTGACAAAACATTACCACCTAGAAAGATGTCATCTGATTCGTTGTCATCCAATTCTTAAATTGAAATCGAAAGGGGGAATGTTGCACCTGAGGCTATCATTGGAACCATTACCCAAAATCCTCATGCCACTAATACCTTTCTGAGAAGTCTAATTGAATGTGTGAGTCATTTCATACTAGTGACTCATTTGATAATTGTTGTTGTAAGAGCTATAGGATTGGAAATTAAGTGTTGATTCATATTGAGATTGTATTGCCTTTACAAGGCCGAAGAATAAGGTTGTAAGTATTGGAAGAATAAGGTAGGATGTCGAATTTAGTATAAAATTGGTTGAAACTTGAATAAAGTAAAATTTAACCCATATGGAATATGAGATTATTAAGAGGAAGTCATTAAGTCCTATGATTGAATTATAAGGTTTTAATTGATTGTTAGTTTGTATTAAGGGTTGTTCCTAGACCATTGTCCACTAATGAGGATGCCCAGTGTCCAATAAATAAATTGAAGAAATCTTCTTCTAAATTGGGACCGATGGATCTTCCGGGACAGATGGGACACCTAATGACTCTTGTAGATTTGTATTCATTGTGGTATCTTTTAAGAATCCCTAACTTAACTGAGACATCAGTTGGTAGGATGAGTTCCGAGAATTGTATGACATAGTGACACGTAATGTGTTACGGTACAATTTTGACTTGTTTGTGATTAATAAAAAGATTACCTTTGATTGCTAAATTCTACATGTATTGATGTCATCTATCTTTTCTTCCTTCATCCTAATGTTCGCATTAGTGATGCAACCATTGAACAAGTACTCATCTTGATTTGAGTTACGTTGTGGATTATTCTTCTGAGTGCCATCGAGATCATGAACCTCATGATTAATTGGCTAATCTCATTTCCTATCATATCGTAGTTAATTCTTGATGAACAAGCTTTCATCACTCTTCTGCAGATCACACATTGTTTTTATAAAGTTAAAACGGTATCCTTTGAGAAAATTTAATTTTCATCACAATAAGAATTATTCAAAGTGAGTTTTATAAGTGATTGATATCAAAATGAAGTGGTTTATGAGACGCTTTGGAAACTTAATTATTTCCAAAACAAAGAAAACCTTTGTAAATATATTTTTGATTCTTATTTAAGAATTAAGCATGAAAATGTTTTTATTATAAGCATGATGATAAAATTTTGACGAACTGAGTATTGCATCGTTAATCTTGAAATTGTATATAGTTGCGCGCCTACATACAATTTGGAATGGACCATGCAAGGCTGATTAGTAGTCACCATAAAACTAATGAATAAGCACTACATTTTCATTGAAGATTGTGAAAAATTAAATTTTATGAGATCTGCAAAAAGGGAAAATAAGGACATAATGTTAGGGACACCTACATATGTGCCTGTAGCATCTATTCTTCTGAGTCGAATTTACTCATCTGTGGAAACTGTCTTATTTGACGATTGATAATTCTTTCTTGTCCAATTCTCCCGTAGTGAGATTCTTAGGATAAGTATCTGATTACCGAGTGTTGATACCCGACTGGATATATTGACGTTCTTATCATTTCTTATGATTTGATTTCATTTGAATGACCTTGGTAACGATCCGAGGAGCTTTCGAATGCGTACTCAAATTATGAAAACATAGAATATATTCATATTCATTAAATGTTTTTGTCTGTACCTGATTTGAAATTCTCTCGCGTAGATTTTGTGTTGACCTTACTCTTTTAAGGTTAGTTATGTCTCCTGATATCCCTGAATTTGTGAAGGATAATGAGTTATTATTAATCTTTTGAGAAGTTCACATCTTATCGACGACAATAAACTGGAAAGTTGATAGTGCTAGTAGAATGGATTGATTGATTATGACATGACAACATTGTCTTAATCGGTGGGAACTCGAATTGAATTCCCCTTAAAAAGATAAGATGTTGATTATCAAAAGTGATCTAAATAATTCTTGATGGATGATCATATCCTGCATTTAGACTTAAAATTATACCGTGAATGGTTGTGAACTAGTTATAGATATTGTAATCTAGAAGAACCTAAAATAAATATATTAAAAGATGTTTATGTTATTTGAAATCTTAGGAAGTATTTGTTGATGAATTACCTAGACTTTCGCCATTAAGGCAAGTTGAAATTGGTATTGATTATATTTCCGGTGCTGCACTTGTGGCTTGGGCACTGTGCGTCAGCACCATCTGAATTAAAGGAATTTCCTTACAAATGAGAGAGTTTTCGGAGAAAGATTTTATTATACCAAGCCTGTCATCCTGAAGAGCTATGGTGTTATCATTCCTTATATTTATAGATTACTGTGAACTGAGTAAATTGACAATCGAAAACGATATCCATAACTCAAAATGGAAGATTTGTTTGATCATTTACAAGGTTTTTGATCCGCGGCATGGTTATCATCAACTTCGCGTCCGCGAAGAAGATTATCTATTCCAATCACTACATCCAGAAATTGTAATGAACATTATGAGTTTCACGTGATGTCGTTTGGATTGACCGATGCACATGTAGCATTCATAAATTTGGTGAATCACGTGTGTAGGCTATAATTTGATAAATTCATGCTCGTGATCATTAAGGACTATATGTTTGTTTATAAGAATAAGAATGAGTTAATAATTATTTATAGATTGCCCTGAACTGGCCGAACAATAAAAACATGTACCTTGAATAATTAACATGAGATTAAAGACTTAAACCTTTACATTATTTGACTATGTGATTAATAGATAATGGAATAAATTGACTCTTCAAAATTTAGAAGTCATTTAGAACTTTGAGTTATACTAAAAAGAAAGTGCAAATATATTTTGACAAATATTTTAACCAAGGATTTTTAAGGGGTTATTCCCTTATGCACAAATCATTTAACTAAACTCTTGTTTAGGGGTAAATGTTTATGTATACCTCAAGACAACCTACGAGGGATTAAAAAAACCATTTGAACCATGACTTGAAATTTGAAACGATAATTTACGCTTTTCAAACTAAGAAAATTTTTACCATAGTGTAACCAAAGATTTTTCGAACATTTACGAATCCTATTAATTATTTTCGATAAATCAACAAAAATCGTGTTAATTAAATTCAAATTTATTTTTGAACATTTTATATATATTTGGTCGAACTAAGAAATTTAAAACTTTTACATTTACGCTTCATAAAAATTAACTAATAATTATTTAATTCATTATAATAATTATCGACGCTTTAGACGACGGATTGAGTAAAACGGATAAAGATGATAGTTGAGAAGCAACTAAAACTCAGAAAATGTGAAGAAATGTTTTTTGAATAAATATGGACATGATAATTATATCATCAGGAAAAATGAATATAAATACTGACACATTATGTAGAAAATATACAGAACCAATTAGGACATGTTCCTTAATAATGAAGGTGCAAAACAAGTTGCCGAACGATATAAAAGTAAACAATGTTTGTAAAAAGGATAATATAAATAGTGAAAGATTTCACGGCTAGTGTGAACCATTAGAGTTGAGAAGCCGATAGCGTTAAATGTTTTAAAGACCACATGTGATTGTCTAAATATGGAGATTGTGAGATATAGTTATGTTGGAATTTGTAAGTATAAGTATTCTATTTATGTCATTTATGACTAAAAGTATCTTTGTCTGAAGAAGTTGTACTAATGGCAATTATGAAGGCAGACATCGCCTCATACATTAGTAAACGTCTATCTATTGCAAAGGTCATCATCTGAATTTGATTCGATTTGGGTCATCGTCGACAGACTGACCAAATCTGCTAATATCATTCCCGTTAATGATAAATGCAAAAGAGTTATGTAAACATAGTGTGCCTGTATCAAACATCTTTATCAAGATCCTCGCTTCGCATCGAATTTCTAGAGATTTGCTCAGAAATCATTGAGAACGAACCTTCATGAGAGTACTATGTACCACCCCAAATCGAAGGGACGAGGTAAAGTAACGATACAAAGTAATATAAGTGCTATTTTATGTTTGAATGATTTACCTTTGGTAATAGACCGTATAATCGCTTTCATTTGGAAGGATTATCATTGATAATCATCATATTAGGATCGAGATCGAATCTTGTTAGGATCTAAATATTAGAGCATCGGTAAGGAGTAGTTCAGATAAAGACACCCGGCATACACCCATTGTCAGTTGGACATGTCTTTTAGGTTTAAGGTTTCCTATGATGGCGAACCTAACTTTGCAAAATACCCGACCCGCGAGATCTGAAATGATTGTTGAAATTAGGATCTGATTATTGACAGCCGGTAGTGGGCAAGAGGTTATGTGAATGTGAAATGTAGATCTTGAAGTGCCAAATGGGTAGCGAAGTTATGCCAAAATTTTTAACCTTGGAAAAATGAATTCATGATCTGACAAATCATGGGATATAAGTCCCCGTTGTATGGGACCATTGAGATGATATAAAAGATTGGTTTGAAAGGCATATAAACTGGATCTACCCTAGGACTTCAAAGACTGTGTGAATTATGTTTCGTATATCGAACTTGATGGAATATCTATCAAGTGAGAATCTGATTATTCTTAGTAGAGCTTAGATCGGCGAAAAGTTGCATTCATCAAAAACCCGTGAACATCATGGATAGAGAAAGTAAGTCAACATTTAGCCTGATCTTATTCCCGTAGTTATGTTTGATGAAACTCGCATATTATAATGGATTACACTTGTGAGGAAAGACCGAATGTGGAGGAAATACCCACATGACTTTGACTCTATAAGAAGCGAGTAGTAAGGTAAGATTATCTTTGAGGACAAAGATCCTGTTTAGGGGTAAATGCTGTGACAATCCGTCAATTTATGATTGATATTTTATTCTCAATATTTATTTGAAAACATTATTTTAATGTTACAATATGAACTCACTTATTTTTGGGAAGAAATTTGGATTTACGTCTTGGAGTAGCATCGACTACGTCTAAACCGGAGGATTCAACGTTACGTGCTTACGTTTACATACACCGTCTTTGGTGACAGTCCGACATTTCAGAAAATAAATTTGTCCATGAATATTATTTTGAAGTTTTAAATTTGTGTTGGTTCATAAACTCACAAATTTACGAGAAAAGATTAGGACTTACGATTTTATTTTAACGTCCTTTACGACTAAACCGGAAACCTTAGGATTATGTATTTACGTTTTCGAACTCTGTTTTTGATGAGACAATTTTTATTAGATTCGTTTTGTGACGTTGATTCATAATTTATAAAAACGTTTTTCGTAAAACGACCCGAGGACACGCAAATCGAGGAAACTAGAATCGAGAAGTACCCGTAAATAAATGGGGATGAGACAAGTGGGACACTTGTCCCACCCCCACTCCAAAACCGGCCCTAACTAGCCATATAACACCACCACACCACATTTTTGTGACAAGTTGTTAACACTTGTCACTTAGGCTTACAAGTTAAGCCACTTCCACCTCAAAACCATCCAACACAAACAACTAGTTTCATTCAACATGCAAACAACTCTCTCAATTCTCTCTCACCCTCCCTATGTGCCGTCCCATTTTTCACCACAAACCACCATCACTTGATCATATTTTAGCCACAAACATATGTTATAATTAACATATGTTAATAGCCATTCAAAGAGATGAATATTGGTGCAAGTTTTAACATCCAAGGAGGAGTTTCCATGTAGTATTAGGGCTGATTTTCCACAAGGTATTCATGAAGAATGATGGTCTTGAAGATGGTCATGGGTATCCACAAGTTTCTCCATCAAAATCCATGTCTAAATCACAACCTACATCAACTTGGTGGTATAAAGATTGTCCTCCTCATCCTCTTGTTATTTTTACTATGTAATCATGTATTTTATTTCCTATTGTATATGTTTATGATGATTATATGATGATAAAAATATTGTGTGGGGATTTGTTGTTGATAAACATGCTTAAAAAGGTGAAAAACTATAAGAAACAAGGTTAAAATCTTGCTTAATTTAGATGGCTGTATAAAACAGTAAAGAAACATGTCATGAACTGATAAAATGATGAATTAGAATGGATTTACATTAAGCTATGGGTCTTTTACACATGTGAGAGTTGGCCATGCAATGGAATCATTGTAATGAGTGAGATATGATCAAAACAAGTTTAAGGTACAAATCTGAGTTCACTGTTTTGGACGATTTTTTGAAAATACTTAGAAGATGATTCAACAGTAGCTATAGAAGAGTTAAATGGAGCACATATCATGTAGTTTATGTGATAACAATTTGAGCTTCTATCTCCATATAGAACTCTAGATATGGCAGTTTTGGTGAAAGTGAAGATAAAAATCAGATTTTGGAAATTAAAGTATAATACTATTATATAAGCACTCAAAATTTAATAGTATAAAATATAAATTAAAACCCACTAACTTATATAATACATTTATATAAATATGTACAATGGTAAATAAGTGGAAATTTTATAAAAATGGTAACTTGTTAAGTTTTATAAGTGATAAAACTATAAACATGATTTTTACGACTTTTTCGGCTAATACCGTAAAATTAACGTTTTTGTTAAATAAAACTTAGACGGTTGGACCCGTCTAATGTAAACTTTTATAAACACATATACTGATATATAAACATATGTAACAAGTAAAAACCGATAAAAACCCGAACTATAAGACATACGGACATTAACGAGCTAAGTAAACCTATTGGACTAATAATTGGACTAAATAAGTTAAACACTTATAAAAAGAACTTATTGGGCTTAACCAATTTAGGCCAAACTTGTAAAGTATAAATACTGATAATATAAGTATAACATGGGTTAAAACAAGTTAAAGAACTTATAATAAGTTTATTGGACTTAAAACACGAAAATAGGTGAAACTAGTAAACTAGTATAAAAATTATCGACATATAACACTAAAATGAGTAAACGAGAATATGTAAACCCACTTGATCATCATATGTATATAATCATCATATGTATACATAATTGTTATTTTTATAAAGTCAATGGACAAACGTCTAAGACCGAGTATTATTTGTCTAGGTTTCCGTGATTGAAGCACGTACCGTACGTCCGAATTGCCGATAACTCGTCTTCCCACATCAACGTGAGTTCATAGCCTCGCACTCTTTTAAATGTTTTTATGAAATGTTTTATAAACCCGCGAGGGAGATAACATGTTAGTTTTTATAAAATAGGACACCATTTGTCCCGATTGCTTGTTTATTGATTTGGACCCGAATGATTGTATGACCCGAATGTATGACCCGATAAATGATTAAAGGACCCGATAGATGAAATAAAATGGATTATTAAAGTTAGGTTATGTCAATAAAAGTCCCATTAGCATGAATTGTGAACTACCGGGATTTGGTAGACGCTTGTGCATATAATAGTACTATTTGGGGACGATCACCCCAGTTCGCGCGTTGACGGTTGATCCCTGTCGTGCCACATTGATTGGTTAGCGAATCTATGTATGAGAAGATTTCCATAGCGTGACCTTTGTGACGACACGCTACTTTAGATGGGCAAAATTGGTATCGGGTTAGCTACCCGTTGTTGGTTTAGTAAGGTAACAATGTCATGCGGCTTATAATAATCCAAACTAACGAAATACTATTAGACGCACCGAATTACGAAGTATTGCCTGACTAGCAATACGGGGTCATACTATTAATATTATGTTCGTGTTTTGGTTTTCATAACCATATTCATATAATGGTTTTTATTTAATCTATACAACGTTATAAAACGTATTGTATGATGTTTTTACGACATTGGCTCGTATAATGATTTTTAAGGCAAATGCCTATATTATGATTTTGACAAGGATTTGTATAAAATGATTTTGGCTATTTTACGGCTTATTACAATGATTTGTACGAAATGATTTTCGGTAACAATTTGATACCGATGTTATATTGATGGATTTTATTAAACTCTATGAATTCACTCGGCATTATCGCTGACCTTTTCTTTTAACATGTTTTATCTCAGGTACTTGAAGGTAATTCTCGGGAAGACGACAAGAATTCATGGCCCGCACTTAAACAATATTTTCCATTCAAATACTTTGTAAAACTTTGTATGAAATAATATGACTTGGGACCTATGTAACTTTGATATTTATGAATGGAAATGCTTTATTATTAAACGATGCGATTTTTAAACGTTGTCTATGATGTGAGTAATGTGCTATCCCGTAACACCAACTAGTCTTCCGCTGAACTGAGTTGTATAAATTTGGGGGTGTTACAACAACTCACCAATTTCACCAACCTTGGAGAATTTTCCTCCACACTCACCCATTTCCCCTTTGGGGAACATGCCTCCACTTTCACCCACATCACCCTTGGAGAACATGCCTCCTCCACTTCCACCCAACTCAAACATCCCAATTTTAGGTGTCCCACTTTCCCTCCTCTTGGGTGATCCTTACTTTGGGTTTCAACAAACTCACGGTCCTAGTTGCCCATGTTGTCTTTACAATCACTACATCATCCATAACCTTAGGATGGACATGTATGAACTACATAGGAGGTTGCAAAACTTCTTGCTTGCTTTGTTCTCCATGCCTCTTCCTAGGAGATGAATGATGGAGTTCTTTTAATAAAGATTTTCAACAACAAGCCAAAGAAAACCACCAATCTAGATTTAATGATAAGCTAGCTATGTATTAGTTAGTTTTATTCATCTTTGTACTTGTTTCACTAATGAATGTTTTATGTTGTTGACTTATGGATTTAGCTTTGTGTGATTCTATCTTTGTGTGCACACTAATCAACTTTAATTTTAAATTAAAATTGAACCTAAATCTATCACAACCCCTAAACTTGACTAAAATTGGTTCAAAATGATATCTAAATTATTTTGTCATCCATTGTCAAGACATTCTTTGTGAATGTGTTGCTTTATGCAACCCTAGCATATTTTGGTTCTAATAGAGGTAAAATTCCAAGATTTGCAACTTTTTGAAAAAGTCTTAGTTTTTCCCAAAACCCAGGAAAAACATTGTTTAAAGTCCACTGGACGCGGTTCCTTAAGGACCCGCGGTTCCTTAGTGATATGGAACCGCCGGCCCATATAAGGTACCGCGGCCAGAAAGTGACTTTTGACGAATTTTTGGTCAAAACCTTTAAACCCTATTCCCAGTCAAGATTCCTTGTTTACTCAAATTGACTAAACATTCCTTGACAATACACATTTTGTATTCAAATTCTTACCTTGATTACATTTTACTTATACCCCAACCTTGAGATTTCATTCTCACACCTTCCCAACCTTGAGAATTCATTCTCACATAACCTTGAGATATCATTCTCACGCTCTCACAATGCCTAACTCCTACATTCCTAACCTTGACATTTCTTTGTCACAACCCCACTCACCCAAAGCTTCCTCATCCAAGCTTTCAAAGAAACCGAAAATCTCGGTTCGACCCGTTTGGGTTAAGAAGAATGAACCATCTTCGTCCAAACCACCCAAAAACCCTACCTTCTCTCCAATCAAGTATTGGAATGAGACTTATACCATAAACCCCATCACCGGAGAAAAAGAAAATGTTCCACCACCACCACAATCCTTCAATACCCCCCAACTCAATGACCTTTCCACCTTCCCAAACCTCACAAGGCATTATGAAAACATTCCCAAACCCCTTACCCCACCACCACCAAACCCTAAGTTTGATGCCATACCCCCATCAAACGATTTTGTGTTGCATCATGGATCCTCGTGTGATTGTTGCCGATTTCAACAAATTGAACTTGCTCATGTGTATGAGAAGTTAAATTTTCTTGAATTCCTCCTCACTCGACCTCCTATTCAAGTTTTCGTTCCGGTGGACAAAACTTCGAATGATGCATCGTCGTCTTTTTAGTTTTATTTTATTTTTAGCAATCTTGGAAAATATCACTATTAGACTAGCTTATGCTTAGTGGTTTATTTTCCATATTTATTGCTTTTAGATACTCATTCTATGTGTATGACTATCTTCTTTGTTGTATTATTTTTTTGTAACTTTTGTGTTATTTTTGTGCTATCTAATTAGTTCTATTTTTGGGTTGATCTTGGTTAAATTTTTACAATTGCTTATGGGTGATTCCATCAATTCTAAAGCTTTAACCCATTGACAAGCTTATCATCTTCATTTTATTGAAGTTTGATTTTGTCAATTACCTCTTTGGACATACTTAGCAAAATACTTGCTTCTAATTTGAGATTTCTTCTCTTTCTCCCTCTCAAGTTACTTAGTAAGTAGTGATCATATATACATTGGTGTTTCTTTCCTTTCTACTAACTTTTGTGTAGCATGTCACCTTAGCTCACAAACTTGGTGCCCCGAGCAAGGGGGAGCAACCACCAAGGGGGAGCTACTAGCAAAGTTCGATGCACTTCAAAGACTTATGCTAACCTTTTTGCTACGACAAAGGGGGAGAAATGATAGTGATAAACTAGTTAATAATTCCATAGTTTGTGTTTATACGTAAATGAGTTTATCGTTTGTCGTAAACAAAAAGGGGGAGATTGTTAATGCAAGTAATGCCTAAAAACATTATTAGTGTTAACTAATCTTTCTTAGTTTTGATCACAACAAACCATACAACACATTTAGTGTAGAAACACAAAATGAATTATTTAACTAACACTATCATCAAGGTAATAATCATATCACTAACCTTTCTTAATCATACTTAGTGATCATCAAAATGATTATCCTTAAAACTCACTTATGCTAATAAGACAAAAGACTTTTTAATAAACTTTCTTTTTTAGAAAATGTTTTATTAAAATGGAAAATGAAAATTTGAAAATGGCATATTCCAAATGCTGTTAGAATATCCTTTGAAGGTTTCAAATACCTCAGATATTCCCACCCCACTAAAAGACAAAAAACGGAGCAGAGTCTAGTGGCGGTACCATAAGTACCTACGCGGTACCTTAGCGATATGGTACCGCGAGGTGAGATAAGGTACCGCGCACAGTAGCCGTTATAGATCCGTTGTAACTTTGTCTCCTTTAAATAGTGGGTCAAATCTCATTTTCCAGCAAGCCTCTTGGACGTTTTTCTCAGCCCTTTTTCTATTTTCTATAGCATAATCATTAGTAAATGATCACTTAATTTGTTAAGGATGTTTACATATGATTATCCTCTTGATCCCCTCCTTTACCATGTCCAATGAGAAGATCACTCACTCACTAGTGTACTGATAAAGATGAATTTATGAGCTAGTCATTTTCATCATGATACCTTTGTGTTTTAGGTCAATCCAATGTATTTATGAATACTTGGACTAGTTGTGTTCATCCAAGTTATTTGTGAATACTTGGATTTGTTGTGTACATCCATTGCATATGTGTTTGCTTGGATTTGTGTTGTGTAAATCCAAGCTACATGTGTGTACTTGGATAAGTCTAGTTGAGTTGTAATAGATTTGATTAGGAGGTCTCACTAAACTATAAAGTGATGTGGTTGTGTCTTGTGAGTTCTCACTAAACTTTAAAGTGATTAGTAGTTGTGCTGTGTGAAGTTCTCACTTAGCTTCAAAGTGAAGAGTCGTGAAGATTGGTTCTAGCTTTCGATTAGAACTCGACATCTAGCCTTGTGTCGTAAATTGGTGAAGTAGGCAACGTCGTGAAGATTGGTTCTACCTTAAGATTAGAACTCGACATCTAGCCTTGTGTCGTTAAATTGTGAAGTAGGCAACGTCGTGTAGATTGGTCCTAGCTAAAGATTAGGTCTCGACATTTAGCTTAGTGTCGGAAAATAATGTAAGCAACGATGTAAGGTTTTCTCCGCCGAGAAGGGAGCTTGTGGATATAGTGGAAATCTCGAGTAGGTGTACTCGAGGAGTGGAGTAGAAACGAGGATAGAGCCTCAATGTCGAACCACTATAAATCTTGGTGTCTTCCCACTAGGTTGTCTCCCTCCTTGCTCTTTACTTATTTCATTATCATTATAGTTGCTTATTATTCTTGCTAGTGCATTTCAATTGAACCTAATCATTATGCAACTTAGCTTTAAGTAAAAGATAGATTTGATACAAACCAAATTGAAAGAAATTTTAATATGGTCACCAATCATAGAGAAACTATTCAACCCCCCCCCCCCCCCTTATAGTTTCTACAACTTGGCTTTTGGTGTGTTTTAACCATCGCATACATGTATTCCAAGGGTACAAATGAGACTTGTATAGTGTTTGTAATTAAGGTAAAGTTGTACAAGGCAAATGGAATTATGTGGTGCACTCATATCACACACCTAAGGGAAAGGCACAAGTGCTAGGTGTCCTGGTTTCACATACTTGCATATCTAAGCCTTAATATTTGCTAGTACTTCCTATGAATGTAAAAACGTGTATATATGGTCTTGGTTTTGGGTATGGCCAATGGTTTTAAGCTAGTCAAAGGAAAAGAGTGGTTTAAATAGTATATGTTTTAATTAGAAGGTGTTGTATAATGTTTATAAAGTCAATGTATATTTGAAAGAGGTTTTAGGTGGGTATAGTTGTGTATGACATAGTATTCGGCTAGGTATATAAGTCTAGGGTAGTTTTAGGTTCAAATTTAGTATCTTGGTATGGTTACTAGGAGTCTAGGTATAATATAGTAGAGGTAGGTTCAAGTCCTAATTCATTTGGTTATGTTTTGGGATCATTGGTGAAAGTATAGTCATAATTAAATAAAAGTATTATTTACTTTATTCAAATGTAAGATATTTAGTGAAAATGAGTTAGAGTGGATATTTGTAATGTTTAATAATAAAAGTAGTGGATGTCGTATCATAGTACTGTTTATTGTGTGAGGAGAATATATAAATATATATTTTTGAAGCTTAAAATAGTTCCTTGATAATTGTTATCAATTGTGATCATGAGGTTAGATTTTTGTAAATCAGTATGATGAATGCTTATGATCAAATGTTTCAAGTGACTTAATAGTCCCAATATATGATTGTTTAAAGCGTTGTATGCTTATATAATGTAGCCATACAAACGTCCTTATGATTAAATACTCATAATCATAATATAATGTCATGTGATCAAATGTTTCCATGTTTTGATGATTTAAATGGTGTATGCTCATGTATGATGCATATGATTGCTCAAAAGATTTCATGCAAAGGTGGTAATATATATAGATTTCTAGAGGTGACGTGTACAATGATGACATAGTCAAAACCTGAAACTTACAGGTTTTTTAGATTCCCCGTTTGCAGCCATCTATTTTCCCCAGTTATTTTATATGTTTTGAATGCTTATGTTTCATTTTAAATGCATGAGCTATATATACATGCATGCCACGTCATCTAGTTATGGAGGTACCATAACCATAACACTGGAGGCACCAGTGTTATGACTTCCCCATGACGGAGTGATTGCTCGTGGTGTCTCATTCAGTTTTGGCCATTTATTTATATTATCATGTGGGGCGTATGGGTGCATCCTAGTTACATGTTTTATATGATTTTCATGGTGAATGTGGTGTGTGCCTTGCATCCTTCACAAGGAGTTGATCCCTCCTACCCATACTAGTATAACTAGAGGCAACCCATCTAATTGCATGATGAGCTCACCCCTCTAAGAATTCATGCACCGTGATACCTCATGACCTATATGGGCTCTTGGCTAAATTTAAAATACATTTTTTCATAAGTTAATCATAAGATTTTCAAACTATAAAACTAGTTTTATAAACATGTTCCAGGTTTTCCAGGACTTATACATTTCTGCTGCTAATCAGTCTTTATTACGTTATGTTATTCATACTATGTCATATATCCATTCACTGAGTGTATTGCTCAGCCATTACTTTCCTTTCGTTGTCCCAAAACGGCAGGTACCCAAGGACAAACTTGAGCATTTGGAGGACGTGCATAGGATGGAAGCTGCCATAGACTTCTTCTCCCTTTGACTTCTTATACTTATGCTTGTTCAGGAACTTGTTTTATCCTTCTCATTTCCTTTACTTTATCTATGTTTTGGGCTTATGTTTGGGAACCGATGTTTGATTCTGGTTGTCCCTTTTGGTTATGTATGTTTTAGTACATATTAACTTGCATGCTTTGATGACACGCTATAAATACACGTAACGGTCCACTTATCAAAGTGGGGTGTTATAATTACGGTATCAGAGTCAAGGTTTCAACATGTAGGCTCTAAAACTTGACCTGCGACTAGTGGGTAGTCACCAGGACCTTCCCAAGCCGACGTCTGATATTCTACGCATTGATATTTCTAGAATGTTGGTCCCTAGTAATTCGTTATTACTTATTAACTTAAGTAATAACTCTTACTTCAACACAAGTGAGTTGTTTTAACAATAGATAAGAACTATGAAAGATTAAAACAACAATACCAATATACTTTTCAACGTATAGACTTTTATTAGAATCAAATAAAGAATCTATAACCCACTTTGTTTGCGGAATAACAAAGTGGTTAAATGACAATAGGGTTTGATCTCCTCTACTTAAACGTCTAACCAAAGTTAAAGTCTAAGCTCCAATCTAAATGTTCATATGCATCTTGGCTATATGGTTTAGTTGGTATCGAGAGAGAAAGGTTTTCCAGAGTTTAAGCTCTTGTATTGGTTAACCTTTTCTCTCTCAATGTACACTCCTTTTATAGGTAGTGTAAATTAGGGTTTGCATTTTGCATGTTTCAATGCATGGGTTTATCCAGTGGGTGGTTGATGCCCATGTTGGATAAACAGTACAAAGTACATATTAAACTATTCTAGAAAAGATAAAGGTTGTACTTATATCTAAGTATACAAGCAACATTCTTTGACTTAAAGTTATCTTTTCCCGCCTAATGCAAACCATCAGAATACTGAAGAGTCTTCAGTATCCTAGAGGAGATCGACATCATTAGTTTGGTATTGTCAAGCCAAAATGAACTGAAATCCCTTCTTCAGTCCTTGTTCTTAAGCAACTAGACCGCCTAGTATTTGAAGCGAGGACACCTTTGTCTTCTAAGTTCACTGGAAGGGGAGTGCTGAACTTTCTTCAGCTATAAAGTCTTCAGTAGGAACTTTGTTCCTCTGGTCATCCTTCAGCAGACTGGCCTTACTGCTAAGCATGAATCACCTAGGGGGATTTTATATTCAAATCCTAAAGTTGCTTTAGGGTCAGTAAATACTGACCCAACAATCTTCCCCTATTTGGATATACAAATAGCCTAAGTCTAATGTCAGTAGTAAGTGAGCATAACAACTTCTTCTTACTTGCACTAAACAGTTAATAACTTATAAACATCAGATAATCATTTATTCAATAACATTACAAACTACAACAAAAATATTACAAATGATTATTCAGTTTTCCTTTGGCCTAAGTTCTTCAATGACAGGGGTCTGTACTGATGGATCAGAGTTTCTGAAGTCTAGTATTGATAGTAAGCACATGCTGAAGGTTTTTGCAGCTTTAGTGAGTCCTGGACCACCATGGTGAGGAAAGAAGATTTTCTGAATGTTTCCAAGAAATTCATTGTTTAGATCATCAAGATCACTAATACCCACAAAGTCTTGTCGTTTACGATGGTTGAACATAATCATTCCCAATTCTGGTTCTTCTAACACATGTCCAGGGAGATGAATTTCAAACTGAACAAGATCTTTGTATTTCTTGGTGGTGACAAAGATATCACCCACACCAGGTTGAACCAGATTGGCTCTCTTGTTCAGTTCCAGAATTGGATCTTGATCCTCCAGTAAGATTTGGTTGCTGATGTTCAGATGCTGACCAAGCCTTTCATGATTTCTCACAAAGTGTTCACCCACATCTTTTTCTTGAAGAGGCCTTCAACCTTAGATTTTCTAATTCTTTCATATAATCTCATCTTCAGATCCCTGAGCTTTTCTTCATCTTGAATCTTGTGTAATTTATCAAGTTCTTCTTGAGTGGCCAGCCCAGACTTGATAATTCTTTCATCTAATGTGAATTCGCCTTTACTTTTGGGTTTGATGGGAGGTGACCCACTTTCAGATGATTCAGTGTTGGTGGTAAGGCCATCAATGTGAGTGTCCTTTGTTGAAGACTCCCCTTTAGGCTTAGCCGAACTGTCTTCACTGAAGGGAGATACATACACAAAAGGTTGTTTTTGGGCCTTCTTCTGTGCGTGTTTCTTAAAGAGCTGCTAAATATTGACTTTCTCACCCTCAGCAGAAGATTTCTCTACAACTTTTGATGAACCCCCAGCAGGTAAGCATGCACATAGAGAGTCTAAGGTGGATGATACCTTGGTCAACATTGCTGGAACATTAGCAAGAGCATTCAGTTTTTGCTGAAATTCATCAGATAATTTCAGCTTTTGTTGTTCCAGCAGACCCACCCTATCCTTGATCTTTGATACTGAATCACATAGCTCATTAAGCTGAGTAGGAATCATCTTGAATTCAACAGGGAGCTCAAAGGATGTAGTATTAATGGAAACCATGAGGGAGATGATCTCTTCCTTGATAGAAGTGGTAGTGGACACATCCTTTACTAATGGCTTCAGTGCAGTGAGAATTACATCTCTGATCTGTTCAGCATAGGGAGGAACTGGCCTTGCTTTAAGAGTAACCAGTTCAGCATCAGCAATAGCCTTTTCCTACTTGAGCTTGGTCACCTGTGATTGTAGAACCAACACCTAATTTGTCAGTTTATTTACCATAATGGTTCTGGGGGATGGAGGCTTGGGAGTTTGATCAGCAATGTCATCTTCAGATTCACTATCATCCAGGTTTACTGGAGCTCTGTCACTTAGCCCCAACTCCTTTTCCAAGTCATCAACAGACATGCTGAATATAAATGTAGGCAAGTGTCCCCCCCTTGGCGCCAGTGGAGAGAGGCACTTCCTTCATTGTCTGCTGATCGCCACCTTCAATGTGTTGGTCAGTTTCAAGTCCTTCACCACCAGGGTTGGTTTTAGCTGATGGATCCTGAGAAAGAGTCCCTGATGAGTTAAGATCAATGATAATGTGTTTGGTTTCTTCAATAGGACCCTGTTGTGAGGGAACTATATCATAAGAAACTAGAAGAGCCAGGGTCATCGTCAACTGTTGTATTTGTTGACGTATTATGCCTTAATGCAGACTCGGAGGGACAAATGATGGAGATTGGCAATGAAATTTGCGATGCATTCAGATTTAAATTGCTTACCGATGTTGACTCCACTCTATTGAGTTGAGGGTACGCTTTATCATCACCCTTCTCTCCTAAAGAGGTTGTGAGATGGGTTGCCTTTAGGGCCTCTTGATGTATGCCACCTTCAGTAGAGACTGATGGTGGCGGCTGGCTTGGGTTCTGGTCCTTGGCCGAGGACTTTTGTTTCTTTAAAGCTTGGCCTTTGGGATCATCAGAATGCTTCTTTGATGAAGATTATGTCAGGTGCCTCCTTTTCTTAGACCCACATCTATACATAAAAGTATTCATAGACGTGCTCTTTTGACGTGGTCCAGAAGAAGCTCCAGACTTTGTGCCTGTTATATCCCCTTCTCTAGTTGGAGGAGTGTCTTGTGGAGCTTTAAACACTACTAGAGCATTTGCTGAGCAAATGTCCAGCATGGGCTGTGTGAAAGGAGGTTCAGTTGTGCTGATTGGAATGTTCTAACGATTGGTGTCAAAGATTTGAAAAACTAGGTTAACTCCTTCATTCTTAGAATACTCTTCACCAAATTGGTCAGCAAAAATGAGGGATAAAAATCTGGTGTAGACCACATTCTTTTCCCTAGTTTTCTTCTCCATTTTTCCATGGAGATCTTCAAAGATTAATTTTCCAAAATCAGCTTTTATGCCCTTTGCCAGACAATACAAAATCTGGGCATCCTTTTGGTTGATTTGATCAAGCCCACCAGTTTTCCCACCCAGACACTCAATTAAGATAGACTTCAAAAGTTTCCACTTAGGTGGTAAACAACTTCTCTTCAACCCCCATTTATCACCAATCTCTTTAGTGTATCCAATTTCTTTAAAAAATGATTTGACAATAGAGAGATCATTGGGAACAACCTCATATTCACTAGAGTCCTTCAAATAGTTTAACCCTAAAACCCTTCTAAATAGCTTTAAACTTATTTTCCCATGGATACCTAAATTTGTAGACACAAACTCAATAGATTTCTTGTTCTTTGACCCTTGTGCTGTGAACCAAAATTCTTTTATCACATTTTCAAACATAACCCCTGGATCCTTGAACAAGGCATCACGAATCACACATTTGGATAAAAAAATTTAGTACTTGCTTTCTAGGTTCAGATGTTAGGGTTTTTGGTTTGATCAAGGTGATGTTGTTGCGTTTAAAGAATATGTCCTCTATGGGATAGTTTATATGGATAGAAGGATTGAGGATGATCTAAGTCTCTTGTGGTTATGAAGAAGATTCAGCACCCATTGATGTTTGTTGTGAGTGTTTTTCTTTTGAAAGAGAGAGAGATGTGTGTGCTTTTTTTATGTTTTTTCAAATGATATGAATTATCAATCTTCAAAAGATATATGTAAACACTTTTTAAACTGATTTGTTTAAGTTTGTAAAAGATTCTAAAAGGGAATGAAACTTTTAGGGTTTCTTTTGAACAAATGGCATAAACTCTCTCATTAATGTTCTGAAAAAGGTGATGATTTTATGTTGCTTTGAACAGTGAAACGCCTCATTGTGTCTGAAAGTTGTTGACTGTGATATGGATGCTTGATATTTCCTAAATAAAAAATTGACACCTTTTGGAAGAATGTTTTGTATTTATTCTCAAGAAATTTAATGCTATTTACTCCATTGAGTCACATGATTGATTTGTTTTAAATGTTGTTGCTCAGATATGCTGAAGCTGATGGCAATACTTGTGAGCTTCAGTGTGTCAGATGAGGCGACAAAACCCCATATACATGTTCACATAAGTGAACAAGACATATGACATTGCATGCTCCTCTACTCAGGCGTAGCTACTTAGTTGTATTTAAAATTTGTTCAGCATTGCTGAAGGAATCTTTTGATGACTGGTGATTATTTGTCCAGCTTCAACGAATCAGATAAGGCGACAAAACATCATATACACAATTACATAAAGTGAAATAGACACATGACATTGCACACTCCTTTACTCAGACAATGCTAATTAACATTAATCAAAATTTTAATGAAATGCTGAACCTTTAAGCTTCTTCAGTGAATGCTGAAGGTTCGGGTTTTGTATCATCAATGTTCAGCATACCAAGCTCCATTATCAATCTTTTGAAAGTTGGTTCATCCAATGGTTTGGTGAAGATATCAGCCAATTGGTATTGAGTGGGGATGAAATGTAACTCAATGTCCCCTTTCACAATGTGATCTCTGATAAAGTGATATCTGATATCAATGTGTTTTGTTCTTGAGTGGAGGACTGGATTGTTGGATACTACAATAGCACTAGTGTTATAACAAAAGATTGGTAGCTTTTTATATTTTATGTCATAATCAACCAGTTGGCTTTTCATCCAGAGAACATTGGCACAACATCCAGCAGCTGCCACATATTCGGCTTCTGCTGAGGACATGGCAACTATTTGTTGCTTTTTAGCACTCCAGCACATAAGTTTGCCACCAAGCAATTGGCATACACCAGAAGTGCTTTTTCTGTCCAAATTGCATCCAACATAGTCAGATTCTGAATACCCCTTTAGGTCAAATCCTAAAGATTTGGGGTACCAAAGACCTAGACTTGGTGTACCTTTTAGGTATCTAAAGATTCTCTTTACAGCAGTAAGGTGTGATTCCTTTGGATCTGCTTGGTATATTGCACAAAGGCATGTAGAGAATTGAATGTCAGGCATGCTTGGAGTTAAGTACATGAGTGACCCAATCATACCTCTATACTGAGTCTCATTGACTGATTTTCCATTGAGATCAGGTCTTAAGTTGTTAGGGGGTACCATTGTAATCTTCATTGAAGCACAATTGATATCATACTTCTTCAGCAGATCCTTGACCTATTTTTCTTGATTGATGGAGATGCCTTGGTCAGATTGTTTAATCTGAAGGCCAAGGGAAGTATGTGAGTTCTTCCATCATACTCATCTCAAACTTGCTAGTCATAAGCTTGGCAAATTGTTTGCAAAGTTTCAAGCTTGTAGAACCAAAGATTATGTCATCCACATAAATTTGTACCATAATGATGTCAGTTTTAGATTTATATAAAAACAAGGTGCTATCTATTTTTCCTCTGACAAATTTATGTTCAATGAGAAATATTGAGAGAGTTTCATACCATGCTCTTGGAGCTTGCTTCAGTCCATACTAAGATTTGTAAAGCTAGTAGACATGATTTGGGTATTTACTACTCTCAAAGCCAGGAGGCTGAGTAACATAAACTTCTTCTTTTAGGTCACCATTTAAGAATGCACTTTTGACATCCATTTGGTAGATGGTGAAGTTCATGTTAGTGGCATATGCAAGGAAGATTCGTATGGCTTCCATATGAGCAAATGGAGCAAAGGTTTGATCAAAATCGACACCTGGCTCTTGATTGAATCCTTGGGCCACCAGCCTAGCTTTACTTTTGGTCACTGCATTGGTTTCATCTATTTTGATCTTGTAAACCCATTTGGTGCCAGTGGTTGATTTACCGTATGGAAGAGGAACCAATTTCCAGACTTTTTTCTTGTAAATTGATTGAGTTCCTCTTGCATGGCATCCACCCATCCAGGGTGTGTGAGTGCTTCAGAAACCTTTGTAGGTTCAATTTCTGAGAGAAAATTTGCATAGAGGCATTCTCCAGATGAAGTAGCACTTAGTTTCTTTGCCATAGATCTAGTGACTCTACCTTCACCAGGATTATCTATTATGTTCACCAGCTGTATTTGACTATTTTGAGTCCAAGATTTTTGTGGAGCTGGAGAATAGGTACTGGTACATGATTAGAGCTAGAGCTTGGAAGTCCATGACATGGACATGGACTTGGAATGTCTCTAGTGTCTACTGAGGGATATTCAATAGACAAGGGTTCAATCATTGGAGGGCTTCCTTCTTGGTCAGAAGCAACATATCCAAAACCTAATTCTCTAGAGATGATAGGAGAGCTTTGAGCAAGGGGCTCAGATTGTTCCTCAACAGCTGCATATGATTGATCATTTTGGTCATGTGTGTCAGCATGCTAATTGTTTTGAGATTGACCATTTTGGTCATTAGTATTGCCTTGCTGATCATTTTGATCATTTTGAGATTGATCATTATTTGATTGACAGCCATCAGTATGTGATACTGAAGGATTTCCTTTTGAAGGACTTGTTATATCTTCAAATGGATCAATATGTGGGACTGAGTTGCTTGTTTGATATTTTTGAGAAGGCTCATAGTGATGAAATTCATCAGATGGATAATTGTGAGATTCATGTATATGAAGTTCATCATCTGATGGATTCGTAAAAGTGAGAGCTTCAGAACTTTCATTGAAAGTGATGTGATAGGTTTCTTCAATACATTGTCTTCTTATGTTGAAGACTCTATATGCTTTAGATACTAGGGAGTATCCAAGAAAGTAACCATCATCAGATTTTTCATCAAACTTTCCAAGGTGATCCTTGTGATTGTGAATGAATACTGGACACCCAAACACATGTAAGAATGAGATGTTTGGAATTCTCCCCCTGAAGACTTCATAGGGAGTCTTCATGTGTCTCTTCACAATGATGCATCTATTTTGAGTGTAGCAGGCAGTGGCTACAACATCAGTCCAAATATGCTTAGAGAGAGCAGATCCAGCAAGCATTGTTCTTGCTGCTTCAATCAAAGTTCGGTTCCTTCTTTCAGCCATACCATTTTGTTCAGGTGTGTAAGGAGATGAGAAATTTTGGGAAATTCCTTTGTCATCACAGAATTTGATCAGTGAGTGATTTCTGAATTCAGTGCCATTGTCAGTTATGAGTTGTTTGACATGAGTGTCATTTTGATTTTCAACTCTTTTGATGAATGACATAATGGCATCTGGTGCATGCTTTTCTTGTAAGAAAATATACCCAGGTGTACCTAGAGTACTCATCAACAATGACAAGTGTATATTTCTCATGACAAATGGACCTAGGTGATACTGGGCTAAATAAGTCCATGTGAAGAAAATGAGACTTTCTTTAATTGAGAAAGTTTGCTTTGTTTTGAAACTGGCCCTATGGTGCTTCCCTTTTTCACATGCTGAGCATGGTTTGTCCTTGGAGTAGACAAGTGAAGGAAGACCAATAACAAGATTTTGTTTTGCCACCAGAGTTATTGTTTTGAAATTGAGATGTGAGAGCCTCTTATGCCAAAGACAATTGGTAATATTGGAGGCTTTAGCAAAGAAGCATGTCTCCTGAGTAGAGTTCATGTTCATGACATAAACATCTTTGACTCTTTGAGCAATCATCACAATTTCATGATTGGAGTTGAAGATTGTACCTTTTTTGTCATCAAACATCACATGATACTTTGCATCACAAAGTTGACTTATGCTGATGAGGTTGTGCTTCAATCCATTTACATATGCTACCTTTGAGAAAACTATATTATTGCATTTTGCTGAACAAAATCCTTCAGTAGTAGCTGATGACTTATCACCAAAAATAACTTTAGGACCTAGTTCCTCCTTATTCTTGTGCATATAACTTTTTGTGCCAGTCATATGCCTTGAGCAGCCACTATCTAGGTACCAAATAGGCTTCCTGAGATCACACTACACAAGTTAAGGAAATGGTCAATTTTGTTTTGAAACCCACCTTTGTTGGGTGGGGGTTTTAGATCTAGAAGGTATTCTAGATTTGAAGGTTCCTCTTGTAGAGGGTATGTGTGATTGCTCAGAAGAAGAAGAGGTCTGAATAGCTTTAGCTTTCTTAGCCTGGAGGGCTTCACCTATTTTGAACCACTCTATAAGGTTGTGATCAGATGTAGTGTGGACATCGCTTCCACAAGTCTCACAACATTTGGTAATAGAGTTTGGGTTTCTTGGTTTAATACCTCCTCTAAGTGAGATGATATGATTATGACCATGAGTGTCATCGTCATAACTTCCACAAATATTACAAACAGGGTAATAGTGGCAGTCATCTAAGTGATGATTACCCATACCACAATGAATGCATGGTAGGAAAGGCATATTTCGCCTGGAATGAGATGCTTTAGTTTTGTGAGCATCAGCACATATTTTGGCCAGCATATACTGAGTGTGTTCATAAGTGTGATGACCAGTCCTTTCACATTTGGTACAATAAATCACTTTTAGGCAAGTTTCAGTGAGATGGTTGTTTAGACCACATAAATCACAAGCCTTTTTAAATTGTGTCTTGTACTTGAAACGAGGAGAATCTGAAGGTTCATCTCTGAATCGTGTTGGTGTTTGCTGATGCCTGAGTTGCAATTTAAGATCATTGATCTCTTGCATGACAATAGACATTCTCTCATCTTCCTTAGCTCTAGCATTCTTCAGTTTATTTGTTGAAACTGAAGAGGTAGTTCCCATATGTGAACCTTCAGCAGGAGCTGAAGTGTTCTTTGAAGTGTCAATTTTGACATGTTTGGAAGAACTACCTTTGTGCGTGGTGTGTGACTTGATGATAAACTGGATAGTTTTGGGTCCAGTAGAGGGTTCAGCACCAGTCAGCTTCTCCAAGGGAGGAAGTGGGGTACTTACTTCATTCTCTATATCATCATCTGAGTCATCCTCAGTAACTAAGGACTCAACTGGTGATGAAGTGTCAACACTTGCTTGAAAGTCATGAAGAAGGATTTGTCCATTGTCATGATTTGGTAAATTCTCTTCACCTGACCTTTCAATGTCAGGGATCGAGCTACCATCCTCATTTGAGGATTTGACAAAGACAATAGATTTGGTGCTGGAGGATCCTTCAGCACCAAGCATTTTTCTCTTTTGAGCAGGTATTTGTTCACTTATGCATTGATTTACCCTATCAGAGTTTCTAAGACAAGATTTAACAATATCTTTTGCTTCTTTTAATTTAGCTCTTAGGGAGTTATTTTCCTCCAAAATTTCTTTGTTCAATTGTTGAAAGGTAAGAATATCAAGTTTAGCTTCTTTTAGCTCTATTGCTTACTTTCAAAATCTTCAAGTTTTAGAACAAGTTTATGAAATTTTTCAAGCAAATTGTTTCTTTGTTCTTCAACAAATTTTAGATCAATGCACAAGTAATCAAAGACAAATTTAATGTCATCTTTATCTTCTAATTTAAGAAGAGTTTGTACCTTTTTTATTGTGACATTAAACCATTCACCATTTCTGGCACTTTCTCGGGCCACCACATTTGAATTGATCCCTTCATCATCAGCAAGTACCATTAGCACTTTCACATTCACCATTTCATCATCATCTGAAGAAACATCTTCATCATGCCATTCATAGGCTTCAGCAACAAGCCCTTTGTTCTTGTCTTGCTTGGGAGTCTTGGATGAGGAGCTTTCAGTACTCATTAAGGCCAATCTTGCCTTGATTTCTCTGTATTTGGCCTCAAAGTCTTTTGTTGGTCTGAGTTTAACCCTGCTTTGCTGAAATGGAGTAGAAGCAATTTTTTTTGGTTGAAATGATGATCGACCAGATGGTCTTGATTGAACTGGTGAGGAATATGAAGGGAGAGATGTTTTTGAATAACAATCCCTAGCACAGTGACCAGTCTTCCTACATTTGTAGCAATCAGTGTCAACTGAAGCTTTTGTGGAGTTGGAGAACTTGCCTCCTTTCTTAGAGAAGCTTCTAGACTTGGTCAGAAGTGCTCTTTCATGAAATTCCTCTTTGAGGTCATTCAGTTATTCCTCACTAGATCTAGTTTCTTCCTCATCATCAGGACTATCTTGGTAGTCTTGAATGAAAGCCTCACTGAAGAAGGCTGTGGACAAGGGTGTAGCAATGGTTAATGCTTTACTCTTGCTTGAGACTTCATAAATCCTATCTACTAGGTTTTCTTCATATTTCAGTTTCCCAAAAAGATAGGCAAGATCACAATCTTTAATGTGATTAGCATTTCTCAAGCTTTGGAAGAAACTGAGCCACTTCTTTGGAAATGCATTAACAAAAACTGTGTTGATTTCAAGTTTTGAAAGCTCAACACCATCACTCACAAGTTCATTCATCAGTGCTTTGTATTTGGTGAATGTCTGTGTAAGGGTTTCCCCTTCTTTGTGCTTGAAGGTGTTGTATTGAAGCTTTAAATCCATGATTCTAGTTTCTTTTACATCAGAGGGTCCCTCATGGTAAAGAATAAGGTCCTCCCATATAGCTTTGGCTGTTTTTCAATTTACAACAGAATTCATTTGGTCATCTGGAAGTACAGACATGATGAGACTTTTAAGACGCTGATCTAGGTGAGCAGCTTTTCTCTCATCAGCAGTCTATTGTACTTCAGTTTTTCTTATTGTCCCCAACCATGGGAACAAAAGGACCATTTTCAATGATTCCAAGGAACTGAGGTTCAATCCCTACCATATAGACCAGAAACCTCTTCTTCCAATTTGTAATCTTGGCTAACTCTAGTACAGGAGCAGCATTGAGTTGGCCACCCCTATATTCTAGGGTTTGTGGTATAACTTGAGCCATTTTGGATCTTGATTTGAAAACTTTTAAATGAGTAGTTGAATGAAATAAGAGTTTAACTAATCGAACTGCTCTGATACCACTTGTTGGTCCCTAGTAATTCGTTATTACTTAAACTTAAGTAATAACTCTTACTTCGACTCAAGTGAGTTGTTTTAAGAATAGATAAGAACTATGAAAGATTAAAACAACAATACCAATATACTTTTCAACGTATAGACTTTATTAGAATCAAATAAAGAATCTATAACTCACTTTGTTTACGGAATAACAAAGTGGTTGAATGACAATGGGGTTTGATATCCTCTACTTAAACGTCTAACCAAAGTTAAAGTCTAAGCTCCAATCTAAACGTTCATATGCATCTTGGCTATATGGTTTAGTTGGTATCGAGAGAGAAAGGTTTTCTAGAGTTTAAGCTCTTGTATTGGTTAACCTTTTCTCTCTCAATATACACTCCTTTTATAGGTAGTGTAAATTAGGGTTTGCATTTTTCATGTTTCAATGCATGGGTTTATACATTGGGTGGTTGATGCCCATGCTGGATAAACAGTACAAAGTACATATTAAACTATCCGATAAAAGATAAAGGTTGTACTTATATCTAAGTATACAAGCAACCTTCTTTGACTTAAATTTATCTTTTCCCGCCTAATGCAAACCATCAGAATACTGAAGAGTCTTCAGTATCCTAGAATAGATCGACATCATTCAGTTTGATATTGCCAAGCCAAACTGAACTGAAAGCCCTTCTTCAGTCCTTGTTCTTCAACAACTAGACCGCCAAGTATTTGAAGCGAAGACTCCTTTTTCTTCTAAGTTCACTGGAAGGGGAGTGCTGAACTTTATTCAGCTATAAAGTCTTCAGTAGGAACTTTGTTCCTCTGGTCATCCTTCAGTAGACTGGCCTTACTGCTGAGCATGAATCACTTAGGGGGATTTTATATTCATATCCTATAGTTGCTTCAGGGTCAGTAAATACTGACCCAACATAGAACCTTTTTCATTTTAACCATGATGTTTTCTCTCGGAATTGTTTTATGGATTGATCAGTCGTCATCATTACTTAGGTACATGTCATCGTTTTATGCATGATGTTTCCTTGTGAATTTTGACTACTATGGACTAAACCACAGTAGTTTATACGTAGTCACATGTTTTCTGTTAAGTTTTGACAGTTGATTTTAATTTATTTGTTTTCATGTATTATTGTTGCAGGTATTTTGACTAATTAATGGTTGGTACAGGACTGGCCATATTTAGTCGCATGTGCTTTTCATTCGAATTTTGTTTCGGTGAACCGACCCATAGGCGTTCACCCTCGCCAGGTCAATTTTGTTTTGGTGAACCGACCCATACGCGTTCATCCTTGCCCATGTCAATTTTGTTTTGTGAATCGACCCATAGGCGTTTACCCTTGCCCATGTCAATTTTGTTTTATGAACCGACCCATAGGCGTTCACACTTGCCATGTCAATTTTGTTTTGGTGAACCGACCCATAGGCGTTCATCCTTACTCATGTCAATATTGTTTTGTGAACCGACCCACGGTCGTCCACACCAGCAAATTTCAGATTTCATTTCATTACAGCCATATTTCTTTCATGTCTCCTCATTGATTGTTTGGTCTCTTTATGTCAATTATGTTTTCATACTCTCATGGTTGACTTTGTTGTCATGCTAATTATGTTTTTATGCCCCTTCATATTAATTTTGTTCCATGTTTCTTCTTGTTGATTTTGCTTTCATGATAGGCATTGATGGATTGTATTTAATCATGCTTTCATGATAGTCATGGTTGGTTTTCATTAGTCATGTTTTCATGTTGGCCATCATTCGATTTCTTTTAATCATGCTTTTGTGCTTCTTACGCAACTGGAACCATGTCTAAGCTAAATTAGCTAGGCTATTACGTTGTACTGTTCAGTTTGGTTCTAACCATTTGATCTTTTACCTTCTTTTGATCATATCAGATGGTTGACACCCGTATCAATCATCTCATGTGAATTTCATGTGTACTTCATGTACCACATTCCAGATATATTTCAATCACCTCGCTCCATGTGTAGTACTAATCGATGCTCTATTATCTTAAATGTTTTCCACTTACCAATGTTGTTCAAGAGATGATGCGGCTCGCGGCTTGGAAATTCTACAGAACAAAGACAAAGGCTATAGATCGGAGTAACCAGATCAGGATTATACTTCATCTACCAGACGTTACCATTTCATTCCATATCTTTATATACTCAGTCATATGTCACGTGCCATTCAGTTGTCTTTTCTAGCATATGAGTGGGGACCGGTACCAGCCGGCCACTTAGCGGAAGTTACATGAATCATAATCATAATAATGACCGTCATGGAACTGACAAACAAAGAGATGGTGACAACTACCGTGACATTATATACTTTTCACACGACAGAACTCTGGTAATGGACGTGATCAGGAATACAAAGGGACAGTAGTCTAACTGATTCGCCAATCTTGGCATGACAACTCAAGATTTTCTAGTTTATTCGTTTCATATCTCGTGACACATGTTAAGACATCAGTCAAGACACATGTATCACGTATATTCTCTGACGACACATGTTAAGACATTAGTCAAGACACATGTCATACGCATATTTTCTAAGGATAAGAGTCAAGACACATGACTCGAGTCTAATTTCTGAAACAACCCAAAGAAATTTAGGGTACCCTCCAAGGGGTATATCCATTTTGTTGTGCCATGTATTGATCTGGCCACAATAATTTCAGTACCATCACCGGCGTATTATTCACGTTTGGACACACAAAGTTCGTTCTGTGTGAGACAGGCAAAACACATTCAGTGAGATCTGTTACGTTTACTTCATGACCCTTTCATTTCTTGGTTTCATATTTCGTATATCCATGACCATAAAGGATGCCATTCGTATCACCCATGTGTACGGAGGTTTTCCTTCAGTCTAATGCTAAGATCCAATCTGCTAACACACTTATCTCGAACAAATGCGAGTTAAATATGATTCTGATTATGGACTATGAACATCACACCATGCTACGATTGGTCTCCATTCGTATCATATTATGTACAGCGATGTTCAGGCTCTTAAATACATTCAGCATGGTATTCCATCAGGAAAATATGTACAAATTATTTATGCTCTACAAGCCCGTGTTTGTTATCCCATGGCTGTGAATAATTTCTAGCTATCATTTATGACATGACTTCTAAAGTTCGTTTATTCATAATTAGTTGATTATTTCAAAATTTCCTAGATGTATTTCTAGAAAGACCTCTGAGTATACTTTATTCAGAAGATGGAACTTAACGTCGAGCATGTTGAAGTAACAGCTGCACGAGATGTTGGAAGAATCTCATTATCCAGGTGTATCACCATGGTGTGCATCGGTCCGGTTTACTTAGGAGAAGGACGGTAACATGAGATTATGTGTTGACTACCGTCGATTTAAACAAATCACCATCCATAATCTTCATCCTCCTCCACGTATTGACGACGTGTCCGGTCAACTATAGGGTGATAAGAACTTTTCCAAGATTGGGTTACGATCATGCTGCCTACAGTTGTGACACCCCCAAATTGAGTCAAATGCAGCGGAAATAATATTTGGGTGTCACGTAGGTGGATCAACAGCAGATAGTATGTAGAGCATAAAATAAAATATTATCATTACATTTATTACATGAATAAAAGTGCAAATGTTATTAAAATTGTCTTCAACATTATTCAGTGTTTGGAATCATTCCCCAGTTTATAAAACCCCAGATGAGATCTATAAATGCAGCCTATCATGATGCTTGATTCCATTGTAACACTCTCATTTTTCGTATCGGTACAGCGGAAGGGTCTTTTAGAGTGTTACGGGATAGCACAATAACTCCAATCATAGACAACACATAAAAATGGTTGTTCAAGGTTTAACATACATTCATTCGATAAAAAGTTTATAAGGGTACAACAGGTCCCAAATTATACAGGTCATTTAGTTTACAAAACATAGATCGAATGAACATTTTTAATAACATGTAGGCCATCAGAGTCGATCTCCATCCGGATTACCTTCAAGCACCTGAGATAAAAACATGCAAAAATCATATCAGCGAATGCCGATTGAATTCATAGAGTTTAATAAAAACCGTTATATAAAACAATCATTTAAAATCAGAACACAAGTATAATATCGGAAGTAAGTCCTCATATTGCTAGTCAGGCAATATATAAATCAAGCATACATCTTAAACCGTCCATGAGACCGTAGTCTCTATATTACCATGATAGGTAATATATTCATCGTTAATAGCGTCGTTATTATGTATAGAATACATTATTATTTGGATTATATAGGTTGTATAGGATACATTGTAGGATTATATAGGTTGTATAGGATACATTGTAGGATTATTATTAGCCGCATGACATTGTTACCTTACTATGAAAACAGCGGGCCGCGAACCCGACAAACAATTTGCCCATCTAAGTTAGCGTGTCGTCACAAAAATCACGCTATGGAATCTTCTCATACATAAATTCGCTTACCAATCAATGTGGTACGACGGAGATCAACCGTCAAGGCGCGAACTAGGGTGATCGTCCCCAAATAGTACTATCAAATGCATAAGCGTCTACCAAATCCCGGCAGTTCACAATACATGCTAATGGGACTTTAAGTGACATAACCTAACTACTAATAATCCTTTTAGTCTCGTTTATAGGGTCATAGCATCATTCGGGTCCATATCATTAAGCATACAATCGGGACTAGTTGTGTTCTATTTTTATCAAAATCTAGCATGTTATCTCCCTCGCGGGTTTACAAATCATTTTATAAAACATTTAAAAGAGTGCGAGGCTATGAACTCACGTTGTTAATGAAAGGCGGATTATCGGCTACGGGCGTGCTTCGGTCACGGAAACCTATATAAATAATAACCGGTCTTAGACTTTGTCCAATGACTTTTATCAAAATAACAATATACATATGATGATTTTGTACATATGATGATGATCAAGTGGGTTTACATATCCTTGTTTATTCATTTTAGTGTTTACGTTTTGGTAACGTTTTACTAGTTTGCTAGTTTTACCTATTTACCTATTTTAAGTCCATTAAGCTTAGTATAAGTTCTTTAACTTGTTTTAATCCATTTTATACCTATATTATCAGTATATATACTTTCCATGTTGGGCCCAAATGGGTTAAGCCCAATAAGTTCTTTTTACAAGTATTTATCTTATTTAATCCAATTATTAGTCCAATATGCTTAGTTAGCTCGTTAATGTCCGTATTTCTTATAGTTCGGGTTTTATCGGTTTTTACTTGTATTGGTTACTTATATATCAGTATATGACTTTTATAAACTTTACATTAGACGGGTTTGATCGTCTAAGTTTTATTTGGTGAAAAACGTTAATTTTACGGTAATAGCCGAAAAAGTCGTAAAAATCAGGTTTATAGTTTTTATTACTTATAAATATTATTCCACTACCATTTATATAATTTATCCATTTAATTAACCTTTTATATATTTATATAAATAAGTTTTATAAGATAGTGGGTTTTTATTTTACATTTTATACAATAAAATGTGAGTGCTTATATAATAATAAACATTAATTCTTAAAATCTGATTTTTATCTTTATGTTCACCATTTTTACCATATCTAGAGTTCTATAATGAATTAGAAGCTCATTTTTGGGTGACATGTTATTCATATTATGTGCTACATTTAACTTAGTTATAGCTACTGCCCATTTTGAGTTCATCTTGCCTTAACAGTCCCTACAAAACTGCTTATTCAGATTAGAACACCTAACTTGTTTTGATCATATCTCACTCATTATATTGATTCCATTGCATGGCCAACTCTCACATGTGTATAACATCTTGTACTTACTGTAAATGGATCATACCATGCAATTTTATCAGTTCATGTTTGAGTTATATACTGTTTTTATACAGCCAACTAAATAATCAAGATTTTAACCGCATTTCTTATAGTTATTAACATTTTTAAGTATATCTATCAACACTTGATCCCCACATAACATTTTTATCATCATATATACATCATATACATATACAAAATGAAGGAAAATACATTTGTTCTTTACAAAATAATAAGATAAAAATAGAGAGGATGATCTTATTTACCAACCAAGTGTATTCCTTGTTTTTGGAAGACATGAACTTGACGAATACAACAAGTAACTCCAAGACCATCAAATATCAAGAACATATGTTGGGAAATCAGCCCTTGGACACAAGCAAATCACCTCCAATGATGTTATTATGGCCACCAAATGATCAAGGCTTCAAGATAACTCCTTAATAGAGCTATTAAACATGTGTTTCATGGCTAGAAAAGATCAAAAGGGTTGTTTGTTGCTTAATAGTGGACGACATAGGGAGGGTTTTGAGAGAGTTTTGATGTTGGTTTGCATGTAAGGAAATGGTGAAGTGAAAACTAGTTGCTAGTTTTGAGATAGTGGAAGTGTAAGTAAGCTTAATGAGTAAGCTAAGCTTACACTTGTAGTAAGCTAGCTAACATGATGCCACCTTAGTGTGTGGTGTCATGTGTGTGCCGTCCAACATAGATAGTGGGGTGGGACAATGTATTTTGTCCCATCTCACTAGTTTACGGGTATTTCTCGATTCTAGTTTTCTCGATTTGCGTGCCCTCGGGTCGTTTCACGAAAAACGTTTTTATAAATTATGAATCAACGTCACAAAACGAATCCAATAAAAATTGTCTCATAAAAAATGGAGTTCAAAAACATAAATACGTAATCCTAAGGTTTCCGGTTTAGTCGTAAAAGACGCTAAATTATGCACGTAAGCCAAAATTTAAATCCGTAAATTGTGAGTTCGTCAACCAACACAAAAATAAGTTTCAAAATATTATACGGGAAAATATTTCACTACCTGAAAATGTTAGATTGTCACAGCTTTTCCTTCTAAAAGGGATCAACGTCCTCGTGATCCATTTCATTTGGATGTCCGTTTCTTATTGAAATCGAAGAGGTGCGGATATTTCTTCCACATTTCATCCTCTCGTTCCCAAGTATACTCCGGTCCATGCTTTGAATTCCATCGGATCTTGACAATAGGTATCCGACTTTGTTTCAGTTGCTTTACCTCACGGTCCATAACTTCTACGGGCTCTTCGATAAAATGCAACTTCCCATCTATTCGAAACTTACCTAACGGAATTTTCTCATCACTCACTGCTAGACATTTCTTCAGATTAGATACATGGAATGTGTTGTGAACACCATGAAGTTCTGGGGTAACTCTAGTTTGTATGCCACCGGACCTACTCTAGATAAAATCTTAAAGGGTCCAATATAACGGGGATTCAATTTTCCTCGCTTTCCAAATCTTATAACGCCTTTCCATGGTGATACTTTCAACATTACTCGGTCACCCACTTCAAACTCCATTGGCTTCCGCCGCACATCCGCGTAACTTTTCTGTCTACTACGGGCAGTCAACAACCTATTCTTAATCTGAACTATCATCTCCATAGTCTCCCGGATCAATTCCGGTCCCGTGAGCTGGGTATCCCCAACTTCACTCCAACATACAGGAGATCTACACTTCCTACCATACAAAGCTTCAAACGGTGCAGCCTTAATACTAGAATGGTAACTATTGTTATACGAAAACTCTGCTAACGAAAAATGTTTATCCCAATTCTTACCAAAGTCTAACACACAAGCTCTCAACATATCTTCCAGTGTTTGTATCGTCCTTTCACTCTGCCCATCAGTCTGGGGTGATAAGCAGTGCTCATATCGAGATTCGTTCCCAAAGATCCTTGGAGAGATTTCCAAAAATTCGATGCGAATCTAGGATCTCGATCTGAAATGATCGATACAGGCACTCCATGATTGCATACAACATTATCAAGGTATATACGAGTCAGCTTCTCCAGTGAGAACTGCTCTTTAACCGGAATGAAGTGTGATGATTTGGTCAGTCTGTCGACAATAATCCAAATCGAGTTGTTTCCAGATGATGTTCTAGGAAGCTTGGTGATAAAGTCCATCGTAATTCGCTCCCACTTCCATTCAGGAATCTTTGGTTGTTGAAGTAGTCCTGATGGCTTTTGGTGTTCAGCTTTAACTCTAGCACAAGTCAAGCATTGAAGAACATACATAGCTATGTCAGCTTTCATATTCGGCCACCAGTACAACTTCTTCAAATCATGGTACATCTTATTAGATCCCGGATGAATGGAATACTTAGATTTATGGGATTCTAACATAATCAAATATCTTAAGCCTCCAAACTTAGGTATCCACATACGACCTCTTAAGCATTTCACTCCATCAGCTCTAACCTCTAAAGGATCTCCTTCTCCTCGGAACCCTTCATTAACAAAATTTTCCTTCTTACAAGCTTCTATTTGCGCATTTCTAATTTGCTCAGGCAAATTATTGTGCACGGTCAAGACTAGAGAACGCACCCTGATAGGCTCTCTATCTTTCCTACTTAACGCATCGGCAACAACATTGGCTTTTCCTGGGTGATATTTTATATCACAATCATAATCACTTAACAACTTTATCCATCTTCGTTGCCTCATGTTCAATTCCTTCTGGTCGAGAATATACTGTAGGCTTTTGTGATCGGTGAATACCGTACACTTGGTGCCATACAGATAATGTCTCCACAACCTAAGAGCAAAGACTACAGCTCCTAACTCAAGATCATGAGTAGTATAATTCTCCTCACTCTTCCTTAATTGCCTAGAAGCATAAGCTATCACTTTCTCTCGCTGCATCAAAACAGCTCCATAACCTCTAAGAGATGCATCACAATACACTACAAAATCTTCACTCCCGTTGGGTAATGATAAGATCGGCGCACTACATAATTTTTTCTTCAATGTCTGAAATGATCCATCTTCATCACTTCCCCAAACGAAAGGTTTGTTCTTCTGAGTAAGCATAGTCAAGGGTTTAGCTATCAAAGAAAATTCTTTAATGAATCGCCTATAATAGCCAGCCAATCCTAAGAACTGTCGCACTTCCGTTTGTGTTGTCGGTGCAGACCAATTCTTAATAGCTTCAACCTTTGCAGGATCAACATGAATTCCATCTTTGTTAATCACATGACCAAGAAATTGCACAGAATCTAACCAGAAATCACATTTCGAAAACTTAGCATACAACCTTTCATCCTTCAACAAGTTCAAAACAATCCTCAAATGTTCTCTATGTTCATCTTCATTCTTAGAATAGATTAGAATATCGTCAATAAACACAATCACAAATTTATCCAAGTAGGGCTTGCACACTCGATTCATTAAATCCATGAAAACCGCAACTGCATTAGTTAACCCAAATGGCATTACTTGAAATTCATAGTGTCCATAACGAGTTCTAAATGCAGTTATAGGAATATCTTCTTCACGGACGCGAAGTTGGTGATATCTTGACCGCAAATCTATCTTAGAATAGACACTAGATCCTTGCAGTTGATCAAACAAATCATCAATTCTAGGTAAAGGATATCGATTTTTAATTGTCAACTTATGCAGTTCCCTATAATCAATGCACATACGAAAAGATCCATCCTTCTTCTTAACGAACAAGACTGGAGCTCCCCAAGGCGACGAGCTCGGTCAAATAAAACCTTTATCAGACAACTCCTTAAGTTGCTCAGATAACTCCTTTAATTCAGAAGGGGCTAATCGGTAAGGCGCACGTGCCACCGGTGCAGCACCAGGAATTAAATCGATTTGAAACTCTACTTGCCTTATCGGTGGAAGTCCAGGTAAATCTTTAGGAAATACCTCAGGAAATTCACAAATAATAGGTACATCTTCCAATCGTTTCTCCCTAGACTCATTCCCGGTCACTTGAGCTAAGAATAACTCACAACCGTTCCTGATGTACTTTTGGACTTTAATACATGAAACGATTTTTAAACGGGATTCACCTCGACTACCATCAATTACTAACTTCCTATTCCTAAGAGGAATCTTAACTTTCTTCTCTCCACATAAAATAGTTGCATTATTCAACGACAACCAATCCATACCAATACTAATATCAAAACTACCTAATTCTATCAACATCAAATCAATCGGAAAGGAATGGTTCAAGAGGGATTTAGAGAGCATCATTCTAATAGCTTATTAGTTTTCACTAATTTACCATTAGCCAATTAAACCTCGTAACTGGTACTTATCTCAACAGGTTCAATATCAATAAGGGCACTAAATTTAGTGGATACAAAGCTCCTATCAGCACCCGGATCAAATAAAGCAACAGCATAATGATTGTTGAGTAAAAACGTACCGGTAACGACATTCGGATCCTCTTTCTTCACCTCAATTGTTCCAAGTTGATAGATACCACCCTGGGGGTTTCTTCCAGGTACAATCGCTTTCAACTTGGGGCATTCCGATTTCCTATGACCTTCTTCATTACAGTTGAAGCAAATGGTTCCATTCTTACACCTTTCAACCTTGTGTCCAAGCTTTCCGTAATTTCGGCACTTCCAGCAGTCGCCAGCATGCCTCTTGTTGCCACACTTAGGACATCTTTCATCGTTGCGCGGTGTGTTGTAGGTAAGAGCATTTGCATTCCCCTTTCTCTGGTTCTGATGGCGATTGAAATTCTTCCTATTATCACCTCTATCTACACGCTCACCGTCTCCCTTTCTTTTCTCACCAACACGGGCTTCATCTTCCCTATCCTGAATTATCTGTCCAATGATTTGGTAAGCCATTCGAACAACATCATCAATGGTCAGTGGTTTAGATGATGTCATGTCCCCCCGGATATTCCTGGTCAACCCTTTAATATATTGCTCAATTCGGATCTCTTCGGGTTCAACCAATCGAGGACATAGCAAGGCCAACTCATGGAATCGGTTTGTGTAACTATCAATGTCCACACCTTTCATTCTCAAATGAATCAACTCTTGTTCTAACCTAATGATCACACTATGAGGACAAAACTCCAAAGTCATCCACTTCTTAATTTCAGCCCAAGGAGTAGCATTAGCAGCATCAAGACCCATGAAAGAAATTCTCCCATTCCACCAAGTCAACGCACGACCTTTAAGAGTAGCCATAGCAAAAGTCACCTTATCTTCCTCCTTACACTTACTAATCCGAAACACCGATTCAATCTTCTCAATCCACTGGCTTAGTCCTACAGCACCTTCAGTTCCATTAAAAGGTAGAGGTTCACACTTCATGAACGTCACATAAGTACAGCCACCAACTTCAGGTGCATTAGTTCCAAGTCCTCCTACATTTCCTCCAGCATTAGCATTCACATTATTAGCATTCACATTATTAGCATTCACATTCACATTAGTACCGCCAATTCCACTACCGCCAGCTCCACTACCGCCAGCTCCACTACCGCCAGCTTCATTTCTAGCATTTGCCATAAATTCTGTCATAGATGCGGTAACTTGCTCCGTAATAATCCTACGTACATCTTCCTCAGTCACAGCCTTCTTGGGCGGCATAGTTCTATAATTTAACAATTTCAAAATATTAAGCATTCATCCAACAAGGATTCATATAATATGGATTGAATTCATAATCAAGATACAAATAAAGCACAATATGGAATTCAAGACAAGATACATATTTCATTCGATTTGAAACAAAAGTATTATCTTAGTACATCCCATATCAAAGTTCTAGCACTATATACACTCCAAATTCGTGTCAAGTCTATTACTAACAAGTCGGTTCAGTCAAAGCTACAAAAAGACAAAAGATATAAAGGTCACTACTAAATACAGACTGGTCTACTGAGAACCGCCAGATGGTCCATCATCCATCGTCTTCTGAATCTTCGTCGGACGATCACTAGACACATCTTCAGCTGGGCGCTTACGGATTACTCCTCTTTCAATCATGTCAGCATAAAATCTACTGTTCCATCCCACAGATATATTCAACTCCTTCTCAGCTTTCTTACGCATCGCACGAGCCACACTCAACTGAATCTCCATAGAATTCACCTTTCTCTTCATAGCAGCAAACTCACCACTTTCCAACACCGATAACCTCCTAAAAGCCTCATTCAAACCACGTTCTACATCAGTCAAATCCAAACTAAGCAATTCTCGCTCTTTCTCACCAACCTTAGTCTTCGACTCCAAATAAGCAACCTGAGTCTGAACAACACCTAATCCAACCTCTGTCATACAACTCTTAACACGGGAAGCATCTAGATCACGTCTCAAGGCCCATGGTGCAAGACCATCAATATGAGTAGCCTCTCGAGCACTAGACGACTCTCCTATCTCACATCTACGAGTAGCAATACCATCAGTACCGTCAGGTGCACCATCATCCTCATCCTCCTCTGATTCAGAATCAGATTCAGACGATTCAGACATTTCATCCCTAAGTAGCTCAATCTCAGAATCAGACAAATCAACTAGTGGGGGCAAAGGCTCGCCCTCTGGAACATCATAAGGATAAATAAGCTCAGCTTCCTCATCGTCATCAACCTCAACGTCTATACCTACATCCTCCTCGACATCCTCGTCGTCAATCTCATCATCTAAATTATCTAACCCAATCTCATCATCATTCTCTATATCAACATTCTCAATCTCATTCTCTACCAAGTCAACCTGAGGGGCAATCTGATCTCCTAGTCCGAACTCGGGCTCGGGATCCTCAAATGGTTCCTCCTCATCATCCATATCATAATCTACTAAGTCTAAATAAGGATCATCATCTACATTAGGTTCGGGAATAGCATGGTTTTCTACAAGAATATTAGGGTCAGCCATGACAATCTGCATTTATATATATCTCGTATTAGGATAACATACAATTTAAACAATTACATACTGAAATCACGATATATACATATATATAAATTAAATTATATATATCAAAATATATATCTTCTCAATAGGGCTTGTTGGTAACGTCGGAGATCTCTGGCACCGTTATAGTCAAAAGATTTTTCAAATATTTTCTCAAATGTTCATTGTCAAAAGATTTTGAAAAGTTTTGTTCAAAACCTTGGTTTTTAAAATCTTTTGTTCTCTATAACGAGAGCTCTGGTACCAAACTGTAACACTCTCATTTTTCGTATCGGTACAGCGGAAGGGTCTTTTAGAGTGTTACGGGATAGCACAATAACTCCAATCATAGACAACACATAAAAATGGTCGTTCAAGGTTTAACATACATTCATTCGGTAGAAAGTTTATAAGGGTACAACAGGTCCCAAATTATACAGGTCATTTAGTTTACAAAACATAGATCGAATGAACATTTTTAATAACATGTGGGCCATCAGAGTCGATCTCCATCCGGATTACCTTCAAGCACCTGAGATAAAAACATGCAAAAATCATATCAGCGAATGCCGAGTGAATACATAGAGTTTAATAAAAACCGTTATATAAAACAATCATTTAAAATCAGAACACAAGTATAATATCGGAAGTAAGTCCTCATATTGCTAGTCAGGCAATATATAAATCAAGTATACATCTTAAACCGTCCATGAGACCGTAGTCTCTATATTACCATGATAGGTAATATATTCATCGTTAATAGCGTCGTTATTATGTGTAGAATACAATATTATTTGGATTATATAGGTTGTATAGGATACATTGTAGGATTATATAGGTTGTATAGGATACATTGTAGGATTATTATTAGCCGCATGACATTGTTACCTTACTATGAAAACAGCGGGCCGCGAACCCGACAAACAATTTGCCCATCTAAGTTAGCGTGTCGTTATAAAAATCACGCTATGGAATCTTCTCATACATAAATTCGCTTACCAATCAATGTGGTACGACGGGGATCAACCGTCAAGGCGCGAACTGGGGTGATCGTCCCCAAATAGTACTATCAAATGCATAAGCGTCTACCAAATCCCGGCAGTTCACAATTCATGCTAATGGGACTTTAAGTGACATAACCTAACTACTAATAATCCTTTTAGTCTGGTTTATAGGGTCATAGCATCATTCAGGTCCATATCATTAAGCATACAATCGGGACTACTTGTGTTCTATTTTTATCAAAATCTAGCATGTTATCTCCCTCGCGGGTTTACAAATCATTTTATAAAACATTTAAAAGAGTGCGAGGCTATGAACTCACGTTGTTAATGAAAGGCGGATTATCGGCTACGGGCGTGCTTCGGTCACGGAAACCTATATAAATAATAATCGGTCTTAGACTTTCTCCAATGACTTTTATCAAAATAACAATATACATATGATGATTTTGTACATATGATGATGATCAAGTGGGTTTACATATCCTTGTTTACTCATTTTAGTGTTTACGTTTTGGTAACGTTTTACTAGTTTGCTAGTTTTACCTATTTACCTATTTTAAGTCCATTAAGCTTAGTATAAGTTCTTTAACTTGTTTTAATCCATTTTATACCTATATTATCAGTATATATACTTTCCATGTTGGGCCCAAATGGGTTAAGCCCAATAAGTTCTTTTTACAAGTATTTATCTTATTTAGTCCAATTATTAGTCAAATATGCTTAGTTAGCTCGTTAATGTACGTATTTCTTATAGTTCGGGTTTTATCGGTTTTTACTTGTATTGGTTACATATATATCAGTATATGACTTTTATAAACTTTACATTAGACGGGTTTGATCGTCTAAGTTTTATTTGGTGAAAAACGTTAATTTTACGGTAATAGCCGAAAAAGTCGTAAAAATCAAGTTTATAGTTTTTATTACTTATAAATATTATTCCACTACCATTTATATAATTTATCCATTTAATTAACCTTTTATATATTTATATAAATAAGTTTTATAAGTTAGTGGGTTTTTATTTTACATTTTATACAATAAAATGTGAGTGCTTATATAATAATAATAAACATTAATTCTTAAAATCTTATTTTTATCTTTATGTTCACCATTTTTACCATATCTAGAGTTCTATAATGAATTAGAAGCTCATTTTTGGGTGACATGTTCTTCATATTATGTGCTACATTTAACTTAGTTATAGCTACTGCCCATTTTGAGTTCATCTTGCCTTAACAGTCCCTACAAAACTGCTTATTCAGATTAGAACACCTAACTTGTTTTGATCATATCTCACTCATTATATTGATTCCATTGCATGGCCAACTCTCACATGTGTATAAAATCTTGTACTTACTGTAAATGGATCATACCATGCAATTTTATCAGTTCATGTTTGAGTTATATACTGTTTTTATACAGCCAACTAAATAATCAAGATTTTAACCTCATTTCTTATAGTTATTAACATTTTTAAGTATATCTATCAACACTTGATCCCCACATTAAATTTTTATCATCATATATACATCATATACATATACAAAATGAAGGAAAATACATTTGTTCTTTACAAAATAACAAGAGAAAAATGGAGAGGATGATCTTCTTTACCAACCAAGTGTATTCCTTGTTTTTGGAAGACAAGAACTTGATGAATACAACAAGTAACTCCAAGACCATCAAATATCAAGAACATATGTTGGGAAATCAGCCCTTGGACACAAGCAAATCACCTCCAATGATGTTAATATAGCCATCAAATGATCAAGGCTTCAAGATAACTCCTTTATAGAGCTAGTAAACATGTGTTTCATGGCTAGAAAAGATCAAAAGGGTTGTTTGTTGCTTAATAGTCGACGGCATAGGGAGGGTTTTTAGAGAGTTTTGATGTTGGTTTGCATGTAAGGAAATGGTGAAGTGAAAACTAGTTGCTAGTTTTGAGATAGTGGAAGTGTAAGTAAGCTTAATGAGTAAGCTAAGCTTACACTTGTAGTAAGCTAGCTAACATGATGCCACCTTAGTATGTGGTGTCATGTGTGTGCCGTCCAACATAGATAGTGGGGTGGGACAATGTATTTTGTCCCATATCACTAGTTTACGGGTATTTCTCGATTCTAGTTTTCTCGATTTGTGTGCCCTCGGGTCGTTTCACGAAAAACGTTTTTATAAATTATGAATCAACGTCACAAAACGAATCCAATAAAAATTGTCTCATCAAAAACGGAGTTCAAAAACGTAAATACGTAATCCTAAGGTTTCCGGTTTAGTCGTAAAAGACGCTAAATTATGCACGTAAGCCCAAATTTAAATCCGTAAATTGTGAGTTCGTCAACCAACACAAAAATAAGTTTCAAAATATTATACGGGAAAATATTTCACTACCTGAAAATGTTAGATTGTCACATCCATGCACACCAATACCTGCTTCAGTTTCCTGAGAAAACATGCTTAGAGAGTCAACATAAAGTTGGTGAATTCACAGGTTTAATAAAATGAGTTTCGACAATAAACATTCACTAAAATAGTAATGCACAAAGCATCAACACTTAAAAGTAATTACATTCCCATATTGCCCGAAACTGAGACATGACAGTTAAGTCCTCAACAAATGAGGACCCTTCACATTAAATGCACCCAATAATAATAAGTTCGGACATGTGATGTAAAACCCGCATGCTTTTACCATGAATAGTGCCCTTAAGATCGTACGTTCTAGATTAAAACTTACCTCATGTAGTATTGATCACATTCTTGTGCTAATAATCAAGCAAGTGCATACGTGTATGTCATGACAAGTATCGATTACGTACGAACCCATGATAAACAGTTAATAATATATCACGTGAACATAATTAAATCATGAACACCATTTAAAATACTAACTAAAATAATTACGTAAATACTTATAATATATTTACGAGCGTTAAGTTTACGATAAACGACACGTTAAAAGAAACAGAAACACGTTAAACACGAGCACGTTTAACCACGAACGAACACGAAACATCGGGACACGAGAAAGGTACGGGTACCCCATGTGGGGCCCCCATACCCACGGCACAAACCAAGAAATGGGCTTAGCCCATGGACTTTACAAGTTAAGGGGGGGTAAAAGTAAAAACATGTTTTCATTTTCATTTTCAAGAAATAAACATTAAAACCCTAAAAAGAGTTTTCTCCTCTCCTTTTCCTTCTCTTGGTGCCGCCACCTCTACACCACCATAAGAGGGTGTTTGATTGATTTTGATCTTAAAAACAAGTGTTAGAATACGTGTTTGTTCATCCTTTTTCCAAGCTACATAGTGGTATACCTTTCTAACCCTTCTTTTTAATTCTTTTAATTCTTTTAATCTTTGATTATTTTAATGAACATGTTATTATTTTTCTTATGAAAACAAGGTAATTAATCATTGATCTAACATGTTTTGGTATTAATTAAAATCAAAGAATGGTTTATAAGGGTGTTTGTTTTTGGCCGCCTAGCAAACAAACCCGGGGGGGGGGGGGGGGGGTTTGGTTTGCTATTGCCGCCACCACCAAGACCACAATTGGTCTTGGATTGGCTCATGTGGGACCCACGGCAGCAAGGGGACACGTGTGCCCCGGGTTTGGCCCGGGGTACGGTGTCGAATTCATACCCGATTCATGGTTCGTTGGTTAAAATCATGATCTATGTTACATGTAATTTTTATAAATCATGAACTTAGGATATAATTAATTAATAACATGAAATATTAATTAAATCATGACTTAGGTTATTTTAATTATTAGTTTATCATGACATTAATTTAACCTAAGTATTTTATGTTATAAGTTATAATTAATTAATTATTAAAACATGCCTATAATTAATTAATTTAGACATGACTTAGGTTATATTATTATTAATAATAATACACATTTTAACCTAAGTATTTTCATTTCATTTTAATTAATACATGTTACACTTTAATTAAAATGCTTAACATATAGTTTAATTAAAATACATGAAATAATAATTAAACTATACACTATATCGTATGACCTAAGAATAAGCTTAAACACTTAGACTTATATGTTAGCTTATGTAATCAGCTTAATTCTAATTATGGAAACTTCTATTTATAGAAACTTAATTAAATAAGGCAACTAATCTAATTATGGAAACCTTCTATATATGGAAATCAATCTATTTCAGGCAGCTAATCTAATCATGGAAACTTTCTATATATGGAAACTTATTTAATTAAGGCAGCTGATCTATTTTTGGAAACTTTCTATTTTTAGAAACTAATCTATTTTAGGCAGTAAATTCTATTTTTGGAAACTTTCTATTTTTGGAAACTTTCTATTTTTGGTAACTTTCTATTTTTGGAAACTTTCTATTTTTGGAAACTTTTTATTTTTGGAAACTTTCTATTTTTGGAAACCTGCTATTTTTGGAAAGTTACTTATTATTACACAGTAAGTATAATAATACATGAATCACCAGTAATACTTAATCAGAGTAATCAGAATACAAGATAAACACAGTTTAAGGCTTTAAACAGTGAACCATGACCTAAAACATACCAAGTCAGCTATAATGAGACACAGAACCCAGTACGTAATCAGTGAATCGATACTTATACACGTGTGTATTCATGTAGCGTTAGTGATCCAGAAGTAGGAGTCTTTCTTCCGTTCATTTCACTGGACTTGAGGTACGGATTCCCGTCCTTTCAGTATGGACATTCCTTCCTTATTAGGATTTCCCCGTATGCAGCCAACTGTTTTCCCCAGCATTTTTTTTATTGTTTTGAACTGCTTATGTTAATTTAGCATAAACTATAGCCATATACAAGCATGACCAGTTTCACCTAGTTATGGAGGTACCATAACCATAGCATTGGAGGCACCGATGTTATGACTTCCCCACGGCGGAGTGATTGCTCGTGGCGTCCCTTTTCAGTTTGGCCATATTATTATATCAGGTGGGGCGTATGGGTGCATCCTAGTTACATGTTTTATTCAGTTTATCATGGTGAATGTGGTGTGTGCCTTGCACCCTTCACAAGGAGCTGATCCCTCCTACCCAAAACCAGTATATTGATTAGAGGCATCCCCTATAATCAGCATGATGAGGTCACCCCTCCAAGTATTCATGCACGTGACCTTTTCATGACCTATATGGGCTATGGTATATATATGTTAAAACAGTTTTTACAGGTTAAACATAAGGCTTTTCAAACTATAAAACCAGTTTTCATGTTACTTAACCAGTTTACTCAGTACTTAGTCTTCCGCTGTTATATGTTACATGCTTATCCTATATCATGCTTTATTGTACATCCGTGCACTGAGCGTCTTGCTCAGCCGTTTTCCTTTTCATGTTCCCAAAACGGCAGGTACTCAGGGACGCTCGTAGATCTCAAACGTAGGTGCATATGGACTGGAAGCTTTACTGTCTTTCTTTACTTTATGCATTTCCTTTACTTTGATACAGTTGCTTTGGACATTGTTTCGTCCTTCCTTTTACAGTATTTATGTTTGTGTGTGATGAGCTTTACTTTGGGATACCGATGTTGATTCCGGTATTTCCTTTTATGGTTGAATAATGCTTAGACATTTATCCTTGTATGCTTTGATGACACGCCATGATATGCGTAATATCCCATTTCCAAAATGGGGTGTTACAATTATGGTATCAGAGCCAAGGCTTCGACCTGTAGGCTCTCAAATATGACCTGTGATTAGTGGGTAGTCACTACGGTCTTCCTAGAACTGACAGTTGTTTTCATGCATTCATCATTTTTTAAGCATACATATACATGTCATTGTTACAGGGTTTTTGACTAAGTAATGGTTGGTACAGGACTGGCCCTATTTAGTCGCATGTGTTTTATCGAAACTTTTAGATTTGGGACCGACCCATAGGCGTCCCCTCGATATGTCTTTTATTTTGAGTGAACTGACCAGAGGCGTTCACTCTCGAGCATCAAAAGTTTTCATAAAACTGCATCATGCATTCATACAAAGATTTTCTTGCATAAAATTTTTCTCGTGAAATTTTGGCATAAAATTTTTCTTTTATATATTTTATGTTTGAACTGTTAATCATATGTTTTATGTTATACTGTCAGATGGTTCTCACACGCGAGCAAGAGCAGCTCAATGCTGCGATTCAGGCTGCCATGCAAGCCTTACTTCCTCAACTGAGGAATGACATTCGTGCTGAAGTCCAAGCTGCGAATAATCAGCAGCCGCAGAATCAGGCACCTCCTCCTCCTCCTCCCCCAGTGACTCTAGCGGTATAGTTGGAAAGATTTAACAAGCTCCGTCCGAGAGCTTTTGAAAAGACTGATAGCCCCAGCGATGCTGAAAGCTGGCTGACTCACATTGAGAAAATCTTCAATGCTATGGGATGTGACCCCGCCTTCAAGGCAAGATTGGCGTGCTACAGGTTTGAAGGCGATGTACTCAACTGGTGGCTAGCTTTGACGCAGTCAGAAGGAGGTGATGAATGGGTCGCTGGTTTGACATGGGCCCAATTCAAGGAGAGAGTGATGGAACAGTTCTTTCCTAAGGCAGAGCAGGACAAACTCAAGCGTGAATACCACGGGATACGTCAGAGACAGGGCGAGAATAGCAACGAATTCATGCAGCGCTTTCTTCGCCTTGCTGGTTTTCTAGGAGCAGCGGCTGGTACTCCTGAGGAGCAGGCACACCATTTTAGGTGGGCACTTCGCACCTCGGTTGCGAACAATCTAGTATGTGCTACGTTCAATACGGTAGCACAAGTGGCTGACGCAGCAAGAAAGCTCGAGATGTTGCAGGAACGTGATGAGTTCGGGGAAGCAGAAAGACCCGACAAGAGGTAAAACATTTCATGTTCCAGCGTTAACCAGACCGCATCCTATCGTTATATGTTCTATAATCATCTCTTAAACTGTATCTTCCAGGCAGAAAACTGGGGACCGGTCTCAGCCGGCTACTAAGCAGCAGCCGAATCAGCCCAAAGGAAACGGTCACTCTAACGACCGTTCTGTTGTGGAAAGGCGCAGCGGTAATGACAATTACCGTAACAATGCGGGACAGTCCAACAACAGCAGGTCCTACTAATTACGCATCTTCTTATGATTTCATGTTATATCTCTCATGCTGACACTATGTTAATCTCTACCAGGAACCACGGTAACGGAAGGGACCAGAACCACAGGGGTTCTCAGCCCAACCGTTCAGCTAACACTGGTAAACATCTTATGACGCTTACGTCCTATACTCGTGCATATACTTTATTCTTAACACGTTCTGTCATCAGCAGGCCCTCAGCAAGCAAGGACTCCTGCTGGAGGATTCACTCATCCTCTTTGCAGCACCTGCCATCGCAGACACCCTGGCCCATGTCGTCGTGACTCCGACGCGTGCTACAAGTGCGGCCTCCCTGGCCATCGTATGAGAGATTGCCGTAAGGGTGAAATGGAGGGTACTTCGGGTCATGCTGATACTAAACCGCCTCCTACCACTGGGCGTGTCTATACGACATCGCGCGATCAGGCGAACAAATCTACAGGTACCATTACTGGAATTTTGTATATGTACGGCCAGGCTGCATGTGTTCTTTTCGACACGGGTGCCACTCATTCAGTTATTTCCACTACTTATGCTAAGAACATCAGGACACTTCCCTTGCCATTAGAAACTAAGCTTACCATTTCCACGCCTCTGAGGGACTCTGTATTAATAACTCATGTATACAAGAGTCTTCCTCTAGAGTTTGATGATAAAGTTCGTGCAGTAGATGCACTTCCTCTAGACATGATTGAGTTCGATATGATTCTCGGCATGGATTGGCTATCCAAGCACCATGCTACCATAGACTGCCACTCTTATCGAGTGATCTTCGCCGACATTAATGCACCAGAGTACATCCATAACGGGTTCATACCCGGACGGTCTGTACAAGTCATATCTACCTTGCAAGCACGTGCATTACTGTCACATGGATGCTAAGGTTATCTCGCTACGGTTCATGACATGGATGCTGAATCCCCATCGATTCAGGATCAACCAGTAGTTTTGGAATTTCAAGACGTCTTCCCAGATGAACTTCCAGGAATACCACCTGCAAGAGAAGTGGAGTTCAACATCGACCTTGTTCCAGGAGCTGAGCCAATCTCTAAGGCTCCGTATCGCATGGCTCCCATAGAGCTAAAAGAACTGAAGGACCAACTGCAGGAACTTCTTGAACGAGGGTTCATTAGACCGAGCGCATCTCCATGGGGCGCACCGGTCTTGTTCGTTAAGAAGAAGGACGGCAGCATGCGACTTTGCATTGACTACCGTGAACTTAATAAGATTACCATCCGCAACAGATATCCACTGCCACGTATAGACGATCTGTTTGACCAACTTCAAGGAGCCAAACACTTCTCAAAGATCGATCTAAGGTCAGGCTACCATCAGCTAAGGGTTAAAGAGCAGGATATTGCCAAGACTGCTTTTCGTACCCGCTATGGCCATTATGAGTTTGTGGTCATGCCATTCGGCCTGACTAACGCTCCAGCAGTATTCATGGATCTGATGAACAGAATCTTCCATGAATTCCTTGATAAATTTGTCATTGTATTCATCGATGACATCTTGATATTCTCAAAGTCCACAGAGGAACACGAAGATCATCTCCGTACTGTACTACAGATTCTTCGTCAGAAGCAGCTGTATGCGAAATTCTCCAAGTGTGAGTTCTGGTTAAACAAGGTGGCATTCTTAGGTCACATTGTATCAGCAGAAGGATCACTATGGACCCAGCGAAGGTTGAGGCTATCACTAAATGGCCAAGACCAACATCAGCGACAGAAGTCCGCAGTTTCTTAGGCTTAGCTGGATATTATCGAAGATTCGTGGAGAACTTTTCCCGTTTGGCACTACCTCTCACCAAATTGATGCGAAAAGGAGAGAAATTCGTCTGGACGGAAGAACGAGAGAAGAGCTTCGAAGACCTAAAGCAGAAGTTAGTATCTGCACCTATTCTTACTCTCCCATCTGGTACAGGTGGATTTCAGATCTATAGCGATGCATCGGGGAAGGGACTGGGCTGTGTTCTCATGCAACATGGGAAAGTGATCGCGTATGCTTCACGGCAGCTTAAGCCCTATGAAGAAAACTACCCTACGCATGACCTGGAACTTGCTGTAGTGGTGTTCGCGTTGAAGATATGGAGGCATTACTTATACGGAGAATCATGCGACATTTTCACAGATCACAAGAGCTTGAAGTATATCTTCACACAGCGAGAGTTGAACATGAGACAAAGGAGATGGTTGGAACTGTTGAAGGATTATGATATTAACATACAGTATCATCTCGGGAAAGCTAATGTAGTGGCAGATGCACTCAGCAGAAAGTCCGGAATGATAAACGGCATTGAGATCAAGGAACAAAACATAAGAGACTTGGAGCGGCTAGACATCGAAATCATGGTACGTGGGCAGCATGGATACTGGGCGAATCTTACAGTAGAACCTGAGTTACTGACTAGGATTAAGGAAGCGCAGAAGGACGATGGAGAGATTTGGGCGATAATTCAGAATTTGGAGAAGCAGACAGAATTCAGAATGGACGCAGACGGTATCGTTTGGCAGGGCACGAGACTTTGTGTTCCTGACAATCCAGAACTCCGGGAAGCATTGTTAGCTGAAGCTCACAGCTCCCCATTTTCTATACATCCTGGGTCGACGAAAATGTACCATGACATCAGACAGCACTTTTGGTGGAGTGGTATGAAACAGGATGTAGCCACGTATGTCTCCAAATGTCTTACCTGTCAGCAGGTTAAGATTGAACATCAGCGATCTGGCGGTCTCCTTCAACCGTTGGATATTCCAGAGTGGAAGTGGGACAAAATCACCATGGATTTTGTTACCGGTCTTCCGCCTACCAAGAAAAAGCACGATGCTATTTGGGTCATCGTTGATCGACTCACCAAATCAGCTCATTTCTTACCGATACGCAAGGAAGATTCGGTAAGTAAACTCGCGGATACGTACAGAAGGGAGATCATGAGACTTCACGGCACTCCCTCCAGCATCGTCTCAGACAGAGATCCTCGTTTCACGTCGCGATTCTGGAAAGGTCTGCAAAAAGCTTGGGGTACACAACTTAAGCTGAGCACAGCCTTTCATCCTCAAACGGACGGACAATCGGAGCGAACAATTCAGACATTGGAAGATATGTTAAGGTCGTGTGCGTTGGAATGGACAGGTGATTGGGACGATTACATCTGTTTAGTCGAGTTTGCATACAACAACAGTTGGCACGCAAGTATCAAATGTGCTCCTTTCGAAATGTTGTATGGCAGAAAGTGTCGCGCTCCAACTTGCTGGGATCAAGTGGGAGAGCGAACACTCGAAGGACCAGAGATTATAGAAATGACCAATGAGAAGATTGAGGTAGCTAAACAGAAACTGCAAGAAGCACGATCACGTCAAAAGAGTTACGCCGATAAGCATCGTAGGGACATACATTTTAATGTGGGAGATCACGTCTTCCTCAAGGTTTCGCCGGCACGTGGTGTTAAACGCTTCGGGATCAAAGGAAAACTCAGTCCTCGGTTCATCGGACCATTTGATATCGTTGAACGAATCGGCGAAGTATCTTACCGATTGGCGTTACCTCCTCAGCTTTCGCACGTGCATAACGTGTTCCATGTGTCCTTACTCAGAGGGTACAATTATCATCCCCTTCACATGGTTCAGTATCCACTGGAACAGATACGTGAAGATCTCACGTTTATAGAAGAACCCGAACGAGTACTCGACAGGCAAGAACGAGTCATGAGAAGGAAGACGATTCCTTTCGTCAAAATCCTTTGGAGGGACCATACCGAGCAGGAAGCCACTTGGGAAACAGAGGAGTCTATCCGGGCTTCTTACCCTCACTTCATATTTTGAGTTCGGGTATGTCACTTCTTTTCAGCTTACTTTATCTATAATTCGGGGACGAATTATTCTTTTTAGGGGGGAAGAATTGTAAAACCCGCATGCTTTTACCATGAATAGTGCCCTTAAGATCGTACGTTCTAGATTAATACTTACCTCATGTAGTATTGATCACATTCTTGTGCTAATAATCAAGCAAGTGCATACGTGTATGTCATGACAAGTATCGATTACGTACGAACCCATGATAAACAGTTAATAATATATCACGTGAACATAATTAAATCATGAACACCATTTAAAATACTAACTAAAATAATTACGTAAATACTTATAATATATTTACGAGCGTTAAGTTTACGATAAACGACACGTTAAAAGAAACAGAAACACGTTAAACACGAGCACGTTTAACCACGAACGAACACGAAACATCGGGACACGAGAAAGGTACGGGTACCCCATGTGGGGCCCCCATACCCACGGCACAAACCAAGAAATGGGCTTAGCCCATTTTACAAGTTAAGGGGGGGTAAAAGTAAAAACATGTTTTCATTTTCATTTTCAAGAAATAAACATTAAAACCCTAAAAAGAGTTTTCTCCTCTCCTTTTCCTTCTCTTGGTGCCGCCACCTCTACACCACCATAAGAGGGTGTTTGATTGATTTTGATCTTAAAAACAAGTGTTAGAATACGTGTTTGTTCATCCTTTTTCCAAGCTACATAGTGGTATACCTTTCTAACCCTTCTTTTTAATTCTTTTAATTCTTTTAATCTTTGATTATTTTCATGAACATGTTATTATTTTTCTTATGAAAACAAGGTAATTAATCATTGATCTAACATGTTTTGGTATTAATTAAAATCAAAGAATGGTTTATAAGGGTGTTTGTTTTTGGCCGCCTAGCAAACAAACCCGGGGGGGGGGGGGGGGGGGGTTTGGTTTGCTATTGCCGCCACCACCAAGACCACAATTGGTCTTGGATTGGCTCATGTGGGACCCACGGCAGCAAGGGGACACGTGTGCCACGGGTTTGGCCCGGGGTACGGTGTCGAATTCATACCCGATTCATGGTTTGTTGGTTAAAATCATGATCTATGTTACATGTAATTTTTATGAATCATGAACTTAGGATATAATTAATTAATAACATGAAATATTAATTAAATCATGACTTAGGTTATTTTAATTATTAGTTTATCATGACATTAATTTAACCTAAGTATTTTATGTTATAAGTTATAATTAATTAATTATTAAAACATGCCTATAATTAATTAATTTAGACATGACTTAGGTTATATTATTATTAATAATAATACACATTTTAACCTAAGTATTTTCATTTCATTTTAATTAATACATGTTACACTTTAATTAAAATGCTTAACCTATAGTTTAATTAAAATACATGAAATAATAATTAAACTATACACTATATCGTATGACCTAAGAATAAGCTTAAACACTTAGACTTATATGTTAGCTTATGTAATCAGCTTAATTCTAATTATGGAAACTTCTATTTATAGAAACTTAATTAAATAAGGCAACTAATCTAATTATGGAAACCTTCTATATATGGAAATCAATCTATTTCAGGCAGCTAATCTAATCATGGAAACTTTCTATATATGGAAACTTATTTAATTAAGGCAGCTGATCTATTTTTGGAAACTTTCTATTTTTAGAAACTAATCTATTTTAGGCAGTAAATTCTATTTTTGGAAACTTTCTATTTTTGGAAACTTTCTATTTTTGGTAACTTTCTATTTTTGGAAACTTTCTATTTTTGGAAACTTTCTATTTTTGGAAACTTTCTATTTTTGGAAACCTGCTATTTTTGGAAAGTTACTTATTATTACACAGTAAGTATAATAATACATGAATCACCAGTAATACTTAATCAGAGTAATCAGAATACAAGATAAACACAGTTTAAGGCTTTAAACAGTGAACCATGACCTAAAACATACCAAGTCAGCTATAATGAGACACAGAACCCAGTACGTAATCAATGAATCGATACTTATACACGTGTGTATTCATGTAGCGTTAGTGATCCAGAAGTAGGAGTCTTTCTTCCGTTCATTTCACTGGACTTGAGGTACGGATTCCCGTCCTTTCAGTATGGACATTCCTTCCTTATTAGGATTTCCCCGTATGCAGCCAACTGTTTTCCCCAGCATTTGTTTTATTGTTTTGAACTGCTTATGTTAATTTAGCATAAACTATAGCCATATACAAGCATGACCAGTTTCACCTAGTTATGGAGGTACCATAACCATAGCATTGGAGGCACCGATGTTATGACTTCCCCACGGCGGAGTGATTGCTCGTGGCGTCCCTTTTCAGTTTGGCCATATTATTATATCAGGTAGGGCGTATGGGTGCATCCTAGTTACATGTTTTATTCAGTTTATCATGGTGAATGTGGTGTGTGCCTTGCACCCTTCACAAGGAGCTGATCCCTCCTACCCAAACCAATATATTGATTAGAGGCATCCCCTCTAATCAGCATGATGAGGTCACCCCTCCAAGTATTCATGCACGTGACCTTTTCATGACCTATATGGGCTATGGTATATATATGTTAAAACAGTTTTTACAGGTTAAACATAAGGCTTTTCAAACTATAAAACCAGTTTTCATGTTACTTAACCAGTTTACTCAGTACTTAGTCTTCCGCTGTTATATGTTACATGCTTATCCTATATCATGCTTTATTGTACATCCGTGCACTGAGCGTCTTGCTCAGCCGTTTTCCTTTTCATGTTCCCAAAACGGCAGGTACTCAGGGACGCTCGTAGATCTCAAACGTAGGTGCATATGGACTGGAAGCTTTACTGTCTTTCTTTACTTTATGCATTTCCTTTACTTTGATACAGTTGCTTTGGACATTGTTTCGTCCTTCCTTTTACAGTATTTATGTTTGTGTGTGATGAGCTTTACTTTCGGATACCGATGTTGATTCCGGTATTTCCTTTTATGGTTGAATAATGCTTAGACATTTATCCTTGTATGCTTTGATGACACGCCATGATATGCGTAATATCCCATTTCCAAAATGGGGTGTTACATGTGAAACATCTGTTGTCCTGGCCTAGGCACAGTGAGCGCTACTCACCCAGATGGGGATGGTCAGTCCCAAATAGATCTATTTATAACATTCAGGTAATTCAATAATTCTAACAGTTTCAGATGCACGGGTCATGCGGGTTCATCTACAATAGGCAAATGTAATCAAGGTTTCGTAGTTCAGTTTATGTCCATCAAATAAAATATGTTGCATGTTTTCTTCCCCATAAAAGCATTTAAAAGTTTGTCAATATAGAAAAGTGGGGCCATGAACTCACCTCAGTAGTACAACAAATAGTCACAAGATAATCTGATTTGATGCTCACGATACAATCAATGACCTAAACAATTATAAGGTCTCAGTAAATGCATAACATAATGCATAAAAGTTTCAGAACAAGTCTGTGCATGCTTATACTTGTTTTAAGCATTTTATTACGATATCTGAAATTTAGTTCATCGTTGTACAAGTTATAGTAGTATTTGTTTTATGTATAAAATAAATAGTATTGTTAAATTAATTAATCTGTTTAATTAATATCCTCGTACTTGTATTTTTTATAAAGTAATTTAAATATTTTTAAAAATAAAGTTTTATATATATTTAAAGTGAAATGAAATAAATATAATTAATATATTTATTTTTATAAATTAATCATTTTTAATTTATATCATATATATAAATAGTGTTTATAAAATGTATAACATTTTAATTTAATTCAGTGTTCTCGATATTTGTATAATTATTACATTATAAGTATGGGAAAATATAACGAGTGTTCGACATTTATAATTATTTAAGTTTTACATTTTTAATATTAAAGTTATATATATAATTAGGGTTTAATTTAAGTTTAGGAAAATTACGTTTTAGACCCTCGATTAAATATAATACCCGTGGCAATACTAATATAATATTCCCCAGGGTTCGTTTAACTTTCAAATAATGGCAAAACAAGTCCCTCCCTAGTTACACGTGTAACTAGGGTTTATAAAAGTTTCACATGTTGTCACTTTTGGTCCTTCTAGTATTTGGCTCATAATTAGGTTATATAAGTTTCATAAATGCCCCCTAGGGCTTCATTTAAGTTTCGGCTTATGCCAAAACACCCTCTAGGGTTTGTTTAGGGTTTGTTAAACTTTCCTAGCTTGGTAAAAGGGTCCCTAGGGTTCCAAATACATTCGGTAAGTGGCAAAAGGGGACCCTAGGTTTCTAACTAAGTTACACAATTGAACCTAACTTATTAATAATTACAATGGAGTCCTCCAACTATGTTCAAGTCGCGAATGGTATTATAATACAACCCTAGACTCTCGGCAAAATACCATATAGGTCCTTTAGTTTCATGTTTTGTAAAAATGAATTTCTAAACGTGTCCATTTAAGTCCCTAAACTAATAATAATTCCAAAACCAATCCAAAAACTTTACGTTTAACCTTTTTAAATCTGAAACTTCATAGATTTACTATTTTAATCCAAAACTTTATAAAATCATAATTTTAACAATAAAAGTTTTATAATAACATTATTTAATAAAAAAAAATAAAGTTTATTTTAATCATGATTATTTTAAATGGGCTTATGAATCATAGTTGGGCCTAGTGGTTCTATTCCTATTTGGATTTATGTAACGGGCCTAAAGGGCTTAACTAATCCTAGTTACTATTCTTTGGGCTCATTAGCCCATCAAGGCAACTAGCAAAATTTTAGGAGAGTTACTTAGATTATCATGGTTTAGTAAGAATTATCAAAACCTCACATAGGAACCTTACAACTCCCGGCTACAAATCTAAGGGTGGGTTTTCATGTCAAAATCTAGGCTTGCTATAGTTTAGCATGTTGCTTGCGTATGTATAACTTTAAACCACCACCTATAACCCACGGTTTAAAATGTTCGCATGAGAGGATTTTATGATTTCTCTAGATCTAGCATGTTTATACATTCACATGTTTAGTGACAATAAATTTTATACCAAGACCTAGAGACTAAATAAAATGAGTCGTGGCTTATGGTGAGTATAGATTTACTAGTTTTGAGTTTAACATATCTATAGTGTATGTCCATGAAGATGAGTAGTAAGTGTATGAGATAAGTAAATAAGATAAGTGTAAGGTTTTCAAAATGCTTACTTGCTAAAAGAGGTTAGGGAAAAGACAAGGAAACAAGGATGAGCTTGAGCTTATAAATCAACAATGGTGGAAAGCTTAAACTAACACCAACCCGTGGCCACCTTTAGTGTATCTAGGGTTCCTTTTCTTGCCGTGTAGTGTAAGTAAGGGTAGCAAGGAGTAATGACTTGCACTTATGTAGTATGAGACAATGTTTTAGGATAGTAAAAGGTAGTGTTAATGGAAGCTTTGGTGGATCTTAGTGAAGATGGAAAGCAAACCGTGAGCTAGAGAGAGAGTAGGGAAGACTTTGGAGATAGTTTGTGTTGCATAGTTTGGAAGATTTGGTTATATCAAGAATATGCAAGATATGGTGTATCCAAATTTAGTACTAGGGGATATATGGAATTATCTTCATAAGATATAGTAAGATATGCAAGATTTTTATCCCTTTATGGCAAAAACACATGTGCTTCTATGTTGCTTGTTTCCTGCCGTGTGTAAGTGGAGTAAGGGGGACAAGGTATGTCCTCAATAGTGGTTTGTGTATGGTTTGCATGGTGGGGGTTGCCTAAGGCCTCATGATTAGTTTTCATAGTTACATGTTATGTATGAATTTCCTTTTGTGTATGTATGCCTACACACGGCACTCACATGCATTTTTAGGGAAATGTGTAAATTTATATCAAGTGTTTGGAGATAATAATAGACCATGTATTATAGTGTATACATTTGTTAAGTTTCTAGGTGTTTTGGTTAAACTTTTAGATAACTTGGTGAAAGTATAATGAGTATATCATTATAAGTATTTTACTTGAACAAAGTAAATGAGTGTCAGTGTGAAATAATGTACATTGTTTTAAAGTGATAGGTGTTTATTCATAGTATGAAATATATGTAAATATATACATTTAAATATAAATCCAAGTACTTAATAAATTAAGTAAATAATGATACAGTGTATCAAAAGTGTGTACTGGGGTGATGAGTCCTTGTTCAATCAGTTGTCCAGTCAATTGCCAAAGTAGTCCATGAGGACTAAAGGTGTGGCCAGTCAATTGCCAACGTAGTCAATAAAGACTAAAGGTTCATATAATGTACAAATAAAAAAGAAATGATAGTATGACAACAGTATATGATTATTAATAAGTCATATAAAAGTGTAATTGTATAGATTCCAAAAATAATAAGTACAACAGTTGACAAAGTCAATGAGATAAAATCAGAGGTTTTACAGCACCATCCCGTTATTTTAGCTTTGTCCTCAAAGCTTAAGATGAATTCACCGGTCGGGTGAACAAGTGTGGGTACTTGGTCTTGAACGAGTCTTCTCGTTCCCAAGTGAACTCAGGACCTCTCCTCGAGATCCAACGTACTTTAATCAACGGGATGCGACTGTGTTTCAACTTCTTAACCGTCCTCTCAATGATTTATACGGGTTCTTCTATGAACTGGAGTTTGTCATCAAACTGAACTCCTTTAATGGCATAGCCAATGGTTCTTCAGCATAGCACTTCTTCGGGTTAGACACGTGAAAAGTAGAGTATACCCGACTCAGTTGTTGGGGCAACTCCAAACGATAAGCTACTTCCCCGATCCTGGATATTACTTTAAAAGGGCCGAGATAACGCGGATTCAGTTTCCCATGTTTGCCAAAGCGTACAACACCCTTCCAAGGTGATACCTTGAGCATGACACGGTCACCTACTTCAAATTGCTTGGGTTTGCGTTTCTGGTCGCGTAGCTCTTTTGTCGATCGCGAGCAGCTTGGATTCTTTGCTTTATGAGAACGTTCTTTTCTGTAGTCTCCTGGATTAATTCTTGTCCAGTGAGCTGAAATTCACCTACTTTTGCCCAACACACAAGTGAACGACACTTTCGACCGTATAGTGCTTCAAAAGGGGCAGCCTAAATACTGGCATGATAACTGTTGTTGTAGGAGAATTCCACTAAAGGAATATGGTCAACCCACCGATTTCCAAAGTCGATCACACATGCTCGTATCATGTCTTCTAGAGTCTGAATGGTTCGTTCACTTTGACCGTCAGTCTGTAGATGATAAGCGGTGCTCATGTCTAAATTGGTACCTAAAGCTCATTGGAAAGCCTTCTAAAAGTTTGACGTGAACCTACCGTCTCGATCACAGATTATCAAAACTGGTATTCCATGTTTGGTCACTATCTCCTTCAGGTACGTCTTTGCGAGTTTTGCCAGGGGATCATTCTCCCGAATTGGCAGGAAATGAGCGGACTTGGCGAGTCGGTCGACGATTACCCAGATAGTATCGTAACCGTGAGATGAATTTGGGAGTTTAGTGACAAAGTCCATGGTGATGTTGTCCCGCTTCCATTTCGGTATATCGGTCTGTACAAGTAAACCCGATGGTCTCTGGTGTTCAGTTTTGACATGTGAACATGTCAAAAACTTTTGCACACAGGTGGCGATGTCACCTTTCATATTGGCCACAAGTATAATTTCTTCATATCCTTATACATCTTTTCAGATCCGGGATGTATAGAATATTTAGACTTATGAGATTCGTGCATGATCACGTTCCTCAAATCTCCATAGAAAGGTAACCATCTTCGTCCGTGAAGGCATAGGGTTCCATATGCTCTTGGCTCTAGCTTCTCCTTAGTAAGGTCGGTTCTGAGCATTCCCCCAACGTCTTCCTTCACGACGTTTTCAGGTAATCGAGCTTGAGTCTGAGCTTCCAAAATCTGTTTGGGTAGGTCCAAACTGATTGTCATAACTAATGCCTGAACTCTCATAGGAGGGTCCGTTTCTTTACGACTTAAAGCATCACCAACCACATTTTCTTTACCAGGGTGGTATTTGATCTCGCAATCATAGTCACTCAACAGCTCAATCCAACAGCGTTGTCTCATGTTCAACTCCTTTTGGTCCAATATGTGTTGCAAACTTTTGTGGTCAGTATGCACTGTGCACTTCATTACATATAGGTAATGTATCCAGATCTTGAGAGCAAATACTACGGATCCAAGTTCTAGATCATGAGTGGTGTAGTTATTCTCATGCTTCTTCAGTTGTCTTGAAGCGTAGGTGATCACCTTCATTCTCTACATCAGTACTGCACCTAGACCTTTATGTGAAGCATCACAGTATACAACGAAATCATCGTTGCCTTCAGGCAAGGCTAATATAGGTGCACTACAAAACTTCTGCTTGATCAGCTGAAAAGGTGGTTCTTCCTTCTCTCCCCAATCGAACTTTATTCCTTTCTGTGTGAGTTTGGTCATTAGTTTGGCTATTTTGGAGAAATCTTCCATGAATCTACGGTAATACCCGACAAGGCCTAGAAATTGACGGATCTCTGTCGGCGACTTATGTGATACCCAATTTTTGACATATTCGACCTTTACTGGATCTACATGAATACCGTCAAAATCGATGACATGACCGAGGAATTGCACTCTGGGAATCCAGAATTCACATTTGGAGAATTTAGCATAGAGTTGTTCCTCCTTGAGTACCTTTAATACTTGTGCAAGGTGTTCCCCGTGTTCTTGTTCGTTCTTGGAATAAATGAGTATATCATCAATGAAGACAATCACGAATTTATCCAGGTAGGTTCTGCCCACACGGTTCATAAGGTCCATGAAAATAGCTGGTGCATTGGTCAACCCAAATGGCATAACCTGGAATTCGTAATGACCGTAACGGGTTCTGAAAGCTGTTTTTGGAATATCTTCCTCCCTGACCCTTAGTTGATGGTATCCAGATCTCAAGTCAATCTTGGAATACACACTTGAACCTTGCAGTTGGTCAAATAGGTCGTCAATGCGAGGAAGCGGATAACGATTCTTCACAGTTAACTTATTCAGTTCTCTATAAACGATGCACATTCGAAAATAACCATCTTTCTTTTTGACAAATAACACAAGAGCTCCCCATGGCGAGGAACTGGGTCGAATAAATCCTTTGTTAGATAGTTCCTGAAGTTGATCAGCTAGCTCTTTCATTTCTGATGGTGCCAACCGGTATGGAGCTTTAGCTACAGGTGCAGCTCCGGGAATCAAATTGATTTGAAATTCCATTTGTCGGGTTGGTGGTAAGCCGGTCAACTCATCAGGAAAGACTTCGGAAAAATCTCGGACGATAGGTACATCCTTGATTTGTTTCTTCTCGGGCTTGTCCTCCTCATTTGTTTGAGAAACAAGGGCCAAGAAGATAGGACATCCTCTCAACAGATATTTATGGGCTTTAGTACAAGAGATAACACTAAGTCTAGTGTCAGTAAAGTCGGTATTACCGTCTCCTCGAATGATTGAAGTTTCGTTTCCCCACGGAATACGGACTAGTTTTTCATCACAAACAATGACTGCGCGGTATCTCACTAACCAGTCCATACAAATAATAACATCAAAACTACCAAGGTTTACGGGAATAAGGTCAATGTTGAATGGATGTTTAGAAAGATTTAAGGTACAACCTCTAATGATAGTGTCAGCATCAATAGTCCTATCGTCAGCTAATTCTATAGAGTAATGGTGATCTAAAATTGATGGGACGACTTCTAGTACATTGCTAAATTCAATGGATATAAAACTTCGGTCTGCTCTAGTATCAAACAAAACTGATGCATAATGATTGTTCAGTAGGAACGTACCAGTAACGACATTCAAATCGGGGTTGGCTTTGGCATTGCCGACGACGTACACTCTTGACGAAGCTCCTCCACTGTTCTTGTTCTGGTTGGCCAACTTGGGACAACCTGGTCTCACATGTCCTGGTGCTCCACACTTATAGCACACAACTCCTTTCTTAGGTCTATTGCCATTCCCTCCAGCAGTAATGCGGTTTCCCTGCTGTCTGTTCCCATTCCCACAGGCATTAAATCCTCCCCTGTTGTTGTAGTTTCCGGTGTTCTGGTTGGGTCGGACCTGAGTGACAGCATTGACTCGACAAGTCTTAGCAAAATGACCTACTTGTCCACACCTGTGGCAGGTCTGGAATGGGCTATCAACAGTATGATGATAGTTGCATCTTGAGCACAAGGGTTTTTCACCCACATATGCCCTAGTTCCTGTAGTGGTAACACTGTAGACCTGTCCAGCATTTGGCCTTTTTGGAGGCTACTGGTGCTGAGTACGAAAATTTTCATCAGCTTTTCGCTTGTTTTCAGTGATCCTCTCAGACATGGTACGAACCCTTTTGTTGATCAACTCAGTAGCGAACTCAATGGCACTCTCAACAGTAGTGGGTCGAGATGCGAGCACGCTGTCGTGAATGGCGTCTGGGAGTCCACTAACATACTTTTCAATCTTTTCATCCTCCTTGACAAACATCCTGGTACACATAAGAGTCAACTCTTAGAATCTTTGGTTGTATGCGATGATGTCATTGTTCTTGCATCGTAGATCCCATAACTCGATCTCAAGTTTCTTCATCTCGCCCCTTGGACAGTACATCTCGGTCATCCTTACTTTCAGATCAGTCCAGCTGAGAGCGTAAGCAGTATCGTGTCGAGTGGCAACTACGGAGTTCCACCAAGTAAGAGAACTTTCAAGCAACGTGCATGTGGCAAACATGACTTTGTTCTCGTTCGCACAATCACTGATGCGGAACACAGTCTCCAACATTTCAAACCATTGCATCAGTTCCACAACACCTTCTTTGCCTTTTGTAGTACGAAGTCTTCCACTTTAGAAATTCGGGGTAAGAGCAACCCCTAGTGGCTGATTATTCTGGCGGTTGTTGGAGTTTTGACTATCGTCCACGTTTCTGCTGGCGGCAATCGCAGTTGCGATGCCTTGATCAATCATTTCCCTTAGTTGGGAAGCAGTGACGTTTTGGGTAGTGTCGGCATTGTTGGGGTTCGTTCGAGTGATTACCATTTTTCTATAATTATACACAAAAATGAAATCATTAGTTTAAGGTGTTAGCACAGTTTTATATAAATACACGAAAAGAAATTTATGCATAGACTTCACAACAAATTGGATAACCTGTTAAAAGTTCATAATATAATACAGTACATGATGTATCAAAAGATAATGAGTACATGCCATATGTCTAGAATAGGAATACAATACCAATTGCACAACCAATCCAAGACAGGGCACATACCGCCTGTCTGGGATGGTGGTACACATAATATAAAGTACATCGTCTACGAATACCTAATCTAAATAGTATAGTACAAGGATACTATTGATAAAAGAAAGTACAAATACATGAGGTCCTATATCACGATAGCTGAGATGAAACCCAAAAGCTTATCATGATGTACAAAAGATCTAGCACATCTAGTCTAATCGTGTCTTACAGACTCCTCTAAGATGGCTGGTGCTGCTGGTGGTGATGAGACGGCTGGTGCCTACATGGCATCCTGCATCGAAGTCATGGCAACTCGGGTCTTCTTAAGGAGTCTAAGTGCCTCCAAGAACTGGTCTCTGAAGGTCTGCTGAACTCCCCAAAGATGAGTAGTCTCTGCCGTCAATCCCTGGTGACGGACGTCCTAGAGATCGAAGATGTCAAACGTCTGCTCCATGGACATGAGGGCGATGTGAGTCTCAGTCTGCTGACTCTGTAGTAGGTAGATCTGCTCACGAAGGAACTCATTCTCCTCCAGCAACCACTGAAGAGAATGGTAAGTCGTGGACCACACTCCTTGAGCAACGTGTGCCTCAGCACTAACAGTCCAGCATAGAAGGTCCTGACGCGACTGCAGAGCACTGCGTCCCAGTTGTCTGACAAATAGCAGAGAATGAATCTCTGCAACATCCTGTGCCTGGCGTGCGGCCAGTGCAGTAATCTGGGCCTGGATAGGATCCACGCGCCTCGCACCTGAACCCTCGCCGACCTCAAAAGTAGAGTCGACAGGTGCCTCGTACCTCCTCTAGCGAGGTGGCAGAGACTCGGGTGCGTAACCCAGAAGTGAGGAAGCTGGTGGTAAAGGTGGTAGGGAAGCAGTCGGCTGAACCTCTTCCCTAGCGGGGGATGTAGGTGAAACAGGTGGAGTAGAGATGAGTGCAGCAACGAGAGTGATGTCACCAGAAGTGTGATTGTCGTGTGTCTCACTGGCAGATATCCATCCATGCAAGACGGATGCCAGTGATACGGCAGCAGGAGTATCAGCGGGTGATGTCATAGTAAATCTGAAAATGATATTGTTTTAACTGATGTAAGTATAATCTTACTCAAGTTAAAAGTTTTTAGGAATAATGATTAAGTTATATAATAGTGCCATTTAACATGACGATGTTAAAGGTTACTTTAATACTTATGAGATTAATCAACCGGAGGTTAATAATCAATGCATAGATAGCCACGTAAGAATGTATGCTCTACACTCTATATGCTTAACTATTCTAGTCCCGAATATCCAAAAAGATTTTTAAAGCAGTTATAGTCCAGTTTATATAAATAATTTATTTTTATATTTATTTAAATTTTTTTCTGGTTCTCTATAACCTGGCTCTGATACCATTCTGTGACACCCCCAAATTGAGTCAAATGCAGCGGAAATAATATTTGGGTGTCACGTAGGTGGATCAACAACAGATAGTATGTAGAGCAACAGATAAAAGATTATCATTACATTTATTACATGATAAAAGTACAAATGTTATTAAAATTGTCTTAAACATTATTCAGCGTTTGGAATCATTCCCCAGTTTATAAAACCCCAGATGAGCTCTATAAATGCAGCCTATCATGATGCTTGATTCCATGCACACCAATACCTGCTTCAGTTTCCAGAGAAAACATGCTTAGAGAGTCAACATAAAGTTGGTGAATTCACAGGTTTAATAAAATGAGTTTGGACAATAAACATTCACTGAAGTAGTAATGCACAAAGCATCAACACTTAAAAGTAATTACATTCCCATATTGCCCGAAACTGAGACTTGACAGTTAAGTCCTCAACAAATGAGGACCCTTCGCATTAAATGCACCCAATAATAATAAGTTCGGACATGTGAAACATCTGTTTTCCTGGCCTAGGCATAGTGAGCGCTACTCACCCAGATGGGGATGGTCAGTCCCAAATAGATCTATTAAGAACATTCAGGTAATTCAATAATTCTAACAGTTTCAGATGCACGGGTCATGCGGGTTCATCTACAATAGGCAAATGTAATCAAGGTTTCGTAGTTCAGTTTATGTCCATCAAATAAAATATGTTGCATGTATTCTTTCCCATAAAAGCATCTTAAAGTTTGTCAATATACAAAAGTGGGGCCATGAACTCACCTCAGTAGTACAACAAATAGTCACAAGATAATCTGATGTGATGCTCACGATACAATCAATGACCTAAACAATTATAAGGTCTCAGTAAATGCATAACATAATGCATAAAAGTTTCAGAACAAGTCTGCGCATGCTTATACTAGTTTTATGAATTTTATTACGATATCTGAAATTTAGTTCATTGTTGTACAAGTTATAGTAGTATTTATTTTAAGTATAAAATAAATAATATTGTTAAATTAATTAATCTGTTTAATTAATATCCTCTTACTTGTATTGTTTATAAAGTAATTTAAATATTTATAAAAAGAAAGTTTTATATATATTTAAAGTGAAATTAAATAAATATAATTAATATATTTATTTTTATAAGTTAATCACTTTTAATTTATATCTTATATATAAACAGTGTTTGTAAAATGTATAACATTTTAATTTAATTCAGCATTCCCGATATTTGTATAATTATTACATTATAAGTTTGGGAAAATATAACGAGTGTTGGACTTTTATAATTATTTAAGTTTTACCTTTTTAATATTAAAGTTATATATATAATTAGGGTTTAATTTAAGTTTAGGAAAATTACGTTTTAGACCCTCGATTAAATATAATACCCGCGGCAATATTAACATAATATTCCTAGGGTTCTTTTAACTTTCAAATAATGGCAAAACAAGTCCCTCCCTTGTTACACATGTAACTAGGGTTTATAAAAGTTTAACATGTTGTCACTTTTGGTCCTTCTAGTATTCGGCTCATAATTAGGTTAATATAAGATTCATAAATGCCCCCTAGGGCTTCATTTAAGTTTCGGATTATGCCAAAACAGCCCCCTAGGGTTTGTTTAGGGTTTGTTAAACTTTCCTAGCTTGGCAAAAAGGGTCTAATAACTAGGTTTTTAACCAAGTATGAAATAAATTCGTTCCAAGTCTTTTCGAATTGATTACCAGTAGAAAGTGCGACTCAGTCGTTCTTGATGAAAAATAAAAGGGTTTGGTTATCTATTTTAAACTAAAAATAAAAATGTCGTTGAAAGCTAGAAAATTTAATCTAAGATAAAACAAGTTAAAACAATGCTAAGTAAAAAGGCGGGAAAATTTAAAGTTTGAAAATTAGAAACAATTCAGAAGACTAACAATTAAACTAAGTCTGAATACAAGATAATTGGAATTTCATAGAAATTGAGGTTTTTAAGAATAATAGACAAATTCAGAGAAATCTTCCGAATAAAGACTTTTTTGGAGAAAGTGACATTTTCGGAAAAATAGGTTTTTCAGAGAAAAGGATGTTTTCGGAATAATGAAATTTTCAGAGAAAGTGGGGTTTTCGGAAAAATGAACTTTTCAGAAAAAGGAGGATTTTCGGAATAAAGGCTTTTTTCAGAAAAATGGGATTTTCGGAATATAGACTTTTTCAGAAAAATTGGATCTTCGGAATAATGAACTTTTCAGAAAAAATGGGGTTTTCGGAATAATGGATTTTTCAGAAAAAGTAGGGTTTTCGGAATAATGGACTTTTCAGAAAAATGACAATTTCATAGAAATGACAAATTCAGAGAAAAGGAAATTTCGGAAAAATGAACCTTTTCAGAGAAAAGGTATGTTTTCAGAAACCCTTTTCCAAAAAAGTAAGAGAACAGATACAGATAATCAGTAATATCAAAACTAAAGAGATAAGCTACGAATAAGCACGAACCAAACAAGAAATTAACCAAAACTTTAACTAAATAAATTTTAAGAAGAACTAAATAAGCCACAAATTAAAAACTATATAAAACACTAAATAATCAAAACATTTAAAATCAACTAATAAGCAAATCTATAAATCTATCAAACCAACTTAATCAAAAATAAGCCAAACACTAGAAAATCAATAACCACAATAACCTCAAAACATCCACCACATCAAAACTAAAAGATCAATCACATGAATAAATCAATCACATAATCAAAGAGATGAAATCAACTACATGATTAATTAAATCACCAAAAGATTAAGAAAGGTAGAATGAGAATTAAGAAAATAAGCTTGATTGATTAAAGATTAATATCAAAAGATTACAAGATTAATGTTAAGATTTAATAAGCTTGAAAGGAAAACTAGAGAGAAATTAAAAACACACTTAAAAACTAAAATATAACTACAACTACTAAAAACTAACCACCCTCCTAATGACACATCAGGAGGGTATTTATAGGAGGTGGGGAGATTAAGTGCTTAATCTTTCTTCTTTCTTTCTTCTCGTCTCGACTCGATTTAATTTCTTTGTCTTTCTCGACGTCGTCTCGGGATTTGTCGATATAAGTTGAACTTGTCTTATAATTTTATTCTATAATTAGACTTGAGTTCTTCGACTTTATTAAACTTTCGTCTTTAGACTTTTTCTTCGATAAATCTTCAGAATAGGCCTTGGAATTCCGTTCTTTTTGCATTCTCGATCTTTCGACTTCGTCTTTAGTATTTTTCTTCGATAAAAGCCCGTGATAGCCCATGTTTTCTTCCTTTTGCATCTTTTGGTCCTAAAACACAATAAAAACACAAACCACGCATAATTCCGACTTTTACGACATAAAATACACGTTTTGGTCTTGTTATTATTGGAAATAAGTGGTAAAAGGATAAGTGTTTTCACAATTATTAAATCCCATACACTTGACCATTGCAATGCCCTCATGAAATGCATTAATTTCAAAGCACGGATTACATTTCTCATCATAGATAACCGACCTTGGCCTTTATTAAATACTTTAAAACACTAAGGAGACTAAAAGAACAAACAAGTAACAAATCAAAGACTTACATTGGGTTTTTGGTTGTCATGAATGTTTATCATCCTCAAGTTTCACGTTCCCCATACCAAGCTTAAAAACGAGATCATTGTTATTATAAGTTAGCAAACAAACACGAATTCATGTGGCCCAGTTATTCACTTAGAATCCCTTATTCCTAGGTGTATCTCTTATATTTTAATATTGTCTTAAATGATCGAGGATGCATTTTTTGACTTATTTTGATAGTTTATTAGGCTGAAAATGAAGTAGGACGATTTAATTAATAGTTAGCTAAAGGACAAAATCTTTTAAAACTGCTTCTCGGGACCTCATAAAGTTCATATCTTGGCATAACTTGTTTCACGATTTGAGACCTTTCTCAGACCGATATTTGGCAGCGACTTCATACTTCAAATCTTTGAGAGACGTTCTTGAAATTATGGTCTTCTCTTCATAATAGGAATTTCTTCACTTGAAGTTTTGATAGATTCTTCATCTTTGGACCACGACTTCTTCATTTTTCTCCAATCTTTATTTTGGACTTTGATATACAACGATCCGCCTCCTTTCAGGACTTGCTAGGGTCTTTTCGGATAGACTTCTCCATGATCTTTTGGGGAGTATTTGCTTTTCGTCGTGTGTCTCGATCCTTCATATTGATTTTTGATAAATGATTCTTCACATCACTTTTGGATCTTTAGCAACAAAATGTAGCCCTCATGTCTTGTTAGGACCTTTTTGGACTCGCCAATCTTCGCATCCCGCTTCAATAAGTTATACCTTGGCAATGAACTCTAATTAATACCGAGCAACTTTTAAACGATCTTGTTCTAGAAGCTAAGTAAATTTTCAAATCGTACAACCTTATTTATTGCAGATAAATTTATTAGCAAGCGATGGGAGAAAAAGCTTATAATCAACTCACATAAATTCACAAAAGAATACCAAACTTATAACTGACTCTATCATCTCTCGTTCTCCACAATTTAAAATCTCAAGGAATTAGACTCGTGGATGCTTAGCCAATTAAATCAAAGTTTTGGGTTTTCGAGTCATCTATAGGATCTTGCAAACTCTTAGACTTTTTCAAGTTTAGAAATCGCATTTTAAAGTTCCCTTGATAAACAACTCTCTAGGATCAATTATAGGAACTTGCGAAAAGTTCTTGTTCTTAACCCGCTGAGAGTTAAGACTTTCGCGTTTTAAAGTTCCCTATATAAAAGCCTAGAAAAACTTGACTTAAACACGTTAAGGATACTAGCTAGAGTAAACTTAGATAAGTAAACTCGGGTTGAGTCAAAATATTCACGACTTTGAAAAATTTAAAACCACTTTATTAAACTTTTATTTTAGCAAGGAAAGTAAATAACGATAGCAAAGGAAAATACTACTAAACTACTAGGCCAAAATAGATTAAAAATTTGGAAAAATGTCGAAAAATCAAGTTTTCGGGTTAAAATGATGACAAATTCATGGAAAAGCCCACTTACTTCGATAGAAGTCCCCCTACACTTAATATAAACATCGTCCTCAATGTTTAAGCATGTGGGAGTAAATTCCCCTACACTTATGACATTGTGCAATTTGTTTAAATCTTGCTAAGGAAAGGACAACTATAGTGATTTCAATGTGAACATATAAAATATGAAATATTGAATCACGATAGTTTAGGATAGAACCGGGAAGACGGGTACAGGGGATCACGGTTCGTCAAAAGTCATCGAGAATGGATCTTTGAAGCTTTAATCACTGCACAGAAGAAGAAACAAGACAACAAACACATAGGGGGCTCCCCCATACACTTATTATGAAAACGGTTAAGGATAGATCAACGGGATGCCTCCCGAAAGCGCTTGTTTTTGTTAACCGAGTCACGAGCCTGACTCGACGTAGAACTTAATTCAAGGGAAATGTGGTGAGGGATGGAATCATCTCATGAGAGATGTCCTCACCAAAGTACAACTTCACGCGCTGGCCATTCACCTTAAAATTGGGCCCATTTGGCTGAGAAATCTCAATGGTGCCATACGGGAAGACTTTGGTGACGGTGAATGGACCAGACCAGCGGCTCTTCCGCTTTCCCGAGAAGATCTTCAACCGAGAGTTAAAGAGTAAAACTTGATCACTAACGTGGAACTCTCGGTTCTTAATCCTTGCATCATGGATGATCTTGGTCTTCTCCTTGTAGATCAATGAGTTCTCATAAGCTTCATTCCTTAGTTCATTTAGCTCATTGAGTTGAATCTTCCGAAGATCGCCGGCTTTGTTGATGTCGAAGTTAGCCCACTTCAAGGCCCAGTATGCCTTATGTTCCAGCTCGATAGGGAGGTGGCATGCTTTCCCGTACACAAGACGATAAGGTGTACAACCAATCGGGGTCTTAAAAGCAGTACGGAAAGCCCACAAAGCATCATCTAACTTATCAGCCCACGAGGCACGATGCTCTCCCACAGTTCTCTCTAAAATTCTCTTCAGTCCACGGTTAGATATCTCGGCTTGACCATTTGTTTGAGGATGATAAGCGGTGGAAAGACGGTGACTGACACCATACTTAGCCATGACTCGAGCAAATTGATCATTGCAAAAATGAGTCCCGCGGTCACTGATGATAGCACGAGGAACACCGAACCGAGCAAAAAGTTGCTTCAGAAAGTTCACAACCACCCTCGCGTCGTTCGTAGGGAGAGCCTTGGCTTCAACCCATTTAGAAACGTAGTCAACGGCTACGAGGATGTATTTGTTCCCTTTAGATGATGGAAATGGACCCTATAAAGTCGATACCCCATACATCAAAGATTTCACATTCTTGTATGAAATTTTGAGGCATCTCATCTTTATGTGTGATCTTGCCTTGTCTTTGGCAAGCATCACAGCATTTAACCATTTCGTGAGCGTCACGGTAAATGGTGTGCCAATAGAATCCAGAGTCGAACACTTTCTTCGCGGCATAATTTGGACCAAAATGACCACCGGTAGGTCCTTTATGGCAAGCTTCAAGAATTTCTAAAGCTGCGGGTCCATCGACACATCAGCGAATTATCAGATCAGCACATTGTTTGAAGAGATAAGGATCATCCCAAAAGTAATTCTTAATATCTTTAAAGAACTTCTTCTTTTGTTGGGATGTTAACCCTTCGATAGGGATACCACCCGCTAAGTAGTTTATAGTGTCCGCAAACCACGGGGTGTCATCAAGATTGGAATTGATAGACATTATGGCCTCAAGGGGAAAAGAGTCATTGATCTCTTGATTCGGATGATCCCCTTGATAAGGATCCTCAAGTCTACTTAGATGATCCGCGGCTAGGTTTTCGGCTCCCTTCTTGTCACGAATTTCAATTTTAAATTCTTGAAGGAGCAAAACCCGACAAAGAAGTCTTGGTTTAGAATCTTTCTTAGTCAACAAGTACTTGAACGCGGAATTATCGGTGTACACGATGGTGGTAGAAAGGACAAGATAGGGGCGAAACTTCTCAAAAGCATACACTACAGCTAAAAGATCTTTTTCGGTAGTGGTATAATGCAATTGAGCCCCCGTCATTATCTTGCTAGCGTAATGGATTGGTTGGAAGTGTTTGTTCACTCTTTGGCCCAAAACCGCTTCAATAGAAAAGTCGCTAGCATCACACATCAATTCAAAAGGTAGCTCCCAGTTAGGGGTAACCAAGACCGGTGCCTTAGTAAGCTTATCCTTAAGAAGATTGAAGGATTCAAGACACTCTTTAGAAAAGATAAAAGGAGTATCTTTTTCCAAGAGGTGGGTCATCGGGCGAGCGATTTTAGAAAAATCTTGAATGAATCGACGATAGAAGCCCGCATGACCAAGGAAACTTCTCACACCCTTCACGGTTGAAGGTGGAGGTAATTTGGCTATGACATCCACTTTAGCACGATCCACTTCAAGACCGGCTTTTGAGATTTTATGTCCAAGCACAATTCCTTCTTTTACCATGAAATGCCATTTTTCCCAATTTAGAACAAGGAGAGTGTCTTCACACCGCTTAAGAATGCGTTCTAAATTTGCAAGGCAATCAGAGAAAGAATCACCATTGACCGTGAAATCATCCATGAAGACTTCCATAGTTTCTTCAACCATGTCATGGAAGATAGCCATCATACACCTTTGGAATGTACCAGGAGCATTGCATAAGCCAAAAGTCATTCTTTTATAAGCAAATGTTCCATAAGGACAACTGAATGTGGTTTTCTCTTGGTCTTTAGGATCGATGGGAATTTGAAAATACCCGGAGAAACCGTCTAAAAAGCATTAATAGTCATTACCCGCTAGACGTTCAAGCATTTGGTCCATGAAATAAAGGGGAAAATGATCCTTTCTCGTAGCATCATTGAGTTTGTGATAGTCTATACAAACTCTCCACCCTGTAATGAGACGAGTAGGAATCAACTCGTTGTTTTCATTGGGCACAACGGTGATTCCGCCTTTCTTAGGCACACAATGGACCGGACTAACCCAGGGTAAATCCGAGATATGGCAGATCATTCCTGCATCAAGAAGTTTGATAACCTCTTTTTTGATAACGTCATGGATATTGGGATTCACCCTTCTTTGGCTTTGAATAGTGGGTTTAAAGTCATCCTCCATGAGAATTTTATGTGTGCAAAAGTGAGGATCAGTTCCACGAATATCAGAGATTTTCCAAGCAATCGCTTTCTTATGTTTCTTCAGCACGACGATAAGTCGAGATTTTTCTTCCTCTTTCAAGTCCTTTGCGATTATGACGGGTGACTTCTTCTTGTCTTCAAGGAAAACATACTCGAGATGAGACGGTAGGTCCTTAAGCTCTAAATCTGGAGGATTGTCGATGGAAGGCGTTGTCAAATTCGGTTCATCGATAGAGATATCCTTAGGAGACGGTGGAGAAATATGGTCCTCATTGAGAAGTTTCTCAATGGTACGAATGTCTTCATCCCAATTGGAGGGAGAATCGTCATATTGCAAGTCCACATCTCCCAAAGTTGCTTCAAATTCTTTCAAAATGAAATCACTTTCTCCAAATGGAGTTAGTGATGAAGCAATAGAGGCCACGGTCTCAACAATGGGTAGAGAAGAAGAACCACTTTTACAAGCGTCTTTGAAATGTTCTTCACAAGCCTCATCAAGAACGTCAATGAAATTAACACTCTCGTTTTCAGAAGGCTGCTTAGTAAGTTTACCCATGTTGAAGACGATTTTATCGTCACCGACTCTCATGATTAATTCGCCCGCGGCTACATCGATGAGAGTGCGACCGGTCCTCAAGAATGGACGTCCAACGATTAATGGAACACGAGGGTACATCTCGTATTCAACGTCAACAAAATCCGCCGGGAAGGTGAATTTGTCGACACCGACGAAGACGTTTTCGGCCATCCCCACTGGATAAGCAACCGTACGGTTAGCTAATTCCAAAGTCATTCGTGTGGGGACTAGCTCGGCTAGAGACAATTGTTTCCAAACGCTTAGAGGCATTAAGTTGATACTAGCACCTAGATCGGCTAGGGTCATACAATTCTATACCCCGGGGAAGTTGCAAGGAATGAGAAAACGACCCGGATCACCAAGTTTGGTGGGTAATTTCCTTAAGAGCACTGCAGAGCAATTCTCATTAAGTTGGGTCTGAGCTATATCAAGAAGTTTCTCCTTATCACTGAGAAGATCTTTAAACATTTTAGCATATTTGGGCATGTGAGCGAGAGCCTCAGCAAAGGAGATATTGAAATTCAGTTGTTTAAACATTTTGAGAAAGTTAGAAACCTGAATATCAACCTTGTTCTTCAATTTCTCTTTCCTCAACCTTGAGGGGTAAGGTATATTGGGTTGAGATGAAGGCTTTAGGATAGCATTCTCACTCACATCCTTGGGTGGTGTAGGGGTGGAAATATGAGGTGGAGGAATTGGAGAATCGTTTTCCTTTGTCACAATCACCGGTGTAGGTGTAGGAAGCTCGGGTTCCTTTAAACCTTTTCCACTGCGAGTGATGATTGCTTTCATCTCCCCTCTTGGATTAGCAACGGTGTTACTCGGAAGAGAACCCGAACCAGAGGCTTGATTACTTGGGAAGAAACTAGCCATCATGTTCCTTAAGACATTCGTTTGACTTGCCAAATAGTTTCGCATATCGGCTCGAAGATCATTTCCTTGTTTCACCATATCTGCTTTCAATTTGATCATTTCCCGCTGAAGATTTTGCACAATCACATCATTAGTGCTCATGTAAGTGTCAACCTCTTGATTATATGTGGTGGGTTGGGTGGGAGGAAGAGCATGGTAGGTAGGTGGTTGATAAGCGGGTGGTTGGTGAACTTGATTGTTTCTTTGAGGTGGATATGTGTTTCTTTGGTGTTGATATTGATTTGGAGCTCGTGGTTGGTTTTGATTGTTGCGATTTAGGTTGTTTGGGTTTTGAGGTGGAAAACCGGGTGGTGAAAGAATGTTGTTTGAGCGATAGCTGAGCAAATTGCGGTCACCTTGAGGACGTGCTTGATAGCCTCCCGTGAAATAGTTACCGTTGGCGGCATACACATTTTCCGGATTGTCATGAGTCGAAGGACAATCGGTGTATGAGTGAGATCCCCTGCATATTTCACATGATTGACTCATAGCATTAACTTGGGCATTGATAGCTTTGGTGTTGTTAGCGGTTTGGAGAGCAAGTGATTCAACAAGCGTAGTAAGCTTATCAATTCTCTTGTCGCTCTCATTAGTGCTAGCACTAGCCACATTAGTCCGAACACTCTTGGTTTGGACTCTAGACTTGTTCTCAATAATATCCCAAGCGGCATTAGAAGACTTAACAAAAATATTACCCCCCGAGGCACTATTTAGTGAATCTTGGTCATTCATGCTTAAAACATTGTAAAAAGTATTTATTTTATGTACTTTTGTGAAACTATGTTGTGTACTCTTTCTTAAAAGTTCCTTAAAACGGTCCAAAGATTCACTAAATGTCTCACCGTACTTTTATTCAAAGGTAATAATTTCATTCCGCAAAGCGGTAGTACGTGAGGGTGGGAAAAAGTAGTTGATGAATTTGGTCTTTAAATCCGTCCATGTAAGAATACTTTGTGGCGGTTCCTTATCAAGCCAATCCCCAAGAAAGTTTAAGCAGAGACCATTTGAATGAAGCCGGATTTGAGCTCAAAGTTGTTGGCTCCAATCTCGGGTATGACAATAGCATCGGTGTTGCCCTCTACGTGCGATTGCAAAAGCTCGATCATTGGTTGATTGTCCATGGTGACAATAGGTGGAATAATGACTTCGGATTGAGCTGCTTTCTTCTTACGAGCACGAGTACGCATACACACCTACAAAAGGAAGAGAAAATAGACAAGAAATATTTTTGGTTTTTTTATGTTTTTCTAATTTTTTTGAATTTCTGAAAATTTTATATTTTTTAGGATTTTTGAAAATTTTAAACCAACAAAAATAACGTTCAAAATTGAAAGGATCCCCAAATCCAACGCGTCTCTCACTTAAAGCTGTTAATCTTAACGAAAAGAGCCGGCAGCGGCGCCATTTAATACTAGGTTTTTAACCAAGTATGAAATAAATTTGTTCCAAGTCTTTTCGAACTGATTACCAGTAGAAAGTGCGACTCAATCGTTCTTGGTGGAAAAATAAAAGGGTTTGGTTATCTATTTTAAACTAAAAATAAAAATGTCGTTGAAAGCTAGAAAATTTAATCTAAGATAAAACAAGTTAAAACAATGCTAAGTAAAAAGGCGGGAAAAATTAAAGTTTGAAAATTAGAAACAATTCAGAAGACTAACAATTAAACTAAGTCTGGAAACAAGATAATTGGAATTTCATATAAATTGGGGTTTTTTGGAATAATAGACAAATTCAGAGAAATCTTCGGAATAAAGACTTTTTCGGAGAAAGTGACATTTTGGGAAAAATAGGTTTTTCAGAGAAAAGGGTGTTTTCAGAATAATGAACTTTTCAAAGAATGTGGGGTTTTCGGAATAATGAACTTTCAGAAAAAGGAGGATTTTCGGAATAAAGGCTTTTTCAGAAAAATGGGATTTTCGGAATACAGACTTTTTCAGAAAAATTCGATCTTCGGAATAATGAACTTTTCAAAAAAAATGGGGTTTTCGGAATAATGGATTTTTCAGAAAAAGTAGGGTTTTCGGAGTAATGGACTTTTCAGAAAAATGATAATTTCATAGAAATGACAAATTCAGAGAAAAGGAAATTTCGGAAAAATGAACCTTTTCAGAGAAAAAGGTATGTTTTCAGAATATAAAACCCTTTTCCAAAAAAGTAAGAGAACAGATACAGATAATCAGTAATATCAAAACTAAAGAGATAAGCTACGAATAAGCACGAACCAAACAAGCAATTAACCAAAACTTTAACTAAATAAATTTTAAGAAGAACTTAATAAGCCACAAATTAAAAACTATAAAAAATACTAAGTAATCAAAACATTTAAAATCAACTAATAAGCAAATCTATAAATCTATCAAACCAACTTAATAAAAAATAAGCCAAACACTAGAAAATCAATAACCACAATAAGCTCAAAACATCCACCACATCAAAACTAAAAGATCAATCACATGAATAAATCAATCACATAATCAAAGAGATGAAATTAACTACATGATTAATTAAATCACCAAAAGATTAAGAAAGGTAGAATGAGAATTAAGAAAATAAGCTTGATTGATTAAAGATTAATATCAAAAGATTACAAGATTAATGTAAAGATTTAATAAGCTTGAAAGGAAAACTAGAGAGAAATTAAAAACACACTTAAAAACTAAAAATTAACTACAACTACTAAAAACTAACCACCCTCCTAATGACACATTAGGAGGGTATTTATAGGAGGTGAGGAGATTAAGTGCTTAAGCTTTCTTCTTTCTTTCTTCTCGTCTCGACTTGATTTAATTTCTTTGTCTTTCTCGACGTCGTCTCGGGATTTGTCGATATAAGTTGAACTTGTCTTATAATTTTATTCTATAATTAGACTTGAGTTCTTCGAATTTATTAAACTTCCGTCTTTAGACTTTTTCTTCGATAAATCTTCAGAATTGGCCTTGGACTTCCGTTCTTTTTGCATTCTCGATCTTTCGACTTCGTCTTTAGTCTTTTTCTTCGATAAAAGCCGGTGATAGCCCATGTTTTCTTCCTTTTGCTTCTTTTGGTCCTAAAACACAATAAAAACACAAACCACGCATAATTCCGACTTTTACGACATAAAATACACGTTTTGATCTTGTTATTATTGGAAATAAGTGGTAAAAGGATAAGTGTTTTCACACTTATTAGGGTCCCTAGCGTTCCTAATACATTCGCTAAGTGGCAAAAGGGACCCTAGGTTTCTAACTAAGTTACACAATTGAACCTAACTTATTAATAATTACAATGGAGTCCTCCAACTATGTTCAAGTCACGAATGGTATTATAATACCACCCTAGACTCTCGGCAAAATACCATATAGGTCCTTTAGTTTTATCTTTTATAAAAATGAATTTCTAAACGTGTCCATTTAAGTCCCTAAATTTATAATAATTCCAAAACCAATCCAAAAACTTTATGTTTAACCTTTTTAAATCTGAAACTTCATAGATTTACTATTTTAATCCAAAACTTTATAAAATCATAATTTTAACACTAAAAGTTTTATAATAACATTATTGGGAAGAGATCCTTAACATCCTTTTATTTATCAAAGTTCTCATGGACATTTTATATCCATTAGATCTTACATTAATCTAATGGCCATGATTAATCTCCCCCTTAACCTTATACTTTTTACAAAAAAAAAGAATAGATCGGCATCCAACCGTTTTCAAACCACCACAACAAACCCATCTCCAGCGACCACCACAAAAATCCCAACTGTTTTCCGGTGACCACCACAACAATCCCACCGTTTTCCAGCGACCATAACAACAAACCCACGTTTTTCCAGCGACCTCCATAACAAACAACCATTTTCCGTACATATGGATACTAATGCCATAAATGAAGCTGATGCTGATGCCGATCTCGATGTTATTAAAGATGAAGATGTAGTTGTTTGTAAACAGGTAATAATATAAGTAAAACACATGTTATGATATTTGATGCACACCATGTGTTTGATGAAATGACACAATGATAATCACATGTGATTTAGCAAGTTCTAATTTATGAATGAGCATTTTTATTGAAGTCTGGTCGATTTTTGTAATTGATAAGCTGATTATAGAAGTGGGACTTATGATTTTAGAATTGGGACTATGACTCGTATATGAGTCGATATGATTCATATATGAGTCACGGTGACTCATATATGAGTCGTTATGACTCATATATGAGTCACGGTGACTCATATATGAAACTATACATATGTAACTCTCTTTTGTAATGCGGGTAATAATATAGCTTCATTTGTAACAAAATCATGGTGACTCATATATGACTCACAGTGACTCATGTGTGAGTCACTGTGACTCATATATGAGTCGAATTGATGGCGATGTTAATGAAGATGAAGTTGCCGATGCCGATGTTTTTGAAAATGTAGTTGTCAATGCAGGTAATATCTTTGTAACAAAATTATAGTTTTGTGGCAGATTTAGTTGGTGACTCATGTATGAGTTAGTGTGACTCATGCATGAGTCAATCTGACTCATACATGACTTATGCTCACTTATTAACTTGTTTCATGTTTATGTTCAAGGTTCTCCGTGATCTTGAAGATGGATTAGTTGAGTGTACGTGTAGGCATTTTATGCGTTATGGTTTTCTCTGGCCACATATTTTGTGTTTTGAACCGTGATATTGAAGAGATGCCAGAGAAGTACATTTTAAGGCGTTGGAGAAGGGATTTGATACCGCTTTCATTAAGAAGAAACACAAGCAGATACAGAGAGAAGAACGAAACAATTCAGAGACTAATAAATGAGGCTAACTTCCACATAGACGAGTGCTTGTTTTGGTTGAGTAAAGATGCAGAAAAGTAGGAGAATCAAATACAACAACTACTTCAAGTGTTGAAAACATGTGTTGAATTTCTGATTTAATTTTCTGTTTTTCTTTTATAAATATGTAAAAGTGAATACATGTCTTGAATATTTGATTTAAATTTATGATTTCTTTTATTGAAGTGTTGAAAACATGTCTTGAATATGTGATTTGAATACTATGTATTGAATATCATGAGTCACCTGACTCATGCATGAGTCGCCTGACTCATGCATGAGTCGCCTGACTCATTCATGAGTCATATAAATTTGCAAGTGTTTATAAACACTTGTACATTTGATTGTTGTTATTTCTACACTTAATACGGTTTTATAAATATTTAAAAGTGTTTTTAACAATTAAAACATATTCTGAGTCATTATGACTCATGCATGAGTCATATAATTTTGCAAGTGTTTATAAACGCTTGTACATTTGATTGTTGTCATTTCTACACTTAATACGTAAAAGTGTTTTTTACAGTTAATACATATTTTGAGTCATTATAATACATTTTTTTTCATTATGAGTCATACAGATTCATACACGATTCACATGACTCATGTATGAGTCACCTGACTCATGTATGAGTCACATGACTCAAGTATGAGTCAAAGGCACTTATGATTACTACTATAATTTTTAAAACATATTACTTAAAATCATAAGTATGATTCTCAAACACTAAAAAACTATCAACAGAGTTAAGTACTAATATTAGTTCTATTACAATATAGCACTTTCCTTCTGTAGGCTCTGTTTGTTTCTTCTTGGCAGATGGTTTCTTGGCAGCTGCTGGTTTCTTCTTTCTTAGGTGCTGGTTTTTCGGTTGATGCTATCTCGACTACTTATTTTGTATCAGTGACAACAAAAGCCAATATGGACATTGGGACATGCTTGAAAGTTTCAGAAACTACCTACCTTTTTTAACACATGACTCATATATGAGTCAGTGTGACTCATACATGAGTCAGTGTGACTCATACATGAGTCAGAGTGACTCATACATGATGGTTGTTGTTTATACTCTTTGATATCCTTCTTAGTAACTATTTTCTTTGCCTCTACTTTCTCTGGTTTCTTCTTCTTAGTTGCTTTCTCGGCTGCTGGTTTCTCAGCTACTGGTTTCGCGGCTGCTGGTTTCTCGACTGCTCGTTCCTCAGCTGTTGGTTCCTCATCTGCTCGGTCCTCAGTTGTTGGTTTCTCAGTTGATGGTTCCTCAACCTCTTTTAACACGACTGCTTTGTTTGAAGGAAAAGCACTAATAAGCATAAAACTCATGTATGGTTCCTCACAGTGACTCATATATGAGTCACCATGACTCATATATGAGTCATAGCGACTCATGTACGAGTCATAGTCCCAGTTATGTAATCATAAGTGATACTTCTGTAATCAGCTTCTCAACTACAAAAATCGATCAAATTTCAATAAAAATGGTCATTCATAAATTAGCCTTTGTTAAATCATATGTGATTATCATTGTGTCATTTCATCAAACACATGGTGTGCATCAACAATCAAAACATGTGTTCTATCTAGAGTAGGGTTTAAGCCAAATCATTCTAAGCAGCAAGTTCGTGACGGATATCCATGGTGGTTAATTCGAAGCAGAAAGTTAAAACCAAACGATTCGAAGTAAATAATTAAGCTTAGGGTTCAAACAACTGGTTAGTTAATTAGGGTTAGGGTTAGGGTTAATTGAAGGTTATTGATCAGAATTTATGGTGGTTAATTGAATGTTATTGATCATAATATACGCTTGATAATTGATCAGAATCAATGGCAGTTACTGTGTGTGTGGGTGGGTAGGTGGGTAATAAATAACGACTTGAGTAAATTAGGGGGGTTTTGTTTATTTTTATTTTTAATTTGGGCCACTGGATCATAATGGATTGGATGGTGTTGATGGGTTCATCAAGACTTTGATAAAAAGATGGACTTCAATGAACTTTTGGCTAACATTATTTAATAAAAAAATAAAGTTTATTTTAATTATGATTATTTTAAATGGGCTTATGAATCATAGTTGGGCCTAGTGAGCTTCTATTCCTATTCGGATTTATGTAGCAGGCCTAAAGGGCTTAACTAATACTAGTTACTATTCTTTGGGCTCATTAGCCTATCAAGGCAACTAGCAAAGTTTTAAGAGAGTTACTTAGATTATCATGGTTTAGTAAGAATTATCAAAACCTCACATAGGAACCTTACAACTCACGGCTACAAATCTAAGGGTGGGTTTTCAAGTCAAAATCTAGGCTTGCTATAGTTTAGCATGTTGATCACGTATGTATAACTTTAAACCACCACATATAACCCACGGTTTAAAACTTGTGCATGAGAGGATTTTGTGATTTCTTTAGATCTAGCATGTTTATACATTCACGTGTTTAGTGACAACAAATTTTATACCAAGACCTAGAGACTAAACAAAATGATTTGTGGCTTGTGGTGAGGATAGATTTACTAGTTTTGAGTTTTAACATGTCTATTATGTATGTCCATGAAGATGAGTAGTAAGTGTATGAGATAAGTAAACAAAATAAGTGTAAGGTTTTCAAAATGCTTACTTGCTAAAAAGGTTTGGGAAAAGACAAGGAAACAAGGATGAGCTTGATCTTATAAATCAACAATGGTGGAAAGCTTGAACTAACACCAACCCGTGGCCTCCTTTAGTGTATCTAGGGTTCCTTTTCTTGCCGTGTAGTATAAGTAAGGGTAGCAAGGGGTAATGACTTGCATTTATGTAGTATGAGACAATGTTTTAGGATAGTAAAAGGTAGTATTAATGGAAGCTTTGGTGGATCTTGGTGAAGATGGAAAGCAAACCGTGAGCTAGAGAGAGAGTAGGGAAGACTTTGGAGATAGTTTATGTTCATGGTTTGGAAGATTCGGTTATATCAAGAATATGCAAGATATGGTGTACCAAAATTCAGTACTAGGGGATCTATGGAAGTATCTTCATAAGATATAGTAAGATATGCAAGATTTTTATCCCTCTATGGCAATAACACATGTGCTTCTATGTTGCTTGTTTTCTGCCGTGTGTAAGTGGAGTAAGGGGGACAAGGTATGTCCTTAATAGTGGTTTGTGTATGGTTTGCATGGTGGGGGTTGACTAAGGACTCATGATTACTTTTCATAGTTACAAGTTAAGTATGAATATCCTTTTGTGTATGTATGCCTATACATGGCACTCACATGCATTTTTAGGGGAAATGTGTAAATTTATATCAAGTGTTTGGAGATAATAATAGCCCATGTATTATAGTGTATACATTTGTTTAGTTTCTAGGTGTTTTGGTTAAACTTTTAGATAACTTGGTGAAAGTATAATGAGTATATCATTATAAGTATTTTACTTGAATAAAGTAAATGAGTGACAATGTGAAATAATGTACATTGCTTTAAAGTGATAGGTGTTTATTCATAGTATGAAATATATGTAAATATATACATTTAAATATAAATCCAAGTTCTTAATAAATTAAGTAAATAATGATATAGTGTATCAAAAGTGTGTACTGAGGTGATGAGTCCTTGTTCAATCAAGTGGCCAGTCAATTGCCAAAGTAGTCCATAAGGACTAAAGGTGTGGCCAGTCAATTGCCAACGTAGTCAATTGATAGGTGTAAAAACACCGATCCTTTTACAACTTATTTCTTGCTAAAACGAGACCAAAACGCGTATTTAATATCATTTGTTTGGAATTATGCATGGTTTGTGTGTTTGTTGTGTTTTTAGAGCCAACGAGATAAATATTAAAGAAAACATGGGATTGCACGGGTTTTATCAAAGAAAAAGACTCAAGACGAAGTCTATAGTCCAAGAGATGCAAAAGATTTGAAGTCAATGGGCCTATTTGAAGATTTATCGAAGAAAAGGACCAAAGATGGAAGATTTACATATGTCGAAGAACTCAAGTCTATTAAACGAAGAAGTTAATAGACGAGTTGAATTTATTCATCGACAAATCCCAAATCAGAATCGAAAACGTCAACTTTACTGAAAAGACGAGAAGATAAAAAGAAAGGAAGAAAGCCCACTCACCAACCAAGCCCAAGGCCTATAAATAGAGAATCCCTTCACAACTTGGAGACTAGTTTTTCATTTCCAGTTTTTTTTCTTTCTTTTGTTTCGTAGGGTAACAACTCCATTAAGGAGTTTGGTGATTTTAATTTTCTTTTGATTTCTTCATAGACCTTGTAAGTTTTAATCTTCCCTTTTGTTTGTTTAACCTTAATCATTCAATACCATCTTTGATTTAAACTTGTTCTTCCTTTTCTTATTGATTCAAAGTCTTAAGTTTTTATTTTATTGAGTTTGATCTTCAAAAGTAAGTGGGTTTTGTGTTTTTGTTGATTTGATTTAAAGTTTATCATTAGTAGATGATTGGTGGTTAGTTTTGTTTAATCTTTGGTAAAAACTTGGTTGATTTTGGTTAAAATTCGTTCTTGTTTTATTTCCTTGTTCTTCGCATACCTTCTGATTTCCCAGATTCCGAATCAACATAATATTCCGGATCAAGGGATTTTGTCATTTTATTCCGGGTGAACAATTCATTCCCGATCAAGCTTTCTTTTCAAATATTCCGGATGAACATAATATTCCGGATAAAGCTTTTCAACAATTATTCCGAATGAAGTGTTTTTATCAGATATTCCGCATGAACAGATATTCCGGATAAAGAATTTATTCCGGACCAACTAGTATTCCGAATAAGCATAAACATTCCGAATGAGCCTTTTATTCAAATTTATTCCGAAAGAGCAGTGTTTTCTGAGTCAAGCAATTTATTCCGAATAAGCAAGTTTATTCCGGATCAGTCATTATTCCGCATAAAGCCATTATTCTGAATCAACAATTATTCAGAACCAGCTGATTTCCCTTTTTATTCCGAACGAGCAACTATTCCGGATGAGCACATATTCCGGATGAGAACATATATTCCGGATGAAGGTTTTTATTCCGCATGAAGGTATTATTCCGAATGAAGTGTTTTGTTTGTTGGGAATTTAAACTTGTTAGATTCCCTGATCATAGATTTAAACATAAATAGGCTGTTAGATAGTCCCTTGCCTGTGCCTAGGAGGCAGGCAAGTATCGCCAGACTTACAGAGATTCAAGTCTCTGTGAGCAACCTTAGAGGAGTCCATGTCAGAGACATTGTCAAGGAAGTCAAAGATTACTTTAAGACATACTCATTGGTTGTGATGGATAACAGCCAAGATGTATCAGGGACTCTGAGGGGTTGAGGGTTAACAGGGGTGGCAATACCCTGTTAACACTCAGCACACTTTGGACATGCCATTTGTGTGTTCGAGACTATGAAGAAAAAGGAAACTGTTTTGACGACTGTTTCCTTAAAGCATAATGGAAGACTACCAAGAATAGAAGAACATCATGTGACTAATGTGGGAACTTGTGAAAGCTTGTGTAGTCACCATCAAGTACTATTTAGGTCAATCTCGTAACACTATAAATAGGATGTGTATCCATGCATTAATGTTTCAACACTTTGAGTATATTCATAACATTATTGCATAGAACCTATAGAATCAAACAGCTACGACTGTATTCATAAGTTAGGGTTTATAGTTGTTCAAAGTGTGCACAACACATTGTCATCAAACGGTGTTATCCATAACACTTATAATTCTTTATTATACAATAATAAGATTACGTTTGAAAAGTAATACCTTGTGTTGATTAGTTAAGATTAGGGTTTCTAGCATTGATTAGGGACTTTCATTGTTTGATTATTCCGCATGAACTTTAATTATTCCGAATCAGCAATTTTCCAAGTAAAGTTATTTCACTGTTTTACTGTTTAAGTGTTCAAGTTTAATTCAAGCTTATTTTTATTAGTTGTTTTTGGCTTATTTTCTCTACTGCACGCATTTAATCCTTTTTAGTATAATAGAAAACCAAACCCGTTTTTAGTAACCAAGAACGATAATTCCACTTTGAGCCGTGATCAATTCAAGAAGATACCGAGAGAAACAAACTTTCAACCTAGCAAAATCTGTGTATCAAATGGCGCCGTTGCCGGCTCTTTTCGTAAGGATTAACGGTTTTTTGTGAGAAAATTAGATTTTGGGATCCGTTCACCGTGAACGTTACTTTTTCATAAAAAATTTCAAAAAACCTAAAAAAATATAAAATTTTCAAAAATCAAAAAAATTAAAAAAAAAACATAAAAAACCAAAAAGATTTCTGCTTTGTTATTTATTTTGCAGGTGCATGCGTACACGATCAACGTCTTATCCCGAGCCCGAGACTCTCGATAACTTAGACATAGCCGGTGTACACAACAATAATAATAATCCACCGCAAAACAACATGAATAATAACAACAATGAACATCTACCGGACAATCGTCCTATGATCGAACTTTTGCAAGCACATGTAGAGGGCAAAAACGATGCTATTGTCATACCCGCGATTGCAGCCAACAACTTTGAGCTTAAATCCGGCTTCATTCAAATGGTCTCTGCTCACCCATTCTTGGGGCGTACCATTGATGATCTTCATGACCACATCAAAAGGTTCCTTCAACTCACGAATACGGTCAAATTCAATGGGGTTCCACAAAAGGTAATCCGCTTACAACTTTTTCCTTTCTCCTTAGAGGGACAAGCCCGTCATTGGCTTGCAAAGGAACCGCCACAAAGTATTCTTACGTGGACGGACTTAGAGACCAAATTCATAAACTACTTTTTCCCACCCTCACGTACTACCGCTTTACGGAATGAAATTATTAATTTTGAACAAAAGTACGATGAGACTTTTAGTGAATCTTGGGACCGTTTTAAAGACCTTTTAAGAAAGTGCCCACAACATGGTTTTACCAAAGTGCAGCAAATTAATACTTTTTACAATGGTTTAAGCATGAATGACCAAGATTCACTAAATAGTGCCTCGGGGGGTAATATTTTGGTTAAGACTTCTAATGCCGCTTGGGATATTATTGAGAATAAGTCTAGAGTGCAAACCAAGAGTGTTCGGACCAATGCCGCTAGTGCTAGCACTAGTGACAACGACAAGAGAACTGATAAACTTACTTCGCTTATTGAATCACTTGCTGTCCAAACCGCTAACAATACCAAAAGCATCAACGCTCAAAACGCTCAAGTCAATGTTGTAAGCCAACCATGTGAAATATGCGGGGGTCCTCACTCTTACACTACTTGTACCTCCACCCAAGACTATCTTTGTGAGAATGTTAACGCAACATACGGTACCTATCCTCCGGGAGGCTATCCAGCCCGCCCTCAAGGAGACCGTAACTTGCTAAGTTATCGTTCCACCAACTTTTTTTCACCGCCCGGTTTTCCTCCAACCAATCAAAACCAACAACAAAACCTTAACCGAACCAATCAAAACCAACCTCGAGCACCATACCAACCACCTCAAAGACAACCATATCCACCTCAAAATCCTACTCAAGTTTACCAACCCGCTCCTTACCAACCACCTGCTTATCAAGCACCTCCTCCTACCCAACCCACCGTTTTCAACCACGAGGTCGAAACATACATGCAGACGAATGATGTGTTGGTGACGAATCTGCAGACCCAGATTATTAATTTGAAGGGCTATATGGTGAAACAAGGGAATGATCTTAGAGCCGATATGCGAAACTCTTTGAGTAGTCAAACTAATGACTTAAGGGACATGACGGATGGTTTCTTCCAAGGTAATCAACCCTCTTCTTCGGGTACTCTTCCGAGTAACACCGTTTCTAATCCAAGAGGGGAGATGAAAGCAATCACCACTCGCAGTGGAAAAGGTACCAAGGAACCCGAGCTTCCTACACCTACACCGGTGATTGTGACAACAGAAAACGAGTCACCTACTCCTATTCGTCAACCTTCTACTTCCCCAATTCCTCCACCTCTTACTTCTACCCCTCCACCACCCAAGGATGTGAGTGATCCTACAATCCCAAACCTTTCCTCTTCTTCCGATATACCTTATCCCTTAAGGTTGAGGAAAGAGAAGCTCAAAAGCAAGGATGATATCCAAGTTTCAAACTTTCTCAAAATGTTTAAACAATTGAATTTCAACATCTCCTTTGTTGAGGCTCTCGCTCACATGCCTAAATATACGAAGATGTTTAAGGATCTTCTAAGTGACAAGGAGAAGCTTCTCGATATTGCTCAGACCCAACATAATGAGAATTGCTCTGTAGTACTCTTAAGGAAATTGCCAACCAAACTTGGTGATCCGGGTCGCTTCTTAATCCCTTGCAACTTCCCGGGAGTAGAGAATTGCATGGCCCTAGCCGATCTAGGTGCTAGTATCAACTTAATGCCTCTAAGCGTTTGGAAGCAATTATCTCTCCCTGAGCTAGTCCCCACCAAAATGACTTTGGAATTAGCTAACCGTACGGTTGCTTATCTAGTAGGGATAGCCGAAGACGTTTTCGTTGGCGTTGACAAATTCACCTTTCCGGCGGATTTTGTTGCCGTTGAATACGAGATGGATCCTCGTGTTCCATTAATCGTTGGACGTCCATTCTTGAGGACCGGTCGCACTCTCATCGATGTAGAAGCGGGTGAGCTTATCATGAGAGTTGGTGACGATCAAATTGTCTTCAACATGGGTAAGATTTCTAAACAGCCATATTCATACGAGAGTGTTAATTGTATCGACGTTCTTGATGAGGCTTGTGAAGAACACTTTAATGATGCTTGCAAAAGTAGTCTTACCTCTCTTCCCAATGTTGAGACTGTTGCCTCTATTGCTCCATCACTAACTCCATTTGGAGAAAGTGATTTCCTTTTGACAGAATTTGAAGCAACTTTGGGAGATGTGAACTTACAATATGACGATTCTTCCACCGATTGGGATGAAGACATTCGTACCATTGAGAAACTTCTCAATGAGGACCATATTTCTCCACCATCTCCCAAGGATATTGCTATCGATGAATCGAATTTAACTGCGCCATCAACCGAAAATCCTCCGGATTTAGAGCTTAAGGAGTTACCGTCTCATCTCGAGTACGTTCTTCTTGAAGACTTTAACACCCCCAAATTTACAGGCAGCGGAATACATCTTTGGGTGCTAAACAATGATACAACAACACATAATTTATAAAGAACGACTCGAAAAGAGACGTTTTAGATTTATAGTTCCTAAACATTTGTCAGAGTAGCGTAGTCCCAAGTAATCTTTACCAAAAGATAAGTTAAAACAACATATTAGTTTGTTTTAAAAATGGAACGATAAATGAATCAAAGAGTTTGAACAACAAAATCAGTGCATAACTTCATTCTCGTGACCTCCAAGCTTCCACTTCTTGATTACGTGAAATACATGTGAGTAAAAAATCAGCAAAAATGCCGAGTGAATCTATAGGTTTATGTAATCAATTTGAACACAAGAAGAGATTGTAAGTTTGTGGCATGCTTATAAGCATCAAATAATAATTTGCATCAACAATGATAATTGTATATAGCATAAATTGCAATAAGCTCATGGAACCGAGCCCTTAGACACTCCCTTTAGAGGTCTGATAAGACAGGAGATTTATTAATTGTCGGTTACCTCTAGATTAATGGTACATTACCGTATACCTGACTTCTCAATACAATATGCTCAAACAGTGTGGAGGTCGGGCCTAAGCTTCTATGACAAGTCCACAAAAACTGAACCGGGGAGGCTTCCCCCATAGATCTATTAATTGTACTAGCGGTTAACCCATCATAGGTTAATTAACGGTCCATAATTGAGGCTTTAACAAAGGCAATCACCTAATGCAATTTAAAGGCAACCACGGGTCCATTCATAGAGGGACAAAGCATACCATAAAAATCTTGTGTTCTAAGTTTATAAAACATGTATTCCCCCTCGCGGGTTTAAAATCATTTAATAACTAGTATAAAGTGAGGCTATAGACTCACCTTAGTACTTATAGTAGTTGAAGACAATCGCCGACGATAGTAGATGCCCGGTAATCACGATACCCGCAACCTAGCAAATAAGGTGCGTACTTTAATAATAGACTCGAGAAATAAATGATACTTAATAAAATCAAACTCAAGTATAAAATCACGACAACTCGATAGAAAACGATGCAAGTGGTTCTATTACACTCTCGTATATATTCATTTTATTATTCTACGCCTTTAATAAAAATCTGCCGGAACATACCGAATGTCCAAGCCGTTTTCCCATACTTAGACATATCAACTTTTTATGATACTACTCAGAGAACTCACTTACTATATGTAGAAAGTCCTCCCAAGAGCCCATTAAAAGATTTTACTTCTAAAGTTCCCTGCCCGACTCATCTTTGAATCACAAAATCCGGACAGTTTAGCGACCTTGACTTACGAAACCATTTCGACCATTCTAAACAACTCCATTTGTAAAACCGCCACTTGATTCTAAAAATAGACTCAAAATACTAAACATGGAGCCTGAGAACAGCCCTTGAATTATTTTTAAACTCATTTTATAGTCCCCGAGATTCGGTCCAAATATCGACAAAAATTTTCGGATTGTGTCGACACTCGTCTCCCGGTACACGAAAATCAAACTAATTTATCTTCCACCTCGTTTGGAGTTGGAAGGCCTACTTTATATCAAATCGAAGCTAACAAAATTCTCTACAACATAATCCGATAATATCAACCTATTTTCAGACTTAAGATTTCCGAAAATGCCTCTAAACCTACTGCCTAAAATTGGCCATTTAAAAACCATATAAAATTAAGTTTTTGATCAAAACCAACAACTTTTATCATTATTCTAACATCCTAATATCATCACAATCTAATCCTAACACTTGTATCATCATCTAAATCAAAAACCCAAAATCAAAAATATATTTTCTTTACAAAAATAACATGATATACACATGATTATCACTTGATAATCACATGCAACATCATCTAACAACTTTACTCACCAAGATTCTTGATCAAAATTTCAAAGTTCATACATGTTGATGAAAATGGTATCAAAAGAATCCCCTTCAAATTTTAGGATGTGGTCTTCAATTGTTTTTGATTAGATCATAATATATTTTGAGTAAAATTGGATCAAAGTTTGGTTTTGTATGAAAGGGGGTCATGGTTTGTAAGAGAAAAAGAAGAGAGAGAAAAAAAAATTTGGTTTATTTTAACTATGTGAAAATTAGTGGAAGAAAATCCTTTTATATGGTGGGTGGAGGGCTAGTTTTGCCAATATATGATAGTTTTGGTCCAAAATGGAATAAAATAGTTTAGAAGGATAGAAAATGTAAATTGTAAATTTTGAAATATTTACGAGACTCGGGTTTCGTAAAAATACTTTTTAAAATTTTAAACGCACACGAAAAATAATAATATAACGACTCGATACGTAATTAAAACGATATCGTCGAAAGTATTAAATATCGAAACGATCGATAATAAAATATAAAATTTTTGGCATCCGTCGGTATCGCGATCACTAGTAGTCCTCGTTACTCGTCAAAATATTAAAATATAATATTTAATATTGGTTTCAACTTAAACCGTTAAAAATAATAATATTTAACGTTATAAAATACTTCAAAATAATTGAAAATAGAATTAAATTATGACTTTATTTTTACGGGTTTTACATCCTCACCACCTTAAGGGAGCGACGTCCCGGCGCTCAACTCACCTCATACTCGAGTTGTTCACTACCCGGAAGGATGAGAGCATTCCTTATAAGGAAGTCCTCACGTTCTTACGTGAATCTCGATCCACGATCTCCACTGGTTCTTTTACAAAACGCAACTTGTCGTCAAGTTGTATCTCACCAAAAAAAAGAATAAATAAATCCTTATCCATCAGTCACCCGTCAAACTCGACACATGGAAATTTTATGAATCACACGAAGCTCATTCGACGACAAGAATAGATGACAGGATTTTCGGGTATGTCCAGTTAAAAGGAAAGTTGCAATTTAAAGGATATCCATCGGCCGGATAGCCATGGACACACATAAAAAAGAACTAACAAGAAAAACATTTTCGTCATCGGAGGGTGCTCACACGCGGGTCCCTACTCAAAAGATAATACAAAGACACCATCTCACTTTCGCCAACGCGCATTAAAGTCTCAATAAACATCGTCGTTGAAAGTCAAAAAGATATTATATAATATGTGTTCTATATGATCGGACGTCCTCGGATGATGCCGTCTCAAGTTCTCACAACTTACGATCATTTGACTAGATCACACACCATATAAGTACATAAAATAAAAGGCCGAACATAAACATCGAGTATTGATCTCCACCATTAATCATCGAGAAAACCTTGAACGAACCCTTGATATTAACCACTTGATCTCCAGAGTCTTTCCACTTGTGGTGTCGGCTTCAACATACTCCTCGAGGTTGTAACGAATTTATTAAGTTCATTCATTAAGAGATTCGGTCGTCAATCATTCCACAAGTATACGCATAGATCCTGGTGACACTTATCGTTTCTTCTTATACACTGCTTCCCAAGATTCATTTTAAACTCAGAATAAAATAATGATATTCAATACGAGGAACATAACGAGATAAAAATGAATTCAATAAATGCAATAACGGACAAGATGTGGTAAAATGATTTAAGGTTGACGATCGACGAGGGATCTCGAATCATGTAACCGTGAAACATAATAATTCACAATACTAGAAAAATGAGAGCGAAGAATGAATTAAATATTAACATTAAAATAAAGTTTGTCACAATTATCCGTCCCGAATTTGGTATTACCTTAAAACTCAATTGAGATACTTTCTTGATAAAGATGATATATTAAAGATAGAAGTTAAAGAAATTTATAATTTATTTTGGTTGTCTTAAGAATATTTGAAAGAATGATATGAATTTATTAATTAAACTTGTATTGATGGTTACAATTAAAAAATATAATTTCCAAATTAAATCATCATTAGGAATATAAATTAAACCGGTAATTTCATTACATTAAAAGTAAAGTATGATAAATCAATTAGTTCAAAAGATAGAGCATAATTTTATTTTAAACATTAGTTTTAGTTATACAAAATATGATATATAAATTTGACCTTTTTCTTATGATAGTTATTTCGATAATTAAACATCATTGGAAAAATGTATAAAAGTTCCATGAAAATTTTATAATACGTTGTCGAAATTCATAAAGGTGTTTATTACTTCAAAATAAACATGGGATATATTCGGGTTTCAAAATGTGACAAGATAACAAACGAATACGAATGAAAATAATGGTCAACAACTAGTACGAAATCAGCGGTACAAAAGAGAACGAAGCAAATGTCATATGGATTCTGAAAGAGAATAATAAAATAAAGGCGTTGATGGTAAGACGACAAGAAATAATAGATTAAACAAGTTGTCAATTTTGTTAGTGCGGTCGTTGGTTCACCAATATCCGTTTGTTAACTTAGCGGTGGTCGATACATGATCGGAAATAAGATCCATACAAAACTTTAATAAAAGAAAATTCCCAATAATCACTTGTAATTAAAACAAATCAAATTAACGATATTAAGAGATAAGTCAAAGCACGGTTCACAAGAGTGGATTTCGAGACAAACGAGAGTGACGGACGTCATCCCGAATATACGAAAATCGCTCTAGTGATACGTCATTATTCACGTGCGGAGACATTCTAAAGATCTACCCGGTCACATAAAGAAGATTGGACGAGAAGGAAGGATAAAACATCGAGACTTTCAAGTCTTTTATCAACAGTCGGTAATTAGACGAACGGTCAAAAGAAATCAGTTATAAGACAAAATGAAGTAACAAGTAGAAAAACGATCGTCGAGTAAAAATGTACCCGTAAGCGCGTAATTCGTTCAAGAGAAGGTAAGAAAACATATGCGGATGCATAGAAATTGTTCTACTTGCATAAAATATAAAGGTTTTCAAAACTTCTTTTCACTTTATTTCATTTTATTTATCTTTATCATAAATACAAGTAAAAAGTTCTTTATTATCAAGATTTTTTTTAAGGTGATTACTATTCAGCCTAGCATGGCTCCTTCTAAATTAGACATAGGTGATCAGGCCATGTATAATTTAGGGCTAGCAATGCAGTGCTCAGTTTCGTCGGAAAGTATTACGCTTCTTATGTTTATATATAAACCACGCCATTTGAAAAATGGAATTTAAAAATAGTAAATTTATAGGATACAAGTAATTTGTGAGATACTCAATAAGCAATTTTTTTTTGTTACTAAAAGTATTTTATAAGACCAAAGTAAAAACAATTGGTGAAAATAATCGTAAAACAATATCAGATTTATTTATAAGGTGACATTATGAAAACGTATAAAGTGTGGAAACCTTGGTTTCCGGATCTTTTAAGCTACTAGGAATGATCATTGTTCATATGATTTAAACAATCAAAGCGGAATTAGAACAACAACCATTAACAAGGTGTTTAGGCACAATAACATGAATCAAAACAATTGGGATTGCTCATTATATTAATAACGAACAACCACTAGACGTGTATACATTGAATCCCACGTCTAGTGCACACACGCTTTTAGGTTTACATTGTGAATGAATTGATATATGAATAAAACCTATGACCCTTGGTTCCTTTTATAGTGTAAGGATTAGGGTTTACAAGAGATAAGATCAAATAAACATCTAAATCTTCTATTTAGATAAAGTATATATTGTGTATATCATAAATAATATACTAATATATTCCCCAAATAGAATTCTCCATCAAATCCATCAGCGTTGACTTTTGTTGACTGCGTTTGACTTTTGTTGACTTCTGTCAACGCCTACATTGCTCTTGTCAACTCTTGTATTACTCTTGTCAACGCTTGAGTAAATGTTCTTCGATTTTGAGTTTCTGCCACATCAACTTTTTGACCCAACAATCTTCCCCTAGTTGATAGTGGCAAAACTCTATGTGTATCTCTTGTAAGTTGTACATGATCTTCAAGTTGCTTCCCCTCAAGTGTAGCACGTATTTTTCCCCCTTTTTGTCACATCAACAAGGAAGTAAACAATGTTGCAATCTTTGAAGATTCTCCAAATGTAGCTCTATGTAATGATCTTGAAGAACAATTAATATAATATTTTTGATGTAGAAGTAGAATAACCCAACCTTGTGTTCCATGTCTTGTACTATCCATGTGACTAAGAACTTATACTCATGGCACAAAGTATAAGTAGACCTCGATCCCTTGTCAATATTCTCATCCTTGTGAGACACTGAGCACGATAATGTAACTCCTTCAAGTGTTTATGACAAGTCTTCATCACCAATCATGTAAAGCACGAACAAGTTACCTTTAAAGTCTATGACTGGGAGTGCACGACTTTAAGATATGATAGAACACAAACTCGCGAAAATCTTCTTCAATCATCAAACTTACCATAAGAATTCTTCCCCTTAAACCAACACCTCTTCATGATGAATTCAATGGAAGATCATCTTCATACCATATGTAACAACCTCTCACAAGGTTATACTTGATCATCTTCATACCATTGTGGAAACCTTGGTTTCCGGATCTTTTAAGCTACTAGGAATGATCATTGTTCATATGATTAACATAATCAAAGCGGAATTAGAACAACAACCATTAACAAGGTGTTTAGGCACAATAACATGAATTATAACAATAGGGATGTTCATTATATCAATAACAAACATCCACTAGACGTGTATACATTGAATCCCACGTCTAGTGCACACACACGTTTAGGTTTACATTGTGAATGAATAATATGAATACAACCTAAGACCCTTGGTTCCTTTTATAGTGTAAGGATTAGGGTTTACAAGAGATAATGATGAATAAACAAGTAAATCTTCTATTTAAATAAACTTATGCAAAATATCTTTTGCATGTTTATCTAAATAGAAGCTTCCATAAGCTTCTTTGTCTATGTTTTGTCAATGCTTGAATTGCATGTGACAATGCTTGGATTGCACACAACAATGCTTGAGCCATCAACGCCTAATTTGCTCTTATCAACGCTTGATTAACTCTTGACAACGCTTGGAAAATTTCTTCATGTTTTCTTCGTTTTTGAGTTTCTGCCACATCAACTTTTTGACCCAACAATCTTCCCCTAGTTGATAGTGGCAAAACTCTATGTGTATCTCTTGTAAGTTGTACATGATCTTCAAGTTGCTTCCCCTCAAGTGTAGCACGTATTTTCTTCCCCTTTTTGTCACATCAACAAGGAAGTAAATAATGTATGCAATCTTTGAAGATTCTCCATATGTAGGCTCTGTGTAATGATTTTGACGAAAAATAAATAAGATATTCTTGATGTAGAAGTAGAATAACCCAATCTTGTGTTCCATGTCTTGTACTATCCATGTGACTAAGAACTTATACTCATGGCACAAAGTATAAGTAGACCTCGATCCCTTGTCAATATTCTCATCCTTGTGAGACACTGAGCACGATAATGTAACTCCTTCAAGTGTTTATGACAAGTCTTCATCACCAATCATGTAAAGCACGAACAAGTTATCTTTAAAGTCAGTGGCTGGAAGTGCATGACTTTAAGATATGATAGAACACAAACTCGCGAAAATCTTCTTCAATCATCAAACTTACCATAAGAATTCTTCCCCTTAAGTCAACACCTCTTCATGAAGAATTTAATGGAATAACATCTTCATACCATATGTAAAAGCCACTCTCAAGGCCATCCTAATTACATAGTTTAAAATACCCATCAAATTCCCACAAATAGTTGTTAACTCGCTTTAAGATCATTAATTCCTTTGAAAAATATCCGAGCCATAAATATCAACATGATATTCTAGATTAAAACGGAGATTCCATGTACCTTCGTGTGTAAAAACCACCCTTTTGTGTGCTAAAAACGTATCAATTTTCCAAACAGCAACTATTCCTTTTGTTGTCCAATATCCTTCACTGTCCAAGATATCAACACTGTGTGTTGTCCAATATCGGACAACACTTATCAGCGTTGAAAAATGTATATATGGACAACAAGTGTCAGCGCTTCCCAACAGCGCTTAACTTATTCCTGACAGCGCCAACTTTGTACCTGTCAGCGCCTCGCCATCAGCGTCTCATCCATGGCTTGTCAGCGTCACACCAACATCTATCAGCGTCACACCAACATCTATCAGCGTCTAAATAACTCCCATCAGCGGCTAATTGATCTAGGGTTTTATAAACCCTAAATCATTATTTCATGTGAAAATCCATAAACTGTAGTGAACTTCGACAGTGAATAACTTCTTCATAAATGCTCAGATCGAAGATCCCTTTGGTGAGATCCTAGACATAAGTGTCAAGAACCTACAGATCAAATTTCACGACGATCCAACGGTTAACGAAGGAGAAATCGCGTTTTTACTATTACTGTTCACAGAAAACAGCATATGACCCCTGCTGACTTCGACGCTTAATAACGTTTTCTTGGAGATAGATCTCGACAATCCCTCCGGTGGATATCTAGATATATGTATGTAGAACACACATATAAAATTTCGTGGCGATCCAACGGTTCAATAAAAAGTTATGCCCTTCTGAATGCTGCTGCGCACACAAAAACGTCCAGAAAAACTCTATACGAATTTTTCTTCTTCTTCACGATATACGAACACCTTGTTGGTCCTAGCATCATGAGCCACGAGGCTCTGATACCAATTGTGGAAACCTTGGTTTCCAGATCTTTTAAGCTACTAGGAATGATCATTGTTCATATGATTTAAACAATCAAAGCGGAATTAGAACAACAACCATTAACAAGGTGTTTAGGCACAATAACATGAATTAAAACAATTGGGATTGCTCATTATATTAATAACGAACAACCACTAGACGTGTATACATTGAATCCCATGTCTAGTGCACACACGCTTTTAGGTTTACATTGTGAATGAATTGATATATGAATAAAACCTAAGACCCTTGGTTCCTTTTATAGTGTAAGGATTAGGGTTTACAAGAGATAAGATCAAATAAACATCTAAATATTCTATTTAGATAAACTATATATTGTGTATATCATAAATAATATACTCAATATATTCCCCAAATAGAATTCTCCATCAAATCCATCAGCGTTGACTTTTGTTGACTGCGTTTGACTTTTGTTGACTTCTGTCAACGCCTATATTTCTCTTGTCAACTCTTGTATTACTCTTGTCAACGCTTGAGTAAATGTTCTTCGATTTTGAGTTCTGGCACATCAACTTTTTGACCCAACATAAAGTAGCCAAAGGTTTGCAAAAAGTAGCAAATAGTAGCTCATAAAACAATCAATGAAATTTTTACAAGTTGTTAATGTTTCAAAAGGTTATAAGATTAGACGGAAACGCCATGAGACACGTGAAGAGAATGTCGAAGAAGAATATGAAGGCAAAACTTCAAAACTCAACCCGAATGTGACAACCCGTCAATTTCAGGTCGTTATTTTAATCTCGACTATTACGTATTACGTGTTTTCTTTAATGAGAATTTTAATTTATCGACTAACCGAGAAGGTTATGACTTGAAACTAGCGTAAGAATGTCGATTAGACGAAAACCGACAAGGAATATGTTAGGTATCGATATTATATTCTCAAATAATCATGAAAATGATTTTATTATATTTAATCGTTATTTCTCGTATTTTACGTTTTAACGAATGACGATAACTATTAGTGATCGCGATACCGACGGATGCGCAAAAACTTACGTTTTATTATCGAATGTCTCGATATTGTATATTTTCGACGTTTTCGATTTAATTGCGTTTTAAGTCGTGTCGAAGCTTTATTATTATTTTTATGAAGCGTTTTAACTTTCGAAAAGTATTTTTACGAAACCCGAGCCCCGTAAATATTTTTAAAATGTACAATTTACATTTCCTACCTTGTAAACTATTTACTTACAACATAGGACCAAAAGAATGCACTTTTGACAAAAAGTACCCTCACCCCACTACTTATTTTAAAATTCCACTAACACATTTTATTAAAAATTCATTTTAAACCAAAAACTCAAATCTCTCTCTCCTTTTTCTCTCCAAACCGTCCACCCCTCACCTCCAATCCCTCAAGATTTTTGATTTTCTAGCTTGAATCTTCAAAAACTAAAGCAAGACCCATCTTGGAAATTTCATAAGCTTTCTATTGGTATAATTTTCTTCTACATGCATTCACTCAAATTTTACTTTCAATTTTTGGTGAAGAACTTGATGTTTGATCCATGTTTATGTTTATATATGGTGTTAATAATATAATATTCATAGTGGGTTATGGTTGCATGTAAGATTTTTATATATTTTATTTTTGTAAGATTAAATTTGAGGATGTTATGGGTTAGTTAGATGTGTTAGTATGATATTAGGATCATATTAGGACTATAGGAATTGTTGGAATGGGTCGAAAAATTGTTTTGGTATGATTTTTAGATAGGCTATTTTAGGCAGTAACTTTAAGTCCGTTTTTGAAATTGTTACTGTGGTAAACATGGTAAACTAATTAGATAGGGTCGTAGAGAATTTCGTTAGCTTCGATTTGAGCTAAAGTAGAGCTTCTAACTCATAACGAGCGAAACGTTATGCTACTTTTAGTATTTGTGTACCGGGAGACGGGTATCGGCACAATCCGAAAATTGTTGTCGATATTTGGAACGAATCTCGGGGACTATAAAATGAGTTTTAAAAATGTTCAAGGGCTGTTGTAAGTTGATAAACCTCAGGTCATGAGTCTATTTTTAAACCCGAGTGTCGGTTTTGCAAACGGAATTGTTTAAATAAGTCAAAATGGTTTTACAAGTCGAAGACGTAAAACTGTCCGGTTTTTGCAACACGAAGGTGTGTCGGGCAGAAGGTCTTAGAAGTAATATTTTTGAGTGAAATTTAAACTGAGTCTTATTCATATTATGTGTGAGTTTGTCACCAAGTTTCGTCGAAATCGGACATGTCTAGATAGGTTAGATTGGTGTGTACATTTGGAGTGTACATGCTGATTGGTATTTTGGACACGTAGTCCAATACTTGTATGGCGTGAGTTGAGTATTCACTATTGGACATGGTGACTTACTCAAGTGTTAAGTCATTATATAAATGACTTAGTTACTGGTCCGAGGGAAGTAAAATGATGGTTTGACTTGCGTTGACTTGGCGTCTTATGACGGGTCAATGTCGAGGGTGTAAGTGTTTAAAAGAATAAGTGTTGGATAAAAGGGTATAGAAGTACACTTACATTTTTGTTATTTTTCGGGATTTTCATGGTCATTTGAAATTGACTTCCATATTATTTAAGTATTATTTATACTTGAGTCGTTTATTAACGAACGCACCTTATTTGGTAGGTTGCGGTCTTCGTGTTTAACGGGCATCACAAATCGTCGGCGATCGTCACGTCACTACTATCGTATCAAGGTGAGTCTATAGCCTCGCTTTAACATGTTTACTTGTTTTATAAAACCCGCGAGGGGGATAACATGCTTGTTTTATTAAAATAAAAGGGGTACGACGAGAAGTTGTAGAACCCTTATTATTGGAAAAGCATTAAAATAAATGAAGGGTACAACGAGAAGTTGTGGTAAACCCTCTTTCTTTTAAAATTGAACACAAAGGACCCGATTGTATGCTTAGATGAAAGTTGTTATATAAGTTTGTCTTAGCCTTAAAAGACCCATGAATCGTGAATTGTTAATCGAAAGGAACGCTAATACTATGGGATAGATCTATCGGCGTGACACCCAGTCCGGTCGCGAGTAGCTCTCGCGTGGTGTTGTGATGCACCAGTAATGAAACATCGGATGCAATTGTATAAGAGAAATATACGCACTTGGCTAGGTGTGTTGGGCTGAAATATATATGTTAACGTTCAATTTCACGAGGCAAATAGAAATAACAACGATAATTATGTCTGATCCACATGATTGTCAACCATGGAAGGTTTATTCAGAATACTTGTGTTCATTTATTTAATTTAAACTCTATAGATTCACTCAACATTTTTGTTGACTTTATAGCATGTTTTATCTCAGGTCCATGAAGAAGGCACTCAAGGGAGGCGGTTTCACGCAGCTTGCTAAATTAAAATGTTTTGGCCCGCTTTACTAAACTATGTCCATTCTAAGAAACTTTTACTATTTGGTTGGTTGTGTAAACTTTAAAACTATTTGGGACCATGTGTGAACTGTTTTATTTTTAAACAAATGAATGGATGTATGTTTTGTTAAAACGACTCATTTTGAGGCGTTTTCTATGATATTGAGGTTGAACCATGATAGTAACACCCAATGACCCTTCCGCTGCTATGACCCGAAATTGGGGGTGTTACAGATTGGCATCAGAGCTCAAGTTATAGAGAACGAAAAGATTTTCCAAAAATAAAATTTTGAAATCTTTTGACTATAACATATGCAAGCGAAACCTCCGAGTTGCCAATGGACGAGAACAAGCAAAGTATATATATATATGTTATACATATTTAATTATTAATTATGCTTAAAGCATAATGAAATTTCATTTACTTATAAATGTCTATTATTTGATTATTATAATACTAATACGTGATTTACAAACGACGCTGATTGTCACAATAGAAATCCCTGTCTTTTGACTCATTCCTCGCGAATCTTTGTTCCTTGTCTAAATTCTATTCTTCGTTCTATCATCCATTCTTGTTTCTTTTCATCTATCTATTCTTATTCTGTGTTATTCATGTTTTGTTATCACAAGCGTTGAATGAATACTCATTTTGATGTGAATTGTGTAACAGGATCATGCCGCCAAAACAGTTGACTGAGACTCAGTTACGTGCTATAGTAGCTGATCAATTTCAGATATCTATGAATGCATTTATGGCAAACTTGAATAATGGAGCCGGTGGATCTGGTGGAGCTAGTGGATCTGGTGGAGCTGGTGGATCCGGTGGAGCTGGTGGATCTGGTGGAGCCGGCGATACTGGAGCTGGCGCTACTGGAACTGGTGCTACTGGAGCTGGCGCTACTGGAACTGGCGCTACTGGAACTGGCGCTACTGGAGCTGGTAATACTGGAGCTGGCAATGATGGTGCTGGAACTGGTGATGCTGATAGACCAGTAATTCCTGAAAATAAGAAGTGCAATTATACCTCGTTCATGAAATGCAAACCTCCAACTTTTAAGGGTACTGAAGGCGCTGTTGGGTTAATGCAATGGTTTGAGAAATTAGAATCCGTGTTTCGATTTAGTGGAAGTGAGGAAGGAGATAAAGTGATGTTTGCCTCTACTACTCTTCAAGGGCGAGCATTAACCTGGTGGAATGAAAGAATGGCATCAATGGGTATGGATGCTGCTTATGCTACACCTTGGGTTGAGGTAAGAAGGTGGATGACTGAGGAATTCTGTCCAAGGAGTGTTATTCAGAGGTTAGAACAGGAATTATATCAGCTGAGGCTGAAGGGTACCGACATCGATGGATACACAAACAGATTCCATGAACTTGCTCTACTTTGTCCGAACAAAGTTAACCCAGGATACTTGAAGGTGGAGCAGTATATTCGAGGCTTATCTACCAACATCCGTGGGGATGTGACCTCATCTAAACCTGCCAACATTGATGAAGCTGTTCGTATGGCCTACCAACTAATGGGTCAAATCATCCAAGACAAGGCTGATGGTGTTTCTGAAGGCAACAAAAGAAGAGCTGAAAATGACAGTGATGATCGTGGTGATAACCGTCAATCTCACAACAGAAATAAAAATCGAAGGAGGGGTAACGCTAATGCGATGACTGAAGCTGCAACTGCTGATAAGGGAACCAGATGCCAACGCTGCAAGAAGTCTCATACTGGTGAATGTGCTAAGTGTGGAAAGTGCAACAAGTTAGGTCACAAGACTGAAGACTGTTGGGGACCAGGAAAGAAGGGAGTGACGTGCTTTAACTGCCAAGGTAAAGGACACATGAGGAACCAATGCCCTCAACCTCCAAAGAATGCACGTGGTGGAGATAACCAAGGAAAAGTTTATCAATTGGGAGAAGCCGAAGCGAAGCAAAACCCGAAAGTTGTCACTGGTACGTTTTTACTGAACAACCGTTATGCTACAGCTTTATTTGATTCTGGTGCGGACAAAAGCTTTGTGTCTACAAGTTTTAGTACCTTAATTGATATCAAACCGGTCGAATTAGACGCGAGTTATGAGGTAGAACTAGCTGATGGTAAATTAGTGAGTACAAATCGTGCGCTCCTAGGATGTTCTCTTAATCTTCTGAACCGTATTTTTAAAATAGACTTGATGATTGTCGAATTGGGAAGTTTTGATATTATTATCGGAATGGATTGGCTATCCAAGTATAACGCGTCTATCTTGTGTGGAGAAAAGAAAGTTAGGATTCCTTTAGACGACAAGACCATGGTTATCGAAGGTGATCAACGTAATTCACGACTAAAAATCGTTTCGTGCATTAAGGCTCGTAAGTATATCGAAAGAGGGTGTGAGTTATTCCTAGCTAAAGTAGTGGATAAAGAATCGAAGGAGAAACGTGCTGAAGATGTACCTATTATCCGTGACTTTCCTGAAGTGTTTCCGGAAGATTTGCCTGGACTTCCTCCTCCAAGGCAAGTAGAATTCCAAATTGACCTAATTCCTGGTGCTGCACCCGTGGCTCGTGCGCCATATCGTTTAGCCCCATCCGAGCTGAAGGAGTTATCTGTGCAATTGCAAGAGCTATCTGATAAAGGTTTTATACGACCGAGTTCGTCACCTTGGGGAGCCCCTGTCTTATTCGTTAAGAAGAAAGATGGTTCGTTTCGTATGTGTATTGATTACCGAGAGTTGAATAAGCTAACGATTAAGAATCGTTATCCGCTTCCAAGAATTGATGATTTATTCGATCAACTTCAAGGTTCTCGTGTTTTCTCCAAGATTGATCTTCGTTCTGGTTACCATCAACTTCGCATACGTGAGGAAGATATTCCTATTACGGCGTTTAGAACTCGTTATGGTCATTATGAGTTTCTGGTTATGCCTTTTGGTTTGACTAATGCACCTGCTGTATTCATGGATTTAATGAATCGCATTTGTAAGCCGTATCTTGATAAATTCGTGATCGTTTTCATAGATGATATTCTAATCTACTCCAAGAGCAATGAAGAGCATGCCGAACACGTAAAGATTATCTTGAACTTGTTGAAGAACGAAAAGCTGTACGCTAAGTTCTCAAAGTGTGATTTTTGGCTTAATTCTGTACAATTTCTCGGACACGTGGTTGATAAAAGTGGAGTACATGTTGATCCTGCAAAGATCGAAGCCATCAAGAATTGTTGTGCTCCGACTACTCCAACTGAAGTGCGACAATTTCTAGGTCTGGCTGGTTATTACCGAAGGTTTATTGAAGGATTCTCTTTGATATCGAAACCATTAACGAAGCTGACTCAGAAGAATAAACCGTATGTGTGGGGCGATGATGAAGAAGAAGCTTTCCAAACCCTGAAGATGAAACTCTGTAGTGCGCCGATTTTATCGTTACCTGAAGGAAGTGAAGACTTTGTTGTTTATTGCGATGCATCTCTCAGAGGATATGGTGCTGTTCTCATGCAACGTGAAAAGGTGATCGCATATGCCTCTAGACAATTAAGGAAGAATGAGGAGAACTACACTACCCATGACTTGGAATTGGGCGCTATGGTTTTTGCTCTGCGACTTTGGAGACATTATCTGTATGGTACGAAGTGTACAGTATTCACTGATCATAAAAGCCTACAATACATACTAGATCAAAAGGAACTGAATATGAGGCAACGTCGATGGGTTGAACTATTGAGTGATTACGACTGCGAAATTCGTTATCATCCGGGAAACGCGAACGTGGTAGCTGACGCGTTAAGTCGAAAGGAAAGGGAGAAACCGATTCGAGTGCGTGCTTTAGTAGTGACAGTTCATAATAACTTACCTGAGCAGATTCGGAACGCACAAGTCGAAGCATGCAAGAAGGAAAATATTGCTGCCGAAAGATTTAGAGGAGACGGTGAAACATTTGAGAAGCGAGCCGATGGTATCAAATGTTTGAGAGGTCGAATTTGGTTACCATTCTTCGGTAGACTGAGAGACTTGATTATGTTAGAATCTCATAAGTCCAATTATTTTATTCATCCTGGATCGGACAAAATGTACCAAGACTTGAAAAAGTTATACTGGTGGCCGAATATGAAAGCTGATATTGCAACATACGTCGTGAAATGCTTAACATGTGCAAAAGTGAAAGCTGAATATCAGAAGCCGTCAGGATTACTTGTCCAACCTGAAATTCCAGTCTGGAAATGGGAGCGAATTACGATGGACTTCATCACAAAACTCCCAAGGACACCGTCTGGGTTCGATGCGATTTGGGTTATTGTCGATCGTTTGACTAAATCCGCTCACTTTATTCCAATCAATGAGAGGTTCGGTTTGGAGAAACTCGCCGATATTTATCTGAAGGAAATCGTGTGCAAGCATGGTGTTCCTATTTCCATCATTTCCGATAGAGATAGTCGTTTTGCTTCTGGATTTTGGAGATCACTTCAAAAGTCATTAGGAACCAATTTGGACATGAGCACAGCCTATCATCCGCAAACTGATGGGCAAAGCGAAAGAATAATTCAAACTTTGGAGGATATGCTACGTGCTTGTGTGATAGACTTTGGAAGTAGCTGGGATAAGCACTTACATTTGGCCGAATTCTCGTACAATAACAGTTATCACGCGAGTATTAAAGCTGCACCTTTTGAAGCACTGTATGGGAGAAAATGTAGATCACCCGTTAGCTGGAGTGAGGTTGGTGATGCCCAACTCACTGGACCAGATTTGATTAGAGAGACGACGGATATGATTGTGCAAATCAAGAATAGGTTGTTGTCTGCTCGAAGTCGACAGAAGAGTTATGCGGATGTGAGAAGAAAACCATTGGAGTTTAACGTGGGAGATAAGGTTATGCTAAAGGTATCACCATGGAAAGGTGTTGTACGATTTGGAAAACGTGGGAAGTTAAGTCCTCGTTATATCGGACAATTCAAGGTTACATCTAGAGTAGGACCCGTGGCATACCAACTTGAACTACCACAAGAACTGTATGGGATTCATAACACTTTTCACGTGTCGAATCTGAAGAAGTGTCTATCCGATGAAGAACTCGTTATACCGTTAGACGAGGTTAAGGTTGATAAAAAGTTGCATTTTATTGAAGAACCAGTCGAGATCATGGAACGTGAGGTCAAGCAACTAAAGCAAAGCCGAATACCTATCGTCAAAGTTCGATGGAACTCTCGAAGAGGACCGGAGTTTACTTGGGAACGAGAAGACCAAATGTGGAAGAATTACCCTCATCTCTTTGATTTCAACAAGCGATCGGGCAAGAACGCAAGTTGATCTTCGAGGGCGAAGATCCTAATTTGGTGGGGATGATGTGACAACCCGTCAATTTCAGGTCGTTATTTTAATCTCGACTATTACGTATTACGTGTTTTCTTTAATGAGAATTTTAATTTATCGACTAACCGAGAAGGTTATGACTTGAAACTAGCGTAAGAATGTCGATTAGACGAAAACCGACAAGGAATATGTTAGGTATCAATATTATATTCTCAAATAATCATGAAAATGATTTTTATTATATTTAATCGTTATTTCTCGTATTTTACGTTTTAACGAATGACGATAACTATTAGTGATCGCGATACCGACGGATGCCCAAAAACTTACGTTTTATTATCGAATGTCTCGATATTGTATATTTTCGACGTTTTCGATTTAATTGCGTTTTAAGTCGTGTCGAAGCTTTATTATTATTTTTATGAAGCGTTTTAACTTTCGAAAAGTATTTTTACGAAACCCGAGCCCCGTAAATATTTTTAAAATGTACAATTTACATTTCCTACCTTGTAAACTATTTACTTACAACATAGGACCAAAAGAATGCACTTTTGACAAAAAGTACCCTCACCCCACTACTTATTTTAAAATTCCACTAACACATTTTATTAAAAATTCATTTTAAACCAAAAACTCAAATCTCTCTCTCCTTTTTCTCTCCAAACCGTCCACCCCTCACCTCCAATCCCTCAAGATTTTTGATTTTCTAGCTTGAATCTTCAAAAACTAAAGCAAGACCCATCTTGGAAATTTCATAAGCTTTCTATTGGTATAATTTTCTTCTACATGCATTCACTCAAATTTTACTTTCAATTTTTGGTGAAGAACTTGATGTTTGATCCATGTTTATGTTTATATATGGTGTTAATAATATAATATTCATAGTGGGTTATGGTTGCATGTAAGATTTTTATATATTTTATTTTTGTAAGATTAAATTTGAGGATGTTATGGGTTAGTTAGATGTGTTAGTATGATATTAGGATCATATTAGGACTATAGGAATTGTTGGAATGGGTCGAAAAATTGTTTTGGTATGATTTTTAGATAGGCTATTTTAGGCAGTAACTTTAAGTCCGTTTTTGAAATTGTTACTGTGTTAAACTTGGTAAACTAATAAGATAGGGTCGTAGAGAATTTCGTTAGCTTCGATTTGAGCTAAAGTAGAGCTTCTAACTCATTACGAGCGAAAAGTTATGCTACTTTTAGTATTTGTGTACCGGGAGACGGGTATCGGCACAATCCGAAAATTGTTGTCGATATTTGGAACGAATCTCGGGGACTATAAAATGAGTTTTAAAAATGTTCAAGGGCTGTTGTAAGTTGATAAACCTCAGGTCATGAGTCTATTTTTAAACCCGAGTGTCGGTTTTGCAAACGGAATTGTTTAAATAAGTCAAAATGGTTTTACAAGTCGAAGACGTAAAACTGTCCGGTTTTTGCAACACGAAGGTGTGTCGGGCAGAAGGTCTTAGAAGTAATATTTTTGAGTGAAATTTAAACTGAGTCTTATTCATATTATGTGTGAGTTTGTCACCAAGTTTCGTCGAAATCGGACATGTCTAGATAGGTTAGATTGGTGTGTACATTTGGAGTGTACATGCTGATTGGTATTTTGGACACGTAGTCCAATACTTGTATGGCGTGAGTTGAGTATTCACTATTGGACATGGTGACTTACTCAAGTGTTAAGTCATTATATAAATGACTTAGTTACTGGTCCGAGGGAAGTAAAATGATGGTTTGACTTGCGTTGACTTGGCGTCTTATGACGGGTCAATGTCGAGGGTGTAAGTGTTTAAAAGAATAAGTGTTGGATAAAAGGGTATAGAAGTACACTTACATTTTTGTTATTTTTCGGGATTTTCATGGTCATTTGAAATTGACTTCCATATTATTTAAGTATTATTTATACTTGAGTCGTTTATTAACGAACGCACCTTATTTGGTAGGTTGCGGTCTTCGTGTTTAACGGGCATCACAAATCGTCGGCGATCGTCACGTCACTACTATCGTATCAAGGTGAGTCTATAGCCTCGCTTTAACATGTTTACTTGTTTTATAAAACCCGCGAGGGGGATAACATGCTTGTTTTATTAAAATAAAAGGGGTACGACGAGAAGTTGTGGAACCCTTATTATTGGAAAAGCATTAAAATAAATGAAGGGTACAACGAGAAGTTGTGGTAAACCCTTTTTCTTTTAAAATTGAACACAAAGGACCCGATTGTATGCTTAGATGAAAGTTGTTATATAAGTTTGTCTTAGCCTTAAAAGACCCATGAATCGTGAATTGTTAATCGAAAGGAACGCTAATACTATGGGATAGATCTATCGGGGTGACACCCAGTCCGGTCGCGAGTAGCTCTCGCGTGGTGTTGTGATGCACCAGTAATGAAACATCGGATGCAATTGTATAAGAGAAATATACGCACTTGGCTAGGTGTGTTGGGCTGAAATATATATGTTAACATTCAATTTCACGAGGCAAATAGAAATAACAACGATAATTATGTCTGATCCACATGATTGTCAACCACGGAAGGTTTATTCAGAATACTTGTGTTCATTTATTTAATTTAAACTCTATAGATTCACTCAACATTTTTGTTGACTTTATAGCATGTTTTATCTCAGGTCCATGAAGAAGGCACTCAAGGGAGGCGGTTTCACGCAGCTTGCTAAATTAAAATGTTTTGGCCCGCTTTACTAAACTATGTCCATTCTAAGAAACTTTTACTATTTGGTTGGTTGTGTAAACTTTAAAACTATTTGGGACCATGTGTGAACTGTTTTATTTTTAAACAAATGAATGGATGTATGTTTTGTTAAAACGACTCATTTTGAGGCGTTTTCTATGATATTGAGGTTGAACCATGATAGTAACACCCAATGACCCTTCCGCTGCTATGACCCGAAATTGGGGGTGTTACACCGAATCAGTTGAAGGTTAGAAGAAAATAAAAAATAAAATAACATCGAATGACAAATGAGTCATATATATAAAAAGAGTAAATCAATCCATATGTGTATTCTATGTAAGATACTCGACACAACATGCTTTTAAGAAAGTATATTATTCATTTTCAAATTACACCATTAATCCGGTAATTGCTAATCCTGTAATGTTTCTATTTTTAAACATTTTCACATGCAACTAGTATTCGTTAGTTGTAAAATAATATTTGTTAAAATTATACGATCTCAAATGAAATCAAAACAGCTTAGAAACGTTTAAAACTCATGTTCTAAATATATTTTTTTTTTCAAATTTAACTTTTAAATATGAGTCGATTAATTTATCCGATAAACAACATCTCCAAGTCTCGGAGTCTAAAGCATTTTGATGCAAAACGACATTTCAGACGACTTTCTAGTTTTACCCGAGACCTGAAACCAAATGTAAAATGACCAAAATACCCCTGCAAGTTCTGTGCATGTTTGACTATTTTATTTTAAAAACGCAGGTTTTACTTTTATGTTTTGTCCTGTTTATACACCCCCTGCAGTTTCTCCGTTAAGTATATTTTTCGACACTTTCTAACGGCTCAGAATATATATACACACATGTCTTGTGGATTTTACAACAACAATGAAAAATAAATCTCTTAATGAGCATCAAATAAAAAATAGCATAATTAATGACAGAAGATGCTTCAAGGTATTCAACACGAAATTTAGGAAGCAAAACGATGAATGACGTTCATAATTTAAGTTTCAAGGTGCAAAGTAGGCAAATCTCCTTGGTGCCACGATTGTCAAAAACACAAAACATAAAAAGAAAAGAATGGAACATTAAAGGGTTGCGTTCCGGGAGCAAGAAGGTTAATGAAAGAGGATAATACAAGTTTATAGATGTAAAATCGTATTCCAATCTAGCGCCACAATCTAGACGATGATTTATAAAATGACGATGATGTTACCGAGATATAAGCGAACAATACACTTCGGAGTCGGTACATATAAATGTCAATGAATTTAATCTGCGTATGTCGTATAAAACGATAATAAAAATCAACAAAATATTATGAAAAACCATGATATTATTCAACACGATTATAAGAAGTATTTCAAAATGTGTGACTCACACGATAGCGGTTAGTCTATTCCAAGGACACATTGAGCTACACAATGGTCTAGAGATTACACTTCAAGACGTCCAAGCACAAACAGCCGGAAAACAATTTGGATATTTATAGATATCTCAAATTGTTAAAATAAATGAAAGTAACGTGCGCAGATAAAGGTATGTAAGGTCATAATATAAAAATTTTGCAATAAAAGCAATTTAAATACTTCAAAATTAAATACAGAAAGATCTTGAAATTCATTGTATTTATTTAAGTTAATTATTAATAAATGATAAACTTTTATCGAAAAGTTTAACGACATAAATATATATCGATAAAAGGATCCTAGATAGAAATATATATCCATAAGTGGATCATAGTATTTATTTATAAATACTTGGCAATAAGGTATACGTAATAACGCATACTAAAGTGGTAATCCCAGAAGTAGCTTGAACCTGAAGTCACGCGAAGTCCAGTGCACCGACTCTTTGAAAAATAAAAACTGACAGTTATAGTTTAGGTTTTTAGAAAAAGACCTAGTTCTCTATAACTCATGGCTCTGGTACCAATCTTTAACACCCCCAAATTTACACGCAGCGGAATACATCTTTGGGTGCTAAACAATGATACAACAACACATAATTTATAAAGAACGACTCGAAAAGAGACGTTTTAGATTTATCGTTCCTAAACATTTTTCAGAGTAGCGTAGTCCCAAGTAATCGTTACCAAAAGATAAGTTAAAACAACATATTAGTTTGTTTTAAAAATGGAACGATAAATGAATCAAAGAGTTTGAACAACAAAAGCAGTGCACAACTTCATTCTCGTGACCTCCAAGCTTCCACTTCTTAATTACCTGAAATACATGTGAGTAAAACAATCAGCAAAAATGCCGAGTGAATCTATAGGTTTATGTAATCAATTTGAACACAAGAAGAGATTATAAGTTTGTAGCATGCTTATAAGCATCAAATAATAATTTGCATCAACAATGATAATTGTATATAGCATAAATTTCAATAAGCTCATGAAACCGAGCCCTTAGACACTCCCTTTAGAGGTCTGATAAGACAGGAGATTTATTAATTGTCGGTTACCTCTAGATTAATGGTACATTGCCGTATACCTGACTTCTCAATACAATATGCTCAAACAGTGTGGAGTCGGGCCTAAGCTTCTATGCAAAGTCCACAAAAACTCAACCGGGGCGGCTTCCCCCATAGATCTATTAATTGTACTAGCGGTTAACCCATCATAGGTTAATTAACGGTCCATAATTGAGGCTTTAACAAAGGCAATCACCTAATGCAATTTAAAGGCAACCACGGGTCCATTCATAGAGGGACAAAGCATACCATAAAAATATTGTGTTCTAAGTTTATAAAACATGTATTCCCCCTCGCGGGTTTAAAATCATTTAATAACTAGTATAAAGCGAGGCTATAGACTCACCTTAGTACTTATAGTAGTTGAAGACAATCGCCGACGATAGTAGATGCCCGGTAATCACGATACCCGCAACCTAGCAAATAAGGTGCGTACTTTAATAATAGACTCGAGAAATAAATGATACTTAATAAAATCAAAATCAAGTATAAAATCACGACAACTCGAGAGAAAACGATGCAAGTGGTTCTATTACACTCTCCTATATATTCATTTTATTATTCTACGCCTTTAATAAAAATCTGTCGGAACATACCGAATGTCCAAGCCGTTTTCCCATACTTAGACATATCAACTTTTTATGATACTACTCAGAGAACTCACTTACTATATGTAGAAAGTACTCCCAAGAGCCCATTAAAAGATTTTACTTCTAAAGTTCCCTGCCCGACTCATCTTTGAATCACAAAATCCGGACAGTTTAGCGACCTTGACTTACGAAACCATTTTGACCATTCTAAACAACTCCATTTGTAAAACCGCCACTTGATTCTAAAAATAGACTCATAATACTAAACTTGGAGCCTGAGAACAGCCCTTGAATCATTTTTAAACTCATTTTATAGTCCCCGAGATTCGATCCAAATATCGACAAAAAATTTCGGATTGTGTCGACACTCGTCTCCCGGTACACGAAAATCAAACTAATGTATCTTCCACCTCGTTTGGAGTTGGAAGGCCTACTTTATATCAAATCGAAGCTAACGAAATTCTTTACAACATAATCCGATAATATCAACCTATTTTCAGACTTAAGATTTCCGAAAATGCCTCTAAACCTACTGCCTAAAATTGGCCATTTAAAAACCATACAAAATTTAGTTTTTGATCAAAACCAACAACTTTTATCATCATTCTAACATCCTAATATCATCACAATCTAATCCTAACACTCGTATCATCATCTAATTCAAAAACCCAAAATCAAAAATATATTTTCTATACAAAAATAACATGATATATACATGATTATCACTAGATAATCACATGCAACATCATCTAACAACTTTACTCACCAAGATTCTTGATCAAAATTTCAAAGTTCATACATGTTGATGAAAATGGTATCAAAAGAATCCCCTTCAAATTTTAGGATGTGGTCTTCAATTATTTTTGATTAGATCATAATATATTTTGAGTAAAATTGGATCAAAGTTTGGTTTTGTATGAAAGAGGGTCATGGTTTGTAAGAGAAAAAGAAGAGAGAGGAAAAAAATTGGTTTATTTTAACTATGTGAAAATTAGTGGAAGAAAATCCTTTTATATGGTGGGTGGAGGGCTAGTTTTGCCAATATGTGATAGTTTTGGTCCAAAATGGAATAAAATAGTTTAGAAGGGTAGAAAATGTAAATTGTAAATTTTGAAATATTTACGAGACTCGGGTTTCGTAAAAATACTTTTTAAAAGTTTAAACGCACACGAAAAATAATAATATAACGACTCGATACGTAATTAAAACGATATCGTCGAAAGTATTAAATATCGAAACGATCGATAATAAAATATAAAAATTTTGGCATCCGTCGGTATCGCGATCACTAGTAGTCCTCGTTACTCGTCAAAATATTAAAATATAATATTTAATATTGGTTTCAACTTAAACCGTTAAAAATAATAATATTTAACGTTATAAAATACTTCAAAATAATTGAAAATAGAATTAAATTATGACTTTATTTTTACGGGTTTTACAAAGACAAGAAGAAGTCACCCGTCATCATCGCTAAGTACTTGAAAGAAGAAGAAAAATCTCGCCTTATCGTCGTGCTTAAAGATCATAAGAAGGCAATTGCTTGGAAAATTTCTGATAGCCGCGGAATTGATCCAAACTTTTGTACTCACAAAATTCTCATGGAAGATGACTTTAAACCCGCAATCCAAAGTTAAAGAAGGGTTAATCCTCGAATTCACGACGTCATCAAACAAGAGGTTATCAAACCTCTTGATGCCGACATGATTTACCCTATTTCGGATTCGCCATGGGTAAGTCCCGTCCATTGTGTGCCAAAGAAAGGCGGAATAACCGTTGTTTCCAATGAACACAACGAGTTGATTCCTACTCGTCTCGTTACTAGGTGGAGAGTTTGTATCGACTATCGCAAACTCAATTATGCCACGAGAAAAGATCACTTTCCTCTTCCTTTCATGGATCAAATGCTCGAGCGTCTAGCGGGTAATGATCACTATTGCTTCTTAGACGGTTTCTCCGGGTATTTTCAAATTCCCATCGATCCAAAAGACCAAGAGAAAACCACATTCACTTGTCCTTACGGAACATTTCTTACAAAAGAATGCCTTTCGGTTTATGCAATGCTCCTGGGACGTTCCAAAGGTGTATGATGGCTATCTTCCATGACATGGTTGAAGAAACTATGGAAGTCTTCATGGATGATTTCTCGGTTTATGGTGATTCTTTCTCTGCTTGTCTTGCCAATTTAGAACGTATGCTTAAGCGGTGTGAAGACACTCGCCTTGTTATAAATTGGGAAAAATTCCATTTCATGGTAAAAGAGGGCATCGTGCTAGGACATAAAATCTCAAAAGCCGGTCTCGAAGTGGACCGTGCTAAAGTGGATGTCATAGCCAAATTACCTCCACCTTCAACCGTGAAGGGTGTGAGAAGTTTCCTTGGTCGTGCGGGCTTCTACCGTCGATTTATCAAAGATTTTTCTAAATTCGCTCGCCCGATGACCCACCTCTTGGAAAAGATACTCCTTTTATCTTTTCCAAAGAGTGTATTGAAGCCTTCAACCTTCTTAAGGATAAGCTAACTAAGGCACCGGTCTTGGTTACCCCTAATTGGGAGCTACCTTTCGAATTGATGTGCGATGTTAGCGACTTTGCTATTGGAGCGGTTTTGGGCCAAAGAGTGAACAAACACTTCCAACCGATCCATTACGCTAACAAGACAATGACAGGGACTCAATTGCATTACACGACAACCGAAAAAGAGCTTTTAGCTGTTGTCTATGCTTTTGAAAAATTTCGCCCCTATCTTGTCCTTTCCACTACCATCGTGTACACGGACCATTCGCGTTGAAGTACTTGTTAACTAAACAAGATTCTAAACCAAGACTTCTTCGCTGGGTTTTGCTACTTCAAGAATTTAAAATTGAAATTCGTGATAAGAAGGGAGCCGAAAACCTAGCCGCGGATCATCTCAGTAGACTTGAGGATCCTTATCAAGGGTATCATTCGAACAAAGAGATCAATGACTCTTTTCCCCTTGAGACCTTAATGTCTATCAACTCGAATTTTGATGAGACCCCGTGGTTTGCGGACATTGCAAACTACTTGGCGGGTGGAATTCTCATTGACGGGTTAACATCCCAACAAAAGAAAAAGTTCTTTAAAGATATTAAGACTTACTTTTGGGATGACCCGTATCTTTTCAAACAATGCGTTGATTTGATTATTCGCCGATGTGTTGATGGACCGGCAGCTTTAGACATTCTTAAAGCTTGCCACAAAGGACCCACCAGTGGTCACTTTGGTCCCAACTTCACTGCAAAGAAAGTGTTTGACTCGGGATTTTATTGGCCCACCATTTATCGTGACGCTCACGAAATGGTTAAACATTGTGATGCTTGCCAAAGACAAGGCAAGATCACACATAAAGATGAGATGCCTCAAAATTTCATACAAGAATGTGAAATCTTTGATGTATGGGGTATCGACTTTATGGGGCCATTCCCTTCATCTAAAGGAAACAAATACATCCTTGTAGCTGTTGACTACGTTTCTAAATGGGTTGAAGCGAAAGCTTTACCCACTAATGATGCAAGGGTGGTTTGTAACTTTTTGAAGCAGCTATTCGCTAGATTCGGTGTGCCTCGTGCCCTTATTAGTGATCGCGGGACTCATTTTTGAAATGATCAATTCGCAAGAGTCATGGCTAAGTATGGTGTCAATCATCGTCTTTCGACTACATACCACCCACAAACTAATGGGCAGGCTGAAATCTCTAACCGAGGGTTAAAGCAAATTCTTGAACGAACCGTGGGAGAGCATCGTGCCTCATGGGCCGATAAGTTAGATGATGCTCTGTGGGCTTTCCGTACCGCTTACAAGACTCCTATTGGTTGTACACCATATCGTCTCGTGTACGGGAAAGCATGCCACCTCCCCATTGAGTTGGAGCATAAGGCTTACTGGGCCTTGAAGTGGGCTAACTTCGACATCAACAAAGCCGGTGACCTACACAAAATCCAACTCAATGAGCTTAATGAACTCAGGAATGAAGCTTATGAAAATTCCTTGATCTATAAGGAAAGAACTAAGCTCATTCATGATTCCAAGATTAAAAACCGAGAGTTCCAAGTTGGAGACAAAGTTTTACTCTTCAACTCTCGGTTGAAAATATTTTCGGGCAAACTCAAATCTCGTTGGTCCGGCCCATTCACCATTGCCCAAATTTTTCCATATGGTACTCTTGAGCTTGCTCAACCAAATGGACCGAATTTTAAGGTGAATGGCCAACGAGTGAAGTTGTACTTTGGAGAGGACATCTCTCATGAGATGATTCCATCCCTCTCCACCTTTCCTTTGAATTAGTTCAGAACCGAGTCAGGCTCGTGACTCAGTTAACAAAAACAAGCGCTCCTCGGGAGGCAACCCGAGTATCTATCCCTTTCCGTTTTACCTCCTAAGTGTAGGGGGACCTATATAGGTTTTTTTGTGTTTGTGTGGTGATGTGATTACAGGGATGAATGCACTTTTGGAACCTTTGAAGAACCGTGCTCCCGTGTTATCCGCAATCCGGTGCTATCTCTCAACTATCGTGATTCAATTTTCTTCATACTCACATTTGAAATTGATCACTTTAGTCGTCTCTTCCTTAGCTTGATTTAACCAACGTGCACAATGTCATAAGTGTAGGGGAGAATTTTTCCACATGCTTAAACATTGACGACAATGTTTATATTAAGTGTAGGGGAGACTTCTATCGAAGTTTTAAGTGGACTTTTCCATTAAAATGCCTTCATTTAACCGGAAAATCATCTTTTTCAACATTTTTCAAATTTTTAATTAACTTTGGCCATATAGTCGTAATTTTTAAATCTTTATCGTTGCTTTCATATGTATATATCCCACAATAAAGTCAAAATATTAATAAAGTGGTGTAGCTAGTTTAGAAATCTTTGACATATTAGGCCCGTTGCGATTATTTTGACTCAACCCGAATAGACTTATCCAAGTTTATTCTAGCAATTATCCTTAACCATGTAGACCTTAATTGGTTTATTAGACTAAGCATCCACGAGTCTCATTATTTGAGATTTTAAATTTTGGAGAACGAGAAATGATAGAGCCAATTATAAGTCGGTATTCTTGCACAAGCACATTTGGTGTAATTATAAGCTTTTCCTCCCATTACCTTAAATGAATAAATGCAATAAGTAAGGTCGTACGATTTTATTGAATAACTTAGCTTCTAGCCCAAGATCGTTTAAAAGTTGCTCGGTAATGATAAGAGTTCATAGCCAAGGCATAACTAATGAAGCGGGGCGCGAAGATTGGCGATTCCGAGAAGGCCCTAACAAGGCATGAGGATTCCATTTTATTGCTAAAAAGATCCAAGGTGATGTGAAAAGCATTATTCCCAAAATCAATATGAAGGATCAAGACTCACGACGAAAAGCAATCAACTCCCATAAAGATCATGGAGAAGTCTATCCGAAAAGACCCTAACAAGGTATGAGGATAAATAGATCCAAGTCCGAAAAGGAGGCGGATCGTTGTATCTCAAATTCCCAATTAACGATTGAAGAAATAATGATGAAGTCGTGGTCAACAAAGTTGGAGTATCCCTCAAAAGTCTCCAAGTGAAGAAACTCTATTAATGAAGAGAAGACCATTATCTCAAGAACGTCTCTCAAGATATGAAGTATGAAGTACATGCCAAATATCGGCCCGAGAAAGGTCTCAAATCGTGAAGCGAGTTATGCCAAGATATGAACTTTTTGAGGTCTCGAGAAGCAGTTTTAAGAGATTTTGTCCTTTAGCTAAATATTAATCAAATCGTCCTACTTTGCTTTCAGCCTAAATAAACTATCGAAATAAGTCCAAAAATGCATCTTCATGATCATTCTAAGACAAAAATAAAATATAAGAGATACACCTAGGAATAAGGGAGTTTAAGCATATAATTAAGCCATGTGTGTAAGTGTTTGTTTTGCTAACTTACAATAACAATGATCTCGTTTTTAAGCTTAGTTTGGGGAATGTGAAACTTAAGGGTGATAAATCTTCGCAGCAACGAAATCCCTAATGTAAGTCTTAGATCTCTTTCTAAGTTATTTCCATGTAGCTATTTTCTAGTGAAAATGGTTTTCTATCCCTTTTGTTTCCTTTAAAGCTTTTATTTCTTCATAGTAGTTTAAATTTTTGTTTTAGTAGTATATTAATAAGGCCAAGGTTGATTGATTATGAGAAAGGTGTAAATTTGCTTTGTCACTAAGCATTGCATGAGGGCATGGCAATGGTTAAGTGTAGGGGATTTTATAGGTGTGAAAACACCCATCCTTTTACCACTTATTTCTTGCTAAAACGAGACCAAAACGCGTATTTAATATCATTTGTTTGGAATTATGTGTGGTTTGTGTGTTTGTTGTGTTTTCAGAGCCAACCGGATAAATATTAAGGAAAACATGGGATTGCACGGGTTTTATCCAAGAAAAAGACTCAAGACGAAGTCTATAGTCCAAGAGATGCAAAAGATTTGAAGTCAATGGGCCTATTTGAAGATTTATCGAAGAAAAAGACCAAAGATGGAAGATTTACATATGTCGAAGAACTCAAGTCTATTAAACGAATAAGTTAAAAGACGAGTTGAATTTATTCATCGACAAATCCCGAATCAGAATCGAAAACGTCAACTTTACTGAAAAGACGAGAAGATAAAAAGAAAGGAAGAAAGCCCACTCACCAACCAAGCCCAAGGCCTATAAATAGAGAATCCCTTCACAACTTGGAGACTAGTTTTTCATTTCTAGTTATTTTTCTTTCTTTTGTTTTGTGGGGTAACCAACTCCATTAAGGAGTTTAGTGATTTTAATTTTCTTTTGATTTCTTCATAGACCTTGTAAGTTTTAATCTTCCCTTTTGTTTGTTTAACCTTAATCATTCAATACCATCTTTGATTTAAACTTGTTCTTCCTTTTCTTATTGATTCAAAGTCTTAAGTTTTTATTTTATTGAGTTTGATCTTCAAAGGTAAGTGGGTTTTGTGTTTTTGTTGATTTGATTTAAAGTTTATCATTAGTAGATGATTGGTGGTTAGTTTTGTTTAATCTTTGGTAAAAACTTGGTTGATTTTGGTTAAAATTCGTTCTTGTTTTATTTCCTTGTTCTTCGCATACCTTCTGATTTCCCAGATTCCGAATCAACATAATATTCCGGATCAAGGGATTTTGTCATTTTATTCCGAGTGAACAATTCATTCCGGATCAAGCTTTCTTTTCCAATATTCCGGATAAAGCTTTTTAACAATTATTCTGAATGAAGTGTTTTTATCAGATATTCCGCATGAACAGATATTCCGAATAAAGAATTTATTCCGGACCAACTAGTATTCCGAATAAGCACAAACATTCCGAATGAGCCTTTTATTCAAATGTATTCCGAACGTGCAGTGTTTTCCGAGTCAAGCAATTTATTCCGAATAAGCAATTTTATTCCGGATCAGTCATTATTCCGCATAAAGCCATTATTCCTAATCAACAATTATTCCGAACCAGCTGATTTCCCTTTTTATTCCAAACGAGCAACTATTCCGGATGAACACATATTCCGAATGAGAACATATATTCCGGATGAAGGTTTTTATTCCGCATGAAGGTATTATTCTGAATGAAGTGTTTTGTTTGATTATTCCGCATGAACATTAATTATTCCGAATCAGCAATTTTCCAAGTTAAGTTATTTCACTGTTTTACTGTTTAAGTGTTCAAGTTTAATTCAAGCTTATTTTTATTAGTTGTTTTTGGCTTATTTTCTCTACTGCACGCATTTAATCCTTTTTAGTAAAATAGAAAACCAAACCCGTTTTTAGTAACCAAGAACGATAATTCCACTTTGAGCCGTGATCAATTCGAGAAGATACCGAGAGAAACGAACTTTCAACCTAGCAAAATCTGTGTATCATCAATAAAGACTAAAGGTTCATATAATGTACAAATAAATAGGAAATGATAGTATGACAACAGTATATGATTATTAATAAGTCATATAAAAGTGGAATTGTATAGATTCCAAAAATAATAAGTAAAACAGTTGACAAAGTCAACGAGATAAAATCAGAGGTTTTACAACAGTGGTGAGTGAAAGAGCAGGACGTCTCCATGACTGCTTTCGCACACGGTTTGGTCATACTGGATCCGTTACATTTGATCTTCTCTATGTCTATAGGAGAGTACGAAGACCATATTCACTCTATGTTACAAACTCTATGACATAAGAAATTTCACCCTAAATTTTTCCAGTACAAATTCTGGTTGATTTCAGTGACACGCTATATCACATTGATTCTCACGGTTTATCTTAACATGACTCCGCTTATGCGTAAAAGGGAAAATCCTACACTAAATTATGTGTTCCGGAGGATCCTACACTAAGGTAATTCTAATTTCAAAGATGCATAGTTTTCCAAACTTTTATGTATCTAGTTTCTATGAAACAAGATGGAGTTTTGTTCATATCCTAAAAATGCCTGACATACCAACAAGTTGAGACAAAATGCCAACATGCTAGTAGTTATTTCTACCATTGGAAATTGTGAACGGAGAAGGGACAAATCTCTATGGATTTTGTTACCTGGCTACGACAAGCTCAGAGGAAGCATTATGTTGCCTGGGTGTTGTCAATAGTTTGACCAAGTCTGCATATCCATTCCATCTGTAAGAATTTCATAATTTCAGATTATCAGACATTTTCCGGCCAATAATCGTACGATCACTTGGCACTCCTTCAACTATCATATTATATAAATCTGCACGTAAGTATTCATTATTACGTTCAAGTCCTTGTTCAATTTTATGATTTGCCTTCGCACTCATGTTCATGACATTGTTCACGTTCATGATCGTATTCTAGCTTATAATTTACGTTTCACTTTTCGTTCTGGAATGTTAACAGAAGCTTGGGAGACCAGACTCAAGTTTAATAAACTTTCCATCCCCAGACTGACGATTCACGTCGCATTTTGCGTCTCACCTCGTATCGTTTGGCGTTACCTCCTCAGTTATCTCATGTTCACGATATGTTTCACATATCATGTTCATTCCCACGTTTCTCATATCACGTTCACGATATGCTGCACGTATCACGTCCACCATATATTCTCATTTTACATTTGCCATATCTTCGTGTATCACATTCACAATTGTTCAAGTATCACGTTTATAATTTTTCACGTACTGCGTTTTTGTATATGTCGTGCATCACTGCTGAGACGTTACTAACGTCAGTTATTTCAGGATATTTTGCATCGTAACGTTTCATTTAACTTTGCATGTTAATTCTTACCACTCGATCAGATTCATGAGGTTTTCTCTTACGTTGATAAACTAGAAACTGTTACGTATCGTCTAGTCGGGGTCATGAAGACCAGGATTTCTACATCGTCAACATCTTTTAGAGGACCGTTCCGAGTGGGAAGCCACTTGGAACGCAGGAGTCCATCTGGACTTTCTATCCTCTTTTCCGTCCATAAGTCAGATATGATCTTTCAGTCACGTCATGTTCATGTCCTTTCAAGTCATGCCACATCCATGTTCTTTTCAGCCTTATCGTATCTCTATTTCGAGGACGAATTATTCTATTTATAGGGGAAGAATTGTAAAACCCGCATAAAATACTCATGAACATTTAATGCATGAAATCACGATTTAATTTACAACTTTAATATTTATTAGTATACGACACGAATCATGAACATTAATACAAGTACTTCGTATTTTAATTAATTACGGCAAGTACTACGTATATTATTAATAATTAGTTACCTATAATATTTAATTCATGACAAGGGTTAAACACGTGAACTAAACGCAATCACACACGGTAATTATTTAAAACACGAGAAAAATCGAAAATGTGTAAAAGGGACTCATTGGCCGGCCCAATAGAAAAACAAAGGAAAAAGGCTTAATGCCCAGCCTACTTAATAATTTCTCAAGCCAGGGGAATCAAATTCATTTTATTTTTTCTTCACATTTTACAAACTCAAACAAACCCTGGCCATGGAGTTTTGGCCGTAGGCTAAAACAAAGAAAAGGGGAGTCAAGAAAAGCATTCGATTTGGAATTTACGGGTTTGTGTTCATTATGTTAATCATTGGATCATATCTGTTCGGTAATCAAATCCTACCCTTATTATTAATTCATGAATCAAGGGCTTGTGTAATTAATAAAAGGATAAATACATGTTATTGTAATTATAAATCAAAGAATAGAATCGGGATTGATATGGTTATATTTCCCGGAAACCGAGAGCACCCTTACTCTCGGTGGGATCCTTGACCAGCCGGCCGGGATATATGAGTCTGGGTGGGTACTGAATGAAGACAGCCGTAGCCATAAGACCGTCGGTGGGAAAGAAGGACTATCGGTGGGAACTCAGGCCGAACAGGGGGAAACCGACTGCAACCAGGGGCTGTATTGGTCGGAAAGTGGGAAACCACAACCGCAAAGCTGTGGTGCTGTGTTGGTTTGATTAGGCTTGGTGTGGTCTCGGGCTTCGGGCTCGGGAACAAATTGTTTTGCCATTTATGTTTATTAATAAATTAGTTAAGTTAAATAACATGAAATATTAATTTATTTAATTTGTTCATGACTTAGGTTATATTATTAATATTTATAATACATGATTATAACCTAAGTATTTTATTTCGACTTTTATTTTATTAATTATTTATTTTACTTAATTATACATGAACTAGTAATTAATTAATTAATTCATAACTTAGGTTATTTTATTTAACTTAAATAAAACATGTTATAACCTAAGTACTTATTAAACTTAATTAAATTAAACCATGACTTAATTAAATTAAATAATAAAAGGTAAAGTTATTAATTTAACCATGAAATTTTATTAAATAACAAATCATGTACTTTTCATTATTAATTAATAATCATTTAGCCTAAGTATTTAATTTAATAGACTTTACTAAAAATTATCATGACTTATAGCATATGATTAATAAGCACTAGTTTATATTTTTAGACTTATTAATCTTCTAATTATGGAAACTTTCTATTTCAGGAACTTACTATTTTTAGAAACTTTCTATTTTTGAAAACCTGCTATTTTTAGAAAGTTACTTATTATGACACTACAAGTATAGTAATACAAGAATACATGAAATACATAATAAAAATACATGTAAAACATGAATAAATACAAGATAACATTTAAAAAAGTAAAACGTGACAAGAACATATAAAATAAGCTAAGAACACACAAAACCAGTAACACACTCAGTAATCAGATAACTCATTCATGTCCCTTATTTATGTAGTATTCAGGAAGTAGGTGTAGCTCGTTCAGCTTTCACTCTTGCTTCACTACTGGACATAAGGTACATATATTACGTCCTTCAGTATGGACATTCTCTTCATTTATTAGGATTCCATGTTTGCAGCCATCTATTTTCCCCAGTTATTTTATATGTTTTGAATGCTTATGTTTCATTTTAAATGTCTAAACTATATATACATGCATGCCACGTCATCTAGTTATGGAGGTACCATAACCATTACACTGGAGGAAACAGTGTTATGACTTCCCCATGATGGAGTGATTACTCGTGGTGTCCCTTTTAGTTTTGGCCATTTATTTATATTATCATGTGGGGCGTATGGGTGCATCCTAGCTACATGTTTTACATGATTTTCATGGTGAATCTGGTGTGTGCCTTGCATCCTTCACAAGGAGTTGATCCCTCCTACCCAGACCAGTATAATTAGAGACAACCAATGTAATTGCATGATGAGGTCACCCTCTAAGTATTCATGCACGGTGATACCTCATGAACTATATGGGATCTTGGCTAAATATAAAATACAGTTTTTCATAAGTTAATCATAAGCTTTTCAAACTATAAAACCAGTTTTATAAACATGTTCCAGGTTTTCCAGGACTTATACATTTCCGCTGCTAATCAGTCTTTATTACGTTATGTTATTCATACTATGTCGTATATCCGTTCATTGAGCGTATTGCTTAGCTGTTACTTTTCTTTCCATGTCCCAAAAAGGCAGGTACCAAGGACATACTTGAGCATTTGGAGGACGTGCATAGGATGGAAGCTGCCATAGACTTCTTCTCCTTTTGACTTCTTATATTATGCTTGTTTGGACTCTTGTTTTGTCCTTCTCATTTCCTTTACTTTATTTATGTTTTAGGCTTATGTTTGGGAACCGATGTTTGATTCTGGTTGTCCCTTTTGGTCATGTATGTTTTAGTACATATTACCTTGCATTCTTTGATGACACGCCATAAATACACGTAACAGTCCATTTATCAAACGAACATAACGAACTTGTTTCGACAAGAACCGTTACCGGTTAGCGTGTGTGTATTGATTATCACAAATTGTATGATGCCACACAAAAAGATCATTTTCATCTACTCTTCATGGACCAAATACTGGAAAGACTTGCGGGGAACAAATTCATTTGTTTTCTTGATTGTTTTTCTAGATACTTCTAAATACCTGTGGAACCATCCGATTAAGACAAGACCACCTTTACGTGTCCTTTTGGAACGTTTTCTTATAGGTGTTGCCGTTTGGTCTTTGTAATGCACTTGTGACTTTTCAAAGGTGTATGATCGCGATATTTCAAGACATGCTTTAAGTATCCATGGAAGTCTTCATGGATGATTTCTTAGTCTTCGGAAACTCATTCGAGTCTTGCTTTTTTAATCTAGAGAATATGAACATCTGATGCAAACAAGCTCATCTTGTGCTTAATTGGGAGAAATGTCACTTCATGGTGACTGAAGGAATTGTGCTTGGTCACAAAGTCTCCGGAGCCAGATTAGAGGTAGACAAGGCTAAGATCGAAGTGATATACAAATTACCACAACCCACTAACGTTAAAGCCATTAAAAGTTTTCTAGGTCACGCGAGATTCTACCACCGTTTCATAAAAGACTTTTCCAAAATCGCTATACCGATGACAAAACTTCTAGAAAAAGACATAGTCTTTGATTTCAACGAAGAATGCATGAAGGAATTTGACAAGCTTAAAGACAGTTAACGAATGCACCGATCATGGTTTCACCGGATCGGTCGCGACCGTTTGAATTTATGTGTGATGCAAGTGATTTTGCTGTAGGTGCCGTATTAGGACAACGCGAAGGAAAGCATTTCCGTCATATACAATTTGCTAGCAAAATTATAAATAGCACGCAACTCAGGTACACAATCATCGGGAAACAACTGTTTGCCGTAGTTTTTGCCTTCGATAAATTCCGATCCTGTCTTGTGTTGTCGAAAACGATTGTATTCACATACCATTTCGCGTTGAAATATCTATTCTCTAAGCAAGATGCTAAGCCGCGTCTTATTAGATGGATTTTGCTACTCCAAAAATTCGACATTGAAATTAAAAATATGAAAGGAGCAGAAAATGTGGCAGTCGATCATTTATTGCGACTTGAAAATCCAAACATGAAAGAGTTAAGGGACGAAGATATCGATGATTATTTTCCCGATGAAACTCTAGTGAAATCACCACGGATGAACCCTAATCTCTGTGGTTTGCAGATTTTGCAAATTATCTCGTTGAAAGAATTCTAAGAAAAGGTTTAACTTATCACCAACGAGGTTAGTTCTTTTCCGATCTTGATCACTATTTCTGGGAATCCCTATCTTTTCAAAGTATGCCCGATGGTATGATTAGGAGATGTGTTTATGGTGCAGAAACAAGAAAGATCCTCGATGAGCGTCATCAAGGTCCTACTAGGGGACATTATGGTCCTTCCACCATCGCGGAAAAAGTATTTGATGCTGGTTTATATTGGCCAACAATTTTTAAAGAGGCTCATACTCTAGTCGAAAATTGTGATGCTTGCCAACGTACCGATAACCACTCACAAAGAGATGAGATGTATCAAAACAGCATCTAAGTTAGCGAAATATTTGACATATGGGGAATTGATTTCATGGGACCCTTTCCCAAATACCATAAGTTCGAATACATCTTAGTCGCTATTACGCGTCCAAATGAGTAGAAGCCGAGGCTTCTGATATGAGTGAAATCTCATATCAATTATGAGTGAAATCTCGTATCAATTATATCACAAATCACCCTAAAACACAAAGCAAAATACCTAATTTTGATTCATAAAAGCAATAGTATGGGTATGTTTTGTTGTTTGTGCTTGTGTAGGTAAAAGATACATTTTTGGAGCAAACAAGTGAATTCAAGCTTTATTGATGAAGAAAAGACAAAAGGAGGATGAAAAGTGACAAGCCTTGCAAAGACAAATGACCTTTCTTGACAACTTTCAAAAATGGAGGACTAGAAGTGTAACTATGAGAAAGTCAAGAACAAAGTCAAATTTGGTCAATTCTCAAGTCAAATAGTCAAAGGATCAATACTGTGCAAGTTTGAAGCTAGAAGGACCAAAAATGACAAAGAAATGATGATCCTAGCTCAAGTTAATAATATGCTAAGTCGAGGGACTTAAAATGACAATTTTCTAGCAAGTTTGATATCAATCCGAGTCTACTCCATTTCAGCCAATTCTTGCCTTTTTGATTGCCACATCACCCCACTCACAGCCTTTAAAACCTGCATGCTTTTACCATGAATAGTACCCTTAAGATCGTACGTACATGATTAGAACTTTCCTTTTATAGCACGTTTACGTTTCACGTACAAGAATTATTAGTATTACGTACATGTCATAACACAATAAGTATTTACTACGTATGAACACACGATAATTATTCCAATAATAATTATAATCACGAGCATACGAACATGAAATCAGGAACGTATAATTATTCCAATAATAATTATAATCACGAGCATACGAACATGAAATCATGAACGTAAATTAATCACGAACTAATATTACGTATGTATTTATATTTATTATGAACACGAATAAATATATTAAGTCACGATCGATAACTACTTAAAACACGTAAAACACGAACACGAGAACACACTTATTAATTAGACACGGAAAATGTTCGTATTACCCCATGTGAGCCCCATACCCACGAAATTAGGAAGAAGAAATGGGCTTAGCCCATGCAAAATTAACTAACTAGGAAAAAGGGGTAAAACATGTTCATTATTTACAAAATATTGAAAATAAGAAAAACCATAATTCTTCCTTCTTGCTCCTCTTTGGCCACCACATTCAAGAACACCACAAGCGTGTTTCGGTTTGATTTTAATCTTGGAAATATTACAAGGATCGTTGTGTGTTCGTCCTTGTTCGATTCACGTGATCGGTATAACTTTTAACCTTTTCTTTTTTTTATGTTTTGATTTATTGAATCACATAAAATCATGATGATTTTAATCAAGCTAATTAAAAACAATTATTAAACATGTTAATGATCATGGGATAAATCAAAACAAGGGTTTAGGGGTGTTGTGGTCTAGTCGACGCCTAAACGAGCCCTTAGGGGGTCTCGGCTTGGCTTATTACCCACCACCGAGACCATATGGTCTCGGTATGGTGGTGATGGTGTCACGGAAACAGCAAGGGGCAAGGGTAAATGTAACACCCCCAAATTTATACAACTCAATACAGCGGAAGACTAGTTGGTGTTACGGGATAGCACATTACTCACATCATAGACAACGCATAAAAATCGCGTCGTTTATTAACAAAGCATTTCCATTCATAAATATCAAAGTTACATCGGTCCCAAGTCATTACATTTCATATACAGTTTTACAAAATATTTTGAATGGAAAATATTGTTTAAGTGCGGGCCATGAATTCTTGTCGTCTTCCCGAGAATTACCTTCAAGTACCTGAGATAAAACATGTTAAAAGAAAAGGTCAGCGATAACGCCGAGTGAATTCATAGAGTTTAATAAAATCCATCAATATAATATCAGTATAAAATTATTACTGAAAATCATTTTGTACAAATCATTTTAATAGGCCATAAAATAGCCAAAGTCATTTTATACAAATCCTCATCGAAAATCATAATATAGGCATTTGCCTTAAAAATCAATATACGAACCAATGTCGTAAAAACATCATACGATACGTCTTATGACGTCGTATAAAATTAAATAAAAACCGTTATATGAATATGGTTATGAAAACCAAAATACAATCATAATATCAATAGTATGACCCTGTATTGCTAGTCAGGCAATACATCGTAATTCGGAGCGTCTATTATTATTTTGTTAATTCGGATTATTATAAGCCGCATGACATTGTTACCTTACTAAACCAACAACGGGTAGCTAACCCGATACCAATTTTGCCCATCTAAAGTAGCGTGTCGTCACAAATGTCACGCTATGGAAATCTTCTCATACATAAATTCGCTTACCAATCAATGTGGCACGACGGGGATCAACCGTCAAGGCGCGAACTGGGGTGATCGTCCCCAAATAGTACTATTAAATGCATAAGCGTCTACCAACTCCCGGTAGTTCACAATTCATGCTAATGGGACTTTTAGTGACATAACCTAACTTTAATAATCCATTTTATTTCATCTATCGGGTCCATTAATCATTTATCGGGTCATACAATCGGGTCTTTCAATCATTCGGGTCCAAAATCAATAAACAAACAATCGGGACAAATGGTGTCCTATTTAATAAAAACTAACATGTTATCTCCCTCGCGGGTTTATAAAATGTTTATAAAACATTTAAAAGAGTGCGAGGCTATGAACTCACGTTGATGTGGGAAGGCAGGTTATCGGCAATTCGGACGTACGGTACGTGCTTCAATCACGGAAACCTAGACAAATAATAATCGGTCTTAGAAGTTTGTCCAATGACTTTGTAAAAATATCAATTATGTATACATATGATGATTATATATATATGATGATCAAGTGGGTTTACATATCCTCGTTTTACCTATTTACGTGTTTTAGGTCCAATAAGCCTATTATAAGTTATTTAACTTATTTCAATCTATTTTGTACTTATATTATCAGTACTTAAACTTTACAAGTTGGGCCCAAATGGGTTAAGCCCAATAATAAGTTCATAAGTGTTTAAGTCCATTTTTGTGGTATTGTTAGTCCAATAACGTTAATTTAGTCCGTTAACGTCCGTATGTCCTATAGTTCGGGTTTTATCCGTTTTTACTTGTTATATATGTTTATATATCAGTATATAAGTTTTATAAATTATTCATTAGACGGGTCCAACCATCTCAGTTTTATTTAACAAAAACGTTAATTTTACAGCGATAGCCGAAAAAGTCGTAAAAATCATGTTTATAGTTTTATAACTTATAAAACTTAACAAGTTACCATTTTTATAAAATGTATACTTATTTAACCTTTTACATACTTATATAAATAAAATCCAAGAGTTAGTGGGTTTTAACTTTACATTTTATACAATATAATTTTGAGTGCTTATATAATAGTATTATACTTTATTTTTCAAAAATCTGATTTTTATCTTCACTTTCACCAAAACTGCCATATCTTGAGTTCTACATGGAGATAGAAGCTCAAATTTTTATCACATAAACTACATGATATGTGCTACATTTAACTCTTTTATAGCTACTGTTGAATCATCCTTTAAGTATTTTCTAAAAATCGTCCAAAACAGTAACCTCAGATTTATACCCTAAACTTGTTTTGATCATATCTCACTCATTATTTTGATTCCATTGCATGGCCAACTCTCACATGTGTACAAGACCCATAGCTTACTGTAAATGGATTCTACTTCATCATATTATCAGTCCATGACCTGTTTATTTACTGTTTTATACAGCCAACAATTTTAACCAAGATTTTAACCTTGTTTCTTATGGTTTTTCACCTTTTTAATCATGTTTATCAACACCAAATCCCCACATAAAATTTTTATCATCATATAATCATCATAAATATATACAATAGGAAATAAAATACATGTTTACATAATTAAAATAACAAGAAGATGAGGAGGACAATCTTTATACCACCATGATGATGTTGGTTGTGATCAAAACATGGATTTTGATGGAGAAACTTGTGCTTAGCCAACACCATCTTCAAGACCACCATGCTCCATGAACTCCTTGTGGAAAATCAGCCCCAAGACACCATGAATACTCCTCCTTGGATGTTATAACTTGCACCAATCTTCATCTTTTTGAATGGAGATTAACATATGTTAATTATAACATATGTTTATGGTTAAAATTTGTATGAAATGGGTGTTTTGTGGAGCATTTGGGACGGCAAGCTAGAGAGAGGAAGAGAGAAAATTGCTTGTTTTGCATGAGAGAAAATGAGTAGCTAGTTTGAGGAGTTAGTGGTTTTTGTGAAGTCTTAGCTTACAAATGAAGCTAAGACATGTGTTAGCTAGATACTTAAGTTTTTGACACATCATGGATGTGTGGTAGCAAGTGTTGGCCGGTTTTAGGGGTGGGACAAGTGTCCCACTTGTCTCATCCCCAATTATTTACGGGTACTCCTCGATTCTAGTTTTCTCGATTTGCGTGCCCTCGGGTCGTTTTACGAAAAACGTTTTTATAAATTATGAATCGACGTCACAAAACGAATCCAATAAAAATTGTTTCATCAAAAACGGAGTTCGAAAACGTAAATACGTAATCCTAAGGTTTCCGGTTTAGTCGTAAAGGACGTTAAAATAAAATCGTAAGTCCTAATCTCTTCTCGTAAATTTGTGAGTTTATGAACTAACACAAATTTAAAACTCCAAAATAATATTCACGGATAAATTTATTTTCTGAAATGTCGAATTGTCACCAAAGACGGTGTATGTAAACGTAAGCACGTAACGTTGAATCCTCCGGTTTAAACGTAGTCGATGCTACTTCAAGACGTAAATTCAAATTTCTTCCCAAAAATAAGTGAGTTCATATTGAAACATTAAAATAATATTTTCAAATAATATTTGAGAATAAAATATCAATCATAAATTGACGGATTGTCACAGCATTTACCCCTAAACAGGATCTTTGTCCTCAAAGATCATCTTACCTTACTACTCGCTTCTTATAGAGTTAAAGCCATGTGGGTATTTCCTCCACATTCGGTCTTTTCTCACAAGTGTAATCCATTATAATACGCGAGTTTCATCAAACATAACTACGGGAATAAGATCAGGCTTAATGTTGACTTACTTTCTCTATCCATGTTGTTCATGGGTTTCTGATGAATGCAACTTTTCGCCGATCTAAGATTTATTAAGAATAATCAGAATTTTACTTGATAGATATTCCATCAAGTGCGATTTACGAAACATAATTCACGCGGTTCTTGAATTCCTAGGGTAGATCCAGCTTATATGCCTTTCAATCCCAACTTTTACATCATTTCAATGGTCCCATACAACGGGGACTTATATCCCATGATTTGTCAGATCATGAATTCATTTTTCCAAGGTTAAAAATTATGGCATAACTTCGCTACCCATTTGGCACTTCAAGATCTACATTTCACATTCACATAACCTCTTGCCCACTACCGGCATTCAATAATCAAATCCTAATTTCACCAATCATTTCAAGTCTCGCGGGTCGGGTATTTTGTAAGGATAGGTTCACCATCATAGGAACCTTAAACCTAAAAGACATGTCCAACTCACAATGGGTGTATGTCGGGTGTCTTCATCTCAACTCCTGCTTACAGATGCTCTAAGATTCAGATCCTAACAAGATTCGATCTCAATCCTAATACGATGATTATCAATGGTAATCCTTCTAAAGGAAAACGATTATACGGTTTATTACTAAAGGTCATTCATTCAAACATAGAACCGTGCTTATAGTATTTTGTATCGTTACTTTACCTCGTCCCTTCGATTGGGGTGGTACATAGTACTCTCATCAAGGTTCGTTCTCAATGACTACTGAGCAAATCTCTAGAAATTCGATGCGAAGCGAGGATCTTGATATATAGATGATCGATACAGGCACACTATGTTTACATAACTCCTTTAAATAAAAGAGTCTATTTCTTCATCAAGATTCTATCATTAACGAGAATGATATTAGCAGATTTGGTCAGTCTGTCGACGATGACCCAAATCGAATCAAATTCAGATGATGACCTTTGTAATAGCTAGACGTTTACTAATGTATGAGGCGATGTCTGCCTTCATAATTTCCATCAGTACAATTTCTTCAGACAAAGATACTTTTAGTCATAAATGACATACATATAATACTTATACTTACAAATTCCAACATAACTATATCTCACAATCCTCTATATTTAGACAATCACAAGTGGCCTTTAAAACATTTAACGCCATCGGCTTCTCAATTCTAATGGTTCACATTAGCCGTGAAACCTTTTATTATCTATATCATCCTTTTTATAAGTATCGGCTATATTTTAAATTGTTCGGCAATTTATTTTGCACCTTCATTATTAAGAAATATATCCTAATTGGTTCTTTATCCTTTTTATATAATATGTCAGTATCCATATTCACTTCTCATGATGTTATAATTATCATGTCCACAATTCACTCAGATATTCTTTCTATATTATACGTCAGTATTTACGTTCACCTTTCTAATGAAATAATTATCACAACCGTATTTATTCAAAATTCTTTCTTCATATCTTCTATGTTTTAGTTTCGTCTTATCTATCATTTTTATCCGTTTTACTCAATCCGTCGCCTAAAGCGTCGATAATTATTATAATTAATTAAATAATTATTAGTTAATTTTTATGGAGTGTAAACGTAAAAGTTTTAAATTTCTTAGTTCGACCAATTATATAAAATGTTCAAAATAAATTTGAATTAAATTAACACGATTTTTGTTGATTTATCGAAAATATTTAATAAGATTCGTAAATGTTCGAAAAACCTTTGTTTATACTTTGGTCAAAGTTTTCTTAGTTGAAAAGCAAAAATTTTCGTTTTAAGTTTTCAGGTTATGGTATAAATGGTTTCCTCAATTCTTCTTAAGTTGTCTAGAAGTATACACAAACATTTACCCCTAAACAGAAGTTTAGTTAAATGGTTTGTGTATAAGGGAATAATCCCTTTAAAATCCTTTGTTAAAACATTTGTCAAAACATATTCCCATTTTCTTTTTAGTAATACTCAAAGTCTTAAAAGGGCTCTTAATCTTTAAAGAGTCAATATATTCCATCATCTATTAATCACATGGTTAAATCATGTAAAGGTTCAAGTCTTTAATCACGTATTAATTATTTAAGGTATAGGTTTTCATTGTCCGGCCAATTCAGGGCAATCTATAATTAATTATCAACTCATTCTTATCCTTATAAACTATAGTCCTTAATGATCACGAGCATGAATTTATCAAATTACAGCCTACACACGTGATTCACCAAATTTATGAATGCTATATGTGTATTAGTTAATCCAAACGACATCACGTGAAACTCATAACGTTCATTACAAGTTCTGGATGTAGTGATTGGAATAGATAGTCTCTTTCGCAGATGCGAAGTTGATGATAACCATGCTATGGATCAAATTTGCTAGAACCTTGTAATTGATCGAATAATTCTTCTATTTCGAGTTATGGATATCGTTTTCGATTGTCAATTTACTCAGTCACAGTAATTTATAAATATAAGGAAAGATAACACCATAGCTCTTCAGGATGACAGGCTTGGTATAATAAAATCTTTCTCCGACAACTTTCTCAGTTGTACGGTAATTCCTTTAATTTAGATGGTGCTGACGTACAGTGCACAAGCCATAGGTGCAGCACCGAGAATATAACAAAATACCAAATTCAACTTGCCTTAATGGCGAAAGTCTAGGTAATTCATCAACAAATACTTTCTAAAGTTTCAGATAACGAAAACATCTTTTAATAATTTCATATTAGGTTCTTTCTAGATTATAATATCTATGACTAGTTCACAACCATTCACGGTATAATTTCAATTCCAAATATAGGATATCGTCATCTACCAATAATTATTTATATCACTTTTGATAATTAACATATTATCTCTTTAGGAGAATTCTACTCGAGTTCCCATCAATTAAGACAATATCGTCATGTCAACATCAATCAATCCATTCTACCGGCATTATCAACTTTTCAGTTTCATTGCCGTCGATAAGATGTGAACTTCTCAAAAGACTAATAATAACTCATAATCCTTCACAAATTCAAGGATATATGGAGACACAACTACTATCTAAAGAGTAAGGTCAACGCATAATCTACGCGAGAGAATTTCAAATCAGATTCAGACGAAAACATTTAACGAATATGAATATATCCCATGTTTTCATGATTTGAGTACGCATTCGAAAGCTCCTCGGATCGTTACCCAGGTCATTCAAATGAAATCAAATCATAAGAATTGATAAGAACGTCAATACATCCTGTCGGGTATCAACACTCGGTAATCAAATACTTTTCCTAAGAATCTCACTACGGGAGAATTGGACAAGAAAGAATTGTCAATTGTCAAATAAGACAATTCCCACAGATGAGTAAATTCGACTCAGAAGAATAGAGGCTACAGGCACATATGTAGGTGTCCCTACTAATATGTCCCTATTTTGCACTTCTTGCAGATCTCATAAAATTTATTCTTTCACAATCTTCAAAGAAAATGTAGTGTTTATTCATTAGTTTTATGGTGACTACTAATCAGTCTTGCATAGTCCATTCCAAATTGTATGTAGGCGCGCAACTATATACAATTTCAAGATTAACGATGCAATACTCAGTTCGTCAAGATTTTATCATCATGTTTATAATAAAAACATTTACATGCTTAATTCTTTAAATAAGAATCAAAAATAAATTTACAAAGATTTTCTTTGTTATGAAAACAGTTAAGTTTCCCAAGGTACTTTATAAACAACTTCTTTTCGATAACAATCACTTATAAATCTCACCTTGAATAATCCTGATAGTGATGAAAATTTAATTTTTCTCAAAGGATACTGTTTTAACTTTATAAAAACAATGTGTGATCTGCAGAAAAGTGATGAAGGCTTGTTCACCAAGAATTAACTACGATATAATAGGAAATGAGCTTAGCCAAATAATCATGAGGTTCATGACTTCGATGGCACTCAGGAAGAATGATTCACAACGTAACTCAAATCAAGATGAGTACTTGTTCAATGGTTGCATCACTAATGCGAACATTAGGATGAAGCAAGAAAAGATAGATAACATCGATACATGTAGAATTTAGCAATCAAATGTAGTCTTTTTCATTAATCACAAACAAGTCAAAATTGTACCGTAACACATTACGTGTCACTATGTCATACAATTCTCAGAACTCATCCTACCAACTGATATCTCAGTTAAGTTAGGGATTATTTTTAAAAGATACCACAATGAATTCTAATCTACAAGAGTTATTAGGTGTTCCACATGTCCCAGAAGATCCATCGGTCCCAATTAAGAAGAAGATTTCTTCAATTTATTTCTTGGACACTAGGCATCCTCGTCAGTGGACAATGGCCTAGGAACAACCCTTAACACAAACTAACAATCATTTAAAACCTTATGATTTAATCACAAAACTTAACGATTTCCTCTTAACAATTTCTTATTCCATATGGGTTAAATTTTACTTTATTCAAATTTCAACCACTTGTATACTCAATTTGATATCCTACCTCATTTTCAAATACTTCAACCTTATTTATAAACCTTAATAGAGCAATATAAGCTCGATATGATCAACGCTTAATTTCCAATCCTATTAGCTCTTACAACAACAATTATCAAATGAGTCACTAGTATGAGATGACTCACACATTCAATTAGACTTCTCGGAAAGGTATTAGTGGCATGAGGCTTTTGGGTAATGGTTCCAATGACAGCCTCAAGTGCAACATTCACCCTTTCAATTTCAATTTAAGAATTGGATGACAACGAATCAGATGACATCTTTCCAGGTGATAACGTTTTGTCAAACTCCACTCTATAAGGAAAGATCGTCATGACGTTGATATCAGATTTTAATCTCGCCAATTCTTATTCAAGTTCACAATCAACTACTATCTACATTTCTACGAATATCAACCATTTGTTGGGATCATAAATATCCACAACTTGGTTTAGATCTAGGATAGCTAGAATTCCTACGAGAATAGCTTCGATTAATTTACTAGGGGATTTAGGGTTACTTGTGACAATCTACGTCGTATAAATACCTTGTATAAAAATCAAATTAATCATCAAACAATCATGTATTACATCATATATATATATATATATAATCCAATTTATATATATATTAAAATAACACTTCTCAGTCTTGGCCTTGTCGGTAACTCGGGAATTCTTCGGCACCGTTATAGTCAAAAGATTTTTAGACATTTTTAGAAAAATGTTTATAGTTAAAAGATTTCGAAATGTTTTATTCAAAACCTTGGTTTTAAAAATCTTTCGTTCTCTATAACGACAGCTCTGATACCAAACTGTAACACCCCCAAATTTATACAACTCAATACAGCGGAAGACTAGTTGGTGTTACGGGATAGCACATTACTCACATCATAGACAACGCATAAAAATCGCGTCGTTTATTAATAAAGCATTTCCATTCATAAATATCAAAGTTACATCGGTCCCAAGTCATTACATTTCATATACACTTTTACAAAATATTTTGAATGGAAAATATTGTTTAAGTGCGGGCCATGAATTCTTGTCGTCTTCCCGAGAATTACCTTCAAGTACCTGAGATAAAACATGTTAAAAGAAAAGGTCAGCGATAACGCCGAGTGAATTCATAGAGTTTAATAAAATCCATCAATATAATATCAGTATATAATTATTACTGAAAATCATTTTGTACAAACCATTTTAATAGGCCATAAAATAGCCAAAGTCATTTTATAAAAATTCTCATCGAAAATCATAATATAGGCATTTGCCTTAAAAATCAATATACGAACCAATGTCGTAAAAACATCATACGATACGTCTTATGACGTCGTATAAAATCAAATAAAAACCGTTATATGAATATGGTTATGAAAACAAAAATACAATCATAATATCAATAGTATGACCCTGTATTGCTAGTCAGGCAATACATCGTAATTCGGAGCGTCTATTATTATTTTGTTAATTCGGATTATTATAAGACGCATGACATTGTTACCTTACTAAACCAACAACGGGTAGCTAACCCGATACCAATTTTGCCCATCTAAAGTAGCGTGTCGTCACAAAGGTCACGCTATGGAAATCTTCTCATACATAAATTCGCTTACCAATCAATGTGGCACGACGGGGATCAACCGTCAAGGCGCGAACTGGGGTGATCGTCCCCAAATAGTACTATTAAATGCATAAGCGTCTACCAACTCCCGGTAGTTCACAATTCATGCTAATGGGACTTTTAGTGACATAACCTAACTTTAATAATCCATTTTATTTCATCTATCGGGTCCATTAATCATTTATCGGGTCATACAATCGGGTCATTCAATCATTCGGGTCTAAAATCAATAAACAAACAATCGGGACAAATGGTGTCCTATTTAATAAAAACTAACATGTTATCTCCCTCGCGGGTTTATAAAATGTTTATAAAACATTTAAAAGAGTGCGAGGCTATGAACTCATGTTGATGTGGGAAGGCAGGTTATCGGCACTTCGGACGTACGGTACGTGCTTCAATCACGGAAACCTAGACAAATAATAATCGGTCTTAGACGTTTGTCCAATGACTTTGTAAAAATATCAATTATATATACATATGATGATTATATATATATGATGATCAAGTGGGTTTACATATCCTCGTTTTACCTATTTACGTGTTTTAGGTCCAATAAGCCTATTATAAGTTATTTAACTTATTTAAATCTATTTTGTACTTATATTATCAGTACTTAAACTTTACAAGTTGGGCCCAAATGGGTTAAGCCCAATAATAAGTTCATAAGTGTTTAAGTCCATTTTTGTGGTATTGTTAGTCCAATAACGTTAATTTAGTCCGTTAACGTCCGTATGTCCTATAGTTCGGGTTTTATCGGTTTTTACTTGTTATATATGTTTATATATCAGTATATAAGTTTTATAAATTTTTCATTAGACGGGTCCAACCATCTAAGTTTTATTTAACAAAAACGTTAATTTTACGGCGATAGCCGAAAAAGTCGTAAAAATCATGTTTATAGTTTTATAACTTATAAAACTTAACAAGTTACCATTTTTATAAAATGTATACTTATTTAACCTTTTACATACTTATATAAATAAAATCCAAGAGTTAGTGGGTTTTAACTTTACATTTTATACAATATAATTTTGAGTGCTTATATAATAGTATTATACTTTATTTTTCAAAAATCTGATTTTTATCTTCACTTTTACCAAAACTGCCATATCTTGAGTTCTACATGGAGATAGAAGCTCAAATTTTTATCACATAAACTACATGATATGTGCTACATTTAAATCTTCTATAGCTACTGTTGAATCATCCTTTAAGTATTTTCTAAAAATCGTCCAAAACAGTAACCTCAGATTTATACCCTAAACTTGTTTTGATCATATCTCACTCATTATTTTGATTTCATTGCATGGCCAACTCTCACATGTGTACAAGACCCATAGCTTACTGTAAATGGATTCTACTTCATCATATTATCAGTCCATGACCTGTTTATTTACTGTTTTATACAGCCAACAATTTTAACCAAGATTTTAACCTTGTTTCTTATGGTTTTTCACCTTTTTAATCATGTTTATCAACACCAAATCCCCACATAACATTTTTATCATCATATAATCATCATAAATATATACAATAGGAAATAAAATACATGTTTACATAATTAAAATAACAAGAAGATGAGGAGGACAATCTTTATACCACCATGATGATGTAGGTTGTGATCAAAACATGGATTTTGATGAAGAAACTTGTGCTTAGCCAACACCATCTTCAAGACCACCATGCTCCATGAACTCCTTGTGGAAAATCAGCCCCAAGACACCATGAATACTCCTCCTTGGATGTTATAACTTGCACCAATCTTCATCTTTTTGAATGGAGATTAACATATGTTAATTATAACATATGTTTATGGTTAAAATTTGTATGAAATGGGTGTTTTGTGGAGCATTTGGGACGGCAAGCTAGAGAGAGGAAGAGAGAAAATTGCTTGTTTTGCATGAGAGAAAATGAGTAGCTAGTTTGAGGAGTTAGTGGTTTTTGTGAAGTCTTAGCTTACACATGAAGCTAAGACATGTGTTAGCTAGATACTTAAGTTTTTGACACATCATGGATGTGTGGTAGCAAGTGTTGGCCGGTTTTGGGGGTGGGACAAGTGTCCCACTTGTCTCATCCCCAATTATTTACGGGTACTCCTCAATTCTAATTTCCTCGATTTGCGTGCCCTCGGGTCGTTTTACGAAAAACGTTTTTATAAATTATGAATCGATGTCACAAAACGAATCCAATAAAAATTGTTTCATCAAAAACGGAGTTCGAAAACGTAAATACGTAATCCTAAGGTTTCCGGTTTAGTCGTAAAGGACGTTAAAATAAAATCGTAAGTCCTAATCTCTTCTCGTAAATTTGTGAGTTTATGAACTAACACAAATTTAAAACTCCAAAATAATATTCACGGATAAATTTATTTTCTGAAATGTCGAATTGTCACCAAAGACGGTGTATGTAAACGTAAGCACGTAACGTTGAATCCTCCGGCTTAAACGTAGTCGATGCTACTTCAAGACGTAAATTCAAATTTCTTCCCAAAAATAAGTGAGTTCATATTGAAACATTAAAATAATATTTTCAAATAATATTTGAGAATAAAATATCAATCATAAATTGACGGATTGTCACAGTAAACCCGACCTTGGTCGGGTATGTTGGTGTTTCGGGTCCGGTTCATGAATCATTTTTTTCAAGGTTTATGAACTTTACAAGTATGTAACTTTTTTTATTAGACTTAAATTAAATTAATTAAAAAGATGACATGATTAATTTAATTTACATGACTTAGGTTATTAATTTAATTATTAGTTCATGAATTTTAACCTAAGTATTTATTATTTAATTAGATTATATAATTAATTAATTATTAAAATCATGACTTATAAATAATTAATTAACATGACTTAGGTTATATTATTAATAGTTAATAATACATGTTTTAACCTAAGTATTTTACCTTTATTTAAATAAAATCATGATATATTTAATTAAATACTTTTAACCTATAGTTTATTCAATTTACATGTAATAATTAATAAACTATACTTTATAATCACATGACTTAGAATAATAATCAGAAAACACTTAAGCTTATATAATTAGCTTATTTAACCAGCTTATATCTATTTATGGAAACATTCTATTTTTAGAAACTTATTTAATTAAGGCAGCTAATCTATTTATGGAAACCTTCGATTTTTAGAAACTTATCTATTTTAAGTAGTATTTCTCTTTTTGGAAACTTTCTATTTTTGGAAACTTTCTATTTTTGGAAACTTTCTATTTTTGGAAACTTTCTATTTTTGGTAACTTTATATTTTTGGAAACTTTCTATTTTAGGAAACCTGCTATTTTTAGAAAGTTACTTATTATTACACAACAAGTATAATAATACATGAAATACAAGTAATACTTAATCAAAATAGACAGAATATACGATAAACACAGTATAAAGCTTAAAACAGTAAACATGACATGAACATATAAAACAAGCTAAGACATGATATAAAACCAGTTACGTATTCAGTAATCAGATACTTATACACGTATGTATTTATGTAGCATTAGTGATACCGAAGTAGGACTCTCTTCCGTTCGTCTTCTTCGTTTACTGGACATAAGGTACGGATTCCCGTCCTTTCAGTATGGACATTCTTTCCTTATTAGGATTCCCCGTATGCAGCCAACTATTTTCCCATAGTATAAGTTTATATGTTTGATTGCTTATGTTTATGGAGGTACCATAACCATAACACTAGAGGCACTGGTGTTATGACTTCCCCACGGCGGAGTGATTTCTCGTGGCGTCCCTTCATCTTTTGGCCATATTATTATATTTATCATGTGGGGCGTATGGGTGCATCCTAGTTACATATTTTCAGGAGATTACTTAGTGTGAATGTGGTGTGTGCCTTGAATCCTTCACAAGGAGCTGATCCCTCCTACCCAAAAACCAGTATATAAAATTAGAGGCAGCCCCTCTAATTTGCATGATGAGGTCACCCCTCCAAGTATTCATGCACGTTGATTTTCATGACCTATATTGGTTAATGGTAAAATATGTTAAACAGTTTTTACAAGATAAACATAAGGCTTTTCAAACTATAAAACCAGTTTTACTAAGACTTAACCGGGTTATCCAGGACTTAGTTTTCTTCCGCTGTTTCATGCTTATATTCTTATATTATTCATGCTTTAATTGTTCATCCTTGCACTGAGCGTTATGCTCAGCCGTTATTTTCCTTTCCATGTCCCAAAACGGCAGGTACCCAAGGACAGACTCGAGCATTTTGGAGGACATGCATGGGATGGAAGCTGCCATAGACTTCTTCTCCTTTTGACTTCATATATTTATGCTTGTTTAAGTCTTTCATTCATTTCATTTAATTTATTATGTTTTGGGCTTATGTTTGGGAACCGATGTTTGATTCCGGTTTACCCTATGGTCATGTAATGTTTTAGACATTTATCCTTGTATGCTTTGATGACACGCCATAATTACGCGTAACGGTCCACTCATCAATGTGGGGTGTTACAATTATGGTATCAGAGCCAAGGCTTCGACCTGTAGGCTCTAAAACTTGACCTGTGACTAGTGGGTAGTCATCAGGAGCTTCCTAAGCTAACGTTTGTTATTCCACGTATTGATGTTTTCAGCACATTGTTGTTTCAACCATGATGTTTTCAGCACCTTGATGTTTTAACCTTGATGTTTTCATCGTTATCGTTTCACTAATATGGATGGGCAACCATCATTCATATTTAGTATGTGTCATTGTTTCATGAATGATGTTCCTCGGGAACTGTGATTAGTGTGAACTGAACCCAATAGTTCATAACTGGTCACATAAAATTTTTTCTGATAAGTTTTGACAGATGATTTTCACTTATTATGTTTCAAGTATCATTGTTGCAGGAATTATGACTATGTAATGGTTGGTACAGGACTGGCCCTATTTAGTCACATGTGCTTTTATCGAAACTTTTAACTTTGGGACCGACCCATAGGCGTCCCCTCGCCATGTCTTTTGTTTTGGGACCGACCCATAGGCGTCCCCTCGCGCATATAAAGGTTTTTATAAACTGCATCATGTATTCATGCACTGTTTTCACGCATAAAATTTTTCTCATGATTTAGTGGCATAAATTTTTTCATGTCCCCTCATAAGTTACTATCTTTTATGTCAAGTATGTTTTCATACTGTCATGGTTAACTCCAGTTTCATGCTGATTATGTTATACACTCCTTCATGTTAAATTGTTCATGTTTCTTCATGATAATTCCGTCTTCATGTTGATTACGTCTTACGCCTCTTTTCTTATTTATGCTTTCATGCAAGACATTGTTGGATTTCATTGAATCCTGCTTTCATGATAGTCATGGTTGGTTTTCATTGATCATGCTTTCAGGCAAATCATCGTTGAATTTTGTGTAACCACACTTTAACGTTTCTCGATACAACCAGAATGATTTCTATGATAATATTGACAAGTTATCATGATGATTTTTCTAACCGTTGAACCGATATATTTTCGTTAAATCATGACAAATGATCGACCCCATACCGATCATTTCATGTGCATTCCATGTGTACTCCATGTACCGTATTCCATGTGTATTACACATACCTAAATCCATGTGTATTTCACTTGCAATACTTCACGAGTATTCGCTAGTCGATTCTGAATCATCTCAGGCATATGTCCACTTGTTGATATTCTACAAGATTGCTGATGCCGCTCATAGCTTGGAGATGTTACTAGGGTTGATGTTGTTGATTTTTGGAGACGCTACGAGATGCTGATGTTGTTCACAACCTGGAGATCTTACAAGACGAAGACAAAGGCGTTAGATCAAAGCGATCGGACGAGAAGATGCTTCACCATCAGACGATTGTAATCAACCGTTGTCCCTAATTCTTAGTTACATGTCACACGTCATTCAGTTGTCATTTCAGTCATATGAGTGCAAACCGGTACCAGCCGGCCACTTATCTGAATAGTTACATGAATCACAGTCATGAGAATGACCGTCATGGAACTGACAGCCAGGACGATAGTAACCACTACTATGACAGCAACTATCCTATAAATCGCAACTGAGGCTCCTGTCGCGGACGTGATCAGACATACAATTGATCAGTAGTCCAACCGATCAGCCAATTCTGGCATAATAACCTAATATTGTGGTTCTAATTGTTTCACATCTCGAGACACATGTCAAGATATCAGTCAAGACACATGTCTCACGTATACTTTCTGAAGACACATGTCAAGACACCAGTCAGGACACATGTCATGCTTACATTTCCCAAGACACGAGTCAAGACACATGACTCACGTCCAATTATGGAACATTCTAAGAAATTCAGGGTACCCTCCAAGGGTATATCCAGTTGTTGTCCCATGCATTAATCAGGCCACAAGAATTTCAGTACCATTACCGGCGCATCAGTGAGAACTGTCACGATTGCCCGATGACACTTTCATTTTTTGTACCCATATCTCATAGGTTCATGACCATGAAGGTCACCATTCGTATTCCCCATGTATACGAAGGTTTTTCCTCCAGCCTAATGATAAGATCCAACCTGCTAACGCATTTCCTCAGATAGATGCGAAGTGAATTTTATCCTAATTATGGACTACGAACAGCACACCATGCTACGATTCATGATTATGTACAGTAATGTTCAGGCTCCTGAATACATTCAGCTTGATTTTCCATCAGGAAAATCTGTACAAATTATCTATGCTTACAAGCATGTGCCTTGTTAGCCATGGTTGCTAAAATTTCCAGCTGTCAGTAAGACACGACCACTTAAGTCCTTTTTCGTATAGCCAGTTGATTATTCCAAAATCTTCCCATACATTCCAGAAGAACCTACAAGGAGAAGGACGGTACCATGAGATTATGTGTCGACTACCGTCGATTTAAACAAATCACCATTCATAACCGTTATTCTCCTCCACATATTGACGACATGTCCAATAAACCATATGGTGTTAAGCATTTTTCCAAGATCGGAGTCATGATCATGCTGCCAATAATGACGAGTGAAAGAGCAGGACATGTCCATGACTGCTATTCGTGCACGACTCGGTCATGCTAGATTTATGATTTTGAATTAGTCTCATAAATGCTCCAACAGCATTATAAGAATGAGTTTCCATGAACTCATAAGCAAATTCATCAGTGTTTTCATTGAGGATAACCTGATTTCCTCTAAGCCTAGAGAAGAACAGGAAGACCATATATGCACTATGTTGCAAATTCTATGACAAGCGAAATTTCACCCTGGAAATTTCCAATATCAATTCTGGTTGATTACAGTGACACGCTGAATCACATGGATTTGCATGGTTTATCTTACCATGACTCAGCTTATGCGCAAAGATGAGAACCCTACACTACGTTAGGTGTTCCAAGAAAATCCTACGCTAAGAAAAGTCTAATCTCGGAGACTCAAAGTTTCGCAAACTTCTATGTATCAAGTTTCTACGAAACAGGATACAGCTACGTTCATATCTATGTACCTGACATACCAACAGGCTATGATAGAACACCAACAGACTAGGATGTCTTTCCATCGTCAGAAATGGTGAACAGAAATGGGACAAGATCTCCATTGATTTTGGGTACCAGATTAACACAAACTCAGAAGAAGCATGATGCTATCTGGGTTATTGCCAACAATTGATCAATTCTTCGGAATCCTTACATCCGCAAGGATTTCAAAACCAACAGATTGATCAGACATGTTCCAGCCAAGGCTCGTCCGATCACTTGGTAATCTGTCAGCTAACAGGCCAAACAGAGGTTCGCATATGTGCTCTTTATTTACGTTCACGTTATTGTTCAAATTTCATGACTTGCTTTCACGCTAACGTTCATGATACTATTCACGTTCATGATTGTATCTTGGCTTACGATCTTACGTCCATTTTCGTTCTGGTAAGTTTTGCAAGAACTTGACTGCCCTTAGCGATTGTGTTTGTGTTCAGTAGCTAGGTAGTTATGACTACATTATTTTCGGTTTGTATAACCGAAAAGGACCAGACTCAAGTTTAGTATAACTCTCTATCCTCAGACAGACGTTCCACGTCACATTCCACGTGTCACCTTATGACATTTGGCGATACCGTCGTCGTATTCCATGTTCACGATATGTTTCACATGTCATGTTCATTCCATGTTCCTCCTATCACGTTCACGATATGTTACACGTATCATGGATCAGGATATGTTTGCGCATACTACACTCACCATATCTCCACGTATCACGTTCAAAAATTTTCCACGTATCACGTTCAAAAATTTTCACATACTATGTTTCTTTATGTCTCGCGCATCATTGCTAATTATCAGTTAGGTTAGAGAGTTTTGCACGATAACGTTTCAATGCCCTTACACGTCAATTCGTATTCCCTCGATCAAATTTAGGGGATCTACCTTACGTTGATAACCAAAAAATTCTTCGTATTTCAAGTCAAGGTCAGGAGGACCAAGATTTAGCATTTGTGTCAAGATCTTGTGAAGGAACCGTTCCAAGAGGGAAGCCACTTGGAAACGGACAAGTTCATCCGGACTTCTTATCCGTTTTTCTCTTATCAATTAGATATGTCCTTTCAGTCACGTCATGTTCCATATCCTTTTAAGACATGTCACGTTCCACGTTCCTTCTACCATGTCACCTGCACGTTCATTTATCTTACATACCCTCTCAGTTTGATTCGGGTATGTTTCTCTTTTAGTTTATGTAACACTCTCATTTTTCGTATCGGTACAGCGGAAGGGTCTTTCAGAGTGTTACGGGATAGCACAATAACTCCAATCATAGACAACACATAAAAATGGTTGTTCAAGGTTTAACATACATTCATTCGATAAAAAGTTTAAAAGCGTACAACAGGTCCCAAATTATACAGGTCATTAAGTTTACAAAACATAGATCGAATGAACATTTTTAATAATATTATGTGGGCCATCAGAGTCGATCTCCATCCGGATTACCTTCAAGCACCTGAGATAAAAACATGCAAAAATCATATCAGCGAATGCCGAGTGAATTCATAGAGTTGAATAAAAACCGTTATATAAAATCATATCAGAACACAAGCATAATATCGGAAGTAAGTCCTCATATTGCTAGTCAGGCAATATATAAATCAAGCATACATCTTAAACCGTCCATGAGACCGTAGTCTCTATATTACCATGATAGGTAATATATTCATCGTTATTAGCGTCGTTATTATGTATAGGATACATTTTTATTTGGATTAGGATACATTGTATCTGAATTTATATATAGGATTATTATTAGCCGCATGACATTGTTACCTTACTATGAAAACAGCGGGCCGCGAACCCGACAAACAATTTTCCCATCTAAGTTAGCGTGTCGTCACAAAAATCACGCTATGGAATCTTCTCATACATAAATTCGCATACCAATCAATGTAGTACGACGGGGATCAACCGTCAAGGCGCGAACTGGGGTGATCGTCCCCAAATAGTATTATCAAATGCATAAGCGTCTACCAAATCCCGGTAGTTCACAATTCATGCTAATGGGACTTTAAGTGACATAACCTAACTACTAATAATCCTTTTAGTCTCGTTTATAGGGTCATAGCATCATTCGGGTCCATATCATTAAGCATACAATCGGGACTACTTGTGTTATATTTTTATAAAATCTAGCATGTTATCTCCCTCGCGGGTTTACAAATCATTTTATAAAACATTTAAAAGAGTGCGAGGCTTTGAACTCACGTTTTTAATGAAAGGCGGATTATCGGCTACGGGCGTGCTTCGGTCACGAAAACCTATATAAATAATAATCGGTCTTAGACATTGTCCAATGACTTTTATCAAAATAACAATATACATATGATGATTTTGTACATATGATGATGATCAAGTGGGTTTATACATCCTTGTTTACTTATTTTAGTGTTTACGTTTTGGCAACGTTTTACTAGTTTACTAGTTTTACCTATTTACACGTTTTAAGTCCAATAAGCTTTTATAGGTTATTTAACTTGTTTTAATCCCTTTTATACCTATATTATCAGTATATATTCTTTCCATGTTGGGCCTAAATGGGTTAAGCCCAATAAGTTCTTTTTACAAGTTTTTATCTTATTTAGTCCAATTATTAGTCCATTATGCTTAATTAGCTCGTAAATGTCCGTATTTCTTATAGTTCGGGTTTTATCGGTTTTTACTTGTATTAGTTACCTATACATCAGTATATTACTTTTATAAACTTTACATTAGACGGGTTTGGTCGTCTAAGTTTTATTTGGCGAAAAACGTTAATTTTACGGCGATAGCCGAAAAAGTCGTAAAAATCAAGTTTATAGTTTTTATTACTTATAAATATTATTTCACCACCATTTATATAATTTACCCATTAATTAACCTTTTATATATTTATATAAATAAGTTTTATAAGTTAGTGGGTTTTTATTTTTACATTTTATACATTAAAATGTGAGTGCTTATATAATAATAATAAACATTATTTCAAAAAATCTGATTTTTATCTTCATGTTCACCAGTTTTACCATATCTAGAGTTCTATAATGAATTAGAAGCTCATTTTTGGGTGACATGTTCTTCATATTATGTGCTACATTTAACTTAGTTATAGCTACTTCCCAATTTAAGTTTGTCATGCCTTAAGAGTCCCTACAAAACTGCTTATTCAGATTAGACCACCTAACTTGTTTTGATCATATCTCACTCATTATTTTGATTCCATTTCATGGCCAACTCTCACATGTGTATAACATCTTGTACTTACTGTAAATGGATCATACCATGCAATTTTATCAGTTCTTGTTTTAGTTATCTTCTGTTTTTATACAGCCAACTAAATAATCAAGATTTTAGCCTCATTTCTTATAGTTATTAACATTTTTAAGCATATCTATCAACACTTGATCCCCACACAACATTTTTATCATCATATATACATCATATACATATACAAAATGAAAGAAAATACATTTGTTCTTTACAAAATAACAAGAGAAAAATGGAGAGGATGATCTTCTTTACCAACCAAGTGTTTTTCTTGTTTTTGGAAGACAAGAACTTGATGAACACAATAAGTATCTCCAAGACCATCAAATATCAAGAACATATGTTGGAATATCAGCCCTAGGACACAAGCAAATCACCTCCAAAGATGTTAATATGGCCACCAAATGATCAAGGCTTCAAGATAACTCCTTAATAGAGCTAGTAAACATGTGTTTCATGGCTAGAAGAGATCAAAGAGGGTGTTTGTTGCTTAATTTTGGACGGCAAGGGGGAGTAGTTTGAGAGAGTTTGATGTTGAATTGCATGTATGAAATGGTGGAAGTGAAAACTAGTAGCTAGTTTTGAGAGTTAGTGGGAAGGTGAAATGCTTAAGATGTAAGCTAGCTTACACATGTAATGTGTTAGCGTAACTTGATGCCACCTTAGTGTGTGGTGTCAAGTTGTGCCGTCCAAACCAAGCTAGTGGGGTGGGACAATGTGTTTTGTCCCATCTCACTAGTTTACGGGTATTTCTCGATTCTAGTTTTCTCGATTTGCGTGCCCTCGGGTCGTTTTACGAAAAACGTTTTTATAAATTATGAATCAACGTCACAAAACGAATCCAATAAAAATTGTCTCATCAAAAACGGAGTTCAAAAACGTAAATACGTAATCCTAAGGTTTCCGGTTTAGTCATAAAAGACGCCAAATTATGCACGTAAGCCCAAATTTAAATCCGTAAATTGTGAGTTCGTCAACCAACACAAAAATAAGTTTCAAAATATTATACGAGAAAATATTTCACTACCTGAAAATGTTAGATTGTCACAGCTTTTCCTCCTAAAAATGATCAACGTCCTCGTGATCCATTTCATTTGGATGTCCGTTTCTTATTGAAATCGAAGAGGTGCGGATATTTCTTCCACATTTCATCCTCTCGTTCCCAAGTATACTCCGGTCCATGCTTTGAATTCCATCGGATCTTGACAATAGGTATCCGACTTTGTTTCAGTTGCTTTACCTCACGGTCCATAACTTCTACGGGCTCTTCGATAAAATGCAACTTCCCATCTATTCGAACCTTACCTAACGGAATTTTCTCATCACTCACTGCTAGACATTTCTTCAGATTAGATACATGGAATGTGTTGTGAACACCATGAAGTTCTGGGGGTAACTCTAGTTTGTAAGCCACCGGACCTACTCTAGATAAAATCTTAAAGGGTCCAATATAACAGGGATTCAATTTCCCTCGTTTTCCAAATCTTATAACGCCTTTCCATGGCAATACTTTCAACATTACTCGGTCACCCACTTTAAACTCCATTGGCTTCCGCCGCACATCCGCGTAACTTTTCTGTCTACTACGGGCAGTCAACAACCTCTTCTTAATCTGAACTATCATCTCCGTAGTCTCCCGGATCATTTCCGGTCCCGTGAGCTGGGTATCCCCAACTTCACTCCAACATATAGGAGATCTACACTTCCTACCATACAAAGCTTCAAACGGTGCAGCCTTAATACTAGAATGGTAACTATTGTTATACGAAAACTCTGCTAACGGCAAATGTTTATCCCAATTCTTACCAAAGTCTAACACACAAGATCTCAACATATCTTCCAGTGTTTGTATCGTCCTTTCACTATGCCCATCAGTCTGGGGGTGATAAGCAGTTCTCATGTCGAGATTCGTTCCGAAAGATCTTTGGAGAGATTTCCAAAAATTCGATGCGAATCTAGGATCTCGATCTGAAATGATCGATACAGGCACTCTATGCTTGCATACAACATTATCAAGGTATATACGAGTCAGCTTCTCCAGTGAGAACTGCTCTTTAACCAGAATGAAGTGTGCTGATTTGGTCAGTCTGTCGACAATAACCCAAATCGAATTGTTTCCAGATGATGTTCTAGGAAGCTTGGTGATAAAGTCCATCGTAATTCGCTCCCACTTCCATTCAGGAATCTTTGGTTGTTGAAGTAGTCCTGATGGCTTTTGATGTTCAGCATTAACTCTAGCACAAGTCAAGCATTGAAGAACATACATAGCTATGTCAGCTTTCATATTCGGCCACCAGTACAACTTCTTCAAATCATGGTAAATCTCATCAGATCCCGGATGAATGGAATACTTAGATTTATGGGATTCTGACATAATCAAATCTCTTAAGCCTCAAAACATAGGTATCCACATACGACCTCTTAAGCATTTCACTCCATCAGCTCTAACCTCTAAAGGATATCCTTCTCCTCGGAACCCTTCATTAACAAAATTCTCCTTCTTACAAGCTTCTATTTGCGCATTTCTAATTTGCTCAGGCAAATTATTGTGCACGGTCAAAACTAGAGAACGCACCCTGATAGGCTCTCTATCTTTCCTACTTAACGCATCGGCAACAACATTGGCTTTTCCTGGGTGATATTTTATATCACAATCATAATCACTTAACAACTCTATCCATCTTCGTTTCCTCATGTTCAATTCCTTCTGGTCGAGAATATACTGTAGGCTTTTGTGATCGGTGAATACCGTACACTTGGTGCCATACAGATAATGTCTCCACAACCTAAGAGCAAAGACTACAGCTCCTAACTCAAGATCATGAGTAGTATAATTCTCCTCATTCTTCCTTAATTTCCTAGAAGCATAAGCTATCACTTTCTCTCGCTGCATCAAAACAGCTCCATAACCTCTAAGAGATGCATCACAATATACTACAAAATCTTCACTCCCGTCGGGTAATGATAAGATTGGCGCACTACATAATTTTTTCTTCAATGTCTGAAATGCTCCATCTTCATCACTTCCCCAAACGAAAGGTTTATTCTTCTGAGTAAGCTTAGTCAAGGGTTTAGCTATCAAAGAAAATTCTTTAATGAATCGCCTATAATAGCCAGCCAATCCTAAGAACTGTCGCACTTCCGTTGGCGTTGTCGGTGCAGACCAATTCTTAATAGCTTCAACCTTTGCAGGATCAACATGAATTCCATCTCTGTTAATCACATGACCAAGAAATTGCACGAAATCTAACCAGAAATCACATTTCGAAAACTTAGCATACAACCTTTCATCCTTCAACAATTTCAAAACAATCCTCAAATGTTCTCTATGCTCATCTTCATTCTTAGAATAGATCAGAATATCGTCAATAAACACAATCACAAATTTATCCAAGTAGGGCTTGCACACTCGATTCATTAAATCCATGAAAACCGTAGGTGCGTTAGTTAACCCAAATGGCATTACTTGAAATTCATAGTGTCCATAACGAGTTCTAAATGCAGTTATAGGAATATCTTCTTCACGGACGCGAAGTTGGTGATATCCTGACCGCAAATATATCTTAGAATACACACTAGATCCTTGCAGTTGATCAAACAAATCATCAATCCTAGGTAAAGGATATCGATTTTTAATTGTCAACTTATTCAGTTCCCTATAATAAATGCACATACGAAAAGATCCATCCTTCTTCTTAACGAACAAGACTGGAGCTCCCCAAGGCGACGAGCTCGGGCGAATAAAACCTTTATCAGACAACTCCTTAAGTTTCCCAGATAACTCCTTTAATTTAGAAGGGGCTAATCGGTAGGGCGCACGTGCCACCGGTGCAGCACCAGGAATGAAATCGATTCGAAACTCTACTTGCCTTATCGGTGGAAGTCCAGGTAAATATTTAGGAAATACCTCAGGAAATTCACAAATAATAGGTACATCTTCCAATCGGTTCTCCCTATACTCATTCCTGGTCACTTGAGCTAAGAATAACTCACAACCGTTCCTGATGTACTTTTGGACTTTAATACATGAAACGATTTTCAAACGGGATTCACCTCGACTACCATCAATTACTAACGTCCTATTCCTAACAGGAATCTTAACTTTCTTCTCTCCACATAAAATAGTAGCATTATTCAACGACAACCAATCCATACCAATAATAATATCAAAACTACCTAATTCTATCAACATCAAATCAATCGGAAAGGAATGGTTTAAGAGATTTAGAGAGCATCCTTCTAATAGCTTATTAGTTTTCACTAATTTACCATTAGCCAATTCCACCTCGTAACTGGTACTTATCTCAACAGGTTCAATATCAATAAGGGCACTAAATTTAGTGGATACAAAGCTCCTATCAGCACCCGAATCAAATAAAGCAACAACATAATGATTGTTGAGTAAAAACGTACCGGTAACGACATTCGGATCCTCTTTCTTCACCTCAATTGTTCCAAGTTGATAGATACCACCCTGGTGGTTTCTTCCAGGTACAATCGCTTTCAACTTGGGGCATTCCGATTTCCTATGACCTTCTTCATTACAGTTGAAGCAAATGGTTCCATTCTTACACCTTTCAACCTTGTGTCCAAGCTTTCCGCAATTTCGGCACTTCCAGCAGTCGCCAGCATGCCTCTTGTTTCCACACTTAGGACATCTATCATCGTTGCGCGGTGCATTGTTTGTAAGAGAATTTTCATTCTCCTTTCTCTGGTTCTGACGGCGATTCAAATTCTTCCTATTATCACCTCTATCTACACAATCACCGTCACCCTTTCTTTTCTCACCAACACGGGCTTCATCTTCCTTATCCTGAATTATCTGTCCAATGAGTTGGTAAGCCATTCGAACAGCATCATCAATGGTCAGTGGTTTAGATGATGTCACATCCCCCCGGATATTCTTGGTCAACCCTTTAACATATTGCTCAATTCGGATCTCTTCGGGTTCAACCAATCGAGGACATAGCAAGGCCAACTCATGGAATCGGTTCGTGTAACTATCAATGTCAACACCTTTCATTCGCAAATGAATCAACTCTTGTTCTAACCTAATAATCACACTACGAGGACAAAACTCCAAAGTCATCCACTTCTTAATTTCAACCCAAGGAGTAGCATTAGCAGCATCAAGACCCATGAAAGCAATTCTCCCGTTCCACCAAGTCAACGCACGACCTTTAAGAGTAGCCATAGCAAAAGTCACCTTATCTTCCTCCTTACACTTACTAATCTGAAACACCGATTCAATCTTCTCAATCCACTGGCTTAATCCTACAGCACCTTCAGTTCCATTAAAAGGTAGAGGTTCACACTTCATGAACGTCACATAAGTACAACCACCAACTTCTGGGGCATTAGTTCCAAGTCCTCCTAAATTTCCTCCAGCATTAGCATTCACATTATTAGCATTCACATTCACATTAGTACCGCCAATTCCACTACCGCCAGCTCCACTACCGCCAGCTTCACTACCGCCAGCTCCACTACCGCCAGCTTCATTTCTAGCATTTGCCATAAATTCGGTCATAGATGCGGTAACTTGCTCCGTAATAATCCTACGTACATCATCCTCAGTCACAACCTTCTTGGGCGGCATAGTTCTATAATTTCACAATTTCAAAGTATTAAGCATTCATCCAACAAGGATTCATATAATATGGATTGAATTCATAATCAAGATACAAATAAAGCACAATATGGAATTCAAGACAAGATACATATTTCATTCGATTTGAAACAAAAGTATTGTCTTAGTTACATCCCATATCAAAATTCTAGCACTATACACACTCAAAATTCGTGCCAAGTCTATTACTAACAAGTCGGTTCAGTCAAAGCTACAAAGGCACAAAAGATATAAAGGTCACTACTAAATACAGACTGGTCTTCTGAGAACCGCTAGATGGTCCATCATCCATCGTCTTCTGAATCTTCGTCGGACGATCACTAGACACATCTTCAGCTGGGCGCTTACGGATTACTCCTCTTTCAACCATGTCAGCATAAAATCTACTGTTCCATCCCACAGATATATTCAACTCCTTCTCAGCTTTCTCACGCATCGCACGAGCTACACTCAACTGAATCTCCATAGAATTCACCTTTCTCTTCATTGCAGCATACTCACCACTTTCCAACACCGATAACCTCCTAAAAGCCTCATTCAATCCACATTCTACATCACTCAAATCCAAACTAAGAAATTCCCGCTCTTTCTCGCCAACCTTAGTCTTCGACTCCAAATAAGCAACCTGAGTCTAAACAATACCTAATCCAACCTCTGTCACACAACTCTTAACACGGGAAGCATCTAGATCACGTCTCAAGGCCCATGGTGCAAGACCATCAATATGAGTAGCCTCTCGAGCACTAGACGACTCTCCTATCTCACGTCTAAGAGTAGCAATACCATTTGTACCGTCAGGTGCATCATCATCCTCATCCTCTAATAACTGGGATTTTACTCAGGTTAAAAATATTCGTTGATGTGTGTCTAATCGAATTGATCTAGGGTCTCTATGTGACTCAGTTTTATTTGGTGGATACAAATCTTTTTGGTTGTTTTTAAATTTAAATGTGCAAGACTTAAAAGTAAATGTCGTTAAAGTAAAGGGCAAGTATTAAAAGTGCGTGAAATTAAATCTAAGTCTACTTAAAAGAAAAGTGTGATATTTAAAAACATGACAAAAAGTAATTTAATTAAATGACTAAAAATAAAGCGTGACGGAAATTAAAGTTAGACAAGTATTAAAAACGTAAACTAAAAATTAAACAAGACAAAACATGAAAAATACCCTCCAATCGGAATATATTCCGATCAACCACGATCGGAATGACAAACCAAACCCGTCGGAATAATGAATAAACCCCCGATCGGAATGCTTCCTTTCCTCTGATCGGAATATAATAGAAACCCTCGTCGGAATGCTGATTGGAATCTCAGATCGGAATAGTGTCACTCTCTCCCTGATCGGAATGTCAACCAAGCACCTCAATCGGAACGTTTGAAGATGGATGCAGATCGGAATTCTGTCACAACCCCAGATCGGAATACCACTTACCTTGCTACGATCGGAATACCAGAGCCCCCACCAATCGGAATGTAGATTCCCTTATCCGATCATGCAGATCGGAAAGTAAAACCCTCTTCCGATTGACCCAATCGGAATATGAGGAAAAGTACCAAAAATCAGCTTAACAATTAAGCTATAATCCTAATAAGCTCAAGACTAATTCCTAAGGTAGAACCGTGTGAAAATAAGCTAACAAACTGAAAGTTAAAAACTTTTAAACACGAAAAAGATAAACTTTAAGAAAAACAACTTTTTATATAAAAATAACTTGTGTAAAAACTATATAAACTTGAAAATAAATCAAATAAGCTATGAAAACAAATGGTTTAAAACAATCAAAAGCATAAAAATCAAACCTTAAAACGAATCAACAAGATAAAAAAACGTGTAAATAAAAGATTAAAGAAAGGTAGAAGAAGATTAACAAGATAAAGTAAAGGTGCAATTAATTAAAAGAAACACTTACTTGAAATTAAAAGTAATTAAAGGTGCAAAACATATATTTAAATGACAAGTAAATAAAGGTGCATAAATGAAAGTGGAAGAATGGTTTGTCAAGCCACCAACAAAAGGAAAATGAAAATGATCTAATCTATATATAGGGGAGATTAAGGCTTGCTTAGGAAGCTTCCTTAATTGCATGCTTAGTCCCTCCTTCTTAATCTTCTTTTAATTGCACCATTAGTCCCTTTCTTCTAATCTTCTTTAAACTTGGACTTAAAGGACTTTTGGCTTCGGGACTTCTTTGAACTCGTCTTTAAATTCTTCAATAAAATAGACTTGAATTCTTCGGCTTTTGATAAACTTCCGTCTTTTGACTTTTTCTTCGATAAATCTTCAGAATTGGTCTTGGACTTCCGTTCCTTTTCCACTTTTGACTTCTCGACTCCGTCTTTCATCTTTTTCTTTAATAAAAACACGTGAATGCCCATGAATTCTCGTGTTTTCTCCACTTTTCACAATTTCGTCCTAAATCACAACAAAAACACAAACCACGCATAATTCCGACATAAAAGACATAAAATACACGTTTTGGTCCGGTTATTATTGTAATTAAGTGGTAGAAAAGATGGGTGTTTACACACCTATCAAATCCCCTACACTTGACCATTGCAATGTCCTCATGCAATGCATTAGTTACAAAGCAAGATTACACTTTTCATCATAATCAATCCACGTTGGCCTTTATTAAAGAAATAGAAAAGTATAAAAATGCAAAACAAGGAAATTAAAAGCATACCTTGGGTTTTGAAAATGTCATGAATAATCATCATCCTCAACTTTTCACTTTCTCCAAACCAAGCTTAAAAACGAGATCATTGTTATTATAAGTTAGTAAACTAACACGAACTCATGTGGGCCAATTATTCACTTAGACTCCCTTATTCCTAGGGGTATCTCTTATATTTTATTGTTGTCTTGAATGATCACGAGGATGCATTGTTTGACTTATTTCGATAGTTATTTAGTCTGAAAATAAAGTGAACGATTTAATCAATAGTTAGCTAAAGGACCAAATCTTTTAAAACTGCTTCTCGGGGCCTCATAAAGTTCATATCTTGGCATAACTCGCTTCGCGATTTGAGACCTTTCTCGGACCGATATTTGGCAGCGACTTCATACTTCAAATCTTGAGAGACGTTCATGAAATTATGGTCTTCTCTTGATAATTGGAATTTCTTCACTTGAAATTTTGAGAGATTCATACTTGGACCACGAATTCTTCATTTTTCTCCAATCTTCATTTTGGATTTTGATATACAACGATCCGCCTCCTTTTATGACTTGGATCTATTTATCCTCATACCTTGTTAGGGTCTTTTCGGATACACTTCTCCATGACTTTTGGGGAGTATATGCTTTTCGTCGTGTGTCTCGATCCTTCATATTGATTTTCGATAAATGATTCTTCACATCACTTTGGATCTTTAGCAACAAAATATAGCCCTCATGCCTTGTTAGGGCCTTTTCGGACTCGCCAATCTTCGCGTCCCGCTTCAATAAGTTATGCCTTGGCTATGAACTCTAATCCATACCGAGCAACTTTTAAACGATCTGGGTCTAGAAGCTAAGTAACTTTTCAAATCGTACAACCTTATTTATTAGCAGATAAATTTATTAGCAAGCGATGGGAGAATAGGCTTATAATTAACTCACATAAATTCACGAAAGAATACCGAACTTATAATTGGCTCTATCGTCTCTCGTTCTCCACAGTTTAAAATCTCAAGTAATGAGACTCGTGGATACTTAGCCTATTAAATCAAAATTTTGGGTTTTCGAATCGCCTATAGGATCTTGCAAATTCTTAGACTTTTTCAAGTTTAGAAATCGCATTTTAAGGTTCCCTTGATAAACGACTCTCTAGGATAAATTATAGGAACTTGCGAAAAGTTCTTGTTCTTAACCCGTGAGAGTTAAGACTTTCGCGTTTTATAGCTCCCTATATAAAAGCCTAGCAAAACTTGACTTAAACACGTTAAGGATACTAGCTAGAGTAAACTCGGATTGAGTCAAAAGATTCACAACGTTTGAAAATTAAAACCACTTATTAAACATTTATTCTAGCAAAGAAAGAAAATAACTATACAAAGGAGAAAAACTAATAGGCCAAAATAGATCAAAAATTTTGAAAAATGTCGAAAACTTGATTTTCCGGTTAAAATGAGGACAAATACAAGGAAAAGACCACTTAACTTCGATAGAAGTCCCCCTACACTTAAGATAAACATTGTCCTCAATGTTTAAGCATGTGGGAGTAAACTCCCCTACACTTAGGACATTGTGCACGTTGTTTAAATCTCGATAAGGAAAAGACAACTAAAGAGATTCCTATTTTAATATTGAGAAAATATAAAATAGTGAATCGAAAAGAGTTTAGGATAGAACCGGGAGAAAGTAGAACACGGAATCACGGGTCGTCAAGAATTATCAAGAGTTGGTCATTGAAGCTCGAATCCCTGATTAAGAAGTGAGGAGAGGAAATAGCAATCCAAAGGGCCCCCCTACACTTATGGTATAGAAAGCGGAAAGATAGATGCATGGGTTGCCTCCCAAGAAGCGCTTGGTTTTTTGTTTACCGAGTCGTTAGCCTGACGCGACCTTGATCATCAACGGAAGAAGCATAAGACATATCCACCAGGATCAAAGACATAGTTTTCATCCATCAATAAGCAAGAACTTAAGGCGAACAAGGCAAGCCAAAAGAGAAATGGCAGGGTTCCCTTAAGCAGTGAAGGAGCACAGTAGGAGCAAGGATGAAGTGGTGCAAGCATGTCTTCAATGGTTCCAAAGATTTTTCCTTTTATTTCATCAGGTGGATACTGAGATGGCTTAAAGACTTCAATATCGGGGTCGAACACCTTTTCCTTTAAGGGAAAATAGCACTCAGGCTCAGCCGAGTGTGAAGAAGATCCGCAAAGAAGCACAACCTCGTCCTTAGAAGTGGGACAAAGAGGTTTCACATCATAAGTGCAACGGATTTCAGTGTCGACCGGTTTCTTCTCCGTGGACAAAATGCTCTTCAAATCCAAAGTAGGATCAAGACGATAATCTTTAAAGTCCAAAGGAGGAGCATCACTCTCATGAGGGAAGTAAGTGTTAAGAAATTCAGAAAAGTCTTCCTCAAATGAATAATCGTCCAAAGTAGGATCGAGTGATGGCGGAGGATCTTCATCAGGTGAAGAATCGCTCGAGAGAGTATCAGCCTCATCAAAATCATCGAAAGTAGGCAGCTCGGGATACTCAGAAGTACAATCAAAATCATCCGAATCTGAGCTAGAATCATCATCATCATAAGCATCAAAGACCGGTGGAGAATCATAAATGGGAGAAGCTTCCAAAGTAGAGTGAGAATCATCCACATTATATTCAAAGAGTGGATTATCAGTGGAAGACTCGAATAGAGGATTGTTATAGACGGTAAAGTCATCGAGCACATTTATCATATTCACTGATTCTTGGCCTCCAAAGGATTTGCCTGTAAGCTTCCCCATTTTAAAAAGTTTAGAATCATCCCCGACTCGTAAGATTAACTCACCTTCGGCCACATCTACTAAAGCACTTCCGGTTCTTAAGAATGGCCGACCAAGTATTAAAGGAATACGAGGGTCCATTTCATAATCAACTACGACAAAATCGACCGGAAAAGTAAATGTGCCAACTTTGATAAACACGTCTTCGGCTATACCAACGGGGTAAGCGAGAGTGCGATTTGCAAGTTCGAGAGTCATCTTTGTTGGAATGAGATCGGGCAATGATAGTGTTTTCCAAACACTCAATGGCATCAAATTAATACTAGCCCCGAGATCAGCAAGGGCAGTAAATTCTTCAGTTTTTTTGAACACGCAAGGCAACACAAAACGACCGGGATCTCCAAGCTTTTCCGGTAATTCTTTAAGAATAACTGCTGAGCAGTTTTCATTTAATCGTGTGTTGGCGAGTTCAATCAGCTTCTCCTTCTTGTTAAGCAATTCCTTAAATGCTTTAACAAATTTGGGCATGTGGACAAGTGCTTCAAGAAAGCTAATGTTGAAGTTCATTTGAGAAATCATCTTGATATAGCTAGTCACTTGAGCGTCCTCCTTGTTTAGAATTTTGGACTTGCCTAAACGAGACGGATAAGGGATATTGGGTTTGGGTGGTGAAGGTGCAGGTGTAGTAGGTAAAGGTTGAGATGTTGAAGGGTCATTTGTGGAAACTTCATCACGTCGAGGCGGAGACGGTAATGGTGCACTAATACTAGGTGTAGGAGGAGTAGGGATACATGGTGGTGGAGGAGGTGTAGATGATGGGGGTGGGATTGGTGGTCCTATGATGGTGACTCCACTACGGGTAGTAATAGCACTCACATTGGCTCGCGGATTAGTGACGGTGTTTGAAGGTAGAGAACTTGAAGTAGAAGGTTGAGCGGCAGGCAAGAAACTAGCAAGCATATTCTTCAAATCATTGGTTTGATTGCTGAAGGAGGATTGAATATCATTTCAAAGCTCGGATCTTATCTCATTTCCTTGCTTTGTGATATCTCCTTTAAGATTGATAATTTGGCTCTGCAGATTCTTGATTTGCTCACCTTGGGTTCTCATGATGGCCTCAACATCGGGATTAATGGGTGGGTTTTGTTAGGCGGGTGGGTGATAAGGATTAGAAGCTCTTGGTGGGATTTGGTTGCTTCTAGTGTAGTTGTTGGCGGGGTTTTGGTTTTGAGGAGAAAAACCGGGTGAAAGGTAGTTGTTGGATCGGTAGCTCAGCAGATTTCTATCCCCCTGTTGTCTAGCTTGGTAATTTTCTGGTGAATAATTACCGTAAGCTGCATACACATTTTCCGGATTTCCTTGTGTCGAAGGACAATCGGTGTATGAGTGAGGACAACCACATGTTTCACAAGGATTAGCAACCGCTTTAACTTGTTGTTGTTGTTGGTTTGAAGCGAGAAGCGTAAAACTTTTGCTCATTTCAGTCATCATGCGGGTGAGTTCGGTCATCTCAGGGTTTGCTGAGGTAGAAGAAACATTGACTCTCGGGTTGTTCCTTGAAGATGCAGAGGAATCCCATTTCTTGTGGTGAGTAGTCATGTTCTCAATTAACTCTCTACACTCCACGGGTCTCCTTTTCATGAATGTGCCACCGGCGGCTGCATTGATCGTATCACGATCTCGAAAAGTCAATCCGTTGTAGAAAGTATCGATCAAGGTGACCGGAAGCATGTTGTGGTTTGGACAACGATCGATCAAGACATTATATCTCTCCCATGCATCAAAAAGAGATTCATCGGGATCTTGCATGAAACCGCTGATCTGATTACGAAGGCTTGTGACCATGGATGGTGGAAAGTAGCGCGACAAAAAGCGTTGAGTCATGTCATCCCAAGTGTGAATAGAATTCTTCGGGAGACGATCAAACCATTTCTCGGCATGATGTAATAGAGTGTGTGGAAAGAGTTGTAGGCGAAGCTCATCCATAGTGGCCCCAGCCAACTTCATGCTTTGGGTGATTGTAATGAACTTGTCGAGGTGTTTGTTGGCATCATCATCAGGCAGTCCTCTAAATGGGTTGGTTTGTACTTGCTGAATCATGTGGTGCTTCAACGTAAACTCAGGAGCGTTGATTTGCATCGGCGCAATCGGTCCTCCTCGTCCAAACATGGTTGGTTGACAAAGTTCCTCCATGGTCCGAAGATCGGGCTGTGGAAGAGCATTGTTGTTATTATTATTATTATTGAGGTGCGGTGGCATGTTGTTGTTGTTAACACCTGCCATATCTAAATCTTCTTGAGGCTCGGGCTCTTGATAATTAGAAGATCTAGTACGCATACACCTGAAAATGCAAAAGAAAACAAAACCAAACACAAAGACAATATATATACACAATAAAGATAAAATCTTTTTGGATTTTTGAAATTTTTAATTTTTATGGTTTTTTATCAATTTTTAATTTTTATGATTTTTGAATTTTTTGCAAGAAAAATAATGTTCACAAGTGAACGGATCCCAAAAAGCTACGCGTCTCTCACAGAAAACCGTCAATCTTAACGAAAAGAGCCGGCAGCGGCGCCATTTAATAACTGAGATTTTACTCAGGTTAAAAAGATTCGTTGATGTGTGTCTAATCGAATTGATCTAGGTTCTCTATGTGACTCAGTTTTATTTGGTGGATACAAATCTTTTTGGTTGTTTTTAAATTTAAATGTGCAAGACTTAAAAGTAAATGTCGTTAAAGTAAAGGGCAAGTATTAAAAGTGCGTGAAATTAAATCTAAGTCTACTTAAAAGAAAAGTGCGATATTTAAAAACGTGACAAAAAGTAATTTAATTAAATGACTAAAAATAAAGCGTGACGGAAATTAAAGTTAGACAAGTATTAAAAACGTAAACTAAAAATTAAACAAGACAAAACATGAAAAATACCCTCCAATCGGAATATATTGCGATCAACCACGATCGGAATGACAAACCAAACCCGTCGGAATAATGAATAAACCCCCGATCGGAATGCTTCCTTTCCTCTGATCGGAATATAATAGAAACCCTCGTCGGAATGCTGATTGGAATCTCAGATCGGAATAGTGTCACTCTCTCCCTGATCGGAATGTCAACCAAGCACCTCAATCGGAACGTTTGAAGATGGATGCAGATCGGAATTCTGTCACAACCCCAGATCGGAATACCACTTACCTTGCTACGATCGGAATACCAGAGCCCCCACCAATCGGAATGTAGATTCCCTTATCCGATCATGCAGATCGGAAAGTAAAACCCTCTTCCGATTGACCCAATCGGAATATGAGGAAAAGTACCAAAAATAAGCTTAACAATTAAGCTATAATCCTAATAAGCTCAAGACTAATTCCTAAGGTAGAACCGTGTGAAAATAAGCTAACAAACTGAAAGTCAAAAACTTTTAAACACGAAAAAGATAAACTTTAAGAAAAACAACTTTTTATATAAAAATAACTTGTGTAAAAACTATATAAACTTGAAAATAAATCAAATAAGCTATGAAAACAAATGGTTTAAAACAATCAAAAGCATAAAAATCAAACCTTAAAACGAATCAACAAGATAAAAAAACGTGTAAATAAAAGATTAAAGAAAGGTAGAAGAAGATTAACAAGATAAAGTAAAGGTGCAATTAATTAAAAGAAACACTTACTTGAAATTAAAAGTAATTAAAGGTGCAAAACATGTATTTAAATGACAAGTAAATAAAGGTGCATAAATGAAAGTGGAAGAATGGTTTGTCAAGCCACCAACAAAAGGAAAATGAAAATGATCTAATCTATATATAGGGGAGATTAAGGCTTGCTTAGGAAGCTTCCTTAATTGCATGCTTAGTCCCTCCTTCTTAATCTTCTTTTAATTGCACCATTAGTCCCTTTCTTCTAATCTTCTTTAAACTTGGACTTAAAGGACTTTTGGCTTCGGGACTTCTTTGAACTCGTCTTTAAATTCTTCAATAAAATAGACTTGAATTCTTCGGCTTTTGATAAACTTCCGTCTTTTGACTTTTTCTTCGATAAATCTTCAGAATTGGTCTTGGACTTCCGTTCCTTTTCCACTTTTGACTTCTCGACTCCGTCTTTCATCTTTTTCTTTAATAAAAACACGTGAATGCCCGTGAATTCTCGTGTTTTCTCTACTTTTCACAATTTCGTCCTAAATCACAACAAAAACACAAACCACGCATAATTCCGACATAAAAGACATAAAATACACGTTTTGGTCCGGTTATTATTGTAATTAAGTGGTAGAAAAGATGGGTGTTTACACACCTATCATCCTCCTCAGATTCGGAATCAGATTCAGATGATTCAGACATTTCATCCCTAGGTAACTCATCCTCAGCATCAGACAAATCAACTAGTGGGGGCAAAGGCTCACCCTCTGGGACATCATAAGGGTAAATAAGCTCCGCTTCCTCATCGTCATCGACCTCAATATCTATACCTACATCCTCCTTGACATCCTCGTCGTCAATCTCATCATCTAAATTATCTAACCCAATCTCATCATCATTCTCAATATCAACATTCTCAATATCCACATTATCAATCTCATTCTCTACCAAGTCAACCTGAGGGGCAATCTGATCTCCTAGTCCTAACTCGGGCTCGGGATCCTCAAATGGTTCCTCCTCATCATCGATATCATAATCTACTAAGTCTAAATAAAGATCATCTTCTACATTAGGTTCGGGAATAGCATGGTTTTCTACAGGAATATTAGGGTCAGCCATAACAATCTGCATTTATATATATATCTCGTATTAGGATAACATACTAGTTAAACAATTACATAATGAAATCACGATATATACATATATATAAATTAAATTATATATATCAAAATATATATCTTCTCAATAGGGCTTGTTGGTAACGTCGGAGATCTCTGGCACCGTTATAGTCAAAATATTTTTCAAATATTTTCTCAAATGTTCATTGTCAAAAGATTTTGAAAAGTTTTGTTCAAAACCTTGGTTTTTAAAATCTTTTTTTCTCTATAACGAGAGCTCTGGTACCAAACTGTAACACTCTCATTTTTCGTATCAGTACAGCGGAAGGGTCTTTCAGAGTGTTACGGGATAGCACAATAACTCCAATCATAGACAACACATAAAAATGGTTGTTCAAGGTTTAACATACATTCATTCGATAAAAAGTTTAAAAGCGTACAACAGGTCCCAAATTATACAGGTCATTAAGTTTACAAAACATAAATCGAATGAACATTTTAATAATATTATGTGGGCCATCAGAGTCGATCTCCATCCGGATTACCTTCAAGCACCTGAGATAAAAACTTGCAAAAATCATATCAGCGAATGCCGAGTGAATTCATAGAGTTTAATGAAAACCGTTATATAAAACAATCATTTAAAATCAGAACACAAGCATAATATCGGAAGTAAGTCCTCATATTGCTAGTCGGACAATATATAAATCAAGCATACATCTTAAACCGTCCATGAGACCGTAGTCTCTATATTACCATGATAGGTAATATATTCATCGTTATTAGCGTCGTTATTATGTATAGGATACATTTTTATTTGGATTAGGATACATTGTATCTGAATTTATATATAGGATTATTATTAGCCGCATGACATTGTTACCTTACTATGAAAACAGCGGGCCACGAACCCGACAAACAATTTGCCCATCTAAGTTAGCGTGTCGTCACAAAAATCACGCTATGGAATCTTCTCATACATAAATTCGCTTACCAATCAATGTGGTACGACGGGGATCAACCGTCAAGGCGCGAACTGGGGTGATAGTCCCCAAATAGTACTATCAAATGCATAAGCGTCTACCAAATCCCGGTAGTTCACAATTCATGCTAATGGGACTTTAAGTGACATAACCTAACTACTAATAATCCTTTTAGTCTCGTTTATAGGGTCATAGTATCATTCGGGTCCATATCATTAAGCATACAATCGGGACTACTTGTGTTCAATTTTTATAAAATCTAGCATGTTATCTCCCTCGCGGGTTTACATATCATTTTATAAAACATTTAAAAGAGTGCGAGGCTATGAACTCACGTTGTTAATGAAAGGCGGATTATCGGCTACGGGCGTGCTTCGGTCACGGAAACCTATATAAATAATAATCGGTCTTAGACTTTGTCCAATGACTTTTATCAAAATAAAAATATACATATGATGATTTTGTACATATGATGATGATCAAGTGGGTTTATACATCCTTGTTTACTCATTTTAGTGTTTACGTTTTGGCAACGTTTTACTAGTTTACTAGTTTTACCTATTTACACGTTTTAAGTCCAATAAGCTTTTACAGGTTCTTTAACTTGTTTTAATCCCTTTTATACCTATATTATCAGTATATATTCTTTCCATGTTGGGCCCAAATGGGTTAAGCCCAATAAGTTCTTTTTACAAGTTTTTATCTTATTTAGTCCAATTATTAGTCCATTATGCTTAGTTAGCTTGTAAATGTCCGTATTTCTTATAGTTCGGGTTTTATCGGTTTTTACTTGTATTAGTTACCTATACATCAGTATATGACTTTTATAAAATTTACATTAGACGGGTTTGGTCGTCTAAGTTTTATTTGGCGAAAAACGTTAATTTTACGGCGATAGCCGAAAAAGTCGTAAAAATCAAGTTTATAGTTTTTATTACTTATAAATATTATTTCACCACCATTTATATAATTTACCCATTTAATTAAACTTTTATATATTTATATAAATAAGCTTTATAAGTTAGTGGGTTTTTATTTTTACATTTATACATTAAAATGTGAGTGCTTATATAATAATAATAAACATTATTTCCAAAAATCTGATTTTTATCTTCATGTTCACCATTTTTACCATATCTAGAGTTCTATAATGAATTAGAAGCTCATTTTTGGGTGAAATTCTTCATATTATGTTCTACATTTAACTTTGTTATAGCTACTGCCCATTTTAAGTTTATCATGCCTTAACAGTCCCTACAAAACTGCTTATTCAGATTAGACCACCTAACTTGTTTTGATCATATCTCACTCATTATTTTGATTCCATTGCATGGCCAACTCTCACATGTGTATAACATCTTGTACTTACTGTAAATGGATCATACCATGCAATTTTATCAGTTCTTGTTTTATTTATCTACTGTTTTTATACAACCAACTAAATAATCAAGATTTTAGCCTCATTTCTTATAGTTATTAACATTTTTAAGCATATCTATCAACACTTGATCCCCACACAACATTTTTATCATCATATATACATCATATACATATAAAAAATGAAAGAAAATACATTTGTTCTTTACAAAATAAAAAGAGAAAAATGGAGAGGATGATCTTCTTTACCAACCAAGTGTTTTTCTTGTTTTTGGAAGACAAGAACTTGATGAACACAATAAGTATCTCCAAGACCATCAAATATCAAGAACATATGTTGGAAAATCAGCCCTAGGACACAAGCAAATCACCTCCAAAGATGTTAATATGGCCACCAAATGATCAAGTCTTCAAGATAACTCCTTAATAGAGCTAGTAAACATGTGTTTCATGGCTAGAAGAGATCAAAGAGGGTGTTTGTTGCTTAATTTTGGACGGCAAGGGGGAGTAGTTTGAGAGAGTTTGATGTTGAATTGCATGTATGAAATGGTGGAAGTGAAAACTAGTAGCTAGTTTTGAGAGTTAGTGGGAAGGTGAAATGCTTAAGATGTAAGCTAGCTTACACATGTAATGTGTTAGCTTAACTTGATGCCACCTTAGTGTGTGGTGTCAAGTTGTGCCGTCCAAACCAAGCTAGTGGGGTGGGACAATGTGTTTTGTCCCATCTCACTAGTTTACGGGTATTTCTCGATTCTAGTTTTCTCGATTTGCGTGCCCTCGGGTCGTTTTACGAAATACGTTTTTATAAATTATGAATCAACGTCACAAAACGAATCCAATAAAAATTGTCTCATCAAAAACGGAGTTCAAAAACGTAAATACGTAATCCTAAGGTTTCCGGTTTAGTCATAAAAGACGCCAAATTATGCACGTAAGCCCAAATTTAAATCCGTAAATTGTGAGTTCGTCAACCAACACAAAAATAAGTTTCAAAATATTATACGAGAAAATATTTCACTACCTGAAAATGTTAGATTGTCACAGTTTACGTTATCTATAATTCGGGGACGAATTATTCTTTTTAGGGGGGAAGAGTTGTAAAACCCGCATGCTTTTACCATGAATAGTAACCTTAAGATCGTACGTACATGATTATAACTTTCCTTTTATAACACGTTTACGTTTCACGTACAAGAATTATTAGTATTACGTACGTGTTATAACACAATAAGTATTTACTACGTATGAACACACGATAATTATTCCAATAATAATTATAATCACGAGCATACGAAGATGAAATCAGGAACGTATAATTATTCCAATAATAATTATAATCACGAGCATACGAACATGAAATCATGAATGTAAATTGATCACGGAAATATTACGTATGTATATATATTTATTACGAACACGAATAAATATATTAAGTCACGATCGATAACTAATTAAACACGTAAAACACGAACACGAGAACACACTTATTAATTAGACACGGAAAATGTTCGGATTACCCAATGTGGGCCCCATACCCACGAAATTAGGAAGAAGAAATGGGCTTAGCCCATGCAAAATTAACTAACTAGGAAAAAGGGGTAAAACATGTTCATTATTTACAAAATATTGAAAATAAGAAAAACCCTAATTCTTCCTTCTTGCTCCTCTTTGGCCGCCACTTTCAAGAACACCACGAGAGTGTTTCGGTTTGATTTTAATCTTGGAAATATTACAACGATCGTTGTGTGTTCGTCATTATTCAATTCACGTGATCGGTATAACTTTTAACCTTTTCTTTTTTTTTATGTTTTGATTTATTGAATGACATAAAATCATGATGATTTTAACCAAACTAATTAAAAACAATTATTAAACATGTTAATGATCATGGGACAAATCAAAACAAGGGTTTTAGGGGTGTTGTGGTCTAGCCGACGCCTAACCGAGCCCTTAGGGGGTCTCGGCTTGGCTTATTACCCACCACTAAGACCATATGGTCTCGGTATGGTGGTGATGGTGTCACGGCAGCAGCAAGGGACAAGGGTAAACCCGACCTTGGTCGGGTATGGTGGTGTTTCGGGTCCGGTTCATGAATAATTTTTTTCAAGGTTTATGATTTTTACAAGTATGTTATTTTTTTTATTAGACTTAAATTAAATTAATTAAAAACATGACATGATTAATTTAATTTACATGACTTAGGCTATTAATTTAATTATTAGTTCATGAATTTTAACCTAAGTATTTATTATTTAATTAGACTATATAATTAATTAATTATAAAAACCATGACTTATAATTAATTAATTAACATGACTTAGATTATATTATTCATAGTTAATAATACATGTTTTAACCTAAGTATTTTACCTTTATTTAAATAAAATCATGATATATTTAATTAAATACTTTTAAACTATAGTTTATTTAATTTACATGTAATAATTAATAAACTGTACTTTATAATCACATGACTTAGAATAATAATCAGAAAACACTTAAGCTTATATAATTAGCTTATTTAACCAGCTTATATCTATTTATGGAAACTTCCTATTTTTAGAAACTTATTTAATTAAGACAGCTAATCTATTTATGGAAACTTTCTATTTTTAGAAACTTATCTATTTTAAGCAGTAATTCTATTTTTGAAAACTTTTTATTTTTGGAAACTTTCTATTTTTGGAAACTTTCTATTTTTGGAAACTTTCTATTTTTGATAACTTTCTATTTTTGGAAACTTTCTATTTTTGGAAACCTGCTATTTTTGGAAAGTTACTTATTATTACACAACAAGTATAATAATACATGAAATACAAGTAATACTTAATCAGAATAGACAGAATATACAATAAGCACAGTATAAAGCTTAAAACAGTAAAACATGACATGAACATATAAAACAAGCTAAGACATGATATAAAACCAGTTACGTATTCAGTAATCAGATACTTATACACGTATGTATTTATGTAGCATTAGTGATACCGAAGTAGGACTCTCTTCCGTTCGTCTTCTTCGTTCTTTGGACATAAGGTACGGATTCTCGTCCTTTCAGTATGGACATTCTTTCCTTATTAGGATTCCCCGTATGCAGCCAACTATTTTCCCATAGTATAAGTTTATATGTTTGATTGCTTATGTTTAATTTGCTGAAGCCATATACATGCATGACCAGTTTCACCTAGTTATGGAGGTACCATAACCATAACACTAGAGGCACTGGTGTTATGACTTCCCCACGGCGGAGTGATTGCTCGTGGCGTCATTTCAACTTTTGGCCATATTATTATATTTATCATGTGGGGCGTATGGGTGCATCCTAGTTACATGTTTTCAGCAGATTACTCAGTGTAAATGTGGTGTGTGCCTTGCATCCTTCACAAGGAGCTGATCCCTCCTACCTAAAAACCAGTATATTAAATTAGAGGCAGCCCTCTAATTTGCATGATGAGGTCACCCCTCCAAGTATTCATACACGTTGATTTTCATGACCTATATTGGCTAATGGTAAAATATGTTAAACAGTTTTTACCAGATAAACATAAGGCTTTTCAAACTATAAAACCAGTTTTACTAAGACTTAACCGGGTTATCCAGGACTTAGTTATCTTCCGCTGTTTCATGCTTATATGCTTATAATATTAATGCTTTACTTGTACATCCGTGCACTGAGCGTTATGCTCAGCCGTTATTTTCCTTTCCATGTCCCAAAACAGCAGGTACCCAAGGACAGACTCGAGCATTTTGGAGGACATGCATTGGATGGAAGCTGCCATAGACTTCTTCTCCTTTTGCCTTCATATATTTATGCTTGTTTAAGTCTTTCATTCATTTCTTTTACTTTATTATGTTTTGGGCTTATGTTTGGGAACCGATGTTTGATTCTGGTTTACCCTATGGTCATGTAATGTTTTAGACATTTATCCTTGTATGCTTTGATGACACGCCATAATTACGCGTAACGGTCCACTTATCAAAGTAGGGTGTTACATAGCCGTCAACCATTTATTAACAAATCAAAACAGTGCCATCTACTAACCATTTATCAACCAATCATAAAACAGCTTTTGGATAATGATCCGCAACTCTCTTTCTCACCCAATAACAAGAAAACACGTGGCGTTTTCATACTTCAACGAGGCCAGATTTCACATCATGATAGAGTGCATATTAGACAAAGTGTTTAATATAAAAGTTGATCAAAATCAAGTGACTAAGCCTTCCCAACTATCCAATTGGACTGAAATCAACTGAACCAAAAAGCCTAATTTAGTTCATCAACGACTACATTCAATTAGCAGATTGACACGTGGAAGATTGCCATTGGTGGAACACGTCACTAATATGGTTAAGATGACAACTTGTGTTGATGTGGAGTTTAAGTGTTGTTGGTACTCGATTCAATTCGAATTGATCACGGTTTAGGGTGGAATTGTTGGTGTTGGAAACTAAAAGGGGAGATTTGGTTATCTAATTCTACTAGTAAATTAAAAGCTAAACATATAAAAATAAATGAGAAATCTGACCTTGATTTTCTGTGTAAACTGATCTTTGGAAAAATCAAAAAATTCAGAATAAACTTGATCTTCAGATAAATCCACTTCTTCGGAATAATGAGATAAGTTTGGATAAAAAGGACTTTCTTCGGAATAATCGATTAATTTAGAATAAATTAAGATATTCGGATAAAATACTAATTTTCGAAAAAACTCAATTAATTCGGAAAAGCATGTATTTTCGGAATAAGTGGTATCTTCGGAATAAAAGGGATTTCGGAAAAGGAAAGTTTTTCAGAATAAATCCGATTTTCGAATAAGCACTATTTTCGGATAAAAGACCCCATTTCGGATAAAACATACATTTTCGGATAAAGGACAAGTTTTCGGAAAAAGGACAGATTCTTCGGAATAACTAGGAATTTCGGAAAAATAGGAATTTTCGGATAAAAGTGGGGTTTTCGGAATTTCACAAGGTTTTCGGATAAACATAGATTTTTGGAAAATTTGGATAAATGGGTATTTCGAAATTAAGCTGATTTTCGGAATAAGAAGTAAGTTCGGATAACACAAATTTCGGATAAAGAGATCTTCGGAATAAAGTGTTATTTTCGGAATTATAAATCCTTTTCCGAAGATAGCTAATACGCATATGACAGTAACAGTTATAATCAAAATATGCTAAAAAAATAAGCAAAATCCAAATAACCACTTAACCAAAACTAAATCCAAATTGATTTTAATAAAAACTAAGTACGCCACGAATTAAAAACTATAAAAACACAAAATAATCAAAATATTTAAACTAAACTTTTAATTAAAACTATTAAATCTACCAAATCAACTTAATTAAAAACAAACCAAACACTAATTAATCTAAAAGTGCAATAAGCTAAAACATCCACCACATCAAAACCATAAGATCAATCACATAAACAAATCAATCACACAATCAACTTGATTAAGAAAACTACATGATTAATTAAATCAACCACAAGATTAAGAAAGGAAGAATGAGAATTTATAATAAGCTTGATTAAATTGAAGATTAAGATTCAAATTACAAGATTTGAAATGAAAGATTAAGAAAAACTAGAGAGAGAAAATTCTGGAGAGAGAAAGTAACTTAAAAATGAAAAACTAAAAAAAATGACAATTAAACTAACACCTCCTAATGAACCATTAGGAGGGTATTTATAGGAAGAGGGGGGTGTGTTGTTTCTTCCTTCTTTTCTCTTGTCTTCTCGTCTTTTTAATTAAATTGTCTTTCTCGACTTTGTCACGGGATTAGTCGAATGATAAAATGAACTCGTCTTCTAATTTTCTTCTTTTAGTAGACTTGGTTCTTCGACTTTGTTAAACTTCCCTCTTTAGACTTTTTCTTCGATAAATCTTCAGAATAGGCCTTGGACTTTCGTTTTTCTTGCACTTTTGATCTTTTGACTTCGTCTTTTGTCTTTTTTCTTCGATAAAAGCCCGTGTTTTCTTCCTTTTTCATATTTTTGTCCTAAAACACAATAAAAACACAAACCACGCATAATTCCGCCTTTTACGATATTAAATACACGTTTAGGTGTTGTTATTATTAGAAATAAGTGGTAAAGGATAAGTGCTTTCACACTTATTAAATCCCCTACACTTGACCATTGCAATGCCCTCATGCAATGCATTAATTTCAAAGCACGATTTACATTTTTCATCATAAATAACCCACCTTGGCCTTTATTAAATACTAGATAATGATGAAAGTAAATAAAAATAGAAAAGTACAAAATACTTGAAGGAAGAACAAGTAAAGAGATTGAAGACTTAAATTACGGCTTTGGTTGTCATGAATGTTTATCACCCTCAAGTTTCACGTTCCCCACATCAAGCTTAAAAACGAGATCATTGTTATTATAAGTTAGTAGGCTAACACAAACTTATGTGGCCCAATTATTCACTTAGACTCCTTTATTCCTAAGTGTATCTCTTATATTTTATTGTTGTCTTGAATGATCACGAGGATGCATTGTTGACTTATTTCGATAATTTATTAAGGCAGAAAATAAAGTAGGACGATTTAATCAATAATTAGCTAAAGGACAAAATCTTTTAAAACTGCTTCTCGGGACCTCATAAAGTTCATATCTTGGCATAACTCGCTTCATGATTTGAGACCTTTCTCGGACCGATATTTGGCATTAACTTCATGCTTCAAACCTTGAGAGACGTTCTCGAAATAATGGTCTTCTCTTAATAATAGGAATTTCTTCTCTTGAAGTTTTTGAGAGATTCTTCATACTTGGACCACGACTTCTTCATTTTTCTCCAATCTTTATTTTGGATTTTGATATACAACGATCTGCCTCCTTTTAGGAATTGGATCTATTTATCCTCATACCTTGCTAGGGTCTTTTCGGATAGACTTCTCCATGATCTTTAGGGGAGTATTTGCTTTTCGTCGTGTGTCTTGATCCTTCATATTGATTTTTGATAAATGATTCTTCACATCACTTTAGATCTTTAACAACAAAATGTAGCCTGCATGCCTTGTTAGGGCCTTTTCGGACTCTCCAATCTTCGCATCCCGCTTCAGTAGGTTATGCCTTGGCTATGAACTCTAATTAATACCGAGCAACTTTTAAACGATCTTGTGCTAGAAGCTAAGTAACTTTTCAAATCGTACACCTTACTTATTGCAATTAAATTTATTCACAAGAGATGGGAGAAAAAGCTCATAAATAACTCACATAAATTCATGAAAGAATACCAAACTTATAATTGACTCTATCATCTCTCGTTCTCCACAATTTAAAATCTCAAGGAATGAGACTCGATGATGCTTAGCCAATTAAATCAAAGTTTTGGGTTTTCAAGTCTTTTATAGGATCTTGCAACTTCTTAGACTTTTTCAAGTTTAGAATTCGCATTTTAAGGTTCCCTTGTTAACGACTTTCTAGGAGCAATTATAGGAACTTGCGAAAAGTTCTTGTTCTTAACCCGTAAGAGTTAAGACTTTTGCGTTTCAAAGTTCCCTAAATAAAAGCCTAGCAAAACTTGATTTAAACACGTTAAGGATACTGGCTAGTGTAAACTTAGATAAGTAAACTCGGGTTGAGTCAAAAGATTCATGACGGGCCTAAAATATCAAAGACATCTAAACTCATTAAAACCATTTCATTTAACTTTATATCTTTGACTTTATTCTTGAAATTAAATATATACATACGATGCGATAACAAAAGGAAAGAACATAAAAGAGAATAAATGAAAAATACTACTAGGCCAAAATAGATCAAAAATTTTAAAAAATGTCGAAAAATTAAATTTTCCGGTTAAAATGAGGACATATTCATGGAAAAGTCCACTTAACTTCGATAGAAGTCCCCCTACACTTGATATAAATATTGCCCTCAATATTTAAGCATGTGGGAGTAAACTCCCCTACACTTAGGACATGGTGCACTTTGTTTAAATCTTGTTAAGGAAAGGACAACTAAAGTGATTTCAATGTCAACATACAAGATATGAAATACTGAATCACAAGAGTTTAGGATAGAACCGGGAAGACGGGAACACTGGATCACGGGTCGTCAAATATCATCAAACGTGCTCTTTGAAGGCTTTAATCCCTGCACATCATAAGAAACAAGACAACAAACACCTATGTAGCTCCCCCTATACTTATTATGAAAACGGGTAAAAAGGATAGATCATCAGGTTGCCTCCCGAGAAGCGCTTGTTTTTGTTAACCGAGTCACGAGCCTGACTCGACCCAAAACTAATTCAAGGGAAACGTGGTGAGGGGTGGAATCATCTCATGAGAGATGTCCTCACCAAAGTACAACTTAACACGCTGGCCATGCACTTTAAAGTTTGGCCCATTTGGTTGTGATAACTCAATGGTGCCATAGGGGAAGATTTTAGCAACGGTGAATGGACCAGACCAACGGCTCTTAAGCTTGCCCGAAAAGAGTTTCAACTGAGAGTTAAAGAGTAAAACTTGATCACCTATGTGAAACTCTTGGTTCTTAATTTCTGAATCATGAATGAGCTTGGTCTTCTCCTTATAGATTAATGAATTCTCATAAGCCTCATCCCTCAGTTCATTAATCTCATTGAGTTGGATTTTTCTAAGATCGCCGGCTTTGTTGATATCAAAATTAGCCCATTTCAAGGCCCAATAAGCTTTATGCTCCAACTCAATGGGGAGGTGTCATGTCATTCCGTACAGAAGACGATATGGAGTGCAACCAATAGGTGTCTTATATGCGGTACGGAAAGCCCACTAAGCATCATCTAACTTATCGGCCCATGAGGCACAATGCTCTCCCACGGTTCGCTCTAAGATTCTCTTAGGTCCACGGTTTGAAATCTCGGCTTGACCATTAGTTTGTGGATGATACGTGGTGTAAAGACGGTGATTGACGCCATACTTAGCCATGAATCGTGCAAATTGATCATTGCAAAAAGGAGTCTCGCAATCACTAATGATAACACGAGGAACACCGAATCGAGCAAATAATTGTTTCAAAAAATTCACAACCACCCTCGCATCGTTTGTAGGTAAATCCTTTGCTTCAACCCATTTAGATACGTAGTCAACGGCTACGAGGATGTACTTGTTCCCTTAAGATGATGGAAATGGCCCCATAAAGTCGATACCCCATACGTTAAAGATTTCACATTCTTAGATGAAATTTTGAGGCATCTCATCTTTATGTGTGATCTTGCCTTGTCTTTGGCAAGCATCACAATGTTTAACAATTTCATGAGCGTCATGATAAATGGTGGGCCAATAAAATCCAAAATCGAAAACTTTCTTTGCGGTATAGTTAGGACCAAAGTGACCACCGGTGGGTCCTTTCCTTTGTGGCAAGCTTCAAGGATTAGTAACGCTGTCGGCCCATCAACACACCTACGAATAAAAAGATCCGCACATTGCTTGAAAAGGTAAGGGTCGTCCCAATAATAGTGTTTAATATCCTTAGAGAATTTTTTCTTTTGTTGGGACGTTAACCCTTCCATAAGAACACTACCCGTTAAATAGTTTGCAATGTCCACAAACCATGGGTATCGTCAAGATTGGAGTTGATAGACATTAAGGCCTCAAGGGGAAAAGATTCATTAATCTCTTGATTTGGAAGTTCTCCTTGATAAGGATCCTTGAGTCTACTAAGATGATCCACGGCTAGGTTTTCCGCTCCCTTTTTATCACGAATTTTGATTTTAAATTCTTGTAGGAGCAAAACCCAACGAAGGAGTCTCGGTTTAGCATCTTTCTTGGTCAACAAGTATTTCAAGGCGGAATGATCGGTATAAACGATGGTGGTGGAAAGCACAAGATAGGGGCGGAATTTCTCAAAAGCATACACTACAGCTAAAAGCTCTTTTTCGGTAGTGGTATAATGCAATTGAGCTCCCGTCATTGTCTTGTTAGCATAATGGATTGGTTGGAAGTGTTTGTTCACTCGTTGACCTAAAACCGCTCCTACCGCGAAATCACTAGCATCGTACATGAGCTCGAAAGGTAACTCCCAATTTGGAGAGACTGAGACCGGTGCCTTAGTTAATTTACCTTTAAGAAGTTCGAAAGAGTCGAGACATTTTTGATAAAAGATGAAAGGAGCATCCTTTTTTAAGAGGTGAGTCATAGGTCGAGCTATCTTAGAGAATCTTGGATGAAACGATGATAAAATCCCGCATGACCTAAAAAACTTCTAATTCCTTTAACGGTGGTAGGTGGAGGCAACTTAGCAATGACGTCAAATTTAGCACGGTCGACTTTGGTACCGGCTTTGGAAATTTTATGACCGAGAATAATACCTTATTTTACCATAAAATGGCATTTTTCCCAATTAAGAACGAGACGAGTGTCTTCACACCGTTTAAGCATACGTTCTAAATTGGCAAGGCAAGATGAGAAAGAATCACCATAGACCGAGAAATCGTCCATAAAGACTTCCATAGTTTCTTCAACCATGTCATGGAATATAGCCATCATACACCTTTGGAAAGTCCCAGGAGCATTGCATAAGCCGAAAGGCATTCTTTTGTAATAAAATGTTCCATAAGGACAAGTGAATGTGGTTTTCTCTTGGTCTTTTGGATCGATAGGAATTTGAAAATACCCGGAGAAACCGTCTAAGAAGCAATAATAGTCATTACCCGCTACACGCTCGAGCATTTGATCCATGAGAGGAAGAGGAAAATGATACTTACGAGTGGCATCATTGAGCTTGCGATAATCGATGCAAACTCGCCAACCTGTGACAAGTCGAGTAGGAATCAACTTGTTGTTTTCATTGGGAACAACGGTTATTCCGCCTTTCTTAGGCACACAATGGACGGGACTAACCCATGGCAAATCTAAAATAGGGTAAATCTTTCCGGCATCAAGAAATTTGATAACTTCTTTCTTGATGACATCATGATTTTTTGGATTAACCCTTCTTTGGCTTTGGATTGCGGGTTTAAAGTCATCTTCTATGAGAATTTTATGAGTGAAAAAGTTAGGATCAATTCCGTGGATGTCGGAAATTTTCCAAGCAATTGCTTTCTTATTATTTTTTAGCACATCGACAAGTCGAGATTTTTCATCCTCTTTTAAGTCCTTAGCAATGATGGCGGGTAACTTCTTATTGTCTTCTAGGAAAACGTATTCAAGATGAGACGGTAATTCCATAAGTTCTACATCCGGAGGATTGTCAATGGAAGGCTTAGTCAAATTCGGATCATCGTTTGTAACTTCCTTAGGAGAAGGTGGAGAAATATGGTCCTCATTGAGAAGTTTCTCAATGGTACGAATGTATTCATCCCAATTGGAGGGAGAATCGTCATATTTTAAGTCCACATCCCCTAAAGTTGCTTCAAATTCTTTCAAAAGAAAATCACTTTCTCTAAATGGAGTCAATGATGAGCAATAGAGGCAGCAGTCTCAACAATGGGTAGAGAAGAAAAACCACTTTTACAAGCGTCTTTGAAATGTTCTTCACAAGCCTCATCAAGTACATCAATGAAATTAACGTTCTCGTGTTCATAAGGTTGCTTAGAAAGTTTACCCATGTTGTAGACGATTTTGTCGTCACCAACTCTCATGATTAATTTGCCCGCGGCTACAACAATGAGAGTGCGACCGGTCCTCAAGAATGGACGTCCAACGATTAATGTAACACAGGGATCCATCTCGTAATCAACGACAACAAAATCCACCAGAAAGGTGAATTTGTCGACACCGACGAAGACATCTTCGGCTATCCCCACCGGATAAGCAACCGTACGGTTAGCTAACTCCAATATCATTCGTGTGGGGACTAGCTCGGGTGGAGATAATTGTTTCCAAACGCTTAATGGCATTAAGTTGATACTAGCACCTAGATCGGCTAGGGCCATACAATTCTCTACCCAGGGAAAGTTGCAAGGAATGAGAAAGCGACCCAGATCACCAAGTTTGGTTGGTAATTTCCTTAAACGGACCGTGGAGCAATTCTCATTAAGTTGGGTTTGAGTAATATCAAATAGTTTTTCCTTATCACTTAGAAGATCTTTGAACATTTTAGCATATTTAGGCATGTGAGCGAGCGCCTCGGCAAAGGAGATGTTGAAATTCAATTGTTTAAAAATTTTAAGAAAGTTTGAAACTTGAATATCATCCTTGTTCTTCAACTTCTCTTTCCTCAACCTTGAAGGATAAGGTATGTCAGGTTGAGAGGAAGCCTTTGGAATGGATTGCACACTCACATCCTTGGGTCGAGGAGGGGTAGAAGTGGAAGGTGGAGGGATTGGTGAAGGGGGCTCGTTATCCTTTGTCACAATCACTAGAGTAGGTTTAGGAATCTCGGGTTCCTTATAACCTTTTCCACTTTGGGTGGTGATTGCTTTCATCTCCCCTCTTGGATTAGCAACGGTGTTACTCGGAAGAGAAACCAAAGAAGAGGGTTGATTACTTTGGAAGAAACTAGCCATCATATCCCTTAAGTCATTCGTTTGACTGCTTAAAGAGTTTCGCATGTCATTCCTAAGCTCGGCTCGAAGATCATTCCTTTGTTTCACCATGTCATCTTTCAAGTTAATAATTTGGCTCTGAAGTTTCTTCACCAGCGCGTCATTAGTCTTCATGTAAGTTTCAACCTCGTGATTAAATGTTGTGGGTTGTTTGGTAGGAGGAGCTTGGTAAGCGGGTGGTTGATAAGTGGGTTGTTGGTAAACTTGATTATTTCCTTGAGGTGGATATGGATTTCTTGGGTTTAATATTGATTAGGAGCTCGAGGTTGGTTTTGATTGTTGCGATCGAAGTTGTTTTGGTTTTGAGGTGGAAAACCGGGTGGTGAAAGGAAGTTATTTGAACGATAACTTAGCAAATTGCTGTCACATTGAGGACGAGCTTGATAGCCTCCCGTGGAAAAATTACCGTTAGCCGCATACACGTTTTCCGAATTGTCATGAGTAGAAGGACAATCAGTGTATGAATGAGGACCGCCGCAAATCTCACAAGAAAGTACTACAGCTTAAACTTGTTGAAATTGGTTCGTAGCCATGGCTAAGAAATTTTTGTTCATCTTGGCTAGTTGCCAGGTGAGTTGGGTGAGTTCGGCTATATCGGGGTTTGATGAAGTAGAAGAAACATTAAATATCGGGTTATTTCTTGAGGATGCGGATGAATCCCAATTTTTGTGATGAGTGGTCATGTTCTTTATAAGCTCTCTAGACTCCTCGGGTCTTCTCTTCATGAATGTACCACCAGCGGCGGCATTAATCATATCACGATCACGAACAGTTAAACCACTGTAGAAAGTATCAATGAAAGTAACGTGGAGCAGATTATGGTTAGGACAACGATCGATCAAGACATTATAAAGTTCCCAAGCATCGAAAAGAGACTCATCGGGTTCTTGAGTGAAACCACTGATTTGATTACGAAGACTAGTTACCATGGATGGTGGAAAATATCTTGACAAAATTTTTGGAGTCATCTCGTCCCATGTATGAATTGAGTTTTTAGGAAGACGATCAAATCATTTTTCGGCATGGTGGGATAAAGTGTGTGGAAAAAGATGAAGGCGAAGAAAATCCATGGAAACACCGGTCAATTTCATGCTTTGAGTGACGGTTATGAATTTATCGAGGTGTTTGTTGGCATCATCATCCGGTAATCCGCGAAATGGACAAGCATTTTGAACTTGTTGGATCATGTGATGCTTCAACGAATATTCAGGAGCCGTGATTTGCATCGGCGCAATCTGTCCTCCACGTCCATTCATAGTTGGTTGACATAGTTCCTCCATCGTACGAAGGTCGGGTTGAGGGTCATGGTTGTTATTATTCACATTGGGGTGAGGTGGGTTGTTATTATTATGCAGACCGGCCATATCTAAGTCTCTACGAGTCTCGGGCTTGGGATAAGACGAAGATCTAGTATGCATACACTAAAAATGAAATACATTATTTTTGATTTTCTATCTTTTTTATATTTTTGGATTTTTGAAAATTTTATATTTATTTTTTTTAATTTTTTGATAATTTTATGCTCGAAAAGTGCCGGCAGCGGCGCCATTTTAATATGGCTAAGATGACAACTTTTGTTGATGTGGAGTTTAAGTGTTGTTCGTACTCGATTCAATTCTAATTGATCACGGTGTAGGGTGGAATTGTTGGTGTTGGTAACTAAAAGGGGGAGCTTTGGTTATCTAATTATACTAGTAAATTAAAAGCTAATCATATAAAAATAAATGAGAAATCTAACCTTGATTTTCTGTATAAACTGATCTTTGGAAATATCAACAAATTCAGAATAAACTTGATCTTTGGATAAATCCACTTCTTCGGAATAATGAGATAAGTTCGGATAAAAAGGGCCTTCTTCAGAATAATCGATTAATTCGGAATAAATTAAGATTTTCGGATATAATACTTATTTTCGGAAAAACTCAATTAATTCGGAAAAGCAAGTATTTTCGGAATAAGTGGTATCTTCGGAATAAAAGGGATTTCGGAAAAGGAAATTTTTTCAGAATAAATCCGATTTTCGGATAAGCACTATTTTCGGATAAAAGACCCTATTTCGGATAAAACATACATTTTCGGATAAAGGACAAGTTTTCGGAAATAGGACAGATTCTTCAGAATAACTAGGAATTTCTGAAAAATAGGAATTTTCGGATAAAAGTGGGGTTTTCGGAATATCACAAGGTTTTCGGATAAACTTAGATTTTTGGAAAAATTCGGATAAATGGGTATTTCGGAATTAAGGTGATTTTCAGAATACGATGTAAGTTCGGATAACACAAATTTCGGATAAAGAGATCTTTGGAATAAAGTGTTATCTTCGGAATTATAAAACCGTTTTCTGAAGATAGCTAATAAAGCATATGACAGTAACAATTATAATCAAAATAAGCTAAAAAAAATAAGAAAAATCCAAATAAGCACTTAACCAAAACTAAATCCAAATTGATTTTAATAAAAACTAAGTAAGCCACAAATTAAAAACTATAAAAAACACAAAATAATCAATATTTACACTAAACTTTTAATTAAAACTATTAATCTACCATATCAAATTAATTAAAAACAAACAAAACACTAATTAATCTAAAAGTGCAATAAGCTAAAACATCCACCACATCAAAACCATAAGATCAATCACATAAACAAATCAATCACACAATCAACTTGATTAAGAAAACTACATGATTAATTAAATCAACCACAAGATTAAGAAAGGAAGAATGAGAATTTATAATAAGCTTGATTAAATTGGAGATTAAGATTCAAATTACAAGAATTGAAATGAAAGATTAAGAAAAACTAAGGAGAGAAAATTCTAGAGCGAGAAAGTAACTTAAAAACTAAAAACTAAAAAAAAATGACAATTAAACTAACACCTCCTAATGAACCATTAGGATGGTATTTATAGGAGGAGGGGGTGTGTTGTTTCTTCCTTCTTTTCTCTTGTCTTCTCATCTTTTTAATTAACTCGTCTTTCTCGACTTTTTCTCGGGATTAGTCGAATGATAAAATGAACTCGTCTTCTAATTTTCTTCTTTTAGTAGACTTGGTTCTTCGACTTTGTTAAACTTCAGTCTTTAGACTTTTTCTTCGATAAATCTTCAAAATAGGCCTTTGACTTCCGTTCTTCTTGCACTTTTGATCTTTTGACTTCGTCTTTTGTCTTTTTCTTCGATAAAAGCCCGTGGAAGCCTGTGTTTTCTTCCTTTTTCATATTTTTGTCCTAAAACACAATAAAAACACAAACCACGCATAATTCCGCCTTTTACGACATTAAATACATGTTTAGGTCTTGTTATTATTAGAAATAAGTGGTAAAAGGATAAGTGTTTTCACACTTATTAGTCACTTCAAACCAACTAACTCCTTTATCTTCTATAAATACCCTAGTAGTTCTTCATTTGTAATTGTACATAGTGTGTGTAATTTTCACACACTACTTAATTTTCTCCATTTCCAGTTAGCAAGTTAGTTCGTTACTACTCTCAAGTGATTGACAACCACTTGAGAGTTAGTTAGATAGTTGTAAGAACTTTTAACAAAATTTCAACCATTAATAAACCTTCACTTTCATTTCTCACTCAATTTCATTTCTCAATTATGCATAATCCTACTTCTACTGTTACTGTGTGATTCTGTTGATCAATCTTGATCAATAGAGCTTGATTGATTACATTTGGAAGCTTGTAGTTGATTCGGACGTTTTCTAGTTCATTTCATAGCCAAAAGTAGTAGAATGATGCAGGGGTGTTGGATTGAAGATAATGATGATGAGATGATGGTTTATGGTGTTTGATTGTTGATGTTCTTGTTGATAATAGTAAGATCAGCGCTTTACTACTCCATCAAAGGAGGCTACTTGCTAAGGAATCACTTTTCTTGTTTAAATTCCACTAAAGTACTCTACCATGCTCAATTCCTAGAATTATAAGCTTACCTGCTATATTGTGATTGGTTTAGTGTGCCTTTGGTGTTTTTGTTATGTTCTGATAATTAGCTAGTAGTTTGATAGCTTTTGATTTAGTCTTGCTTAATAACTTGGTATATTTCAGTTCAAAGTTCATCAGTTGGTGATTTCGAGTATACTTGTGTTAACCTGTTGACATTTTGCTGATTAGAGGTTCATTTGAGCTGATAATAAAGTTTTGATAAGAGTCAAGTTCTTTCAAATCCTTTTGATCATAAAGCCTTTGGAAAGTTTCATATCAGTTTGTAACTAGTGTTTGGATCATAGTGGATTTTGTGAATCAGTAGTTAAGACCTATTGTTTTGAGTTCATTTACACTCAATAGGTTTATACAAGTTCACTTGCAAAGTTTGGTAGTCAAATTCAGAGTCAAACAGGCAATTGGCCACTAAATACTTTTGGTTAGCTTTTACAAGTGTTCATCAGTGAAAACTAGCACTTTTTAATCCATTGTCATTACTTTGTTAGTTGATGTTTTTAGCTGATTTTTGCTCTCAGTTGTAGTCCAATATATGAGCTTTTAGATCACCAAGTGAGATTATACAATATCAAGTTTTGAGGTAGTTATCAGCTTAATAATAAGTTGTTGAGCAAATTGAAGTTTCTATGATCAAAGTAAATTGCTTATCTCATTACAGCATTTCTACTTAATAAAACTTACCTTTTTCTTTCACAAATCTGTTTGCAAACATGTCTTGAGTGGTTTTTTGAGAAAATAATCTTTTTGAAATTTCTTGGTCAAACTTGGTCAACGATAAGCCATTTTTGCTTATTTGAGATTCCAGCTTATTGGGTTAACCATTTTCAGAATTTCTTGACATTCTAACCTTTTTATCACTTGCTTAATCATTTTCATAAAAAAATCAAGGTGTGGAAGTCTAAACAGCTTATAGCTTATTTTGAGCTTATTGGAATAAGCAAACTTTAGTTTTACTTGTTTTCAGCTTAAATCCTTTGAGACACCTTGCTTAAATCTCATTTGAAGTCTTTTGAAAAAGATTAGAGCTTAATTGGTCAAGAAATAAGCTGAAACGAGCTTATTAGAGTTGGGTTACCCGTTTTTGTTATATTTTCTCATTTAATTGCATTTTGGTCCTTAACTTTTCATAATTTTGTTAATTGGCTTTGTAATTACATCTTTTTAGGGTTTGCACTTATAAGTCCTTTGATTTTTAGTTTGTTACAATCTGGGTTGTTAGTTTTAGAATTTGTTAGTTTGTTGAAATCGTTTGTTATAATTTTCACTTTTGGTCCCTTAGCTTTCTGAATTTTCACATTTAGTCCTTGTACTTTTATTTTCTTTACATTTTGAGCAATTTTAGATTTGTGAATTTAATACTTGTACTTTGTGCTATAATTTTTGTATTTGCAACTTGTTTACGGATACATAGATATACTATTTTTCCACTGTTTACGTGATTCTTTGAAATAGACATACGTATACGAACAACTAATACGCAAACTTCCAAAAGTATTTCCAAGGCAATACACCGTTCTTGGGGCGTTCCAGTCCTAAGTTCGTGTATCGATCAAAGTAAATTAAAGGCAAAAATAGATAAATACTCCCAATAGGCAAGAATTCGAAGAATACAAACTACTAAAGTGAATAGATAGGCGATGTGCTATAAAATTCCGTCTAAGGATTATTAGGTACTTAAGTGCTTCGCGCCACCTAACCCCCCGTTCATAGTGAGTATTGTAAGAAGTAAATCTTGTTGGAGGTTTTGCCACCCAAAGTATTACTTACATATACTATAGTTTCTTGTGGATATTACTTATTGAATCTCGGAAAGGTTAATCCATTCTTTTCCAAAGTCGATCGAGAGCTCCTGTCTCACTCCTTGATTTGAGTTGCATGCTCACCCGAGGGCGTGCACAAATACCTTTTGGTGTACAACCCCTTCCTCCCAAAAGGAAGAACAAGAGAAAGAATAAGAACAACACCGTCCATCAAGCCGATCCCGAGCATCGTGCTTTGAACAACACAAAACAAGCCATGGCTGCCGTTGACAATAGACCATTGATGGAGATCCTCCAATAAAATGTGGAGGGAAAAGTAACACCTGGTAATTTTCCCTACTTTGTAAAATGACTATTTTACCCTTTGACTTTTTATTTAGTCAACTATGTGATTTAACGGTGTTGGAACCGGGAGGTTATCCCGCGTTTTCTAAAAAATTGTTTGCTGACAAGTAATGACTTGACATTGTGCTCAGTCATTATTGTGAACATTTTCTGTGAATCTGACCAAAATGCTGAGACGGTCAATGAACTGACGATAATCCGTGAGATTATCCGTTATCTGTGAATTATGTGCTTAACTGTTTAGTTTTTAAAAGCGTGATCGTATTTTCATGAACAACGTATTTAAATATTTTTGTATATGTTTATATATGCATGTATTTTAGTATTTTTTCTATTTATAGTAATAAATCGTATTTACTGTGAATATTTAATTAACGTATCGCGCTTTCGTATTTTACGTCGTTTTTACGTTTAACAATCGTTAACATGCATAAAATACTTTACCAATTATAAAATATCAGTTTTCGTCGAAAAATCATAAATTTAATATATTTCGTCAAATTTTTAAGTTTTAGTAATTTTAAACTTAACTATATACTTTTCGATATTTACCTAAAACTATCTAACCTTTTTACCTTAAACCTTCTAACTAGTTACCATAGTAAAAAATTTGATTTATTTACCCTAAGTGGGACCCCCCATAACCGGCCAAAAACTCACACATGCTAGCTAAACCAAAATTTCTTCCAATTTCCATTTTAAGCTTAACTTACATAACCTTACACATTTTAACCCATTACCCCTTTAACCGTAACATCACCTCACAATTATTTACGCTTACACTTCAAAAAAAACACACACACTCTCCATCTCTCTCTAAAACACACGACACACACATAACTTCATTTTCCACCATTGTTGATTTTCTTGAAGCTCCATTTTAAGAAGATTTGACACAAAATAAAAACATCCTAGGGTTTATACAAGTATAAAGAAGAATGGATTTTCTTGGTTTGTAGATTTGAGGAGTTTTGGTGGTAGTTTATAGAATTTGAGTTTTTGTTGATTATTAATGGGTTAGAGCGTAGATCGGATTCTCGTGGTTACGTAGAGTCGTTACTCAAGGTTACTTCTTAAACCTTTTTCATCTTTTTCATTTTTCATGCATAATCTATGTAGATCTATGCATGCATGTTACTCATCAACTATTTTCTTGAAATAAAATGATAAAAACTATTTTTGGTCATGAAATATTTTAGATCAATGAAAATTATGTGTGGATCTATTAGATCCATGCATAAAAATGGTTTAATTGAAAGACTTGTAAAAATATAAAAATGTATATTTTTAGATTTGTGGACTTGAAGTTAAATCTTTGATTTTGAGTGTGTTTATGAATAATTGGAGGGAACTAGTAGTGTTACTACTAGTGGTTACGCTTGAAAATGGTCGAAAACGAGTTTTTACGAAAAACATACAATCTGTCCGATTTTTATAAGAGGCATAGAGGGTCGTAAAAATTGTTTTGACACTAGTTTACTACGATATTATGAAAATATAAGTTAATACCTTCGTTTCGATATATTATGGGCTAAAAATGGAGCTAAAATGAGTAAGATATGGTCGTTTAAATTTCGTTGTCGGAAAACTTAATTTTTGTGAAAAACACTATAATGTACTTGCTGTCTAGATTTTTAAAGTGGTCGAAACGACATTTTCGAGTTAAACGGAGTTGTTTTAAGTGTCAAAATGGTTACTAAAAGTTGTGTATAAATGTTGGACTCGTTTTGTAAAAGGGTATTAGCGTGAAATGTGAATACTTGGTGTATCGTTAAAAGTTGAGCGTTGAAAGTTGATACTATTGTGGGAAAATGACTTGTTGCAATATTGGCGATTGAGAAAGTGTTGAAATTAGGGGTTTTAGGACGAGATTTGGGTACTTACTAAAAATGGCAAATTTTTATGTGACGCCGAAAGGCTGCCAAATTTTCGTTAGAAATCGTGTTGGAAATTTTATTAAGATAAATTTGGGTAAATTAAAATTTACGCCGAAAGGCTGTTGAAATTTCGTCGAGTCAAAAATAAATATTTTTGCCTAAATATATATATACTATGATGTTTATAACGATATAACATTTACAAGTCACGATTTTAACAACGATATATGTATATGATTGATGAGTAACGTACGTGACGAACTATTGTGACTTATTTGCTAGCGCCTAAACTATAGTATTATATTTAGGTTGTTGCTAGAGTTGCTCGCTACTATTTGATCATACTTGTGCGGTTTGAATCGTTGCTTGAGGTGAGTTTATAGATCCCTATTAAACTGCTTTCTATGTTTAATGTTTTGGGATGTGATAAATACTTTGATGCTTGCTTCTGGACGCAAGTAAAACTTGATTTCTGTGAACGCTTTGTGAACACTATTTATGAGATAGCTTAAGTTGCTTTAGCCATGGTCCCCACTATCATGAATCGTTAGTTACTCTGCTGGAGCAAGCTCTTATGTTACGGATAGATCTATTGAGGGTTGACAACCTCCACTCGGGCATTCTGACGCCGGACGAGTGTGTACCATTTGTATGAACGGAGTTATCTTGGCTAGGTACTCCATTGGGGCAAAATTTATGTATGCAATCTATTGTATGCACTGGATCACTAGTTTCGATGTCACGGGCTTAGCTATCATAAATATTGTGAACACCCAATTTATCCTACACTTGGCACTATACCTCCTATAGTCGCATGTGTACATGAAATGAAATCTGAAATTGAATTACTATGAATTTTTACTTGAAACCTATATTCTCACCAACTTTATGTTGACCCAATTTAGCATTTATTTCAGGTAATTGATGATGAGTTGTATCTGCTGTGTGAAGTACTTGGAGTCCGCATGCATTTCTTGGCTATCTTCGGACATTTATTCACTTATGCTTTTGAACTATTATCTCGTTGATGTTTAAAACTTTTATATTCCGCTACGCTATCTTTTGAAACTGAGACCTTTTGTACTTTGATGCTTTTATTTAAATTCAACGAGGTATTTTTATAAAACGTCTCATTTAGAGTCGTTCTCTTGTACCTTAAACTATGATACAATGACGTAACAGCCCCCGAGCTTCACCGCTTCCGCATATCACATTTTGGGGTGTTACAGATTTGGTAATCAGAGCCTTGGTTATAGAGAACTAGGTTTGCATTTTAGGCCTTGTAGAATATTGATAACCTATGAATCTATGAAGTGGGTTGATGTTTTCTAGTGAGAGAAACTAGAGAGAGAAAGTGAGAGAATATGTGAAAGATTTTATTAATATGAATGTGTAAAATGGAACAACAACCAACCCCTTTCCTTAGTGGAAAGGGGTATTTATAGTCCAAGCCTAACATTGGGCTTGGGCCGGTCCATGACAAGCCCATGGACCGGTTCTTACTTAAGTTAATAAGCAAATAATAACTAATTACTAACTACGAGCTATTACCACATAAATTATATTGTGGAGTGACCGATACTTCTAATATACGTTAAAACGTATTTCTAACAATCTCCCCCTAAGGGAGGTCACTCCACGTTACAAAGTTCTAAACCTAGCATACTATACTAAGTCTTCGTTCTTTAGCTCGTAGTTTTTTCTTCTTTTCTTTCTTTTGTTGTGAATATGTTGATTTGATCTTTTTGGCTTTGACTTGAGAGCATTGTTCTTTGGCCTTTCACGTGCGATCTTTGCCTTTCTTGTGAACTTTGCCTCCTCGTGACTTCATGTTCCACACACTTACGTCTTTTTGTTGAATTCTCGAAAGCTTCAGAGTTTGGTACAGCGGAAGACTTCATCTTGTACTTTCTTGAATTTTTTGCTGAAATTTGTTGCAAAAGACATAAGCATGTGGGAACGACTTTTACAGGTACACCGCAACACCACCGTCTTCACTGGTACACAGCAACGCCACCGTCTTCAACAGGTACACAACAACGCCACCGTCTTTAACAGGTACACAGCAACGACACGAATAAAATGGCTTTGAACATTTTATTCTAATTCGGTAGCATTTTACCTCCGGTCGGTGAAGACCGTTGGACGATATTAGATATCGTACCCGTGACGGATAGTTTCAATTAAGTAACTTCCTGACAGGATTTCGCGGGTAAACCCGTTCTCTTTATTCGACCGTCCAAAGCTGACTGCGAACATAAAGAGTGAATCACTTGGATAAATTATCCTTGTGATTAAAAGCCGTCAATTCATGAAACCTGGAACAAGTGAATTTCAATTAAGATTTTCACCATCGTTGCTTTCCAGTTGTCACGAGCTCAATTCATAAAGAATCTTGCACGTTACCTACCAAGTGCTGTTTGATGTTGACACTAGAAGGATTTCCACTCGTCACTGTGGTCAATAAAGAGTCACTCTGAGTGTTCTGGCAAGATCATATGATAATGCGAAGAGGCCTGGAACGAGTTTAAGTTCAATTAAGAATTAAACCACTGTTACCTTCCAGTTTTTCACAAGATTGGTTCTAAAAGAACCGCACGTGTAACCTACCATGAGCTTGTTTGATGTTGGCTCAAGCAGGATTTCCATCTTCATTGTAATACTTGCGTATTACTCGGATGTTCTGGCAATATTACAGGAATACTGCGTAGGACTCATGAAAATCTCTTACTTTTCACAGTGTGTGAGAAAGCAAGGAATAAATGGAAAGTGTCCTAATGAGACTTTTGATGATCTCTTGGCTCTAGACTCGATTGTGCGTTTTGATTTAGTGAGCGATGGCTGGAGAGGAGTGCCACCTTTTCAATACCAGTCTATTCGGAGTGAATAAACCAATAGATAACGTGTTGATCTCCGTGTGATTAAAACAAATACCTTTTGAGAGATATTTGAGTTAGCTGGGGAAGGGTTGTGCATTGCATCACTGGGTCCATGATGTCTTTCTTCAATACCGAGAATCATTAGCAAAAATGACCTCAATAGCATATGTATTGACCCAGTTTCTGCCTAAAGTTGTAAGGAGGGCTTCTTTCTTTACACCCTTTATCTTTACATTTCTTTTTCATTCTTCAACCCCTTCAATGCTTACCAATACGTCATCACTAGCACCTTGTTGTGATTGTTCCAGTGCTAGCTTAAGTACTTGGTCGGCATTCAGCTACGTTCACATTCTTTCTCCATCTTTCCTAGGACTTCTAATTCTATCTAGGGAATTGTCCTTGGGAAGATTCCATCGGTTCTGATGAATCATTGGACTAAACCTATTCCTACCACCCTTTTGTCACCACATCCGTCGTGAATTAAGCGTGTTTTGGGAAGGAATCGCCACCATGAAAAATCATTGAAAATCACATAAGGTACTTGTGATATTGAAATCAAAAGTTTTGTAGCTTAGGTGTTTTGTTTATCAAAAACGCTCCCCCTTAACACGTTCTTTACACATATTAAGTTGGATAATCGTTAAGTCTTTTTCATTTTAGCCAAGTATCATTTAAATCTCCTTAATCCCATTTCCTCCCCTTATCCAAAATGTTAACCATTAATATTTGGGATATTGAATGGATTAACCGGTCTTTGGGTAAAAATGAAATCGATGTTTGGCCATAGAACAAATGATTGCTCCCCCTTAAGTTAATAAGGGGTAGTTGTAGTGCTTTAGTATGATATATTTTGAAAGATTTAGAATCTCGTGAGAAATTCTTGAAAAATTATCATACTTTAACACTACAACAAGCCATTAAAGCACATTATTCACAAATATACATATTCACAAATAATACCAATATAGAGTGACCTGAAATGTACAACCCATTAGATGGATCGTTGCAGTGTCCTGTAGTGCACTCCATATGGTCTACCACCCACGAATCTTTCCAAGCTCCTCATCAATCTACATTCACGAAGCTTTTGATCGATCTTCTTGATCACGTACTTTGTCATCTGCCGGTAACCTGGATGCCAATCCTCCGTCATTTCTGGCAAAGTCCCACCCGAGTTCAGATGCTCCAACTTTCCTCTGACTTGTATAAGAGTTCCATCACTATACTTGTGGAGCTCCCCCACCCTCATAAACTTCATCAAACCTCGACTGTTCAAGTAGAAAATGCCGTAATTCGGGACAGAAATGCCGGTATAGGGACATCTTGCTACATGTTGAGGTAACACTTGATTCACAGGGCGGGTTAAATTGAGCTTCCTCTGATAGCTTTCGACTCCCAACTGAAGATCTTCAACTCGTGTCTTGATGAAAACGCTTCGTGTGAACATACGAAGTGCTGTATTCAAAGCAATGAGGTCTTCACGAGGAATATGTGTGAGTTGATCTCTGGTCATCAGGAGCAGCATATCTTCAATATCCTCAAGGCGAATGATGGAAAAATCTCCCTGCTGGATTTTGTATTCCCTGTCATCCTCCCTTTTCAAACGAATCTCCGTCACATGATAATAGCCGTTCTTGGCTTCTGTTTTCATCCCTAAAATGCTGGAGATGCGGATATCGGATCTAACTGAGCTTCCAGAATTGACTAGGCAGCAACCCCTGTACGCCCTTCTGACTCGTTCGTCCCAATGAGATGCACCTATGACAGCATACATATCATAATTACGATTTATCTTAGGGACCCAGAGTCGGTTTACCTTTTCCTCGATGAAGGGTATTGTCCCCCAGTTGGCAGCTTTCAGCAAGGTCAGGGATGTTGCGTACTTTGATGACCCCTTCAGTAGATAGACCAAATCATTGGTGACAAAGAAGTCAAGAGCAATCTGATTATCTTGATCCATTGGAGGTGGAGCTCTTTCTGATTCATGAAGACCTGGACGTTGAACGGTATTCAGAGCATTCAGGATCTCCTCGGCATAATATTCGAACTCCATTTGGGTCAACCGGGTTTTGGCGCGAAGTCTTTTATCCTTCAATACTTTCTTCACCAAAGATGGAGTAACCGAAGTCTTATACTCATGAGCAAGAAATGCACATAAGTCAATCGGACTTCGGATACGAAGATACAAGACTTCTTTGTCGGCGTCGGTGATCGGATCATACTGCGCCGCTGCCGTGATCCAAGCCTGTGGTGGAGCAGTCTCGTCGATTTCCAACGTGTCCTCCCAATCCCTTGTGCTTGGTTCAGGAATAGTAGATTGTGGGTTTTGTTGCAGAAGAGTAGAGACGTGAACATCTGCTTGTTCAGATTCAGGCATTTCAGCAGTGTCATGGACGGGTGACTGTTGTGCAGCTTCTGGTTCGGTTACCGATTCTGCAATCACAGGGGTAACAACACAAGAACTAACGGGGTTAGTTGTAACAGGTATTGATGCATGTATAAATGTACCAGGAATAGATGACCCTGTAGTGGCATTCACATCATGGCGCCACTTCGATCGTCTGGATTCCGTGGATGTAGATTTCTCCTTTGGTGCTGCATCTTTCTTTGACTTGGTGCCAGACTTAACCACTTTCTTTGAGCTGGTACCCTTATCCCCTTTCTCACGCTGTTCACCTTTATCCGCATTGCTCCCCTTAACACTTTCCTGGTGACCATCACCACCATCATTACCATCATTATCATCATCATCTGCATCCTCATCATCATCATCCTCATCATGATCATCATCTTCATCATCATTATCATTATCGTCCTCATCATCCTCATCATTCTCATCCTCATCATCCTCCTCATTCTTATCTTCTTCTTCTTCTTCTTCCTCCTCTCCACCAGTACCCTCTTCTTCGTCGCTCTCTTCCCTTTCTTCTTCAGGGAGAATGTGGTAGGGTACCACACTTCCAAACGTCTTGAACAACCTATCATCCTCCATGATAGCGTCATTCAGTGATTTGAAGAGAGCCCGTTGATTCCTCGATTTATCAAACGATCCAAGTTCCTTCATTCGAGCTTTGAGGATCTTCTTAAGTTCAAAATCCGTCAAGTCATAAGCGATCTTGTAGGCGGCTTCTGAAGGATTGGATGATTTGATCATTAAGTTGTCAGCAGCAAGCGTCTTCAAGTCATCATGCAGTTTAGGCATTAAGGATTCAATGGAGTCTTTCACTCTCTGCTCAATAGAAGCTTCAATAGCTGCTTTTTGCTCTTTGAGGTCATCCTTAATAGCTTTAAGTCTCGTAATTCGTGCTTTATGCCTATCAGCTTCAGCCTTTTTAACCTGAGCAAGCTCTTCTGCATGAACTTTACGTGTAGCTTCCATGTCTGCAGCGAACTTGGCAATCAACTCTTCTTGAGCTTTCCTTGATGCTTCTTCACTTTGAGCTCTTCTATTTAGCTCTTGGCGAAGTTCATCCATTTCTCTCTTTTGATTATCCACATGTTTGTCCAACATCTCGGCCATCACTATTGCTGCCATTGCAGACGTTGCAGAGCTGCTCTGGGTTGATGGAATGGGCTCGGTTGTGACTGCGGTGCTGAAGATGGGCTTTATTGGTGGTGGAGGAAATGGTGTAGAAACCGGTCTGGTTGGTAAGGGTTGAGTTGTTTGAAGTTGAGTTACCAAAGGTTGAGTCGACTCTTTGTCAATACCAGCTGAAACAGGGACTGATGGCTCCTTCGAAGTGGAATAATGTTCAGGTGACCCAAACTCGTCAACATCATCAGGTTCCATGTACTCATCCTCAACGTCTACTCTTACACCTGAACCACTACCGCCAGTATCTTTCCTGCTCCTTTGAATGGCTATCTTCATTATTTGTTTCTCAGTTTTCTCAAGAGCAGGATCAGCAATATTTTCTTCGTCACGTAAACGCATCTCATCAGCCTTACCCTTTCCCTTCTTACCCTCTGTCTTCTTCTTTTTGGCTTTGGATTCAGGTAAATCTGCTTGCTTCCGTTTACCTTTGCTCTTTACCGTGGTGGAAGAGTCTTCACCTGCTAGAATACTTGCGCGTTGATTCTCAATTTCTGTTAGCAAGTTCTTGTAATCATCAGATGCAATAATCTCATCGGTCAGAAGATGACTGGGGATGGGACCAGGAATAACCATATTCGAATGAGTCTCCTGCCTTAAGTCTACCAAATCATCATCATCTATCATGTGGTGATGACTACCTGCACGCTTGTTAATGGATGCATCGTTTTCCATAAAGTAATGGATGATCAGCTTAATAAACCTAGGGTACTGGTAAGTTTTAACTTTACCCTTTGTGTTAGTGAAGAGTTGAAAAGTAAACTCCTCCCACAGCAGTGATGCATAATCAATACCCATACCTTTGAACATACCATAAAACATCTTGATGATTGGTGGACGAACAGCATCATACCCAGTTGTTTTGGGTGTTAAACAGCGGCTTAGAATCCCAAAAATAGCTTTCCATGGTTGACCAACTTTGGCAGTAGTAAACTCAGACGGGGTTCGTATGTCAAGACATCCAATGGCGGTGAACATCTCCATGATCTGGTCCTTGGTTGGGTTGGGTGAGTATGATGGTAGACCTTTGAGTATCGGTCGAAATCCAAAGATCTTTCTGAAGTCTGACACAGTAAGCGTCTGCTGCTTGTTGTCCAAGGAAAAAGTGATCTTGTTCGACGTCCTCTCTTTGGTAGCCCAGAACTCGTAAATATATTCATAGGGCACCGAAGCACTTCTCCTTAGCGCATGCTTGAAATGAGATTTATCAAGCATGGCTGTGCCTACCTTAAAGCCATTATGGGTAGAGTGAGATACCTCCTTCAAGCGGAAGTTGTTTGGAATAAACTTTAGAGTCTTGGCTTCAGCAATGGCGGCGGCTCTGTTGTCTTGTAGTTGTTGTACGGTAGGGTTAGTCATCGTCTCTGCTTAAGATAAAACACAAAGGTTGATACAAACAAGTATGAATATCATTATTACTTTAAACCTAAGCATTGTACATATGACATAATCCCTTAAGCTTTGAAACCATTCAAACATCTACTATTCGGAATAATCACACAATTCGGAATAGTAGGTCTATACTGAATATAAGTCCTATGCGGAATAAATTCCTATTCGGAACATTTTCCCTATTCGGAACATTTGCCCTATTCGGAACATTTGCCCTATTCGGAACATTTGCCCTATTCGGAACATTTGCCCTATTCGGAACATTTGCCCTATTCGGAACATTTGCTTTATTCGGAACATTTGCCCTATTCGGAACATTTGCCCTATTCGGAACATTTTCCCTATTCGGAACATTTGCCCTATTCGGAACATTTTCCCTATTCGGAACATTTGCCCTATTCGGAACATTTGCCCTATTCGGAACATTTGCCCTATTCGGAACATTTGCCCTATTTGGAACATTTGCCCTATTCGGAACATTTGCCCTATTCGGAACTTTTGCCCTATTCGGAACTTTTGACCTATTCGGAACATTTGCCTTATTCGGAACATTTGCCCTATTCGGAACATTTGCCCTATTCGGAAAATTTGCCCTATTCGGAACATTTGCCCTATTCGGAACATTTGCCCTATTCGGAAAGTATTTTCTATTCTGAATAAGTGCTCTTATGCGGAAAGTGACAAACAGTTACGATTTTCTAATTAGGCATGAACTCGTTTGATTCAAGTGTTCTAAAGGCCAAATTAGTGCAATTAGACCTATTCCGAATCATCCCCAGGCAAAAACCCCAATTAATTAAACCCTAATTAAACAGTAATTTCATTCAAGTGATTCGCAGTTAAAAAGAGTTAATTGAATTGTTTTTCATGAAAGATTAAGCCGATTTAATACCTTTTTAGAAGATCTTGATCTGAGAAAGTGAATGATTTTGAGATGATTGATTGATTTACGTGTGTTTGTTTTGTGTGGAAGGTTATCAATGGCGGCAAAGGGAATGTAAACAGTGAAGGATTAGAAAAAAACGGGGGGGAAGGTTTTGACTAGGTCAAATTTTCCACAAGTTAGACCTATTGTCAACTTTGCCCCCTCAAATTTTCTTTTTGCTTCATTCAACATTCTTTTGTGTACCAAGTTTTAACACTTGTCACTTTGACCCTATCTTATGTTAACTATCCGAGCCTTAGTGATTAACTTAACTTAACACAAGCACAAAACTATCCACGACAAACTTATAAGCAACAACAATACAAATGCCAAAGCAATCCAACCATTAACTATTAAGCGTTGTGAGTTTCCTTGAAAACTTTTGAAGATCTTTTTGATGTGAAAGATGATGAAACATTTTCTCCCCCTTAAACGATGACCCGTTTTCTATTTAAAGAGCTGTAGTCATTGTTTAACGAGGCACATGATGATGAAAAACATTTCCCAATTGATATCTTGAAAAAGTTTGATTCGTGGTGTCAATAAGATTTCTCTTATTTTAACAAATTAATGCACTGAGACGTACACAAATTCGTGTTAGGCCAAGTTGTAAAGTAAACTTGATCCCTTTGCATGATTTGGCTTGTAAATCACGCCCGAGAAAATTAATTCCCGTTCTGAGCCAACGTTTTCCAAAGAAATACGTGACTTTAATATGAAAACCGGGTTGCAGTCAGAAATAACTACAAGCCATTATGGGCATGTTTTAAAAATGTACAACTTTTATACGGACTCTATTTATGGCACCGTGTCAATATTGATCGACATTTCTAAGGCCGTAAATATTACCGTACTAAAAGACATGCCCGTTTTAAACGAAAAATATTTTTGGTTTTTCTTGATTTTATAATTTTTATGGTTTTTCTAGGTTTTATATTTTTTATGGTTTTTCTTGGTTTTATATTTTTTTATGGGTTTTCTTGGTTTTATATTTTTGTATTTTTCTTTTGTGGTTTATATATTTACGATAATATACATGATCACGAACAAAGGATACTCTGAATAGTTTATTTGGATTGAAAGAAAAAACTTCCCTTTCTTTCTCTTCTTTTTTTTCCTTCGACGAATTTCTGCTATGACCAATGGCCCCCTAGCTGAATAGGCGTAAGAAAGCTACCTGAAAAAAGGCAAACCTTGGATTGAACTCGACGAATTGCGTTTTGTCAGATAGATTTTTTAGAAGGATTCCCCATTGGTAATTAAAAAATAGAAAGAATAAAAATCTAAACTAAATACTAAATAAAGGCGCATACGCGGGAAGGGGGCCTTACTACTTCTTCATTCAGGGGGGGGGAGACTAGCCTCATTACTTCCCACTGGGCGAGAGGTGCACCTAACCCACCTACCCACTCATCAATCACGGTGTTCAGCTGACTTGCACTGATAGACCCCTATTGTATTGGAATTAGGCGCCCATCTTTTGACTGTTGTCAACTAATCTCGGTGAATGATTTCATGCCAAGCTTGTCGATCAAAAACTCGATTCGTCCTCGATCTAAGGCTTTGGTGAACATATCCGCCAGCTGGTACTCAGTAGTGACAAAATACAGCTCGATCACTCCGTTCTCCATCTGCTCCTTAATGAAATGGTAGCGAATGTCTATGTGCTTGGCCCGGGAGTGTTGAACATAGTTGCAGCAAAGGGCAATGGCGCTCTTGTTGTCACAATACATCGGGATTTTGTTAAATCCAAGACCGTAGTCAGTTAATTGTGATCTCATCCAAAGGACTTGAGCACAACAACCGGACATGGCGATGTATTCAGCCTCCGTGCTTGATATTGCAGCGCTTTTCTGCCTTTTTGAAGACCAACTGATCAATCTATCTCCAAGGAGTTGCACAGATCCAGAAGTGCTACGCCTCGTGTCTTGACATCCAGCATGATCGGCATCTGCGTATGATATTAAAGCAATCGAGGAATCTTTCGGATACCATAGACCACGATGAAGTGTTCCTTTTAGATACCGAAAGATCCTTTTCACAACATGTAGGTGCTTTTCGGTAGGCCGAGCCTGATACCGGGCACACATGCATACAGCAAATTGCAAATCAGGCCTGCTAGCAGTCAGATAGAGAAGGGTGCCGATCATTCCACGGTAAAGTTTCGGATCGACAATAATCCCATCCCTATCTTCATCTAACTTGGATTTCTCCACCATTGGAGTGTCTACGGGGTCACAATTCTCAAAGTTATATTTCTTAAGAGATTCTAGAGCATATTTGGATTGATTAATAAAGATGCCTCTGGGATTCTGAGAAATCTGTAATCCTAAGAAAAATGAAATTTTTCCCATCATCGACATCTGAAAGCGTGTGGACATTATCTTCTCAAATTGTTTAGACAATTCTATGTTAGTGGCAGCAAATATTATATCATCAACATAAATTTGTACCAGAAGCATGTCGTTGCCGTCCTTGAGAGTGAATAGAGTGGGGTCCACTTTGCCTTTGGAGAAGCCTTCCGACATGAGATATGTTGACAGGAGATCATACCACGCGCGTGGAGCTTGTTTCAACCCATAGAGAGCCTTCTTAAGCTTGTACACATGATTAGGAGACTCCGTACTGACGAACCCATCCGGTTGACTAACATAAACTTCTTCCCTTAGTTCACCGTTCAAAAATGCCGTCTTTACATCCATTTGATAGACGATCATGTTCATATGAGCAGCAAACGCAAGGAATAGTCTAATCGCCTCCAATCTAGCCACAGGAGCAAAAGATTCCTCAAAGTCTATACCCAAGGCTTGTTTATATCCTCTAGCGACCAATCTAGCTTTATTCTTCAATACCGCACCCATCTCATCAAGTTTAACCTTATAAACCCATAACAAAGTAAGGATGTTAACCTTGTCAGGGCGAGGAACCAATTCCCATACTTCAAGTCGTTGGAATTCATTTAGTTCCTCCTGCATAGCTTCAATCCAAGACGATTGGGTCATAGCCTGCTGCCAATTTTTGGGTTCAACTTCAGAGAGAAATGCATCAAAGTAACAATATAGTACATTCTCTTGTAATTGATGGCGTGTAGAGACTGGTCTATCTAGATCTCCAATAACATTCCTAATTGGGTGATCTTTTGTCCATTTAGTGCTATGGTTTTCAATCCTAGGTGGTCTGGAGTGAACAATAGAAGGAGATTCTTCTGAGGTAGACGCGGCTGAAGGGTCTTCAGGGATCGCTACACCAAAGAAAGGAAGCTCTTGCAAGTGAGCATATTCCAAGTCGTGATCAGTAGTATCCTCTTCTACATCATTAGGCACAAGTAGGGGTGATGATTCAGGTGTAGTTTGAGAATCACTTGGTGAAGGTGCATCTGGTTCAATGTGAATTGTAGATGCATTAGATAAAGGTTCATTAACTTGAGCAACCACTTCATGTATTGGAGCAATTACTATAGGTGCTGGAACTTCATCAGTCGGGGGATCGAAGAATTCATCAAACAATGGTTGAAACAGTTTATCCCACTCGGGCCTTGATGGTGGTAAAAATGATGTAGAAGTAGGATTGTTGGGAACTAATCCGGAACTTATAGCACCGGTTCCCATCTCATGAAGCGCGGGTTCAGAGCTGTGTTGCTCAGAAGCCATCGCTGTCAGCTCGTCGAAATCTGCGTCCATAGTTTCTACAATCTTGCCAAGACGACGGTTATAGATTCGGTATGCTCTTTTGGACGGTGAGTAACCAATGAAAATACCTATATCGGCTTTTGGTTGAAGCTTACCCAAGTTCTCACTATTGATGTTTGGATAACACAGAGCACCAAACACATGGAAAAATGAAACATCGGGTTTGCGGTCATGTAGAAGCTCATAAGGTGTTTTTCCATGGCGTTTCCGAATGATAGAACGGTTTTGGGTAAAACATGCAGTAGAAATAGCCTCTGCCCACAAGAACAATGGAGCGTTCGCATAAATAAGCATGGTCCTAGCAGCTTCCATAAGTGTACGATTCCGTCTTTCAACGACACTGTTTTGTTGTGGAGTGCGTGCAGCGGATGTTTCATGTGATATACCAACTCCTTCATAATAATCACGAAGAGTCTGGTTGACGAACTCTGTACCATTGTCTGCACGAATACGGCGGACAGTGGTATTCAAACGTACCTGAATGAACTTCAGAAAAGTGATGATAGACTTCGGTGCTTCATCCTTTGTACGTAGAAATCTAACCCATGTAAACCTGGAAAAATCATCCACAATGACGAGAATGAATTTCTTACCGCTCACACTTTCAGTTCTCATCGGTCCACAAAGATCCATATGCAAAAGATGAAGTTTTTCTTGATTAGTGTCTTCAGCTTTGGGTTTGTAAGATTTCTTGGTGCTTTTCCCCCTTGAACACGCGGAACATAAATGGTCCTTGTGAAATTTAAGCTTGGGAAGACCACGAACTAACTCGTTTTTAGCCAGATGATTAATAGCATCAAAATTAAGATGAGATAATCTGCGATGCCATAACCATGACTTGGTCTTAGAAGCTTTAGAGAGAAGACATACTGGAGAAGCGGCCATCATGTCTTGTAAGGACAAAGTGTAAAGATTTGCACCACGAGATCCCTTCAACAAATCTTTTCCTTCCAAGTTGCGGATGAAACACGTGTGTTGTCGAAAAGCAACCTCAAGGTTGGAATCACAAAACTGTCCTACTGAGAATAAGTTATGACCAAGACCTTCTACATAGTATACCCTAGAAATCGTCATGTTTCCAATCTGATATTCACCATACCCTATAATCTTTGCTATATGATCATTCCCAAATTTAACCGTACCAAGAAACTTGCTGACGAAATTTCGGAGCATCGAGCGATTTCCGGTCATATGTTTTCAACAACCGGAGTCCAAATACCACAGGATGATTTGGACCACCTGAAAATATCACCACACAAAGACAATGTAGAGGTATCAGAATCTGAGTGTTCCTTGTTATTAGCAGGTACAGATTTAATAATCTTAGATTTGCTAACTCTAGGTTTCTTAGATTTCCTAGCCTTCTTCTTCTTAATTGGTGGTGTAGATTCTAGTTGGCTCAAATCCTGAGGTATTTCTACACTGATAGGCACTATAGTGGGGGCTGACCTAATTAAAGGGCGCTGTTTCCATACTTGAGTGCGAGTGTTCCTAACTAAAGGACGCTCAGACCTAACCTCAATGGATGCATTCCTAGTTAAAGGGCACATTTTACCATCTAGTGTAAAGGTCCTACCAGTGGGACGCCATTGCCAGCCAACTTGGGCACGAGTTCTACCCGTTGGCTTCCATTCAAGACCATTCTTAATAGCATTCATTTCATTAACGTGATCAATCAGACACAAATCATGACGCTGGGAAAACATACATTCATTACAATTCCAACAATTTAAATCAGAATTCATGAATGGTTTAGGCTGCTGCATAGGCGCAGAGCTTTTAGTCTTAACATGATTCGTTTTATTTAAAACTGAACTAGCATTCCTATTATGGACTTCTACTTTCTTCTTTGTGGCACTACTAGTGGAGGGCTTGATCTTAGCTTTCTTGAGTGGCGATCCTTTAGCCTTAGTAGTCGCTTTTAATCCTGTAGAAGGCAAAGTGGGAACATTAGCAACAGATTTTAAAGGTGTCTTACTTGATTGTGCCAATGACGGTTTCGCTCCTGGAGTCTTATTAAATGGAGTGACAGCAATGGGCCTATTATTAAGTAGTGCAGAACCTGGTGTACCTATGTATTGCGAATAAGCCAAGCAATATTGAACTCGCTTAACATATTCATGAGCCGAATAATAGTCGCTACTTGAGGGATCTAAGGCATAAAGATCGTCTAAAATATCCCTAAGAAGATCGACATGCTTAATGGCATTCCTCATATAATCATCGTAGGTAACCTGGTTTCTCTTATGAAGCGGATTCTTATAAAGCACTACTGATTTGGTTGTTGGAGCACTAGTGGACGGTGCAGAGTCGGTAGCTAAGTTATCAACAACTTCTTGTCGGGTGAGAAGAAGTGTCTCCTTTAACTCAGCCAAAACCATATTTTTGTCTATGAGCAGGATGTTCAAGTCAGAGATTTCTTCGCACTTTTGGTTCAGTTGTTCAACATAATATTGTTGTTGTGCCGCATTAAAAGCGAAGCGTTCTTCTAGTGAACCATAAAGAGCGGATAGTCCCTGCCTTGTCCGATCCATCTCCCCCAGAACAGTTGATAGTCTGATTTCTAAGACCTGGTTTTTAGACTCTGCAGCCTCTAGTTCCATTCGTAATGTTTCCTTAGATGATGATACCTCTCTCTTCAATCTCATGATTTCTTCCTCTAATGTCTTAACAATTGCAATCATCTTGTCACTTGTCTCAACACCGTTTTCACAAACATTTGATATCAAAAGATTTTCATTTTGAGCTTGTTGTTTTAATTCTAAAGATATACAATGTTGTTCTAGTTGATTAAAGCGTTGTGAAAGTAAATTATAAGAATCTTGTAGCTTTAAAAACTCAGCGTTAGATTCGTGACAAGAATGATTATCTACCTCATTTACAGTTTCAGCAACATTTACAGAAAGATCACAAACATCATCACAAATATGCACAGCATCACAATTAATCACAGCAGATGTAAGCTCATTCGAATAATTAACATTTACAATAGTAAGCACATCACATGAGATTACTTCGGACAAGAATCGGTCATATTCGGTTAAAATCTTTTCTTTTTCAATTAGTTGCAGTTCGTAAGCGGTGTCCATTTCATAAAACACTTTTTGAACTTCCCCAATTTCAAACTGAAGATTTTCCTTAAGAGATGCAAAACTTCCTTTTAGACTTTCGACAAACGGATTGATCTCAGTTTTAAACACCTCGTTCATGTGTTCGAAAGCCCATTCTCCGGCGTTTAAGCCATTTGAAGTCGTACATTCCAAAATGACCTTGTCAAAGTTAGTAAAGTATCGGTTAATCTCTTGCAAGTTTAACCATACAGTGCTAACAGGTGGAAGATTCTTTGGAATTTCCTTAGGACCGTCCATGTTGACAAGTGTAGGAAATGTACTAGGGCTTTCTTCCTCTATCATGTAGGTTGGTGCTGTAATGAGATCCTTATCCATATGGAAGCGAACTCTAAAATCAGTTTTTGCAAGCTCCTTATTCATTTTAAAATAATCACAATCTGGATATTTTGCTGAATTGTATGACCGATCCTCATCAACTAGATCCTTATTTGTTCGATCATCGGGAAAAACAATCGGGTCTAAAGCCAATCCTAATTGAGTTGCATTATACAATCTTGGACTATGTCTAAAAGCTTGTTTTGCATACTTTGGGTTAGGGGGAAGGCCTTTTTGACGTGATAAGTTAAACTCTCTAAACGAAGCATCAAATAAGTGCACTAGTTGAGAAGCAGCGTATTGTCTTAAAAGCAAGTAGTCTAGACTTCTAATCTTATTAGCAGTATTAATCTCCATTTCATTCTTCTTAGATTCGAGTAATTCAAAATCAGTTTGAAGTTTTTGAAAATTAGTGACCACTAACTCCTTTTCTTTAAGTTCATTAGACAGATTTGCTCTTAAGTTTTCGATCTCTTGCAAGTGACCCAATTGTTTGTTTCTAAAATGATCATATTCGAGATTTGTGAGAACACTTGACGAAGGCACTAATTCCAAAGTTTGTACTTTCTCATTGCTTAAGGCAAGCTCATCAGACAAATTCTTATTCTTAGCTAAGGTTTCTAAGAGTGCAGCATTCATTTGGCTAAGTAATGTAGCAGGAACCATTACCAAATCTTGTTGAGCAGGAGTAGGCGTATGCGAACTGGGTCCCGGTTGTGATTCACTCAAAGTCTGGGGACTCACATTGATATTGCTATCATTGTTTGTCTCCTCGTTTGAAGGACTCACCACCGAAGATTCGTTCGAGTCAGCACTCTCTTGCACAACTTGATGTGGTTGAATACTAGCATCAGTGGTATTATCGGTGGTATTAATAAGTACCTCAGATCTCTTTTCTGGCCCTAAGCTGGAGATAGTTGCCATGAGAGCAGCCTTTGCAGATTGAAAGTCATCACAGTCGGAGTCATACGCATCAAGATCATCGGCTTGGTAAGCTGCATTCTGCGTAGTGACAACGTCTTGTTCAGCAATCCCTGGGTCAGCAAGAAATGCAAGCTCCTCTTCATCAAGTTCCCTTCCTTGCGCCTGAGCATTTACCAGATAGATCTTTTCTGCAAACCATTGTCCATCCCTTCTCCTCTTGGGTTTCTTACAATCCCTGGACATATGACCCTCTTCCTTGCAGTTGTAGCATGTAATCATTCTCAACTTGCCTGTATTAGCCCGTGGAGGGTTGTTGACCATTGGAGCAGGAGCAGGATTGGCGGTGCGAACATTGGTTGATGTGGAAGTTCTCCCCTGATATGGTTGAATTGGCTGAACCATTACCCTGCCATTCTCAATTGTAGCTTGTTGGCGAGAATTGGATGAATTCCTCAACTGATTGTTGGTAGGAGCTGATCCTCTGAATCCTCGTTTGCTTAAAGTTCTTGTGAGATAAGCAGACATAGTAGTTAGCACTTCAACTGGGTCAGCTCCTTGTTGGAATACAGGAACTGGGACTTCCTCATCATCACAATACAGTGCTTGATCTGGATGAGCTGCATAATCAGTAGAAGGAATACTCATTTGATCAGGGTAGCTTGATGGATATGCTGCATAAGGTGCAACATTTGCTGGATGAAGTTGTGAAGCATACTGTGGTGAAGGTGCATTGAACTGATATTGTTGCTGATGTGAGGTGGGTGGTTGTGGTAGGATCGAGTATTGGGGAAAGGCTGGTGTCATGTAAGGTGATTGATGATAAGCTTGATGTCCCAAGATATAAGGTGTGTTGTTGTGAGACAAGCTTGGTTGATTCGCCATCAAAGCTAAGGAATCTGGGTACATACCGCGAGGTGAACGGTGCATAATCACATGCTTCTCATGCTGCTGAAGGAAGGCATATATTTGATCCAAATTGCACATATGCAGATCCCTGGTTAACTTGACATCGGTAATGTACTCACCCCATTCAGCTTGAGGTAGAGTATTCAAGAATTTGGTGTTAACCTGAAATGGTGCAATCACAAGATTGTATACATTCAGATCATTCATGAGTGTGGTGAATCTGAAGTAATAATCGTGGAGCGTTTCCCCTGGGTTGTACGTGAATCTATCAAACAGGTCATACAACTGACATTCCCTTTCCTGTTTTGTGAGAGACGTTCCTTGTAGCAACACCTTAAGACGTTCCCATAGATCCTTTGCCACCGTATACTGACTCACCATCCTATAGATGTCATGGGGAAGAGCTTGGAGAATTGTTTGAAGAGCTTTTTCATCTGCATCTGCAACAAGTTGTTGAGCTGGAGTGAGTTCTTCAAATTCTCGTGGTCTAGTCACGTTGTCAACCGTAATGGTACCATAGTCGAGTGGACCATTCAAAATCGATTTGACCATAAGCCTTCCGTATGTCGGTTTCCCCTTTAGATATTGCATCATTCGACCCTGCCATGCCTCAAACACCTCTTTAATAAGCATCGGTGGACGACTATCAGTCCCCGTTATGATCGAGATATCCGTAAGAGATGTCATCTGAGGCATTAATGAACTTGGATTCATTGCGATCACTTAACAGACTCAAAGATTATCGGTTGATCGAGCAGTGAAGAAAGGTTGAGAATTTGTGTTGTGTTGGTTGAACTCAAGATTAAATCCACTAAAGATCGTCGAAAAAACTCAAATACCCCTTGAACTTGCTTATACGGAATAACCCAAACTCAGAATAAACCCTTATTCGGAATAATGCCTATTCGGAATAATCCTATGCTGAAAATACCCTATTCGGAATAAACTCTATGCAGAATAACCCTTATGCGGAAAAACCCCTATGCGGAATGTTTTCTTCAATTCGGAATATCTTGGCAATTTTGGGTTATTCGGAAAAACACCTCCTATTCGGAATAATGGGCAATTCGGAATATTTCTCCTATTCGGAAAAATTTTGGCTATTCGGAAAATTGGTGTCTATTCGGAAAGAATTTTGGCTATTCGGAAAATTGGTGTCTATTCGGAAAGAATTTTGGCTATTCGGAAAAAACGGCTATTCGGAAAAAAAAATCTTCTATTCGGAAAAAATTCTTCTATTCGGAAACTTCTGCTATTCGGAATATTCTCCTATTCGGAATCCCTATTCGGAATAAACCCTCTATACTGAAAATACTTCTATTCGGAATCCCTATTCGGAAAATTCTGGAAAAAATGTTTCCGAGACTTAAAAAGAAGCTTTTAACCCCGATTTTTGATCCAAAACCACAAAAAGTTTTATGATTTTTACCAAAATAAGCTAAATCCAATCCTTATCAATCAATCCCAATAACAAAAACACCAAAAACAACAAGATTCAAGATTGATTTTTTCTAAAGATCACTAATTGATTCAAAAACTAAAAAAGCAACACAATCCTTACCATAAATCACCCCATAGCTCTTGATACCAAATGTAGAATATTGATAACCTATGAATCTATGAAGTGGGTTGATGTTTTCTAGTGAGAGAAACTAGAGAGAGAAAGTGAGAGAATATGTGAAAGATTTTATTAATATGAATGTGTAAAATGGAACAACAACCAACCCCTTTCCTTAGTGGAAAGGGGTATTTATAGTCCAAGCCTAACATTGGGCTTGGGCCGGTCCATGACAAGCCCATGGACCGGTTCTTACTTAAGTTAATAAGCAAATAATAACTAATTACTAACTACGAGCTATTACCACATAAATTATATTGTGGAGTGACCGATACTTCTAATATACGTTAAAACGTATTTCTAACAGGCCTAGACTATAACCGATGTGGCTACTTGTTACTCTGTATACATATGTGTACTACGTAATGTATTACGTAGGATAACACTATAAGTAATATGTAATATATATTATGTAATACGTAATATGTATTATATACATATGCATTTCGGTGATTTGCATACTTTAATTTCTAAACATGATTATTTCATACATACACTACAACTGCTTTAATACGCATTTTGGTTGTTGCAGGTTATGTCGTCATCTACTATTACTTACCAGCCCGACTCTGCTGACGAAGAGTGGGAAGACGAGATTGAGATGATACCAGATCATGTCGAGCCGGAGAATGACCCAGAGGAGGCTCTTGAGGAGGCTGATCCTGAGGAGGAAGGTGCGGAGTATGACCCTGACGAGGATCTGGAGGAGGATGATGAGGGTGAGCCTGATGTGCTGTCTGATACTTCCGATGTTGTTGATGGGATGCCACCTGTTGTGCATCGTACTTTGATCGAGTGGGTTAGTGGTAGTGAGGACGATGAGGATGATGAGGATGATATGGATGGTATTGAGGTAGATCACGAGGGTGATGAGGGTATGGATGGACATGAGGTAGGTCATGAGGATGATATGGATTGTGTTGAGGTAGATCATGAGGGTGATGATGATATGGATGGATATGAGGTAGATCGTGAGGATGATGAGGACATGGATGATGAGATTGAGAGTGATACCGACATTACGATGGTTGTGGCTAGTAGTGATAGCGAGGGTGCTGAGGCTGATGATGATAGTAGGGTTGATGCTTTGACTGTTGTACCTGAGAGAGTTGAGCCCAGTAGGAGGAGTGAGATTAGGAAGACCTCCAACTTGAGGAAGAAGCCTACTGTTCCATGTCAGCGGTTTAGAGAGGAGAGGGAAGCCTTATGTGGTACGCCACCAGCTGAGGTTTATACTGATTCCGATGATACTGTACCACCTGCTGATGGAGCTGGACCATCCGGTGATAGATCTCGAGCTTTGTCTGATTCTGATTCGTCATGCCCACAGAAGAAGATTCGTATGTCTGATTCACACACTACACCTGAGGCATCGCCTACTCATGGGAGTCGAGTTGCTACTATTGTTTCTACACCACCTACTCATCATGTTGGAGAGCCCTCTAGACCTAGGTCATGTGTTGTTATGATAGGATCTGCTTGGGATTCAGATGTTGTTCGTTTTCGTCTACTTGAGGATGTGGTGTTTGGATTGTTAGAGGATAACGAGGATACCCGTGACTTGTTGGATACCACACTTGAGGAGGTTGCTAGGTTGAGGCGTGAGTTGGAGTCAGTTCGTGGAGAAGACCGAGCTGCAAATGGAGACCCGAGGAGTGACTCACCGAGATGTGCTGAGTGTGATCGTCGTCGTCGCACTTAGAGATTCATCATTATTGTGCTTAATTATAGAGTAGATTGACATCTTTATCTTTTGGGCATTGTATCCACTAAACTAGAGTAGTACTCGGTTAGTTGGAGTAGACTAGATGCAATCAAACATTTATTTTATGACTGTGTACTCGATATTTTGATTTTGAATGGGAATTTAACCTTATGACTTTGACCAGTGACTATCCTTTCTATGTTTGTTGTACTGTTAAATTCTGCATTCTATTTTAGCATAAGAAATATATAACGTGTATATTCGTGCTTGAACCTTATTTGCATTGTTGTCTTAACGCAGAGAAACAATGGTGAACACACGTAACGGAATGACTGACGCACAATTGGAAGAACTGATTACGCAACGAGTGACTGCTGCACTGGCAAACATTCAAGCTAACAACAACGTGAACGAAGCACCACCAAACGATGTTGACAATCGACCGCCTAAGCCGTGTACTTACAAGGACTTTAGGAGTTTTGACCCTTTGAATTTTAATGGTACTGAAGGAGCTGTCGGATTAGCTCGTTGGGTTGAAAAGATGGAATCTATGTTCCGTGTCAGTGGATGTACTGTTGAAAACCAAGTGACTTATTGTACTTGTACTTTAGCTGCTGGAGCGTTGACATGGTGGAACACCCATGGGCACACGGTTGGAGCTGAGGAGGCGTATGGAATGAGTTGGGAGGAACTTAAGAAGCTGTTGACTAAGGAATACTCTCCTCGTAATGAGATTCAGAAAATGGAAATTGAACTGTGGAACCTGACTGTAAAGAACAATGACATTGGTGCGTACACTAGGAGGTTCCAAGAGTTGTGTTTGCTATGTCCTGGAATGGTTCTAGATGAAGAAAAGAAGGTTGAGCGCTATATTTGGGGTTTACCTGGTAGAGTTCAAAGGAATGTGACATCGTCTGGACCGACAAAAGTTAGTGATGCTATAAGGATGGCTCACAGTCTGATGGACCAAGTTGTTCGAGCGAATGCTGGGAATGCCGCGGACAACAAGAGAAAATGGGGGAATAACCAAAGGAACAACCATGGGAACTATCCGAATAAGAGGCAAGAAACTGTGAAAGCGTACACTGCTGGTACTGGGGAAAAAGGAGTATACAATGGGACGTTACCTTTGTGCAATCGATGCAAGCATCACCATAATGGACAATGCAATGTACAATGTCACAACTGCAAGAAAACTGGACACATTGCTAGAGATTGTAAGTCACCACCCAACACGAAAGCCAACGTCACTTGCTTTGAATGCCAGCAAAAGGGACACTACAACAATGAGTGCCCAAAGAAAAAGAATAAGGACCAAGGAAAGATTGATAAAGCTGGGGAAGCTCGTGGAAGGGTCAATGTGATAGGAGGAGGAGAAGTGCCACAAAACCCCGACGTCGTGACGGGTACGTTTCTTCTCAATGGTCGTTATGCTTCTATTTTATTCGATACTGGAGTCGATAGGAGTTTTGTGTCGACTGTTTTTAGTGTTTTACTTTATGTGACCCCTTCGCCCTTAGACACTAAGTACACTATTGAGTTAGCTAATGGGAAGTTGATAGAAACCGACACTATACTTCGTGGATGCACTTTAAATCTTCTAGGTCATCCTTTCGTAATAGACCTTATGCCTGTTGAGTTAGGGAGTTTTGACGTGATTGTCGGAATGGATTGGTTGTCGAGATATCATGCTACGATTGTATGCGACAAGAAGATCGTTCGCTTACCATTTGGTGAAAGTTTTGGAGGTACAAGGGGATACAAGTAACGGAAAAGGGAAGTCACGACTGAACATTATCTCGCGTGTCAAGGCTCAGAAGTTGTTATCGGAAGGTTGCCACGTATTTTTAGCCTGTGTTACTGAAAAGCAGACGGAAGAAAAACGGTTGGAAGATGTACCTATCGTACGGGATTTTCCGGAAGTCTTTCCTGAAGATTTGCTTGGATTACCGCCGGCTAGACAAGTTGAATTCCAGATCGATTTAATACCGGGAGCTGCACTTGTTTCTCGAGCGCCTTACCGTTTAGCACCGTTGGAATTGCAAGAACTAGCGACGCAACTACAAGAGTTGACTGATAAAGGATTCATAAGACCAAGTTCTTCACCCTGGGGAGCTCCAGTCTTATTTGTAAAGAAGAAGGATGGGAGTTTTCGGATGTATATCGACTATCGTGAGTTGAACAAACTTACCATCAAGAACCGTTACCCGTTACCTAGGATCGATGACCTGTTTGATCAGTTGCAAGGATCGAGCGTATACTCGAAGATTGACCTTAGGTCTGGTTATCACCAATTGAGAGTCCGTGAGGAAGATGTTGCAAAGACTGCTTTTAGGACTAGGTATGGACACTATGAGTTCCAAGTGATGCCATTCGGTTTGACAAATGCACCTGCTGTGTTTATGGACCTCATGAACCGGGTGTGTAAACCGTATTTGGACAAGTTTGTCATTGTGTTCATCGATGACATACTGATTTACTCAAGGAATGAAAAGGAACATGAGGAGCATCTTAAGATAATATTGGAATTGCTTAAGAAGGAGGAATTGTACGCTAAGTTCTCGAAGTGTGATTTTTGGTTGCCAAGAGTACAATTTCTAGGTCACGTTATTGATAGCAAGGGGATTCATGTTGATCCTGCCAAGATTGAATCAATTAGGGAGTGGACTGCTCCTACGACACCGACTGAAATTTGCCAATTCTTATGACTCGCCGGATATTACCGAAGGTTCATCGAGGGATTCTCAAAGATCGCAAAACCATTGACGAAGTTGACTCAAAAGAAGGTGAAATACGAATGGGGAGATAAGGAGGAATTAGCATTCCAGAAGTTGAAACAAATGTTGTGTAGTGCGCCTATTCTATCGTTACCAGAAGGATCAGAAGACTTCGTGACTACTATGATGCATCAGCAAAAGGATTCGGAGTTGTGTTGATGCAAAGGAAGAAAGTTATCGCCTACGCGTCACGACAACTGAAAACGCATGAGAAAAACTATACTACGCACGACTTGGAGCTAGGAGCGGTGGTATTTGCCTTGAAACTGTGGAGACACTACTTGTATGGAACCAAGTGTGTCGTCTATACCGATCACAAGAGTTTACAACATATTCTTGACCAGAAGGAACTGAACATGAGACAACGTCGATGGATCGAGTTGCTCAGCGATTATGACTGTGAAATCTGCTACCACCCTGGGAAGGCCAATGTAGTGGCGGATGCGCTAAGTAGAAAGGAACAATTGATGACACGTAGAGTTAGATCGTTAGCTATGGTTATCAATCCGAACTTACCTGTGCAAATTCGTGAAGCACAAACCAAAGCCCTTAAGCCTGAACATGTTGAAGCTGAGAAATTAGGAGGAATGGTTACTAAGAAATTAGAGACTAGCACTAATGGAACGTTATGTCTGAATGGTAGAAGTTGGTTACCACGGTTTGGAGGACTAAGGGACGTGATTATGCACGAGTCGCATAAATCTAAGTATTCGATTCACCCAAGATCTGACAAAATGTATCAGGATATGAAGAAGCTATATTGGTGGCCAAATATGAAAGCTGAAATCGCTACTTACGTAGGGAAGTGTCTGACTTGTGCTAGAGTGAAAACGGGACACCAAAAACCATCTGGATTGTTGGTTCAACCTATAATTCCTATGTGGAAGTGGGAAAACATAACCATGGATTTCATAACTAAGCTAACTAAAACGACCAACGGATACGACACAATTTGGGTAATTGTGGATCGACTTACGAAATCTGCACACTTTTTGGATATGAAGGAAGATGATTCAATGGATAAGCTTACGAGACTTTATCTGAAGGAAGTAATCGCAAAACATGGAATACCGATCTCGATAATTTCCGATAGAGACGGTAGATTTACTTCGGAATTCTAGAAATCACTTCAGACAGCGTTGGGTACGTAATTGGACATGAGTACTACTTATCACCCGCAGACTGACGGACAGAGTGAGAGAACTATTCAAACGCTGGAGGACATGTTGCGTGCTTGTGTGCTTGACTTTGGGAAGAAATGGGACAGACATTTGCCTCTAGTGTAATTCTCTTACAACAATAGTTATCATACCAGTACTAAGGCTGCACCGTTTGAAGCGTTGTATGGTCGTAAATGTCGCTCGCCTGTGTGTTGGAGTGAGGTTGGGGATAGTCAACTCACTGGCCTTGAACTCATTCGTGAAACAACTGAGAAGATTTTTCAAATCAAGAGCCGAATTCAAGCAGCCCGTGATCGTCAAAAGAGTTACGCCGACATTCGACGTAAGCCTCTCGAATTTCAAGTAGGAGACAAAGTGATGCTAAATGTATCGCCTTGGAAAGGTGTGGTACGTTTTGGCAAGCGAGGAAAGCTGAACCCCCGTTATATTGGACCTTTCAAAATTCTGGCAAAGGTTGGAACCGTAGCCTATCGTCTCGAATTACCGCAAGCGTTGAGCCGCGTGCACAGCACTTTTCATGTGTCGAACTTGAAGAAGTGCCTTTCTGATGAGACACTCGTTATACCGTTGGAGGAACTCCGAACCGACGACAAGATGCAATTAGTCGAAGAACCTGTTGAAATCATGGACCGTGAGGTCAAACGATTGAAACAGAGTCGTATTCCGATCATCAAGGTGAGGTGGAATTCTCAACGTGGACCTGAATTCACTTGGGAGCGTGAGGATCAATTTCGCAAGAAATATCCACAACTCTTTGACAACTCTAGAAACAGTGACACTCCTAAGCTTTGAGGACAAAGCTTCTCTATCAAGGGGATGATGTAACACCTGGTAATTTTCCCTACTTTGTAAAATGACTATTTTACCATTTGACTTTTTATTTAGTCAACTATGTGATTTAACAATGTTGGAACCGGGAGGTTATGCCGCGTTTTCTGAAAAACTGTTTGTTGACAAGTAATGACTTGACACTGTGCTCAGTCATTATTCTGAACATTTTCTGTGAATCTGACCAATGCAGAGACGGTCAATGAATCGACGATAATCCGTGAGATTATCCGTTATCTGTGAATTATGTGCTTAAATGTTTAGTTTTTAACTGTGTGATCGTATTTTCATGAACAGCGTATTTAAATATTTCTGTATATGTTTATATATGCCTGTATTTTAGTATTTTTGTTATTTATAGTAATAAATCGTATTTACTGTGAATATTTAATTAACGTATCGCGTTTTCGTATTTTACGTCGTTTTTACGTTTAACCATCGTTAACATGCATAAAATACTTTACCAATTATAAAATATCAGTTTTCGTCGAAAAATCGTAAATTTAATATAATTCGTTAAATTTTTAAGTTTTACGTAATTTTAAACTTAACTATATACTTTTTGATATTTACCTAAAACTAACTAACCTTTTTACCTTAAACCTTCTAAATAGTTACCATAGTAAATTTTTTGAAATATTTACCCTAAGTGGGACCCCCCATAACCGGCCAAAAACTCACACATGCTAGCTAAACCAAAATTTCTTCCAATTTCCATTTTAAGCTTAACTTACTTAACCTTAAACATTTTAACCCATTACCCCTTTAACCTTAACATCACCTCACAATTATTTACACTACACTTAAAAAAAAAACACACACACTCTCCATCTCTCTTTAAAACACACGACACACACACAACTCCATTTTCCACCATTGTTGATTTTCTTGAAGCTCCATTTTAAGACGATTTGACACAAAATAAAAACATCCTAGGGTTTATACAAGTATAAAGAAGAACGGATTTTCTTGGTTTGTAGATTTGAGGAGTTTTGGTGGTAGTTTATAGAAGTTGAGTTTTTGTTGATTATTAGTGGGTTAGAGCGTAGATCAGGTTGTCGTGGTTACGTAGAGTTGTTACTCAAGGTTACTTCTTAAACCTTTTTCATCTTTTTCATTTTTCATGCGTAATCTATGTAGATCTATGCATGCATGTTACTCATCAACTATTTTCTTGAAATAAAATGATAAAAACTATTTTTGGTCATGAAATATTTTAGATCTATGAAAATTATGTGTGGATCTATTAGATCCATGCATAAAAATGGTTTAATTGAAAGACTTGTAAAAATATAAAAATGTATATTTTTAGATTTGTGGACTTGAAGTTAAATCTTTGATTTTGAGTGTGTTTATGAATATTTGGAGGGAACTAGTAGTGTTACTACTAGTGGTTACGCTTGAAAATGGTCGAAAACGAGTTTTTACGAAAAACATACAATATGTCCGATTTTTATAAGAGGCGTAGAGGGTCGTAAAAATTGTTTTGACACTAGTTTACTACGATATTATGAAAATATAAGTTAATACCTTCCTTTCGATATATTATGGGCTAAAAACGGAGCTAAAATGAGTAAGATTTGGTCGTTTAAATTTCGTTGTCGGAAAACTTAATTTTGTGAAAAACACTATAATGTACTTGCTTTCTAGATTTTTAAAGTGGTCGAAACGACATTTTCGAAGTAAACGGAGTTGTTTTAAGTGTCGAAATGGTTACTAAAAGTTGTGTATAAATGTTGGACTCGTTTTGTAAAAGGGTATTAGTGTGAAATGTGAATACTTGGTGTATCGTTAAAAGTTGAGTGTTGAAAGTGGAAATTGATACTATTGTGGGAAAATGACTTGTTGAAATATTGGCGATTGAGAAAGTGTTGAAATTAGGGGTTTTAGGACGAGATTTGGGTACTTACTAAAAATGGCAAATTTTTATGTGACGCCGAAAGGCTGCCGAATTTTCGTTAGAAATCGTGTTGGAAAATTTATTAAGATAAATTTGGGTAAATTAAAATTTACGTCGAAAGGCTGTCGAAATTTCGTCGAGTCAAAAATAAATATTTTTTCCTAAGTATATATATACTATGATGTTTATAACGATATAACATTTACAAGTCATGATTTTAACAACGATATATATATATATATATATATATATATTATTGATGAGTAACGTACGTGACGAACTATTGTGACTTATTTGCTAGCGCCTAAACTATAGTATTATATTTAGGTTGTTGCTAGAGTTGCTCGCTACTATTTGATCATACTTGTGCGGTTTGAATCGTTGCATGAGGTGAGTTTATAGATCCCTATTAAACTGCTTTCTATGTTTAATGTTTTGGGATGTGATAAATGCTTTGATGCTTGCTTCTGGACGCAAGTAAAACTTGATTTCGGTGAACGCTTTGTGAACACTATTTATGAGATAGCTTAAGTTGCTTTAGACATGGTCCCCACTATCGTGAATCGTTAGTTACTCTGCTGGAGTAAGCTCTTATGTTACGGGTAGATCTATTGAGGGTTGACAACCTCCACTCGGGCATTCTGACGCCGGACGAGTGTGTACCATTTGTATGAACGGAGTTATCTTTGCTAGGTACTCCACTGGGGCAAAATTTATGTATGCAATCTATTGTATGCACTGGATCACTAGTTTCGATGTCACGGGCTTAGCTATCATAAATATTGTGAACACCCAATTTATCCTACACTTGGCACCATACCTGCTATAGTCGCATGTGTACCTGAAATGAAATCTGCAATTGAATTACTATGACTTTTTACTTGAAACCTATATTCTCACCAACTTTATGTTGACCCAATTTAGCATTTATCTCAGGTAATTGATGATGAGTTGTATCTGCTGTGTGAAGTACTTGGAGTCCGCATGCATTTCTTGGCTATCTTCGGACATTTATTCACTTATGCTTTTGAACTATTATCTCGTTGATGTTTAAAACTTTTATATTCCGCTACGCTATCTTTTGAAACTTAGACCTTTTGTACTTTGATGATTTTATTTAAATTCAACGAGGTATTTTTATAAAACGTCTCATTTAGAGTCGTTCTCTTGTACCTTGAACTATGATACAATGACGTAACAGCCCCCGAGCTTCACCGCTTCCGCGTATCACATTTTGGGGTGTTACAGGAAATGCCGATGCCATTGTTATACCCGAGATACCCGCAAACACCTTTGAGCTTAAGACACATATGATCACTTTGGTTTCTTCTACATCCTTTTTAGGGAGACCCATGGATGACCCCCACGATCATATCAAGAAGTTTTTGTCCATATGCAATACACTTATGTATAATGGGGTCCCTCATGATGCAGTCAAGTTGATCTTAGTCCCATTCTCCCTAGAGGGTAATGCTAGGTATTGGCTAGATAGACAACCTCCCAAAAGCATCAGCACTTGGGATGACTTTACCAAGAAGTTTTTGAACAAGTTCTTTCCTCCATCTAGAACCACGGATTTGAGAAACTTAATTATTGGTTTTCAACAAAGGAATGATCAAACCTTTAGTGAGGCTTGGGAGGACTTCAAGGAGTTATTAAGAAAATGCCCCAATCATGGATTTAACCAAGTTCATCAAATCAACACTTTCTACAATGGATTAAGATCACATCAACAAGATTCCCTCAATTCATCCGCGGGTAGGAATATTCTTTCCAAATCCACACAAGAGGCTTGGGACATTATTGAGACTAAATACATGGTGCAAACAAATAACCAAAGAGATAAGAGGGTCCATGTTGTGCAAGAAAGTTCTCACACATCCATTGATAATCAACTCCTTATGAGTCAAAATGAGATACTTCAAGTAATGGAAAAAAATCAAACGACGAATCAAGAGATAGTCCAAGACCTTATGAAAATTTCCTTGAACAATTCTTCTTCCAATGATGTGAATGCCATTTCCATAAGTTGTGAGATATGTGGAGGACCTCATTCTTACCTACAATGTGACAAGGTTCAAAATAATCAAGGTGAACGTTATGCTTATCAAGATGAACAAAGAGAGAACTTCAAACCTAATATCAACCCTAACAATATCACTTACAAGTCAAACAACTACCTTGATCCACCCGGCTTTCCACCCCATCGACCCACCAAAACAAAATCAATCCTCCTCAATTTCCTCAAAGAAATCAAGGGCCTAGGCCAAATTACCAAGGACAAAACAACTTTATAGCACCCAATACCTTTCACAATCAAGGAAATCACTTTCAAGGCAACAACCAAGGGTTTTACACCCAACCTCCACCTTTCCAACATCAAGGCTTTCAAGGGAATGTGCCACATGATTTTAACACTATTGAGCTTCTTCACAAAATGAATCAAGAGAATGAAAGGAGGTTACAAGCCAATGAGAAAAGAATGAGGGAAATGCATGAGGAAACAAACAAGAGGTTTATGATGCTTCTCAATCAAAGGCCACAAGGTGCTCTACCTTCAAATACACAAACAAATCCAAGGGCTAATGTTAATGAAATTACAACTAGGAGTGGAAAAACGACTATTGATCCTTCACCACCTAAACCTACGTTGACTAAGCCTACTATGGTTCCACCTTGTTGGAAATACGTTTTTACGTATTTAGGAAGATTCGGTCACTCCGACAATATATTAAGTAGTAGCTCGTAGTGTAGTTATTCTATATTAATTAACAAGGAAATGCCCGGTCCATGTTATGTATGGACGACCCAATATGAAAGCCCAAGCCCATCATAAGGCTTGGGTATATAAACCCTCTCCTTAGATGGAGAGGGTGTGGTTCACTTCATATTTACACATAGTTGAAGGTGTTTTCTTTTACTTTCTCTCTCTAAAAGTGTGTGTGTTCTCACCATCTTTATATCTCTTTCTCTCTCTAAACATAAGCAAGATTTACAATATCTTACAAATGGTATCAAGAGCCATGGGATGATTGTATTGTTTATGTGTTTGTTTTTTATAGAGATTCGTGTGTTAGTGATCATAAATCCCACGTTCAGTTTTTTTTTGTGTTTTTTATGGTTTGATCTTCACCAATATCATCTACCTATACGTGTTAGTGATTTGGGTTACTTGGATCGCTCAAAAACGCGAAATGTTTGGGTGTTTGGATTCATTTTTGGCTTCAAGATTCATCTATATTAAAGTACAATACGAATTCCTTGTTTTTCTCATCATTTCGCAATATTTGGTATAATTTCGCAATTGTTGAATTGCGAAATTGTTTAGTATTGCGGATTCTAATTCTGATAATTACGAATTTGAATAATTGAAAGGTATTGCGGAATCTTTAGCATAATTTCGCAATTGAAAGGTATTGCGGAATATTGTTGACTGATTGCGGAATCTTGTATTTCTGCCTATTGCGAAATCTTGTATTTATGCCTATTGCGGAATTGATCTCATTAGAAGATTGTGAAATCTTATAGGTTGACTGATTGCGGAATTGAATCAGAAGATTTCAGAATCTTGTAGGTTGGATCATTGCGAAATTGAATCACAATCCTAAGTATTGCGAAATTAATTCTATCTCATCATTGCGAAATCATTGCATTTTCGTGAGTAATTTTGCTGTGAAATTTTTGGTTTCTCAAGAAGACAATTTTAGGGGATTTTAACATAATTTCTCGACTTCAACACACGACAACAAGCACATTTACTTTCTCTCATTGTTTGATCATCGTTTTCAAATCTTAACTTATCGAAATGGAGTACACATCTCTTACGGATAAGTCCATCCTCTCGGGTCGTCCACCAATGTTGGAGAAGTCCATGTATGAGGATTGGACTTCCTGAATGGAACTTTACATGTTGAACAAAGAGAATGGACATCTCATTTGGGCATCGGTGCTCAATGGACCATTAGATTATGGTACAGTGACGGAAGGTACAATTACTCGTCCTCGCACAACGGGTGATTTGACCGCAGATATGAAGATTCAAGACAAATGTGATAAGTATGCTACAAACATTATTCTCCAAGCCCTTCCTCCAGATGTCTACAAAATCGTCAGCAAACATAAATTTGCCAAAGATTTATGGGATAGAATTCGTGTTCTAATGCAAGGCACCTCGTTAACTAAACAAGAACGAGAGTGTAAGCTTTATGATACATTTGATAAGTTTGCCTATGTTCTCGGGGAGAGTCTCAATGATTACTACTTGAGATTTACTCTTTTGTTGAATGAGCTCAATATCTATGGCATGGTAATTCCTACGTTTCAATTAAACACCAAGTATTTGAACACCCTTCCTTCAGAATGGCGTAAGTACGTGACGACTGTTAAATTGGCTAAGGACTTGCATAACACCAATGTGGATCAACTTCAAGCTTTTCTTCAACAACACGAATGCCATGTGATCGAGGCTCGGTTGTCTACACCACAAGTTCGTGATCCACTAGCCATGTATGCTTCTCAACAAATGACCCCACAACAAAACATGGCTTAAACTTATCAACAACAATCATACTTTCAGCAGCAACCACAACACACATATCAGCAACCACAACAACAATCTTATCAACCACTGATGATGCCATAACAAGCATATCAACAAAGTGTTCTTCAATAGCCTTATCCATAGCTACCAGCACATTAGGCATCACCCTCACAAGCTAACACTTCTCATATGGGCTATACTCCTCAGCAAGGATATTTTCCAATTGAAGCACCACAAGCACAAGCCTTCTACTCCAATGAACTTCCACCAATTCAACCACCGGTCTTTACTCCAAATGATACGCCTACTGATGTTTTAAACCATCTCACTGCCTACTTGTCAAAACTTGTTGCTACTAGAGGTTTTCCACCAACGAACAATCAGCTCCGCACTTCAATTCAACCACAGGTCTTTACTCCAAATGATACGCCTACTGATGTTTTAAACCATCTCACTGCCTACTTGTCAAAACTTGTTGCTACTAGAGGTTTTCCACCAACGAACAATCAGCTCCGCACTTCTTCAAATCCTCGACAACAAGCCACTGTTCAAGATGATCAAGTGACGGTGCAACCTATTCAGGAAAGGCACAATTCATATGGACCACCTACAAGGACCGTGAACGCTCAAGATGTGATTTCTCAAGCTAATGGAAATGGAAGCACTGTTGGTCCACAAAAGGTTGTGACTTGCTACAATTGTAGAGCACAAGGTCATATGGCTAGGGAATGCACTCAGCCAAAAAGGAGATGGGATGCAACGTGGTTTCGTGAGAAGATGTATTTGGTCGATGCTCAGTCTAAGGGAAAGATTTTGGATTCAGAAGAGTTAGCATTTCTTGCAGACCCAGGGGCAGCAGACAATGAAGGCATTGCAGTCGTTTCCACTTCTAATGCATCTTATCAAGCAGATGATCTTGACGCATATGATTCGGATTGTGATGACATTCACTCTGCCCAAGCTGCTCTCGTTGCTAATCTCTCTCACTACGGTTCTGATGTCGTCAGTGAGGTACCAACCACATCTAATAATGTTCATGATAACCTACATCATGTTGAGCATGAAAATGACAACCTCGAACAGCATTCGGGAACTAGTAACTCAAATGATGTGGTATCCAAACCAACACATTTGAGTGAACCTCAACCAAATGCTACGACGGGTATGGAATCTTATGATCAACGTGATTTGGTGATGGCACCTAAACATATTATTGATAACATGAATGTGGCTGTTCGACAAACCATAGATATGAATGCCAACCTAACCGCTGATCTTGCGCTGTATAAGGAAAAGGTCAAAACTTTTGAAATGGTCCCTCAAGCAGGGAAAATAACGTGTTCTGAATTTGACCCATTTCGTTTTGAAAAGATTAAACCCTTAAAAGAAATAGAATCAGTAAAAGCTAATCTTTCCAATGAATTAAAAGCAAAAGTGTCGGTTGTCAATGATTTTCAGAAACTTAAAATGGATTTTGAAACTCTCGAGTCTAAAAAGTTTGTATCGGAAATTAATGCTACCAAACTTCTTAAATTCAAAGAACAACAACTTTTAAAACAATACGCTTCCACAGAAAAGGTTCATCTTTTAACTAAATCTTTTAAAGAACTCGAACTTAAGCGTCTTCAAGATTTACCACCTAATCCTGGTAATGCAAAACAAGCTCAGGAATATATTCCTTGTCTTTATGATGTGACCCTAATTGACAAATCGAAAGAAGCACCTTATGTTCGTAGTACTGAGGAGACCCAATCACTTGCGGATGAAGCTCATTCTAAAATGCTATTAAAATTCCATAAGATTGATTATGATAAGCATAATAAAGATCAATTTTCTAAAAAGACCCGCATTCGCTTACAAAAGGAATTAGCTCAATTATCAGCTTTTGTGCCCCAAAGTTCGTCAACGGAAAACCTTCCTAGTACGTCTCCTACACTTGTCAAAAAGGATTTAACTAAGTTAATTCCACCAGTAAGTAAGGTGTCAGATAGCTTAAATGCGGTACACCAACACTTAGCCGATTTTGACAAGGTTATTGTGGAAGCTACGACGGCTTCGGCCATAACGGAAGGTGAATGGAATTTTGAGCACACAAGAGCTGAGTTCCGAGACGAAATTGCTCCATTTGTAAACAATGTTAAAGCTTGTCTTAGCAATATTGATCAAGATTTTCTTTTGGAAATAGAAGAAGTTAGACGTGTTTTCAATGAAATGGATGATGCTTATGTAGAATTGTGATAATCTTGTGAATCAATAAGGTGGGTTGATGTTTCTAGAGAGAGAAAGTAGTGAGAGAAAGTGAGAGAAAATGTGTATTTTATTAATGTAAAAGTGAAACAACCAACACCCCTTTCCATGGTGGAAAGGGGTTTATATACCCAAGTCCTTAATGGACTTGGTCCTCCGACCCATGACAAGCCCGTGGGCCGGGTTTACTAACAAAGTAACATAATATTCAACTACGAGCTTTTTAACATTTAATAATAACGTGGAGTGACCGATACTTCTAATATACGTTAAAAACGTATTTCTAATAATCTCCCCCTAAAGGGAGGTCACTCCAATTTACAAAGTCCTAAACCTAGCATACTATACTAAGTCTTCGTTCTTTAGCTCGTAGTCTTTTCTTTTTGCCTTTTCTGTTGTGAATATGTTGATGTTAATCTTTTAGGCTTTGGCTTAGAGCATTGTTCCTTTTGACCATTCATGTGCGATCTTTGCCTTCTTGTGAATCTTGCCTCCTCGTGACTCCATGTTCCACACACTTATGTTTTTGTTGAATTCTTGAAAGCTTCAGAGTTTGGTACAGCGGAAGACTTCATTTTGTACTTTCTTGAATTTTGTTGAAATTTGATGCAGAAAAACATAAGCATGTGGGAACGACTTCAACTAGTACACCGCAACGCCACCGTCTTCAAATGCCGCAACATAACAAGAAATGAATGAAATGGCTTAGAACATTTCATTCTAAATCGGTAGCATTTTACCTCCGGTCGGTGAAGACTGTTGGACGATATTAAATATCGTACCCGTGACGGATAGTTTCAATTAAGTAACTTCCTGACAGGATTTCACGGGTAAACCCGTTCTCTTTACTTGACCGTCACTAAGCCTGACTGTGAACATAAAGAGTGAATCACTTGGATAAATTATCCTTGTGATTGAAGCCGTCAATTCATGAACCTGGAACAAGTAAATTTCAATTAAGATTTTCACCATTGTTGCTTTCCAGTTGTCACAAGCTTGATTCATATAGAATCTTGCACGTCACCTACCAAGTGTTGTTTGATGTTAACACTAGAAGGATTTCCACTTGTCACTGTGAATACTAAAGAGTGTCACTCTGAGTGTTCTTGCAAGATCATATGATAATGCGTAGAGGCCTGGAACGTGTTTAAGTTCAATTAAGAATTAAACTACTGTTTCTTTCCAGTTTTCACAAGATTGGTTTCTAATGAACCGCACGTGTCACCTACCATGAGCTTGTTTGATGTTGTCTCAAGCAGGATTTCCATCTTCATTGTAATACTTGCGTATCACTTGGATGTTCTGGCAATATTACAAGAATACTGCGTAGGACTCATAAAGATCTCTTACTTTTCACAGTGTGTGAGAAAGCAAGGAATAAATGGAAATTGTCCTAATGAGACTTTTGATGATCTCGTGGCTCTAGACTCGATAGTGCGTTTTGATTTAGTGAGCGATGGCTGGAGAGGAGTGCCACCTATTCAATATCAGTCTATTCGGAGTGAATAAACCAATAGATAACGTGTTGATCTCCGTGTGATTAAAACAAATACCTTTTGAGAGATATTTGAGTTAGCTGGGAAGGGTTGTGCATTGCATCACTGGGTCTATGATGTCTTTCTTCAATATCGAGAATCATTAACAAATGATCTCAATAGCATATGTATTGACCCGGTTTCTGCCTAAAGTTGTAAGGAGGGCTTCTTTCTTTACACCCTTTATCTTTACAATTCTTTTTCATTCTTCAACCCCTTCAATGCTTACCAATACGTCATTACTAGCACCTTGTTGTGATTGTTCCAGTGCTAGCTTAAGTACTTGGTCGGCATTTAGCTTCGTTCACAATCATTCTCCATCATTCCTAGGACTTCTAGTTCTATCTAGGGAATTGTCCTTGGGAAGATTCCATCGGTTCTGATGAATCATTGGACTAATACTTATACCTACCACCCTTTTGACACCACATCCGTCGTGAATTAAGTGTGTTGTGGGTAAGTATTGTCACCATGAAAAATCCTTGAAAATCACTTAAGGCACTTGTGATATTATAATCAAAGTTTTTGTGCCTTAAGTGTTTTGTTCATCAAAAACGCTCCCCCTTAACACATGCATTACACATATTAAGTTGGATTATCTTTAAGTCTTTTTCATCATTTTCCACGTATCATTAAGTCTCCTTAATCCAATTTTCTCCCCTTATCCAAAATGTTAACCATTAATATTTGGGATATTGAATGGATTAACCGGTCTTTGTGTAAAAAATGAAATCAATATATGGCCATAGAACATATTAATTCTCCCCCTTAAATTAATGAGGGTTAGTTGTAGTGCTTTAGTATGATATATTTTGAAAGATTTAGAATCTCGTGAGAAATTCTTGAAAAATTATCATACCTTCACACTACATCAAGCCACAAAAGCACAATATTCACAGTATTAACATATTCACATATTCACAATTAACTTACAGTATGGAGTTGACCTTAGTGAAGACAACCCATATTAAATGGATCGTTGCAAAAGTCTGAAGTTCCCTCCATACGGTCTGCCACCCACGAACCTTTCTAAGCTCCTCATCAACCTACGTTCCCTGAGCTTTTCATCAATCTTCTTGATCACATATGTAGCCATTTTCTGATAAGCCGGATGCCAATCCTCAATCACTTCTGGTAATTTCCTGCCAGAATTGAGATGCTCCAATTTGTCTTTGATGATTGAGAGAGTCCCATCACTGTACTTATGAAGCTCAGCTACCCTCATAAACTTCATGATCCCACGACCGTTCAAGTAGAAAATCCCGCACATCGGAAGGGTTGTGCCGGTATAGGGACATCTATCGGCATGTTGAGGTAATACTTGATTAAGTGGAGGAGTCATGTTAAGCTTGCGTTGATAGATTTCAACTCCCAGTTGTGGGTCTTCTACACGTTTCTTGATGACAACGCTTCATGTAAACATACGAAGTGCTGTGTTTAGAGCAATGATTTCTTCACGAGTGAGATGTGTAAGCTGATCACGGGTCATGAGAAGCAACATATCTTCTATATCTTCAAGGCGAATGATTGAGAAATCTCCTTGATGTATTGTGTATTCTCGATCATCTTCTCTTTTCAGTCGAATTTCCGTGACATGATGATATCCATTCTTGGGTTCAATCCTCATTCCTAATATAATTGTGATTCGAAGATTGGATCTGACAATACTACCTGAGTTGACTAAGCAGCAACCTCTGTATGCCCTTCGCACTCGCTCGTCCCAATGTGATGCTCCTATAGCAGCATACATGTCATAATTGCGGTTTATCTTTGGAACCCAGAGGCGATTGACCTTTTCTTCGATATAAGGTATTGACCCCCAAGTAGTAGCTTTCAACAAAGTCAGGGAGGTCGCATACTTGGATGATCCCTTGAGAAGATAGTCAAGATCATATGTGACAAAGAAGTCAAGTGAAATTTGATTGTCTTGAGTAGTATCAAGTGGAAGAGGAGGTCTTTCTGGCGCATGAAGGCCTGGCCTTTGAATTGTATTGAGAGCTTTCAGGATTTCATTAGCATAATACTCATAATCCATTCGGCTTAATCTTGATTTAGCGCGAAGACTCTTGTCTTTAAGCGCTCTCTTCACCAAGGACGAAGTGATCGAAGATCCAAACTCATGAGACCAAAATGCACACAGATCTATTGGATTGCGAATACGTAGAAATAGAACATTTGCATCAGCATCTGTGATTAGATCATATGCAGCAGCTGCTGTGATCCATGGTTGTTCTGGTGCGTTCTCATCGATCGGCAATGTATCAGCCCAATCCAGTGTGTGTGACTCAAGAACTGTAGTAACTGGTTCATTAAGTGGAGCAGTAGATACTTGAACGGGTGTCGGTTCTGAGACAGGTTTATCAGCAGCAGGTGTAGTTTCTGGTTCTACAGTTGTGGTAACAACAAAAGAACTAACAGGATTAACAGTAACAGGTATAGAGCTAGAAACAGATGTACCGGGAATTGAAGATGCTGTTGTAGCATTCACATCATGGTGCCACTTGGTGCATCCTGTCTCCGTAGATGTGGACTTACCCTTGTGAGCAACATCTTTCTGAGATTTGCCACCGGTCTTGGACGGTTTCTTCTTGCTGGCAGCATTGTTACCCCTATCATCATCATCAGACTGATCAGGCTCGTCAGACTTGTCACTGTTGTCGCTACCCCTGTTCTGGTTGTCATCATCATCATCATCATCATCGTTCCTGTTGCTATCCTCGTCACTATCCTCATTACCATCACCGCCTTCACCATCATCATCATCATCATCACCCTTATCTTCATCACCAGCATCGTCTTCTTCACCACCACTCTCTTCTTGCTCACTATCCTCCTCACCAGATGCCTCTTCATCACCCTTTTTATACAAAATATGGTAAGGAACCACGCTTCCAAATGTATTAAACAGCCTGTCATCTTCCTTTATGGCTGCATTAAGTGCCTTATGAAGTGTCCGCTGAATTTTGGATTTGTCGAAAGATCCAACTTCAACCATGCGGGCGTGGAGAATCTTCTTCAGTTCAAAGTCCGTTAAGTCATATGCAATTTTATAGGCTGAATTGGAAGGGTTTGACGATTTAACCATCAACTTATCAGCCGTAATTTTCTTCACCTCTTTTCGCAACTTTGGCATAATAGACTTAACATATTCCTTTACCCTATCATTAAGTGAAGCTTCAAGTGTTTCTTTCTCCTCTTTATACTTGTTCTTTAATTCGTTTAGTTTGGTGATCCTTGCTGTACTTTTATCAGCTTCAACCTGTTTGACATGAGCAAGTTCTTCTGAATGAGATTTCCGTGTAGACTCCATCTCTGCATTGAACTTAGCTATCATCTCCTCTTGAGCTTTCTTGGATGTCTCTTCACTTTGCACTCGTTGGAGTAGCTCTTCTCGAAGTTGAGCCATCTCTTTTCTTTGAGTTTCCATGTGTTTATCCATCATTTCTGCCATGAGGAGTGCAGAAAATGTAGATTGCACAGGGCTACTCTGGAGCGGTTGAATAGGCACTGTTGTGATGACAGTACTAAGGACGGAAGTAGTTGGAGGTGGAAGGGATAGTAGTTGAGCAGTCAACGGTTGTGTTGGCAGAGGCTGGATTGGTGGAGGTTGAGTAGATAAAGGCTTTGAAGTCACAATGATTGTCGTAGCAACGAACTCCTTTTCGATGCTTGCTGTAGCGGCAATGGATGTTGCTTTAGATGTTGAGTACTTGTCTGGTGTTCCATACTCAAAAATATCATACGGCTCCTCGTCTTCCTGTTCAACTTCTATCTGCACACCCGAACCACTACCTCTTGTGTCTTTCCTATTCTTTCAACAGCCTTTTTTAGTTGTTTTTTCTCAGCTTTGCGAATTTGCTCGGGAGTAACATCATCATCAGTATCTTCATCTCGAATGACAAACTTCTCAGCTTTGCGCTTATCCTTTTTAGCCACAGTCTTTGTTTTCTTGGGTTTAGGCTCAGATAAGGCAACTTCTTGCTTACGTTTGCCTTTACTATTGATTGTAGTTGATGAGACTTCTCCCGCCTGAACCTTTTCTTGCTGTTTTCTGATTTCTCTTAGCATTTGCTTGTAATCATCAGAAGCTAGAATTTTGTCCGTCAGGAGATGACTAGGAACAGGACCAGGATTAACAGCACCAGAGGGTCCTTCATGCCTTAAGTCCACAAGGTCATCAGCCTCTATAGTGTGGTGACGACTTTCTGTACGCTTATCAATAGAAGCATCATTTTCCATAAAGTAATTAATGATAAGTTTGATGAATCTAGGGTAAGGAAAAATTTTAGCCTTCTGCTTCGTGTTTTGGAAGAGTTGAAAATTAAACTCTTCCCACAGCAAGGATGCATAATCTGCATTTATGCCTTGTACATTCCATAGAACATACTCATAATTGGAGCTCGCACAGCATCATGCCCAGTTGTTTTAGGTGTAAGACAACGACTGAGGATACCGTAGATAGCTCTCCAAGGTTGACCCACTTTGGCTGTGGTAAACTCAGACACTATTCGCAGGTCAGGACATCCAAGAGCGATAAACATCTCCATGAGTTCGTGTTTGGTAGGGTTCCTTGAAAATGACATACCTTTGGGTGTATCCCGAATTCCAAATATCTTGCGAAAGTCTGAAACGGTGAGTGTCTGTTGTTTGTTATCGAGGAAGAAGGTGAACTTGTTTGAAGTCCTTTCCTTGGTAGCCCAGAATTCGTACATGTAATCAAATGGCACCGAAGCAGTACTCCTTAAAGCATTCTTTAAGTGAGATAGATTAAGGATTGCTGAGGCGACTTCGAATCCATGGTGAGTTGAATGAGAGACTTCCTTCAATCGGTAATTGTTCGGTATGAACTTAAGTTCTTTTGCCTCGGCAATTGCGGCTGCTCTAGCATCTTGGAGTTCTTGCACGGTTGGATTAGTCATGGTTTCTGCTTAAGATAAGACATAAAAGGTTGATACACAGATATATATATATATATATAAATATATATACTATTATGTTGTTACTTCTAAGCATCACACAATTCATCAAGTAATTATAACAGGCAAACAATTATCAATCCAACAATCCTTCATTCGGAAAACCTTCATTCGGAATGCCTTCATTCGGAATGCCTTCATTCGGAATGCCTTCATTCGGAATGCCTTCATTCGGAATGCCTTCATCCGGAATGCCTTCATCCGGAATGTCCTTCATCCGGAATGTCCTTCATTTGGAATGTTCTTCATCCAGAATGTTCTTCATCCGGAATGTTCTTCATCCGGAATGTTCTTCATCCGGAATGTTCTTCATCCGGAATGTTCTTCTTCCGGAATGTTCTTCATCCGGAATGTTCTTCATTCGGAATGTCCTTCATTCGGAATGTCCTTCATTCGGAATGTCCTTCATTCGGAACGTCCTTTCATTCGGAACGTCCTTTCATCCGGAACGACCTTTCATTCGGAACGTCCTTTCATTCGCAACGTCCTTTCATTCGGAACATTCGTTCATTCGGAACATTCGTTCATTCGGAACATTCGTTCATTCGCAACATTCGTTCATTTGGAACATTCGTTCATTCGGAACATTCGTTCATTCGGAACATCCGTTCATTCGGAACATCCGTTCATTCGGAACATCCGTTCATTCGGAACATCCGTTCATTCGGAACATTCGTTCATTCGGAACATTCGTGCATTCGGAACATTCGTTCATTCGGAACATTTTTGTTCATCCGTATTAATACAAAAACATGTTCATTCGGAAAGACGTTCATCCGGAATATTCAAAAACAAGTTCATTCGTAACTTTTTGTTCATCCGGAATAAAACGTTTACCAAGGAAAAAACGTTCATTCGGAACATTTTGTTCATCCGGAATAACATGTTTTAAGCTTGAATGCACCCTATGATGAATCTGTCTAATCGCATGAGTGTTTTTAAGTCAATCTAAAGCAACAAAGCTTATTCTAATCCTATTCCGAGACAAATCCTGCTTAAACCCCCAATTAATATGACCTAATTAATTTGAACACCCTAATTTGATGGATTTGATTAAAACAAGGCAATTAACTAGATTTAAAGAATAAATTAGGCGAATTAAAACAAATATTTGATGCTTGTACCTTATTTGATCGAATGAAATGGATTGAATGATTAAAACGCCATGAATTTGTGAGCTTTGTGTGTGATTTTGTGTGTGTATGGCGTCCAGAAAGAATGAAGGAGAAAAAGAAGAAAGAAAGAAAGGAGACGGGGTGGAATGCTTGACTTAGGTCAACAATTTTTCCACTTTCACATTTTGCTACTTTTAGTCCCTGTACTTTTCTTTTTCTTTTCTTTTCTAGTTAATAACAACTTTAGGTTAACATCCGTTAAATTAATTAACAATCGTTAGGCCTATCTCATTGAATTAACTATTCTAGCCCTCACACCACTAATACATTGTATCCTATTAGCAAATATCCAAGACCTAGAAACTCACGATAAATTAGAACAATCACAAGTCGTATGCCAAAGAAACTCCAGTTATTAACCGATTAATTTTTCTCGAGAACTTTTGAAGACCGTTTTGATGACGAAGATGATTTAATATTTTATCCCCCTTAAACGATGACCCGTTTTCTATTTAAAGAGATGTAGTCATTGTTTAACGAGCCAAATGATGAAAGAGTTTTCTAATTAATGTCTTAGAAAAATTGATTCGTGGTGGCAATAAGATTTCTCTTATTTTGACAAGTTAATGCACTGAGACGTACACTAACTCGTGTTAGACCAAGTTATAAAGTAAACTTGATCTCTTTGTATGATTTGGCTTGTAAATCATACCCGAGAAAATTAATTCCCGTTGTGGGCCAACGTTTTCCAAGGAAATACGTGACTTTAATGCGAAAAACGGGTTACAGTCAAAAATAACTACAAGCCATAATGGGCATGTTTTAAAAATGTACAACTTTTATACGGACTCTATTTATGGCGCCATGTCAATATTAATCGATATTTCTAAGGCCGTAAATATTACCGTACTAAAAGACATGCCCGATTAAAAAAGACGAAAATATTTTTGGGTTTTCTTGGTTTTATATTTTTTATGGTTTTTGTAGGTTTTTGATACATGCCTTTTCATTAGGGGTTCTAGATTTCTCTCGGTATCTCCTCGAATTGATCTCGGCTCTAAGTGGAATGATTTGTTCTTGGTTAATAAAAAGGTGATGGTTTGTTTATCTATTTTAAACTAATGACAAGAAATTAAGTGTCGAAGAGTAAAATTAAAACTTTGAAAGATTAAACTAAAAGGACGAGTTCAAAAATAAATACTTGAAAACTTAAATATTATATTAGAAAAATAAATGAACATCAATAAAAACTAACACTTAGAAAACTTTGCAAAAATATAAACTTAGTCGGAAAGTACTAAAATAAAGTAAGAACGAAATATAGCAAAAAGTTCCAATCGGAATAAACAAACTAGGCCCAATCGGAATGTATTCCGATCTGATTGATCGGAATGTAAACAAGCTCACGGTCGGAATATTTGCAAACAAGTTCAATCGGAATAATGGAAATAACTTGCAATCGAAATGTCTTGAAATGGATGCTGATCGGAATATATAAATCGGAAAAGACAACAAAGACAATCGGAATATTAGAAAAGGTGCCGGTCGGAATGTGGGAAATGACCCCAATCGGAATAATCTAAAACTAAGACAATCGGAATATGTTGAATGGGAAAATCGGAAAAACTGAAACACTTTTCCGATCGGGTGATCGGAAAGAAGGGGAGTACTCTGGTCGGAATGATCCAATCGGAAAGGGGTTTATAACCCTTTCCGATATCCCTTTGATCCAAAATTTAAGCAAGATGAATAAGCTATGAATAAGCCAATCACCAAACTAGCTCGAATCCAACAAAGACCCGGATTAAATAAGCTCAAATAATAATTTATCTAAACTTCAAATAAGCAAAAACTTAAATCAAATGATAAAAAGACAAACTTTTTAAGAAAACTTTAAAAAATAAATAAGCAAAACTAACAAATAAGCCAATAAGCACAAGGATCTTAAAGCTTATTCGTGTGGAGATTTAAGGAAACATAAAAAAATTAACTTTTTAAGCACAAAATCATTGATGAACAACACGGATCATACGAGATTTGTACCAAAATCAATCAAAATCAAAGAAAGGAAGAATGAGATTAAAGATTAAAAGCTAAAAACTTGAACTTGATTAATGAAAAATAATACAAATGTTGATCTTGAAATAGAAAAAGATGAAGTCTAGTGAGAGAAAGTTTAGAACTTTCTCTCTCTAAAACTAGAGAGAATGAAAAAACTAAAAACTACCTAAAAAACTAAGTGTTCAATTTTTGTGAAGTAAGGTCCTATTTATAGGCAAGTCTTGTGGTGGTGGGCTTGTGATTGGGCTTTGGTTTGGGCTTCTTTTTCTTATTTCTTCTTTAGTCTTCACGCTTCTTTAAATAAACGTTTCTGACTTGGATTTGAGAAGTGTCGGTGAATAATTCCAACTCGTCTTATAATCTTTTGTTTAATAGACTCGAGTTCTTCGACATATATGAATCTTCCATCTTTGGCTCTATTCTTCGATAAATCTTCAAATAGGCACAATGACTTCAAATCTTTTGCATCTCTTGGACAATAGACTTCGTCTTGAGTCTTTATCTTCGATAAAACTCGTGCAATCCCATGTTTTCTCCAATATTCATCCGGTTGACTCTGAAAAACAATAAACACAAAGACCACGCATAATTCCAAACAAATGATATTAAATATGTGTTTTGGTCTTGTTTTAGCCAGAAATAAGTGGTAAAAGGATGGGTGTTTTCAAACCTATCAAATCCCCTACACTTAACCATTGCCATGCCCTCATGCAATGCTTAGTGACAAAGCACATTTACACTTTTCTCATAATCAATCAACCTTGGCCTTATTAATATACTACTAAACAAAAATTAAAGTACTAAGAGAAGTTAAAACTTTAAAGTAAACAAAAGGATGAAAATAACTTGCAAAGAGATCAAGGACTTACATTAGGGCTTTGGTGCTGCGAAGATTTATCACCCTCAAGTTTCACGTTCCCCAAACTAAGCTTAAAAACGAGATCATTGTTATTATAAGTTAGCAAATCAAACACTTACACACATGGCTTAATTAAATGCTTAAACCCCCTTATTCCTAGGTGTATCTCTTATATTTTATTTTTGTCTTAGATTGATCATGAAGATGCATTTTTGGACTTATTTCGATAGTTTAATTAGGCTGAAAGCAAAGTAGGATGATTTGATCAATAGTTAGATAAAGGACAAAATCTCTTAAAACTGCCTCTCGGGATATCAAAAAGTTCATATCTTGGCATAACTTGGTTCACGATTTGAGACCTTTCTCGGGCCGATATTTGGCATGTACTTCATACTTCATATCTTGAGAGACGTTCTTGAGATGATGGTCTTCTCATCGTTACTAGAGTTTCTTCACTTCGAGACTTTTTGAGGGGTACTCCAACTTTGTTGACCACGACTTCATGATTATTTCTTCAATCTCTAATTGGGATTTTGAGATACAACGATCCGCCTCCTTTTCGGACATGGATCTATTTATCCTCATACCTTGTTAGGGTCTTTTCGGATAGACTTCTCCATGATCTTTATGGGAGTTGATTGCTTTTCGTCGTGAGTCTTGATCCTTCATATTTATTTTGGGAATAATGCTTTTCACATCACTTTTGGATCTTCAGCAATAAAATTGAATCCTCATGCCTTGTTAGGGCCTTTTCGGACTCGCCAATCTTCGCGCCCCGCTTCATAAGTTATGCCTTGGCTATGAACTCTTATCATTACCGAGCAACTTTTAAACGATCTTGGGCTAGAAGCTAAGTAAATTTTCAAATCGTACGACCTTACTTATTGCAGATAAATTATTATCAAGTGATGGGAGAATAGGCAAATAATTACGCCAAGTGAGCTTGTGCAAGAATACCGACTTATAATTGACTATATCATCTCTCGTTCTCCACAATTTAAAATCTCAAGCAATGAGACTCGTGGATGCTTAGCCTAATAAACCAATTAAGGTCTACATGGTTAAGGATACTAGCTAGAGTAAACTTGGATAAGTAAACTCGAGTTGAGTCAAAATAATTGCAACGGGCCTAATATGTCAAAGACTTCTAAACTAGCTACACCACTTTATTAATATTTTTGACTTTATTGCGGAATATATACATATGAAAGCAACGATAAAAATTTAAAAATTACGACTACATGGCCAAAGTTAATTAAAAATTTGAAAAATGTTGAAAAAATGATTTTCCGGTTAAATGAAGGCATTTTCATGGAAAAGTCCACTTAAAACTTCGATAGAAGTCCCCCCCTACACTTAAGATAAACATTGTCCTCAATGTTTAAGCATGTGGAAAAAGTCTCCCCTACACTTATGACATTGTGCACGTTGGTTAACTCAAGTTAAGGAAGAGACGACTAAAGTGATCAATTTCAAATGTGAGTATGAAGAAAATTGAATCACGATAGTTGAGAGATAGAACCGGATTTCGGATAACACGGGAGCACGGTTCTTCAGAGATTCCAAGAGTGCACTTATCCCTGTAATCACATCACCACACAAATACAAACACCTAAATAGGTCCCCCTAGACTTAGGAAGTTAAAACAGAAAAGGATAGATACTCGGGTTGCCTCCCGAGGAGCTCTTGTTTTTGATAACCGAGTCACGAGCCTGACTCGACCCAAAATTAGTTCATGGGGAACGTGGTGAGGGATGGAATCATCTCATGAGAGATGTCCTCACCAAAGTACAACTTCAGACGCTGGCCATTCACTTTGAAATTGGGCCCATTTGGCTGAGAAAGCTCAATGGTCCCATATGGAAAGACTTTGGCGACGGTGAATGGACCAGACCAGCGGCTCTTCAACTTGCCAGAGAAGATCTTCAACCGAGAGTTAAAAAGTAAGACTTGATCACCATCGTGGAACTCTCGGTTCTTGATTTTTGCGTCATGAAGGATCTTCGTCTTCTCCTTGTAGATCAGCGAGTTCTCATAAGCTTCATTCCTCAGTTCGTTGAGTTTGTTGAGTTGACTCTTGCGATGATCACCGGCTTTGTTGATGTCGAGGTTAGCCCACTTCAAGGCCCAGTGCGCCTTATGTTCCAGTTCGATGGGAAGGTGGCATGCTTTCCCGTACACAAGACGATAAGGTGTATAACCGATCGGGGTCTTATAAGCAGTACGGAAAGCCCACAGAGCATCATCTAACTTATCGGCCCACGCGGCACGATGCTCTCCCATAGTACGGTCCAAAATTCGCTTTAATCCACGGTTGGAGATCTTGGCTTGCCCATTGGTTTGGGGATGATAGGCGGTGGAAAGACGGTGACTGACACCATACTTAGCCATGACTCTTGCAAATTGATCGTTGCAAAAATGAGTCCCGCGGTCCCTAATGATAGCACGAGGAACGCCGAATCTAGCGAACATCGATTTCAAAAAGTTACAAACCACCCTTGCATCATTAGTAGGTAAAGCTTTGGCTTCAACCCACTTTGAAACGTAGTCAACGCCTACAAGGATGTATTTGTTTCCTTTAGATGAAGGGAATGGCCCCATAAAGTCGATACCCCAAACATCAAAGATTTCACATTCTTGTATGAAATTTTGAGGCATCTCATCTTTATGTGTGATCTTACCTTGTTTTTGGCAAGCATCACAACGTTTAACCATCTCGTGAGCATCACGATAGATGGTGGGCCAATAAAATCCCGAGTCAAACACTTTTTTGGAGGTGTAGTTGGAACCAAAGTGACCACCGGTGGGTCCTTTGTGGCAAGCGTCAAGGATTTCTAAAGCTGCCGGTCCATCAACACATCGACGAATAATCAAGTCAGCACATTGTTTGAATAGATACGGGTCATCCCAAAAGTAAGTCTTAATGTCGTTAAAGAACTTCTTCTTTTTCTTGGATGTTAACCCGTCAACGAGAATTCCACCCGCCAAGTAGTTTGCAATGTCCGCAAACCACGGGGTTTCATCAGCAGTCGAGTTGATAGACATTAAGGTCTCCAAGGGAAAAGAATCATTTATTTCTTTGTTCGGATGATCCCCCTGGTAAGGATCCTCAAGTCTACTGAGATGATCTGCGGCTAGGTTTTCAGCTCCTTTTTTATCACGAATTTCGATTTTAAATTCTTGGAGTAGCAAAACCCAGCGAAGAAGTCTTGGTTTGGAATCTTGCTTTGTCAACAAGTACTTCAGCGCGGAATGATCGGTGTAAACGATTGTGGTGGAAAGGACAAGATAAGGGCGGAACTTTTCAAAGGCATAGACAACAGCTAAAAGCTCTTTTTCGGTTGTCATGTAATGCAATTGAGCCCCAGTCATTGTCTTGCTAGCGTAATGGATTGGTTGGAAGTGTTTGTTCACTCTTTGGCCCAAAAACGCACCAATAGCAAAGTCGCTAGCATCACACATCAACTCGAAAGGCAGCTCCCAATTAGGGGTAACCAGGACGGGTGCTTTAGCTAACTTATCCTTAAGTAAGTTGAAGGCTTCAATACACTCGTTGGAAAAGATAAAAGGGGTATCTTTTTTCAAGAGGTGGGTCATCGGGCGAGCGATTTGAGAAAAATCTTTGATGAATCGACGGTAGAAGCCCGCATGACCCAGAAAACATCTCACACCTTTTACGGTTGAAGGTGGAGGCAATTTAGCGATAACATCGACTTTAGCACGGTCTACTTCAAGACCGGCTTTAGAGATTTTGTTTCCTAGCACGATGCCCTCTTTTACCATGAAATGGCATTTTTCCCAATTAAGAACAAGGCGAGTGTCTTCACACCGCTTAAGCATACGTTCTAAATTGGCAAGGCTAGCAGAGAAAGAATCGCCATAAACCGAGAAATCATCCATGAATACTTCCATTGTGTCTTCCACCATGTCATGGAATATAGCCATCATACACCTTTGGAATGTCCCAGGAGCATTACATAAACCAAAAGACATGCGTTTGTAAGCAAATGTTCCATAGGGACAAGTGAATGTGGTCTTTTCTTGGTCCTTGGGATCGATGGGAATTTGAAAATACCTGGAGAAACCGTCTAAAAAGCAGTAATAGTCATTACCCGCTAGACGCTCGAGCATTTGATCCATGAAGGGAAGAGGAAAGTGGTCTTTTCTCGTTGCATCATTGAGCTTGCGATAATCAATACAAACTCTCCACCCAGTAACGAGACGAGTGGGAATCAACTCGTTGTGTTCATTGGAAACAACGGTTATTCCGCCCTTCTTGGGCACACAACGGACGGGACTTACCCACGGCGAATCCAAAATAGGGTAAATCAAGCCAGCATCTAGAAGTTTGATAACCTCTTGTTTGATGACGTCATGAATTTTAGGATTAACCCTTCTTTGGCTCTGGATTGCGGGTTTAAAGTCGTCATCCATGAGAATCTTGTGAGTACAAAAGTTTGGATCAATTCCGCGGATGTCGGAAATTTTCCAAGCAATTGCCTTTTTATGATCTTTAAGCACGGCAATGAGGCGAGTTTTCTCTTCATCATTCAAGTCCTTCGCGATAATGACGGGCGACTTCTTCTCTTCTTCAAGGAACACGTACTCGAGATGAGGCGGCAACTCCTTAAGTTCTAAATCCGGAGGATTTTCGGTGGGAGGCGTTTTCAAAGTCGGAGTATCGATAGCAATAACCGTGGGAGATGGTGGAGAAAGATTGTCTTCGTTGAGAAGGTTTTCAAAGAAATGCATGTCTTCATCCCCATCGGTGGGAGAATCATCATTAGCTAAGTTCACATCGCCCATGGTGGCATCAAGATCTTTCCAAAAGAAATCACTTTCTCCAAATAGAGACATTGATGAATCAATTGAGGAAACGGTCTCAACATTGGGAAGAGAAGTAGGAATACCTTTGCAAGCATTTTGGAAGTGTTCTTCACAATCCTCATCAAGAACGTCAATACAATTAACACTCTCGTTGGAATAAGGTTGTTTAGACAACTTTCCCATGTTGAAGACGATTTTATCGTCACGCACTCTCATGATAAGCTCACCGGCTTCAACATCGATGAGAGTGCGACCGGTCCTCAGGAATGGACGACCAACAATTAATGGCACACGAGGGTCCATCTCGTAGTCGACTACGAAGAAATCGGCAGGAAAAGTGAATTTGTCGACTCCTACAAAGACGTCTTCGGCTATCCCCACTGGATACGCAACCGTACGGTTAGCTAATTCCAAAGTCATTTTGGTGGGGACTAGCTCAGGGAGAGATAATTGCTTCCAAACGTTAGAGGCATTAGATTAATATTGGCACCTAGATCGGCTAAGGCCATGCAATTCTCTACTCCCGGGAAGTTACAAGGGATTAAGAAACGACCCGGATCACCAAGCTTGGTTGGAAATTTCCTTAAGAGCACTACAGAGCAATTCTCATTAAGTTGGGTGTTAGCAATATCAAGAAGATTCTCCTTGTTGCTAAGAAGATCTTTGAACATTTTCGCGTACTTATGCATGTGAGCGAGAGCCTCAGTGAAGGAGATGTTAAAATTCAATTGTTTAAACATTTTGAGAAAGTTCGAAACCTGAATATCATCCTTGCTTTTGAGCTTCTCTTTCCTCAACCGTGATGGATAAGGTATATCGGAAGAAGAGGAAGGCTTTGGGATCGAAGGATCACTCACATCCTTGGGTGGAGGAGGGGTAGAAGTAAGAGGTGGAGAAATTGGGGAAGTATAAGGATGAGGAATAGGAGCAGGTGACTCGTTCTCCTTAGTCACAACCACCGATAGAGGTATAGGAAGCTCGGGTTCCTTGGTACCTTTGCCACTGCGAGTGGTGATTGCTTTCATCTCCCCTCTTGGATTCGCAACGGTGTTACTCGGAAGAGTACCCGAAGAAGAGGGTTGATTACCGTAGAAGAAACTAGCCATCATGTTTCTTAAGTCATTCGTTTGACTATCCATAGTGTTTCTCATATCAGCTCTCAGATCGTTCCCTTGTTTCATCAGGTCTGCTTTCAAGTTGCGCACTTCCTGTTGAAGATTTTCCACGATCACATAGTTAGTCCTCATGTAGGTTTCCACTTCTTGGTGTAAAGCGGTGGGTTGGTTGGGAGGAGCATTGTATGCGGGTGGTTGATAAGCAGGTTGCTGGTAAACTTGGTTGTTTCTTTGAGGTGGATGTTGTTGTTTGTGAGGTGGTATGTATGGTCCATGAGATTGTTGTTGTTGTTGAGGAGGGCGGTTGAGGTGTTGTTGTTGGTTTGGGTTGTTAGGAGTAGAACCAGGTGGTGAGAGATAGTTGTTGGAGCGGTAGCTAAGCAGGTTGCGGTCGCCTTGAGGTCGAGCTTGATAAGCAGGTTGAGGATAGGTACCGTATGCTGCGTTCACGTTCTCAGAAGGGTAGTTTTGGGTGGCAGTACAAGTGGTGTAAGAATGAGGACCCCCGCATATCTCACATGGTTGGCTAACAGCATTGACTTGAGCGTCTTTAGAGTTTCTAGCGTTGATGCTGTTGGTGTTGTTGGCGGTTTGGGTAGCAAGCGATTCAAGAAGCGTAGTGATTTTGTCAATTCGCTTGTCGCTGTCACGAGTACTAGCACTAGCGACATTGGTCCGTACACTCTTGGTTTGCACACGAGACTTATTCTCAATGATATCCCAAGCAGCATTGGAAGTCTTAGCCAAAAGATTACCCCCCGAGGCACTATTTAGTGAATCTTGGTCATTCATGCTTAAACCATTATAAAAAGTATTAATTTGGTGCACTTTGGTAAAACCATGTTGTGGGCATTTTCTTAAAAGATCTTTGAAACGATCCCAAGATTCACTAAACGACTCATCGTACTTTTGTTCAAAATTAATGATTTCATTCCGCAAAGCGGTAGTACGAGAGGGTGGGAAAAAGTAGTTGATAAACTTAGTCTCCAAATCCGTCCACGTAAGAATACTCTGTGGCGGTTCCTTAGCAAGCCAATGCCGGGCTTGTCCCTCTAAAGAAAAGGGAAAAAGTTGTAAACGGATGACCGTATTTGTGAGTTGCAAGAATCTCTTGATGTGGTCATGTGGATCATCAATGGTACGCCCCAAGAATGGTTGAGCAAAGACCATCTGGATAAAGCCGGATTTGAGCTCAAAATTGTTGGCTGCAATCGTGGGTATGACAATTGGATCATTGTTACCATCTACATGTGCTTGCAGAAGTTCAATCATCGGGTGATTATCCGGTAGAGGCTCATTGTTGTTGTTATTATTGTTGTTGAAAGGTGGGTTGTTGTTATTATTATTATTGTTTTGAGGTGGGTTATTGTTGTTGTTTTGTACACCGGCCATGTCTAAGTTTTCGAGAGGCTCGGGCTCTTGATAAGACGTTGATCGAGTGCGCATACACCTGCAAAAGAACTAACAAGGCAAAAAAAAAAAAAAAAAATTTTGGTTTTTATGTTTTTTTTTTAATTTTTAGGATTTTTTGAAAATTTTATATATATATATATATATATATATATATATATATTTTTGGGGTTTTTGAAAATTTTATGAAAAAGTAACGTTCACTGTGAACGGATCCCAAAATTCAAGTTCTCACAAAAAACTGTTGATCTTAACGAGAAGAGCCGGCGGCGGCGCCATTTGATACATGCCTTTTCATTAGGGGTTCTAGATTTCTCTCGGTATCTCCTCGAATTGATCTCGGCTCTAAGTGGAATGATTTGTTCTTGGTTAATAAAAAAGTGATGGTTTGTTTATCTATTTTAAACTAATGACAAGAAATTAAGTGTCGAAGAGTAAAATTAAAACTTTGAAAGATTAAACTAAAAGGACGAGTTCAAAAATAAATGCTTGAAAACATAAAGATTATATTAGAAAAATAAATGAACATCAATAAAAACTAACACTTAGAAAACTTTGCAAAAATATGAACTTAGTCGGAAAGTACTAAAAGAAAGTAAGAACGAAATATAGCAAAAAGTTCCAATCGGAATAAACAAACTAGGCCCAATCGGAATGTATTCCAATCTGATTGATCGGAATGTAAACAAGCTCACGGTCGGAATATTTGCAAACAAGTTCAATCGGAATAATGGAAATAACTTGCAATCGGAATGTCTTGAAATGGATGCTGATCGGAATATATAAATCGGAAAAGACAACAAAGACAATCAGAATATTAGAAAAGGTGCCGGTCGGAATGTGGGAAATGACCCCAATCGGAATAATCTAAAACTAAGACAATCGGAATATGTTGAATGGGGCAAATCGGAAAAACTGAAACCCTTTTCGGATCGGGTGATCGGAAAGAAGGGGAGTACTCTGGTTGGAATGATCCAATCGGAAAGGGGTTTATAACCCTTTCCGATATCCATTTGATCCGAAATTTAAGCAAGATGAATAAGCTATGAATAAGCCAATCACCAAACTAGCTCGAATCTAACAAAGACCCGGATTAAATAAGCTCAAATAATAATTTATCTAAACTTCAAATAAGCAAAAACTTAAATCAAATGATAAAAAGACAAACTTTTTAAGAAAACTTTAAAAAATAAATAAGCAAAACTAACAAATAAGCCAATAAGCACAAGGATCTTAAAGCTTATTCGTGTAGAGATTTAAGGAAACATAAAAAAAATTAACTTTTTAAGCACAAAATCATTGATGAACAACACGGATCATACGAGATTTGTACCAAAATCAATCAAAATCAAAGAAAGGAAGAATGAGATTAAAGATTAAAAGCTAAAAACTTGAACTTGATTAATGAAAAATAATACAAATGTTGATCTTGAAATAGAAAAAGATGAAGTCTAGTGAGAGAAAGTTTAGAACTTTCTCTCTCTAAAACTAGAGAGAATGAAAAAACTAAAAACTACCTAAAAAACTAAGTGTTCAATTTTTGTGAAGTAAGGTCCTATTTATAGGCAAGTCTTGTGGTGGTGGGCTTGTGATTGGGCTTTGGTTTGGGCTTCTTTTTCTTCTTTCTTCTTTAGTCTTCACGCTTCTTTAAATAAACGTTTCCGACTTGGATTTGAGAAGTGTCGGTGAATAATTCCAACTCGTCTTATAATCTTTTGTTTATTAGACTCGAGTTCTTCGACATATATGAATCTTCCATCTTTGGCTCTATTCTTCGATAAATCTTCAAATAGGCACAATGACTTCAAATCTTATGCATCTCTTGGACAATAGACTTCGTCTTGAGTCTTTATCTTCGATAAAACCCGTGCAATCCCATGTTTTCTCCAATATTCATCCGGTTGACTCTGAAAAAACAATAAACACAAAAACCACGCATAATTCCAAACAAATGATATTAAATACGTGTTTTGGTCTTGTTTTAGCCAGAAATAAGTGGTAAAAGGATGGGTGTTTTCACACCTATCAGTTTTATATTTTTTATGGTTTTTTATAGGTTTTATATTTTTGTATTTTTCTTTTTGTGGTTTATATATATACGATAATATACATGATCACGATCAAAGGATACGCAGGAATAGTTTACCACCACTATTCTGATGATTCTTCTGCCAACTCTTTGAGAGTTGTTGGAGAGAAGGATTTCATGCCAAGCTTGTCGATCAAAAACTCGATTTGTCCTTGATCTAAGGCTTTTGTGAATATATATGCCAGCTGATACTCAGTGGTGACAAAATATAGCTCGATCACTCCATTTTCCACTTGCTCTTTAATGAAATGGTAGCGAATGTCAATGTGCTTAGCTCGGGAGTGTTGAACATAGTTGCAGCAAAGGGCAATGGCGCTCTTGTTGTCACAATACATCGGGATTTTGTTGAAACCAAGACCGTAGTCAGTTAGTTGTGATCTCATCCAAAGGACTTGAGCACAACAACCAGACATGGCAATGTATTCAGCCTCCGTGCTTGAAATTGCAGCTCTTTTCTGCCTTTTTGAAGACCAACTAATCAATCTGTCTCCAAGGAGTTGCACAGAACCAGAAGTGCTACGCCTAATGTCTTGACACCCAGCATGATCGGCATCTGCATATGATATTAAAGCAATAGAGGAATCTTTCGGATACCATAGACCACGATGAAGTGTTCCTTTGAGATACCGAAAGAACCTTTTAACAGCATGTAGGTGCTTTTCGGTAGGCCGAGCCTGATACCGGGCACACATGCATACGGCAAATTGCAAATCAGGCCTGCTAGCAGTCAGATAGAGAAGGGTGCCGATCATCCCATGGTAGAGTTTCGGATCGACAGCAATCCCATTCCTATCTTCATCTAACTTGGATTTCTCCACCATTGGAGTATCCACGGGGTCACAATTTTCAAAGTTATATTTCTTTAATGATTTTAGAGCATATTTGGATTGATTAATAAAGATGCCTCTAGGATTCTGAGAAATTTGTAATCCTAAGATAAATGAAAATTTTCCCATCATTGACATCTGAAAGCGTGTGGACATTATTTTCTCAAAGCTGTTTGACAATTCTATGTTAGAGGCAGCAAATATTATATCATCAACATAAATGTGTACCAGTATCATGTCGTTGTCTTCCTTGAGAGTGAATAGAGTGGGGTCCACCTTGCCTTTGGAGAAGCCTTCCGACATGAGATATGTTGAAAGGAGATCATACCACGCGTGTGGAGCTTGTTTCAACCCATAGAGAGCCTTCTTAAGCTTGTACACATGATTAGGAAACTCCGTGCTAACGAACCCATTCGGCTGACTAACATAGACTTCTTCCCTTAGTTCACCATTCAAAAATGCCGTCTTCACATCCATTTGATAGACGATCATGTTCATATGAGCAGCATACGCAAGGAATAGTCTAATAGCCTCCAATCTTGCAACAGGAGCAAAAGATTCTTCAAAGTCGATACCCAAGGCTTGTTTGTATCCTCTAGCAACCAATCTAGCCTTATTCTTCAAAAATCCACCCATCTCATCGAGTTTAACCTTATAAACCCACAACAAAGTAAGGATGTTAACCTTGTCAGAGAGAGGAACTAATTCCCATACTTCAAGTCTTTGGAATTCGTTTAGTTCCTCTTGCAAGGCTTCAATCCAAGATGATTGAGTCATAGCATGTTGCCACTTTTTAGGTTCAACTTCGGAGAGAAATGCATCAAAATAGCAATAGAGTGCACTCTCTTGTAATTAATGGCGTGTCGAGACTGGTCGATTGAGACCTCCAATATTATTCCTAATTGGGTGATCTTTTGTCCATTTGGTGCGGTGATTTTCAATCCGTGGTGGTCTGGAGTGAACGATTGTAGGAGCTTCTTCTGAGGTAGACGCTGCTGAAGGATTTTCAGGTATCGGTATACCAAAGAATGGAAGCTCTTGTTGGTGAGCATATTCCAAGTCGTGATCGACAGAATCCTCTTCATCATCATGAGGCACAAGTAAGAGTGAAGATTCAAGTGTAGTTTTAGAATTACTTGGTGGAGGTGCATCCGGTTCAATGTTAATTGAAGATGCATTTGATGAAGCTTCATTAGCTTGAGCAACAACTTCAGGGATTGGAGCTATCACTACAGGTGCTGGAACTTCATCACTTGGGGGATCAAAGAATTCATCAAACAAAGGTTGAAATAGTTTATCCCACTCGGGCCTTGTAGGTGGTATAAATGATGTAGAAGTAGGATTATTGGGAACTAATCCGGAACTGATAGCACCGGTTCCCATCTCGTGAAGCGCGGGTTCAGAGCTGCGTTGCTCAGAAGCCATAGCTGTCAGCTCATCAAAATCTGCTTCCATAGTTTCTACTATCTTACCAAGACGACGGTTGTAAATTCGATATGCTTTCTTTGAGGGTGAGTAACCAATGAAAATACCTATATCGGCTTTCGGTTGAAGTTTGCCCAAATTCTCACTATGAATGTTTGGATAACAAAGAGCACCAAACACATGAAAGAATGAAACATCGGGTTTACGATCATGTAGAAGCTCGTAAGGTGTTTTTCCATGGCGTTTCCGAATGATAGAGCGGTTTTGGGTGTAACATGCAGTAGATACAGCTTCTGCCCATAAGAATAATGGAGCGTTCGCATAAATCAGCATAGTCCTAGCAGCTTCCATAAGCGTATGATTCCGTCTTTCAACGACATCGTTTTGTTGTGGAGTACGTGTAGCGGATGTTACATGTGAGATACCAACTTCTTCATAGTGATCACGAAGAGTCTGGTTGACGAACTCTGTTCCATTATCAGTACGAATACGGCGGACAATAGTATTTAAACGTACCTGAATGAATTTCAGGAAAGTGATGATAGCCTTCGGTGCTTCATCCTTTGTATGTAGAAATCTAACCCATGTAAACCTGGAGAAATCATCCACAATAACAAGGATGAATTTCTTACCACTCACACTTTCGGTTCGCATTGGCCCACAAAGATCCATATGCAAAAGATGAAGTTTTTCTTGATTGGTGTCTTCAGCTTTGGGCTTGTATGATTTCTTGGTGCTTTTCCCCCTTGAACACGCGGAACATAAATGGTCCTTGTGAAATTTGAGCTTTGGAAGACCACGAACTAATTCGTTTTTAACCAAATGATTAATAGCATCAAAGTTGAGATGAGATAATCTGCGATGCCATAACCATGACTTGGTCTTAGATGCTTTGGAGAGAAGACATACTAGAGAGGCGACCATCATGTCTTGTAGGGACAAAGTATAAAGATTTGCACCACGAGACCCCTTCAACAAGTCTTTTCCTTCCAAGTTGCGGATGGAACAAGTGTGTTGTCGAAAAGCAACCTCTAGGTTGGAATCATAGAACTGTCCTACTGAAAATAAATTATGACCAAGACCTTCTACATAGTATACCCTTGAAATCGTAACATTTCCAATATGATATTCACCATACCCCATTATCTTTGCAATATGATCATTATCGAATTTAACCGTTCCAATAAACTTGCTGACGAAATTTATGAGCGTCGAGCGATCTCCGGTCATATGCTTTGAGCAACCGGAGTCCAAATACCAGAGGATGATTTGGGCCACCTGAAAATATCACCAGACGAGGACAATGTATAGGTTTTGGAATCTGAATGTTCCTTGTTATTAGCAAGTACAGATTTAATGATCTTAGATTTGCTAACATTAGGTTTCTTAGATTTCCTAGCCTTCTTCCTAGTTGGTGGTGTAGATTCAAGTTGGCTTAAATCCTGAGGTATTTCTTCACTGATAGGCACTATAGTGGGGGCTGACCTAATTAAAGGGCGCGGTTTCCATACTTTAGTGCTAGTGTGCCTAATTAAAGGACGCTGAGACCTAACCTCAATGGATGCATTCCTAGTTAAAGGGCACATGTTTCCATCTAATGTAAAGGTCCTACCAGTGGGACGTCATTGCCATCTAACTTGGGTACGAGTTCTCCCAGTTGGCTTCCATTCAAGATCATTTCTAATGGCATTCATTTCATTCACATGATCAATAAGACACAAATCATGACGTTGAGAAAACATGCATTCATTACAATTCCAACATTTCAAATTAGAATTCACAAATGGTTTAGGCTTCTACACAGGCGCAGAGCTTTTAGTCTTAGCAACATGATTCTTTTTATTTAAATATGAAATAACATTCCTAGGGTGAGCTTCTACTTTCTTCTTGATGGTACTACTAGTGGAGGGCTTGATCCTATCTTTCTTGACTTGTGATCCTTTTGCCTTAGTAGACTCTTTTACTCCTGTAGAAGGCAAAGTGGGAACATTAGCAACAGATTTTAAAGGTGACTTAGTTGATGGTGTCAATGAAGGTTTTGCTCCTGGGGTCTTATTGAATGGAGTTACAGCAATGGGTCGATTAGTGAGTAGTGTAGAACCCGGTTTTCCTATGTATTGCAAATATGCTAAGCAATATTGAACTCGCTGAATATATGCATGAGCTGAATAATAGTGACTGCTTGAGGGATCTAACGCATACAAATCATCTAAAATATCCCTAACAAGATCCACGTGCTTAATTGCATTCCTCATATAAACATCGTAAGTATCCGGATTTTGCTTATGGAGCGGGTTCTTATAGAGCACCACTGATTTGGTTGATGGAGCACTAGAGGACGATGCAGAGTTTGTAGCTAAGTTATTAACAACTTCTTGTCGGGTGAAAAGAAGTGTCTCCTTTAACTCGGCGAAGACCATGTTTTTGTCAATGAGCTGGATATTTAAGTCAGAGATTTCCTCACACTATTGGTTCAATTGTTCAACATAAGATTGTTGCTGTGCTGCATTAAAAGCTAAGCGGTCTTCTATTGAACCATAAAGAGTAGATAGTCCCTGTCTTGCACGATCCATCTCCCCTAGAATAGACGAAAGTCTAGTTTCTAAGCAGTGGTTTTTAGACTCTGCAGCCTCTAGTTCCAATTTTGGTGTTTCGTTCGATGACACATCTCTCTTTAATCTCATAATCTCTTCCTCTAATGCCTTAACTATCTCAATCATCTTGTCACTCGTCTCAACACTGTTTTCACAACCATTTGTTACCAAAAGATCCTCATTTTGAGTTTGTTGTTTTAATTCTAAAAGATATACAATGTTGTTCTAGTTGATTAAAACGTTTTGCAAGTAAATTGTAAGAATCTTGAAGCTTTAAAAATTCAGCGTTAGACTCGTGACAAGAGTGATTATCTACGTCATTTACAGTATCAGCAACATTTACAGAGAGATCATGCACATCATCACATATATTCACAGCATCACATTTATTCATAGTGGATGTAAGATCATTCAAATAATTAACATTCACAGTAGTAAGCACATCACACGAAATTACTTGTGACAAGAATCGGTCATATTCAGATAAAATCTTTTCCTTTTCAATTAAATGTAGTTCGTAAGCGGTGTCCATTTCATAAAACACTTTTTGAACTTCTTTAATTTCAAAATCGAGATTTTCTGAAAGAGATGCAAAACTTCCTTTTAGATTTTCGACAAAAGGGTTGATCTAATTCTTAAACACCTCGTTCATGTGTTCGAAAGCCCATTCTCCGGCGTTTAGACCATTTGAAGTCATACATTCCCGGATGACCTTGTCAAAACTAGCAAAGTATTGATTAATCTCTTGCAAGTTTATCCATACAGTGCTAATAGGTGGAAGATCCTTTGGAATTTCCTTAGGTCCTTCCATTTTGACAAGTGTAGGAAGTGTACTAGGGTTTTCTTCATTTAACATGTAGGTTGGTGTTGTGATGAGATCTTTATCAATATGGAAGCAAATTCTAAAGTCCTTTTTTGCAAACTCCTGATTCATTTTAAATAAATCACACTTGGGATATTTTGCAAAGTTGTACGACCTACTCTCATCAACTAGAGCCTTATTATTGCGATCCTCGAAAATAACAATCGGATCTAGGACCAATCCTAATTTGGTTGCATCATAAAGTCTTGGATTATGGATAAAAGCTTGTCTTGCATACCGTGGATTAGGGGGAAGGTCTTTTTGACGCGATAAGTTAAAATATCTAAACGATGAGTCAAATAAGTGCACTAGTTGAGAGGCAGCGTATTGTCTTAAAACCAAATTATCTAAACTCTTAATCCTATTAGCAGCATTAATTTCCATTTCATTCTTTTTAGACTCGAGTAATTCAAAATCCGTTTGAAGTTTGTAAAAATTAGTGACCACTAACTCTTTTTCTTTAAGTTCGTTGGAAAGATTTGCTCTTAAGGTTTCAATTTCTTGCAAATGACCCATTTGTTTGTTTCGAAAATGATCATATTCGGGATTTGTTAGAACATTGGACGAAGGAACTAATTCCAAAGTTTGAAATTTTTCGTTGCACAAGGCAAGCTCAGCCGACAGATTCTTATTCGTAGCTAGGGTTTCTAAAAGTGCAGTATTCATTTGGCTAAGTAACTTTGCAGGAACCATGACCAAATCTTGTTGAGCAGGAATATGCGTATGCGAAATGACTCCTGGTTGTGATTCACTCAAACTCTGGGGACTTGCATTGATATTTCTATCATTGATTGTCTCCTCATTTGAAAGACTCACCACCGAAGACTCATTCGGATCAGCACCCTCTTGCCCAACTTGATGTGGTTGAATACTAGTATCAGTGGTATTAGTAAGTACCTCATATATTTGATCTGACCCAAAGCTAGAGAAAGTTGCCATAAGAGCTGCCTGAGCAGATTGAAGATCATCACAGTCTGAATCGTAAGCATCCAGATCATCTGCTTGGTATGCTGCATTCTATGTAGTGAGAACTTCTTGTTCCGCAATCCCTGGATCAGCAAGAAATGCTAGCTCCTCTTCATCAAGTTCCTGTCCTTGTGCCTGAGCGTTCACCAAATAAATCTGCTCTAATACCAATTGTAGAATTGTGATAATCTTGTGAATCAATATGGTGGGTTGATGTTTCTAGAGAGAGAAAGTAGTGAGAGAAAGTGAGAGAAAATGTGTATTTTATTAATGTAAAAGTGAAACAACCAACACCCCTTTCCATGGTGGAAAGGGGTTTATATACCCAAGTCCTTAATGGACTTGGGCCTCCGACCCATGACAAGCCCATGGGCCGGGTTTACTAACAAAGTAACATAATATTCAACTACGAGCTATTTAACATTTAATAATAACGTGGAGTGACCGATAATTCTAATATACGTTAAAAACGTATTTCTAACAGCTTATGAAAATAGTTTACTTGAAATAGAACGAGTTTTACGCCAAAATGATCAGCTTCTGAAGCAAGTGATGTCTCATGATATAGTTTCCGTCTGTGTGAATAAAAGTGTTGATAATGATTCTATTGTGCATAATGTTGAATCTGTGGATAATGTGGTAGATAGTACTTGTCACGAATCTGATGCTGAATTTTTAAAGCTTCAAGATTCATATTCTTCGCTTTCAAAACGTTTTGATGAGATTCAAACACATTGTATTTCGCTTGAATGCAAGCAACAATTTATTCAAGAAATCTTTGAAATGTCATTCGAAGGTGTTAATATCGACGATGCAAATTTTCAAAAGAATTTTCAATTGAATTTACAATGAAAACAGCGTCAGCCAAGTGACCAGGTTGCTAAATCATTGCCGATATACATAGAAAAATCTAAGGAGATTAACTGTGTGAACGTACTTGAGGCCGCTGAGAATTTTAAACTTGATCTAGATAATCGAGTTTCCAAGATTTTTTCCAAGTTGATAACTTAAAACCGAAAAATACACGACTCTTCGATTCAGTAAAGCCCGCACGTGCTAATACCATTGCACAGAATCAATCATTGATTGAACAATTGAATCGAAAGTCAGTGGAAGTATCTGATTTGAGGGAACAAATTTGTGATAAAAATCTGGCTTTGACTAAGTTAAAGGAAACACTTCGTACCCTAAAAGGTAAGAATGTTGTGGATAACGCAGCCACTATCACAACACCGTCCTCTAGTGTAACCAAAAGGAACCTCATTGCCGTCACACCATTTAACAAGGGCCCTAGGACTAAACCATCTCAAACATTGGTCACTAAAGATAAGGAAAAATCAAAATCCGCTTCTAATATTCCCGTGTTACATTCTACAGAAGTAAGCACCAGTACTATGGCTCAAAGATCAAAGCTTAAAAGAAACAAGAAGAATGATATGATCTTGCCCCAATCTAGTACTTAAGTGAAGAAGAAAGTAGAAGCCCATCCTAGGAATGTTATTTCTGTTTTGATAAAAAGAATCATGTAGCTAAACCTAAAGGCTCCGCGGTTGTGCAACATTCTAAGCCTACTGTGAATTCTAATTTGAAATGTTGGAATTGCAATGAATGTATGTTTTCTAGTCGTCATGATTCTTGCCTTATTGACCATGTGAATGAGATGAATGCCCGTAAAAATGGTTTATAATGGAAACCGACTGGGAAAGTGTTAACCCAAGTTGGTTGGATGTGGCGCCCCACTGGTAGAACTTTCACTATAGTAGCAAATGCGTGCCCTTTAACTAGGATCACTCCCACTACAGCGAAGAAAGCATGCCCTTTAATTAGGAGTACCAAGGCTTCCAAAACACAAGCGTGTCCTTTAACTAGGAACACCGACACTACTGTAGGAACAAAGTGCCCTTTAAATAGGTCTACTCCCACTGTAGTGCCCGCTAATACTCCAAAACCTCAGAAAGTTGGAACAATAAAACCTGTTAGTGGAAAAACTCACATTAGAAAACGCAGGAAATCTAAGGGCCACACAAATGTTACCAATTCTGATAATATTATTTCTGTATCTACTAACACTCCGGAACCAATAGTTTCCAATGCATTGTCTACTGTTGTTGAAAACAGGTGGTCCAAATTGTTCTCTAATATTTGGACTCTGGTTGCTCTAAACATATGACCGGAGATCGCTCTCAGCTCAGAAATTTCGTCAGCAAGTTTCTTGGTACGGTTCGATTTGGAAATGATCATATTGCAAAGATAATGGGTTACGGTGAATATCATATTGGGAATGTTTTCATTTTAAGAGTGTATTATGTGGAGGGTCTCGGTCACAATTTATTTTCTGTGGGACAATTTTGTGATGCAAACCTAGAAGTTGCTTTTCGAGAGCATACCTACTTCATTCGTAATTTGGAAGGGGTTGATTTATTGAAAGGTACTCGAGGGAATAATTTGTACACTTTGTCTCTACAAGATATGTTGGCCGCTTCTCCCGTATGTCTTCTCTCCAAAGCATAGATGACTAAGTCATGGTTATGGCATCGACGGTTATCTCATCTTAACTTTGACGCTATTAATCATTTGGCGAAAAACGAACTCGTTCGTGGTCTTCCTAAACTTACATTCACAAGGATCATTTGTGTTCCGCGTGTACAATGGGGAAAAGCACTAAGAAATCATACAAACCCAAGACTGAACACACCAACCAAGAGAAACTTTATTTGTTGCATATGGATCTTTGTGGGCCAATGCGTGTTGAAAGTCTCGGTGGTAAAAAGTACATCCTCGTCATAGTGGATGATTACTCTCGGTTTACATGGGTGAAATTTCTTGCAACAAAAGACGAGGCACCTAAAGTCATTATCGATTTTCACAAGATGATTCAAGTGTGTCTCAACACTACTGTTCGACGCATTCGTACAGATAATGGAACCGAATTTGTGAATCAAACTTTGCGTAAGTATTATGAAGAAGTTGGCATATCTCATGAAACATCCGTTGCTCGCACTCCATAACAAAACGGCGTCGTTGAAAGGCGAAATCGCACAATTATGGAAGCAGCTCGAACGATGTTAATTTACGCAAAGGCTCCATTATTTTTATGGGCAGAAGTAGTAACTACAGCAGTGTACACCCAAAACCGGTCACTAATTCGTAAACGCCATGGTAAAACACCGTATGAGCTTCTCCATGGAAAAGTACCAGATTTTCATATATTCATGTATTTGATTATCTTTGCTATCCAAATAATGATGGTGACAATTTGGGAAAACTGCAACCAAAGGCTGATATTGGTATTTTCATTGGTTACGCACCCGCAAGAAAGCATACCAAATCTAAAACCGTAACTCTCGCAAGATCCTCAAAACTATGAATGTTGATTTTGATGAGCTGACACGAATGGCTTTTGAGCAAAGCAGCTCTGAACCCGCACTTCATGAAATGGGACCCAGTAACATTAGTTCCGGTCTTGTCCCAAACAACCCTACTTCATCATTATTTACACCACCTTCTAGGAATGAATGGGATACGTTGTTTCAACCGTTCTTTGATGAATTCCTTACTACTCCAAGTATTGTTGCTCGAGAACCTGAGGTAATAGCTCCGGTAACCGAAGTTGTCGCTCCAGCAACCGAAGCACAATCAGACATATCTACACCTAAAATTAGTCAAGATATACCATCAACGAGTAATTCTCAACCAACACATGTTTCAACTACCCATGTCATGCCTATTGATGATGAAAGGATGATGATGATCACGATTTGGAATTCGCTCAAATGCGTGAACTTCCATTCTTTGGTGTACCAATTCCCGACCATAATCAAGCCGGGTCGTCCACCTCAGAGGAAGCTCCTACTACGGTCTACTCCAATCCACGGATTCATGAACATGACAGCAAGTGGACAAAGGATCGTCCTATAGATTCTATTATTGGTGACCCTAATCGTCAGGTATCCACACGAAGTCAGTTACAAGAAAGCGCAATGTTTTGTCATTTTGATGCTTTTCTCACTGAAGTTGAACCTAAGACATGGCAAGAAGCTTTTACTCAATCTTGTTGGATAGAATCTATGCAAGAAGAACTTAATGAATTTATACTTCTTGAAGTATGGGAACTTGTCCCATGCCCGGATCAAGTGTAATTACTCACTTTGAAATGGGTTTATAAGGTGAAACTCGACGATTTAGGCGGAATATTGAAGAACAAAGCTCGACTAGTAGCTCGTGGATACAAGCAATTATTAGGCATCAAATTTATGGAATCCTTTGCACCTGTTTCCCGTTTGGAAGCTATTAGACTATTCCTCGCTTATGTAGCCCACATGAATATGATCGTCTAACAGATGGATGTGAAGACGACATTTCTTAATGGTGAAATCAAGGAAGAGGTCTATGTTCAAAAACCAGATGGTTTTGTGAATCCTAAATATCCTAATCATGTGTACAAGCTTAAGAAGGCTCTCTATGGGTTGAAGCAAACTCCACGCGCATGGTATGATCTATTGTCACAATTTCTCATCACGCAAGGCATCGCTAAAGGCAAGGTGGATCCCACGCTGTTTATTTAGAAACAAGGTAAAGATATGATTATGGTACAGATATATGTTCATGATATTATATTTGCTGCCTCGACCCAAACCTTATCGGATGAGTTTGGGACACTCATGTCTTCCAGGTTTAAGATGTCAATGATGGGAAAGGTATCATTCTTCTTAGGACTTCATATATCTCAGAGTCCTAAAGGCATCTTTATCAATCAATCCAAGTATGCCCTTGAATCTTTTAAGAAATATAAGATGGAATCTTGCGACCCCGTGGATACTCCAATGGTGGAACGAACTAAGCTGTATGCAGATCCACATGGAGTTGCCGTTGATCCGACACTTTATCGTGGAATGATCGGTACTCTTCTGTATATCACAGCTAGTCAACATGATCTTCAGTTTGCTATATGTATGTGTGCTCGGTATCAAACTCGACCTACTGAGTTACACTTAGCTACTGTGAAACGGATCTTTCGATATCTTAAAAGAACCATTAATCGGGGACTTTGGTATTCGAAGGACTCTTCAATTCCACTTATCGCATATGCAGATGCGGATCACGCGAGTTGTCAAGATACAAGGCGTAGCACGAGTGGAACTTTGCAACTACTAGGAGATCGACTAATCAGTTGGGCATCGAAAAGGCAGAAAAGCGCTGCAATTTAAAGTACAGAAGCAGAATACATAGTTATGTCCAGTTGTTGTGCTCAAATTCTTTGGATGAGATCGCAATTAACCGACTATGGTCTAGGTTTCAACAAAATTCCGATGTATTGCGACAACAAAAGTGTAATTGCTTTATGCTACAACAACGTTCAATTCTCCCAGTCGAAGCATATTGACATTCGCTACCACTTCATAAAGGAGCAAGTGGAAACCAGAGTAATCGAGCTTTACTTTGTCCGATCTGAGTATCAATTGGCGGATATTTTCACGAAGGCTTTAGATCGCGCTCGAATTGAACTTTTGGCCGAAAAGCTAGGAATGAGAACTTTCTCGCCTGAGACTCTAAAGGAACTGGCAGATGAAGCGAAATAATAGTGGTAGTAAACTATTCTCTGTATCCTTTGGTGATCATCTGAATATATTGTTTATATTTTTATCCACAAAAGCAAAATACAAAAATATAAAACTATATAAAAACCATAAAAATTGAAAAATTCAATTTTTATTTTATTTTTCAAAGGCATGTCTTTTGGTACAAAAGTTGTAAATATTTCATAAAACATGCCTATATGGCTTGTAGTTATTTCAGACTGCAACCCGTTTTTCACATTAAAGTCAAGCATTTCTTTTGAAAGCTTTGGCTCACAACGGGAATTAATTTTCTCGGGCAAGGTTTACTTTAAAACCTTGTAAGGGATCAAGTTTACTTTATAACTTGGTCTAACATGGATATATGTACGCATCAGTGCATTTATTTGTTACAACAAGAGAAATCTTGTTTTTATGAAGCTATCATCTCTACAACCATAGCAAATTACAATTGGTATCTACATACTCGACGATGCGACTACTCAAACGACGACTACAACTCTTTCAATATAACACGGGTCAACAATTGAGGGTGGAGCAATTGTCCAGCATTCAGAATCTTCGATGTCGAAAGTGCCAAGTTCACTAATTGGTGTTAAGACAACAATACCAATCGTACATGTGGTGTCAAGAGATGACTTCAGACGTGAAGAGGAGACCAACATTTGCCGACAAGAACCATTTGATCTTATCATATGATGTTCTCATCAATCAGGTCCAACCCTGTCAATTCATTCTTATATGGTGAATATGTGATCATATTACAAATCGGTATCATATCTCACAAATTAGTCTCATGAAGATTAAACGGACTTGCATGTTTCTTCCCATAACCTTTGTTAAAACTTCATTAAATCAATTGATATTAAAAACATTGATTGGGTTAATATTTTTAATATGGCGGGAGAAAATGTGATTTAATATGGGAAATTATCACAAATGGTTTGACTTAACGTGATGGCTCAACCCAACATGTTCGAAATGTTTTTGAATATCGTGGCATATGTTAAGGGGAGCAAAATAGATTTGCTATACCAAAATGGATCTCATGGTGACATATACTTACCCTAAACCCATTTACTTCACAACGATGAAGATTGTGGTGACATAAGGATGGTAGGATAGGTTAAGTCCAATGATTCTTCTAGAACCGAAGGAATCTTCCCAAGGATATTCCATAGCTAGAAATAGTAGTCCTTAGGAAAGATGGAGAAAGATTATGAACGTAGCTGAATGCCGACCAAGTACTTAAGTTAGCACTGGAACAATCACAACAAGGTGCTAGTTATGACGTATCGGTAAGCATTGAAGGGGTTGAAGAATGAAAAAGAATTGTAAAGATAAAGGGTCTAAAGAAAGAAGCCCTCCTTACAACTTAGGCAGAAACCGGGTCAACACATATGCTATTGAGATCATTTTTAATGATGCTCGATATTGAAGATAGACATCATGGACCCAGTGATGCAATGCACAACCCATCGCAGCTAACTCGGATATCTCTTAAAAGATGTTTTTTTAATCACACGGAGATCAACACGTTATCTATCGATTTATTCACTCCGAGTAAATTGGTATTGAAAAGGTGACACTTCTCTCCAGCCTCTAATCACTAAAATCCAAAGTGCACGATTGAGCCTAGAGCCATTTGAGATCATCAAATATCTCATTAGGAGACACTTCCATATTTCCTTTCTTCTTCACACATTGTGGAAAGTAAGAAAGATATTAAGAGTCCTACTCAAAATCTTCATGATCTTGCCTGAACATCCGAGTAATACGAAAGTATTTACAATGAAGATGGAAATCCTTCTTCAGCGAACATTCAAAAGCTCATGGTAGGTGACTTGTGCGATTTTTTATGAATAAAACTTTTGATAACTGGAAAGCAACAGTTGTTTAATTCTTAATTGAATTTAAATACGTTCCAGGCCTCTACGCAATATCTTAATGATCTTGCCAGAACAACCATAGTGACACTCTTAAGTGTTCACGGTGATGAGTGGAAATCCTTCTAGTGTTAACCTTAAACAACACTTTGTAGGTAACTTGGAAGATTCTATACGAATCAAGCTCGTGACAACTGGAAAGCAACGATGGTGCGATTCTTTAATGAATCAAACTTGTTCCAAGAATCAGAATTGACGGCTTAAATCATGCGGATAATTTTATCCAAACGATTCACTCATTACGTTCACAGTCAACTTTGGACGGTCGAGTAAAGAGAACGAGTTTACCCGCGAAATCTTGTCAATGAGATTTTTAATAAAATCTACCTGCCACAAGTACGATATTTTATATCGTCCAACGGTCTTCACCGACCGGGGGTAAAATGCTACCGAATTAGAATGAAATGTTCAAAGCCATTTCGTTCGTGTCTACTTATGTTACTACATATGAAGACGGTGGCGTTGTGGAATCCAAGAAGAAGTTGTCCCCTCATGCTTATACTTTATGCACTTAATACTTCATCTAATTCAAGAAAACCTAAAAGTTAAGTCTTTCGTTGTATCGAACTCTGAAGCGTTCAAGAATTACGAAGGTATAAGTACGTAGGACGTGAAGTCACGAAGAGGCGAAGATCACAAGTAAAGGATGCACAAGATCAAGGCAAGAGATTAATGCTAAAGATTGATATCAAAGATCACATCACCATGTTCACCTGAAAAGAAAAAGAAAAGAAAGACGAAGACTACGGGCTCAAGACAAGCATAGTATGCTAGGTTTATTTTATTATTGTAACTTGGGTAACGCCCTTGTTTGGAGTGACCTCCCTTAGGGGGAGATTGTTGGATATACGTTTTTACGTATTTAGGAAGATTCGGTCACTCCGACAATATATTAAGTAGTAGCTCGTAGTTTAGTTATTCTATATTAATTAACAAGGAAAGGCCCGGTCCATGTTATGTATGGACGGCCAAATATGTAAGCCCTAGCCCATCATAAGGCTTGGGTATATAAACCCTCTCCTTAGATGGAGAGGGTGTGGTTCACTTCATATTTACACATAGTTGAAGGTGTTTTCTTTCACTTTATCTCTCTAAAAGTGTGTATGTTCTCACCATCTTTCTATCTCTTTCTCTCTTTAAGCATAAGCAAGATACACAATATCTTACGCACCTTGTGATAAGCCTTCAACATAAAAATCAACAACTTCAAGCTCTACAACCTCAACACCTACACCTACTATTCCTTTACCTTCTCAACCCATCAATGAAGAATCCAACAAAGAAAATCCTTCAACAAAAATCACTCAAACTACACCAAAATCAAGTCTTCCATACCCATCAAGATTGAGAAAGGAAAAACTTAAGAATACGGATGATATTTAAGTGTCAAATTTTTTGTGGGTGTTCAAACAGTTGAATATTAACATCTTTGCGGAAGCCTTAGCTAATATGTCTAAATTTTCTAAATTGATCAAGGACCTTCTTTTGAACAAGGAGAAATTAGTGGATTTGCCTAATGCTTCCTTAAATGAAAATTGCTCTGCGGTTTTTCTTAAGAAGTTGCCTACCAAGCTTGGAGATCCGGGAAAGTATTTGATTCCTTGCAATTTCCCGGGGGTGGATAATTGCATGGCACTAGCGGATTTTGGTGTAAGCATTAATTTGATGCAATTATCGGTTTGGAAAAGACTTTCACTTCCCGAACTCACACCTAAAAAAATGACACTTGAATTAGCCAACTGTTCAATAGATTATCCGGTGGGAATTGTAGAGGATGTTTTTGTTGGAGTGGATAGATTCACATTCCCCGTGGATTTTGTAGTGGTTGATTATGATATGGACCTGAGAGTTCCTCTTATTGTTGGTAAACCATTTTTGAGAACGGGTCGTACTCTTATAGATGTGGTGGAAGGTGAACTCACAATGAGGGTAGGTGATGAAAGAGTTGTGTTTAACATGGGAAAGTTGTCTAAGAAATCCAATGAGCCCGAAACGGTGAAGCATATTGATGTTCTTAATAATGAGGAGACTCAAGTTGAAATCCTTGATGAAGTTTGTGGCGAATATTTTTATGAAGCTTGCACAAGTGGAAATTATGATCCTCCCTATGTTGAGACAATAGCCTTCGTTACCTCATCTTTGGATATTCATGAACCTCAAGAGCTTAACTTTGGTGATTTTGTGATCCATTACAATCCTCTTTTTGAAACATAATTTGATAACCCACTTTTCCACCATGATGAAGAAACCAATGAGGATTTTAGTGATGATGAACCTCTTTTTTTATACACCAATTTATGATGAATATAGTGATGATGAGTTCTCCATTTGCTAGTCTTCATTATTTGATTATCACACTTCCTTGGGTTTTGAGGAGTTACATGTTGAGTCACCAATCTGTGACATACCAATCTATGATGATTATGGTGATGAGGAGGGTTCTATTGTGGATGAGAGTGATGAATTTCTTGAGGTTGATACACCTCTTGAGTATAATCTTGGATATTTTGACAAGGAGGGAGACATACTCTTTCTAGATTCTCTATCCCACTTCAACCTTTAAAAGTGACAAAGAAAAGCAAGTCATGATGGTTTCTTCCAAGAGTTTGTTGGTGCCTATTGCTCCACAACCTTTCTCTCAAGATGTGACCTATAAGGGGAATCTTCTAAGGCTACCACCACTTGTTGTTATCCCATCAAGGAAATGACTTTTGATCCTTGTATAGAGCTTGATAAGTATCCACCTGATGCAATAAAAGGAAAACTTGTGGGAGATTTTAGAGTATCACCTCATCATCCTTTGGAGAACATATGGACAAACCTTATGGAGAAGAAAACCTCACCCATTTCACCATTGCTTAGGATGTGTTAGCCTTAAAATGTGTGCGACTAACGGAATTACATTAGTTTCATAGCCGGGACATTCAGGGACTAATATTGTCATATGTAAAGTCCAAGTCCCGTGCTATATAAACCCCTCCATACTTCCATGGAGGGGTGAGGCTTATCATTTCTTTCTTGTCTTTCTCTCACTAGAGTAAACACACATTTATTCATACTTGTTTCTCTCTCTACCATGGCTAAACACCACTTCTATCCTCCCCGACCTCCGGATCGAACCCGTGTTATTAGTGAATCCAACTTAACAGGATGTTACTTGTGAATTGTGTTATAAGTGGAATGGTAATTATGTATTTGATCTGGGGGGTATTTATGAAGTTTTGTATACTTGAAAACTTGCTTTACCTCATCATGGAGATTTTTCTTAAAAAGGGTACTACTTTTACTCTCCATGATAGGTTTTTCATAGAAACTTTTAAGTGTGGGATGAGTCGAGCTAGAGACTCCATAAATCAAGCTTGAATAACTAGGCTTAGAGTTTTTTGACTAGAGTGTGGTAGGATAGAAATATGGGTTTATAGTCGAGAAGAAGTGTAGGGGATGCCTCTCTTTTGTCTTCTTGATGTTTGTAGGGTTGCTCTCTCTCATTGCATGCATTGAAGCTTATGGAGGAGGCCCTTGTATCGGGTTCACTTTGTTACTATTGTGATTTTTCATAACCACATTATGCTTAAAATGAATTCACTATAGTAGGCCTTTCCTTAGCTTGGGTTAAGCAAAGTTATCAATGTCATAAGTGTAGGGGAGTTTACTACAATACTCTTAAACATTGAGGACAATCTTTATCTTAAATGTAGGGGGTCTTCTATCGAAGTGACCTTACCTAGAAATTTTCATTGACCTTCATGATAACTTGGAAATTAATTTTTCAAACATTTTTAAAGTTTTTGATCTACTTTGGCCACCAAAAATATGCATTCATAATTTTTGCATTAATCATTTTTCATTTGCATAACACATTTTCATTGCATATTCTCTTCTTTTATTTCTCATCAAAATATATAAAAGAAAAAATATAATAAAGGACATGGTTTAACAAGTTTAGATATCTTTGACATATTAGGCCCGCCATGGATACTTTGACTCAACCCGAGTTTGCTTATCTAAGCATTCTCTAGCTAGTAGCCTTAACCGTGTAGACCTTCATTGGTTTATTAGGCTAAGCATCCACTAGTCTCATTATTTGAGATTTCAAACTATGAAGAACAAGAGATGATAGAGTTTGAAGTAAGTGTAAAGGGCTAGATAAACCTCATATTAATTAATTGTGGCTTTTATATCCCCTTTCGTAACCTTTACTTTCTTGTCAACGCATGTATATATGTTAATAAATAAGTAAGAACGGTTTTAATCGGTTTGTAGTCTCTTATGAATCTTTGACTAATCATTCGTGGTTGGTATAAGTACGTCCTAGGATTCTAAGTTAGAACGTTTTATGTGTACTAGACTTATGTCATGCTTAATACTTAGCGGGTATTTTTCCTTTTATTCTTTTCAACTTTCTTTGTGAGGAATAAAAAAAATTAGAGCGCCTTATGAAAAAAGGAGTGGCTAGAAAAAAAAGAAAAGAAAAAAATAATAATAATTATACAAGACTCCCAAGAGGGGCAGTGAAGTGTTAATTATAGTAGCTATTGAATTCCAATATTACTCTCACAAGGGTTGTTGGGATTTGATAGTTGCTCCAATCCAATATTACCTTGACGAGTTGCGGGATTGAAGATCCAAAGTCCTAAAAAGGCGGAGGATATAAATTATTGCGTGAGTTTTATTTTTATTTCTTTAGCGAGTGTGTAGCTACTTATTAATGCATGACATAAGGATTTTACACATAAGGCGAATGACTTATTATTTTGGGTCGGACTTATATCAATTGTGGGCAGTTTTTCGAGTAATGGATAAGATGGTTTCTTAGGATTAAAACCGTGCTTCCTTATTTTGAGATTTTACATTTCTTATATTTCACGCTTTAAATAATGACAAATTTGCCATCAAGCAATTTGCTCAAATAATAACTGGTCTTAGAGGCATAATAAGTGGGGGTATAATGGTAACACAATTAATCTATATGAATGAGTTGACTAATACAAGGATTTACCAAGTATGAAAAAGTTATCGTCTCGCCTCGATTCGAATTGATTACAGAATAAAGTGTGACTCAGTTGTCCTTGGTGGAAAATAAAGAAACGTGATTATCTATTTTAAACTAAAAGTAAAATGTAAATGTCGTTAAGTAAAAGTGGAAGCTTAAAATTTTAAACTAAAAATTAAGACTTAAAATTAAATGGCGAGAAATTAAAACTTGACGAAAAGTAAATTAGAAAACTTTATAAAAATGCAACCTTGAAATAAATCTAAAATAAAAACAATTAAAATAACACTTAAGCAAATAGGCGGGAAAAAATAAAAATTTAAAACTAAGTATGGAAACTAAAACTGGATCTAAGTCGGAATGTCTAAACCTGAACCTAATCCGAATCTATGATTCAAGACCTAATCCGGAATCAAAATCCTTTCATCTAATTCGGAATGAATAATTTGAACTTAATTCAGAACCCGTGATTTTGGACCTAGTTCGGAATATAAGTTTGTGACACAATTCGGAATCCTAAGCATCCACTCAATTCGGAATCGATAACCCTACACCTAGTTCGGAATGTATGATCTTGAAGTAATTCGGAATGCATACAAATCCACACTTAATCCGGAATCGTGCTTCACACTTAATTCAGAATGTTGGTTCAGGATTCAATTCGGGATATGAAGTTTAACACACATAATTCGGAATAATGATCACACACATAATTCGGAATGCCAATCTTGCATATAAGTCGGAATAAAAGGTTCAATACCTAAGTCGGAATAAATAGAACTGTAGCTAAATCGGGAAAAGAAAGGTGATGCATATCAGTCGGGAAAAGAGGGTTTTGGGATAACCTGGATTAGAAACAGTAATAAGCAATATGTAAAAATAAGCTATAAATCAAATAAGCACTTACCTAAAACTTAACCAAATAAATTTTAAGAAAAAGCTAATAAACCAAAATTAAAAAACTTTTAAAAACACTAAATAATAAAAATATCTAAAATCAACTTTTTATAATAATAAACTAATAAGCACTTAATTAAAAATAAAAAAAATAACACAATAAGCTAGAAAAGCAATAAGCTAAAACATTAAACACTTAAAAATCAATAAGCACAATCAATCACAAACATCAATCAAACAAAGAACATGATTAACAAACTACATGATTATCAAAATTAAACAAGATTAAAAATAAAGAAAGGTAGAATGAGAATGATTAATGAAAGCTTGAAATTAAGATTAAGATTAAGGATTCAAATACAAGATTAATGTAAAAAGCTTAAAACATGAAAGAAAAGCTAGAGAGAGAAAGTAATATTAAGCTACTCCTAATTATCTTACAAAATTAAAACTAATAACTAAAAATTATCTAACCCCTCCTAATGACACATTAGGAGGGTATTTATAGGAAGAGTAAAATGTGTTGATGCTTTCTTCTTTCTTCTCGTCTTTAGTCTTTGACAATAAACTCTTCATTCACGACTTTGTCTCGGGATTTGTCAATAAATAAAATGAATTTGTCTTCTAATTTCTTCATTAATTAGACTTGGTTCTTCGAATTTGTTAAACTTCCGTCTTTAGACGTTTTCTTCGATAAAAGCCCGTGAAAGCCCGCGTTCTTCCTTTTTCACCTTTTGGTCCTAAAACACAATAAAAACACAAACCACGCATAATTCTGACTTTTACAACATTAAATATACGTTTTGGCTTGGTTATTATTATAATTAAGTGGTAAAAGGATGGGTATTTACACACCTATCATATCCTCTACACTTGACCATTGCAATGCCCTCATGCAATGCATTAATTATAAAGCAAGGTTTACATTTTCCATCATAATTAACCCCCCCTTGGCCTTTATTAAACATAAGTCATTAAGGAAACTTAAAGAGATAGAAAATTGCAAAATAATTGAAGGAAGAAAACAAGTAAAGAGATCGAAGACTTACATTAAAGCTTTGGTCGTTATGAATGTTTATCACCCTCAAGTTTCACGTTCCCCAAACCAAGCTTAGAAACGAGATCATTGTTATTATAAGTTAGCAGACTAAGACAAACTCATGTGGCCCAATTACTTACTTAGACTCTCTTATTCCTAGGTGTATCTCTTATATTTTACTGTTGTCTTGAATGATCACGAGGATGCATTGTTGACTTATTTCAATAATTATTTAGGCTAAAAATAAAGTAGGACGATTTAATCAATAGTTAGCTAAAAAACAAAATCTTTTAAAACTGCTTCTCGGGACCTCATAAAGTTCATATCTTGGCATAACTCGCTTCACGATTTGAGAACTTTCTCAGACCGATATTTTCCAGTGACTTCATACTTCGAATCTTGAGAGACGTTCTTGAAATAATTGTCTTCTCTTCATAATAGGAGTTTCTTCACTTGAAGTTTTTGAGAGATTCTCCAAACTTATACCACGACTTCTTCATTTTTCTCCAATCTTTATTTGGGATTTTGATATACAACGATCCGCCTCCTTTTTATTAAAAATTAGTCAAAATGAAAACTTTTTCTTTTGTAAACCTCAAAAATACTTTTAAAAACCTAAAAATGATTTTTCTAGATTTTTAAAATACTTTTTTCTATTTTTAAATCACTTTTTAAAATTAAAACAAAATATAATCATAAAAAATAATTGAAAAATGTTAAAAATAAACTTTTTATACTGAAAAGTCTTAAACTAAGTCTAAAATGTAGGAAAAATGAAAAATAGTAAAAAGCCTAAATGAATAAGCTGAAATCAGCTTATTTATAAGATGATTATATTAAAAAGCCCAAAACAAGAACTCCTTAAATAGTTAACCAATGCAACCTTGGACACTAAAGTTCCTAGGGCGCATTGGTTAAGGCTTTAGTGTCTGAGAGGAGTGGCGCAGGTTCGAGTCCTGGCCACGTCCTTTTTGAAAAAAAAGATTTTTTTATCTTTTTATAAAACTGAAAACTAGTTAGTCACTAACTCCAAAAACACCAAAACTAAGTAAAATTAAATGATTTAAAGACAAAAAGAACAAAAACGTGCAAGAAATTAAGAAAAATGCTACAGTGATCATTTTTAGCAAAAACAAGTGTTGCCCGAGAACCTAGTCGTTCTCTGATAACTCTAATACCCAACTGATGACTTTTTAGGTCTGATTGTGGTCGTTTTGGTGTGAATACTTGGTTTTGTTGGCACAAGGGGGCACCCCTACACTCAGTTGAGTGTAGGGAGTCAGTCAAAACACAAAAACACACAAACTACTCACAAAAATCACAAACAAATGCTAATCAAGTTACTAACTAGTGGTAGGCAGGTCTGGGCAAGGATTGCTGATCTAATTGACCTCTTGGGTGAGTTTCAAACCACAAGAGCTTACACAATATCCAACCAAGAACACCACTAACTGATGAACAACCAAAATATATCCAAACTCTAACAGATTACAAAGACTTAAACCTATAACTAGCTAAAAGAACTTAGTTCTAGGTTGCTGATTTTATTGGCTGTTTTTATCAATTTTTTTAGCATACAAAATCTGAATAGCCATAAACTAGATGAAACCAAGTATTTAAACAATTGATATTACTCTACCCAAATGTGTCTAAGCAGGTTTAAACCTATATGGTGTCACCGAATACAGTTAAAACACTAGTCCCAAAAACCCTTTACTATCTGGAAATCAAAGATTAACAAGCAGATTGTACTCAAATCAACCTTAAACCTATTGAAACTTAATCTAACAAGCATACAATCAACAATTCAGCATAAACAAACAATAAACACCAACAATAAAACAGATTCATACAACTTTAACATAAATCACATAAAAACTCAAAAACATAACCAATGGGGTTCAAAGCCCAAAACTTTGCTGAATGCTTTCCATAGGGACTTGTTAAAGCTTATGCAAGCTTATGAAGTTGTAGAGACCCTTGTTGGTGGAATCCACAAGGGACACAAGGGGATAAATATCTTCAATACAGAAATATGGAAAGATGGAATGATGAGATGGTCTTGTTTCTTGTTCCTGCACAACACCACCAAACCAAGAAGAGAAATTAAGCTTGAATAAGCTGAAACCACCAGCTTGTCAGGCTTGTGGGTGACAGCTTAAACAAATAGTGAAATTTAGTCAATAAATAAAAAAAATAAGATTTTTATAGGAAAAATCTTTGAAAACGAAACCTTTTTGAAACCAAGAGAAGTCTTGAAAAAAACTTAATACCAAACTGAATTTAACATCATATTCCACTTTCACTTCTTTATGATGTTAAATTCAAATTTTTGAAAAGCTTTTTCAGAAAAAAAAAAGAACTTTGAACACGAATTTTTATTTGAAAACCTTACACTAATTTTTTGCAAGAAAGTAAAGTTAAGCTAATAAAACATTAAAATCAAACTTGAAACTCAGAATTTACATACTTTAAAATTTTTCATTTTCATTAATAGATTTTAAAATTACAATATCTAGAATAAAAAAAATCCATTCACAAGTCGAATGGTATTTATACTAGACCTAAGATGATTCTAGAATATAGGAATAAAATAATACAAATGTGAAACCCTAATACAAGTTTTTCCAGTAATACCCTTGGTCTTGACTGATTTCTTGGTCAATTGGGAGTCTTGTACTGATGTTGAGATTCCAGCTGTATAGGAATGATCTTGACTGTTTGTTTGAGCTTTGGGAGCACGCATATGATCTCAAATGTTGATTTTGTCCCCTTGTTGGGTTTGGGAAGAAAGTGACTTGAGAAGGGGAGGTCCTACTGCTCACATGGGTGTTTTAGGAGGGGTTTTGGGATTTGGGTTTAAGTGAGGATGGGTTCAATTAATGATCTGCATACTTTGGTCCAAAAACCCCTTGGTTCAACTTAATTAGGGTTCCAGGGTTTATGATAGGAAAAGGGGATTAGCAGGGGTGTTTAATCCGTTTTGGGTTAATTATTTTTGTTTCCCCCACTTTTCAAACGTTTAAACAGATTATAAATAAATCTGTTATTAAAAAGTTGAGCGGGATGTGACGTGAGGAAATGGAGGGTTTTCATTGGCTGGTGGAATGGAGTGGCTGACGTGGCGAGTGGGGGTTGGTTGGAATGAGTTTTAATGTCTTGGCAAAGATTACCCCTCATGTCCCAAGTGTTTTCATAAGAGTTTAGACAGCCCAAATTTCAAATCCCTTTCATATGAAACTTTTTTTTCTCATATTTGCCACAAAAACTTTTCAAAACTTGTACCAAGGGCTTTTGTTGTAATAATTGCATTCTTCAAGGGCCATAATGGCATTATTTTGAAACTTGAGGACCAATCTTGTAATAATTGAGATTTACAAGGGTCAAAAGTGACAAGTATTCAAAAGTTGAGGGACCATTCTTGCCAATTCTTCAAACTTCAAGGACTTCAAGGAAAATTCATGACTCAGGTCCGGTTATTTGTGTGACTTCGTTTCCCGTGTTCGTTTTTGCTTGATTCTTGTAATATTTTGTTGATTTCACGATATCCGTACCTAAAATACACAATGAACAAACACAGGCTATTTTGGGGTATTTTAATGATATTTTAAGCGTTTTAAGCCTGATTTGGACGATGAGACTATGTATGAAAGCAGTCTCATCACTCCCCCATACTAAACCATTGTCGTGTCCCCATGCAATGCTAGAATTAAGTATCATAGCACTTCCAAAATTCATTTTATTATGACATTTATTAAAGACATAAACTTAAATAAACTACTACACGTGTTTTAGACATAATGTATTGTGTTCATCATGATTAAGTGAATTTTAGGGTCATAGAACAAGAACACGTGAATGCTTCGTGAGAAATAATTTCGGCGTCCTCGATTTTCACTCGATTCCATGCTAAGCGTGTAACGAGATCATTGTTATTATAAGTTAGCAACACAATCATTACTCATGAGTGTTAATTACGAACCTAGACTCCCTTATTCCTATTTGGTATCTCTTATATTTTATTTTTGTCTTAATGATCACAAGGATACATCATTGACTTATTCGTGAATAGAGATTAGGTCTAAAAATAGATTCTTAACGGTGTAACCAAAATCATCGAATTGATAAATCACCCTAATAGACAACGATGTCAAAAAATTAAGTCAACAAGAAGGATCGATAAACACGATTTTAGAATGGTTTAGAACATGAGACTTATAACCATGACTTTTATTATCCGCCATCATCGGTGGTTTTATTATCATGGTTTACCTCCATCTTTTTTTCAACTTTGCCATGAAGCTTTTATTATGACTTTGGTCTTGCCCTTGTCTTTTATTATCCGCCATCATCGGTGGTTTTATTATGACTTGGCGTATATCCTCACTATAAGGCGAATTTTGGATCTTTAAAGCTTCAAAGATTAAGGCTTGATTCACTTTCAATTTGGGCTTAGATTTTTCGGCCTTGTGAGCTTCAAATTTTTTCTTAATTTAGGTGAGCACTAGAAATCTTATTATTGGGTGAAGCTTTCGATTATTAGGGTTGCCAATACTTCAAAACTGGGACGCCGGTGATACCTTAATGTTTTCCCAATTTAATTACATGGAAGCTACTAAAACAAATTAGAAACCAACAACAGTGACTAAACCGCTAAATCAATATTTATTAATAATTTATTATAAAAGCGTGGGGAGAATAAGCTAATAATTACTACACATGAGATCCAGAAAGATTACGAGACTTAAATTAACTCTATCATTTCTCGTCCTCATTTAAGAGACTTAGCCTAAAAAGTTAAAGAATCGAAGCTAACAGCTCAACACGCACGGCCGAGTAAAAAATTACTCTTATTCTCACCATCGGAAAACCTACATTCGTGTCTTAAACACTTATGAAAAATATGAAAAATTTTAAAATTTGGCCATTAGCCTTATTTTGCAACAAAATGATAACAAAACGATGAAAATCGGATTGCGCGATGGCGTAAGCAAGGTGAAGTATCTACTCACCCCCCCCCCCCCATACTAAAACTAAAAATTGTCCTCAATGTTTCGATTTTATGGGGTGAAAACACCCCCATACTAGAGACGTAGTCGAATGCTTAATCTCGAGCATGGAAAGGGTAAAACGAATAACCTAAAAGCCGTTTATGAATTATGCTAATAAGATAAACGTTAGAACATAAAAGGATATCATCGGATATCGGAATCTCCAAAGGAAATGATCGAAGCTCGAGTGATCCGTAAAATGAACACGAGAGGCTTCAATGATGACGATGAACCTAATGAATCACAATCACAAACAACCATGGAACAAATGTTGGAAGAGCACAAGTCCCCTCGTTACACTGTTAGAAAAACGATAATATTTACAAGGATAAGCATGAGAATCTGATACTGAGATTTTGTATGTAAAAAGTTATCGTCACAGTCTCTTCGAATTGATAATTGGTTAACTATGCGACTCAGCTGTCTTTTGTGAAACAAATAGTTGTGTCGTTGTAGTAAAATTAAAAGGTGCAAAACAATTAAAGTAAAGAGCAGGTAAAATAAATCTAAATCTAATTTAAAATAAATGACGGGAAATTAAAGGCGTGACAAAAATTAAAAGGCACTAAAAGTAAATAACGCAAACTTAAAACTATCTAAGGTAAACTTAAAACGCAACTAAAACTTAAACTAAGGCAAGTAAACTTAAAGGAAAATAAACTTAAAGTGCGACTAAGGAAAAAGGCGGGAAAAGTAAAGCTTAAAAATTAAAATAAACTAAAACTTAAAATAAACTAAAAATACCTCACTCGGAATAATTACTCGTTCGGAATGTCACCTTCACCCAGAATAATTCTTCTTCGTTCGAATAATCAACATAAAACACTCATTTGGAACAATTGGCTCATCCGGAATATTGATTCATCCGGAATATGTCACTTATCCGGAATAAACCCTTCACTCAGAATAATGCTTCACTGATCCGGAATAAATGAGACAAAACCTTGATTCGGAATAAACAGCTTGATTCGGAATATTCCGAATCAACTCCCTTGATTCGGAATGTTTCTTTGGTTCGGAATGTTTTCTTCACAAGGCCTTGATCCGGAATGTTCCGAATAAAACACCTTGATCCGGAATATCTTCTTGGTTCGGAATGTTCCGAATGAAAACTTTGATCCGGAATGTTGAATATTCCGGATGAACACCCTTCGTTCGGAATGTTCGGAATGAACCCTTGATCCGGAATATTATTCCGAATAAACGACTTAATCCGGAACAAATTCTTCACTCAGAATGTCAGCTTGGTTCGAAATATCCACACCACCACCTTGATTCGAAACAACCTGTTTGAAACCCTTGATTCGGAATAAACCTGGGAAACAGTAACAAACAGCGAAGAACAAGGAACAAAAATAAACACGAATCTAAACCAATCTAACCCAAATCAACCAAAAGATTAAATCAAACTAACCAAATAACATCTACTAATCATAAACTAACAATCCAAAACAATCAAACTAACAATACTAATCAAAATAATCAAAACCCACTTTAATCAAATCAATAAAACATCAAAAACATAAACATGAACAATAAAGCATAAAGATTAATGATCAAATAAGAAAGGAAGATAGGAGATCAAACAATAAAAGTAAAGATTGACAATAATTAAAAGGAAACTTACTTGAAATTAAAGGTATTTAAGGTGCAAGACAATTAATTAAATGACATGTAATTAAATGTGCAAAAATTAAAGTGGAAGAGCTAATTGTCACACTTAGCCAACAAAAACAAATGGAATGAAATGAAAACTATATATAGGGGATTAGGGAGGTGCTTAGAGGAAGCTTCCTCCCCTCTTTCTTCTTTCTTTAATTGCATCATTAAGTCCTTAATCTTCTTAGTTCTTCGACTTTGATGACTTTGTCTCGGGATTTCTTTAAACTCGTCTTGAAATTTCTTCATAAATAAGACTTGAGTTCTTCGGTTTTTAGTAAACTTCCATCTTTTGACTTTTTCTTCGATAAATCTTCAGAATTGGTATTTGACTTCCGTTCTTTTTGCACTCTTGATTTCTTGACTTTGTCTTTTGTCTTTTTCTTCGATAAAAGCCCGTGAATGCCCGTGTTTTCTCCCCTTTTCACATTTTCGTCCTAAATCACAACAAAAACACAAACCACGCATAATTCCGACATTTACGACATAAAATACACGTTTTGGCTTAGCTATTATTGTAGTTAAGTGGTAAAAAGGATGGGTGTTTACACACCTATCAAATCCCCTACACTTGATCATTGCAATGTCCTCATGCAATGCATTAGTTACAAAGCACGATTACATTTTCATCACAATCAATCCACCTTGGCCTTTATTAAAAGAGATAGAAAATTATAAACATTCAAAGGAAGAAAGTAAAGAAATCAAAATCATACCTTTGGGTTTTGGAAATGTCATGAATGATCATCATCCTCAAGTTTTCACTTTCTCCAAACCAATCTTAAAAACGAGATCATTGTTATTATAAGTTAGGAAACTAACACGAACTCATGTGGGCCAATTATTTACTTAGACTCCTTATTCCTAACTGTATCTCTTATATTTTATTGTTGTCTTGAATGATCACGAGGATGAATTGTTGACTTATTTCGATAGTTATTTAGGTTGAAAATAAAGTGGGACGATTTAATCAATAGTTAACTAAAGGACAAAATCTTTTAAAACTGCTTCTCGGGACCTCATAAAGTTCATATCTTGGCATAACTCGCTTCGCGATTTGAGACCTTTCTCGGACCGATATTTGGCAGCGACTTCATACTTCAAATCTTGAGAGACGTTCATGAAATAATGGTCTTCTCTTCATAATAGGAATTTCTTCACTTGAAATTTTGAGAGATTCTTCATACTTGGACCACGACTTCTTCATTTTTCTCCAATCTTTATTTTGGACTTTGATATACAACGATCCGCCTCCTTTTTGGACTTGGATCTATTTATCCTCATACCTTGTTAGGGCCTTTTTAGATGGACTTATCCATGATCTTTTCGGGAGTATTTGCTTTTCGTCGTGTGTCACGATCCTTCATATTGATTTTCGATAAATGATTCTTCACATCACTTGGGTCTTTAGCAACAAAATGTAGCCCTCATGCCTTGTTAGGGCCTTTTCGGACTCGCCAATCTTCGCATCCCGCTTCAATAAGTTATGCCTTGGCTATGAACTCTAATCCATACCGAGCAACTTTTAAATGATCTTGGGCTAGAAGCTAAGTAACTTTTCAAATCGTACAACCTTATTTATTGCAGATAAAATTTATTAGCAAGCGATGGGAGAATAGGTTTATAATTAACTCACATAAATTCACGAAAGAATACCAAACTTATAATTGACTCTATCATCTCTCGTTCTCCACAATTTAAAATCTCAAGGAATGAGACTCATGGATGCTTAGCCTATTAAATCAAAGTTTTGGGTTTTCGAGTCGTCTATAGGATCTTGCAAACTCTTAGACTTTTTCAAGTTTAGAAATCGCATTTTAAAGTTCCCTTGATAAACAACTCTCTAGGATCAATTATAGGAACTTGCGAAAATTTCTTGTTCTTAACCCGTGAGAGTTAAGGCTTTCGCGTTTTCTAGCTCCCTATATAAAAGCCTAGCAAAACTTGACTTAAACACGTTAAGGATACTAGCTAGAGTAAACATAGATAAGTAAACTCGGGTTGAGTCAAAAGATTCACAACGTTTGAAAATTTAAACCACTTTATTAAAATTTTATTCTAGCAAGGAAAGAAAATAACTATACAAAGGGAAAAACTAATAGGCCAAAATAGATCAAAAATTTTGAAAAATGTCGAAAAATTGATTTTCCGGTTAAAATGAGGACAAATACAAGGAAAAGGCCACTTAACTTCGATAGAAGTCCCCCTATACTTGATATAAACATTGTCCTCAATGTTTAAGCATGTGGGAGTAAACTCCCATACACTTAGGACATTGTGCACGTTGTTTAAATCTTGCTAAGGAAGAGACAACTAACGAGATTCCTATTTTAATATTGAGAAATATAAAATAGTGAATCGAAAAGAGTTTAGGCTAACCGGGAAAATGGGAACACGAAATCACGGGTCGTCAAAAATCATCAAGAGTGGATCTTTGAGCGCTCGAATCCCGGAATAGAAGAAAAGAGGAAATAGCAAACACCAACGGGTCTCCCCTACACTTATGATAAATATAGCTAAAAGATAGATACATGGGTTGCCTCCCAAGAAGCGCTTGATTTTTGATTACCGAGTCGTGCGCCTGACTCGACCTAGATTATCATAGGAAGAAGCATGAAACATATCCACCGGGATAAAATACATAGTTTTCATCCATCAAATAGCACAAGCTTAAGGCGAACAAGGCAAGCCAAATAAGAGTAGGCAAGGTTCCCTTAAGCAAAGACGGAGCACGGTGGGAGCTAGGGTGAAGAGGTGCAAGCATATCTTCAAAAGTTCCAAAGATTTTTCCTTTTATTTCATCAGACGGATACTGAGATGGCTTAAGAATATCGATATCAGGGTCGAACACCTTTTCCTTTAGGGGAAAATAGCACTCAGGCTCAGCAGAATTTGAAGATGATCCGCGAAGAAAAGGCACAACCTCGTCCTCAGAAGGTGGACAAAGAGGTGTCAAAACATACGTGCTGCGGATGTTGGTGTCGTTCGGTTGCTTCTCCTTTGAAAGAATTTTCTTCAAATCCGAAGAAGGATCAAGACCAAAATCTTCAAAGTCTAAAGGAGGAGCATCACTCTCATGAGGGAAGTATGTATTGAGAAAAGTAGAGAAGTCTTCCTCAAATGAGTAGTCATCCAAAGTAGGATTAAGCATGGATGGCGGAGGATCTTCATCATGAGAAGAATCACTCGAAAGAGTATCGGCCGCATCAAAATCATCATACGTGGGCATGTCGGGATACTCGGAAGTAAAATCATCATAATCATCTCCATCGAAGCTAGAATCATCATCATAAGCATCAAAAATTGGTGGAGAATCATATATGGGTGAAGGTTCCAAATTGGAGAGAGAATCATCCACATCATCTTGAAACAGTGGATTATCATTGGAAGAATCGAATAGAGGATTGTTGTAAACGACAAAATCATCAAGCATATTAATCATATTCGCTGATTCTCTTCCATAGGATTTGCTTGTAAGCTTCCCCATTTCAAAAACTTGGGCATCATCACCGACTCTTAAGATGAGCTCACATTTATCCACATCAATTAAAGCTCTACCGGTTCTCAAAAATGGGCGTCCAAGTATTAACGGAATACGAGGATCCATTTCATAATCAACAACGACGAAGTCGACCGGAAAAGTGAATGTGCCAACTTTAATGAACACATCTTCGACAATACCAACGGGGTAAGCGAGAGTGCGATTGGCAAGCTCAAGAGTCATTTTGGTGGGTGTAAGGTCGGGCAATGATAACTTTTTCCAAACACTTAAAGGCATCAAATTTATACTTGCCCCGAGATCGGCTAAGGCAGTAAATTTGTCGGTTTGGTTAAAAGTACAAGGAAGCACAAAACGACCGGGATATCCAAGTTTCTCCGGAAGTTCTTTAAGAAGGACGGCAGAACAATTTTCATTCAATCGAGTATTAACAAACTCGGCCATCTTCTCTTTCTTGTTAAGCAATTCCTTAAACATCTTGACAAATTGTGGCATTTGTGCAAGAGCTTCAACAAGGGTAAAGGTGATTTTCATGCCGGCTATCTTTTCCAAAAAGTTAGCGACTTGAAGGTCATTCTTAGTCAAAATTCTAGCCTTATTGAATCGAGAAGGGTAAGGAATGCTAGGGTTGGGTGGTGGAGGTGTAGAAGGTGAAGGTGGGGTTGGTGAAGGTTGAGATGTTGAAGGGTTCTTCTTGGGTACATCGTCATGACGAGGCGAAGACGGTAATGGTGTACTAATACTAGGTGTGGGAATAGTAGGGATAAATGGTGGTGGAGGAGGTGTAGATGATGGGGGCGGAATAGGTGGTCCTACTAAAGTAACTCCACTACGGGTAGTAATAGCACTCACATTCGCTCGCGGATTGGTGACGGTGTTTGAAGGTAGAGAACTCGAAGTAGAGGGTTGAGTGGTGGGTAAGAAACTAGCCAGCATATTCTTCAAATCATTCGTTTGATTGCTGAAGGAGGATTGAATATTATCTCGAAGCTCGGATCTAATGTCATTCCCTTGCTTGGTGATATCCCCTTTCAAATTGATAATTTGGCTCTATAGATTCTTGATTTGCTCTCCTTGGGTTCTCCTTAAGGCTTCAACATCTTGATTGATGGGTGGGGCTTGTTGAGCGGGTGGGTGATAAGGATTAGAAGCTCTAGGTGGGATTTGGTTGCTTCTATTGTAATTATTGTTGGGGTTTTGGTTTTGAGGAGAAAAACCAGGTGAAAGATAGTTGTTTGACCGGTAACTTAGCAAATTTCTATCCCCTTGAGGTCGGGCTTGGTAATTTTCTGGTGAATAATTACCATAAGCTGCATACACGTTCTCCGGATTTCCTTAAGTAGAAGGACAATCAGTGCATGAGTGAGGACCGCCGCATGTTTCACAAGAAGGTGCTACCGCTTTAACTTGTTGTTGGTTTGTAGCGAGGAGCAGGATATTTTTGTTCATTTCGGCCATCATGCGGGTGAATTCGGTCATGTCAGGGTTTGCTGAAGTAGAAGAAACATTGACTGTCGGGTTGTTCCTTGAAGATGCGGAGGAATCCCAGTTTTTGTGATGAGTAGTCATGTTTTCAATAAGCTCTCTACACTCCTCGGGTCTTCTTTTCATAAATGTGTCACCGACGGCTGCATTAATCGTATCACGATCTCGAAAAGTCAAACTGTTGTAGAAAGTATCAATTAAGGTCACAGGGAGCATGTTGTGGTTTGGACAACGATCAATCAAAACATTATATCTTTCCCAAGCATCAAAGAGAGATTCATCGGTTTCTTGCATGAAACCGCTGATTTGATTTCGAAGGCTCGTGACCATGGATGGTGGAAAGTAGCGCGACAAAAAGCGTTGAGTCATGTCATCCCAAGTATGAATTGAATTCTTCGGGAGACGATCAAACCATTTCTCGGCATGGTGTGATAAAGTATGTGGGAAGAGTTTAAGGCGAAGAACATCCATTGTAGCACCGGGCAACTTCATGCTTTGAGTGATAGTAATGAATTTGTCGTGGTGTTTGTTGGCATCATCATCAGGCATTCCGACGAATGGATTAATTCGCACTTGCTGGATCATGTGATGCTTCAACGAAAACTCTGGAGCCGTGATTTGCATCGGCGCAATCGGTCCTCCTCGTCCAAACATGGTGGGTTGACAAAGCTCCTCCATTGTTCGAAGATCGGGTTGTGGAAGAACATTGTTGTTGTTATTGTTGAGGTGCGATGGATTATTGTTGTTGTTCACACCTGCCATAACTAAATCTTCAGGAGTCTCGGGCTCTTGATAAGTAGAAGATCTAGTACGCATACACCTGCGAAAGCAAAAGAAAACAATACCAAACACAAAGAGAATATATATACACAATAAAAATAAAATCTTTTTGGATTTTTGAAATTTTTTAATTTTTATGGATTTTTAACAATTTTTAATTTTTATGGATTTTTGGAAATTTTTAAGCAAGAAAAATAACGCTCACGAATGAACGGATCCCAAAAAGCAACGCGTCTCTCACAAAAAACCGATAATCTTTACGAAAAGATCCGGCAGCGGGGCCATTTGATACTGAGATTTTGTATGTAAAAAGTTATCGTCACAGTCTCTTCGAATTGATAACTGGTTAACTATGCGACTCAGCTGTCTTTTGTGAAACAAATAGTTGTGTCGTTGTAGTAAAATTAAAAGGTGCAAAACAATTAAAGTAAAGAGCAGGTAAAATAAATCTAAATCTAATTTAAAATAAATGACGGGAAATTAAAGGCGTGACAAAAATTAAGAGGCACTAAAAGTAAAGAACGCAAACTTAAAACTATCTAAGGTAAACTTAAAACGCAACTAAAACTTAAACTAAGGCAAGTAAACTTAAAGGAAAATAAACTTAAAGTGCGACTAAGGAAAAAGGCGGGAAAAGTAAAGCTTAAAAATTAAAATAAACTAAAACTTAAAATAAACTAAAAATACCTCACTCGGAATAATTACTCATTCGGAATGTCACCTTCACCCGGAAATAATTCTTCTTCGTTCGGAATAATCAACATAAAACACTCATTCGGAACAATTGGCTCATCCGGAATATTGATTCATCCTGAATATGTCACTTATCCGGAATAAACCCTTCACTCGGAATAATGCTTCACTGATCCGGAATAAATGAGACAAAACCTTGATTCGGAATAAACAGCTTGATTCGGAATATTCTGAATCTACTCCCTTGATTCGGAATGTTTCTTTGGTTCGGAATGTTTTCTTCATAAGGCCTTGATCCGGAATGTTCCGAATAAAACACCTTGATCCGGAATATCTTCTTGGTTCGGAATGTTCCGAATGAACACTTTGATCCGGAATGTTGAATATTCCGGATGAACACACTTCGTTCGGAATGTTCCGAATGAACCCTTGATCCGGAATATTATTCCGAATAAACGAATTGATCCGGAACAAATTCTTCACTCGGAATGTCAGCTTGGTTCGGAATATCCACAACACCACCTTGATTCGGAACAACTTGTTTGAAACCCTTGATTCGGAATAAACCTGGGAAACAGTAACAGACAGCGAAGAACAAGGAACAAAAAGAAACACGAATCTAAACCAATCTAACGCAAATCAACCAAAAGATTAAATCAAACTAACCAAATAACATCTACTAATCATAAACTAACAATCCAAAACAATAAAACTAACAATACTAATCAAAATAATCAAAACCCACATTAATCAAATCAATAAAACATCAAAAACATAAACATGAACAATAAAGCATAAAGATTAATGATCAAATAAGAAAGGAAGATAGGAGATCAAACAATAAAAGTAAAGATTGACAATAATTAAAAGGAAACCTACTTGAAATTAAAGGTATTTAAGGTGCAAGACATTAATTAAATGACATGTAATTAAATGTGCAAAAATTAAAGTGGAAGAGCTAATTGTCACACTTAGCCAACAAAAACAAATGGAATGAAATGAAAACTATATATAGGGGATTAGGGAGGTTCTTAGAGGAAGCTTCCTCCCCTCTTTCTTCTTTCTTTAATTGCATCATTAAGGCCTTAATCTTCTTAGTTCTTTGACTTTAATGACTTTGTCTCGGGATTTCTTTAAACTCGTCATGAAATTTCTTCATAAATAAGACTTGAGTTCTTCGGCTTTTAGTAAAATTCCGTCTTTTGACTTTTTCTTCGATAAATCTTCATAATTGGTCTTGGACTTCCGTTCTTTTTGCACTCTTGATTTCTTCACTTCGTCTTTTGTCTTTTTCTTCGATAAAAGCCCGTGAATGCCCGTGTTTTCTCCCCTTTTCACATTTTCGTCCTAAATCACAACAAAAACACAAACCACGTATAATTCCGACATTTACGACATAAAATACACGTTTTGGCTTAGTTATTATTGCAGTTAAGTGGTAAAAAGGATGTGTGTTTACACACCTATCAGAATCCCCCATGAGGCACCTTGTTTTTGATAACCAAGTCAAAAGCTCGACTCGAATCCCCATAAATGTGATCATGTAGGGATAATCATGGTATGGTCATTTTTGGTGGGGATTACATGATAAACAATGCCCAAAAGTACAAGGAGTACATTAAATACCTGATATACATACCAGGATCAAAGATAGCGTCTTCATTTTCGAATGAAAGACGAAACAATGCTACTTCAACATGTGCTAAAACCCCAAAGGGGTAGAAGAAAATATATAAGAAGTAGAAAGGTGGGGCAATGGGTACGACAATACAATGAGCTACTCGAGGTAGACTCACACCAAGCAAATAGATAAGATTTCCATTTATTGCATCGGTGGAAGACCGGGATTTCCCTTTACAAGCAATTTCGGGATCATGAATCTCGTCCTCGTTGGAGAAATGTGAGGGAACATAAGGGGCTTCCCCCACACTAGATCCACACCAACCGTCGACAAAAGGAGTAGACGAGGTGGTAGCACTCATAAAACATGGTGATGACGGAGTTAAACTTGTATAAAAATATTTTAAAACATTTTTAAAATCTTTTCCTTTTTCATCGTTTAAAAGCTCTTTATGAAAACCCGATTTGATAATGTTGAAAATATTTGGCGTGCCAAATTCAAAATTAGTCGCGCTAAAAATCCTCATATTTAAGTCGCAATTAGGGGGTGGTGGATTGTATAAATTCTCAAAACGTCGATCAACAAAGAACACCGCCCCCTCGGGGTCAACATATTCGTCCTCCTCATGAACGTCGATCTCATCGATTTCTTCATCAAAGATAGTCTTGTCAAACCAAGGTTTGTCATTCCCCTCCTTGAGTATCTTAGAAACTCTCTCGAAAATATCACGATCAAGCACGAAACCATCATTCATTTGTGGGGATTGTTGATAAGTTAAATTCTCATGAATGTGGTAAACGTAATTCTCATTTGAGGAGTGTTAATTAGGTAACTCCTCAAGAATCAGATTTTTGGAGGTCACATGAGTTGGTTCGTCATTATAAATAAGACGTTCCAACTCATTAAGTTCATCCTCGATTTTGGAAAGATCTACCTCACTTGTAGGTGGAAGTGGAGGCAAAAGAGCTAGCTCTCGTTTAATGATTTCCTCAATCTCGGGATCAAACTCGTAATCATCGTACTTCACATGAGAAGAGGTCTATTTAGGAGAATCCTCAAAAATGGCATGTGGATTTTAAAGTACGTGATCAATCTCAACAAAATCGCCATCGTCATCATCAAAGAAAGAGTCGATGTGAGCACTCACAACCATGGTCTTACAAGTCGAATGACTATGCTTAGGTGACTTTTCTAAGACGAGAGGATCGATGTTGATAAAACCTTTAGCCTCAACGGGTTTTGGGCTAGGAAATGGAGGCACTTCGATGGAGTTAGAAGTTGAAGCCTTAAAGATGTGGTCCTTCGAAGGTGGTGAAGACGAGTCCATTTTGGTCATTGTCGTGATGGCACTAACGTCGCTCTTCGGAATTGGTCGTTCACTTGTTTCACAAAATATATCCCAAAGTGATTTTTCATCCATAAATCTACGCATACCCTTTGGAATTAGGTACACGTATTCTTTATCGTTAAAATCATCATCTTTAAAACTGTTCTTCTTAATTCTTTCAAAACATGCATTAAGCCTCATATTTTCCGCCAAAGTTAACATTTTGAAATCATTAGAATTTGAAACATTAGGTTTTGAAACCTCGGTTTTTTCGTGATCATTAAACACTTGGGATTTACTCGTGAAAAAATCCATTTTATCCTCCCCATATCTCATAGTAAGTCTCCCCTCGTGGACGTCGATTACGGTTCGAGCCGTCGATAAAAATTGTCGGCCTAAAATAATGGGACATTTAGGGTCACACTCGTAATCGGATATGACGAAATCCACGGGAAAACAAACTTTCGAACTTTAACATAGACATCATCGGCTATTCGAATTGGTATAAGTGGTGTACAATTTGCAAGCTCGATTGTCATGTTCGTGGGGGTAAGTGAAGGCAATCTCATCAATTTCCAAAGAGAATAAGGCATGAGATTGATGCTAGCACCTAAATCGGCAAGGGCTAAACATCCCTCAATCTCGGAAAAATCAGAAGGTAATAGAAATTGGCCCGGATCCTCTTCCGTTCTCGGCATATTCCTTTTGGGTTTTTTAAGAAGGATTGATGCACAAGTTTCTTCAAGGGTTACTTTGGTAAGGTCGATAAAACGCTCTTTTTGAACCATGGATGGAATTTGGGGTACACGAGGGTGTGCACTCGTTTCCTTGGTCTCCATGTTCACCCCATCGACTTTAGAACAAGAAGACGTCTTAGAAGTCGAGGGTTGAGAAGAAGGAACAACACGAAATCCATCAAGGGTAGGGGTAATCACATGACTTTTTCTACGAGACGAGGCGGCTTTACATTGTTCCTTCGGATTTGCAACGGTGTCACTAGGTAACGAACTCGATGAAGCACCCGAGGCTTTGTTCATAATAGCCGAAAACATCTTTTTAATGTCAATTTATCCTTGCTCAATCTTCGTGTTTTGTATTTTCAAAGTATTAGAAAAGTCGTTTTTCAAAGTACCAATTTCTCCCTCTAATCGTCTCATATTAGCCTCATTCCTTTTCATGTAATTTTGAAAATCGTTTGACGAACTATTCTGATTTGAATTAAAGTTCCCATGGTTTTGATTGTTTCTTTGAAAATTGTTTTGATTACCACTTGAAAAATTGTTTCCTTGATTGTTGTTGTTTGAAAAATTCGAGTTTTGATTATTGTCTCGATTTTTCCAATTCAAATTCCGTCCTTGATTATAACCTTGATTTTGATTAGAAAAATTTCCTTGTTGATTATTTCCTTGAAAATTTTTTCGGTTTTGGTTTGAAAAATTGTTGCCTTGGTTATAATTTCCTAGTTGCGATGGACTGGCGTTATTTTGATTTTGATTAGAAAAATTGTTGTTTAACACACTCACATTCGACGTTTGGCCATCCGTAGCCGCACACTCGTAATAATTATGAGGTCCACCACAAAACGTACACGAAGTCTCAACCGCTTTCACCGTAGCGGGAGCGTCTTACTTTTGCATTTCGATGACAAAAGACGTGAATACATTCGTCAACTTGTCGAATTTCGCATCAACCCTCTCAATGTCGCGATTAGAATTACTAACATTGGAGACATTGGCAACACTCAGTGCGTTATGGAGTTGGTAAGCCTTGGATCGATTCTCGATAATCATCAATGCATCTTTCGGAGTCTTACACAAAAAGTTGCCACCGTCGGCGGAATCCAACGAATCTTGTTCTTGAAAACTAAGACCGTTGTAAAACGTATCGATTTGGTGCAACTCGGAAAATCCATGGTGAGGACATTGCCTAATCAATTCCTTAAAACGATCCCACGCGTCTCCAAAAGATTCATTCGGTTTTTGCTCTAATCTCGTAATTTCGTTTTTGAAAAAGTCGTCTTCGACGGTGGGAAAAAATGATTAACGAACTTAGAGACGAGATCCTTCCATGTAATTATCGAATTAGGTGGCTCTTTCTCGTACCAATCCTTGGCGGAACCATCGAGCGAGTATGGAAAAAGCATAAGCTTGACGACATTGGTGTCGACGTTCTTAAACTTGCTCGTGGCCAAAAGATGATCAAAATTCCGAATGTGGTCATGAGGATTATCGGCTTCACGACCTCGAAAATTCGTAGCTTGAATCAACAAAAGCATTCTGCTCTTAATCTCAAAATTCTCCGCTTCGATAGCGGGAATTACGATCGCGTCTCGATAACCCTCGGTGGGCGCTTGGAGCAATTCCATTGTCGGCCATCTCGTCTAAGGTTTCTTCAACAATGATATTAGGAACGTCGGTTTCTAAATATCATCTACGTCATCGATTCCTTTGATTACGATTGCGTCGATTCGAAGCGTCGCTAGAATTAGAATAATCCTTCGATAGAGTGCGCATGTAATAAGTGTGAAAACACTTATCCTTTTACATCTTATTTCCAATAATAACAAGACCAAAACGTGTATTTTATGTCGTAAAAGTCGGAATTATGCGTGGTTTGTGTTTTTATTGTGTTTCAGGATAAAAATATGAAAAAGTAAGAAAACACGGGCTATCACGGGCTTCTATCGAAGAAAAAGGCAAAAGACGAAGTCAAAAGATCGAGAGTGCATAAAGAACGGAAGTCCAAGGCCTATTCTGAAGATTTATCAAAGAAAAAGTCTAAAGACGAAATTTTAATGAAGTCGAAGAACTCAAGTCTAATTATAGAAGAAAATTATAAGACAAGTTCAACTTATATCAACAAATCCCAAGACGACGTCGAGAAAGACAAAGAAATTAAATCGAGTCGAGACGAGAAGGAAGCATAAACACTTAACCTCCCCACCTCCTATAAATACCCTCCTAATATGTCATTAGGAGGGTGTTAGTTGTTAGTTAGTTTTTAGTCAATTTTTAGTTTTTATTTTTAAGTGTGTTTAATTTTCTTCCCACTAGTTTTTCAAGTTTATCAAACATTAATCTTGTAATCTTTTGATCTTAATTTTTAATCAAATCAAGCTTATTTCTTAATTCTCATTCTTTCTTTCTTAATCTTTTTAATCTTGTTTAATTTTGATAATCATGTAGTTCATTTAATTGTGTTGATGATTTGATTGTGTAGCTTATTTGATTGTGCTTATTGAATTGGTGATTTTAAAAGTTTTAGATTACAGTGCTTATTTTCTTAATTTTCATGATTAATAGTTTTTAAAATAAGTTGATTTTGATAAGCTTAATATTTTTATAAAAAGTTGATTTTTAATATTTAGATTATTTAGTGTTTTTATAGTTTTTAAATTGTGGCTTATTAGTTTTTCTTAAAAATCTTTTGGTTTAAGTTTTGGTAAGTGCTTATTTTAGATTGGCTTATGTGCTTGATTTTAGTATTATCCGGGTTCCTTAAACCCTTGTTTTCCGAATAGGCTCCTAAATCATCATTCCGAATAGTTACAAGTCTTCAACATTCCGGATAGCCTCCTCAGTTTTGTATTCCGGATAAGCTGCAAAGAAAGAATTCTGGATAAAAAGCCGTAAACACATTCCAGATAAGGGTTCAATACCTTATTCCGGATAAGATCTAGAGTGATTCCGGATAGCTTCGTTTTACAATATTCCGGATAAGGGTAAGGAGCTATATTCCGGATAGTGGTTGTAACAAACATTCCGCATAGTGCAACGATTAAGTATTCCGGATAAGCCTAGGGACACCAATTCTGGATAAGCTGTTGGAGAAGAATTCCGGATAAGTTTCATTTCCTGCATTCCGGATAGTTACTTGGGGAAGGATTCCGGATAAGGTTATAGTTCTACATTCCGGATAAGCTTCTCATTTGTGAATTCCGGATAAGGAATTAGTAAGTATTCCGGATAGTCATCAGAAGAAGGATTCCGGATAAGGTTTTGTTATTTCCTGTTTAATTTTTCAAACTTTAATTTTACCCGCCTTTTTACTTAGCATTATTTTAATTTGTCTTGTTTTAGTTTAACCTTTAAAGTTTACATTTTTATAATTTTTAATCATTTACTTTTCAATTTTTAAAGTCTTAAATTTTAGTTTAAATATTTTCATGCTTTCATTTTTACTTATTTACTCAACGACATTTTCACTTTTAGCTTAAAATAGATAATCAAACCTTTTTATTTTCCACCAAGAACGACTGAGTCGCACTTTTAACTAGTAATCAATTCGAAAAGATCGGTTTAACGAACTTTCATACGAGGCAATCCCTTGTATTATATGGCGCCGCTGCCGGCTCTTTTCGTTAAGATTAACGGTTTTTAGTGAGAGGCGCGTTTGATTTTGGGATCCGTTCACTTTTGAATGTTATTTTCCTTGCTTAAAAATTTCCAAAAATCCAAAAAAATTTAAAATTCAAAAAAATTCAAAAAAATTCAAAAAAAAATAGAAAAACCATAAATGTTTCTTGTCTATTTTTCTTTTCTTTTTGTAGGTGTGTATGCGTACCTGTGCTCGTAAGAAGAAAGCAATTCAAGCCGAAGTCGTAACTCCACCTATTGTCACAATGGACAATCGACCAATGATCGAGCTTTTGCAATCGCAAGTGGAGGGAAACACCGATGCTATTGTCATACCTGAGATTGGAGCCAACAACTTTGAGCTCACATCCGGCTTCATTCAAATGGTCTCTGCTCAACCATTCTTGGGGCGAACACTTGATGATCCTCACGACCATATCAAAAGGTTTCTTCAACTCACTAATACGGTCAAGTATAATGGGGTTTCACAAGAGGTAATTCGCTTGCAACTTTTTCCTTTCTCCTTAGAGGGACAAGCCCGACATTGGCTTGATAAGGAACCGCCACAAAGTATTCTTACGTGGACGGATTTAGAGACTAAATTCATCAACTACTTTTTCCCACCCTCACGTACTACCGCTTTGCAGAATGAAATCCTTACCTTTGAACAAAAGTACGGTGAGTGAATCTTGGGATCGTTTTAAGGAACTTTTAAGAAAGTGTCCACAACATGGTTTCACAAAAGTACATCAAATTAATACTTTTTACAATGGTTTAAGCATGAATGACCAAGATTCACTAAATAGTGCCTCGGGGGGTAACATTTTGGTTAAGTCTTCTAATGCCGCATGGGATATTATTGAGAATAAGTCTAGAGTGCAAACCAAGAGTGTTCGTACTAATGTGGCTAGTGCTAGCACTAGTGAGAGGGACAAGAGAATTGATAAGCTTACTTCGCTTGTTGAAACACTTGCCCTCCAAACCGCTAATAATGCCAAAGCCATCTATGCACAAGTTAATGCTATGAGTCAGTCACGTGAAATATGCGATGGATCTCATTCATACATCGATTGTCCTTCGACTCATGACAATCCGGAAAATGTGTATGCCACCAACGGTAACTTTTCTACGGGAGGCTATCAAGCACGTCCTTAAGGTGACCGCAATTTGCTCAGTTATCGTTCAAACAACTTCCTTTCACCACCCGGTTTTCCACCTCAAAACCCAAACAACCTCAATCGCAACAATCAAAATCAACCACGAGCTCCAAATCAATATCAAACCCAAAGAAACCCATATCCACCTCAAGGAAACAACCAAGTTTACCAACAACCCGCTTATCAACCACCTGCCTACCATGATCTTCCTCCCAACCAACCCACCGTATTTAATCACGAGGTTGAAACTTACATGAGGACTAATGATGCGATAGTGCAGAATCTTCAGCGGCAAATGGCCAACTTGAAAGGAGATATGGTGAAACAAGGGAATGATCTTCGAGCCGATATGCGAAACTCTTTGAGCAGTCAAACGAATGACTTAAGGATATGATGGCTAGTTTCTTCCAAAGTAATCAAGCCTCTGGTTTGGGTTCCCTTCCGAGTAACACCGTTGCTAATCCAAGAGGGGATATGAAAGCAATCACCACTCGAAGTGGAAAAGGTTTAAAGGAACCCGAGCTTCCTACACCTACACCGGTGATTGTGACAAAGGAAAACGAGTCCCCTTCTCCAATTTCTCCAACTTCGACTTCTCCAATTCCCCCACCTTCTACTTCTCCAATTCCTCCACCTTCTACTTCCACCCCTCCACCAGCCAAGGATGTGAGTGAGAATTCCATTCCAAAGCCTTCATCTCAACCCAATATACCTTATCCCTCAAGGTTGAGTAAATAGAAATTGAAGAACAAGGATGATATTCAAGTTTCTAACTTTCTCAAAATGTTTAAACAACTAAATTTCAATATCTCCTTTGCTGAGGCTTGATGTTGAGGTAAAATACGTCTTTTAGGAAAAAGAACGTAATTAGGGTAAGTACACAAGTGATTTAGGAAAACCACAAGTAATGACCCAAAGTGGGGATCGTTCTCAAGGAGGCTTGGTGTGTGTGTTAAGAGATGATTAACTTTGTGATTATATTGATGAGAAAATAAAATAGAAATGAGATTAGAAGAGAATGACGGTTACGATTATGATTAAAACTAAGACGATAAGTCGTACACGTAAAACCGTAAAAAAGTAACAAAATTAAAAATTTACCCTAAAAATTCCTAGAAAATTGAAATAAATCTAAATAATGTAATTAGAGTTTAAAAAAATCAAAAATCACTCAAACCTTTTATTTAATTAAATAATAATTTTTTAATGTTAATTAAAGCCCAAAAGTCAATTTAATTAACAAAAAGCCCAAAATGAGATTTTTTTTTTAATTGTAAACCTCTAAAATGACTTAACTAAATTTATAACTATTTTTGAAAATTTTAAAATTAATTAAAACTATTTAAAAACAATTAAAAACTATTAACACTTAAAATAATTATAAAAACTAATCTAATGACAATAAAAATATTCTAAAAGTTGTAAAATTCCTAACTTATTGTATTTAACCTAAGAAAAATATAAAAATTTGAAAAATCTAAATTTTAATTTTTAATAATAAAATAATAATAAAATAATATTAAAAATCCCAAATCTATAAAAAAACTTAAAATGTTGCAAACTAGCTTATTTTAACCTAATTAACACAGAAATAAAGTTAAATTTACAAAAATACACCTAATGGGCCTAGAAATGGGCTAAAAGACAAAACAGTCCCTTAATGGGCTTAATTTGGGCCCAATAAGAAAAAGTCAACCAAATAAGCCTAAAACTTCTAGTCTGACTCAAAATTTGATTTTAAAAACAAAACTCTGAAGGCCCAAAAGCTGAAAATGTGTATAAGCTAGCTTATTTTAAAGCAGCTTATTCTTAATGGGCTTTTTGGCCCATTAAGCTATAAGCTGATGCCATAAGCTCAAATTAGACACACAAGCTTCTTTTGAGTTACTTAAGAGATCTGTAAAAAGAAATTTGAAATAAGCACAAGGAATAAGCCTGAATAAGCTAAAAGCTATCTTCACAAAACGACAAAATAGTCGTTTTCGAGTTCTAGGCCACCCCAAGAGCTGATTCAACTTTCAAAAGCTTTTAAATGACTTATCTAAGCTTAATCAACAAAAAGTTTTTCAATAAGCACACTCAATAAGCTATAATAAGCAGATAAGCACTTAATTTAAAGTCAACTTTATGATTTTTCTAGCAAAAAGTGAAAGCCAAGGTCTGATAAGCTATAGTTCAAATAAATGGGTCAAATGAGGAAGATTGATCACAAAAAATAAGTTGTTGCAAGTCTGGATAAGCCAATATGGCTTATTAATAAGCTGAATGAAAAATTACACTAGCAGGGGCTAGTTTTGGTGTCTGAGTAGTGGGAAAAGTTTCCACTGCTTGACTTTCTTGACTATTTGTCTTTAGTGACTTTTTTGTGGATTCAAGTTTCACAAAGGCACCCAAATGACCAGTTAATCATAAGGAGCCAACAGCAATCACAAAAACACAATCACAATCAGCCAATTAGCACAGTTAATTCAAAACATCACCAGATCTAGCCCAGACATGAACAATAAGCAGTTTTGGTTCAAAAAGCACTTTTAGCACAAATCAGCTAGCCAAACTTCACCAAATGCATACACAAGCTATAATAAATTCAAATGAACAGATTTAAACAGGTTTCATGCAATGGTTCAAGGTCTACATCAAGATTCAAGCACCAAAAATTTACTGATGAACACTAGCAGGTAGTTATGAACACTTTGCTGATATACTTGACCAACAAGCCAAATTCAAACATATACTCTAAGTATTACAAAAATTTTAGGTCAAAAACAGTCAAAACCAATAAGTTATAGCACAATCTTGGATTCAAGGTTTAAAAGCCATTAACTTGTAGAAACTAGCACTCAACCAAGTGAATAACAGATACAAAGCATAAACAACACTTTCCACAAACAAAATAACACTCTATGATCTTAAACAGATAATACCAAACACCCCTTATCTTTTTCAAATCAGATTTAAACAAGTATAAGTGTATTCCAAGACTACCCAATCCCAATCAAACACATAAACAGATGTAATATGCAGTATTAAGCAAGATTAGACCATAAATTCCACAAGAACACAAGCAACACACAAATTCACCAAAAATCAAGATTTTAAGCAGATTTAAGGTAGAATGGTTCAAAGCTCATGGATGTACATCCACACGCACAAATTTTGAGCTTATGTGCTAGCAAGAACAAGCACAAGCTTCCACACACACTCCTGCTAAGATTCAACAAAGTTAGAAGCAAAAATATAAAAACAGTAAAGTGACAAATCCTTGATTAATGCAACTCTTGTACCCCACACTTGATTATCCCCAAGTTATAAGCTTCACAACACCTTGATATCACAATATCAGGGTGCTATGATCAACTTATAGCCCAAAAATTCCAAGGTGTACTAAGAAACTTAGCAAAATATCAAGATTTAAGGAAAATATGCTAACTTTTGCACACTCCTTTGAAAACAGGTTTAAGGATTCAAGATTAGTAAACATGTAACGTTAACAAACAGATAATAAGGTTGGCACTTGACTTTTCTTCACAAAATTCAAACACATTTCATTACTTGAATATGAAATTTACAGAATTGTGAACTAGGAAAATTCAAGAGCAAAAACTAAATGACTAAGTGCTATGCCTTTTATAGGCTACAAGGAACCCTAAATGCTAAATAAAAACATAAACGCTAGTTGTAGAAGTCCAAAAATGCCCCTTCAGTAGTTTGAATATTTGAGAATCATGTGACTTGTTCTTGGCGTTTTGTAGTTGCTGGCATAGTAGAATTGCATCCAATGGCTTAAAGTAAGCTTAAAAAGTAAGCTTCAATGTTGGGTGTTGGATGATAGGTGGAGTTTTGGCAGTATCTTCAACCTTGGTGCAGGGGAATCTGATGTGGGTCTTTTGAGTGATGAGGTGGCCAAGTTAAAGGTTGGGTTATGATTAAGACAAGCTTAATCATTAATCTGGAGGTTTTGGTGGCTTAATTACAAGAGGATTAAGAAAACCCAATTCATGTTCTTGAGGGAATAGTGATATGTTTAATCCAGTTTTGGGTTTAAAAAACATGTTAAGCGCCATTTTATTTACCTAATAAAATTAGTTATAACCGGATTTGAGTGGGATTTGAGTGGGATTTGAGGTGGCATCATGGTGTGTGGTGATTGGTTGGTTGGAGTACGTGGGGCACGTGTCCACCTCCCATAGGTCTAGGTAAGATATGTTGTATGCCCAATTCAGTCCCTCACTTCTTTTCTTCTTGCCACTTTGGTTAAAACATGCACATTTCAGATTTCCTTTGTATTTGAAGTTTCCAACTTCACACTTTTGCCCCAAATACTTCTCTAAAGTATTTTCAGGGGTATTTCTTGCCATTTGTTGATTCTTGAAGGGCTGTTTTGGCATTTTCTTCATTGATAATGGTCTTGACTTGTCTTGTTGACTTCTCGGAGGACTGATCTTGACAAATCATGATTTATGAGGGACCATTTTTGCCATTTCTTCAAAGTCAAAGGTCCTTTTGGTAACTTGACATTTTTTTAAAGGACCAAACTTGTAATTTCTTGTAACTTAAAGGCCTTCATGATATGTTTGACTTTTAGGAGGACTAATATTGACAATTTAGTTTTGTTAAGGGACTAAATTTGCTAATTCTTCAAAGTAGAGGGCCCTTTTTGTAATATTGACAAACTTTAGGGACCAATCTTGTAATTATGAAGATACAAGGGTTTAAAGTGTCAATTCTTCAATATTGGAGGACCCTTCTTGCATAATCTTCAAATCTTTAAGGGTTTGTCTTGGAAAATCTTCATTAGGTCTTGGTTCAATGTGCGGCTTCGTTTCCCGTGTTTGTTTTTGTATGATTCTTGTGATCTTTTGTCATTTTCTCAATATCCGTACCTAAAATACACAAGAAATAAACACAAGCATATATTTGGCTATTTTCATGATATTTTATCCATTTAAAGCCCTTTTTGGACGATGAGACTATGTATAAAAGCAGTCTCATCAAGGCTCTCGCTCACATGCCGAAATATGCTAAAATGTTTAAAGATCTTCTCAGTGATAAGGAGAAACTTCTTGATATCGCTCAGACCCAACTTAATGAGAATTGCTCCGCAGTGCTCTTAAGGAAATTACCCACCAAACTTGGTGATCCCGGTCGTTTTCTCATTCCTTGCAACTTCCCCGGGGTAGAGAATTGTATGGCCCTAGCCGATCTAGGTGCTAGTATCAACTTAATGCCTCCCTAAGCGTTTCAAAACAATTATCTCTACCCGAGCTTGTCCCCACGTGAATGAATTTGTAATTAGCTAACCGTACGGTTGCTTATACAGTGGGGATAGCCAAAGATGTCTTCGTCGGTGTCGACAAATTCACCTTTCCGGCGGATTTTGTTGTCGTTGACTACGAGATGGACCCCCGTGTTCCATTAATCGTTGGACGTCCATTCTTGAGGAACGGTCGCACTCTCATTGATGTAGCCGCAGGCGAATTAATCATGAGAGTTGGTGACGATAAAATCGTCTTCAACATGGGTAAACTTTCTAAGAAGCCTTCTGAAAACGAGAGCGTTAATTTCGTTGACGTTCTTGATGAGGCTTGTGAAGAACATTTCAAAGACGCTTGTAAAAGTGGTTCTTCTTCTCTATCCATTGTTGAGACTGTTGCCTCCATTGCTCCCTCACTAACTCCATTTGGAGAAAGTGATTTCATTTTCAAAGAATTTGAAGAAACTTTGGGAGATGTGGACATAAAATATGACGATTCTCCCACCGATTGGGATGAAGACATTCGTACCATTGAGAAACTTCTCAATGAGGACCATATTTTTCCACCATCTCCTAAGGATATTTCTATCGATGATCCAAATTTGACTATGCCTTCCATCAAAAATCCTCCGGATTTAGAGCTTAAGGATCTTCCGCCTCATCTCGGGTATGTTTTCCTTGAAGACAACAAGAAGTCACCCGTCATCATCACAAAGGATTTGAATGAAGACGAAAAATGCCGTGCTGAAGAATCATAAGAAAGCAATTGCTTAGAAAATCTCCGATATTCGTAGAATTGATCCTCACTTTTGCACACATAAAATTCTCATGGAGGACGACTTTAAACCCACTATTCAAAACCAAAGAAGGCTGAATCCCAAGATCCATGACGTTATCAAAAAAGAGGTTATCAAACTTCTTGATGCGGGAATGATCTACCCTATCTCGGATTCACCATGGGTTAGTCCCGCCCATTGTGTGCCTAAGAAAGGCGGAATCACCATTGTTCCCAATGAAAACAACGAGTTGATTCCTACTCGTCTCGTTACAGGGTGGAGAGTTTGTATAGACTATCGCAAACTCAATGATGCTACGAGAAAGGATCATTTTCCCCTTCCTTTTATGGACCAAATGCTTGAACGTCTAGCGGGTAATGACTATTACTGCTTCTTAGACGGTTTCTCCGGGTATTTTCAAATTCCCATCGATCCTAAAGACCAAGAGAAAACCACATTCACTTGTCCTTATGGGACATTTGCTTACAAATGAATGCCTTTCGGCTTATGCAATGCTCCTGGGACGTTCGAAAGGTCTATGATGGCTATCTTCCATGACATGATTGAAGAAACTATGGAAGTCTTCATGGATGATTTCCCGGTCTATGGTGATTCTTTCTCTCATTGCCTTGCCAATTTGGAACGCATGCTTAAGCGGCGTGAAGACACTCGCCTTGTTCTAAATTGGGAAAAATACCATTTCATGGTAAAAGAAGGCATTGTGCTTGGACATAAAATATCAAAAGCCGGTCTTGAAGTGGACCGTGCTAAAGTTGATGTCATATCCAAATTACCTCCACCTTTATCCGTGAAGGGTGTGAGAAGTTTCCTTGGTCATGCGGGATTCTATCGTCATTTCATTCAAGATTTTTCTAAAATCACTCGCCCGATGACCCACCTCTTGGAAAAAGATTGTGACAATCCGTCAATTTATGGTTGATATTTTATTCTCAAATATTATTCAAAAACATTATTTTAATGTTATAATATGAACTCACTTATTTTTGGGAAGTAATTTGGATTTACGTCTTGAAGTAGCGTTGACTACGTCTAAACCGGAGGATTCAACGTTACGTGCTTACGTTTACATAGACCGTCTTTGGTGACAGTCCAACATTTCAGAAAATAAATTTATCCGTGAATATTATTTTGGAGTTTTAAATTTGTGTTGGTTCATAAACTCACAAATTTACGAGAAAAGATTAGGACTTACGATTTTATTTTAACGTCCTTTACGACTAAACCGGAAACCTTAGGATTACGTATTTACGTTTTTGAACTCCGTTTTTGATGAGACAATTTTTATTAGATTCGTTTTGTGCCGTTGATTCATAATTTATAAAAACATTTTTCGTAAAACGACCCGAGGGCACGCAAATCGAGGAAACTAGAATCGAGGAGTACCCGTAAATAAATGGGGATGAGACAAGTGGGACAATTGTCCCACCCCCACTCAAACCGGCCTTAACTTAGCTACCACACCACATTTGGTGTCAAGTGTAAGCTAAGTAGCTTACACATGTCCTTAGCTTACCTTGTAAGCTACTTACACATCAAAACCAACAAGCAAAACCATTCACTTCATTTCCTACATGCAAAAACCACCATTTTCTCTCTTCTTCACCATGTTTGCCGTCCACTCCTACACCATAAACACTACTTTTGATCAAAATCAACCATGAAATCCTATGTTATTCTTGCACATGTTGAAGCCCTTTTGAAACCCTATTGATTGGAGGTGATTATAACATCCATGGAGGAGTTTCCATGGAGTCTTGAGGCTGATTTTCCACAAGGAGTTTATGAAGATTGGTGGTCTTGAAGATGGTCTTGGTTATCCACAAGTTTCTCCATCAAAATCCATGTTTTGATCACAACCTACATTATCATGGTGGTATAAAGATTGTTCTCCTCATCCTCTTGTTATTTTTGATTATGTAACTTTGTATTTCTTTCACTTATGTATATGTATATGATGATGAATGATGATTAAAATATTGTGTGGGGATTTGGTGTTGATAAACATGCTTAAAAAGATGGACAAACTACATGTAAAATGGGTAAATCTTGTTTAAATGATAGGATGTATAAAAACAGTAAGGAACCACATGTTAGACTGATAAAATGATGAATTAAAATCAATTTACAGTAAGCTATGGTTCTTGTACACATTTGAGAGTTGGCCATGCAATGGAATCATTGTAATGAGTGAGATATGATCAAAACAAGTTTAAAGTACAAATCTGAGTTTACTGTTTTGGACGATTTTTAGAAACTACTTAGAGGATGATTCAACAGTAGCTATAGTAGAGTTAAATGGAGCACATATCATTTAGTTTATGTCATAAAAATTTGAGCTTCTATCTCCATATATAACTCTAGATATGGCAGTTTTGGTGAAGATGAAAATAAAAATCAGATTTTGTAAATTAAATTATAATAGTATTACATAAGCACTCAAGTAAATATAGTATAAAATGTGAATTAAAACCCAATAACTCATATAATACATTTATATAAATATGTACAGTGGTAAATAAGTGGACATTTTATAAAAATGGTAACTTGTTAAGTTTTATAAGTTATAAAACTATAAACATGATTTTTACGACTTTTTCGGCTATTACCGTAAAATTAACGTTTTTGTTAAATAAAACTTAGATGGTTGGACCCGTCTAATGTAAACTTTTATAAACTCATATACTGATATATAGACATGTATAACAAGTAAAAACCGATAAAACCCGAACTATAGGACATACGGACATTAACGGGCTACGTTAACGTTATTGGACTAATAATACAACAAAATGGACTAAAACACTTATAAACTTATTTATTGGGCTTAACCCATTTAGGCCCAACTTGTAAGGTGTAGATACTGATAATATAAGTATAACATGGATTAATATAAGTTAAAGAACTTATAATAAGTTTATTGGACTTAAAACGCGTAAATAGGTAAAACTAGTAAACTAGTAAGAAGATACCAATACGTAAACACTAAAATGAGTAAAAAGGAATATGTAAACCCACTTGATCATCATAAATACATAATCATCATACGTATACATAATTGTTATTTTTATAAAGTCATTGGACATGAGTCTAAGACGAGTATTATTTGTCTAGGTTTCCGTGATCGAAGCACGTACCGTACGTCCGAATTGCCGATAACCCGCCTTCTCACATCAACGTGAGTTCATAGCCTCGCACTCTTTTAAATGTTTTTATGAAATGTTTTATAAACCCGCGAGGAGATAACATGTTAGTTTTTATAAAATAGGACACCATTTGTCCCGATTGTTTGTTTATTGATTTGGACCCGAATGATTGTATGACCCGATTGTATGACCCGATAAATGATTAAAGGACCCGATAGATGCAATTAAATGGATTATTAAAGTTAGGTTATGTCACTTAAAGTCCCATTAGCATGAATTGTGAACTACCGGGATTTGGTAGACGCTTATGCATATAATAGTACTATTTAGGGGCGATCACCCCAGTTCGCGCCTTGACGGTTGATCCCCGTCGTGCCACATTGATTGGTAAGCGAATTTATGTATGAGAAGACTTCCATAGCGTGACCTTTGTGACGACACGCTACTTTAGATGGGTAAATTGAGTATCGGGTTAGCTACCCGTTGTTGGTTTAGTAAGGTAACAATGTCATGCAGCTTATAATAATCCAAACTAACGAAATACAACCAGACGCACCGAATTACGATGTATTGCCTGACTAGCAATACAGGGTCATACTATTGATATTATGTTCGTGTTTTGGTTTTCATAACCATATTCATATAACGGTTTTTATTTTCATACAACGTCATAAGACGTATTGTATGATGTTATGTTTTTACGACATTGGCTCGTATAATGATTTTTAAGGCAAACGCCTATATTATGATTTTGATGAAGATTTGTATAAAATGACTTTGGCTATTTTATGGCCTATTAAAATGATTTTCAGTAAGAATTTTATACTGATATTATATTGATGGATTTTATTAAACTCTATGAATTCACTCGGCGTAATCGCTGACCTTTTCTTTTAACATGTTTTATCTCAGGTACTTGAAGGTAATTCTCGGGAAGACGACAAGAATTCATGGCCCGCACTTAAATTATAATTTCCATTCAAATGTTTGTAAAACCTGTATTAAATACAATGACTTGGGACCTATGTAACTTTGATATTTATGAATGGAAATGCTTTATTATTAAACGACGCGATTTTTATGCGTTGTCTATGATGTAAGTAATGTGCTATCCCGTAACACCAACAAGTCTTCCGCTGTATTGAGTTGTATAAATTTGGGGGTGTTACAGTTTGGTACCAGAGCTCTCGTTATGGAGAACGAAAGATTTTTAAAACTAAGGTTTTGAATAAAACATTTCAAAATCTTTTAACTATAAACATTTTTCTAAAAATGTCTAAAATTCTTTTGACTATAACGGTGCCGAAGAATTCCCGAGTTACCGACAAGGCCAGACTGAGAAGTGTTATTTTAATATATATATATATATATATATATTACTTGGATTATATATATATATATGATGTAATTTGATTACATGATTATTTGATGATTATTTTGATATTTATACGAGGTATTTATACGACGTAGATTGTCACAAGGAACCCTAAATCCCTTAGTAAATTAATCGAAGCTATTCTCGTAGGAATTCTAGCTATCCTAGATCTAAACCAAGTTGTGGATATTTATGATCTCAACAAATGGTTGATATTCGTAGAAATGTAGATATTAGTTGATTGCGATATTGAAGAAGAATTGGCGAGATTAAATATGATATCGATGTCATGACGATCTTTTCTTATAGAGTGGAGTTTGACAAAACATTACCACCTAGAAAGATGTCATCTGATTCGTTGTCATCCAATTCTTAAATTGAAATCGAAAGGGTGAATGTTGCACTTGAGACTGTCATTGGAACCATTACCCAAAAGCCTCATGCCACTAGTACCTTTCCGAGAAGTCTAGTTGAATGATCAAGTCATTTCATACTAGTGACTCATTTGATAATTGTTGTTGTAAGAGCTAGAGGATTGGAAATTAAGTGTTGTTCATATCAAGCTTTTATTGCCCTATTAAGGCCTAAGAATAAAGTTGGAATATTGGGAAATGAGGTAGGATATCGAATTGAGTATAAGTTAATTGAAAACTTGAATAAAGTAAAATTTAACCTGTATGGAATATGAGATTCTTAAGAGGAAGTCGTTAAGTTCTTTGATTGAATTATAAGGTTTTAATTGATTATTGATTCGTGTTTAGTGTTGTTCCTAGGCCATTGTCCACTAATGAGGATGCCTAGTGTCCAATAAATAAATTGAAGAAATCTTCTTCTGAATTGGGACTGATGGATCTTCCGGGACATGTGGAACACCTAATGACTCTTGTAGATTAGTATTCATTGTGGTATCTTTTAAAAATCCCTAACTTAACTGAGACATCAGTTGGTAGGATGAGTTCTGAGAATTGTATGACATAGTGACATGTAATGTGTTCCGGTACTAATAAGTGTGTAAACACTTATCCTTTTGCCACTAAAATCAAGGAAAAACAAGACCTAATCATGTGTTTAATATCATAAATGTCGGAATTACGCGTGGTTTTGTGTTTTGTGTGATAAATAGGTACAATTGAGCAAAAGAAGAGAAAACACGGGATTTCACGGCCAAATGTTGAAGAAAAGTCCAAAAAGAGATGAAGACAAAGTCAAAATACCAAAAGCGTGCCAAGATCACGAAAACCGGCTAAACCAACACGAGCCTAAAGTAAACAATCAAGGAAGCCGAAATCATATTCGTTTTTAGCGGATTTAATCTTTTACAAGGATAATTGAGCCTTGTGGGACCCACATTAGATAAATGGGCTCAAAAACCCATTTATGAAACAAGGTTTAAAAACTTTTAATCAAAAGCCCACAAAGGCCCAAAATCATAATAAGATGAGGCGGAAAGGAGTATTACGTTTTGGGCTGCAAGCCCATTATACTTAACAAGGAATGGTTTTAAAGTGAAAACATTTCACTTATTATTCGGTCAAAACTCAAAACGCCTTGGTCAAACACAAACAACCTTCCCAACAGTTATCCATGTACCCATGATTTATTAACCTTCACACACGTGCAGCCTTCTATCCCCTCACACACGGATGGAATAATTACGCCCCCCCCCCCCCCCCCACGTGTCTTCATACACGTTACAATTTTAATAAAACTTTTTACACCCATTCCCCATTTACCCTCACTGCTTATTCTCTCTCTCTTAAAAACCCAGTACAGACCCCATTTTTTACCAATCACCCAAACCCTAATCAAAGATTTACTTAAGATAAATTGGGGCTTTTTACATAATCATGTAATTCACAACCAAAGGAAATAAAACCCCATGATTTTCGGATCAAAACACTCAAAGTGGTCCTCACATCCAACTCCACGCTGGCAATCTGTGGGAAAAATCATCTCAGCCGTTCGATGTGAAGAAAAAGAGAGAGAAGAAAGAGAACGGCCAAGATTCAAGACCTTGGGCACCAAGGAAATGGTTTGAGGGTTTCTCCTATAAAAACCCCCCTTTCACATGTATTAGATCAAGCTTTTATTTATTTTTCAGTTTTTTATTAAATTTAGGAGTAGGTTTAATTAGATTTATTTTTCAGTAAATTAGTTTTAATAGGTTTAATGTATTTTCAATTTCAAGTTTGTAAAATTTAATTAATTAATGAAAGTTTTATTTTGATTAAATTTTTGTCTCGTTTGCATATCTTTAAATTTTTCTTACTGTTTTTATTATTATCAGTTTATTATTATCAGTTTATTTATTCATTCGATATATATAAAAAAAAAAAAAAAAAAAAGAAAAGAAGTAAAAGAATACTGTTCGAGGCATCACTGTTACTTTTGATGCGTCTGGTTCGAGTGTTGTTCCGAGATGGTGATATGGTGATTCGAAGGTGGTGATGTTTTGTTCTCGGTTCAAAGGGGGCACAGCGCCTACCTTCGGCTCAACGGTTTCGACACAAGGTTCTAAACCCATCTTCTTTTTATTTAGTTTAATTTGTTAAGTTTTAATTTAGCTGTTTGAATCTGCTTATGTTAATTTTTAGATTCGGTTTGTTTTTAAATGTTTACTGCTTATTTGGTTGCTATAATTTCGAGTTAATTAGGATCTGCTTAAGTTTTTTAGGTTTTAGCTACTATTTGGATATTGATTTATTTGTCTTGAATCACGTTTGTTGGGATTTACTTGTTTTAGATCTGCATTTTCAGCTTATCTGTAGTTAGTCTTGCTATTTAGTTTATTATCAGCTTATTTATTTCTGCTTATCTAGTTAGTATTTCGGGTATTGTTGATTTGCTTATTAATTGAGCGCTAGATATTTGTTAGTGTTAGAAAGTTTGCTGTTTAGTTTCTCTTGAAACTGCTTTTTATTGCTTTGGCTTATTTGCTTCCTTCAAGTTTTGATTCCTGCTTATTTGTTTTCTGTTAACTGCCTTTGGTACTGTTCTTTGATTTACTGCATACTCCTCAGACCCAATTGGTCTGAGGGTTTATTCTGTCCAAAAAGTTTAAAGTTCAGCAAAAAAAGGTAAAAAAATATATAGCATAATTTTCGTCTGTCCTGGGACTCGAACCCAGGACCCCTCGCTTGGCAGTCGAATGCCCCAACCAGTTGTTCTATACATCTTTTTGTTTAATACTTTGCATAGTTAGGTTAATATAGGCTTTTTAATTTCTAGCAGTTTATTCAAAATACACGTTTCATTTAGTTTTATTTAAATTTTAATTAAAAGTTTTTTTTAATTCAGTTTTCTTTTAATAAAAAAAAAATAAAAAAAAAATACATTTTAATTTTTAATTACTTTTAAAATTAGTTTAAATTTTATTAGTTTTAAATTTAGTTTAATTAAAGTTTTTAGTTTATTTAAAATTTAGATAAAAGTTTTACTTGAGTTTTATTTTAATCTATTTTTCTTTTATGTCATTAAATTTAGTTTAGAATTTCTTTAGATTTAAATTAAAAAGTTTTTAGTTTAAAATTAATTAGGTTTTAGTTTTATTTTTAAAATAGATTTTATTTAAAAGTCATTATTAGTTTTAAAGTTTTATATTTTTAATTAGTTTTAAAATAGATTTATTTAAATTAGATTTTAATATTAAATAGTTTTAATTAGATTAAAAATTATCAAAAATAGATTTTACCAAAAACAAATCAAGTCGTTACGATAATTGCTAATCAATTCGAGTGAGTCGAGGAACGATAATAAGAAATATAAAAAAAGGGTAACAAAATCTCTTTTTCAAAATGGCGCCGCTGCCGCTTCGCTCGTACGATTGACGATTTGTCGTGAAGACGTTTGGATTTTGGGATCCGTTCATTCTTTGAACGTTACGTTTCTTGCACACAAAATCAAAAATACAAAAAAATCAAAAACATAAAAATACAAAAAAATTAAAAAATCACAAAAGCAATTTCTTTCCTAAGAATTGCACCAAAAAAATTAAAAAAAAATACAAAAGTAATACTTTTTCCTAAAAGTATTACACCAAAAATATTACGTATTAGTGTTAATTTTTAGTTCGATTTCTTTCGATTTTTCTTGTATATATTTTATTTTTCTAAAAAAATACAAAAATATTCTTCTTTATCCTCTATTGTGTTTAATTCTTTTTCTCAACCCCTCTTATTTATAATTCTTCATGGATTTGTCTTGCATTCGGTGTGGGAGACCATGGCTTGGTTTTCCAATATGTCCATGGTGTACTTGTGCGAAGTGTGGTTCCGATATCGACAATACACAATTTGGATTTTGTCCATTGTGCAATTCTAGAAATGCGTACTTCTCCTCTTACACAAATTTCTCCCCTCCTTCCGTCTATGACAATCCCTATCCACAACATGCACCGGGTTTTTCTCAATACCCGTGTTGCAACCATTGTGGGGGCCCTCACGATACTTCTTATTGTCAACCGATGAATTATGAGCCACATCCGTGCTATAATTCCGGTTTTCAAAATTTTGAACCCCCACAAAACTCCGTCGTTCATCAACCTTCTTTTAAGGAACAAAGCACTAGTTTGGATGAAATTTTAGAACGCTTAAAACAACTCGAAATTAGCTTGCATGACGAGAGACAACAAGAGCAAGTATCTACTCTTAGTGTTTCTACTCCTCCTCTTGTGCGTTCTTACTATTATGATGATGACGATGAGACTACTATTTCTTGGAGTGATCTTTGTGCTCAATGTCCTAGTGCAATTGTAATCCCTTCTCTCAATATCCCAAATGCATCTAAGGATCTTGATACATCGAGTGAGATTAGCGATTTTGGGCTCGACAAAATCTTTGATGAAGTTTGTGATGTGCCGACTTTTGCTGAGCTTACGGACACGGTCGTTCCGCTAGTCCATGATCACATACTCACAAATCCAAAAGCGAAAATTGATTCTTCTAATAAGAGTTCTATATGTGGTGAGTATGATGATTTCGTCTTCGAGCCCGAGATTAAGGAAATTATCGACCGAGAGCTCGCTCTTTTACCTCCACTTCCTCCTATAAGTGAGGTCGATTTTTCCAAAATCGAGGCCGAACTTGATGAGTTGGAACGTCTTATTTATAATAATGACGAACCAACTCACATGACCACGCATCCCATTCTCGAGGAGTTACCTAATAAACACTCCTCTAATGAGAATTGCGTTTACCACATTCGTGAGGATTTAACTTATCAACAAATCCCACAAATGAATGATGGTTTCGTACTTGATCGTGATCTTTTCGAGAGAATTTCTAAAATCCTCAATGAGGGGAACGACAAACCTTTGTTTGACGAGCCTATCTATGATGAAGAAATCGAAGAGATTCACTTTCATGAGGATGATTACTTTGACCCGGGAGGTGACATTGACCACTCTTTGATTGATACCTTTACGGCTTTGCCGACTTATGACCATCCAATGTTTTTAGGGGATGACAATTTGTCTCCTTTACCCATCCCACCTCCCGTGGATCACGACCTCACATACTTTTCGTATGTTGAGAGGACCTTTTTACCTTCTATGACTTATCCTCCTGCCTCTCATTTATTATGCTCATCCGGGACCGAGGACAAGATCTTTGATCCCGGTATCACATTCGAGGCTTCCCCATGGACCATTTAATTCGGGGTCGAGTCAGGCTCGTGACTCGGTTAACAAAAACAAGCGCTTCTCGGGAGGCAACCCGATGATCTATCTTTTATCTTTTATTTTCTATCTATTTTCTAGAATAAGTGTAGGGGGAGCCGTGTAGGTTGTTTGTTTGTGTGTTGTGTTGTGATTGTGTAGGTACTTGTGCTTTGATGATCCACTTTTGGTACTTTTGACGAGACCCGTGTTCCCGTGTTACCCGTGTACCTGGTTCCTTCGATAAGTTTTTGCTATTGTGATTCAATCTTGTATATAAATAAATGTGATCACTTTAGTTGTCCTTTCCTTAGCTCGATCTAAACAACGTACTCAATGTCCTAAGTATAGGGGAGTTTATTCTCCCACATGCTTAAACATTGAGGACAATGTTTATATTAAGTGTAGGGGGGATTTCTATCGAAATTTTAGTGAGCTTTTCCATGAATTTGACCTCATTTTTTCGGAAAATTTTTAAAATTTTCAACGTTTTTCAAATTTTTGATCTATTTTGGCCTAGTAGTTTTTCTATTTATTTTCTTTCATCGCATCGTATGTATAAATTTCATTTCAAAAGAATAAAGTCAAAATAAATAAAATGGTTTTAACGAGTTTAGACGTCTTTGATATATTAGGCCCGTCGTGAATATTTTGACTCAACCCGAGTTTACTTATCCGAGTTTACTCTAGCTAGTATCCTTAACCATATGGACCTTAATTGGTTTATTAGGCTAAGCATCCACGAGTCTCATTCCTTGAGATTTTAAATTGTGGAGAACGAGAGATGATAGAGTTAATTATAAGTTTGGTATTCTTTCATTAACTTATGTGAGTTAGTTATGAGCTTTTTCTCCCATCACTTGTTAATAAATATATTTGCAATAAATAAGGTTGTACGATTTAAAAGGTTACTTAGCTTCTAGCACAAGATCGTTTAAAAGTTGCTCGGTATTAATTAGAGTTCATAGCCAAGGCATAACTTATTGAAACGGGACGCGAAGATTGGCTTATCCAAAAAGGCCCTAACAAGGCATGAGGATACCCGAGTCCAAAAAGGCCCTAACAAGGCATGAGGATTCACTTTTTGCTAAAGATCCTAAGATGATGTGAAGATCATTAATCCAAATCAATATGAAGGATCAAGACACACGACGAGAAGCAATTACTCCCCTAAAGATCATGGAGAAGTCTATCCAAAAAGACCCTAACAAGGTATGAGGATAAATAGATCCATGTCCGAAAAGGAGGCGGATCGTTGTATATCAAAATCCTAAATAAAGAAGAGGATAAATGAAGAAGTCGTGGTCAACGTTTGAAGCATCTTTCACTCCTTATGAAGATGTATACCAAAATGAAGAGAAGACCATAATTTCAAGATCGTCTCTCAAGATTTGAAGTTTGAAGAACAAGCCAAATATCGGTCCGAGAAAGGTCTCAAATCGTGAAACGAGTTATGCCAAGATATGAACTTTATGAGGTTTCGAGAAGCCGTTTTAAAAGATTTTGTCCTTTAGCTAACTATTGATTAAATCGTCCCACTTTATTTTCGGCCTTAATAAATTATCGAAATAAGTCAAAAATGCATCCTCGTGATCATTCAAGACAAAAATAAAATACAAGAGATACACCGTAGGAATAAGGGGGTCGAAGTGATTAACTAAACCACATGAGTAAGTGTTAGTTGTGCTAACTTGTAATAACAATGATCTCGTTTTTGAGCTTGGTATGGGGAACGTGAAACTTGAGGGTGATTTATATTCATGACACCAAAGCCCTAATCTAAGTCTTAGATTTCTTTACGAGTTTCTTCCATCAAATAATTTCCAAATAATCATTTAATTTTTGTTTCCTTTAAAGTTTTTATCTTTTCGTCATAGTAGTAGTGGTAATAATAATAAAGGCCGAGATGGATTGATTATGAGAAAAATGTAACTTATGCCTTAAAACTATGCATTGCATGGGGTCATTGCAATGGTCAAGTGTAGGGGATTTAATAAGTGTGTAAACACTTATCCTTTTGCCACTAAAATCAAGGAAAAACAAGACCTAATCATGTGTTTAATATCATAAATGTCGGAATTACGCGTGGTTTTGTGTTTTGTGTGATAAATAGGTACAATTGAGCAAAAGAAGAGAAAACACGGGATTTCACGGCCAAATGTTGAAGAAAAGTCCAAAAAGAGATGAAGACAAAGTCAAAATACCAAAAGCGTGCCAAGATCACGAAAACCGGCTAATCCAACACGAGCCTAAAGTAAACAATCAAGGAAGCCGAAATCATATTCGTTTTTAGCGGATTTAATCTTTTACAAGGATAATTGAGCCTTGTGGGACCCACATTAGATAAATGGGCTCAAAAACCCATTTATGAAACAAGGTTTAAAAACTTTTAATCAAAAGCCCACAAAGGCCCAAAATCATAATAAGATGAGGCGGAAAGGAGTATTACGTTTTGGGCTGCAAGCCCATTATACTTAACAAGGAATGGTTTTAAAGTGAAAACATTTCACTTATTATTCGGTCAAAACTCAAAACGCCTTGGTCAAACACAAACAACCTTCCCAACAGTTATCCATGTACCCATGATTTATTAACCTTCACACACGTGAAGCCTTCTATCCCCTCACACACGGATGGAATAATTACCCCCCCCCCCCACGTGTCTTCATACACGTTACAATTTTAATAAAACTTTTTACACCCATTCCTCATTTACCCTCACTTCTTATTCTCTCTCTCTTAAAAACCCAGTACAACCCCCATTTTTTACCAATCACCCAAACCCTAATCAAAGATTTACTTAAGATAAATTGGGGCTTTTTACATAATCATGTAATTCACAACCAAAGGAAATAAAACCCCATGATTTTCGGATCAAAACACTCAAAGTGGTCCTCACATCCAACTCCACGCTGGCAATCTGTGGGAAAAATCATCTCAGCCGTTCGATGTGAAGAAAAAGAGAGAGAAGAAAGAGAACGGCCAAGATTCAAGACCTTGGGCACCAAGGAAATGGTTTGAGGGTTTCTCCTATAAAAACCCCCTTTCACATGTATTAGATCAAGCTTTACTTTATTTTTCAGTTTTTAAATTAATTTAGGAGTAGGTTAATTTAGATTTAAATTTTTGCAAATTAGATTAGGTTAATGTAATTTCTTTAAATTCCAGTAATTGTAATTTTAATTAATTAATGAAAAGTTAATTTTTATTTAATTTTCGTCTCTCATTTAATTCCTTGCAAGTCTCGATTTAATTTAAATTAATTCTTTAATCCGTTTGTTTTTTTTTTATCACTGTTCGTTGTTATTGATTTTAATAAAAAAAAAGTAAAAAAAAATAAAATAATAAAAAGTAAAAGGGATACTATTCGGTTACTTTTCTGGTTCCATTGTTCTTGCTGTTTGGTTCTCGGTTCGAGGCTTTCTATTTGGTTTGAGTATTTGGGACGAGAAGCTGATTGTGATGATGATGATTCGAAGATGGTGTTTGTTTGATTCGGTGACAAAAGGGGGTTCAGCGCCCACCTTCGGCTCAACGGATTCAACATCGGGTTCTCAATCTCTCTTTTTATTTTATTGTTAATTTTGGTTAAGATTTGAATCTGCTTGATGTTTATTTGATATATTTGTTTAATCTGCTAGTTTTGATCTATGTAAGTTTAGTTCATATTCAGCTTTTGTTTATTCGCTTTATGTCCTTTTTCTGCTTATATTTTTTATCTTATTTAGTATACAGTTTGTAGGATTTGGTAAAATTTGTTTAAGTTTATTTTAAATCTACTTAAGTTTATTTAGTAACTGTGTTGAGTCATTTCCTTATCTGCTTTTGTTTCGATTTGTTTACTGCCTGCGATTGTTTCTGTCTCACAGTATAGATTTGCTATATCCTATTATTCAGCTTTTGTTTAAATTTTTTAACTGTTAAATCTGCTTAAGTCCTTTTGGATATTGCTTTAATTTTAGTAGCTTATTTGTTTTTAGTTATCTAGCTTATTTGGTTCAGCTTATTGTCATTTGGTTCTAGCTTATTTTATTACTGCTTTCTCGTTTATGTTGGTTTGCTTATTGGGTTCATCTTTACTTTTTATGTATCTGCTAATCTCAGACCAAATTTGTCTGAGGTTCATTCTGTCAAAAAAAAAAATATAGTAGCAAAAATAGTGGTCTGCTGGGGATCGAACCCTCGACCTCTTGCATACGCGCCCAACACCCCAACCAGTTGGTCTGATCCTCTTTTTGTGTTTGAATTCCTTCAGTTAATTTAATATAGCCTTTTAATTTAGCTGCAGTTATTTAAATTAGTTCTATATACAAGTTTTAGATTAATTAATTTTTATAAAAGTTTTATTAGTCTAATCAGCTAATTAAAAAGTTTTATTTAAATTCAGTTTTGTTTATAAAATAATAAAAAGATAAAAAAAATATATTTTAATTTTTAATTACTTTAAAAATTAGTTTAAATTTTATTAGTTTTAAATTTAGTTTAATTAAAGTTTTTAGTTTATATAAAATTTAGATAAAAGTTTTAATTGAGTTTTATTTTAATCTATCTTTCGTTTATGTCATTAAATTTAGTTTAGAATTTCTTTAGATTTAATATTAAAAAGTTTTTAGTTTAAAATTAATTAGGTTTTAGTTTTATTTTCAAAATAGATTTTATTTAAAAGTCATTATTAGTTTTAAAGTTTTATATTTTTAATTAGTTTTAAAATAGATTTATTTAAACTAGATTTTAATATTAAATAGTTTTAATTAGTTAAAAATTACCCAAAAATAGATATCGTTACCAAAAACAATCAAGTTTTACGATTAGTCCGATTTCAATTCGAGTGAGTCGAGGAACGATAAACGAACTTAATTAAAAGGATAATAAAAAGCCTAGTTTCAGGTACAATTTTGACTTGTTTGTGATTAATGAAAAGACTACCTTTAATTGCTATATTCTACATGTATAAATTTTATCTATCTTTTATAGCTTCATCCTAATGTTCGCATTAGTGATGCAACCATTGAACAAGTACTCATCTTGATTTGAGATACGTTTTGGATTCTTTTTGAGTGCCATCGAGATCATGAACCTCATGATTATTTGGTTAAGGCTCATTTCCTATCTTATTGTAGTTAGTTCTTGATGAACAACTTTTCATCACTCTTTTGCAGATTACACATTGTTTTTAAAAAGTTAAAACGGTACCCTTTGAAAAAAAAAATTTAATTTTCATCACAATAGGGATTATTCAAAGTGAGATTTATAAGTGGTCATTATCGAAATGAAGATGTTTATAAAACACGTTGGGAAAACTTAATTGTTTTCATAACAAATAAAATCTTTGTAAATTTATTTTTGATTCTTATTTAAGAATTAAGCATGAAAATGTTTTTATTATAAACATGATGATAAAATTTTGACGAACTAAGTATTGCATTGTTAATCTTGAAATTGTATATAGTTGCGCGCCTACATACAATTTGGAATGGACCATGCAAGACTGATTAGTAGTCACCATAAAACTAATGAATAAACACTACATTTTCTTTGAAGATTGTGAAAGATTAGATTTTATGAGATCTGCAAGAAGTGAAAAATAGGGACATAGTGTTAGGGACACCTTCATATGTGCCTGTAGCATCTATTCTTCTGAGTCGAATTTACTCATCTGTAGAAATTGTCTTATTTGACAATTGACAATTCTTTCTTGTCCAATTCTCCCGTAGTGAGATTCTTAGGAAAAGTATATGATTACTGAGTGTTGATACCCGACTGGATGTATCGACGTTCTTATCATTTTTATGATTTGATTTCATTTGAATGACCTGGGTAACGATCCGAGGAGCTTTCGAATGCGTACTCAAATTATGAAAACATGGGATATATTCATATTCATTAAATGTTTTCGTCTGCATCTGATTTGAAATTCTCTCGCGTAAATTATGCGTTGACCTTACTCTTTTAAGGTTAGTTATGTCTCCAGATATCTCTGAATTTGTGAAGGATTATGAATTATTATTAGTCTTTTGAGAAATTCACATCTTATCGACGACAATAAAACTGGAAAGTTGATAGTGCCAGTGGAATGGATTGATGGATTATGACATGACGACATTGTCTTAATTAATGGGAACTCGAATAGAATTCCCCTAAAAGATAAGATGTTGATTATTAAAAGTGATCTAAATAATTCTTGATGGATGTCCATATCCTGCATTTAGACTTGAAATTATACTGTGAATGGTTGTGAATTAGTTATAGATATTGTAATCTAGAAGAACCTAATATGAATTTATTAAAAGATATTTCTGTTATCTGAAACTTTAGGAGGTATTTGATGGTAAATTACCTAGACTTTCGCCATTAAGGCAAATTGAATTTGGTATTTATTATATTTTCGGTGCTGCACCTGTGGCTTGTGCACTGTACGTCAGCACCATCTGAATTAAAGGAATTACCGTACAACTGAGAGAGTTGTCGGAGAAAGATTTTATTCTACCGAGCTCGTCATTATGAAGAGCCATGGTGTTATCATCCCTTATATTTATAGATTACTGTAAACTGAGTAAATTGACAATCGAAAACGATATCCATAACTCGAAATGGAAGATTTGTTCGATCATTTACAAGGTTCTAGCAATTTGATCCACGGCATGGTTATCATCAACTTCGCATCTGCGAAAAAGATTATCTATTCCAATCACTACATCCGGTACTTGTAATGGACATTATGAGTTTCACGTGATGTCATTTGGATTGACCGATGGACATGTAGCATTCATAAATTTGGTGAATCACGTGTGTAGGCTGTAATTTGATAAATTCATGCTCGTGATCATTAAGGACCATTTGTTTGTTTATAAGAATAAGAAGAAGCTAATAATTAATTATAGATTGCCCTGAATTGGCCGAGTAGTGAAAACCTGTACCTTGAATATATAACATGAGATTTAAGACTTAATCATTTACACTATTTGACCGTAGGATTAAAAGATAATGGAATATATTGACTCTTTAAAAATCAAGAGCCCTTTTAAGACTTTGGGATATACTAAAAAGAAAGTGCAAATATGTTTTGACAAATGTTTTAACAAAGGATTTTTAAGGGATTATTCCCTTATACACAAACCATTTAACTAAACTTCTGTTTAGGGGTAAATGTTTGTGTATACATCAAGATAACCTAAGAGGGATTGAGGAAACCATTTAAACCATGACTAAAAGTATCTTTGTCTAAAGAAATTGTACTAATGACAAATTATGAAGGCAGACATCGCCTCATACATTAGTAAACGTCTAGCTATTGCAAAGGTCATCACCTGAATTTGATTCGATTTGGGTCATCGTCGACAGACTGACCAAATCTGCTAATATCATTCCCGTTAATGATAAATACAAAAGAGTTATGTAAACATGGTGTGCCTGTGTTGATCATCTCTATCAAGATCCTCGCTTCGCATTAAATTTCTAGAGATTTGCTCAGAAGTCATTAAGAACGAATCTTGATGAGAGTACTATGTACCACCCCAATCGAAGGGACGAGGTAAAGTAACGATACAAAATACTATAAGTGTTGTTATATGTTTAAATGATTGACCTTTGGTAATAGATCGTATAATCATTTTCCTTTGGAAGGATTATTATTGATAATCATCGTATTAGGATCGAGATCGAATCTTGTTAGGGTCTATATTAGAGCATCTGTAAGCAGGAGTTGAGATAAAGACACCCGACATACACCCATTGTGAGTTGGACATGTCTTTAAGGTTTAAGGTTTCCTATGATGGCGAACCTAACCTTAAAAAATACCTGACCCACGAAACCTGAAATGATTGTTGAAATTAGGATCTGATTATTGACTGCCGTAGTGGGCAAGAGGTTATGTGAATATGAAATGTAGATCTTGAAGTGCCAGATGGGTAGCGAAGTTATGCCACAAATTTTACCCTTGGAAAAATGAATTAATGATCTGACAAATCATGGGATATAAGTCCCCGTTGTATGGGACCATTGAGATGATGTAAAAGTTGGGATTGAAAGGCATATAAGCTAGATTTACCCTAGGACTTCAAGAGCTGCGTGAATTATGTTTCGTATATCGAACTTGATGGAATATCTATCAAGTGAGAATCTGATTGTTCCTTAGTAAAGCTTAGATCGGCGAAAAGTTGCATTCATCAAAAACGCGTGAACATCATGGATAGAGAAAGTAAGTCAACAATAAGCCTGATCTTATTCCGGTAGTTATGTTTGGTGAAACTCGCGTATTGTAATGAATTGCACTTGTGAGAAAAGACCGAGTGTGGAGGAAATACCCACATGGCATTAACTCTATAAGAAGCGAGTAGTAAGATGATCTTTGAGGACAAAGATCCTGTTTAGGGGTAAATGCTGTGACAATCTGTCAATTTATGGTTGATATTTTATTCTCAAATATTATTCAAAAACATTATTTTAATGTTATAATATGAACTCACTTATTTTTGGGAAGTAATTTGGATTTACGTCTTGAAGTAGCGTCGACTACGTCTAAACCGGAGGATTCAACGTTACGTGCTTACGTTTACATACACCGTCTTTGGTGACAGTCCGACATTTCAGAAAATAAATTTATCCGTGAATATTATTTTGGATTTTTAAATTTGTGTTGATTCATACACTCACAAATTTACGAGAAAAGATTAGGACTTACGATTTTATTTTAACGTCCTTTACGACTAAACCGGAAACCTTAGGATTACGTATTTACGTTTTTGAACTCCGTTTTTGATGAGACAGTTTTTATTAGATTCGTTTTGTGCCGTTGATTCATAATTTATAAAAACGTTTTTCGTAAAACGACCCGAGGGCACGCAAATCGAGAAAACTAGAATCAAGGAGTACCTGTAAATAAATGGGGATGAGACAAGTGGGACACTTGTCCAACCCGCACTCAAACCGGCCTTAACTTAGCTACCACACCACATTTGGTGTCAAGTGTAAGCTAAGTAGCTTACACATGTTCTTAGCTTACCTTGTAAGCTACATACACATCAAAACCAACAAGCAAAACCATTCACTTCATTTCCTACATGCAAAAACAACCATTTTCTCTCTTCTTCACCATGTTTGCTGTCCACTCCTACACCATAAACACTACTTTTGATCAAAATCAACCATGAAATCCTATGTTATTCTTGCACATGTTGAAGCCCTTTTGAAACCCTATTGATTGGAGGTGATTATAACATCCATGGAGGAGTTTCCATGGAGTCTTGAGGCTGATTTTCCACAAAGAGTTTATGAAGATTGGTGGTCTTGTAGATGGTCTTGGTTATCCACAAGTTTCTCCATCAAAATCCATGTTTTGATCACAACCTACATCATCATGGTGGTATAAAGTTTGTTCTCCTCATCCTCTTGTTATTTTTGATTATGTAATTTTGTATTTCTTTCACTTATGTATATGTATATGATGATGAATGATGATTAAAATATTGTGTGGGGATTTGGTGTTGATAAACATGCTTAAAAAGATGGACAAACTACATGTAAAATGGGTAAATCTTGTTTAAATTATAGGCTGTATAAAAACAGTAAAGAACCACATGTTAGACTGATAAAATGATGAAGTAGAATCAATTTACAGTAAGCTATGGGTCTTGTACACATGTGAGAGTTGGCCATGCAATGGAATCATTGTAATGAGTGAGATATGATCAAAACAAGTTTAAAGTACAAATCTGAGTTTACTGTTTTGGACAATTTTTAGAAAATACTTAGAGGATGATTCAACAGTAGCTATAGGAGAATTAAATAGATCACATATCATTTAGTTTATGTCATAAAAATTTGAGCTTCTATATCTATATAGAACTCTAGATATGGCAGTTTTGGTGAAGATGAAAATAAAAATCAGATTTTGTAAATTAAAGTATAATAGTATTATATAAGCACTCAAGTAAATATAGTATAAAATGTAAATTAAAACCCACTAACTCATATAATACATTTATATAAATATGTACAATGGTAAATAAGTGGACATTTTAATAAAAATGGTAACTTGTTAAGTTTTATAAGTTATAAAACTATAAACATGATTTTTACGACTTTTTTGGCTATTACCGTAAAATTAACGTTTTTGTTAAATAAAACTTAGATGGTTGGACCTGTCTAATGTACACTTTTATAAACTCATATACTGATATATAGACATGTATAACAAGTAAAAACCGATAAAACCCGAACTATAGGACATACGGACATTAACGGGCTACGTTAACGTTATTGGACTAATAATACAACAAAATGGACTAAAACACTTATAAACTTATTTATTGGGCTTAACCCATTTAGGCCCAACTTGTAAGGTGTAGATACCGATAATATAAGTATAACATGGATTAATACAAGTTAAGAACTTATAATAAGTTTATTGGACTTAAAACGCGTAAATAGGTAAAACTAGTAAACTAGTAAGAAGATACCAATATGTAAACACTAAAATGAGTAAAAGGGAATATGTAAACCCACTTGATCATCATAAATACATAATCATCATATGTATACATAATTGTTATTTTTATAAATTTATTGGACATGAGTCTAAGACGAGTATTATTTGTCTAGGTTTCCGTGATTGAAACACGTACCGTACGTCCGAATTGCCGATAACCCGCCTTCCCACATCAACGTGAGTTCATAGCCTCGCACTCTTTTAAATGTTTTTATGAAATGTTTTATAAACCCGCGAGGGAGATAACATGTTAGTTTTTATAAAATAGGACACCATTTGTCCCGATTGTTTGTTTATTGATTTGGACCCGAATGATTGTATGACCCGATTGTATGACCCGATAAATGATTAAAGGACCTGATAGATGCAATTAAATGGATTATTAAAGTTAGGTTATGTCACTAAAAGTCCCATTAGCATGAATTGTGAACTACCGGGATTTGGTAGACGCTTATGCATATAATAGTACTATTTGGGGACGATCAACCCAGTTCGCGCCTTGACGGTTGATCCCCGTCGTGCCACATTGATTGGTAAGCGAATTTATGTATGAGAAGACTTCCATAGCGTGACCTTTGTGACGACACGCTACTTTAGATGGGCAAATTGAGTATCGGGTTAGCTACCCGTTGTTGGTCTAGTAAGGTAACAATGTCATGCGGCTTATAATAATCCTAACTAACGAAATACAACTAGACGCACCGAATTACGATGTATTGCCTGACTAGCAATACAGGGTCATACTATTGATATTATGTTCGTGTTTTGGTTTTCATAACCATATTCATATAATGGTTTTTATTTTCATACAACGTCATAAGACGTATTGTATGATGTTATGTTTTTACGACATTGGCTCGTATAATGATTTTTAAGGCAAACGCCTATATTATGATTTTGATGAAGATTTGTATAAAATGACTTTGGCTATTTTATGGCCTATTAAAATAATTTTCAGTAATAATTTTATACTGATATTATATTGATGGATTTTGTTAAACTCTATGAATTCACTCGGCGTAATCGCTGAACTTTTCTTTTAACATGTTTTATCTCAGGTACTTGAAGGTAATTCTCGGGAAGACGACAAGAATTCATGGCCCGCACTTAAATTATAATTTCCATTCAAATGTTTGTAAAACCTGTATTAAATACAATGACTTGGGACCTATGTAACTTTGATATTTATGAATGGAAATGCTTTATTATTAAACGACGCGATTTTTATGCGTTGTCTATGATGTGAGTAATGTGCTATCCCGTAACACCAACGAGTCTTCTGCTGTATTGAGTTGTATAAATTTAGGGGTGTTACAAAGATACTCCCTTTATCTTTTCTAAAGAGTGTATTGAATCCTTCAATCTTCTTATGGACAAGCTAACTAAGGCACCGGTCTTGGTTACCCCTACTTGGGAGCTACCTTTTGAATTGATGTGCGATGCTAGCGACTTTGCCATTGGAGCGGTTTTGGGACAAAGAGTGAACAAACACTTCCAACCAATCCATTATGCTAGCAAGACAATGACGGGGGCTCAATTGCATTATACCACTACCGAAAAAGAAATTTTAGCTGTAGTGTATGCCTTTGAAAAGTTCACCCCTATCTTGTCCTTTCCACCACCATTGTCTATACCGACCATTCCGCGTTGAAGTACTTGTTAACTAAACAAGATTCCAAGCCAAGACTTCTTCCTTGGGTTTTGCTCCTTCAAGAATTTAAAATCGAAATTCGTGACAAGAAGGGAGCCGAAAACCTAGCCGCAGATCATCTAAGTAGACTTGAGGGTCCTTATCAAGGGGATCATCCGAATCAAGAGATCAATGACTCTTTTCCCCTTGAGGCCTTAATGTCTATCAATTCCAATCTTGATGACACCCCGTGGTTTGCGGACATTGCAAACTACTTAGCGGGTGGCATTCTCAAGGAAGGGTTGACGTCCCACCAAAAGAAAAAGTTCTTTAAATACATTGAACACTATTTTGGGGACGACCCTTACCTTTTCAAACAATGTGCGGATCTTGTCATTCGTCGATGTGTTGATGGGCCGACAACGTTACTAATCCTTGAAGCTTGCCATAAAGGACCCATTGGTGGTCACTTCGGTCCTAACTACACCGTGAAAAGTGTTTGACTCGGGATTCTATTGGCCCACCATTTATCGTGACGCTCACGAGATGGGTTAAAAATTATGATGCTTGCCAACGCCAAGGCAAAATCACACATAAAGATGAGATGCCTCAAAATTTCATACAAGAATGTGAAATATTTGATGTATGGGGCATCGACTTTATGGGGCCATTTCCATCATCCAAAGGGAACAAGTACATCCTCGTAGCCGTTGACTACATATCTAAATGGGTTGAAGCTAAGGCTCTCCCTACGAATAATGCGAGGGTGGCTGTGAACTTTCTGAAGCAACTTTTTGCTCGATTCGGTGTTCCTCGTGCTATCATCAGTGACCGCGGGACTCATTTTTGCAATGATCAATTTGCTCGAGTCATGGCTAAGTAAGGTGTCAATCACCGTCTTTCCACCGCTTATCATCCCCAAACAAATGGTCAGGCCGAGATATCTAACCGTGGATTGAAGCGAATTCTTGAGCGTATTGTGGGAGAGCATCGTGCCTCGTTGGCCGATAAGTTAGATGATGCTTTGTGGGCTTTCCGTACCGCATATAAGACTCTGATTGGTTGCACTCCATATCGTCTTGTGTACGGGAAGGAATGCCACCTCCCTATTGAGCTGGAACATAAGGCATATTGGGCCTTGAAGTGGGCCAATTTTGACATCAACAAAGCCGGTGATCTTCAGAAGATTCAACTCAACAAACTAAATGAACTGAGGAATGAAGCTTATGAGAACTCATTGATATACAAGGAGAAAACCAAGCTCATCCATGATGCAAGGATTAAGAACCGAGAGTTTCACGTTGGTGATCAAGTTTTACTCTTTAACTCTCAGTTGAAGATCTTCTCGGGCAAGCTGAAGAGCCGTTGGTCTGGTCCATTCACCATCGCCAAAGTCTTCCCATATGGAACCATTGAGCTTTCTCAGCCAAATGGGCCCAATTTTAAAGTGAATGGCCAGCGTGTGAAGCTGTACTTTGGTGAGGACATCTCTCATGAGATGATTCCATCCTCACCACATTTCCCTTGAATTAATTCTGGGTCGAGTCAGGCTCGTGACTCGGTTAACAAAAACAAGCGCTTCTCGGGAGGCAACCCGTTGATCTATCCTTTACCGTTTTCATAATAAGTGTAGGGGGAGCCTCGTATGTGTTTGTTGTCTTGTTTCTTATCATGTGCAGGGATTAAAGCTTCAAAGATCCATTCTCGATGACTTTTGACGAACCATGATCCCGTGTACCCGTCTTCCTGGTTCTATCCTAAACTATCAAGATTCAATAATTCATATCTTATATGTCACATTGAAATCACTATAGTTGTCCTTTCCTTAGCAAGATTTAAACAAAGTGCACAATGTTCTAAGTGTAGGGGAGTTTCCTCCCACATGCTTAAACATTAAGAACAATGTTTATATCAAGTGTAGGGGGATTTCTATCGAAGCAAGTTGTCTTTTCCATGAATTTGCCCTCATCTTAACCGGAAAATTTGATTTTTCGACATTTTTCAAAAATTTTAATCTATTTTGGCCTAGTAGTATAGTAGTATTTTCCTTTGTTATCGGTATTTACTTTCCTTGCTAAAAGTAAAGTTTAATAAAGTGGTTTTAAATTTTTCAAAATCGTGAATATTTTGACTCAACCCGAGTTTACTTATCCAAGGTTACTCTAGCTACTATCCTTAACGTGTTTAAGTCATGTTTTGCTAGGCTTTTATATAGGGAACTTTAAAACGCGAAAGTCTTAACTCTTACGGGTTAAGAACAAGAAATTTTCGCAAGTTTCTATAATTGATCCTAGAATGTCGTTTATCAAGGGAACTTTAAAATGCGAATTCTAAACATGAAAAATTCTAAGAGTTTGCAAGATCCTATAGATGTCTCAAAAACCCAAAACTTTGATTTAATTGGCTAAGCATCCACGAGTCTAATTCCTTGAGATTTTAAATTGTGGAGAACGAGAGATGATAGAGTCAATTATAAGTTTGGTATTCTTTCATAAATTTATGTGAGTTGATTATAAGCATTTTCTCCCATCGCTTGTTAATAAATATATTTGCAATAAATGAGGTTGTACGATTTGAAAAGTTACTTAGCTTCTAGCACAAGATCGTTTAAAAGTTGCTCGATATTAATTAGAGTTCATAGCCAAGGCATAACTTATTGAAGCGGGATGCGAAGATTGGCGAGTCCGAAAAGGCCCTAACAAGGCATGAGGGCTACATTTTGTTGCTAAAGATCCCAAGTGATGTGAAGAATCATTTATCAAAAATCAATATGAAGGATCGAGACACACGACGAAAAGCAAATACTCCCCTAAAGATCATGGAAAAGTCTATCCAAAAAGGCCCTAACAAGGTATGAGGATGAATAGATCCAAGTCCTAAAAGGAGGCGGATCGTTGTATATCGAAGTCCAAAATAAATATTGGAGAAAAATGAAGAAGTCGTGGTCCAAGTATGAAGAATCTCTCAAAAACTTCAAGTGAAGAAATTCCTATTATGAAGAGAAGACCATAATTTCAAGAACGTCTCTCAAGATTCGAAGTATGAAGTCGCTGCCAAATATCGGTCCGAGAAAGGTCTCAAATCGTGAAGCGAGTTATGCCAAGATATGAACTTTAAGACGTCCTGAGAAGCAGTTTTAAAAGATTTTGTCCTTTAGCTAACTATTGCTTAAATCGTCCCACTTTATTTTCGGCCTAAATAAACTATCGAAATAAGTCAAACAATGCATCCTCGTGATCATTCAAGACAAATTAAAATATAAGAGATACACCTAGGAATAAGGGAGTCTAAGGGAATAATTGGGCCACATGAGTTCGTGTTAGTTTGCTAACTTATAATAACAATGATCTCGTTTTTAAGCTTGGTATATGGAACGTGAAACTTGACGATGATAAACATTCATGACGGCCAAAACCCCAATGTAAGTCTTTGATTTCTATCTTTTTACTTTCCTTAAAGTTTAGTATTTAATAAAGGCCAATGTGGGTTATCTATGATAAGAAATGTAATATGTGTTTTCAAATTAATGCATTGCATGAGGGCATTGCAATGGTCAAGTGTAGGGGATTTAATATGTGTAAAAACACTTATCCTTTTACCACTTATTTCCAATAATAACAAGACCAAAACGTGTATTTTATGTCATAAAAGTCGGAATTATGCGTGGTTTGTGTTTTTATTGTGTTTCAGGATAAAAATATGAAAAAGGAAGAAAACACGGGCTATCACGGGCTTCTATCGAAGAAAAAGGCAAAAGACGAAGTCAAAAGATCGAGAGTGCATAAAGAACGGAAGTCCAAGGCCTATTCTGAGTATTTATCAAAGAAAAAGTCTAAAGACGGAAGTTTAATGAAGTCGAAGAACTCAAGTCTAATTATAGAAGAAAATTATAAGACAAGTTCAACTTATATCGACAAATCCCGAGACGACGTCGAGAAAGACAAAGAAATTAAATCGAGTCGAGACGAGAAGGAAACATAAACACTTAACCTCCCCAACTCCTATAAATACCCTCCTAATATGTCCTTAGGAGGGTGTTAGTTGTTAGTTAGTTTTTAGTCAATTTTTAGTTTTTATTTTTAAGTGTGTTTAATTTTCTTCTCCTCTAGTTTTTCAAGTTTATCAAACATTAATCTTGTAATCTTTTGATCTTAATCTTTAATCAAATCAAGCTTATTTCTTAATTCTCATTCTACCTTTCTTAATCTTTTTAATCTTGTTTAATTTTGATAATCATGTAGTTCATTTAATTGTGTTGATGATTTGATTGTGTAACTTATTTGATTGTGCTTATTGAATTGGAGATTTTAAAAGTTTTAGATTAAAGTGCTTATTTTCTTAATTTTCATGATTAATAGTTTTTAAAATAAGTTGATTTTGATAAGCTAAATATTTTTATAAAAAGTTGATTTTTAATATTTAGATTATTTAGTGTTTTTATAGTTTTTAAATTGTGGCTTATTAGTATTTCTTAAAAATCTTTTTGGTTTAAGTTTTGGTAAGTGCTTATTTTAGATTGGCTTATTTGCTTGATTTTAGTATTATCTGGGTTCCTTAAACCCTTGTTTTCCGAATAGGCTCCTAGATCATCATTCCGAATAGTTACAAGTCTTCAACATTCCGGATAGCCTCCTCAGTTTTGTATTCCGGATAAGCTGCAAAGAAAGAATTCCGGAAAAAAAATCGTAAACACATTCTGGATAAGGGTTCAATACCTTATTCCGGATAAGAGCTAGAGTGATTCCGGATAGCTTCGTTTTCCATATTCCGGATAAGGGTAAGGAGCTATATTCCGGATAGTGGTTGTAACAAACATTCCGGATAGTGCAACGATTAAGTATTCCGGATAAGCCTAGGGACACCAATTTCGGATAAGCTGTTGGAGAAGAATTTCGGATAAGTTTCATTTCCTGCATTCCGGATAGTTACTTGGGGAAGGATTCCGGATAAGGTTATAGTTCTACATTCCGGATAACAACAAATACCTAGAATTCCGGATAATGTATTTTTATTAATTCTGGATAAGCTTCTCATTTGTGAATTCCGGAAAAGGAATTAGTAAGTATTCCGGATAGTCATCAGAAGAAGGATTCCGGATAAGGTTTTGTTATTTCCTGTTTAATTTTTGAAACTTTAATTTTTCCCGCCTTTTTACTTAGCATTATTTTAACTTTTCTTGTTTTAGTTTAACCTTTAAAGTTTACATTTTTATAAGTTTTAATCATTTACTTTTCAATTTTTAAAGTCTTTAATTTTAGTTTAAATATCTTCATGCTTTCATTTTTACTTATTTACTCAACGACATTTTCACTTTTAGCTTAAAATAGATAATCAAATCTTTTTATTTTCCACCAAGAATGACTGAGTCGCACTTTTAACTAGTAATCAATTCGAAAAGATCGGTTTAACGAACTTTCATACGAGGCAATCCCTTGTATTAGCATGCACTAAGCGTAGAATGGGGGGTAGCAAAGAAGATTCTTTTTGCGGCTTTTCGATTTCTCAAAAAAAAATAATTTGTTTTTGATTGTTTTTTATTTTTTTTGGATTTTTTGTGTATTACGTAGACTCAAATCTACAAATCTCTCCTCGAATCGATTTCTCGATTAAAGGAGCCTCAAAGAATGAAAACGATCACGTGGAGTGAACGCTTTCGATGACTTTAGAACGTTGGTGGAACACCAAAACGTTCAAGAGGGTATAATCTTTAAAACACAAGCAAATATAGTATACGTAGATAATACTTGGGCGGCAAACCCTCGATTAGCCTTCTTTCTCAAAACACGCACAAGCAAGCGGAGGAAACGAGGCGGCGCTAAGCACTTAAGAGCCTTTTTCCTTTAGGTCGTGAAATACAACCGCCTTATACCCACCTTATACTTTGTGTTAATCAAAATTAAACCTCACGAAAGTATTTATCTATTTTGCCTTTAAACTTTTTCTTTGGATTCGAATACAATAATTGAGTGATGAAATCCCAAATAAGGTTGCGTTTTCACGCTTTTGGAGTACTTGTATATTTATTGTTCTACGTAAATACAGTATAATAATAATAATATTCACAAGAAAAACGAAAACCAATATATTTACAATATATTAAAATGATTGTTTTGTGTTTAGTTTAGGAAAACTAAACACGATTGATTTGGATATTATAGTATAATAGAGAAAAATAACAAAAATGAGTATGTACGTTATATACGCTTTCCAAAAATTGAAAAGCAAAAACGCACTTCTCACACAAGCACGATAATAATAATGGTAACTCAAAACACCTCCCCGGCAGCGGCGCCAAAAATGATGGTAGTAAAATACGTCTTTTAGGAAAAAGAGCGTATAATGCGGGCAAGTATTAAGTCTTACGCTTTAGGAAAAACGTAAAACTGAATAAGTGCGAGTTCGTTCTCGAAGGAGGTGTGTGATTATGAGTGCCAATATGTAAAATCAAATTTGGATTAGTGTCGTTTTTGGTTGAGAAAAAAAGGAAAAATAAGACGAATTACGCTAAAAATTATCCTACGACGTATAAAACGCAAAATCGTAAAACTCGACGAAAAACGAAAGTACTCTAAATATTACCAAAAAATACCAAAAATCAATAAAAATGTGACTAAGACAAAAATGCTAGCGAAAATTTCCAAAACCTTTTTAATAATTTTATATTAATTTTTAAAGTTTAATTAAAAACCAAAAATTAAATAAAGTTAAAAATAAGTCAAAATGAAAACTTTTTCTTTTGTAAACCTCAAAAATACTTTTAAAAACCTAAAAATAATTTTTCCTAATTTTTAAAATACTTTTTCTATTTTTAAATCACTTTTTAAAATTAAAACAAAAAATTATCATAAAAATAATGGAAAAATGTAAAAATAAAACTTTTTATACTAAAAAGTCTTAAACTAAGTCTAAAATGTAGGAAAAATGAAAAATAGTAAAAAGCCTAAATGAATAAGCTGAAATCAGCTTATTTATAAGTTGATTATATTAAAAAGCCCAAAACAAGAACTCCTTAAATAGTTAACCAATGCAACCTTGGACAGTAAAGTCCCTAGGGCGCATTGGTTAAGGCTTTAGTGTGTGAGAGGAGTGGCGCAGGTTCGAGTCCTGGCCACGTCCTTTTTGAAAAAAAAGATTTTCTTTTTATTTTCTTTTTATAAAACCGAAAACTAGTTACTCACTAACTCAAAAAACACAAAAACTAAGTAAAATTAACAAGATTTAAAGCCAAAAAGAACAAAAACGTGCATGAAACTAAGAAAAATGCTACAGTGATCAATTTTTTGCCAAAACAAGTGTTGCGCAAGAACCTAGTCGTTCTCTGATAACTCTAATACCCAACTGATGACTTTTTAGGTCTGATTGTGGTCGTTTTGGTGTGAATACTTGGTTTTGTTGGCACAAGGGGGCACCCCTACACTCAGTTGAGTGTAGGGAGTCAGTCAAAACGCAAAAACACACAAACTACTCACAAAAATCACAAACAAATGCTAATCAAGTTGCTGGTGAGTGGTAGGCAGGTCTGGGCAAGGATTGCTGATCTAATTGACCTCTTGGTGAGTTTCAAACCACAAGAGCTTGCACAATATCCAACCAAGAACACCACTAACTGATGAACAACCTAAATATATCCAAACTCCAACAGATTACAAAGACTTAAACCTATAACTAGCTAAAACAACTTAGTTCTAGGTTGCTAATTTTATTGGCTGTTTTTATCAAATTTTTTAGCATACAAAATCTGAATAGCCATAAACTAGATGAAACCAAGTATTTAAACAACCGATATTACTCTACCCAAATGTGTCTAAGCAGGTTTAAACCTATATGGTGTCACCCAATACAGTTAAAACCCTAGTCCCAAACACCCTTTACTATCTGAAAATCAAAGATTAACAAGCAGATTGTACTCAAATCAACCTTAAACCTACTGAAACTTAATCTAACAAGCATACAATCAACAATTCAGCATAAACAAACAATAAACACCAACAATAAAACAGATTCATACAACTTTCACATAAATCACATAAAAAACTCAAAAACATAACCAATGGGGTTCAAAGCCCAAAACCTTGCTGAATGCCTTCCATAGGGACTTGTTAGAGCTTATGCAAGCTTATGAAGTTGTAGAGACCCTTGTTGGTGGAATCTACAAGGGACCCAAGGGGACAAATATCTTCAATACATAAATATGAAAAGATGGAATGATGAGATGGTCTTGTTTCTTGTTCCTGCACAACACCACCAAACCAAGAAGAGAAATCAAGCTTGAATAAGCTGAAACCACCAGCTTGTCAGGCTTGTGGGTGACAGCTTAAACAAACAGTGAAAGTTAGCCAATAAATAAATAAAATAAGATTTTTATAGAAAAAATCTTTGAAAACAAACCTTTTTGAAACCAAGAGAAGTCTTGACAAAAACTTAATACCAAACTGAATTTAACATCATAATTCCACTTTCACTTCTATTTGATGTAAAATTCAAATTTTTGAAAAGCTTTTTCAGAAAAAAAGAACTTTGAACACGAATTTATATTTGAAAACCTTACACTAATTTTTTGCAAAAAAGTAAAGTTAAGCTAATAAAACATTAAAATCAAACTTGGAACTCAGAATTTGCATACTTTAAAATTTTTCATTTTCATTAATAGATTTTAAAATTATAAAATCTTGAACAAAAAAAATCCATTCACAAGTCGAATGGTATTTATACTAGACCTAAGATGATTCTAGAATACATGAATAAAGTAATACAAATGTGAAGCCCTAATACAAGTTTTTCCAGTAATGCCCTTGGTCTTGACTGATTTCTTGGTCAATTGGGAGTCTTGTGACTGATGTTGAGATTCCAGCTGTATAGGAATGATCTTGACCGTTTGTTTGAGCTTTGGGAGCACGCATATGATCTCAAATGTTGATTTTGTCCCCTTGTTGGGTTTGGGAAGAAAGTGACTTGAGCAGGGGAGGTCCTACTGCTCACATGGGTATGTTAGGAGGGGTTTTGGGATTTGGGCTTAAGTGAGGATGGGTTCAATTAATGATCTTCATACTTTGATACAAAAACCCCTTGGTTTAACTTAATTAGGGTTCTAGGGTTTATGATACGAAAAGGGGATTAGCAGGGGTGTTTAATCCGTTTTAGGTTAATTATTTTTGTTTCCCCCACTTTTCAAACGTTTAAACAGATTATAAATAAATCTGTTATTAAAAAGTTGAGTGGGATGTGACGTGGGGAAAGGGAGGGTTTTCATTGGCTGGTGGAATAGAGTGGCTGACGTGGCGAGTGGGGGTTGGTTGGAATGAGTTTTAATGTCTTGGCAAAGATTACCCCTCATGTCCCCAAGTGTTGTCATAAGAGTTTAGACAGCCCAAATCTCAAATCCCTTTATATGAAACTTTAGTTTTTCTCATATTTGCCACAAAAACTTTTCAAAACTTGTACCAAGGGCTTTTGTTGCAATAATTGCATTCTTCAAGGGCCATAATGGTATAATCTTGAAACTTGAGGACCAATCTTGTAATAATTGAGATTTACAAGGGTTAAAAGTGACAAGTCTTCAAAAGTTGAGGGTCCATTCTTGCCAATTCTTTTAACTTCAAGGGCTTCAAGGAAAATTCATGATTCGGGTCCGGTTCTTTGTGCGACTTCTTTTCCCGTGTTCGTTTTTACTTGATTCTTGTAATCTTTCGTTGATTTCACGATATCCGTACCTAAAATACACAATGAACAAACACAGGCATATTTTGGGGCAGTCTCATCAGTTATACACCCGCAAAGAAAGCATTCTGAATCTACAATCGTAATTCTCGTAAGATCCTCGAAACTATGAATGTTGATTTTGATGAGCTGACGGCAATGGCTTCTAAGCAAAGTAGCTCAGAACCCGCACTTCATGGAATAGGACCCAGTAACATTAGCTCTGGTCTTGTCCCAAACAACCCTACTTCATCATCATTTACACCACCTTCTAGGAAAGAATGGGATACGTTGTTTCAACCGTTCTTTGATGAATTATTTACTCCTCCAAGTATTGTTGCTCCAGAATCTGAGGTAATAGCTTCGGTTACCAAACTTGTAGCTCAAACAACCGAAGCACAATCAGATACGTCTACACCTTCAACGAGTAATTCTCAACCAACACTGTTGGGAATAAAATGTAGCCAAGACACTTGGACGTTGACAAAAGGAAATTGGACGTTGATAGGAAGAAATCAAGCGTTGTCAAGACAAGCGTTGACAGGAAGAAGTCAAGCGTTGATAAGAAGAAGTCAAGCACTTATTGGATACTTAGTCTACACATTTTATGTTTCTAGTAATAATATGTTAGACAATGCATTTCTTATGTTTATCTTTACCTAAAATAGCTGATATGTAGACTCTTGTACAAGGTTCCTTACTCTATAAAAGGAGGCCTTTAGGTTTAGTTCAATATATGTTTTTCACACTTTCATTGTACGCAAGTTCGATTAATCAATCAAAGTGAAAGTTTGATTTATCTTATTTGTGTGTTCTTGTTTAAGTATTAATTCCGCATAATACTTGAATTGTTTCATATACAACAAAGTTTCTCTAAGTGTTTAACTTGATTTATTCTTGTTTACACAAGCTAAATCAATCTAAGTTTGGGATCAACAAGTGGTATCAGAGCTTGTTGAGAAACTTTGATCTAAAGAACACAAAAACCCTAAATCGCCAAAAAAAAACCCTAATTTTCAAGAAACCCTAAAATTCAGACAACATGTCTACTCCAGAGTTGACCTCCTACTCAAGCCATAACATAAGGATCCCCATGCTAGACCCATACAACTTTGAGCTGTGGAAGTTCAATTTTGAGCAGTACCTTCAAATCCATGACCAAACCCTATGAGAAATTATTGAATATGGAAACACATTCGATAAGGCTGCCAAGATTCAAGCTGCTATTACTGTGAGATCAACTCTAGGCTCAAGTGAAGCTGATCAAAAAGAACAACCTGAAGATGGGAGAGCTGTCTCAGCTGAGGACATTGCAAAGAGAAGGAATGACATGAAAACTCTAAGCATCCTCAAACATTCTTTGGGACCAGCTAATCAGCACAAGTATATAGGTTATGAGTCTGCCAAAGATCTTTGGGCAGCCCTTCAAATCACTTATGGTGGTAATGATGATACTGCCTTAGAGAAAAAGAAGCAACTCTTGCATGAGTATGCTGTGTTCAAAGCTCTTCCCAATGAAAAGCTAAGTGGGGTGAGAAGCAGACTTCTTGACATCACAAGCAAGTTGTCATTTATGGGAACAGTGCATGATGATGCTGATATCATCACCACTTTCCTTAAAATTCTTGGTGATGCATGGAAGATTGAAGCAAGGTCTATGATTGCTAATAATACTCATAAAAGTTCCACTTTTGATGACGTCTACAATAAACTGAGGATTGTAGAAAGTGAAATTCTTTTGGATCAAGGAAGAAAATCTACAAATGGAAATATGGCCTTCTTCTCACATAGTGAAGGTCAATTTGATCAAAGGGAGTCATACAGGCACCCTGTTACTGGATCACCTTGTGTCGACGTTGGATCAAGCTCTGTCAGCACCACACATTCAGACGCTGACACATACAATGTTGACTCACCAAGAGTTAAGCATGTTGGTATTGATCTAGATACAGTGTGTGCGTACATTGCTTCATTTCCCAATGGTTCAGTGATTACATATGAGGACCTTGAGCAAATTAGTGATGAGCATTTGGAGGAGATGTACATAAAGTGGAATATGGCACTTGCAAGCATAAGGGCCAATAGATGGAATAGGAGATTCAGGAAGAAGATGACGTTTAATGCTAAAGACACTGCTGGGATTGATAAATCCAAGGTTGAATGCTACAACTGTCATAGAATGGGTCACTTTATGAGAGAGTGTAGATCTCCTAGAAGGTCTGATGCTTGTAATCATTCAAGCCAAATCATCAAGGTTGAAGATAAAAAGGCTATGGTAGCCATGCAAGAAATTAATGGTGTTGGCTGGGACTGGAGCTTTTTGGCCAAAGATGTGGAAGAGAACAAAGCCTTGGTTGCAGAAAAGAAGGAAGAGGAGCATGTTCACTATGCTCTCATGGCACATTCATCATCTTCATCAGACAATGAGGTATATGATGATGCATTTTGTAGTAAAGATTGTCGTTTAAACACTGAAAAACTTAACAAAGAAATTTTAAAGTTAAAATCAGATGTTTTTTGATGAAAAATGCAAGTTATCTAACTATCAACTTGCACTTGTTCAAACTGAAAAGTCTGTGGCTGAATATAAGAAAATGGAGCTTGATCTAAAAGATCAAATCAATGTTTTGACTCATGACCTAAATTCTAGTATTAAGGTAAGGGACATATTGGAAAGGTCCAATTGTGTAACACTCCCAAATATACACAATTCAATACAGCGGAAGACTCGTTGGTGTTACGGGATAGCACATTACTCACATCATAGACAACGCTTAAAAATCGCGTCGTTTAATAATAAAGCATTTCCATTCATAACTATCAGATTTACATAGGTCCCAAATCATAGTATTTCATACAAGTTTTACAAAGCATTTAAATGGAAATTATTATTTAAGTGCGGGCCATGAATTCTTGTTGTCTTCCCGAGAATTACCTTCAAGTACCTGAGATAAAACATGTTAAAAGAAAAGGTCAGTGAAAACGCCGAGTGAATTCATAGAGTTTAATGAAATCCATTATTATATCATCGGTATATATTTATTACCGAAAATCATTTTGTACAAATCCTTGTAGTAGGCCATAAAATAGGCCAAAAACATTTTATACAAATCCTTGTCGAAATCATAATATAGGCTTTTGCCTTCAAAACCATTATACGAACGAATGTCGTAAAAACATCATACAATACGTTTTATAACGTTGTATAAAGTTAAATAAAAACCGTTATATGAGTATGGTTATGTAAAACCAAAACGTGAACATAATATCAATAATAAGACCCCGTATTGCTAGTCAGGCAATATATCGTAATTCAATGCGTATAGCAGTATTTCGTTATTTGGATTATTATAAGCCGCATGACATTGCTACCTTACTACAACAAACAATGGGAAGCTAGCCCGAAACTCAATTTTCCCATCTAAGTTAGCGTGTCGTCACAAAAATCACGCTATGGAAATCTTCTCATACATAAATTCGCTTACCAATCAATGTGGCACGACGGGGATCAACCGTCAAGGCGCGAACTGGGGTGATCGTCCCCAAATAGTACTATTATATGCATAAGCGTCTACCAAATCCCGGTAGTTCACAATTCATGCTAATGGGACTTTTAGTGACATAACCTAACTTTAATAATCCATTTTATTTCACACATCGGGTTATATAATCATTCATCGGGTCGTACAATCATTCGCGTCCAAATCGATAATCAAATAATCGGGACAAATGGTGTCCTATTTTATCAAAACTAACATGTTATCTCCCTCCCCGGTTTATAAAACATTTCATAAAAACACTTGAAAGAGTGTGAGGCTATGAACTCACGTTGATGTGGGAAAGCGGGTTATCGGCTATTCGGATGTACGGTAAGTGCTTCAATCACGGAAACCTAGACAAATAATACTCGGTCTTAGACTCTTGTCCAATGAATTTATAAAAACAATGGCTATGTATATCTATGATGATATCATGAGTATGATGATGATCAAGTGGGATTGTACATTCTCATTTACTCATTTTAGTGTTATGTGTTGACAACTTTTATACTTGTTTCACTAGTTCATCTTCTTTACTTGTTAAGGCCCATTAGGCCCATTCTAAGTACATTACCTTATATTGATCCAATTTACACTTTTAATATCAGTATTATACTTACAAGTTAGGCCCAAGTGGGTTAAGCCCAATAAGTAAGTTTATAAGTGTTTAACCAAATAAGTTGGATTAATAGTGCAATAAGGCTAACTTGGCCCATTAATGTCCGTATGTTATAAAGCTCGGGTTTTATCGGTTTTTACTTGTAATATATACTCATATATCAGTATATGAGTTATAAAAAGTTTACATTAGACGGGTCCGACCGTCCAAGTTTTAATTGACAAAAACGTTAATTTATCGGTTTTAGCCGAAAAGACGTAAAAAGCATGTTTATAGTTTTATAACTTATAAAACTTATCAAACTACCATTTTTATAAAATGTCCCTTGTATTTATTATTGTACATATTTATATATATGTAATATATAAAGTAGTGGGTTTTAATTTACATTTTATACTATATTTATTTGAGTGCTATTATAATACTATTAAACTTTAATTTCACAAAATCTGATTTTTAGTTTCATTTTCACCATTTTTACCATATCTTGAGTTCTACAAGGAGATAGAAGCTAATTTTTTGATGACATAAACTTCATATTATGTGTTACAAATAACTTAGTTTTAGCTACTGTTGAATCCAAGTCCAAGTATCCCTAACAGTCCCCACAAAACAGACTATTCAGATCGATACACTAATATTGTTTTGATCATATCTCACTCATTATAATGATTCCATTGCATGGAAAACTCTCACATGTGTACAAGACCTAATACTTACTGTATATTGATTCCAATTTGCCATTTTATCAGTTTAACATATGGTTAGTTACTGTTTTTATACAGCTAACTTATTAAGCAAGATTTTAACCTTTTTACATATGGTTTTCCATCTTTTTAACCATGTTTATCAACACCAAATCCCCACATAATATTTTTAATCATCATTCATCATCATATACATATACATAAATAAATAAAATACAAGATTACATAATCAAAATAACAAGAGGATAGGAAGAAACAATCTCTATACCACCATTAGTGATGAAAAGATGAGTTTTTGATGAACAAGGCTTGGATTTTGATGGCAAAACTTGTGATAAACCAATATCATCTTCAAGTACACCAATATTTATAATCTCCTTGTGGGAAATCAGCCCTAGGACACCAAGAAATATCCTCTTTGGATGTTAGAATCACCTCCAATCTCCATAACTTCAAAGGGTATTCAACTTGTGCAAGTTAAACACATGACTCAAGGTTGAATTTTTTATCAAATGAGGTGTTTTGGGAGCATGGTGGACGTTCATAGGGAGCCAAGAGAGTTTGTGTGTGGTTTTCATGTTGTAAATGAGATAATGGTTTAGTCTTGGCTAGTTTTGTGTTGCTAGTGGTTTAGAAAGAAACAAGGACAAGTGTCCTTGTTTACTTAAGTAAACTTGACACATCAAGAGTGTGTTGTGTACTCTTGGATGCCACTTGTATAGGGGTGGGCAAGTGTAAACTTGTCCCATCCCTATTAATTTACGGGTACTTCTCGATTCTAGTTTCCTTGATTTGCGTGCCCTTGGGTCGTTTTACGAAAAACGTTTTTATAAATTATGAATCAACGGCACAAAACGAATCTAATAAAAATTGTCTCATCAAAAACGGAGTTCAAAAACGTAAATACGTAAACCTAGGGTTTTCGGTTTAGTCGTAAAGGACGTTAAATCGTGAAAGTAAGTCCTAATCTCTTCTCGTAAATTTGTGAGTTTATGAACCAACACAAATTTAAAATCCCAAAATAATATTCACGGATAAATTTATTTCCTGAAATGTCGGACTGTCACCAAAACGGTGTATGTAAACGTAAGCACGTAACGTAGAATACTCCGGTTTAAACGTAGTCGATGCTACTTCAAGATGGAAACCAAAATTTCTTCCCAAGAATAAGTGAGTTCATAATATAACATTAAAATAATGTTTTTAAATAATACTTGAGAATAAAATATCGACCATAAATTGACGGATTGTCACAAATTGTGTTATTCAGGCTAAGTTAGATGAGGCCATCAAAAACAAAGATAATATAGATCTTAAAATTCAAAGATTTGATAAAGCTTCTCAAACCCTAAAAAAATGTGTTAATGAACAAAGGGATTCTAGGGATATGACTGGGATTGGGATAAAAGAGTATGTTGGTGTTCCACCACCTGCTAGGAACTTCTATGGTGTCCTTAGAAAGGATCTGTCTTGGACTGGTATACCAGAACTCCAAGAAGAGGAATTTATTCCTCCACCAAGAGTTCTTACTCCATTAGAGGAATACAAGCAGAAATTGACTGATTTGGACCAACAGAAGAAATCCAACCCTACCTTGTTTGTTAAGGGTGGCATGCTTAGTGACAGCCCAAATGAGTCAGCACCCATAAAAGTGACCAATCCTATTACTGGAAAGATTGTTGACCTTGGCTTAAACGTTGATAGAAAACCTAGTATCAAATATGCAGAAATGTATAGAAAACCTAGGTCACCAAAAAGTCAAGTTAGTGATAATGGGACAGGTTTCTTTTCATCTAGACCTAGAGTTATGTCTAGAAAAGCCTGTTATACTTGTGGTACTTTTTCACATTTGGCTTATAAGTGTGTCAATGCTTCAAAGGTCAATGCTGATAGAAAGTCAACCATGGTCAAACCCAAACCTTTTGTCCAGCAAAGTCCACAAGTCATTAGACCAGCTCCATTCTTTACTAAAGGGTCTAATACTTATGGACAAAGGCTTTTTCAAAAGACCAATACATGGTCTAACAGACAATGGGTTCCTATAGCAAACCCTAGGTTTGACGCTGATAAGGGTAATTTCAGCGTTGACAAGAACAATTTTAACGCTGACAGGAATGTTTCCAACACTATTAGACCAAGTAATGCTAAATACTTTCAACCAAAGGGAAATGGGTCTAAAGCTTCTTCTAGCTTAACTTGGAGGCCCAAACAAGACCAAAACCCTAATTCATATGGGATTTCTATGACCTGTAACAGATTTCATTATATTCCAAAGGTCATAACTAAACCAATTGGGGTTAACTGGGTGTTTAATCTGAAAAGGGATGAACAAAGGGTTGTTATAAGGACTATGATCTTGTTGAACAACCAAATGAATCCAAGTCTGCTCAGGCTTGGGTTCCCAAAGAAAACTAATTTGTTTTCTTTATGTGCAGGGCATTCAAGAGCAGGTTAATGATTATGGCTATTGGGATAGTGGATGCTCAAGGAACATGACGGGGAAGGAAGAGTATTTGACAAACTTTACCCCCATTAAGGATGGTGACAAAGTGTACTTTGGAGGAGGATATGGAATAATTACTGGCAAAGGCACTCTTATCACCAAAAATTTGCATTTTGAGAACGTAGTTCTGGTAAAAGAACTTGATTATAATCTGTTTAGTGTATCACAAGTTTGTGATAACAAAAATAAGGTTCTTTTTCACTAATACTGAATGCTTGGTGTTAAGCAAAGATTTTAAAATACCTGATGAGAAATTCATTGATTATAGAACACCTAGGCATGAGTATATTTACAATGTGAATCTTAATGGAATTAGGATGACTAATAATCTGTCATGTCTATATGCTAAGGCTTCAGTTGATGAGAGTAATCTTTGGCATAGAAGGTTAGGGAACATTAATTTTAAGAACATAAATAGACTTGTGAGACATGGTTTAGTTGATGGTTTGCCTAAAAAGGCTTTCCACAATGACCATGCTTGTGTTGCATGCCTTAAAGGCAAACAGCACAAAGTCTCCTTTAAGTCTAAACTTGTGCATTCTAGTTCTAAACCGCTTTACTTGCTGCATATGGACTTGTTTGGTCCAACTAATATAGAAAGCTTAAATGGTAAATCTTATTGTTTTGTCATAACTGATGATTTTTCTAGATTTACTTAGACTTTCTTTTTAGCTTTGAAAAGTGAAACTACTGATGTTTTAATTAATTTTATTACCCAATTAGAGAAAAAGACTAGGAATGAGGTTAAAATTCTTAGAAGTGATAATGGTGCTGAGTTTAGAAATAAGCTGTTAGATGACTTTTGTGCCAAGAAAGGGATTACTAGACAGTTTAGTATAGCTAGAACCCCACAACAAAATGGGGTGGCTGAAAGAAAGAATAGAACACTCATAGAAGCAGCTAGGACAATGTTGGCTGATGCTCACTTTCCTATTGCATTTTGGGATGAGGCTGTGAATACAGCCTGTTATGTTCAGAATAGGGCATTAATCAATAAAATCCACAACAAGACACCTTATGAGCTATTTTGGAGTAGGAAACCTAATATTGGTTTTCTTAAACCCTTTGGCTATCATGTAGTTGTATTAGACACTAGTGCTGCCTTAGGAAAGTTTAGTGCTAAGGGTGATGAAGGCTATTTTATGGGCTATTCAGTGCAGAGTAGAGGATATAGGGTTTACATTAAGAAAGGAAAACGTATACATGAAAAAGTACATGTTAGGTTTTTAGAAAGTAAACCTAGTGTTCTTGAAAATGGACCAAATTGGTTATTTGACTTGGAACCTCTATCTAGAACCTTAAATTATATGCCTGTTACTAATACAAGCATTGTGAAGGTGCATTCAAATGTTGTGGAAGAACCAGTTGTTGAAATTTCAGGTATACAGGTTGATTAGGAGGTAGGATCACAAGTAGACAAATCAGCACCCATACTTGAGTATGTTACCATTCCTATATGGACAGATGCATTTGCTGCTGCTGCTACTGTTGGAAAGGAAAAAGGTTGTAACACCCCATTTTGATATATGGAATGTTACGCGTAATTATGGCGTGTCATCAAAGCATGCAAGGTAATATGTAGTAAAACATACATGACCATAGGGTAAACCGGAATCAAACATCGGTCCCCAACATAAGCCCAAAACATAATAAAGCAACATAAATGAATGAAGGACTAAACAAGCATAAGTATATGAAGGCAAAAAGGAAGAGAAGTCTCTGTCAGCTTCCATCCTATGCACGTCCTCCAAATGCTTGAGTCTTTCCTAGGGTACCTGCCGTTTTGGGACATGGAAAGGAAAGTAACGGCTGAGCAAAACGCTCAGTGCACGGATATAGACATAGTATGAATGACAAAACATGATAAAGACTTAATAGCAGCGGAAATGTATAAGTCCTGAAAAACCTGGTATAGCTTAGTAAAACTGGTTTTATAGTTTGAAAAGCCTTATGTTTATCTTATGAAAACTGTTTTAACATATATATACCATAGCCCATATAGTATCATGAAAAGGGTCACGTGCATGAATACTTAGAGGGGTGACCTCATCATGCTGATTAGAGGGGATGCCTCTAATTAATATAATGGTCTAGGTAGGAGGGATCAACTCCTTGTGAAGGATACAAGGCACACACCACATTCACCATGAAATACTGAATAAAACATGTAACTAGGATGCACCCATACGCCCCACATGATATAATAATATGGCCAAAACTGAAAGGGACGCCACGAGCAATCACTCCGCCGTGGGGAAGTCATAACATTGGTGCCTCCAATGTTATGGTTATGGTACCTCCATAACTAGGTGAAACTGGTCATGCTTGTATATGGCTATAGATTATGCTAATTAAACATAAGCAGTTCAAAACAATAAAACAAATACTGGGGAAAACAGTTGGCTGCATACGGGGAAATCCTAATAAGGAAAGAATGTCCATACTGAAAGGACGGGAATCCGTACCTCAAGTCCAGTGAATGAACGGAAGAGAGACTCCTACTTCTGAATCACTAATGCTACATGAATACGCACGTGTATAAGTATCGAATTACTGAATACGTACTGGGTTTTATGTCTTATCTTAGCTTATTTTATATGTTTTAAGTCATGTTTTACTGTTTTAAGCCTTAATCTGTGTTCATCTTATATTCTGATTAATCTGATTAAGTATCACTTGTATTTCATGTGTTATATACTCATGGTGCAATATTAAGTAACTTTCCAAAAATAGCAGGTTTCCAAAAATAGAAAGTTTCCAAAAATAGAAAGTTTCCAAAAATAGAAAGTTACCAAAAATAGAAGTTTCCAAAAATAGAAAGTTTCCAAAAATAGAAAGTTTCCTAAAATAGAATTTACTGCTTAAAATAGATTAGTTTCTAAAAATAGAAAGTTTCCAAAAATAGACCGGCTGCCTTAATTAAATAAGTTTCCATATGTAGAAGGTTTCCATAATTAGCTTAGCTGCCTGAAATAAATAAGTTTCCATGTATAGAATGTTTCCATAATTAGATTAGTTGCCTTATTTAATTAAGTTTCTATAAATAGAAGTTTCCATAATTAGAATTAAGCTGGTTGCATAAGCTAAAATATAAGTCTAAGTGTTTATAAGCTTATTTCTTAAGTCATATGATATAGTGTATAGTTTAATTATTATTTCATGCATTTTAATTAAACTATAGGTTAAGAATTTTAATTAAAGTATAACATGTTTTAATTAAAATGGAATAAATTACTTAGGTTAAAATGTATATTAATATGTATTAATAATATAACCTAAGTCATGTCTAAATTAATTAATTATAAGCATGTTTTAAATAATTAATTAATTATAACTTATAACATAAAAATACTTAGGTTAAATTAATATCATGCTAAATTAATAATAAAAAAAAATAACCTAAGTCATGGTTTAATTAATATCTCATGTTATTAATTAATTTATATCCTAAGTTCATGATTCATAAAATTAACATGTAGCATAAATCGTGTTTTAACCAACGAACCATGAATCGGGTATGAATTCGACACCGTACCCCGAACCAACTCGGGGTACTCGTGTCCCCTTGCTGCCGTGGGTCCCACACACACCAACCAAGACCAAAAGGGTCTTGGTGGTGGTCGGCTAAAAACAAACCGAACCACCCTCGGGGTCGGTTGTACCATGCGGCCAAAAAACAAAACACCCCTATAACGTCTTTTGATTTTAATTAATACCAAAACATGTTAGATCTATGTTTAATTATTATGTTTTAACAAAAATAATTACAACATGTTCAGGAGAATAATCAAAGATTAAAGAAATGAAAAAGAAAGGTTTAGAAAAGATATACCAATACGTAGCTTGGAAGAGGATGAACAAACACGGTTTATAGCAATGGTTTTCAAGATCAAAATCAACCAACACCCTCCTATGGAGGTGTTAAAGATGGCGGCACAAAGAGGAACCAAGGAGGAGGAGAGAAAACTTTTTAGGTTAAATGAATATCTTTCTTGAAATATGGAAATGAAATGAATATTTACCATAACCCCCCCTTTTATGTAAAAAGTCAATGGGCTTAGCCCATTTGGTTATGTGTTCCGTTGGTATGGGGCCCCACATGGGGTACCCGTACCTTTTCTCGTGTCCCGATGTTTCGTGTTCGTTCGTGGTTAAACGTGTTCGTGTTTAAAGTGTTCCTGTTTATTTTATCATGTAGTTTATCGTATTATTTACACTCGTAATTAAGTACTTACGTAATTATTTTAGTTCGTGTTTTAAAATGGTGATCATGATTTACTTATGTTCACGTGAAATATCTATTAACTGTTTATCATGAGTTTGTACGTAATCGATACTCATCATGTCATACACGTATGCACTTGCTTGATTATTAGCACATGAATGTGATCAATACTAAATAGGGTAAGTTTTAATCTAGGACGTACGATCTTAAGGACACTATTCATGGTAAAAGCATGCGGGTTTTACAATTCTTCCCCCCTAAAAAGAATAATTCGTCCCCGAATTATAGATAACGTAACTGGAAGCGGAACACACCCGAATTAGACTGAGAGGGTATGTGAGATAATGAACGTGCAGGTGGTCTGGCAAAAGAACGTGGAACGTGACATGTCTTGAAAAGACATGGAACGTGACATGACTGAAAGGACATATCTGGTTGATAAGAGAAAAACGGATAAAAGTTCGGATGAACTTGTTCATTTCCAAGTAGCCTCCCTCTTGGAACGGTTCCTTCAGAAGATCTTGACACAAATGATAAATCTTGGTCCTCCTGACCTTGACTTGGAATACGAAGAAATTCTTGGTTATCAACGGAAGGTAGATCCCCTAAATTCGTTCGAGGAAAATAAGAGGTAACGTGCTAGGGTAACTGAAACGTTATGATGCAAGACAATCTGACTTTACTGATAATTAGAAACGATGCGCGAGACATAAAGAAACGTAGTACGTGAAAAATTTTGAACGTGATACGTGAAAAATATTGAACGTGCTACGTGGAGATATGGCAAGTGTAGTATGAGTAAACATATCGTGATCCATGATACGTGTAACATATCTTGATCATGATATGAGGAACGTGGAATGCACATGACATGTGAAACATGTCGTGATCATAGAATACAATGGCGGTAACGTCAAACACTACAAGGTGAGACGTGGAATATGACGTGAAACGTCTATCTGATTTTGGAGAGTTATACTAAACTTGGTTCTGGTCTCTCAAGTTCTTGCAAACTACCCAGAATGAGAAAAGAAATGAACGTAAAATCGTAAGCCAAAATACGATCATGAACGTGAATAGTGTCATGAACGCGAGCGCGAAAGCAAGGCGTGGAATTAGAACAAAGACGTGAAGTAACTGAGGAGCATAATTATGAATATTTGTCTGACTCGATAACTGATGAATTTCCAAGTGATCGGAGGAGCCTTGGTTGGAACATGTCCGATCAATCTGTTAGTTATGAAATCCTTGCGGATGTAAGGATTTTGCAGACTTGATCAAACTGTTTGTAATAAACCAGATAGCATCATGCTTCTTCTGAGTTTGCGTTAAACTGGTAACCAAAATCCTTGGAGATCTTGTCCCATTTTAGTTCATAATTTCAATGATGAAACATCCCAGTTTGTTGGTGTCCTATCATAACCTGTTGGTATATCAGGTATTTAGATATGAACGTAACGGTATTTTGCTTCGTAGAACTTGATACCTAGGAGTTTGCGAAACTCTGAGTCTCTGAATCTAGACTTCTCCTAGCGTAGAATTTTCTAGAACACCTAATGTAGTGTAGGGTTCTCTCCTTTACGCATAAGCTGCGTCATGGTAAGATTAACCATAGAAACCCATGTGATTCAGTGTATCACTGTAATCTAACAGAATTGATATTGGAAAAAAAAATTCCAGGGTAGAATTTCTCTTGTCATAGAATTTGCAACATAGTGCAGATATGGTCTTCCTGTTCTTCTCTAGGCTTAGAGGAAATCAGGTTATCCTCAATGAAAACGCTGATGAATTTGTTTAGGAGTTCATGGAAACTCAATTTATTAAGTCCATAATGTTGTTGGAGCATTGATGAGACTAATTCAAAATCATAAATCTAGCATGACCGAGTCGTGTACGAATAGCAGTCATGGACATGTCCTGCTTTTTCACTCGTCACTGCTGGCAGCATGAGTTCGATCTTGGAAAATTGATTAACACTATACGGTTGATTGGACATGTCGTCAATACGTGGAGGAGAATAACGGTCATGAATGGTGATTTGTTTAAAATCGACGGTAGTTGATATGAGCTTAAACTCATATCCTTTTATCAACAAATAACCCTAAAACATGAAGCAAAATACCCATTTATCTTGTAAAAAGCAGTGTTATGTGGTATGTTGTGTTTGTGTGCACTTTTGTAGGTAAAAGGATACAATTTCAAGCAAACAAGGAAAAATCAAGCTCAAATGGATGAAAAAGACAAAAGAGGATCAAAAGTGACAAGACTTTGAAGTTCAAGGACCTATCTTGACAAGTGAAGGACTAGAAGTGTAAATAATGAAAAGTCAAGATTCAAGTCAAACCTGGTCAAACTATCAAGTCAATTCAGTCAAAGGGCCATTTTGTACAAGTTATGGAAGTTAAAGGACCAAAAATGACAAAGGAATGAAGATCCTAGCTTAAAACAAGAATCTGCCAAGTACAAGGGCTTGTTTTGCCAACATTGGAAAGTTATGCAAAGTTTAATCCAAGTGGAAAGATTTCAGCCAATGGGAATAAAGAAAACACTTCACACGGATTGCCACATTAGCCTATTAATTGCCCACTAACTGCCGCCACATTTATTACCATATCTAAACAGTGCAATCCGTGTGACATGTTTTAAGCCAACCAGAAGACGCCACGTGTCATCTTCTTTAACAAGAAATATTTCCAGGATCGGGATTGAGATTGAAGCCGTTTCATGAGAAGATCAAAACACCAAACTTGCTCGTTTTGAAGAGAGGAATACAATGGTGCAATCCAATTAACAAATCATCCATTCAATCAAAAACCCCCAATTCAGTGTTCATCACCTTCAAAGAGCAAATGCAGAATTCTTCCACGTGGCAAGTTATGATTGGATCTGCCACGTCACAAACCCCAACAGAATCTCCTCTCATGCCTATAAATAGCTAGGATGTACCTCATTTCTGATGGTAGCTTAAATTTGTAAAACACATAGTTTAATCTTTCCTTTCCATTTTTCCCTCACTTTTCCCCTAACTACTCAAGAGTCTGACAAACTCTTGAGTCAGTTAGTTAGTTAGTAGCTTGTAACCACTTTTGTAACTGAATTCACTCAATAAAATTCAAATTTCCTTTTCCCGCCAAATTCTGTTCTTCAAATTCCTGTTGATTCTTGTTGCTGTTGAGTGTTCTTATTGCTGATTGATGTTTGTTATGATCATACATTGATCATAACTGACATTGGTGAAGAATTGTAGCTGTTTGTTCAGAATTCAGTCCATACCATTGTTCTTGAAGATTTGTATGCAGTTTTATTGATTCCAGATGATTGTAGCTGATTTGATGGTTGATACTTGTTGATTACTAGTGATAGGTGGTGGTATCACTAGGGCAAGAGAGCTCAGCGCTCCTCTTCTTCCCAAAGGATTTCTACAATAGGTTCCATAGCTCTTGTTTTTTGTTCCACTTAACAAGTCCTTGCATGCTAAATTTCCTAGTTTAATCTTGATGGCTGTATGATATAACTGCTTTGAGTTGTTGTTTGATTGTGTTTTGAGTGTTTGAAATTCAGTTACTGCTTAATCTTGTGCATTTGTGTTCAGTTTTGTAGTTACTAGCTTATTTTCAGTCACTTTTTAGCATAACAGCTTAATTGAGTTCTAGTCTTGCTAATTGCTTAGTTTCAGTTTCATTAGCTTTCATTTTGTTCATTAAAACTAGTCTGCTATAGCTTTTGTATCAGCTTAATCCAGAACTTAAAAAGCCTTTGTAAAATCTTGTTCATAATAGATAAAGGTGTGTTTGGGAGTAGCTTAGAATCAGTTTTCAAGAGTTGGAAATTGGTGTTTAAGAGTTTGTTTCTAGTCTTTAGTTGATAACAATTGGTTTTAAGTCTTTTACAAGTCAAACATAAGGTCAAACAGGCAATTGGTATAAAAATTGTTTGGGTTAGCCTTATTTCAGCTTTGATAGCCAAAACTTACCATTTTCCATTACTTGTTTCTCCTTCATTACTTAATGAAATTTGCTCAAACTTGTTTCTAGTTCTAGCTTACATCATAAAGTTTCAGTCTCTAAGAGGAAAATCTACAGTTTTAGAAATTAAGCTAGAAAATAGCTTATTGGTCAATAACTGAGCATTTGTCATTCTCTGATGTAAAGTGCCTACTGTTTTACTAGTTCTCTTAATCCACTTCACAAAAGTCTTGATTTTCTTTTACAAATCCATTTAGTTAGTATTGAATATTAAGTTTTGAAGTTTTGAGCTTTTTCATAAAAATTGGTCAAACTTGGTCAACATAAGCTCAAAAGAGCTTATTTCAGATTTCTTCTTCATTACTGGATGAAAATGGTTCTAGTTTGATTTCCCCTTCTTTAAATCAAGTGCTTAATCAGTTTCTCCACAAAAATCAAGTTGTGATTGTTTGGTTTGGGCTGTAGCTTATTTTGTGCTTATTAATAAGCACTCAATTGCTTATTTTTGACTTTTAGCTAAATTCCTCAGACACACATAGCTTAAATGGGATTTTAAGAGTTTTGCAAGTTGTTTCAGCTTATTTGGTTGAGTAATAAGCTCAAACGAGCTTAATCTTGTTTGTGTCCCGTTTTTAGTTAAAAAGTTTGTAAAAATTGCACTTTAGTCCCTAGAAGTTTAATCAGTTCTAAAACCTAGCTAAACTTCCTAATTTTGTGGTATTTGCAAAATTCAGTCCTTTACATTTGAAGTTTGTTAAATTTCAGTTATCAAGTTTGTTAGTTTGTTACTATTTTGTTAGTTTGTTATCAGTTTTACAAGTTTGGTCCTTATAGTTAACTGTTTTACATTTTTAGTCCCTATAGTTGATAGAACTTACATTTCAAGCATTTAATTTTCCTAGAATTTACATTTTCAGTCCTCTTAGTTTTATATTTTGCAATTTTAATTTTGTTTGAATAAAAATTTGGTACTTGCAACTTGTTTTACGTATAAGTTGGTTTATATTTTTCATTTTTACATAGTGTTGTTTGAATTAGCAATAGATTACCAAGCAAGCTTGAACAACCAAGAACAATTATAAATCTGATTTTGATTGGACTTTCTATTGGTTAAGAACTGAGAAAACGAACTTGCATTATACTACAAGCTTGATTTCCCCGGCAGCGGTGCCATTTGGAATGTAGTATAATGCAAGTTCGTTTTCTCAGTTCTTAACCAATAGAAAGTCCAATCAAAATCAGATTTATAATTGTTCTTGGTTGTTCAAGCTTGCTTGGTAATCTATTGCTAATTCAAACAACACTATGTAAAAATGAAAAATATAAACCTACTTATACGTAAAACAAGTTGCAAGTACCAAATTTTTATTCAAACAAAATTAAAATTGCAAAATATAAAACTAAGAGGACTGAAAATGTAAATTCTAGGAAAATTAAATGCTTGAAATGTAAGTTCTATCAACTATAGGGACTAAAAATGTAAAACAGTTAACTATAAGGACCAAACTTGTAAAACTGATAACAAACTAACAAAATAGTAACAAACTAACAAACTTGATAACTGAAATTTAACAAACTTCAAATGTAAAGGACTGAATTTTGCAAATACCACAAAATTAGGAAGTTTAGCTAGGTTTTAGAACTGATTAAACTTCTAGGGACTAAAGTGCAATTTTTACAAACTTTTTAACTAAAAACGGGACACAAACAAGATTAAGCTCGTTTGAGCTTATTACTCAACCAAATAAGCTGAAACAACTTGCAAAACTCTTAAAATCCCATTTAAGCTATGTGTGTCTGAGGAATTTAGCTAAAAGTCAAAAATAAGCAATTGAGTGCTTATTAATAAGCACAAAATAAGCTACAGCTCAAACCAAACAATCACAACTTGATTTTTGTGGAGAAACTGATTAAGCACTTGATTTAAAGAAGGGGAAATCAAACTAGAACCATTTTCATCCAGTAATGAAGAAGAAATCTGAAATAAGCTCTTTTGAGCTTATGTTGACCAAGTTTGACCAATTTTTATGAAAAAGCTCAAAACTTCAAAACTTAATATTCAATACTAACTAAATGGATTTGTAAAAGAAAATCAAGACTTTTGTGAAGTGGATTAAGAGAACTAGTAAAACAGTAGGCACTTTACGTCAGAGAATGACAAATGCTCAGTTATTGACCAATAAGCTATTTTCTAGCTTAATTTCTAAAACTGTAGATTTTCCTCTTAGAGACTGAAACTTTATGATGTAAGCTAGAACTAGAAACAAGTTTGAGCAAATTTCATTAAGTAATGAAGGAGAAACAAGTAATTGAAAATGGTAAGTTTTGGCTATCAAAGCTGAAATAAGGCTAACCCAAACAATTTTTATACCAATTGCCTGTTTGACCTTATGTTTGACTTGTAAAAGACTTAAAACCAATTGTTATCAACTAAAGACTAGAAACAAACTCTTAAACACCAATTTCCAACTCTTGAAAACTGATTCTAAGCTACTCCCAAACACACCTTTATCTATTATGAACAAGATTTTACAAAGGCTTTTTAAGTTCTGGATTAAGCTGATACAAAAGCTATAGCAGACTAGTTTTAATGAACAAAATGAAAGCTAATGAAACTGAAACTAAGCAATTAGCAAGACTAGAACTCAATTAAGCTGTTATGCTAAAAAGTGACTGAAAATAAGCTAGTAACTACAAAACTGAACACAAATGCACAAGATTAAGCAGTAACTGAATTTCAAACACTCAAAACACAATCAAACAACAACTAAAAGCAGTTATATCATACAACCATCAAGATTAAACTAGGAAATTTAGCATGCAAGGACTTGTTAAGTGGAACCAAAAACAAGAGCTATGGAACCTATTGTAGAAATCCTTTGGGAAGAAGAGGAGCGCTGAGCTCTCTTGCCCTAGTGATACCACCACCTATCACTAGTAATCAACAAGTATCAACCATCAAATCAGCTACAATCATCTGGAATCAATAAAACTGCATACAAATCTTCAAGAACAATGGTATGGACTGAATTCTGAACAAACAGCTACAACTCTTCACCAATGTCAGTTATGATCAATGTATGATCATAACAAACATCAATCAGCAATAAGAACACTCAACAGCAACAAGAATCAACAGGAATTTGAAGAACAGAATTTGGCGGGAAAAGGAAATTTGAATTTTATTGAGTGAATTCAGTTACAAAAGTGGTTACAAGCTACTAACTAACTAACTGACTCAAGAGTTTGTCAGACTCTTGAGTAGTTAGGGGAAAAGTGAGGGAAAAATGGAAAGGAAAGATTAAACTATGTGTTTTACAAATTTAAGCTACCATCAGAAATGAGGTACATCCTAGCTATTTATAGGCATGAGAGGAGATTCTGTTGGGGTTTGTGACGTGGAAGATCCAATCATAACTTGCCACGTGGAAGAATTCTGCATTTGCTCTTTGAAGGTGATGAACACTGAATTGGGGGTTTTTGATTGAATGGATGATTTGTTAATTGGATTGCACCATTGTATTCCTCTCTTCAAAACGAGCAAGTTTGGTGTTTTGATCTTCTCATGAAACGGCTTCAATCTCAATCCCGATCCTGGAAATATTTCTTGTTAAAGAAGATGACACGTGGCGTCTTCTGGTTGGCTTAAAACATGTCACACGGATTGCACTGTTTAGATATGGTAATAAATGTGGCGGCAGTTAGTGGGCAATTAATAGGCTAATGTGGCAATCCGTGTGAAGTGTTTTCTTTATTCCCATTGGCTGAAATCTTTCCACTTGGATTAAACTTTGCATAACTTTCCAATGTTGGCAAAACAAGCCCTTGTACTTGGCAGATTCTTGTTTTAAGCTAGGATCTTCATTCCTTTGTCATTTTTGGTCCTTTAACTTCCATAACTTGTACAAAATGGCCCTTTGACTGAATTGACTTGATAGTTTGACCAGGTTTGACTTGAATCTTGACTTTTCATTATTTACACTTCTAGTCCTTCACTTGTCAAGATAGGTCCTTGAACTTCAAAGTCTTGTCACTTTTGATCCTCTTTTGTCTTTTTCATCCATTTGAGCTTGATTTTTCCTTGTTTGCTTGAAATTGTATCCTTTTACCTATAAAAGTGCACACAAACACAACATACCACATAACACTGCTTTTTACAAGATAAATGGGTATTTTGCTTCATGTTTTAGGGTTATTTGTTGATAAAAGGATATGAGTTTAAGCTCATATCAGTAGTCGACACATAATCTTATGTTACCGTCCTTCTCCTTGAAGGTTCTTCTGGAGTGTAAGGAACAATTTTGGAATAATCCGTTGGTTATGCGTAAAAGGACTTTAGTAGTCGTGTCTTACTGACAGCTAGAAAATTTTAGCGACCATGGCTAACAACGAACCTGCTTGTAAGCATAGAAAATTTATACAGATTTTCCTTGATGGAAAATCAAGCTGAATGTATTCAGGAGCCTGGACATTACTGTACATAATTATGAATCGTAGCATGGTGTGCTGTTCCTAGTCCATAATTAGGATGAAGTTCATCTCGTGTCTGTCCGAGGAAATGCGTTAGCAGCTTGGATCTCATCATTAAGCTGAAGGAAAATCTTCGTATACATGGAGAATACGAAAGACGTCCTTCATGGTCATGAATCGTATGAAATATGGTGAAAGAAGTGAAAGTGTCATCGACAACGTGACAGTTCTCACGATACGCCGGTAATGGTACTGAAATTCTTGTGGCCTGATTAATACATGGCACAACAAAATGTATATACCCTGTGAGGGTACCCTGAATTTCTTAGAAATGTTCCATCATTGGACGTGAGTCATGTGTCTTGACTCGTGTCTTGGAAGTATAAGCATGACATATGTCTTGACTGGTGTCTTGACATGTGTCTTCAAAAGTATACGTGAGACATGTGTCTTGACTGATGTCTTGACACGTGTCTCGAGATGTGAAGCAAATAGAACTACAATACTAGGTTATGTATGCCAAAATTGGCGAATTGATTTGTACGCTAGCCCTTGTAATACCCGATCACGTCCGTGACCGTGTTCTATGGTGATTACCAGGATGGTTGCAGTCAAAGTAATGGTTACTATTGCCTTGTCTATTAGTTCCATGACTATAATTCATGTAACTATTCAGTTGAGTGACCGGCTGGTATCGGTTCTCACTCATGTGACTGAAAAGACACGGAAAGGCTTATGACATATGATAAGGTAAGAACATGGATTGTGATGGAAATTCTCCGGTGGTGAAGCATCATCTCGTCCGACCGCTTCGATCTAACGCCTTTGTCTTCGTCTTGTAGGATCTCCAGGGTGTGAACATCATCCGCATCTCGTAGCGTCTCCGAACGTCAGCAACATCAACCTTTAGTAACATTTACAAGTTATGAGCGGCATCAACCTCTTGTAGAACATCAACAAGTGGAATACGCCTAGGATGATTTAGAATCGTCTAGTGAATACTCATGGAGTATTTTTAGAGAAATAGACATGGAATATGGTACATGTAATACACATGGAATACGGTACTTGGAGTACACCTGGAATGCATATGAAATGATCAATATGAGTTGATCATCTGACATGATTTGCATGGAATAATTGATTAACGGTTTGAAGACCAAACTGGGCTGATCCTCATGATAGCCTAGCAATATCAGCATAGACATCATTCTAGTTATAACGGAAACGTTAAAGTGTGGTTACACAAAATTCAACGATGATTTGCCTGACAGCATGATCAATGAAAACCAACCATGACTATCATGAAAGCATGCTTCAATGAAATCTAACAATGTCTTGCAGAACAATGTAAATGACAAAAGAGGCGTAAAACATAATCAACATGAAGACGGAATTATCATGAAGAAACATGAAATCATCTATCACGAAGAAGTGTATAACATAATCAGCATGAAACTGAAGTTAAACATGACAGTATGAAAACATACTTGGCATAAAACATAATAACTTATGAGGGGACATGAAAAAAATTTATGCCAATTTAAATCATGAGAAAAATTTTATGCATGAAAAACAGTGCATGAATGCGTAATGTAGTTTATAAAACCTTTATATGTGCGAGGGAACGCCTATGGGTCGGTTCCAAAACAAAATACATGGCGAGGGGACGCCTATGGGTCGGTCCCAAAGTTAAAAGTTTCGATAAAAGCACATGCGACTAAATAGGTCCAGTCCTGTACCAACCATTACTTAGTCATAATCCCTGCAACAATGATACATGAAACATAAATAAATGAAACTCATCTGTCAAAACTTATCAGAAAAATTTGTATGTGACTAATTATGAACTACTGGGGTTCAGTCCACCTAGCCATAGTTTAAGAGGAACATTATGCATGAAACAATGACACATAACTGAATATGAATGACGGTTGTCCATCCATATTAGTAAAACAATATCGATGAAAACATCAAGGTTAAAACCTCAAGGTGCTGAAAACATCATGGTTAAAACAACAATGTGCTGAAAACCTCAATACGTGGAATAACAAGCGTTGACTTAGGAAGCTCCTGGTGACTACCCACTAGTCACAGGTCAAGTTTTAGAGCCTACAGGTCGAAGCCTTGGGCTCTAATACCATAATTGTAACACCCCATTTTGATATTTGGAATGTTACGCGTAATTATGGCGTGTCATCAAAGCATGCAAGGTAATATGTAGTAAAACATACATGACCATTGGGTAAACCGGAATCAAACATCGGCCCCCAACATAAGCCCAAAACATAATAAAGCAACATAAATGAATGAAGGACTAAACAAGCATAAGTATATGAAGGCAAAAAGGAAGAGAAGTCTCTGTCAGCTTCCATCCTATGCACGTCCTCCAAATGCTTGAGTCTTTCCTAGGGTACCTGCCGTTTTGGGACATGGAAAGGAAAGTAACGGCTGAGCAAAACGCTCAGTGCACGGATATAGACATAGTATGAATGACAAAACATGATAAAGACTTAATAGCAGCGGAAATGTATAAGTCCTGGAAAACCTGGTATAGCTTAGTAAAACTGGTTTTATAGTTTGAAAAGCCTTATGTTTATCTTATGAAAACTGTTTTAACATATATATACCATAGCCCATATAGTATCATGAAAAGGGTCACGTGCATGAATACTTAGAGGGGTGACCTCATCATGCTGATTAGAGGGGATGCCTCTAATTAATATACTGGTCTGGGTAGGAGGGATCAACTCCTTGTGAAGGATGCAAGGCACACACCACATTCACCATGAAATACTGAATACAACATGTAACTAGGATGCACCCATACGCCCCACATGATATAAAAATATGGCCAAAACTGAAAGGGACGCCACGAGCAATCACTCCGCCGTGGGGAAGTCATAACATTGGTGCCTCCAATGTTATGGTTATGGTACCTCCATAACTAGGTGAAACTGGTCATGCTTGTAAATGGCTATAGATTATGCTAATTAAACATAAGCAGTTCAAAACAATAAAACAAATACTGGGGAAAACAGTTGGCTGCATACGGGGAAATCCTAATAAGGAAAGAATGTCCATACTGAAAGGACGGGAATCCGTACCACAAGTCCAGTGAATGAACGGAAGAGAGACTCCTACTTCTGAATCACTAATGCTACATGAATACGCACGTCTATAAGTATCGAATTACTGAATACGTACTGAGTTTTATGTCTTATCTTAGCTTATTTTATATGTTTTAAGTCATGTTTTACTGTTTTAAGCCTTAATCTGTGTTCATCTTATATTCTGATTAATCTGATTAAGTATCACTGGTATTTCATGTGTTATATACTCATGGTGCAATATTAACTAACTTTCCAAAAATAGCAGGTTTCCAAAAATAGAAAGTTTCCAAAAATAGAAAGTTTCCAAAAATAGAAAGTTACCAAAAATAGAAGTTTCCAAAAATAGAAAGTTTCCAAAAATAGAAAGTTTCCTAAAATAGAATTTACTGCTTAAAATAGATTAGTTTCTAAAAATAGAAAGTTTCCAAAAATAGACCGGCTGCCTTAATTAAATAAGTTTCCATATGTAGAAGGTTTCCATAATTAGCTTAGCTGCCTGAAATAAATAAGTTTCCATGTATAGAATGTTTCCATAATTAGATTAGTTGCCTTATTTAATTAAGTTTCTATAAATAGAAGTTTCCATAATTAGAATTAAGCTGGTTGCATAAGCTAAAATATAAGTCTAAGTGTTTATAAGCTTATTTCTTAAGTCATATGATATAGTGTATAGTTTAATTATTATTTCATGCATTTTAATTAAACTATAGGTTAAGCATTTTAATTAAAGTATAACATGTTTTAATTAAAATGGAATAAATTACTTAGGTTAAAATGTATATTAATATGTATTAATAATATAACCTAAGTCATGTCTAAATTAATTAATTATAAGCATGTTTTAAATAATTAATTAATTATAACTTATAACATAAAAATACTTAGGTTAAATTAATATCATGCTAAATTAATAATAAAAAAAATAACCTAAGTCATGGTTAAATTAATATCTCATGTTATTAATTAATTTATATCCTAAGTTCATGATTCATAAAATTAACATGTAGCATAAATCGTGTTTTAACCAACGAACCATGAATCGGGTATGAATTCGACGCCGTACCCCGAACCAACTCGAGGTACTCGTGTCCCCTTGCTGCCGTGGGTCCCACACGCACCAACCAAGACCAAAAGGGTCTTGGTGGTGGTCGGCTAAAAACAAACCGAACCCCCCTCGGGGTCGGTTGTACCATGCGGCCAAAAAACAAAACACCCCTATAACGTCTTTTGATTTTAATTAATACCAAAACATGTTAGATCTATGTTTAATTATTATGTTTTAACAAAAATAATTACAACATGTTCATGAGAATAATCAAAGATTAAAGAAATGAAAAAGAAAGGTTTAGAAAAGATATACCAATACGTAGCTTGGAAGAGGATGAACAAACACGGTTTATAGCAATGGTTTTCAAGATCAAAATCAACCAACACCCTCCTATGGAGGTGCTAAAGGTGGCGGCACAAAGAGGAACCAAGGAGGAGGAGAGAAAACTTTTTAGGTTAAATGAATATCTTTCTTGAAATGTGGAAATGAAATAAATATTTACCATAACCCCCCTTTCATGTAAAAAGTCAATGGGCTTAGCCCATTTGGTTATGTGTGCCGTGGGTATGGGGCCCCACATGGGGTACCCGTACCTTTTCTCGTGTCCGGATGTTTCGTGTTCGTTCGTGGTTAAACGTGTTCGTGTTTAAAGTGTTCCTGTTTATTTTATCATGTAGTTTATCGTATTTTTTACACTCGTAATTAAGTACTTACGTAATTATTTTAGTTCGTGTTTTAAAATGGTGATCATGATTTACTTATGTTCACGTGAAATATCTATTAACTGTTTATCATGAGTTTGTACGTAATCGATACTCATCATGTCATACACGTATGCACTTGCTTGATTATTAGCACATGAATGTGATCAATACTAAATAGGGTAAGTTTTAATCTAGGACGTACGATCTTAAGGACACTATTCATGGTAAAAGCATGCGGGTTTTACAAAGGTGGTCCACAAGTAAAACTTGTTGATGAAAACATGCATGAATCTTCAAGCACTGACAAAGGAAAATCTGGCGCTGACAAGACAAATTCAGGCGTTGCTGGCTCAAACGTTGACAGCCATAATTCAGGCGTTGACAATTATTTTGACCATTTATTATCTTCAAGTGTTTTTGAACAAGGTGAACCTTCCAACATACATGGAGAGGTTCATTCAGATGATGATGGAAGAGAATTTGAAGAAGATATTGGCAACTTGGAGACTGAAATTGAAGATAACACAATTATTGAAGGATGAGTGCTTACATCTACTAAGAAGAATCACCCTTCTTCTCTAATCATTGGTGATGTGATGACTCCTGTACAAACTAGAAGGTCTCATCAGAATTATGGAGGATTTATTGCCAATATTCACAAGAAGGATGATACCCCTCTTGTTCAGGCATGTTTGTTTGCTTGTTTTCTGTCAAAGCATGAACCCAAGAAGATATTTGATGCTCTCAAGGAACCAAGTTGGGTGGAAGCAATGCAAGATGAGCTTCACCAATTTGCTATTCAAGATGTTTGGGAGCTAGTTGATTGTCCCAGACATGTCAGACCTATAGGGACAAGATGGGTTCTTAGAAACGAAAAGGATGAAAGAGGGATTGTTGTCAGAAACAAGGCACGTTTGGTTGCTCAAGGCTATACACAAGAGGAAGGGATTGATTATGAGGAGGTTTTTGCACATGTTGCAAGGATTGAGGAAATAAGGATTTTCCTAGCCTATGCTTCCTGCATGGGCTTTACACTATATCAAATGGATGTGAAGAGTGCTTTTCTTTATGGCACAATAGCAGAGGAGGTTTATGTTATGCAGCCTCCTGGTTTTGAAGATTCTGAACATCCAGACAAGGTGTATAGAGTGAAGAAATCAATGTATGGACTTCATCAAGCCCCAAGAGAATGGTATGGCACATTGTCCACCTATCTGGTGGAAAATGGATTCAAGAGGGGAACCATAGATCAGACTTTGTTTACCAAGAAGACAGGAAAGGATTTCTTACATGTTCAGGTCTATGTGGATGATATTATCTTTGGCTCTTCAAGTCCAAAGATGAGTGAAGACTTTTCCAAGCTTATGACAGACAAGTTCAAGATGAGTGCAATGGGAGAGATGAACTTCTTTCTAGGGTTACAAGTTCAGCAGAAAGAAGATGGTATCTTCATCTCTCAAGACAAATATGTAGCAGAGATCTTGAAGAAGTTTGGCTTTTCTCCACATAAGAAACGGGCTAGCACACCCATGGATAAGGAACACCCTTGGGGAAAGGTTGGAGATGGAAAAGAGGTGGATGTCAGGCATTATACGTCAATAATTAGATCATTGATGTATCTTACAGCTTCAAGACATGACATTATATTTGTTGTGTGTGCATGTGCACGCCGTCAAGTGACTCCCAAAGAGTGTCATCTTCATGCTGTCAAGAGGATTTTTAGGTATCTTAGGTACTATCCCACCTTGGGATTATGGTATCCAAAAGATTCTCTGTTGGAGCTTATTGCATATTCAGACAGTGATTATGGGGGAGACAAGTTTGATTGAAAATCCACAACTGGTGGATGTCAGTTTCTTAGGAGTAGGTTGATATGTTGGCAATGCAAGAAACAAACACTGGTGGCCAATTCTACAACTGAAGCAGAATATGTAGCTGCAGCTGCTTGATGTGGACAAGTCTTATGGATTCAGAACCAGCTGTTGGATTATGGGTATAATTTCATGCATACCAAGATTTTTGTAGACAATAACAGTACTTTATACATTATTAAAAATCCTGTACATCATTCTAAAACAAAACACATAGAAATTCGACATCATTTTATAATAGATTGTTTTGTAAAAGGTTTAATACAACCAGATAGGGTTGACACAGAAGAAAATGTAGCAGGTTTATTAACTAAACCTTTTGATACTGGGAGATTTCAATACTTGGTAACAAGTATTGGAATGATCAATCTTACCTAATATGTGTTTTTGAACTCTTTGTAAAAGTATGTACATGATATGCATTGTTATTGGTCTTTGTACAAAATTACATTTTCCACTTTATTTGTCTAACACTGACAAAGGTTATTTTAACGCTGACAAGTGTTAAATTGACGTTGTCAGCAACATGTTAGTTTTGTGGTTTTTGATCTAAGTATACAGGCGTTGTTAGCATTGTACAAATGGATAGAAAGTTGCTTATGGATCCTTGGAGCTTACTTGGAGCATGTTCAGATTTATGGATGATGGTTGGAATATTTATATTCCTATCTTGACATAAAAAATTTATTGCATGCATTTTATTTGGCAACTTATGTATCATAGTTTAAGGGGAGGTTTAGGAAACCTTTATGACTTTTTGGGTATTCATATAAAACTCTTATCATAATTCTAGATTGTGTCCACTGGTGAGTACGAGTTAGTTTACTAAATCGTGAGGCACTATAGCATGCAAAGTTGATATACTTTGCACGCTGCCAAGACTTTTTGACCTAGAATTGGATGTGGTCTGTTGGGAGACTTGGGTATGATTTTTATTGGGCTTACCTGGGAAGTTACAAAGGATTTTATAAGATAGCTTCACTGTTAAGAACTTTGGTTAGCAAGGGACACTTGAGGACAATTATGTCTATCTTGCTTAAGCAAGTGTGCATGATTGGACAGTGCTTGCCACCCTATAGTAATTTTCAGTCTTTAGGTTATCTTCACTAGGATAAATTACTTTGTTAAGGTCCTTTTTCTTTTTATTATTTTTATTTTTGGACATTGACAGTTTTATTTCCAAACGTTGTTAGGACCAATTTTGACGTTGAGATGGCAAAATCCAACGTTGACAAGAATATAGCCGTTGAGCGTTGATAGGTTATTTTGGACCGTTGATAAACATTGGGTCCTACCCAGTTGTTATTTTTGACGAAAATTTGGGCCGTAATTTTAGGAGTTGGTAAGTTTTTATTAATGCACAAGATAAGTTATATCTTTTCAAGATTTTAATCATTATATTTTGAAAAATAACTGCCTCATTTTTTACCAATCACATGTGCTTACCTCTCCTATATATTTGGCTCATTCTTTTGAAACAGGGTAACTGCTTATTCTTGTCTACCTAAATTTTCACACATTTTAATCTTACATAAACAATTTTCGCAGCTTTCTACATCAATGGCGCCTAAGTTTAAACAAAGTGATTTGGTATTGGGATTCAGAAGTCAGCACAACATGGTTGCCTATTTAGAGGTTGACGACACTCTGTTTCCTCAATATACTCAGATGGTGGAGTATTTAAATGAATCCCCATTAAGGTATGCACTTTCTCATACTCTTCTTATCCCTGTCATTCATATTAAACAGTTTTGGAATACTGTCACTTCCTCAACGATTAATAATGTGACTACATTGACTGCTACAGTCCATGGGCTTCAATGGATGGATACTGAAGCCTAGGTTCACCAGGCTTTGCATCTTAATGATGCAGATGGTATAACCACCCTACCCATTGGTGAGCTAGAACAAGTACTTCAAGCTTTGGGTTATCCTTTCCCTGAAGAGGGAACTTTAAACAAAAATTCAAAACAGGAATTTTCCCCAGCTTGGAAGTACTTGATACATGTCATTCTCTAATGTTTGAGTCCCAAATGTACTGCACACAATGAAATTAACAGATCAATTGGGAATGCCATTGTGTGTATTGCTACTGGGCAAAAATATATTTTTTTCAAAATGATTTTTGATGGCATGTGTCATAACAAGGGTAGCAAGATGACTCTTACTTACCCAAGATTTTTGCAAATGGTGTTTGATGAACAAAGATATTGCACCCGGGATCATGATGATTTTTATAAGATCCTTGTGCAAAAGAAATCAATTTTTGGAAAGATGAATACACCCCCAAACAGAGACTTACGCCTTCCTCAAGCCATGCTTGCTGTTATTACAACAGCACAACCTCAACCAGACCTACAACCACAACCAGACCCACAACCACAACCAGACCCATTACCTGAACCATCACCATCACCCCAACATATGGAAATTAACCAAGATCCCTTCAACGCTGACATGTTAAATGTTGATTGACACTCCAAATCCAAATGCTGACACCCTATTACAACAGACCCAAACACCCTTTAACCTTCAAACTGAAACCCAATCTACATCATCTTCTACACCCCATGAATTTAGGTTGGTAAAATGCCCAAGGACTACTAGAGTGTTCTCCTCTAGTAGTCTTAGCCATGTTGCAGAGTCAACCACCACCACAAGTGTGGTTGGTGAAATAGGTGGGGCTAGGACTATTGGTACTATCTTAGATGCAGGCCAAGCCAGTCCTAACATCATTAAGACCCCATCTATGCCCCATGACTCTACTTTGGGAGGTCAAATTCACATTATAGAGGAGGGCAGATTAGAACCCTATACATTGTTGGAATTGACGGCTGTCTACATTAGCTTGCAAAAGCAAAATGCAGACCTTGTACATACCGCCTCTACCCAAGGCCTTGAACTCAAGCAATTGAGGGAGAGGATTGTTGTTTTGGAAGCTGCTGAGACTAGGAGAAGGCAGACAAGAATCCTTTCATCCGGGGAGGATTCTTACAAAGGGGAGGAAGCTGCTACTGAGCCAATTAATTTAAGTGACAAAGGCTCCGGTGGTTCTATTTGTATGGAAATGGCTGAAGCTTTGACCAACTTGAAGGAGAGGCCAGTTATTGATGTTTCACTGGCAACTCCAACAAATATTTCGTTTTTGGAGATGCTATAACAGGTTTCTAAGCCAAGCGCTAACAAGATTAAGTTGAGCGTTGACAAGCAGATTTTGGACGCTGACAAGACAAATGCTGATAGGAGTCAGTTAGGCGTTGACACACAGGTTTTGGACGTTGATAGACCTGCGAGTATGGTTGATGTATCCCAGTCATCAGCTATCATCAAAGATGTGTCTACACATGTACCATCATCATCTTTACCCACCATTGATATATTAGATAAGGGTAAAGGGATTATGGTAGAAACAGTAGTTCCCAAGGATGCAGCCCAAGTAAAGTTTGATTCCATGTTGGCTGCACAACATGAGGAAGAAGAAAGGATGAAGGAGATTGCTATTGAGAGTAAGGAAAGCAGTGGTGATGAGAGCACAGATTCAGGTGTAATGATTATCGAAGAACCAGAGAGACTTGAATATGGTGATGAGTTGGCAAAAGGAAAAGATTGTAGAGTTGAAGAATCAGGTGGATTATGAGATGCCTAAAGTTGCTCAGATGTACTTTGCATGGGAAAATAAGGTAATGGAGAATCCAGACATGACTTTATCACATCAAATTTGGGGTTTGGAGATTCTACTAAGAGTTTAAAGGGATTGCAAGGTGATTTTGCAATATAAAGCTAGCAAAGTTCTTTCACAGCCTAAAACGGCTAGAAGTGAGCTCTATTACATGTTGCTCAGATGTCATCAAACAGGTTGGACTTTTAAGAATTTGCAGGGATTGCCTTTTGATGAGTTGGAGTATAAGGCTTATCCTATATGGGCAAGTGTGCAAGAGCAGAACACTATCAGACTTCTTTCAGACGAAAGAAAGGAAGAACTTGTAGAAGAAATGAATATCCAACAGGCTATGGTTACACCCAGACCGTTGAAGAAGGGAGTTCCACTTGAGTTCCCAGAAAATATGGATAGAGTGAATCCTAGTGAAGCTATTATTAGAAAGAGTATTAAGCTCTCACCCTTGGAAGCTTCACATATGGTAGAAGTGTTACCTCATAATTCCAGAAACCCTATTGTTAGCTATGAGGAAGATGCAAGTGGGTTTTGGATGATTGGTAGATATGGGAAAGAGGTACATACTTTCACTACTCTTATGTCTTTGTTTGTAAGCCTGGATAGGGAAGAATTGGCAGACCTTTGGAGGTTGATGCAGGCCAAGTATGAGATTGAAGCACCTACTTCAGTCAATGGAATAAAGATTTGGTCAACATTCAAGAGAATGTGTAAACCAGATGAAGAAGATCCAGTTTGGAAGGATCTTGATGATGTTAGTGGACTTCAATGGCGTCTACATTCAGCAGCTGGTGTGTATCATTTGAGTACTACAAAATTTTCTGAATATCTTCTTGTGGATGCTGAATATCCTATGTCCAAAGAAGTTTTGAAGAAAATGGTGTCAACACAGCTGGAGATGGATTACACAAGTGATGTTGGCAAAGATTTGATTAGGTTTATTTATTTCCAACTTAATAAGATTTGTAAGAATCCTCCTTGTACTTAGTTTTTTATTCAGAAACTTGATTACTAGAGTAGATATCAAGTTTAGGGGAGGATTGTTGGGAATAAAATGTAGCCAAGACACTTGGACGCTGACAAGAGGAAATTGGACGTTGATAGGAAGAAATCAAGCGTTGTCAAGACAAGCGTTGACATGAAGAAGTCAAGCGTTGATAAGAAGAAGTCAAGCACTGATTGGATACTTAGTCTACACGTTTTATGTTTCTAGTAAAGATATGTTCAACAATGTATTTCTTATGTTTATATTTACCTAAAATAGCTGATATGTAGACTCTTGTACAAGGTTCCTTAATCTATAAAAGGAGGCCTTTAGGTTTAGTTCAATATATGTTTTTCTCACTTTCATTGTAAGCAAGTTCGATTAATCAATCAAAGTGAAAGTTTGATTTATCTTATTTGTGTGTTCTTGTTTAAGTATTAATTCCGCATAATACTTGAATTGTTTCATATACAACAAAGTTTCTCTAAGTGTTTAACTTGATTTATTCTCGTTTACACAAGCTAAATCGATCTAAGTTTGGGATCAACACACCCTAATCAACTACCCATGTTATTCCTGTTGATGATGTAGAGGATGATGATGATCACGACTTGGAATTTGCTCAAATGCGTGAACTTCCATTATTTGGTGTATCAATTCCCGACCATAATCAAGTTGGGTCGTCCACCTCAGAAGAAACTCCTACTACGGTCTACTCCAATCCCTGGATTCGTGAACATGACATCAAGTGGACAAAGGATCATCCTATAGATTCTATTATTGGTGACCCTAATCGTCCGGTATCCACACGAAGTCAGTTACAAGAAAGTGCAATGTTTTTTCATTTTGATGCTTTTCTTAGTGAAGTTGAATCTAAGACGTGGCAACAAGCATTTACCCAATCTTGTTGGATAGAAGCTATGCAATAAGAACTTAATGAATTAATACGTCTTGATGTATGGGAACTTGTCCCATCCCCGGTTCAAGTGAAGTTACTCACTTTGAAATGGGTCTATAAGGTGAAACTCGACGAGTTAGGTGGAATATTGAAGAACAAAGCTCGACTAGTAGCTCGTGGATACAAGCAATTATTGGGCATCGACTTTATGGACTCCTTTGTACCGGTTGCCCGTTTGGAAGCTATTTGTCTATTCCTCGCTTATGCAGCCCTCATGAATATGATCGTCTATCAAATGGATGTGAAGATGGCATTTCTAGATGGTGAACTCAAGGAAGAGGTCTATGTTCAATAGCCGGATGGTTTTATGAATTCTAAATATCCTAATCACGTGTACAAGCTTAAGAAGGCTCTCTATGGGTTGAAGCAAGATGCACGCGCGTGGTATGATCTATTGTCACAGTTCCTCATTACGCAAGGCTTCGCTAAAGGCAAGGTAGGATCCCACGTTGTTCATTCTGAAATGAGGTAAAGATATGATTATGGTACAAATATATGTTGATGATATTATATTTGTTGCCTCGACCCAAACCTTATCGGATGAGTTTGGGACACTCATGTCTTCCAAGTTTAAGATGTCAATGATGGGCAAGGTATCATTTTTCGTAGGTCTTCAGATATCTCAGAATCCCAGAGGCATCTTTATTAATCAATCCATGTATCCCCTTGAATCGCTAAAGAAATATAAGATGGAATCATGTGACCCCGTGGATACTCCAATGGTGGAATGAACTAAGCTAGATGCAGATCCACATGGGATTGCCGTTAATCTGACACTTTATCATGTAATGATCGGTACCCTTCTGTATATCATAGCTAGTCGACCTGATCTTCAATTTGCTATATGTATGTGTGCTCGGTATCAAACTCAGCCTACTGAGTTACACTTAGCTACTGTTAAACGGATCTTTTGGTATATTAAAGGAACCGTTAATCGGGGACTTTGGTATTCGAAGGACTCTTCGATTGCACTTATGGCATATGCAGATGCGGATCACGTTGTTTGTCAAGATACAAGGCCTAGCACGAGTGGAAATTTGTAACTACTAGGAGATCGACTAATCAGTTGGGCATCTAAAATGCAGAAAAGCGCTGTAATTTCAAGTACAGAAGTAGAATACATAGCTATGTCCGGTTGTTGTGCTCAAGTTCTTTGGATGAGATCACAATTAACCGATTATGGTCTTGGTTTCAACAAAATTCTGATGTACTGTGACAAGAAAAGTGCAATTGCCTTATGCTGCAACAATGTTCAATTCTTGAAGCATATTAACATTCGCTACCACTTTATCAAGGAGCAAGTGGAAAATGGAGTGATCGAGCTTTACTTTATCCGATCTGAGTATCAATTGGCGGATATTTTCACGAAGGCATTAGATCGTGCTCGAATTGAATTTTTGGCCGACAAGTTAGGATTGAGAACTTTCTCGCCTGAGACTCTAAAGAAATTGGCAGATGAAGCCAAAGAATAGTGGAAGTAAACTATTCTCCGTGTCCTTGGTGATCACCTGTATATATTGTTTATATTTTTATCCACAAAAGCAAAATACAAAAATATAAAACCATATAAAAACCATAAAATTGAAAAATTCAGAAAAATCCAAAAATATTTTTACTTTATCTTTTCAAAGGCATGTCATTTGGGACGATAATATTTACGGCCTTAGAAATGTTGATTAATATTGACACGGCGCCATAAATAGAGTTCGTACAAAAGTTGTAAATATTTCATAAAACATGCCTATATGGCTTGTAGTTATTTCAGACTGCAACTCGTTTTTCATATTATAGTCAAGTATTTCTTATAAAAGCTTTGGCTCAACAATGGGAATTAACTTTCTCGGGCATGTTTACTTTATAACCATGTAAGGGATTGTGTTTACGTTATAACACAATCTACCACGGATTTATGTACGCATCAGTGCATTTATTTGTTAAAACAAGAGAAATCTTGTTTTTATGAAGTTATCATCTCTACAAACCGAAGCAATTTGCAATTGGTATCTACATACTCGACGATGCAACTACTCAAACAGCGACTACAGCTCTTTCAATGAAACACGGGTCAACAATTGAGGGGGGGGGGGCAATTATCAAGCATTCATAATCTTCGATGCCGAAAGTGAAAAGTTCACAAACTGGTGTTAAGACAACGATACCAATCGTACATGTGGTGTCAAAAGATGACTTCAGACGTGACAAGGCGACCAACATTTTCCGACAAGAACCATGTGATCTTATCATATGATGTTCTCATCAATCAGGTCCAACCTTGTCATTACTTTTCTAATATTGTGAATATGTGATCAATTTACAAATCGGTATAATTTCTCACACATTGGTATCATGAAGATAAAACGGATTTGCATTTTTCTTCCCATAAACTTTGTTAAAACTTCATTAAATCAACTGATATCAAAAATATCGGTTGGGTTAATATTTTTAATATGGGGGAGAAAATGTGATTTAATATGAGACATGATTATTCAAAAATGGTTTGACTTAACGTGATGGCTCATCCCGACATGTGCGAAATGTTTTCGAATATCGTGGCATATGCTAAGGGGGAGCAAAATGGATTTGCTATATCAAAAATGGAGTTCATGGTGATTTATGCTTACCCACAAACCATTTATTTCATGACGATGAAGATTGTGGTGACAAAAGGATGGTAGGATAGGTTAAGTCCAACGATTCGTCCAGAACCAGAGGAATCTTCCCAAGGACATTCCATAGCTAGAAATAGTAGTCGTTAGGAAAGAAGGAGAAAGATTGTTGTTGTCCCTAATTTGCGATGATCAAACAAGAAATAAAGAAGAAAGATGATGAAAGTAGATGAATTCTAGAGAGAGAAAGTAGAGAGAGAAAAGAGAGAGAAGTGTGTGAAACTTATGGAAGATTAGATTAGAAAATGAACAACCAACATACACACCTCTCCTTACATGCAAGGAGAGGTATTTATAGCCTTGGCTACATGTGGCATAATGGGCTATATGTTTGATTGGGTCGGTCTTGAATAAATGTTTAGTACCTTAAAAGAGGCCTTTTAAGCTAGCCATCAAGCCCGTAATTTCACGACTATTTTAACTAACTATTACAATGTTCTAATAAATGTTACAATATAAACCTATGACCGAACATTCTTTTTTGACTCAATATTTTGAGTCTAACAATCTCCCCAAATGTGAGGTCATTCCTCTTTGATATTTGGAGATCAATGGAGATTACGAATTTCGTCATAAATGAGTCTTGAACGTGTAATAGTAGTCTTGTTCCTTCATGTTGTGATCTTTGAGTATTTGTCATTGTCTTTCTACTTTTTCTTTAAACTTGAGATATTCAAATCATTCTTGACTTGTCTTTGCCATCTTGCTATCTGGTGTCTTTATCCACATGCTCATACTTTGCACAATCTTGAAAGCTTGCTATCAATCTCCTTTGAAGAGAGGTCATTCCTCTACATTAACTGATAAGGAAGATTTTGATCATCAGAGTTGCGGAAGTCTTTGGCTTTCTTGATTGTTGAATATGTCTTTTGGCATGAGTATGTGGTTTTGAATCTTCGACTTTGCTGAGTACACCGTAACGCCACCTTCTTGAGACAAAACATAGACACGGACTGAATGGCTTCGAGATTCGTCCTAAATCGGTAGCGTTTTACATCTGGTCGGTGAAGACCGTTAGACGATATTAAATATCGTATCTGTGATTAGGTAGATTCAATTAAAAAATCTCCTTGACAGGGTTTCGCGGCTGTACTAGCCGTTCTCTTTACTCGATCGTCTCAAAGCAAGACTGCGAACATAAAGAGTGAATCAATTGGATAGGTATCTGCTTGATTAATGTCGTCAATCCAAATTCCTGGAACAAGTTTGATTCATTAAGAATCTTACCACTGTTGCTTTCCAGTTGACACAGACTTGATTCATAAAGAGTCTCGCAAGTTACCTACCGTAGCGCTGTTTGATGTTGACACTAGAAGGATTTCCATTTGTCACTATGAATATTAATGAATACCACTCTGAATGTTCTGGCAAGATCATAAAGATATTGCGTGGAAACCTGAAACGAGTTTGAATCAATTCAAAATCAAACCACTGTTGCTTTTTAGTTTACACATGTTCAATTCTAAAAGAATCTTACACATGACCTACCGCAGTGTTGTTAGATGTTAACACTGGAAGGATTTCCACTCATCATTGTGAATACTAAGTAGTATCACTCTAAGTGTTCTAGAAATATCGCAAGGATATAGCGTAGAACTCTCTTTATCGTCATTCTGTTTGTCCTAACGAGATTAGATTGATCTCTTGGAAATAGACTCGATCTGTGCACTTTTAGTGGTTGGAGGCTGGAGCAGATGCCACCTATTCAATATTAACTATCTCGGAGTGAGAAAGTCAATAGAAGTCGTGTTGATCTCCGTGAAAATAAAACAAAATTCTTTTGAGAGAAGCCTGAGTCAGCTGGGGAGGGGTTGTGCATTACATCACTGGGTTCATGATGCGTTGTCTTCATGATGTGTTGACCCAATTTCTGCCTAAGTTGTATGGAGGGCTAATTTCTTTACACCCTTTATCCTTACATTTCTTTTTCATTATTCAACCCCTTTAATGCTTACCAAGGCATCATTACTAGCACCTTGTTGTGATTGTTCCAGTGCTAGCATCAGTACTTAGTCTGCATTCAGCTACGTTCACATTCTACTCCATCTTTCCTAAGGACTTCTAATAATCTATTGGATAGTCCCAGGGAAGATCCCTCCGGTTTTGGTTGGGTAATAAGACTTAAACCTAACCACCCTTTTAACACCTATAACGTCGTGGATTAAATATGTTGTGGGTATTTGATCGTAATCATAAGTGCTTGAGTCTTTAGATCATATTTTAATTACATTTTCTCCCCTATCTCTAATATATAAAATCGTTTGATATTAGAGATACCAAATTTAATTAAAATATATTATGAAAAATAGTCTTGAAAATCTTCAGGAGAAAAATGTGTCAAACTTATCATGATTTAGGAAAGCTCCCCCTAAAATTTGATCCAATTGAATTGTCATTGTGAGGATGTGATCCACATTTCGCTTTTTGAGGATAGGAGTTGTTGAACACTGATACAAGGCTTTTGACACCCCGTATAAAAATTAAAGTCCGTTTAAGTATGTCTCTTCGAATTGAAAACTGTGTTAACTATGCGACTCTGCTGTTCTTTGGTGAAACAAAAGTGTGTCGTTGTAGTACTTAAAATAAAAGTGCAAAAACAATTAATGTAAATGGCTTAAAAGTAAATCTAAAATTAATTTAAAGTGAAAGGCAAGTATTTAAAAGCGTGACGAGAAATTAAAGGGCACTAAATGTAAATAACGCAAACTTAAAACTAACTAAGGCAAACTTAAAACGCAACTAAAACTTAAAACTAAGGCAAGGCTAAAATAAATCTAATGCAATCAAACTTAAAGTGCAAGTAAGGAAAAAGGCGGGAAAAATAAAGCTCGAAATTAAAATGCAGAAAATTAAAAACTGAAATTGAAATAACTGAAAATTGCCTATCCGGAATAAACCCTTACTCGGAATATTTGGGCCTATTCGGAATGTTCTCCCTATCCGGAATATTGTCACCTATCCGGAATAAGTTCCCTATCCGGAATATCCAGCCCTATTCGGAGTATTCTGACTATTCGGAATAAGTTCCCTATTCGGAATATAATGCCTATCTGGAATACTTCCCTTACCCGGAATAAACTTCCTATTCGGAATGTCCTGCTCTATCCAGAATAGTTGGCCTATTCGGAATATTACCCCTATGCGGAATATTACCCCTATGCGGAATATTCCCCTATTCGGAATACCAGCCCTATGCGGAATACCTGGCTATTCGGAATAACCATCCTTACTCGGAATGTTGCTGGGAGATCAGAATCTTGGGAAAGATCAGAAACAAAGAGCCGAAGAATAATGGAAACAAAATCATACGAATCTAAACAAAACTAAAGCAAATCAACCGAAAGATTAAATCAAACTAGTAAATAAACATCTATTAATCATAAACAATCAATCCAAAACAATCAAACTCATAAAACTAATCAAGATAATCAAAACCCACTTAAATAAATAAATAAAAATCAAGAACATGAACATAAAAAATAAGAATCAAAGATTAAGAAAGGTAGAATGAGAGATGACCAATAAAGATAAAGATTGACAAGAATTAAAAGAAAAACTTACTTGGAATTAAATGGTAATTAAGGTGCAAGACAAGTATTTAAAATGACATGAAAAGTAAATGAGCAAAAATTAAAATAGAAGAGCTAATCGTCACACTTAGCCAACAAAATGAAAATGATTAAGATCTAATCTATAAATAGGGGAGGATTAAGGAATGCTTAGGAAGCTTCCTCCCCTCTTTCCTTTCTCCTTAATTGCATGCTTAGTCCTTCCTTCTTAATCTTTTTGTTAATTGCACCATTAGTCCTTAAGCCTTTAAATCTTCTTTAATCTTGGACTTTAATGACTTTTGGCTCGGGATTTCTTTGAACTCGTCTTTTAATTCTTCAATAAATTAGACTTGAGTTCTTCGGCTTTAAGTAAACTTCCGCCTTTCGACTTTTTCTTCGATAAATCTTCAGAATTGGTCTTGGACTTCCGTTCTTTTTGCACTCTTGACTTCTCGACTTCATCTTTCATCTTTTTCTTCAATAAAAGCCCGTGAATGCCGTGTTTTCTCCACTTTTCACAATTTCATCCTAAATCACAACAAAAACACAAACCACGCATAATTCCGACATAAAAGACATAAAATACACGTTTTGGCTCGGTTATTATTGTAATTAAGTGGTAAAAAGGATGGGTGTTTACACACCTATCAAATCCCCTACACTTGACCATTGCATTGTCCACATGCAATGCATTGGTTACAAAGCACGTTTACATTTTTCATCATAATCAATCCACATGGCCTTTATTAAAGAGACAGAAAACTATAAACATTCAAAGTAAAGAAATCAAAAACATACCTTGGGTTTTGGAAATGTCATGAATAATCATCATCCTCAAGTTTTCACTTTCTCCAAACCAAGCTTAAAAACGAGATCATTGTTATTATAAGTTAGCAAACTAACACGAACTCATGTGGGCCAATTACTCACTTAGACTCCCTTATTCCTAGGTGTATCTCTTATATTTTATTTTTGTCTTGAATGATCTCGAGGATGCATTGTTGACTTATTTCGATAGTTATTTAGTCCGAAAACAAAGTGAACGATTTAATCAATAGTTAGCTAAAGGACAAAATCTTTTAAAACTGCTTCTCGGGACCTCATAAAGTTCATATCTTGGCATAACTCGCTTCGCGATTTGAGACCTTTCTCGGACCGATATTTGGCAGCGACTTCATACTTCAAACCTTGAGAGACGTTCATGAAATTATGGTCTTCTCTTCATAATGGAATTTCTTCACTTGAAGTTTTGAGAGATTCATACTTGGACTACGACTTCTTCATTTTTCTCCAATCTTTATTTTGGACTTTGATATACAACGATCCGCCTCCTTTTTGACTTGGATCTATTTATCCTCATACCTTGCTAGGGTCTTTTCGGATACACTTCTCCATGACTTTTGGGGAGTTTTTGCTTTTCGTCGTGTGTCTCGATACTTCATATTGATTTTCGATAAATGATTCTTCACATCACTTGGATCTTTAGCAACAAAATATAGCCCTCATGTCTTGTTAGGACCTTTTTGGACTCGCCAATCTTTGCACCCCGCTTCAATAAGTTATGCCTTGGCTATGAACTCTAATCCATACCGACCAACTTTTAAATGATCTTGGGCTAGAAGCTAAGTAACTTTTCAAATCGTACAACCTTATTTATTGTAGATAAATTTATTAGCAAGCGATGGGAGAATAGGCTTATAATTAACTCACATAAATTCCCGAAAGAATACCGAACTTATAATTGGCTCTATCATCTCTCGTTCTCCACAGTTTAAAATCTCAAAGAATGAGACTCGTGGATGCTTAGCCTATTAAATCAAAGTTTTGGGTTTTCGAGTCGCCTATAGGATCTTGCAAACTCTTAGACTTTTTCAAGTTTAGAAATCGCATTTTAAAGTTCCCTTGATAAACGACTCTCTAGGATCAATTATAGGAACTTGCAAAAAGTTCTTGTTCTTAACCCGTGAGAGTTAAGACTTTCGCGTTTTATAGCTCCCTATATAAAAGCCTAGCAAAACTTGACTTAAACATGTTAAGGATACTAGCTAGAGTAACTTAGATAAGTAAACTCAGGTTGAGTCAAAAGATTCACAACGTTTGAAAATTAAAACCACTTTATTAAAGATTTATTCTAACAAGGGAAGAAAGTAACTATACAAAGGGCAAAACTAATAGGCCAAAATAGATCAAAAATTTTGAAAAATGTCGAAAAATTGATTTTCCGATTAAAATGAGGACAAATACAAGGAAAAGACCACTTAACTTCGATAGAAGTCCCCCCTACACTTAATATAAACATTGTCCTCAATGTTTAAGCATGTGGGAGTAAACTCCCCTACACTTAGGACATTGTGCACGTTGTTTAAATCTTGTTAAGGAAAGGACAACTAAAGAGATTCCTATTTTAATATTGAGAAAAAAATATAAAATAGTGAATCGAAAAGAGTTTAGGATAGAACCGGGAAGAAAGGAACACGGAATCATGGGTCGTCAAGAATCATCAAGAGTGTGTCTTTGAAGCTCGAATCCCTGATTAAGAGAGGAGAGGAGAGGAAATAGCAAACCAACGGGTCTCCCCTACACTTAGGATAAAGAAAGCTAAAAGATAGATGCATGGGTTGCCTCCCAAGAAGCACTTGATTTTTGTTAACCGAGTCGTGAGCCTGACTCGACCTTGATTATCAACGGAAGAAGCATGAAATATATCCACCGGGATCAAAAACATAGTTTTCGTCCATCAATAAGCACAAGCTTAAGGCGAACAAGGAAAGCCAAAGAAGGGTAGGCAAGGTTCCCTTAAGAAGCGATGGAGCACGGTGGAAGCAAGGGTGAAGTGGTGCAAGCAGGTTTCCACAAGTTCCATAAATATTTCCTTTTATTTCATCAGGTGGATACTGAGATGGCTGCAGAGTATCGATACCGGGGTCGAACACCTTTTCCTTTAAGGGAAAATAGCACTCAGGCTCAGCAGAGTGTGAAGAAGATCCGCGAAGAAGCACAACCTCGTCCTCAGAAGGGGGACAAAGAGGTGTTAACTCATACGTGCTGCGGATATTGGTGTCGACCGGTTTCTTCTCCTTTGAAAGAATGTTCTTCAAATCCAAAGTAGGATCAAGACGATAATCTTCAAAATCATAAGGAGGAGCATCACTCTCATGAGGGAAGTAAGTATTAAGAAAAATAGAGAAATCTTCCTCAAATGAGTAATCATCAAAAGTAGGATCAAGTGATGGCGGAGGATATTCATCATGTGAAGAATCACTCGAAAGAGTATCGGCCTCATCAAAATCATCATATGTGGGCAGATCGGGATACTCAGAAGTAAGGTCATCATAATCATCCGAATCTGACTAGAATCATGATCATCATAAGCATCAAAGATCGGTGGAGAATCATAAATGGGAGAAGCGTCCAAATTGGATAGAGAATCATTCACATCATCTTTGAAAAGTGGATTACCAATGCAAGAGTCGAATAGAGGATTTTTGTAGACAACAAAGTCATCAAGCACATTAATCATATTCACTGATTCTCGTCCATAGGATTTGCTTGTAAGCTTCCCTATTTTGAAAACTTGTGAATCATTCCCGACTCTTAAGATTAACTCACCTTCGGCCACATCAACTAAATCTCGTCCGGTTCTCAAGAATGGCCGACCAAGTATTAAAGGAATACGAGGGTCCATTTCATAATCAACAACGACAAAGTCGACCGGGAAAGTAAATGTGCCAACTTTGACGAACACATCTTCGGCAATACCAACGGGGTAAGCGAGAGTGCGATTTGCAAGTTCAAGAGTCATCTTTGTTGGAGTAAGGTCGGGTAATGATACTGTTTTCCAAACACTCAAAGGCATAAGATTAATACTGGCCCCGAGATCAGCAAGGGCAGTAAATTCTTCAGTTTTATTGAAAACTTAAGGCAACACAAAACGACTGGGATCTCCAAGCTTTTCCGGAAGTTCTTTAAGAATAACTGCAGAGCAGTTTTCATTTAAGCGTGTGTTGGCGAGCTCAATCAACTTCTCCTTCTTGTTAAGCAATTCCTTAAATGCTTTAACAAATTTCGGCATGTGGACAAGTGCTTCGAGAAAGCTAATGTTGAAGTTCATTTGAGAGATCATCTTCACATAGCTCGACACTTGAGAGTCATCCTTGGTTAGCATTTTGGTCTTGCCTAAGCGAGAAGGATATGGGATATTGGGTTTGGGTGGTGAAGGTGTAGGTGTAGGTAAAGGTTGAGATGTTGAAAGGTCCTTCCTAGGTACATCGTCATGACGAGGCGGAGACGGTAATGGTGCACTAATACTAGGTGTAGGAGGAGTAGGGATAAATGGTGGTGGAGGAGGTGTAGATGATGGGGGTGGAATAGGTGGATCGACAATGGTAATTCCACTACGGGTAGTAATAGCACTCACATTTGCTCGCGGATTGGTGACGGTGTTAGAAGGTAGAGAACTTGAAGTAGAAGGTTAAGCTGTGGGCAAGAAACTAGCAAGCATATTCTTCAAATCATTTATTTGATTGCTGAAGGAGGATTGAATATTATCTCGAAGCTCGGATCTAATCTCATTTCCTTGCTTGGTAATATCTCCTTTATGATTGATAATTTGGCTCTGTAGATTCTTGATTTGCTCACCTTGGGTTCTCATGATGGCTTCAACATCGTGGTTAATGGGTGGGGCTTGTTGAGCGGGTGGGTGATAAGGATTAGAAGCTCTTGGTGGGATTTGGTTGCTTCTATTGTAGTTGTTGGCGGGGTTTTGGTTTTGAGGAGAAAAACCGGGTGAAAGGTAGTTGTTGGATCGGTAACTCAGCAGATTTCTCTCCCCTTGTTGTCGAGCTTGGTAATTTTCCGGTGAATAATTACCATAAGCTGCATACACATTTTCCGGATTTCCTTGAGTAGAAGGACAATCGGTGTATGAGTGAGGATTGGCAACCGCTTTAACTTGTTGTTGTTGGTTTGAAGCGAGAAGCAAGATACTTTTGCTCATTTCAGTCATCATGCGGGTGAGTTCGGTCATTTCAGGGTTTGCTGAGGTGGAAGAAACATTGACTCTTGGGTTGTTCCTTGAAGAATCGGAGGAATCCCAGTTTTTGTGGTGAGTAGTCATGTTCTCAATAAGCTCTCTACACTCCTCGGGTCTCCTTTTCATGATTGTGCCACCGGCGGCTGCATTAATCGTATCACGATCTCGAAAAGTCAAACCGTTGTAGAAAGTATCAATCAATGTGACGGGAAGCATGTTGTGGTTTGGACAACGATCAATCAAGACATTATATCTTTCCCAAGCATCAAAAAGAGATTCATCGGGTTCTTGCATGAAACCGATGATTTGATTGCGAAGGCTCGTGACCATGGATGGTGGAAAGTAGCGCGACAAAAAGCGTTGAGTCATGTCATCCTAAGTGTGAATAGAATTATTCGGGAGACGATCAAACCATTTCTCGGCGTGGTGTGATAAAGTATGTGGGAAGAGTTGTAGGCGTAGAACATCCATTATGGCACCAGGCAACTTCATGCTTTGGGTGATTGTAATGAACTTGTCGAGGTGTTTGTTGGCATCATCATCAGGCATTCCTCTAAAAGGATTTGTTTGCACTTGCTGAATCATGTGGTGCTTCAACGAAAACTCTAGAGCATTGATTTGCATCGGCGCAATCGGTCCTCCTCGTCCAAACATGGTAGGTTTACAAAGCTCCTCCATTGTCCGAAGATCGGGCTGTGGAAGAACATTGTTGTTATTGTTGAGGTGGGGTGGATTATTGTTGTTGTTAACTGATACAAGCGTTTTGTTATGGGTTCTAGATTTAGTTCTCGGTATCCTCTCGAATTGATCACGGCTCTAAGTGGAATGATTTGTTCTTGGTTAATAAAAAGGTGTTGGTTTGTTTATCTATTTTAAACTAATGACTAATAAGTAAGTGTCGAAGAGTAAATTATAAGCTTTGAAAGATTAAACTAAATTGGCGAGTTAAAAATAAAAGCTTGAAAACGTAAAGAAAGGATTAGACGAATACTCTGAAAACTTAATTGAACTAATACTTAAAAACTTGTTCTATCGGAATATTGAAAATTATTTCTATCGGAATGCATCAAAGACATAAGCATCGGAATATAACTAAAATGATCCATCGGAATGTCAAGGTAAGGTCCATCGGAATGTCCATGTTAGTCACCATCAGAATACTAAAAATCAAAGTTGTCGAAATAAGGTCAAACGCAAAGATCACGATCGGAATAGCCTAGATCGGAAAGTCAGATCGGAATGGCATAAATGCTTCTATCGCAATGCACTACTATCGAAAAGTTACAAACTGAAAATGGGCAGAGTTTCGACTTAAAAAGGAACCTTGGTCCCGTCGGAATATGCGATCGCAATAAGCGATCGCAATCCAGATCGGAATAAGGGGGAATTACCAACCGATCGCAAAGTAGAACCCTCTTGGGTTATTGCGATCTAACACTCAATACCGTCGGAATATACAAAACCCCAAGATTGCGATGAAGTGCAAAAACAATCCGAAAATGGTGAAAAGCTGAAATTTCAATAAGAACATACAATAAGCTATCTCAACAGGGACTTAACTTCTTCAAAAATATTAAATTAGACAACTTTTGAAAAACGTAAAACCTTAAACTTTATGAAAGGAACTTTCGAATGACTAAAACATTGATGAAGTCCGAAATCCAATAAGCTAAAACAAGCAATAAGCCAATAAGCATAGAAGGCCTATAACTTATACGTGTGAAAGCTTAAAAAGAAACAAGAAGGATTAAACTTTGATCACGAACTTATCCACAAATCCAAACCGTATGAAATTCAAACAATCGGATCAAGGATTTAGGTAAACTAAGAAGAGTAGAAGAAGATTAAAGAACTTAAAAGCTTAACTTGAATAAGATTAATGAAATCTAAAGTACAAAGATTAAAGAAAGCTTAAATTTAAAAGATGAAAACAAAGAAAAAGTTTTGTGAGAGAAAGTTTGGAACTTTCTCTCTCTAAAAACTAGAGAAATGAAAAAACTAAAACTAAAACTAACTAACTCCGAATTTTGTGAAGTAAAGTCCTATTTATAGGCGTGTGATGGTGGGCTTGTGAATGGGCTTTGGTTTGGGCTTCTTTTCTTCTTTCATCTTTAGTCTTCACGTTTCTTTAAATAAACGTTTCCGACTTTGGATTTTGAGAAGTGTCGGTGAATAATTCCAACTCGTCTTATAATCTTTTGTTTACTAGACTCGAGTTCTTCGACATATATGAATCTTCCATCTTGGCTCTATTCTTCGATAAATCTTCAAATAGGCACATGACTTCAAATCTTTTGCATCTCTTGGACAATAGACTTCGTCTTGAGTCTTTTTCCTCGATAAAACCCGTGCAATCCCATGTTTTCTTCAATATTCATCCGGTTGACTCTGAAAACACAATAAACACAAAAACCACGCATAATTCCAAACAAATGATATTAAATACGTGTTTTGGTCTTGTTTTAGCCAGAAATAAGTGGTAAAAGGATGGGTGTTTTCACACCTATCAAATCCCCTACACTTAACCATTGCCATGCCCTCATGCAATGCTTAGTGATAAAGCAAATTTACACTTTTCTCATAATCAATCAACCTTGGCCTTATTAACATACTACTAAACAAAAAAATTAAAGACTAAGAGAAATCAAAACTTTAAAGTAAACAAAAGGGTGGAAATAACTTGCAAAGAGATCAAGGACTTACATTAGGGCTTTGGTGTTGCGACGATATATCATCCTCGAGTTTCACGTTCCCCAAACTAAGCTTAAAAACGAGATCATTGTTATTATAAGTTAGCATATCAAACACTTATTCCTAGGTGTATCTCTTATATTTTATTTTTGTCTTAGAATGATCATGAAGATGCACTTTTGGACTTATCTCGATAGTTTATTTAGGCTGAAAGTAAAGTAGGACGATTTGATCAATAGTTAGCTAGAGGACAAAATCTCTTAAAACTGCTTCTCGGGATATCAAAAAGTTCATATCTTGGCATAACTTGGTTCACGATTTGAGACCTTTCTCGGGCCGATATTTGGGATGTACTTCATACTTCATATCTTGAGAGACGTTCTTGAGATAATGGCCTTCTCATCGTTAATAGAGTTTCTTCACTTGGCGACTTTTGAGGGGTACTCCAACTTTGTTGACCACGACTTCATGATTATTTCTTCAATCTCTAATTGGGATTTTGAGATACAACGATCCGCCTCCTTTTCGGACTCGGATCTATTTATCCTCATACCTTCTTAGGGTCTTTTCGGATAGACTTCTCCGTGATCTTTATGGGAGTTGATTGCTTTTCGTCTTGAGTCTTGATCCTTCATATTGATTTTGGGAATAATGCTTTTCACATCACTTTGGATCTTTAGCAATAAAATAGAATCCTCATGCCTTGTTAGGGCCTTTTCGGACTCGCCAATCTTCGCGCCCCGCTTCATAAGTTATGCCTTGGCTATGAACTCTTATCATTACCGAGCAACTTTTAAATAATCTTGGGCTAGAAGCTAAGTAACTTTTCAAATCGTACGACCTTACTTATTGCAGATAAATTATTAGCAAGTGATGGGAGAATAGGCAGGTAATTACACCAAGTGAGCTTGTGCAAGAATACCGACTTATAATTGACTCTATCATTTCTCGTTCTCCACAATTTAAAATCTCAAGAAATGAGGCTCGTGGATGCTTAGCCTAATAAACCAATTAAGGTCTACATGGTTAAGGATACTAGCTAGAATAAACTTGGACAAGTCTATTCGGGTTGAGTCAAAATAATCGCAACGGGCCTAATATGTCAAAGATTTCAAAACTAGCTACACCACTTTATTAATATTTTTGACTTTATTGCGGGATATATACATATGAAAGCAATGATAAAAATTTAAAAATTACGACTAAATGGCCAAAGTTAATAAAAAATTTGAAAAATGTTGAAAAAGATGATTTTCCGGTTAAATGAAGGCATTTTCATGGAAAAGTCCACTTAAAACTTCGATAGAAGTCCCCCTACACTTAAGATAAACATTGTCCTCAATGTTTAAGCATGTGGGAAAAGTCTTCCCGACACTTATGACATTGTGCACGTTGGTTAAATCAAGTTAAGGAAGAGACGACTAACGTGATCAATTTCAAATGTGAGTGTAAAGAAAATTGAATCACGATAGTTGAGAGATAGAACCGGATTTCGGATAACACGAGAGCACGGTTCTTCAAAGGTTCCAAGAGTGCATTCATCCCTGTAATCACATCACCACACAAATACAAACACCTATATAGGTCCCCCTACACTTAGGAGGTTAAAACAGAAAAGGATAGATACTCGGGCTGCCTCCCGAGGAGCGCTTGTTTTTTACAACCGAGTCACGAGCCTGACTCGACCCAAAATTAGTTCATGGGGAACGTGGTGAGGGATGGAATCATCTCATGAGAGATGTCCACACCAAAGTACAACTTCATTCGTTAGCCATTCACCTTAAAATTAGGTCCATTAGGTTGAGCGAGCTCGAGAGTACTATATGGAAAATTTGGGCAATGGTGAATGGGCCAGACCAACGAGATTTCAGCTTGCCCGAAAATATTTTCAACCGAGAGTTAAAGAGTAAAACTTTGTCTCCAATTTGGAACTCTCGGTTCTTAATCTTTGAGTCGTGAATGATCTTAGTCTTTTCCTTATAGATCAAAGAATTTTCATAAGCCTCATTACGGAGTTCATTCAGCTCATTGAGTTGGATCTTGCGTATGTCACCGGCTTTGTTGATATCAAAATTAGTCCACTTCAAGGCCCAGTAAGCCTTGTGCTCCAACTCAATGGGGAGGTGGCACGCTTTCCCGTACACGAGACGATATGGTATACAACCAATCGGAGTCTTGTAAGCGGTACGAAAAGCCCACAAAGCATCATCAAGTTTATCAGCCCATGAGGCACGATGCTCTCCCACGGTTCTTTCAAGAATTCGCTTTAATCCTCGGTTGGATATTTCAGCCTGGCCATTAGTTTGTGGGTGGTATGCGGTGGAAAGACGATGATTTACACCATACTTCGCCATGACTCTTGCAAATTGGTCATTGCAAAAATGAGTCCCGCGATCACTAATAATGGCACGAGGCACATCGAATCTAGCGAACAGCGACTTCAAAAAGTTACAAACCACCCTTGCGTCATTAGTAGGTAAAGCTTTGGCTTCAACCCACTTGGAGACGTAGTCAACGGCTACAAGGATGTATTTGTTTCCTTTAGGTGAAAGGAATGGCCCCATAAATTCGATACCCCAAACATCAAAGATTTCACACTCTTGAATGAAATTCTGAGGCATCTCGTCTTTATGTGTGATCTTGCCTTGTTTTTGGCAAGCATCACAACGTTTAACCATCGCGTGAGCATCAGGTAAATGGTGGGCCAATAAAATCCTGAGTCAAACACTTTTTTGGCGGTGTAGTTGGGACCAAAGTGACCACCGGTGGGTCCTTTGTGGCAAGCGTCAAGGATTTCTAAAGCTGCCGGTCCATCAACACATCGGCGAATAATCAAGTCAGCACATTGCTTGAATAGATACGGGTCATCCCAAAAGTAAGTCGTAATGTCTTTGAAGAACTTTTTCTTTTGCTGGGATGTTAACCCGTCAACGAGAATTCCACCCGCCAAGTAGTTTGCAATGTCCGCAAACCACGGGGTTTCATCAGAAGTCGAGTTGATAGACATTAAGGTCTCCAAGGGGAAAGAATCATTGATTTCTTTGTTCGGATGATCCCCTTGGTAAGGATCCTCAAGTCTACTGAGATGATCCGCGGCTAGGTTTTCAGCTCCTTTTTTATCGCGAATTTCGATTTTAAATTCTTGGAGTAGTAAAACCCAGCGAAGAAGTCTTGGTTTGGAATCTTGCTTAATCAACAAGTACTTCAACGCGGAATGATCGGTGTAAACGATTGTGGTGGAAAGGACAAGATAGGGGCGAAACTTTTCAAAGGCATAGACAACAGCTAAAAGCTCTTTTTCGGTTGTCGTGTAATGCAATTGAGCCCCAGTCATTGTCTTGCTAGCGTAATGGATTGGTTGGAAGTGTTTGTTCACTCTTTGGCCCAGAACCGCTCCAATAGCAAAGTCACTAGCATCGCACATCAACTCGAAAGGCAGCTCCCAGTTAGGGGTAACCAAGACGGGTGCCTTAGTTAGCTTATCCTTAAGCAAGTTGAAGGCTTCAAGGCACTCTTTGGAAAAGATAAAAGGAGTGTCTTTTTCCAAGAGGTGGGTCATCGGGCGAGCGATTTGAGAAAAATCTTTGATGAATCGACGGTAGAAGCCCGCATGACCAAGGAAACTTCTCACACCCTTCACGGTTGAAGGTGGAGGCAACTTAGCGATAACATCGACTTTAGCACGGTCTACTTCGAGACCGGCTTTGGAGATTTTGTGTCCTTGCACGATGCCCTCTTTTCCATGAAATGGCATTTTTCCCAATTAAGAACAAGGAGAGTGTCTTCACACCGCTTAAGCATACGTTCTAAATTGGCAAGGCAAGCAGAGAAAGAATCGCCATAAACCGAGAAATCATCCATGAATACTTCCATAGTGTCTTCCACCATGTCATGGAAGATAGCCATCATATACCTTTAGAACGTCCCAAGAGCATTACATAAACCAAAAGGCATGCGTTTGTAAGCAAATGTTCCGTAGGGACAAGTGAATGTGGTCTTTTCTTGGTCCTTAGGATCGATGGGAATTTGAAAATACACGGAGAAACCGTCTAAAAAGCAGTAATAGTCTCGAGCATTTGATCCATGAAAGGAAGAGGAAAGTGATATTTTCTCGTAGCATCATTGAGCTTGCGATAATCAAAACAAACTCTCCACCAGTACCGAGACGAGTGGGAATCAACTCGTTGTGTTCATTAGAAACAATGGTTATTCCGCCCTTCTTGGGCACACAATGGACGGGACTTACCCACGGCGAATCCGAAATAGGGTAAATCAAGCCGGCATCAAGAAGTTTGATAACCTCTTGTTTGATGACGTCATGAATGCGAGGATTAACCCTTCTTTGGCTCTGGATTGCGGGTTTAAAGTCATCTTCCATGAGAATCTTGTGAGTACAAAAGTTCGGATCAATTCCGCGGATATCGGAAATTTTCCAAGCAATTGCCTTCTTATGATCTTTAAGCACGGCGATGAGGCGAGATTTCTCTTCTTCTTTCAAGTCCTTCGCAATGATGACGGGCGACTTCTTCTCTTCTTCAAAGAACACGTACTCGAGATGGGGCGGTAACTCCTTAAGTTCTAAATCCGGAGGATTTTCGATGGGAGGCGTTTTCAAAGTCGGAGCATCGATAGCAATAACCGTGGGAGATGGTGGAGAAAGATTGTCTTCTTTAAGAAGGTTCTCAATGAGGCGAAGACCTTCATCCCAATTGGTGGTAGAATCGTCATTAGCTAAGTTCACATCTCCCATGGTGGCTTCCAAATCTTTCCAAAGGAAATCACTTTCTCCAAATAGAGATAGTGATGAATCGATAGAGGAAACGGTCTCAACATTGGGAAGAGAGGTAGGAATACTTTTACAAGCATCTTTGAAGTGTTCTTCACAAGCCTCATCAAGAACGTCAATACAATTAACACTCTCGTTAGAATAAGGCTGTTTAGACAACTTTCCCATGTTGAAGACAATTTTATCGTCACCCACTCTCATGAGAAGCTCACCAGCTTCAACATCGATGAGAGTGCGACCGGTCCTCAAGAATGGACGACCAACGATCAATGGCACACGAGGGTCCATGTCGTAGTCAACGACAACGAAATCAACAGGAAAAGTGAATTTGTCGGCTCCTACAAAGACGTCTTCGGCTATCCCCACTGGATAAGCAACTGTATGGTTGGCTAATTCCAAAGTCATTTTGGTGGAGACTAGCTCAGGGAGAGATAATTGCTTCCAAACGCTTAGAGGCATTAGATTGATACTGGCACCTAGATCGGCTAGGGCCATGCAATTCTCTACTCCCGGGAAGTTACAAGGGATTAAGAAACGACCCGGATCACCAAGCTTGGTTGGCAATTTCCTTAAGAGCACTGCAGAGCAATTCTCATTAAGTTGGGTGTTAGCAATATCAAGAAGCTTCTCCTTGTCGCTAAGAAGATCTTTGAACATTTTCGCGTACTTAGGCATGTGAGCGAGAGCCTCAACAAAGGAGATGTTAAAATTCAATTGTTTAAACATTTTGAGAAAGAACGAAACATGAATATCATCCTTGCTTTTGAGCTTCTCTTTCCTCAACCTAGATGGATAAGGTATATCGGAAGAAGAGGAAGGATTTGGAAGAATAGGATCACTCACATCCTCGGGTGGAGGAGGGGTAGAAGTAAGAGGTGAAGAAATTGGGGAAGTAGAAGGTTGGGGAATAGGAGCAGGTGACTCGTTCTCCTTAGTCACAAGCACCGGTGGAGGTATAGGAAGCTTGGGTTCCTTGGTACCTTTGCCACTGCGAGTGGTGATTGCTTTCATCTCCCCTCTTGGATTCGCAACGGTGTTACTCGGAAGAGTACCCGAAGAAGAGGGTTGATTACCTTGGAAGAAACTAGCCATCATGTTCTTTAAGTCATTCGTTTGACTATCCAAAGTGTTTCTCATATCAGCTCTCAGATCGTTCCCTTGTTTCACCAGGTCTGCTTTTAAGTTGCGCACTTCCTGTTGGAGATTGTCCACGATTACATTGTTAGTCCTCATGTAGGTTCCAATGTCTTGGTGTAATGCGGTGGGTTGGTTGGGAGGAGCATTGTATACGGGTGGTTGATAAGCAGGTTGCTGGTAAACTTGGTTGTTTCTTTGAGGTGGATGTGGTTGTTTGTGAGGTGGTATGTATGGTCCACGAGGTTGTTGTTGTTGAGGAGGGCGATTGAGGTTTTGTTGTTAGTTTGGGTTGTTAGGAGTAAAACCGGGTGGTGAGAGATAGTTGGTTGAGCGGTAGCTAAGCAGGTTGCGGTTACCTTGAGGACGAGCTTGATAAGCGGGTTGAGGATAGGTACCGTATGTTGCATTCACATTCTCAGAAGGGTAGTCTTGGGTGGCGGTACAAGTGGTGTAAGAGTGAGGACCCCCGCATATCTCACATGGTTGGCTAACAGCATTGACTTGAGCATTTTTAGCATTGATGCTGTTGGTGTTGCTGGCGGTTTGGGCGGCAAGCGATTCAAGAAGCGTAGTAATTTTGTCAAGTCGCTTGTCGCTGTCACTAGTACTAGCACTGGCGACATTGGTCCGCACACTCTTGGTTTGCACACGAGACTTATTCTCAATGATATCCCAAGCGGCATTGGAAGTCTTAGCCAAAATATTACCCCCCCGAGGCACTGTTTAGTGAATCTTGGTCATTCATGCTTAAACCATTATAAAAAGTGTTAATTTGGTGCACTTTGGTAAAACCATGTTGTGGGCATTTTCTTAAAAGATCTTTGAAACGATCCCAAGATTCAATAAAAGACTCATCGTACTTTTGTTCAAAATTGATAATTTCATTCCGCAAAGCGGTAGTACGAGAGGGTGGAAAAAAGTAGTTGATAAACTTGGTCTCCAAATCCGTCCACGTCAGAATACTCTGTGGCGGTTCTTTAGCAAGCCAATGTCGGGCTTGTCCCTCTAAAGAAAAGGGAAAAAGTTGTAAACGGATTACCTCTTGTGGAACACCATTGAATTTGACCGTATTCGTGAGTTGCAGGAATCTTTTGATGTGGTCATGTGGATCATCAATGGTACGCCCCAAGAATGGTTTAGCAGAGACCATCTGGATAAAGCCGGATTTGAGCTCAAAGTTGTTGGTTGCAATCGCGGGTATGACAATTGGATCATCGTTACCGTCTACATTTGCTTGCAGAAGTTCAATCATCGGGCGATTATCCGGTAGAGGCTCATTGTTGTTGTTATTATTGTTGTTGAAAGGTGGATTGTTATTGTTATTATTATTGTTTTGAGGTGGATTATTGTTGTTGTTTTGCACACCGGCCATGTCTAAGTCTTCGAGAGGCTCGGGCTCTTGATAAGACGTTGATCGTGTACGCATGCACCTGCAAAAGAACTAACAAAGCAAGCAAGAAATATTTTTGGTTTTTTTTTTTGGTTTTTTAATTTTTTTTTTGGATTTTTGAAAATTTTATATTTTTTAGGGTTTTTGAAAATTTTTATGAAAAAGTAACGTTCACGGTGAACGGATCCCAAAATCCAAGTTCTCACAAAAACTGTTGATCTTAACGAGAAGAGCCGACAGCGGCGCCATTTGATACACGGTTTTGTTATGGGTTCTAGATTTAGTTCTCGGTATCCTCTCGAATTGATCACGACTCTAAGTGGAATGATTTGTTCTTGGTTAATAAAAAGGTGTTGGTTTGTTTATCTATTTTAAACTAATGACTAATAAGTAAGTGTCGAAGAGTAAATTATAAGCTTTGAAAGATTAAACTAAATTGGCGAGTTAAAAATAAAAGATTGAAAACGTAAAGAAAGGATTAGACGAATACTCTGAAAACTTAAATGAACTAATACTTAAAAACTTGTTCTATCGGAATATTGAAAATTATTTCTATCGGAATGCATCAAAGACATAAGCATCGGAATATAACTAAAATGATCCATCGGAATGTCAAGGTAAGGTCCATCGTAATGTCCATGTTAGTCACCATCGGAATACTAAAAATCAAAGCTGTCGAAATAAGGTCAATCGCAAAGATCACGATCGGAATAGTCTAGATCGGAAAGTCAGATCGGAATGGCATAAATGCTTCTATCGTAATGCACTACTATCGAAAAGTTACAAACTGAAAATGGGTAGAGTTTCGACTTAAAAAGGAACCTTGGTCCCGTCGGAATATGCGATCGCAATAAGCGATCGCAATCCAGATCGGAATAAGGGGGAATTACCAACCGATCGCAAAGTAGAACCCTCTTGGGTTATTGCGATCTAACACTCAATACCGTCGAAATATACAAAACCCCAAGATTGCGATGAAGTGCAAAACCAATCCGAAAATGGTGAAAAGCTGAAATTTCAATAAGAACATACAATAAGCTATCTCAACAGGGACTTAAATTCTTCAAAAATATTAAATTAGACAACTTTTGAAAAACGTAAAACCTTAAACTTTATGAAAGGAACTTTCGAATGACTAAAACATTGATGAAATCCGAAATCCAATAAGCTAAAACAAGCAATAAGCCAATAAGCATAGAAGGCCTATAACTTATACGTGTGAAAGCTTAAAAAGAAACAAGAAGGATTAAACTTTGATCACGAACTTATCCACAAATCCAAACCGTATGAAATTTAAACAATCGGATCAAGGATTTAGGTAAACTAAGAAAAGTATAAGAAGATTAAAGAACTTAAAAGCTTAACTTGAATAAGATTAATGAAATTTAAAGTACAAAGATTAAAGAAAGCTTAAATTTAAAAGATGAAAACAAAGAAAAAGTTTTGTGAGAGAAAGTTTGGAACTTTCTCTCTCTAAAAACTAGAGAAATGAAAAAACTAAAACTAAAACTAACTAACTCCAAATTTTGTGAAGTAAAGTCCTATTTATAGGCGTGTGATGGTGGGCTTGTGAATGGGCTTTGGTTTGGGCTTCTTTTCTTCTTTCTTCTTTAGTCTTCACGTTTCTTTAAATAAACGTTTCCGACTTTGGATTTTGAGAAGTGTCGGTGAATAATTCCAACTCGTCTTATAATCTTTTGTTTACTAGACTCGAGTTCTTCGACATATATGAATCTTCCATCTTTGGCTCTATTCTTCGATAAATCTTCAAATAGGCACAATGACTTCAAATCTTTTGCATCTCTTGGACAATAGACTTTGTCTTGAGTCTTTTTCCTCGATAAAACCCGTGCAATCCCATGTTTTCTTCAATATTCATCCGGTTGACTCTGAAAACACAATAAACATAAAAACCACGCATAATTCCAAACAAATGATATTAAATACGTGTTTTGGTCTTGTTTTAGCCAGAAATAAGTGGTAAAAGGATGGGTGTTTTCACACCTATCATTAACACCTGACATACTTAAATCTTCTCGAGTCTCGGGCTCTTGATAATTAGAAGATCTAGTACGCATACACCTACAAAGAAAAAAGAAAACAATACCAAACGCAAAAGACAATATATATACACAAGAAAGATAAAATCTTTTTGGATTTTTGAAATTTTTAATTTTTATAGATTTTTTGAAATTTTTATGCAAGAAAAATAACGCTCACAAGTGAACGGATCCCAAAAAGCAACGCGTCTTTCAAAGAAAACCGTTAATATTTACGAAAAGAGCCGGCAGCGGCGCCATTTGATACAAGGCTTTTGACATCCCGTATAAAAATTAAAGTTCGTTTAAGTATGTCTCTTCGAATTGAAAACTGTGTTAACTATGCGACTCTGCTGTTCTTTGGTGAAACAAAAGTGTGTCGTTGTAGTATTTAAAATAAAAGTGCAAAAACAATTAATGTAAATGGCTTAAAAGTAAATCTAAAACTAATTTAAAGTGAAAGGCAAGTATTTAAAAGCGTGACGAGAAATTAAAGGGCACTAAATGTAAATAACGCAAACTTAAAACTAACTAAGGCAAACTCAAAACGCAACTAAAACTTAAAACTAAGGCAAGGCTAAAATAAATCTAAGGCAATCAAACTTAAAGTGCAAGTAAGGAAAAAGGCGGGAAAAACAAAGCTCGAAATTAAAATGCAGAAAATTAAAAACTGAAATTAAAATAACTGAAAATTGCCTATCCGGAATAAACCCTTACTCGGAATATTTGGGCCTATTCGGAATGTTCTCCCTATCCGGAATATGTCACCTATCCGGAATAAGTTCCCTATCCGGAATATCCAGCCCTATTCAGAGTATTCTGACTATTCGGAATAAGTTCCCTATTCGGAATATAATGCCTATCCGGAATAGTTCCCTTACCCGGAATAAACTTCCTATTCGGAATGTCCTGCTCTATCCAGAATAGTTGGCCTATTCGGAATATTACCCCTATGCGGAATATTACCCCTATGCGGAATATTCCCCTATTCGGAATACCAGCCCTATGCGGAATACCTGGCTATTCGGAATAACCAGCCTTACTCGGAATGTTGCTTGGAGATCAGAATCCTAGGAAAGATCAGAAACAAAGAGCCGAAGAACAAGGGAAACAAAATCACACGAATCTAAACAAAACTAAAGCAAATCAACCGAAAGATTAAATCAAACTAGTAAATAAACATCTATTAATCATAAACAATCAATCCAAAACAATCAAACTCATAAAACTAATCAAGATAATCAAAACCCACTTAAATAAATAAATAAAAATCAAGAACATGAACATAAACAATAAGAATCAAAGATTAAGAAAGGTAGAATAAGAGATGACCAATAAAGATAAAGATTGACAAGAATTAAAAGAAAAACTTACTTGGAATTAAATGGTAATTAAGGTGCAAGACAAGTATTTAAAAAGACATGAAAAGTAAATGTGCAAAAATTAAAATGGAAGAGCTAATTGTCACACTTAGCCAACAAAATGAAAATGATTAAGATCTAATCTATATATAGGGGAGGATTAAGGAATGCTTAGGAAGCTTCCTCCCCTCTTTCCTTTCTCCTTAATTTCATGCTTAGTCCTTCCTTCTTAATCTCTTTGTTAATTGCACCATTAGTCCTTAAGCCTATAAATCTTCTTTAATCTTGGACTTTAATGACTTTTGGCTCGGGATTTCTTTGAACTCGTCTTTTAATTCTTCAATAAATTAGACTTGAGTTCTTCGGCTTTAAGTAAACTTCCGTCTTTCGACTTTTTCTTCGATAAATCTTCAGAATTGGTCTTGGACTTCCGTTTTTTTTTGCACTCTTGACTTCTCGACTTCATCTTTCATCTTTTTCTTCAATAAAAGCCCGTGAATGCCGTGTTTTCTCCACTTTTCACAATTTCGTACTAAATCACAACAAAAACACAAACCACGCATAATTCCGACATAAAAGACATAAAATACACGTTTTGGCTCGGTTATTATTGTAATTAAGTGGTAAAAAGTATGGGTGTTTACACACCTATCAAACACACAATTTTTGAAAAAGATTTTGAATAATCATTGAGAAATTCTTGAAAAAACTGTGTTCAACGCTTTTTGAAAAACTCTATTTCTTTTTGGCGAAAAGGTTTTTTCTAAAGCATAAACTTGAGTTCATAGACTTTGAATGTCTTGACAAATCCACTCAAGTGTAAGAAGATTTAACTTCTTTTGTTGAGGGTAAGCGCACTAAATCGTACACTCCCCCGTGAATATAGATACGGGTTGCAATCTAAAAGTTATTACAAGCTATTGTGTTGAGCTCAAAACGTTGAATGTTTTGTGACAAGCTCAACCCAAGATAGATTGCTCTACCCGTTGTTGGAAAAAGTGTCCAAAATAGACATTTTCCTTTATTAAAAATAAAAATGACATGTTTTGAAAAATATTTACAACTCTCATTCATGCTTTATGTACACACCCGTGTCGTTATTGAGCGACATTTCTAGGTACGTCCATATTATCGATACTGAAAGACATGTCGAGAAGAATCTTTTTGGATTTTGAAAGATTTTTAATTTTGTGTTTTGCTTTTATATGTTTTATATTTTTGTATTTTGCTTTTTCGAAGATATTTACAAGTAGATGTTTGATAGATGAATCAAGCAGGCTTCTTTGCCAGAATCTCTAGTTCTGCTGGAGTCAAACATCTCATACCAATTTGCCTAACTAGATACGCAAACCTCTCTTTCGAAAGAGCTTTTGTAAACAAGTAAGCTAATTGGTAATCAGTTCCAACAAAGTATAATTCAACAATAACCCTTTCAATTTGTTCCTTAATGAAGTGATACCGGACATCAATGTACTTCGTGCGTGAATGCTGTACCGGATTGCAGGAGATGGTTATGGCGGACTTTGAGTCACAGTACATGGGTACTTTATCAAAGTGGAAGCCATAATCCGTTATTTGTGTTATCATCCAAAGAACTTGAGCACAACACGCAGATAGAGACACATACTCCGCTTCGACTGATAACAGTGATGTGCAATCCTGCTTCTTGGAAGACTGATAACGCCCAAATCCAACATGTTTTTGGGAGCGTTATCCGTACTTTTGTACATGTATATTGGTTATATCTATAATACTTTTGTGCATATTTGTGCCCAATTGTGTTTGCAAGTCTTTGTGTAGCCAATTGCAGGGATGAAGTGTTAAACAACATAAATGTGAAGATTAGTACGAGTACGAAGAATCCTATTCAAGCTCAAGACCCGTGTACAAGTTACAAGCCGTTGAAGATCAATTTCGGGTGCAAGAACAACTATTTCCAAGGAGCATACAAGTCACTCAGCATGAAGATGTCACCAGCACCATCAAGTTGCCACTTGCAAAAATCATCAAAGATGCCACCAGCAGGATGAAGATGCCACCAACATTTGTGTTGGCATAAATTGTGTCTACATTCATGCAAGCTCATGCAAGAAGCTTCTAGACTTTCTTTAGCTCCAAGCACTTGTCTTTGGCTCCAAGTATTTGTCTTTGGCTCCAAGCCATGCATTCACTCCATACCATCAACTTTGCCTATAAATAAGACCCTTGGGGTCATGTAATCATATATCTTTTCACAACTCAAATATCTCTTCATATCATCTTATAAATAACTCTCTCAACCTTGTACAAACCTCCATTCCCGGATTTGAGCAAGGTGGTGTAAGAAAAGTCACTTTTGGAGTCCGAAAAGCAAAGTTAACATCATGAAACTCTTAGGGATCATTACCCTAATCATTAGCAACATATTTGCACTTTGTAAGGCTCTTGATTATGACTTGTAAGACTATTATTCCATAGTTTATTTAATCATTTGTTATGAGTAGCTAAATATCATTCTACACTTGGTAGGATGATGTTTGTGGTATGAAGTAGTGGTTGTGATTGTGATTTATGTTTATTTCAATGTCAAGCTTTCCTTTGAACGATTAGTACTTATGTTTCATGTGACAATTGTTATCAAACCTTAATTTGTTGGTGAAGATTTCATAGGTCGAAAGGGTTATTTTCTATCAACAAGTCATAGTCGGTTTGTCTATGATTGGCTATCTTTTGTATTGATCATTTCTTAAGAAGTTTTGATTATCAAGAAACATAATTATAAGTGTTAGCAAATCCTTGAAATGAACGTGAATCGAATGTGTTGAAATTGGATTAAGTCTTGAATTGAGTGATTGGGTCTAATGCTTGTTTTCTTTAACCAAAGTCTTGACGAGGATTGAAGCTTTTAAAAACAATATATTGGATTATCCATCTAATTATCATAATCATATTTGTTAAACGTGTCATCACAATCATACCACTACGGATGCTCAAACTAGTCCTTACCAAGTGTTGCTTTTAATCTTATTATTAATCTCATCATTTTACTTGTTACTTGTTTGCCAACAATTGCTACAATCAACGATTATAGTTTTATTTTTTAATGATCATAGGTTTTCCAAATCCCCGTGAACGATCTCGGTATTACCACATAAAAGATATACACAAACGAAAGGGTTATACTTGCCCGTGCGTTTTTAGTCAATCCGATAATTCGTTTTATAAAGTTAAAACTTGTCCTACAAATCCATCACACGACGGACGCATCAAGTTTTTGGCGCCGCTGCCGGAGATTTGATTGTGTTCTTAGTTCCAAAATCATCCTATAATCAAACCCATTGTAGCGTTCTTGTTGCCAAAAAGCTCAAAAATCAAAAAGTAAAAAAAATAAAATCAATTTTGCAGCAAAGTCAGTTTTGCCGCCGGCAAAACAGACTTGCCGCTGACATCTCCCAAACAGAAAGGATTTCGCTGCCTGGCAAAACCTTCTGCCGCTGGCATCTCCCAAACAGTCCCCACTTTGCCGTCCGGCACGGCTAGTTGCCGCCGGCAACTTTCTTTAAAAAATTATGTTTTTATTTTTTCTGGTTTATTTAATTTCTTATTTACTTATTTTCCTATTAGTTATATTTTGTTTTTTTTATTTTTGTTACTTGTAGTCTTTTTCAAAAGTTCTTCAAGACTTGAATGAACACACGTTCTTCCGGTCAAGAATTACTTAGTCCATACACCGATCCCGAACGTTATATTCATCAATCTCGAAAGAAAAACCGCAAGAAGCAACCCTTTGTTTCTTTTTAAAACCGAATTCCAAAAACCAGAAACCCACCATTTGATAATCTCTTAGACGCATTTGTCGTCTATAACCCGTTTAACGATCTACCATTCCCAATGGCCGACGATCAATCTATGTGGGCAGCCAACCGAGTAGTAGCACCTACCCCCGAGGCTGCTATTGTTCAAATTGAGCTTGGAGAAAACTTCACCGTGAAAGGTCATCACCTTTCAGTGATCAAAGACCGCCAATTTGACAGCCGTACGCGGGCCGATCCGCATAAGCACATATCTGAATTTATAGAAATATGGGGCAAGTTCCGATATTGAGCCGACGTCGATGGAGACGCTATAAAACTCAAACTCTTCCCATAATCTCTATCCGGAGATGTAAGAGTTTGGTATAATGAGTTGACGCCCGGTACCATTGAAACATGGGAACAAATAAGAACCGCTTTTGTTAGTCGTTTCTTTCCACCCGCCATGTACGAAAGACTCATGGGGGAAATCTGAGGTTTCGCCCAACTTCCACAAGAAACACTCATTGATGCGTGGAACCGAATGAAAGACCTACTTCGTAGTTGTCATAGACATGGTTTATTAAAAGGAACCATCATCCAAATATTTAATCATGGTCTCAATGAACCGACGCAAGCAATCCTTGACGCTGGTGGACTCTTTCTCTATAAGACTCCCAAAGAAGCATATCAATTGCTCGAGGACCGAGTTCTCTTAAAACTCGATTGGTCCAAAGATAACTGTGACAACCCTAGGTTTTGGATTTGTCACTTGGTCTTACTTTTAGGTTATTTTATGTGTGCTTACTTGAATTGTGTGATTACGTGTTTGTTTTGTGTGATTGAGGTTGGTGTGGTTACCATTTATGAGTATAGAAGTACTCATAAGTAAATTGAGGAACGGTTATTTCATGTTCATGAGCTCACAATTAGTGACTATGAAATGAAATGGTGTTATTTGGGTGTTTACGTATACGTTTAAGTATTATAGTAATAGTGTATTTTTAGGATTTACGGTTTAGCATTTAGAGCTCTCGAATGAGGTAATTAGTCATATGAATACTTTTCGGGATGGTTTTAGGTCATTTAGGACCTAATTATAAAGTTTATTTCAAAATTTAAGATTTTTTTTAAAAGTGTATATTTTACGACTTTTACGGTAAAACGCGTAAATTTGACTAGTTTTACGGTTTTGAGGTTTTGGGAGTTTTAGGAGCTGAAATAAAATAAGGTAAATTAAGGTAATATTAATAAGATATTAATTAACAATAAAAAGAAAAAAAATATAAAGAAAAAAAAAACGAATTTAAGGGGGTTAGGTCGGTTTGGAAAAGAAAAAAAAGGGAAAAGAGGAGAAAAAGGAACGTGGGCTTATTCTTAGACTAGGATTTTATGTACACCCTATATATTGTTTTTAATCACAATCAAATTCATTATTATTCCCTGGAGATATTAAAAATTCGTGGGTTACATAGAAGGTTTTTAGGGTTCTTCATAATTTTGGGGGTTTTCATAAATCAAAGGTAAAGTCTTTAATCCCTTTTTAATTAAATTGTTTCTTTATGTTTTCTTTAATCATCTATGATGGATTTAGGTTATGGTTAATTTAAAAACAGTAAATTAATTTTATATTAATGGTGTTATAATGATTACATAATTAGGGCTTGTAATTAGAGGGATTAGGGTTAATTAATGAGGTTGATTTTGTTAAACCCGTTTTTAAAAACTGGGCAAAATTTTGAGTCAATTGTTTTGATCATATTGGGAGTTCTACAAACTCTTATTTTACGATTCAAGTATCCCTGGAAAGGTAATTGAAGTGAATTTCCAAAGCAAGAAACGAGAACTAAATTGGAGGTCGGGAAGTGGGTCAAAAACAGGTTACAACAGTCGGAGGTCAAAACAGTTTTGTAATCAGCCTGTTTTCTTTTTAAGTTTTGGGTTGTTTGGGGTACTTAGGGGTGCATTGGGATCTTCTCACGTACATGAGAGATAGTTTATATATTGTATCAAGTATCTGCACTTGGGCTAAGGTTGTGGTTTAGGGTAAGACCCTCTAATGGTAATGAACTTTTCATACGTTTAAAATCAGTGAATTCTGGATAGGTAGCAATATATACACATATATCGGGGCCTTAACAGTAGATTTAAGGTTAGGGAAAGTGGGAGGTTTTAGCTAACATATGTAAAAGTATGAATATTCCTTTTACAAAAACCATGGGTATATTTAAGTGGACGTTTGACTTAAAGTTTTGAGACCTAAAAACTGGGACTGTTTTGTGTAAAGTATGAACGGAATAGTTATTAAACTTAACCAAGTTAAGGACTTGTTAAGGAAGGGTAATGGGATGGTTAGAGCTTATCAATGAAGTTTTTATATGGGAATAGACTAGATGTCCATCATAGGTTGACGAGCCATCTTAGTGATAGGTTCGTGTATTGATTTCGTATTTTTGGTTTGTTAGCTTGTTGCTAGTGCGAGGACTTGTGAAGAAGCTATCAGGTGAGTTTCATAGTCCCATGTTTACTATTGATTTTGACTTCCAGATGGGATGGAAGAGACACTGTGTTGAGTTATTTCTAAATTGTTGCTGTGAATGTTTTTATGGTTTGTGATCGACTTGTGTGTACATTATGTGATTAACTGCTTTGTGATTCTTGATTGTGTATGATTTGGATCGGGGGACACGTGTCGTCTCAGTTATTATGGTTTGACAAGGTAGGGGCCTTGTGGTTTACCAAGGTAGTGGCCTTGGGATAGGTACATAGTGTGATCATCTATGGTACCATGATGTTGTTTGGCAAGGTAGGAGCCTTGGATTGGTTTGGTATGATTAATCTTGATTGATAGTTGTTAAGGCATATTTGTAGCACATTGTCCATATGTTATTGTGTTGATGGTTGTTATTCACAGCTTATAACTGATTTAGCGTTAGAGTCTAAACCTATGACTCTCACCAACTTTATGTTGACGTGTTTTAGTGTCTCTTTCAGGTGATACTATGGTTAAGCATGAGAACATTAGTGGCTAGGATTGGAGAAGCTTAGGATTGCATGTAGAAAGAGAATCCCCGTTTCCTTCTTAGTTTTTATTTGATCATTTAAGTAAGTGATATTGTGGCACATATGTTTGTTTTGATTATGTTACTTGTTTGTCTTGGGTAAGAGGTAGGACTGTTACCTACTTACCTAGACACCTGCATTTGATGAGATATTGTCATGACTTCTGTGTCACCTTTTTATGACATTTCTTATTTCATATAGTTATCTCTATAGACACGTCATGTTGTGATGATATCCATACGTCGCGCCCCATATTCCGCCATGGTAGGGTGTGACAGAATGGTATCAGAGACAATGGTTATAAAGAATTAGGTTGCCTAGTCGCGTAGCCTAGTCTATAACTTAAGGGTCCCTGCATATAGGCGTCATAGGGGTATGTGTGCATTTTATATTAGTTGATGTGTTTGGATGTTATTTTTGTGGTATTTGTTAAGTTATGAACTAGTATGGTTCATACTTAACTACATGTTATTTTCTTTAAGAGTTTTGACTAGTGCGGGTTGAACCATAGTCGTATACGCTAGTCATTGTTGGATTTCGTTTGATTATATTTTCATGTTCTTTATACATTTTGAATTTAGTCTACGCTGGTTCAGCTGGACTAAGAGTTTATTTGTTTCATGCATTGGCTATGTTATTTTAATACATGTGATTTTGGACCTTACGTTATGTTGTGGATTATGTGCTATATGAGTTGTAGGATCTATGTGATTATTTGAGTTGGCAGACTGATGTGTTATGTGTAGTATTAATTCTTATAAGTGTCATCATAGGAGGGAGTGCATTAGTGAAAGGGTACTGGTATAAGTATGGTGGCCAACATAGTTATACAAGTACCAAGACATCAATGGATTCCTAAATATGGTTACAAGAAAGAGGGTTAGTACATGCTTGTTTATAGTATATGCTGGATGGATTTGAGTGTATGTATGCCTATGCCTATATATGTATATATCCCTTCTACTTACCGGTTGTATTCTTAGGATGGTTTTCTAGCTCTTTTCTCTTTGGGATGTTCAACTTCAATAGTAGCGCATTTATCGAGTCCTCATTTCACGTGTTTGTTTGTACGGTACTTTTGGTGTAGAAGCTATTGAGAGGGTGGAGATTTCTTTTTGGAATAACAAAATCTTTTGTTTTGAGTCTTACATGGTAAAAAAATAAAACTTGCAAATAGTAAAAAAAAAATTAGTTGTTGGTAGTCCATAAAATGAGGGTAAGGTGTCGAAAACCTGTTTGAAATAAGGTGGAATATAAAAAAAAATTTACATTTAAGCATGGCTTGTTTATTTTAAAATATTTTGGTTTTGATCACCTAAAGTTATTGTTCTTTAGTTAGAATTTTTTTTTATTAAATTAAATATGTTAAAGTCATGTATTTAATCATATGATGTCACACCCCACCATGGCGGAATATGGGGCGCGACGTATGGATATCATCACAACTTGGCGTGTCTATAGAGATAACTATATGAAATAAGAAATGTCATAAAATGGAGACACAAAGTCATGGCAATATCTCATCAGACTCAGGAGTCTAGGTAAGTAGGTAACAATCCTACCGCTTACCCAAGACAAACAAATAACATAACCAAACAAATATATGTGTGCCACAATATCACTTATTAAAAGAACAAATAAAAACTAAGAAAGAAACGGGGATTCTCCTTCTATATGCATTCCTAAGCTTCTCCAATCCTAGTCACTTATGTTCTCATGCTTAACCATAGTATCACCTGAAAGAGACACTAAAACACGTCAACATAAAGTTGGTGAGAGTCATAGGTTTAGACTCTAACGCTAAATCAATTACAAGCTGTGAATAACAACCATCAACACAATAACATATGGACAATGTGCTACAATTATGTATTAACAACTAGCATTCAAGATCAATCATTCCAAACCAAAATCCAAGGCTCCTACCTTGCCAAACAACATGGTACCATAGATGATCACACTATGTACCTATCCCAAGGCCACTACCTTGTCAAACCACAAGGGCACTACCTTGTTAAACCTCAAGGCCACTACCTTTTCAAACCACAATAACTGAGACGGTACGTGTCCCCCGATCCAAATCATAAACAAAATCAAGAATCACATAGCAGTTAATCACATAAGTGTACACACAAGTCCATCACAAACCATAAAACATTCACAGCATCAGTTTATAAATAACTCAACACAGTGTCTCTTCCATCCCATCTGGAAGTCAAAATCAATATTAAACATGGGACTATGAAACTCACCTGATAGCTTCTTCACAAGTCCTCGCACTAGCAACAAGCTAACAAACCAAAAACACGAAATCAATACACGAATAAATCACTAAGATGGCTCATCAACCTATGATGGACATCTAGTCTATTCCCGTATAATTACCTCATTGTTAAGCTCTAATCACCCCATTACCCTTCCATAACAAGTCCGTAACTAGGTTAAGTTTAATAGCTATCCCGTTCATAATTTTACACAAAACAGTCCCAGTTTTAGGTCTCAAAACTTTAAGTCAAACGTCTACTTAAACATACCCATGGTTTCTGTAAAAGGAATATTCACACTTTTATATATGTTAGCTAAAACCTCCCACCTGCCCTAACCTTAAAGCTACTGTTAAGGCCCAGATATATGTGTATATATTGCTACCTATCCAGAATTCACTGATTTTAAACGTATGAAAAGTTCATTACCATTAGAGGGTCTTACCCTAAACCACAATCTTAGCCCAAGTGCAGATCCTTACTACAATATATAAACCATCTCTCATGTTCGTGAGAAGATCCCAATGCAACCCTAAGTACCCCAAACAACCCAAAACTTAAAAAGAAAACAGGCTGAATTCAAAACTGTTTTGACCTCCGACTGTTGTAACCTGTTTTTGACCCACTTCCCGACCTCCAATTTAGTTCTAGTTTCTTGCATTAGAAAGCCACTTCAACTACCTTTTCAGGGATACTTGGATCGCATCTTGAATGTTCCTAGAACTCGAGATATGATCAAAACAATAGACTCAAAATTCTGCCCAGTTTTTAAAAACGGGTTTTAAACAAATTGATCTAATTAATCACCTATAACCCTTCGAATACAAGCCCTAGATTATGTAATCATCATATTATGATTAATACAACTTTAATTTACTGTTTTTATAATAAACCCTAACCTAAATCCATCATAAGATGATTAAAGAAAACATAAAAACAATTTAATTGAAAAGGGATTTGAAGATTCACCTTTGATTTATGAAAACCCCAAAATTTTATGAAGAACCCTAATTCTCTTCATTAAATTCGACCTAAGCTTGATCTGCAGGGGATTATGATGTGTTTTTAGTTAATAAAAGTCTTTATATAATTACCATACTAATCCTAGCCCAATACAATGTTTTCTTTTTCTCTTTTTTTCCTTTTTCCTTTTTTTTTCTTTTCCAACCGTCTATACCCATTCCATATCCATTAAATTTCGTTTTTTTTTTCTTTTTATTGTTTAATATTATGTTATTAACAATACCTTAATTTACCTTAATTTATTTCAGCTCCTAAAACCTCCAAAACCTCAAAACCGTAAAACTAGTCAACTCTTACGCGTTTTACCGTAAAAGAAGTAAAATATACACTTTTATAAAAAATCTCAAATTTTGAAATAAACTTTATAACGTATTCCTAAATGACTTAAAACCATCCCGAAAAATATTCATATGGATAATTACCTCACCCGAGACCTCTAAATGCTAAACCGTAAATCCTAAAAAAATACTATTACTATAATACTTATACGTATACGTAAACACCACAACATCACCATTTTCATTTCATAGTCACCACTTGTGAGCTCATGAACATGAAATAACCGTTCCTCGATTTACTTATGAGTACTCTATACTCATAAACGATAACCACGCCAACCTCGTTCACACAAAATAAACACGTAAACACACAATTCAAGTAAGCACACATAAAATAACCTAAAAGTAAGACCAAGTGACAAACCCAAAACCACGGTTGTCACATCACTCCCTCCTAATAGAAATCTCGTCCTGAGATTCACTCCCAAACTCAAACTTATTCTCAGCAAACAAACGAGGATACATATCCCTGATAAAACCTTCACGTTCAAACGTGAACTCAGTTTACACGAAAATAATCTCAACCAACAACACATGAGCCTTAACCGTCCGCGAGGAAACTTATCAAAACCATAAAGTTATGTAACCAACCTAACTAAATCTCGCAACTCATCAAACAAGAACTGTCTTGAAACCAAGTTAGGAGCCGTCACATAACTCAACGGGTTTAAAACTGTCACCCCGATTTCAGTCTTACTCATAAATACCATAAATCAAAACTCATCAAAATATAACCACGTATAATAAGGTCTAAACAACTCTCAAATTCCTTCCCAACTCATCTCTATGTTAACCCTACAAGTGTTCATTACCGCAAAATACCCAAAACACGAGTTTAAACCATGTTGTCCGAAAATTAACCTTGAACTCAACACTTGTACAATTAATTCGACCAAACTACTGACTTCCAATTACGAAACTTTCTGAATATTTGAAAAGTATGTTCCGAGTACATAATTTTAGGCTTTTGAATCACCCAAAAACCTTTAAAAATGAATAAGTTATGACCAAAACGATTTTTCTCAAAATCTGCCTAGGCATTAGCGACAGTTTCTGATAGTTAGCGACATATTTTGACAGTTTAGCGACAGTTTCTGCCTACTCCGATTTATACAAAAAAAAACGATTTTTAAACCCTAAAACCCCCCATTAATTACCAAAAATAGAACCTAATTTATTTTAATTCCAGAAAATTAAAACTCTATTAATTACATGAATTTTACATATTTCACTAAATAAGAACAAAATTTTTAACTTAAGAACAATAACTTTAGGTGATCAAAACCAAAATATTTTATAATAACCGAGTCATGCTTATATGTTAAAGAATTTATATTCCACCTTATTTGAAACATGATCCCGACACTTCCTTATTTCATCGCCTACCAACAACTATTTTTTTTCAATTTGCAAGTTCTATTTTTTTACCATGTATAACTCGAAACAAAAGACATCGTTACCCCAAAAAGAAATCTCCACCATCTCAAAATCCTTCACGCCAAAAGTACCGTACAAAAAACACGTGAAATGAGGACCCGAGAAATGCGCTACTACAGAAGTTGAACATCTCAAAGAGAAACGAGCTAGCAACCAACCCAAGAATACAACCGGTAAGTAGAAAATAATTTTACATACATAAGCATAAGCGTACATACACTCAAATCCATCCAACATATACTATACAAGCATGTATTAACTCTCTTTCATGCAATCATACTTGAAAGTTCAGTGGTGTTGTGGCACATATATAATTATATAGGCCTCCATAATTATACATGTTCCCTTTCACCAATGTACTCCCTCCTATGATGACACTTATAAGAAATTAATACTACACATAACACATAATCCAACAACTCACAAGCACATAACCACACAAGATAAGATCTAAAACCCCATGTATTAAAATAACATAGCCAATGCACGAAACACATAAACTCGTAGTACAGCTGAACCAGCGTAGACAAAATTCTAAATGTATAAAGAACATGAAAACATAATTAAGCGAAATCCAACAATGACTAGCGTATACGACCATGGTTCCACCCGCACTAATCAAAAGTCGTAAAGAAAATAACATGTAGTTAAGTATGAACCATAGTAGTTCATAACCTAACAAATACTACGAAAATAATATTCAAACACATCAATTACTATAAAATGCACACATACTCCTATGACGCCTATATGTAGGCACCCTTAAGCTATAGACTAGGCTACACGACTAGGCAACCTAATTCTCTATAATCATTGTCTCTGATACCATTCTGTCACACCCCACCATGGCGGAATATGGGGCGCGACGTATGGATATCATCACAACATGGCGTGTCTATAGAGATAACTATATGAAATAAGAAATGTCATAAAATGGAGACACAAAGTCATGACAATATCTCATCAGACTCAGGAGTCTAGGTAAGTAGGTAACAGTCCTACCGCTTACCCAAGACAAACAAATAACATAACCAAGCAAATATATGTGTGCCACAGTATCACTTATTAAAAGAACAAATAAAAACTAAGAAGGAAACGGGGATTCTCCTTCTATATGCATTCCTAAGCTTCTCCAATCCTAGCCACTTATGTTCTCATGCTTAACCATAGTATCACCTGAAAGAGACACTAAAACACGTCAACATAAAGTTGGTGAGAGTCATAGGTTTAGACTCCAACGCTAAATCAATTACAAGCTGTGAATAACAACCATCAACACAATAACATATGGACAATGTGCTACAATTATGTATTAACAACTAGCATTCAAGATCAATCATTCCAAACCAAAATCCAAGGCTCCTACCTTGCCAAACAACATGATACCATAGATGATCACACTATGTACCTATCCCAAGGCCACTACCTTGTCAACCACAAGGCCACTACCTTGTCAAACCTCAAGGCCACTACCTTGTCAAACCACAATAACTGAGACGGTACGTGTCCCCCAATCTAAATCATAAACAAAATCAAGAATCACATAGCAGTTAATCACATAAGTGTACACACAAGTCCATCACAAACCATAAAACATTCACAGCATCAGTTTATAAATAACTCAACACAGTGTCTCTTCCATCCCATCTGGAAGTAAAAATCAATATTAAACATGAGACTATGAAACTCACCTGATAGCTTCTTCACAAGTCCTCGCACTAGCAACAAGCTAACAAACCAAAAACACGAAATCAATACACGAACCAATCACTAAGATGGCTCATCAACCTATGATGGACATCTAGTCAATCCCCGTATAATTACCTCATTGTTAAGCTCTAATCACCCCATTACCCTTCCTTAGCAAGTCCCTAACTTGGTTAGGTTTAATAGCTATCCTGTTCATAATTTTACACAAAACAGTCCTAGTTTTAGGTCTCAAAACTTTAAGTCAAACGTCCACTTAAACATACCCATGGTTTCTGTAAAAGGAATATTCACACTTTTATACATGTTAGCTAAAACCTCCCACCTGCCCTAACCTTAAAGCTACTGTTAAGGCCCAGATATATGTGTATATATTGCTACCTATCCAGAATTCACTGATTTTAAACGTATGAAAAGTTCATTACCATTAGAGGGTCTTACCCTAAACCACAATCTTAGCCCAAGTGCAGATCCTTACTACAATATATAAACCATCTCTCATGTTCGTGAGAAGATCCCAATGCAACCCTAAGTACCCCAAACAACCCAAAACTTAAAAAGAAAACAGGCTGAATTCAAAACTGTTTTAACCTCCGACTGTTGTAACCTGTTTTTGACCTACTTCCCGACCTCCAATTTAGTTCTAGTTTCTTGCATTAGAAAGCCAGTTCAATTACCTTTTCAGGGATACTTGGATCACATCTTGAATGTTCCTAGAACTCGAGATATGATCAAAACAATAGACTCAAAATTCTGCCCAGTTTTTAAAAACGGGTTTTAAACAAATTGATCTAATTAATCACCTATAACCCTACTAATACAAGCCCTAGATTATGTAATCATCATATTATGATTAATACAACATTAATTTACTGTTTTTATAATAAACCCTAATCTAAATCTATCATAAGATGATTAAAGAAAACATAAAAACAATTTAATTGAAAAGGGATTTGAAAATTTCCCTTTGATTTATGAAAACCCCAAAATTTTATAAAGAACCCTAATTCTCTCCATTAAATTCGACCTAAGCTTGATCTCCCGGGGATTATGTTGTGTTTTTAGTTAATAAAATTCTTTATATAATTACCATACTAATTCTAGCCCAATACAATGTTTCCTTTTTCTCTTTTTTTCCTTTTTCCTTTTTTTTTCTTTTCCAACCGTCTATACCCATTCCATATCCATTAAATTTCTTTTTTTTTTCTTTTTATTGTTTAATATTATGTGATTAACAATACCTTAATTTACCTTAATTTATTTCAGCTTCTAAAACCTCCAAAACCTCAAAACCGTAAAACTAGTCAATTTTTACGCGTTTTACCGTAAAAGACGTAAAATATACACTTTTATAAAAAATCTCAAATTTTGAAATAAACTTTATAACTAAGTCCTAAATGACTTAAAACCATCCCGAAAAATATTCATATGGATAATTACCTCACCCGAGACCTCTAAATGCTAAACCGTAAATCCTAAAAAAATACTATTACTATAATACTTATACGTATTCGTAAACACCACAACATCACCATTTTCATTTCATAGTCACCACTTGTGAGCTCATGAACATGAAATAACCGTTCCTCGATTTACTTATGAGTACTCTATACTCATAAACGATAACCACACCAACCTCGTTCACACAAAATAAACACGTAAACACACAATTCAAGTAAGCACACATAAAATAACCTAAAAGTAAGACCAAGTGACAAACCCAAAACCACGATTGTCACATATGATGGGTGAGAGTTTTAATTTTCTGGAATTAAAATAAATTAGGGTTTAAAATCGTTTTTGGGTATAAATCGGAGTAGGCAGAAACTATCGCTAAACTATCAAATTCTGTCGCTAAACTGTCAGAAATTGTCGCTAATGCCTAGGCAGGTTTTAGGTAAAAATCGTTTTGGTCATAACTTGTTTGTTTTTAAAACTTTTTGGGTGATTCAAAAGCCTAAAATTATGTACTCAGAACGTACTTTTCAAATATTTAGAATGTTTAGCAAACGGAGGTCAGTAGCTAAGTCTAACTAATTGGACAAGTGTCGAGTTCAAGGTTAATTTTCAGACAACATGGTTTAAACTTATGTTTTGGGTATTTTGGGTTAATGAATACTTGGAGGGTTAACATAGAGATGAGTTGGGATATAATTTGAGATTTATTTAGACCTTAGAGCACATGTTTATATCTTGATGAGTTTTGATTTATGGTATTTATGAGTAAGACTGAAATCTGGGTGACAGTTTTAAACCCGTCAAGTTATGTGATGGCTCCTAACTTGTTTTCAAGACAGTTCTTGTTTGATGAGTTGCGAGATTTAGTTAGGTTGGTTACATAACTTTATGGTTTTAATAAGTTTCCTCGCGGACGGTTAAGGCTCATGTATTGTTGGTTGAGATTATTTTGGTATAAACTGAGTTCACGTTTGAACGTGGAAGTTTTATCAAGGATATGTATCCTCGTTTGGTTGCTGAGAGTAAGTTTGAGTTTGGGAGTAAATCTCGGGACGAGATTTCTATTAGGAGGGAGTGATGTGACAACCCTAGGTTTTGGATTTTTCACTTGGTCTTACTTTTAGGTTATTTTATGTGTGCTTACTTGAATTGTGTGATTACTTGTTTGTTTTGTGTGATTGAGGTTGGTGTGGTTACCATTTATGAGTATAGAAGTAATCATAAGTAAATTGAGGAAAGGTTATTTCATGTTCATGAGCTCATAATTAGTGAATATGAAATAAAATGGTGTTATTTTGGTGTTTACGTATACGTATAAGTATTATAGTAATAGTGTATTTTTAGGATTTACGGTTTAGCATTTTGAGGTCTCGAATGAGGTAATTAGTCATATGAATATTTTTCGGGATGGTTTTAGGTCATTTAGGACTTAATTATAAAGTTTATTTCAAAATTTAAGATTTTTTTAAAAGTGTATATTTTACGACTTTTACGGTAAAACGCGTAAATTTGACTAGTTTTACGGTTTTGAGGTTTTGGGAGTTTTAGGAGCTGAAATAAATTAAGGTAAATTAAGGTAATATTAATAAGATATTAATTAACAATAAAACGAAAAAAAATAAAGAAAAAAAAACGAATTTAAGGGGGTTAGGTCGGTTTGGAAAAGAAAAAAAAAGGAAAAAGAGGAGAAAAAGGAAAGTGGGCTTATTCTTGGACTAGGATTTTATGTACACCCTATATATTGTTTTTAATCACAATCAAATTCATTATTATTCCCTGGAGATATTAAAAATTTGTGGGTTACATAGAAGGTTTTTTGGGTTCTTCATAATTTTGGGGGTTTTCATAAATCAAAGGTAAAGTCTTTGATCCCTTTTTAATTAAATTGTTTCTTTATGTTTTCTTTAATCATCTATGATGGATTTAGGTTAGGGTTAATTTAAAAACAGTAAATTAATGTTATATTAATGTTGTTATAATGATTACATAAATTAGGGCTTGTAATTAGAGGGATTAGGGTTAATTAATAAGGTTGATTTTGTTAAACCCGTTTTTAAAACTGGGCAGAATTTTGAGTCATTGTTTTGATCATATTGGGAGTTCTTCAAACTCTTATTTTACGATTCAAGTATCCCTGGAAAGGTAATTGAAGTGGCTTTCCAAAGAAAGAAACGAGAACTAAATTGGAGGTAGGGAAGTGGGTCAAAAACAGGTTACAACAGTCGGAGGTCAAAACAGTTTTGTAATCAGCCTGTTTTCTTTTTAAGTTTTGGGTTGTTTGGGGTACTTAGGGGTGCATTGGGATCTTCTCACGTACATGAGAGATGGTTTATATATTTTAACAAGTATCTACACTTGGGCTAAGGTTGTGGTTTAGGGTAAGACCCTCTAATGGTAATGAAATTTTCATACGTTTAAAATCAGTGAATTCTGGATAGGTAGCAATATATACACATATATCGGGGCCTGAACAGTAGCTTTAAGGTTAGGGCAAGTGGGAGGTTTTAGCTAACATATGTAAAAGTATGAATATTCCTTTTAAAGAAACCATGGGTATATTTAAATGGACGTTTGACTTAAAGTTTTGAGACCTAAAAACTGAGACTGTTTTGTGTAAAATATGAATGGGATAGTTATTAAACTTAACCAAGTTAAGGACTTGTTAAGGAAGGGTAATGGGATGGTTAGAGCTTATCAATGAAGTTTTTATATGGGAATAGACTAGATGTCCATCATAGGTTGACGAGCCATCTTAGTGATAGGTTCGTGTATTGATTTCGTGTTTTTGGTTTGTTAGCTTGTTGCTAGTGCGAGGACTTGTGAAGAACCTATCAGGTGAGTTTCATAGTCCCATGTTTACTATTGATTTTGACTTCCAGATGGGATGGAAGAGACACTGTGTTGAGTTATTTCTAAATTGTTGCTGTGAATGTTTTTATGGTTTGTGATGGACTTGTGTGTACTGATATGAGCTAAAACTCATATCAATTTATCAATAAATAACCCTAAAACATGAAGCAAAATACCAATTTATCTTGTAAAAACAGTATTATGTGGTATGTTTGTGTTTGTGTACACTTGTGTAGGTAAAAGGATGCATTTTCAAGCAAACAAGGAATAATCAAGCTTAATTTGATGAAAAAGACAAAGAAGGATCAAAAGTGACAAGACTTTGAAAGTGCAAGGACCTATCTTGACAATCTGCCAAAGGTGAAGGACCAATGTGTAAATATGGAAAACTCAAGATCATAGTCAAATTTGGTCAACTCTCAAGTCAACTCAGTCAAAGGACCAATTTTGTTCAAGGATGAAGTTTGAAGGACCAAATATGCCAAAGAAATGAAGTGAATAACTCAAATATACAATCTGCCAAAGTCAAGGGATCAATTCTGCCATTTTTGGAAAGTTAATACAAGTGTGATCCGTGTTTTAAACTAAGAACCAATAAAAAGCCAAGAAAGAGTTGTCCTGGATTGCCACATCATGGCAATTAATACCCACTAGCGCCGCCATTCATAAATGAGCAAATCACAACAGTGCAATCCGTGTGCACCCTTTTCAACCAATGAAGACTTGACACGTGGCATCTTCAAACAAACAAAATTTCCAGGATCGGGTTAGAGCTAGAGTGGATTTCAAGAGAAGTTCTTAACATCAAACTTGCTCAAAATCAAGAGACAAATCCATTGGTCATAACCAATTAACCTGAAATCAACTCCACAAGGAATCCCCAATTTGAGTTCATACCTGCAAAATCAGTTAAGCAGATTTATGACACGTGGAAGTCTGGGATTGGCTCCAACACGTCACCAACCCCAACTGCTCCTCCTCTGAAGTCTATAAATAGCATGATTAGTCCTCATTTCTGGTAGTAGTTAAAAAGTGTGAAAACACACACACTTTTAGATTTCTTTCACCATTTCTAGTTTTTAGCTTAAAAACTCAAGAGTTTGACACACTCTTGAGTTAGTTAGTTAGTTTGTAACCACTTAACAGCTTTGTAACAACTTTTCCATTAATAAAATTCAAATTCTTACTTTCCCGCCAATTCTCAATTCCTTCTATATTGTTCATACCTTGCACCATTGATACTCTTGTTGCTGTTTTGAGTTTGTTATGATCATATCTTGATCATAACTGACTTTGTGTGAAGATTGTAGCTGTTTGTTGATTTCAGTCCAAGTTCATAGCAGATTTGATGATTTCAAGGCATTTTAGCCTTGTTGATGATGTGTAGCTGTTTGATTGATTGTAGATAGTTGAATCTAGTGCTAAGGTGGTGGTTAGCACTAGACTAGAGAGTTCAGCACTCATCTACTGCTCAAAGGTTACTACAATAGGTGCAAACGCTTCTTGTTTTCAATTCCTCTCAATTGTAAATGCATGCTTCATTCCTAGCTAAGATCTTTGTTGATTGCATGATAAAAGTTGATTAGACTGATTTTGATTTGATTCTTGTCATTTTGTAGTTTAAGTGTTGCTTTATCTGCTTTTGATTTGATACTTGTCCTAGTTCTTAGCTTAATTCAGTCAATTTTAGCTTTGTTATACTATTTGAGTCCTAGTTGTTTCAGTTACTTGCAAATAGCTTTCACACACTTCAATTTGATCGCTGAACTTGATTTGATAAAGCTTTTACTCAGTTTGAATTTGTACTCAAAAAGACTTCACAAAAATTTCAAAAAAGATCAGTAAAAGAGTGTTTGGCATTAGCTTGTGTAGGATTTTCAAGTGTTGATTTTTGGCCAACTAGTGTTCATTTTCAGTAAATAAGTGATAACTAGTAGAATTGAGTCATTTTCAAGTCAACAGTAAGGTCAAAAAGGCAAATGGCATTGTAAAAAGTTTGGGTCATTTTCAGTCAGTTTTATTCAAGAAAAGTTGTCAAATTCATTTACTTAGCATTTACTTGTTTCTTAATGAAATTCCATCAAACCAGTTCTCAAATCTAGGTCATAATATGAAGTTTCATTGTCCATAAGCATTTTGTACAGTATTCAGTAAGCAAGTGGGAATAAGCAAAAATCTGAACCTTTAAGCAAATGAATGTTTCTGTAACTTGTAAACTGATTTTTCATATCTCACAATCCTCTTCATAAACTGATCAATTTTCTTTTACAAATTCACTTAGTTAATGCTTGTGGTTGATTTTTGAGATTTTGAGCTTTTTGAAAAAAAGCTTGGTCAACGCTGGTCAACATAAGCCAAATTTTAGCTTAATTCAATTTCCAAGCTTATTACTGAATGATTTTTAACAAGACTTGATTTCCCGTTCATATTTTGAGTTCATTAATCAGTTTCATTACAAAAATCCAGTTATGCATGTCTAGATTTCTTTAGAGCTTATTTTGTGCTTATTGGAAAGTGCTTATCAGCTTTTTAGTCAGTTTCATCAAACTTCCTTTTACAGGTCTAGCTTATTTTTGATTTTAAGCAGTTTGCAAGTGGTTTGAACAATTTTGGTTGAGAAATAAGCTCAAACGAACTTATTTGTTTTTGAAACCCGTTTTTGCTTATAACTTTTCAATAATTGCATTTCAGTCCTTCTTGTATTAAACTTCTTTAAAACTTGGCTAAACTTACTAGTTTTTAGGGTTTTCATTAATCAGGTCCTTGAACTTTCATAGTTTGTTAAAATCAGTTAGTAAGTTTTGGATTTGTTGAGAATTGGTTAGTTTGTTGCATAGTTTTCAATTTTAATCCTCATACTTAACTATTTTTACAATTTTAGTCCTTATACTTGTTATCTTTACATTTTAAGCATTTACTTTTCATAGAATTTACATTTTCAGTCCTTTTAGTTGTAAAATTTACATTTAGAATTTTACTTGAATAAATACTTGGTATTTGCACGATGTTTTACATATAAGTAGACAATATTTTTCAGTTTTGCAAGGCATTGTTTGAATTAGCAAATAGAATATCCAAAAAAAATATATACAACCAAAAACAGTTAAAAACCCGATATTGTTAGGACTTTCAATTAGACAAGAACTGAGAAAAACGAACTGCATTATACACAATTTCAAATGGCGCCGCTGCCAGTTCTTTGACTTTACGAGAGACTATCGATTGACGGTTTTCATTGACTTTTGGGATCCGTTCACCTTGTGAACGTTATTTTTACGTATCATAAATCAAAAACAAATAAAAAATCAAAAATATAAAAATATATAAAAACTAAAAAATTAACAAAACAATTCTTTTCCTAAAGAATTGACCAAACAAATTAAAAAAAAATCCAAAAAGCAATCTTTTTCCTAAGAAATTGCACCCAAAAATATATATTATTGGATTCTCTCGGTTTTTATGTACATATAGTATTTTCTCTTAAAAACTCATAAATACAAAAATATTTTCCATATATTATTATAAGTAAATACGTATACGTATAAGAACAACCAATCTACATATTCTCCATAAGTATTGCCAAGGCAATACACCGTGTTGAGGGGCGTTCCGGTCTTTGACACGTGTATCGATCAAACAAAATAAAGCAAGAATAGATAAATACTCTCAATAAGCAACAATTCGAAGAATACGAACATTTAAGTGAATAGAAAGGCGATGTGCTATAAAATGCCATCTAAGGGTCAATAGGTACTTAAGTGCTTCGCGCCACCTAACCCCCCATTCACTTGTGAGTATTCTAAGAACGAAGGCTTCATTGGGGGTCTTGCACCCAAGTAGTACATACATATATATTATTTTCTTGTGGATATTTCATATTGAAACTCGAAGAAGATAATCCTTTTCTCTTCAAAGTCACATGAGAGCTTCTCTCCCATTCCTCGTATTGAGTTGCATGCTCACTCGCGGGCGTGCACAAATACCGATTGGTGTACAACCTCTTCCTCCGAAAAGGAAGAAAAAGAGAAAGAGTAAGACTACCACCGTCCATCAAGCCGATCACGAGAATCGTGCTTTGATTCATCCACAACAAGAAGCCATGGATGTCGATAATCGCTCTTTGATGGAACGTTTGCAAACCAATGTTCATGGATATGCTAGTGCTATTAGGATTCCCAACATTCCCGCAAATACATTTGATCTAAAAACAGCTATGATTACTATGGTTTCACAAACACCTTTCTATGGTAACAAGAATGATGATCCTCATGATCACCTTAAGAAATTCCTTTCTCTTTGCAATACCATTAAGCTCAATGGAGTTCCACATGATGTTATTAAGTTGATGTTAGTGCCATTTTCACTAGAGGGACAAGCTAAGCATTGGTTAGACACCCAACCACCCGATAGTATCACCACATGGGATGGTTTCACCACTAAGTTTTTGAACAAGTTCTTTCCTCCATCTAAGACCATGGCCTTGAGGAACTTAATTATAGGCTTTCAACAAAAACCTAGTCAATCCTTTAGTGATGCTTGGGAAGAGTATAGAGAGTTACTGAGGCGATGCCCTAACCATGGATTGGATGATGTTCACAAAATCAATACTTTTTATACTGGCCTTAAATCTCACCACCAAGATTCACTCAATGCTTCTGTGGGAGGGAATATTCTTCTTAAATCCATGCAAGAGGCCGTGGACATCATTGAGACTAAAGCAATGGTTCAAACAAACTCTCAATTTGAAGAAAGGGTTCATGTTATCCAAAACACTTCTCAAACACCTTGTGATAACCAATTCCTTAAATATCACCAAGAGATCATTCAACAAGTCAAACAAGGTCAACACGAAATGATTCAAGAGATAGTTCAAGCCATTAAGACCGTTTCATTGAACAATTCTTCAAATGATGTGAATGCCATTACTCTTTCTTGTGTAACTTGTGGAGGTCCCCATTCTTATGAACAATGTGATAAGGTGCAAGTTTATCAAGGGGAATGCTATGCTTACCAAGACGAACATCGTAAACACTTCAAGCCAAATATCAATCCAAATAATCTTTCTTACAAGTCCCAAAACTACCTTACTCTACCGGGATTCCCACCCCAACCACCCACCCAAATTCAACAAAATCCTCCTCAAATTTTACCAAGGAATCAAGGGCAAAGACCACCTTACCAATGGAATAACTATAAGGCACCCAATCATTTTCAACCTCAAGGAAATAACTTTTATCCACCAAATCAAGGATTTAATGCTCAACCTCCACCTTTCCAACCTCAAGGTCTTCAAGGAAATGTGTCACAAGATTATAACACAATAGATTTTTTTCACAAAATGAATCAAGAGAATGAAAGGAGGTTCCAAGCTATTGAGAAGAGAATGAATGACCAAATGAAACGTATATCGGATGAACAAACCAATAGGATTTTAATGGTATTAAATCAAAGACCACAAGGGGCTTTACCTTCCAACACATAAACAAATCCAAGGGCAAATGTCAATGCTATTACAACAAGGAGTGGAAAAACAACAAAGGATCCTTCACCTCCTAAACCTCCTATTGTTCCATCCACTTGTGCTCCTACTTGTGACAAGCCTTCTACCTCTACTTCACCACCTCAAAATTCTCCCATTCACTCAAACACACCTTCTCAACCCATTCATACTTCTCCTCTACCTTCCACACTTCCCAATGAAGAAGCTAACAAAGACAAATCTTCCACTACAACACCTATTCCACCTACACCAAAACCTACTCTTCCATATCCTTCAAGGTTGAAAAAGGACAAGTTAAAGAACAAGGATGACATCCAAGTCTCCAATTTCTTAAGGATGTTCAAGCAACTCAACATCAACATATCCTTTGCGGAAGCTCTTGCTTATATGCCAAAGTTTGCTAAGATGTTCAAGGATTTACTCTCAAACAAAGAAAAGTTGGTTGATTTGCCCAACACATCCCTTAATGAAAATTGTTCCGCCGTGCTACTTAAAACCTTACCAACAAAACTTGGAGATCCGGGGCGCTTCTTGATACCTTGTAATTTTCCCGGTGTTGAAAATTGCATGGCTTTGGCGGATCTAGGGGCAAGCATTAACCTCATGCCTTTATCGGTTTGGAAAAAACTCTCTCTTCCCGAGCTCACTCCCACTAGGATGACTCTTGAATTAGCCAACCGAACCATAGCTTACCCCGTAGGTATAGCGGAGGATGTGTTTGTAGGTTTGGATAAGTTTACGTTTCCGGCCGACTTTGTAGTGGTTGATTATGACATGGATCCTAGAGTGCCTTTGATTGTTGGTAGACCGTTTTTTAGAACGGGTCGTACTTTGATAGATGTGGCGGAAGGAGAACTAATTATGAGAGTAGAAGATGAGAGAGTGGTGTTTAAGTTAGGGAAAGTTTGTGATAGGAAAGAGGCTAAAGAGTCTAGACCTTGTGAGACTATTAACATTGTTGATGTGTTAGATGAGGTGTGTGATGAACACTTTCATGATGCTTGCAAGAGTACTAGTGATGAGATGCCCCATGTTGAAACCGTGGCCTTAATTGCTCCCTCTTTAACACCTTTTGGAGAGAGTGATTTCCTCTTGGAGGAATTTGAGTCAAACTTTCTTGGTGATGATGATTCTCCCATTAATTGGGAAGAAAATATTCTTACAATCCAAAAGTTGCTCAATGAGGACCCTATTCCTTCTCCTATTCCACAAGAAGTTACCATTGAGGAACCTTCCATAGTAAAACCTTCCATAGAGAGTCCACCTCCTATTGAACTTAAGGACCTTCCATCCCACCTAGAGTATGCTTTCTTAGAGGGCAAAGACCAATTACCTGTGATCATTGCTAAAGAGTTGAAAGAGGATGAGAAGGAGAAACTTATTGAAGTCCTTAAGAAACACAAGAAAGCCTTAGCATGGAAAATATCTGACATAAGGGGAATTGATCCACATTTTTGTACACACAAAATCCTTATGGAGGATGACTATAAACCCGCCATTCAAAGTCAAACGAGAGTTAACCCAAAAATCCATGAGGTTATTAAGAAGGAAGTGATTAAATTCTTAGATGCGGGTATGATTTACCCCATTTCCGACTCTCCATGGGTTAGCCCGGTTCATTGTGTTCCAAAGAAGGGTGGAATCACCGTGGTGCCTAATGAGAACAATGAGCTTATTCCCACGAGACTTGTCACCGGTTGGAGAGTTTGTATTGATTATAGAAAACTCAATGAGGCGACTAGGAAAGACCATTTCCCATTACCTTTTACGGATCAAATGCTTGAACGCTTAGCGGGAAATGAGTACTATTGCTTTCTTGATGTCTTTTCGGGTTATTTCCAAATACCCATTGACCCTAAGGATCAAGAAAAGACCACATTCACTTGTCCCTACGGTACATTTGCTTACAAGAGGATGTCTTTTGGCTTATGTAATGCACCAGGGACGTTTCAAAGGTGCATGATGGCGATTTTCCATGACATGATAGAGCAAACTATAGAGGTTTTTATGGATGATTTTTCCGTCTTTGGAAATTCATTTACCTCATGTCTCACCAATCTTGAGAGAATGCTTAAGCGTTGTGAGGAAACACGTTTAGTGCTTAATTGGGAGAAATGTCACTTTATGGTGAAAGAGGGAATTGTTTTAGGACACAAAATATCCAACAAGGGATTAGAAGTGGATCGAGCTAAAATTGATGTGATTGCTAAGCTTCCCCCACCCACCTCGGTTAAAGGTGTGAGGAGTTTCTTAGGTCATGCGGGATTTTATAGGCGCTTTATACAAGATTTTTCTAAGATAGCTAGACCGATGACTCACCTCTTGGAAAAAGAGGCTCCTTTCATTTTTAACCAAGATTGTTTGGATTCTTTTGACATTCTCAAGGAGAAATTGACTAAGGCTCCCGTTTTGGTTTCTCCAAATTGGGAATTACCTTTTGAGCTTATGTGTGACGCTAGTGATTATGCGGTGGGGGCCGTCTTAGGACAAACAGTTAATAAGCATTTTCAACCTATACACTATGCGAGTAAAACCATGACCGGTGCACAACTTCATTACACTACCACGGAAAAAGAGTTGCTTGCTATAGTATATGCTTTTGAGAAGTTTAGACCATACCTTGTGCTATCTAAAACCATAGTGTATACGGATCATTCCGCTCTCAAGTATCTTATGACAAAACAAGATGCTAAGCCTAGGCTTTTGAGATGGGTTTTGTTGCTTCAAGAGTTTAAGATAGAAATTCGTGATAAGAAAGGGGCCGAGAATTTAGCGGCGGATCACTTGAGTAGACTTGAGCATCCTTTTCAAGGAGATTTGCCACATCAAGAAATCAATGAATCCTTTCCATTAGAGGAGCTCATGTCTATCTCTTCCCAAGAGGATGCCACTCCTTGGTTTGCGGATATCGCAAACTATCTTGTGGGCAATGTGCTTATTGAGGATCTTACTTATCAACAAAAGAAGAAATTTCTTAAGGAAGTTAAGTACTACTTTTGGGATGATCCTTATCTTTTTGGGCAATGTGCGGACCAAATCATTAGACGGTGTGTAGATGGGCCCGAGGCATTTAAGATCTTAGAAGCGTGTCATAAAGGACCTACTGGTGGACATGTTGGGCCCAACTATACCGCCAAGAAAGTGTTTGATTCGGGTTACTATTGGCCTTCCATTTACAAAGATGCCCATGAAATGGTGAAATTTTGTGATGTGTGTCAAAGACAAGGAAAAATTACGCAACGTGATGAGATGCCACAAAATTTTATTCAAGAGTGTGAGATATTTGATGTGTGGGGCATTGATTTCATGGGACCTTTTCCATCCTCTAAGAGAAACAAGTATATACTTGTGGCGGTGGATTATGTGTCAAAATGGGTGGAGGCTAAAGCCTTACCTACCAATGATGCTAGAGTTGTTGTGAAGTTTTTGAAACAATTGTTTTCTAGATTTGGTGTACCTCGGGCCATAATAAGTGGTCGTGGTACGCACTTTTGTAATGATCAATTCACGAGAGTTATGAAGAAATATGGAGTTAATCATAGACTTTCTACCGCGTATCACCCTCAAACAAATGGTCAAACCGAGGTCACAAATCGTGGTTTAAAGAGAATTTTAGAGAGAACGGTGGGAGAGCATCGTGCTTCTTGGTCGGATAAGCTTGATGATGCTTTGTGGGCGTTTAGGACAGCTTTTAAAACACCAATTGGTTGTAGCCCTTATAGGCTTGTCTATGGAAAAGCGTGCCACCTCCCATTCGAGTTAGAACACAAGGCATCTTGGGCTCTCAAGTGGGCTAACTTTGATTTAAACCAAGCCGGTTCCCATAGGAAAGATCAACTCAATGAGATGGATGAATTGAGAGCCAATGCTTATGAAAATTCTTTGCTTTACAAGGAAAAGACTAAGAAATTGCATGATGCTAAGATCAAGAATCGTGAGTTCAAAGTTGGAGAGTCGGTTCTCCTCTTTAACTCAAGGTTGAAACTTTTTGCGGGCAAGCTTAAGTCGAGATGGTCCGGTCCATTCACTATTCTCAAGTGTTTCCATATGGAACTATTGAGTTGTCCCAACCCGATGGTCCAAATTTTAAAGTGAATGGTCACCGTGTGAAACATTATTTTGGGGAGGACATTTCCGTTGAAATGGTCCAAGAAATCCCCATTTTCCCCATGAATTGATTCATTGAGGGACGAGTCGAGCTAGAGACTCATTAACTCAAGCATCGTATAACTAGGTTTAGAGTGTTGTAGGTTAGAAATAAAGGGATAGACTTGGAGATAAGTGTAGGGGAGACCTTCTTTTGTCTTCATGATTGTTTGTAGGGTTGCTCACTCATTTTATGCTTTTGAGCTTATGGAGGAGGCCCTTGTATCTGGTTCACTTCGTTACTATTGTGATCTTTCATTGACACCTTGTGCTTAAACATGATTTCACTAATAGTTGCCCTTTCCTTAACTTGGGTTAAGCATAGTCTATTCATTTTCATAAATGTAGGGGAAGTTTGTATACTTCCATGCTCTTAAACATTGAGGACAATGTTTAGCTTAAGTGTAGGGGGGTCTTCTATCGAAGTGACCTTACCTAGAACTTGTCATTGTCTTTCATGATAACATGAAAAATTGGATTTTCAAACATTCTTCAAATTTTTGATCTACTTTGGCCACCAAAAATATGCATTCATAATTTTTGCATCATACATTTTTTATTTGCATATCACATTTGCATTGTATATATTTCTTCTTTATGTTTCATCAAAAATATATAAAAGGAAAAAATATAATAAAAACATGGTTTAACAAGTTTAGATTTCTTTGACATATTAGGCCCGCCATGGATATTTTGACTCAACCCGAGTTTGCTTATCTTAGCATTCTCTAGCTAGTATCCTTAACCATGTAGTCCTTCATTGGTCTATTAGGCTAAGAATCCACCACTCTCATTATTTGAGATTTTAAATTTGTGGAGAATGGGAAATGATAGAGTTGAAGCAAGTATAAAAGGGCTAGATAAACTTCATGATAATTACTTGTGGCTAAACCCTTCTCTTCTTTATCTCTATTTTCTTCGCATGTATATAATTGTTAATAAATAATCAAGAACGGTTTTAATTGGTTTGTAATCTCTTATGCATTTTTGACTAATCATTCATGGTTGGTATAAGTACGTCTTAAGATTCTAAGTTAGAACTTTTTATGTGTACTAGACTTATGTCATGCTCAATATTTAGCGGGTGTTTTTCCTTTTATTCTTTTTAAATTTCTTTGTGAGGAATAAAGAAAAATAAGAGCGGCTTACAAAAAAATGAGTGGCTAGAAAAAGAAAAAGAAAAGAAAAAAAAATATATATACAAGACTCCCAAGAGGGGCAGTGTGGTGTTAATTATATTGACTATTGAGTTCCAATATTACCTTGACGGGTTGCGGGGATTCAATAGATTGCTCCAATCCAATATTACATTGACGGGTTGCGGGGTTGAAGATCCAAAGTCTCAAAAAGATGGCGGATGTAAATTATTGCGTGAGTTTTATTTTTCTTTCCTTAGCGAGTGCGTAGCTACTTATGAAAGCATGACATGAGGATTTTACACATAAGGCGAATGACTTATTATTCTTGAAACGGACTTGTATTAATTGTGAGCGGTTTTTCAAGTAATGGATGAGAGGATTACTTAGGATTAAAACCGTGCTTCCTTATTTTTGGATTTTACACTTCTTATACTTCACACTTTAATAAATGACAAATTTGCCCATAAGCAATTTGCTCAAATAATAACCAGTTCCACATTTAATTGTCATGAGTAAGTTGATGCACTTTTTACTTGTGAATACAATGATCCCATTTTTAAGCTTGGTATGGGGAAACTGAAACTTGAGGGTGATAAATGTCCATGGTACCCAAGCCCTAATCAAAGTCATTAAATTCTTTATGAGTTATTTCCATCAAAACCATTTCAAGAAAAACCAAAAGGACATAGATAGAATTAAATTTTGTTCATTGCATTGTTAAAAGTCAAAATCATGCATCATGTAGTTTAGAGTAGTGTAGATGCATTCCATATGGCCAAGGTAGATTAATTATGAGGAGAATGTAAATTTTTGCTTTAAAATATATATTATTGCATGAGGACATGACAATATTCAAGTGTAGGGGATTTGATATGAGCTAAAACTCATGTCAATTTATCAATAAATAACCCTAAAACATGAAGCAAAATACCAATTTATCTTGTAAAAACAGTATTATGTGGTATGTTTGTGTTTGTGTACACTTTGTGTAGGTAAAAGGATGCATTTTCAAGCAAACAAGGAATAATCAAGCTTAATTTGATGAAAAAGACAAAGAAGGATCAAAAGTGACAAGACTTTGAAAGTGCAAGGACCTATCTTGACAATCTGCCAAAGATGAAGGAACAAAGTGTAAATATGGAAAAGTCAAGATCATAGTCAAATTTGGTCAACTCTTAAGTCAACTCAGTCAAAGGACCAATTTTGTTCAAGGATGAAGTTTGAAGGACCAAATATGCCAAAGAAATGAAGTGAATAGCTCAAATATACAATCTGCCAAAGTCAAGGGATCAATTCTGCCATTTTTGGAAAGTTAATACAAATGTGATCCGTGTTTTAAACTAAGGACCAATAAAAAGCCAAGAAAGAGTTGTCCTGGTGATACAAGCGTTTTGTATAGGGTTCGGATTAAGTTCTCGGTATCTCCTCGAATTGATCACGGCTCTAAGTGGAATGATTTGTTCTTGGTTAATAAAAAGGTATTGGTTTGTTTATCTATTTTAAACTAATGACAAATAAGTAAGTGTCGAAGAGTAAAATTAAAACTTTTAAAAGATTAAACTAGACTGACAAGTTAAAACTGAATGCTTGAAAATGTAAAGAAAAGATTAGACGAATACTTTGAAAACTTAATTGAATTAATGCTTAAAAACTTGTTCTATCGGAATGTGGAAAATTATTTCTATCGGGATGTATTAAAATCAAAAGCATCGGAATGTAACGAAAACTATCCATCGGAATGTCGAAGTGAAGTCCATCGGAATGTTCATGTTTGTCACCATCGGAATAATTAAGATCAAGCTGTCGAAATGATGTCTTATCGGAAAGTCAGATCGGAATGTTGTAAGAACCCTTTGTCGCAATGTCAGATCGGAATAAGGTAAATAGAAATTGGCCAGAGTTTCGACTTAATAAAGGACCTTAAATCCCGTCGGAATGTGCGATCGCAATAAGCGATCGCAATCCAGATCGGAATAAGGGGGAATTACTACCCGATCGCAAAGTAGAACCCACACCTGGGTTATTGCGATCAAAATAAGCACCCGTCGGAATGTGTATAACCCTTGTATTGCGATGAAATGCAAAACTAATCCGAAAATGGTGAAAAGCTAAAACCTCAATAAGCACTTACAATAAGCTATTTTAACCGGGACTTAAGCACTTCAAAAAGATTAAATTGAACAACTTTTGAAGACGAGAAACCTTAAACTTAATAAACAAAACTTTTGAATGACTAAAACTTATATGGAATCTGAAAACCAATAAGCTAAAACAAGCAATAAGCAAATAAGCATAGAAGGCCTATAGCTTATACGTGTGAGAGCTTAAAAAGAAACAAGAAAGATCAAACTTTGATCACGAACTCATCCACAAATCCAAACCGTATGGAATTAAACAATCGGATTAAGGATTTAGATAAACTAAGAAAAGTAGAAGAAAATTAAAGAAATTAAAAGCTTAACTTTAATAAGATTAATGAAATCCAAAGTACAAAGATCAAAGAAAGCTTAAATTTAAAAGATGAAAACAAAGAAAAAGTTTAGTGAGAGAAAGTTTGGAACTTTCTCTCTCTAAAAACTAGAGAAATGAAAAACTAAACTAAAGAACTAACTCAGTGTCATTTTTTGTGAAGTAAGGTCATATATATAGGCGTGTGGTATGGGCTTGTGAATGGGCTTTGGTATCGGGCTTCTTTTCTTCTTTCTTCTTTGGTCTTCACGCTTCTTTAAATAAACGTTTCCGACTTTGGATTTTTAGAAGTGTCGGTGAATAATTCCAACTCGTCTTTTAATCTTTTGTTTAATAGACTCGAGTTCTTCGACATATATGAATCTTCCATCTTTGTCTCTATTCTTCGATAAATCTTTAAATAGGCACAATGACTTCAAATCTTTTGCATCTCTTGGACAATAGACTTCGTCTTCAGTCTTTTTCCTCGATAAAACCCGTGCAATCCCATGTTTTCTTCAATATTCATCCGGTTGACTCTGAAAACACAATAAACACAAAAACCACGCATAATTCCAAACAAATGATATTAAATACGTGTTTTGGTCTCGTTTTAGCCAGAATTAAGTGGTAAAAGGATGGGTGTTTTCACACCTATCAAATCCCCTACACTTAACCATTGCCATGCCCTCATGCAATGCTTAGTGATAAAGCAAATTTACACTTTTCTCGTAATCAATTAACCTTGGCCTTATTAATATACTACTAAACAAAAATTATAGTACTAAGAGAAATTAAAACTTTAAAGTAAACAAAAGGATGGAAATAACTTGCAAAGAGATCAAGGACTTACATTAGGGCTTCGGTGCTGCGAAGATTTATCACCCTCAAGTTTCACGTTCCCCAAGCTAAGCTTAAAAACGAGATCATTGTTATTATAAGTTAGCAATTCAAACACTTACACACATGGCTTAATTATATGCTTAAACTCCCTTATTCCTAGGTGTATCTCTTATATTTTATTTTTGTCTTAGAATGATCATGAAGATGCATTTTTGGACTTATTTCGATAGTTTATTAGGGTTGAAAGCAAAGTAGGACGATTTGATCTATAGTTAGCTAAAGGACAAAATCTCTTAAAACTGCTTCTCGGGATATCAAAAAGTTCATATCTTGGCATAACTCGGTTCACGATTTGAGACCTTTCTCGGGCCGATATTTGGCATGTACTTCATACTTCATATCTTCGAGAGACGTTCTTGAGATAATGGTCTTCTCATCGTTAATAGAGTTTCTTCACTTGGAGACTTTTGAGGGGTACTCCAACTTTGTTGACCCCGACTTCATGATTATTTCTTCAATCTCTAATTGGGATTTTGAGATACAACGATCCGCCTCCTTTTCGGACTTGGATCTATTTATCCTCATACCTTGTTAGGGTCTTTTCGGATAGACTTCTCCATGATCTTTATGGGAGTTGATTGCTTTTCGTCGTGAGTCTTGATCCTTCATATTGATTTTGGGAATAATGCTTTTCACATCACTTTGGATCTTCAGCAATAAAATTAAATCCTCATGCCTTGTTAGGGCCTTTTCGGACTCGCCAATCTTCGCGCCTCGCTTCATAAGTTATACCTTGGCTATGAACTCTTATCATTACCGAGCAACTTTTAAACGATCTTGGGCTAGAAGCTAAGTAACTTTTCAAATCGTACGACCTTACTTATTGCAGATAAGTTATTAGCAAGTGATGGGAGAATAGGCAAATAGTTACACCAAGTGAGCTTGTGCAAGAATACCGACTTATAATTGACTCTATCATTTCTCGTTCTCCACAATTTAAAATCTCAAGTAATGAGACTCGTGGATGCTTAGCCTAATAAACCAATCAAGATCTACATGGTTAAGGATACTAGCTAGAATAAACTTGAATAAGTCTATTCGGGTTGAGTCAAAATAATTGCAACGGGCCTAATATGTCAAAGATTTCTAAACTAGCTACACCACTTTATTAAGGGATATATACATATGAAAGCAACGATAAAAATTTAAAAATTACGACTAAATGGCCAAAGTTAATTAAAAATTTGAAAAATGTTGAAAAAGATGATCTTCCGGTTAAATGAAGGCATTTTCATGGAAAAGTCCACTTAAAACTTCGATAGAAGTCCCCCCTACACTTAAGATAAACATTTTCCTCAATGTTTAAGCATGTGGGAAAAGTCTCCCCTACACTTATGACATTGTGCACGTTGGTTAAATCAAGTTAAGGAAGAGACGACTAAAGTGATCAATTTCAAATGTGAATATGAAGAAAATTGAATCACGATAGTTGAGAGATAGAACCGGATTTAGGATAACACGGGAGCACGGTTTTTCAAAGGTTCCAAAAGTGCATTCATCCCTGAAATCACATCACACACAAACACAAAGCACCTATATATGTCCCCCTACACTTAGGAGGTTAAAACAGAAAAGGATAGATACTCGGGTTGCCTCCCGAGGAGCGCTTGTTTTTTTATAACCGAGTCACGAGCCTGACTCGACCCAAAACTAGTTCATGGGGAACGTGGTGAGGGATGGAAGCATCTCCTGAGAGATGTCCTCACCAAAGTACAACTTCACTCGTTGGCCATTCACCTTAAAATTAGGTCCATTAGGTTGAGCGAGCTCGAGAGTACCATATGGAAAAATTTAGGCAATGGTGAATGGGCCGGACCAATGAGATTTCAACTTTCCCGAAAAGATTTTCAACCGAGAGTTAAAGAGTAAAACTTTGTCTCCAACTTGGAACTCTTGGTTCTTAATCTTAGAGTCGTGAATGAGCTTAGTCTTCTCCTTATAGATCAAAGAATTTTCATAAGCCTCATTACGGAGTTCATTCAGCTCATTGAGTTGGATCTTGCGTAGGTCACCGGCTTTGTTGATATCAAAATTAGCCCATTTCAAGGCCCAGTAAGCCTTGTGCTCCAACTCAATGGGGAGGTGGCATGCTTTCCCGTACACGAGACGATATGGTGTACAACCAATCGGAGTCTTGTATGTGGTACGAAAGCCCACAAAGCATCATCAAGTTTATTAGCCCGTGAGGCACGATGCTCTCCCACGGTTCTTTCCAGAATTCGCTTTAATCCTCGGTTAGAGATTTCAGCCTGGCCATTAGTTTGTGGGTGGTAGGCGGTGGAAAGACGATGATTTACACCGTACTTAGCCATGACTCTAGCAAATTGGTCATTGCAAAAATGAGTCCCGCGATCACTAATAATGACACGAGGCACACCGAATCTAGCGAACAATGATTTCAAAAAGTTACAAACCACCCTTGTGTCATTAGTGGGTAAAGCTTTGGCTTCAACCCATTTGGAGACGTAGTCAACGGCTAAAAGGATGTATTTGTTTCCTTTAGAAGAAGGGAATGGCCCCATAAAGTCGATACCCCAAATATCAAAGATTTCACATTCTTGAATGAAATTATGAGGCATCTCGTCTTTATAACCATCTCGTGAGCGTCACGATAGATGATGGGCCAATAAAATCCCGATTCAAACACTTTTTTGGCGGTGTAGTTGGGACCAAAGTGACCACCGGTGGGTCCTTTGTGGCAAGCGTCAAGGATTTCTAAAGCTGCCGGTCCATCAACACATCGGCGAATAATCAAGTCAGCACATTGCTTGAATAGATACGGGTCATCCCAAAAGTAAGTCTTAATGTCGTTAAAGAACTTCTTCTTTTTCTGGGATGTTAACCCGTCAACGAGAATTCCACCCGCCAAGTAGTTTGCAATGTCCGCAAACCACGGGGTTTCATCAGCAGTCGAGTTGATAGACATTAAGGTCTCCACGGGAAAAGAATCATTGATTTCTTTGGTCGGATGATCCCCTTGGTAAGGATCCTCAAGTCTAATGAGATGATCCGCGGCTAGGTTTTCAGCTCCTTTTTTATCGCGAATTTCGATTTTAAATTCTTGGAGAAGCAAAACCTAGCGAAGAAGTCTTGGTTTGGAATCTTGCTTAGTCAACAAGTACTTCAACGCGGAATGATCGGTGTAAACGATTGTGGTGGAAAGGACAAGATAGGGGCAGAACTTTTCAAAAGCATAGACAACAGCTAAAAGCTCTTTTTCGGTTGTCGTATAATGCAATTGGGCCCCTGTCATTGTCTTGCTAGCGTAATGGATTGGTTGGAAGTGTTTGTTCACTCTTTGTCCCAAAACCGCTCCAATAGCAAAGTCACTAGCATCACACATCAACTCGAAAGGCAGCTCCCAATTAGGGGTAATTAAGACTGGTGCCTTAGTTAGCTTATCCTTAAGCGAGTTGAAGGCTTCAAGACACTCGTTGGAAAAGATAAAAGGAGTATCTTTTTCCAAGAGGTGGGTCATCGGGCGAGCGATTTGAGAAAAATCTTTAATAAATCGACGGTAGAAGCCCGCATGACCCAGGAAACTTCTCACACCCTTCACGGTTAAAGGTGGAGGCAACTTAGCGATAACATCGACTTTAGCACGGTATACTTCAAGACCGGCTTTGGAGATCTTGTGTCCTAGCACGATGCCCTCTTTTACCATGAAATGGCATTTTTCCCAATTAAGAACAAGGTGAGTGTCTTCACACCGCTTAAGCATACGTTCTAAATTGGCAAGGCAAGCAGAGAAAGAATCACCATAAACCGAGAAATCATCCATGAATACTTCCATAGTGTCTTCTACCATGTCATGGAAGATAGCCATCATACACCTTTGGAACGTCCCAGGAGCATTACATAAACCAAAAGGCATGCGTTTGTAAGCAAATGTTCCGTAGGGACAAGTGAATGTGGTCTTTTCTTGGTCCTTGGGATCGATGGGAATTTGAAAATACCCGGAGAAACCGTATAAAAAGCAATAATAGTCATTACCAGCGAGACGCTCGAGCATTTGATCCATGAAGGGAAGAGGAAAGTGGTCTTTTCTCGTGGCATCATTGAGCTTGCGATAATCAATACAAACTCTCCACCCAGTAACGAGACGAGTGGGAATCAACTCGTTATGTTCATTGGAAACAACGGTTATTCCGCCCTTCTTGGGCACACAATGGACGGGACTTACCCACGGCGAATCCGAAATAGGGTAGATCAAGCCGGCATCGAGAAGTTTGATAACCTCTTGTTTGATGACGTCATAAATTATAGGATTAACCCTTCTTTGGCTCTGGATTGCGGGTTTAAAGTCATCTTCCATGAGAATCTTGTGAGTACAAAAGTTCGGATCAATTCCGCGGATGTCGGAAATTTTCCAAGCGATTGCCTTCTTATGATCTTTAAGCACGGCGATGAGGCGAGATTTCTCTTCTTCGTTCAAGTCCTTCGCGATGATGACCGACGACTTCTTGTTTTCTTCAAGGAACACATACTCGAGATGGGGCGGCAACTCCTTAAGTTCTAAATCCGGAGGATTTTCGATGGGAGGCGTTTTCAAAGTCGGAGCATCTATAGCAATAACCGTGGGAGATGGTGGGGAAAGATTGTCTTCTTTGAGAAGGTTTTCAAATAAATGCATGTCTTCGTCCCAATCGGTGGGAGAATCGTCATTTGCTAAGTTCACATCTCCCATGGTGGCTTCAAGATCTTTCCAAAAGAAATCACTTTCTCCAAATAGAGACAGTGATGAATCAATAGAGGAAATGATCTCAACATTGGGAAGAGAAGTAGGAATATTTTTACAAGCATCAATAAAGTGTTCTTCACAAGCCTCATCCAGAACGTCAATACAATTAACACTCTCGTTGGAATAAGGTTGTTTAGACAACTTTCCCATGTTGAAGACAATTTTATCGTCACCCACTCTCATGATAAGCTCACCGGCTTCAACATCGATGAGAGTGCGACCGGTCCTCAGGAATGGACGACCGACAATTAATGGCACACGAGGGTCCATCTCGTAGTCGACGACGACGAAATCGGCAGGAAAAGTGAATTTGTCGACTCCTACAAAGACGTCTTCGGCTATCCCCACTAGATAAGCAACCGTACGGTTAGCTAATTCCAAAGTCATTTTGGTGGGGACTAGCTCAGGGAGAGATAATTGCTTCCAAATGCTTAGAGGCATTAGATTAATACTGGCACCTAGATCGGCGAGGGCCATGCAATTCTCTACTCCCGGGAAGTTACAAGGGATTAAGAAACGACCCGGATCACCAAGCTTGGTTGGCAATTTCCTTAAGAGCACTGCAGAGCAATTCTCGTTAAGTTGGGTGTTAGCAATATCAAGAAGCTTCTCCTTGTCACTAAGAAGATCTTTGAACATTTTTGCGTACTTAGGCATGTGAGCGAGGGCCTCACCGAAGGAGATGTTGAAATTCAATTGTTTAAACATTTTAAGAAAATTCAAAACCTGAATATCATCCTTGCTTTTGAGCTTTTCTTTCCTCAACCTAGATGGATAAGGTATATCAGAAGAAGAGGGAGGCTTTAGGAGAATAGGATCACTCACATCCTTGGGTGGAGGAGGGGTAGAAGTAAGAGGTGGAGAAATTGGGGAAGGAGAAGGATGAGGAATAGGAGCAGGTGACTCGTTTTCCTTAGTCACAATCACCGGTGGAGGTATCGGAAGCTCGGGTTCCTTGGTACCTTTGCCACTGCGAGTGGTGATTGCTTTCATCTCCCCTCTTGGATTCGAAACGGTGTTACTCGGAAGAGTACCCGAAGAAGAGGGTTGATTACCTTGGAATAAACTAGCCATCATATTCTTTAAGTCATTCGTTTGACTATCCAAAGTGTTTCTCATATCAGCTCTCAGATCGTTCCCTTGTTTCACCAGGTCTGCTTTCAAGTTGAGCACTTCCCGCTGAAGATTTCCCACGATCACATCGTTAGTCCTAATGTAAGATGATTGTTGTTGTTTGTGAGGTGGTATGTATGGGGGTGGTTGATAAGCAGGTTGCTGGTAAACTTGGTTGTTTCTTTGAGGTGGTTGTTGTTGTTTGTGAGGTGGTATGTATGGTCCACGAGATTGTTGTTGTTGTTGAGGAGTGCGGTTAAGGTTTTGTTGTTGGTTTGGGTTGTTAGGAGTAAAACCGGGTGGTGAGAGATAGTTGTTGGAGCGGTAGCTAAGCAAGTTGCGGTCACCTTGAGGTCGAGCTTGATAAACGGGTTGAGGATAGGTGCCATATGCTGCATGCACATTCTCAGAAGGGTAGTCTTGGGTGGCGGTACAAGTGGTGTAAGAGTGAGGACCCCCGCATATCTCACATGGTTGGCTAACAGCATTGACTTGAGCGTCTTTAGCGTTTTTAGCGTTGATGCTGTTGGTGTTGCTGACGGTTTGGGTAGCAAGCGATTCAAGAAGCATAGTGATTTTGTCAAGTCGCTTGTCGTTGTCACTAGTACTAGCACTAGCGACATTGGTCCGAACACTCTTGGTTTGCACACGAGACTTATTCTCAATGATATCCCAAGCAGCATTGGAAGTCTTAGCCAAAAGATTACCCCCCGAGGCACTGTTTAGTGAATCTTGGTCATTCATGTTTAAACCATTATAAAAAGTATTAATTTGGTGCACTTTGGTAAAACCATGTTGTGGGCATTTTCTCAAAAGGTCTTTGAAACGGTCCCAAGATTCCCTAAACGACTCATCGTACTTTTGTTCAAAATTGATAATTTCATTCCGCAAAGCGGTAGTACGAGAGGGTGGGAAAAAGTAGTTGATAAACTTGGTCTCCAAATCCATCCACGTGAGAATACTCTGTGGCGGTTCCTTAGCAAGCCAATGCCGGGCTTGTCCCTCTAAAGAAAAGGGAAAAAGTTGTAAACGGATTACCTCTTGTGGAACACCATTGAATTTGACCGTATTGGTGAGTTGCAAGAATCTCTTGATGTGTTCATGCGGATCATCAATGGTACGCCCCAAGAATGGTTGAGCAGAGACCATCTGGATAAAGCCGGATTTGAGCTCAAAATTGTTGGCTGCAATCGCGGGTATGACAATTGGATCATTGTTACCATCTACATGTGCTTGCAGAAGTTCAATCATCGGGCGATTATCCAGTAGGGGCTCATTGTTGTTGTTATTATTGTTGTTGAAAGGTGGATTGTTATTGTTATTATTATTGTTTTGAGGTGGGTTATTGTTGTTGTTTTGTACACCGGCCATGTCTAAGTCTTCGAGAGGCTCGGGCTCTTGATAAGACGTTGATCGTGTACGCATGCACCTGCAAAAGAACTAACAAGGCAAAAACAAAGCAAAAATATTTTTGGTTTTTATGTTTCTTATTATTTTTTTTATTTTTTTTAATTTTATTTTTTTATTTGAATTTTTGAAAATTTTATATTTTTTTTTGTGATTTTGAAAATTTTTATGAAAAAGTAACGTTCACGGGGAACGGATCCCAAAATCCAAATTCTCACAAAAAACTGTTGATCTTAACGAGAAGAGCCGGCAGCGGCGCCATTTGATACAAGCGTTTTGTATAGGGTTCGGATTAAGTTCTCGGTATCTCCTCGAATTGATCACGGCTCTAAGTGGAATGATTTGTTCTTGGTTAATAAAAAGGTATTGGTTTGTTTATCTATTTTAAACTAATGACAAATAAGTAAGTGTCGAAGAGTAAAATTAAAACTTTTAAAAGATTAAACCAGATTGACAAGTTAAAACTGAATGCTTGAAAACTTAAAAACTTGTTCTATCGGAATGTGGAAAATTATTTCTATCGGGATGTATTAAAATCAAAAGCATCGGAATGTAACAAAAACTATCCATCGGAATGTCGAAGTGAAGTCCATCAGAATGTTCATGTTTGTCACCATCAGAATAATTAAGATCAAGCTGTCGGAATGATGTCTTATCAGAAAGTCAGATCGGAATGTTGTAAGAACCCTTTGTCGCAATGTCAGATCGGAATAAGGTAAATAGAAATTGGCCAGAGTTTCGACTTAATAAAGGACCTTAAATCCCGTCGGAATGTGCGATCGCAATCCAGATCGGAATAAGGGGGAATTACTACCCGATCGCAAAGTAGAACCCACACCTGGGTTATTGAGATCAAAATAAGCACCCGTCGGAATGTGTATAACCCTTGTATTGCGATGAAATGCAAAACTAATCCGAAAATGGTGAAAAGCTAAAACCTCAATAAGCACTTACAATAAGCTATTTTAACCGGGACTTAAGCACTTCAAAAAGATTAAATTGAACAACTTTTGAAGACGAGAAACCTTAAACTTAATAAACAAAACTTTTGAATGACTAAAACTTATATGGAATCCGAAAACCAATAAGCTAAAACAAGCAATAAGCAAATAAGCATAGAAGGCCTATAGCTTATACGTGTGAGAGCTTAAAAAGAAACAAGAAAGATCAAACTTTCATCACGAACTCATCCACAAATCCAAACCGTATGGAATTAAACAATCGGATTAAGGATTTAGATAAACTAAGAAAAGTAGAAGAAAATTAAAGAAATTAAAAGCTTAACTTGAATAAGATTAATGAAATCCAAAGTACAAAGATCAAAGAAAGCTTAAATTTAAAAGATGAAAACAAAGAAAAAGTTTAGTGAGAGAAAGTTTGGAACTTTCTCTCTCTAAAAACTAGAGAAATGAAAAACTAAACTAAAGAACTAATTCAGTGTCATTTTTTTGTGAAGTAAGGTCATATATATAGGCGTGTGGTATGGGCTTGTGAATGGGCTTTGGTATCGGGCTTCTTTTCTTCTTTCTTCTTTGGTCTTCACGCTTCTTTAAATAAACGTTTCTGACTTTGGATTTTTAGAAGTGTCGGTGAATAATTCCAACTCGTCTTTTAATCTTTTGTTTAATAGACTCGAGTTCTTCAACATATATGAATCTTCCATCTTTGGCTCTATTCTTCGATAAATCTTTAAATAGGCACAATGACTTCAAATCTTTTGCATCTCTTGGACAATAGACTTCGTCTTGAGTCTTTTTCCTTGATAAAACCCGTGCAATCCCATGTTTTCTTCAATATTCATCAGGTTGACTCTGAAATCACAATAAACACAAAAACCACGCATAATTCCAAACAAATGATATTAAATACGTGTTTTGGTCTCGTTTAAGACAGAATTAAGTGGTAAAAGGATGGGTGTTTTCACACCTATCACCTGGATTGCCACATCATGGCAATTAATACCCACTAGCGCCGCCATTCATAAATGAGCAAATCACAACAGTGTAATCCGTGTGCACCCTTTTCAACCAATGAAGACTTGACACGTGGCATCTTCAAACAAACAAAATTTCCAGGATCGGGTTAGAGCTAGAGTGGATTTCAAAAGAAGTTCTTAACATCAAACTTGCTCAAAATCAAGAGACGAATCCATTGGTCATAACCAATTAACCTGAAATCAACTCCACAAAGAATCCCCAATTTGAGTTCATACCTGCAAAATCAATTAAGCAGATTTATGACACGTGGAAGTCTGGGATTGGCTCCAACACGTCACCAACCCCAACTGCTCCTCCTCTGAAGTCTATAAATAGCATGAATAGTCCTCATTTCTGGTAGTAGTTAAAAAGTGTGAAAACACACACACTTTTAGATTTCTTTCACCATTTCTAGTTTTTAGCTTAACAACTCAAGAGTTTGACACACTCTTGAGTTAGTTAGTTAGTTTGTAACCACTTAACAGCTTTGTAACCACTTTTCCATTAATAAAATTCAAATTCTTACTTTCCCGCCAATTCTCAATTCCTTCTATACTGTTCATACCTTGCACCATTGATACTCTTGTTGCTGTTTTGAGTTTGTTATGATCATATCTTGATCATAACTGACTTTGTGTGAAGATTGTAGCTGTTTTTTGATTTCAGTCCAAGTTCATAGCAGATTTGATGATTTCAAGGCATTTTAGCCTTGTTGATGATGTGTAGCTGTTTGATTGATTGTAGATAGTTGAATCTAGTGCTAAGGTGGTGGTTAGCACTAGACTAGAGAGTTCAGCACTCCTCTACTGCTCAAAGGTTACTACAATAGGTGCAAACGCTTCTTGTTTTCAATTCCTCTCAATTGTAAATGCATGCTTCATTCCTAGCTAAGATCTTTGTTGATTGCATGATAAAAGTTGATTAGACTGGTTTTGATTTGATTCTAGTCATTTTGTAGTTTAAGTGTTGCTTTATCTGCTTTTGATTTGATACTTGTCCTAGTTCTTAGCTTAATTCAGTCAATTTTAGCTTTGTTATACTATTTGAGTCCTAGTTGTTTCAGTTACTTGCTAATAGCTTTCACACACTTCAATTTGATCACTGAACTTGATTTGATAAAGCTTTTACTCAGTTTGAATTTGTACTCAAAAAGACTTCACAAAAATTTCAAAAAAGATCAGTAAAAGAGTGTTTGGCATTAGCTTGTGTAGGATTTTCAAGTGTTGATTTTTTGCCAACTAGTGTTCATTTTCAGTAAATAAGTGATAACTAGTAGAATTGAGTCATTTTCAAGTCAACAGTAAGGTCAAAAAGGCAAATGGCATTGTAAAAAGTTTGGGTTATTTTCAGTCAGTTTTATTCAAGAAAAGTTGTCAAATTCATTTACTTGGCATTTACTTGTTTCTTAATGAAATTCCATCAAACCAGTTCTCAAATCTAGGTCATAATATGAAGTTTCATTGTCCATAAGCATTTTGTACAGTATTCAGTAAGCAAGTGGGAATAAGCAAAAATCTGAACCTTTAAGCAAATGAATGTTTCTGTAACTTGTAAACTGATTTTTCATATCTCACAATCCTCTTCATAAACTGATCAATTTTCTTTTACAAATTCACTTAGTTAATGCTGGTGGTTGATTTTTGAGATTTTGAGCTTTTTGAAAAAAAGCTTGGTCAACGCTGGTCAACATAAGACAAATTTTAGCTTAATTCAATTTCCAAGCTTATTATTGAATGATTTTTAACAAGACTTGATTTCCCGTTCATATTTTGAGTTCATTAATCAGTTTCATTACAAAAATCCAGTTATGCATGTCTAGATTTCTTTAGAGCTTATTTTGTTCTTATTGGAAAGTGCTTATCAGCTTTTTAGTCAGTTTCATCAAACTTCCTTTTACAGGTCTAGCTTATTTTTGATTTTAAGCAGTTTGCAAGTGGTTTGAACAATTTTGGTTGAGAAATAAGCTCAAACGAGCTTATTTGTTTTTGAAACCCGTTTTTGCTTATAACTTTTCCATAATTGCATTTCAGTCCTTCTTGTATCAAACTTCTTTAAAACTTGGCTAAACTTACTAGTTTTTAGGGTTTTCATTAATCAGATCCTTGAACTTTCATAGTTTGTTAAAATCAGTTAGTAAGTTTTGGATTTGTTGAGAATTGGTTAGTTTGTTGCATAGTTTTCATTTTTAATCCTCATAGTTAACTGTTTTTACAATTTCAGTCCTTATACTTGTTATCTTTACATTTTGAGCATTTACTTTTCATATAATTTACATTTTCAGTCCTTTTAGTTGTAAAATTTACATTTTGAATTTTACTTGAATAAATACTTGGTATTTGCACGATGTTTTACATATAAGTAGACAATATTTTTTAGTTTTGCAAGGCATTGTTTGAATTAGCAAATAGAATATCCAAAAAAAATATATACAACCAAAAACAGTTAAAAACCTGATATTGTTAGGACTTTCAATTAGAAAAGAACTGAGAAAAACGAACTGCATTATACACAATTTCATGTACATTATGTGATTAACTGCTATGTGATTATTGACTGTGTATGATTTGGATCGGGGGACACGTGCCGTCTCAGTTATTGTGGTTTGACAAGGTAGGCGCCTTGTGGTTTGCCAAGGTAGTGTCCTTGGGATAGGTACATAGTGTGATCATCTATGGTACCATGATGTTGTTTGGCAAGGTAGGAGCCTTGGATTGGTTTGGTATGATTAATCTTGATTGATAGTTGTTAATGCATATTTGTAGCACCTTGTCCATATGTTATTGTGTTGATGGTTGTTATTCATAGCTTATAACTGATTTAGCGTTAGAGTCTAAACCTATGACTCTCACCAACTTTATGTTGACGTGTTTTAGTGTCTCTTTCAGGTGATACTATGGTTAAGCATGAGAACATAAGTGGCTAGGATTGGAGAAGCTTAGGATTGCATGTAGAAGGAGAATACCCGTTTCCTTCTTAGTTTTTACTTTCTCATTTAAATAAGTGATATTGTGGCACATATGTTTGTTTTGATTATGTTACTTGTTTGTCTTGGGTAAGAGGTAGGACTGTTACCTACTTACCTAGACACCTGCATTTGATGAGATATTGTCATGACTTCTGTGTCACCTTTTTATGACATTTCTTATTTCATATAGTTATCTCTATATACACGCCATGTTGTGATGATATCCATACGTCGCGCCCCATATTCCGCCATGGTGGGGTGTGACAATAACCGTTCCAAACCTTTTAAGAAAACCGGTGCTTTCATTGAAAGTGGCAAAAATTCTAAACTCATGGAAAAGATGGACGCTCTCACATTTAAATTCGACTCGCAATTCAAAACTATCAAAGACGAAATGAAAGAGATGCGAGGCGAATGTACTCTTTGTGGAGGACCACACCCATCTATGGAGTATGATGACACACCAATAAGAGAACCACCACAAGACGCAAACTACGCCCAAGGATACCGAGTAGGTGGTTATCGAGGTAACTACTACGGTAGAAACCCTGGCACTTGGCGTGAGTACCCCAAAAATGAAAATCGTAACTCACAACCTCGTGAGAACGATAATTCCGTTCCATCAAACGAGAAGAAACCCGAAGGATCGAACTTAGAGAAAACGTTGTTAGCTTTCATAGAATCTCAAAAATCAACAAACACGTTCATTAAGAACCAATTCTTCGATCTCAAAGCCAACGTTGAAAGAGGACAAAGACACCACACAGCCATTATTAGTGATCTCAAAACCAAGATCGGTCGAATCACCGATCAATTAGCCAATCGACCAAGTGGTTCGTTGCCAAGCAACACTAAAATAAACCCAAAACCATCTATGGATAAACCATACCGCCCACCCTCCTCCCGTAATGAACATGTGGATGCCGTATTCACAAGGAGTGGGTTGAGTTATGATCCACCACAAAACCCAAACACCAATGCTCCCACTTTCGCCTATGAAAGTGAAGATGAAGCCAATGAGCCCGAGAAGGAAGAAACCATTCCTCCTTCCAAACCAAAACCAAAACAAACCACACCCATTCCAACACCAACACCAAAGGCGTATACACCCAAAATTCCATATCCTCAACGCCTACGAAAAGAAAAGATGGAGGCTCGTAATGCCAAATTCCTTAAGATGATCAAAAAAGTTAAGATCAACGTTCCCCTTGTTCATATCTTAACCGGCATGCCCAACTATGGGAAATTCCTCAAAGATGTGAGCAACCATAGTAAGACGGAGCAAATCTCTGCTGGGTTTCTGAACGAAGAATGTTCTGCAGCCTTGCAAAGCAAACTTCCACCAAAGCTCCGAGATCCGGGAAGTTTTCTCATACCATGCACTCTAGCCAACAATTTTTAATGTCACGCCTTGGCCGATCTAGGCGCGAGTATAAATCTTATGCCATACTCATTATACAAGAATCTTTCAAACAATACTTTGAAACCTACAAGTATAAGTATACGTTTGGCTAACCACACTTACCAATATCCCATTGGGATAACCGAGAACATGCTTGTTCAAGTTGGCAAGTTCATATTTCCCACCGAATTCGTAATCCTTAAAATGGAGGAATACCATCACGTCCCTCTCATTTTAGGACGACCATTCTTGTACACCACCGATGCTATCATTCGTGTGAAGAATAAAGAACTCAACCTTGGAGTTTGTGAAGATCGAGTCAAATTCTTATTCGATAAAGCTATGCAACATTCTCACTCCAATGATGACACATGCTTCCGCGTGGATGTTATCGATGAAGTAACGGAAGAAGAGTTGGATGCATTGCTTGATGACAACGCACCATGCCAAACAACTTCAGAAAAGATTAGTGATACCGATCGTGATCGTGAATTCGAAGTATTCATGGCCGTTGATTCTAAAGTAACTCTCGAAGAAGAGGAAAACAAACCCTTTGGAGTTTTGCCTTCGAAGTCGAACTTTGTAGTTCACAAATCCATTCATGATCCACCGACGGATCTTGAATTGAAACCTCTTCTCGAACATCTCGGGTACGCTTATCTAGAGAAGGATTCACTCCTTCCGGTGATTATCTCAGCCTCACTCGAGGAAGATCAGAAGAAATGTCTTGTTTCTATGCTCAAAAACCACAAAGAAGCATTTGCATGGAAAACATCCGATATACCTGGAATTGATTCACAATTTTGCAAACACAAGATCAATCTTGAAGACGATGCCAAGCCCGTTATTGAGAGGCAACATCGACTTAACCCAAACATGAAGGAGATTGTAAAAGCCAAAGAAATCAAACTCCTTGAGGCAGGAATCATCTTTGCCATAGAAGATAGTCCTTGGGTTAGTCCTATTCACTGCGTTCCTAAGAAAGGAGGAATGACTGTTGTGACCAACGAACATAAAGAACTTGTTCCTACAAGAACCGTTACCGGTTGGCGTGTGTGTATTGATTACTGCAAATTAAATGATGCCACACGAAAAGATCATTTTCCTCTACCATTCATGGACCAAATGTTGGAAAGACTAGCGGGGAATAAATTCTTTTGTTTTCTCGATGGATTTTTAGGATATTTCCAAATACCTATAAAACCATCCGATCAAGACAAGACCACTTTTACGTGTCCTTTTGGAACGTTTGCTTATAGGCGTATGCCTTTTGGTCTTTGCAATGCACCTGCGACTTTTCAAAGGTGTATGATCGCGATCTTTCAAGACATGATCGAAGTATCCATGGAAGTTTTCATGGATGATTTCTCAGTCTTCAGAAACTCATTCGAGTCTTGCCTTTTTAATCTAGAGCACATGCTCATCCGATGCAAACAATCTAAACTCGTGCTCAATTGGGAAAAATGTCATTTTATGGTGACTAAGGAATTGTGCTTTGACACAAAGTCTCCGGAGCCGGATTGGAAGTAGACAAAGCCAAGATCGAAGTGATATCCAAATTACCACCACCCACTAACGTTAAAGCCGTTAGAAGTTTTCTAGGTCATGAGGGATTCTACCGTCGATTCATAAAAGACTTTTCCAAAATCGCTAGACCGATGGCCAAACTCCTCGAAAAAGACATAGTCTTTGATTTCAACAAAGAATGAATAAAGGAATTTGAAAAGCTTAAAGACAAGTTAACAAACAAATGGAGAAAATCTTAAACCCCTGGAGTCATCCATCGCTTTGCCACCGCATATCATCCACAAACGAGTGGACAAGTTGAGAATACCAACAGAGCCTTAAAATGAATACTCAAAAAATGGTTAAGGACAATCCATCCATTTGGTCAAGGAAACTTGACTACGCTCTGTGGGCATTCCGAACAGCTTATAAAACACCAATTGGCACAACACTTTATCGTTTATTGTACGGTAAAACTTGTCACTTGCCCTTTGAAATTGAGCACCGTGCTTATTGGGCATTGAGAATCTGTAATCCCGATCTCAAAATCGCTGGAGAAAACCAATTCTTGCAATTGCATGAACTCAATGAGTTAAGACTCCAAGCTTATGAGAATTCCAAATTAAACAAAGCACGTACCAAAGCTTATCATGACAAGAAACTTCGAATCCGAAAAGAATTCAAGAAAGGAGACAAAGTTCTCTTGTTTAATATGCGATATAAATTCAAAGCTCCAAAGCTTAAACAAAAGTGGTACGGTCCTCTTATAGTAAAACATGGATACCCGTCTGGTTATGTTGATCTATATGACAAGAAAGGAGGAAGCTTCATTGTTAATGGACACCGTGTTAAACTATATCATGAGGAGTGGAGTGAACACTTTCCGCTCGATATAAATAAAGAAAAATAAAAAGAAGTACGAGTCAGGCTGATAACTCGATAATAAATTAAGCGCTTCTCGGGAGGCAACTCGTGTGTTCTAAATTTTTAAGTGTGATTTTCCTTTTTAAAATAAATTCATGCTTACACCCCATAATTTTTAACCAATGTTTTGCTTAAGTGTGAGGGGGTGTAGCATGTGTCGCTTTTATAAAAACCTATATAAACCAAAAATAGAGTGTTTTCGTATTTTTGTGTGTTTTATCTTTTTTGTAGGTACCGCGAGTTGAAGGCGAAGACAAGACTCTTGTATGATACATGATATGCCCGTGATTCTAGTTTTTCTCTTATTCCCTATACTTTTGTTCAGTTTCATCACATTAAGGACAATGCTAAACTTAAGTGTGAGGGGGTTGTAGGGAAATCGAGAAAAAAGATGCTTAATTGCCATTTTTTTTGGGCTATTTTTTTGTTCTGTTTTACCCTCGTAAATAAAAAGTTTCAAGAAAATGTATATAAATAATTAAGAAATTATCCAATCGGTAGTTTTTGAAAATTTGAGATATATTTTTGTGTCAAACTTACCCAAGTCAAAGTCTTATATAATAGAAGAAGAAAAATCCAAAAATAGGAGAAAGTTGCAAGTTCCATGTTTGTCAATACAACATGAACTTTGTAAGTATGTTGATCCATGGCTAGGAGTTTTAGCCAAGAAAAAAAAAGAGAACAAGAAAGAAAAAGTCAAAAAGATAAATAAATAGCCAATGAGCTATAATGTTATGAAGTTGAAGGAAGAAGAAGAAATAAAAGGTATCGATTAGCCAATGTGCTAAGTTGTGATACATGTTGCTTCAATTCATATGTTATTAGTATAGTTAGAAATAAAAGACTTTCTATATTTTTATGGGTATTGACTTTATATCTCAATTTTTCAACCTTAAAAACTTAAGTCGATGAGATTTATCGTGTACTTGTACTTGATAGACTTGCATCTAATTTTTATAAAATACATGTACCTTTGGATTTAATTTTCTTTTTTTCTTGCTTGAGGGCAAGCAAAACTTAAGTGTGAGAGGATTTGATAACCCAAATCCAACATGTTTTTGGGAGCGTTATCCGTATTTTTTTGCATGTATATTGGTTATATCTATAATACTTTTGTGCATATTTGTGCCCAATTGTGTTTGCAAGTCTTTGTGTAGCCAATTGCAGGGATGAAGTGTAAAACAACATAAATGTGAAGATTAGTACGAGTACGAAGAATCCTAGGCAAGCTCAAGACCCGTGTACAAGTTACAAGCCTTTGAAGATCAATTTCGGGTGCAAGAACAACTATTTCCAAGGAGCATACAAGTCACTCAGCATGAAGATGCCACCAGCACCATCAAGTTGCCACTTGCAAAAATCATCAAAGATGCCACCAGCAGGATGAAGATGCCACTAACATTTGTGTTGGCATAAATTGTGTCTACGTTCATGCAAGCTCATATAAGAAGCTTCTAGACTTTCTTTGGCTCCAAGCACTTGTCTTTGGCTCCAACTATTTGTCTTTGGCTCCAAGCCATGCATTCACTCCATGCCATCAAATTTACCTATAAATAAGACCCTTGGGGTCTTGTAATCATATATCTTTTCACAACTCAAATATCTCTTCATATCATCTCATTAATAACTCTCTCAACCTTGTCCATACCTATATTCCCGGATTTGAGCAAGGTGGTGCAAGAAAAGTCACTTTTGGAGTCCGAAAAGCAAAGTTAACATCACGAAACTCTTAGGGATCATTACCCTAATCATTAGCAACATATTTTCACTTTTTAAGGCTCTTGATTATGACTTGTAAGACTATTATTTCAGAGTTTATTTCATCATTTGTTATGAGTAGCTAAATCTCATTCTACACTTGGTAGGATGATGTTTGTGGTATGAAGTAGTGGTTGTGATTGTGATTTATGTTTATTTCAATGTCAAGCTTTCCTTTGAACCATTAGTACTTAAGTTTCATGTGCCAATTGTTATCAAAAATTAATTTGTTGGTGAAGATTTCATAGGTCGAAAGGGTTATTTCCTATCAACAAGTCATAGCCGGTTTGTCTATGATTGGCTATCTTTTGTACTAATCATTTCTTAAGAAGTTTTGATTATCAAGAAACATAATTATAAGTGTTAGCAAATTCATGAAATGACCGTGAATACGAATGTGTTGAAATTGGATTAAGTCTTGAATTGAGTGATTGACTCTAATGCTTGTTTTCTTTAACCAAAGTCTTGACGAGGATTGAAGCTTTTGAAAACAATAGATTGGATTATCCATCTAATTATCATAGTCATATTTGTTAAACGTGTCATCACAATCATACCACTATGGATTCTCAAACTAGTCGTTACCAAGTGTTGCCTTTAATCTTATTATTAATCTCTTCATTTTACTTGTTACTTGTTTGTCAACAATTGCTACAATCAACGATTATAGTTTTATTTTTGAATGATCATAGGTTTTCCAAATCCCGTGAACAATCTTGGTATTATCACATAAAATCTATACACAAACGAAAGGGTTATACTTGCCCGTGTGTTTTTAGTTAATCCCGTAATTCGTGTTTATAAAATTAAAACTTGTTCTACAAATCCATCACACGACGGACGCATCAAAGACCATCCCACAAGCTTATCTTGACCTAGAAATTGTGCACCACCAGAAGTACTTTTACGTGTATCAAGACACCCTGCATGATCAGAATCTGAATAGGCCATTAGAAACAAACCGGTTTCCCTCGGATACCAGAGTCCCAAATGAATGGTATTCTTGAGGTACCGAAAGATCCGTTTAACCTCCTTGAGGTGCTTTTGAGTGGTTCGTGCTTGATATCATGCACAATAACACGTAACATGTGATATATCTAGTCGGCTTGTTGTTAAGTACATGAGGGAGCCGATCATGGAACGATATCTCGTTTGATCTATGGCATCTCCCTCCAAATCAGCATCTAGGGATGTGGTTGATAATGGTGTCCCAACGGGGTCGCATGAGGTCATACCATGATTTTTTAATATCTCTTGATAATACTTAGCTTGGTTAATAAAGATAATATGTGGGGATTGGTGAACTTGAATTCCTAGAAAAAATTTTAGTTCTCCCATCATTGACATTTCAAATCTGCTTTGCATGACTTTTTCAAACCATTTTGAAAGTTTTGGGTTTGTAGACCCGAAAATAATGTCATCAACATAAATCTGCACAAGCAAAATGTCATCCCCATATTTATAAGTGAACAGAGTTAGATCAATCGAACCTTTTGAGAAACCTTTGGATACCAGAAATTTCGAGAGTTCGTCGTACCACGCCCTTGGAGTTTGCTTGAGTCCATAAAGTGCTTTCTAGAGACGATACACCTTGTCAGGATAATGATGATTGACGAATCCTTCCGATGCGTGACATAGACTTCTTCCTTCAAAGGATCGTTAAGAAACGACGTCTTTACGTCCATTTGATACACGATGAATCCCTTATGTGCAGCATAGGCAAGGAAAATCCTGACCGCTTCCATTCGTGCTACTGGTGCAAATGATTCTTCAAAATCAATACCCTCTTTCTGGCCATACCCTTTAGCCACTAGCCTAGATTTGTTCTTGATGATTGTGTTTTCTTCATCCATTTTGTTTTTCTAGACCCGTCGAAGATTTAATGGAATTACATCGTATGGTCTGTCAACAAGTTCCCAGAATTTAAGTCATTCAAATTGAAGAAGTTCATCTTGCATCGATTCAATCCAAACATGATCAGCCATGGCTTCTTTGATATTTTTCGGTTCAGCTGTACTCACGGAGAGTACGAACATACAAACATCACCATCGGTGTCAAGCTGTCGTCTTGTACGAACGGGTTGTGAAGGATTTCCAATTACTTGAACCAAAGAATGTTCTCCGGTCCAATGATGTGTTGAAGGATGTCGTTGGTAGAACGTATGCATATTTGACGGATCAACATGGCGAGTAGAAGACTCTCCAGTTTCATGTACCGATGTACCGAATGGGTTGTGAAAATCATCATCGTCAGATAATGCATTGTCTGCTTGATTTGTGTTCTCTGGGGCAATGACACTAGTTGTGGATGTTGTAGGATCGATTGTTGAATTGATATTCTGAGGAGGTAAATCTGTAGCAATCCGTGTTGAAGTAGATGAAGTTGCATCCTTTTGTTGACGATGATCGGTATCATCATTCTTATCATAAATGACAGCGGAAGACTTTGATACAACATGTTTATCTCCCATGAAATATTCATCAAACATTGGTCCATATAACATTTCCAACTCTTCAAGTGTCGTGTCCACTATCATATCTGCTCTTGGAACATGTTCAGGAACTAGCTTAGAACTTGACGGTTCATTGTTGTGGTCTTGAGTTCCGAGTTTCGTGCGGTTGTGCACAGAAGTCTTTTATCGTTGTGGATTGGGACTTAAATTGTTTTGTTCAAGTTCCATCTCTTGTAATTTAACAAATCTGACATGAATAGTCTCGACTATCAATTTTGTTCTCTTGTTGTAAACTCTATATCCCTTAGACTGAGTTGCATATCCTACAAGAATGCATGCATCACCTTTCTCTTTCATCTTGTCCAGATTTTCACCATCGCGAATAATGTAACACGTACATCCAAAAACATGAAGGTTTTTGAGTGAAGGTTTTCGATCATAAATATGTGATATGGTGTCGTTTCGTGTCTTAGGATAAGTAAGGATCGATTTTGTGTGTAGCATGCGGTTGACACGGCTTTGGCCCAAAAGAATAGTGGTAGTTTTGAAGCGGATAATAATGTTCGAACAGCCTCAACTAAAGTACGGTTTCGTCTTTCAACAATGCCGTTTTGTTCGGGTGTTCGAGCGATAGATGTTTCATGTTCAATTCCTTCGGCTTCAAAATAATTCTTTAGAGTTGAATTCAAAAATTATGTTCCTCTGTCAGTACGCACCACTTTTACTTGAGCTTGAAGACCACGTTGTATAAGCTTAAGGAAGTTAATGAAAACCTCAGGTGTTTCATCCTTGGACCTCAAGAAGTGAGTCCATGTGTACCTTGAGTAGTCATCGACAATTACCATAACATATTTCTTCCCATTGATGCTTTGAACACACACAGGTCCACACAAATCGATATGAATAAGATCTAACCGTCCTTTAGAGCTTGGGGTAGTCTTTGTCTTGAAACTACTCCGTTTAGCTTTACAAAGCTCACAAGAAGAACAAAGATGATCCTTTAGGAATTTCAAGCTTGGAAGGCCTCTCACAATATCTTTCTTGGAAAGAAAGTTGATGGTATCAAAATTAAGATGAGATAGGTGTTGATGCCATAACCATGCCTGAGTCGTTGAAGCTTTAGCCATGAAGCAAATTGGAGTTCTAGAAGTGGTGTTTGATGTGAAATAGTGTATAGATCAGTACCCCGTGAACTGGTAAGTAAGTCATTCCCATCATAATCACGAACAAAACATGTCTTCTTTCTGAAAGCAACCTCCAAATCTGCATCACATAATTGACCAACCGAGAAAAGATCGTGATTCATCCCTTCGACGTAGTATACCCTTTTTATCGTTATATTCCCCTGAACCAAATCTCCATATCCTAGGATCGATGCAAATTGATCATTTCTGAATCGGACCGTACCCAAGAACTTCTCCACGAAGTTAATTAGAAGCTTGAGATTCCCCATCATGTGCTTCGTGCATCCGGAGTCCAGTATGAAGAGAATTATTACTATCACATGTAGAAGAATGAGAACACGATGGAGCATTTGCTAAATTAGATTCCATGTTAGTTGTGATTTCTGATTCGTTACTTTCTCTAGTTTCAGCACTTAAAGGCACACTAACGCTCGTTGTCACGTTTTATTTCCTAACCTTAGGCATCCATTTATATCCTGGAAGACATTGATTAGCAAACCACCATTTCCAAGACTTGCTAGAAGACTCATATAATTCCCTAATTTTTCTTATAGGGTTCTTAGTGGTGGAGTAAGATGCAATACTGTTCTTAGTGGGGGTTGCACCAGAATGGTTCACTTTGTGTTTGGGTTTACTAGCACTAATAGGCATCGCAACTTGCTTCTTAGTTCTAGTATCTATGCCTTTCACTTTATTCATAGCACACAGATAATGATCGGTATTAGCACATTTTCCACACTTCACACAAGCAAACTTAACATTTAAAGCTTTCAAAGCAGTCGAATCATTCAAATCTTTATTACATGCGATTAAAAACGTTTTATTCTTAGAAACATGCAAATTCCTAGGGTGTTCTTCTACTTCCTTCATCTTTCCTTTACTCTTGTGTTTCCAAACCTTGTCATTTACTTGAGTGCTCTTAAGCTGAGGCCGGCTAACACTAGTAGTAGAGACTACTCCTGTAGTAGAAGACACACGAGTATTAGTGTTTCTAGAAGTCTGAGGTGATTGACTAACTTTGTGTGTGGGTTTAGTGGTCATTCTATACATTCCTGGTTTAATCACATTATTGTGCTTAACGCTTGGGGCTAGATTATTCCTTATTGGTTGATTCTGTGGTAACCTTTCCTTTCCATCCATCTTGGGGGGCAAACACAGGTTTTGCAAACGAGGAATTTGAGAAAGCAGATGGTTTTCCCAAGATAGAGGATCTATGAACTTTATAGGCATTGGGTTGTCTAACAACAGATTTCTTAACGGTAGGTTCCACAACTTTACCATCCATCTTAGCAACGAGTTTCTTCAACTCTGCTATTGCTATGTCTTTTTCTTGTAACTGAGCTTTCTGTTAATGCAAGTAATGCCTAAAAACATTATTAGTGTTAACTAATCTTTCTTAGTTTTGATCACAACAAACCATACAACACATTTAGTGTAGAAACACAAAATGAATTATTTAACTAACACTATCATCAAGGTAATAATCATATCACTAACCTTTCTTAATCATACTTAGTGATCATCAAAATGATTATCCTTAAAACTCACTTTTGCTAATAAGACAAAAGACTTTTTAATAAACTTTCTTTTTTAGAAAATGTTTTATTAAAATGGAAAATGAAAATTTGAAAATGGTATATTCCAAATGCTGTTAGAATATCCTTTGAAGGGTTCAAATACCTCAGATATTCCCACCCCACTAAAAGACAAAAAACGGAGCGGAGTCTAGTGGCGGTACCTTAAGTACCTACGCGGTACCTTAGCGATATGGTACCGCGGGGTGAGATAAGGTACCGCGCATAGTAGCCGTTATAGATCCGTTGTAACTTTGTCTCCTTTAAATAGTGGGTCAAATCTCATTTTCCAGCAAGCCTCTTGGACGTTTTTCTCAGCCCTTTTTCTATTTTCTATAGCATAATCATTAGTAAATGATCACTTAATTTGTTAAGGATGTTTACATATGATTATCCTCTTGATCCCCTCCTTTACCATGTCCAATGAGAAGATCACTCACTCACTAGTGTAGTGATTAAGATGAATTTATGAGCTAGTCATATTCATCATGATACCTTTGTGTTTTAGGTCAATCCAATGTATTTATGAATACTTGGACTAGTTGTGTTCATCCAAGTTATTTGTGAATACTTGGATTTGTTGTGTACATCCATTGCATATGTGTTTGCTTGGATTTGTGTTGTGTAAATCCAAGCTACATGTGTGTACTTGGATAAGTATAGTTGAGTTGTAATAGATTTGATTAGGAGTTCTCACTAAACTATAAAGTGATGTGGTTGTGTCTTGTGAGTTCTCACTAAACTTTAAAGTGATTAGTAGTTGTGTTGTGTGAAGTTCTCACTTAGCTTCAAAGTGAAGAGTCGTGAAGATTGGTTCTAGCTTTCGATTAGAAATCGACATCTAGCCTTGTGTTGTAAAATGGTGAAGTAGGCAACGTCGTGAAGATTGGTTCTACCTTAAGATTAGAACTCGACATCTAGCCTTGTGTCGTTAAATTGTGAAGTAGGCAACGTCGTGTAGATTGGTCCTAGCTAAAGATTAGGTCTCGACATTTAGCTTAGTGTCGAAAAATAATGTAAGCAACGATGTAAGGTTTTCTCCGCCGAGAAGGGAGCTTGTGGATATAGTGGAAATCTCGAGTAGGTGTACTCGAGGAGTGGAGTAGAAACGAGGATAGAGCTTTGTTGTCGAACCACTATAAATCTTGGTGTCTTCCCACTAGGTTGTCTCCTTCCTTGCTCTTCACTTATTTCATTATCATTATGCTTGCTTATTATTCTTGCTAGTGCATTTCAATTGAACCTAATCATTATGCAACTTAGCTTTAAGTAAAAGATAGTTTTGATACAAACCAAATTGAAAGAAATTTTAATTTGGTCACCAATCGAAGAGAAACTATTCACCCCCTCCCCCTTCTAGTTTCTACAATTGGTATCAGAGCGATGGTCACTCAAGATCTTTGAAGTATATTGTACTTTAAAACTTGGATCGATCCATTGTCTCCTCAAATTAGAAGGTCTAGTTGTACTAAAGTTTCTCTTTGGTCAAAATTATTTTTTCTTTGAAAAATAGGTCTTTTAATTGATAACATTGCATCACACTTAAGATTAGTAGCCTTTATGCATTTTAGATATACTCTTGAAATGTATCTACTAGTTTGCATCTTGCTTTGTGTAGGTACTCATGAAGATCAATCACTTAATTGGTTGTGGATTGAGTTACTTGCACTTGTAGAAGAATCATTTTCATTGATGTTTAACATCTTTGAATGATGATACCAAGATGATTGGGAATGATACTAGTCCTTGAAGACTTAGTACTCATCATAGTCATTGATTAGGCATAGCACTTATTCCTTCATGGATTGCTCTTTGTGGCCAAGGTACGCTTTCGTTCTTCCACGCGCCCTTTGATCATTCTTTTGATCATTGCTTGACTATGTGCTTGTTCTCGGCATCCTTGCCTTGACATTTATTTGTGGTTTGTGCTTCTTTTCTTTATCCTCTCAAACCTTCATTGCTTGGATACTTGACTCACTATGGTGATGTAGAGTGAGTTAGTAGAAGCTTAAAGTATCAAGCATGATTTCTATGGTTTGCACCCATACGGTTAGTAGGCCCTTTGTGAGAGAGAAAGTGAATTAATACCTTGCTCATATTTTGGTTTAGACTAAGACTATTATTGAAAGTGATCTTAGTCTATACTTGAATAATTTCTTTGTGCTTATTCATTACCAAAGCCGTTTAACGTTTCGCCGGAAAGGCACGTCTTAAACAACTATATATGACACAAGCTCCTCGTTACCACTATTTGAAGATTGTCATTAATCCCTTGAGCATTGATCCTAGTCTTGATTCACTTCCCTTGATTTCTCTCCATTTAGTCGTTTTGCTACGAGTAGTCGTTTGTCCGTTTCGGTTCTTTTCGATCTTGATTTAACTCGTAATCCTTCGTTAAGGCATATTGCTTAGTGTTATGATGATCCAATGATATTCTAAAAGGCTCGTGATTTAATTTCAAGTATTTTAGAAAAACTAGATTTTCAAAATTTGGCGTTTTTCAGAGATAGAAACCTGCCTCTGCAGGCGGTTCCTTATCTCCGCGGCTCAAACCTGCGGTTCCTTATCGATAAGGTACCGCGAGCAGTAACTTTTGTCAGAGCGCCAGTTTGTGTTTTTCATTCTTTTTCAAACCAAACTCTCTCTCTCCCAAAAACACACAGCCGACGGGTTTTACCTTTTCCACCATTGTTGAAGCTTCCAAAACCTTCAATCACTCAAATTAATTGAATCCAAGTTGTGGGTTTCACTCATCCTTCATCTAACATCAATTAATTGTAAGTATTTTCTTTCAATTTCATCTATTTTGTTCTAGGGTTCATCCTTTCATAATTGGGGATTTTAAAAATTGAAATTGAATTAAAACCTTAATAGGAATGTGGGTTGACATAGTTATTTTACTATGATTCCTTAGGTTCATATTCATTAAGATTTCACTAAAACCCACTTGTAGAACAAATCCGAAATTAAGCTAAATGATTTTGGTTAAAGGATGGATTTGAGATGAACCCATGAACAAGTAGGTAATGACATTGTTAATGCTTACCTAAAAACCTTGTTTTGAAAAACCAATGTTCTAATCCACTGTTGATCTAACATAGATCATTTGTTCTTGGTCAATGATGGAATAAACACATTGTGAACATGAAAATGATATGGATTCAATTCTATGTTTCTCAAGAAATTGATATAACACATTTTCATTTTTCGTTTTCCTTTTGATTTTCATATGAATGATTGGAGAAATATTGTCTTGTGTTTATAATTAGGTACTAATCATGCCTTCACAATACCAAAAGGATCATTGATGAGACTGCTTTTATACATAGTCTCATCTTCCAAATAGGGCTTAAAATGCATTAAATATCATCAAAATACCCATATATATGCTTGTGTTTGCTACTTGTGTATTTTAGGTACGGATATTGAGAAAATGACAAAAGATCACAAGAATCATGCAAAAACGAACACGGGAAACGAAGCCGCACAATGAACCAAGCCCTAATGAAGACTTTCCCAAGATCAACCCTTGAAGATTTGAAGAATTATGAAGAAGGGTCCTCCAATAGAGAAGAAATGACACTTTATACCCTTGTATCCTCATAATTACAAGTTTGGTCCCTAAAGTTTGTCAAAATTACAAAAAGGACCCTCAACTTTGAAGAATTGGCAAGTTTAGCCCCTCAACAAAGCTAAATTATCAACCAATATCATCCACAAAGTCAAATACATCATGAAGTCCTTCAAAGTACAAGAAATGACAAGTTTGGTCCTTTGAAAATTCCAAAATTACACAAAGGACCCTCAACTTTCAACATTTGGCAAAAATGGTCCCTCAATCATCAAGACTTGGCAATTTCAGTCCTCCAAAATATCAATTATGCAAGTCTAGACCATTATCGTTGAAGAAAATACCAAACCAGCCCTTGAAGAATTCAAAAATGGCAAGAATTACCCCTGATTTCACTTTGTAAAAGTTTTTGGGCCGAAAATGTAAAAAGGAAAAAGTTGACAAAGCTGATTATGGCGTTGATAGAAGTTTGGAATACATTTGACAAGTTCATGAAAGATGGGGGTGTTAAGCTGGCAGACAAAGAAGTAACCTAGACCAGTGGTGGGGTGACACGTGCCCACTCACTCTCTCCACCAATGAAGATCCACCATTTCTCCATGTCATCCTCCACTAAAAACCTGTTATAACTAATCTTGGATTAGTTTAATCCTTTGGCGCTTAACACCATTTTTAAAACCCAAATCAGATCAAACGTGCTACTATTTACTCAAGAACACAAATTGGGGAAAATTGATTAAGCAACAATTAAGCTTCCATCACCTCCAGAATTATGATTAGTAGTCTTCTAATCATAACCCAACTCTTAAATCACTTGCCACATCACCACCAAGGGCCACACATGATTCCTCTGCTACACACAAAAGGGGATACTGCCAAAACCAGCCAGAGAATCAACCATCCAGATAGAAGCTTACATTTTAAGCTTTGTTTGAGCCCTTAGATCAAATTCCAACAGCTATCTACTTCACAAACGTCCAAGAATCAGTCACATGAAGCAAATGAGTTCAAATTCAAGAGGGCATTTTGGGGACTTCAGCAACATTAGGGCAACGTTTTTTATGCTTTCTAGTAGCTCATGTATGCCTATATAAAGGCTTAGGGTTCCAACATTTAGACTTTGCTTTTGATTTTTCCTTGTTCAAGTTTCTGTAAATCCTATTTCTAAGTTTAATGAAATTGAGTTTGAAATCTTGAAGAAAAGTCATTGGCCAATCTTATTTACTGCTTTCTATTGTTATATGCTTGATAGTTCTTGAAGTTCAAAACCTGTTTTCCAAAGAGGAGTGTGCAAAAGTTTGCACATTTTCTCATTTTCTTGATATTTTGCTAAGTCTTGTTCCAATCTTGGAATTCTTGAGCTATAGGGCTGATCATAGCATCCTAACTGAGTTGGTTAAGGTGTGGTGAGGCTTATAACTTGGGGATAATCAAGTGTGGGGTAACAAGTTTGCATCAATCAAGTTTTTCAAAGTTTCTGATTTTTATGATATTTTGCTTTAACCTTGTTCAATCTTAGCAGGCTTATTGTGGAAGCTTGTGTTTGTTCTTGCTAGCACATAAGCTCAAAACTCGTGGGTGTGGATGTACATCCATGAGGTTTGCATACTTAATCTCAAAATCTGCTTAAATTGTGATTTTTGGTGATATTTGTATGAAAGTTGTTTTAACACCCCCAAATTTACACGCAGCGGAATACATCTTTGGGTGCTAAACAATGATACAACAACACATAATTTATAAAGAACGACTCGAAAAGAGACGTTTTAGATTTATCGTTCCTAAAACATTTGTCAGAGTAGCGTAGTCCCAAGTAATCGTTACCAAAAGATAAGTTAAAACAACATATTGGTTTGTTTTGAAAATGGAACGATAAATAAATCAAAGAGTTTGAACAACAAAAGCAGTGCACAACTTCATTCCCCGTGACCTCCAAGCTTCCACTTCTTGATTACCTGAAATACATGTGAGTAAAACGATCAGCAAAAATGTCGAGTGAATATATAGGTTTATGAAATCAATTTGAACACAAGCAAAGATTATAAGTTTGTGGCATGCTTATAAGCATCAAATAATAATTTGCATCAACAATAATAATTGTATATAGCATAAATTGCAATAAGCTCATGGAACCGAGCCCTTAGACACTCCCATATCAGTCTAATAAGACGAGAGATTTATTAATTGTCGGTTACCTCCAGATTATTGGTACATTGCCATATACCTGACTTCTCAATACAATATGCTCAAACAGTGTGGAGGTCGGGCCTAAGCTTCTATGAAAAGTCCACAAAAACTAAACCGGGGCGGCTTCCCCCATAGATCTATTAATTGTACTAGCGGTTAACCCATCATAGGTTAATTAACGGTCCATAATTGAGGTTTTAACAAAGGCAATCACTTAATGCAATTTAAAGGCAACCACGGGTCCATTCATAGAGGGACAAAGCATACCATAAAAATCTTGTGTTCTAAGTTTATAAAACATGTATTCCCCCTCGCGGGTTTAAAATCATTTAATAACTAGTATAAAGCGAGGCTATAGACTCACGTTGATAATGAAAGGCGGATTATCGGCTACGGGCGTGCTTCGGTCACGGAAACCTATATAAATAATAATCGGTCTTAGACTCTTGTCTAATGACTTTTATCAAAATAACAATATACATATGATGATTTTGTACATATGATGATGATCAAGTGGGTTTATATATCCTTTTTTACTCATTTTAGTGTTTACGTATTGGTAACTTTTTACTAGTTTACTAGTTTTACCTAATTACCTATTTTGAGTCCAATAAGCTTAGTATAAGTTCTTTAACTTGTTTTAATCCATTTTATACCTATATTATCAGTATCTATACTTTCCATGTTGGGCCCAAATGGGTTAAGCCCAATAAGTTCTTTTTATAAGTGGTTAACTTATTTAGTCCAATTATTAGTCCAATATGCTTAGTTAGTTCGTTAATGTCCGTATGTTCTATAGTTCGGGTTTTATCGGTTTTTACTTGTATTAGTTACTTATATATCATTATATGACTTTTAAAAACTTTACATTAGACGGGTTTGATCGTCTAAGTTTTAATTGGCGAAAAACGTTAATTTTACGGTAATAGCCGAAAAAGTCGTAAAAATCAAGTTTATAGTTTTTATTACTTATAAGTATTATTCCACTACCATTTATATAACTTATCCATTTAATTAACCTTTTACATATTTATATAAATAAGTTTCATAAGTTAGTGGGTTTTTATTTTACATTTTATACAATAAAATTTGAGTGCTTATATAATAATAATAAACATTAATTCTCAAAATCTGATTTTTATCTTCATATTCACCATTTTTATCATATCTAGAGTTCTATAATGAATTAGAATCTCATTTTTAGGTGACATGTTCTTCATATTATGTGCTACATTTAACTTAGTTATAGCTACTGCTCATTTTAAGTTTATCTTGCCTTAACAGTCCCTACAAAACTGCTTATTCAGATTAGAACACCCAACTTGTTTTGATCATATCTCACTCATTATATTGATTCCATTGCATGGACAACTCTCACATGTGTATAACATCTTGTACTTACTGTAAATGGATCATACCATGCAATTTTATCAGTTCAAGTTTTAGTTATATACTGTTTTTATACAGCCAACTAAATAATCATGATTTTAGCCTTATTTCTCATGGTTATTAACATTTTTAAGCATATTTATCAACACTTGATCCCCACACAACATTTTTATCATCATATATACATCATATACATATAAAATAAGAAAGAAAATACATTTGTTCTTTACAAAAATAACAAGAGAAAATGGAGAGGATGATCTTCTTTACCAACCAAGTGTATTTCTTGTTTTTAGAAGACAAGAACTTGATGAACACCACAAGTAACTCCAAGATCATCAAACACCAAGAACAATAGTTGAGAAATCAGCCCTAGGACACAAGCAAATCACCTCCAATGTTGTTAATATGGCCACCAAATGATCAAGGCTTCAAGATAACTCCATGATAGAGCTAGTAAACATGTATTTCATGGCTAGAAAAGATCAAAAGGGGTGTTTGTAGCTTGAATATGGATGGCAATGGTGGAAGGTTTTGAGAGGATTTGAGGTTGTTTGCATGTAAGTAAATGGTATGTGTGAAAAGTGGTTAATAGTTTTGTGTTAGTGGGAAAGTTGTAAGCTTAAAGAGTAAGCTTACTTACACTTGTAAGTTTGTAGCTAACATGATGCCACCTTTGGTTGTGGTGTCATGTTGGTGCCATCCCATTTAAGCTAGTGGGGTGGGACATTGTATTTTGTCCCATCTCACTAGTTTACGGGTATTCCTCGATTCTAGTTTTCTCGATTTGCGTGCCCTCAGATCGTTTCACAAAAAAACGTTTTTATAAATTATGAATCAACGTCACAAAACGAATCCAATAAAAATTGTCTCATCAAAAACGGAGTTCAAAAACGTAAATACGTAATCCTAAGGTTTCCGATTTAGTCGTAAAGGACGCTAAGTTATGCACGTAAGCCCAAATTTAAATCCGTAAATTGTGAGTTCATCAACCAACACAAAAATAAGTTTCAAAATATTATACGAGAAAATATTTCACTATCTGAAAATGTTAGATTGTACTTTTTAAAAGTTTGAAACGCACACGAAAAATAATAATATAACGACTCGATACGTAATTGAAACGATATCGTCGAAAGTATTAAATATCGAAACTATCGATAATAAAATATAAAAATTTTGGCATCCGTCGGTTTGGCGATCACTAGTAGTCCTCGTTGCTCGTCAAAATATTAAAATATAATATTTAATATCGGTTTCAACTTAAACCGTTAAACATAATAATATTTAACGTTATAAAATACTTCAAAATAATTGAAAATAGAATTAAATTATGACATTATTTTACGGGTTTTACATCCTCACCACCTTAAGGGAGCGACGTCCTGGCGCTCAACTTGCCTCACTTTCGCCAACGCGCATTAAAGTCTCAATAAAAATCGTCGTTGAAAGTCAAAAAGATATTACATAATATATGTTCTACATGATCGGACGTCATCAGATGATACCGTCTCAAGTTCTCACAACTTACGATCATTTGACTAGATCACATACCACATAAGTACATAAAAATAAAAGGTCGAACAATAACATCAAGTATAGATTTCCATCGTTAATCATCGAGAAAACCTTGAACGAACCCTTGATAATAACCACTTGATCACAAGAGTCTTTCCACTTGCGGTGTCGGCTTCAAATTACTCCTCGAGGTTGTAACGAATTTATTAACTCCATTCATTAAGAGATTCGGTCCTCCATCATTCCACAAGTACACGCATAAATCCTGGTGACACTTATCGTTTCTTCTTATACACTGCTTCCCGAGATTCATTTTAAACTCAGAATAAAATAGTGATCGTCAATACGAGGAACAGAACGAGATAAAAATGACTTCAATAAACGCATAAACGATCAAGATGTGGTAAAATGATTTAAGATTAACGATCGACGAGGGATCTCGACTCACGTAACCGTAAAACATAATTATTCACAATACTAGAAAAATGAGAGCGAAGAATGAATTATACATTATCATTAAAATAACATTTGTCACAATTATCCGTCCCGGATTTGGTATTACCTTAAAACTCAGTTGAGGTACTTTCTTGATAAAGATGATACATCAAAAATAGAAGTAAAATAGTTTCAAAATTTATTTGGTCGTCTTAAGAAACTTTGAAAGAATGACGTAAATTTATTAATTATACTCATATTGATGGTTACGATTTAGAAAATATAATTTCCAAATTAAATTATTGTTAGGAATATAAATTAAACCGGTAATTTCATTACATTAAAAATAAAGTATGATAAGTCAATTAGTTCAAAAGGTAGAACATAATTTTATTTTTAACATTAGTTTTAGTTATACAAAATATGATGTATAAATTTGACCTTTTTCTTATGATAGTTATTTCGATGACTGAAAATCATTGGAAAATTGTATAAACATAAAAATTTTATAATGCGTTGTAGAAATACTTAAAGGTGTTTATTATTTCAAAATAAATATGGGATATATTCGGGTTTCGAAATGTGACAAGATAACAAACGAATAAGAATGGAAATAATAGTAAACAATTAGTACGAAATCAATGGTACAAAAGGGGATGAAACAAATATCATATGAATTCTTAAAGAGAATAATAATATGAAGGTGTTGATGGTAAGACGATAAGAAATAATAGATTAAACAAGTTGTCAATTTTGTTAGTGCGGTTGATGGTTTACCAATATCAGCTCGTTAACTTAGCGGTGGTCGATACATGATCGGAAAGAAGATCCATACAAAAATTTTAATAAAATAAAATTTCTAATAATCACTTGTAATTAAAACAAATCAAATGAACGATGTTAGTGTTTAAAGAGAGAAGTCAAAGCACGGTTCACAAGAGTGGGTTTCGAGACAAACGAGAGTGACGGACGTCATCCCGGATATACGGAAATCACTCTAGTGATAATTCATTATTCACGTGCGGAGACATTCCAAAGATCTACCCAGTCGCATAAAGAAGATTGGACGAGAAGGAAGTATAAAACATCGAGACTTTCAAGTCATTTATCAACAGTCAGTAATTAAACGAACGGTCAAAAGAAATCAGTTATAAGACAAAATGAAGTAACAAGTGAAAAAGCGATCGTAGAGTAAAAACGTATTCGTAAGCGCGTAATTCGTTTAAGAAAAGGTAAGAAAACGTATGCGGATGCATAGAAATTGCGCCACTTGCATAAATTATAAAGGTTTTCAAAACTTCTTTTCATTTTATTTCATTTTATTTATCTTTATCGTAAATACAAGTAAAAAGTTGATTATTATCAAGATTTTTAAGTGGACTACTATTCAGCCTAGCATGGCTCCATCTAAATTAGACATAGGTGATCAGGCCATGTATAATTTAGGGCTAGCAATGCAGTGCTCAATTTCATCGAAAAGTATTACGTTTCTTATGTTTATATAAACCATGCCATTTGTAAAATGGAATTTAAAAATATTTTATAAATTTATAGGATACAAGTAATTTGTGAGATACTTAATAAGCAACTTTTAATCTTACGAAAAGTATTTTATAAGACCAAAGTAAAAACAATTGGTGAAAATAATCGTAAAACAATATCAGATTTATTTATAAGGTGACATTATGACAACGTATAAAGTAGTCAAAGTTTTGCAAAAAGTGGCAAATAGTAGCTCATAAAACAACCAATGAAATGGTTACAAGTTGTTAAGGTTTCAAAAGATTATAAGGTTTAGACGAAAATGCCATGAAACACGTGATAAGAATGTCGACGAAGAATGTGAAGGCAAAACATCAAAACTCAACCCAAATCAATGGAAGGTTAAAAGAAAACAAAAATAAAATAACATCGAATGACAAATGAGTCATATATATGAAACGAATAAAACAATCCACATGTGTATTCTTTGTAAGATACTCGACACAACATGCTTTTAAGAAAGTATGTTATTCGTTTTTAAATTATACCATTAATCCGGTAATTGCTAATCCTGTACTGTTTCTATTTTTAAATATTTTCACATGCAACTAGTATTCGTTAGTTGTAAAATAATATTTGTTAAAATTTTACGATCTCAAATGAAATCAAAACAGCTTAGAAATATTTAAAACTCATGTTCTGAATTTTCTATCAGATTTAACTTTTAAATATGAGCCGATTAATTGACCCGATAAACGACATCTCCAAGACTCAGAGTCTAAAGCATTTTGATGCAAAACGACGTTTCAGGCGACTTTCTAGTTTTACCCGAGACCTGAAAACCAATGTAAAATGACCAAAATACCCCTGCAAGTTCTGTGCAGGTTTGACTATTTAATTTTAAAAACGCAGGTTTTACTTTTAAGTTTTGACCTGTTTATACTGCCCCTACAGTTTCTGCATAAAGTGTATTTTTCGACACTTCTTTACGGCTCAAAATATATACATATATACACACATGTCTTGTGGATTTTATAACAACGAAAAATAAATCTCGTAATGAGCATCAAATAAAATATAGCATGATGAATGACAGAAAATGCTTCAAGGTATTCAACACGAAATTTAGGAAGCAAGACGGTGAAAAACGTTCGTAATTTAGATTTCAAAATGCAATGTAGGCAAATCTCCTTGGTGCCACGATTGTCAAAAACACAAAACATAACAAGAAAAGAATGGAACATTAACATGCTACACTCCGGGAGCGAGAAGGTTAATGAAAAACAAATGATACAATTTTATATAAGTAAAATCGTATTCCAATTCTAGTGCCATAATCTATACGATGATTTATAAAATAACGATGACGTTACCGAGATATAAGTGAACAATACACTTCGGAGTCGATACATATAAATGTCAACGAATTAAATCTTCGCATGTCGTGTAAAACGATAATAAAAATCAACAAAATATTATGAAAATCCATGGTATTATTCAAAACTATTTTAAGAAATGTTTCAAAATGTATGACTCACACGATAGCGGTTAGTCTATTCCAAGGACACATTGAGCTACACAATGGTCTGGAGATTACGTTAAAAGACGTCCAAGCACAAACAGCCGGAAGACGATTTGAATATCTATATAGATATCACAAAGGGTTAAACAATGAAATTAACGCGCGTAGATGAAGTTATGTAAGGTCATAATATAAAAAATTTTGCAATAAAATCAATTTAAATAGTTCAAAAATAAATACAGAAAGATCTTGAAAATTCAATGTATTTATTTAAGTTAATCATTAATAAATGATAAACTTTTATCGAAAAGTTTAACGACATAAATATATATCGATAAAGGATTATAGTATTTATTTAGAAATACTTAGCAATAAGGCATACATAATAATGTATACTAAAGTTGTAATCCCAGAAGTAGCTTGAACCTGAAGTCACGCGAAATCATGTGCACCGACTCTTTGAAAAATAAAACCGACAGTTATAGTTTAGGTTTTTAGAAAAAGACCTAGTTCTCTATAACTCATGGCTCTGGTACCAATCTTTAACACCCCCAAATTTACACGCAGCGGAATACATCTTTGGGTGCTAAACAATGATACAACAACACATAATTTATAAAGAACGACTCGAAAAGAGATGTTTCAGATTTATTGTTCCTAAAACATTTGTCAGAGTAGCGTAGTCCCAAGTAATCGTTACCAAAAGATAAGTTAAAACAACATATTGGTTTGTTTTGAAAATGGAACGATAAATAAATCAAAGAGTTTGAACAACAAAAGCAGTGCACAACTTCATTCCCCGTGACCTCCAAGCTTCCACTTCTTGATTACCTGAAATACATGTGAGTAAAACGATCATCAAAAATGCCGAGTGAATATATAGGTTTATGAAATCAATTTGAACACAAGCAAAGATTATAAGTTTGTGGCATGCTTATAAGCATCAAATAATAATTTGCATCAACAATGATAATTGTATATAGCATAAATTGCAATAAGCTCATGGAACCGATCCCTTAGACACTCCCATATCAGTCTAATAAGACGAGAGATTTATTAATTGTCGGTTACCTCCAGATTATTGGTACATTGCCATATACCTGACTTCTCAATACAATATGCTCAAACAGTGTGGAGGTCGGGCCTAAGCTTCTATGAAAAGTCCACAAAAACTGAACCGGGGCGGCTTCCCCCATAGATCTATTAATTGTACTAGCGGTTAACCCATCATAGGTTAATTAACGGTCCATAATTGAGGTTTTAACAAAGGCAATCACTTAATGCAATTTAAAGGCAACCACGGGTCCATTCATAGAGGGACAAAGCATACCATAAAAATCTTGTGTTCTAAGTTTATAAAACATGTATTCCCCCTCGCGGGTTTAAAATCATTTAATAACTAGTATAAAGCGAGGCTATAGACTCACGTTGATAATGAAAGGCGGATTATCGGTTACGGGCGTGCTTCGGTCACGGAAACCTATATAAATAATAATCGGTCTTAGACTCTTGTCTAATGACTTTTATCAAAATAACAATATACATATGATGATTTTGTACATATGATGATGATCAAGTGGGTTTATATATCCTTTTTTACTCATTTTAGTGTTTACGTATTGGTAACTTTTTACTAGTTTACTAGTTTTACCTAATTACCTATTTTGAGTCCAATAAGCTTAGTATAAGTTCTTTAACTTGTTTTAATCTATTTTATACCTATATTATCAGTATCTATACTTTCCATGTTGGGCCCAAATGGGTTAAGCCCAATAAGTTCTTTTTATAAGTGGTTAACTTATTTAGTCCAATTATTAGTCCAATATGCTTAGTTAGTTCGTTAATGTCCGTATGTTCTATAGTTCGGGTTTTATCGGTTTTTACTTGTATTAGTTACTTATATATCATTATATGAATTTTAAAAACTTTACATTAGACGGGTTTGATCGTCTAAGTTTTAATTGGCGAAAAACGTTAATTTTACGGTAATAGCCGAAAAGGTCGTAAAAATCAAGTTTATAGTTTTTATTACTTATAAGTATTATTCCACTACCATTTATATAATTTATCCATTTAATTAACCTTTTACATATTTATATAAATAAGTTTCATAAGTTAGTGGGTTTTTATTTTACATTTTATACAATAAAATTTGAGTGCTTATATAATAACAATAAACATTAATTCTCAAAATCTGATTTTTATCTTCATATTCACCATTTTTATCATATCTAGAGTTCTATAATGAATTAGAATCTCATTTTTAGGTGACATGTTCTTCATATTATGTGCTACATTTAACTTAGTTATAGCTACAGCTCATTTTAAGTTTATCTTGCCTTAACAGTCCCTACAAAACTGCTTATTCAGATTAGAACACCCAACTTGTTTTGATCATATCTCACTCATTATATTGATTCCATTGCATGGACAACTCTCACATGTGTATAACATCTTGTACTTACTATAAATGGATCATACCATGCAATTTTATCAGTTCAAGTTTTAGTTATATACTGTTTTTATACAGCCAACTAAATAATCATGATTTTAGCCTTATTTCTCATGGTTATTAACATTTTTAAGCATATTTATCAACACTTGATCCCCACACAACATTTTTATCATCATATATACATCATATACATATAAAATAAGAAAAAAAATACATTTGTTCTTTACAAAAATAACAAGAGAAAATGGAGAGGATGATCTTCTTTACCAACCAAGTGTATTTCTTGTTTTTAGAAGACAAGAACTTGATGAACACCACAAGTAACTCCAAGATCATCAAACACCAAGAACAATAGTTGAGAAATCAGCCCTAGGACACAAGCAAATCACCTCCAATGTTGTTAATATGGCCACCAAATGATCAAGGCTTCAAGATAACTCCATGATAGAGCTAGTAAACATGTATTTCATGGCTAGAAAAGATCAAAAGGGGTGTTTGTAGCTTGAATATGGATGGCAATGGTGGAAGGTTTTGAGAGGATTTGAGGTTGTTTGCATGTAAGTAAATGGTATGTGTAAAAAGTGGTTAATGGTTTTGTGTTAGTGGGAAAGTTGTAAGCTTAAAGAGTAAGCTTACTTACACTTGTAAGTTTGTAGCTAACATGATGCCACCTTTGGTTGTGGTGTCATGTTGGTGCCATCCCATTTAAGCTAGTGGGGTGGGACAATGTATTTTGTCCCATCTCACTAGTTTACGGGTATTCCTCGATTCTAGTTTTCTCGATTTGCGTGCCCTCAGGTCGTTTCACAAAAAAACGTTTTTATAAATTATGAATCAACGTCACAAAACGAATCCAATAAAAATTGTCTCATCAAAAACGGAGTTCAAAAACGTAAATACGTAATCCTAAGGTTTCCGATTTAGTCGTAAAGGACGCTAAGTTATGCACGTAAGCCCAAATTTAAATCCGTAAATTGTGAGTTCATCAACCAACACAAAAATAAGTTTCAAAATATTATACGAGAAAATATTTCACTATCTGAAAATGTTAGATTGTACTTTTTAAAAGTTTGAAACGCACACGAAAAATAATAATATAACGACTCGATACGTAATTGAAACGATATCGTCGAAAGTATTAAATATCGAAACTATCGATAAGAAAATATAAAAATTTTGGCATCTGTCGGTATCGCGATCACTAGTAGTCCTCGTTGCTCGTCAAAATATTAAAATATAATATTTAATATCGGTTTCAACTTAAACCGTTAAACATAATAATATTTAACGTTATAAAATACTTCAAAATAATTGAAAATAGAATTAAATTATGACATTATTTTACGGGTTTTACAGTTGTGTTCTTGTGAATTTTGTGGCTTGTTCTTGCTTGAATCTGTTTATCATACTTGTTTTAGTGTTAATTGATGCTTGGTTGGCCTGAAATCTCACTTTGCCGTTGAAAATTTTGATTTGGAAAAGTTAAAGGGGTGTTTGGGTCTACTGGTTTGTGCTTGCATCTTGTTATTGTGTTGTTAGTTTGTGTTGTTTATGCTTTGTATCTGCTATACCTTTGTTTGAGAGTGTTTTGCTGCAAGTTTCTGAGTTTGAAACCTTGAATCAAACAAATTGCTATATCTTGTTGAGTTGACTGATTTTTGACCTAAAATTTTGGGAAAACCTAGAGTTTATGCATGTTTAGGGATAAAAGTTGTTAAAACATCATCAATATAACCTATTTGAAAGATTTGAAGTGTTGAAATTGGCTTGTGTGTCAAATACATCAGCAAAAGTAAAAAACTACATGTGTTAGTGTTCATCAGTAACTTTCATTGCTTGAATCTTGCTTAATTCTTTGAACCAGTGCATGAAACCTGTTTAGACTTGCTTATTGGAGTTTATAATAGCTTGTGTGTGCATTTGGTTGAATTTGGCTGGCTGATTATTGCTAAAACTGCTTATTTATGCTCAACTGCTTCTTGTTCATGTCTGTATCATGTCTGGTGATTGATTGATTAAACTGTATCAATTGGGTGTTAGTGATTGTGTTATTTTGATTGTGATTGACTCCTTTTGATCCAAAGATCATTTGGGTGCCTTTGTGAAATCTGAATCCAAGAAAAAGTCACTAAAGACAAAAAGTCAAAATAGTCAAGCAGTGGAAAAAGTTTCCACTGCTCAACATCCAAAACTAGCCCCCGCTAGTGCTATTTTGTCATCAGCTTATCAATAAGCTATTCTAGCTTATTCTGACTTGCAACAACTTATTTTTTGTGATAGATCTTCATTATTTGACCCATTTAAGTAGACTGGAGCTTATTGGACTTTGACTTTGACTTTTTACTAGAAAACCAACTTATTTGACTTTTAACATAAGTGCTTATTGGACTTTCCAGCTTATTGAGTGTGCTTATTTGAAAGGTTTTTGATTATTAAGCTTAGTTTTGTCATAAGAAACATTTTGCAACTTGAATCAGCTTCTGAGGTGGTCTAGATCATAAAAACGACTATTTTGTCGTTTTGTGAATAAGTTTATGAACTGTTTCTGGCTTATTAAGTGGGCTTATTTGAAATTTCTTTTTGCAGAAGTCTTTGTTAGGTCAAAAGAAGCTTGTGTGTTAAATTTTAACTTATGGCTTCAGCTTATGGCTTAATGGGCTTAAAAGCCCATTAAGAATAAGCTGCTTATTATAAGTTAGCTTATTTCACATTTTCAGCTTTTGGGCCTTTGGAAAAAGTTGTTTAAAATCAAATTTTGAGTCAACCTGTGCTTTTTGGGCTTATTTTGAACACTTTTTCTTATTGGGCCTTAATTAAGCCCAATAAGGGACTGTTTTGGGTTTGGCCCATTTTCTAGGCCCAATAGGGGTATTTAGGTAATTTCACTTTCATTTCTGAGTTATTTAGGTTAAATTAAGCTAGTTTACAAGTTTTTAGAATTTTTTATAATTTTTGGATTTTTAATATTATTTTAATATTATTTTATTATTAAAAAATAAAAGTCTGATTTTCTAGGTTTTTATATTTTTCCTAGGTTCTAAACACTTAATTAGGATTTTTGCAACTTTCCAAATATTTTTTAGGTCTTTTAATTATTTTCTATAATTAATTTAAGTTTTAATTGATATTAGAAGTTTTTAATTGTTTAAAAATAGTTTTAATTGGTTTTAAAAATTTTGAAAAATAGTTTTTGGCTTAATTAGAATATATTTGAGGTTTACAAACTTTAAAATCTTGTTTAGGGCTTTTTATTAATTAATTTTGATTTTTAGGGCTTTAATTAGCATTAAAAAGTCATTATCTAATTAATTAAAAGGTTTTTGCAAGTTTTGATTTTTTGTAAACTCTTAGAATATTATTAGGGATTTTTAATAATTTTTAGAAATTTTTAGGTTAAAATTTTAATTTTGGTGGTTTTTACTACTTTACGTGTACGCCTTTTTAGAATTAGTTTAATCCGTCTTCATAACCGTCATTCTCTTCTTATCCATTTTCTATTTTTTCTTTCTCAAATATAATCACAAATTAATCCATATCATTACACACATAACACACTAGCCTCCTTGAGAACGAACTTAGTTGGTCATTAGTGCTTGGTTTTCCTAAACCAACACTTAATACTTGCCACTTTTGTTGCTCTTTTCCTAAAGGGTATACAAAAACACAACATCATTTTGGCGCCGCTGCCGGCGAGGCGTGTTGTGTTTTGATTTGGCATTGTTGTTTTTATACTAACCATAATTAGTATTTGTATTAGTAGCACTCTACTAATACGTATTATCGGTTTTTGGTTTTTGTGTGAATATTATTAATATATTGTATACGTAGAACAATAAATTCACAAGTACTCCAAATACGTGAGAAATCACAACCTTGACTTGGGAGGTCATTACCCAATCATTGTATTCGAATCTCAAACCAAAGAAAAAGGCAAAAATAGATAAATACTTTCGTGAAGCTTAATCTTGAAAATACAAACTATAAGGTGGGTATAAGGCGGATATTATAAAATATATCCTAAGGAAAAAGGCTCTTAAGTGCTTCGCGCCGCCTCGTTTCCCCGCTTGCTTGTGAGTATTTGATTGTGAGAGCTAATCGAGGGTTTTGCCGCCCAAAGTATTACTAAGTATCATATATATTTTCTTGGTTTCTATTGATTAAACCCTCTTGAACGTTTTGGTGTTCCACCAACGTTCTAAAGTCATCGAAGGCGTTCACTTCACGTGATCGTTTTCATTCCTTGAGGCTACTTTAATCGAGAGATTTGATTAAGGAGGAGATTTGTAGATTTGTGTCTACTTAATACATTTCACCAATTTCCAAAAAGGTTAATACAATCAAAAACCAAAAAAAATGAAAAAATACAAAACACCAAAAAGAATCTTCTTTGCTCATCCCCTCGTTGTACGTGACGTTTATGCTAACTCGAAATCAAGCAAGACGTGCACGTAAACGAAAGAACAAAACTCCCACTCCCAACAATTCTAGTGAGGAGTCTCCTATTGACGAACCCATTGTAAGAGAAGCACCAACCATGGCGAATCGAACTATGATGGATTTACTTCAAGCACCCACCGAGGGTTATGGAGAGGCTATTGTGATTCCCGCTATCCTTGCGGAGAATTTTGAGGTGAAAACGGGTTTGTTGTCGATGATCCAAAACAACAAATTCCGTGGTGATGAGAAGGACAATCCACACAACCATATCCGCCAATTCAATCGTCTTACCGCTACTTGCAAGTTTAAGGATGTCTCTAACGACTCGATTAAGATGATGCTTTTTCCGTATTCCTTAGCGGGGCCCGCTAAAATTTGGTTAGAGAAAGAGCCACCCAATTCTATATTGACGTGGAAGGATCTCGTGTCTAAGTTTGTGAACCAATTTTTTCCGCCCTCTAAGACTACGCACTTGAAAAACGAGATTTCAAAGTTTTCACAAGAATCTAATGAAAGTTTTTCAACGGCTTGGAATAGGTTTAAGGAAATGTTACATGAATGTCCTCATCACGGTTTTTCTGATTTGCATCAAATTGACACGTTTTACAATGGACTTAATGATCATGAAAGGGATTATTTGAATGCCGCCGCGGGTGGTAATTTTTTGTGTAAAACGGTTGAGGAAGCTTTGGTGATAATTGAAAATAGATCTAAGGTGTATAGTCCTCGTAGCACGTCTAGTGTTCGTAAGGCTTCGTCTTCGGCTTCATCTTCTTTTTCTACTACCATCGATGCTTGCAAAATTGAGGCGAACATGGAAAACAAGATTTTTGATAAGTTGAAAGGACTTTTGATTGAGTTTAAAGTTGGTGAACAAGTGCTCCCGCTACGGCTAAAGTGGTTGAGGTTTCTTGCATGTATTGTGGTGGAGGTCATGATTTCTCTGAGTGCATTACCAACGGTGGTAACACTTCGAGTGCCTTAGTGGCCACGGGAAATTACAACCAAATCGGTCAAGTTTCCCGCTCTAATCAAATGACTCCACCGGGTTTTGGTTCAAATAAATATGCTAACAACAACTATCGCAACAAACAAGTTGGTTTCAAAAACAATTACAACAAGGGAAACTATGGGAATCAAGGGGCTAATAATCAAGTTTCAAACAAAAATGATTTTCAAAATAACAACAAAAGTTTGAAAACATTGAAAGATCTTCCAAGTGAGTTTGTTGAATATGCTAGTGGGAATGATGCTAGGTTTGACAATATTCAAAGAGAAATCATTAGCCTAAGATCCGAGTTTAAGAACGACTTGAAGAAAGAGTTGAAAATGAGTTAGCTAATGAACTTAAAATCCACACCAACAAGATGGAAGGAAATGTCACTAGGTTGCAACAAAACCAACAAAAGATGGAACAAGGGCAACATGAGATTAAACAAGAGATGATTAAGGCCGAGAAAAGGCAAACCGAAGCCGTATTGAGGCAATCTAATTTTGAAGATAAAATCTCGTCTATGTTTGAGGCAATAATGTGTAAACCGTCGTCAAGGGGTCTTCCTAGCAACACCATATCCAACCCTAAGGGTGAGATGAAAGTGATTACCACACGTAGTGGTAAGACACTTAAGGAGCCGACTCCTCAACCAATTGCTCCTACGGAGGAAGCAATTGAGGAAGAACCCGAGGTGGTGGTCCAAAAGGAGCATGTCCCAATCCCACGAAGTACCGCTCATGCCACACCTACGGTCGACCCATTACCATCATTGGAACCCTAGATTCCAAAGGCTATGCCTACTATGCCTCAACCCACACCACCTTTTCCCTATCCATCGAGACTTAGGAAGGAGAAACGTCAAGAGCGCGACAATTACCAATTTGAGCTTTTTATGAAAATGTTTCGTGATTTGCACCTTAATGTGAGTTTCGCCGATGCTTTGGTCATGATGCCTTGATTTGCCTCTAACTTTAAGAGTATGTTGAACAACAAGGAGAAATTGCACCAATTGTCTAGTTGTTCGTCGGTTTATCTTAATCGCATACCTCAAAAAGTCGGTGATCCCGGTAAATTTTTGATCCCTTGTGCAATCCAAGATATGGAAGAATGCTTAGCCTTGGCCGATCTTGGTGCTAGCATTAACTTGATGCCACTTGCAATCTTCAAGTCGCTCAATCTTCCTAATCTTACTCCTTCACTAATGTCTATCGAGTTGGCCGACCATTCCACGATTCCCGCATGTGGTTTGGCGGAAGACGTTTTTGTGAAAGTGGGGAAGTTCTACTATCCCGTAGACTTTATCGTTGTTGATATCCCCACGGATCCTCAAGTTCCTCTCATTTTAGGTCATTCGTTTTTAGATACATCTATGGCTTTGATTGATGTGCATGCTAGAAAGATCACCTTACGTTTCAACGACGAGGAACTTGTTATAAACGCAACTCAAAACTCTCAAATTTCTCATGTTTATTCGGTTGCAACCATAAACCTCGTTGATATGATTGACGTGGTTTGCAAGGAATTTTCACAAGAAGTTCTAGGTTTTGGTGATGAAGAAACTAGTGGCAATCCCACTATGTTAGATCCAATTCTTGATAATTCGGCACCAACCTTCACTCCTTTTGAAGGTGGTGGTTTTATGTTGGAAGAATGCAATGTTCCACGTACTTGTGACGAAGACCTCGACAACGATGAGGACTTCTCGATTATCAAGGATTTTCTTAACGATTTCCCATTCCCTCCGCCCGAGGAGGTTATGAGTATCGAGCCCAAATCTTCACTTGAGGAACCACCTATCCTCGAGTTGAAAGATTTACCTCCTCACCTCGAATATGTCTATTTGGAGGAGGACGACAAGTTGCCGGTTATTATTGCGAAGGATCTTTCGAATGATGAAAAAACCGCACTTGTCGATGTTCTAAAGGACCACAAAAGGGCGATTGCGTGGAAGTTATCCGACATTAAGGGGATCGATCCCAAATTTTGTACCCACAAAATCTTAATGGAGGAAGATTTCAAGCCCACAATCCAAAGTCAAAGAAGGGTGAACCCCAATATTCACGACGTCATCAAAAAGGAGGTCCTTAAACTCCTTGACGCGGGAATGATTTACCCTATTTCTGATAGCCCTTGGGTGAGTCCTATTCATTGTGTCCCTAAAAAGGGAGGGATGACTGTTGTGCCAAACGATGCCAACGAGTTGATTCCCACTAGACTCGTGACCGGATGGAGAGTGTGCATTGACTATCGAAAGTTGAATGAAGCCACTCGAAAAGACCATTTTCCCTTGCCCTTCATGGACCAAATGTTGGAGCGTCTTGCGGGAAACAATTTCTATTGCTTTTTAGATGGTTTTTCCGGTTACTTCCAAATTCCCATCGATCCTCGTGATCAAGAAAAAACTACGTTTACGTGTCCATATGGAACGTTTGCCTATCGTAGAATGCCATTCGGACTTTGTACAGGAACCTTTCAAAGGTGCATGATGGCTATTTTTCATGATATGATCGAGAAGACGATGGAAGTCTTCATGGATGACTTTTCCATGTTTGGTGATTCTTTCACTTCGTGTTTGTCGAACCTTGAGAGAATGTTGAAACGTTGTGAGGAAACCAACCTTGTGCTCAATTAGGAAAAGTGCCATTTTATGGTTAAGAGTGGAATCGTCTTAGGGCACAAGGTCTCGAAAGCGGGGATTGAGGTAGATCAAGCTAAGGTAGACGTCATCGCCAAATTACCTCATCCCAAAACCGTCAAGGGAGTTAGGAGTTTCCTAGGCCACGGGGGCTTTTATCGACGATTCATCAAGGATTTTTCGAAGATTTCTCGACCTATTACACATCTCCTTGAAAAAGAGGCACGATTTGTCTTTGACGAAGATTGTGTACGAGCCTTTGAAATCCTTAAGAGGAAACTTACCGAAGCTCCCATTCTTGTTGCTCCCAATTGGAACCTCCCCTTTGAACTAATGTGTGATGCTAGTGATTACGCTATTGGGGCCGTTTTGGGGCAACGTCATGATAAGCACTTCTTGCCTATTCACTATGCTAGCAAGACGATGACCGAGGCTCAACTAAAATACACTACAACAGAAAAGGAGTTCCTTGCCGTGGTGTATGCATTTGAGAAGTTCTGACCTTACCTCTTCTTGACGAAATGCATAGTGTATACGGATCATTCGGCTATTAAGTATCTCATGGCAAAGCAAGATGCTAAGCCTAGAATACTTCGTTGGATTCTCCTCCTTCAAGAATTTGATCACAAAATCGTTGACAAAAAAGGAGCCGAGAATCTAGCGGCCGATCATCTCTCTCGTTTGGAAGATCCTCACCAAAGTGTTTACGAGCCCAAGGAAATCACCGAAACATTTCCGCTCGAAACACTTGGCGTAGTGAATTCTAAGCTTGATCCTTCCACCCCATGGTTTGCGGATTTTGCAAACTACCATGCAGGTAACTTCATCATTAAGGGTATGACGACTCAAGAAAAACGAAAATTCTTTCGTGACGTCAAGTTCTACTTTTGGAACGACCCTTACTTGTTTCGAACTTGTGCGGATCAAATCATCCGACGTTGTGTATTTGGCACCGAAGCTTCTAACATCCTTAGAGCTTGCCATGAGGGACCTACGGGTGGTCACCACGGTGCTAATCTCACGGCTAAGAAGGTGTTTGATGCCGGCTTCTTTTGGCCTACTATTTACCGTGATGCACAAGATCTTGTGAAGTCGTGTGATGCATGCCAACGACAAGGAAAAGCCTCACAAAAAGATGAAATGCCACAAAATATCATTCAAGTATGTGAGATCTTTGACGTTTGGGGTATAGACTTTATGGGGCCGTTCCCATCATCTCGTGGTAATAAGTACATCCTTGTTGCGGTTGACTACCTATCTAAGTGGGTGGAGGCAAAGGCCTTGCCCACCAATGATGCTCGTGTGGTAGTCAAGTTTTTGAAGCAATTGTTTCCTCGGTTTGGAACCCCTCGTGCCATCATAAGCGATCGTGGAACCCATTTTTGTAACGACCAATTTGAAAGGGTTCTAAGGAAAATGGGGTTACACATCGGCTTTCTACGGCTTATCACCCACAAACGAGTGGGCAAGTCGAGGTTTCAAACCGAGCTTTGAAGAGGATCTTGGAGAGATCCGTTGGGGAAAACCGACAATTGTGGTCAGATAAGTTGTACGATGCTTTATGGGCCTTTAGGACCGCTCATAAGACACCCATTGGGCGCACTCCCTATAAGCTTGTGTATGGAAAGAATTGTCATTTGCCTATCGAGTTAGAACACAAGGCATATTGGGCCCTAAAGCATTGTAATGATGATATGGATACCGCGGGAAAACACCAGAAAATACAATTGAATGAATTAGATGAATTGAGGGATATTGCTTATGAAAATTCATTGATTTATAAAGAGAAAACTAAATAGTTGCACGATTCTAAAATTAAAAACCGGGTTTTTAACATTGGGGATCAAGTTTTGCTTTTTAATTCAAGATTAAAAATCTTTTCCGGTAAGTTGAAATCCCGTTGGTCCGGTCCATTCACCGTGACTCAAGTGTTTCCTTATGGGACCATCGAGCTAGCTCAAGATGATGGTCCTAACTTCAAGGTGAATGGACATGGGTTGAAGCACTATTTTGGCGGGGAAGTTCCATCCTTGAACTACCTCGACCAAGTCACCTTCCCCAATGATAATTAGTATTAAGGGGATCGAGTCGAGCTCATGACTCGGTAATCAAAAACGAGGAGCCTCGTGGGGGAGTCCCATGCTTATCCTATGTACATATTATCGCTTTCTAATGTAGCTTACGTGTGGGGATTTGTGCCCTTCCAACCTTTGTTTCGTGGTTGTTTGTGCATTGTGGTTTTTAGATCATGATCTTCACGATTGGAGCCTCTCGTGTTCGTTTTATGGGAGCACTAGATCGTTTGCTTTGGAGACATTTCTCAATATCCATGATATATCCTTTTGATGTTCTAACCTTAGGTTTTTAGCACACTTCATAAACGGCTTTAAATTTATTGGTTACACCCTTTCCATGCTAGATTAGGCATTCGACTACGTCTCTAGTATGGGGGTGTTTGCACCCCTAGACTCGAAACATTGAGGACAATGTTTAACTTTAGTATGGGGGGGTGAATAGATACTTGCCTTGCCAAACCTTCACGCTTTCCAAAGTTTATCTTTTTGTTTATCGTTTTGTTGCAAAATAAGGCTAAAAATGGCCAAATTTTAAAAATTTTCTCATGTTTTATAAGTGTTTGAAGACACGAATGTAGGTTTTCCGATGGCGAGAATAAGAGTAATTTTTTACTCGACCGTGCGTGTTGAGCACTTAGCTTTGATTCCTTAACTACACATTAGGCTAAGTCTCTTAAATGAGGACGAGAAATGATAGAGTTAATTATAAGTTACTATGCTAAACGTAGAGTACTCGTATTCTTTCAAAAACTCATGTGTTCTCATTGTTTGCTTATTCTCCCTTCGCATGTAAATATTTTTTGCTTAATAAATTGACTTAGCAGTTTAGTTAGGATTGTTGGGTTTCTAGTCTTTTCTAGTAGCTTCCGTGTAATTAAATTGAGAAGACATTAAGGTATCGCCAGCGTCACGGTTTTGAAGTATTGGCACCCTAATAATCGAAAGCTTCACCCAATAATAAGATTTCAAGTGCTCACCTAAATCTAGCAAACAATTTGAAGCCCCACAAGGCCGAAAAATCTATGCAAAAATTGAAAGTGAATCAAGCCTTAATCTTCGAAGCTTTAAAGATCCAAAATTCGCCTTAGCGTGAGGATATACGTCTTTGGCTAATAAAACCACCGATGAGGCGGATAATAAAAGGCAAGGCAAGATCGAAGTCATAATAAAAGCTTCATGGCGAAGTTGAATAAAAGATGGAGGTAAACCAAAGATAATAAGGCCCTTCCGTTAGGGGGCGTATAAAAGTCTTGGTAATAAGTCTCATGTTCAAAACCGTTATAAAACCGTGTTTATCGATCCTTCTTGTTGACTTAATTTTTTGACATCGTTGTCTATTAGGAGGGGTTATTGATTTGATGGTCTTAGTTACACCGTTAGGACTCTATTTTTAGACCTAAATCTCTATTATCGCATAAGTCAAACAATGTATCCTCGTGAAGCATTCAAGACAAAATAAAATATAAAAGATACAACTTAGGAATAATGGGAGGATAAGTACGTGATTAGGGCATATGAGTAGTGTTAGCATTACTAACTTATAATGACAATGATCTCGTTGCACGCCTAGCATGGAATTAGGGTGAAAATAGAGGACGATGAAATTATTTCTAACGAAGCATTCACGTGTTCTTATTCTATGAACCTAAACGTCCCATTTTGCGATGAAAATCATACATTATGTCTAAAACACAAGTAGTAGTAGTAATAGTAGTAGTGTAGCTAGTTTATCGTTCAATAAAGTGAATAAAATGAATTTTGGAGATGCTATGATACTTTATTCTAGCATTGCGTGAGGGCACGGCAATGGTTTAGTATGGGGGAGTGATGAGACTGCTTTTATACATAGTCTCATCTTCCAAATAGGGCTTAAAATGCATTAAATATCATCAAAATACCCATATATATGCTTGTGTTTGCTACTTGTGTATTTTAGGTACGGATATTGAGAAAATGACAAAAGATCACAAGAATCATGCAAAAACGAACACGGGAAACGAAGCCGCACAATGAACCAAGCCCTAATGAAGACTTTCCCAAGATCAACCCTTGAAGATTTAAAGAATTATGAAGAAGGGTCCTCCAATATAGAAGAAATGACACTTTATACCCTTGTATCCTCATAATTACAAGTTTGGTCCCTAAAGTTTGTCAAAATTACAAAAAGGACCCTCAACTTTGAAGAATTGGCAAGTTTAGCCCCTCAACAAAGCTATATTGTCAACCAATATCATCCACAAAGTCAAATACATCATGAAGTCCTTCAAAGTATAAGAAATGACAAGTTTGGTCCTTTGAAAATTCCAAAATTACACAAAGGACCCTCAACTTTCAACATTTGGCAAAAATGGTCCCTCAATCATCAAGACTTGGCAATTTCAGTCCTCCAAAATATCAATTATGCAAGTCTAGACCATTATCATTGAAGAAAATACCAAACCAGCCCTTGAAGAATTCAAAAATGGCAAGAATTACCCCTGATTTCACTTTGTAAAAGTTTTTGGGCCAAAAATGTAAAAAGGCAAAAGTTGACAAAGCTGATTATGGCGTTGATAGAAGTTTGGAATACATTTGACAAGTTCATGAAAGATGGGGGTGTTAAGCTGGCAGACAAAGAAGTAACCTAGACCAGTGGTGGGGTGACACGTGCCCCACTCACTCTCTCCACCAATGAAGATCCACCATTTCTCCATGTCATCCTCCACTAAAAACCTGTTATAACTAATCTTGGATTAGTTTAATCCTTTGGCGCTTAACACCATTTATAAAACCCAAATCAGATCAAACGTGCTACTATTTACTCAAGAACACAAATTGGGGAAAATTGATTAAGCAACAATTAAGCTTCCATCACCTCTAGAATTATGATTAGTAGTCTTCTAATCATAACCCAACTCTTAAATCACTTGCCACATCACCACCAAGGGCCACACATGATTCCCCTGCTACACACAAAAGGGGATACTGCCAAAACCAGCCAGAGAATCAACCATCCAGATACAAGCTTACATTTTAAGCTTTGTTTGAGCCCTTAGATCAAATTCCAACAACTATCTACTTCACAAACGTCCAAGAATCAGTCACATGAAGCAAATGAGTTCAAATTCAAGAGGGCATTTTGGGGACTTCAGCAACATTAGGGCAATGTTTTTTATGTTTTCTAGTAGCTCATGTATGCCTATATAAAGGCTTAGGGTTCCAACATTTAGACTTTGCTTTTGATTTTTCCTTGTTCAAGTTTCTGTAAATCCTATTTCTAAGTTTAATGAAATTGAGTTTGAAATCTTGAAGAAAAGTCATTGGCCAATCTTATTTACTGCTTTCTATTGTTATATGCTTGATAGTTCTTGAAGTTCAAAACCTGTTTTCCAAAGAGGAGTGTGCAAAAGTTTGCACATTTTCTCATTTTCTTGATATTTTGCTAAGTCTTGTTCCAATCTTGGAATTCTTGGGCTATAGAGCTGATCATAGCATCCTAACTGAGTTGGTTAAGGTGTGGTGAGGCTTATAACTTGGGGATAATCAAGTGTGGGGTAACAAGTTTGCATCAATCAAGTTTTTCAAAGTTTCTGATTTTTATGATATTTTGCTTTAACCTTGTTCAATCTTAGCAGGCTTATTGTGGAAGCTTGTGCTCGTTCTTGCTAGCACATAAGCTCAAAATTCGTGGGTGTGGATGTACATCCATGAGGTTTGCATACTTAATCTCAAAATCTGCTTAAATTGTGATTTTTGGTGATATTTGTATGAAACTTGTGTTCTTGTGAATTTTGTGGCTTGTTCTTGCTTGAATCTGTTTATCATACTTGTTTTAGTGTTAATTGATGCTTGGTTGGCCTGAAATCTCACTTTGCCGTTGAAAATTTTGATTTGGAAAAGTTAAATGGGTGTTTGGGTCTACTGGTTTGTGCTTGCATCTTGTTATTGTGTTGTTAGTTTGTGTTGTTTATGCTTTGTATATGCTATACCTTTGTTTGAGAGTGTTTTGCTGCAAGTTTCTGAGTTTGAAACCTTGAATCAAACAAATTGCTATATCTTGTTGAGTTAACTGATTTTTGACCTAAAATTTTGGGAAAACCTAGAGTTTATGCATGTTTAGGGATAAAAGCTGTTAAAACATCATCAATATAACCTATTTGAAAGATTTGAAGTGTTGAAATTGGCTTGTGTGTCAAATACATCAGCAAAAGTAAAAAACTGCATGTGTTAGTGTTCATCAGTAACTTTCATTGCTTGAATCTTGCTTAATTCTTTGAACCAGTGCATGAAACCTGTTTAGACTTGCTTATTGGAGTTTATAATAGCTTGTGTGTGCATTTGGTTGAATTTGGCTGGCTGATTATTGCTAAAACTGCTTATTTATGCTCAACTGCTTCTTGTTCATGTCTGTATCATGTCTGATGATTGATTGATTAAACTGTATCAATTGGATGTTAGTAATTGTGTTATTTTGATTGTGATTGACTCCTTTTGATCCAAAGATCATTTGGGTGCCTTTGTGAAATCTGAATCCAAGAAAAAGTCACTAAAGACAAAAAGTCAAAATAGTCAAGTAGTGGAAAAAGTTTCCACTGCTCAAAATCCAAAACTCGCCCCTGCTAGTGCAATTTTGTCATCAGCTTATCAATAAGCTATTCTAGCTTATTCTGACTTGCAACAACTTATTTTTTGTGATAGATCTTCATTATTTGACCCATTTAAGTAGACTGGAGCTTATTGGACTTTGACTTTGACTTTTTACTAGAAAACCAACTTATTTGACTTTTAACATAAGTGCTTATTGGACTTTCCAGCTTATTGAGTGTGCCTATTTGAAAGGTTTTTGATTATTAAGCTTAGTTTTGTCATAAGAAACATTTTGCAACTTGAATCAGCTTCTGAGGTGGTCTAGATCATAAAAACGACTATTTTGTCGTTTTGTGAATAAGTTTGTGAACTGTTTCTGGCTTATTAAGTGGGCTTATTTGAAATTTCTTTTTGCAGAAGTCTTTGTTAGGTCAAAAGAAGCTTGTGTGTTAAATTTTAACTTATGGCATCAGCTTATGGCTTAATGGGCTTAAAAGCCCATTAAGAATAAGCTGCTTATTATAAGTTAGCTTATTTCACATTTTCAGCTTTTGGGCCTTTGGAAAAAGTTGTTTAAAATCAAATTTTGAGTCAACCTGTGCTTTTTGGGCTTATTTTGAACACTTTTTCTTATTGGGCCTTAATTAAGCCCAATAAAGGATTGTTTTGGGTTTGGCCCATTTTCTAGGCCCAATAGGGGTATTTAGGTAATTTCACTTTCATTTCTGAGTTATTTAGGTTAAGTTAAGCTAGTTTGCAAGTTTTTAGAATTTTTTATAGTTTTTGGATTTTTAATATTATTTTAATATTATTTTAATATTATTTTAATATTATTTTATTATTAAAAATTAAAAGTCTAATTTTCTAGGTTTTTATATTTTTCCTAGGTTCTAAACACTTAATTAGGATTTTTGCAACTTTCCAAATATTTTTTAGGTCTTTTAATTATTTTCTATAATTAATTTAAGATTTAATTGATTTTAGGAGTTTTTAATTGTTTAAAAATAGTTTTAATTGGTTTTAAAAATTTTGAAAAATAGTTTTTGGCTTAATTAGAATATTTTTGGGGTTTACAAACTTTAAAATCTTGATTAGGGCTTTTTAATAATTAATTTTGATTTTTAGGGTTTTAATTAGCATTAAAAAGTTATTATCTAATTAATTAAAAGGTTTTTGCATGTTTTGATTTTTTGTAAACTCTTAGAATATTATTAGGGATTTTTGGTAATTTTTAGAAATTTTTAGGTTAAAATTTTAATTTTGGTGGTTTTTACGACTTTACGTGTACGCCTTTTTAGAATTAGTTTAATCCGTCTTCATAACCGTCATTCTCTTCTTATCCCTTTTCTATTTTTTCTTTCTCAAATATAATCACAAATTAATCCATATCATTACACACATAACACACTAGCCTCCTTGAGAACGAACTTAGTTGGTCATTAGTGCTTGGTTTTCCTAAACCGACACTTAATACTTGCCACTTTTGTTGCTTTTTTCCTAAAGGGTATACAAAAACACAACATCAATCATCAACTCACCAAACAGTATATTCCAAACCTATCCGACTTTTGTCACTCAACTCACCTTGCCCATACTTTTTCCTCTCTCCAATCCCGTTGCTTTCATGAGGGTAGAGTTGTCCAAGAGGATATCAAGAATTATGTCTACATCAAGTCCACGTTTGAACACATTGGATTTGATTGTTTGTTGAACATTAAGGAAGACATCTATCCTCGATTCCTTTTGGAGTTCTTTAGCACATACTCTGTCATTGAAAACAATGATGGAATATTTGTTAGGTTCATCTTGAAAGATCAACTCATTCAATACTCTCTCGAAGTGTTTGGTCAAATTCTTGATGTCCCATTTGTAGGCACTTGTCGCTTCACGGATAAATGGAAGCTTAGTGCTCTCCTTGAATCCGACAATTGTCCTCCAAATGATCATGAGGAAATTGATCTTGACTTCATTGTCGACGTTGTCTCCAAAAAGCGTAATCGACCTGTTAAGAGAAGCCTTCATACTAAGGTACGTTCGGTGAAACGTCATGAGGTTCTCTTGAGCGACCTTAATGATAATATGGTTCAATGGACCAATATCCTTAGGGAAAATGTGTTTTGTCTTGGTGGAAACCGGGATTATGTTCCGGCGTGTTTAGTGCATATGTTATATTGCATCTTTACCAACACCAATTACAATTTGGCATATTTTATCACTCAACGGATCAGTTATGCTATTCACAAGCCTAAAACAAACCTCCCTTACGCAATGCTTCTCACTCGCCTTTTTAAAAGGGTTGACCGTGATTTTCCAAATCTTGATCTTTCTCAATTTCATCCGGTCAAACGTGTCATGCTACCTATTCGAGAGGTGTATAAGAGAAAGACAAGATCTGACCGTAAATCCGATCAGCAAGAGTTCAGTGATGAGGACATGGACATGCCAACAAGTGATGGTGATGGCATTGACACAAGTGCTCCCATTGACTCTTCGAGTTCTTCTCACCACTCCACAAACTCATTCGTGGATGGTTTAGATGACATTGCTTCCCCTCCCCACCATTCCTCCAGTGAAGTTCCTAATAATCTCAATTTGGAGGAACTTTACCGTCAAAATCTTCGAACCCGAGGTGATTTGCATGAACACCAGATTGAGTCAAGAATGGGAATCAAGTATTTGGGAAAAATGATCAAGGATTTAAGCAAGAAAAGGAGGTGAAGACTTTGTAGTGTGTCAAAGTTTGGATATCTTTTGCAGCTTAAACATTTGCTTATTAACACTTTGGTTTAGGTGTTTATTTACTTATGTTAATTATTTGGATTACTATTTATTTTTTATCCTAAACGTTTATTATGCCATCATGTTTGTGTTTTACATAGCTTTGTGCATGCCATATGATAGTTAGCTTATTAGATTATGATCTGTAGTTAACTTTGGCTTGTGAAAACTTTGGGAAAAATCTGGGTTTATCAAAAACTTGAATGGGAAATTTTTGAAAACCTTCTGGTCGCGGTTCCATATCGACCCGCGGTTCCTTATCGATAAGGTACCGCCGGTCCTAGATAAGGAACCGCCGGCCACTGTGCACGACATCATCTTTGCTTTACACTAATTTCTTAATTTTGTGTAAACCTTGCATGATTTTCAGTAATAAACTGCACATTTCCTAAACTAGGGTATCTAAGTTCATTATTCACCTAAAATGATTTTAACCCATTACTACTTTGGATCATCCCCTCAACCATTTAAACCCACCTTGTTTGCCATGTTCTCCACACATCAAACATACTTCCCTAAACCTTAAACCACCCTAATCAACCATGGTGTGTACCAAAACCTCAAACACTTCCAAGACCTCCAGCCCAAGAAAAACACTCAAAATAAGTATTAAGGTAGCTAAGCCTAACTCTTCACCTTTCCTCACACCTAAGAATGAGAATGCTCCTATTCTCATTTCTTCATCACCTTCCCCACCTCTTGCACCATGCAAGACTTCTTCCACCCATGGTACTAACCACTCCATTGGTTCTACCTCCTCTTCATTCAATTCTAGAATGAATGAGCTTTCTTCACCCTTCACTCCAAATGCACCCTTGGAAGTGACCACACAACCTCAACCAATCCAAAGCATTCATTTTGGGAATGAATTTGATGACATTTTGGTGACTTCACCATTTACCCCTCACAACTCACCAATTTCACCAACCTTGAACAATTTTCCTCCACACTCACCCATTTCCCCTTTGGGGAACATGCCTCCACTTTCACCCACATCACCCTTGGAGAACATGCCTCCTCCACCTCCACCCAACTCAAACATCCCAATTTTGGGTGTCCCACTTTCCCTCCTCTTGGGTGATCCTTACTTTGGGTTTCAACAAACTCATGGTCCTAGTTGCCCATGTTGTCTTTACAATCACTACATCATCCATAACCTTAGGATGGACATGTATGAACTACATAGGAGGTTGCAAAACTTCTTGCTTTCTTTGTTCTCCATGCCTCCTCCTAGGAGATGAATGATGGAGTTCTTTTAATAAAGATTTTCAACAACAAGCCAAAGAAAACCACCTATCTAGATTTAATGATAAGCTAGCTATGTATTAGTTAGTTTTATTTATCGTTGTACTTGTTTCACTAATGAATGTTTTATGTTGTTGACTTATGGATTTAGCTTTGTGTGATTCTATCTTTTTGTGCACACTAATCAACTTTAATTTGAAATTAAAATTGAACCTAAATCTATCACAACCCCTAAACTTGACTAAAATTGGTTCAAAATGATATCTAAATTATTTTGTCATCCTTTGTCAAGACATTCTTTGTGAATGTGTTGCTTTATGCAACCCTAGCATATTTTGGTTCTAATAGAGGTAAAATTCCAAGATTTGCAACTTTTTGAAAAAGTCTTAGTTTTTCCCAAAACCCAGGAAAAACATTGTTTAAAGTCAACTGGACGCGGTTCCTTAAGGACCCGCGGTTCCTTAGTGATATGGAACCGCCGACCCATATAAGGTACCGCGGCCAGAAAGTGACTTTTGACGAATTTTTGGTCAAAACCTTTAAACCCTATTCCCAGTCAAGATTCCTTGTTTACTCAAATTGACTAAACATTCCTTGACAATACACATTTTGTATTCAAATTCTTACCTTGATTACATTTTACTTATACCCCAACCTTGAGATTTCATTCTCACACCTTCCCAACCTTGAGAATTCATTCTCACATAACCTTGAGATATCATTCTCACACTCTCACAATGCCTAACTCCTACATTCCTAACCTTGACATTTCTTTGTCACAACCCCACTCACCCAAAGCTTCCTCATCTAAGCTTTCAAAGAATACGAAAATCTCGGTTCGACCCGTTTGGGTTAAGAAGAATGAACCATCTTCGTCCAAACCACCCAAAAACCCTACCTTCTCTCCAATCAAGTATTGGAATGAGACTTATACCATAAACCCTATCACCGGAGCAAAAGAAAATGTTCCACCACCACCACAATCCTTCAATACCCCCCAACTCAATGACCTTTCCACCTTCCTAAACCTCACAAGGCATTGTGAAAACATTCCCAAACCCCTTACCCCACCACCACCAAACCCTAAGTTTGATGCCATACCCCCATCAAACGATTTTGTGTTGCATCATGGATCCTCGTGTGATTGTTGCCGATTTCAACAAATTGAACTTGCTCATGTGTATGAGAAGTTAAATTTTCTTGAATTCCTCCTCACTCGACCTCCTATTCAAGTTTTCGTTCCGGTGGACAAAACTTCGAATGATGCATCGTCATCTTTTTAGTTTTATTTTATTTTTAGCAATCTTGGAAAATATCACTATTAGACTAGCTTATGCTTAGTGGTTTATTTTCCATATTTATTGCTTTTAGATACTCATACTATGTGTATGACTATCTTCTTTGTTGTATTATTTTTTTTTGTAACTTTTGTGTTATTTGTGTGCTATCTAATTAGTTCTATTTTTGAGTTGATCTTGGTTAAATTTTTACAATTGCTTATGGGTGATTCCATCAATTCTAAAGATTTAACCCATTGACAAGCTTATCATCTTCATTTTATTGAAGTTTGATTTTGTCAATTACCTCTTTGGACATACTTAGCAAAATACTTGCTTCTAATTTGAGATTTCTTCTCTTTCTCCCTCTCAAGTTACTTAGTAGGTAGTGATCATATATACATTGGTGTTTCTTTCCTTTCTATTAACCTTTGTGTAGCATGTCACCTTAGCTCACAAACTTGGTGCCCCGAGCAAGGGGGAGCAACCACCAAGGGGGAGCTACTAGCAAAGTTCGATGCACTTCAAAGACTTATGCTAACCTTTTTGCTACGACAAAGGGGAGAAATGATAGTGATAAACTAGTTAATAATTACATAGTTTGTGTTTATACGTAAATGAGTTTATCGTTTGTCGTAATCAAAAAGGGGGAGATTGTTAATGCAAGTAATGCCTAAAAACATTATTAGTGTTAACTAATCTTTCTTAGTTTTGATCACAACAAACCATACAACACATTTAGTGTAGAAACACAAAATGAATTATTTAACTAACACTATCATCAAGGTAATAATCATATCACTAACCTTTCTTAATCATACTTAATGATCATCAAAATGATTATCCTTAAAACTCACTTTTGCTAATAAGACAAAAGACTTTTTAATAAACTTTCTTTTTTAGAAAATGTTTTATTAAAATGGAAAATGAAAATTTGAAAATGGCATATTCCAAATGCTGTTAGAATATCCTTTGAAGGGTTCAAATATCTCAGATATTCCCACCCCACTAAAAGACAAAAAATGGAGCGGAGTCTAGTGGTGGTACCTTAAGTACCTACGCGGTACCTTAGCGATATGGTACCGCGGGGTGAGATAAGGTACCGCGCACAGTAGCCGTTATAGATCCGTTGTAACTTTGTCTCCTTTAAATAGTGGGTCAAATCTCATTTTCCAGCAAGCCTCTTGGACGTTTTTCTCAGCCCTTTTTCTATTTTCTATAGCATAATCATTAGTAAATGATCACTTAATTTGTTAAGGATGTTTACATATGATTATCCTCTTGATCCCCTCCTTTACCATGTCCAATGAGAAGATCACTCACTCACTAGTGTAGTGATAAAGATGAATTTATGAGCTAGTCATATTCATCATGATACCTTTGTGTTTTAGGTCAATCCAATGTATTTATGAATACTTGGACTAGTTGTGTTCATCCAAGTTATTTGTGAATACTTGGATTTGTTGTGTACATCCATTGCATATGTGTTTCCTTGGATTTGTGTTGTGTAAATCCAAGCTACATGTGTGTACTTGGATAAGTCTAGTTGAGTTGTAATAGATTTGATTAGGAGTTCTCACTAAACTATAAAGTGATGTGGTTGTGTCTTGTGAGTTCTCACTAAACTTTAAAGTGATTAGTAGTTGTGTTGTGTGAAGTTCTCACTTAGCTTCAAAGTGAAGAGTCGTGAAGATTGGTTCTAGCTTTCGATTAGAACTCGACATCTAGCCTTGTGTCGTAAAATGGTGACGTAGGAAACGTCGTGAAGATTGGTTCTACCTTAAGATTAGAACTCGACATCTAGCCTTGTGTCGTTAAATTGTGAAGTAGGCAACGTCGTGTAGATTGGTCCTAGCTAAAGATTAGGTCTCGACATTTAGCTTAGTGTCGGAAAATAATGTAAGCAACGATGTAAGGTTTTCTCCGCCGAGAAGGGAGCTTGTGGATATAGTGGAAATCTCGAGTAGGTGTACTCGAGGAGTGGAGTAGAAACGAGGATAGAGCGTCGTTGTCGAACCACTATAAATCTTGGTGTCTTCCCACTAGGTTGTCTCCTTCCTTGCTCTTCACTTATTTCATTATCATTATACTTGCTTATTATTCTTGCTAGTGCATTTCAATTGAACCTAATCATTATGCAACTTAGCTTTAAGTAAAAGATAGTTTTGATACAAACCAAATTGAAAGAAATTTTAATTTGGTCACCAATCGAAGAGAAACTATTCAACCCCCCCCCCCCTTCTAGTTTCTACACTTTCAAATCCGCAATATCAAGACTTTTTTCGTTTAGTAATCGACATGACTCAGATAATTTTACTTCCAAAGGTGTATCATTTGAAAAACTGCCAACTTTGTTTTGCAAAGTAAGTTCAAGTGAATGACAATATTTTGAAGAAAATCATATCTATGTTGAAGTAACGAAAACTCTTTTTGGTCAATTTTATTCGAAAGCTCAGTTTCAAGACGTTCACACTCTTTGACTTGAGCAAGATATTTGCATGCAACATCAGAATATTCATCGATATCATCACAAGATGTAACATAGACACACATAATATCTTTTGAGAGGCATTCTTGCAAGAGTAGATCATATGCTATAGAAAAATCGTCTCTTTCAGTTTGATGATCGTCAATTTATTTTTCAAGAGATTCCACATATTTCAAATCGTTAAACTTTTCTTGCTCTATTAACTTTTCAAATTCCAAAGCATGTTTCTTTGTTCTTTCCGCAAGAGGAATCAAAATAGTTTTCACAAGAACAGTTATATCGTGAGGAATTTCTTTATCACCTTTCAAAAGTTCACTTTTTTCCAGTCATCATCAACAACCTTTTTGAAATTTTCAATGTTACTCTTAAGAATACTAAGTGCTTGCTTGCTCTTGCTTATAGAAGCTTGATGCGGCAAATACCCGATATATTTTGAAACATTATTTTTCTTGGTGGCAAAAACTTGTCTCCATTTAATTCTTATTTGTGCACATTCATAAAATATTTGCTCACGAGACTTCTGTTTTTGTGGTTTGAAAATTTCATAAAGACTATTTTCATAAGCATAATTATATTGTTTCACAAAGTCTTTATTCACTGGTGATCTACTCTCCTCTTAAAAACATAGTGACTCATCACTATCGGGCCTAACAAGAAGACAATCAAGGTCGTTCCATTGGGACTCTTCAAGATAGAGTCGCGGGTTCTCAGATTGAGCTTGCTCGAGGTACTTAGGACCAGCAAAACTAGCTTTACCCTTGAAAATCGAACAAGGTGCCAACATTCGCTTGGTTTTAATAGATTGATTTGTTTTATAAAAAATTTTCTTATAAAAATCAATTTGAACTTCAAGTTCCAAGACTTTGTCGATGTCTTTTTCTTGTTTAATTTTGAAAGATTTTTGCAAGTTAGCAACCTCTTCCGTCTTCGCAGTGACTAGTTTAGTTTTATCCTCTTGAAGAAAACCAATATTTTGAGTTAACTTATTCGCTTTAGTGGTAGCAAGATATGTTTTGTGTCGTTCAGTACTTAAAGAGGTGTTATAATTACGTTTCTCTTGTTCTAAAAGCTTAAGAGTTTCGTTGTGTTTAGTTTCAAACACATCCTTAACAGTAGTAATGACACCCCCTTTGTACCTCGCAAGTTCTTTTGCTTTTTGAAGAAGCTCAGCTCTGCAGCTTGCAAGAAGCTTACTAGATTTTATAACTGTAGCTTTGCTTTCTTCAAAATTTTGAGTGAGCGTAGTGTTTGCCTTCTTCAACTGCTTTTGACTCTTTTTAGTATCTTTGACATCTTTTTGTCAAGAAGTAATTAAGTTAGCAAGCGCAATACGCTCCTCATCAGCATCATATCGTTTGCATGTTGAACATCCTCAGACTCATTATTGCACATGTCTGATGAATCGGGTGTGGTATTTCTATCAACCGTTTCCATCATATACGTGTCAGTAATGGTTGTTGGAAGCTCACTATGCTCATGAATATCACCAAACACATTATATTCGTCGTCAGTATGTACCTTATCGATTGGCTCGTCATGAACGATAGGACCATTGTCATCTTCAGTGACTTTGAGAACTTCTTCAATATTTGCCATGTATGAGTAATGTGCTTCAAGTTCTTGGTCGGAGGCTTCATCATTAGTGTCATCAAGTATTGCTCCTTCCTCAGCTGACAATTTGACCCCAGCTTCCATCTTCTTGCATAGTAGCATCTTTTCCTTATGATAGCCAGATTCTCTAACCCGTTTCGGCTTCCTACATTCCTTTGCCATATGCCCATAACCTTGACAATTAAATCACTGAATCCTACTTTGTTGAACCACTTGGGTTCCAACAGTTTCCCTATTCCCAGCAACAGTAGCAGTCCTCTGAGTATCATACTTAGCAGTTTGTCGATCATACCGTGCAGAACCCTCAACATGTGTTGGATGACGTCGATCATACCTAGGAGGACTTTCATCACGTCGATGTGTGTCATACCTTGAAGGACTCTCAACATATCGGTTCCTTGTGTTAGATGATGTTCGAAGATTGTTGTTGGTGGGTTTGTATATCTTCTTGTAAGACTTCATTATGAAAGTAATTTGTTGTTTCATTTCCCTATCCTTCTGAGCTTGTTCTTCATCACTGTCCTCTTTAGATGATGGCTCAGATGATGGTGATGGTGATATTGGTTCTTTGGCTCGTGATCTTGTGGAAGCTGAAGACTTAGATGAAGTGGACTATCTTGGTGAGGATGATTGAGTAGAATATGACTTGGGAATACGAGAGTGATGATCTTGGACGTGTTGAGTGGTAGACACCAAAGCAAGTGGATTAGCAGTCTTTGCTATCCTTTCAGCTCGAAGTTCATTCGCCTCATTCTGAAATTGTTTCAAAATATCAAAGAGCGTGTTATAGTTGACCTCGTCTAACTTACTCTGTTGTTTCATCAAAGTTACAAACTGTGTCCACTCTGGTTGAAGTTGCTGTAGAAATTGCACATTGACTTGCATGGTGGAGACTTGCAAAATTGTTTCTTGTCATGTCATTCATCATCTTGTAAAATCTTGAGTAATATGAATCAATTGATTCCCCATCCGATGAAGTAAACTTTCCAAAGTTCCAGAACAAGTTAGTTTTGACATCTTGCTTGTTAAGTAATTCTCCTTGTTGCAAGCGTTCAATAGCAAACCACATTTCTTTTGCAGTAGAGCACGCATCAACCGTTGAGTAAATATCATGCCCAATCCCACTTAGAATCAAATAGATTTCTTCCTTCTCTGCATCAATCCAAGCACGTTTCTCTTTTGAAGTGTTATCATATGTTTCCTCAATTGTTTGCTCATCGGAACCGGGCGTCGAGTCGGTTGTTAGAATTGCAGGAATGGTTATTGTAGTGAGAGTATAGGGTCCTTCTTTGATGCAACATTGGAGAAGATCACCATTTGGTTTAGTATCAAGATATCGAATAAAACGTGATTGTCGTTGTGCATCTCGGCCTGACACAAGCATTGGTGGTCTCTCTTTGTTTCCCGCCACCATGATGTTGTTGTTCATCACACGATACTCTGTAGTAGAATCCATCTTGATAAGCTTTGAATTTAGAAATGAATATGGATCTTAAGTATATGTTATAGTGATTGTTGTTGACCTGAAAAAGTGTTGAAATCCCTTAAAATGATCTCGAAAAAACCAAAAAATTCTCCAAAAACCAAAAAACACACGAATATTCGAAATTTTGTAAGTGTATTTTTGGAATTTTTCAAGAAATCCTCCAATTGTCGCAATGTCCAAACCTATCGCAATGTCTCAGGAAACTTCGATCGGAATGTTCTATCGTAATGTATCAAAGTATGTCTATTGGAATGTTCTATCGGAATGCTATCATAATGTTCTATCGGAATGCTATCGAAATGTTCTATCGGAATGTTGTCGGATTGTTCGATCGGAATGTACTATCGGAATGATGTCGGAATGTTCAATCGGAATGCTGTCGGAATGTTCTATCGGAATGAAGAAGCCCTATCGCAATACCTGTCGTACTTCGGATCGGAATATCAGACCAGAATACTCGATCGCAATACTGGATCGGAATACTCGATCGGAATACTCGATTAGAATAATGGATCGGAATACTGGATCGCAATCTTATAAACCCTTAGGTTTTCCGATGGAATTCAATAAACTGTTGTCGCAATACGTGAACAATTCCGAAATTTTAGGTAAAAAGTTGAGATTTTTACAAGAAATATGTGATTATAACCAAACCAAAACAACCAAATCTCTACCAAACAATGTAGGAGATATATACCAAGATTTAGAGCACGGAAAACACAAAATGATTTGAATTCAAGAGATGATATATAGATCAAATCATACGAATCAAATATAAAATCACAACAACCAATCATAATTCTACCCCATGGCGATTGATACCAATTGTTGTCCCTAATTTGTGATGATCAAACAAGAAATAAAGAAGAAAGATAGATGAAGTAGATGAATTCTAGAGAGAGAAAGTAGAGAGAGAGAGAGAAAAGAGAGAGAAGTGTGTGAAACTTATGGAAGATTAGATTAGAAAATGAAAAACCAACACACCTCTCCTTACATGCAAGGAGAGGTATCTATAGCCTTGCCTACATGTGGCATAATGGGATGTATGTTTGACTGGGTCGGGCTTGAATAAATGCTTAGTACCTTGAAAGAGGCCTTTTAAGTAGCCATCAAGCCCGTAATATCACGACTATTTTAACTAACTATTACAACGTTCTAATAAATGTTACAATATAAACCTATGATCGAACATTCTTGTTTTACTCAATATTTTGAGGCTAACAATTGTGAACGTAGTTGAATGCCGACCAAGTACTAAAGCTAGCACTTGAACAATCACAACAAGGTGCTAGTTATGACGTATTGGTAAGCATTGAAGGGGTTGAAGAATGAAAAAGAATTGTAAAGATAAAGGGTAAAAAGGAGGAAGCCCTCATTACAACCTTAGGCAGAAACTGGGTAAACTCATTAGCTATTGAGATCATTTTTAATGATGCTCGATATTAAGATAGACATCATGGACCCAGTGATACAATGCACAACCCATCCCAGCTAACTTAGATATCTCTTAAAATATATTTGTTTTGATCACACTGAGATCAACACGTTATCTATCGATTTATTCACTCCGAGTAAATGAGTATTGAAATGGTGGCACTCCTCTCCAGCCTCCGATCACTAAAATCCAAAATGCACGATCGAGTCTAGAGCCATTTGAGATCATCAAATATCTCATTAGGACACATTTCCACATTTCCTTGCTTCTTCACACACTGTGAAAAGTAAGAAAAATATTAAGAGTCCTACGCAAAAACTTCTTGATCTTGCCTGAACATCCGAGTAATACGCAAGTATTTACAATGAAGATGGAAATCCTTCTTGAGCGAACATTAAAAATCTCATGGAAAGCAACATTTGTTTAACTCTTAATTGAATTTAAACATGTTCCAGGCCTCTACGCAATATCTCAGTGATCTTGGTATAACACTCAGAGTGACACCTTAGTGTTCACAGTGATGAGTCGAAATCCTTCTAGTGTTAACCTCAAACAGCACTTGGTAGGTAACTTGCAAGATGCTATATGAATCAAGCTTGTGATAACTGGAAAGCAAAAATGGTATGATTCGTTAATGAATCAAACTTGTTTCAGGAATCGGAATTGACGGCTTCAATCATGCGGATAGTTTTATCCAAATGATTCACTCTTTATATTCACAGTCAGCTTTGGGCGGTCGAGTAAAGAGAACGGGTTTACCCGAAAAATCTTGTAAAGGAGATTCTTAATTGAAACTACCTGCCACAAGTACGATATTTATATCGTCCAACAGTCTTCACCGACCGGAGGTAAAATGCTACCGACTTAGAATGAAATGTTCAAAGACATTTCGTTCGTGTCTACTTATGTTACTACATTTGAAGACGGTGGCGTAGCGGTGTCTGAGAAGAAGTCGTCCCCGCATGCTTATACTTTATGCACTTAATACTTCATCTAATTCTGGAAAGCCTAAAAGTCAAGTCTTCAGCTGTATCAAACTCTAAAGCTTTCAAGAATTACGAAGGTATAAGTATGTGGGACATGAAGTTACGAAGAGGCGAATATCACAAGTGATGGAAGCACAAGATCAAGGCAAGAGATTAATGCTCAAGATTGATATCAAAGATCACATCAGCATGTTCACCTGAAAATAAAAAGAAAGAAAGACGAAGACTACGAGCTCAAGACAAGCATAATATGCTAGCTTTATTTTATTATTGTAACTCGGGTAACGCCCTTGTTTGGAGTGACCTCCCTTAGGGGGAGATTGTTGGAAATAAGTTTTACATATTTAGAAAGGTTCGGTCACTCCAATAATATATAAGTTAGTATCTCGTAGTCTAGCATCGTAATATTAAACAAACAAGGCCAAGCCAAGCCTACAAAATGTATAGGCCGACGGCCAATTATAAGCCCAAGCCCATCTCATGGGCTTGGGTATATAAACCCTCTCCATAGTTGGATAGGGTGTGGTTCATTCATTATTTCACATAGTAAAAGTGTGTATTTTCATACTTTCTCCCTCAAGTGTGTGTGTGTGATATCGTCATCTCTTTATATCTCTTTCTCTCTCTAGATTAAGCAAGATTTATAATATCCTACAATGTAAAAAAGTGATTCATATGACTTTTCAAATATTAAAAAGCTATTCTCCAAGCTAGCATTGGAGATGCTCTTACAAAGATGTCTTTAGATGTTGTACAAGAGAATGGCAATGATGACTGAAATTTTATGATGGTTGTGGGGGAGTAATTTATTTGAGAGAGAATGGAAAAAATAGAGGTAAGATAAATTATTTCTTGTGGTTTAGGTGAGAAATTATAAAGGTAAAAAAGGCTCAACAGTAGCGAGCTATTTAGAGACACGTGTCGTCTTATGGAGGTTGAACAGTTATTAGGAAGGTGTTGTTTGATGCCTACTTACTTCTTTAGCAATCTTTTCAAGAGCATGATTGTAAAATGGGCTAAGTCTAAAAGTAGATAAAAAGTATATGTGGTTATTCCAACTCAGACTTTTTTTTCCAATTCTAAAAAAAAGACATGTATTTTTTATCAACTGATCTACCAACTTTGTGACACGTGTCCAACTGATCTTCCTATTTTATTAATTTATTCTCCCAAAGTTTGACCTATACCTCTGACAACCTATTGATCAACCGACGACGGATCATCTGGTCAACCAACTTGTTCACCTTGGAAATTGAAAAAGTAAAAAATATATATATATTTTTTATACTATTAGATTTACTAAATCTTTTATGGGAAAACAAAAAAATATATTTTTTTACTATTAGATTATAAAACATAATTTTGAAACCTAGAAACCTAAAACACACACACTGCTCACACACTAGACACTACACTTTTCCGATCAATCTAAAGGGGCTTCTTCTCTATTTCAATTTCTGTCGCCGATCAATCGCATTGTTTCATCTTTATTTCAATTTTATGGCTTCAATTTTAATGCTTCAGTTTTAGACCATCGCCAAGCAATCGCCTTGTTTCAATCTATGGATTCCCGACTAAGAGTAAGCTTGTTAATTATATAATTTAATTTTAATTAATTTTTTTACTTATCATTATTATTGTTAATTGATAACGGCCATCACATTAGTTGACAAATTTATAAAAGTTTTGAAAAATTAGATGCTTATCATTATTAGGTTGTTGTTAATTTCGTTAAGTTTGCGTTCTTTAAAAGTTTAAGGTACCGAGTGTGAAAATATGATCCCAAGTAATTTTCTGATCTTTGTACTTAATTTGTTTTTGGGTTGTTGTTAATGCTGTAAAATTTATGTGCTTAAGGTCCAAAGATCGAGAAGAAGACGAGCATTCGTGACAGTGATGGGTTCAGGGCAAGTATTAGTAGATCTGAAGATGAGTTTTTTTTAGATGCTGTTGCAGAATTTTTAGACAGTGGAAGTCAAGAAGGATCGCCAAAAAAAGTCTGGATAAAGATTTGTTTATTCATTTAATAATGGCAAAAATGGTGGTGAGCAATTGTTTTTAGTTGATAATACTTACAGATCTGTAGTTTTTGTATTATTATAATAAAAAACCGCCAATCGACCATTAATAATTACCAGGTCTTTGAATTGTGAACATTATAGAGACATTTAACTTTGAGTCTTGAAAGTAGTTATAAAAGTAATGCCAAACATTTCCAAAACGCAATGCGAAACACCCTATAGCTATATTAGATTGATTCATGTAAATCTTTACATGCAATTTAAGTTCTCTTATGGGAGTTTGGTCTTATTATCTGTAGGTACTAATGAAGTGTTGACAGCTCTAATAGAAGTCAGCAAAGTCGATACTAGTCTTGAAGTTACTGAAAAGCTAGTTACCGATGCAAATAAAATTGGAGAAACTGAGATAACAACTCCACATGCTTTATCTGATCAAAGCTTGAGTTGACTGAGAGATGAGAAATGTACGGATGGTTTGGTTAAAGATGGAGTGGTGGACCCCACACCTGAGCCAATTCATGTTTCCAAAACACAAGAAGCTGAAACTATTAAGGCTGTGAAGGCGGCTGAGGAACAAGTTGAAGAAAGTCAGAACCTTTGCAATCATCACCAAAGAAGCTAAAGTTTTAGAGGTCACTAAAACTACCCCTGATGTTTCTCTAATTTTCGGTCAAGACGATGATAATATTAAAGAGAACATTCGTGAGAAGATTGAATCAGAAGCCGTTAAGGAATCTGAAGTTAACAGTGATAAGATTGAATTGGATCATGAAGTGGCTTCAGAAGTCGTCAAAGAGTCTAAAATCGAACCAACGGTTGAGGGAGTCGTCAAAGATAGAGCTAATTACTTTGCAAATCTTCTCAAGGGACTTTTGCCTGAAACTATTGGTCGGCTTCTAACTGGACCACGACCTACTACATTGCTTGAACTCATGACAATCAGGGCCTTTCATAGCAAATTATTACGACGATGTAGTTTAGGCACTGTCATTGGTTTCCGTATTCGAAGGGGGTTACTTACAGATATACCAGTTGTTCTTGTCTTTGTGGCTCGTAAGGTTCACAGGGAGTGGCTCAGCCACATCTAGTGTTTCCATTTGCCCTTGAGGTTTTGGTCTATAAACTTTTGTGGCTTCTAATTCACATGTTTACTATCTTAATATATTAGTTTAAGTTTGTAGTATCTAATTATCTATCATGCATTATGGAGATGTGTTAGTTATTTTCCAATGTTTATATTACTCCAAAGTTGTGGAAATAGAGTTTAAGTATACTTTGATTGTTCTTGTGGCTAATGGTTTAGCTTTACTAAACTAACAACTTGAACGGGTCCATGGAGGTGTGTGGTGTGAATTTGAAGTTGATGTTGTAGAGTTCTCTTTTAAATATTAACATGACACTATTTAAAAATCTTTCCTGCCTTCGCCATGGTCTGTTGATGTTAGAGAGTGCTTGATACAATGAGTAATGGTTGTAATCATGTCAATATAGCTATTTACTCATAGAACAATGCTGAGGAAGCATGTATGTTTAAATTAAATACCTGTTTGAGCTTGCACTTAATTTACAATAAAAATAATAGCTTTACTTGCAATAAAAACATTTTATAAGGTTGTCACTGGACGTGCCAGATCTAATACTGTAGTAGAAGATTATCAAGTCTTCATGGCTATAAAATGTGATACAATTTGTTACTTGTAGAATTAGTTTCATGTGCACATGCTACAGCTAGGGAATGTGCTACGGATAAATCTTGAACGTAATAGTTGGAGAGTAGAAATAAGTGACAAAACTATCTATTTGTTGTTGTGTAGGGAGTGACCATGTATTGTAAATTAGTTTGTCTATCATATGGTCTTCTGATTGCATATTCTGTCTTTTGCGCATATATTTTTGAGACTGCATATCTGAAATTGTTGTTATTGTTTTGTTTTTATACAACTTACAGAGCCTTTCACAGCTAAGATTTACTATTTGGCAGCCTGCTTCGGTTATTATATCTAAACTAGAAGACGTATGTATAGAGAAAAGGGGGGAAAAGAAGCCATAGATGGGTAGGATAAGAAGTTAATGTTGGCATGCATTATTTCGGGTACCTTTTTCTCGATTCTGGGGTCGTCTTCGTTTTTTATACTTTGGGGGGTTAATTGGCGGCCGTGGCGGATATACAGGTACATATCTGTTTTATGTTTGGTTTAAGTAAGTTGATTATATGTAAACCATGTTGCATATGGTTTAAATCATTATTATGTGACTTCGGGTTAACATTAAAGTAACTACCTTTAGTGTCCGTTATAAACTATTAGAACATTAAAAGTTTTAGTCTTTTTGCCTAATAAAATGTATAGGACCATAACGTAGTTAAACGAATGCGTTCTCAGTTAGGGTATGTTTCTTTACTGTTTGAAAACCACAGAAGCATACATGAAATAAGGGGGAACTGTAACATCCCGCCTACTCAGACTACAATATTGTCCGCTTTGCCCGAAGGCTCACGGTTTTGCTTTGTGGCACTCTTGTAAGTACTTCCTGGCTGGTCACCCAACCTAGTACTACTCTGACATGAGCACGTTTAACTGCCAGTTCCTAAGAACCCCACATGCAGTAGACCACAAAACGCGTTGTGTCATAAGAAGGCGACTGTTATCTTATGAACCATGGATCTATCCTGGCCACAGCCGACGTGGGATGTGCCTAGAGTGTCACAATCACCCCCCCTCGGGACTCATCGTCCTCGATGAGGTTTGCCCCACCATCCCGAACGCTCAGGAGTGTCTCTGATACCACTTGTAACGTCCCGCCTACTCAGACTACAATATTGTCCGCTTTGCCCGAAGGCTCACGTCTTTGCCTTGTGGCCCTCTTGTAAGTACTTCCTGGCTGGTCACCTAACCTAGTACTACCCTGACATGAGCACGCTTAACTGCCAGTTCCTAAGAACCCCACGTGTAGTAGACCACAAAACGCGTTGTGTCATGAGAAGGCGACTGTTATCTTATGAACCATGGATCTCTCCTGGCCACAGGGGATTTGCCTATGCTGTCACAGGAACCTAGTTGCAGGCTTAATCCTTCTGATAGAGCGTACTTAAGAAACACCCTTAATGTTCTGAAACAAGTAAAAAAATGATCGAAAATCCCTCCCTAATGCGTTAGTTTTCTCTGGCTATTCCATGCCAACTCGTTGGACGTGGGCCGATTTTCCATGCTTTGGGATAGACAATATACCGAGTTACTGACAGTCAGTTGGACTGTGGTAATGCGCATAAGGCTACTTCTTTATTTAGAAATTTTCACATAACGAGAATCAATTTACTAACGCAGAACATATAGCCAATAGACGCAAAAAAATATGCATATTTTCGAAACTATAAACCAAAGTTAAGCAGAAGGTTTTGACATTTTTTTTCCGTTACTGCAGGGAATCACATCTTGGGCTTCTATATCTCAGGTCACTTATTGTACTTCTCGTGTATTCTATATTGTATGGTTTAACAGCCAAGGAATCAAATTGGCTTGGGGAAATTACATCAGCTGCTGTTATAATTCTAGGTATATTTTAATTTAACACTATGTAATATCAAAATCTTGAGCGCTGCTTCATGTTTTGTTTTGACACTATTTAATTTTATCTCCTAGATTGGATCATGGGCGCGTGTTTATATGGTTTTGAGCTTCTTCAAAGTCGTGTTATTGCTCTCTTTGTTGTCGGTGCATCCTGTGTCTTCTTGATATGCTTCAGAGTTCATTACTGGTCTGTTTCTCTTCCTATATATGTTGCACAGTCTATCTTTTTTGTTATCATCACAATTTTCTGAATCTTTCAGTTATTCATAGGTATCTTAGGCATTGCATTAGTTACGCGGTTGTGGGGTCTGTTTTACTTGGTGCTGCAGTCACCCGCAACTTATCTGTCACAAACCCATTAGCGGCAAGAAGAGACACCTTACAAAGTACAGTGATTCGTTTGCGAGAGGGTTTCCGTAAAAAAGAACAAAACAGTTCATCAAGTTCATCAGAAGGTTGTGGGTCAAGTGTTAAACGTATTAGTAGTGCTGAAACGGGCCACCTCGGTAATAGCACACATGTATGGGTGACCCAGGCAGCTGGACTCATGTAGAAGGTGTCAACAGTGAGAGAAGGCTAGATAGTGGGAGACCTAGTTTAGCTCTACGTAGTAGTTCATGTAGATCGGTTATTCAAGAAGGTGTGGTAGGACCTTCATCCGAACTGAGGATGAAAGTGATTAAAAGGTTGTAGCCTGCAATCCGAACTGAGGACGGGTTTTTGGAGTTAGCTCACCCTCGCGGGATCACGACTCTTTGTCCCGACCATTGTACCACATGTGTCACCCATGGCATAAGGGGCATGATGACTTGACGATGTGCAAGTTATAAATTACTCTTAGTGTTGTCATATATTTTTTCCCAGTTATTTCAGTCTATAAGATAGTCAAAAAATCGACAACACTTGATTAGTATTCAAAACAGTTGCATCATTATTTTGTTCCCATTTACCTCAATCTGTAAAATACAACTTGCTGATAGAAGTTGGAAGAATCGACAAAACTTTTGTTTACAAGTCTATCCAACCTAACTGGTGTTAAGCTACTGTCTCTTTATGTTTGATTCAGTTTATATACCGAGTACTCCAAGTAAATAAAAATCTAGTATAAAAGTGATTTCTCTCTTTCAGTTGTATACAACTAGTCTTATTTGGGGCGTTCAAATGTCAAAGTAACAAATGAAAATAAATTGCTTCGTTTATATCTAAATAAACATCTATAACATGCGAAAAGACAGCTAAACGCAAATGGGAGACTCGGTCAGATCAATGATCTCAGAACAAACGCTAGAAACCCCTCTTTTCTTCTTTCTTGACCTAATTTTGTACTCGGGTGATGGACTAAATATATCAATCACCTCAACCTGGTGACTAGAACCAGTAATCGTCGTTCTGGGCTCACTTTTATCCCTGCCGCAATCCGCTTTACCATTCTCATTTTCCATTGTTAGGAAAACAGCACTATCTGATCCCATAAATGAGCTCTCAGGTATGTCGACGACAATGATCTGGGGGAATGTTTTTTAATGCAGAATGGTCGTTCATCAATTTCATCATCGGAAACACAAATTACTTCTTTATTCTTTTGCTGATCTGGAGTCCCAACAAATGGAATTGTTACATCTTCATGTCCCACCTCCAAATCATTATGCCATAAATCATTTAAGCAAGATGGTTGTTCATTATTTCCAGCATTTGTATCACAAAACGCTTCTTGATTGTCGGTATAACCTGTCAAAACATGAACCGACATCGTTACATCTTCATGTCTCACCTCCAAATCGTTATCCCACGTATCATTGAAGCCGAATGGTTGTTTGTAGTTTTCAGCGTCTGAAAGACTAAATGCTTCTTGATTGTAGGCATGATCTTTTGAAACATGAACCGGCATCGTTACATCTTCATGTCGCACCTCCGAATCGTTATCCCACGTATCATTGAAGTAGAATGGCTCTTCGTAATTTTCAGCATCTAAAAGACTAAATGCTTCTTGATTGTAGGCATGATCTTTCGAAACATGAACTGGAATCGCTACACCTTCATTTGGTACATCCAAATCGCAGGATCCACCACTTTTTTCAGGTTCTTGATCATCCCACAAACCATTGTCAAAATTGAACATATCATCTTCATCTTCTTTGTATCCTTCTGTATAACATGGAAGTTCATCCATGGAGCGAATGTGTACCCTCATGTGGATAGGCAATGTAGGAAACCCAGCATAATGCTTTGTGTATTTCGTTGAAAAGAAGTTTACAGTCATGTTCAAGATGTGACAAATAGACGATAGTGTAAAGATGTCAGCAACCTCGAACACAAAGATGATAGTGGCTGAAAACTGAGACCATAAGAGGTGGCAAGATGAACGGGTCAAAATGGTACACGGGTCAAACTTATAACTGGGCGGGTCATGTTATATACTTCAAATAATTACTAATTTATTACCAAAACTACTAATCTTTATGACTGTATCATTGAATAAAGATGATTTGGGAGGTCGTAAGAACTAAACATATAACCTTAAGTGACCTTCAACCCCTTTATTCGTAAGACCTTCGCCATTTAACCCATTTAAGATAAAAAAAACAACCAGACAGACCCAATTATAACTTAATAAGTAAACTGTTCCAGGATGGTAATGTGAGCATCGTGTATGCCAATTTGATCTTATTTGCAAGTCCACCAAGAGACTTGAATTTAACAGCCGCCTTTCTAACAGCTAACGATTCCACTGGGTGTTGCCATGCTCACTCAAACTGCACCATATCACGAATTGACTCAGATTATAAACATCAACGAAACTAAATTGTTACAAGTGTACAGACACCAAAATTTAACATAAAATTCAGCTTTTATTCTCTTAACGTACGAAATCGATGTTTTTCAAAGACTAGAGTAATATATACGTACATAACAAAGCAGTAACATTTTGTTGAGAATTAGTTTTAGGTTTTGTATTTTTGAGTTGCTACATGCTAATTCTTACCTGAAGTGCAGCAGTATTGCTTGGAAAACCATGTATACAGAGCACCATTTCCTAAGGACGTTTCTTCTTCATCCTAGTTACAACAAAATTTGTCAAATACGAATTTGTACGATAACTTCACATCTACAAACATAAACTGATCTGGTAGTATTGCACATCTGTGTATATATGTATGTCGTATTTTGTACAGTTTACATCGGTATACCTGATGATGTCTAACTTATCAGCTAAAAGTGTAATACTAGTATCTAATAATGGCAATCCTTAGAGGGGATCCTACCAATCAAAAATGCCAGATCAAATAGAAAGAATACCGGATCAAATAGTAGTATCTAAATTACGGTCCTTAGGCCAAAAATCACACCAACATAATGCAAAAGGTGATCAACATGGAGCCAGCAACTTCTTCATGGGAAATCAAAAGCGGAGAAGATCCATCAGATTCCACATTGATGTGTGATATGAGCAAAATCTCATATCAATTAATCAACAAATCACCCTAAAACACATGAAAAATACCTAACTTTTGTGCTATAAAGCGGAATTATGTGGTATGTTTTGTGTTTGTGCTTAAATAGGTAACAAGGATACATTTTCAAGCAAACAAGAAGATATCAAGCTTATTTGTGATGAAAAAGACAAGAGAAGGATCAAAGATGACAAGTCAATTGAAGATGAAGGACCTATCTTGACAACATTCCAAAGTTAAGGGACTTAAAGTGCAAATGGGACAAAGTCAAGATTCAAGTCAAACTTGGTTAACTCTAAAGTCAACCAAGTCAAAGGGCTATAATAAACAAGAATGCAAGTTGAAGGACTGCAAATGACATTGGAATGAAGATTATAGCTTACTTTGATATTATGCCAAAGTCTAAGGGTTAAAAGTGACAAAAATGCCTCAAACTTGGACATGATCCGTGTGTACAAGCTATCCACCAATCACAACTCAAGAAAAACAAGGCAAGGATCGCCAGCTAAGTGGCCAGCTCACCAGCACAATAAATGGAGCGAATCTGCTACAACAACTCCCACTATCCATTTTTGAACCAATCATGATGCGCCATGCAATAATCCCATTTATCCATTGTAGATAATGATCTGTGTGACACAAAAACAACCAACCACATCAAGACACGTGTCATCTTCTTCTTCAAACAAACCCATAACAGGGATTCATCTACAATGCGTTTCATGAAAAGGTTTCTACATGAAAAGTGCTCATTTTTGGATAACGAATTCATCCCACATGCTCAATTAGCTTGACAGTCAACCAAATAGAAAAGCCCAAATTCAAGTTCATAACGACTAGTATCAATCAAGAGTATGAGGACACCTGGCAACCTCTAATTGGTGGGAACACGTCACTGACATCCCCTACACTTCATTTCAAGTCTATAAATAGAGGGGATGGGTCTCATTTGTAGCAAGTAGCAAAGTGTGAAAACACACATACTTTTCTTTTCTCCTTCAATTCAGTAGAAAGTAGTTAGCAAACTCAAGAGATTGACAACCTCTGGAGTCTGTTAGTAGTTGTAACTTCTTTACCTACCTTTTGAAACAACTTTTATCCAATTCAATAAAATTCCCTCCATTTCTCTTAAATCTTCATACTACTCATTACACATTGTTACTACTGTTACTGTTACTAGTTTATGTTGATCACATTGATCAATAGAAGCCTTGTGAGTACCTAGTGTTATCCAGTTTGATCCAGTTCTTACCAGTAGTTGTTGAAGTCTGTAGCTGAATTTGGGTTGATCTTGATCAGAAATGGTGATTTGAGGTTGTTGATTGCTTAATGGTGATCTTGGTGTAGTTCTAGGTGTAGATTTGAGTTGGCTCAGCGCCATACTCCTCCATCAAAGGAGGCCTTAGCTAACAAGGTTGCATATTCTGTTTTTAAATTCCACTAAATAGTTGATTTCATGCTAAATTCTAGTGTAAACCATCTATGCTGCTCTGATCATATGTTCATGACTTGTTTTAGCATAATTGGTTTGATTTGACTACTTGTTGGAAGTTTTGTAGCTTTTAGTTTGATATTACTGAAACTATGATTTTTAAGTCCTTTTTAATTATGTTCGTTTTTCCTCGATTCGACTCGAATTTGATTTCCGGTTTAACGTTTCAACTTAACTTTGTTTTTGGTAAAATCTCTTTTTGGTATTTTTAAACTAACTTAAATCTATTTAATTAAATGAAATCTACTTTAATTAACTATTTAAATCTATTAATTTGAAAATAAACTTTTTAATTAAAATCTATGTAATAAATTGAAAACTTGATTTTAAATCTAAAATTTAAATTAGAATTGAGAACTACTTTTAATTCATTATAAAAAAAACTATTTAAGATTAGAAATATAAAACTATTGAAGATTTATAAAAGTAAATAAAATTAAAATATTTTTTTATCCTTTTTATATTTTATAAAATATTGAATTTAAATAAAACTTTTTAAATAAATAAAACTAACTTTAATTTAACTAATTTTAATTAAACTAAACTGCCAAATAGTAAAATACCTATATTAACCTAATGTTGCAAGTCATAAACATAAAAAGGTGCCTAGAGTAATGGTTGGGACGTAGGGATTGCGAACGAGAGGTCCTGGGTTCGAGTCCCAGGACAGACAAAATTTGCAAATATTTTTTGGACTTTTTTGGAACTTTTTACTTTGGAAAGAATAAAGCCTCAGACCAATTGGGTCTGAGGTTATAGCAGTTAAATACAGCAAAACACCCCAACAGACAAAAATTATCCAGTCAAAACAAATAAGTTGAATTCGAATAAGCAGGACACAAATAAGCTAGACAAGCATTTAAATCCTATTAAACCAATTAAGCAGAAACTAGTAAGCAGAAACCAATAAAACATATAAACTGAAAATCAGATAAGCGATGAACCGAAATAGTCATAATGAACAATATAAGCATTCGCACTAAACTAATAATAAGCTGAACCGAATAAGCTATAATGAACAACTAAATTCAGACGCAGATCCAACATAAACTTGAGAACAATAAGCAGATTCAAGCAACTCTAAACACATAAAAAAACTTATCAATCACAAAAATAAGCTAAACCAATTAAGCTATAAGTAAATAACTAAATTATAAGCAAATCTAAGCAGGCAGTTAAAATTAAAGACAAGCAGAAAATCAACAATCAAATAAACTAAACTTAACAGAAACTATCAAATCCTTAAAACGAAATATCAAATAAATTCAGACTTATAGCAAATTAAAACTAAGCAGTTCCAAAGAAGCTACTACTTAAAAAACTTGAACAAACAAAAATACTAGGCAGATATCTAATAAGCAGTTAAAAGAAAATTCAACAATCCTAGAATAACTTAACACCACTTCAGCAGATTAAACTAAACAAATAATCAAAGCAGATCTAAAACACCTCAAACTAAACAGATTACTCATAAGCTAAATAAACATTAACTTTAAATTTAAAAGGAGATCAAAACCTTTTGATGATCCGTTGGGAAGAAGACAAGCGCTGAGCCGTCTTATGAACCGAAACGAACACCAAACAAACACCACCTTGAATCGAACCAAAACAAACTTATCTTCCTTTGTCTCGAACCCTAATCAGATGAACAGTACTTCAATTTATATTTCCCAGTAGGGGAAATATGGATACACTTTTCTTTATATATATTTTTTTTTCTTTTTTTTTTCTTTTTTTTATATCATAATACTAACAGTAACAATATTTTTTTTGAACAGATTAAAAAGAAATAGTAACTGATATTAAAATTGAGACGAGAATTTAAAACAAAAATTAATCTTTCATTAATTCAAATCAAACTTACAATACTGGAATTAAAATTACAATATTAAAAACCCTAATCTATTTTTTTACTGAAAATTAAATAATAAAGAAAAGCTAACAATTAAATGATAGAGGGGGGGTTTTATAGAGGAACCCCCAAGAAACCCTAATTTTTGGCTTCAATTGTAAGCATCCAAATCCCACCGTCCAATCCATCTTTCTTCTTCCCTCTCTTCTTTTCTTGCAATCTTGCGGCTCAGAATCATCCTTGTGCACACGGATTGCCACCGTGGCACAAGGATGTGTTAGTTGTGCTAGTTTTCAGCCTAAGTGGCTTCTTCTCATTGGTGGGTTGTTAAATGGAGAGGTGGCATAGCCAATCAAATCCAATGATTTGGCCATGTAGGATAGAGAGGATGAGTGGATGGTGCGATTTTTTTGGGGGTTTTATTTGTTTGGGTGTGAATTAACCCACAAAGGTAAAAGCCTCATTTTTTCTCATGATTTTTTTACTGAATATGAAATTAGGGTTTGAGGAGATGGGGCGTGTTTTGTGGAGAGGAAGAGAGCAAAGTAAATAATCAAGGATATTGTGTGTGTGTGTGACTTTGATAGTAACGAAAAAAAATGAATGTTATTTATTAATTGGGGTAAGTGGAAAAACACGTGGAGGTAAAAGGGTGTGGGATGGAATGGTTTGACTGGGGAGAAAGTTGTGTGTTGACCGAGTGAGGTGGGTAAATAAAAGGGTGTTGACCATCCAATATTTAACAAGCCATTCGTTTTTCTCTTTTCCATTGAAGGAATAATGGGCTATTAGCCCAAATACCTTCTTTCTTTATTTATTAAGTAATGGGCTTGGGCCAAAACTCCATCAGCTATATGTAATTGGGCCATATTGGGCTGTTTTGTAAAGAAGTTAATCCTTAAATGGGTTTTTGAGCCCATTAACCCAAATGTGGGACCCACTTGGCCCAATAACTTCAAAAAGATTTAATCCGCTAAAGTCAAGCTCGATTTCAGATTTCTCGATCATTTTCTTCAATTTTAAGTTGACTTAGCCGGTTTTCTTGATCTTCGGCACACTTTTGGTCTTTTGACTTTGTCTTCGACTCTTTCTTGACTTTTCTTCGACATTTGACTGTGAAATCCCGTGTTTTCTCTTCTTTTGATCAATTGTACCTATTTAACACTTAAAACACAAAACCACGCGTAATTCCGACTTTTACGACATTAAACACATGATTAGGTCTTGTTTTTACTTGATTTTAGTGGCAAAAGGATAAGTGTTTAAACACTTATTAAATCCCCTACACTTGACCATTGCAATGACCCCATGCAATGCATAGTATTAAAGCATAAGTTACATTTTTCTCATAATCAATCCATCTCGGCCTTTATAATTATTACCACTACTACTATGACGAAAAGATAAAAACTTTAAAGGAAACCAAAATTAAATGATTATTTTATTAACTTGGAGATTATTTGATGGAAGAAACTCGTAAAGAAATCTAAGATTTTAATTAGGGCTTTGGTGTCATGAATATTAATCACCCTCAAGTTTCACGTTCCCCATACCAAGCTTAAAAACGAGATCATTGTTATTACAAGTTAGCACCACTAACACTTGCTCATGTGGTTTAGTTAATCACTTAGACCCCCTTATTCCTACGGTGTATCTCTTGTATTTTATTTTTGTCTTGAATGATCACGAGGATGCATTTTTTACTTATTTCGATAATTTATTAAGGCCGAAAATAAAGTGGGACGATTTAATCAATAGTTAGCTAAAGGACAAAATATTTTAAAACTGCTTCTCGAAACCTCAAAAAGTTCATATCTTGGCATAACTCGTTTCACGATTTGAGACCTTTCTCGGACCGATATTTGGCTTGTACTTCAAACTTTAAATCTTGAGAGACGATCTTGAAATTATGGTCTTCTCTTCATTTTGGTATACATCTTCATAAGGAGTGAAAGATGCTTCAAACGTTGACCACGACTTCTTCATTTATCCTCTTCTTTATTTAGGATTTTGATATACAACGATCTGCCTCCTTTTCGGACTTGGATCTATTTATCCTCATACCTTGTTAGGGTCTTTTTGGATAGACTTCTCCATGATCTTTAGGGGAGTAATTGCTTCTCGTCGTGTGTCTTGATCCTTCATATTGATTTGGATTAATGATCTTCACATCATCTTAGGATCTTTAGCAAAAAGTGAATCCTCATGCCTTGTGAGGGCCTTTTTGGACTCGGGTATCCTCATGCCTTGTGAGGGCCTTTTTGAATAAGCCAATCTTCGCGTCCCGTTTCAATAAGTTATGCCTTGGCTATGAACTCTAATTAATACCGAGCAACTTTTAAACGATCTTGTGCTAGAAGCTAAGTAACCTTTTAAATCGTACAACCTTATTTATTGCAAATATATTTATTAACAAGCGATGGGAGAAAAAGCTCATAACTAACTCACATAAGTTAATGAAAGAATACCGAACTTATAATTAACTCTATCATCTTTCGTTCTCCACAATTTAAAATCTTAAGGAATGAGACTCGTGGATGCTTAGCCTAATAAACCAATTAAGGTCCATATGGTTAAGGATACTAGCTAGAGTAAACTTAGATAAGTAAACTTGGGTTGAGTCAAAATATTCACAACGGGCCTAATATATCAAAGATATCTAAACTTATTAAAACCATTTTATTTATTTATTTATTTTGACTTTATTCTTGAAATTGAAATTATTATGATGCGATAATAAAAGGAAAGAAAATAAATAAAAATACTAGGCCAAAATAGATCAAAAATTTGAAAAACGTTGAAAAATTTTTAAATTTTCTGGTAAAATAGGGTCAAATTCATGGAAAAGGCCACTAAAATTCGATAGAAGTCCCCCCTACACTTAATATAAACATTGTCCTCAATGTTTAAGTATGTGGGAGACTAAACTCCCCTACACTTAGGACATTGAGTCCGTTGTTTTAAATCGAGCTAAGGAAGGGACAACTAAAGTGATTACATTTACTCGTTTTATTTATACACAAGTATGAATCACAATAGTTTTGATAGAACCGGGTACACGGGAACACGGGATCACGAGTCTCATCAAAAGAACCAAAAGTGGATCATCAAAGCACATGTCCCTGCACACAATCACAACACACAAACAACCTACTTGGCTCCCCCCTACACTTATTGGTGGAAAATGGATGAAGGTGAAAAAGGGTGGAAAGGATGGTAAAGGTAAAAATCTAACCTAGTTATACGATGCTTGATTTATTTATCACGAGTCTCTAGCTCGACTTGATTTCCCGAATTAATTCAAGGGAAATGTGGAGAGGGATGGAATCATCTCGTGAGAGATGTCCTCTCCATAGTACAACTTAACCCGTTGGCCATTCACCTTAAAGTTGGGCCCATTTGGTTGGGATAATTCAATGGTTCCATAAGGGAAGACTTGGGCCACGGTGAATGGACCGGACCAACGGCTCTTAAGTTTACCCGAAAAGATTTTCAACCGAGAGTTAAATAATAAAACTTGATCACCAACATGGAACTCTCGGTTTTTAATCTTGGAATCATGAATGAGCTTAGTTTTCTCTTTGTAGATTAATGAATTTTCATAAGCCTCATTCCTAAGTTCATTAAGTTCATTGAGTTGGATTTTCCTATGATCACCGGCTTTGTTAAGATCAAAATTAGCCCATTTCAAGGCCCAATAAGCCTTATGTTCCAACTCAATGGGGAGGTGGCATGCCTTTCCGTACACAAGGCGATAAGGGGTACAACCTATAGGTGTCTTATAAGCGGTACGGAAAGCCCACAAAGCATCATCTAATTTATCGGCCCATGAGGCACGATGCTCTCCCACGGTTCGCTCTAAGATTCTCTTAAGACCACGGTTAGAAAACTCGGTTTGTCCATTAGTTTGAGGATGATACGCGGTGGAAAGTCGGTGATTGACACCATACTTAGCCATGACTCGTGCGAATTGATCATTGCAAAAATGAGTCTCGCGATCACTAATAATAGCACGAGGCACACCGAATCGAGCAAACAATTGTTTCAAGAAGTTAACAACCACCCTCGCATCGTTAGTAGGTAAAGCCTTTGCTTCAACCCATTTTGATACGTAGTCAATGGCTACGAGGATGTACTTGTTTCCCTTCGATGATAGAAACGACCCCATAAAGTCGATGCCCCATACGTCAAAGATTTCACATTCTTGGATGAAATTTTGAGGCAACTCATCTTTATGTGTGATCTTGCCTTGCCTTTGGCAAGCATCACAATGTTTAACCATTTCATGTGCATCATGATAAATGGAGGGCCAATAGAATCCGGAGTCGAACACTTTTTTAGCGGTGTAATTAGGACCAAAGTGACCACCGGTAGGTCCTTTATGGCAAGCTTCAAGGATTTGTAAAGCCGCCGGCCCATCAACACATCTACGAATGATTAAGTCCGCACATTGCTTGAAAATATAAGGGTCGTCCCAATAGTACGTTTTAACGTCCTTGAAGAATTTTTTCTTTTGTTGGGACGTTAACCCTTCGATGAGAACACCACCCGCCAAATAGTTTGCAATGTCCGCAAACCATGGGGTATCATCAAGATTGGAATTAATAGACATTAAGGTCTCAAAGGGAAAGGATTCATTAATCTCTTGATTTGGAGATTCCCCTTGATACGGATCCTCAAGTCTACTAAGGTGATCCGCGGCTAGGTTTTCCGCTCCTTTTTTATCACGAATTTCGATTTTAAATTCTTGTAGGAGCAAAACCCAATGAAGGAGTCTCGGTTTAGCATCTTGCTTGGTCAACAAGTATTTCAAGGCAGAATGGTCGGTGTAAACGATGGTGGTGGAAAGCACAAGATAGGGGCGGAATTTCTCAAAAGCATACACTACAGCTAAAAGCTCTTTTTCGGTAGTGGTATAATGCAATTGAGCCCTCGTCATTGTCTTACTAGCATAATGAATGGGTTGGAAATGTTTGTTAACTCGTTGACCTAAAACCGCTCCTACCACGAAATCACTAGCATCGCACATGAGCTCGAAAGGTAACTCCCAATTTGGAGAGACTAAGACCGGTGCCTTAGTTAATTTACCTTTAAGAAGTTCGAAAGAATCGAGACATTCTTGAGAGAATATGAAAGGAGCATCCTTTTCTAAGAGATGAGTCATTGGACGAGCTATTTTCGAGAAATCTTGGATGAAACGTCGATAAAATCCCGCATGGCCTAAAAAACTTCTAACTCCTTTGACGGTGGTAGGTGGAGGTAACTTAGCAATGACGTCAACTTTAGCACGGTCGACTTCGATACCGGCTTTGGAAATTTTATGACCGAGGACGATGCCTTCTTTTACCATGAAATGGCATTTTTCCCAATTAAGAACGAGACGAGTGTCTTCACATCGTTGGAGCATACGTTCTAAAATAGCAAGGCAAGAAGAGAAAGAATCACCATAGACCGAGAAATCGTCCATAAAGACTTCCATAGTTTCTTCAACCATGTCATGAAATATCGCCATCATACACCTTTGGAAAGTCCCGGGAGCATTGCATAAGCCGAAAGGAATTCTTTTGTAAGCGAATGTTCCATAGGGACAAGTGAATGTGGTTTCTCTTGGTCTTTTGGATCGATAGGGATTTGAAAATATCCGGAAAAGCCATCTAAGAAACAATAGAAATCATTACCCGCTAAATGCTCGAGCATTTGATCCATGAAAGGAAGAGGGAAATGATCCTTACGAGTGGCATCATTGAGTTTACGATAGTCGATGCAAACTCGCCAACCCGTTACGAGTCGAGTAGGAATCAACTCGTTGTTTTCGTTGGGAACAACGGTGATTCCGCCTTTCTTAGGCACACAATGGACGGGACTACCCCATGGCGAATCCGAGATAGGGTAAATCATTCCGGCATCGAGAAGTTTGATAACTTCTTTCTTAATGACTTCATGAATTTTTGGATTAACCCTTCTTTGATTTTGGATTGCGGGTTTAAAGTCATCTTCCATGAGAATTTTATGAGTACAAAAATTAGGATCAATTCCGCGAATGTCGGAGATTTTCCAAGCAATTGCTTTCTTATTATTCTTAAGCACATCGATAAGTCGGGATTTTTCATCTTCTTTTAAGTCCTTAGCAATAATGACGAGCAACTTATTATCCTCCTCTAAGAAAACGTACTCTAGATGAGACGGTAAATCTTTAAGCTCTAAATCCGGCGGATTGTCAATGGAAGGCTTGGTCAAAGTAGGATCATCGTTTGTAACTTCTTTAGGAGTGGGTGGAGAAATATTGTCCTCATTGAGAAGTCTCTCAATAGTACGAATGTCTTCATCCCAATTGGTGGGAGAATTATCATAGTTAATCTCGAGAGGACCCAAGCTAGCTTCAAACTCATCTAAGTCACTTTCTCCAAATGGAGTCAATGAAGGAGCAATAGAAGCTACCGTCTCAACATGAGGTAAAGGAGAAATCCCGCTCTTACAAGCCTCATGAAAATGTTCTTCGCATGCTTCGTCGAGCACATCGATGAAATTCACGGATTCGGGCTCATCGGGAAGTTTGGAAAGTTTACCCATGTTAAAGACGATTTTGTCATCCCCGACCCTCATGATAAGTTCATTCGCGGCTACATCAATTAATGTACGCCCGGTTCTCAAGAAGTGTCGTCCCACAATTAAGGGAACACGGGGATCCATTTCATAGTCGACGACGACGAAATCGGCGGGGAAAGTGAATTTGTCGACTCCTACGAAAACATCCTCGGCTATCCCCACCGGATAAGCAACCGTACGGTTAGCTAATTCCAATGTCATACGAGGGGGGACTAGCTCGGGTAAAGATAATTGTTTCCACACGGACAATGGCATAAGATTGAAACTCGCTCTGAGATCCGCCAAGGCCATACAATTCTCAACACCCGGAAAATTACAAGGAATAAGGAATCGATCGGGATCTCCTAACTTAACCGGTAATTTTCTCAAAAGAACCGCGGAACAATTCTCATTCAATTGGGTATTGGCAATATCAAGCAACTTTTCCTTACCACTTAAAAGATCCTTAAACATCTTAGCGTACTTAGGCATATGAGCGAGCGCCTCGGCAAAGGTGATATTAAAATTCAATTGTTTGAACATTTTTAGGAAGTTTGAAACTTGAATATCATCCTTATTCTTCAATTTCTCTTTCCGCAACCTTGAGGGATAAGGTATATTGGGTTGAGATGAAGGCTTTGGAGTGGATTTCTCACTCACATCCTTTGGAGGAGGAGGAGGAGTAGAAATAGAAGGTGAAGGAACCGGTTTTGGAATCGAAGGTGTGGTAGAAAATTTGGGTATCGGTGGAACATAAGGTGTAGACGAATGCATAACGGGAAGTATCTCACAAGTGGAAGAAGAAGGAGGTTGTGTCGAAGAAGAAGGAATCTCGGGTCCTTGGTTAGGTGGGGAAGGTTCAACGGTGGTCTTACCGCTCCTAGTAGTGATAGCCTTAACATTAGCCCTAGGATTGGTCATGGTGTTCGAGGGAAGGGTACCTTGGGGACGAAAGGTTTGAATCATAGTCAAAAACTTCTTATCGGTCGATTCTTGCATCTCTCTCATCATTCGTTCATGTTCGGATAATTTTTGTAAAACCAAGTCCATTTGAGGATTATGCATGTTCATTTGATTATAACCTTGATTAGGAAAACCTTGGTTTTGATATTGATTAGAACCTTGATTAAATCCTTGATTTTGAAAACTTTGGTTATTATATCCTTGATTATTTAACCCTTGGTTTTGCCCTTGAAAATTCCCTTGATTTTGATTAAAACCCCGTTGATTAGTGTTTCCTTGAAAATTATTGAGGACCTTGGTTCCTATTTTGGGCGGGTGGGGGTGGTCTTTGTGGTGCTACAAAACCCGGGGGAGCCAAATAGTTATTAGACTTGTAAGACAAATGGTTAACATCAACATTTGGTTTGAATTGAATCCGATCAATTTCATTGTTATTATAAGCATAAACTTCTTGTTGATCATTGTAAACCTTGTCACAATTAAAGTATGAATGTGGTCCACCACAAGTCTCACACGTTTCACTTTTTTCTTTCATGGCATGCACATGTGTAGTGAGGGCGTCGGTTTTTAGAGCGAGTGTCTCAACAAGCGAAGTAAGTTTATTAATTCGATCATTCACCTCATTATTACTCGTAGTAGCACTTGCCATATTAGCCCTAACACTTTTGGTTTGCACTTTTGCCTTGTTCTCAATAATGGCCCAAGCCTCGTTCATGGTTTTCACAAGAATATTGCCCCCCGCGGAACTATTAAGTGAGTCTTGGTCGTTTAGAGTTAAACCATTATAAAACGTGTTGATTTGATGCACTTTAGTAAAACCGTGTTGTGGACATTTTCTCAAAAGATCTTTAAAACGATCCCAAGCCACACTAAACGTTTCCCCATATTTTTGCTCAAAGTTGATTATTTCATTCCTTAAGGAAGTGGTCCGTGATGGTGGGAAAAAGTAGTTAATGAACTTGGTCTCTAAGTCGATCCATGTGGTAATACTTTGGGGTGGTTCCTTATCAAGCCAAATCTGGGCTTGTCCCTCGAGGGAAAAAGGAAAAAGTTGGAGGCGAACGGCCTCTTGGGGAACCCCATTGTATTTGACGGTGTTAGCTAATTGGATGAAACGTTTGATATGAGCGTGTGGGTCATCATTAGTACGGCCTAAAAATGGTGTAGCGGAAACCATTTGAATAAAACCCGATTTAAGTTCGAAATGATTAGCTCCAATATTCGGCACCACAATCGCGTCATCGTTTCCTTCAACGTGAGATTATAGAATCTCAATCATTGGTCGATTATTCGTTGCCATCGTATTGTCGAAAGCTCGATTCTCGGGATCAGCTTTAATGACGGTCTTTTTGTTTTTCTTCTTCTTCTTTTTAGAAGAATTAGAAGTATTTGGTACACCAATCGGTATGTATGTATGCGCGCGAGTGCGCATACAATTAAAAACTTTGGAATGAGGTAGGTGACCTCGGTCGACTTTGAGAGGAAAAGGATTTTCCCTCTCGAGGAGCAATATGAAAAAGTTACAAAAATATATACGTAAATACTACTTGAGTTGGCAAACCAATAATCGGTCGTCCCTCTCAATATACGCACAAGCAAGCGGGGAAACGAGGTGGCACAAAGCACTTAAAAACCTTTTTCCTTAGACGGCATTTTATAGCGCGTCGCCTTATACCCACCTTATAGTTTGTATATGTCGAGTTCAAACGTCTTACTAGTATTTATCTTTTTTGCCCTTTTTTTCTTGTTATGGATTCGACTACAATAGTTAGGTGATGAAATCCCAACTAAGGCTTATTTGAAAAGTAGGTAATTTTATTGTGCTACGTAATATATTATAGTAAAAGGAAAAATCTTTTGTATTTTTTAGAAAAAATATATATTCACAAGAAAAATCGAAAGAAATCGAAATAAAAATTAACACTAATACGTAATATTTTTGGTGTAATACTTTTAGGAAAAAGTATTACTTTTGATTTTTTTTTGTTGCAATTCTTAGGAAAGAAATTGCTTTTGTGATTTTTTAATTTTTTGTAATTTTATGTTTTTGATTTTTTTGTATTTTTGATTTTGTTGCAAGAAACGTAACGTTCAAAGAATGAACGGATCCCAAAATCCAAACGTCTTCACGACAAATCGTCAATCGTACGAGCGAAGCGGCAGCGGTGCCAATTTGAAACTAGGATTTTTAAGTCCTTTTTAATTATGTTCGTTTTTCCTCGATTCGACTCGAATTTGATTTCCGGTTTAACGTTTCAACTTAACTTTGTTTTTGGTAAAATCTCTTTTTGGTATTTTTAAACTAACTTAAATCTATTTAATTAAATGAAATCTACTTTAATTAACTATTTAAATCTATTAATTTGAAAATAAACTTTAAAAAAAACTTTTTAATTAAAATCTATGTAATAAATTGAAAACTTGATTTTAAATCTAAAATTTAAATTAGAATTGAGAACTACTTTTAATTCAATATAAAAAAAACTATTTAAGATTAGAAATTTAAAACTAATGAAGATTTATAAAAGTAAATAAAATTAAAATATTTTTTTTATCCTTTTTATATTTTATAAAATACTGAATTTAAATAAAACTTTTTAATTAAATAAAACTAACTTTAATTTAACTAATTTTAATTAAACTAAACTGCCAAATAGTAAAATACCTATATTAACCTAATGTTGCAAGTCATAAACATAAAAAGGTGCCTAGAGTAATGGTTGGGACGTAGGGATTGCGAACGAGAGGTCCTGGGTTCGAGTCCCAGGACAGACAAAATTTGCAAATATTCTTTGGACTTTTTTGGAACTTTTTAATTTGGAAAGAATAAAGCCTCAGACCAATTGGGTCTGAGGTTATAGCAGTTAAATACAGCAAAACACCCCAACAGACAAAAACTATCCAGTCAAAACAAATAAGTTGAATTCGAATAAGCAGGACACAAATAAGCTAGACAAGCATTTAAATCCTATTAAACCAATTAAGCAGAAACTAGTAAGCAGAAACCAATAAAACATATAAACTGAAAATCAGATAAGCGATGAACCGAAATAGTCAGAATGAACAATATAAGCATTCGCACTAAACTAATAATAAGCTGAACCGAATAAGCTATAATGAACAACTAATTTCAGACGCAGATCCAACATAAACTTGAGAACAAGCAACTCTAAACACATAAAAAACTTATCAATCACAAAAATAAGCTAAACCAATTAAGCTATAAGTAAATAACTAAATTATAAGCAAATCTAAGCAGGCAGTTAAAATTAAAGACAAGCAGAAAATCAACAATCAAATAAACTAAACTTAACAGAAACTATCAAATCCTTAAAACGAAATATCAAATAAATTCAGACTTATAGCAGATTAAAACTAAGCAGTTCCAAAGAAGCTACTACTTAAAAAACTTGAACAAACAAAAATACTAGGCAGATATCTATTAAGCAGTTAAAAGAAAATTCAACAATCCTAGAATAACTTAACACCACTTCAGCAGATTAAACTAAACAAATAATCAAAGCAGATCTAAAACACCTCAAACTAAACATATTACTCATAAGCTAAATAAACATTAACTTTAAATTTAAAAGGAGATAAAAAAACTTTTGATGATCCGTTGGGAAGAAGACAAGCGTTGAGCCGTCTTATGAACCGAAACGAACACCAAACAAACACCACCTTGAATCGAACCAAAACAAACTTATCTTCCTTTGTCTCGAACCCCAATCGGATGAACAGTACTTCAATTTATATTTCCCAGTAGGGGAAATATGGATACACTTTTCTTTATATATATATATTTTTTTTTCTTTTTTTTTCTTTTTTTTTATATCATAATACTAACAGTAACAATATTTTTTTGAACAGATTAAAAAGAAATAGTAACTGATATTAAAATTGAGACGAGAATTTAAAACGAAAATTAATCTTTCATTAATTCAAATCAAACTTACAATACTGGAATTAAAATTACAATATTAAAAACCCTAGTCTATTTTTTTACTGAAAATTAAATAATAAAGAAAAGCTAACAACTACATGATAGAGGGAGGTTTTTATAGAGGAACCCCCAAGAAACCCTAATCTTTGGCTTCAATTGTAAGCATCCAAATCCCACCGTCCAATCCATCTTTCTTCTTCTCTCTCTTCTTTTCTTGCAATCTTGCGGCTCAGAATCATCCTTGTGCACACGGATTGCCACCGTGGCACAAGGATGTGTTAGTTGTGCTAGTTTTCAGCCTAAGTGGCTTCCTCTCATTGGTGGGTTGTTAAATGGAGAGGTGGCATAGCCAATCAAATCCAATGATTTGGCCATGTAGGATAGAGAGGATGAGTGGATGGTGCGATTTTTTTGGGGGTTTTATTTGTTTGGGTGTGAATTAACCCACAAAGGTAAAAGCCCCATTTTTTCTCATGATTTTTTTACTGAATATGAAATTAGGGTTTGAGGAGATGGGGCGTGTTTTGTGGAGAGGAAGAGAGCACAGTAAATAATCAAGGATATTGTGTGTGTGTGTGACTTTGATAGTAACGAAAAAAAATGAATGTTATTTATTAATTGGGGTAAGTGGAAAAACACGTGGAGGTAAAAGGGTGTGGGATGGAATGGTTTGACTGGGGAGAAAGTTGTGTGTTGACCGAGTGAGGTGGGTAAATAAAAGGGTGTTGACCAGCCAATATTTAACAAGCCATTCGTTTTTCTCTTTTCCATTGAAGGAATAATGGGCTATTAGCCCAAATACCTTCTTTCTTTATTTATTAAGTAATGGGCTTGGGCCAAAACTCCATCAGCTATATGTAATTAGGCCATATTGGGCTGTTTTGTAAAGAAGTTAATCCTTAAATGGGTTTTTGAGCCCATTAACCCAAATGTGGGACCCACTTGGCCCAATAACTTCAAAAAGATTTAATCCGCTAAAGTCGAGCTCGATTTCATCTTTCTCGATCATTTTCTTCAATTTTAAGTTGACTTGGCCGGTTTTCTTGATCTTCGGCACACTTTTGGTCTTTTGACTTTGTCTTCGACTCTTTCTTGACTTTTCTTCGACATTTGACCGTGAAATCCCGTGTTTTCTCTTCTTTTGATCAATTGTACCTATTTAACACACAAAACACAAAACCACGTGTAATTCCGACTTTTATGACATTAAACACATGATTAGGTCTTGTTTTTACTTGATTTTAGTGGCAAAAGGATAAGTGTTTACACACTTATTAATTACTTGATTCTGTTTTGAATTTCATCAGTTAGGTGCTTGTGAGTTCAATTTGTGTTCAAGACTGTTTACAAGTTTGCTTTTGGTCTAGAAACTCTTCATTTTACTCATCAAACATATTTTGATACCAGTCAAAGTTTAATTCAATCTTTTACTCAAAATCTCTTCATAAAAGTTCATAACGGACTGAATAACTAGTGTTTGGATCTGACATGTTTTTGTAAATCAAGTTGTTAAATCTTGTTAAGTTTGGTTCATCTTAATTCAGTTTACCAGTAGGAGCATTGGTGTTAAGTTTTGTGGTCAATAGTAAGGTCAAACAGGCAATTGGTCAAGAAAAGTTTGGGTTCAAGTCTTTGATATTTTTCATCAGGAAACTAGCAATTTTTAAGTCCTTGTAATCTGTTCATTTCTCAACCAAATTCATTTAAACAAGTTCCTAATTGTGTCTAAACATCCAAAGTTTTGATTCTTTGCAAGGAAATTATACAGTTTTCAAAATTCAGCTAGAAAACAGCTTTTTCATAAGCTCATAGGCAAATGCGAGTTTCTGTGATAATTGAGTGAACTGTTTTCTTAGAAAACAAAATCTACTTCATAAAACTTGTAATTTTCTTTCATATTCTTGTTTAGAAACATGTCTTGAGTAAAATCTAAGCTTTTGAGTTTTTTTCAACTTTTGGTCAACAAAAGTCGAATAAGCCACGTTTCAGCTTAATTTCATTTTCCTGCTTATTCACTTGATCATTTTCAAAAAGGAAAGACATTCCATACTCTTGATAAGCTGTTTAACAGGATTGAGCTTAAAAATCTGAATGTGCATGTCTCAATTTTCATTTACCTTATTCATGGCTTATTTGTTTGAGCTTATGTGAGTTTTACTTCGTTTTAAGTCATTTCCTTATACAGGTCTAGCTTATTGGTTTGAGCTTATGTGAATTTTACTTCGTTCAGTAATAAGCTCATACGAGCTTATTTCTTAATTGTACCCGTTTTTGATAAATAGTTCCTTTTAATTGCTCATTGGTCCTTATTGTTTGAATCTATTTGTAATAGTTGCAAAACTTACATTTAATTAGGGTTTGCAAGTTTTATGTCCTTTATCTTTTAACTACTTGTCAAATTCAGTTAGTTAGTTTACAAATTTGTTATATTTAGTTACAAAGTTATTAGAATTTACAATTTTGGTCCTTTAACTTTTCAAAATTTACATTTGAAGCTTAGAACTTTCATTTACTTTACATTTCTTGCACATTACTTTCACAATTTTACAATTTTGTCCTTTTGTGAATATTAATTGATAATTGCTAAGTGTTTTACGGTTACGTAGCTTAATATTTTTCACCAATTTTTACGTGTTGTTTGAAATAGACATAGAATATCTAAAAAACCTATCAACCAAAAACAATAATAAACTTGAGATTGTTAGGACTTTCAATTGGTTAAGAATCGAGAGAAACGAACTTCAATTTACTCAATATTAAATGGCGCCGCTGCCGGTTCTTTGACTTTACGAGAGACTATCATTGACGGTTTTCATTGGCTTTTGGGATCCGTTCACCTCGTGAACGTTATTTTTACATATCATAAATCAAAAACATAAAAAAATCAAACATATAAAAATATAAAAACTTAAAAAATAACAAAAACAATTCTTTTCCTAAAGAATTGACCAAAAAAAATAAAAAATTAAAAAGCAATCTTTTTCCTGAGAGATTGCAACCAAAAATATATATTATTAGATTTCCTCGGTTTTTATGTAAATATAGTATTTTCTTTAAAAAACAATAAATACAAAAATATTTTCTCTATATTATTATATGTAGATACGTATACATATACGAACAACCAATACACATATCTTCAATAAGTATTGCCAAGGCAATACACCGTGTTAGGGAGCGTTCCGGTCCTTGACACGTGTATCGATCAAATTTAATTAAGCAAGAATAGATAAATACTTTCAATAGGAAATAATTCGAAGAATACAAACTACAAAGTGAATAGAAAGGCGATGTGCTATAAAATGCCATCTAAGGGTTAATATGTACTTAAGTGCTTCGCGCCACATAACCCCTCGTTCACTAGTGCGTATTCTAAGAAGGAAGGCTTGATTGGGGGTCTTGCACCCAAGTAGTAATTACATATATTATACTTTCTTGTGGATATTTCATATTGAATCTCGAAGAGGATAATGCCTTCTTCTTCAAAGTCGAACGAGAGCTTCTCTCTCACTCCTTGTATTGAGTTGCATGCTCACTCGCGGGCGTGCACAAATACCGATTGGTGAACAACCCTTTCCTCCAAAAAGGAAGAAAAAGAGAAAGAGTAAAAACACCACCGTCCATCAAGCCGATCCCGAGAATCGTGCTTTGATCCACACACAACAAGAAGCCATGGCCGGAGTTGACACTCGATCTTTGATGGAGAACTTGCAATCCAATGTGCAAAGATATGCCGATGCTATCAAGATACCCGATATTCCCGCCAACACATTTGAGCTAAAAACATCCATGATTAACTTGGTTTCAAACACACCATTTTTTTGTGAATAAGAATGATAATTCACATGATCACCTTAAGAAGTTTCTTGCTCTTTGCAACACCATTAAGTACAATGGAGTACCCTATGATGCCATTAAGTTGATATTAGTATAATTTTCACTAGAGGGTCCTGCTAAGCGTTGGTTAGATACACAACCACCCGAGAGCATTACCACATGGGATGGTTTCACTAAGAAGTTTTTGAACAAGTTATTTCCTCCATCTAAGACCACGGCTTTGAGGAACTTAATTATAGGCTTTCAACAAAAACCTAGTCAAGCCTTTAGTGATGCTTTGGAGGAGTTCAAGGAGTTATTGAGAAAATGACCTAATCATGGATTCGATGAGGTTCACCAAATCATCACTTTCTATGATGGATTGAGACCACACCACCAAGATTCACTTAATGCTTCCGGGGGTGGAATATTCTTGCTAAATCCATTCAAGAAGCTTGGGATATTATTGAGACCAAAGCAATGGTGCAAACTAACACACAATTTGAAGAAAGGGTTCATGTTGTCCAAAATAGTTCTCAAACACCTTATGATAACCAAATCCTAAAGAGTCACCAAGAGATACTCCAAAGAATAGATAGGGATCATGAGATGCATCTTAAGGCAAGTCAAGATTTGATCCAAGCCATTAAGGGCCTTTCATTGAACAATTCTACCAATGATGTGCATGTTATTACCCTTTCATGTGAGACTTGTGGAGGCCCCCATTCCTACCAACAATGTGATAAGGTGCAAGGTTATCAAGGGTAGTGTTATGCTTACCAAGAAGAACATCGAGAACATTTTAAGCCCAACATTAATCCAAACAACCTTTCTTACAAGTCTTAAAATTACCTTGCTCTACCGGGATTCCCACCCCACCCACCCATCATTACTCAACCCAATCCCCCTCAATTGTTACAAAGGAACCAAGGGCCAAGACCACAATACCAATGGAACAATTACAAGGCACCTAACACCTTTCAAAATCAAGGAAATAATTTTCATCCACCCAATCAAGGATTTCACCCACCACCACCCTTTCAAAATTAAGGATACCCTCAAGTTCAAAATCAAGGATATGTGCCATATGATAATCATGAGTATGTTGAGAGGAGAATTCGTGAAAGTGAGAAAATAATGCAAGATCAAATAAAACTCACAATGGAGGAGAAAACTAAGAGGCTTTTAATGGCATTTAATCAAAGACCACAAGGGGCTTTACCATCTAACACACAAACAAACTTGAGGGCAAATGTCAATGCTATTACAACAAGAAGTGGATAAACAACCAATGATCCTTCACCTCCTACACCTTCTATTGTTAAGCCTACTATGATTCCATCTTGTGATAAGACTTCTACATCTTCTTCACCACCTCCAAGCTCTACCACTTCATCACCAACACCTTCTCAACCTATACCCACTTCTCCTTTACCTTCCACACCTTCCAATGAAGAAGCTAACAAAGAAAAATCTTCCACCACAACACCTACTACAGCTACACCTAAACCAAACCTTCCTTACCCTTCAAGATTGAGAAAGGACAAATTGAAAAACAAGGATGATATACAAGTCTCAAATTTCTTAAGGATGTTTAAGCAACTCAACATAAACATCTCCTTTGCGGAAGCTCTTGCTTACATGCCAAATTTTGCTAAGATGTTCAAGGATCTACTCTCCAACAAGGAAAAATTGGTTGATTTTCCCAACACATCCCTTAATGAAAATTGTTCCGCCGTGTTGCTCAAAACCTTACTTACAAAACTTGGAGATCCGGGGCGCTTTTTGATCCCTTGTAGTTTTCCCGGGGTGGAAAATTGCATGGCATTGGCAGATCTAGGGGCAAGCATAAATCTCATGCCTTTATCGGTTTGGAAAAAACTCTCTCTTCTCGAGCTCACTCCAACTAGGATGACCCTTAAGTTAGCCAACCGTACCATATCTTACCCGGTAGGTATTGCGGAGGATGTGTTTGTAGGTGTGGATAAGTTTACCTTTCCGGCCGACTTTGTAGTGGTTGATTATGACATGGACCCAAGAGTTCCTCTAATTGTTGGTAGACCATTTTTGAGGACGGGTCGTTAATACACAGCTTTTGACACCCCGTATAAAAATTAGTTCGTTTAAGTATGTCTCTTCGAATTGAAAAAGGAGTTTATGTGTGACTCAGTCGTTCTTTGGTGGAAACAAAAGTTGTGTCGTTGTAGTATATTAAAAAGTGCGAGACGTAAATGTAAATAACGTTAAAGTAAAATGGCGTTAAAATGAATCTAAGTCTAATTAAAATTAAATGGTGCAATATTTAAAAACTTTGAAAAGTAAAATAATTAAATGACTTAAAATTAAAGCGTGACAAGAATTAAAAATTGACAAAGTACTAAAGCGAAAACTTAAAAATTAAACAAGACAAAAATATAAAACAAACTCACCGTCAGAATATATTCCGATCAGACCACAATCGGAATAATAAACCTACCTCCAGATCGGAAAGCTGATCGGAATGCTAAATTACCTTCTGATCGGAATGTGTATCCGAAATGCCAATCGAAATACTGTCACCTACCCGATCGGAATACCAAGCAAAAACCCCCAGATCGGAATGTTACAAACCAAACCCTGATCGGAATGTGGGCTTACCTTCCTGATCGGAATAATGATCTCGTCGGAATAAGGAATGGACCCTGGTCGGAATGTCGATCGGAATACTGTCACCTATCCTGATCGGAATAACCAAACGAACACCTCGATCGGAATAAGAAATGGACTCAGATCGGAATGTTGTCACAACTCCTAATCGGAATGCCCAAAAATCACACTGATCGGAATACCAAAGCCTCCTCATCGGAATGTTTAAAACCCTTTTCCAACCAAGCCAAGGAGCTATGGTCAGAATAATAAACCCCTTTCCGATTTGTAAGATCGGAATACCGTAGAAAAAGCACAAAATAAGCTAGAAAAATAAGCTATACATCAAATAAGCACAAGTCTAAAATCTTAAGCAAACACGTATAAGAAAAAGCTACTAAACTGAAATTTAAAGACTTTTTAAACACGAAATGAAAGAGGTTTACGAAATCAAACTTTTATATAAAAATAACTTTTATAAAAACTTTATAAACTTAAAGATAAACACAATAAGCTATAAAAATCAATAATCCAAAACAATCAAAAGCATAAAAACATAATCTTTAATCAAATAAGCAAGATAATAAACACATAAACATAAAGATCAAGTAAAGAAAGAAAGGTAGAATGAGAGATTTAAAACAAGAAAATTAAAGAACACTTACATGGAAATTAAAGGTATTAAAAGTGCAAGACAAGTATTTAAATTGACATGTATTTAAAAAGCAAGTAATTAAAAGGTGGAAGAACTAGTGTCAATCTAGCCAACCAAACTAATGAAATGAAAATGAGGGGTATTTATAGGAGATTAGGAAGGTGTTTAGAGGAAGCTTCCTTTCTTCTTAATTGCATCTTAGTCCTTTTCTTCTTAATCTTCATTTAATTGCACCATTAGCCCTTAAGGCTTTGAATCTTCTTTAAATTTGGACTTTAATGATTTTTGGCTCGGGATTTCTTTGAACTCGTCTTTTAATTCTTCAATAGATAACTTGAGTTCTTCGGCTTTTAGTAAACTTCCGTCTTTTGACTTTTTCTTCGATAAATCTTCAGAATTGGTCTTGGACTTCCGTTCTTTTTGCACTCTTGACTTCTTGACTTCGTCTTTCATCTTTTTCTTCAATAAAAGCCCGTAAATGCCCGTGTTTTCTCCACTTTTCACAATTTCGTCCTAAATTACAACAAAAACACAAACCACGCATAATTCCGACATAAAAGACATAAAATACACGTTTTGGCTCGGTTATTATTGTAATTAAGTGGTAAAAAGGATGGGTGTTTACACACCTATCAAATCCCCTACACTTGACCATTGCAATGTCCTCATGCAATGCATTAGTTACAAAGCGCGTTTACATTTTTCATCATAATCAATCCACCTTGGCCTTTATTAAAGAGATTAAAAGTAAAGAAATCAAAAGCATACCTTGGGTTTTGGAAATGTCATGAATAATCATCATCCTCAAGTTTTCACTTTCTCCAAACCAAGCTTAAAAACGAGATCATTGTTATTATAAGTTAGCAAACTAACACGAACCCATGTGGGCCAATTATTCACTTAGACTCCCTTATTCCTAGGTGTATCTCTTATATTTTATTGTTGTCTTGAATGATCACGAAGATGCATTGTTTGACTTATTTTGATAGTTATTTAGGCCGAAAATAAAGTGAACGATTTAATCAATAGTTAGCTAAAGGACAAAATCTTTTAAAACTGCTTCTCGGGACCTCATAAAGTTCATATCTTGGCATAACTCGCTTCGCGATTTGAGACCTTTCTCGGACCGATATTTGGCAGCGACTTCATACTTCAAACCTTGAGAGACGTTCATGAAATTATGGTCTTCTCTTCATATAGGAATTTCTTCACTTGAAGTTTTGAGAGATTCATACTTGGACCACGACTTCTTCATTTTTCTCCAATCTTTATTTTGGACTTTGATATACAACGATCTGCCTCCTTTTTGACTTGGATCTATTTATCCTCATACCTTGCTAGGGTCTTTTCGGATACACTTCTCCATGACTTTTGGGGAGTTTTTGCATTTCGTCGTGTGTCTCGATCCTTCATATTGATTTTCGATAAATGATTCTTCACATCACTTTGATCTTTAGCAACAAAATATAGCCCTCATGTCTTGTTAGGACCTTTTTGGACTCGCCAATCTTCGCATCCCGTTTCAATAAGTTATGCCTTGGCTATGAACTCTAATCCATACCAAGCAACTTTTAAACGATCTTGGGCTAGAAGCTAAGTAACTTTTCAAATCGTACAACCTTATTTATTGCAGATAAATTTATTAGCAAGCGATGGGAGAATAGGCTCATAATTAACTCACATAAATTCACGAAAGAATACCAAACTTATAATTGGCTCTATCATCTCTCGTTCTCCACAGTTTATAATCTCAAGGAATGAGACTCGTGGATGCTTAGCCTATTAAATCAAAGTTTTGGGTTTTCGAGTCGCCTATAGGATCTTGCAAACTCTTAGACTTTTTCAAGTTTAGAAATCGCATTTTAAAGTTCCCTTGATAAACAACTCTCTAGGATCAATTATAGGAACTTGCGAAAAGTTCTTGTTCTTAACCCGTGAGAGTTAAGACTTTCGCGTTTTATAGCTCCCTATATAAAAGCCTAGCAAAACTTGACTTAAACACGTTAAGGATACTAGATAGAGTAACTTAGATAAGTAAACTCGGGTTGAGTCAAAAGATTCACAACGTTTGAAAATTAAAACCACTTTATTAAAGATTTATTCTAACAAGGAAAGAAAATAACTATACAAAAGTAAAAACTAATAGGCCAAAATAGATCAAAAAATTTTAAAAAATGTCGAAAAATTGATTTTCCGATTAAAATAAGGACAAATACAAGGAAAAGGCCACTTAACTTCGATAGAAGTCCCCCTACACTTTACATAAACATTGTCCTCAATGTTTAAGCATGTGGGAGTAAACTCCCCTACACTTAGGACATTGTGCACGTTGTTTAAATCTTGCTAAGGAAAAGACAACTAAAGAGATTCCTATTTTAATATTGAGAAAAATATAAAATAGTGAATCGAAAAGAGTTTAGGATAGAACCGGGAAAATGGAGACACGGAATCACGGGTCGTCAAGAATCATCAAGAGTGGATCATTGAAGCTCGAATCCCTGATTAAGAGAAGAGATAGCAAACCAACGGGTCTCCCCCTACAATTATGATAAAGAAAGCTAAAACATAGATGCATGGGTTGCCTCCTAAGAAGCGCTTGATTTTTGTTTACCGAGTCGTGAGCCTGACTCGACCTTGATCATCATAGGAAGAAGCATGAAACATATCCACCCGGATCGAAGACATAGTTTTCGTCCATCAAGTAGCACAAGCTTAAGGCGAACAAGGCAAGCCAAAGAAGAGTAGGCAAGGTTCCCTTAAGCATCGATGGAGCACGGTGTAAGCAAGGGTGAAGTGGTGCAAGCAGATTTCCATAAGTTCCAAAAATATTTCCTTTTATTGCGTCGGGTGGATACTGAGATGGCTGCAGAATATCGATACCGGGGTCGAACACCTTTTCCTTTAGGGGAAAATAGCACTCAGGCTCAGCAGAATGGGAAGAAGATCCGCGAAGAAGCACAACCTCGTCCTCAGAAGGTGGACAAAGAGGTGTTAACTCATATGTGCTGCGGATGTCGGTGTCGACCGGTTTCGTCTCCTTAGAAATAATTTTCTTCAAATCCAAAGTAGGATCAAGACGATAATCTTCAAAATCATAAGGAGGAGCATCACTCTCATGAGGGAAGTAAGTGTTGAGAAAAGCATAGAAATCTTCCTCAAATGAGTAATCGTCCAAAGTAGGATCGAGTGATGGCGGAGGATCTTCATCATGAGAAGAATCGCTCGAAAGAGTATTGGCCTCATCAAAATCATCGTAAGTAGGCAGATCGGGATACTCAGAAGTAAGGTCATCATAATCATCCGAATCTGAGCTAGAATCATCATCATAAGCATCAAAGATCAGTGGAGAATCATAAATGGGGAAAGCGTCCAAATTGGATAGAGAATCATCCACATCATCGTGAAATAGTGGATTATCAATGCAAGAGTCGAATAGAGGATTGTTGTAGACGACAAAATCATCAAGCACATTAATCATATTCACAGATTCTCGTCCAAAGGATTTGCTTGTAAGCTTCCCCATTTTAAAAACTTGTGAATCATTCCTGACTCTTAAGATTAACTCACCTTCGGTAACATCAACTAGAGCTCGTCCGGTTCTCAATAATGGCCGACCAACTATTAAAGGAATACGAGGGTCCATTTCATAATCAACAACGACAAAATCGACCGGGAAAGTAAATGTGCCAACTTTAATGAACACATCTTCGGCTATACCAACGGGGTAAGCGAGAGTGCGATTTGCAAGTTAAAGAGTCATCTTTGTTGGAGTGAGGTCGGGTAATGATAGTGTTTTCCAAACACTCAAAGGCATCAAATTAATACTGGCCCCGAGATCAGCAAGGGCAGTAAATTCTTCAGTTTTGTTGAAAACGCAAGGCAACACAAAACGACCGGGATCTCCAAGCTTTTTCGGAAGTTCTTTAAGAATAACTGCAGAGCAGTTTTCATTTAAGCGTGTGTTGGCGAGCTCAATCAACTTTTCCTTCTTGTTAAGCAATTCCTTGAATGCTTTGACAAATTTTGGCATGTGGACAAGTGCTTCGAGAAAGCTAATGTTGAAGTTCATTTGAGAGATCATCTTCACATAGCTTGACACTTCAGAGTCATCCTTGGTTAGCATTTTGGTCTTGCCTAAACGAGAGGGATAAGGGATATTAGGTTTGGGTGGTGAAGGTGCAGGTGTAGTAGGTAAAGGTTGAGATGTTGAAGGTTCCTTCCTAGGTACATCGTCGTGACGAGGCGGAGACGGTAATGGTGCACTAATACTAGGTGTAGGAGGAGTCGGGATAAATGGTGGTGGAGGAGGTGTAGATGATGGGGGCGGGATTGGTGGTCCTGCGATGGTAATTCCACTACGAGTAGTAATAGCACTCACATTTGCTCGTGGATTGGTGACGGTGTTTGAAGGTAGAGAACTCGAAGAAGAAGGTTGAGCGGCGGGCAAGAAACTAGCAAGCATATTCTTCAAATCATTTGTTTGATTGCTGAAGGAGGATTGAATATTATCTCGAAGCTCGGATCTTATCTCATTCCCTTGCTTGGTGATATCTCCTTTCAGATTGATAATTTAGCTCTGTAGATTCTTGATTTGCTCACCTTGGGTTCTCATGATGGCTTCAACATCGGGGTTAATGGGTGGGGTTTGTTGAGCGGGTGGGTGATAAGGATTAGAAGCTCTTGGTGGGATTTGGTTGCTTCTATGGTAGTTGTTGGCGGTGTTTTGGTTTTGAGGAGAAAAACCGGGTGAAAGGTAGTTGTTAGATCGGTAACTCAGCAAATTTCTATCCCCTTGAGGTCGAGCTTGGTAATTTTCCGGTGAATAATTACCATAAGCTGCATACACATTTTCCGGAATTCCTTGTGTAGAAGGACAATCGGTGTATGAGTGAGGACCGCCGCATGTTTCACAAGAAGGTGCAGCCGCTTTAACTTGTTGTTTTTGTTGGTTTGAAGCGAGAAGTGTGATACTTTTGCTCATTTCAGTCATCATGCGGGTGAGTTCGGTCATATCAGGGTTTGCGGAAGTGGAAGAAACATTGACTCTCGGGTTGTTCCTTGAAGAAGCGGAGGAATCCCAGTTTTTATGGTGAGTAGTCATGTTCTCAATAAGCTCTCTACACTCGTCGGGTCTCCTTTTCATGAATGTGCCACCAGCGGCTGCATTAATCGTATCACGATCTCGAAAAGTCAAACCGTTGTAGAAAGTATCAATTAAGGTCACAGAGAGCATGTTGTGGTTTGGACAACGATCAATCAAGACATTATATCTTTCCCAAGCATCAAAAAGATATTCATCGGGATCTTGCATGAAACCGCTGATTTGATTGCGAAGGCTCGTGACCATGGATGGTGGAAAGTAGCGCGACAAAAAGCGTTGAGTCATGTCATCCCAAGTATGAATAGAATTCTTCGGGAGACGATCAAACCATTTCTCGGCATGATGTGATAAAGTATGTGGGAAGAGTTGTAGGCGAAGAACATCCATTGTGGCACCAGGCAACTTCATGCTTTGGGTGATTGTAATGAACTTGTCGAGGTGTTTGTTGGCATCATCATCAGGCAATCCACGGAAAGGATTTGTTTGCACTTGCTGAATCATGTGGTGCTTCAACGAAAACTCCAGAGCCGTGATTTGCATCGGCGCAATCGGTCCTCCTCGTCCAAACATGGTAGGTTGACAAAGCTCCTCCATTTTCCGAAGATCGGGCTGTGGAAGAATATTGTTGTTATTGTTGACGTGCGGTGGATTATTGTTGTTGTTAACACCTGACATACTTAAATCTTCTTGAGTCTCGGGCTCTTGATAATTAGAAGATCTAGTACGCATACACCTGAAAATGCAAAAGAAAAAGAAACCAAACACAAAGACAATATATATACACAATAAAGATAAAATCTTTTTGGTTTTTTGAAATTTTTAATTTTTATGGATTTTTTGAAATTTTTATGCAAGAAAAGTAACGCTCACAAGTGAACGGATCCCAAAAAGCAACGCGTCTCTCACAGAAAACCGTTAATCTTTACGAAAAGAGCCGGTAGCGGCGCCATTTAATACACAGCTTTTGACACCCCGTATAAAAATTAGTTTGTTTAAGTATGTCTCTTCGAATTGAAAAAGGAGTTTATGTGTGACTCAGTCGTTCTTTGGTGGGAACAAAAGTTGTGTCGTTGTAGTATATTAAAAAGTGCGAGACGTAAATGTAAATGACGTTAAAGTAAAATGGCGTTAAAATGAATCTAAGTCTAATTAAAATTAAATGGTGCAATATTTAAAAACTTTGAAAAGTAAAATAATTAAATGACTTAAAATTAAAGCGTGACTAGAATTAAAATTTGACAAAGTACTAAAGCGAAACTTAAAACTTAAACAAGACAAAAATATAAAACAAACTCACCGTCGGAATATATTCTGATCAGACCACAATCGGAATAATAAACCTACCTCCAGATCGGAAAGCTGATCGGAATGCTAAATTACCTTCTAATCGGAATGTGTATCGGAAATGCCAATCGGAATACTGTCACCTACCCGATCGGAATACCAAGCAAAAACCCCCAGATCGGAGTGTTACAAACCAAACCCTGATCGGAATGTGGACTTACCTTCCTGATCGGAATAATGATCTCGTCAGAATAAGGAATGGACCCTGGTCGGAATGTCGATCGGAAAAACCCGATCGGAATACTGTCACCTATCCTGATCGGAATAACCAAACGAACACCTCGATCGGAATAAGAAATGGACTCAGATAAGAATGTTGTCACAACTCCTAATCGGAATGCCCAAAAATCACACTGATCGGAATACCAAAGCCTCCTCGTCGGAATGTTGTAAACCCTTTTCCGACCAAGCCAAAGAGCTATGGTCGGAATAATAAACCCCTTTCCGATTTGTAAGATCGGAATACCGTAGAAAAAGCACAAAATAAGCTAGAAAAATAAGCTATAAATCAAATAAGCACAAGTCTAAAATCTTAAGCAAACACGTATAAGAAAAAGCTACTAAACTGAAATTTAAAGACTTTTTAAACACGAAATGAAAGAGGTTTACGAAATCAAACTTTTATATAAAAATAACTTTTATAAAAACTTTATAAACTTAAAGATAAACACAATAAGCTATAAAAATCAATAATCCAAAACAATCAAAGGCATAAAAACATAATCTTTAATCAAATAAGCAAGATAATAAACACATAAACATAAAGATCAAGCAAAAAAAGAAAGGTAGAATGAGAGATTTAAAACAAGAAAATTAAAGAACACTTACTTGGAAATTAAAGGTATTAAAAGTGCAAGACAAGTATTTAAATTGACATGTATTTAAAAAGCAAGTAATTAAAAGGTGGAAGAACTAGTGTCACTCTAGCCAACCAAACTAATGAAATGAAAATGAGGGGTATTTATAGGAGATTAGGAAGGTGTTTAGAGGAAGCTTCCTTTCTTCTTAATTGCATCTTAGTCCTTTTCTTCTTAATCTTCATTTAATTGCACCATTAGCCCTTAAGCCTTTGAATCTTCTTTAATCTTGGACTTTAATGACTTTTGGCACGGGATTTCTTTGAACTCGTCTTTTAATTTATTTAATACACAGCTTTTGACACCCCGTATAAAAATTAGTTCGTTTAAGTATGTCTCTTCGAATTGAAAAAGGAGTTTATGTGTGACTCAGTCGTTCTTTGGTGGAAACAAAAGTTGTGTCGTTGTAGTATATTAAAAAGTGCGAGACGTAAATGTAAATGACGTTAAAGTAAAATGGCGTTAAAATGAATCTAAGTCTAATTAAAATTAAATGGTGCAATATTTAAAAACTTTGAAAAGTAAAATAATTAAATGACTTAAAATTAAAGCGTGACTAGAATTAAAAATTGACAAAGTACTAAAGCGAAACTTAAAAATTAAACAAGACAAAAATATAAAACAAACTCACCGTCGGAATATATTCCGATCAGACCACAATCGGAATAATAAACCTACCTCCAGATCGGAAAGCTGATCGGAATGCTAAATTACCTTCTGATCGGAATGTGTATCGGAAATGCCAATCGGAATACTGTCACCTACCCGATCGGAATACCAAGCAAAAACCCCCAGATCAGAATGTTACAAACCAAACCCTGATCGGAATGTGGACTTACCTTCCTGATCGGAATAATGATCTCGTCGGAATAAGGAATGGACCCTGGTCGGAATGTCGATCGGAATACTGTCACCTATCCTGATCGGAATAACCACACGAACACCTCGATCGGAATAAGAAATGGACTCAGATCGGAATGCTGTCACAACTCCTAATCGGAATGCCCAAAAATCACTCTGATCGGAATACTAAAGCCTCCTCGTCGGAATGTTGTAAACCCTTTTCCGACCAAGCCAAGGAGCTATGGTCGGAATAATAAACCCCTTTCCGATTTGTAAGATCGGAATACCGTAGAAAAAGCACAAAATAAGCTAGAAAAATAAGCTATAAATCAAATAAGCACAAGTATAAAATCTTAAGCAAACACGTATAAGAAAAAGCTACTAAACTGAAATTTAAAGACTTTTTAAACACGAAATGAAAGAGGTTTACGAAATCAAACTTTTATATAAAAATAACTTTTATAAAAACTTTATAAACATAAAGATAAACACAATAAGCTATAAAAATCAATAATCCAAAACAATCAAAAGCATAAAAACATAATCTTTAATCAAATAAGCAAGATAATAAACACATAAACATAAAGATCAAGCAAACAAAGAAAGGTAGAATGAGAGATTTAAAACAAGAAAATTAAAGAACACTTACTTAGAAGTTAAAGGTATTAAAAGTGCAAGACAAGTATTTAAATTGACATGTATTTAAAAAGCAAGTAATTAAAAGGTGGAACAACTAGTGTCACTCTAGCCAACCAAACTAATGAAATGAAAATGAGGGGTATTTATAGGAGATTAGGAAGGTGTTTAGAGGAAGCTTCCTTTCTTCTTAATTGCATCTTAGTCTTTTTCTTCTTAATCTTCATTTAATTGCACCATTAGCCCTTAAGCCTTTGAATATTCTTTAATCTTGGACTTTAATGACTTTTGGCTCGGGATTTCTTTGAACTCGTCTTTTAATTCTTCAATAAATAACTTGAGTTCTTCGGATTTTAGTAAACTTCCGTCTTTTGACTTTTTCTTCGATAAATTTTCAGAATTGGTCTTGGACTTCCGTTCTTTTTGCACTCTTGACTTCTTGACTTCGTCTTTCGTCTTTTTCTTCAATAAAAGCCCGTAAATGCCCGTGTTTTCTCCACATTTCACAATTTCTTCCTAAATTACAACAAAAACACAAACCACGCATAATTCCGACATAAAAGACATAAAATACACGTTTTGGCTCGGTTATTATTGTAATTAAGTGGTAAAAAGGATGGGTATTTACACACCTATCAGTCGTACTCTAATAGACGTGGTGGAGTGAGAACTAATTATGAAAGTTGAAGATGAGAAAGTGGTTTTTAAGTTAGGAAAAGTGTGTGATGAGAAAGTGATTAAGAAGTCTAAAGCTTGTGAAACCATTAACATAGTTGATGTACTTGATGAGGTGTGTGATGAGCATTTCCATGACGCTTGTAAGAGTACTAGTGAAGATATGCCCCATGTTGAGACCGTGGCCTCAATTGCTCCCTCCTTAACACCTTTTGGAGAGAGTGATTTCCTCTTGGAGGATTTTGAGTCCAACTTCCTTGGTAATGATGATTCTCCCATCAATTAGGAAGAAGACATTCTCACTATCCAAAAGTTGCTCAATGAGGATCCAATTCCTTCACCCATTCTACAAGAAGTAACCAATGATGATCCATCCATAGTAAAGCCTTCCATAGAGAGTCCACCTCCACTTGAACTTAAGGAGCTTCCATTCCACCTAGAGTATGCTTTCTTAGAAGGAAAAGACCAATTACCCATGATCATTGCTAAAGATTTGAAAGAGGATGAGAAAGAGAAACTCATAGAAGTTCTTAAAAACATAAGCAAGCCATAGCATGGAAAATATCCGACATAAGGGGAATTGATCTACATTTTTGTACACACAAAATCCTTATGGAGGATGATTACAAACCCGCTATTCAAAGCCAAAGAAGGGTTAACCCTAAAATCCATGAGGTCATTAAGAAGGAAGTTATCAAACTCCTTGATGCGGGCATGATTTACCCCATTTCCGACTCTCCATGGGCTAGCCCGGTACATTGTGTTCCTAAGAAGGGTGGAATCACCGTAGTGCCAAATGAAAACAATGAGCTTATTCCTACTAGACTTCTTATAGGTTGGAGAGTGTGTATTGATTATAGGAAGCTTAATGATGCTACTAGGAAAGATCATTTCCCATTGCCTTTTATGGACCAAATGCTTGAACGTCTAGCGGGAAATGAGTACTATTGCTTTCTAGATTGATTTTCGGGTTATTTTCAAATACCCATTGACCCTAAGGATCAAGAAAAGACCATATTCACTTGTCCCTACAGTACATTTGCTTACAAGAGAATGCCTTTTGGCTTGTGTAATGCACCGGAGACATTTCAAAGGTGTATGATGGCAATTTTCCATGATATGATTGAGAAAACTATGGAATTTTTCATGGATGACTTCTCGGTTTTTGGAGATTCATTCACCTCTTGTCTCTCCCATTTAGAACGTATGTTAAAGAGGTGTGAAGAAACACGTCTTGTTCTTAACTGGGAGAAGTGCCATTTCATGGTTAAAGAGGGGATTGTCTTGGGACATAAGATATCCAACAAAGGATTAGAAGTGGATCGTGCTAAGATAGATGTGATTGCTAAGCTTCCCCCACCCACCACGGTGAAAGGAGTTTTTCATACAAGATTTCTCTAAGATAGCAAGACCGATGACCCACCTCTTGGAAAAACAGGCTCCTTTCATTTTCAACCAAGAGTGTTTGGATTCTTTTGAGATACTTAGGGAGAAATTGACTAAGGCTCCTGTTTTGGTTTCTCCAAATTGGGAATTGCCTTTTGAGCTTGTGTGACGCTAGTGATTATGTTGTGGGGGCCGTGTTAGGAAAAAGGGTGAATAAGCATTTTCAACCTATACACTATGCTAGTAAAACCATGACGGGTGCACAACTTCATTATACAACCACGGAGAAAGAGTTGCTTGCTATAATCTATGCATTTGAGAAATTTAGACCTTATCTTGTGCTATCCAAAACCATAGTGTATACGAATCATTCCGCTCTCAAGTATCTCATGACAAAGCAAGATGCTAAGCCTAGACTTTTGAGATGGGTTTTATTGCTCCAAGAGTTTAAGATAGAGATTCGTGATAAGAAAGGAGCCGAGAATTTAGCGGCGGATCACTTGAGTAGACTTGAGCATCCTTTTCAAGTAGATTTACCTCATAAGGAAATCAATGAATCCTTTCCATTAGAGGAGCTCATGTATATCTCTTCTCAAGAGGATGCCACCCCTTGGTTTGCGGATATTGCAAACTATCTTGTGGGGGATGTGCTAATAGAGGGTCTCACTTCCCAACAAAAGAAGAAATTTCTTAAGGAAGTGAAGTATAACTTTTGGGATGATCTTTACCTCTTTAGGTAATGTGATAACTTAGCAAGTTACGGTCTCCTTGAGGGCGAGCTTGATAGCCTCCCGTGGGATAAGTACCATATGCTGCGTTAACGTCTTCCGAATAATTGCCGTGAGTAGAAGGACACTCATTGTAGGAATGAGGACCACCACATGTGTCACAAGAAATAACAACGGCTTTAGCTTGTTGAGTTTGGTTAGAAGTCAAAATTTGGAGACTTTTGTTAATATCAAGAATAGCACGTTCCAAAATAGACGAGTTGGTGGTGGAAGAAGTAGATGAAACATTGACTCTCGGATTAGATCTTGAGGATGCGGAAGAATCCCAATTCTTGTGGTGAGTAGTCATGTTTTCAATCAACTCTCGACACTCCTCCGGTCTCCTTTTCATAAAAGTACCACCGGCGGCGGCATTGATCGTGTCACGATCACGAAAGGTGAGACCATTGTAAAAGGTGTCAATGAGAGTAACGGGGAGCATATTGTGATTAGGACAGCGGTCGATCAAATCATTGTAGCGTTCCCAAGCATCGAAAAGCGATTCATCATTCTCTTGCATAAATCCACTGATTTGGTTACGAAGGCTAGTGACCATGGATGGGGGAAAGTAGCGCGATAAAAAGCGTTGAGTCATGTCGTTCCACGTATGAATAGAATTCTTAGGAAGATGGTCAAACCATTTCTCGGCATGGTGAGAAAGCGAGTGTGGAAAAAGTTGGAGGCGAAGGTCATCCATAGAAACACCGGGGCACTTCATGCTTTGGGTAATGGTAATGAATTTGTCGAGGTGTTTGTTGGCATCATCATCCGGAATTCCACGAAATGGGTTCGTTTGCACTTGTTGTATCATATGATGCTTCAATGAAAACTCCTGAGCCGTGACGTGCATTGGCGCAATCGGGCCTCCGCGTCCGTTCATGGTGGGTTGGCACAATTCCTCCATGGTTCGTAAATCAGGTAGAAGGACATTGTTGTTGTTGTTGTTATTCAAATTGTTTTGAGGTGGGTGATTATTGTTGTTATTAACACCAGCCATATCTAAATCTTCAAGAGTCTCGGGCTCAGAATAGTTGGAAGATCTAGTACGCATGCACCTGCAGAAGAAAAATATACACAAAGAGAATATCTATATAATATTTTTGGTTTTTATAGGTTTTTTTTTTTTTTTTAATGTTTTTGTATTTTTGAAGAGTTTTATATTTTTTATGGATTTTTGGAAATTTTTATAGCAATGAAAATAACGTTCAAAGAACGGATCCTAAAATTCAATGCGTCTCTCACTAGAAACCGTTTATCGTAACGAAAAGAGCCGGCAGCGGCGCCATTTAATACTTGGTTTTTGGAACCAAAGTATCAAAGTTCGTTGTTCCGATCTTTTCGAATTGAAAACCGGTCTTAAGTGCGACTCAATTGTCTTTTGGTGAATCAATAGAATGGTTGGTTTGTTTTAAACTATTTGCGAGTAATTAAAGTGTCGTTTAGTAAAATGGAAGTTAAAAGATTAATTTGAATGACGAGTAAAAATAAATGCATAGAAACTTAAAGGTGATAATGGAAAAGTACTAACTCACTAAATAAAACTAACACTTGGAAAATTTTCAGAAAATAAAAAGTACTATAAGAGAGTGATATCGAAAGAAAACAAAACAAGCCAAAAGGACCCCCGATCGGAATGTTTTCCGATCGGAATATGGTAACACTGGTCGGAATATCCACCAAAGTGGAATCAATCGGAATACTGGACAATGAACACCAATCGGAATGATTGGAAAAACCCTTCAATCGGAATGTTAAAGATATGCATGAATCGGAATACACCAAATAGGGCTCAACCGGAATGTTATACTCCCTCCCGTCGGAATACTACAATCCCTAATCCGATTGGTTCAATCGGAATGTGAGGATGGCTGTCGGAATAAGGACCAATCGGAAAGGGGTTTTACCACCATTTCCGAAAATAATGGAAATCGGTTAGATGGTGCACCGATCGGAAAATGCCAATCGGAAAGGGGTTTTACCACCCTTTCCGAATTTTGTGGAAGAAGGTTAAGCTAGGTAATAAGCTACTTTTAATAAGCTAATACCAAAACCAACCCAAATCAATGACAAATCCGAATCAAATAAGCACTTAGATCAACTTATTCAACTCGAAATTAATCAACTTTTTAGATCAAACAAAAAAAACATAAACTTTTTAATAAAAAAATTTAATAAGAAAAATAAGCTAATCATAAAAATAAGCCAATAAGCACAAAAGTCTTAAAGCTTAATCAAATGAAAACTTATAAGATGATCAAAAGATTAACTTTTTAGCACGAAATCAATTTAGAACAACACGGATCTTATGATATACGCACCAAAATCAACCTTAAATCAAAGAAAAGTAGAATGAGATTAAGAAATAAAAGCTTAAAATAGAACTTGATTAATAAAAATAAGCAATACAAAGTGTTTAATCTTGAAAGATTAAAAGAAAAAGATGAACTAGTAAGAGAAAGTTTAAGACTTTCTCTCTCTAAAAACTAGAGAAAACTAAAAAGTGAAAAATTAACTAAAAACTAACTACTCTCCTAATGACTATTAGGAGGGTATTTAAAGGGAAGGTGGAAGGAGTGCATGTGTTGCATCTTCTTTCTTGCTTTCTTCACGTTTTCTCGACTCGACTTTAATACTTCGTCTTTGTCGTCTCGCGATTTGAACTTGTCTTTTAATTTTCTTCTTCTATTAGACTTAAGTTCTTTGACTTCGTTAAACTTCCGTCTTTTGACTTTTTCTTCGATAAATCTTCAGAATAGGCCTTGGACTTCCGTTCTTTTTGCACTCTTGATCTTTTGACTTCGTCTTTTCCCGTTTTCTTCGATAAAAGCCCGTGAAAGCCCGTGTTTTCTTCCTTTTTCATATTTTGGTCCTAAAACACAATAAAAACACAAACCACGCATAATTCCGACTTTTACGACATAAATCACACGTTTTGGTCTTGTTATTATAGGAAATAAGTGGTAAAAGGATAAGTGTTTTCACACTTATTACGGACCAAATCATTAGACGGTGTGTAGATGGGCCCGAGGCATTTAAGATTTTAGAAGCTTGTCATAAGGGACCTACGGGTGGACATTTTGGGCCCAACTATACCGCTAAGAAAGTCTTTGATTCGGGTTACTATTGGCCTTCCATATACAAAGATGCCCAAGAGATGGTGAAGTTTTGTGATGTATGTCAAAGACAAGGAAAAATTACTCAACGTGATGAGATGCCACAAAACTTCATTCAAGAGTGTGAGATTTTTGATGTGTGGGGAATAGATTTTATGGGACCTTTTCCATCTTCCAAAGGAAATAAGTACATAATCGTAGCGATGGATTATATGTCAAAGTGGGTTGCGTCCAAAGCCTTACCTACTAATGATACTCGAGTTGTAGTGAAATTTTTGAAGCAATTATTTGCTAGGTTTGGTGTACCTCAGGTCATCATAAGTGATCGTGGTACTCACTTTTGTAATGATCAATTCCCGAGAGTTATGAAGAAGTATGGTGTTAATCATAGACTTTCTACCGCGTATCACCCTCAAACCAATGGTCAAACCGAGGTCACAAATCGTGGTTTAAAGAGAATTTTGGAAAGTGTGGGAGAGCATCGAGCTTCTTGGTCGGAGAAGCTTGATGATGCTTTGTGGGCTTTTAGGACGGCTTTTAAGACACCAATTGGTTGTACTCCATATAGGCTTGTCTATGGAAAAGCATGCCACCTCCCATTCGAGTTAGAGCATAAGGCTTCTTGGGCTCTCAAGTGGGCTAACTTTGATTTAAACCAAGCCGGCTTACATAGAAAGGACCAACTTAATGAAATGGATGAATTGAGAGCCAATGCTTATGAGAACTCATTGCTTTATAAGGAGAATACTAAGCAATTACATGATGCTAAGATCAAGAACCGTGAGTTCAAAGTTGGAGAGCCGGTTCTCCTCTTTAACTCAAGGTTGAAACTCTTTGCGGGCAAGCTTAAGTCGAGATGGTTCGGTCCATTCACTATTGCTCAAGTATTTCCATATGTAACTATTGAGTTGTCACAACCCGATGGTCCCAATTTTAAAGTGAATGGTCACCGTGTTAAGCACTATTTTGGGGAGGACATTTCTGTGGAAATGGTCCAAGAGATCCCCATTTTCCCCATGAATTAATTCATTGTGGGAAGAGTCGAGCTAGAGACTCCTTAAATCAAGCTTGAATAACTAGGTTTAGAAGTTTTAGACTTGGAGTATTGTAGGTTAGAAATAAGGATGGAGAGTTGATGAGAAGTGTAGGGGAGACCTTCTTTTGTCTTCATGTTGTTTCTAGGTTGCTCACTCATCACGTGTTATGGAGCTTATGGAGGAGGCCCTTGTATCCGGTTCACTTTGTTACTATTGTGATTTTTCATAGACACATTGTGCTTAAAAAATGAATTCACTATAGTTGATCTTTCCTTAACTTGGGTTAAGCAAAGTCTATTCATTGTCATAAGTGTAGGGGAAGTTTCTACTTCAATGCTCTTAAACATTGAGGACAATGTTTAGCTTAAGTGTGGGGGGTCTTCTATCGAAGTGACCTTAGCTAGACTTTGTCATTGACCTTCATGATAATTGGGAAATTAATTTTTCAAACATTTTTCAAATTTTTGATCTACTTTGGCCACCAAAATCAATCATTTTTCATTTGCATAACACATTTGCATTGTATATATTTCTTCTTTTGTTCTTTATGAAAAATTAAAAAAGAAAGAAAAAAATATAATAAGAACATGGTTTAACAAATTTAGACTTCTTTGACATATTAGGCCCGTCATAGATATTTTGACTCAACCCGAATTTGCTTATCAAGCACTCTCTAGCTAGTATCCTTAACCATGTAGTCCTTCATTGGTCTATTAGGCTAAGCATCCACCATTCTCATTATTTGAGATTTTAAATTTGTGGAGAATGGGAAATGATAGAGTTGAAGCAAGTATAAAAGGGCTAGATAAACTGCATGATGATTACTTGTGGCTAAACCCTTCTTTTCTTTACCTCTATTTTCTTCGCATGTATATATGTTAATAAATAATCAAGAACGGTTTTAATCGGTTTGTAGTCTCTTATGCATTTTTGTCTAATCATTCATGGTTGGTATAAGTACGTTTTAAGATTCTAAGTTAGAACGTTTTATGTGAACTAGACTTATGTCATGCTTAATATTTAGCGGGTGTTTTTCCTTTTATTCTTTTCAACTTTCTTTGTGAGGAATAAAGAAAAATAAGAGGGGCTTACAGAAAAAAATGAGTGGCTAGAAAAAAAAAGAAAAAAAATAATTACACAAGACTCCCAAGAGGGGCAGTGAAGTGTTAATTATAGTAACTATTAGATTCCAATATTACCTTGACGGGTTGCGGGGATTTGATAGTTGCTCCAATCCAATATTACCTTGACGAGTTGCGGGATTGAAGATCCAAAGTCTCAAAAAGGCGGCGGATGTAAATTATTGCGTGAGTTTTATTTTTCTTTCCTTAGCGAGTGTGTAGCTACTTATTAATGCATGACATGAGGATTTTACACATAAGGCGAATGACTTATTACTCTTGAAACGGACTTATATTAATTGTGAGCGGTTTTTCAAGTAATTGATGAGAGGATTACTTAGGATTAAAACCGTGCTTCCTTATTTTTGGATTTTGCATTTCTTATATTTCACGCTTCAAATAATGAAAAAATTGGCTTCAAGCAATTTGCTTAAATAATAACTGGTTCCACATTTAATTGTCATGAATAAGTTGATGCACTTTTTACTTCTGAATACAATGATCCCATTTTTAAGCTTGGTATGGGGAAATTGAAACTTGAGGGTGATAAGTATCCATGGTACTAAAGCCCTAAATTAAGTCATTGACTTCTTTATAAGTTTTTCCATCAAAGCCATTTCAAGAAAATCAAAAAATATATAAATAAAAATTGTTTTTTTTTTTGCATTGCATTGTACAAAATCAAAAACATGCATCATAAAGAGTAGTATAGTGTACTATCATTCCATATTGGCCAAGGTGGGTTAATTATAAGGAAAATGTTAATTTGTGCTTTAAAATATAGCATTTCATGAGGTCATGGCAATGTTCAAGTGTAGGGGATTTGATATGAGCAAAATCTCATATCAGTTAATCAACAAATCACCCTAAAACACATGAAAAATACCTAACTTTTGTGCTATAAAGCGGAATTATGTGGTATGTTTTGTGTTTATCCTTAAATAGGTAAAAAGGATACATTTTCAAGTAAACAAGAAGAAATCAAGCTTATTTGTGATGAAAAAGACAAGAGAAGGATCAAAGATGACAAGTAAATTGAAGATGAAGGACCTATCTTGACAACATTCTAAAGTTGAGGGACTTAAAGTGCAAATTGGACAAAGTCAAGATTCAAGTCAAACCTGGTCAGTGATGAGACTGCTTTTATACATGGTCTCATCGTCCAAATCGGGCTTAAAATGCATAAAATATCATTAAATATACCAAATATATGCTCATGTTTGTTACTTGTGTATTTTTAGGTACGGATATTGAGGAAATGGCAAAAGATCACAAGAATCATTCAAAAACGAACATGGGAAACGAAGCCGCACAATGAACCGGGCCCAAGTTTTGAATTTCCAAAAATACCCTTAAATAATTGAAGATTGTCAAGTTTGGTCCCTCAACCTTTGAAGATTTACACTTTATACCCCTCAAATATTCAAAATTATGAATAGGGTCCCTAAAGTTTGAAGACTATACAAGAAAAGCCCTTGGAAAATGAAGAACGTGCATTAAAGGTCCTTGATAAAAGTTTATAAACTTTTAGTGCCAAAAATGACAAGCTGTCCAAAGTTGTCATGTGTGAATTGGGCGTTGATGCCATTTTATTACAACATGAAGACAAGAGGAAACATGGGGGGCCAATTCTGCCAGACATTGGAACTTATCTCAGCCAGTCATGTGTACACATCACCTACCACCACCAATCACAACTCCCCACCTCACTCCCTCTCCCACGTCAACATTCCACCCACACCTTTTTAAATATCAGATTTAAATAATCTAATAACTTTTGGTGGCAAACACGATTTTTAAAAACTTAATTAACCCAAACAGATTAAAACACCCCCTAAACCACCCATAAACCCTAAAAATCCCAGCCTTAATTACCTTTAATACAAAGGGGTTTTGGCTAATTTTTTCCAGATCAGTAATTTAACTCACCTTCACCAAAACCCACACTCAAAACGTGAACCTAGACAATCCCATGTGAGGGTAGGACCCTCCCCTGCCCATCATTTTCACACCAAAACCATAAACCCGACAAAAGGAACGGCTGGATTTGATTTCTTGGTCCCAAAGTGTTGCCCAACGACTCAGATTACTCCTACACAACTGGCACATCAACATCCTTCACAAGATGCCATATTGACCAATTTGAAGATTGAAGACCAAGGGCTTTTTAGAGATTTCAGTAACTAGGGTTTTAGCTTTCTAGATTATTCCTTTAGTTGTATAAATAGAGACGCATGTGTCTCTATTTCAGTTGTTCCAGATTTTTACTCCAAAAATTGTAATCCCTTTTTAAGTATTTATAAAGTTGGTATTTTTTGAGGAAATATAATTCCTTTCATAAGTTTTAAAAGTTGGTATTTATTTGTTGAGAAAAATCTGAGTACCATTCACATTTGTTCAAAACATTTCATGTTTTGAATTTTTCAGAAAAGGTTTCTGAAATTGGGTAAAGTTTTTGGTGAATATTGTTCCAAGGTTTGATTTTCTGGATTGAAAGTATTTAGTTTAAGGTGTTTTTTAAAGTAAAAGAAGTATTGAAAAAGGTTTTCAAAAGGTTTAAGAAAGGTTTTAAGGAAAACAGATTGCATATTGTTGTTTCTACTTTTCTCTTAGCAGATTTGTTGAAGGAGTATTGTCCAAGGTCCAGCATAGGCCCCAGCCTATAGGAGGTGGCAAAGCAGCCACTAAGGGTCCTGGATGTAGGACCCTTAAGGTAGTCTCTTGGTTCCATTTCATTTTTTTAGTTTTCTGAAATTTTATATGATTTGTGTGATTGTGCATGAAAAATGTTTTAGTGTTGATTTTAAGGCTGGATTATGTTCATTCTAAGTTGTTATGTATGCTAGATCAGTTTTAAGTTAATTTGGTTAGCTTAAGAATAGATTTGCTTTGGAAAAAAAATCAGTTTCATAGTTTAAAGGGGTGTTTGGATTTGTGTTTTAAACAGATTTTGTAACAAGTTTGTGAGTTAAATCTTGTTTAGAATCATCTCAATAGGTTTTCATTAGGTTAATAGGTTGTATGCTAGTGTTAGTTTTCAGCTTTAGTGAAGTTTAACACAAGTTGTGTGCTAAAAAATTGGAAATGGGTCAAAAATCAGTGAGTGCATTTTTCTGATTGTTTTGGTGCAAATTGTGCTTTAAAATCTTGGTGGTTGTTAGAAATAGGGTTGTTTTAGGGTTTAGTATCATTTATTTGTCACTTGATTGTTAATTGTGCAAGATTGTAGCCTTTGAATTTCAGTTTTGAGCAAGTAACTAAGCCCTAATCCTCACAGACCTGTGCTAAGTCATATCAGCAACCATCTTTTGCTATTTGTGTGCATTTTTGTGCTATTTTGTGTAGTAATCTGTGTGTTTTTGTGCTTACATAGACTCCCTATACTCAACTGAGTATAGGGGTGCCATTGTCCCTCAAAATCATCCACAAAAATCATCAAAACAAGTCCTCTTGTTTCTACATGCACAAGTGAAGATAACCCTTTTGCTTGTGTTCTTAAAATCCAACTGGGCACGTTTTTTGGTTCCTGATTAGCTTAATCTTTGATAAATTGGATTGTTAATTGTGTTTTAGTAAGTAAAAGGTTACTGGATTTGTGTTTTTAAAGTTTAAGAAGAAAAAAAAAATAAAGTTCAAAAAGGACGTGGCCAGGACTCGAACCTGCGCCACTCCTCTCACAACACACACTCCTTACCGTTGCCCTAGGGACTTTGACTGGTAAGAGTTTGAAACATTTAATACGTAAGGTGTGTTTGTTTTTTAGCTTATTTAGTTAACAGCTTATAAATAAGCTGATTTCAGCTTATTTCTTTAAGCTTTTGACTTGTTAGCATTTTTCCAAGGATTTTATTAGGTTTTTTGACTTTTCAGTTCAAAAATATTATTTTTCCCGTTTTTAATTAGTTTTCTAGGATTATTTTTAGTTTAATTTTTAGAAAGTAATTTAAAAATATGAAAAAGCATTTTAAAAATCCAAAAAAATAGTTTTTAGGTTTTATTTAAGTAACTTGAGGTTTACATTCCAAAAAGTTTTCAAAAAGTCTTATTTTTAATCTTATAAGATTTTAGGGTTTTTTAACAACTTTGAAATTTAATATAAAATTAATAAAAAGGTTTTAGGAACTTTTGATTGCATTTCTGTTCTAGTTACATTATTTAGGATTTTTGGTAATTTTTTAGAATTTATTTTTAAACTTTTTATATTTTTGATTATTTTAATATTATTTTATTACTAAAAATAGAAAGTTTGTTTTTTCTACTTTTTTCATTTTTCCTAGGTTAAGAACACATAATTAGGAGTTTTTTCACTTTCCAAATCTTTTTAGGGCTTTTTATTTAATTTCTAGAATTAATTTAAGTTTTAATAGATTTTAATAGTTTTTAAGTGTTTAAAAATAGTTTAATTTGGTTTTAAAATTTTTAAAAATAGTTTTAGCTTAATTAGGTTATTTTGAGGTTTACAAACTATAAAATCTTGTTTAGGGCTTTTTAATAATTAATTGTGATTTTTAGGGCTTTAATTAGCATTAAAAAGTCATTATCTAATTAATTAAAAGGTTTTAGCAAGTTTTGATTTTTTGTAAACTCTTAGAATTTTATTGTGGATTTTTAGTAATTTTTAGGAATTTTTAGGTTAAAATTTTAATTTTTGTGCTATTTACGGTTTTACGTGTTCGCCTTTTTCGTCGTAGTTTAATTCGTTTTCGTAACCGTCTTTTCTTTCCTTTCTCATTTCTATTCTCTTTTCTTCTTAATAAAATCATCAATCAATCATCATTCATTACACAACACACGTGCCTCCTCGAGAGAACGAACTCACTTTTAGGGTCATAAACACACGGTTTTCCTAAATCGGCGTGCACGCTTGCCCTATTTTGTTGCCTCTTTTCCTAAAAAGGTATACAAATCACTACATCATTTTTGGCGCCGCTGCCAGGGAGGCGTGTTGTGTTTTGATTGAACATTGTTGTTTTTTTATATTAGCCATAATTAGTATTTGTATTAGTAGCACTCTACTAATACGTATTATCGTTTTTCGGTTTTTGTGTGAATATTATTAATATATTGTATACGTAGAACAATAAATTCACAAGTACTCCAAATACGTGAGAAATCACAACCTTGACTTGGGAGGTCATTTCCCAATCATTGTATTCGAATCTCAAACCAAAGAAAAAAGGCAAAAATAGATAAATACTTTCGTGAAGCTTAATCTTGATAATACAAACTATAAGGTGGGTATAAGGCGGTTGTATTTCACAACCTAAAGGAAAAAGGCTCTTAAGTGCTTCGCGCCGCCTCGTTTCCTCCGCTTGCTTGTGCTTATTTGATTTTGAGAGTGAATCGAGGGTTTTGCCGCCCAAAGTATTATTACATATCATATATATTTTCTTGGTTTCTATTGATTAAACCCTCTTGAACGATTTGGTGTTCCACCATCGTTCTAAAGTCATCGAAGGCGTTCACTCCACGTGATCGTTTCATTCCTTGAGGCTTCTTTAATCAAGAGATTTGATTAAGGAGGAGATTTGTAGATTATTGTCTACTTAATACATTTCACCAATTTCCAAAAAAGTTAATACCATCAAAAACCACAAAAAAATTGAAAAATACAAAATACCAAAAAGAATCTTCTTTGCTCGACTCCTCGTTGTACGTGACGTTTATGCTCACTCGTAATCAAGCAAAACGTGCACGTAGACGAAAGAACAAAACTCCCACTCCAACTCATTCTAGTGAGGAGTCTCCTATTGAGGAACCCATTGTACGAGAAGCACCTACCATGGCGAATCGAACTATGATGGAGTTACTTCAAGCACCCACCGAGGGTTATGGAGAAGCTATTGTGATTCCCGCTATCCTTGCGGAGAATTTTGAGGTGAAAACGGGTTTGTTGTCGATGATCCAAAACAACAAATTCCGTGGTGATGAGAAGGACAATCCCCACAACCATATCCGCCAATTCAATCGTCTTACCGCCACTTGCAAATTTAAGGATGTCTCGAATGACTCGATTAAGATGATGCTTTTTCCGTATTCCTTAGCGGGGCCCGCTAAAATTTGGTTAGAGAAAGAGCCACCCAATTCTATATTGACGTGGAAGGATCTCGTTTCAAAATTTGTGAACCAATTTTTTCCGCCCTCTAAGACTACGCATTTGAAAAATGAGATTTCTAAATTTTCACAAGAATCAAATGAAAGTTTTTCTACGGCTTGGAATAGGTTTAAGGAGATGTTACATGAATGTCCTCATCACGGTTTTTCCGACTTACACCAAATCGACACGTTTTACAATGGACTTAACGATCATGAAAGAGATTATTTGAATGCCGCCGCGGGTGGTAATTTTTTGTGTAAAACGGTTGAAGAAGATTTGGTCATAATTGAGAATAGGTCTAAGGTTTATAGCCCTCGTAACACACCGAGTGTTGCCAATTTGGGCTCGTCATCATCTCGTTCCATTAATGCCTTGCAAGATGAAACAAATGAGGAGAATCGGTTTTTCGATAGGTTTTCGACTCTTATGTCTCATTGGAAAGCTCAAGAAGCTTCAAATTCCGCTTCGGTTAAAGCGGTTTCTAAGAGTTGTTTGTCGTGTGGTGGAGCTCATGATCTTTCTGAGTGCATTACCGCGGATGGTAACACTTCGAGTGCTTATGTAGCCACGGGAACTTATAACCAAATCGGTCAAGGTTCCCGCCAAAATCAAGCTCCACAAAATCAAAATGCTAATAACTATCGAAACAACAATCAAGGTGGTAATTACCAAGGAAATCAAAGGAATTATAACAAGGGTAATTATCAAAGTGGAAATGGGCAAATTTCAAACCAAAACCAAAACCGTGATTTTCAAACTTCTACTCAAGGTTTTCAAAATGATCACACCAAAAATCTTCAAGGAGAATTTTTGAATTATGCTAAGGCTAATGATGCTAAGTTTGACAATATGCAACGTGAAATGGTTAGCTTAAGGTCCGAGTTGAAAAACGAGCTTAAAAACGAACTTGCTAATGAACTTAAAACTCATGCTAATAAAATGGAAGGAAATATCACACGTCTCCAACAAAATCAACAAAAAAATGGAGCAAGGTCCACATGAGATTAAGCAAGAGTTGTTAAAAGCGGATGCTAGGCAATCTAAGTTTGAAGACCGTATGGCTAAGATGTTTGAAGCTATCATGTGTAAGCCCTCTTCTTCGGGTGGTCTTCCTAGTGATACCATCGTGAACCCGAAAGGAGAATTGAAGGTTATTACTACTCGTAGTGGTAAAACTTTCAAAGAACCCATTTCTCGTCCAAGTACTTCTATGGAGGAGGAAAAAGAGAAAGAACCCGAGGTGGTGGTAGAAAAGGAGCAAATTACAAGCCCATGAAGTACCGCTCAAACCACACCTACGGTTGAACCTACACCAATCATGGAACCCGAGATTCCAAGGCCGATGCCTATGCCTTTTCCCCAACCCACACCACCTTTACCCTACCCTTCAAGACGAGACAAGGAAAAGGCACAAGAACGAAATAATTATCAATTTGAACTCTTTATGAAAATGTTTCGTGACTTGCATTTCAATATAAGTTTTGTCGACGCCTTAGTCATGATGCCTCGATTTGCCGCGAACTTCAAAAGTATGTTGAATAACAAAGAAAAATTGCAACAATCGTCTAGTTGTTCTTCGGTTTTTCTAAGCCGCATACCTCAAAAAGTCGGTGATCCTAGAAAGTTTTTAATCCCATGTGCTATACAAGACATGGAAGAATGCTACGCCTTGGCCGATCTTGGTGCTAGTATTAATTTGATGCCTCTTGAAATTTTTAAATCGCTCAATCTTCCCAATCTCACTCCTTCAAGAATGTCAATCGAGATGGCCGATCATTCTGCGATTCTAGCTTGTGGAGTTGTCGAGGACGTCTTTGTGAAAGTTGGAAAGTTCTACTATCCTGTAGACTTTATTGTTGTTGACATTCCCATCGATCCTAAAGTTCCGTTAATTTTAGGTCGATCTTTTTTGGATACCTCGAGAGCACTTATCGATGTGCATGCAAGAAAAATCACTCTTCGTTTCAATGAGGAAGAACTCGTCATTAATGCAACCCAAAACTCCACTCTTTCTCATGTGTATTCGATCACATCTTTGTACAATGTCAATCCCATCAAAAGCATTTGCAAAAAGATTTCCAATAGAGTTTTAGGAGTTGTTGAGAAAAATGAAGTTCCGTCCCCTCCGCCGGTGGAGGTTAAGAGTGTTAAGCCTACGATTCCAATCTCGAGTGATTCTTCGGATGATGAATACGTTGATCCCGATGGGGAAGTTTTCTTTGTTGACAAAAGATTTGAAAACTTACCACCACCTAAACCAAAAAGATTTCAAAATGTGAGAATTTTTAGTGTGACTAACATTGCTTTAGATACACCAAATATTTTTGACATAATCAAATCGGGTTTTCACAAGGAGAGTGTAAAAGATGCAAAAGGAAAAGATTTTAACTTGGATTTAAAAGATTTTTCTACAACTCTAACTCCGTCATCACCGCGTTTATTGAGTACTACAAGCTCGTCTTCTCCTTTTGACGATGCTTTGTGTGGACTTAGTGTGGGGGAATCCCCTTATGTTCCCTCCCCTTTCTCCACCGAGGACGAGATATTTGATCCTGGAATTGCTTATAAAGGGAAATCTCGGTCTTCCACCGATGCAATAAATGGAAAATCTTTTCATTTGATTGGTGCGAGTCTACCTCGAGTAGCTCAATGTTTTCATGACTTACCCATTGTCCCACCCTTCTACTTCTTCTCTTCCATTTTCTTGAAACTCTTTGAGTTTTTGTTGACTCTTGATGAAGTGGCGTTGATTAGTTTTTCCAATGAAAACGAGAACGCCATCTTCGATCCCGGTATTTTGCACCATCAAAGGACTTAGTCCTTAATACCGGTTGTTTTTGGGCCTTGTTTATCATGTAAGCCCCACCAAAAATTGACCATGCCATGATTATCCCTAAATGATCACATTTATGGGGATTCGAGTCGAGCTTTTGACTCGGTTATCAAAAACCAGGTGCCTCGTGGGGGAGTCCCATGCTTATCCATGTACATATTATTGCTTTCTAATTAGTTTAATGTGAGGGGATTTGTGCCCTTCCAACCTTTGTTTCGTGGTTGTTTGTGCATTGTGGTTTTTAGATCATGATCTTCACGATTGGAGCCTCTCGTGTTCGTTTAATGGGAGCACTCGATCGTTTGCTTTGGAGACCTTTCTCAATATCCATATGATATATCCCTTTGATGTTCTAACCTTAGGTTTATAGCACACTTCATAAACGGCTTTAAATTTAATGGTTACACCCTTTCCATGCTAGATTAGGCATTCGACTACGTCTCTAGTATGGGGGTGTTTGCACCCCTAGACTCGAAACATTGAGGACAATGTTTAACTTTAGTATGGGGGTGAATAGATACTTGCCTTGCCAAACCTTCACGCTTTCCAAAGTTTATCGTTTTGTTGCAAAATAAGGCTAAAAATGGCCAAATTTTAAAATTTTTCTCATGTTTTATAAGTGTTTGAAGACACGAATGTAGATTTTCCGATGGCGAGAATAAGAGTAATTTTTTACTCGACCGTGCGTGTTGAGCACTTAGCTTTGATTCCTTAACTACACATTAGGCTAAGTCTCTTAAATGAGGACGAGAAATGATAGAGTTAATTATAAGTTACTATGCTAAACGTAGAGTACTCGTATTCTTTCAAAAACTCATGTGTTCTCATTATTTGCTTATTCTCCCTTCGCATGTAAATATTTTTTGCTTAATAAATATTGACTTAGCGGTTTAGTTAGGATTGTTGGGTTTCTAGTCTTTTCTAGTAGCTTCTGTGTAATTAAATTGGGAAGACATTAAGGTATCGCCAGCGTCACGGTTTTGAAGTATTGGCACCCGAATAATCGAAAGCTTCACCCAATAATAAGATTTCAAGTGCTCACCTAAATCTAGCAAACAATTTGAAGCCCCACAAGGCCTAAAATCTATGCAAAATTGAAAGTGAATCAAGCCTTAATCTTCGAAGCTTTAAAGATCCAAAATTCGCTTTAGCGTGAGGATATACGTCTTTGGCTAATAAAACCACCGATGAGGCGGATAATAAAAGGCAAGGCAAGACCGAAGTCATAATAAAAGCTTCATGGCGAAGTTGAATAAAAGATGGAGGTAAACCAAAGATAATAAGGCCCTTCCGTTAGGGGGCGTATAAAAGTCTTGGTAATAAGTCTCATGTTCAAAACCGTTATAAAACCGTGTTTATCGATTCTTCTTGTCAACTTAATTTTTTAACATCGTTGTCTATTAGGAGGGGTTATTGATTTGATGGTCTTAGTTACACCGTTAGGACTCTATTTTTAGACCTAAATCTCTATTATCGCATAAGTCAAAAATGTATCCTTGTGATCATTAAGACATAATAAAATATAAGAGATACAACTTAGGAATAATGGGAGGATAAGTACGTGATTGGGGCATATCAGTAGTGTTAGCATTACTAACTTATAATGACAATGATCTCGTTGCACGCTTGGCATGGAATTAAAGTGAAAATCGAGGACGATGAAATTATTTCTAACGAAGCATTCACGTGTTCTTGTTCTATGAACCTAAACGTCCCATTTTGCGATGAAAATCATACATTATGTCTAAAACACAAGTAGTAGCAATAGTAGTAGTGTAGCTAGTTTATCATTTCAATAAAGTAAATAAAATGAATTTTGGAGATGCTATGATACTGTATTCTAGCATTGCGTGAGGGCACGGCAATGGTTTAGTATGAGGGAGTGATGAGACTGCTTTTATACATGGTCTCATCGTCCAAATCGGGCTTAAAATGCATAAAATATCATTAAATATACCAAATATATGCTCGTGTTTGTTACTTGTGTATTTTTAGGTACGGATATTGAGGAAATGGCAAAAGATCACAAGAATCATTCAAAAACGAACATGGGAAACGAAGCCGCACAATGAACCGGGCCCAAGTTTTGAATTTCCAAAAATACCCTTGAAGAATTGAAGATTGTCAAGTTTGGTCCCTCAACTTTTGAAGATTTACACTTTATACCCCTCAAATATTCAAAATTATGAATAGGGTCCCTAAAGTTTGAAGACTATACAAGAAAAGCCCTTGGAAAATGAAGAATGTGCATTAAAGGTCATTGATAAAAGTTTATAAACTTTTAGTGCTAAAAATGACAAGCTGTCCAAAGTTGTCATGTGTGAATTGGGCGTTGATGCCATTTTATTACAACATGAAGACAAGAGGAAACATGGGGGGCCAATTCTGCCAGACATTGGAACTTATCTCAGCCAGTCATGTGTACACATTACCCACCACCACCAATCACAACTCCCCACCTCACTCCCTCTCCCACGTCAACATTCCACCCACACCTTTTTAAATATCAGATTTAAGTAATCTAATTACTTTTGGTGGCAAACACGATTTTTAAAAACTTAATTAACCCAAGCAGATTAAAACACCCCCTAAACCACCCATAAACCCTAAAAATCCCAGCCTTAATCTCCTTTAATACAAAGGGGTTTTGGCTAATTTTTTCCAGATCAGTAATTTAACTCACCTTCACCAAAACCCACACTCAAAACGTGAACCTAGACAATCCCATGTGAGGGTAGGACCCTCCCCTGCCCATCATTTTCACACCAAAACCCTAAACCCGACAAAAGGAACGGCTGGATTTGATTTCTTGGTCCCAAAGTGTTGTCCAACGACTCAGATTACTCCTACACAACTGGCACATCAACATCCTTCACAAGATGCCATATTGACCAATTTGAAGATTGAAGACCAAGGGCTTTTTAGAGATTTCAGTAACTAGGGTTTTAGCTTTCTAGATTATTCCTTTAGTTGTATAAATAGAGACGCATGTGTCTCTATTTCAGTTGTTCCAGATTTTTACTCCAAAAGTTGTAATCCCTTTTTAAGTATTTATAAAGTTGGTATTTTTTGAGGAAATATAATTCCTTTTATAAGTTTTAAAAGTTGGTATTTATTTGTTGAGAAAAATCTGAGTTCCATTCACATTTGTTCAAAACATTTCATGTTTTGAATTTTACAGAAAAGTTTTTTGAAATTGGGTAAAGTTTTTGGTGAATATTGTTCCAAGGTTTGATTTTCTGGATTGAAAGTATTTAGTTTAAGGTGTTTTTGAAAGTAAAAGAAGTATTGAAAAGGTTTTCAAAAGGTTTAAGAAAAGTTTTAAGGAAAACAGATTGCATATTGTTGTTTCTACTTTTCTCTTAGCAGATTTGTTGAAGGAGTATTGTCCAGGGTCCAGCATAGGTACCAGCCTATAGGAGGTGGCAAAGCAGCCACTAAGGGTCCTGGATGTAGGACCCTTAAGGTAGTCTCTTGGTTCCATTTCATTTTTTTAGTTTTCTGAAATTTTATATGATTTGTGTGATTGTGCATGAAAAATGTTTTAGTGTTGATTTTAAGGCTGGATTATGTTCATTCTAGGTTGTTATGTATGCTAGATCAGTTTTAAGTTAATTTGGTTAGCTTAAGAATAGATTTGCTTTGAAAAAAAAATCAGTTTCATAGTTTAAAGGGGTGTTTGGATTTGTGTTTTAAACAGATTTTGTAACAAGTTTGTGAGTTAAATCTTGTTTAGAATCATCTCAATAGGTTTTCATTAGGTTAATAGGTTGTATGCTAGTGTTAGTTATCAGCTTTAGTGAAGTTTAACACAAGTTGTGTGCTAAAAAATTGGAAATGGGTCAAAAATCAGTGAGTGCATTTTTCTGATTGTTTTGGTGCAAATTGTGCTTTAAAATCTTGGTGGTTGTTAGAAATAGGGTTGTTTTAGGGTTTGGTATCATTTATTTGTCACTTGATTGTTAATTGTGCAAGATTGGAGCCTTTGAATTTCAGTTTTGAGCAAGTAACTAAGCCCTAATCCTCACAGACCTGTGCTAAGTCATATCAGCAACCATCTTTTGCTATTTGTGTGCATTTTTGTGCTATTTTGTGTAGTAATCTGTGTGTTTTTGTGCTTACATAGACTCCCTATACTCAACTGAGTATAGGGGTGCCATTGTCCCTCAAAATCATCCACAAAAATCATCAAAACAAGTCCTCTTGTTTCTACATGCACAAGTGAAGATAACCCTTTTGCTTGTGTTCTTAAAATCCAACTAGGCACGTTTTTTGGTTCCTGACTAGCTTAATCTTTGATAAATTGGATTGTTAATTGTGTTTTAGTAAGTAAAAGGTTACTGGATTTGTGTTTTTAAAGTTTAAAAAGAAAAAAAAAGTTCAAAAAGGACGTGGCCAGGACTCGAACCTGCGCCACTCCTCTCACAACACACACTCCTTACCGTTGCCCTAGGGACTTTGACTAGTAAGAGTTTGAAACATTTAATACTTAAGGTGTGTTTGTTTTTGAGCTTATTTAGTTAACAGCTTATAAATAAGCTGATTTCAGCTTATTTCTTTAAGCTTTTGACTTGTTAGCATTTTTCCTAGGATTTTATTAGGTTTTTTGACTTTTCAGTTCAAAAATATTATTTTTCCCGTTTTTAATTAGTTTTCTAGGATTATTTTTAGTTTAATTTTTAGAAAGTAATTTAAAAATAGGAAAAAGCATTTTAAAAATCCAAAAAAATAGTTTTTAGGTTTTATTTAAGTAATTTGAGGTTTACATTCCAAAACGTTTTCAAAAAGTCTTATTTTTAATTTTATAAGATTTTAGGGTTTTTTAACAACTTTGAAATTTAATATAAAATTAATAAAAAGGTTTTAGGAACTTTTGATTGCATTTCTGTTCTAGTTACATTATTTAGGATTTTTGGTAATTTTTTAGAATTTATTTTTAAACTTTTTATTTTTTGATTATTTTAATATTATTTTATTACTAAAAATAGAAAGTTTGTTTTTTCTACTTTTTTCATTTTTCCTAGGTTAAGAACACATAATTAGGAGTTTTGTCACTTTCCAAATCTTTTTAGGGCTTTTTATTTAATTTCTAGAATTAATTTAAGTTTTAATAGATTTTAATAGTTTTTAAGTGTTTAAAAATAGTTTAATTTTGTTTTAAATTTTTTAAAAATAGTTTTTAGCTTAATTAGGTTATTTTTGAGGTTTACAAACTATAAAATCTTGTTTAGGGCTTTTTAATAATTAGTTGTGATTTTTAGGGCTTTAATTAGCATTAAAAAGTCATTATCTAATTAATTAAAAGCTTTTAGCAAGTTTTGATTTTTTGTAAACTCTTAGAATTTTATTGTGGATTTTTAATAATTTTTAGGAATTTTTAGGTTAAAATTTTAATTTTTGTGCTATTTACGGTTTTACGTGTTCGCCTTTTTCGTCGTAGTTTAATTCGTTTTCGTAACCGTCTTTTCTTTCCTTTCTCATTTCTATTCTCTTTTTTTCTTAATAAAATCATCAATCAATCATCATTCATTACACAACACACGTGCCTCCTCGAGAGAACGAACTCACTTTTAGGGTCATAAACACACGGTTTTCTTAAATCGTCGTGCTCGCTTACCCTATTTTATTGCTCTTTTCCTAAAGAGTGGTAAAAACTCCAATATCAGTCAACTCTAAAGTCAACCAAGTAAAAGGGATAAAACAAACAAGAATGCAAGTTGAAGGACTGAAAATGACATTGGAATGAAGATTATAGCTTACTTTGATATTCTGCCAAAGTGTAAGGGTTAAAAGTGACAAAAATGCCTCAAATTTGGACATGATCCGTGTGTACAAGCTATCCACCAATCACAACCCAAGAAAAACAAGGCAAGGATCGCCAGCTAAGTGGCCAGCTCACCAGCACAATAAATGGAGCGAATCTGCTACAGCAACTCCCACTATCCATTTTTGATCCAATCATGATGCACCATGCAATAATCCCATTTATCCATTGTAGATAATGATCCGTGTGACACAAAAACAACCAACCACATCAAGACACGTGTCATCTTCTTCTTCAAACAAACCCAGAACGGGGATTCATCTACAATGCATTTCATGAAAAGGTTTCTACATGAAAAGTGTTCGTTTTTGGATAACGAATTCATCCCACATGCTCAATTAGCTTGAAAGTCAACCAAACAGAAAAGCCCAAAATCAAGTTCATAACGGCTAGTATCAATCAAGAGTATGAGGACACCTGGCAACCTCTAATTGGTGGGAACACGTCATTGACATCCCCTACACTTCATTTCAAGTCTATAAATAGAGAGGATAGGTCTCATTTGTATCAAGTAGCAAAAGTGTGAAAACACACACACTTTTCTTTTCTCCTTCAATTCAGTAGAAAGTAGTTAGCAAACTCAAGAGATTGACAACCTCTTGAGTCTGTTAGTAGTTGTAACTGCTTTACCTACCTTTTGTAACAACTTTTATCCAATTCAATAAAATTCCCTCCATTTCTCTTAAATCTTCATACTACTCATTACACACTGTTACTACAGTTACTGTTACTAGTTTCTATTAATCACATTGATCAATGGAAGCCTTGTCAGTACCTAGTGTTATCCAGTTTGATCCAGTTCTTACCAGTAGCTGAGTTGAAGTCTGTAGCTGAATTTGGGTTGATCTTGATCAGAAATGGTGATTTGAGGTTGTTGATTGCTTAATGGTGATCTTGGTGTAGTTCTAGTGCAGATTTGAGTTGGCTCAGCGCCATACTCCTCCATCAAAGGAGGCCTTAGCTAACAAGTTTGCATATTCTGTTTTTAAATTCCACTAAATAGTTAATTGCATGCTAAATTCAAGTGTAAACCTTCTATGCTGCTCTATGTGTTCTTGACTTGTTTTAGCATAATTGGTTTGATTTGACTTCTTGTTGGAAGTTTTGTAGCTTTTAGTTTGATATTACTTGATTCTATTTTGAATTTCATCAGTTAAGTGCTTGTGAGTTCAATTTGTGTTCAAGACTGTTTACAAGTTTGCTTTTGGTCTAGAAACTCTTCATTTTACTCATCAAACATATTTTGATATCAGTCAAAGTTTAATTCAATATTTTACTCAAAATCACTTCATAGAAGTTCATAACAGACTTAATAACTATTGTTTGGATCTGACATGTTTTTGTAAATCAAGTTGTTAAATCTTGTTAAGTTTGGGTCATCTTAATTCAGTAAACCAGTAGGAGAATTGGTGTTAAGTTTTGTGGTCAAACAGACAATTGGTCAAGAAAATTTTGGGTTCAAGTCTTTGATATTTTTCATCAGGAAACTAGCAATTTTCAAGTCCTTGTAATCTCTTCATTTCTCAACCAAATTCATTGAAACAAGTTCCAAATTGTGTCTAAACATCCAAAGTTTGATTCTTTGCAAGGAAATTATACAGTTTTCAAAATTCAACTAGAAAACAGCTTTTTCATAAGCTCATAGGCAAATGCAAGTTTCTGTAATAATTGAGTAAACTGTTTTCTTAGATAACAAAATCTACTTCATAAAACTTGTAATTTTCTTTCATATTCTTGTTTAGAAACATGTCTTAAGTAAAATCTGAGCTTTTGAGTTTTTTTCAACTTTTGGTCAACAAAAGTCAAATAAGCCACGTTTCAGCTTAATTTCATTTTCCTGCTTATTCACTTGATCATTTTCGAAAAGGAAAGACATTCCATACTCTTGAGAAGCTGTTTAACAAGATTGAGCTTAAAAATCTAAATGTGCATGTTTTAATTTTCATTTAGCTTATTCATGGCTTATTGGTTTGAGCTTATGTGAGTTTTACTTCGTTTTAAGTCATTTCCTTATACAAGTCTAGCTTATTTTTTATTCTAAGTCTTTTGAAATTTGTTTGAGCTTATTTGGTTCAGTATTAAGCTCATGCGAGCTTATTTCTTAATTGTACCCGTTTTTTGATAAATAGTTCCTTTTAATTGCTCATTGGTCCTTATTGTTTGAATCTGTTTGTAATAGTTGCTAAACTTGCATTTAATTAGAGTTTGCAAGTTTTATGTCCTTTATCTTTTAACTACTTGTCAAATTCATTTAGTTAGTTTACAAATTTGTTATATTTAGTTACAAAGTTGTTAGAATTTATAATTTTGGTCCTTTAACTTTTCAGAATTTACATTTCAAGCTTAGAACTTTTATTTATTTGTTTCTTGCACATTACTTGCACATTTTTACAATTTTGTCCTTTTGTGAATATTAATTGGTAATTTCTAAGTGTTTTACAGTTACGTAGCTTAATATTTTCACCAATTTTTATGTGTTGTTTGAAATAGACATAGAATATCCAAAAAACCTATCAACCAGAAACAATAATAAACTTGAGATTGTTAGGACTTTCAATTGGTTAAGAATCGAGAGAAACGAACTTCAATTTACTCAATATTAATGTGCTGAAACTCGTGGTTGTTTGCGCCTCAACTACCTCTAGATCTTTTTTATGTTTGTCTTTATGAGGTTGAAAATCTTGACTTTGGAGGCTTCCATTGAAAGCGTTTTTATGCAAGTCATACAAAAGCAAAACAACCCACCCTTTGAATTGAAGTATCACGCTATCTGTGTATGTCACCTTGCCTATCAACCAAGGTTGTAGAAATCGCTAGACGTTAGTGAGGCGGTTGGCCACCTTCCAGGCGGAATTCGTTTAGGCGGATTGGAATTTTATGCATAAAAATTATAAATAATACGTATAACATGACAAAATACTTATAATTACTAATAATTCAAAGTTCACATAGCTTGAAGTTGCAAAATAGACAAATAAACATAACAATTTAAGGACTTAAAACTTCAAACGTGACATACAGTTCAGTTGGTTCCAATTCTCACAAAAAATCCATTACTTTATGTTAACAATCATAGGTTTATCATTGATTTTAAGATGTTATGTTAAAATAAATATTGAAATTATATATTAGAAAGGAAATTCTTAATTTTTTGTAAAAACTATTGACTTTGTGTTGACTTTCTTTGACTTTTTGGCCGCCTAGGCCGCCTAGCTCCGTCTAGGCGCCTCCTAGCACCGCCTAGGCGGATGTTTGACCGCCTTTTGACTTTTCTGCCTAGCTTGACCGCCTAGCTATAAATCGAGGCAGAGTATGACCGCCTAGCGCCTAGGCGACCGCCTAGCCCGCTTTTTACAACACTGCTATCAACTGATGCCCATTAGGGAATACTAGTTTAAAAAATGTACCGATTCCCATCCAGCACCAAGTCAACTTATAAAAAAGTTATGCTGATAAATTTGTAGTTGGAAACTGCATCCACCATCTAGTCGGGAAAGCAAACAAGACTTGATGCTCTTTCTGACTCGACCTATTAAAGAAACATTCAGAGGTTAAAAGTGACAATCCATTCAGGTGTATATTTGAGACAAAAGTTCCATAGGGAACAAGTATATAAAAAGGTAAAAAAGAATAGATATCACTCATCCATTTCTAAATAGATCCTATCATAGAGATCTCATCAATCTTCTCTTTTTCCACCTGCTACAAACACACACTCTAATCAAACCCTAATCAAACTCTACAACTGCCACTGCCGTCACCCCACCGCCGTGTCATCGGCCCCGCACCCCCACCATATGTCTACCATATGTCGACGATCTACAGCTCTTCGTCGACACCACCTCTAGCAACACTAACGAAATTGGATGATATGGCTTCATTTTAACAAACTGATGGTGTTTGTTTATATTTTTAGATGGATGTGTTATATTAAAGGATTAGAATCCTCTAAAGTTGAGTAAAACATGACCATCATGTTCACCAATCATAAATTAATCGAATGTATTAACTTTTTTTATTTAATTAAATTCAGGGACCCACTTGTTTATTTACATTTAGAAAAGGCTTAACATGACCAATCATGTTTGACCATAACATGAGAGGATCCTTTTCCTATATTAAAACATGTGGAATAACGAATTTTGTGAGGAGTGCTCAGGTGTCTAACAATTGCAATAATTAGAATGTCATGGCTACTAATGTATCAGGTGTTCGATAAAATGCCACAATGAGGAAGCTTTGTAATGATTGATGGAGGCGAAGTGTTATGTGAGTTCACGTACGTTGGGGTATTTTGTGTGTTGTTTGGGTGGTTAGTGAGGTGAATCGGTTTTTGGTCGGGTTAAGAAAATGGGGTGTGTACCAAATTAGGATAGTTATTATGCGTTATTGGAGCTGATTTCGAAAGTTAGGTTGGTGAGTTTGATGGTTGTAAGGATGCGAGATGCGGAAGAAAGGGTGAAAGAGATAATTTTACTATGGCATTGGTTTGTAGTGTTATTGTAGGGCGAGGAAGTTTGATTACATGTTGAAGGTATTTAGGCAGATGATTGAGGTTGGTAAATGGATTCTAAAAGTGAAAGGATGTCATGAGATTCAAAAATATATGAAGGCTAATAGAGTTGCACCATCACAATTCATCCACATCTCTACATTTTGACAAGCATGTATGCATGATAAAACGATTATTAAGCTCGCTTAGGAGATGAACTTTGAAAGTTTTCTTGATTCCACTCTTGCTCTTGAGAACTGAGATACCTCTAAAGACTATTAGTGTCTGTGCATTATTTTTATTAGCTTATGGTTGATAGAATCACATGTGATTTGAGCATAATCACATGTGATTTCAGCATAATCACATGTGATTTTAGCAGAATCACATGTGATTTGAGAAAAATCACAATCCATTTGTATTGAGTTTGATTTAATGGTTAAATATATCTTATTTTAATTGTCATTTGTATCTTGATTTTGCTTTGTTCGTGCATCCATCATTGCCTTTTTGATGTGGTTTGTGAGTAATGGTCATATTGGAGTAGCTTTGTTTTCACTGGTCTAGTATTTGATAACACTATTATTGCTCACTAAATATACCAGCACTATTTTCTGTTTGTACAGAATATGCAACATGATCTATTACCAGTTCTGCTCCACAAAATAACATACTATTTTCGTTTGTACTAAAAATGCAATGTTAGTTATTCGAGTAATATTTTTTTGCTAATAGACAACTTGTTATGTAACACCCCACTTGGATAAGTGGACCGTTACGTGTATTTATGGTGTGTCATCAAAGCATAAGGTAAATGTCCTAAAACATTAACTGACCATAAAGGAAATACCAGAATCAAACATCGGTAATCCAAACATAAGCTCAAAACATGAAAAGTAAATACTGAAGAAAAGGACTAAACAATGTCTAAATAAGCAGAATAATTTAAGAAGTTCATAAAGTCAGAAGTCTAGATAGCTTCCATCCAAATGCACATTCTCTCAGAATCCTAAGTGCGTCCTGGTGTACCTGCCGTTAGAACATGAAAAGAACTACGGCTGAGCATAACGCCCAATGAACGGATATAAAGCATGATAAGAAATACTGAAATGAAGCAGATGATAAAATACTGAAGCTGTAAGACTGATAAGTAAAGTTGCAGCGGAAATCTGTGTTTAATCTGAAAAGTCTGATTTATAAATAATAAAGCTGAACTGGTATCTGTTAGATATGAAAACATGCATTTACTGTATTTTAATTACCAAGAGCTTATATAGGTCATGTGCTGTAACAATTGATGCATGAATAAATGTAGGGGTGACCTCGTCATGCTGTAGAGGGGTGACCTCTAAATAATGTGTTGGTGGAGTGATCAGCTCCAATGTGAAGGATGTAGAGCACACACCACATTCACCTGATAAACTGTAAATGGATAGCCTAGGATTCACCCATACACTCCGCTGATAATACTGATAAATGGCCAAGCTGAAATAAATAGGACGTTGCGAGAAATCACTCCCTCGCAGAGGAGTCATGACACTGGTGCCTCTAGTGTCATGGTTACGGTACCTCCGTAACTAGTACATAAACTGGTCATGCTTGTATATAATGCTCAAGCAATTTATTTAGCTATTAAAATGATTACTAATAAGCATAAACACATACTGGTGAAAACATTTGGCTGCAGACGGGGAATCCTAATCATGTATAGAAGAAAGTCCTTACTGAAGGACGGAAAATCCGTACCTCGTGTCCAGTAATGAAATAAGAATGAAAGCTGAAAGACCTACTCCGACTTCACGGTTACTACATAAATAACGGACGCGTAATAAGTTGTCTGATTACAGTTTACTGTTACTGATTCTTATCTGTTCTTAGTTTAATTTATTTTATCCTTGTATTATTGTTTATGTATAATCTGATTAATCTGATTGTCTGGTGTATTTCTGATAATCTGACTGTTATTTAAATGTTTATTGATTACTATATATCCGGTATTTCTATTTACTGTATATTATACTGTATCCTGATATGGTATTATACTGTATTAAGTAACCTGCTACAAATAGCAAGTTTCCTAAATTAGAAAGTTTCCCAAAATAAAACGTTTCCAAAATTGCTTCTATGAGATTTAAATCATTTATATAAAACCAACATATTTCTAAATAATTAAAAGGGATTTAACTGATGTCATATTAATTCTATTAATTAAATTAGTGAAACAAACCATTTGATTTATTATTTATAAAACTAGTTTGATAAATTGATTTAATCCTAATTAAATAGCCTCGTATTTTATCATTGCCCGTGACCCCGAAACTCGAGTCAAGATCTTCCCCGAGACACCCATGTCTCGGGTTAATCAAACCGAGCCTACGGCATGGTCCCTAGCTGCTGACGTCACCTAACGGTGGTTCCTAGTGTTTGCCAAAAGTTCCCACTGCTTTAATATAAAAACCCCCGTTTTGTTTCTGTTTGGTTCCCACCGTTACAGCATTGGTTCCCACTGCTAGTGCAGTGGTTCCCACTGCTTCCTGTTTGGTCCCCCCCCCCCCCCCCGTCCAAAACAAACACACCATGCTGATTGTTTATCCTCACGGCATGTAATCCCAAATACCCCCGCTTAAACCGCAACTCCCTTTTTGGGGTTTGTGTTGCCTGTGGCTGGAAAAACCAAGCACCACGACCCCTGATTGGGTCACGGTTGGCCACAAACATCACACCGAGACCAATAGGTCTCGGTTTTCCTGATTTCACACAAAAACCCGACACTCCCTTTTCTTTTTCTTTTTTTTATTTCTGGTTCTTAATTAAATACATAAATCGTGATATGAAGAACAAGGAAGGACTGATTACCTTTATTAGATTGATGAGGAAGGACGAAACACACGAATCAATGGGTAAGAACAAAACTCGATCCTTTTCTTTCTCTTTGTCTTTTCTGTCGGTAGCCCCCCCCCCCCCCCCCAAGAACCCTAGATCGTTTTTTTTTTTTGTCGTTAACTGATTTGGGAAAAGGAGTAATACTCCCGTTTCTTATTTTGTTTCTCAAAAGGATCGGGCTCACAAGCCCATATTCTTTCCTTGTTTTGTAATAAAACTGCCACTCCTTTATGGTGTATAGTTTTTTCATTTTATTTATCGACATTAAAGTTTATTCAGGTAAACGTATTTATTTTTCTCGTGTTTTACTTTTCTGAAACGTAATACCCTCTTCTGCAAATTATTAATACATACTTAATGTTTTTCTAAAATTAAATAATAATTTTCTGAATAATTATTATCTTGAAATATTTAAATAAAACTAAGGTTGCGTAATTACTGTTAACGTTTAATTATTTCTGTATAATAAATAATAAATATGTAATATTTTCTGAAACTTAATAATTATTTTCTGAATAATTATTTGTTGTAGTATTTAAATAACTGAGACTGCGTATTTACCGTTTACTTTTAATTAAAGTTAAAGCTGAGACAACGCGTATTTAATATTCGAGGATTTTAAATACGGGTTTTACAATTCTTCCCCTCTAAAAAAAATAATTCGTCCTCGAATTAAGGATGCGATTATGCCATGGTTTTACAATTCTTCCCCTCTAAAAAGAAGAAATTTGTCCTTGAATTAAAGGTAATAAGTTGATGAAGCTATAAGAACTGAAAGAACACGTAAACTGAAAAGACAAATAAGCTGAAGGATAATTCTTCTTTTAATTAAGACATAATGTTGCTGATAGGTATAAACATGACATGACTGAAGTGAACATTGAACGTGACATGGCTGAAGAGGACATGAAATGTAACATGACTGAAAGAACTTAACTGGATTTATTGAAGGAAAAAGGATGAGAGGTCCGGATAGACTCCTCCGTTTCGAGTGGCCTCCCGCTCAAAACGGTTCCTTCAAAGGTCTAAATATAATAAAAAATCTTGGTCGTGATGACCCTGTCCTGATGATGCTGAATAGTTTCTGGTTCCATATGTTGATGCAAAAGTTGGGTGATCCTTGCTAGACCCGAATTAGGCTTAATTCGGGTTGGCTGGGCTCCGGCTCCTGCACCAAGTGAATCGTTTGGTTGGGATCCTGCACACTAAACAACACGCGTTAGGCTTACCGTGGGAATGTTTCCCACGATTAGACTCCGACGTGAGAGTAAGTAATCGATTAGGGTTTATGTGAGTTGAGAGAGTAGAACGTAATACCTTTATGGAACCCTTGGGGGTTCCTTTTATAGGCAGTGGAACCCTAGTGGGCTACCACTTGATACTTCGGCCCCAAGGAAAGGATAACTATCAGAATTAGAATGATTGTTATCTTCTAATTTTGGTAGTGAATATCCTCCTCCATTGGGATAAATATATTCCTAGACAGAATATGATTCTGTCTAACCCTATGTCGGCCGCACTAGGCCGTGGGCCGCACACATGTGTGCGGTCACTGTTCATCCAAGCCCATAAGCCTGAATGACATTATTCCACCCATCTGTGATGGGCCGGATACGGGTAGTACCCATGGGTCGGGTTCATGACCCGGCTGGGGACTATACGTCATCATGTCCCCCAGTCTAGTTGTTACAACCATAGGCGTAACCTCTAGACTACCAAGATGCTTCCTGGACGTACCAAGGAAAAAATAGGGAATGATAAGTTGTCCAAGAATTTGTATTGGCCGCACGTGGAAACCTGACTTAGGAAGTTATTCCATCGGTATCTCAGCCGCATATGGCGACCGAAACAAATTAAATATAGCATTAAATGTCAAGTCTTACGTAAGAGCCGCATATCCCGACATTAATAACTGTTCACCTGACATGTTGACTGACAAAAGTGCAAACAGTCAGAACCTTGAGCAGTGCAAACGTTTGAGTCAGAAGTGACCCGTGGGCCCCGCCTGACGTTTCACTTGCCACTTGCCCCCTAACCACACGATCAAGAATAGTGGCAGACACGTGTCACACATCCAACAGGTCATGACCCACGAGGCAACCCTATAAATAAGCCACCCCTACGGCTGTGTGAAACACACAGTTATAACCTCCATTTCTGCCATTAAAGCTTTCCTCTTAGCTCGAACCAATTACGCACGGATCCCTTCACACGCAGGTTAAAACACCACGTCCTTACACTTTTATTTAGTAATGGCTCACAGAAACAACCCTACCATTGGATCCGTGCTGAATGTAATGACCCAAGACCAATTAAACCACTTTTGTACAAACTATTTCATCCCTACCAACCTACACCCCTCACTTCCTGGCGCCGGAGACCTCATAACTGAGGCTCTAGCGGGTAAGATTGGTCTGTATACTCGTCTGTTTGATGCGGCCAATTACCGCATTCCTTTCACCCATTTCCTCGTAGATCTGTTAGGATACTATGATGTACATATTAGTCAGCTCCATTGTATAGGCGCCTGTAAGATTAGTCAATTCGAGATCCTCTGCCGTGCTAGGAGAATCCCCCCAACCGTAGAATTATTCCGGCTCTTTTATGTTCCCAACATAGTAAATGGTTGGGTATCTTTTAAGAAACGATCCCCTAACAGTCCCCAATCGCACAATAAGCCAATGGATTCATTGAAAAACTGGTATGACCACTACTTTTTCATAGACGCAGTAGTATGGCCGGCTGATTACACCTTTAGAAATAGGATACCCCACGACCCCAAGCCGCACACAAGTACATACAACCCCCGACATTCCCAAGAATTAGATCTGAATAGGACCGGGTTCCATAGAAGTCTTCCCGAGTCATTCCTATGTTTGCTAGGGATTAGCCGCAATTACTTTGGCCCGTCCAATAGGTATCCTGTGTTTTGGAGAAGGTAGGGTGAAGGTAGGCTAATATCCGTACGCAAAAATTTATTCAATCATTTGATAAATGGCTAACATATTTTGTTTTGTGTTGGGCAGAAATGAACTTCTTTGGACTTTTACGCCAGGGCGACCCGAAGCTCGTACCGGAGGGTACCCGTCCCCTCCGTGAGAATGAACTACCCCTTCTGGAGCACACCCGAACCGTGACGGTTGCTCTTGAAGCCGTGCCAGATCCACACTCGGACGAGGGAGAGCAAGGAGACAATGAGGGTGGTGATAACATGATGAGGGAAGGAGGAGCCGGGCCCTCCTCGCCACATAGGGAAGAGCATGGAGATAATATTGACTTAACCACCTCCAGCCTTCGCCAGATGATGGGCGATGATGATGAAGAAGTACAACAAGTCAATCTGGACTCAGAGGAAGAGGAAGAAGTGGAAAAAGAAGCCGAGGAGGAGACTAAAGAAGCAACAACTCAGCCTGTCGCCAGGCGTACCCGCAAAAGAAACAAACGAGTGAGGAAAGCTGCTTCAGCCGAGATTGGCGAACATAACGCCCCTCCCAAGAAACTTCGAGAAGATCACCCCTTGTACCAACCTGTTGGGAGTACTACCCAGGGTTCCGAGACTATCCGGGCCGCACATGTCGATCCCGTCACTCAGATTGCCCCAACCGCATCAGAATTGGCAAGAAATGACATGTAAGACTCCATCCGAACACGTAAGAATGACAAATTATCTTTAAGCAACACTTAACATGAATCCAAATGCTTGTTTTACAGGGATGACCAAACTGGTGCCGCACCTCCTCCTGACACCCAAATGAATAAGGGAAAAGGAAAAGAAGTGGAAAGAAACCCCATGCTTCACACGGCCGCCACAAAGTCCGGCCCCGTATTTGAAGAAGGTTCACCCACAGCCTCCCAAGACCTCCCAGCGTCCGGCCCCCCTCAATCGTTCAACCCTATATGGAATATCACAACTGCATCACGAATGAGGGACGCCGATGAATGTCGGGAGTACCTCAACAACTGCATTCCACCAGGCTTGGTGCGAGAGGTGAACGCGCTCAGCCATGCGGATTTGGCGGATGAGTATAATGGTGCCTTGGTGCACCAAATGGCGATGGGCACCTCGATGAGGGTAAGGTTTGAAGCCGCACTTGGGCATGTTGAATCTCTTAAGAGGAAGGTTGGACGGAGGGAGAAAATGATCGTGGATAATGAAGCTCAAATTGCAGACCTCCAATCCCAACTGGCTAGCGACGAGGCGACCATAAAAAAGCAATCGGCCCGCGCGAATGAATACGACCAACAAGTGGCCAACCTTGAGTCAAAACTAGATGCCGCGACCACCAAGGTACATATCCGTGCCGCACCACCCATTTTCTAAAAGAAATATATTCTAACGCTTTATCTCTTATAGGTAGCCACAGCGGAAGCGTCTGCCCAGTCGTACTTCAGCCAGGTATACGTGCTTAACAAGAAACTAGAAGACGCGCACCTGGCCGTCCAAAGCATGGAGAAGGTACAAGGGGAGCTTGCTGATGAGAGGGCTGTCACCCAAGAGCTGAAAGAGGCGTTTGCCCAAAAAGATTTGATGATTGATGCCCTCACCGCCGAGCGTGACGACGTGCTATGCCCCCAACTGCTAGCGACTATTGCCGGTCGTAGGTGGATGGTAGGGCATGGAGCACGCTTGGCCGTCATGAAGGTACTAGAAGCCCCCGAATTTGTGCAACAGTTTGCAAGCCTTGTGTCCGATGGCATTGACCACGGACGTCATGAGGGAATGGTTGAGGCCGTTGAGCTGATCAAGAAAGGGGAAAACTTCACCAATCATGCCTTCTTTAATCCTGAAGCCGCTAACAAGATGACTGCTTCCATGGCCGCGATGCGGGATCTGCACTATCCATTCTTGGATGAGCTGGAGGCCACCAAAGATGCATCAAATATGGAAATCATGGAAAGGCTAAGTCTTAGTGCGGTTTCCCAAGGTGAGAGTCACTCCCGTGCTTCCTTCACTACATCACCAAGCCACCTGACGCTCCCCATCTATGAGGACGTAACCAGGATCGTGCTTGATGAAGAACCCTTAAGTGTGGTGCTGGAGAGGAATGCGGCTCAAGCCCGGAAGCGGAAAGAACGTAGTGAGTGGTTGTCGTGTCTGGTCGAGGAACAAGTGGAGATAGGTAAGTTTTTCCCCCCTATGTAGGATGCTCCTACCTCATGATCCATTTCAGACACTATGGTTTGTAACCGCTGAATATTTGTTTGTTTCTATTCGTCCGTGCATGTACACGGCTAAAAACATGTGTATTTTGTATGTAAGTCCGTGATTGACCACGGCCAATTTCGTTATCTATTTTGGAAACTTGTGTATTTTGACTGTGTTGAATATTGTACACCAATACAGCATGATTTGTCACGTCTTACACACAAAGAAAGAAAATACATACAAGTCTATAATTTACTAGACATGCGACGTGCGTCTTTACTATGCGGAGCACTGTGTGACTACGGCATATGAAACTTACCCCAACGTCTTGTGAGTAAGGTGTCTAGTAAGGATACATGATCCGTGCGGCTGGGGTTGCATCCCTCTTACGCGGAAAGTTGAATTAGTAGGTTTACTTAATCCTCTTACCCCACCTGGAGGCGTATAGTACATGTACAATAGTTTGAAAGAATGCATATGAATGAAACATGGCATATTATAATATAAGTAAAATTCATACGACTAACAAAAAATCTAAAAAATGATTTGCACGAAACAAGCCGTGGGGCTAGCTAGGCACCACGGCATTTTATTAGAACATTTACATTTTTGTTTGAACAATAATGACAAGTCCTAAAAAACAAGAAAGGAAACTAAGCAAACATAAGAAAAACAAAACAGATAGACCGCATGGTTCTTCATTAAAGCCACATATAGCGAAGCACCCATGCAGAAGCCGTAGCTTTCAAAGATAGCACCTTTTGAGATTGGAAATGTTCCATGTGCGCTCTAGGTCGCGGCCATCCATGTCACGTAACTTGTACGCGCCTCGTCCCAAAGCCTCCGTGACTTCATACGGTCCTTCCCACTTAGGGCCCAGTTTTCCTGTATTCTCCGCTCGACTCGCTTCATTAGCACGATAGACATAGTCTCCCGGTCGAAAAGAAACACCCTTGACCTTGGCATCATAATAATCTTTCATTTTGGCCTTGGACTTAGCCTCATTGATGGCTGTTATTTCCCTTTTTTCCTCCAATAGATCCAGGTTTATTCGCAGCTGCTCGTCGTTCGTGGCGACATTAACTTCCGCCGTGCGGATGGTAGGCATTCCTATTTCTGCTGGTATAACAGCTTCAGTGCCGTAAGCCAATGCAAATGGAGTATCTCTGTTGGTTGTCTTAATCATAGTCCTATGTGCCCACAGCACATGTGATAACTCATCAACCCATTTGCCACTTCGTTCGTCCAAACGCGCCTTGATGCCATTCCCCAAGCTTCTATTTGCCCGTTCGACAAGGCCATTTGTCTGCGGATGCTTAACAGATGCGAAACGCCGCTTGATGTTCAATGATGCACACCAATCTTTGAATGGGTTGTCCGTGAACTGCTTGCCGTTGTCCAAGATGATTTCTCCTGGTAGACCAAAACGGCACACAATATGTTCCCAAACAAACTTCTTAACTTGTTTTCCTGTGATAGACTTGACTGCCTTGGCCTCTATCCATCGTGTGAAGTAGTCCATCGCAACAATCAAGAATTTAACTCCCCCCGCAGCTACAGGAAATGGTCCTGCAATGTCGATTCCCCACTTATAGAATGGCCATGGGGACGTGATAGGTGTAAGCTCCTACTGCGGGTGCCGCGGTACTGGCCTATGCACTTGGCAATCACTACACTTGCGAATCATGTCGCGCGCGTCTCTGTGCATGGTAGGCCAATAATATCCTGTTCTTAAGGCTCTAGCTACCACGGATCGTGGACCCGCATGCATGCCGCACAACCCTTCGTGTATGTCACTGATTACGTAAGCGGCCTGACGTGGTCCAACACACCGCAGCCACGGCTGCAAGAAAGAGCGCTTGTAAAGGATGCCTTCTCGAAGTTCGAAATGCTGCGACTTCCTTCTGATTCGCCGTGCTGCTTTTTCCTCGTCTGGAAGGGTCTCACTAGTCAAATAGTTGATGATCGGGGTCATCCATATAGGTCCATCCTCCTCAACTATAGCAGCAACCTCCCCTTCCGTTATAGATTTCTCCTTGAGTATTTCCACCAAGACTTGTTTAGACAAGTGAGCGAAGCTTGTGGATGCGATCTTGCTAAGAGCGTCCGCCTTCTTGTTCTCGCCCCTTGGCACCTGCTTGATGGAAAACTTACTGAAAGTCGCGATTAGCAACTTGACTTTTTCCAAGTACCTGACCATGTTGTCCTCCTTAGCCACATAACCACCTAGAATATGGTTCGCAACAAGCCGTGAATCCACGTAGGCCTCAAGGTTGCGGACTCCCATTCTAGCGGCGATTTTTAAACCCGCAATTAATGCTTCATATTCCGCTTCGTTGTTAGTGGCCGTGAACTCAAAACGGAGGGCGTACGTGAATTCCATTCCTTCTGGATTTGTGAGGATGAGACCAGCTCCGGACCCGTCCGTACACGAAGATCCGTCCGTGAATAACACCCATGGTTCTGTTGGGATCTCGTCTTGTTTAACTATTGGCTCTTCCTCATCCGGCTTCTCGATCATGAAATCTGCCAAGCTCTGGCCTTTCACAGCCGTCCTTGGCCTATAAGATATATTGTGCTCCCCCAATAAGATGCTCCATTTTTGTAGCCTCCCTACCACGTCCGGTCTAGAAGTAACCTGCTTGATTGGCTGATCCGTAATGACCACAATTGGGTGCGCCTGGAAGTATCGGCGCAGCCGCTTTGTAGCAAACACTAGTGCTAAAACCAATTTTTCCATAGAGGAGTAATTCAGCTCCGGTCCCTGTAGTGTTCTACTTATAAAGTAGACCGGAGTTTGCACTGTATCTCTATCTGTCATGAGTACCGCGCTTATTGCGCCATGAGTGGCTGAGAGATACATAATAAGTTCCTCCTTTGGCCGAGGAGCTACTAGCATAGGGAGAGACGCGAGATGTTGTTTGAGCTGGCCGAAAGCTTCCTCGGCTTCCTTCGTCCACCGGAAGTCTCCCTTCCTAATGCACTTCTTGAGTGTCTTAAATAGGGGTAATGACTTCTCTGCGGATTTGGATAAGAACCTATTCAGCCCAGCTAGTTTCCCATTCAAGGATTGCACCTCCTTCCGTGTCTGAGGGGACGGTAGTTGTATTACTGCGTCCGTCTTCTCTGGGCAAGGTTTGATGTCGTTTGGGTCAATCAAATATCCAAGGAACATTCCCTCCGTTTCCCCAAACGTACATTTTTTTAGATTTAACTTCATGTTAATCCTTCTCAGTGTGTCGAATGTCTCTTGGACCCCGGAGAAGTGCCTCCTCCGTGTGACTCTTTATAACCAAATCATCAACATAGACCTCCAAGTTGCGGCCTATCTGTGATTCAAAAGCTTTGTCCACAAGCCGTTGATATGTAGCACCGGCGTTCTCCAGTCCAAACGGCATTTTCGTGTAGCAATATACGCCCTGACTCGTATGGAACGCCGTTTTTTCTGCTTCCTCCTCCGCCATCTGGATCTGGTGATATCCTTTATATACATCCAAGAAGCATTTAAAAGGATACCCACATAGGGATTCCACCTTCCAGTCGATTTCCGGTAACGGGTGACAATCCTGTGGGCAGGCCTTGTTCAGATCCGTAAAATCCACACACATGCGCCAACTTCCGTCATGTTTTTTGACCATGACCGGATTGGATAACCACTCGTGGTAGTATACCTCACGCATGATACCTGCGTCCACTAGTTTCCATACTTCATCCAATATTACTTGGCTGCGCTCAGGCGCCTGGACGCGCTTCTTTTGCTTGACGGGTTGGTACCCTTGGCGGATCTGGAGCTTATGCTCTGCTATCGCACGTGGTACGCCTGTCATATGCTTTGGCTCCCATGCGAATATAGTTTGCACTTAAAAGAGAGCACATGGCCCTTTTTCCGCTATCCGAGAGCGCCCCTCCTATGGATACCTCATGTTCCGGATAGTCAGGGTGAATTGCTACCTTCCAATTGGAGGTGGTGATCCATCCTTGTGTGGAACAGGTGGAGCCGGTGTTGTCACTGTGTGACACTCGGATGCCGGCACGATTGTGTTGTAAATGGTAACAATTCCCCCCTCAACGGGGAATTTGATCATTCCGTGCGCCGTGGAGGGTACCGCCCGTATAGCCAAAATACCTGGTCTGCCTATGATCCCATTGTACGGAGAATGTGAGCGTATCACCATGAAGTTCATCCACGCCGTAGTGGATTGTTCCTCATTCCCAATGGTTACAAGCAACCGTAGTTGCCCTATCGGCCATATAGTGTCTCCACTAAAGCCGGTGAGCGGCGTCGTGGCCAGTACTAATTGGCTTCTTATTTCTGGGCATAACTGCACAAAACAGTGTTCATACAGTACCTCTGCTGACGATCCTCCATCCACGTACATGCGACGAACATTGTGTGTTCCAATGCTTATCTCAATAGTGAGAGGCGCATCAGTCACATCGCTTGCTGTGATGGGAGGGAACGAGATTTCCCTGCCGCGTGAAAATTTTTGGCCAACTTTCTGCCTTGTGCGGCGTTGTCTAGATTGGATCATGTATATGGTTGAAGGCTTGTCCTTTTGGGGATCCTTCTTATCGTACTTCTTGTTGTTGTCTTTTCCATCCTTCCAATCCTTAACTAGGTGCTTGAGTTTACCTGATTTGATCAGCGACTCAATATGCTTCTTTAGCTGGATACACTCCTCCGTACCGTGGCCTTTGTCATTATGGAATTCGCAGAAGCGATTTCCTTGCCCACGTTCCGGCGGAGTGGTCATTGGGGGAGGCCTTGGAAAGTTCGCCCCTTCCGTCAGCAAGATCTCCCGGTAGGACATCTTTAGGGGGGTGAACTTATCGTCCGGCCGTCCTCCTTTGCTCTGGCTCTTATAGTCTGAGCCCTTGCTATTGTTCTGATTGCCTTGCCCGACTGTCTCCGGGACTGGTCATTTGACCGGTACCTATTTCCCCGGGATGGGTAGGCCGCGGCAACAGCTGTTTCTCCTTCTATGAAATTTCTGACCCTTTCCATGAGGTCATCATATCTCTCTGGACGCTTGTCATTGAGGCGCCAGATCAACTCCCTGTCTGTTATGGCGTGCATGTAGTCAGAGATTTTCAGGAGCTCCGGCATTGTTTTTGTGCGCGTGCACTCATCATTGAAGCATTCAGTGAAGGCTTCTGTGGACTCCCCCGGCCGTTGTTTGACAGTTGCCAATGAGACCGGATCCCTATTATACTTCTTCCTCTGAGTATAATTGTTCTCCAACGCAGTACGTAAGTCCGTGAAACTATCAATGCTCCGTGGGGGGAGTGCCTCAAACCAGTCACGGGCATTTCCGATCAAAGTTGAATTGAACATTTTGCACCATATAGGCATGGGCCATCGCTCAATTTTAGCCTGAGTATCGAATATTTTAAGGTGATCAACCGGATCACCAGTCCCATCGTAGGTCTTGACACACGCCGGCATGCGACGTTTGGTGTCCTCAGAATAGTTCCGTATGCGGAGGGTGAACGGGTCTTCCCTGGGATCCGCCCATGGCCGGGTGAGCCTAGGGTCATCCCATGGTTCACACCATGGACGCGAAAGATCCTCCGCATCTGCATCACGATAATAAGGGCCACCATAGTACCCATCATTGTTTGGTGGTGGTGGAGGGGTGCGCCTAGGTCGGCGACGCTTAGGCGGATGGTCATCTGAGTCTTCTCCTGACGGGTCTGGAGACGGTGGTGGTGCCCCATCCTTTGGGTAGGGACCACTTTTTTGGGATGAACCGGAAGCCTTCCCAGTGTTCATCCTGTCCCACACGCTCGGGCGACGAGCGGTTCTGGCCAACTCTCGATCTGGCCGCTCGGGTGAACCATCCGACCTATCTCCTCCTTCTCGAGACTGCATTAGTTCCTGTATGAGGCGATCTCCTATGCGCTCAAACACATTCCTGGGTTGAGGGGTTTCCTCAAAGATGCTCTGCTCCTGAGGCCGAGCTCTCCTTTTCCTCTGATTTTGGGAAGAGGTGATTGGTCCGGTGTCACCAAAGTTGAGTCTGGATTGGAGGTTCCTCCCCAGATTTAACCTTGACGCGATCCCCGGGACGATCGTATCGAAGTTCTGCGTGAGAACTCGAGTAAGATCCTCCTTGCTAAGTGGTAGGACCTCTACTTCTTCCTCTACCGATGGTCTGCGCGGCTCCTTGTTAGGAGGGTTGGGCGCACTCCCTGGATCAGGGTTGTCCAGGGTTGAAGTAGGTGGGGGTGTCATGGAGATCGTTCTCGTCACCCCCAGGGGCTGAAATCCGCCACGGTTACCAGGTCCGCCTGCAAGGCGGCTGGGTGACTGATTGGGGATGAGTATCCCTTCCCCTTGGGACTTCCGATTCCCAGGATTCGTATTCCTGGGATTGGCTTGCTGGTGTCCCTTCGTCATTGAAAATTCAGCGTGAGGTTTTTGTTCTAGCTTAGTGTAATGGGTCCCACAGATGGCGCCAACTTGTTGATGCAAAAGTTGGGTGATCCTTGCTAGACCCGAATTAGGCTTAAATCGGGTTGGCTGGGCTCCGGCTCCTGCACCAAGTGAATCGTTTGGTTGGGATCCTGCACACTAAACAACACGCGTTAGGCTTACCGTGGGAATGTTTCCCACGATTAGACTCTGGTGTGAGAGTAAGTAATCGATTAGGGTTTATGTGAGTTGAGAGAGTAGAACGTAATACCTTTATGGAACCCTTGGGGGTTCCTTTTATAGGCAGTGGAACCCTAGTGGGCTACCACTTGATACTTCGGCTCCAAGGAAAGGATAACTATCAGAATTAGAATGATTGTTATCTTCTAATTTTGGTAGTGAATATCCTCCTTCATTGGGATAAAGATATTCCTAGACAGAATATGATTCTGTCTAACCCTATGTCGGCCGCACCAGGCCGTGGGCCGCACACATGTGTGCGGTCACTGTTCATCCAAGCCCACAAGCCTGAATGACATTATTCCACCCATCTGCGATGGGCCGGATACGGGTAGTACCCATGGGCCGGGTTCATGACCCGGCTGGGGACTATACGTCATCACCATACTTAAGATGGATTCTCTGAATCTGATAGAATGAATAAGCTATAGCATGTACTATACATGAAACGGTACGTACAATTATTCTGAAAAGATAACATTTATATTTCTGGGCAAGTTGCTGAAAACATATAGGGACGAACTACGTGAACAATTGTGAACGTGCTACGTGAGCAATTGTGAACGTGGTTCGCGATTATATGAGGAACGCTGAGCATGAAGTATATCGTGAATGTGGTACGTGAAACATATTGTGAACGTGATACTAGAACATATCATGAATGTATGCTAACTGAGGAAGGAATGCCAAATGATTTGGTCTGAGATGTGAATCGTCTGCCTGGTTATGAAAGAGTTGTGCTCAACTTGAGTCTGATTTTCTCAAGACTTGGAATGTATACAATGAGATGGAACACGAACATGAACGCGAACGATGTCATGTATGCGTATCGTGAATTTAAATCATGAGGTAGCACAAAACATGAACTGAAACAACATCATACTGCGATTGAGACGTAATGTGAAAGTGAAAATAAACATGAACGTAAAGTGAACGTAAACATACATGTGATCGTGAATAGGAATTCTGTCTGATATGATGGTCGATGGAATACCTTGAAATCGTACGATTTACTACTGAATTTTCTGTAGGTCCGCTACTGCGTAATCATTTCGAATAAAAAAAGACGTGTAGGCTAGGTTAACTGGTTAACAATGACTTAGATAGCATCATGCTTCGTCTGAGTCTGTGATAACTGACAATAACCTCCATGAAATCTTATCTCATTTATGTTCAAAATTTTCTAATGGTTGTAATAACTCATTAGCATGTCGGTGTCCTATCTTGAACCTGAGGTATGTCAGGCATCCAGATATGAACATAGCTGCATCATTTGTGTTATACTGGTTCTATCAAAATTCTGCATTGGATTATGGTACATTCTCGTGGAATCTGGGTGAATAGTCATGAAAAAAAAATTGAGTCTGGGTAAAATAGATCTCTCTTAGCGTAAGATCTTATGTGATACAAAATTTAGTGTAGGTCCTCTCCTTTATGCGTAAGCTTAGCCATGGAAGGCTAATCATAGGAACTGCCCGTAATTTTTGCGGTATCAGTCAACTAAGTTCTAGAAAATTTTATACTTTAATCACAGGCGTCAATCTTGACCATCTGATGATGGCCTTCATCTTTGTAGGACTGTCTGAATTCCTTCTGCTAAAATAAGGTGGCTCAGAAATGCCACCCTATACATCTGGAACTCATATTTGGAAAGCTGTGTATATAATTTTCTCCTATCATAAAATCTGCAGGATTGTAAAAAGATGACTCTCATGTTCTGTAGGTCTAAAGTTTCTTAGGATTAAGCAATGTTATGATTTATCTAATGAATGGAATGATAAAGGAAGAACTAGAGAGAGAAAGGAGAGAAATGGAGAAAGATGGAAATGTGTGAAAATATCAAAGTGTTCAACCCCTCCTAACATGCTAGGAGGGGGTTTATATAGCCACCCTACATGTGGGCTTTGGTGGGATATATCTTAATACATTGGATCACGAACCCAATACTTGTATTTATCTTTGGAGTGGCCAATCCTTTCTAAATACGTAAAAACGTATTTCCAACAATCTCCCCCTAAGGGAGGTCACTCCAAGTTACAATGTCCTAAATAGTCTATAGCTCGTTATCTATGCTAACAATGATGTGACCGAGAATTTCTTTGGAAAAACGTATTTCCAACAATCTCCCCCTAAGGGAGGTCACACCATTTTACAAATCTTAAACCTAGCATACTATGCTTGAGTCTTCGATCTTGTTCTTGTGAGTATAGTGATTTGATCTTTGGCTTTAGTCTTGAACATGTTTCCTTTCCTTGACCTTGTACATTCATCACTTGTGAAATTTGCCTCCTCGTGACTTCATGTTCCACATACTTATACTTTTATAAATTCTTGAAAGCTTCAGAGTTTGATACAGCGGAAGACTTGACTTTTAGGCTTTCTTGAATTTGTTGAAGTTAAGTTCATAAAGTATAAGCATGTGAGGACGACTTCTTTCCGGATAGTACACCGCAATGCCACCTTCTTGTTACACTGCATAAGACAGTTAGCAACAAAACATATACACGGATGAAATGGCTTTGAACATTTCATTCTAATTCGGTAGCATTTTACCTCCCGTCGTTGAAGACCGTTGGACGATATGAAATATCGTACTTGTGGCATGTAGTTTCATTTAAGAACCTCCTTGACAAGATTTCGCGGGTAAACCCGTTCTCTTTATTCGACCGTCCAAAGCTTACTGCGAACATAAAGAGTGAATCATTTGGATAAAAATATCCGCATGATTTGAAGCCGTCAATTCATGTTCCTGGAACAAGTAAAATTCACTTAAGAACCGCACCATCGTTGCTTTCCAGTTGTCACGAGCTTGATTCGTATAGAATCTTGCAAGTTACCTACCAAGTGCTGTTTGAAGTTAACACTAGAAGGATTTCCACTCATCACTGTGAACACTAAGGTATCACTCTGAGTGTTCTGGCAAGATCACTAAGATATTGCGTAGAGGCCTGGAACGTGTTTAAATTCATTTATGAATTAAACCACTGTTGCTTTCCAGTTATCACAAGTTTGATTCATAAAGAATCGCACAAGTCACCTATCATGAGCTTTTTGATATTCGCTCAAGAAGGATTTCCATCTTCATTGTAAATACTTTCTTATTACTCGGATGTTCAGGCAAGATCATGAAGATTTTGTGTATGACTCTTAATATCTTACTTACTTTTCACAATGTGTGAAGAAGAAAGGAAATATGGAAGTGTGTCCTAATGAGATATTTGATGATCTCAAATAGCTCTAGACTCAATCGTGCATTTTGGATTTTAGTGATCGGAGGCTGGAGAGGAGTGCCACCATTTCAATACATATTTATTCGGAGTGCATAAATCGGTAGATAACGTGTTGTCTCCGTGTGATTAAAACAAATACCTTTTGAGAGATATCTGAGTTAGCTGGGATGGGTTGTGCATTGCATCACTGGGTCCATGATGTCTATCTTCAATATCGAGCATCATTAAAAATGATCTTAATAGCATATTTATTGACCCGGTTTCTGTCTAAGTTTGTAAGGAGGGCTTCTTTCTTTACACCCTTTATCTTTACAATTCTTTTTCATTCTTCAACCCCTTCAATGCTTACCAATACGTCATAACTAGCACCTTGTTGTGATTGTTCCAGTGCTAACTTAAGTACTTGGTCGGCATTCAGCTACGTTCACAATCTTTCTCCATCTTTCCTAAGGACTACTATTTTTAGCTATGGAATGTCCTTGGGAAGATTCCTCCGGTTTTAGAGGAATCATTGGACTTAACCTATCCTACCATCCTTATGTCACCACAATCGTCACCGTCGTGAATAGAGATGTTGTGGGTAAGTATGTGTCACCATGAAATCCATTTTGATATCCAAATCCATTTTGCTCCCCCTTAACATATGCCACGATATTCAAAAACATTTTGCACATGTCGGGATGAGCCAGCACATTAAGTCAAACCATTAAATTGATTGATCTCATTATTAAATCACATTTTCTCCCCCATATTAAAAATATTAACCCAATCGATGTTTTTAATAACAATTGATTTAATAAAGTTTTAAGAAAATTTGGGAAGAAAAATGCAAATCCAATTATCTTCATGCTTTACACAAGCTCCCCCTTAAATTAATGAGGGTGTACTTGAAACGTAAAATAAATACCTTTTAAACACAAGTGTAAGGTACTTATCACGTGAAAAGATCATATATGATAATGTATTCACAAGATTAGCAATTTATGAGGTTGGACCTGAATTATGGAGAACATCATATGATAGAATCACATGGTTCTTGTTCACGAATGTTGGTCGCCTCATCACGTCTGAAGTTATCTCTTGACTCCATGTGTACGATTGATATCGTTGTCTTGACACCAACATGTGAACTTGGCACTTTCGGCGTCAAAGATTCTGAGTGCTGGACAATTTCTCCCCCTCAATTGTTGACCCGTGTTCTATTGAAAGAGTTGTAGTCGCCGTTTGAGTAGTCGCATCGTCGAGTATGAAGATATCATTTGTAAATTGCTACGGTTGGTGGAGATGATAACTTCATAAAAACAATATTTCTCTTGTTTTAACAAATAAATGCAATGACACGTACATAAATTCGTGTTAGATTGTGTTATTACGTAAACACAATCCCTTACATGGTAATAAAGTAAACCATGCCCGAGAAAATTAATTCTCGTTGTTGAGTCAAAGCTTTCCAGTGAAATGCTTGACTTTAATATGAAAAGCGGGTTACTATTGGAAATAATAGCAAGCCATTTTGAGCATGTTTTAAAACATTTGAAATTTTGCTCGAACTTTATTTACAACCCTGTGTCATTATTGAATGACATTTCTAGTATCTTAAATATTATCGATTCCAGAATACATGCTCTTTTTATCAAAACATTTTGAACACACAATTTTGAAAGATTTAGAAAAACCTCTTGACAAATTCTCGAAAAATTGTGTTCATTGTTTTGAAAACCAATTACTTGAGCTTAAGATGTTGAATATCTTACAAACGAGCTCAAGTCCGAGAAGTTGTGAACTTCCCGTTGTTAAGGATAAGTTACCGTTGGTGATAAACTTTCCTTTTAATTGAAGAACAAGTCCTAAGTTGACATTTACTTAGAAGTCGTGTTCATAAGCTTGAAAACTTTTGAATGTTTTAACGGAAATCTCATGACCAAGAAAGATGAATTTCTCGTTATGAGGAAAAGTTCTCTTAATTAAAAGATACACTTTCCTTTCTAAGCTTAAAACTTGGAATGTTTTAATACAAGCTCATGACCGAGAAAATTTAATTTCCCGTTACGAGGATAAGCTATCTTTAAAGATAAGCTTTCCTAAATATGAAGTCCGAGTTACAGTCTGATATTTAACTGTAAGTCATTGTGCATGAGCTTAAAAACTTTGATGTTTTTAATATTAGCTCATGCCCGAGAAAAATTAATTTCTCGTTGTAAGGATAAGTTTATCATCGGCGATAAACTTTCCTTTCTTTGAGGTCCGGGGCATAATCTGAAATAGTTTTACGCCATTTACACAAGCTTAAAAACCGTTGAATAGTTTTAATGTAAGCTCATGTCCAAGAAAAATTAATTCCTCATTAATAAGGATAAGTGTATCATCAAAGATAAACTTTCCTTTCTTATAACTGCGGGTTACTATCTGACATGTGACTGCAAGCCTTTGTGCATGAGCTTAAAAACTTTGAATGTTTTTAACATAAGCTCATGCCCGAGAAAAATTAATTTCTCGTTGTAAGGGTAAGTTATCGTTGACAAGATAAACTTCCCTTTATTTGAAGTCCGGTTCATTGTCTGACATTTAACAATGAACCAGATACACGAGTTTAAAACCTTTGAATAGTTTTAAAGTAAACTCATGTCCGAGAAAATTTAAATTCTCGTTAATGAGGATAAGTTTATCATCGCCGATAAACTTTTCTTTATGTGAAGATCGGGTCATCATCTGAAATTTAATGATGAGCCATATACACGAGCTTAAAACTTTTGAATAGTTTTAAATTTAGCTCGTGTCCGAGAAAAATTAATTTCTCGTTTTGAGGGTAAGTTATCGTTGACGAGATAAACTTCCCTTTCTCTGAAGTACACGAGCTTAAAACCTTTGAATGGTTTTAGGATAAGCTCGTGTCCGAGAAAACTTAATTTCTCGTTTTGAGGGTAAGTTATCGTTGCGTAGATAAACTTCCCTTTCTCTGAAGTCCGGGTCATCGTCTGTCATTTAACGAGGAGCCATGGTGCATGAGCTTAAAAAACTTGGAATGTTTTATATATAAGCTCATGCCCGAGAAAAATTAATTTCTCGTTGTAAGGATAAGTTTATCATCGGCGATAAACTTTCCTTTCTTTGATGAATGAGTTACAGCCTGTGATGTGACTATAAGTCCTTTTACACACGATGTTTAATTGTGAATCCCCTGAGACACTTGTTTCTTTGATATCAGCTTCTTCAGTAACCAAACTCTGAGAGTGTCCTTAGTTGAACGATATGTAAATATCGGACCGCTGTGTTCTTGTTGAATGTGGACTTTGGTACCTGCATTCTCATCAGGAGTTTGTATGCTTTTATGTGGGTTAGCGATATCTATCTTAGAAGCAAGTGGGGAGTCACAGTTGGTCTTACTTGTGCCAGAGGTGACCTGAGGAGATAATTCACTTATCTTAGTTGGCAAACGTTTTCTTTCATAGAAAACCTTAAGTTCAGGCTTAAGTGATGTATCATCCTTATCAATTTCCTCCCCAGTAGTCTTAGTAGAATCGGAGACTATCCTAGTTAAAGGGCACTCGCTTCCTACAAGAGTGAAAGTTCTAACAGTGGGGCGCCACATTTTACCAATGGGTTTGATTTTAGCCACCCACTGGGATTTAAGTCTAGCACGGGAGTTCACCTCATTAAGTAATTTCTTGATACAAGAATCATGATTGGCTTTAAAGACACATTTCCTACATGTTTTACAAAGCATATTTAATGTCCGAGTAAGATCTAGAATTCCTAGATGATTGATTGATGCTCCTAGGAAGTGACATGCTATGGTTAGCAGTGTTGGGTAAACTAGAAGGCATTTGACTAGGTTTGAAATTCCTATCTCTTACTTGTGTCTTTAGCTTAGCTTCCCTTAGACCAAAAGTATGGCGAACGTCATTTGAACTAGTTTGAGACGTGTTCTTTGGACTATGTCTAGGGAGACTAGAGGCAATCATGTGATTAGGTCTTTCAGAAGTTGTTTTAGTCACATTGGGCCTAGATAGTGGAGTGACTGGTCTAGAAAGATGAACCATATCAACTTGGGAGGCAAACCGCGGTCTCGAGGATTTTGGTCGCTCGGATCTAAATGCAGTCGATTGTCTAACGAACTGAGTTGTAGGCGGTTTCCCCAAAATTGGTGGTTTTTCAAGCTTAGTGTCCACACTAGTTCCTTTAGTTTTCCTTAATTCATTTCTCAAAGCAGCTATAGCAAAAACCTTTTCTTGAACCTGAGCCTTTAAAGTCTCATTCTCTTTGACCAATTTATCTTGGGATGCCAATTTAGATTCTAGAAACTTAATTTGTTTCAAAAGATTATCCTTTTCAGCTTTAAAATCTAGAACTGTTTGATCAAATTTTCGTTCAAGAACAACGTTTGACTTTTCAAGTTTTTCAAAATACTTTTCAAATTTGTCCGTTTTCTTTAAAAATTCAATTTTGGCATCCTCAAGCTCTTTCGATTGTTGAGCTACGATCGTTTCGAGCTCTTTAATCTTAGAATCAGAATCAGTTAACGAAGCAGTCATAAAGCATTTATCATGATGTACTATAGAATTCTGAACAATCTCTCCCCCATTATGACGCACATCGGATGAATCTAAAGTGGTAAAACTATCACCATTTTCCATCTCATTTTTGTCATAAATAGGTTCGAAATGCTCAACATGTGTTAGTTCATCGGCATAAACATCATATACAACAGTACATTGTACCATGTTCGCAGGCTCTTCGTCATAAATGGGTAAGGTGTCATCATAAGAGATGTATGGAACAGTCCCTGACTTGTTGCTGATGTCATGCTTAACTGTTGATTCCATGTCCTTGTAATCTTTAGCAGCCTCCAATGCCTCAATTGTATGATCATTTTCCTCTTGCATCGTAGAATCTTGCACTCCATTATCACACGCTTGCTGAAGTCGGGATTTTTCATAAATCAAAGACGAGACCGATGACAAGAGTTTCAATAGTGTACCACGGAAAACTTGAAGCTCAGTTTGTGTGTATCGAAAAAATGACTGGCAAATCACTGAACTTTCAGACTTGATGATATAGAATTGGAGGAAAGGCGTGAGTTGTGTCACGAGAGCTTGATATGCAGATTCTGATGCAAAATGATTAAAGTCTGCTTTGTGAATTTGCTCAGCTAGTTGGTTCAAGGTGAGGAGTATTGAATCAATGAATGTATAACGATCTTGACCAAAAAGTGTCACAAATTCGCTCCCTCCTTGAATCCATGAAAGAGTCACAAGATGAGACTGAAGTAGTTGAAATGATGTGAGGCCACTTCTTCTAGCGTTGTCTTGCATGTGATGCGAGTCTCCCTCTTGAAACGTCAAATTCGATGATTCTATTGCAATTTGATGAAAAATAAGGTAAGGATTACTTATCAAAAATAAATCCGTCTTCACTTTCAAATAATAATACCCGATCAAAAATCCGTACGCACTAAAAATGTAGCCATTTTTCACGGTCTCGTCAAATAAATCTTGTCACTTTGTCTCGTTTTTTTTCATAAACTAAAGAAATACCATTGGCCCATGTGTTGTCTAGTCAATCGCAGCCCATGCATATATTAACCGAGTGTCAAGATTTGGACAAGGTAAAGAGTTTCCAAGTCCACTTTTCTATTCGGTTAAAAAAACGTGGCCCACTTGAACTTAACTAATAGATATTAATACCACACAACCCTAAATATGCTCATAATTTCCTAAACCTAAACTCTCAAAACACCAGTCGTTATTTTACACATAGTAAACTCCGTCCCCTTTTTCATCTATATCCCAGCCACCAAAAAAAATAAAAAATCATCTACCAACTATTCATCACATAAGCTACTCTCATCTCAACTCATGAACAAAATCTGCCCCCATCTCATCCAAGTCTCTATCAAATGAAGGCATAATATCATCACCTAACCCACGAATTGGCATGCAACAATCCAATCGGGGGTTTTCTTTCTTGTTAAGCTTCAAACAGAAGGCAAGACTTTAAACCTTTTAATAGATTATGCTCAAAGTGAAAGACCAAAACTGTGTACGCATGTGTTCGTGTCTCTTTATCTAAGAAGAAATCAAAACTGAAATCGTTTCAAGATCTTGAAAGAGATCTCGGGTAGGTTTTACAGATTTTTAATTGCATGTGTTTGATTTTGAGTCAAATCGAAACAAAGAAGGGATGGCAACAAATTTGTTGTTGTTCTATCTTGAAACTTCGAATATCAAAAGCGGTAATCCCACCAATTAATCGATGATGATGAATATTAGTGTGTATAGATCTAAGAGATCTTGATAAAGTTCACTCACGAAATGAGTCTGAAATTATTTTTGAAATGTTTGTATGATGGGATAAGGGGGATGTAGTTTCAGTGTGTGTTCGAATCGAGTCAGCGTGTTGAGTCTGTTGGTGTTTTTGTCTATGTTTTGTGTTTGATAAACCAAAACAGTTTGTGTCTGTTTGAGTGGTGTCGAGGGTCTTGATTCAAGAGGGTGTGCCTTGGTAAAGGTACGCGAATCACAGTTTGATTTGGTAAAGGTTCGAGAGTCAAGAGTCTATGTGAAAGAGTCTAGGGATGTTGTTTATTGTGTCAGTCGAGAGAATGGGTGTGAGTCTTGTGCAGATTTGTGTCAAGTGTCAAACCATCGGAATGTCGAAAACATGAAAACCATCGGAATGTCAAAACAAAAACACCATCGGAATACTTATCGGAATCAACCATCGGTATCTATCGGAAAAAGTATCGGAATAAGACAAAATTGTCTATCGGAATGTGGCAAAAAGGAAAAGCATCGGAATAATTAACTGTCAGAAAAAGTGTCGAAAAATGTATCGGAATGCTAAAACCCTTTTCCGACAGATACACAATTTTCAAAATAGATAGACAGATCGAGTTAAAAAATGCTAAAAACAAAAACATTAGAATAAAAAAAACTGATACTTTTGATACTTTTGAGATGTTAAAAATAAAAAACTGATATATATCTTTTAGAGAACTTTTGAGACAAAGAAACGCAAATCGACACAAATCGAGACACGGAAACACAAACTGATACTTTTAAAACTGATACCAAATATTGATAGAAAAAAACTGAAAGTTTTGTGATTTTAACAAGAAAGATTATCGAGACAAGAATAAAGTGATATATTTACCAAGACCAAAAAAACAATAAATAGATTGAAACAAAGAAAAAAAATAGTTGTGAAATAAGAAAAGTTTTACCACCAAAACAATAGATAAAAAAACACGTCAATCTGAAGAATCAACCAAAGCTCTTGATACCAATTGTAGGTCTAAAGTTTCTTAGGATTAAGCAATGTTATGATTTATCTAATGAATGGAATGAGAAAGGAAGAACTAGAGAAAGGTAGAGAGAGAAAGGAGAGAAATGGAGAAAGATGGAAATGTGTGAAAATATCAAAGTGTTAAACCCCTCCTAACATGCTAGGAGGGGGTTTATATAGCCACCCTACATGTGGGCTTTGATGGGCTGTATCTTAATACATTAGAACACGAGCCCAATACTTGTATCTATCTTTGGAGTGACCGATCCTTTCTAAATACGTAAAAACATATTCCAACATGTTCTTCTCCAGAATTTAGGAGATCAGGATGTTATCAAAGAACATACTAACAAATTTATCTGTGAAGTTATAAAATATATTCATAAATTTCATACTATAGCTGGGGCATTAGGGAGCTCAGACGTATAGGTCAAAATTATTAGAGAGACTATAGCGTGTTCAACAGAAATCTGAAAAACATCATGTTCTTCTTTCACCACTATTGGTGGCATGGTCGCGAATTGTTCTGGAAATATTTAAGACATCGTAGCAGGTCAGGTAACCTTCTATTCGTGGAATGAGCATCGTTTATGAATGGCGATCTTTGTAAATTTTCGGTGATCGATATATGATCTCATGTTACCGGCCTTCTTTCTGATAGACATAAAAGGTACACTTCCTGGTGGTGTGTTAGGGCGAATAAAGCCTCGTTCCGGTAACTCTTGCAGCAATTGTTGTAACTCTTTTAACTTAGCTGAAGCCCTGGAATAAGAGTTTTGAAAACAGGTTATGTTCTTGAGACAAACTTGATGTTAAATTTTGTCTCGTGGTTGGGAAGAAATTTCTTGAACACCTTCTCAATTACTTCTGGAAATGCTGAAAAAGGAAAATCTACTGATCATAAATTTTAAGAACTTCGGAAGTGGATTATAACTGGTGGCTAGAAAGTCTTCGTAGCTATGGACTGATAAGTCACGCGCTTGTAAGGCAGAAACAATTTGTTTGATTTTTTGGTAGAAAACATAATGAATATATTTGGGATTTATTAAGACGGATCTCGTCGTTAACTGAAAAGGAAAACCTTTATAAATATGGGTGGTATTGTGGAGTCTTTTCTGGCTGGGAGGTAGGTAAATATCTGATTTAAGATAAAGTTGACATAGGAATACGTGAAGTAAACGTGGCGACTTTTCACTGGATGTGTTCGTCTGTAACCTCAAAGAATGCATACTGCGTGTTTAACCTGAATAATATTCTAGTGGTGGTGACTGAATTGTAAGTGTCTGATGTATGCGTGGTATAACAAAACGGTATACCCCTTTGGAGGGTACCCTGAATTTCTGAAGACCTGGTTTAGAAGGTATAATAGAATTATGAGTCTTGACTCGTGTCGTGAGACGATATTCGTATGACATGTATCATGACTGGTATCCTGACTTGTGTCTACCGAAATGATACTTGAGACCTGTGTCTTGACTGATGTCTTGACATGTGTTTTTAGTAGGTGAGTCTGAATAAGGTTAAGAGTTTCTGGTAACTTTTAGGGTTGGCGGACCAGTTAGACAGTTAACCTCTGTATTTCTGGTCACATCCGTTCTGGAGTTCCGATGGTTAATGACTGATTAATTATTAGCACGGTGGTTGTCACTACTGCTTTATCTGTAAATTTTATGACGGTCATTATCATGACCGTGATTCATGTAACTATTTCTGCTAAGTGGTCGGTTGGGTACCGATTCCCACTCTTCTGACTGAAAATATAGTTGTGTGACGTGTGGCATCTTAACTAAGGAAGTAAAAGCATGGAATGTATGGTAGCGTCTAATGGTTGAAGTATATTATTGTCAAGAATTTCAAATTTATAATTTTCGTCCTTGTTCTGAAGAGTCTTCATAGTATAAACAACATCAACATCTTTAGAAATCTCCAAAGCACCAGCAGCATCAGCATTCGTGAGGTCTTCGAAGTGTTAGCAACATCGGTATCTGGTAAAATCTTCAATTTACGAGCCGTATCAGCATCTGGTAAAATATCGACGAGTGGAAATGCCTGAGATGATTGAGGATCGATTAACAATACACATGTAGTAAGGTACATAAAGTACCCCTAAATTGATGTACATGTAGTACATATGAAAGTTTGCTGATATGATCAATACTGATGTCAATTATTTGACATGATCAAAAGAAACAAATTGATTTAACTGGTTAGCAACTGAACTGAAACGGTTAACATGATAGGCTGTTAATTCTGCATAGACTTAATGCTGGTCGCATAAAGGCTGAAAAGTATGATTAAATGGAGTTTCACCAATGTTCAATATGAAGACATGATTGATGAAGACTAGAACATGATTTATCATGAAATAGGATTTTGTTGTAACCCTTCCATATCTTAACATGAAAACATCATCACCCTGCTGAAACATAATTCTCATGAGGAGACATGAAACTTTATCAGCATGAAAACAACATTCACGTGAGAGTATAAAACTTGACTGATACAAAGAACATAGAAGGAACTCAACTGAGGTTTAACATCAACTGGTGTGGATGGATATGGTTAAATCCACCAAATTCGAATGAGAAGACATGTGACTAAGTATGGACGATTCGGGTTCGATCCATACTTGTCAAAAATTTTATGAGAACTGTCATGTATAAAATTTTAAATCTGGAACTAAATGTGGATGGCTGTTGTCCAATCCATACTAGTCAAACTTCAAAGGAACATCGTGATATGAACAAAGGTGAACGCTTTTGGATCGGTTCACAAAACAACTATCTTTTGAAAATATGAAAGTCGACCTGAACAATGGTGAACGTCTATGGGTCAGTTCACCAATTAACATTCGACTGAAAACATGAATCTGACATGAGTAAGGATGAACTCCTATGGGTCGGTTCACCAAAACAAAATTCACATAAAGCACATGAACTAAATATGGTCAGTCCTATAACAACCTTTTACTTAGTCAAAATTGTAAGAAAACCGAATGATAAATGAAGGAAACTGACTGATAAATGCATGAGAAACATGAAAGATAACAACGCCAAAATATGGGAAGCTCCTGGTGACTACCCACTAGTCACTGGTCAAGTTTTAGAGCCTACAGGTCAAACCTTGCACTATGATACCATAACTGAAACACCCCACTTGGATAAGTGGACCGTTACGTGTATTTATGACGTGCCATCAAAGCATAAGGTAAATGTTCTAAAACATTAACTGACCATAAAGGAAATACCGGAATCAAACGTCGGTAATCCAAACATAAGCTCATAACATGAAAAGTAAATACTGAAGGAAAGGACTAAACCATGTCCAAATAAGCATAATAATGTAAGAAGTGCCTAAAGTCAAAAGTCTGGATAGCTTCCATCCAAATGCACATGCTCTCAGAATCCTAAGAGCGTCCTGGTGTACCTACCGTTAGAACATGAAAAGAACTACGGCTGAGCATAACGCCCAGTGAACGGATATAAAGCATGATAAGAAATACTGATATGAAGCAGATGATAAAATACTGAAGCTGTAAGACTTATAAGTAAAGTTGCAGCGGAAATCTTTGTATAATCTGAAAAGTCTGATTTATAAATAATAAAGCTGAACTGTTATCTGTTAAATCTGAAAACATGCATTTACTATATTTTAATTGTCAAGAGCTTATATATGCCATGTTCTGTAACAACTGTTGCATGAATAAATGGAGGGGTGACCTCGTTATGCTATAGAGGGGTGACCTCTAAATAATGTGTTGGGTGGAGGGATCAGCTCCAATGTGAAGGATGTAGAGCACACACCACATTCACCTGATAAACTGTAAACTGATAGCCTAGGATGCACCCATACGCCCCGCTGATAATACTGATAAATGGCCAAGCTAAAATAAATGAGACGCTGCGAGAAATCACTCCCTCGCAGAGGAGTCATGACACCGGTGCCTCTAGTGTCATGGTTACGGTACCTCTGTAACTAGTACATAAACTGGTCATGCTTGTATATAATTCTCAGGCAATTTAATTAGTTATTAAAATGATTACTGATAAGCTTAAACATATACTGGGGAAAACACTTGGCTGCAGACGGGGAATCCTAATCATGCATAGAAGAAAGTCCTTACTGAAGGACGGAAAATCCGTACCTCGTGTCCAGTAATGAAATAAGAATGAAAGCTGAAAGACCTACTCTGACTTCACGGTTACTACATAAATAACGGACGCGTAATAAGTTGTTTGATTACAGTTTACTGTTACTCATTCTTATCTGTTCTTAGTTTAATTTATTTTATCCTTGTATTATTGTTTATGTATAATCTGATTAATCTGATTGTCTGGTGTATTTCTGATAATCTGACTGTTATTTAAATGTTTACTGATTAGTATATCCGGTATTTCTATTTACTGTATACTATACTGTATCCTAATATGGTATTATACTGTATTAAGTAACCTGCTACAAATAGAAAGTTTCCTAAATTAAAAAGTTTCCTAAAATAAAACGTTTCCAAAATTGCTTCTATAAGATTTAAATCATTTATATAAAACCAACATATTTCTAAATAATTAAAAGGTATTTAACTTATGTCAAATTAATTCTATTAATTAAATTAGTGAAACAAACCATTTGATTTATTATTTATAAAACTAGCTTGATAAATTGATTTAATCCTAATTAAATAGCCTCATATTTTATCATTGCCCGTGACCCCGAAACCCGAGTCAAAATCTTCCCCTAGACACCCATATCTCGGGTTAATAAAACCGAGCCTACGACATGGTCCCTAGCTGCTGACGTCACCCAACGGTGGTTCCCACTGTTTGCCAAAAGTTCCCACTGCTTTAATATAAAAACCCCTATTTTGTTTCTGTTTGGTTCCCGCCGTTCTAGCAGTGGTTCCCACTGCTAGTGAAGTGGTTCCCACTTCTTCCTGTTTGGTTCCCCCCGTCCAAAACAAACACACCCTGCTGATTGTTTATCCCCACAACATGTAATCCCAAACACCCCTGCTTAAACCACGACTCCCTGTTTGGGGTTTGTGTTGACTGTGGCTGGCAAAACCAAGCACCACGACCCCTGATTGGGTCACGGTCGGCCACAAACATCACACCGAGACCAATAGGTCTCGGTTTTCCTGATTTCACACAAAAACCCAACACTCTCTTTTCTTTTTCTTTTTTTATTTCTGGTTCTTAATTAAATACATAAATCGTGATATGAAGAACAAGGAATGACTGATTACCTTTATTAGATTGATGAGGAAGGACGAAACACATGAATCAATGGGTGAGAACAAAACTCGATCCTTTTCTTTCTCTTTTCTTTTCTGTCAGCAACCCCCCCCCCCCCCCCCAAGAACCCTAGATCGTTTTGTTTTTTTTTGGCGTTAACTGATTTGGGAAAAGGACTAATACTCCTGTTTCTTATTTTGTTTCTCAAAAGGGTCGGGCTCACAAGCCCATATTCTTTCCTTGTTTTGTAATAAAACTGTCACTCCTTTATGGTGTATAGGTTTTTCATTTTATTTATCGACATTAAAGTTTATTCACGTAATCGTATTTATTTTTCTCGTGTTTACTTTTCTAAAACGTAATACCCTCTTCTGTCAATAAATAATACATACTTAATGTTTTTCTGAAATTAAATAATTATTTTCTGAATAATTATTATCTTGAAATATTTAAATAAAACTAAGGCTGCGTAATTACTGTTAACGTTTAATTATTTCTGTATAATAAATAATAAATACGTAATATTTTGCTGAAACTTAATAATTATTTTCTGAATAATTATTTGTTGTAGTATTTAAATAACTGAGACTGCGTATTTACCATTTACTTTTAATTAAAAAGTTAAATCTGAGACAACGCGTATTTAATATTCGAGGATTTTAAATACGGGTTTTACATGTTAGCTAAGTGTTTGACGTATAGAGGTCTTGTGTTCGTGTCTCCTATTATTTTGTTAATGTAAAATATATAAAACAAATTGGTTTCTGAATTACATGTGATTTTTTCAGAATCACATGTAATTCTACTTGAATTACATGTGATTCGGTGATAATTACATGTGATTTTTCTTGCATTAATGTGATTCAAGCATTTTGAAACCTTGACATCTTCTAACAAACATGTTAATGCAAGTGATGCCTAAAAACATTATTAATATTAACTAATCTTTCTTAGTTTTGATCACAACAAACTATACAACACATTTAGTGTAAAACACAAAACGAATTATTTAACTAACACTATCATCAAGGTAATAATCATATCACTAACTTTTCTTAATCATACTTAGTGATCATCAAAGTGATCCTTAAAACTCACTTTTGTTAATATGACAAAAGATTTTTAATAAACTTTCTTTTTAAGAAAATGTTTTATTAAAATGGAAAATGTAAATTTGAAAATGGCATATTCCATATGCCATAAGAATATCCTTTGAAGGTTTAAAAAATCTTAGATATTCCTACCCAAATAAAAGACAAAAAAGGGAGCGGACTCTACTGGGCGGTACCTTAAATAGCTAGGCGGTTCCTTAGCGATATGAACCGCCGGCTAGTTAAGGATCCGTGCCCAGCTAGCCGTTACACTTTGTCTTCTATAAATAGTGGATCAAATCTCATTTTCCAACAACCCTCTTGGACGTTTTTCTCAGCCCCCTTTCTCATTTCTATAGCATAATCATTAGTAAATGATCACTTAATGTGTTAAGTATGTTTACATATGATTATCCTCTTGATCCCCTCCTTTACCTTGTCCAATGAGAAGATCACCCACTCACTAGTGTTGTGATAAAGATGAATCCATGAATTAGTCATGTTCATCATGTTAGCCTTTTTGTTTTTGTTGATCCATTTGTATTTATGAATACTTAGACTAGTTATGTTCATCCAAGATATTTGTGAATACTTAGATTTGTTGTGTACATCCATTGCATATGTGTTTGCTTGGATTTGTGTTGTGTAGATCCAAGCTACATGTGTATACTTGGATATGTTTAGTTGAGTTGTAATAGATTGTGTAGTAGTTCTCACTAAACTATAAAGTGATGTGGTTGTGTCTTATGAGTTCTCACTAAACTTGAAAGTGATTAGTAGTTGTGTTGTGTGAAGTTCTCACTTAGCTTTAAAGTGAAGAGTCGTGAAGATTGGTTCTAGCTTTGTATTAGAAATCGACATCTAGCCTTGTGTCGTAAAATGGTGAAGTAGGCAACGTCGTGAAGATTGGTTCTACCTTGAGATTAGAACTCGACATCTAGCCTTGTGTCGTTAAATTGTGAAGTATGCAACGTTGTGTAGATTGGTCCTAGCTAATGATTAGGTCTCGACATTTAGCTTAGTGTCAGAAAATAATGTAAGCGACGATGTAAGGCTTTCTCCGCCAAGAAGGGAGCTTGTGGATATAGTGGAAATATCGAGTAGGTGTACTCGAGGAGTGGAGTAGAAACGAGGATAGAGCCTCGTTGTCGAACCACTATAAATCTTGGTGTCTTGTCACTAGGTTGTCTCTTTCCTTACTCTTTACTTATTTCATTATCATTATACTTACCTATTACCATTGCTAATGCATTTGAATTGAACCTAATCATTATGCAACTTAGCTTCAAGTAAAAGATAGTTTTGATACAAACCTAATTGAAAGTAATTTTAATTAGGTGACAAATAGTAGAGAAACTATTCAACCCCCCCTTCTAGTTTCTACATTTGGTATCAGAGCGATGGTCGCTCAAGATCTTTGAAGTATATTGTACTTTAAAACTTGGATCGATCCATTGTCTCCTCAAATTAGAAGGTCAAGTTGTACTAAAGTCTCTTTTTGGTCAAAACTATTTTTTTTGGAAAATAGGTCTTTTAATTGGTAATATTGCATTCCTCTTAGATTAGTAGCTTTTATGCATTTTAGATCTACTCTTGAAATGTATCTACTAGTTTGCATCTTGCTTTGTGTAGGTACTCATGAAGATCAATCATTTAATTGGTTGTGGATTGAGTTACTTGCACTTGTAGAAGACTCATCTTCATTGATCTTCAACATCTTTGAATGATGATATCAAGATGATTGGGAATGATACTAGTCCTTGAAGACTTAGTACTTATCATAGTCATTGTTGGGCATTGCACTGATTCCTTGATAGATTAAAATGCTCTTTGTGGCCAATGTACGCTTTCGTTCTTCCACACGCCCTTTGATCATTCTTTTGATCATTACTTGACTATGTGATTGTTCTTGGCATCCTTGCCTTGACATTCGTTTGTGGTTTGTGATTATTTTCCTTTACCCTCTCAAACCTTCATTGCTTGGATACTTGACTCACTATGGTGATGTAAAGTGAGTTAGTAGTAGCTCAAAGTATCAAGCATGATATCCATGGTTTGCACCCATACGGTTAGTAGGCCCTTTGTGGGAGAGAAAGTGAATTAATACCTTGCTCATATTTTGGTTTAGACTAAGACTATTATTGAAAGTGATCTTAGTCTATGTATCAATATTTGCTTTGTTCTTATTCATTACCAAAGCCGTTTAACACTTCGCCGAAAAGGCACGTCTTAATCCACTATATATGACACAAGCTCTTCGTCTCCACGATTTGATGATTGTCATTAATCCCTTGAGTATTGATCTTAGTCTTGATTCACTTCCCTTGACTTCTCTTCACTTTGCTTTTTCGCTACGAGCAGTCGTTTGTCCGTTTCGATTAAGGCATATTGCTTAGTGTTATGATGATCCAATGTTATTCTAAAAGGTTTAAGATATATTTTTAAGTATTTTAGAAAACTTGGTTTTCAAAATTTTGGCGTATTTCATTGATAAAAACCAGCCTCTGTAGGCGGTTCTTTATCTCTGGCGGTTCAAACCCGCGGTACCTTATCGATAAGGAACCGCGGGCAGTAAAGCTTGTCAGAGCGCCAGTTTTATTAAAATAATCTTTTTCAAACCAAACCCTCTCTCTCCCAAAAACACACAGCCGACGGGTTTCACCTTTTCCACCATTGTTGAAGCTTCAAAAATCTTCAATCACTCAAATTAATTGATTCCAAGTTGTGGGTTTCACTCATCCTTCATCAAACATCAATTAATTGTAAGTACTTTTTTTCAATTTCATCTATTTTGTTCTAGGGTTCATGTTTTCATAATTGGGGATTTTTAAAATTGATATTGTATTAGAACCTTAATAGGAATATGAGTTGACATGGTTATTTTACTATGATTCCTTAGGTTCGTATTCATTAAGATTTCACTAAAACCCACTTGTAGAACAAATCCGAATTTTGGCTAAATGATTTTGGTTAAAAGATGGAATTGAGATGAATCCATGAACAAATAGGTAGTTGCATTGTTAATGCTTACCTAAAAACCTTGTTTTGAAAAACCAATGTTCTAGTCCATTGTTGATCCAACATAGTTCATATGTTCTTGGTTAATAATGGAATAGATACATTGTGAACATGAGAATGATATGGATTCAATCCTTTGTTTGTTAAGAAATTGATATAACACATTCTCATATTTTGATTTTTTATTGTATTTTCATACGAGTGATTGGAAAAATATTTTCTTGTGTTTATTTAGGTACTAATCATGCCTTCACAATACCAAAAGGATCATCAACTTACTAAACAATACATGCCAAACATTTCCCAAACCTATGCTTCCACTCAACTTCGAAACTCCTTTCCATCCCTTTCAACTCGAAATTTCCATGAGGGTAGAGTTGTTGATGAGGGAATAACGGGTTATGACTATATCAAATCTATGTTTGAGCTTTCGGGGTTTGATTGCTTGCTCAACATAGAAGAAGATATTTACCCTTTGTTTCTTCTAGAATTCTTTAGCACTTACTCCATGTTTGAATACAATGGCGAAATCTTCATTCGATTCTTGTGAATGATCAAATGATTCAATATTCTCTCGAAAATTTTAGTGAAATCCTTGGTGTGCCATATGAAGGCACTTGTCGTTCCACGGATAAATGGAGACTTGATGCTCTCTTGGAATCCTACGACAAACCTCCAAATGACCACGCCAAAATTGATCTGGAATTTATCCTTGATATTATTTCGAAAGAGCGTGATGGAAACGTTGTGAGAAGCCTTCATTCTAATGTGCGAAATATGAATCGCTATGAAGTGGTCTCAAGCGATCTTAAGGATTTTATGGTCCAATGGGCAAATATCCTTAGGGAGAATGTATTTTGTCTTGGTGGAAACCGAGATCATATCCCGGCTTGTATGGTGCATATGTTGTGTTGCATCTTTACATCAACCAAGTACAATTTGGCATTCTATATCGCTCGACGAATAAATTATGCCCTTTCAAATCCCAAAACAAACCTTCCCTATGATATGCTTCTTACTCGCCTTTTCAAAAGGGTTGCTCATGACTTTCCCCACCTCGACCTTTCTCGCTTTCACCCGGTTCATCAGGTTATGTTGCCTATTCAAGAGGTATATGAAAGAAAGCCTAGAAGTGATCGAGGTTCACGAAAATCCGATCATCAAGAGACGGATGATGAGGACACCTATATGCCAACAAGTGATGGTGATGGCATAGGTTCTAGTTTCTCACTTCAACTCTTCGAGTAATTCCCACCCATCCTCAAACTCATTCGTAGATGGACTTGAAGACTTAGCTCCTCCGCCTCATTATTCCTCTAGTGAAGTACCGGAAGATCTCAATATGGAGCATCTCTACCGTGAAAATCTTAGGACTCGAGGTGAATTGCATGAACATCAGGTTGAGTCAAGGAAGGGTTTCAAGTACTTGGGGAATATGATCAAGGGATTGGGCAAGAAAAGAAGGTGAAGACTTTGAAGTGTTTCAAAGTATACATGTTGGTAAACATGTAATGTTGAACAATTTTTTTATTTTGGTTGTGTATTAACTAAATTCTACTTGTTTGGGTTACTTGTCATTGTTATCCTAATGTTTATCTATGCCGTCAGATTTACGATTTGCATAGCTTTGTGCATCCTATGTGTTAGTTAGCTTTCTAGATTTTGGTCAGTAGTTAACTTTGGCTTGATAATCCTTTGGTAAAACTCTGGGCTAACCAAAGTTTGAAGAAGTGTCATTTTTGAACACCTCTGGTCGCGGTTCCATATCAACCCGCAGTACCTTATTGATAAGGTACCGTCGTCCCTAGATAAGGAACCACCGGCTAATGTGTCCGATAGAATCTTTGCTTTACACTATTTTCCTTAATCTGTGTAAACCTTGCTTGATTCTTTGCAAAAACCTGCACATTTCCTAATCTAGGTTACCTAAATTCATTATTCACATAAAATGTTTTTAACCCATTACTAGTTTGGATCATCCCCTCCCCCTTTTAAACCCACCTTGTTAGCCATGTTCTTCACATCAAAACATTCTTCTTTATACCTTAAACCTCTCATCACAACCATGGTTTCTACAAGAAGCTCAAACTCATCCAAAACCTCCACTTCAAGGAAAAATCTTAAGATTAAGATTAAATTGCCTAAACCTAACTCTTCACCCTTTCACACACCCAAGAATGAGATTGTCCCAATTCTCATTTCTTCATCAACCTCACCACCTCTTGCTCCATGCAAGACCACATCAACCCATGGTACCAGCCATTCTCATGGTTCTACCTCCTCTTCATTCCAATCAAGAATGAATGAGCTTTCCTCACCCTTCACTCCAAGTAAACTCTTGGATGTGACTACCCAACCACAACCCATCCAAAGCATTCCCATTGTGAATGACTTTGTTGATACCTTGGTGACTTCACCATTTACCCCTCCAAACTCACCCATTTCACCCTTGGAGAGCATACCTCCACACTCACCCTCATCACCTTTGGAGAACATACCTCCTCCACCTCTACCTCCCTCAAACACTCCAAACTTGGGAGATCCTAGATTTTATGAGTATTTCATGCACAATGGCACTAATTGCCCTTGTTGCCTCAACAACTTCTATCTCCTTGATATCCTTAGAATGGAGATGATTGGGGCTCACATAGAGTTGCAAAGCTTTTTGTTGAGTCTCTTTGCCAATCATCCTCCTAGGAGATAAATGATGATTTTCCCTAATAAGTTTTTAAAAAAAACAAGCCAAGGAAGACTCCTAATCAAGACCTAGTTTTTAAGCTAGTTTTGTTTTTAGTTAGTTATGTTTTTTTTTCTTTATTTCCTTAATGTATCTCTTTCCTTCTATGAGTTTTATAAGAATGAATTATGGACTTAGCTTTATGTGTTTCTATCTTTATGTGCACATTAATCAACTTTAATTCTAAATTAAAATTGAACCTAAAACTATTACAACCTCTAAAACTTGACTAAAATTGGCTCAAAATGTTATCTAAAATATTTTGTCACCCTTTGTCAATACATTCTTTGTTAATGTGTTGCTTTATGCAACCCTAGCATAATTTAGTGCTAATAGAGGTAAAATTCCAAGATTTGCAATTTTTTGAAAAAGTATTAGTTTTTCTCAAAACCTTGGAAAATCATGGTTTCAAGTCCACTGCACGCGGCTCATTAAAGTCGTACGGTTCCTTAAGTGATAAGGAACCGTCGGTCCCTATAAGATATCGCGGACAGAAAGTCAATTTTTGGCTCGTTTTTTGTCTTTCTTCATCACCCTATTCCCTGTCAAGATTCCATGTTTACTCAATTTGGCTAAACATCCCTTGACACTTTACATTTGATTTTCAAACCTTTGCCTTGTTTACTTTTTTCTTATACCCCCACCTTGAGATTTCATTCTCACACCTCAACAATGCCTAACTCTTCCTTTCATAACCTTGACATTTCATTGTCACAAACCTCCTCACCCAAAGCTTCCTCATCCAAGCTTTCCAAGAAACCGAAGATCTCAGTTAGACCTATTTGGATCAAGAAAAATGAACCCTCTTCATCCGAACCACCCAAGAACCCCACCTTCTCTCCAATAAAGTATTGGAATGAGACCTACTCCATTAACCCCATCACCGGAGAAAGGAAAATCTACCACCGCCACCAAAACCTTTTGACACCCCCCAACTCAATGACCTTACAACCTTCCCAAACCTCACAAGGCATTGTGAAAACATTTCCTACCCACTTTCCTCACCACCACCAAACCCTAGGTGTGATGGCCTTCCCCCGTCAACCGAATTTATGTTGCATCATGGATCCTCGTGTGCTTGTTGTTGATTTCAACAAATTGAACTTGCTCATGTGTATGAGAAGTTAAATTTTCTTGAATTCCTCCTTACTCGACCTCCTCTCAAAGTTTTCATTCCCGTGGACAAAACTTCGAATGATGCTTCGTCGTCTTATTTTTCCAACTAAAGGGCCAAGGACTCTTGGAGTCAATAAAACTTTAGTTGTTTTAAGCAATCTTGGAAAATTATCACTATTATAATAGCTTATGCTTTGTGGTTTATTTTCCATATCTTTTGCTTTAGATGCTCATATTATGTGTATGACTATCTACCTTGTTTGTCTCTTTCATATTTATGTAATATGAAACCTTTGTGTTATGTTTGTTTTCTTTATTTGATCATTCTCTCTTCCTTTTGAGTTGATCGTGGTTAATCTTTACAACTGATTATGGGTGATTCCATCAATTCTAAATCTTAACCCCTTGACAAATTTATCATCTTCATTGGTTGGATGTTTCTTTTCTACCTCCATTCCACCAATTGAACTTTGATTTTGTCATTTACCTCTTTGGACATACTTAGCAAATACTTGCTTCTAATTTGAGATTTCTTCTCCTTCTCCCTCTCAAGTTACTTAGTAGGTAGTGATCATATATACATTGGTGTTTCTTTTCTTTCTACTAACCTTTATGTAGCATGTCACCATAGCTCATACACTTGGTGCCCCAAGAAAGAGGGAGCAACCACCAAGGGGGAGCTACTAGCAAAGTCCGGTTCTCTTCAAAGACTTGTGCTTACCTTTTTGCTACGACAAAGGGGGAGAAATGATAGTGATAAACTCGTTAATAATTCGATATTTTATGTTTCTACGTAAATGAGTTTATAGTTTGTCGTAATCAAAAAGGGGGAGATTGTTAATGCAAGTGGTGCCTAAAAATATTATTAGTGTTAACTAATCTTTCTTAGTTTTGATCACAACAAACTATACAACACATTTAGTGTAAAACACAAAACGAATTATTTAACTAACACTATCATCAAGGTAATAATCATATCACTAACTTTTCTTAATCATACTTAGTGATCATCAAAGTGATTATCCTTAAAACTGACTTTTTTTAATATGACAAAAGATTTTTTAATAAACTTTCTTTTTAAGAAAATGTTTTATTAAAATGGAAAAGGTAAATTTGAAAATGGCATATCCCATATGCCATAAGAATATCCTTTGAAGGTTTAAAAAACCTCAGATATTCCTACCCCACTAAAAGACAAAAAAAGAGCGGACTCTACTGGGCGGTACCTTAAATAGCTAGGCGGTTCCTTAGCGATATGGAACCGCCGGCTAGTTAAGGATCCGCGCCCATCTAGCCGTTACACTTTGTCTTCTATAAATAGTGGATCAAATCTCATTTTCCAACAACCCTCTTGGACGTTTTTCTCAGCCCCCTTTCTCATTTCTATAGCATAATCATTAGTAAATGATCACTTAATGTGTTAAGTATGTTTACATATGATTATCCTCTTGATCCCCTCCTTTACCTTGTCCAATGAGAAGATCACTCACTCACTAGTGTTGTGATAAAGATGAATCCATGAATTAGTCATGTTCATCATGTTAGCCTTTTTGTTTTTGTTGATCCATTTGTATTTATGAATACTTGGACTAGTTGTGTTCATCTAAGCTATTTGTGAATACTTGGATTTGTTGTGTACATCCATTGCATATGTGTTTGCTTGGATTTGTGTTGTGTAGATCCAAGCTACAAGTGTGTACTTGGATATGTTTAGTTGAGTTGTAATAGATTGTGTAGTAGTTCTCACTAAACTATAAAGTGATGTGGTTGTGTCTTGTGAGTTCTCACTAAACTTGAAAGTGATTAGTAGTTGTGTTGTGTGAAGTTCTCACTTAGCTTCAAAGTGAAGAGTCGTGAAGATTGGTTCTAGCTTTGGATTAGAACTCGACATCTAGCCTTGTGTCGTAAAATGGTGAAGTAGGCAACGTCGTGAAGATTGGTTCTACCTTGAGATTAGAAATCGACATCTAGCCTTGTGTCGTTAAATTGTGAAGTAGGCAACGTTGTGTAGATTGGTCCTAGCTAATGATTAGGTCTCGACATTTAGCTTAGTGTCGGAAAATAATGTAAGCGACGATGTCAGGCTTTCTCCGCCAAGAAGGGAGCTTGTGGATATAGTGGAAATCTCGAGTAGGTGTACTCGAGGAGTGGAGTAGAAACGAGGATAGAGCCTCGTTATCGAACCACTATAAATCTTGGTGTCTTGTCACTAGGTTGTCTCTTTCCTTACTCTTTACTTATTTCATTATCATTATACTTACCTATTACCATTGCTAATGCATTTGAATTGAACCTAATCATTATGCAACTTAGCTTCAAGTAAAAGATAGTTTTGATACAAACCTAATTGAAAGTAATTTTAATTAGGTGACAAATAGAAGAGAAACTATTCAACCCCCCCCCCCCCTTCTAGTTTCTACAAAACACACTTTAGATGAATCACATGTGATTTTGTTTGAATCACATGTGATTCTGTCAATATATTAAATTGACTGTGCATGTCAATATATAAAAATGTCATTCATATAAAATATACCAAACAAATTTCTTTTGAATTACATTTGATTTTCTTTAAATCACGTGTAATTTTGCATGAATTACATGTGATTTGATGATAATTACATGTGATTTTGCTTCCGTTACTTGCGATACAAGCATTTCGAAACCTTAACTTCTTTTAGCAAACTCACTTTAGATGAATCACATTTGATTTAGTTTGTATCTCATGTAATATTTTTTACTTATCATCTGACCAATTAACCTAAAAATATGTAAATTTTATTCAAGTAAGTAACTAACATAGTAAAATCAAATATGATCAAGTAAGTATCCAATAATATATAGAATTCAAAAAAATATCACTAATTAGTGTCGTCTTCTTCTTTGTCCTTGCTTTTAGATAATTTGGACAAATTGTTTTGGTATGCTCGTTCATCTTCACTTTATAGTATCCGCAAACCTTCATCTTTTCTCAACTTTCAATTCGTTCAATATATTGATCCACCAAGTGTTTGATCATGCTCATATATAATTGCTCTTGGTGTTTTCATACATGTACATAAAGAAATATAATCACATGAAACTATCACAAAATAGCAACTCAATCACATGTGATTTGACAGAATCACATGTGATTCATACAGAACTATATGTGAATTTCATTTATTAACAAACATAATTTCATACCAAATTACATGTGGTTTACTTAAATCACATTTAATTTTTATTTATTAATAAATACATGGTTATATACCCAAATCACATGTAACTCCAGAAGAATTACATGTGATTCAAATGAATCACATGTAATTTTCACTTACTAAAATAGAAACAACTACATAGACAAATTAGCACGTAATTCCATAAAAGTTACATGTGATTCAAATGAATCACATGTGATTCAGTTGAATCACATGTAATTTAAAATCAATACGTTTTGATTTCCTCCTTAGTTAGTACTTGTAATTCAATTGTAATTTCAACTTATTAACAAGCAATTTTAGACTAAAAATCATATGTAATTCTTCATAATTACATGTGATTTCAATTTATCACTAACATAGAAATTTCAGACTAAAAATCACATGTAATTCATTAGAGTTACATGTAATTTATATTTATCACTAACAAAGGAATTACAGTCCAAAAATCACATGTAATTCACTTGAATTACATGCGATTTACATTTATCAATAGCAAAGCAATTCCGGGCCAAAAATCACATGTAATTCACGAGAATTACATGTGATTTACATTTATCACTAACAAATCGAGGATTACAGGCCAAAATCTACCTGTAACACTTTTTGTTACTTTTTTACAACACCTTCTGTGATGTAACATCTTTGTTCAAATCGAGTTGTGAAACCACTTCCGTAACATCATATAACTCAGGTTCATTCATGTTTCTAGTTGATTAGGGTTCCAGCGAGGGTTCCGGCGGATATTTTATTTTCTGGCGAGGTTGTAGATGTTTTATTATAAGGTTTTTTAAATAAAGAGGTTATAGATCTGTGATTGTAAGGTTCCGGTGAGGTTTGCCGTGATTTATTCTCCATTCCGACGAGTTTTTAATTTTTCGGTGAGGTCGTACGATGGTTTTTTAGATCGGAGAGAAGTTTTTTTGTAGAGAGAGAAAGTGGATCTAGTGTGTGTGTTTTTTATTGTATATAATATTGTTTAACTATGGTTAGTATATTCAATTTGAACCGTTGGATGATGATGAATCAGATGGACAGGATGTGTTCTTTTCTTCTTTTATAAGTGTAGATTCTATATAGATCTCACCTCGTATATTTGAATATGTGAATTTGGGACGACGCAATACCAACCGCAAGAGTTAGAATAACTAGACAGCTTAGGCAAGTAGCCAATAATTTGAATAAGTGAGCCCTCTACGTCACTGGCATATAGCAGCAATTATTACTAACCACACTTAGGAAAAGAAGAACGGTAATTAAGGAATATGTTTACTAGTAAGAAGTCAAACCTTGGAAACACATATATGTGTCTGCGACCATCAGATAGCCTGAAATATGGCATTTAGCGTAATACCTGAAAGCAACAAGGAACTACATTACAGAGATAATTAAAATGAGTAAACCAATTTAAAATTATGAAAGCATTGTTCAGAAGTTAATTTTGAAAAAAAAATTGGTAGAATGGATGCATCACACATAGATCAGAAGTAAAGTACACCTCATAAACATATAAGATCAATGATGCTATAACCGCAGCAAAAGGATAAGCATTAACGGCACATTAAACTATTCTAGTAAAGAATGAAAGACACCAAAAGCGCAGCACAAGCTTGTCACATGAGTTGACAACACAGACACGCAATGCTATTATTTTTGTTTGTGTTTCATGCAGGCTTGGATAATTGGATTCAGTTATCAAAGTCTTAGTGACTTATATCATCTAAATGATTATCGGGCAAGAAGACTTAAGTTTTCACAAGAATGGGTACAAGTTTCATTCTAAACACATAAGTATTACTGAACATCATTAACTATCATCCTAAATCTACAAAACACGAAAACACAATGTCAATCAAGAATTATAAAGCTCAAATACGCAACATCAAGATGAAGTTAAGTGCAATAGTGACAACAAGTAGCACCTATGAACACTAGTACACAAACCTAAGCTTCAAAAAACAAATTTTTATCTAATCTGATAGTTGCAACTAAGTTGGAATACTTAAAGCAAGTAAAACAGATATAGATATTCCCCTAAGCTAAGTGTGTACCAATTTGAAAATCCTAAAAACCAATTTTGATTCTTCAAATTTGATCTGGTCTAACTAATTTTGGCATAAGTAAAAAAAACTAAAAGCAAATTATTTACAACCTTGAATAACATTAGTACAAATATATTTGTAGATTTGCAAATATACCCAACTAAAGTGATTTATTTGCATATTTTCCCAAGGTACAAGGTTTTAATGCATATTTACAATGCGGTTTAAGCGCAGTTTGGGGAATATGCAAATATGGAAGTTTAGGTGGGAAAATATGCAAATGACCCAATATATTAAGGTCTATATTACGTAGATAAAACAACATACTCACTAATTTTAATCCTAATGAGCTGCAATGACATAGAACGAAGATCTCGCGTAATGTTTTTGTTTTAATATTCAAAAGTGAAATATAAACTGAGATTAGCTATAATATTCCTCAAACAAAGGATGCAGTCACACTTAACCTCTAAAACTAAGATTTTGAAAATTATCTACAACCTTGAATAACATCAGTACAAATATATTAAGGCCTATATTACCTAGATAAAACAACCTACTCACTAATTTTAATCATACTGAGATGCAATGACAGAGAACAAAGAACTCGCACTATTAAGGCATATTATCAACTAATGTGATGGCCGTTATCAATTAACAATAACAATGATAAGCAAAAAATTAATTTAAATTAAATTATATCATTAACAAGCTTACTCTTAATCGGGAATTCATAGATTCAAACATGGCGATTGCTTGGCGACGGTCTAAAATTGAAGCATTAAAATTGAAGTAGAGATGAAACAATGTGACTGATCGGCGACGGAAATTGAAATAGAGAAGAATCTCTTTAGATTGATCGGAAAAGAGTGTGTGAGCAGTAGTGTGTGTTCTAGGTTTCAAAAGTTTTTATTTCTTTTATTATATGTTCTTTTTCCATAGAAGATTTAGTAAATTTAATAGTACAAAATATATATTTATTTTTTTACTTTTTTAGTTTTCAAGGTGAAAAAGTTGGTTGATCATATGATCTACCGTCGGTTAATCAATAGGTTGTCAGGAGTATAGGTCAAACATTGAGAGAATAAATTAATAAAATAGGATGATCAGTTGGACACGTATCACAAAATAAAACCGGTTAATCAGTTGATTAAAAGCACATGTGAAGAATAGTGATAATCTTATGAATCAATAAGGTGGGTTGATGGTTTTAGAGAGAGAAATTAGTGAGAGAAAGTGAGAGAGAAATATGTGTTTTCTATTAAGTGAAAATGAAACAATACCAACAACCAACCCCCTTTCCATGGTGGAAAGAGGTATTTATATCCAAGCCACTAATGGACTTGGGTCGGCCCATGACAAGCCCATGGGCCGGTTTTACTTAACAAATTAAACAAGTATTTAACTACGAGCTATACAACATTCAATAATATTGTGGAGTGACCGATACTTCTAATATACGTAACGTATTTCTAACAATCTCCCCCTAAGAGAGGTCACTCCACGTTACACAGTTCTAAACCTAGCATACTATACTAAGTCTTCGTTCTTCAGCTCGTAGTCTTTTATTCTTTTCTTTTTGTTGTGAATATGTTGATTTGATCTTTTAGGCTTTGGCTTGAGAGCATTGTTCTTTTGACCAATCACGTGCAATCTTGGCCTTCTTGTGAATCTTGCCTCCTCGTGACTCCATGTTCCACACACTTATGTCTTTTGTTGAATTCTTGAAAGCTTCAGAGTTTGGTACAGCGGAAGACTTCATTTTGTACTTTCTTGAATTTTACTGAACTTTGATGTAAAAAAACATAAGCATGTGGGAACGACTTTAGTTGGTACACCGCAACGCCACCGTCTTCGCAGCAACATAATAGAACACGAATGAAATGGCTGAGAACATTTCATTCTAAATCGGTAGCGTTTTACCTCCGGTCGGTGAAGACCGTTGGACGATATTAGATATCGTACGTGTGACGAATAGTTTCAATTAAGTAACTTCCTAACAGGATTTCGCGGGTAAACCCGTTCTCTTTATTCGACGATCACTAAGCTTGACTGCGAACATAACGAGTGAATCACTTGGATAAATTATCCTTGTGATTGAAGCCGTCAATTCATGAAACCTGGAACAAGTAAATTTCAATTAAGATTTTCACCATCGTTGCTTTCCAGTTATCACGAGCTTGATTCATAAAGAATCTTGCACGTCACCTACCAAGTGCTGTTTGATGTTAACACTAGAAGGATTTCCACTCGTCACTGTGAACACTAAAGAGTGTCACTCTGAGTGTTCTGGCAAGATCATACGATAATGCGTAGAGGCCTGGAACGAGTTTAAGTTCAATTAAGAATTAAACTACTGTTTCTTTCCAGTTTTTCACAAGATTGGTTCTTAAAGAACCGCACGTGTCACCTACCATGAGCTTGTTTGATGTTGGCTCAAGCAGGATTTCCATCTTCATTGTAATACTTACGTATCACTCGGATGTTCTGGCAATATTACAAGAATACTGCGTAGGACTCATAAAGATCTCTTACTTTTCACAGTGTGTGAGAAAGCAAGGAATAAATGGAAAGTGTCCTAATGAGACTTTTGATGATCTCGTGGCTCTAGACTCGATAGTGCGTTTTGATTTAGTGAGCGACGGCTGGAGAGGAGTGCCACCTATTCAATATCAGTCTATTCGGAGTGAATAAACCAATAGATAACGTGTTGATCTCCGTGTGATTAAAACAAATACCTTTTGAGAGATATTTGAGTTAGCTGGGAAGGGTTGTGCATTGCATCACTGGGTCCATGATGTCTTTCTTCAATATCGAGAATCATTGACAAATGATCTCAATAGCATATGTATTGACCCGGTTTCTGCCTAAAGTTGTAAGGAGGGCTTCTTTCTTTACACCCTTTATATTTACAATTCTTTTTCATTCTTCAACCCCTTCAATGCTTACCAATACGTCATCACTAGCACCTTGTTGTGATTGTTCTAGTGCTAGCTTAAGTACTTGGTCGGCATTCAGCTTCGTTCATAATCATTCTCCATCTTTCCTAGGACTTCTAGTTCTATCTAGGGAATTGTCATTGGGAAGATTCCATCGGTTCTGATGAATCATTGGACTAATACCTATTCCTACCACCCTTTTGTCACCACATCCGTCGTGAATTAAGCGTGTTTTGGGAAAGTATGGTCACCATGAAAAATCCTTGAAAATCACTTAAGGTACTTGTGATATTGAAATCAAAAGTTTTGTACCTTAAGTGTTTTGTTCATCAAAAAACGCTCCCCCTTAACACGTGCTTTACACATATTAAGTTGGATTATCGTTAAGTCTTTTTCATCTTTTAGCCAAGTATCGTTTAAGTCTCCTTAATCCCATTTTCTCCCCTTATCCAAAATGTTAACCATTAATATTTGGGATATTGAATGGTTTAACCGGTCTTTGGGTAAAAATGAAATCAATGTTTGGCCATAGAACATATTAATGCTCCCCCTTAAATTAATAAGGGTTAATTGTAGTGCTTTAGTATGACATATTTTGAAAGATTTAGAATCTCGTGAGAAATTCTTGAAAAATTATCATACCTTAACACTACATCAAGCCGTAAAAGCACATTATTCACAAAATTTACATATTCACAAATAAAACCAATATAGAGTGGACCTGAGATGTACGACCCATTAGATGGATCGTTGCAGTAACTTGTAGTGCACTCCATATGGTCTACCACCAACGAATCTTTCTAAGCTCCTCATCAATCTACGTTCCCGGATCTTTTCATCAATCTTCTTGATCACATATGTCGCCATTTTCAGATAACCCGGATGCCAATCCTCAATCATTTCTGGTAATGTCCCACCAGAATTAAGATGCTCCAATTTTCCTCTGACGTATATGAGAGTCCCATCACTGTATTTATGAAGCTCACCTACCCTCATAAACTTCATGATCCCACGACTGTTCATGTAGAAAATCCTGTACATCGGAACGGTCGTACCGGTATAGGGACATCTTTTGACATGTTGAGGTAGAACTTGATTCATTGGACGGGTCATGTTAAGCTTCCTTTGGTAGCTTTCAACTCCCAATTGAAGATCTTCAACTCGTTTCTTGATAACAACGCTTCGTGTGAACATACGAAGTGCTGTATTCAAGGGAATGATTTCTTCACGAGTAAGAAGGGTAAGTTGATTACGGGTCATCATAAGCAACATGTCTTCGATATCTTCAAGGCGAATGATAGAAAAATCTCCCTGTTGTATCTTGTATTCTCTGTCATCCTCCCTTTTTAGACGAATCTCCGTCACATGATGATAGCCATTCTTGGGTTCAATCTTCAGTCCCAAAATACTTGAGATGTGAATATCGGATTTGACAATACTACCTGAGTTGGCTAAGCAGCAACCTCTGTATGCTCTTCGGACTCGCTCGTCCCAATGTGATGCTCCTATAGCAGCATACATGTCATAATTACGGCTTACCTTTGGAACCCAGAGTCGATTGACCTTTTCCTCGATAAAAGGTATTGTCCCCCAATTAGCAGCTTTCAACAAGGTTAGGGAGGTCGCGTACTTGGATGATCCCTTGAGGAGATACTCAAGATCATAGGTGAAAAAGAAGTCAAGAGAAATTTGATTATCTTGAGAGGGATCAAGTCGAGGTGGATCTCTTTTTGACTCATGAAGGCCTGGCCTTTGAACAGTATTGAGAGCTTTCAGGACCTCGTCAGCATAATACTTGTACTCCATGAGGCTTAACCTGGTTTTGGCGTGAAGTCTCTTGTCCTTTAGCGCTCTCTTCACCAAAGATGGAGTGACCGAAGATTTGAACTCATGAGCCCAAAATGCACACAAGTCTATCGGACTACGGATACGGAGATATAGAACATCTCTATCAGCGTCTGTGATTGGATCATATTTTGCAGCTGCCGTGATCCAAGCTTGTGGCGGTGCAGTTTCATCAATCTCCAATGTATCCGCCCAGTCCCGTGTGCTTGACTCGGGAACAGTAGATTCTGGTTCTTTTTGCAGAGGAGTAGAAACATGAACACTTGCTGGTTCCGATTCAGGCATTTCGGCGGTATCATGAACAGGCGAGTGTTGTGCAGATTTAGGTTCAGTTACTGGTTCTGCAATCACAGGAGCAACAAAAGAACTAACAGGATTAGTGGTAACAGGTATAGAAACAGAAACAGATGTACCAGGAACCGATGATGCAGTAGCAGCATTCACATCATGGCGCCACTTGGTTCGTCCTGACTCCGTAGATGTGGACTTTTCCTTTCGGGCAGCATCGTTCTGAGACTTGGTACCAGACTTGGATGGTTTCTTTTTGCTGGCAACCTTGTCCCGCGTTTCATCGTCATCAAACTGATCAGGCTGGTCATTTTTACCGCTATCCCTGTTTTCATTGTCATCATCATCCTCATCATCATCCCTGTTGCTACTCTTATCACTCTCCTCATTTTGATCACCACCATCACCATCATCATCATCATCACCATCACTACCTTTGTCTTCATCTTCTTCACCATCATCCTCTTCTTCACCATCACCCTCTTCTTCACCATCACTCTCCTCTTGCTCACTATCTTCCTTTTCCTCCTCATCCAAGATGTGGTAAGGTACCACACTTCCAAATGTCTTAAACAACCGATCATCCTCCAAGATAGCTTCATTGAGTGCTTTGTAGAGTGTCCGCTGAATTTTAGACTTGTCAAAAGATCCAACTTCCTTCATGCGAGCTTTGAGGATCTTCTTTAGTTCAAAATCTGTTAAGTCATATGCAATTTTGTAGGCTGACTCGGAAGGGTTGGACGACTTAATCATCAAGTTACCAGCCGCAAGTTTCCTTAACTCTTCACGCAGCTTTGGCTTAAGAGACTCAACAGATTCATTCACTCTCTCTACAATAGAAGCTTCAAGTATTTATTTCTGCTCCTTATATTTATCCTTTATGGCTCGAAGTCTTGTAAATCGTGCTTCATTCTTATCAGCTTCAGCCTGTTTGACCTGAGCAAGTTCTTCTGCATGAGATTTACGTGTCAACTCCATCTCTGCAGTGAACTTAGCTATCATCTCTTCTTGGGCTTTCTTGGATGCCTCTTCACTTTGCACTCGTCGAAATAACTCTTCTCGAAGTTGAGCCATCTCTTTTCTTTGACTGTCCATGTGTTTATCCAACATTTCTGCCATTACGAATGCAGCCATTGAAGATGGTATAGAGCTACTCTGGGATGGTTGAAGAGGCACGGTTGTGATTACAGTACTCATGACAGAAGTAGGTGGAGGTGGAGGGAATGGTAGTGGTGTTGGCACCGGTCGTGTTGGTAAAGGCTGGATTGGTGGAGGTTGAGTTACAAGAGGATGTGTAGTCACAATGTTTGTTGTAGCACCGGACTCCTTCTCAACACTTGTTGTATCAGCAATGGGTGTCTCCTTCGATGCTGAGTAACATTCGGGTGATCCAAACTCACTAATGTCATGTGGTTCCTCGTATTCTTCTTCAACATCTATCTGTGCACCCGAACCACTACCGCCTGTGTCTCTCCTACTCTTTTCAATAGTCTTCTTCATTAACCTTTTCTCAGTCTTGCGAGTTAGCTCTGGAGTAGGATCGTCATCAACATTTTCTTCATCGTGAAGAACAAGCTTGTCAGCCGTGCTTTTACCCTTCTCAGCCACAGTCTTTGTTTTCTTGGTTTTGGGTTCAGGTAAAGCTGTTTGCTTGCGTTTACCTTTACTCTTAACCGTGGTCGACGAGTCTTCTCCTGCTTGAACGCTTGCTTGTTGATTCTTGATTTCTATTAGCATGTTCTTGTAATCAGCAGAAGCGATAATCTTATCTGTCAGAAGATGACCGGGAATAGGACCAGGGATAACAACATTGGAGTGACCTTCTTGCCTTAGGTCCACCAGATCATCAGCATCCTGTGTGTGGTGACGGCTACCTGCACGCTTATCAATAGACGCATCGTTTTCTATAAAATAATGTATGATTAGCTTTATGAACCTAGGGTACTGGTAACCTTTAGCCTTAGTCTTCGTGTTTATGAAGAGTTGAAAAATAAACTCGTCCCACAACAATGATGCATAATCAATATTAATACCTTTGAACATACCATAGAACATCTTGATGATTGGCGGATGCACAATCATACCCAGTCGTTTTGGGTGTGAGACATCGGCTGAGAATACCAAAAATCGCTCTCCAAGGTTGACCCACTTTGGCTGTGGTAAAATCGGACACTATACGTAAGTCCGCACATCCAATATCAGAGAACATCGCCATGAGCTCGTTCTTGGTCGGGTTCGCTGAGAATGTTGTTCCTTTGGGTAACTCCCGAAAACCAAAGATCTTGCGGAAGTCTGACACGGTGAGAGTCTGTTGCTTGTTGTCCAGGAAGAATGTGATCTTGTTTGACGTCTTCTCTTTGGTTGCCCAGAATTCGTACATGTAGTCGAAGGGCGCCGAAGCACTACCCCTTAGCGCATTCTTGAAGTGAGAATTGTCAAGAATGGTTGAACCTACCTTGAATCCATTGTGAGTGGAGTGAGAGACTTCCTTCAACCGATAGTTGTTTGGAATGAACTTGAGGGTTTTGGCGTCTTCAATGGCTGCTGCTCTAGTGTCTTGTATTTGTTGCACGGTTGGGTTAGTCATTGTTTCTGCTTAAGATAAAACATAAAAGTTGATACATACAGATATGATTATCATTATGAATTTATACCTAAGCATTATACATATGACATAATCCCTTAATCTTTTAAAACTCTCAAACATTTAACAAGTTATTTAAGCAAAAAAAAAACACCTTCATTCAGAATAAACATCTCATCCGAAATAAACATCTCATCCGGAATAAACCCTTCATCCGGAATAAAACCTTCATCCGGAATAAACCCTTCATCCGGAATAAACCCTTCATCCGGAATAAACCCTTCATCCGGAATAAACCCTTCATCCGGAATAAACCCTTCATCCAGAATAAATGGTTCATCCGGAATAATGGTTCATCCGGAATAATGGTTCATCCGGAATAATGGTTCATCCGGAATAATGGTTCATCCGGAATAATTTGTTCATCCAGAATAATTTGTTCATCCGGAATAATTTGTTCATCCGGAATAATTTTTTCATCCGGAATAACTTTGAAAACATGCTCATTCGGAATAACTTAAAAAACTTGTTCATTCGGAATAACCCTAAATTCGTTCTATGATGGATTAATCTAAACGCACGAGTGAATTTATGGCATTCTAAGGCAACACACATCTTTCTAATGCTAATCCGAGCCAAACCCACCTAAAACCCTAATCAATTAAGGCCTAAATAGAGCAGAAACCCTAATTTGATTAATTGAATTAGAACAAATTAATTAGGTAGATTTAAAGACGAATTAGATGAATTACTAACACGTATGTACCTTGTTAATCGAATGGAACGAATTGAGAGATTAATAATCGTGATGTTTTTTATCTTTGTGTGTTATTTAGATGTGTTAATGGCGGATGAGAGAAAAACAGAAAGAAGAAAAGAGAAAGAAGGAAAGAGAAGACGGGGGGGGGGGGGGGGGGGGTTGACTTGGTCAAAAAATTTCCAACTTTTACCCTTTGTCATTTTTAATCCCCCAACTTTTTGTTTTACTTTTCTTTTCCTTTTCTTTTCGTTTCTAGTCACTAACCATCGTTAAACTTAACCACCTTTACCTATCTTAGCGATCACACAAACTTAAATGTTCACGACAAATCACGAACGAATACAAGACGAATACCAAAGCAATTCCAGTCATTAACCTTTTAGCCAATTAATTTTCCTCAAACACTTTTGTAAACCTTTTTGATGACGAAGACAATTTAATATTTTCTCCCCCTTAAACGATGACCCGTTTTCAATTGAAAGAGCTGTAGTCATTGTTTAAAGAGTCAAATATTGATGAAAACATTTTCCAATTAATGTCTTGAAAAGATTGATTCGTGGTGGCAATAAAATTTCTCTTATTTTGACAAGTTAATGCACTGAGACGTATACTAACTCGTGTTAGACCAAGTTATAAAGTAAACTTGATCCCTTTGTATGATTTGGCTTGTAAATCATACCCTAGAAAATTAATTCCCGTTGTGAGCCAACGTTTTCCAAGGAAATACGTGACTTTAATGCGAAAAGCGGGTTGCAGTCTGAAATAACTACAAGCCATAATGGACATGTTTTAAAAATGTACAACTTTTATACGGACTCTATTTATGGCGCCGTGTCAATATTGATCGACATTTCTAAAGCCGTAAATATTACCGTACTAAAAGACATGCCCGATTAAAAAAGACGAAAATATTTTTGGGTTTTCTTGGTTTTATATTTTTTTTATGGTTTTTCTTGGTTTTATATTTTTTATGGTTTTTCTTGGTTTTATATTTTTGTATTTTTCTTTTTGTGGTTTATATATATATAATAATATACATGATCACGATCAAAGGATACGCAGAAATAGTTTACCACCACTATTCTGCTGATTCTTCTGCCAACTCTTTGAGAGTCGCTGGAGAGAAGGATTTCATGCCAAGCTTGTCGATCAAAAACTCGATTCGTCCTCGATCTAAGGCTTTTGTGAACATATCTGCCAGCTGATACTCAGTGGTGACAAAATACAGCTCGATCACTCTGTTTTCCACTTGCTCTTTAATGAAATGGTAGCGAATGTCGATGTGCTTTGCCCGGGAGTGTTGAACGTAGTTGCAGCAAAGGGCAATGACGCTCTTGTTGTCACAATACATCGGGATTTTGTTGAATCCAAGACCGTAGTCAGTCAGTTGTGATCTCATCCAAAGGACTTGAGCACAACAACCGGACATGGCAATGTATTCAGCCTGCGTGCTAGAAATTGCAGCGCTTTTCTGCCTTTCTGAAGACCAACTAATCAATCTATCTCTAAGGAGTTGCACAGAACCAGAAGTGCTACGCCTAGTGTCTTGATACCCAGCATGATCGGCATCTGCATATGATATTAAAGCAATAGAGGAATCTTTCGGATACCATAGACCACGATGAAGTGTTCCTTTGAGATACCGAAAGATCCTTTTAACAACATGTAGGTGCTTTTCGGTAGGCCGAGCCTGATACCGGGCACACATGCATACGGCAAACTGCAAATCAGGCCTGCTAGCATTTAGATAGAGAAGGGTGCCGATCATCCCACGGTAGAGTTTCGGATCGACAGCAATCCCATTCCTATCTTCATCTAACTTGGATTTCTCCACCATTGGAGTATCCACGGGGTCACAATTTTCAAAGTTATATTTCTTTAATGATTCTAGAGCATATTTGGATTGATTAATAAAGATGCCTCTGGGATTCTGAGAAATTTGTAATCCTAAGAAAAATGAAATTTTTCCCATCATTGACATCTGAAAGCGTGTGGACATTATTTTCTCAAAGCGGTTTGACAATTCTATTTTAGAGGAAGCAAATATTATATCATCAACATAAATTTGTACCAGTATCATGTCGTTGTCTTCCTTGAGAGTGAATAGAGTGGGGTCCACCTTGCCTTTGGAGAAGCCTTCCGACATGAGATATATTGAAAGGAGATCATACTACGTGCGTGGAGCTTGTTTCAACCCATAGAGAGCCTTCTTAAGCTTGTACACATGATTAGGAAACTCCGTGCTAACGAACCCATTCGGCTGACTAACATAGACTTCTTCCCTTAGTTCACCATTCAAAAATGCCGTCTTCACATCCATTTGATAGACGATCATGTTCATATGAGCAGCATACGCAAGGAATAGTCTAATAGCCTCCAATCTTGCAACAGGAGCAAAAGATTCTTCAAAGTCGATACCCAAGGCTTGTTTGTATCCTCTAGCAACCAATCTAGCCTTATTTTTCAAAACTCCACCCATCTCATCGAGTTTAACCTTATAAACCCACAACAAAGTAAGGATGTTAACCTTTTCAGGGAGAGGAACTAATTCCCATACTTCAAGTCTTTGGAATTTATTTAGTTCCTCTTGCATGGCTTCAATCCAAGATGATTGAGTCATAGCATGTTGCCAGTTTTTAGGTTCAACTTCGGAGAGAAATGCATCAAAATAGCAATAGAGTGCACTCTCTTTTAATTGATGGCGTGTCGAGACTGGTCGATCGAGACCTCCAATAATATTCCTAATTGGGTGATCTTTTGTCCATTTGGTGCTGTGATTTTCAATCGTGGTGGTCTGGAGTGAACGATTGTAGGAGCTTCTTCTGAGGTAGACGCGGCTGAAGGATTTTCAGGTATCGGTATACCAAAGAATGGAAGCTCTTGTAGGTGAGCATATTCCAAATCGTGATCAACAGAATCCTCTTCAACATCATTAGGCACAAGTAAGTGTTGATCCCAAACTTAGATCGATTTAGCTTTATGTATACGAGATTAGATCAAGTAATACACTTAGAGAAACCTTTGTATATGCTTATGATAATTTAAGTGTTATGCAGAATTAACACTTAAACAAGAACACACAATGATATAAACAAACTTTCACTTTGATTAATGATATCAAACTTGCTTACAATGAAAGTAGTTTATGAATGAAAACTTATCTGAAACATTAACCTAAAGGTCTTCTTTTATAGACATAAGAAGCCTTGTACAATAATCTATGTATCAGCTATTCTAGGTAAAGATAAATATAGAAAATACATTGTTGTTCCTATCTTTACTAGAAGTAATATAGAATACAATAAACGCGTAGAGTATATCTTCCCAACAGTGCTTGTCTTCAATGTGTCAACGCTTGACTTTATCTTGTCAACGCTTGAGCTGTCAGCGCTTGTTTTGTTCTTGTCAACGCTTGTTTTACTCTTGTCAGCGCTCAAGTGATCTGGCCTTAATTTATTCCCAACAATCCTCCCCTAAACTTGATATCCACTCTTATGATCAAGTTTCTGAATAAGCATTAAGGACTAGGAGGAATCTTACAAACCTTTTCATATTGGTAATGAATAAATCTGATCAAGTCTTTTGCCACGTCACTTGAATAATCTATCTCCAGCTGAGTGTTCTTCATCTTCTCCAAAATAGCCTTGGATATGAAATACTGACCATCCACAAGTAGATACTCAGCAAACTTTGTAGAACTCAAATGGTAAACACCAGCAGCTGAATATAATCTCCATTGAAGACCACTGAGGTCATCTTCAAGATCCTTCCAAATAGCAGGATCCTCATCTCTTGGTCCACACATTCTTTTGAATGTGGACCACAGTTTTATTCCATTAGCTGAAGTTGGTGCTTCAGCCTCATACTTAGTTTCTAGCAACCTCCATAGATCAACCAAGTCTTCTCTATCACAACTTGCAAACAAAGATATGAGAGTGGTAAAAGTGTGTACCTCTTTACCATATCTGCCAATCTTCCAAAACCCACATTCATCTTCTTCATAGCTCACAATTGGGTTCCTGGAATCTAATGGTAACACTTGCACCATATCTGAAGCTTCTAATGGTGAGAGCTTGAGGCTCTTTCTTATAACAGCTTCACTTGGATATAGTGGATCCATATCTTTGGGAAACTCAAGTGAAATTCCCTTCTTCACTGGCCTGGGAACAAACATAGCTTTCTTGAGCTCCATTTCTTCTGCAAGTTCTTCCTTTCTTTCATCAGAAAGAAGTCTGAGAGTGTTTGCTTCCTGCACTCTCACCCAAATGGGATAAGCCTTGCATTCCAATTCATCAAATTTTAATGCCCTCAATTTTTGATAAGTCCATCCAACTCCATGACATCTGAGCAACATGAAGTATAGCTCCCTTCTATCCTTTTTCAATTCTGAGAGAATATTGCTTGCCTTGTGTTTCAAAATTACCTGGCAATCCTTCTGAACTCTGAGAAGAATTTCCAAACCCCATATTTGATCTGAAATGGTCAAGTCTGGATTCTCCATACATCTTTCTTCCCAAGCATTGTACATTTGAACCACCTCTGGCATGTCAAAGTCAACCTGCAATTTCAACTCTCTCAACTTCTCCTCAGCCAACTCATCTCCATACTCAAGCCTTTCTGGTTCTATAATCATAACACTTGAGTCTGAGCTAGCTCCATCATCTCCTTCTTCTGAAGTCACAACAAATGGTGACTCTTTCACCTCCTTTTTATCTTGTTCCATGATTTGTGCAGCCAATCTTCTATCAAATTCAACCTGAGCTGCATCCTTTGGAACAATCTCTTCTACCATTATACCCTTACCCTTATCTGATGGTGCAATGATTGGTAAGGTAGATGGTGATACCTGTGTAGAAACCTCCTTAATGATGAATGATGACTGGGATACATCACCCTCATGTGCAGGTCTGTCAACGCCCAATTTTGTTCTATCAGCGCCCAAAATATTTCTATCAGCGTCCAAATTCTCCTTGTCAACGCCCAAATATCCTGCCTCAGCGCCTTTTGTAACTTCTTCCAACATGGCTGTAAATGATAAATTCAAGTTGGTAGGAGAAACTAAGGACGTATCAAAACCTGTTTGTTTCTTCAAAGTTGTAAGGGCCTCAGCAACATCCATGGATTGACCATCATGACTGCCCTTATCACTCAGATTTATTGGATCTTCCTCCCCTTTGGAAGATTCCTCCATACCCCTCCTTGCACTAGCACTCTCCAAAACAACAATCCTCTCCCTCAATTGCTTGAGTTCAAGGCCTTGTGAGCTGACAATTTGTATTAAGTCTGCATTTTGCTTTTGCAAGCTCATGCAGACGGCCGTCAATTCCATAAGAGTCATTGGTTCCAGTCTGCCCTCTTCTAAAATGGGGATTTGACCTCCCAAGTCAGATTCATTGGGCATGGATGAGGATTTAATGATGGTGGGACTGCCTTGGCCAGCATCTAAGCCAGAACCAATAGTCCTAGCCTCATCCAGGTCACCAGCCACACTTGTGGTGGTGGTTCTCTCTGCTACATGGCTAGGACCACCAGAGGAGAACACTCCAGTAGTCCTTTAGCGTTTCATCAACCTATATTCAGGGGGTATGGAAGATGGTGTGGAAGAATGGGTGGATGTGGGTTGGTTAAGGGGTGTTTGGGTTTGTGAAGGTTGTGTGTCAGCGTTGGAAATAGGCACATCAACGCCAACATTTAGTATGTCAGCGTTGAAGGGATCTTGGTCAAGTTGCATATGGTCAGGTGAAGGAATGGGTTCAGGTATTGGGTCAAGTTGTGGTTGAGGGTCAATTTGTGGTTGGGGGCCTGGTTGGGGTTGTGCTGCTGCAATAACAGCAAGCATAGCTTGGGTCAAAGGTAGGTCACGATGGGGTGGTGAGTTCATCTTCATAAAAATAGCTTTCTTTTGCTCAGGGATCTTATAAAAACCATTATGATCCCTTGAGCAGTAACCTTGGACATAAAAAACCATTTGTAAAAAACGGGGATAAGCTAAAGTCATTTTGTTCCACTTATGTTTACACATGCCCTCAAAAATCATTTTAGAGTAATTAAATTTTTGCCCTGTTGTAATGCACACAATAGCACTAGCAATAGATCTATTGATCTCATTGTGTGCAGTGCATTTGGGACTCAAACATTGAAGGAGGACATGTATGAGGTACTTCTAGGCTGGGGGAAATTCCTGCTTATGATACTTGTTTAAGGTACCTTCATTAGGAAAAGGATATCCCAAAGCCCTAAGCCCTTGTTCTATTTCATTAATGGGAAGGGTGGCTATACCATCAGCATCATCAAGATGCAAGGCTTGGCGTACCAAAGCCTCAGTAACCACCCAAGGTCTCCCATGAATAATAGAAGTCAATGTAGTCACTCTATTAACTGTTGAGGAACTGACATTATTCCAAAACTGTTTAATATGTGTGACTGGAATGAGTGGTGCATGAGAAAGAGCATACCTTAAGGGGGACGCGTTCAAATACGCCACCATTTGTGTGTATTGGGGAAACAGAGCATCATTAGCTTCAAGATACGCGATCATGTTATGTTGACTTCTGAACCCCAATTCCAGTTCTGATGGTCTAAACTTTGGTGCCATTGATGAAAGCTGTTAAATTTAAGTGAAGAAGATGAAGTTGATAAGAGAAAATTGTGTTAGACAAGAATTATAGATACCCTGTTTAAAAATAGGAGCCAAATTTATAGGAGAAGAAAATACATGTGATAGGCCCAAAAATAGGTAAGTATTTTCAAAAAGCAATCATGAAAATATTGAAAATTTATAAGTTTATCTCATGCATTAAATGTAAAGTAACAACTCCCAAAATTACGGCCTAAAAATATGTCAAAAAGTAACAACTGGGTAGGTCCCATTGAGTGTCAATGGTCAAAAATAACCTATCAACGCCCAACGGCTATAATCTTGTCAACGTTTGCCTATAGCCATGTCAGCGTCCAAATTGGTCACAACAACGCTTGGAAATATACTTGTCAGCGTCCAAAAATAAAAATGTTTAAAAATTAAAAATAACCTTAACAAAGTAATTTATCCTAGAGAAGATAACCAAAAAGCTGATAATTATTATAGGGCGGCAAGCACTGTCCAGTTATGCACACTTGCATAAGCAAGATAGACATAACAGTCCTCTAGTGTCCCTTGCTAACCAAAACTCTTAACAACCAAGTTATCTTATAAAATTCCTTGTTAATCCCAGGGTAATCCCATAACAAAATTATTCCCAAGTCTCCCAACAGACCACAACCAATTCTAGGCCAAAAATGTCTTGGCAACATGTATAGTATGTCAACTTTGCATGCTACAGTGCCTCATGATTTAATAAAAATAACTCATACTCACCTGTGGACACAATCTAGAATTGTGATAAGAGTATCATATGGATACCCAAACATCCTAAAGGTTCCTAAAACCTCCCCTTAAACTATGATACATAAGTTTGCTAAAATCATGCATGAACATAAAAATTTATGTCAAGATAGGAATTAAAAATTCCAACCATCATCCATAGATAAAAACTTGTCCAAATGCTTCTCCATTGATCCATAAGCAACTCTGTATCCAATGGTATACTGCTAACACCATCTGCACATTTTGATTGAAAACCACAAAACTAACATTGTTGCTGACAACGCCCCGATAACACATGACAGCGTTGAGGGAAGCTTTGTCAGCGTTAGACAATTATATTGCTAACAACGTTACAAAAACACTTATCATTGTTCAAGTAACCTTTGTCAGTGTTAGAAAAATATAGTGGAAAATCTAAATCATCATAAGACTAATAACAATGCATCATCCTGTACATACTTTTACACAAAAAGACTCCAAAACACATATTATGTGAGATTGACCATTCCAATACTTGTTACCAAGTATTGAAATCTCCCAGTATCAAAAGGTTTAGTTAGTAAATCTGACACATTTTCCTCAGTGTCAACCCTATCTGGTTGTATTAAACCTTTCTCAAAGCAATCTCTAATAAAATGGTGTCTAATTTCTATGTGTTTAGTTTTAGAATGATGTACAGGATTCTTAATGATGCATAAAGTACTATTATTGTCAACAAATATCTTAGTATGCATGAAATTATACCCATAGTCCAACAGCTGGTTCTGAATCCACAAAACTTGGCCATAACAAGCAGCTGCAGCCACATACTCAGCTTCAGTTGTAGAATTAGCCACCACTGTTTGTTTCTTGCATTGCCAAGATATCAACCTGCTCTCAAGAAACTGACATCCACCGGTTGTGGATTTCCTATCAAATTTATCACCTCCATAATCACTATCTGAATATGCAATCAGCTCCAATGGTGAATCCTTTGGGTACCACAAACCAAGACCAGGATAGCATCTTAGATACCTAAAGATCCTCTTCACAGCATAAAGGTGACATTCTTTAGGAGTCACTTGATGGCGTGCACAAGCACACACAGCAAACATGATGTTAGGTCTGGAGGCAGTAAGATACATCAAGGATCCAATCATGGATCTATAGTGTCTGACATCAACATCTTTCCCATCTCCAATCTTTCCCCAAGGGTGTTCTCTATCCATAGGAGTAGTAGCCCTCTTTTCATGTGGAGAAAAGCCAAACTTCTTCAAGATTTCAGCCACATATATATCCTGAGAGATGAAGATACCATCTTCTTTCTGCTGAACTTGTAAACCAAGAAAGAAGTTCATCTCCCCATAGCACTCATCTTGAATTTGTCTGTCATAAGCTTGGAGAAATCCTCACTCATCTTTGGATCAGTAGACCCAAAAATGATATCATTAACATAGACCTGGACAAGCAACACATCCTTGCCTTTCTTCTTTGTAAACAGTGTCTGATCTATGGTGCCCCTCTTGAATCCATTATCCACCAAATAAGTATACAAAGTACCATACCATGCTCTTGGGGCTTGATGAAGGCCATACATAGCCTTTTTTACTCTATACACTTTATCTGGATGCTCTGGATCCTCAAACCAGGAGGTTGCATCACATATACTTCCTCAACAATAGTTCCATAGAGGAAAGCACTCTTGACATCCATTTGATAGACTGTGAAGCCCATGCAAGATGCATAGGCTAGAAAAATCCTAATAGCTTCAATCCTTGCTACTGGTGCAAAGACCTCCTCATAGTTTATCCCCTCCTCTTGTGTATATCCCTGAGCCACTAACCTTGGCTTGTTTCTGACCACAATGCCTCTTTCATCTCTCTTGTTCCTTAGAACCCATCTTGTCCCTATAGGTTTGACATATCTGGGACAATCAACCAGCTCCCAAACGTCCTGAATTACAAATTGGTGAAGCTCATCCTGCATTGCTTCCACCCAACTTGGTTCTTTGAGAGCATCAAATATTTTCTTGGGTTCCTGTTGTGACAGAAAACAGGCAAACAAACATGCTTGCACAAGAGGGGTATCAACCTTCTTGTGTATATTGGCAATAAACCCACCAAGACCTTGATGAGATCTTCTAGTCTGAACTGGAGTATCAACATTACCAATGATTTGAGAAGGAGGATGATTCTTCATGACTGAAGTAAGTACTCCTCCCTCAAAAAGTCTGGTATCTTCAACTTCATTCTCCATGTTGCCAATATCTTCTTCATCAGACTCTCTTATATCAACATAAGGATGAACCTCTTCATATATATTGGAAGGTTCACCTTGTTCAAAAATGGAAGAGAAAAGATGTTCAGTATTGTTGTCAACGCCTGAATCTTGTTTGTCAGCGCTTGGGCTAACAACGCTTGAATTGTTGTTGTCAACGTCTGAACCATCAACGTCTGAATTGGTCTTGTCAGCGCTAGATTTTCCTTTGTCAGCGCCTGAAGGACCATGCATGTTTGTATCTGGTGGTACTTGAAAACCACCATTATCTTTTCCAGCAGCAGCAACAAAAGCATCTGTCCAAATGGGAATAGTAACATATTCTTGAATAGGAGATGTCTTTTCTGCTTGTGATCCAACCTTTTCATGAACCTGAGTACCTGAAACATCAACAACTTGTTCCTCCATAACATTTGAAGTTACCTTCACAATGTCTGGATTAGTGACAGGCATATAATTTAAAGTTCTAGATAAAGGTTCCAAGTTAAACAACCAATTAGGACCACTTTCAGGATCACTAGGTTTTTTCTCTAAAAACCTAACATGTACTCTTTCAAGTATACATTTTTCTTCTTTAAGATAAACCCTATATCCCTTGCTCTGTACTGAATACCCCATGAAGTAACCCTCATCACCTTTTGCACTAAATTTCCCTAAGGCATCACTAGTATCCAAAACTACTACATGACAACCAAAAGGTCTGAGAAAACCAATATTAGGTTTTCTACCCCAAAGTAACTCATAAGGTGTTTTGTTCTGAATTTTGTTAACCAATGCTCTATTTTGAACATAACAAGCTGTATTAACAACCTCAGCCCAAAAGGTTATAGGAAAATGAGCATCAGCCAACATTGTTCTGGCTGCTTCAATTAGGGTTCTATTTTTCCTCTCAGCAACCCCATTTTGTTGTGGGGTTCTAGCAATACTAAATTGCCTAGTAATTCCTTTCCTGGCACAGAAATCATCTAGCTTCTTATTCCTAAATTCACCACCATTATCACTCCTAAGCATTTTAACCTCATTGCCAGACCTCTTCTCAATCTGAGTTATAAAATCAATTAGAATATCAGTTGTGTCACTCTTCATAGCTAGAAAGAATGTCCAAGTAAACCTAGAAAAGTCATCTGTGATGACAAAGCAATATGACTTACCATTCAAACTTTCTATTTGGTGGGACCAAATAGGTCCATGTGTAGCATATGAAGAGGTCTAGAACTAGTATGCACCTGTTTGGACTTGAATGAGACCTTGTGCTGCTTGCCTTTAAGACATGCAACACAAGAGTGGTCATTGTGGAAGGCCTTCTCAGGCAAACCATCAACCAAACCAAGTCTCACAAGCCTATTTATATTTTTAAAATTTATGTGCCCTAGTCTCCTGTGCCACAAATTACTCTCATCTACTGAGGCTTTAGCATAAAAACAGGACATATTATTATTGATTTTAATCCCATTTAGGTTCACATTGTATATGTCCTTATGCCTAGGTGTTCTATACTCAATATATTTCTCATCATGGATCTTAAAATCCTTGCTTAACACCAAACACTCAGTATCAGTAAACAGAACTTTATTTTTGTTATCACAAACTTGTGATACACTAAAAAGGTTGTAATCAAGTTCATTTACAAGAAAGACGTTCTCAAAACGCAAGTTCTTGGTGAGAAGGGTTCCTTTGCCTGTGATAGTGCCATATCCGCCTCCAAAGTAAACCTTGTCACCATCCTTAATGGGAGTGAAGTTATTAAGGTAATCTTCCTTCCCTGTCATGTGCCTTGAGCATCCACTATCCCAATATCCATAATCATTGACCTGTTTTTGAATGCCCTGCACATAAAGAAAACAAATTAGTTTTCTTTGGGAACCCAAGTCTTAAAATACTTGGATTCATCTGGTTGTTCAATAAGAACAGACTTAGTTCTCACAACAACCCCATTCTCATCCTTCTTAGGATGAAATACCCAGTTAACCCTAATAGGTTTTGTAGTGACCTTTGATATGTAATTAAATCTGTTGCAAGTCATTGAAATCCCATTATCATTAGGATTCTGATCTTTCTTGGGTCTCCATGTTAAGCTTGAAGAAGCTTTAGACCCCTTACCCTGTGGTTGCAAATATTTAGGTCTGGTCACGTTTCTGTCAGCGTTGGAATTGGTCTTGTCAACGCTGAAATTACCCTTGTCAGCGTTGAACCTAGGGTTTGCTACAGAAACCCATTGCCTATTTGACCAGGTGTTTGTCTTTTGAAATGGTCTTTGTCCATGAGTGTTAGACCCTCTAGTAAAGAATGGGGCAGGTCTAATCACTTGTGGACTTTGCTGCACACAAGGTTTGGGTCTGACAACGTTTGACTTCCTAACAACGTTGACTTTGTTCCTGTCAGCGCTGAAATTGTTCCTGTCAGCGCTGGCTTTGGGAGCGTTGACACACTTGTATGCCAAGTGTGAAAAGCTACCACAAGTGCAACAAGATTTTCTAGACACAACCTTAGGTCTAGAAGAGAAGAAGCCTGTTCCATTATTGCTAACTTGGCTCTTGGGTGACCTAGTATTCCTATACATTTCTGCATATTTAATGCTAGGTTTTCTATCAGTGTTTGAGCCTAGGTCAACAGCTTTACCAGTGATTGGGTTTGTAACCTTAATGGGAGTTGACTCATTGGGACTTTCACATAGCAAGCCACCCTTAACAAACAAAGTAGGGTTAGCTTTCTTCCATTCATTCAGATCAGTCAACTTTTGTTGGTACTCTTCAACTGGAGTGACAACTCTTGGTGGAGGAATGAATTCCTCCTCTTGGAGTTCTGGCAAACCAGTCCAAGATAGGTCCTTTTGTTGGACACCATAGAAGTCACCAGCTGGTGGTGGAACCAAAGAGTAATCATTCATCCCAATCCCAGTCATGTCCTTAGGATCCCTTTGTTTACCCACACAGTCTCCTAGGGTTTGGGTGGCTCTATCAAATCTTTGAATTTTAAGGCCAACATTATCTTTATTCTTAATGGCCTCATCTAACTTAGCCTGTAACTCACCATTAACCATTTCCATGATGTTTCTAATATCCATACTAGCATTTAACTCATGTTTTAAGATGTTTATTTTATCTTTTAAATCAAATTCCATTTTCTTGTATTCAGAAACGGTTTTCTCAGTTTCAGTGAGAGCTAGTTGATAATTAGACAATTTACATCTTTCAGTACTCATATCATCTAATAATCTTAACACCTCTTTGTTAAGTCTTTCAGTATTTAACCTACAACCTTTGCTACAAAAAGCGTCATCATATACCTCATTATCAGATGAAGAGGAGGAGTGTGCCATGAGAGCATATTCAACATGCTCTTATTCTTCAATTTCAGCAACCAAAGCTTTATCCTCTTCAACATTCTTAGCCAGATAGCTCCAATCCCATCCCATACCATCAATTCCTTGAACTGTAATCATGGCTTTGGAATCCTGAGCTTTAACAACTTGACTTGAGGGTTTACCAGCATCAGATCTTCTAGGAGATCTGCACTCCCTCATGAAGTGCCCCATACGATGACAGTTGTAGCATTCAACTTTGGATTTATCAAATCCAGCTGTGTCTTTAGCATTGAAGGTCATCTTCTTTTTAAACCTTCTGTTCCACCTATTTGCTCTTATACTAGCAAGAGCCATGTTCCACTTAATGTCCATCTCTTCCAAGTGCTCATCACTTATCTGCTCAAGATCCTCATATGTAATCACTGAACCATTGGGCAGAGAAGAAATATAAGCACATACAGTATCCAAATCTAAAATCGACCTTTTTTCTTTGAAAAAGAAAAAAGCAGGTTTAACTCTTGGGGAGTCACTCTTGAATGTGTCAGCGTCTGAATAAGAGACGTTGACAGGACTTGTTCCAGCGCTGACATATGATGATCTAGTAACTAGATGCATGTAAGAGTCCTTCTGATTGAATTGACCTTCACTATGAGAGAAGAAGGCCATGTTACTGGTGGTATACTTGCTTCCATGCTCTAAAAGATTTTCATCTTCCAACAGCCTTAGTTTGTTGTAGATGTCATCAAACGAGGAACTCTTGTAAGTATTGTTGGCAAGAATAGATCTTGCCTCAATCTTCCATGCCTCACCAAGACTTTTAAGAAAAGTAGCATTGATGTCAACATCACCAAGTTGTGTCCCCATAAAGGACAATTTACTTGTAATATCAAGCAGTCTGCTTCTCACACTACTGAGCTTTTCATTAGGTTGAGCCTTGAAGACAGCATAATCATGCATGAGTTGCTTCTTCTTCTCTTCCTTAGTATCTTTATTGCCACCATATGCAACTTTAAGAGCTGCCCAAAGGTCCTTAGCAGATTCATAACCTCTGTATTTATGCTGGTTCTCTTGTCCCAAAGAGAGTTTCAGAATATTTAGGGTTTTCATGTCAACCCTTTTCTTTGCTATGTCTTCAGCAGACACAGCTCTACCATCATCAGGTTTTTCCTTCTTGTCAGCTTCTGAACATCCAGCAACAGCTGTTCTTGCAGCAATGGCATTAGCAATCTTTTGAGCCTTATTGAATGTGTTTCCATATTCAATAATCTCCCAGAGTGTGTAGTCATAGATCCCTAGATATTGTTCAAAATTGAATTTCCACAATTCAAAATTGGTTGCATCAAGCATGGGAATCTTGATGTTTGGTAAAGGTGAGGAGGAGGGGGTTATTGCTTCTGACATGATGTTGTTAGGGTTTTTGAGAAAATTAGGGTTTTGGTGATTTTTAGGGTTCTTGTGTTCTTTAAGATCAAAAGTTCCTCAACAAGCTCTGATACCACTTGTTGATCCCAAACTTAGATCGATTTAGCTTTATGTATACGAGATTAGATCAAGTAATACACTTAGAGAAACCTTTGTATATGCTTATGATAATTTAAGTGTTATGCGGAATTAACACTTAAACAAGAACACACAATGATATAAACAAACTTTCACTTTGATTAATGATATCAAACTTGCTTACAATGAAAGTAGTTTACGAATGAAAACTTATCTGAAACATTAACCTAAAGGTCTTCTTTTATAGACATAAGAAGCCTTGTACAATAATCTATGTATCAGCTATTCTAGGTAAAGATAAATATAGAAAATACATTGTTGTTCCTATCTTTACTAGAAGTAATCTAGAATACAATAAACGCGTAGAGTATATCTTCCCAACAGTGCTTGTCTTCAATGTGTCAACGCTTGACTTTATCTTGTCAACGCTTGAGTTGTTAGCGCTTGTTTTGTTCTTGTCAACGCTTGTTTTACTCTTGTCAGCGCTCAAGTGATCTGGCCTTAATTTATTCCCAACAGTAAGGGTGAAGATTCAGGTGTAGTTTGAGAATTACTTGGTGGAGGTGCATCCGGTTCAATGTTAATTGAAGATGCATTTGATGAAGCTTCATTAGCTTGAGCAACAACTTCAGGGATTGGAGCTATCACTACAGGTGCTGGAACTTCATCACTTGGGGGATCAAAGAATTCATCAAACAACGGTTGAAATAGTTTATCCCACTCGGGCCTTGTAGGTGGTATAAATGATATAGAAGTAGGATTATTGGGAACTAATCCGGAACTAATAGCACCGGTTCCCATCTCGTGAAGCGTGGGTTCAGAGCTGCGTTGCTCAGAAGCCATCGCTGTCAGCTCATCAAAATCTGTGTCCATAGTTTCTACTATCTTACTAAGACGACGGTTGTAAATTCGGTATGCTTTCTTTGAGGGTGAGTAACCAATGAAAATACCTATATCGGCTTTCGGTTGAAGTTTGCCCAAATTCTCACTATTAATGTTTGGATAACAAAGAGCACCAAACACGTGAAAGAATGAAACATCGGGTTTACGGTCATGTAGAAGCTCGTAAGGTGTTTTTCCATGGCGTTTCCGAATGATAGAGCGGTTTTGGGTGTAACATGCAGTAGATACAGCTTCTGCCCATAAGAATAATGGAGCGTTCGCATAAATCAGCATAGTCCTAGCAGCTTCCATAAGCGTACGATTCCGTCTTTCAACGACACCATTTTGTTGTGGAGTACGTGCAGCGGATGTTTCATGTGAGATACCAACTTCTTCATAGTAATCACGAAGAGTCTGGTTGACGAACTCTGTTCCATTATCAGTACGAATACGGCGGACAGTAGTATTTAAACGTACCTGAATGAATTTCAGAAAAGTGATGATAGCCTTCGGTGCTTCATCCTTTGTACGTAGAAATCTAACCCATGTAAACCTAGAGAAATCATCCACAATAACAAGGATGAATTTCTTACCACTCACACTTTCGGTTCTCATTGGTCCACAAAGATCCATATGCAAAAGATGAAGTTTTTCTTGATTGGTGTCTTCAGCTTTAGGCTTGTATGATTTCTTGGTGCTTTTCCCCCTTGAACACGCGGAACATAAATGGTCCTTGTGAAATTTGAGCTTTGGAAGACCACGAACTAATTCGTTTTTAGCCAAATGATTAATAGCATCAAAGTTGAGATGAGATAATCTGCGATGCCATAACCATGACTTGGTCTTAGATGCTTTGGAGAGAAGACATACTGGAGAGGCGACCATCATGTCTTGTAGGGACAAAGTATAAAGATTTGCACCACGAGACCCCTTTAACAAGTCTTTTCCTTCCAAGTTACGGATGAAACAAGTGTGTTGTCGAAAAGCAACCTCTAGGTTGGAATCACAGAACTGTCCTACTGAAATAAATTATGACCAAGACCTTATACATAGTATACCCTTGAAATCGTAACATTTCCAATCTGATATTCACCATACCCCATTATATTTGCAATATGATCATTACCGAATTTAACCGTTCCAAGAAACTTGCTGACGAAATTTCGGAGCATCGAGCGATCTCTGGTCATATGCTTTGAGCAACCGGAGTCCAAATACCAGAGGATGATTTGGACCACCTGAAAATATCACCAGACGAAGACAATGTATAGGTTTCGGAATCTGAATGTTCCTTGTTATTAGCAGGTACAAATTTAATGATCTTAGATTTCCTAACTTTAGGTTTCTTAGATTTCCTAGCCTTCTTCCTAGTTGGTGGTGTAGATTCAAGTTGGCTTAAATCCTGAGGTATTTCTTCACTGATAGGCACTATAGTAGGGGCTGACCTAATTAAAGGGCGCGGTTTCCATACTTTAGTGCTAGTGTGCCTAATTAAAGGACGATGAGACCTAACCTCAAGGGAAGCATTCCTAGTTAAAGGGCACATTTTTCCATCTAATGTAAAGGTCCTACCAGTGGGACGCCATTGCCATCCAACATGGGAACGAGTTCTCCCAGTTAGCTTCCATTCAAGATCATTCCTAATGCCATTCATTTCATTCACATGATCAATAAGACACAAATCATGACGTTGAGAAAACATGCATTTATTACAATTCCAACATTTTAAATTAGAATTCACAAATGGTTTAGGCTTCTGCACAGGCGCAGAGATTTTAGTCTTAGCAACATGATTCTTTTTATTTAGATCTGAAATAACATCCCTAGGGTGAGCTTCTACTTTCTTCTTGATGGTACTACTAGTGGAGGGCTTGATCTTATCTTTCTTGAATGGCGATCCTTTAGCCTTAGTAGACTCTTTTATTCCTGTAGAAGGCAAAGTGGGAACATTAGCAACAGATTTTAAAGGTGCCTTAGTTGATGGTGCCAATGACGGTTTTGCTCCTAGGGTCTTATTGAATGGAGTTACAGCAATGGGTCGATTAGTGAGTAGTGTAGAACCCGGTTTTCCTATGTATTGCAAATATGCTAAGCAATATTGAACTCGCTGAATATATGCATGAGCTGAATAATAGTAACTGCTTGAGGGATCTAACGCATACAAATCATCTAAAATATCCCTAACAAGGTCCACGTGCTTAATTGCATTCATCATATAAACATCGTAAGTATCCGGATTTTGCTTATGGCGCGGGTTCTTATAGATCACTACTGAATTGGTTGATGGAGCACTAGAGGACGGTGCAGAGTTGGTAGCTAAGTTATTAACAACTTCTTGTCGGGTGAGAAGAAGTGTCTCCTTTAACTCGGCCAAGACCATGTTTTTGTCAATGAGCTGGATATTTAAGTCAGAGATTTCCTCACACTTTTGGTTCAATTGTTCAACATAAGATTGTTGTTGTGTTGCATTAAAAGCGAAGCATTCTTCTAGTGAACCATAAAGAGTGGACATTCCCTGTCTTGCACGTTCCATCTCCCCTAGAATAGACGAAAGTCTAATTTCTAAGTACTGGTTTTTAGACTCTGCAGCCTCTAGTTCCAAAGTTAGTGTTTCGTTCGATGATAAATCTCTCTTTAATCTCATAATCTCTTCCTCTAATGCCTTAACTATCTCAATCATCTTGTCACTCGTCTCAACACTGTTTTCACAACCATTTGTTACCAAAAGATCCTCATTTTGAGTTTGGTGTTTTAATTCTAAATATATACAATGTTGTTTAAGTTGATTAAAACGTGTTGCAAGTAAATTGTAAGAATCTTGAAGCTTTAAAAATTCAGCGTTAGACTCGTGACAAGAATGATTATCTACCTCATTTACAGTATCAGCAACATTTACAGAGAGATCACACACATCATCACATATATTCACAACATCACATTTAATCATAGCGGATGTAAGCTCATTCGAATAATTAACATTCACAGTAGTAAGCACATCACACGAAATTACTTGGGACAAGAATCGGTCATACTCGGATAAAATCTTTTCCTTTTCAATTAATTGTAGTTCGTAGGCGGTGTCCATTTCATAAAACACTTTTTGAACTTCTTTAATTTCTAAATCGAGATTTTCCGAAAGAGATGCAAAACTTCCTTTTAGATTTTCGACAAAAGGGTTGATCTCATTCTTAAACACCTCGTTCATGTGTTCGAAAGCCCATTCTCCGGCGTTTAGACCATTTGAAGTCGTACATTCCCGGATGACCTTGTCAAAACTAGCAAAGTATTGATTAATCTCTTGCAAGTTTATCCATACAGTGCTAATAGGTGGAAGATCCTTTGGAATTTCCTTAGGTCCTTCCATTTTGACAAGTGTAGGAAGTGTACTAGGGTTTTCTTCATTTAACATGTAGGTTGGTGTTGTGATGAGATCTTTATCCATATTGAAACGAATTCTAAAGTCTATTTTTGCAAGCTCTTGATTCATTTTAAAATAATCACACTGGGGATATTTTGCAAAGTTGTATGACCGACTCTCATCAACTAGAGCCTTATTCTCACGATCCTCGAAAATAACAATCGGATCTAAGACCAATCCTAATTTGGTTGCATCATAAAGTCTTGGATTATGGATAAAAGCTTGTCTTGCATACCGTGGGTTAGGGGGAAGGTCTTTTTGACGCGATAAGTTAAACTCTCTAAACGATGCGTCAAATAAGTGCACTAGTTGAGAGGCAGCGTATTGTCTTAAAAGCAAATAATCTAAACTCTTAATTCTATTAGCTACATTAATTTCCATTTCATTCTTTTTAGACTCGAGTAATTCAAAATCCGTTTGAAGTTTGTGAAAATTAGTGACCACTAACTCTTTTTCTTTAAGTTCGTTGGAAAGATTTGCTCTTAAGGTTTCAATTTCTTGCAAATGACCCATTTGTTTGTTTCGAAAATGATCATATTCGGGATTTGTTAGAACATTGGACGAAGGAACTAATTCCAAAGTTTGAACTTTTTCGTTGCACAAGGCAAGCTCAGCCGACAGATTCTTATTCGTAGCTATGGTTTCTAAAAGTGCAGTATTCATTTGACTAAGTAACTTTGCAGGAACCATGACCAAATCTTGTTGAGCAGGAATATGCGTATGCGAAATGACTCCCGGTTGTGATTCACTCAAAGTCTGGGGACTTGCATTGATATTGCTATCATTGATTGTCTCCTCATTTGAAAGACTCACCACCGAAGACTCATTCGGATCAGCACCCTCTTGCCCAACTTGATGTGGTTGAATACTAGTATCAGTGGTATTAGTAAGTACCTCAGATATTTTATCTGACCCAAAGCTAGAGATAGTTGCCATAAGAGCTGCCTGAGCAGATTGAAGATCATCACAGTCTGAATCGTAAGCATCCAGATCATCTGCTTGGTATGCTGCATTATGTGTAGTGAGAACTTCTTGTTCCGCAATCCCTGGATCAGCAAGAAAGGCTAGCTCCTCTTCATCAAGTTCCTGTCCTTGTGCCTGAGCGTTCACCAAATAAATCTTCTCTGCAAACCATTGACCATCCCTTCTCCTCTTGGGTTTTGTGCAATCCCTAGACATGTGACCTTCTTCCTTGCAGTTGTAGCATGTTATCATTCTCAACTTACCTGTGGAATTAGCCCGTGGAGCAGTAACCATTGGAGGAGTGTTGACCATTGGAGCAGGATTGACCATGCGTGCATTGGTGGTTGATGTAGTGGATCTCCCCTAATAAGGTTGAATAGGTTGAACCATTACTCTGCCATTCTCAATGGTAGCTTGTTGTCGAGAATTAGATGAGTTCCTCAGCTGATTGTTAGTAGGAGTTGGTCCTCTAAATCCTCGTTTGCTCAATGTCCTTGTGAGGTAAGCAGACATGGTGGCTAACACTTCAGCTGGGTCAGTTCCTTGTTTGAATTCAGGAATGGGAACCTCATCATTATCACAATACATTGCTTGGTCTTGTTGAGCGACATAAGCACTAGAAGGAGTACTTGTATGGTCAGAATAGCTTGGTGGATATGCTGCATTTTCTTGATATGGCGAGTATGATGACTGAGCATAGGGTGCAATGCTTGCTGGTGAATATGGGTGAGGCTGTAGAGCATATTGTGATGCTTGTGGTTCTCTCTGAGACAAAGGTGCATGAAACCGATATTGTTGTTGATGTGAGGTGGGTGGTTGCGGTAGAATCGAATATTGGGGGAAGCTTGGAGTCATGTACGGTGATGGATGATAAGCTTGGTGTCCCATGATATAAGGAGTGTTGTTATATGACAAGCTTGGTTGATTTGCCATCAAAGCTAAAGATTCAGGGTACATACCTCGAGGCGAACGGCGCATGATCACGTGTTTCTCATGCTGCTGGAGAAAAGCATAGAGTTGATCCAAATTGCACTTATGCAAATCCCTGGTTAACTTAACATCGGTAATATACTCAACCCATTCAGCTTGAGGTAAAGTATTCAAAAACTTGGTGTTAACCTGGAATGGAGCAATCACGAGATTGTATACATTCAAATCATTCATGAGAGTAGTGAATCTGAAGTAGTAGTCGTGAAGCGTTTCCCCTGGACTGTACGTGAACCTATCAAACAGATCATACAACTGACATTCCCGTTCCTGTTTAGTAAGAGACATACCTTGTAGCAAAACCTTTAGACGTTCCCATAAATCCTTTGCAACCGTATATTGACTTACCATTCGATAGATGTCATGTGGAAGAGCTTGGAGAATGGTTTAAAGAGCCTTTTCGTCTGCATCGGCAATAAGTTGTTGAGCTGGTGTAAGTTCTTCAAACTCCCGTGGTCGAGTCACATTGTTAACAACGATGGTACCATAATCAAATGGACCATTTAGAATTAACTTGACCATAAGCCTCCCATATGTCGGTTTTCCCTTAATGTATGACATCATACGGCCTTGCCATGCTTCAAAGACTTCTTTAATGAGCATTGGAGGGCGATTATCCGTTCCCGTAATGACGGAAGTATCCGTAAGTGATGTCATTTGAGGCATTAATGAATTCGGATTCATTTTGATCACTTTAAAGAATCAAAGATTATCGGTTGATCGAGCAGTGAAGTAAGGTTGTGAGTTGTGTTGTGTTGTTGTGTGAGAAACCAAGATTAAATCCTCTAAAAATCGTCGAAAAAACTCGTAAAAGACCTTGGTTCAGAAAAAAAATACCTTGATTCGGAATAGTTGTTGATTCGGAATGTTGGTTCAGAATAACTGGTTGATCCGGAATAACTTGTTGATCCGGAATACCTTGTTGATCCGGAATACCTTGTTGATCCGGAATAACTTGTTGATCCGGAATAACTTGTTGATCCGGAATAAGTTGTTGATCCGGAATAACTTGTTGATCCGGAATAACTTGTTGATCCGGAATACCTTGTTGATCCGGAATAAGTTGTTGATCCGGAATAAGTTGTTGATCCGGAATAAGTTGTTGATCCGGAGTTGTTGATCCGGAATAAGTTGTTGATCCGGAATAAGCTTTTGATTCGGAATAACTTTTGATCCGGAATCTTTTGCTTTGTTCGGAATAGTCTGTGATTCGGAATAATCCTGGAAAAACACTTCGAGACCAAGAACAAACCGACTTTAAACGAATCTAAACCCGATTTTTTTTATCAAAAACCACAAAAAGTTTTGTAATTTCTACCAAAATAAGCTAAACCCAACACTTATCTACTATTCCAACAACAAAAACACCAAAAATTACAAGATTCAAGGTTGATTTTCCTAAAAATCACTAATACACTCAAAAACTAAAAAGCAACACAAATCCTTACCTTAAATCACCCCATGGCTCTTGATACCAATTGAAGAATAGTGATAATCTTATGAATCAATAAGGTGGGTTGATGGTTTTAGAGAGAGAAAGTAGTGAGAGAAAGTGAGAGAGAAATATGTGTTTTCTATTAAGTGAAAATGAAACAATACCAACAACCAACCCCCTTTCCATGGTGGAAAGGGGTATTTATATCCAAGCCACTAATGGACTTGGGTCGGCCCATGACAAGCCCATGGGCCGGTTTTACTTAACAAATTAAACAAGTATTTAACTACGAGCTATACAACATTCAATAATATTGTGGAGTGACCGATACTTCTAATATACGTTAAAAACGTATTTCTAACAACATGTCTTTTTTTGGAATTGGAAAAAAAAAGTTTGTCTTGGGATAACCATGTGTACTTTTTGTCTTAAATTATACTTAGCCTTTGTAAAATATGATAAGTTAAAAGGTAAAGAGATCTAGTGGATCACACATGTCGTAATTATGTTGTAAAAAAGTGATCTCAATTCAATGATGACAAAAGTTCAATGTATATCTTCTTTTTAATCAAGCAATCATAATCATCCTTTTTTTCATCTACCTAAAAACTCACTTTATTAAAAATTAAATATCTCACAAACTGTGAATCGTTACGCAAAACGAAACATACAATCGCGGCGAGAATTAAAGCATCTTTCTATCGAGTGGCACATGTATATACTTTCGCCGAACTTTTTTTTTTGTCTGAGAAAATTATATATGATTCGTATCGATTTTATAAGGATCATATATGATCCGTGATACGAATCATATATAATTTTCTAAGAAAAGAAAATCGTCGAAAGTATATACGTGTGCCCCTCGATAGAAAAATGATTTAATTCTTTTTGTAATAGTTATTTTTGTCATTTAACGACTTATCATTTATTAGATATTAAACTGTTATTTTTAAATGTTCAAAGTAGGTTTGTATTGATCTCAACATACTTTGGTGAGAAATGTGACATTACCCATATTCAGATATTCTAATGCATAAGAAACGATGGCACTACTAGCTAGATTAACGAAACTAATTTATTCATGGGATTTAATCCATTTATTTGTCCTTATGAGTTTAGCGCATATGATGGAGTAGAGTACTTTCTTTTTCTTTAAATAACAAGTTGGTCACTCTGTCTATTTACTACTTATAAGAGTGTATTCTTTTGGTTGAAAGTTGAAATATTAAAAGTTGAAATATGGGTCCTACTAAAATGTTGAAAAATATTGATTATTCTTTGGGGTCAGCCCTAATACACAAACATAATTAATTCACACACATACACACAAACTTTAATCTCTCTTTAAACCCTAATACCCACCATCCAAACCAAAATTTACACACCAAATCAAAATTCAAAACCTAAAAAAATATTTCATACCAAAATACTACAAAATCCCACCGTACAAATAAAAACCCATAAAATACATCCCGTAATATTTACTTCTACTTCACCACGATATATCATATCGTTAATTTTTTGCCACCAGGCAATTCCGCTGCTATGCGCGAGTAATCGTCTAGTTAGTTCAAAAACAAAAAAGTTGGTCACTGACTTGCTGATTTCGAGAATTCGATGTGTGGTTTAATCGCACAAAAAATCAAACATGGAAAAAAATTATAAATGTCATGATTCTTCTTCTTTTATGGAAGACTAACGGGTTTATGTTGCAAAAATCGTTTGGAGCTAGCTAGGCAATTGGATATTACTAAACGATAAATTGGTTTGGCGGAGATTAATCAGTGATTAATAAGATTGGATTTTTATGCATAAAATTATAAAATTTTGAAAGTATATGTTCTATTTATCCGATTTTTTATCTGATTTCTCCGATTTGACCGATTTATATTCGAAATCGAGTTGGCTTATAGTATCTTTTTTTTCTGATTTGACCAATATATCCAATATTTAACCGATTTTGACCAAACCAATTTATAAGGCCGATTAGTATAAACCATGACAGTTAATCTCGTCAAGCGATTTATCCTGATTAATCGGCCGCAAAGGTTGATTTTTGCAACACATTATAATAACAATTAGTGTAAACCATGACAGTTAATCTCGTCAAACGATTTATCCTGATTAATCGGCCGCAAAGGTTGATTTTTGCAACACATTATAATAGACAAAATAATAAGACACGCCCTTACGCATGGTCCACCTTACGCTGTAAACAAATAGATTTCAGCGACACTTGATAGCGATTAAAATCACGTTTATTTGATGGTTGCAACGTGCTGTGACAAACTTTCCCGTTCATCATACACGAAATCAAAATCAAGTTAATTAGTTATACAAGCGTACACCCTGCACCTCCTAAGTTGTATTATAACATAAAAATCCATTTGGTCGCGGATAATCATAATTACACAAAATGTACGACGACAACAAAATCACAAACAATGAAGAGCACCAGTTAGGCTGTTGCCGTGTTTAAGGTTTTGAAGGTCTTGTGTTCAGGTTAAGCTGTTAATAGTTGGAAAAACCAACCAAGGAACACTTTCAAATATCAAAATTATGTTTAAATCTTTAGTTTCAAATGTACAAAGATAATACAAAGCGATAGATTATGTTTATCATGCTTTTACTAACACACAACTCTTGATGCCGCTTCTAATTCTCCTTCCGCACCGTTGTTCACTAGTGTTGCTTCCTGAAAACCACCATCCAGACATTTTCACTTAATCACAGAACTTTCAGATGATTTGCTACAAAATTAAGCTTTCGACGGGCTAGTACGAGTGGCAATGCCCTTTAAACGATCTATTTATTGGGTTGATCCAGAAACACCTTTTTTTCTAACAAAGTTCAAATAACTAAATGCACTATTTATTATTACGGTAATAATACAGATCTTTATAGGAAACGATTTACGAGATTGTATACATTAAATATATACATTGGGCAAATTCTGACACATTTGACCCCTTGGCCTTTTGACTAAAGATGATTATTGACCTGCTTGAGATTAAACAAGCCCAACATGATACTTAACTTGTACCAACACTTCAATATGAATGGGTTCTTTTAATTAAGTTATTATTTGTAGTTGGTTAAAGTTTACCAAGGTGTAGGAAGAAGAAAGTGTACCACTGGATCTGTCGAATTTAGTTTATTGAGGTATCTTTCTAACGCATCAATTCCATGAAGAATCTTTGCACCAGTTCCTGGCTTCTCAACTGATCCTATGGCTTCTTCATCAACTACCACCGCATCAACAAAATCGGATTCTTCGTTGGGAGGATTTGGAACCTGAAACATTCCCCAAAATGTTTTAAATATTTAAAACTCAAGAGAAATACTTGAACTCGCCAAAGTGGATGTGAATGATCATAGACTAATTGTACCGAACACCTATCTTAAACAAACAAAGACGAGTACCAGAATCATTTGAAAGGTTACTAAGGATGTACAACTGCCACTTGTTATACCACGGAGTCAGTGGCGGACGCAGGAATTTAAAAGATGGGGTGCAAAATATTTTTTTTTTGATAATGACATCAAAATACGGAAAAAGAAATAATATCGAAATGATAAATCGGGTATTTTTACTTAAAATGCGGGATTTTTAAGGTGTTAAAGAGTTGAATGTTGTGTTTTTATACGTAGGTGGGGGGCAATTTGATTTATGAATGGGGGGCACGTTCGAAAAATGCTTCAAATCGGAAAAAATTTACACTAAAATCTCATTTTATCGGGCTAGCCATGGGGGGCGCCGCCACCCCCATGCTAACATGTATGTCCGCCACTGCACGGAGTTATGATACTTGTTATACTGCCACGGGTCGTAAGTCACGCTAACTGTGTTTGTTTGTCCTAAATGGCCGTAATATATAATTCAGGAAATCAGACACAATCTCTAAAAAGGGATTCTATGAATATAGAGGGATAAATGAGGATTATTGTTGCAATAGTGTAGCTTTTATCAACATATTTAACATTTCACGCTAACTGTGTTTGTTTGTCCGAAATGGCCATAATATATAATTCAGGAAATCAGACACCTTCTCTAAAAGGGATTCTATGATTGAGAATAGAGGGATAAATGAGGATTATTATTGCAACAATACAGCTTTAATCAACATATTTAACATTTCACCCCTTTTTGATCCAAACCTGATTTGACATGTTACTAAACCCCGTTTTGACATGTTAATAATTACCCATTTTAATCCAAACCTGATTTGACATGTTACTAAACCCCGTTTTAACATGTTACTCAACCCGCGATTTTGTCGCATCTACCTAAGCAGAAATCATGTTGCCTGTGCAAAAAAAAAGCATGGCAGATCTCGCACCGTCCTTGAGAGAATGTTTTTTTAAGTATCTCAAAGTTGAAAGTAAAGAAGTATAAAATACCTCAAACATTGAATCCACGAGAACATTTTCCAATATGGCTCTTAGACCTCTTGCACCAGTGTTCTTGGCAATAGCTTTCTTTGCAATCAATCTTAGCGCAGTATCTGTAAAGTGTAGTTTCACCTACAACACAAAGTGGGATCAATTACAAACATTGATGGACATGAAGGAACATGAAAACCCGTACGAAAGAATTAAAAGCATTGTAATTTAACAAGAATTTACATTGTTCATGGCAAACATCCTTTTGTACTGCTTCCCAAGAGCATTTTTGGGTTCCGTCAAGACCTGACGGCGATAAGATACTATAAATTAGCCCCGACTGTTGAGAATATAACATATTTCCAGTAAAAGAAGAGAGACAGGAAGGCATGGATAAATAAGAACCCAATCTGTCGAAGTAACAAGTATTCTAAAACATGATGCAAATTCAAGAGTCAAGACAACTGAATCCAAATTAGCCGAATATGCCAGAATTGAGTTTCTGATTCTTAGCACAAAATATTTGTCATTGACGAAGGAAAATCTACGTATATACATCATTACAAACCTGAAGAAGTTGGTCCTCATTTAGAGGAGATGAACTGACAAGAATAGGAAATCGACCAATGAACTCAGGTATCAAGCCATATGCAACAAGGTCACCAGTTTCTACCTGGAATTAAAAACATCAATAACCAGCATTATCAAAAAACTAAGGTGAATAACATGCTCAAAATTAACTTGTGTAGCCACGAATACACGGTTTCTTACTGTCTCTAACAATGAAGATGTAACCACGGCGTTAGTTAATCCAACAGCTCTCATATTAGTCCTCACTGGTGCGCCAAACCCAATAGATGAATCTTGTCGTCTGGGACAAAATAGTGAAGGGTTGAAAAAAGCATCAATCAAGATAGTAATATACTGAAATGAATCCACCAGAAAGCTGGTACTGCAAGAGTTTATACCTCTCAGATATTGTTTTCTCTAGATTAACAAATGCCCCACCACATATAAAAAGGATATCTTTTGTGTCTACCTGCAAATATTGCAACCAATGCGAACCACTGATCAGCACTGGTACTGTTTAATCATAATATTCCAATGGATTAGGCAATGAGCACTCCCTGATGATATAAGATACCCCTGCTCTGAAGGGTGGCAGAATGTTTATGCGCATGTGTGTGTGTAAGTGTAAGTGTGCATGTGCATCATCAACATTTGATTCTTGTGTGAATAAATATACACTATAACCAGTGTTGGCATTGGGCTTGATTTCTCTAGATAATATTAAATGTATGAATTTTACGTCTTTAACACGATGTTTTAATAAATTTGGTATATACCTACTATCGATACTCTTACCTATCATAGCAGTTTAGTAGTTCGACCACACTGTAGTAACATTTAGCTGATTACCGTTGCATATTACTATTTAAAAAGCATATACCACTGCTTATTAAAAAGTGTTAAAACTAAATAAATAGACACTCATTCACATTGCAACGCATATCAGCTCAGGAATCCCCACATTAAAGGTCAACCAACTAATGCAATATATGGTAAACTCATGCAGTCACGTGAAGCTCTAATCTATATTAGTTAGAGGGAGCGAATTGGAGGGCCGGTGATGGGTTAGGTCAAACGGTATTCTGGAGCAGGTCAAAACGGGTGGGCCAGGTCACGTTTACCATTCGATACTTTTTGCCTTCCGAAAGAACTTACTGGTCATTTTAATATGATTATGTAAACTACATTTTTTTATGAATTATAATCTTTTGTCTTCAATGAAAGGACCTAGAAGAAAAAAAGTTCCCAAATCTTCTCGTGTATTTGCATTTATTGATCCACATGCTTCATATGTTACAATAGAATAAGCAAAAATTCCAACCTATTGCATGCCACTACTATTCTAAGTATAAAGAAAGATCCATGATAATGTGGTTAGTATTTCCTTTTATGAAAAATGGACTTGCCATTGTTTATAAATACAACTTTGGAGGCAAAACAAGACAAAAGACAGGGTGTTCAGACCTGAATGCTACCACCCTGAGGCTGCTTTCGAGCTCGACTATCGGGAACATTTACAGTCTGAAACAAGAAACATTGATTAGGTTTATTAAAACCATCCAGCAATGCATGAAGTTAGAGAATTTTAAATAAGAGGAAATACATCAAATGGAAACTTTGTTATGCACAAACATAACTCACAGTTCCTTCAAGCATTTTAAGTAATGCTTGTTGAACCCCCTCTCCAGATACATCCCTACCAGTATTTAAACTTTCAGCCTGCATAGAAGTTTAGAAAATAATTATTGAACATAAATATAAATACATTCATGTCTTTTCTATGTGACGGATAAGCATAAGACCACAAGACCTTCTTTGTAATCTTATCAACTTCATCTATGTACACAATTCCTTGCTGAGCCGCTTCCACGTCAAAATCAGCAGCCTGAAACCAGATACATCAAATTATCAACACCTATAGACATAAGCAGATGCCAACACAGAAAATCAAAAAAACAAAGCCGAACATGATAAAAAAAGTAAAGCTATTTTTAGCAACTACATGATACAGAGATAAGCTACTAAGATGATAGGTGTTGGAATGGATAAAGATATTTTGATAGCAGTTTCCACCAAGTTACTTATTAATGAATCGATTTGGGTTACATTATCTCTAACAGGTCAAATAATAAAACATTTTAAACGGGTCAAAAGACACCGACGTGTATTTCTTTTTCTTTTTTGCCCAAAGCCTCCTAAAATCTTATATAACTTTTATAATTAATTTGGCAGACTAACTGTATAAATGATTAAGTTCACATTCTGGATAACCGTTATTTACGTCAGTCCGACCCATAAATAACATTGCCTTTTTGACCCGTAAATAAAATATATGTTGCGAGTGTGATTAATGTATATGTAAGGTTACTAGTCGAGAAATTCGATTGTAAACAGAAATTGATTCAGTAATCTCATCATGTTTGTATATTTTATTTTTTTTGCCAGTCAAAAGTAGGGCATTCACACTATAGGTAATATTTTAGTAATTACATCCTTACATAGTACATACGTAGGTTTATAAGAAAATATACTTACCACCAGGAGCTTATACAATATTGACTCCACATCTTCTCCCACATAACCTGCCTACAAAAGGGGATGGAAAAGCGAAACCCACATCAGTCGCATTAAACTGGGGACAAACTGGATAGCAATTAAAATAGAGTGGATATCTTATCTACGGCACAAACTATATCAAACCGGCCTGTGTCAATGTAGTAGCATCAGCAATGACGAAAGGCACATTCACAACCCGAGCTAAGGTCTTTGCAAGTAATGTCTTCCCTGTCCTTTCAGTCAAATTAATGATATAATAATCAGGGGAAAAAGTATAAATTGAAACATAAAAGAGTTGTACCACTAAAAAATAAACAATAACCGAATATAGAACGCGTTTAAAAGTAAGTGATTACCTGAACCAGTTGGACCCATTAATAAAACATTGCTCTTCTCTAATTCAACATGCTCAACATCTTGGTTTTCACAATCACTTCTTGATACCAAGAAATTAGAAGAATCAATAATGGGTTAGCAGAGCACCAAAGCGGTATTAAAGTTATACAACAAAACAAGAGAAACAATAATGAGTACTACTATTGAGTGCTTGAGGCCTCTATAATATAGTGCATCCTATCTGCTCGAACTCATAGTAACAATTTCTCAAGAAGAGCAATACATTTTTCTATAAATGCAGAGTAATTACTCAACAGCCGAAAGCACCTGCAACTCACTTTTTATTCGGGGAGGCATGATAAATTCTCTTGTAGTGGTTGTAAACAGCAACTGAAAGCACCTGCCACATTGTCCATATTGGATAAATGTTAGAAACTGATGTTGCATAAAAATAAAGAGATTAGAAAGAAAAACTACCACCGATTCATCTGCCAACAAGTCTACAGAAAATTATAATATTCAGTGGGAAGAATAAAAAACTTGGTCACAAAAGAAAACTAAACTTGATTAACAGCACAGTAAACAAGAAATGCAATGTTTGACATTCCATTTCTATAGTGTGCATTTCACTAAACTAGACGAATACCGGTGCATAGCGGTCCTGGTGTATAGTGTTCAACATATACCTGAACTACAACAATAGATATAGAAAAACAAGCAGATACTACATTACTAAAGTCAATTATCATCTACGAGGGTATTTGTGATTGAATATTGTATTGCTTATACTACAATAAGCCTTATTAAAGTTATTGTTATTTGTTTTCAAACTTTTACTAAGTGTTTGGGTTTCTAAATGCTTATTCAAAGAAGCAACATAGCTAAACTAGAGAGAATAACAAGTATAAGCATTTAGTAAAAAACATACCTTTTTGGCTTGTTCCTGTCCAATAACAAAGTCATGAAGCCCCTTACATATCTGTTTGGGTGTGGGCAACTCCAACCCCAATTTGGGCCCACCCGCCCAGCCCTTACTACTTTGCTCCTCCTCCAGGACGGAGTACTCCCTCAACTTCTCCCACATTTTGACCCCTAGTTTGGCGCTTTGGTCTTCCCTAACTCTCCCAATCTCAATAAAACTACCTTGTAAAATGGGGTCTAACTTATTGGGCCTAAAATAAAAAGCAGTTCTACAACTAGGACACATATTAAGCGCGTGATAGACGCCCATATCGGAAGTTATCGATAAGGGCTTGTTTGAAAAAAGTAAGGTCATTAAAGAGGAGCATCGAGGGCAGTTGACTTGTGCTTTTATGTGATGATAGTTTTCGGAACTTCCTTCCCATTTGTTACGAGTCTGTTGTTGGAAATGAAACTTTTTTAAGTTGTTGTTGAATTTGGGTTGTTGTTGGTTTTGAAGCTGTGAAATTGATGATGAAATGGTGAGTGATGCAATCAAGTGTTTTTTTGTGTTGATTAGTTTTGATTTTGACCCACGAAGGATTAAGGACATGATTGTTTTTGCTGCACACCATACAAGAATAACAACACTCAACTCAAACTGTGTGCGTGTGTGTGTGTGTGAGAGAGAGATATGAAGAGATGCCATCAGTTTTCTAAACAATAAGGCCTAATCACAGGCTGTGATCGAGACGTGGTAAGGCTATCAAGATCGCGATCTCACCTAAGATCGTTTTTGTTTTTACAAAATCGAGTCTCACCTAAGATCGTTTTTGTTTTTACAAAATCGAGATTGTAAGATCGAATCGAGATCATAAGATTCTACCAATTTATCATGTTATGCAAGTAATTGATAAACGAGTCAAACTTTTTTCATATTTTTACTCATCATCAAAGATAAATTTATATAATATCCGCTTGAAAATGTCAAAGTTCAAATTTAAAATACCTAAGTAAAAGTAAAACACAAAAAAGTCAAGGCTCAGTCGTCACACTCATGATTAAATAACACGCGTATATACGTCTCAAAACAAAGTACATCACTAACATCACTTTGAATAAGCTATCTAAATTAATACTTAAAGGTTAATAATTAAAACTATGAAAAGGGTTAAAAAAACAACAATTACATATAAGAAACTTTTTGCTTCAGGCAACAAGAACATGAAAAGAACGTTAATTTGTTTAACGCAATTTGGATTTAGATAAAGTAGATAATTATGTTTAGTGATTAAAAAATAAGAAAATTAAACGTAAATACTTGTTACTGAGATGGACGGACTCGTATTTATCTTTTTTCGGCCTAAAAAGTAATGGGTTAGTAAGTATGCAAGTGAGTAAGTTAGTAACTTGGTAATTTGGTAAACTCGTATCGACACGCGATCTTACGATCTTACGTGCGATCCTACAACCCGATCTTATGATCCTACCACTTATGCGATCCTACACCGATCTTACACGATTCTATTAAGTGGGAACGTAAGATCGTACGATCTTACGTGTAAACTCGCGATCTTGACAGCCTTGCGTGACGTAGTGAAATAATGGGCTTTCCATTTCACCAATAATAGGGTAAAAGCTATTAAATACCCACCCACGTACTTTACGTTTTGTCCCATATTAACCCACGGACTTCAATAAACACAGAATTACCCCTTGAAACTTGTTTATTTGTTCCAGATTAATCCCTGAAACCGGTTATGTGCCACCTGGCCGCCATGTTGGAAAAAATGACACCTCAGCATAGCCACGTCACCTCCCATTTTTGTATTTTTTGTCACATTTAACCCATCCCTCTTCCCCATTTTTGTTTTTTTGTCACAAGCTTCCATATGAGGCTATAACTTTAAGCACTGGCACGTACGGGTCTATTTGATTGCTTAAATTGAATATAGTTTCGTATTGTGATACTTTTTCATTCGACGACGACATCAGGCATGGTTCCCAGAAGACAGAACTATATGATCTCAGCGAGAGAAGACACCATGTTTATTTTGCACAGCTACAATCCATGTCATCTCAAAAATAAATTTGCGTCGTTCAAAAACAGCAGTTGCACAAGACTAACATATGGAAGCCAAAAAGACTGAATCCATAACATATGTAAAAGTGCAAGGATTGAACTCATAGTACTCGACAAACCACATTGACTATTCAAGTAATAAACACTTTATTTTATAACAATTAAACTGCCTTACAATTTGGTGTTATTCAAAGGGTGATTATATAGAGCAACGAAGCCGCCCATACCGACTTTCTTGAACTTAGTTTTAGTGGCCATTCCTTGTTTTGGTGGCAAATAGCATATAACTTTTTATACTTGGAACTTAGTTCACTTTTCTCTATATTAACCAATGTTAGCTGTTAGATGAGGTGGTGGACTTCTGCGAGGCATTGGACTAGTTTTTTGGTTTGGTGTCAAGTTTGACTAACAAAAGTCAAAGAATGTGGTGATAAAAGAGATGAGGTAGATAGGTTTTACCTGCTAAACAGATATCCGATTACCAAAAGGGTGATTTTAACACAAAAGTTGTAAGTACAAAGGGTAATCTAGTATTTATTGAAGTTTGTGGGTTAATATGGGACAAAACATAAAGTACGTGGTATTTAATAGCTTTTACCCATAATAATAACATGAAGACTTTCTTATTAGCTCTATATATCAAAACTCAAATTAGATAAACTAAATTAATGGTTTGGGTCAAAACATGATATCAAATTTTTAATTTTTTAAATAAAATAGATACTTTTTATTACTCCCTCCATCTCATAGTAATAGTTTACCGACAAAAACAAGCAGTGTAATAAAAACATCACTTTTTCAGTTTTTTTCTCTCTTACTTTTTACACAATGACAAATTATCCTTAACCAATTAATTTACAACTTTTTTATTGTTTGTAATAATACCCACAAGTGAGTGTGATATGATAAACTTAATATATATTTCTTATCTGTTTTTAAACTAGACTATTAATTTGAGACGTCCAAAAATAATAATCTGGACTATTAATATGGGACGGAGAGAGTAGTATTTATCTATTTAGTTTATTAAATAAAGATTTTTTTCTTATGTCATCTTTCACTAGATGGAATCTTATCATTGGTCACTTTAATAAAATAATATTATATGCTACTATCATACAGTAATTAATATATATATTTGTTAGAGAAATGGATAAAAAGATATAAAGAATATAATATGGACTTCAGCTTTTCTTTATCAAACACCCCTCTTCTTTTTTTTGTTGATTGTGAGGTGTCTTGAAAATAAAACGTTTCTTTGGAATTCAAACTTCATATTTCAAAATCATTTAACAATCAAGTATCTTCTTCTATAATTTGAATCACTATGATCTGCTTTTTATTCATTAGGTATTTAATCCTTTCTTGATTATTTAGTTATTTTGTTTAAATTTAACCAATGAATTTCGATACACTATTGTTAGGACCTTTGGAATAGTTATTTCTAATAGGTAGACTAGGAGGTATGTAGTTCCTCCTGGTCCTAGTAGTAGTAGGAGCAACACGTGCTCTTGGTCTTTAGAAAGTCAAACTTTATTATTTTGAGTATTCTGTTAGGATATGCATGAGATATGTTATGAAAGGATATGCATATCAGTTTTACACATTTTGGTCTTAAGTCAAAGATGAAGCATGTGATGATCCAACTATGCATTTGAGATCTTAGCCGTGAGTTTTTGTGTGGGGAACACTTTTGATAGGTGTGTAAACGCCCATCCTTTTACCACTTAATTCTGGCTAAAACGAGACCAAAACGCGTATTTAATATCATTTGTTTGGAATTATGCGTTGTTTTTGTGTTTATTGTGTTTTCAAAGTCAACCGAATGGATAATGGAGAAAACATGGGATTGCACGGGATTTATCGAAGAAAAAGACTCAAGATGAAGTCTATTGTCCAAGAGATGCAAAAGATTTGAAGTCACTGGGCCTATTCGAAGATTTATCGAAGAAAAGGACCAAAGATGGAAGATTTACAAAAGTCGAAGAAACTCAAGTCTATTAAACGAAGAAATTAAAAGACGAGTTGAATTTAATCGACGACAAATCCCGAATCAGAATCGAAAATGTCAACTTTTCTGAAAAGACGAGAAGACAAGAAGAACGGGAGAAAAGCCCACTCACCAACCAAAGGGAACCCCTATATAAAGGGTTCCCCTCACACTTTGCATCCAGTTTTTAGTTTTTTTCTTTCCCCTCTTTTTTCTCCCTTTCTGTTCGTAGGTATCACCAACACCACTAGGGTGTTTGGTGACTTTAATCTTTGTTCTTCAATATTGTAATTTTAATCTTTGTTTTGTGATTGTTAAAACCTTAATCATTCAATACATCAATCTATTTCATTTCATCTTGTTCATCTTTCCTCTTTTTATTCAAGTTCTTAAGTTCTTATTTGATTGATTTGATCTTTAAAAAGTTGTTGAATTTGTGTTTTTACTGTTGGAATTTGTTATTCATGGTAGTTAAATGATTATTGGTTAATTTGGTAAAACCTTTTTGCTTATTTAGCTTGATTTTGGATTAAAATCGTTTTCCCTGTTCTTCGGTAGAAGTTACTGTTCTTGTGTATTTCCAGAAGTTCCGGATGAACACAAACTTCCGGATGAACAAAAAAAGTTCCGGATGAATTTAAAGTTCCGCATGAGTTAAGAAGTTCCGAATGAATTTTCCCCTTAAAAGTTCCGAATGAATTTTCCCTTTAAAAGTTCCGAATGAATGCTTTTTCCAAATCTTCCGAATAAACTTCCGGACCAAAAGTTCCGGACGAACTTCCGGATCAACAACTTCCGAACGAAGTTCCGGGTGAAAGTTCCGAATCAACTTCCGAACAAAGTTCCGAGTGAAAGTTCCGGATCAACAACTTCCGAACGAAGTTCCGGGTGAACTTCCGAACAAAGTTCCGGATCAAGGGTTCCGAGTGAACTTCCGAACAAAGTTCCGGATCAAGGGTTCCGAGTGAAAAGTTCCGGATCAACAACTTCTGAACGAAGTTCCGGGTGAACTTCCGAACAAAGTTCCGGATCAAGGGTTCCGAGTGAACTTCCGAACAAAGTTCCGGATCAAGGGTTCCGAGTGAAAAGTTCCGGATGAATAGTTCCGAATCAAGGTACTTCCGAATCAATTTTCTGTGATTATTTTTTTAAGTGTTACTGTTTCTTCATTTTTATTTCATATTTTAATTCTAGTTTTTATTTACTGTTATTAATATAATTGCCTTTAAATTTAAGTTTACATTTTATGCATTTAAACATTCAGTAGAATAGAAAACCACTCCCCTTGTTAGTAACCAAGAACAATCATTCCACTTAGAACCAAGATCAATTCGAGAGGATATCGAGAGAATTTAGAGAACCCCAAGTGAAACTCATTTATCATATTTTAATTAAGTTCTGCATAAAATTTTAAAAATTTTATTTATCATATTTTGCCCAAATCAAACTGTTAAATTTCTGCATCAATTTTGTCTTCTTGTTTTTTAGATGGTGCAGGGGACACGTGGGTGGGGTCTCTGGATGATGTGGGGTTTAGTTTAGAGGCGGGAAAAGGGTGAGATTAAGGTGAATTGAAGATCTGGAATGTATGGGGTTAAAACCCTTTATTTAGGATTAGGGTTTATAGCAGTTTGAGGGTGGACGAATAGGGTGTTTGATTTAGTTTAGGATTAATTATGTTTAAAAAAGTGTTTAGGCGGGAAAAAGGTTATAACTGATTTAATAATCAGTTATTATTAAGCGGAGAGTGGCGTGTTTAGTGAGGGTGAGGTGGAGAGATATGAGTGGTTGGGAGGGGTGACATGGGATGGTTGATTGGCTAGGAAAGGTTTGAGTGTTTGACCCTTTTAGTCCCTGCATTCCTCAATTGCTGTCACTTTGCTTTTAACAGCTCATAAGTTAAATTCCTTTGTTTTGAAGTTTGTTATTTCACATTTTGGCCCCAAATTGTTTTCCAAAGTGTTTTCAAGGGTGAAACTTGTTATTTCATGATTCTTCAAGGGTTCTTTTTGACATGTCTTCTTTCTTCAAGGTCTTCATTTGTATGATTGACTTTGTGGAGGACTAAAAATGACAAGTCCTCAATTTTGAGGGACCAATCTTGCCAATTCTTTAAAGTTGAGGGTCCTTTTTGTATATTTGGCAAACTTTAGGGACCAAACTTGTATTTATGATTATACAAGGGTTTAAAGTGTCAATTGAAGGACCCTTCTTGTACAATCTTTAATTCTTCAAGGACTTTTCTTGGAAAATCAACTCTAGGGCCCGGTTCATTGTGCGGCTTCGTTTCCCGTGTTCGTTTTTGCTTGTTTATTGTGATCTTTTGCCGTTTTCTCAATATCCGTACCTAAAATACACATTGAACAAACACAAGCATATATTTGGCACATTTTATGATATTTTAAGCATTTTAAGCCAGTTTTGGATGATGAGACTATGTATAAAAGCAGTCTCATCAATAATCTCTTCTCTCTTAAAGTCGACCTAGAGCTCCTCTCTCATTCCTCGAGTTTACTTACACGTGTACTCGCACACGTGTAAACATACCTATTGGTGTACCTCGTTCTCCAAAAAGGAAGAACAACAAAACCGTCCATCAAGCCGATCACGAGCATCGCGCTTTCGCCACCGCTATTGTAGCCATGGATCAACATCCCATTATCAAGATTCTTCAATCCAACGTGGATGGGAATGCGGATGCCATAGTCATTCCCGAGATAGCCGCTAATAACTTTGAACTTAACACACACCTCATTCAAATGGTTTACACTATACCTTTCTTAGGCCGACCTATGGATGACCCCCATGATCATATCAAGAGATTCTTATCCATTACTAACACTGTCAAGTAAAATAGGGTACCTCAAGAGGCGGTTAAGTTGATGTTATTCTCTTTCTCTTTAGAGGGAAATGCTAGGATTTGGCTAGATAAGCAACCTTCTAATAACATTCTCATTTGGGAGGACTTAAAGAAGAAATTTGTGAACAACTTCTTTCCATCCTCACGAACCACCGCATTAAGGAATCAAATCATAGGTTTTTAACAAAAGAAAGATCAAACCTTTAGTGAGGCTTGGGATGAATTCAAAGAGTTGTTAAGAAAGTGCCCTAACCACGATTTTGACCAAGTCCACCAAGTCAATACTTTCTACAATAGTTTGAGACCACACCATCAAGATTCCTTAACTCGGTCGTGGGTGGAAACATTCTTGCTAAGTCTATCCAAGAGGCATGGGATATCATTGAGACTAAATCCATGGTCCAAACTAATAGGGATAGAGATTAGGTAGTACATGTGGTGCAAGAGGGTGCTACTCAACCAATTGACAAGGTTTTATATCAAAAGGTTGATACTATTAGTGATATGGTTTTGAAACTTTGTGAAATTACCTTGAACAATTCTTCTACCAACAATGTCAATGCCATCACCCTATCTTGTGAGACATGTGGAGGCCCTCACTCATACTTGCAATGTGACAAAGTTCAAGGCTATCAAGGAGAATGTTATGCTTACAATGATGATGGAAGGGTCCATTTCAAACCAAACATCAATCCTAATCACCTTTCTTACACATACAACAATTACCTTGCTCCACCGGGTTTTCCTCCTCATCAACCCACCAAAAACCAAGGTCACAATCCCCAAATTTAAAATAGAAACTAAGGGCCAAGAGGAAAGTATCAAGGGAATAACAACAATATAGGGCCTAATAATTTTCAAAACCAAGGGTTTCACAATACACCTCCACCTTTCCAAAACCAAGGATATAACTAAGGGAATGGAAAAAATGAAACCATTGAGCTACTTCATAAGACGAATCAAGAGACCGAAAGAAGGATCCGTGAGAGTGAAAGAAGAACTCAAGATCAATTAAAGGCAATGCACGAGGAGACAAACAAGAAATTTATGTTACTCTTAAATCAAAGACCTCAAGGTGCTTTACCCTCCAACACTCAAACCAATCCAAGGGAAAATGTAAATGCAATCACTACAAGGAGTGGGAAAACAACTATTGAACCTTTAATTCCTCCTACACCTCTTTTGGTGACTCCTACCATAGTTCCTCCTTGTGACAAACCTACACCTTCTAGTTCTACACCTTCGAATCCTATACCTACTAATTCTTCACCTTCTACACCTATCGTTAGAGAAACCCAAAAAGAGAGTCCTTCAACAACTACCACTCAACCTTTACCCAAACCAAATCTACCATATCCTTCTAGGTTGAGAAAAGAGAAGCTTAAGAACAAAGATAACATTCAAGTGTCCAACTTCTTAAGGATGTTTAAGCAATTGAATATCAACATATCTTTTACGGAGGCTTTAGCTCACATGCCTAAATTTGCCAAGATGTTTAAGGACCTTCTCTCCAACAAAGAAAAGTTGATTGATATGCCTAACACTTCATTGAACGAAAATTGTCCCGCGATGTTGTTGAAGACTTTACCAACTAAACTTGCTGATCCGGGCCGGTTCTTGATTCCTTGTAATTTCCCGGGGGTAGATAATTGCATGGCAATTACGGATCTTGGTGCAAGCATAAATTTGATGCCTTTGTCAGTTTGGAAACAACTCTCCCTTCCCGAGCTTACACCTACTAGGATGACACTTGAGTTAGCAAACCGTTCAATAGCTTATCCGGTGGGGATTGCAGAAGATGTTTTTGTAGTAGTTGATAAGTTCACATTCCCGCGGATTTTGTAGTTGTGGACTATGATATGGATCCTAGAGTTCCCTTTATTGTAGGAAGACCTTTCTTAAGGACCGGTCGCACTCTTATTGATGTTGCGGAAGGGGAACTCATTATGAGGGTAGAGTATGAGAAAGTTGCGTTTAAGATGGGAAAAGTCATTAAGAAATCTCAAGGTTGTGAAATCGTTAATCATATTGATGTTCTTGACGAGGCGGTAAATCATATTGATGATGTAAGGGTGAATAACATGGATATTCTTGATGAAGTTTGTCATGAATTCTTTCATGAAGCTTGTCAAAGTGGGAATTATAAGATTCCTCATGTTGAGACCATAGCCTCCATTACTTCCTCATTGAATGTTTTTGAAACTCAAGAGTTTAACAATGATGATTTTGTGATACATTCAAACCCTATTTTTCAAACATCTCTTGATAATCCACTTTTCAATGACAACGAGTAAGTTAATGATGATTATAGTGATGAGCTCTCTATACCCTTAAGGTCTATGACTCATAGCATCTCTACGAGTGATCCTCCTATAAGCCTCATATTGACTCTTATTGTCATACCTATTCGCCGGTGGATTTGGTAATTCTTGAGGAGGATCCTCCACCTTTGGAGATTGATACTACTTTAGAAAATATTACTTTTGACGAGGATTTAGACACGTTACTAAATACCTACTTTCCTATTGAGGATGAGTTTTCCTATGATTTCGATGCTTCATTTGTCTCTTCATTGAGTTTAGATGAGGACGACTCACCTACTTTGGACTTAGATGATGACTTTTACCCTCACTTGGACCTTAATGAAAATTTTTCAAAAGAGAAAGAAAAGGAAGACCCGAAGGTTCATACTACTTGTGATTTAACATCTCTTTTTCAACCTTTGGTGTCTAGTGATGTGAATTTTTATAAAGGAGAGTCTTCTAAGGGAACCACTTCTTTGAATTTTCATTTTCCCCAAAAGGAAAAGGTTTTTGATCTTGGTATAAACATTTTTAAGCTATCTCAGTATCCATCTGATGCTATAAAAGGAAAATTCTTTAGAAAAATGGGATCCTTACCTTCTTATCATACCTTTCCTTGTGACCATCGTTTGCTTAAAGGAACCTCGATTATTCTACCCTGATGTGTGATTCCCACCTTGGGTTGTGCTATTATTGGGATGAAAATGATGTATTTGACCCTGGTGGACTTTCTTCGAGGTTTCCCTTTATGGGCATGACTTTTCACCTTAGCATTGAATAACTAGGTTAGAAAATGTAGAGTAGATCTAAATATGTTAGGTTTAATAATAGTAGAGTTGAAGTGGAGGGGTGGTCTTTCTTCGTCTTTTGGTGTTTGTTTTTAGGTTTGCTCTCTCTCGTTTCATTCATGGAGCTTATGGAGGAGGCCCGTGTATCCGGTTCACTTTGATTAGTTTTTGCTATTGTGATATTCAACGCTTGTGCTTAAAATGAATACACTTTAGTTGACCTTTCCTTAGCTTGGGTTAAGCAAAGTTATTAATGTCATAAGTGTAGGGGAGTTAACTCCAATACTCTTAAACATTAAGGACAATGTTTATTTTAAGTGTAGGAGGGTCTTCTATCGAAGTGACCTTGCCTAGACCATTGCCTTGCCTTCATGATAATTGGGAAAATTAGTTTTTCAAACATTTTCAAATTTTTAATCTACTTTGGCCACCAAAAATATGCATTCATAATTTTTGCATTAATCATTTTTCATTTCCACATAACAGATTTGCATTGTATTATATTTCTTCTTTTATTTTTCATCAAAAAATATAAAAAGGAAAAAATATAATAAAGGATATGATTTGACAAGTTTAGACTTCTTCGACATATTAGGCCCGCCATGAATATTTTGACTCAACCCGAGTTTGCTTATTCAAGCTTACTCTAGCTAGTATCATAAACCATGTAGACCTTTATTGGTTTATTAGGCTAAGTATCCATTAGTCTCATTATTCGAGATTTTAAATTGTGGAGAATGAGAGATGATAGAGTTTGAAGTAAGTGTAAAGGGCTAGATAAACCTCATATTAATTACTTGTGGCTATTATATCCTCTTTCGTAACCTTTACTTTCTTGTCAACGCATGTATATATTTTTAATAAATAATCAAGAACGGTTTTAATCGGTTTGTAGTCTCTTATGTATTTTTGACTAATCATTCGTGGTTGGTATAAGTACGTCTTAAGATTCTAAGTTAGAACGTTTTATGTGTACTAGACTTATGGCATGCGTAATACTTAGCGGGTGTTTTTCCTTTTATTCTTTTCAACTTTCTTTGTGAGGAATAAAGAAAAATAAGAGCGGCTTATAAAAAAAATATTAGTGGCTAGAAAGAAATAAAAATAAAAAAATATAATAATTATACAAGACTCCCAAGAGGGGCAGTGAAGTGTTAATTATAGTAGCTATTAAATTTCAAGATTAATCTCACAAGGGATGTAGGGATTTAATAGTTGCTCAAATCCAATATTACCTTGACGGGTTGTGGGATTGAAGATCTAAGGTCTCAAAAAGGCGGCGGATATAAATTATTGCGTGAGTTTTATTTTTCTTTTCTTAGCGAGTGAGTAGCTACTTATTAATGCATGACATAAGGATCTTACACATAAGGCAATGACTTATATTTTGGGTCGGACTTATATCAATTGTGGCGGTTTTTCAAGTAATGGATAAGATGGTTACTTAGGATTAAAATCGTGCTTCCTTATTTTCAGTTTTTACACTTCTTATATTTCACGCTGTAAATAATGACAACTTTGCCTAAAAACAATTTTCTCAAACAATAACTGAACTTAGAGGCAAAATAAGTGGGGGTATAATAGTAACACAATTAATTTGTATGAATAAGTCGATGCACTTTTACTTATGAATAACAATGATCTCGTTTTTAAGCTTGGTATAGGTAAAGTGAAACTTGAGGATGATAAGTGTTCATGGTATCAAAGCCCTAATTAAAGTAATTGATTTCTTTATGATTTATTTCCATCAAATTATTTCAAGAAAGTAAAAAATATATAAACAGAATTGTTTTACTTGCATTGCATTCCTAAAAATTAAAAATCATGCATCATATAGTGTAGCCTAGTGTAAAAGCATTACATCTTGGCCAATGTGGATTAATTATGAGAAAAGTGTAATCTAGAGCTTTAAAATATTGCATTGCATGAGATCATGACAATAGTCAAGTGGAGGAGAGTTGATAAATGTGAAAACACTCATCAGTTATAACCCAAAACACTTAAAATACGACAAATAATATAAGTTTATATTTTATAATATCGGAATTACGTGGGTATTTTGTGTTTATGTGTTTTCAGGTAAAGAAGAATATGAAGCAAACACGTGTTCTCCCAGGATTTATCTGAAAAAAGACGAAGAAAATGATAAAAGAAGCTAACAAGGACCAAACTTGCCAAGTACTTGAATATATAAGGGTTTAAAGAGTTGATTTCAAAGTTCAAGGGCTATTTTGGGCCAATTCTCAAAGTATTATACAAGGAAGAAAGCTGCTACAAAAGTTAAACAAGTGCAAGGACTGGTTTTGACAATTATTCAAAGATTTAAACGACATGTACCAATCACATTTCTTTATTCCCTTCACATGGATCCAAAACTACCAGTCAATCATATTCTTACTTTTGGATATGATCTGTGTGCCATCTCTTAAACCAACCAACATTCGCCACGTCATCTAGTTTAATTCATCAGCAAAACAAGATGTAACAAAGAAATCAAAAATGGGGATTTGATATATATCACTTGCCCAGCAAATCCCACGGGTTAAATTTAAACTTCATCAACTATTTGTCAAATCCCCAATTTCCTTGAATAACAAAGAAGGCAATTGGACAGCTGACAATGTTTGATTGGATGAGACATGTCATTAGACTTCCCCATGCGTCCTTCATCTCCTATAAATATCTCATTTTGTTTAGTAGTTACACACAGTTAGAGTAGGTGAAAAACACATAGTTAGTTAGACTATCTTTTCTCTCCATTACTGTGTGTTTCATACACAGTCACACACACATTATCGCTTGTATATTCGGTTACAAGTTTGTTACAACCAACTTTGTAACAAACTTTTTCATCAATTCATTAAAATCTCAATCTTGTTGCTCAATTCTGTTCAATTCTTCTCCTTTGCTGCATTCATCTTAGCTAATGATAATGACTTTAATTACTGTCAATGTCAGTTACTGTTACTGTTAATGAGGAGATGATGATGATTTCAGTTACTGATATTGTCAGTTACTATTACTGTAATTGAGAGGTTAATGATTGCAGTTTGAAGATGTTCGTGTGATGATTCTGTAAGTAAAAGTAGAATCTGTAAGCTTGTTCGATTGCTGTCACTATTTTGTGAGATGATCCAAGACGATGAAGTAGCTGTAGAAGAGTGTAGTTAGCGGATTGGTTGGTCGAGTTCGATCAGTTCAGTAAAGTGGATTTGTCGTTTTGGTTTCGAGTCTCAATTGATTGGAATTGTGGATTCGAGTTTGGATCGTAATTGTTTCAAGTTTATTAGCTATGGTAGAAGTTCGACATCAATGGACCATATTACAGAGGAATAGAATCTTCATACAATCTGTTATTAGTGTTATCAAGTTTCAACCCATTACAGTTTACTTTCAAAGTTCGAGGCATTACAGTTTTTCGTTCAGAAAAGGTGTGTTTGGATCTGCTGCTGAATGATAAGCGGTTTATGGTTATTTGTGATTAAGCTCGAGGAGGACTGGTTAATGATTCAGTTAACATCAAGGTTTGGTATGTAGTGAGTATATCAGATTTGATGCAGCAATTTACGCTCTCAAAGGAGGCCTTGAGACAGTTGTTTTTGGTTTTCGTTCAATAGCGAGTAAAGCTTATCAACAAAAACGGTCTGGCCTGGATGTCAAGGTCACATCGTTTTAATCTTTCTGCAGTACTAGCATAAAATCGTTAGCATAGTCTACTTGTTAAATTAGTTGTAGTATAATTTTCTGCTGCGTTTGTTGTCATTGATTGTTTGATACATGTTGGTTATTATTTGAATTAGTTCATGGATTCGAGTTTCTAGCTGCTAGACCTCTTGCTTTATCCTTAGATTCTTGAATTAAATCTGCTGTAGTGTGTTTGTAATATCATTGTTTCAACTGATATGGTAGTCTGTGTGAATGTCAAATTTTGTTCAAGTTACTTTCACAGTGTTTGGAATTGTTGAGTTTTATAAGATAAGGATTGATAAAGGTTAAACTCTGTCATGCAAACATATAGTAAATTTAGAAAGTTTATACAGAATATCATTTTCATAAAATCAGTTTAGAAAACCAAGCACTCCAACTGTACAAAAAGTAGTGGATACAATGTAGTAGACGAGCTTAATTTTGGTCCAATTTTATAGAGGAAGTGTACTAGTTAAAACCTGAAACTTAATTGGAGTCATTCTAAGGCTAGTTTGGTTAATACTCACATTTACCCCTTAGCTTTGTATAACTGCATCTCACTCCCTGTCCATAGTTGCATACTAATTTCAGCCCATTAATTTTACTTAATATACCTACTGGATTCGTTAAGTTTTGCTTAAGATAGCTATTGGACCAATAATAAGTTGTTTAGGTCCAATAAAAAGTCGTTTACATTGTTATTACATTTCGTAAGATTCACATTTTGTAAGTTTACATTTTGTTAATAAGAAATTGATATATACAATTTTAACTTTGCTTGTTTGTTATATCTTTTAAAATGAATTTGTGTCTTGTTATTTTATGATTTGAGATTAATTGTCGTATGTGCAATAAGTTTTTTTAGAATAGTACGTATTACGTAATAGATATTATTTTCATTCTTTTTACTTGCTTTGTGCCAAATAGAAATTGATATCAATCAAGATATTATCACAAAAAACAATTAAGTCAAACTTGAATACTTGTTAACCAATTCGAATCAACACCGAGAAAAAACGAACTACAAAAAGACAAATATTAGTGCGTTTGAAGTTGCTTAAATTGCGGTTCAAAAGTACTACTAGGGTAAAGGAAATTCTGGCTAAATGGAACATGCCGAGAGGTTTTAGGATTTATGGTCTTAATTCCTTTCATGGGTGTCGATCTTTTGTGTGTTCGGGTTAGGCAGTTTGTGTTTAGCTTCGTTTGTCATTAGTTATTTTCTTATAGTTAGGGTTTGTGTGTGTTGTTCTTGTGGCATGTCACATGTTCTTTGGTTGTTCAAGTGGTGCTTAAGGTTAATATGGTATTTCTGCCGTATTCCATTGTACTTTGATTTTTCATGTGGTGTAAAAAGAAGACTCTCTAGACATTCCAAAGAATTTTGTTGTTCATATCATTTAAGTCACGAATGCCCACAAAGTCTTGTCTTTCAGGGTGATTGAACAAGATCATTTCGAGTTCTGGTTCTTCAAGGACATGGCCAAGGAGATGATTCTGAATCTGAACAAGCCCTTTGTATTTCTTTGTGGTGACAAAGATATCACCAACTCCATGATTCACTTCATTAGCAAGCCTGTTCAGCTCTATAATTGGGTCTTGTTCCTCTAGTGAGATTTCAACATTGATGCTGAGGAACTCACCAATCTTATCATGATTTCTTTTTGAATGAGCAACCTTTGTTAAAACTTCATCCCATCTTTTTGAAGTTTTCTTGGTTGCCTTCTTTTCCAGCTCCAGCCATTCAATAAGAGAGAGTTCTTTAGCTTGGAAGTAATTTATAATTTCATCAGTATTATCAGATTTGTAGAACTTTAGATCAACTTACCCTTTAATGGTGATCATGTCCACATTTGTTATTTCTGAAGGACTTCTACTGTTCGGTCTACTTTGGCAGAAATTCTCATACAACATCTTTTATTTGTAAATGGTTTCCACCAGTTTCTCCCTAATTTCATAGTACAGAGATTGCTTCAGTTGTTTATGTTTCTCAACTTCATCAATTCTGACCAACTTGTTAATCTCTTCTTGAGTGACAACTCCAGATTTGATTAGTCTTTAATAGAGTGTGAAGTCACCTTTGTTCTTGGGTTGAATAACTAGTGAACCGTTGATCCCTTTGAATAGATCGAGATCTTGTTAGGATTGCACAATAGCTTGCAAACAAACTATAGCACTCGAGAGACTCTTACTAAACTCTAACAAGTTATGCGGAATCTAATTTATGAAAGCAAAGAAGAACAACCGTATACTCTAACTATTCGATTCTTATTAATCGACCGTGGAAAAGGTACAATAAACTCAATGCACCTATGTTCCTTTTATAGTGCAAGGAACCCTCGTATATTCTATTTAGTTAAGTATTTCACAGAGGATATACTCTCAATATACTTAGAACATATCTTTACTAAAGATATTTCAGACCTTATCTATACTAGCAGTAATTACATTTAGCTTAACATTACTTAGCATGTACCACGCTAACACTAACAGTACTTACTATAACTAACGGTACTTAGTACATAACTAACGGTACTTGGTACTTTTACAAATAATTCCTAACAATCCTCCCCTAAACAAGAATGATAACTTGTTGTCTTTTTGTTTTTCTGTGTGTTGAATGTATAAGAATACATGTCTTCAAACTTCACTTCAAAACTGGATTGAACTTGGTAATTTTGATCTTTGTACCAACTGAAATGTATCCAAACACTACTGCAGATCTTCTTCTGATATAATGAACTCCAATTCTTTATCTTCATCTTGTCTTCAAAGTATGATATTCTGTGTCTTGAACATTCTTTACAGCAACTATATTGTCTTCATATTGTAGACCTTGTCATTTTGAGATAAAGTCTGTGTGGCTCTAGATCATGGATCATCTTCTCCTATTTGACGATGACAAAACCTTCTGTATAATCTCCTTGATAAGCATGAATCTCTTTGAACATGTCACCAATGTTATTTATGAATCAACATTTTTGCTTGTATCTTCTCACTTGAAATAAAACAGTTAACAATAAACCTATATGTATTGGCATCATGATTTTTAGCAAATCATTAGCTATCAACGGATTTATTCTTTACCAGTTAGCCGTATACTCTGGAATAGCCAATACTTTATTCATCAAGAATAAGGTGTACTGATAACCCTACAATTTTTGGTAAACTGTCAACCATATAACAGATTTGATAGAGTCTTTACCTATAACCGTTTGCCCTAGGACTAGCCAACTCTTTGCAATTAAGCATGTTGAGTTAATCTAAAACCCAAAAAATTGGTTTTTATTTTATTTCGTTATTTTGGACATAACTTACAGTTTAAATAATAAGCATTTGATATTAAAACCTTAAGTTATAATTATTTGTGCATTATTAATTTATAACATATGTTATTTGTTGTTGGAAATACGTTTTGAGGAATCCTAAGATTCCGGATCTTTTAAGCTACTAGGAATAATCATTGTTCATATGATTAGATAATCAAAGCGGAATTAGAACAACAACCAGTAACAAGGTGTTTAGGCACAAAGAACATGAATTAAAACAAATGGATTGCTCATTATATTAATAACGAACAACCACTAGGTGTGTGTACATTGAATCCCACACCTAGTCGACACACGCTTTAGGTTTACATTGTATATGAAAGTTATGAATAAACCTAATACCCTTGGTTCCTTTTATAGTGTAAGGATTAGGGTTTACAAGAGATAATATCAAATAAACATGTAAATCTTCTATTCAAATAAACTTATACAGAATATATCCTGCATGTTTATCTAAATAAAAGCTTCCAAAGGCTTCTTGTCTACGTTTCTATCAATGCTTAGATTGCATGTGACAACGCTTAGATTGCTCTTGACAATGCTTGATTCTGTCAACGCCTGATTTGTTCTTGACAACGCCTGGAATACACTTGTCAACGCTTAGACAAATGTCTTCATTTTTTCTTCGCTTTTGAGTTTCTGCCACATCAACTTTTTGACCCAACAATCTTCCCCTAGTTGATGTCGGCAAAACTATTTGTGTATTTCTTGTAAGTTGTACATCATCTTCAAATTGCTTCCCCTCAATTGTAGCATGTATGTCTTCCCCTTTTTGTCACATCAACAGGGAAGTAAACAATGTATGCAATCTTGAAGATTCTCCAAATGTAGCTCTATGTAATGATCTTGAAGAAAAATAAATAAAGTAATCTTGATGTAGAAGTAGAATAACCCAACCTTGTGTTCCATGTCTTGCACTATCCATGTGATGAAGAAATTATACGAATGATTAAATATAAGTAGACCTCGATCCCTTGTCAATATTCTCATCCTTTGTGAGACACTGAGCACGATAATGTAACTCCTTCAAGTGTTATGACAAGTCTTCGTCACCAACCGTGTAAGCATGAACAAGTTACCTTTAAAAAATAATGTTGACTAGGCATCATCTTTAAAGATATGATAGAACACAAACTCACGAAAATCTTCTCCAATCATCAAACTTACCATAAGAATTCTTCCCCTTAAGCCAACACCTCTTCATGACGATTTTAATGGAATAACGTCTTCATACCATATGTAAAGTCAGGAATATGGATAACTCTTTCACAAGGCTATCCCGATTACATAATAAAATATCCATCACGAATAGTTGCTAACTCGCATTAAGATCATTAATCCCTTTTAAAAATATCCGAGCCATAAATATCAACATGATATTCTGAATAAAAACGGAGATTCCATGTACCTTTACGTGTAAATACCTCCTTTTTGTGTGCTAAAAACGTACCAATTTTCTCAAACAGCAACTATTCCTTTGTTATCCAATATCCTCCTTTGTCCAACATCTTTACCAGATGTATTGTCCAATATCGGACAATACTTATCAGCGCTTGGAACACCATATATCGGACAACAAGTGTCAGCGCTTCCCAACAGCGCTTAACTTATTCCTGTCAGCGTCGAATTAACAAATGTCAGCGTCTACTTCTGCTGCTGACGTCTTCTAGGGCTGAAACTCGTATGACAAGGAGTGAACTTACTGTTAAAAGAATCCCTACAAATTAGCCAAATCCTTGCAGCCCTTTTTGACCATAAACTCACGTATAATCCTATTCCATATATATCTCTCCCATAAAAAGAGGAAAGCAAGATATGACTATCTTTAATCACCACACATATCCAGCACATATTTGATAAGAAGAATAATCCCTATAAAATAGCAATATCTCCATACCATATTAAAAATGCTAAAAATTCGTGAAGACTAAAACTTCTCACGTCTGATTAAATAGGAGTCTGCATGTTACTGTTCAAGTCAAAGGATGATAACACATGTGAGACAAAATAGCCTTGAATACCTCACTTTTGCTATCTACATTCCATATTCAATCCCACGTGAACAATTCCAATGTATTAGCATCAATTGCTTCACCTTTTGCTCACGTGACTTCTTGCTCACGTCAAACCTTTATTACACATAACCGTGTTCACAGAAACTCGCTTTCTTCTCTTGAGCACATATCAAACAGTAACTTTTGCAATAATAGCACATCTCTTGAACCATCGTTTGCTTCACATCAGCAACTTAAATTACATTTAAACATATCACGTGATCTAGTATATTGTCTTCTTTTGCTTTCTATATCCATGCATAAGAATGATTCACCGAATCATTAATATTCACGTCTATGACTCAACCAATGGCCATATGAAGACTTCACGTCCCTTTTGTGAATAGTCCACACAAAACGTACAAACCATAACACACTCTTTTCTGCTTTCAAAGTCGACCTAGGGTTTGTGAAAACCCTAGTTCATAATTTTATGTGAAAAGCAAAAACTTTAATACCTTAAATAGTGAACTTCGATGCTGAATATCTTCATCATTAGGGCTCAGATTGAAAATCCCTTCGGTGAGACTCTATACACAAGTGCCAAGAATCTACATTTCGAAAATCACGATGATCCAACGGTTAACGAAGGAGAGATCGTGTTTTGAATATGGCTGTTCACAGAAAACTGCATTCATCCTGCTCCTTACTTTGACGCTTAATAACTTTTTATTGGGAATAAAACGTGACAATCCCTCCGGTAGATGTCTAGATATATGTGTATATAACACACATAAGAAATTTCGTGACGATCCAACAGTCCAATAAAAAGTTATGACCTTCTGAATACTGCTGCGCACACAAAAACGTCCAGAAAAACCCTAGACGAATTTTTCTTCTTTTCACCATACACGAACACCTTGTTGGTCCTAGCATCACGAGCCACGAGACTCTGATACCAATTGAGGAATCCTAAGATTCCGGATCTTTTAAGCTACTAGGAATGATCATTGTTCATATGATTAGATAATCAAAGCGGAATTAGAACAACAACCATTAACAATGTGTTTAGGCACAAAGAACATGAATTAAAACAAATGGATTGCTCATTATATTAGTAACGAACAACCACTAGGTGTGTGTACATTGAATCCTACACCTAGTCGACACACGCTTTAGGTTTACATTGTATATGAAAGTTATGAATAAACCTAATACCCTTGGTTCCTTTTATAGTGTAAGGATTAGGGTTTACAAGAGATAATATCAAATAAACATGTAAATATTCTATTCAAATAAACTTATACAGAATATATCCTGCATGTTTATCTAAATAGAAGCTTCCAAAGGCTTCTTGTCTACGTTTCTGTCAATGCTTAGATTGCATGTGACAACGCTTAGATTGCTCTTGACAATGCTTGATTCTGTCAACGCCTGATTTGTTCTTGACAACGCCTGGAATACACTTGTCAACGCTTAGACAAATGTCTTCATGTTTTCTTCGTTTTTGAGTTTCTGCCACATCAACTTTTTGACCCCACACGTTTTACGTATTAGAAAGGATCGATCACTCCAGCAATAGTCTAAGAAGTAGCTCGTAGTTTGGTTATCTAAATAGTAAACAAACAAGGCCAATCCAAGCCTACAACTTGTGTAGGCCTGCGACCCAATGTAAGCCCAAGCCCATCTTATGGGCTTGGGTATATAAACCCTCTCCTTAGTTGGAGAGGGTGTGGTTTTCTCATACTTTACACATAGTAAAAAGTGTATTCTCTACTTTCTCTCTCTAAAGTGTGTGTGAAATCTACCATCTTTCTATCTCTTTCTCTCTCTAAATATAAGCAAGATTTACAATATCATACAAATGGTATCAAGAGCTATGGTTGAATCTTTGGATTTGCGTGTTTTGATCTATTGATTTGGTGATCTATTGATTCGTGTTTTGTTTTGTCACAAAGATCAAAAGTATCAGTTTTTACGATGGTATTAAATTTTTTCTTTGATTTTTAATATTCATTTTTTGAATAACAGTTTTCAGATAACAATTTTTTTTTAATCCCTTTTTGTCTCGATCTGTGTTTTTATTGTCTCGATTTGAGTTTTTGATTCAAAAGTATTAAAAGTATCAGTTTTTTTAATCAATTTTTTCTCATTCGGTGTATCTCTTTTATAGTTTTGTTTCTGTCGGAAAAGGGTTTTACATTCCGATATTTTTTCGACACTCTTTCCGACGGTTACAAGTTTTGTCTTATTCCGATACATATTCCGATACATATTCTGATACCACTTTCCGACAATTACTTATTCCGATGCATAATTTTTGTCTTATTCCGATCCACTTATTCCGATAGATATTCAGATAATATATATTCCGACAGCTCTCTTTCCGAAACTTTTTCCGACAATTACACATTCCGACACTCATTCCGATACTTATTCAGTTATACATTCTGATGGTTTTTATTTTTGAGATTTCGGTGGTTTTGTCAAAAAACACCGACTAGACTCGACACATAAACAGACCACAAGCCTCGACACATAAACAGACCACAACCTCAACCTCAACAGCCCATAATCTCAACCTCAAGACTGAAACTATACACACTCAACAACCCATAGACTCGACACATAACAGACTCTACAAACAATAGACTCGAACACCCAAGACTCGACTCGACTTGGCACTCTCAAGGATTACTCGACTCCAACGTCTCAAAAATCACTCGAAACATAAATTTGACTAGACTCCAACAAAAACTCGAATAAAAAACGTGATTCGACTCAAACAAAAACCGACTCAACATCCTTATACCTCCAGAAACAAATCCACCATCTAACTCATACCCATCGACACCTATCCCATCTATTATTCAAATCGAGACTCAATCTTAATATATAACCAAATCTCAGATTTGTTCAATATATTATAGATCTTTTTAGATCTTATCTTTATGAACAGAAAACATCATTGATTCGTGTTTGGTTTTACCCAATATTATTTTTTCGAAATCAGAGAATGAAAAAGAACATGCATGTTAATTTCGTTTAATAATTTCGATTTTTTAACTCATCACGAATTTAAATCAAACATTTGACACCTACCCGTGATCTCGATATTGAGATCTAGAAGACGAATTCGTCTTGGTTCTTCACTCTTTATGCGTTTCGATTAGAAGAAGCTTTGATATCTGTTGGGAGATTGGTTGTAGCTGTATCGAGATGAGTTTTGATGGCTGAATTGTTTTTCAGAAGTTTAGAGAGAGATGGGGGCGGATATAACTAAGAGGGAGGATTATTTTTAGGTTGTTTGACTATTTTGGGAGAATAGATAAAAGGGACGGAGTTTATAAAGCTTTAGGTGGCTGTGTGTTTCTTTTTTTGTGTGATAGAGATTAGGATTAGTTTTTGTGAGAGATATTAGGGTTGTCACCACCTTAATACTCGGTTAAGTAGGGTGCACGTGTAAAATTTTGGGCGTGGTGAATTTTTTAACTCTAGACGCATGGCAATATTGTGAGATTTGGAAAGTTTTGGCAAAGTTATTCATTGGATATAAATAACTTTTAAAGTTATTCACATTTTGGCAATATTGGATATAAATAACGTTTTGGGCCACGTTTTAAAGTTATTCACGTGTTTTTGGCAATTCATTGGGCTTGGATGGAGTAAATTTTAAGGGGTCGAGCTTTATGGTATGTTTTGGATATAAATCGTCGGGTCGTTCACTATATTAAACGAAGGTTGGATTAATTAGTTTACGGGCTTTATTTTTGGAGTTAGCTGAGTTTGAATTGGACTCCAGTTTGTTTTATCAACGTTTGAGCTGATCAAGAAATTATTGAGTCGAGAAAAAGATATATTACCCAACAAAGATCCAAGCACTTATCATCGAACGAAATGGAATCGTTGAATTCCAAGTCTCAAGAGGGAGACTTGCATATAATGCAAGACGATACAAGAAGAAGTCACAAGAGAATAGAATCAGGAGGAAAACAGGAACCAAGTAGCATGTCAGGTACATATAATATTCTTCAAAATGGATTTCATGGTGGTTTATACTTACCCACAACCCATTTATTTCACGACGATGAAGATTGTGGTGACATAAGGACGGTAGGATAGGTTAAGTCCAATGATTCTTCTAAAACTGGAGGAATCTTCCCAAGGACATTCCATAGCTAGAAATCGTAGTCCTTAGGAAAGATGGAGAAAGATTGTAAACGTAGCTGAATGCCGACCAAGTACTTAAGTTAGCACTAGAACAATCACAACAAGGTGCTAGTTATGACGTATTGGTAAGCATTGAAGGGGTTGAAGAATGAAAAAGAATTGTAAAGATAAAGGGTCTAAAGAAAGAAGCCCTCCTTACAACTTAGGCAGAAACCGGGTCAACACATATGCTATTGGGATCATTTTTAATGATGCTTGATATTAAAGATAGACGTCATGGACCCAGTGATGCAATGCACAACCCATCCCAGCTAACTCAGATATCTCTCAAATGGTATTTGTTTTAATCACACAGAGACAATGCATTATCTATTGATTTATTCACTCCGAATAAATTGGTATTGAAATGGTGGCACTCCTCTCCAGCCTCCGATCACTAAAATCCAAAATGCACGATCGAGTTTAGAGCCATTTGAGATCATCAAATATCTCATTAGGACACACTTTCATAATTCCTTGCTTCTTCACACACTATGAAAAGTAAGAAAGATCTTAAGAGTCCTACGCAAAATCTTCATGATCTTGCCTAACATCCGAGTAATACGAAAGTATTTACAATGAAGATGGAAATCCTTCTTGAGCGAATATCAAAAAGCTCATGGTAGGTGACTTGTGCGATTCTTCATGAATCAAGCTTGTGATAACTGGAAAGCAACAGTGGTTTAATTTTTAACTGAACTTAAACACGTTCCAGGCCTCTACGCAATATCTAAGTGATCTTGCCAGAACACTCTGAGTGACACTCTATAGTGTTCACAGTGATAAGTGGAAATCCTTCTACTGTTAACATCAAACAGCACTTGGTAGGTAACTTGCAAGATTCTATATGAATCAAGCTCGTGACAACTGGAAAGCAACGATGGTGCGATTATTTTAATGAATCAAACTTGTTCCAGGAATCTGATTTGACGGCTTCAAATCATGCGGATATTATTATCCAAATGATTCACTCTTTACGTTCGCAGTCAGCTTTAGACGGTCGAGTAAAGAGAACGGCTTTACCCGCGAAATCTTGTAAAGGAAGTTCTTAATTGAAACTACCTGCCATAAGTACGATATTTTATATCGTCCAACGGTCTTAACCGACCATATGTAAAATGCTACCGAATTAGAATGAAATGTTCAAGGACATTTCATCCGTGTATATGTTTTGTTGCTAACTGTCTTATGCAGCGCAACAAGAAGGTGGCATTGCGGTGTATAATCCAGAAGAAGTTGTCACCACATGCTTATACTGCATACACTTAATACTTCAACAAATTCAAGGAAGTCTAAAAGTCAAGTCTTCCGCTATATCAAACTCTGAAGCTTTCAACAATTTATAAAGGTATAAGTATGTGGAACATGAAGAGGCATATATCACAAGTGATGAATGCACAAGGTCAAGGAAAGGAAACATGCTCAAGACTAAAGTCAAAGATCACATCAAGCATATTCACAAGAACAAGATCGAACACTCAAGCATAGTATGCTAGGTTTAAGATTTTGTAAAAATGGTGTGACCTCTTTTAGGGGGAGATTGTTGGAAGTACGTTTTTCCAAAGAAAGTCTCGGTCACATCATTGTTAGCATAGATCACGAGCTATAGACTATTTAGGACATTGTAACTTGGAGTGACCTCCCTTAGGGGTATATTGTTGGAAATATGTTTTTACGTATTTAGAAAGGATCAGTCACTCCAACTATATATACGTAGATTGGGCTCGTGATCCAATATGTAAACAATATAGCCTATCAAGCCCACATTTAAGGTGGGCTATATATACCCCTGATACAATAATTTTATATGGGTTCTAATTTCTCGGAATCCTCTCGAATTGATCTCGGTCTTAAGTGGAATGATTGTTCTTGGTTACTAAATTAAAGGGTTTGGTTTTCTAATCTAATAAAAAGTGGAAATGAAAATTTAAATCAAAGACAATTACTTTAATTATAATTAACAAAGACTTGAATTAAACTTAAGATTAAAATTAAGATTAAAATTAAAATTGAAATTAAAGTTCAAATTACAGTTAAAATATAAATTGTGAAATAAACATAAAGAAACAGTAAAACAGACAAACAGTAACACTAAAAGGAAAATTGATTCGGAACTTTTACCCTTGATTCGGAACTTACTGATTCGGAAGTTTCTGGAAAATAAACCTTCATTCGGAACTATTCAGATTGGTGCGGAAGTTTCCGATTCGGAAGTCGAAGATTGGTTCGGAACTTTTGTTTCCATTCGGAACTTATGCTTGGGTCGGAAGTTAGGGATTGGTTCGGAACTTATGCCTTCGTTCGGAACTTTTTCTTGGTTCGGAAGTTTAGCTTGGTTCGGAACTTTCACCTTCGTTCGGAACTTAGGGCTTGGCTCGGAACTTTAGCTTCGTTCGGAACTTCTTCTTGGTTCGGAAGTTTTAGCTTGGTTCGGAACTTTTTAAAGGTAACTCATTCGGAACTTTTAATTGACTCGGAACTTTTGAAAACAAAATTCATTCGGAAGATACTGTTCACTCGTTCGGAACTTCTGGGAAACCCAGATACAGTACAGTACCGAAGAACAAGGAAAAGCGTTTTTAATCCAAAAATCACTAAGTTTTTCACCAAAGACTAAAATAACTCAATCACAAAGCATCTATTAACCATAAGCTACAAATCCCACTAACAAAAACACAAATCCCAACAACTTTTGAAGATCAAATCAAGAAAAATAAAACTTAAGAACTTAAAAAGAAAAATGATGATGAACAAGATGAAATGGAAAGATTAAACAAGACTTGTATTGAATGATTAATGTTTTAACAAGATCAAAACAAAGATTAAAACAACAAGATTGGAAGAACAAAGGTTAAAATCACCAATCACCCTAGTGGTGATGGTGATGGAACGAACAAGAAAGGAGAAAAAAGGGGAGGAGAGAAAACTCCAGACTAACTAAAAACTAACTAGTGGATGTGTGTGAGGGGGCTCCTTTTATAGGCTTGTCCTTTGGTTGGTGAGTGGGCTTTCTCCCGTTCTTCTTGTCTTTTCGTCTTTTCAGAAAAGTTTCCGTTTTCGATTCTGATTCGGGATTTGTCGTCGATTAAATTCAACTCGTCTTTTAATTTCTTCGTTTAATAGACTTGAGTTTCTTCGACTTATATAAATCTTCCATCTTTGGTCCTTTTCTTCGATAAATCTTCGAATAGGCCCAGTGACTTCAAATCTTTTGCATCTCTTGGACAATAGACTTTATCTCGAGTCTTTTTCTTCAGTAAAACCCGTGCAATCCCATGTTTTCTTCAATATTCCCCCGGTTGGCTCTGAAAACACAATAAACACAAAAACCACGCATAATTCCAAACAAATGATATTAAATACGTGTTTTGGTCTCGTTTTAGCCCGAATTAAGTGGTAAAAGGATGGGTGTTTACACACCTATCAAATCCCCTACACTTAACCATTGCCATGCCCTCATGCAATGCTTAGTGATAAAGCAATTTTACATTTTTCTCATAATTAATCAACCTTGGCCTTATTAAAATACTACTTAAACAAAAATTGAAGTACTAAAAGAAATTAAAACTTAAAAGAAAACAAAAGGATAGAAAACCATTTTCACTTGAAAACAGCTACATGGAAATAACTTGCAAAGAGATTAATGACTTACATTAGGGCTTTTGTGCTGCGAAGATTTATCACCCTCAAGTTTCACGTTCCCCAAACTAAGCTTAAAAACGAGATCATTGTTATTATAAGTTAGCAATTCAAACACTTACACACATGGCTTAATTAAATGCTTAAACTCCCTTATTCCTAGGTGTATCTCTTATATTTTATTTTTGTCTTAGAATGATCATGATGATGCATTTTTGGACTTATTTCGATAGTTTATTCGGGCTGAAAGCAAAGTAGGACGATTTGATTAATAGTTAGCTAAAGGACAAAATCTCTTAAAACTGCTTCTCTGGATATCAAAAAGTTCATATCTTGGCATAACTTGGTTCACGATTTGAGACCTTTCTCGGGCCGATATTTGGCATGTACTTCATACTTCATATCTTCGAGAGACGTTCTTGAGATAATGGTCTTCTCATCATAATAGAGTTTCTTCACTTGGAGACTTTTGAGGGGTACTCCAACTTTGTTGACCACGACTTCATGATTATTTCTTCAATCTAATTGGGATTTTGAGATACAACGATCCGCCTCCTTTTCGGACTTGGATCTATTTATCCTCATACCTTGTTAGGGTCTTTTCGGATAGACTTCTCCATGATCTTTATGGGAGTTGATTGCTTTTCGTCGTGAGTCTTGATCCTTCATATTGATTTTTAGGAATAATGCTTTTCACATCACTTTGGATCTTCAGCAATAAAATTGAATCCTCATGCCTTGTTAGGGCCTTTTCGGACTCGCCAATCTTCGCGCCCCGCTTCATAAGTTATGCCTTGGCTATGAACTCTTATCATTACCGAGCAACTTTTAAACGATCTTGGGCTAGAAGCTAAGTAACTTTTCAAATCGTACGACCTTACTTATTGCAGATAAATTATTAGCAAGTGATGGGAGAATGGGCAAATAATTACACCAAGTGAGCTTGTGCAAGAATACCGACTTATAATTGACTCTATCATTTCTCGTCCTCCACAATTTAAAATCTCAAGTAATGAGACTCGTGGATACTTAGCCTAATAAACCAATTAAGGTCTACATGGTTAAGGATACTAGCTAGAATAAACTTAGATAAGTCTATTCGGGTTGAGTCAAAATAAACGCAACGGGCCTAATATGTCAAAGATTTCTAAACTAGCTACACCACTTTATTAATATTTTTGACTTTATTTGCGGGATATATACATATGAAAGCAAAGATAAAAATTTAAAAATTACGACTAAATGGCCAAAGTTAATAAAAAATTTGAAAAATGTTGAAAAATATGATTTTCCGGTTAATTGAAGGCATTTTCATGGAAAAGTCCACTTAAAACTTCGATAGAAGTCCCCCTACACTTAAGATAAACATTGTCCTCAATGTTTAAGCATGTGGGAAAAGTTTCCCCTACACTTATGACATTGTGCACGTTGGTTAACTCAAGTTAAGGAAGAGACGACTAAAGTGATCAATTTCAAATGTGAGTATGAAGAAAATTGAATCACGATAGTTGAGAGATAGAACCGGATTTCGGATAACACGGGAGCGCGGTTCTTCAAAAATTCCAAGAGTGCACTTATCCCTGTAATCATACCACACAAAGACAAACACATATAGAAGTCCCCCCTACACTTAGGGGATTAAAACATAAAAGGATAGATACTCGGGCTGCCTCCCGAGGAGCGCTTATTTTTGATAACCGAGTCACGAGCCTGACTCGACCCAAAATTAGTTCATGGGGAATGTGGTGAGGGATGGAATCACCTCCTGAGAGGTGTCCTCACCAAAGTACAACTTCACTCGTTGGCCATTCACCTTAAAATTAGGTCCATTAGGTTGAGCGAGCTCGAGAGTACCATATGGAAAAATTTGGGCAATGGTGAATGGGCCAGACCAACGAGATTTGAGCTTTCCCGAGAAGATTTTCAACCGAGAGTTAAAAAGTAAGACTTTGTCTACATGGAACTCTCGGTTTTTGATCTTAGAGTCGTGAATGAGCTTAGTCCGTTCCTTATAGATTAAAGAATTTTCATAAGCCTCATTACGGAGTTCATTGAGCTCATTGAGTTGGATCTTGCGTAGGTCACCGGCTTTGTTTATATCAAAATTAGCCCACTTCAAGGCCCAATAAGCCTTGTGCTCCAACTCAATGGGGAGGTGGCACGCTTTCCCGTACACAAGACGATAAGGCGTACAGCCGATCGGGGTCTTGTAAGCAGTACGGAAAGCCCACAAAGCGTCATCAAGTTTATCAGCCCATGAGGCACGATGCTCTCCCACGGTTCTTTCCAGAATTCGCTTCAGTCCTCGGTTGGATATTTCAGCCTGGCCATTAGTTTGTGGGTGGTAGGCTGTGGAAAGACGATGGTTTACACCGTACTTAGCCATGACTCTAGCCAATTGGTCATTGCAGAAATGAGTCCCACGGTCACTAATAATGGCGCGAGGCACACCAAATCTAGCGAAAAGAGCTTTCAAAAAGTTACAAACCACCCTTGCGTCATTAGTAGGTAAAGCTTTGGCTTCAACCCACTTTGAAACGTAGTCAACGGCTACAAGGATGTATTTGTTTCCTTTAGAAGAAGGGAATGGCCCCATAAAGTCGATACCCCAAACATCAAAGATTTCACACTCTTGAATGAAATTCTGAGGCATCTCGTCTTTATGTGTGATTTTGCCTTGCTTTTGGCAAACATCACATCGTTTGACCATATCGTGAGCGTCACGGTATATGGAGGGCCAATAAAATCCCGAATCAAACACTTTTTTAGCGGTGTAGTTGGGACCAAAGTGACCACCGATGGGTCCTTTGTGGCAAGCGTCAAGGATTTCAGACGCTGCCGGTCCATCAACACATCGGCGGATAATCAGGTCAGCACATTGTTTGAATAGGTAAGGGTCGTCCCAAAAGTAAGTCTTGATGTCGGTGAAGAACTTCTTCTTTTGTTGGGACGTCAACCCTTCCTTGAGAATTCCACCCGCCAAGTAGTTTGCAAAGTCCGCAAACCACAGGGTTTCATTCGTCTTCGAGTTTATAGACATTAAGGTCTCCAAGGGAAAAGAATCATTGATTTCTTTGGTCGGATGATCCCCTTGGTAAGGATCCTCAAGTCTGCTGAGATGGTCCGCGGCTAGGTTTTCTGCTCCTTTTTTATCGCGAATTTCGATTTTAAATTCCTGGAGCAGCAAAACCCAGGGAAGAAGTCTTGGTTTGGAATCTTGCTTTGTCAACAAGTACTTCAGCGCGGAATGATCGGTATACACAATGGTGGTAGAAAGGACAAGATAGGGGCGGAATTTTTCAAAAGCATAGACAACAGCTAAAAGCTCTTTTTCGGTTGTCGTATAATGCAGTTGTGCCCCCGTCATTGTCTTGCTAGCGTAATGGATCGGTTGGAAGTGTTTGTTCACTCTTTGTCCAAGAACCGCTCCAATAGCAAAATCACTAGCATCGCACATCAACTCAAAAGGCAGCTCCCAATTAGGGGTAACCAAGACGGTTGCCTTAGTTAGCTTATCCTTAAGCGAGTTGAAGGCTTCAAGGCACTCTTTGGAAAAGATAAAAGGAGTATCTTTTTCCAAGAGGTGGGTCATCGGGCGAGCGATTTGCGAAAAATCTTTGATGAATCGATGGTAGAAGCCCGCATGACCCAGGAAACTTCTCACACCCTTCACGGTTGAAGGTGGAGGCAACTTTGCGATAACATCGACTTTAGCACGGTCTACTTCAAGACCGGCTTTCGAGATCTTATGTCCAAGCACGACGCCTTCTTTTACCATAAAATGGCATTTTTCCCAATTCAGAACTAGGCGAGTGTCTTCGCACCGCTTGAGCATACGTTCCAAATGGGCAAGGCAAGAAGAGAACGAATCCCCGAAGACCGAGAAATCATCCATGAAGACTTCCATGGTTTGTTCAACCATGTCATGGAAGATAGCTAACATGCACCTTTGTAAAGTCCCGGGCGCATTACATAAGCCAAAAGGCATTCTTTTGTAAGCGAATGTGCCGTAGGGACAAGTGAATGTAGTCTTCTCTTGATCTTGGGGATCGATGGGTATTTGGAAATAACCCGAGAAACCATCAAGAAAGCAGTAATATTCATTACCAGCTAATCGTTCAAGCATTTGGTCCATAAAAGGTAGAGGGAAATGATCCTTTCTCGTGGCATCATTGAGTTTGCGGTAGTCTATACAAACTCTCCACCCAGTAACGAGACGAGTGGGAATCAACTCGTTGTGTTCATTGGGAACAACAGTTATTCCGCCCTTCTTGGGCACACAATGGATTGGACTAACCCATGGGGAATCCGAAATAGGGTAAATCATACCCGCATCAAGAAGTTTGATAACCTCTGTTTTGATGACTTCATGGATTTTTGGATTCACCCTTCGTTGGCTTTGAATAGTGTGCCTAAAGTCGTCCTCCATGAGAATTTTGTGTGTGCAGAAGTGAGGATCAATTCCGCGAATATCCGAAATCTTCCAAGCAATAGCCTTCTTATGATCTTTCAAAACGGCGACAAGTCGGGCTTTCTCTTCATCATTCAAATCCTTAGCAATGATGACTGGCGACTTCTTCTCTTCATCAAGGAACACGTACTCGAGATGTGGCGGCAACTCCTTAAGTTCCAAATCCGGAGGATTTTCGACGGGAGGCGTTTTCAAAGTCGTGGCATCGATAGCAATAACCGTGGGAGATGGAGGCGAAGGATTGTCTTCGGTGAGAAGATTGTCAAAGAAATTCATGTCTTCATCCCCATCGATAGGAGAATCATTAGTAGCTAAATTCGCATCTCCCATGGTATCTTCAAGATTGTTCCAAAATAAATCACTATCTCCAAATAGAGACAACGATGAATCAATAGAGGACACGGTCTCAACATTGGGAAGAGAGGTAGGAATACTTTTGCAAGCATCATTAAAGTGTTCTTCACAAGCCTCATCAAGAACGTCAATACAATTAACGCTCTCATATGAATAAGGCTGTTTAGACAACTTTCCCATGTTGAAGACTACTTTGTCGTCACCCACTCTCATGATAAGCTCACCGGCTTCAACATCAATAAGAGTGCGACCGGTCCTAAGGAATGGACGACCAACAATCAGTGGTACACGGGGGTCCATCTCGTAGTCGACGACAACAAAATCAGCAGGGAAGGTGAATTTGTCGACTCCTACAATGACGTCTTCAGCTATCCCCACTGGATAAGCAACCGTACGGTTAGCTAATTCCAAAGTCATTTTGGTGGGGACTAGCTCTGGGAGAGATATTTGCTTCCAAACACTTAGAGGCATGAGATTAATACTGGCACCTAGATCGGCTAGGGCCATGCAATTCTCTACTCCCGGGAAATTGCAAGGGATAAGAAAACGACCCGGATCACCAAGCTTGGTTGGCAATTTCCTTAAGAGCACTGCAGAGCAATTCTCATTAAGTTGGGTGTTGGCAATATCAAGGAGCTTTTCCTTGTCGCTCAGAAGATCTTTAAACATTTTGGCGTATTTGGGCATGTGAGCGAGAGCCTCAGCGAAGGAGATATTGAAATTCAGTTGTTTGAACATTTTTAGGAAGTTCGAAACCTGAATATCATCCTTGCTCTTTTGCTTCTCTTTCCTCAACCTTGAAGGATAAGGTATATTGGAAGAAGAGGAAGGCTTTAGAGGAATAGGATCACTCACAACCACGGGTGGAGGAGGGGTAGAAGGAAGAGGTGGAGAAATTGGGGAAGGAGAAGGAGGAGGAATAGGAGCAGGCGACTCGTTCTCCTTAGTCACAATCACCGGTGGAGGTATAGGAAGCTCGGGTTCCTTGGTACCTTTACCACTTCGAGTAGTGATTGCTTTCATCTCCCCTCTTGGGTTTGCAACGGTGTTACTCGGAAGAGTACCCGAAGAAGAGGGTTGATTACCTTGGAAGAAACTAGCCATCATGTTCCTCAGATCATTAGTTTGGCTATCCAACGTGTTTCTCATGTCAGCTCTCAAATCGTTTCCTTGCTTGACCAAGTCTGCTTTCAAATTGCGCACTTCCTCTTAGAGATTTCCCACTATCACATCATTGGTTCTCATGTAGGTTGCAACCTCTTGGTGTAATGCAGTGGTGGTTTGGTTGGGAGGAGTATTGTATGCAGGTGGTTGGTAAGCAGGTTGTTGGTAGACTTGATTGTTACGTTGAGGTGGTTGTTGCTGCTTGTGAGGAGGGATGTATGGTTGTCGAGGTTGTTGTTGTTGTTGAGGAGGGCGATTAAGGTTTTGTTGTTGGTTTGGGTTGGTAGGAGGGAAACCAGGTGGTGAAAGATAGTTGTTGGATCGATAGCTAAGCAAGTTACGGTCACCTTGAGGTCTAGCTTGATAAGCAGGTTGAGGATAGGTGCCATATGCCGCATTCACATTCTCAGCAGGGTAGTCTTGGGTGGCGGTACAAGTTGTGTAAGAGTGAGGACCACCGCATATCTCACAAGGTTGGCTGACAGCGTTCACTTGAGCGTTTTTGGCGTTGTTGCTGTTGTTGTTGCTGACGGTGTGGGTGACAAGCGATTCAAGAAGCGTGGTGATTTTGTCCAATCGCTTGTCGCTGTCACTAGTGCTAGCACTAGCGACATTGGTCCGAACACTCTTGGTTTGCACACGAGATTTGTTCTCAATGATGTCCCAAGCAGCATTGGAAGTCTTAGCCAATAGATTACCCCCCGAGGCACTGTTCAGTGAATCTTGGTCACTCATGCTTAAACCATTGTAAAAAGTATTGATTTGATGTACTTTGGTAAAACCATGTTGTGGGCATTTTCTTAAAAGATCTTTAAAGCGATCCCAAGATTCACTGAATGACTCATCGTACTTTTGTTCAAAATTTATGATCTCATTCCGCAAAGCGGTAGTACGAGAGGGTGGGAAAAAGTAATGGATAAACTTGGTTTCCAAATCCGTCCACGAGAGAATACTCTGTGGCGGTTCCTTAGCAAGCCAATGCCGGGCTTGTCCCTCTAAAGAAAAGGGAAAAAGTTGTAACCTTATAACCTCTTGTGGAACACCATTGAACTTGACCGTGTTGGTGAGTTGCAAGAATCTCTTTATATGGTCATGTGGATCATCAATGGTTCGTCCCAAGAACGGTTGAGCGGAGACCATCTGGATAAAGCCTGATTTTAGCTCGAAATTGTTGGCGGCAATTGGTGGTATAACAATTGGATCCGTGTTGCCATCGACATGAGCTTGCAGCAATTCAATCATCGGGCGATTATCCGGAAGGGGCTCATTGTTGTTGTTATTGTTCATGTTGTTGTTGTTATTATTGTTTGGAGGTGGTACACCGGCCATGTCTAAGTGATCGAGAGGCTCGGGCTCTTGATATGACGTGGATCGAGTGCGCATACACCTGCAAAAGAACGAACAAAGAAAAGCAAAGCACAAATATTTTTGGTTTTTATGGTTTTTAATTTTTTTTGTATTTTTGAAAATTTTATATTTTTTAGGATTTTTTGAAAATTTTTATGAAAAAGTAACGTTCACGGGGAACGGATCCCAAAATCCAAGTTCTCACAAAAACTTTTGATCTTAACGAGAAGAGCCGGCAGCGGCGCCATTTGATACAATAATTTTATATGGGTTCTAATTTCTCGGAATCCTCTCGAATTGATCTCGGTCTTAAGTGGAATGATTGTTCTTGGTTACTAAATTAAAGGGTTTGGTTTTCTAATCTAATAAAAAGTGGAAATGAAAATTTAAATCAAAGACAATTACTTTAATTATAATTAACAAAGACTTGAATTAAACTTAAGATTAAAATTAAGATTAAAATTAAAATTGAAATTAAAATTGAAATTAAAGTTCAAATTACAGTTAAAATATAAATTGTGAAATAAACATAAAGAAACAGTAAAACAGACAAACAGTAACACTAAAAGGAAAATTGATTCGAAACTTTTACCCTTGATTCGGAACTTACTGATTCGGAAGTTTCTGGAAAATAAACCTTCATTCGGAACTATTCAGATTGGTGCGGAAGTTTCCGATTCGGAAGTCGAAGATTGGTTCGGAACTTTTGTTTCCATTCGGAACTTATGCTTGGGTCGGAAGTTAGGGATTGGTTCGGAACGTATGCCTTCGTTCGGAACTTTTTCTTGGTTCGGAAGTTTAGCTTGGTTCGGAACTTTCACCTTCGTTCGGAACTTAGGGCTTAGCTCAGAACTTTAGCTTCGTTCGGAACTTCTTCTTGGTTCGGAAGTTTTAGCTTGGTTCGGAACTTTTTAAAGGTAACTCATTCGGAACTTTTAATTGACTCGGAACTTTTGAAAACAAAATTCATTCGGAAGATACTGTTCACTCGTTCGGAACTTCTGGGAAACCCAGATACAGTACAGTACCGAAGAACAAGGAAAAGCGTTTTTAATCCAAAAATCACTAAGTTTTTCACCAAAGACTAAAATAACTCAATCACAAAGCATCTATTAACCATAAGCTACAAATCCCACTAACAAAAACACGAATCCCAACAACTTTTGAAGATCAAATCAAGAAAAATAAAACTTAAGAACTTAAAAAGAAAAATGATGATGAACAAGATGAAATGGAAAGATTAAACAAGACTTGTATTGAATGATTAATGTTTTAACAAGATCAAAACAAAGATTAAAACAACAAGATTGGAAGAACAAAGGTTAAAATCACCAATCACCCTAGTGGTGATGGTGATGGAACGAACAAGAAAGGAGAAAAAAGGGGAGGAGAGAAAACTCCAGACTAACTAAAAACTAACTAGTGGATGTGTGTGAGGGGGCTCCTTTTATAGGCTTGTCCTTTGGTTGGTGAGTGGGCTTTCTCCCGTTCTTCTTGTCTTTTCGTATTTTCAGAAAAGTTTCCGTTTTCGATTCTGATTCGGGATTTGTCGTCGATTAAATTCAACTCGTCTTTTAATTTCTTCGTTTAATAGACTTGAGTTTCTTCGACTTATATAAATCTTCCATCTTTGGTCCTTTTCTTCGATAAATCTTCGAATAGGCCCAGTGACTTCAAATCTTTTGCATCTCTTGGACAATAGACTTTATCTCGAGTCTTTTTCTTCAGTAAAACCCGTGTAATCCCATGGTTTCTTCAATATTCCTCCGGTTGGCTCTGAAAACACAATAAACACAAAAACCACGCATAATTCCAAACAAATGATATTAAATACGTGTTTTGGTCTCGTTTTAGCCCGAATTAAGTGGTAAAAGGATGGGTGTTTACACACCTATCAACCCCCTCCTAGCATGTTAGGAGGGGTTGGTTATTAGTTATTCATATCACAATCTTCCTTTCTCTCAATTCTCTCCTTTCTCTCTCTATCTTTCCCTCTCTAGTTCTTCATCTCCCTCTCTTATTTAGATCAATCAAACACTTGCACAATCCTAAGAAATTAAGGACCTACATTTGTTTTTATAGAAAAATCCAAATATTTTAGTAATATTTACGCACAATTTTCAATAAGAAAAAAATGACTCTGACGGATCGTTCACATTATATCGATAGCTACTTACTATTTTATTATTTAACCTCTAAAACTATAGGCAAAATAGTAGTGTTTTAAATAAGTATTTTAACCTAAAGTAAATACATTTTCTCTACGGTTTATCTGATGTGATGAAAAAAAAAACTATCTTGACAAACTATATTAATGATGATTGATTATAATTTACAAAAATAAATTGGGTTTGGGCTGTTACATTGATTGTCATTTATAAAGGAATGTGATATTAGAAAGTAAGTCAACTTTGTACAAAATCTTGGATATTCATAATTAATTAGTTACGTTAGATATAGAAATTGATAATACAACGAATGGAAACGAACCAAACCGCAAGTTAATTGATTTGGTCACTATGAGAACTAGTCAACTATGCCAATCCCCACGTCCCTTTATATTTGAGGGGTTCATTATTCCAGATCATATTCCCACCATCGCCGATTACATGCTCTCCTTCATTACCTAAAGCCTCTTTTAGGTAGATAATTAATTTATAGATAGTCTCGAAAGCGGTAAACGAAGACAACAACATTTACGATCATGGAGTTCGACAAAAGTTTTTGTTTAAGGTTTGTTTCAGGATCGGGTTATTAGTTTCCTCTCGTTCGTTTTTTTCGCTTGAGTTTTGATGGCACTTCATTGAATTGGCGTTCGCATTCGAGTTGCTGCTTGTGTTTAATGGGTTTAGTTTTCGCATGGCTCAGAGGTAAATCAAAGTACTACTAAAACGTCTTATCAAATTGATGATAATATATCTAGTACTTCTTGTGTTGGGTCCTAGAGATCATGTAATCTTAACACAATTGACCGATTAACTACTAATAACACAACTTGTATTTTTCAACGTCTAATTCATTATTAGTATAGCTATACCAAAGAATTATACCCGGTTGTTTGCGGAATAACAACTAGGATTTAATGAAAAGTTTTCTCTCTTGATGAACAAGAGAGGAAGAATCTCTATCTATACATATTTTGTGTATTTTGTGAAGGAAAACTTATCTAACTCTACTAACAACCTATCTATATATATGGAAAGAAAAACTAAAGCTTCCAAAGGAAGCTTTCACTAAAGTGAAGCCATGTGCTCCCATGCTTTCTTTCCCATCAAAGTACAAAAGTAAATATTACTTTTGACTTTCTTATTGGCTGTATAAGTAACCACTCTTGTACCCTTGTCTTCGAGCAAGTTCCCGCCAATATCTTCAGGTTCTAATTCGAGAGTTAGATGAACATCGTTCAGCTTGGTTTGTCACTCCAAGCTGAAGTGAAGGAAACTTCATTCAGGTCTATCCTTCAGATGCTGATTCGCGTCAGCTACTGAAGTGAAGACTTTGTCTTCAAAGAACTCCGGAAGTGCTGGTGCTGAACTGTCTTTAGATGGACTGGTGCTGAAGTGTCTTCAGCAAATTCTGAAGATGTCTTAAGCAATTTTTCAAGTCTTCAGCTGCTATTTTATATTTAAATACTTGTGAGGGACAATTGGGTCAAAACTTGACCCCACAATCTCTCCCTATTTAGATACAAAAATAGCCCGAGTTGTCGTCTTCTTTACTCAAGTCTTCATTGTCCGTTGACCATATTTAGCCACTGAAGCATAAAATCCTGAAGATGCAAAACTGAGTGTTTTGTCACTCAGTACATACACTTAGTCTATTTGTTGTTCAAATCCTAGTCCAACAATGTAACACCCCACTTAGATAAGTGGACCGTTACGTGTAGTTATGGCGTGTCAACAAAGCATAAGGTAAATGTCCTAAAACATTAACTGACCATAAAGGAAATACCAGAATCAAACATCAGTAATCCAAACATAAGCTCAAAACATGAAAAGTATATACTGAAGGAAAGGACCAAACAATGTCCAAATAAACAGGATAATGTAAGAAGTGCATAAAGTAAGAAGTCTGGATAACTTCCATCCAAATGCACATGCTCTTAGAATCCTAAGAGCTTCCTGGTGTACCTGTAGTTAGAACATGAAAGGAACTACGGCTGAGCATAACGCCTAGTGAACGGATATAAAGCATGATAAGAAATACTAAAATGAAGTAGATGATGAAATACTGAAGCTGTAAGACTGATAAGTAAAGTTGTAGTGGAAACCTGTGTAAAATCTGAAAATTCTGATTTATAAATAATAAAGCTGAACTGTTATCTGTTAAATCTGAAAACATGCATTTACTGTATTTTAATTGCCAAGAGCTTATATAGGTCATGTGCTGTAATAACTATTGCATGAATAACTGGAGGGGTGACCTCGTCATGCTGTAGAGGGGTGACCTATAAATAATGTGCTGTGTGGAAGGATCAACTCCAATGTGAAGGATGTAGAGCACACACCACATTCACCTGATAACTGTAAACTGATAGCCTAGGATGCACCCATACGCCCCGCTGATAATACTGATAAAATGGCCAAGCCAAAATAAATGGGACGCTGCGAGAAATCACTCCCTCGCAGAGGAGTCATGACACCGGTGCCTCTAGTGTCATGGTTACGGTACCTCTGTAACTAGTTCATAAACTGGTCATGCTTGTATATAAAGCTCAGGCAATTTATTTAGTTATTAAAATGATTACTGATAAGCTTAAAACATTACCGGGGAAAACATTTGGCTGCAGACGGGGAATCCTAATCATGCATAGAAGGAAGTCCTTACTGAAGGACTGGAAATCCGTACCTTGTGTCCAGTAACTGACTGCAAGGAAAAGCTGATGAGACTCCTACTTTGATTTCATGGGAGCTACATAAATGACGGACGCAAATAAGTTAACTGATATCTGTTTAGATTACTGATTTTTAGCTGTTCTTAGTTTGATTTATTCTTATATTATTGTTTGTTATTCTTGTATTATCGTTTGTATATAAACTGATAATATCTGGCTATTCGATGATATTACTGACAATAATTGACTATTCGATAACATTACTGATTAACGTATTTTCCGTATACTTGAATACGGTATAATGTGAAATATACCCGATATAATTATGTTAGCCTCAAAATATTGAGTCAAACAAGAATGTTCGGTCATAGGTTTCTATTGTAATATTTATTAGAACATTGTAATAGATAGTTAAGTAGTCGTGGTTCACGGGCTTGGATTTAAGCTACTTAAAGCCCAAAAGACAAGCCCGGTCCAAACAATATAGCCCATTATGGTTACATGTAAGCCCGACTATATAAGGCCCTTCCTAGCATGTTAGGAAGGGTGAATGGTCATTAGTACTCTCATTATTGTAATCTAATATTCACCAAGTTAATCATCACTTCTCTCTACTTTCTCTCACTACGTTCTCTCTCTAGAATTCATCTTCTTCATCTATTTTCTTTCTTTCTTCCTTGCTTAATCATCACAAATTTATGGGACAACAATTGGTATCAATCGCCATGGGGTAGTTTTGTGATTCGTTGTTGATATTACTTGGTTCGTGTGATTTTCTCTTATAATCATCTCGAATTCAATATTTTTTTTTGTGTTTTCCTTGCTCTAAATCTTGATATAAATCTTCTACATAGTTGTGGTAGGGATCTGGTCGCATTTGGTTGGTTCAAATCACGGATTTCTTGTCGAAAATCTCATCTTTTTACCTAAAAATCTCGAAACAGTACTATTATTCCGATCAGTGTCATCGGAAAAGGTTTTAGTGATTGCGATCAGTTGCATCGGAAAAGGGTTTAAACATTCCGACCAGTTTTTCGATCACATTCCGACCAGCTTTTCCGATCACATTCCGACTGGACTTAACATATTCCGATTGCATTCCGATTTGGTATTCCGACAAGGTTCTTTCCGACATCATTCCAACAAGGGATTCCGATTGCATTCCGATTAGGACATTCCGATTAGGGGACATTCCGATTTGGGTATTCCGATTAGGACATTCCGACAAGGTTATTCAGATTAGGGCACATTCCGATGCTATGTTTTGCTAAATTTTGTTCGAGTATTTTTTAGCCTTAGCCACCATCTAGACTAGTTTCGGAATATCGATTACACAAAGATAAAAAAAAGTGTTTTTTGGCGGGAAAACCCAAGTAAAATTTATTTTTTCCTAGACCATTTTTAGGCCATTTAAGCTTCAATTTCAAATTTTGGCGATGCGAAAAATTTTTCGACCAAAAATTCAAATTTTCGGACCAAAATTCAAAATTTTAGGCCTTTTTAGGTTTTATTTTTCGTTAAAATTTTCATTTTTCAAACTTTTTCCCTACTAGTTATTGGCTATTTCTAACTCATTTTTAAAATTTGGTTATTCAAAATTTTTCGGTTTATCGTTTTAGTCGGACTGAGAAAAATTTCAAATTTTCGGAATTTCAACAAAAACACAATCACACCATATCTACTTAAGATCCAAAGTCACTTCATCAACAGAGAGAGACGATCATCATGCCAACGAGTAATGCGGTTACTGAAAGTTCAGACGTGAAAGACCTCGAAATGGAACGACTACGACAACAGATATGTTTTTTGAGAAAAAACGCCATGGACGGTTTTAGAGTACTTCAAGATTCTTTTCAGCGCCTTTCAAAAGTCTTGTTCGACTTACGTGAATCCACTGACACATTCAGCAAAACATTCACTCATGCCATGGATAAACTTCAAACACAACTTGTCAACGAAAGAATCATTGCTAGTGAATGCAAGATCACTTTCACTGATCTCAAGACATCACTTGAAACGATGTTTACTTCTGACTTCATCAAGTCTTCGCTTACCAACGAGTGCTTCAAGCGATATCATGGAATGGATGCTTTATCATACAAAGATCGGATAACCCGCAACATCGACTTCATTGTAACCTATGTGAATCACACAATACAGATGCAACAAACGATTGATGACAGACTTTATACCAGTTGTGGTATCGCATCAGATATTGAGAATACAAGCTGCAGATATGAGACTCCAACGCATAGTTTAGGGAATGATGACAACAGCTCTGGGAAAGACAACAGCAGCTCTGGCAAACAACACATCGACTCTGATAATGTCATTAGCAATACACCTTCCTATGATAATGGTCCTGTTTACGATTCTGAGCCATTGGAAGAGGTACACAATGCTGAACTTAATGTGTTTGCCAATGCCAATACACATGAGCATAGTGATCAAACAACAAACCTTATTGACACATGTATGACGAAAAAGGTTGATAGCAATACCACACCCAATTCATCAGACATGTGCAATAATGAGTTTGAGGATGATCAACATGCAAATGAGTATGATGATGAGGAGCGTGTCGCGCTTGCTAATTTAATTGCTAGTTTACAAAAAGATGTCAATGAAACTAGAAAGAGTTAAAAGCAACTAAAGAAGGCAAACGCAGCGCTCACTCAAAACTTTGAAGATTGCAAAGCCGCTCTAATTAAATCTAATGAGACCCTTGAAAGTAATAGGGCTGAGCTTCTTCAAAAGACCAAAGAGCTTGAGGGGTACAAGGGTAGTGCGTTAAAAAGTCAAAAGGACGATTTTGAAAACAAATATAATACAACTCTTGAGTTATTAGCCAAAGAGAAGCGTCAATATAATGTTTTCTTAATGGATGAACGTCAAAAAACGTATCTTGCCAATACCAAAGTTAATGAACTTGAACAAAAGCTCTCTATGACCACTACCAATTCTGCTAAAATTCTTGAGGTTAAGAAACAAGAGGTAGATGCGTTAAAAGAAGACTTCAAAAGTAGATATGATAAAGAAACTGAAAAAGTAACGAAACTAGAAGAACAAGTCGAATTTTTGAAGAAAGTTGTTTATAAAACGAATGATTCTATTCAAACCGTAAGAATGCTAGCACCTCCGTCGATGTTTAAGGGTCAAGCT